>JABSTQ010011052.1:2436969-4873939 GCA_013358835.2 Ixodes persulcatus
CGCAGTTGTGCAGACGTTGTCGGATGTTGTAGACATCAAAATTTGGTGAAGAGTGCGGTGCAGACGATACTTGCGCCTGGCACACGCCTGCCCCATCTGTGGCCTGCCAGCCCGCCTCGATCCCGCCCGTCGTTGTGTAGAGGACCACATGACATCTTGTATCATGTGATAGCCATGTTTTCGGCGACCTGAGGCCAATGTTGCCAGACGGAGCCAAAGTTTCGGTTTCGATTTTCGCTCATGTTTAATGTACGATTGAACAACCCATTTTTCAGAAAGCAAATGTCATAGTGCCTTTTATTAGTGCTTTTTTAATATTGAATTCCTCATTATCCCAAAATTTTCGGAATTGAGTGGAGTTGCCCTTTAAAGGCCCGTTCACACTCTTGCGACCGAGTACGACTGAGAGAGACGAGATCTCTTAAAACTTCTTAAATTTTTTTAGAACGAGGGAACACACTGGCATTGTGGCGCCATCTATGCGGTGACCCTGGAACTGCATTTCACAAAGCACTACTAAACTGCTCTACGTCTTCGGATTCGCGAAATGTGTAATATTATTTGTGTAATCTTAATTTAAACATAAGCTGATACCGAAACCGAAACTTCGGTTGCGTCAGGCAACATTGGTCTCTTGTCGTCAGAGTCATGGCCGTCGAACCACATGGTCTTGTGACGTTCGTGGGGGCGAGGTACAGGGCACGCGACGGGGGCAGGTCGCTTCGCATGGCATGGACGGTGATGGCCCGGGGGAGAGGGGAAGGGGAGAAGACGAAAGAGGAGAGGGGGAGCGGAGAAACAAACCGATAAGTGCTCAGGGCAGCGCAAACTAGCACATCTGCGTTACGGTGATTATGTGGACGCCGTTGAGCCTACACCGGGAGGAGAAACTCATGACGTCATCGTTCAATTTTGCTCTGAGAAGTAAAAACAAACAAAACGTGAGAATGACGTAGACAGGCCTCTGACGTAGTGGCTCAGTGTTGGCCGCTCCAACTCCGTCGCATTGACTGCGCTGACGATTGTGCGTCACGTCGCACACTAGAGTTGGAAGATTTCGGCGACTTGGCTCATTTGAAAGTTTGCTGGCCAGTTTATTAAATATATAGACGGAATTAGATCGTAATATTTGACATGGGGTCTTCCTATAGACCTTTGCAAAAAGAGCTCTCTGGCCGCCGCCATTTTGCGAATCGAGCGACCCCTATCAGCCAGATATTTCTGCCACCCGCCTGAGCTGTGGAAACCCGGTCAGCGTGACTCCCCACCTGCATTGTGCATACGGAGCTCGCTGACTTTTCATGAAAGTTTTTACTCTATTTGCCTTTTTGGTGTGCTTACCCTTTCTGTGTTATCTTCCACTGTGAGAACAAGGGAATACCAGGGCTCGTAGCCTGCTCGACCTTCGCAGGAAACGAACGAAGAGAGCGAACGTCAAGCAGCCCGCGACGCGGGCAGTTCGACGTTCTTGGAGGATTATTACCGTTGAGATAATCTCCAAAAAGCCTTCCCGGCTGTGTTCCGGGTCTTCGCGAAAAATAGCTGATAGGGTCAAGTCCGGGGTGTGGCCACGGAATAGACACGTTCGTTCATTTGCTTTGAAGCTGTGCAAAAGAGCATCTTTCTTCTACATCTGCTCCAAAACACGCCGCATTCTGTCCGATAGTCGTGAAGTGACTATCGTCGACACTGTAAATTGGAAGTGTATGGTGCCGTAGAAAGATCAACATAAAATGAAACAAACATTCCAGTTGCATTTGTCCTGTCGCGCACGGAGTCACCAAAACAAGTTTGATTTCTTTGTTTTTGTTACCAAAAATAGTAAAATGCATTCTTAAAAACCCCGAGAAATTCTATTCGCCATAGAACGCAAAATAAAAAAATAGAACGCGACAATTTAGCCTCCCCCAGCGTCCGGAAGTGCACCTACGCATGCTGCCACAGGCCGCTGACTAGAAAACCCACAGCCCAGTGCAATCGGGCAACACTGGCTACCCTCTCAAAACCAGGGACGCGCGCTGTAAATCGCTTCGTTCGAGACTGCCGCTAGAAAGGTCTATATAATACTGAAGAGGGCTGCATAGTTTTCTAAATATCAAAAATGAAGCGGAGTTGCCCTTTAACTGCTAGCAGAAGTATGGTGTAAAGCCTGGTTCACACACTTGCGCTTGGTTGCAACCAAGTGCTCTGTGCAGCCTTGTGCTTTCTTCTGATTTCTTACATTAAGAAAAAACACTGACACGCCATCTGTGAAGGTGGCCCTGGAACTGCATTTCTCTATGGCACATTGCGTGATATCCGACGAGAATCGGGGGCGGGTGGGCTATGTTTTGGAACTTTTATGTAACGGATATTTAGCTAGAGAAACGGGATTGGCGACCTTTTGGGGGAGGGTGCCCTTATGGGATTTTATGTTAGCTGTGTCACAGCATTTGCCGCACACACAGTGCGTCAAATGCTGTGACACAATCAACCTGATGAAGTCCTATTGACTCCAATAGCTTATTCCGGCAGTCTACGCCAACCAGACGGTGCAATTAAATAGAAAAAAGAAACAAAGACAAGGCAAAGGAGTGTCTCGTTGTCATAGCACCTCTGCTCGTGCGGGTTCCGCTTGGAGCGTCTGCCCTGACCTTGATGAACACTGGCTTGAACACTGCTCCGGAGATCTCGCACGCTTCAATCCTTTCATAAAGCTGTTCTTGCCACCGTTGAGGCACAAGACTAGGGCCAATGCCGAAGCTGTGTCTAAGCAACACACGTAGCGCAAGTGCCAAGTTCTACATGTCGCGGCACACCCAGAAAACGACTATAAAAACAAACATGTCCCCCATAGAGAAGCATGGGTAACCATACCTGCGACAGGCAACCACTAGCTGATATTCCAAGAGTCCTCAGCTGGTGCCGGTTGCAACCAAGGCGAGGAGAGGACTTATCTTGGAGCTGTGACTACGCAGTGTCCGCACATATATCTTATAGCACTCGCTAGAGTGTATGTTTTGTAGCATTTGCGAGATGAAATATACACATGAACAGTGGTCATTTATAATATTGTCAGATGTTTTTCGAGCCCACATTGAAAGAACGATGTTCGAAATCAATGGGAAATATATGGAAATCGCAGGTGCTCTCATCGTAACGAATCGCAACGCACTCAGCTGCAACCCAAACACAAATGTGTGAAGCAGCCTTAAGACACCGAGCATTCTGTTGAATGTGTCATACTTTCTAGGCAGACCCTTTATGCACTTGGTCACACTTTGTGGCGTGCACATTGGAGCCAGTAGCAAAAGTGACTCTTTCCAGGGTACCAAGACAATCCTGAAACAGCTTGGCTACACCCAAGAGACATCGAAGGGCTACATTTTCCCTCTGCACTCTTTTGGACCTCCCCTCAACGTCATCAAGAGCCTGTCCCTTGAACTGGCCTTGGCAGCTGCCGAGCTCTCCGTCTTCTACAACAACCACCACCCACACCCAGAGTACATTCGGAATATCATGTGCCCCGGTGGAGCACTTCTGCCTTCGGCCTCAAGTGCTGAGCGTCGCGAGTTCAACGTCATGGACCTTTTGGCCGAAGTGGGAAACTCTGCGAATCTAAGGGTGAGTGGTGTCGCATCGATGCATATTGCATCACTTTCGTCCAGGGTTCTCCTCACGGTGGGCAGCAGTGGCTTTGCTGCCCACCGCTCCAACTGACCGCCCACCGCTTGATTTTTTTTTTTATGCCGTGGGATGACAAAGCGATTTTGCCTGCGCACATGGCTGCAGGACCGTCGCCGTCGTACTCAGCAGGTCCGCGCACCGCCACGTTATCGTTCGCTATCGCGTCGCTGACTGTCGCTACTGCCACACTGCTTCAAACAAAGCGCGGGCCAGGGACTCAAACCGTAACCGAAACCGAAAACCGTTTAGGAACAAATTTTTTCAATAACCGTAACCGGAACGAAACTGTTATTTGAAATTTACAAAACCATAACCGTAAATTATTTACCGGTAACCGGTTTAACCGATATTAACCGAACAATAAAAATATAGTTTTTCTCAAGTATGACCTGGAGGAGAGATCTTGAAATGTTGTGGCCATTTGACAGAGTTACTGCCGGCGAGTGGTGTATGTGGTAATATATTTCCGTTCAATCTAACTTTAGGATTAAGAATACTCTGTTAGACTCAGTGGTCGAGCTTATAATAAAAAAATGTCCTCAGTTTCTTAATCTGCCACACTCCTACATCGCTACATGTATTCAGTACGTCTCGCCTTCAGGGTATTAACTAATAATAATTCTCGGATGTCCATCCAACTCGGTTCTATCAAAACCACCAATGTTCCTGACATGCAGTAGCCAGTAGGAATAAACGAGGTAGATTGACCATCACGCAGAGCTGGCGGAAAAGAAAACCTGGTAGTCATTTAGTCTAAACATGTCGCGAGTGACGATTTTGAAACAACACAGAAAGAAAAAAAAATGTTAGAGGTTTGACATTGGCGTTTTGTATGATATATATATATATGGGTGGTTTCATCTCAAATCGTGCAGGCAAAAGGGTCGAATTTTTAATTTCGCTGAAAAAAATATATGTTATGCCGTCGTCTCTAAAAACACAGTAGCCACAAACCGCAAGTCCGTCGGATTTTTTGTTCTCGACTTACGAATTTTAAAAGAGGCCGCGGCGGAAAGCAGTGTTTTTCACATCCGTCGTGGGTCGGATGTTTCGCTCGATCTCCCGTCGTGGATTTTCAGTCCACATTATATTAACTTTTTTTAAGCACTCTGTGGGCACAGGTAAAACGCTATAATACCATGAAATAATTTTAGGCGTTTTGATTTTTTTCTGCAAAAATGTCAAAAACGCCCCCTCGGTCAATTGTTGACGAACTTTGACAATTAAATACTGGCGATCTACTTGGGTTACATCAATATTTTTTATGTTATGGAGAGCCCCAAACACGCTCTTTATAGATATTATAAAATGATTTAGCCGTATTAAATATCCTTAGCGGGACGTTTACGTTAATGTTATGCGAAAACCAAAAAGTACCAATTTTAAAATCAATTTTCTCAAAAAACCCATTTTTTATTTTTTTTATTTTTTTGTTAAAATGTAGATATGATAGTTGTCTACTCGAAAAGCAAGTCGAGAAAGTGTATATTTTGTTTGTATGTTCTATATTTAAGCATCAATATCGTACCAAAACGTGTTTTTACGGCTTGAAAGGGACTTGCGAATTGCGCGTCTTCACAAACTTTGAAATATTTTTGCATTTTTTTTAAAGCTCCCACGTAAAAATGAAATACAGTAGTTCCACCCTGTTATATTTATTGATCATTTAAATTTTATTATAGGCGGCAGGCTACATTGGAGCAGTTCGAAAGAGAAAGCGACACTTCTTAACAGACCAGCAGGCGTCGTAAATTTTTAATGTATAGAAATCGGCAGACGTCGTATTGATTCGGGGCCTTCATTGGCCTATATTAACGTCCCGCCCTTTCGGAACCAGCAGATGACCACGACCTTTCGCGCTCGTTGTGTTAGATAGGACAGCCCGTGACAGTAAAGCGAGCAGCGCACCCTGTGTCACGAGGAGTGAAATGGTACGAATGTGTCGTTGACGCGGCGAACAGTGATGGCCACCCAGGAGGAGTCAGTCAGTCAGAGTATTGCAGAAGGGAAAGCAAAGGAACTGTTGCCTGGGAGGATGAGAACACCACGGCCTTACAATATCGACGGTCAACAACAGTTCTGCCTGCCAAAACAACGCCGCGTGCGAGCTAAAACCGGCGGCGCGGGCACGCACACGAAGATGGGCCAGTTTCGTTACGGATGTGGGAAAATTTTGAAACTAGCCATCCGTGCACGTGTGAAACGATACCGCGTATTTGCCCAAGCTTCGAACGCCCTATCCTAGAAATGGCCGTGCTCTGCAAAGTGGTTGTCCTGTGCTTGTCCTCCGTGTTTTATTCTTTCAATTTTATGTACTCTATCTCCCTCCGCGGAAATCCGATAGCTCCGAAGGGTTATCTCTTTTGTAAACAGCAAAGCCCGGAGACTAGCATCAAAAACGAGCGTGTTGGTAAATATACTTGTGTCTATTCTGCCCGGAGACTAGTTGGGTCGAAGTCAGCCTCCTTGTCAACTATAACCGTTTGTGAAGAGTGGTCTTCTCCCGAGATGAAAAGTTAGCGCCGGCTGACGTGTTCTTTTGAAAAAGGGAAGGGGAAAGAGAAAGTTTGAGTAACTGCATGCAGTAACTACCTCGAAAGCTCCTCTCACGATATGAAGCTCGAGGCATGTTACGTCTCGGTTACCTTCTGGCGCACCGCTGCTTGAAACTATTCTTGATTTTGTTCCGCACAGCCCCGACGGATGTGCGGAACAGAGTGAAGAATAGATTCGAGCATCATCTGGACGCCATCATCCTGCCAGGCTTCAGTGTCGTGGGACTGGACTCGGCGTCGGTCAGTTAAGACTTTTTTATTTTATATCACTCCGCTGAACTTTGTTTCTCGGGTGCGGTTCTGCTGAACTTTTTTTTTTTTTTATGTTTCGTTACTAACTGTTTGTTAGCATTGTTTACTTGTTTGGTTTATTTCTTCATGGCGTAGCGGCCTGACGGTGCTGTAGAGAGTGTGTTCGCACGCATTTGGTTGTGTCCCGTTTAGGGAATGCCCGGAGGAGTTGGTTTTTATTCTTGCCGCGTGCGGCTGAGTTTTTCTGTCTTAATTAATTTTTTTTTTCCTTTACGTGTCGTTGACTTCTTTGTCTGACTCTCCACCAGGCGTGGACCTATCGCCTTGCCACCGCTCGAACCTAAATCTTTTATTTTTTTACCGCAATTTTCGTTAAGGTCGGAGTTGGGTAATTTTATTCTTATTTATTTATTTTTATTCCCTACCCTTCTCCGTGACAATCTCTCCGTGTGTTTCGGATCGTTTTTGTGTCATCACTTTGTGTATTACGGAAGTGAAAGGCCATTCCCTGGTGATCTGTGCGATGTGCGGTGAACAAACCCTAGCGTTTGGTTTCGGAAAGAATGGTATATAATAGATCAATGATGTGGTGATTTTTTATGTCTTAGTAATATGACAGCTAATAGCTAGTCATGGTAGTTTACAGTGAAAGTTTTATAAATCGAAAAAATATGTCTGTGCCTCTTCGATATTGAAGGTCTACTAGGCCTGCTGATTTGATTAGATATGTTTCTCATGGTTTCCCGCTCTTTTCAAAACATAAATAACTATTCAATACCACAAAATGCGTTTATAAGTGATTACAAAACGCAGACGAAAATTCACGAAAACTTTTTTACAATTCATAGAAGCGCACGTCTTTTTTTGTCTGACTTGGGTCTTGCAAAACGAAGACGTCTTTTTCCGATATTGAGGCTTAAATATAGAACATACAAACAAAATATACACTTTCTCGACTTGCTTTTCGAGTACACAACTATCATATCTACATTTTAACAAAAAATAAAAAAAAATAAAAAATGGGTTTTTTTAGAAAATCTATCTTAAAATTGGTGCTTTTTGGTTTTCGCATAACATTAACGTAAACGTCCCGCAAAGTATATTTAATACAGCTAAATGATTTTATAATATCTATAAAGAGCGTGTTTTGGGCTCTCCATGGACATGAAAAATATTGATGTAACTCAAGTAGATCGCCAGTATTTAATTGTCAAAGTTTGTCAACAATTGACCGAGGGGGCGTTTTTTACATTTTTACAGAAAAAAAGCAAAACGCCTAAAATTATTTCATGGTATTAGAGCGTTTTATCTGTGTCTACAGAGTGCTTGAAAAAGTAAATATAATGTGGACTGAAAATCTACGACGGGAGATCGAGCGAAACATCCGACCCACGACGTATGTGAAAAACACTGCTTTCCGCCGCGGCCTCTTTTAAAATTCGTAAGTCGAGAACCAAATATCCGACAAACTTGCGGTTTGTGGCTACTGTGTTTTAGAGACGACGCCATAACATATAGTTTTTGCAGCGAAATTAAAAATTCGACCCTTTTTGCCTGCACGATTTGAGATGAAACCATCCACATATATATATATATATATCTATATGTGCAGGGTGTCGCAAAAAAACAAATACAGGGGTTTTTTTTTACCGCAAAAATATACTAGGCATCGACGAACGCTCATTCTCCGCCCAAGGTAGCGCTAGAGGTCATAAGCAGATGCGGTAATGTCCACCCGTCAGAAATTCCTGGGGAGAACCTTGCTTTCATCCCATATGATGATATGCCACTTTTTCTTTGTTCGGTGTCATTGGTAAGGACCCACAGTTACCAGTTTTACCAGACTTGGTGCACCTTCCTAGCATTGTTGTCTGAAATGCAATAGGATTTACAGTCAAACGCCTTTATAACAAATGCTTTACTACAAAAATGCCTGTTTAACAAAGGGGAACTAAATCCTGACCCATTTCCATGTGTTGAATGTGTTTTTATGACTGCAAGAACAAGGTTATCGTAACAAAACATTTTTCGGTCTGTTCTTTTTTAGTTTCGTTCCATAGAAAAATGTTCCGTTCTGGTTCTTCTTCGGAACAAAAAAATCATGGTATATAATGATTCGTAACGGTTTGTGTTTGCATGCGAAGAAAATTCAGGACCATAATTAAAAGAAGAAAATGAAACCCTTATTTTTGTCAGAAAGTATGTAATTAAAAACTCTAGCGAGTATGCACTTATTGTAAAAGTGGAAAACGGGAGAATCCCGGTGAAGGACACCGCAAGGAAGAATGGCTCGTGGCACTGAGCATGATCTCAGAAGCAGCACGTCATCAGAGTACTCAATGAAATGCGAGACCTCCGTTCCCAGTGATGGAAGTGCCGCACCATTTGCGCCAAATTGCGCCATGAACGAAAGTCTGCTACATCTCGTGCCGAAGCGTCATTTTCGCTCAAAATTGCGCCATAACTGCACCAGGATGGGCTTAAAGCAAAATATAAAAATAATTTAATATTGGTCGGTCCTAATATTTAGAAAAGTAGAAGAAAAAAAAAATGGTACGCGTATATTTCACGGCGTCTCTACTCGCCATATAGTTTGTTTCATCTTTGGTCTGAGCACAATCGAAAGCTCGAACGCATGCAACCTCGAACACGCATACTAAAAGCGTGAGTCACGGGGCATTCACTGCACCCGATTGGTTTAGCCGATGAAAAACACGTACAGGGAGATGAATGCCGTGATGTCGCGCTTTTATGCTGTTGAATTGGTCCCATTGGCCCGTAGAGTCGACTGTAGCGTCGACTTTAGGTGAAACGAAGTATAGGGATTGTTCGTCAATCACTCTGGCCGGTTGATGTGCTGGCCAGTTGATCGTCGACATCGTCTAAATTACCAGACGATGTCTGTGAGGTCAGGAACTAAAAGTCTTTTGAGAAAACTTTGCAAAATAGTAGGATGGTGGTATACTGTGATAAGACAAAACCAGGATCTTGTGCTGCTGGTGAAATCACTCGATTATCATGTCTGCCACATGCCTTCGCGCCGTGACCATAGAGTACCCTGGCACTTGCGCCGCTCCTGTCAACCTTCACTACACCTCACCACACATGAGCGTACAAGTGTCGGGCTTCACTGCTTTGCACTGGAGTGCTAGGAGCAGCGACTGACCTGTTGGAGAGTTAGCGCAATAGGCACGGAATTCATTCTCAGGATTATTACGGATCAACCTTCTTTGTCTTCATTGCGGATTAATTTTTAATAATATACAAAAAAAGGAAACCGCCAAAAAAAAAAAAGATAAGAGAAAAAAAAAACACTGGTCTCTATTTTTGAGTAAATACGATAGTTCTTGTGCAGCTATCGAATGAACTAGCTGAAAACTTTGATTTAACTCTAGTTTCAGAGCTGCTGAAGAGCAGTGTCACTTTTAAAGCACAAGTGTAGGCTTTCATAATATTTGTCAGTGGTTGTTTTTGTAGTTCTTGATATTAGAGTTTTGAGTTTGGCAGGTTCATAAAACTTGGGGGACGCATTTTTATCGGTGTAGCGGATATGCTGGTTTTTGCTGGCATTTTGCAGAAATTATATTTACAGGCCAATTAAACTGCCGAGTGTAGAACAGGGATGAGAGGCAGGCTTTATCGCAACTGAAGGGTTGGGCTATGATTTATTTTTCAACCATTTTTAGTGCCCGTTTTAAATGGACCCCGCTCTGACCAGAGCCTTGTTTTAAAAAAAAAGAAGGCTATCTGTTCCTTTTCCATCCTATTTATTTTTAGCACAAAATGTGGTAAGTAATATGCTGCAGTATCAAAGAGGAACTGGCAATCATTATCACAGACATACTCATTTAGATATGCAATCACATTTTTTTTTTTTTTCATTTGCATGTGTTCCAAAAGTGTTAGCGGCTGCTCCACACCAGTATTTTTAATGCTACAGAACCTGCTACAAAAGGTTCAAATGCTGCTTCCATCACTGCGTTCTATTAAAATGAAATTTGAATGCTGACAATGCCCGCTCCACGCTGACCTGTGTGGCTGGTACACATCCCAGTCGGAACTGTGTGCTAAAGTGCACAGTTCCGATTGGGTGTTCCTTTTGTTCTTCCCAAAATGTCAATACATTCGTGGCTCTTGGATCCACCAATGTGGATCCAAGAACCACAAATCCAGCATTTCGAGCAAGTATGCTATGTCCAGTGGGCCTAGCTCACTCCTTAAATGAGGGTCTGTGCCAGCCTCTTCTGCTTTTGAGAAGCACTTCAAGGGCTTCTTCTGGTTCCTTTAGGGACAAGAAGATATTGAAATCCTGGCACTTCCCCTGGGACCGAAAACGAATCAGAAAATTTTTCGGTTTCACTCTGGAACAAAATATTAAATAATGTTTTGATTATGCTTTTGTTCCGCCCAAAAATATGGTTCTTTTTTGTTTTTCGTTTTCGTTTCATTCCTACACCCTGGCTAGAACAAACATGTATTTTCCGAATCATCCCGTTTAACGGTGGCATTGGAAGGTGTAAATGGCCACTACTATGAATTTTCTGGAGGCTTCACGTAGGTCATAGCGATCGAGCGACGTGTGAGGCAAGGCACCGTAAATAAATGCAGCAGCGGCCGAAGCCGTCGACATGTCCTACACTCTCTCTCGGCTTCAAGCGCAAAAATTTCTCTCGCACATCCATAGCTTTAGGTGGTGCAACGTTGCTGCTCCGATTTATTTTAAATTTTTGAACACAGAATATGTTAAATGACTGGTACTTAAGGTCCCACTAAGCTAGAGCAAGGCTATGACAAACCAAGGTTTTGTGCAAAAATTAGTGTTCTGGAGGACATGCACCTTCATATGCAACAGCGTCTCTGAATGTCATGACGCCACGGAAGCACGCTTGCCAACAGACCAAAAAAAGGACACAATTAGCTAGAGCTCTCTAACTTACAGATGTAATAGTGGTGTGTATGGGGCACACTTTGTATATTTAGAATATAAAAAAAAACATAGTAAGTATGATGTAATGCAGCTTCAAATGTTTAAACTTTGTTTTCATTCCTGTACAAATTCCATGTTCAGCCTTCAAATTTTTCTGACTTTTTTCCGACATTAGTATAAACCTTTTTTTCAGCTAAAGTGCAGCTTATTGGCTGTATTTTGATGTAACATAATTAGCCATATGCTGACTAGTTCTTAAAATAAAAATGTTTTGTTGATCTCTCAAAAATCACCACTTTCCCCATGTAAAGATGTAAAGATGGGGAAGCTGATGGATATCTGTAGTAAAGATGGGGAAGCTGATTGATATCTGTGAATTGTTTCATGTCGTTGCAATTTCTATCCTGAAACAGCCGTTCCATGCTGCGTAGCCAAAATTTCGACGCTTGTAATAAATAGTGCACTAGCACCCCATTACTACATCTTCCAGCAAACTGGAAAAAAGACAAAAAAAAACAGCTTTTCTATTTTGGTGAAGAAGGAAGACCAGCGAAGCTGTACTATGGTGGGAAGGAAGTAATGGACGGCCGCAAGTCGGCAAGCCAGAGGGGAAAGGCTGGAAAGGTTGCCGCCATCTATGAGCGACGACGGCAACCAGACAACCTGCAAGCCGGTTGTCTGGTTGCTGCCATCGCTTATTATAGACTGACACGCGGGCTTGACGTCACGGAACTGCGGCGGCGCTGCGATCGCGCCGGAGCGGGGTGGTGTGGGCAAAAGGGCGCACATTTCGCATGGGCATCATAGCATTTCAGCGTGCCGCGAAGCTGTGTTGCCGTGAATTGCATCAAAAGGTACAGCAAAAGTAGCGGAGTGAGTTTCCACAAGTTCCCCACAGACTCTGAAAAACACAGAAGGTGGATAATATCCGTGGATTGAAAAAAATGGTTGCCTTGCGCGAACGACCGTTCGTGCGGCAGACACTTTCTTGAAGGCAAGTGCGGCTTCCATTTCAATCTCCGTCCCGAGGATTGCTTATGTCCAGGGAAACCGTTGTCTGATTGAGACCACCAGGATTTTATTCCCACGGTGTTCGCGCACAAAGCACCGGCCAAGCGCTCGTCGGAGGCTCGCGCCCGTGCTACCGAGCAGAAGGGGATCGGCGACAGAACGGCAGTGTTGTAGGCGTTACCGGAAAAGAGTAACGAAATACGTTACTCGTTACTTGCAAATAAAAGGTACTCATTACCGACCTACGTTGCCTAAAAAATAAAAGGAATGCGTTTCCGTTGCCGATAAAAAGTAACGCACGTCAGTGGCGTCACTGGGGTCAGCAGCACCCGGGGCGGTGGCCGGTGGCGACACCCCCCCGCCGCGACCCCCCCCCTTCTCATGGCCCGTCGCGACACCCCCGGAGCTCTGCACCCGGTGCGGTCCCCCCCCCCCCCCCCCCCCCGCACCCCCCTTGTGACGCCACTGACGCACGTTACTTCTGCGTTACCTTTTAAATTATGATTGAACACGTTTTACTGTTTTGACACATTATGTTCATGCAGAAACTGAGCATAATTACTTTATCTCTTTTTACGGTTTCATCTAAATACTCACGAGAAAAAACGCAAAGAAAAACGCAGAAAACTCAGAAATTCACATGGCTTGACGCCTAAAAACATGGAAAAATTTAAGTGTAATTTCTTAAAGACTTGGGAAGTACAGTGAAACCCGTTTAGAACGAACCCACAAACAGTGAATTAAGTCCAGCAGGCCTTGTTTGCGGTGTACGGATGCTCGAAGGCAACGCCGTCCACGCTTTGTTTGCTTCGATACCGCTTCCGTTAAGGCTCGGGTAGCCAGCTCAAATAGTCGGGCATAGCATACGACATCCTTTGGCAGGAAATACGACGCACAAATAAAGCTAGAAGCGTCCCTACAACGTCAACAACAAGCGCACGCCACACAACGCAATGGCGAAAGCACGGTGAGCCGGGCCGCTTTTGCCCACATAGCTTCCGCACGTGAGCGGCCTTCGGGCCGTGTTGGTAAACAGAGCCGCTCCGCGTGTCTGTCTATAGTGCACTAGCACCCCATTACTACATCTTCCAGCAACTGGAAAAAAACCCAAAAAACTTCAGCTTTTTTACTTTGGTGAAGAAGGAAGACCAGCGAAGCTGTACTATGGTGGGAATGGAGTGATGGACGGCCGCAAGTCGGCAAGCCAGAGTGGAAAGGCTGGAAAGGTTGCCGCTACCTATGAGCGACGGTGGCAACCAGACAACCTGCAAGCCAGTTGTCTGGTTGCTGCCATCGCTTATAGAAGGTGGTAGCTGTCCAGAGTTTTGTGTCATAATTTGTTGGCTGGCAGACACAATCACTGATCTCTATTTTAGTAGGCTGGATCGCGGATCGGGAGCCCGTCGGTGTCGCCACCGGCGGCCATTGCTTGACACCAGGCAATACACGCAAGTCTATGGGAGAAACGCACAAAAGTAAGAATATTGAAGCATGTACGCTGTGCTCGGAGGCGAGTATTTTATGGTGTGCTGCGATCCTTATGTCGGGTGTTTAGAGATCGAATCGGTATTTGTCAAACGTCCGGTCGCCGAATAAAAAAATCAAACGTACCGGAGCACCTACGGCTGAGCTGGCAAGCTTGCTCTCGTAGTGGAGTAAGCAAAGGAACTTGCCGTCAATAAGACCGTCCTTAGGGAAGTCCAGAAGTTGATGAATGACAAAGAAGTTCCATCTCGACAGCGGCTTTCTGGGAGTGAGCGAATTCCGCGTAGCAAAGCCTTCGAGCTTGTCGTCTGCTAAACCCAACTCAACGAAACCACCACCGACTCCGCGGTAACTCTAAGTAACTCTCGCCTCATTGAGTTGCACTACAGCGGAGTTACTCTCGACCACAAAATATTTATTTATAAGAACTGCGAGGGCTGTCAGTTTTAATGTTTGTACGCAAGCTATTTGACGGGCTTATCGAAAAGCATCCAAAAAGTTTCAGTGCCGACAACAGCCTAGAAACAGGGGAAAACGTCACTTTTTCTCGTTCTTCCCATAGAGTCCCATGCATTGGCTGGTGTCAATCAATGGCCGCCGGTGGCGACACTCGGCCCCAGCTGCCGAGGTCCGCGATCCAGCCTACTACAATAGAGATCAGTGGACACAATACTGGGGAAACTAGCCCTTAACAGCTCCGCTGCAAAAAAGTAGGATTTGAGTAAACATAATAACTGATCACACACTGCGGGTTAATGAGAAGCGGCGGGAAGAAGCCGTTGCATACTTTACTTCGCACGTATGTTAGTGGTCTTGGAGCACTCGGACATGTGCAAAATTATGTTTTTTTGTTATGAGAGAGGTATCTTCGTGGGCAGCTGCAACCCCTTTTCCCTGCCTGGGCAGTGCTTTGACGAGCGTGCAGACTTTCGACAAGATGCAACCAAGTTTCTGTCAAAGGGAGCCCAAACTCCCCGACACTATCCGCCCAATTTCCTCCCAATCTAGATCTGCGTTCTTCAGTATGACAAGTGTGTTGTGATTAAGCTGCAAGTTTACTACCACGATCGCTTACTAACGGAACCGCGCAGGAATCGTTGTCGTGCAGGTGCAGCACTACGCGATGGTTCACATTCAACTTTACGTGTCCTATTTTTCCCGTTGAACCCTTACAACGAAAGAACTTGTAGAACGAAAATTTGTGCTGGTCCTGTGGAGTTCGTATAAAGGTGTTTTACTGTATAGAGCCAGCAAACTGGGAGATTACGTGCATCCATCCATAAGCGACTCAATAGTGCACCCACTCCTTGGAACCCAGTGGAGGTGGAAAGCACATATGATGAGGGAAGGAGCACCGTGTTTGGTGAAACATGTTTCAACAAGCCAGGTGATATCAGCGTGGACCAGCTGCACGCATAGAGAGCAGGTTGGTGTCGCCACGAAGCCTGAGCCATGTGGGTTCACCCACCCACGCCTGGCTGTGCGTGGCTTAACCCATATCTGGGGAAAGGTCGATCCTGGTTGTTGAGCTGAGCCAGAGGTATGTTTGGACCTTTCGGGGGCCCCCCGGGTTAGGCAATATACCACTTAGGCCCCTGCTTCTTGTAGACGGGTGTCCTGTCTTGGCCCGACCAGGATGATTCAGTTAGTCACCTCTTTCTTTTTTCACTTTTCCTTCCACCTCTTTCTTTTTTTTTTCTACACTCTCTTCTTTCCTTTTTCACCTTCTTGGGCAGCAAGGGCCAACCATGAGTGGACAGGTCCTGTCCCTGCAACCACACTTGGGTATAGTGCCTGGGCAGCACTGGTAGAGTAATTGTGTCAGCCAAGCCGTTCATGCTGTGCACATTACCTACCTCCTTGTTGGGCTTCGTGGTGGGTGGAGCACCCGGGCACTGAACTTTCCTCCCATGTCTTTAGGGGCCGCGCAACAAATCTTTTCTTGATCGGCCTTTGAAAAGGGTCCGCACCGAAGCACTTGAAAAAAGTGAAACAATTTTTGAACTGCAGAAATTCCCGAAGTTTCTTGTATTGCACTCTGAGAGTGACAAGCCACTTGGAAAACTTTCCCCCTTTTTGGTCTCCAAAGTTCTTGAGGGTGTTATTGGTGCCAATTACGCTGCAAAGATGATGGGATCCAATGATCTCCTTGTCGAGGTCAACTCAGCAGCAAAGTGATGCCCTTCTAAAACTCAACATTGTCTCCGTCTACAAAGTAAGCGTCAGTCCTCACCGCAAACTGAGCAGTGTTAAAGGGGTCATTTCTGAGGATGACTTCCTTGATTCATCTGAGCCAGAGATAGTTGGCCTTTCTCTCTAGTCAAGAAGTTATAGCTGCACGACGGATCGCTATCTGCCGATACAGTGTGGAATGGAAGACAAAACACATCATTTTGACTTTCGATTCGACCACTCTGCCGCACCGCAAAGGCAAGTTAACTTCAGTGCCGGGTCCGACCTTATGTGCCGAACCCTCAACAGTGCTTTAAGTGCCAGTGGTTTGGCCATGGGTCACGGAACTGTTGGGGAAGGGACACTTGTGCAAAGTGCTCCATCCAGGAGCACGTCGCAGACATGTGCGATAATGAGCCTCTGTGTGCAAACTGTAGTGGCCACCATCCGGCATATTCCCGATCTTGTCCTCTGTGGAAAGAAGAGAAAGAAATCCTTGCATTGAAAGTTACCGAGAACATCACCTACATTGAGGCTAAGAAGCGTTTTGCCTTTGTATCAAAAGGCTGTCATGCCCAGGCTGTGCGCAGGGGACAAGCACGGTCAGTGGTTTCGATGAGAACGCAAACGTCTCCGGACGACCTGCATCTCCCGTCATGGTCCCCCTCCAAACCCTCAAAGTGGTGCCTGTGGCACCGCCTCCGAATCGCAAGGTGGATGCTGCCTCGTCAGCATCCACCCCAGAACAGGAGATGACGTCCCCTGCTCAACCGGCTGCTTCGACCCCTTGGGGCCGGGGCCTACCTCCCCATATTTCTGCTCCCAGAGGAGGCCCGGGGAAGCGCCGAGGCAGTCGACCTCCAAGGGCCAGTTGCTGGCAGCTTCAGACGAGCCCATGGACAAGGTTTCTTCCTCTGGTGACTCTACCCGGAGGCAGAAAGATCCTCCTCCTAAAAACACAGTGCGTTGTATGTGAAAATGGATTTAAGCCCTAAGGAACATAGCTTTTAATACACTTTTTATGTTATACTTTTGTTTTAAATGGTTGAAAATATACATATTATGCAGTGGAACTGCCGCGGTCTTTTTCGTAATATTGATAACTTTTTCTCGATGAGCTCCAACCTGTTGCCATCGGTTTACAGGAGATTCATCTTAATGAAACTCGTACACAGGTACTAGACGACCTCTGGATTTTAGAAAGGACTGGGTTTCTTGCAACAGCTCTTCTGGTGGAATGGCTGTGGTTGTGCAGAGTGGTAGTGCCTGTGCTTCTGCCCCTCTCGCGACCCCCTTAGAGGCAGTGACGGTTTGTGTTCTCCTTGACTGCCTAATCACAATTGTTTTGCTTTACCTTCCACACCTTCCACCAAACCTTCCAGTGCATTTATATGACCTGCAAGGACTTGTGGGCCAACTCCTACAGCCTTTCTTAATCTTAGATTTTAATGCACACCACCCCATGCGAGGCAGTGCTCGTGAAGACCACTGTGGCGGAGTCAACGTTTTTTTACTGTCTTCTGGCCTTTACCTTTCAAACAAAAAGACAATAAACTTTTTTTTAGTGCACCTCATAATACTTCCACTTTCATCGATCTCTCCGTATCGTCATCTACTTTACTTCCTTGTTTTTCTTGGAAGGTTTTAGAAAACGCAGTGTCTAGCGTTACGTCCGACGGAACCCGAAATAATAATTAAAGTTACGTCCGACGTAACTTTACGTCCAGGTTTTGAGTTACGTCCAACGTAACCCAATATGAAGATTAAAGTTACGTCCGACGGAACTCCAAATAAAAAAAAAGTTACGTCCGACGGATCTCGAAATAAAGAGCAACGTGACGTCCGACGGAACCCAAAATAAAAATTAAAGATACGTCCGACGTAACTTTACCCTAAGGTTTCGAGTACGTCCGGTGGAAATAAGTTATGGCCTGTGTAACCTACGGAACCTTATTGAATGTTACGCTTTGTGGCCGAAACACGACGTAAACATGAAAATATATGTAATTACTTCTGCATCACGTCCGATGCAGCGTTGGTAAATTGGTCAAAATCGCGGCTCTATTCGTACCTCCAGGTTTGTTGAGGGGGTTGGAGTGTGTTCCTCGTATCTAGAGGCTGCGTAGGCCTGGCGGGTTCGATACCCGTTACACATGCTTTTTTTTTTCCTATTTTTTTAGCAATTTTTTTTTCTCCTTGAAGAGGATTTTTTTATTTGTTTTTAGATATCAAACCACTTCTTCCTAGGCACGACACACAAAAGAAAAGAAAAACATTAACAAAATGGAAATCGCAGCGCCTGAGATTGCTGAGACCCTGAGATAACAGCGTTGGGGTGTTGGTTCGTACAAGAGATTAAGGGCCCGTCGTCTCGTCTAAAGCCCCTATACGTGCTGTGATCTAGAAAAATTGTGTTGCTCGATCGTATGTTTAGACAGTTTTGATGCTATAGTACGCATCCACGGGTGACTTGTCTCTTAGCTCTAGATGAGAAAGTTAGCCACTGCAGTACAACCGCTAACCAGTGGGGTCTTTAACGTGCACCACGCAGTAGTAATCACGAACACATGCCAGTACCACGACCTACGCCGGTACGAAACTCATCCATGTCGAAACGGGCAGCGGGTGGGGGTAACTTTATTTTTTATTTCGAGTTCCGTCGGACATAACTTTAATTTTCACATTGGGTTCCGTCGGACGTAACTCGAAACCTTGAGGTAAAGTTACGTCGGACGTAACTTTAATTTTTATTTGGAGTTCCGTCGGACGTAACTTTAATGTTCATATTGGGTTACGTCGGACGTAACTCGAATCCTTACGTAAAGTTACGTCGGACGTAACTTTAATTTTTATCTCGGGTTCCGTCGGACGTAACGCTAGACACTGCGTTTAGAAAATCGTTTTGGTAGCTACCAGTCATGGGCACATTGCTGCTAAAATGTAAGTGTTACAGTTACAGTTACTCAGGCAAAAAAAAAAGTAACCCAGTTACAGTTACAAAATTGAAAGTAATTTGTTACAGTTAGAGTTATTTCGCTAAAATAATGCCGTTACTTTGTCGTTACTTTAGAGAAAAACATTAGAAAGCATTCAAATGGAACCTTCTCAAAGGGGTTATGACACAAAAATTAAACGGGTAGATTCTTGAAATGGATTGCTCGTAGGCTACTTAAAGGGGTACGAAACAAAAATATAAATATTCAAATTTCGTTCGGAAATGAGTCAAGCATGACGGATAATAATCGTAAATGATAATCGCATGTTTGTATTTTGAACGACTGGCTATATTTTTCGTTCCAAACGGTGCACTCGAGCAAGCGCTCGAAGAGAAGCGAACTGAGAGTGCGATGCGTCATGGGATATCCGGCGCAAACAAAAACAGAAAGAAAAGATTCCCCGCATTCGTGACGTAGCAAGGCTACCATGGTTATGAGCTTTGCCCTTGGTGGCGTTGTCAGCGTTGTGGTGGTGTCAATAGCGTCAGCACGTTACAACTGAGCCGTTCGAAGTACCCGTGGTATGATGAGCGTGTGGCTGGCCCAACGAGCACGTAGCTTCCACAACACTGTCAACTTAGGGCTGAACGAGGTGGGGAAAGCAACTTTCCGAGTTTTGAGCGACGGGCTAATCTTCTAGGGGGAGAATGGGCTGTGTCCGATTGCACAAACGAGGGTCCGAGAAAGAGGGTAGTCCTTCCTTTCCGTCTTCTTGGACTGTTTGGTACAATGCTCGATTTGTGAGTTGAGGAGGAAAGCTAGGAAGGAAAATGGTGAGAAATTCCAAAGAGCGGCGCTGCTCAGATGGAATTTGCTACGTCATGACTACGTAGCAAGTTCCCCAACGTTGCTAGATTACCTCCCAAATAAGCTCCACATGCATCCACCAGGTGCACATTGAAAGATAGTTTAATTAGCTCTAAAATTAGCTTGCTAGTGCTTTTCAAAGAAAGACTGGTATTTTTGAGGTTATGCTGCCACATGCAACACGTTAAAGCTAAAAAATGAGCGCTGGCATTTGGTTTCCGTACCCCTTTAATGTATACACCAAGTTACGCGATTTTTAGAGCTTTGGTAATTGCAATAATCAATTTGAATTTTTATCGTTTCCATCTGCCGACCAGGCAAAACTGCCCAAGTTAGTCACACCAGGGTGTCCATAAACCACGTGATTATGAACGCTCTCTCATTCTAGGCGCCCCCATGATCGCCCAAGCTCTCCTCGCTGCAGTTTAGTCAAAACTGCTCGCGCAACTCTGCAACCTGAATGCTATTCTCGCTCTTGCCCCCGGCTTGTTGACCTTCCACCCTTCACGCGGCTGCGAGATATTCCCGGACGACGGTGACCACGGAAAGTTTGTCCGTAACTCGCCGTTGCTGGAGCTGGTCGCCAGCGGGTCGCAGTCAAAAGGAACAGCTTCCAACATCTCTTGATAGCAATCACTCTCATCGCTGCTGCGATGAATGTCGAACACTTTGACAAGGCGAGCGATGCCGTAGACGTAATCATCACGGACCGCATGCTCGAAAAGCGGAAGGTAAACGAGGAAGCTGAAGCTCGAGGCGCCAAGAGAGCCAAGTCTGGGAGTGCGTGCAAGGGGACGCCGCGCGGGAGGCTGGTAATGTTACCAGCCTCTCGCTTTGCCCGGATCTGCTCCTCTGAGGGAGCCGCATATAAATCGATTTATCCTCGAAACTATCGCGCCATTTTGAAAACAAATTTAGCAGGATTATAGGAACATACAATGGGTCCTAGCAGTATAGTTATCTCATATTTTATTTTTGGCGTGTCATAACCCCTTTAATATGCCTTTAAATTAGCATCGATTTCTTACAAGACATTGTGTTGTTCACGGCAGTGAATCTGATTATTTTGAGAAACTAAGATTTTCTTAATAATCAATATTAACATGTTGATTCTTCCTATTTCAATTTTTACCATGACTAGCTCCTTGAACAAGATCATAATTTAAGGCAGTATCCAAGTCAATCCACTACATGATAAAGAATTTAGAGTCTCTTCTTTGGCAAAATTACAGGCTGCTTTAGTTTTTTAAAATTTTAACATAGCAGATATCTGGTCTGCGATGAACTTTAAAATAAGCACGACAACCATAAGGTATACGCAAACACAACAGCACGCGTCCAGATCTCGTGTATATCCAATCATGGTGCCAGTTTACAATCGGTCAGTTCTAATTTCAGATTTTTTTGATGAGGCAAAATCGGACGGAAGCAATAAAAATGTGCAAATGTGAATTCAATAATAATATAAGTCATACCTTGCAATCAGCTTTGTAGATGTTTTCTTATGCCACTTCAATCCACTCGTCGGTCGAATAGTTTTCTACTGCGTG
The DNA here is from genome assembly GCA_013358835.2 of Ixodes persulcatus. Taxonomy (NCBI): domain Eukaryota; kingdom Metazoa; phylum Arthropoda; class Arachnida; order Ixodida; family Ixodidae; genus Ixodes; species Ixodes persulcatus. The sequence goes on from JABSTQ010011052.1 coordinate 2,458,391, forward strand.
CACACAATCTTTCATGAAACACGAAGCTTCCCTTGAAAACTTGGGAGAGCAATGTTGCGGCAACATTCCTCCATCAGAATAACAACCGATCGAGGTACAAACGACCACTGCGTGTAGAATTCCAAACAGCTGTTGCGATCTTTTCTCCGGCACTTCCTAACCAGACCGAACACTCTTGTGCTCCTCCATCTCGCCACTCGAAATAGAAGAGACCACCTGGTACTGACCTTTTATTTTAGAAAGTGCAGTATCACTTCCTTCTCTTCAAACTTGTGTCCCCAGGTGGAAGTTATATAAAGCCAACTGGGCTCTATTTTCTCTGGAAGCTGTGGTCGATCCCACAGTTTTTTTAGCTATGTCTCCTAAGGAGACGACTCTTTACCTTACTGAAAAAATTATAAATGCTGCTTCTGTGTCAGTTTCCCAAACTTCTGGTAATATTCACGAGAAATGCAAGCCTTGGTGGAACAAGGACTGTACAACCACCATGAAAGCTCAGAATAAGGCTTGGGGAAGGTTTCGGGGGTACTCGACTGTTCAGAACAAGATCAAATTCAAACAGTGTAAAGCAAAAGCTCGTTGGACACGAAAACAAGCCAAGAGGAACTCATGGGTGAAATATGTGTTTTCTCCAAACAGTTTTGTTCCTGCAAAAGAGGTATGGGATCGCATTAGGAAAATTTGGTGTACCTACCACACCTTTAGCAGAGAAGTCTCCAGTTCCTCAAATTACACTGCTAAATTTCAAAAAGTTCAGTCCCGTGGCAGAAAAACAGCCAATTGATTTCTCTGGAAGTGATACTGGTTACAATTGGCCGTTCGCAATGTGTGAGCTTGAAATAGTCCTTGCAGTAAGGAAGCAGTTAGCACCTGGTCCAGATGGGATTCATTGTGAACTGCTGAGGCACTTGTCGGCTGAGCCCTTGGTACATTTGTTGTCTTTCTTTAGTCATTTGTGGGAAGCTTCTTGTTTGCCACAGTGCTGGAAGCGAGCACACATCATTCCCATCTTGAAGTTTGGCAAAGACTCTTCCCTACCAGCAAGTTATCGGCCTATTGCACTGACTAGTTGTCTAGAAAAAGCTTATGAAAGGCTCGTAAACAAAAGGCTAGTACAGTTGAACATTGCTATAACAAACTAGCATTGCAAGCAGAAATTTCGTCCGCTATATGCAATATTCGTTATAAAAGTACACACAAAAATTGTGTGTACTTTTGTGTACTTTTGTATTTGTGTACGCAATCGAGCTCGTGCAGGAACGTGCACAGCACTAAGATAGAACAACGAGCTATCGTGGACCACGAGATCCTTACCTGTCACTAAGCAGCATTAAAAAAACAGATTGGAACATGAGGATATCAATTTGCAACACGAGAACCGACGTTAGCTGGATCCATTATTTCATTTATTTGAAGAAAGACGCGATTTTGGGCTGGTGCCTCTTCACCTGGAGCCACCGCGCTAGAGCCAACCGCTGCTCGTGCTGAAATCATCATGCTCTAACAGACACGCCAGACTGATTGATTTCGTTTGAAGAAGCTGACCAGACACTGGCAGACTTCGCGCCCTTACGTCTTTAAACCATGAGAACCTCTTCCGCGTCCGGGTCGAGGCAAGGCCTAAGACTCTTTCGGTCAATCTTGATGGTGTTGGTTGCATAGCAGTCTTCGATCTTCTTCCTGGCACTTAGGATGGTAGATATTGTGCTTGGTGCAAGCTCGAAGTCCGCAGGGATGTCTTTTTGTCTTCCGACAGCTGTCCACCTACACTTTTGTCTCGAGAGAGGCGACTTTCCACTTCATCACCATTTACAGCTCTGCTACGAGTGGTATGGTTGGCGTTTGGCTTTAGTCGGCACTGGTTCTTGATGCCTCGTTTAGAGGCCAGCAGCGGTGCCCCCGTCGTTATCCGCTCGGTTCATAGGTGGTGCTACCTCCCGAAACGCGCATTTTTGCACGTCGAGCGATCGAAACTTTCTGAATTTTTCTTTTTGAAATTGCTTCTTTGATAGTATTTTGTGATGCAAGAAAGCCAGAAATTGCTTCGCTATAACCGATAGCGCGTCAGATCTCACGGTTTCGGTTTCGTTATATGACTAGAACTCCCATCGAAATAAAGCATGATCAACCAAACTTCGTGATTAGTTTGCTATATCCGATAATACGCTATATCAGTGTTCGTTAGAAAGAGGTTCAACTGTATACGTTCTAGAGCAAAAAGAACATTTTTGATAAAAAACGGTGTGGTTTTAGAAGAGGTCGCTCGACCTTAGATAACCTTGTCCAGTTGGAGACTTCCATGCATGAGGCTTTTGTGAACCGGCAGTATTGCATTTGTCTTTTTTTCATTTACAGAAGGCTTACGATACAACATGGCGATAGGGAATACTTCAGGACCTGTATAGGTGCGGTGTGCGTGGTTGCATGCTGCGTTGTATAAGGGACTTCTTGACGGATCTATTTTTTAGGTCCGCTTGGGATCCATGCTCTCGGATGTTTTTACATAGGAAAATGTTGTCCCACAGGGAGGCGTTTTGAGTGTTACCTTGTATGTGATAAAGATCAACAGCCTCGCTGCAGTGATACCACCATCGGTTTTTTATTAATTGTATGTAGACAATGTCCAGATTGCTTTCTCTCATGCATCTTGTTAATCTGTGAGCGCCAATTGCAGCTGGCAATAAATATGACGAGTAAGTGGGCCGATGAAGATGGTTTCTGGTTTGCACCAGAAAACACAGTGTGTGTGCCTTTTTCACTCTGTCGGGGGATGTCACTCGATCCCAGCTTGCAGTTGAAGAGCACTGACATAACTGTTAGGCAGGAACGCGAGTTCTTGGGGGTTATTTTTGATAACAAGCTTACTTTGCAGACCCATCTGAAGGAACTGAAGCGAAAGTGTCTTAAATCTGCTAATGATCTCAAGGTACTTGTACGCACGGTTGTACGGTCATTAGCAGATTTAAGCAACTGTCATCTCTAAAAAGGCTATATTCTGTCCATCACCTTGGGCTTCGACTTGCCACGGGTGCCTTCCGAACGTCACCTGTCCTGAGTTTGTATGCAGAGATGTACCAAATGCCACTAAAAAAAACTAAGACAGTACCTCAACCTATGCTATAGTTAGTAAAATCTGACCGTGAACACCCATCCTTCCGCTGTTTGCAGGCTTCTCCTTTTTTACGTCTTTTTAAGAACAAGCCAAGTATAGTACGGCTTTTAAGCCTCCAGATTGAAAGCATGTCTGCATCCCTGCAGCTTGAACTTCCTGAGCGTAGCTTGATGACGATAGCTCGAAACGTTGCTCCTTGGAAGGCAGTGCATTATACCTGTGACTGGTCGCTGGCCAAATACAATAAGCGATCTGTTGCGCCACTAGTTCTTCAGCAAGAGTTTATGACCTTGCAAGCTATGTATGTATAAGGACTATGCACAGTTCTTCACTGATGGTGCATAAACTCCACACTTTGTTTGTTTGGCTGCATATTCATTGCACTTTGTGAGCACTAGACAGCTTGACTCTGTTCCCAGCCTTTTTACTGCAGAGTTTTATGGTGTGCTCATGGATATTGAATATATATTTGGCAACAATATCAGGAAATCTATTTTGTTTGTGGACTTCCAGAGTGCTGTCATCTGTCTCTGTTTCCTCAATGATTCTAAGAATTGGCTTATGCAGCAAGCATGTGTAGAGTTAAACCTAGCTGTCCAAATGGGATACAATATCAAGCTGTGCTAGGTACCAAGCCATGTGGGAATTTCAGGTATTGAAAAGGCGGATAGGCTACTAGCCTCTGTTGAAGATGCTCTGGAAACACCCATTGGGCTGCCTTGAAGATTTTAAACCAGTTCTCAGAAAAGAAATTTAACGCCTGGCAGCTAGAATGGGACAAGGAAATAGATAATTAGCTATTGGTGGCTCCGGCGAAATCGACGCCGCGTAGCGGCAACGCCGAGAAGCTCGGAGAGGAGGTCGTTTCGACTCTGTCGTCTGCTATTGCTGCTTGGTTCTCGTATAGGCAGCATAGAAACAAACATCGTTTTCAGTAATTACTTTTATGCTTCCGCAGTGTCATTCCTACGCACTGACTAGAAGAAGGTTACAATCGTTGAAGAATCGCTTTGCTTTCATATCTAACTCCGATTTTACGCTGCAGTGCAAAATATTTATGGTGGTCCGCGTGCTGACGACGTAAACGACCTCCTTTCGTCCGTCATTTTGCCTGACCAGCGCGCCCCCTATAGTTCGCTGGAGTCGCTAATATGTCGTCAAATCATGTTTGGAGGTATGGGAGAGTTTGCACCATAGACCATTGCCATGATGTTTTAATGTGTCATTTGAGAATCGGGCATTCACGTGTGACCCATCGACATCATCTTTGTGGAGAAGACACTCCAGTCTGCGAGCATTGCAGTGAATTGCTAACTATATTGCACATTCTTTGGCACTGCAAATTCTTTGATCAAGAACGTGAAGTTTTCCTTCACTTCCGGATATCTTCCATTTCATCCAGCTTTTCTGCTGGGAGATGAGCCTTTAGTTCCCTTTGGTTGCATTTTAGATTTTATTAACAAACCGGCTACCTACACCAGTTATAGATCTTCTGCATAGTAATTCCTGTCCTTTACTATAGAGTTTTTAAAATTATTTCTTTGGCGCAGAATGCCCTATGTTACTTTTTGTGCAGCAGGTGCCGTGCCTTCGAGAAAAGAGACTACTGGGTCCCACGGAAGAATTATTGTAAAAGACGGCTCTGTGCCAAGGCAAACCGAGACAGCTGAGCTCGACAGGTATCTGAAGAGTGTGGTAAAATGGCCAAAGCAGCATTCCAGTGAAGAGTTGCGTAGCATATGCGACGAGGGGGAAGGCAGTGGCAACCATTAGACATACGGCTGTATACTCGGTCTTGAAAACTCTGCAGGCAAAGCATGCAAAAATTCCATTGCATTGCATCTTCTTTGGCAGCAGCCAGAGAGGAGGCATAGTTTTTTTTTTCTTTGAAGCAACTATGATGGTGATTTTAGGGGCCATTGAGATGTGGTTAAAATAATTAACTGCTTTTCTGGACTTTGGAAAGATAACCATCTGATTTTCTTGAGCAGGAAATTAAATTACACTGACATTTCTACACCCTTTATTATCTGCTAAGTAGTCAAAATACTGTTGTCTTTCATTGGGTTCATGAGTGCACACTCCGTGTGTAACGGATAGCAATCGCATCCTCCATTGAGCAGCTGCTTGCCGCCTGGGCAGCTTTCATTTGCAGTGAGCACAAATGGTGCACAGTGGCAAACTGAAAAAAAAAAAAAAAAAGAAAATTGTTAAGTTCGGTTTTACAGGTCAATATGGCGGTGTCCTGTTGAACAAAAATATTCTGGTTCTGATACAGTAAAATCTCGATATAACAAATTTCATGGGACCACCGAAAATCGTTTGTGATTAAATTATGTACAAGAGTGATTAAATTATGTACATTGTTCCGAAATATTTGGTATTTTTAACTTCATACTGCTGCAATATTCTTACATTGAAACCATAGAAAATTGAAATGGGATTTCAGAAATGTTTGTAAATCTTAAAAATTATTTCATCTGATGTTCACAATAGCGAGATTTGACTGTATCGCTGACCGTCTTCAAGCTAGGAAAACATTCCCATGTGGGCTGTCTGTCCATTGCTGTGACGCAAATGAAATGAGTTTGTTGGGAGCGTTCCTCAGTTGAATTAGCTCAGTGAAACCATACGTGATGAAACAAAAAAAATTTGAGTAACTATAGTGTGTTCGTGTACAAGAAATGTGAAAAATGGCAGTGATTTCAGTGTGTCGTCGGAAAAGTTTGCCTCGTCGATCGTCCGGAGTTGTCTTGTTTGAAAGCTGCAGTAATTACGAAGACTCTAAACTACTGGCTGCGGTTCAACAGCTAAAGATTGTGCGACGGCCTATTCAAACCAAACGTTCAATTAGCGTCCGAAAGAGAATGACTGTATGATACATGTTGTGATTGTGTTTTTGTATATTGGTGACTGCAGAACATATCATGACAGGTCGAAGCCAATTGAGTGTCGAGCAAATCTTTGTACAACACGGAGCGCAGTATAACGTTTGTCGTCAAAATTTACCATTGCTCGATCAGTCTTTGGATCCGTAATAGGTTGTCAGCCCTTCAAAGAAAATAGCAGGTTCACAATTCCCGAAGGAGAGTCGAAATTCTTCTATAATATGGTGACCCGTATGAAAATTCAGAACTGCTGCATCCCCTCGCATCGCCTTCGCGAGCAACATCAGAGTGACAGAGGCATGTACTGTCCCCGCAGTCCCTGTGCCTCATGGTCCTTCGCTACACACGTCACTGCATTGTTGGTGTGATAGTAAACACTTGCAGCTAACCCGAGAAGGATTTTCATTTGCACTGTGGCATATCTTAACTCTAGTGCAGGAGACTTGGCTCGGGGGCAGTGGCACCCAGTGGAATTTTCTGTAGTAATTCTCCGTATACTTTCTAGTAGGGCAATGGTGAAATTGTCAGTGAATCTGGTCTATGGAGAGCTATCTGCTATAATGAGCCATGTCTAAAATTGAACTTTTGAAGGGGTTTGATGCTGCTTCTGCAATTAGCTTGAGTGGCCAGGTATGCAGCAGTCAACTGAGGGCATTGAAACCACACAGAGAGCAAGTGTTCTAAAAAGCGTCTTTGGCGCATTGGAACGCAGCGATGTGCGTGCATCGTCATTGGTTGGAGTCGGCGGGAAACAAAAGCAGGTGCACACATCTTGAGGGTAAACAAATGCATGAGGTGTGCAAAAAGCAGACAAACTTGCACGCCATATTTGTGCGCATTCTAGGAAAGCGATATGTGTCAATTTGTCTCATGATAACAAAAAAGAATTGTGAATGTGGCTTTAGCTATGCAGGGATTCTAAAACTTTCAGATCTCGGGAAACCTTTCATTATTTTGAGTGCAGTTCTGTTTTGCAGTATAGCAGTCAAAGTCACAATGTTGCAAACTGTGCAAGGCATATAAATTGCCCCTGGAAATAACCATTGGTTGACCCTGGGTGACATTTAGGTGTGCCTGAATTTCTCTCTTCAATGGTGATCAATCCAAGCTGAGTTGCCATCATGGCCAGGAAATGACTTCCATCAATGCTAGCACACCGACGGAAGGTATATATTATCAGCTCTGCAAAAGTCTACCTAGCCGGCGTCTTCGCTAGGATGGACACATCACGGGTATGTTACAAATTAATTGAAAAAAGAAAAAGCTGCTAAAATAGGCCTGAATGAGATAATAAAGTTACCCAATGCTAAAGACTGAACCATAGCAGCTCAGGAACCAGAACCAGGAGAGTTATGTGATGTGAATCAGTGTTTTAGCTTTGATCTTTCTGTACATAAGCCTCGGAACTGGCATGAAAATCTGAGCGTCCTTATCCAGGTCCCTTTGACTGATTGTGGAGTGTCTGGATAAACCTCTGGTTTCAGGACCTGACCCAGGCTCCGATCCCTGCACAGAACCTGATGAGCCCTGCTCCACACAAGGGCCGGGGTCGGCCACCCACAGTGGCCCGGGTGTCTGAGGTGGCTGCCAACTGTGCCGCGGCCTGCAACTGCCATGCCTACTATGACAGCTACTCTGCTCAGCAGCAGCTTCCGGCTCACCAGCAGCCGCTTCATCTGCAGACGTCCAGCCACCTCCAGCCGGCACATCAGCAACAAGACATCCAGCGACACCAGCAAGAGTTGCAGCAGCAAGAAATTCAGCAGCAACAGCAGCAGCAGCAAGATATTCAGCAGCAACAACAGGATCAGCAGCAGCAGGAGATTCAGCAGCAGCAGCAAGATATTCAGCAGCAGTCACGCGAGTCTCAGCCGTGATATGGAGGGATGATGTTCTCTTAAAAATGCTCACTGAAGATGAGCATCTCATTCTGTATGTACTCAGCTTTTTAAGAAGGGCTGTGGGGTTGCTTCAGTTCTAGTGTTTTATAGGCAAATGACGTGGCTACTCCTGAGGTGTGCTGTGGTTGGATCTGGTCTCTCTTTTCAGAAAGTAAAAAATTGTCAGATGATGTTCAGGAGCTTTGTGGCTTTATCATACGATTGTGAGGGTCGCACAATCGTGGAGCTATTGTGTGAGAGTAATTATAAAACCAAAAACTGAGGATACATTTGCCGCTGTTGCTCTACAGTAAAAGTTGCCAGCATGCGATGTTTATGGGTTTTGGCTCCTCGTGTGTCACGTCTTTGGTTTGTGTATGTAGGAAGTTTAAAGACACTAGAGCAGCTACAACGAACACTTATCCACTCTTCAGCAGAAACACTGTGAGCTGGGGTCTTTTTTTCTTATAGCATTCTGACGTGTTTGTTTTAAATGAGGGAGAAAATTAATAATTTAAATTCCGATTCACGGTTTGCTTCAGCCATGTCTCAAAAAACAGTTTAATAGACAATAGGCACTTTCAAGACCGGTAAAAAAATGTAAATATTGCTTAGTGAGCGAGCAATTAAAAAAAGAGTCAAAGTTTGAAACGCCCATTCTGTACTGATTGTGAGAATTGAACAGCGTCAGATTTATGGTCTATGTTACGATTGTACACAGAAAAAAAAAAAGAAAAAGAAGTGGAGTCGCAAGCAGTCTGGACACTGTGCATCCCATTTAGATTGCATGCTGGTATAGTGTGCACGAATGTGCTAGATACCTTTTCTCGTATGAGTGACACAAATTCACTAGCATATACGTATTTCCAGAATGAAGCCACGATATTGTACATAGTAGTTTAGTTACATTTCCTAGTAATATTTAGTCGGATTTTGTGTTTCAAGAGGCACATGTGGTGCGACACAGCATTTCTCATTTCTCCTTAGCCAAGTTTTCTTCTATGTAGTGTGATAGTCCTGCTGCAGTGTTAAATTATGCGACATCTGTACTATGATAAACACCCCGCTTTCTGTGCTAATGGTGGCTGGCTGCTAAAGTTGTACATCCTGCTTGTTAGGGCTAGCTAATAGCATTGATTCTAGCTTGCTTCAGTAATCAGTAGCTTGTCAAGCATTTTCTTATTTTAGCTGCATTTACTTTGGGTTGCTTACATCGCTAAGGCTGGCATGTCTCTTTACACGGAGTGTCGCTAATCTCTTAGACTAAAATCAAAATGGTTTGTTCTTAGGGCAGGGCAAAGTAAACAAAATTTCCTTGGAAGTTAAGGTCTGCATAATAACAAAAAGCATTGCCTTTTTTTTTATTAGATGGAAATGTAAATCCAAAACCACTGGACACATGCTTTTATGCATACCTCTGACAAATATTCAAACTGATGTAGATGTATACAGAGCTCGACACGGTTAATCTGAACATGAGGCCGGCACTTTGTTGCAATAGACCGGTTCCACCTGCCAGTTTCGTTACGCCGCTGCTGTAGCCGTGCGTCGTGGGAACATGCCTGCGCACGCGTGAGACCGCGCTGCGAGTCTGCACTAGCAGAAGACGAGACGGCATGAGCTGTCTCATTCACTGGTGCCTGTCTCTTGTGGACTACAGTTAGGGCGGCGTCGTGCATGCATGGAACGCTTACTGAGATTGGGTCTATTTATTCTTCAGGTTAGCGTCCACTACTAAACTTCATCGTGCAAATTGACGCCACAGTGAACACGGCCTGTTACGCTGGTGGTTTCAATGGAAGCGTTTTAGCTGTGGGAAAAATTGATGATTGCATGTCAGCTGTGTCATGTCTCTGTTCACCTAATGCCAACCTTAGACTTTCAAAAATGAGGCAAGCTGCTATGCGAGAACATTTTTTCCTCATGTTTGAATGTAAATTTGGCTTAGTGGTGCATGTTGTAATGACCATCCACCATATTAATTAATATAATGGTTTGCCATGATGATTTTAACCCGAGACTGAGGCAGTAGAGGAAAAATATTTTGCAGTGGAAGAGAAAGTAACTGGGACAGACATTGTCTCTAACTCAGCTGGTAATTTTATTCAACCACCCTCCTTATATACAGAACCACAACTGCCACAGAGCTACCAAACATCCTGTTTTTCAAAGTGCACAATCCTCACCCACGTCACGAAACAAATTATGTAAAACAACCTACAAAGCACAACGACCTTTTGCTTTAGATGAAAAGCTTTCTAGACTGCTTCTATACAGGTGGTTGAATAAAATTATCAGCTGAGTTGGAGATGTTTTCTCTCCCTGTTATTTTCTCCTCGCACTGTAAAAAACTTTTTCCTCTTCTGCTGCAGTCTCTGGTTGAAATTATTATGTTAAACTTCCACCAGCTCGCCCGTGCGCTGACTGTAATTTCGTTAATATAATGGTACATGGCATACTAGATTTTTTTGCATTTACACATCACTTTTTAATTGCATTCTTTGAGCTACCAGACTTACTTTTTTTTGGCAGTTTTAAACAAGAGCATATATATACTGTATATGGAATATCCTGCATGTGTCTGTGTAGTGTCTGCAGAAGTGCATACTATACAACTGCAGCTTTCAGTAGTTCAGTTTTTGCAGCATTTTGGGAGGTGTAAAATCGCAACTATTCATGTTCTACGTCATTTTTAGGTGCAGTTTTGCATCGCACTGGGAAACTCATTTTACTGTTTAGTGTCGAGGTTTATGCACAAACATTTTAGCATATTTTGTTCCTTGCTTTGTCCCCAAATACATACCTGTGAGTCACTTGTGCCATCACATGAACATATGGGATCTCCATGCATCATGCTCCTATTTACTCTCGATAGCATGCTTCACACATTTCCCCATTGCGTCGTGATGCATGCTTTGTACTTAGTGCTGAGGGATGTTCTATTGTCCTGGCTGCCGGTTCAGTTTGATCTAGATAAGACAGCTTGCCTTTGATGTGCACCTTGTATGGTGAAACAAGCAGCCAGAAGATGCTTGGAATGCCAACTGCCGATCGTGAAGGAGATTTGAATTTTGTTCTGATTTTTGATCTCAAAACTTATTATGGGAACCTTGTTTGGCAGATGTGACCATATAGCATTTTGGTTACATGGGAATTTTAGTGACGTAGGTATTTTCTGAGTTTTCATCCTTAGACACTGAATGTTTACTAACAATGGCAACTCTCGAGACACTTGCATATTCTTCATCACCAGTTGACTAGAGACAACTGTTTTTTTTTTTTTTTTTGGCCTCAACTTTCTTTCATGTATCCTAAGCAGATACTATATGCAATGTCATTAGTGAAGCATACTAGTGTTGAAATTAGATTTTGTCTTCACAATTTGATTACTTTGGTATTAATGTTGCCTAAAAGCAGTTCTTTCTAACCTGTGAATACTCTAGCAGTTTACCTTGGCCTCTTGAAAAATAAAAGCAATATTAGGTGCTTTCAGCACCATTTATTTGATATTTTAAAACTTGGTGTAGTTTAATTTTGTGGAATGGTCATGAGTAATTTGTTTAATTTTTGGTTGACAGTTCAAAGTGGTACACTTTTTAGCATGGGGCTTTGCTGGGCTATAGAATTAAATACTTAATTTTTGAGCTAACAAGCATTTTTCATAAAAGCATCATTGCAAGATGGACGAATATATAAAGATAAAAATACATCATAATCATTTGAGGTTGTTTCATATTGATTCTAGGTTAATTTGAAGGTATATATGAACTCCAGCATTACTTTATGTTCTCCATCTGCAGGTTGGTTTCTAGTCCCGTTATTAAAAAGGTATCAACACCTCCAAGTTTAGTTTGTATGTGATGTGTGCTACACATGTGCTTTTTTAACAACTGCTACTCTGGCAGATGAATCATTAGCATTTAGCTGGTGCTCATCTGCTGTATTGATTTGGGTATTGCATACTGGTGATTAAAATTGCAGCAGTGCATTGAGACTCAAAAATACAGAATGATTTTGGATGTTGCAGATTGTACATGTTGATTGAGTTGAACATTCTAGGCAGTTACTCTTGTGATAACTTCATTCTTTGCACTGCATGTTTGTCCTTTTGCCGTGCTTGGTGTCTGTACTCCTATGTAAGTGTATCCTGGCTTCCACTACACGTTTTGTGCTGTGGTGGTATTTTAATGCCTGTGTGTGTTGTAGTACCTATCCTAAAGTTATGTTTGTTCTGAGCAGGCAAGGTGTCAGTTATCCCAATCTAACTGCAGGCGCATTTGCTTTTGGACCATGTTTTGTGCACCATTTGTGACTAACTTGTTGACTAAACATGAAGTAGTGTTTCTGGTAAGCTTGGCTCTGTAACCCGCCTGAAGTAAGTGCAGGCTGACTTGACCAATAAGTGATGCTCTACATTTGCTTCTCAGGCTTGACAGTGTGTGTTCAGTGTAGACAGCCCCATGCGACTGAAACGGGAGAGCAATAGTTGCACCTTGTACCTTACAATTAACATTTGAAAGTAGAAAGTTGGTGGTGAACGTTGCATGCAAAAGCATTGCAGAGCTAGCAATATGCTGAGTAGCCTTGTTCCTTAGCTTCAAAATGTGATATGTTGGCCTTGCTACTTGTTCCATTGCAACTGGAGCAGAGTTGTGTTCTGAAATGTTTCTTCTTGCGTTTGCCCAGGAGAGGTATGAATACTATGAAACGCTTTGTCATTTGCCTTTATAACAATTTTGTTGGGCCTTGGATTTCTTTGTCTTTATATCATCCTTAACAAGATGGGAAAAGTGATATTTTACTGTCTTTTTGTCATGATGTTTGAGTGATATGTTTAAATATGCTAAACTGTGCCAAACCTTTTGTGTGCATTTTGTTTGCCTCCTACAGTAATAATGCCAGTAAGTCAATAAAGGGTGTTTGTGCTGATCTCATTTATTAGAATTTCTTGAATTGATTTAATTCTTTGCAAGGGCTTTTCGGTTGGAGTTTCTACACGACTTGTAACCAATATGTGCAACAATAGTACAGGTCGGTGTGGGGGAAGCTCGGGTATTCGCAACTCCAACGCCCTATAGACCTTTCCAATGTTTACAAAATCACAGTCCAGCGTGCGATCTTCACAGCCCAGCACGTGCGTGTTCGTCGCTTCGGAAAGCGAGCAAAGCACGCGCCATACGCACGAACGCTCAAAATGGCACCGGCCAAAAGCTCGTTTTTGGAAAGGTCTATAGGTGGCGGGGCGGTAGTTCCAAGATGGCGGAAGAGACGGGGATAGATTCACCGTTACTAGATCAACTCAGTTATGGAACTTCACATAGACGCTGTACATTGTAGGGGGTCCGAAACCGTGTCCGATTTTTTTGCAGCTAGGTGGCGCTGCCGGCGCATTAATCCAAGCATTTTCGTCTGCTACTGCTCCGCGGCTGCTTTTGAGTCCCGACTCCTCTCGAGGTTCAGCACGTTTTTGGGTTGGTTTTTGCCCTTTCGCCAGTAAAAAGTAAAAATGTGATTACCAATTGCAGCAGAAACAATTTGAAAGTTGTCTGCTGCTGTTATCCGTAAGAAAGGCCAGAACCGCGCCGTCAATGATGATGATAGCGAGTATTAATGCGGAGCGCGCGCCGTCTAATAGGCCTCCTGCGCTGAAGCTTCGAACAGAGCCGTTTATTGAGAGAGTTTGGCCATACATTGGTTTGAATAGGCGAGCATCTCGGGCCAACCACAGGCCGCGAAACAGACCCTAGCGGTGGTCGCGTGCTCTAAATTTGTGCCACGACTATACCGACTATACTTCGTTTAACCTTATGTGCGAGCGAAGGCAAAACTGGAAGCGCGAGCACGGAAGCTCCGTGCGTTCAGGCTTTGCTCGAGCGCGCGAGCTGGGGAGAAATGCAAAAAGCGCTGGTCTCGCGCTTCTAGCTTTGGCTTCGCTCGCAGGTAAAGTGAAACGAAGTATAATTTGAGCCGTGCCGAGCGGAACTCCGCGTCTCAAGACGCTCGCGCACCCCACCCTTTGCACTGCTTTCTTTCAGCCAGTCTCAGGACGCTGTTCTAGCAGTGCAGCCAAAGGCATGGGCACGAGCGCGTTGCTTTGGAAAGAGCCTCCTATGCACGAGGTCTCGTACAAACAATAGCGTTTCGCTGAGCTAGGCTCACGCGCCTGTGCCTTTGTCTTCACTGTCGACATTTGTGAGATGGAGTAGAGGTCTCCTGATTGGTCGACGCTGTGTCACAAATTTAGTTTACGCTCTAAGCGTGGGGGGAATATTCGGCGCTGGCGGCGCTAATATACGGCTCTGGCTTCGAACAAACTGTAGCGCCCTCCTTTTGGGTAGTACAAGCTCAACTGATTGAGCCTCGCACTACTTGTGGCACGTTGGTTGATCTTTTTTTATTTTTGTCTTGTGCTGAAGAATGAAAAAACACCTTTGGACGCAAGAAATCGGCCAGACTCAACGCCGCAAGACAATCAAAAGTGCCAAATGCATGACACCACCGCTAGGGTATGCGTCTCTTATCTCTGGGTGGTGACATCAAAACACCTGTGAAGCGACGCTTTAATTTTTATTTTTCTTTGTCATGTCTACTTTGGAACGCGCGGAACGGCTGTTCTTGGCTCACGCGCTTAGCGTCTTAGCTTTGACGGCGTTCGAATTTTTGTTGTTTCTTTGTATTTTCATCGTGATCTCGCGCTCGGCACCAGAGCTGGCACGCTTCAACATGCGTGGCAGTTTGAGACGCTAAAGTCTGTACTACCCAAAACAAGGCCTTTTCGCAGCACCCCCTGGGCAACGCAGGAGGCCCATAGGCGCCACGCAGAGGGACCCCCCTCCGGAGCGGAGTTCCAGAACTGAGTGTTCTAATAACGTTGGATAGATTCTCCAGGGTTTCCCGTGCGCCTGCTCGCTGACGCTGGTCAGGGCGCTAAAAATGATTTATTTGTCTGCAAACGCGAAGTGGTTAGGGCAGGATCATATTACAGGTGACGGAGATGTTGATGCGCGTTAGCAAAATGAGCATGCTGATATTTATAAGTTGCAGAAACCTCGACTTGCGAAGCTTTGTGGTGGGCGAGCGCGTTTTACGCACCGGCCATCTCACTGTTTGTGGCAGAATGTTTTTGAGGGTGATGAAGATATCGTGTTTGCGCCTTGCCTGGCCATTAGTGCTCTAAAACGTGAGCCGCGCGCGGTGACCGTCAAGCTTCGGGAGAGCAGCGTCCACAGTTTTAATGCCTTCGTGTCACGGGCTCGCCACTCGCTGCTCACCGTCTTGGTTTTAGTGTATTGGAACACGTGATCAAACTGCTTTATGGTTATTGATAGGAAGTTTGTTACCGCAGGCTACCGTGCGGTGTAGCATTACAACCGGAGGCTCGCGCTGCGCTTCTGAAGCACAGTTTTCAGCGCGTGCCAGTAGTGTTGCCTTGCTTCACTGGACGCAGCGCATGCTCAGAACGAGCTCACATCAATAGGCTGCTAAGACTTGATGGAGCACAATGCACGTTGCAAAAGAACTGTGGAAGCTCGCCATCAGCACGCGCTCAGCATTCGCGCACACAGCTATGGCCGCCAGTGAATACTCCCTATAGCCAACGGTAGCCTGCGGTGACGCTATGCTAAAACTGCCTATTACCATAATCGGAGTGTTTAGGGTTTTAGGGGTTTTATTCATTGCTTTACCAAAAATGCATATTTTAATATACCGTACTTTTTTTTCTTTTTTTTTTTAGCGTGTTATTTGCAACGTTGTGGCCCCTCTCGCCAAAATTGCCCGTTCTAAGCTCTCGTCACGAACGGCTGGCTAACACAGACGCGCTTAAAATGCTTCGGGCATTTCTTTATGTATTTTGTAATTACCTGAAAGCAAGTACGTGTATTCTATCTTAAAAATTCTTGGAATAAATGGTCATGTTCGTATGGCCTTAAAACGCAAACCCATTCCCGACGTGTATTGCTCGACATACCGTTGCGCGACCAATTTTCTCCTACTTAGGGCAAAGAATAGACATTTCATAGACCGAACGCTAGAGCTCTACATTTTTAGCGGGAGCGTTTGCCGTCACGTTAAGCACAGATCGAGCTGGCGGTCATGCACAAGACCAGCAATCCGCAGCGTATGCGATACATGAAAAGTCCCTAATGAAATTAAACATCCCGGTCCTTCGTGCAACGCTGTTGCGAGGAGGAGCACGAGAATTCCTATTTAAACGCGCTCACTTTTTTCGTTACAACGGCTTCACGCATCAAGGCCGACAGCCCCTGCCACCTTTTCCGCGCCGCCGCCGCCGCTGCCCTCCCCGTTCCTCTAGTTCTCCGCTCGTCCGCGGGAGGGCGAGCGGCGCGCTGGAGTTGCGAATAGCTGCACGAGTGGCTTGAAGGTGTTTTAAAAGTTATTTTATTTAGCTTGGTGCAGGCACAGTAAAATTCGGTAGTTTCCTATTAGGGTAAGGCGGGGCCAAACGATACCTTTTCGGTATAGTGCCATCTGTATTCGAATCTTGCAATGTGATTAATTGGATTCTTTGCCGACATGTGCCGGTACGTGTTCGCTTTACTTCATAGAAAATCTGCTACAATTAATGAAAACACGTTGACGAAAAAAAAAATGCAGTTATCGTTTGTAAGCTAAAATGTAAAAATCTGCGGTTTCTTTTTTTTTTCCTTTTTTTTTAGGCATGCAGCTTAGTTTGGAAAAGTTACTGTACCGAAATAAGCTCTTATTTGTCTGTTTCGTTAGCTAACTCAGGATAAAATTTTATCGCTCTAGGTTTTAATGGTTAATGCAATAAAATTATTTAAAAAGGAGCGGGGATAGAAACATGGCCGCCCCATAGGCTCTCTGTGTTGGGTAAAGTACATCTAAAAAGTATTTTAAGGTACTGAGTGAATGAGAAATGTACTTCAAGTAAAGTAGTAAGTACACTGAGTGCAATGTACTTGCAGTAAAGTACTATAAATAGAATATACTTTCAAAGTAAAGTACAAGTACTTTTAACAATCTTTCCCGGTGCCCGTTCATTTCCCTATACAGTGATATTTTTTTAACAAGTATCCATTGCCCCAGGGATAATTGGGGGATGCATCACTTATTCTCGGAAATGGTGGCGAATATTGGATAAAGTCAAGTGGCCACAGTTATTTTCAGTGATTGCACCAAATTCAGGAGCGCCGTTGCACTGGTTTATTGCACCCAAATGCTTAAACGTACTGAGAGAGCACGACGTCAGTCCCGTAGCTTCCACAAGCAATCCTCTCTTAGAGGAGTCCTCTCCTTAAAGGGGCCCTGCAATGACTTTTTTACTGGTTTTTAACTTGCGCCGAACCTGAGCGCACTGAACGTAGTAACTTAATGAAACTTTTCTTTTCTCAAATTTCGCTTTATTTTAAAAGTTATAGGCAAATTAGAATTACAAAAACAAGCAAAAACTAACCTCCTTCATGACGTCGTAAGTCCTGGCTTGAGTGGCCGTGAACTAGAGGAGGGGTTGTGGGGGAGGGGGGGCAACGGGGGCTTGAGCACCCGCTGTCATTTTTCAGGGGGTGCTGGACAAGATGCTTAGCCCCCGTGCATTTGGCTCAAGGCCTCCCTCTCCCCCAGGGCCGAATTAAGGTACGGGCTGAGGGGGCTGCAGCCCAGGGCCCCGGGGGGCCCCGTGCTGATCCCCCAAAATTAAAAAAAAAAAAAAAAATGCTGGTCAGTTTTAGTTTAGAATAGCTCAAACCTAAAACTGGAACAAATCTCGGAGGATCCTCTGGGCCCTGGCTTTCTGACGTCGTGCCATTCCCCCCACCCCCTTTTTTTTTTTTCTTCAACGGGGAAACAGGGATGCCGCAAAGTGCTAGAGCAACCAAATGTAAGCGTTGCCTCCCACCCTCCTTGTCGGAGGGAGCAAAGCTGTCGACGCTGGGTGTCCCTTTGAGGTCACTTCTAATTGAAACCAGACGGAAGGACAGCCACGGAGTTGTCTATTGTACTAGGGCACCCTCGACGCGTTGTACCGACAATGGTGTGTTGGAAGGCAAGCAAGTGTCGCCGAAGGCTACACGAGCAACATACACGCTACACATTATTGTTTTGTATATTTTTGGTCTTCTAGCGTAGTTTCACATAGAAAGTTTCCTCCGAAACGACAAGTTTTAAACACGCAAAAATAAATATCGGTGAACCTCCCGAAGCATTCCTTTCTAACCACTAAAAGGCATTTCAAGAAGCCGGCCCTTGAGATGTCTCCCAAAAGTTTTCGAGAGGCAGTGACTGCAAGCAACTGCCCTGGAGCCCATGTCTGATCTATTAGTGCGAGACACCTTTCCTGCCATCGAGTAATATGATTGCTGCAATTTTTTTTTTTTTTTTTGAAGCCTCTGAGGTAGGATCTTTTGTATTTTTAGCTTAGAGCTGGGGTGGCCAAGCTGCGGCTCTTTGCGTGTTAAAATGCGGCTCGTGGCTTCCTAGTGAGACAGGTTGCAGTTTGGTTGAACAGTTGAACTGCTTTTGACTTGGACAGATTTAAAGTAGTTCAAGTTTCATTTAATGGTCTAAAAAAAGTTTGCACCCCCCCCCCCCTTTTTTTTTCTGCCTTTTTTTTTTTTTGTGCGGCTTTTGGAAGTTTTGTGGCTTTGTTTTTGGCTTTTAGACCGGGTCAGCCTTGCTATCCCTGGCTTAGGGTAATACGTCTAAATGGCTGCGAAGTTCTAAATTACTGAACTTGGTAGAAACAAGACCATTTCCAAAACTATAGCCGTTGACAGGTCAAAAACGAAGTGGAAGTTCCTCCCACTTCTCTCCACTTCAGCGGAGCTTACTGTTGAGAGGAGGTCGCCTCCACTCCAGCGTCCACTCAGCTAAAGTGGAAAGAGTTGGGAGTTGTTTCCACCTCGTTCTTGCCCTGTCACCGACTTTAATTGAAACATGTTACCCTTAAAACAGACAGCATGTGGGAGAGGAGTTTGAAAATACCTCCTTGATCTTCATGAGAGATGCCCGTGAATGTGCCCAAAATGGCAGTGGTTGCTATACTACAATCACATTCAGCCTTAATTATTTCTTTTATTATTTGTACGCAGAAGTCTGTTAGTTTGGGACACGAGATTTCAGTTATTAGAAGAGGGTGGACGAGGCGGTTTCAGCCCTAAATACTTTAACCACCAAGATTACTTTGTTCTATATGTTTTGCTTTACTCTTCAAGTCCCCATATGTAAGATGAGAGTAAATAAATTAATTGAAAAAAGTCAGTAAACAAAGGGGTGATAAAACGATATCGGGTTGGATGTAGATGACTTTGAAGAGACGTACTGGTCCTGGTCTGAATGTATGGGCACACGGTATAGGTAGTGATAATAAACCTTCTATAAACAGTAAAATATGGGTAATGGTTGTTTTTTCAATTTCAATTTTTTTCACTCTCCCCTCCTCTTTTTTTTTTTTTTTATTTCGACCGCTAGCCCCCCTATGTAGAATACATTTCCGGGGTCGCCGATTCAGCGGTGTGCGAGAGACATTTTGAACCGCGCCTTGTCCTTCGGGGCTATGTGCACATCGTCAATGGCGAAGAGGTTAGGATTCTATGCCGCGATATATTATGACAATTTTGTAGTCTTCTTGCGCAGTATATTGCTGGATATCTGTCATGTGCTTGCTGTGTATGTCGATGAAGTGTATTACCACTTTTGAGAGGTCATGAAGCAGTGAGTTGAGAATAATTTTTTTTTTTTCGTAAAAGGGGTTGTTGAAGTTTGTGTTCATATTGTATTTTAATGCTTCATGTACTCCCAATCGAGGTATTTTTTCTTCATAGACTGCCTTCCACAAAATACAATTTGCTATATGTTCGCCAGTTGCAGTGGCACCTTGGGCGTTCCCAAACGCGCTCGGCCTTGCACCTTACACAACGCTGGTCCCCGCATCAGCAACACGATGACGAAAAACAATGCACCAGTTTATTGTTCCTCTCACCATTAAAAAAGTGAGAGGTTTATTGAGATTTATTAGTCTATTTTTCCTTGTTATATCAGTATCGCGTGGTTTCTTTCGCAGCTATTAAGAGTGCAGCCCAAGTGATAACGTTGCTGAACGACCTGTCAGTACTGGGAAGTGTGTGTGTGTGTGTGGGGGGGGGGGGGGGGGGGGGAGTCGATATTAATCAAATGATGTCCATCAAAGACACGCGAATAATGAAAGTAGAGGATAGCACACACTCTAAAGGTATTAATTAGTTCAAAGGAAAACCTACAATTTTTCACATTAGCAATTGTTCTGCGTCGCGAAAAGCTCCAGGCGAACCACAGTAGTACACGCCGAGCAGCGCCGACGACGAAGCTGACGGGGGCGCGTTCCTAGGGCTCAGAACAGCAGCGCTACGGTGTCGTCTACGCGCAAAATCTTCACGCGGCGGCCGCCGCTCTTGCCACTACAACCCTCTAGAACACTATAACTGAGACGTTTTCCTCTGTTGTGTTTTTCTTCTACTTTGAAAGTTCCTTAATTTTTCTACATCAGTCTCAGGTGTTCCATTGTGATTGATTGGCCTCTCCCTAATATTTTTAACCTCCTCGCTTGCGCTGACTGAGCGAGATGTATCGAGAGTTCGAAAAGCTACGGGAAAGCCGCCCCAGAACAAACGGAGCGATGCGACGTCTGCTCGCGTTTCTGATGAGAGTAGAGTATAATATAATCTTTATTCACCACGTGGATTAATACATATGCCAGGAGCTGGAATAAAAAAAGCTGTATAAGCAGCACATAAAATAAACCCCACTGCTGACTCCGCCCATGCTGTACTGTCGTGGACACTGTCTGTAACACGGCAGCGGCGGCCGTCCCGAGAGTTTCTGTATAGGGTGTATTCACTGGCGGTCATAACTGAGCTCGCTGCTGCTTTCGAACCACCTGGGAAGAGAGAGAGAGAGAGGGAAAAGCTGCTTTTGTACGAATTTTGAGTGAAAGTTAATCTTCTAGAGGGAGAATAGCGACGTCCGGGGAAGCCTGGGACATACACAGGAAAGTCCGGGTGAGAAGAGAGTTTCTCCTCCCCTTCTTCTCTTGTGATTTCCCGAGAGCTGACGGGAAACTCCTCCCGAGCATGTGCTGTGAGCAGTTACCTCAAATATGGCGTCCAGTGAATACTCCCTATAGGCTCCCTGCGGGAGACAGAGTTGCGCGTCTGTTTTCCACGTGCCGCCGCGTCGCTATTCGCCGAAATCCGATCACGTGAGGAGCCGGACCAAGTGCCGTGCAGGAAAGTAGACGTTGCGCGCGCCCCGGCGTACGTTCCCCTGCTTTTGAGCACGCCACGCGCCTCGAACGCGCGGCGCCGCTATTCGCCGAATTCAGTCACGGTAGGAGCAGGATCAAAATGTCATGCAGGAAAGACGGCGCTTCGGGGATGAACGCGCAACTCTGGCTAACTCTAGCCGTCCCCAGGCCGTCCGTCTGGGGACGGCCAGAGCCATGACGACGAGAAGACTCTAGCGCCACCTATCGGGCAACCGTGAAACACTTGGCGGTCCGTAGATTTAAAGCCCCTCTATCCTTGCGCATCAATCCACTTTCGTGGCTCGAGAAACTTTTCTTTTTTTTTTTTTCAATATTACAAACGTCCATTTCTCATAAATAATACATACGTTCTGCTTGAAAAATATCTCAAAACCTTCGCTCTAGTGAAATGCAGTTCTAGGGTCACCACATAGATGGCGCCAGCGTGCCAGTCTGTTGTCTCGTCGCGAGAGATTTTAAGAGGTTAAAGGGATACTACAACGACATTTCGGCGCTAATTTCTTGGGCTATTTGTGTTCAATGGAGCATTATCATATCAGACACACCAATCTCTCGTTGAAAAAGACACGAAAAGGAATTTTAAAACGAATTAAACGATTAGCAAGGACCCACGTAGCACCCAATGTTGTGCGAACATTCTCTGGGTGTTCTGAACGTTGAAGGAACGTAAAAACACCATTCGGAACGTTATAGGAACGTTCGTATGCGAACATTCCCTACAAGGTAAGTTGCTCAACATTCTAGGAATGTTCGTTGGCGAACATTCGTATGCACAACATTCTTTGAACGTTCGCTTGCGAACATTCATAGAAATTTCGCAGGTGAAGCCAACTTCATGGAGCTCTCACGCAACCTGTGGTTCGAAACACCATCCACTATATGCCACTTTGTGCCGAAAATATGCAAATTAAGTGGAGTTTCTGGAAACTTAACATAAGGGATCAGTTTTATCTTATATGTGTCTACCGAGGAATGTGATATGAGGTGTAGGAGAAAAGCAATGGTTTTCAAAACTTGATAATGACCTTGGCACTCGCTGCGTATGTAGAGGTGCAGTTTTGAATAGACCCGATTTTTAGCATGTGTGGTTCAATACTACGAGAAAGGTATATCCTGCAGTTGTGTGTGGGATGCCATGTGTATCTGTTCTTAAGCTCGGAGTAAGTACTCGGCTTTGAATGCAGCACATTGTGAATGAAAGAAGTTGACAAGTGAGAGGTAGGAGTAAACTGTCGTTAGTACATGCTCAGGCTGGTGCGCTGGGAAAGCGGCAATCTTGTGCTTGTGCCTTCTAAAAATATATTTTGATTAAAAAATATTAATTGCCCTGTCAGAGCTTTATCACATCCATATATGAAGTACGGTTCACTGGGGCTGTAGCCTAAGCAAGCCGTAATTGTGGAATCTTAGTAAATAGTCCTCAGAGAATGTTCCCTGAATGTAGGGACGTGTACGTCCCTACATTCAGGGAACATTTTCTGAGACTTTTTGCAATGTTATCAATACCAGAAGACCTAAAAATACTGCACATGAATTACATATTGCATGCTCACTGCAAGTTAGTTTATTTTCTTCAGAATGGATACTTGGAACTACCATAAGCATTATTCCATGAATGTTGATTTACTGTTCTGAGAATGTTCTGCAAACATTAGTCTGCTTTTCGAAACATTCTTATAATGTTGTGAATGTTTATTCAATGTTCTTTCAACGTTCTGCAAACATTTCGTGGAGAATGTTCCCCAGATGTGATAGATAAGTCTCTATGCTACGTTCTAAGAGCATTTAGAGAACGTTCCCAGATACATTCGCAAACGTACCGAGAACGTTGCAAATGTTCTTGCTAATGTTCTTGGAATGTTCTTCAAATGTTTCTGTGCTACTTGGGGAGCACCTGGTGGATGTTGCTAATGCCTCGTTTGTAATGCCCGTCTAGGAACCTTGACAGGTAGTGACGATAGCTGTCTCGCCTCCGGCCACGATGAGAAAAGGGCTGAAGGAGGAACTCCCCTCTCCCCGAGACTCTTTGTTTTTGTTTTTTTCCCCAGAAGTCGCTATTGTCCCTCTACAAGATTATAGAAGATTAACCCGTCACTCCAAATTTGTACAAAGACAGCTTTGGGGTTACTTGCGGTGGCCCGATCGCTGTTGTACTTCGGCTGCTCTCAGCGGATGTTACGAGCCATCGGGGCCTATCCAAGGCCGTGTGAATGTCACGTGACCTTGGAGACGGGGCAGAGCGACGCGCGGAAAGCGTGTCACGGGCTACGTCCGCAGAGTGGGATTGGCTGGGATAGCTCGCAGCGTCCTCTGCGTCCGGACGTAAGGTCCGGAGACAAACTACGTCACGATTGCTGCGGATATGACGTGGTCTCCACTGGCTGCTCGCCGAGCATTCGCCAGAATGAGCCGTTTATAGCGAAAAATGCAGCCATCAGGCTCAAAATAGAAACGTGCGATTGTCATTTACGGATATTGTGGATTATATTTAACCTACTTCTGAACACGACGGGTTTATTTCAAATTTCGTTGAAGTATCCCTTTAAAGGGACACTACAACGAAATTTCGGCGCTTATTTTATGGTCTATATGTGTTCAAAGGAGCAGTAGCACATCGAACACTCCAATATCTTGTTAAAAAAGTCACGAAAAGGAATTTTAAAACGAATTAAACGATTAGCAAAGAGCACCTGGTGGATGTCGCTAACACCTCGTTTGTAATGCCCGTCAGGAACCTTGACAGCTAGTGACGGTGAGTGTCTCGCCTCCGGCCACGACGAGAGAAGAGGGGAAGGAGGAACTCCCGTCTTCCCGAGAATCCCTTTTGTGTGTTCCAGAAGTAGCTATTGTCCCCCTACAAGATTATAAAAGATTAACCCGTCACTCAAAATTCTTAGAAAAGCAGCCGCTTCGGTGGCTGGAACGACAACGCCATCCCCTCGACGTCAGCCTCGCCCTAGCTTTGCTCGTCCCGAGACGACCTACGTCACGATTGCGTCGGATGTCACGTGCTCTAAGCTGGGCCTTCTCCGAGCGCTTGCTAGAGTGGGCCGTTTATAACCAAAAATACAGCCACCAGGCTCAAAATACAAACGCGCGATTGTCATTTACGGATATTGTGGATCATATTCAACCTATTTTTGAACACGACGGATATATTTCAAATTTCGTTGAAGTATATCCCTTTAAGGCACTCGGTCCTAAGAAGTTGAAAGTGTTAACTCATATCGGGACTGGGCAGTTCATCGATTAACCTTTAGATTATTCAAGTAATGCTTTTATCACGATTGTTTTGCCATTTAATTGGAGTTTTGTGCTGCAAAAAGTAAAAAAAAAAATGTCTGCACGGTAAGCCACTTCAGCATGCTTGTGATTGTCATTGAGTGTGATTGCACTGTTTAAATAGTAACTTAAAAATGACTTCACTAGGTTCTCCGTGGTCATATTTCTGTAGGCGTCAGAACGTGAAGTTTGAAAAGGGACTGCAATATGCCGTTGTTTATGACAAAGTAAAACTAGTAAAAGAAATGTGTAGTTTTGACCTCTTTCATGCAATATATGACTGGAAAAAAAATCAACTAACGGATTTATCAAAACTGGTCTATTGGTGGCGATCAGTCGGGTTATGTTTTTAGTCAACCCACTTCTCCAATCATCATTCAATGTTTTATAAAAGCTATGCGGAGGGCAAATTCGTCTGCTTCTCGCGCAGGGGGTACCGGTGACGTCAGAACGCCGTGCCCTGATTGGCTGATCGCGGCCCCCCTATCTGAGCGTCGTCTGCTCCTTTGCAACGTCGTCTGCGTCTGTCTTACCTTTCCTGCGACTTTCGGAAGTGCAGAGGCCAGATTCACAAAACCATGTTACGCCGAAAGAGTGCGTAAGACAAAACGTGAGAACAAATTCGTATTCACGAAACGAAATTATCGTAAGTTTTGCTCAGGTTACGACGGAATCCTACGACGATCAACTCAGCATGGCCGACAGCGTCGCTCAGTTACTTGGTCGCGACGACCAACGGACGTTTATTTTTGTACGTGCTCTTCTCACGCGTCACGACTACAAGCAGCAAGAAAAAAAGTAAAAAGTACTTGAAATAAACCACGACGAACAAGAACGCTGGATCCACAAACACCCGGGAAATGCTCCAACGGCTACGATTCCACTGACCCCGTCCAAGCGAGCTCGGCAGATAGGCCTAGCAGCGGCGCAGCGGTGCTCCGACGGTCCTTGGCCAAGACCGTCTGCCCACGACCGGCTGACGTGCTGAATGGAATATGCCCGCGCGACCCTTGTGAACCCTTCAATCTCTTCCTCTTGTCATCGCCTCGTGTTCCGAGGCAGCGGCGACTCTCGCCGGTGAAAAAGCGGTGAATCTCCGACAGACGCAGGAAAGGTAAAGCAGTCATCGCTTTGACTAGCAGACGTAAAGCAGACGACGTTAACTGCACCAACCCGCCGACGCCGTTTAAGAGTGAGGGGTCTCGCCGCCGCACACGCGAGGGAAAAAGTATTTGGGAGGGAACTTGCGGACACTCTCGCTTCTTAGCAGACAAACCTCGGCGCCTCGGGACACCTCGCCAGCGAGTCCCTTGACTTCCCTCCTTGATGCGCGTCTGCTAGTTGTTCGACAAAAACAACGTACCGCTCGAGTTATTTCGTCTCCCCTCTCTGAAAGGCGAAGTCGAGCTCGCTCGTAAAGACCTGCACTTCCGAAAGTCGCAGGAAAGGTAAGACAGACGCAGACGACGTTGCGAGCAGACGACGTTGCAAAAGAGCAGACGAAGCTCAGATAGGGGGGTCGCGATCAGCCAATCAGGGCTCGGCGTTCTGACGTCACCGCTACCTCCTTTCTCATGCGCAGAAGACGAAAATGAGCCCACTTGCGAGGCGTATAGATTGTGTGACATAAAAAAAAAAAAAAAAAAAAAATTGGGACCAGCGGTTCTACAAACTTGATCACTAAGATTATGGAACCACCTGACTTAATATTTATCGCTTTGCTGATTTTCCATGCGTGTGAAACAATACAATCCAATCATTAGTGAGAAGAAACGACAAAAACAACAAGTATTTAATAAGGGTGGTCTAGCTCAACCGGGAACGGACTTGCATCGTCGAGATCCATGCGTCTGAACGTGCGCCCGTAGCAGACGACGCACGGCGGTATTCCCGCTCTCCGGCTGTCCCATTCATGGCCTCCGAGATCCCGAAGCGCGCGCGACGCGCTTCGGGATCTCGGACGCCATGTCCCATTCGACTCGCTTCCGTCGCTCGCCGCGAGGTGGCGACGTCCTCCTAGTCATCACGGAGCGACGAGCCGTCAGCGTCGCAGGCATCGCGGGTGGGTCGCGTCGTCGGTCTTCATCTTGCGTTGACCCGGGCTCCGCGGTCTGTAATGTTTTTGGCAACTTCCTGGTCTGCCGCAATGGGTAATGGGGTTGGGGGTGGTGGTTTCGTGGGGAGCAATGAAAAGATTGCAGGGGTGTCCCCAGGAATTGAAATTAGGGAGGGGGGGGGGGGGGGGTGCATTGAGAATAGAGGAGTCGTTGCGAATTAAGGGGGTGGGGTGCCTTCAGAAAAACGAGGGGAGGTGTACCCCCCCTAGGGGGTGTGTAGGGAAATCACTGAAAGGTTGTTCTGGTGGGACTGCCGAACTGATTATCTTTTATCGGCCGAAACAGCTTTCTACAAAGCTAATGTCACAAGCGTTCTGCGTTTTTACAATAGCTGTTATGGGCTTTTCCCCCATTCAAAATGATGTAGGGCGTCTGCGTTGTCACGTGACTTCATTACGTCTTGTGACGTCACAATGTCACGTGGTGCCACACTGTCACGTGACATTATAGTGTCTCATGACGTCATAATATCGCGTAACTACGCGAGAAGTCGCGTGACATCATCTGTCTGGATAGTTTTATGGCTATGGATGAGTGTGTCACCACTCTCCGAGCAGACATTGGCGGTGGTTCCTCCGCGTAAGATGCAAGATACAGAAGGGTACTTTGGGGCAAAGAAGGCCTAGATTACAGAGATGGACGTCCATTTCATATCATGGGGAGCGTTTGCAATTTAAAAGGGAGTTTTCGTAGACCGCGTTTCCCCCTCCATTAAGCCCTCCGCAACGAAGAAGCCGCTCCTGCGCCTGCGCGCCGCTAGCCTTGACTGAAGAAACCCGGATCTCGTAGCGGGTTGCGGAGAGGGTTGCGGGACAGCGGAAACGATCTACGAAAACTCCCTAATGACGGACACCTCCCACGCCGATGGGTCGCAGGTGCGCATCTCCAGTGTTTTCGCGTTGTGGGGAGGAAAGGCAGAGATGCTTGCAGACGACCAAGGCCACTATTTGCCAACGCGCTCGTCACCTGTGGCAGTGCTGGTAAAGGTCAGTTTACACAGTTGCGTTTGACTGCGACCGACTTCGACACTCGGTTTTTAAGCCTCTTGTGACGCCTTACGACTGGCTGTGCCGCTGCGAGACCGGTCGTAAACCGTCACGAAAGGCTTAAAATCCGGTTTTTAGCCTCTTCGGTTCTAAGTAGTCGCAAGCAGTGGCGTAGCCAGGATTTTATTTCGGAGGGAGTTCAACGGCATTATTCCGTTGAATAATGCCGTTGAACCGGCTTAAAGGTGCTTCTAGTAGAAGCAAACACCGCAATATGCCCCGCATAAATTGCGTAATAAATAATAAAAAAATGTATTAAAAGAGGGACAATACGGACTGCACTATATCAAACCTCGTGCTCAGGCTAAAAAAGCTACGTCAAACAACGTACAGAAAAAAAAAGAAGTACAGCATGACTATTTTTATGTAGGGAAATCCGAATTTTGTTTTTATGTACGGAGCTAAATTTTCTTTTTTTTTTTTAGTTGTATACGCGCTACAGATTGTAGTCAAATATATCAGAAGGCGCGCTTGAAGCGCTAGCCGCCACATGTCCAGATGATAGCTCAAATTAATTAAGCCTCACAACTTGTCTATCTACTTCCCCAGAGCAGTTGTTCACCGTTCTACCACAAGACACACAAAATCTCTAGGTAGAAGCTGCAGCAACTCGACGTAACACGACTTTTTTCTTGGGTCTTCTGCCTGGGTTGAGAGCGCCCCGAGAAGCATTCGCGCGCTTCGGGATCTCGGAGGCCATGCCCGCTTTCGCATGTTTCCAATTTCGGCCGCACGGTGGCGACACGGTTCAATCTCGAGACGAATAACGGGTGGGTTCGCTGCGAAACAATCGGGGTGTTGAACAAAAAATGCTGTTAATGCAAACATTGACTCCTTGATGTTTCTTGACCGGTGCGAACAAACGAGGAAGGTTCTGACGCACCGAGCAAAAAATTATAATGCAGTCTGCGCCTCGGTTGTACGAGATCCACTTATTTTCCGACACGAGATCATGAAAAGCAACGGTGCCACATTCTGTAATTGATTTAGTACAACCAAGCAAACGTTACGTACGGCCTGATAGCGGATCAGTTGCATATTAGGGAGTTTTCGTAGTTTGTTTTCGCCGTCCCGCAACGCTCTCCGCAACCTGCTAGATACCCAGAACTCTACAGTTAAGTCTATCGGCGCGCAGGCGGAGTAATATCTTCTTCGTTGAGGAGGGCTTAGCGGAGGGGAAAACGCCGTCTAAGAAAGCCCCCTATCAGGGAGTTTTCGTAGACCATTTTCCCACATCCGCTACACTCTCCGGAACGAAGACGCCCCTCTGCGCATGCGCAGCGCTAGTCTTGCCTGCAGAGTCCCGGATCTCGTAACGGGTTGCAGAGAACATTGCGGGACAGCGGAAACGATCTACGAAAACTCCATATTGAGATTTTTTTTTCGTGCATTTGCTTTTATTTATAGGTCAGTGTCCGAAATCCTAGCCCCCAGCAATAAAAATGGGAAATAATAATCTCAAACGCAGGTTCTTGTGAAGAGAGGGGCTGCGCATAAAACAATATTTTTGTATTTTACAACACTCTTGGCATCGGTGTCGTTCTTGGAGTTTCGTGACTCTGCATTTCTGACGTTCTTGGACTACGATATGTGCGAAGGTTTCCGAAAAAATGGACTCTTGCAAAAAGCGAAGCCCCCCCTCCCACTGCTGTGTCATGGCATTAGCATAAACAAACATGGCGGCGCCCATGGAACAAAGCAGACGCCGGTCTATAAAGTCATCAAAACTGCCGTCGACTGCACGACATTTCTTTCCGGAAGGTGCGTGTTGAACCGAGACGCCGACTGGAAGCAAAATGATATTTTTTGACCGCCACTTTCGACCACTTTCCAGTCCGGACTCCGAAGCTCCATTGTTCTATGGTGGTTCCAAATGTAAAACGTCAAAACGATAAAGATTTTTTTTTATTATTATATTATAATATCTATACTGGGCATGCTTGGGGCTTTCTATAGAGCTAAAGAACGAATATTTATCTTAAGTACAGGCGAAGTAATGAACTGTCAAAGTTGACCGAAAATCGACCTGAGGGACGAGTTCGACATTTGATTTAGGAAACAATAAAATTCCTAAAAATATTTGAATACGTCAAGGTATTTTTATAGTACCTATTAAATAAGGGGAAAAAGTTAAAGGGTGTAGGAAAAACACTAGCGCCAGCAGAGGGTGTCAAACACGCGATCTGCGACGGCAGGCAAAAACACTAGTTTCTGCCACTGCGGCTTCTACGCTTCGTAACTCAAGAACAAAAAATCTGGGGAACATGCGGTTTGCGCCCTCCTTCATTTGAGAAATGCCCCCAAAACATTTTTTTTTTGTCAAAATTAAAAATTAGATTCTTTAAGCCTGCCCGATTTGAGATAAAACCACCCATATATATATATATATACAGGGTGTTTTTTTTTAAGCTTAACAGATTTGTTTAAAAAAAGCCGTGAAAGTTACACTTATGCCGCTTGTGGAGGTGAGTTATACGGCCAGGGGGACATATTATAGTGGGCTAATCGTAATGGTCAGTTGGCTAATTACTTAAAATTCGTTAATTAACTTTTTAATTAATGAAAATAGACATATGGTTCCAATTAGAAATTTGCTCAGCGTCATCGAAAACCCCTAAATCAGTCATTTTCAGAAAGACTTTGAGCGCGTGAGAAGCGTAGTAGTGAACTGAAGTTTCCGCTCGTGGAGCAGGTACAAAGCTAGAGGTTGCGATAAGGCGCCCGCGCGATTTTTCCGTCTCTTATCTAGCCCCAGCCTTGTACCTGCTCCACGCTTGGTAACTTTAGTGCACTACTACGCTTCTCACGCGCTCAAAGTCTTTCTGAAAATGACTGATTGAGGGGTTTTCGATAACGCTGAGAAAATTTCTAATTAGAACCATATGTCTATTTTCATTAATTAAAAAGTTAATTACCAAATTTTAATTAATTAGCCGACTGATCGTTACGATTAACACCCTATAATATGTCCCCCTGGCCGTATAACTCACCTCCACAAGCGGCATAAGTGTAACTTTCACGACTTTTTTTAAACAAATCTGTTAAGCTTAAAAAAAAAAACACCCTATATATATATATATATATATATATATATATATATATATATATATATATATATATATATATATATATATATTATATATATTGACGGGGAGCATCAAAATTATTAAAAAAAAAACATTTTCCCTTTTTTAGGAAGTGGCGTCATGGACGTCAAAATAACACTTCCGCACCTTCGAACGGCCGCGCCGTTCGAAGGGTAGCTTGGAGCACGGTTGTTTGGAGCTTTCGCCTTTTGGTTGGTATTTACGGTGTTAGTCTACAACATGCTGATGTTTTCATCGCACGACATAAGTCGTGTCGCGAGACCAATATGCCACGAAATCCCCCTGACAACTGCAGAGACAACCCGCGGGTCCCCATCAAGTGACGAGGTGAGCTTACTGTGACCACAACCCTGTCCAGCACGCGCGAATTAGTAAGGGCCGCTTTTATTAACGTGAAACGTTCTTTGATTAGGTATTGGGCATGTTGTGAAGATTGGATAAAGGTAAAGCCTAGAAAAAACGTGGCACACTTTTTTAAATGTGTGTGTGTGTGTGTGTGTGTCTGTGTGTGTGTGTTGGTGTTGGTGTTGGTGTTGTAAAAAATCGTTTGCACCAGGCGGGAATCGAACCCATATCACAAAGAAAACTAAGCCAATGTCTTTTCTGCATGTTACGACACTTCTGTTATTATTATTATTATTATTGCATGGGGCACATTGCATAAGCCACTTTACATTAACAATGCACAGCGGGATATTCGCAGTGCGCGTTAAAAGGTGGGCATCTCAGGAAGCACCTTACACGTGCCGCCACTCGGGCTTGGACTGTCGGGTGAAAAAAACACTTCCCACTTGTTTAATTAGACTGAAAAAGTAAAAACGTACTTCTTTCGTATTGACGTCGGCATGCCTGACTGCCATGCGTGATCGCCATATGCTGCACGATTCCAACCCTCAAAAAAATAAAATAAAAATAACGTTAGGGCATTTACTCAATTCGTAAGGTGAAACACTGCGATAGCTGAGGTGTCACATCGGAGCCGCTAAGGTGTCATTCCGGAGCAGGTGGACTGAATGAACGGTAAAGGTGCGAGTGGGCATTATAGAGTCCGCATAGAGGTTTCGTATCAAACCGAGCAACACACCGAACGAAAATTCCATAGCGGTTTGGAACCAGTGAATGTGTATTATTAAGAAACAAGCATGTCGGGATGTCGGGGGGGGGGGGGGGGGGGGGACTTGTTATAAAAGATAGACACAAACTACGGCTGCCCTTAGTCCCTTACAAAATTTATCACTGAGTTTCAATTGAGTTTAAGAATACATTAGGAACTCTATTGAAACTCATTGATAATTTTTGTAACGGTTGTGGTAATTGTAGAAAACTTCAAAAATCGCTCGCCCGAGTTTGAAATCCAGGGAACTATGAAACTGCAAGTGTATGCATGAATTGTTCCCTGTCATTGGTGTGGCTGTCTGAACGTCTTATGCAATCTTATTGGACACAAACTAACACCGTCTTGTGGTCACTGAAGAACACTTCCAAAATCGCACACTTAAGTTTCAAGCGTGTAGCTCTACCTAATTTCACGCCCGTGGTTTCGCCGGCTTAACGCCCACCCAGCTTTATTGGTTTTATCGGCCGAGGACCTTTCTGACATAATTAGCGAAAACGCTTTGTTTTTATTTATGTTTGTTATTTTTATTTTATTTTATTTATGTTTCTATGTGCCTTCAGGGTGTCACGTGACGGCGTATCGTTACGTGACGTCACAATGTAACGAATGTCATAACATCACGCGACTCACGGTGTCATCTGACGTCATTAAGTCGCGTGGCGTCACTGTGGAACGTGATTTAACATGAAAATGTCGCGTCATCGTGCCAGTTGACGCCAGCTAACAGGTGGCGTGTTGCGCGGCGTGACGTCAATGTGGAATCTTTTGGCGGACTGCTGAAAATGGCCCGCGTCGATGTGGAGCGCGGTCGACAGCGCGAAATCCGCGAAGTGTCCCACTAAGTCAGGTACCGATTATTAGAAGGTCGGAACCACTGCACAATGGCGGAACAACTGCATAACTGCATCGAGGAACGTGCAAGCCATTCCATACGATAACGAACGTCGGAGCGTGGCCAACACTACGAGCCGACGAGCCAATCAAACAGCGTCGAAAATGCAACGTCATTGTGCTCATCACCTTTTTTTTTCTGTGGGGGTGTTTTTTCCAGTGTGCCGTGACGTTGAGGTCTTACATTGTGCAGGGATTCCACAGCTGCCAACAGAGGGCAGTATTTCGAAAGGAGTCTATATGGAACACAGTCCTCATTGGTCACGTTCAAAAGCGAAGGCCAGCAGGACAAATGTGTGGGCTAAAACAATCCCCCCCCAAAAAAAAACAAAAAACAAAAAAAAACAACACAAAAACAACAACAACAAAAAACAGAAAAAAACGCGTCTTCGCAGAAAATGAAAACATGTATGATGGTTTCTGGTTGTTTGCATAAGAGGCACTTAGTCGACCATGGCACACCTGCACATCTTTCTCTAAGCCACACCTTGACAAGCAAGGTATTGGTATGCAATTTGAGAAGGAATGCCTTTACGGAGGGCGGAATACGCACGCGCTTCAACTCGATCGCTTGAGCACATTTTCACCACCTTGACAAACGACACTTCGATGCAACGGCGTTGGGAAAATACTGATCAACAAGTATCGAGAAAGCTTTTTCCCATTCGCCTCATACAGGTACTTACTATAAAGGAAAACGAACGGATAAAAAATTTAGCGCGTCCACAACCTACTTTTGAAAACCAAAAATACTTTCTGACTGGTCGCCACAAGAGGACACAAGGAAGGACGGCAAATGTGGCGACAGTCTTGACTGAAAGAGCGCGCGTAAAAAAAATGCTCTTGATCGCGCAGAAACATGAAACTTGAAACCAGCTACCTCACAAACAAATGCGTCTGCCCCAAAGCACCGTTAAGCGGGTTTCACATGTATGCAGCGATTCCGCGGCCGAAATCGCTGCCGCTAGCGGCGCGGCGGCACGGATCGCGAGGTTTCATTTCACATGAGCGTTTTCTGCCGTTGCGATGGCCATTGTTGATTGCAGCAAGCAGAGGTGCACAGTCGGTTACAGCGGCTTCTATAGACCTTTCCAATGTTTACAAAATCACAGTCCAGCGTGCGATCTTCACAGCCCAGCACGTGCGTGTTCGTCGCTTCGGAAAGCGAGCAAAGCACGCGCCATACGCACGAACGCTCAAAATGGCACCGGCCACAAGCTCGTTTTTGGAAAGGTCTATACTCTGTTTCACCTTATGATGTACCGCAGGAAAGGCTACAAGCGCGAGCTCCTTGCTCAGGGCACATCTCGTCGGCACAAGCCAACGTTACTAAAACACTCAGTTGGGAAACTCGCCGTCGAAACCTGGGCCGCTGGCGTCCACCGAGACCGAGCTAAATACGACAACAGCGCCACTCTTTATCATTTCTCTGTACTGCGGTCACCTTGAGCTTTTAGAAAGCCTGTTTTTGCGTAAAAACAAACGGAAAAGACTCTTTTTGTATGAAACTTATTGGAGTTTAGTACAACATAAAGGGCGCGTGATGTTTTTAAAATCTTTAGTTTGCAAGGTTTTGCGGCACAATTAATATTGTTTTTATAAAACCATGTCTCAGGGGTGCTTTCAGGTAGCGCGTCCCTACCTAGGTGCATTTTAACTTCGGTTATTAAGACGCGGCGCGTCCGCTGGGGAGACGGGGTTGGCACCCCTGTAACCTCTTCCACTGTATCTGTTCTGGCCGGTTATATTCAAAATAGAAGTAACGTGCGGTTCCTCGAGTGGCCGCTGCGGGAGAAATGGCGGCGTTGTGTTCGCCATTAGCTCGGTTCGCGAGGACAGTTCGGGGACACTTTATCAGGGCAGTCTCTATGGCAGTTTCCCAACTGAGTGTTTTAGTAACGTTGGCACAAGCTCTCGCGCATTAAGAGCAGCTGCAAATGCTATGAGCTCGCGCTTCTAGCCTTCGCTGCGGTACAACATAAGGTGAAACGGAGTATAACAACAAGTTTAATGCCTTAGTTTGCAGTTTCTGCTTTAATTTCACCTTAATAAAAAAAAAAAAAAAGCGTTTAAAATACTAAATAAACGTTGGTCTTATTTGTTTATGTTTTTTTTTTTGAACTTCGTTGTACACAGAGGATGAAACCTCGGATCATCCTCGGCAGCGTCACGGGCAGCGCCTTCCTCGGATGTAAAGACTCCAACTGATATGGCCGACCCGAACCTCCTGGACGGCATTGGAGTTGTTGGTATTTCCGAAATGTGCAGTGGTTTCATACCGGTCTTGTCGATCACTTTCACGGCCTCAGTCACATGTTCCCAGAGCTTCTCTTTAGTCCCATTGTTCCTAAATTCATTCAGCTGAGCGTCCATAAGAACCCGACGCTTCGACACTTCACTGATAATCAGTTCATTGAACTGGGCGAGATTCATTTTGTCTTACTTGGTGTGACGATCTGTGTTGGAAAAGACACGTCAATGTCGCTCAGTTCTTCTTCTTTTGATTTCCTCACTAGCGCTCGCACAAGCCGCTTCCGACTAGCGTCTCTTGCACTCGCTAAAGTTGGTACTCAGGCGAGAAAAGTAAAAAAGAGCCGCGTAATTCATTGAGAAAACAAATTCCGAGGAAGGGGACAGCAATCCCCCTCCTCCATAATCTCCTGAACAGTTCCGACGCGACTGCTGAAGCAAAGAAGCTCGACCCACCGGAAAAATGAAACCACAAACCAGTCGCTCGCGTACTTTCTCTGCTTGTCGTCTCCTTCAAGAATGTGAAAACGCCGCCGTCCTATGCGCCAGCTTTCCCGCAATGTTTCTCCTCCTGTCACCTGATTTCCCGCCGCGCTGTCAGTGGTGAGCGCGGAAGCTGCCGCTCTGCCGTTGCTCTGCCGCGGCGAAAAATTTCCAACCTGGTGGAACCGTGCCGCTCAGCCGCTGCGGCTGGCCAGAGCGCCGCGGCCCTCTCTCTCCCCCCCCCCCCCCCCCCCCTTCTTAATTCACAACTCTTAGTAGTAGTAGCAGAGCGCCGCGACGGCAGAAATCGCGCCGCTCTAGGGTCAAAATCGCTGCATGTGAAACCTGCTTTAGGCACAGGGCGAAAAAGACATTCTCGCCTCATCGGCTCGACACTCGATCTCCAGACAAAAGTAGCAAACACTCGGTGAAATTTTTGCACGTTCATATTGGCACAGTGTATCACTTTGCAATAACTTCGCGACGAGATACACATTGCAAACCGTCGTTCTCGCAAAGATGGACAGGTCGCGCCTCTTCCAACGAGAAGCGCGCCAGTCCAGGTCGGTGGGGGTCCATGTTACATGAGCGAATGACGTTTTAGCGAACAGCGACATTTGAGCGAATCGACGCTTTAGCGAATAACGGGGGCGCGCGTTAACCCACCGCCCCGCGCTGCGCTTACGCCGCTTCGTGGCGACAGTCTGCGGCGGCTCATTACAAAAATGTGAACCCACTTGGCCCACCCGAAAACGCCGCTTCGCGGCGTCCGACTATTCGCTAAAGCAGTGGTTGTCAACCGTTGTTGTTTCGCGGACCCCTTGAGGATTGGCGGAGATGACGAAGGACCCCGTTCGTGGTGAGGGGGGGGGGGGGGGGGAAGGTATAGGTAAATTATGACAATGATTAAGTAAATGAATATAACTAAGGGTTAGTGTAAAGTAGACTTCTCTTATTGACACATAAATGAGAAAACCCACTCAAAAATTGGAACGTTTCTTCTCAATCTGAGAAAAAAATAACTTTTATTGCCGGGCTTAACTGATAAGAGTGGGCTTCGCGGACCCCTAGAATGCCTTGCGGACCACAAAGGGTCTGCGGACTCCTATTTGAGAACCACTGCGCTAAAGTGTCATTCGTTGAAACGTGGGCGTTCGCTAAAACGTCATTCGATCAAGTGAGTGCCTCCCACTCCCGGCACAGGCCTTCGAACATTGAAGGCGTTGTGGCCCACGCTCCATGCCAAAACACGCGGCACTTGCTCCAGTTTAAGTAGCAATTGCTCCATAAACGGGAGCATCACGGCACTGACGCTTCGCTTATACCCACAAAAATTGCAATATATAAGCATAACTAATAACCTTGATCTCTTCATTTTCTATTCGAAAACCTCGACATTCTTTGATGTTGAGGATACTTAAGCAAAAAAGCTCTAAATATAAATTGAACAATACTGGTGATATATAGGGCCTTTGTCTTACGGATGATCGAACATGCATCGGCTATGTCAACTCCTTGTTGACGACGAGCATTGTGGTGCAGCCTTGATAGGTCATTTTGGCTCCCTCCAGTATGATATTGCCCTCGTTCGCACGCTTTAAAACACCGAAAAGAACGTCATGCCTAACATGGTCGAATGCCTTGTCTAAGTCTAAATGCAGCATAGCAACTTGCCCCATGCCACCGTCGCGTGCTTCCAAGACGTGTATATTGGTTGTAAGTAGGGGTGTCGCGAACCAGTCAAGGTTCGAGTTCGACCAGGTTCGACTTTTTCGAACTTTTAGTGGAAAGTTCGACGAACCTTGTAATGAGGTTCGACTCGTGTGCGCATGCGCGACAGGCTGGCCAGTTGGCTTCGGATTGGATGGTGATGGCTAAGGGATGAATTAAGGGCAGCACTGATTGGTTATTTAAGTTAATACAGTACAAGAAAATTAAGTTATTAACTTCTTCAGTGATTAAAATTAGTTTCTTTTAATTGCAGCTGTTCATAAAATTAAAATAACCCTTTGCATGAAAAAAGAATTGTCCAAACCTAGACATGCTTGTATCAAGGTCTGGCCACACTGTCCACAAAGTCGAACCGGTCGAATCTGGTGAAAAGGTCGAAGGTTCGTCGAACCGGTTCGACACAGTGGAACCCCGAAAGTTCGACCTAAAAATCTGGTTCGACAAAAGTTCGCGACACCCCTAGTTGTAATAGTGCCCATGTCAATAGTGGGTGGATGGATGGATGCGGTGAACGCTTTGAATCGGGCGGCGACTTGCGCCACCTAGCCAGTGTTTTTTTTTTCTTAACATTTATTTAACATAGAGTTATATGTATAGAGACATATAAAGATTCTCTATATATAGAGATTCATTCTTAAAAGCTATATACGATCCGTACGACGGAGGCGCCTCTATGCAACCGGGTGCCCACACCTTCTGCCCTACGGGTCGCCCGGAAGGGAATGAGAAAATATTCATCCTTCCCTCGACCTATGCCACCAGGCTAAGAATCTCTTGGTTGCGTTTGTTGCGCAACCAAGAAATTGAACCAGTGCGTTTTTTAAATTAGTCGCCTCCTCAGCTACTAGGGGGAAGCCCCTTACGGTAAAGTATCAAGTGCTCAGCCCTCTTCTCCTCCTCTCCAGAAGTTCCACACACCGTATCTACTTCCTGATATCTAGCTCTATATGCCTTAGTCCGCAACACTCCCGTCCTCGCCTCGAATGAGGAGCTCGCCCTTGAATTGTCGAAGTGTCCTTCTTAAACGATCTGTACATTTCCAAGGCCGATTTAGTCTGCATGCCTGCTTCCTATATTTTCCTCTTAGTTCCTTTAACCCTGTTCTTAACCTTTATTTTCTCATCCGCCTCAAAGCTATTGCCAATATATTTAGATCTAAGTTTTCTAGTCCGCTTTCTTCATTTTGTATCGACGCTTCTCATGTGGAAATAGTTAAGAACTCTTCGCGACCATCGTTCTGCATCTATTTCTTTTAGCCTATCCTTAAATTTTATCTTACTGCTAGCTTCTCTGCCCACGAATGAGGACCATCCCATATCGCCCTGTACACCTTGGTTCGGTGCTTTACCATGTGCTCCCAGAGCCAATCTACCGACTCCACGTTGCTTTATTTCGAGCCTTTTCTGGAGGTCCAGTTTTATGCACAAAACTTAATTTGCAAAAATCAGGCTAGGAACCATAACTCCTATCTAAATCTCCCTCACCACCTCATATCTGTTATAGTTCTACAGTGCTCTATTTTTCATTACAGCTGCATTTCTTTTGCCATTACCAGTTACACATCTTGCATGTTCATTGAGGTGTTCTATACCTTCGTTAATTCATACTTCTAGATACTTGTAGTTATCGACTCGCTTAATCTCTAATCCTTGAATCTTTAGCTCTGCAATTCCATCATCATTGAAAACCATGACCGCTGATTTGTCACTACTGAATTTTAAGCCTAACATGTGGCCCTCTGCACCACATATATTCATGAAGGACTGAAGCTCTATGTTGCTATCGGCCATTTCGCATGTCATCATATGCGAAATGCACAGCGCCATCTAGTGGCGCGCCGAAGATTAGACTCCGTCTCACCAGTTAGCTTTGGCGCTGGCAAAGGTTACATGCGCAAGAGAAAATCCCATATAGAGTACGTCACTTGAAAGACGACGGTAGAGTTGAGAGGCACTTTGACTTTCGATTTGTTTTATTTTTAAAATAAAAACTAAAATAAAAGGGGAGGGTATGCCCCTCCTCCTTTTCCGTACCCTCTCCTCCTCCCGTCCTCCTCCCTTCCTCCTCTGCCCCTCCTCCTCCCCTCCTTTCCTCCTCCTCCTTCCATCCTCATCCTCTCCCCTACTCTTCTTTTGCTCCTCCTCCTCTCCCCTCCTTCT
The DNA here is from genome assembly GCA_013358835.2 of Ixodes persulcatus. NCBI lineage: Eukaryota > Metazoa > Arthropoda > Arachnida > Ixodida > Ixodidae > Ixodes > Ixodes persulcatus. Next base: position 2,497,733 of record JABSTQ010011052.1, read on the forward strand.
CCTCCTCCTCTCCTCTCCACCTCCTCATCTCCTCCTCCTCCTCTTTTCCTCCTCCTCCGCACGTGACGTAAAGTTTCCCGCTAAATCTAGCGGAGAAACTGAATTTTTTCATAGGCGACGTAACACCAAGTCATATGACGTCATTTGCCCCGCTAAATTTAGCGGGGAAACTAAATTTGTTTTGAGGTCACGTGACATCAATTTTCCCGCTAAATTTAGCGGGGAATTGAGTTGCTGTTGAGGTCACGTGACGTCAGTTTTTCCGCTAAATTTAGCGGGGAATTGAGTTGCTGTTGAGGTCACGTGACGTCAATTTTTCCGCTAAATCTAGCGGAGAAACGGAAATTGTTCATAAGTGACGCGACACCAAGTCATGCGACGTCATTTTCCCTGTTAAATTTAGCGGGGAATTGAATTGGTGTTGAGGTCACGTGACGTCAGTTTTCCCGCTAAATTTAGCGCGGTTACGCCGACGCCGACGGCGACGTCGACGTCGCGAAACCCGGAAACGGGGACCTAAGAGCTGCGCTCTAAAAAATTGACTTGGAATCAGTTTTTTACGTTATGAACAAGGCTGGCAGTAAACAGTTTCCTCTGAGACGAATTCCTAAACTTAAGACCCTAAAAAATTTACAATAATTTTACGCATGCTGGAGTATGCTAGAACCATTGGTCTTTCCGAAACGGCGAATGGATTGAGGAAACTTGAAGGGACTAAAAAGAAGGCTATTAAAATCGTATTCTATTTATTCAAGAACCGCATATCTGTGTCGTACTTGTTTAAACAAGTCAACGTTCACCTTCGAAGTTAGGGCAATGATAAATAAATTAAAATACTTGTATTCCTTCCCCAATAACAAATTTATTATTAGCATTAAAAATATATAACTTTTTCATCCACTGGATATTTCAGGATCAGTCACACCAGCAATGAAGCAAAACAGATTTAAACAATATGTCGAATATGAATTTTTACCTCTGGTTATTCAAGACGAATTCACTTGAAAATGATATAGTGACGCTTTCTCCAATCGAAATTTACTGCTGCACTTAGCGACATTTTATTAGACCGACTTTTGTGTATTTATTCTTCTTTTTTAACATTGCATATACTGCTCCTGCTATGTCCTTTAGTGGAGAGCGGTAGTATAGATAAATAAATACATCAACATTAAAATTGCATTACTGACCAGGCTGTGTTTGCTGAATATGCTCAAAGATTACAAAGCAATTCTGTTTTCTGAAAGGAATTTCAGTTCTCTATGATGTATTATACTTCCTGGGAGGGATTTCAGTCCTCTATGTTTTCCTTTAACGCACGTGCAAACACTGTTATTCTAAAAACTCTAATTACTAAGGTGCAAGTCTGTACTTAACCCGAATTAAGTATTTTTTCTTCTGAAGTCCGGGTCCCCATTACCATCTTTCTGCCTCCCGATAGCTGCACAGGTGCCCCATGCACTGCTGGATGAATCCTCCACTTATGGAAAGGAAGGTGGTCAGTGACACGGAAAGTAACTCTAACGTGGACTTCACTACTTTTGAGAAGCCAAAGAAAAGTGTACAACTCATGATTACTCGCTATTTATATTTTTTCTTTCGCCTCTGTACGTGCGCCCCTCCTAAGGCCTGCCAGCTGATTTGGAGGCAAAATAAAAACACGATTTATTGATTTATTGATTGAATGAATCATTCTTAGTCTACACCAATACCACAGGCTCCCAAGCCGCAGGGTGTTTGTTTGCCATACAGTAACACGGACAATGAAAACTGTCTTCGTCCCGAGCCGTGTATGCCTCTAAGCACTGTGAATATTTGCAAACTATAGTGCAGGTTGGCACACACAAGAAACCGCGTTTATGGTGAACACGGGCGGTGCATTTGGCACGCTCTTCAGCACTTTTTCAGCACGTACAAGATCGGGCGCTGAAAAGGGAATACACCAACATGATCGGCTGGTCCTTTCTCAAGGTTTTCCAAGTTGCTAAAGCACTGTGCCGTCTGCCATTGGAGGGGTTAAGCTGTCACAAAACGTGCCAACATTACATGGGCATATTAGCGACAGCCACGTCAGGTCTACGCGGTTACGAGGAGCAGCGATATAATTTTGTTATATGAATTGTTTGAGTATTGGAAAGTGTTGCTTTATGAGCAATTATATTTGGTGCAAGTGATGCCGATACTTTTCAGGCTATTTCGTCGGGGTGAGAAGGAAGGTATGAACTTCTTTGAATGATGTCCGTTTGGTGGGAAATAGAGCCCTACGTGAAACTTCGGAGTCTGCGCGGTGGGCTCGAGCTGAGGTAGCTGCCACTGTACCCGCACTCCTCCCTTGCCTTTACATATCATTTAATAAATTATTTCACAGCCATATAGCCTCAGCCGTGCTGTTTGATGTGAAAACTAACATAAATTAGAGTTACACTGAAAAGCTAGCTTAAAAAGCAAACTTATGAATTGGACATTGTAGTGCAGTCTCAAGAGAAGTCTGAAGGCGAACTAGTTTAAAAACGTCAATTGTGTCAATTATTTATGATCACTCGGGTGCGCTGCGGCGAAGCGAGACGAGACGTGAATTAAGTGTTACTCAGCTTGCTCCACTCAGTTGATTCGAACCCTCGCTGTCCAGCTTAGATTTACTCGATCAGGTCGATTCACGGTTTAAGTGATCGACTCATCGCCTACGGCTTGAGGTAACGTACACGGGAAGCTTTCTTTACCGGGTTCGACAAGTGAAAACACCAAGTTGCACGCGCGGACGTAAAGTACCTACATGCTTATAGACTGCCCTATGATCAGGGGCAAAGTCGCTTACTGACTGGACTCACGTTAACGTGTAATCATATCTATCAATATTATCTAAATTGTAAGTGTATATTATATAGTTCAATGCAGTCCTCATTATGTGCAAATTTAAAATTGTGGAGCATACATCATATACCATATCCACTCTTTGGTTTGAAGTACAGCCGGTCCTAGGTTATGAGAATGAATTCTACACATTATCAAATGATTATTGAATAGACCGACCTCACCAAGCGTACGGCGCATGCGTGGCGCCGCCTCGACTTTATTATACAGGAGTAACGCGGCAGTGCGTCAACGGACAGCTCGTGCCGTGTCGTCCTTTGCTCGCGCAAAGCAGCAGCAAGGTTGTCTCACGTGCAGAAAGGCTAAAGATCGCGGCAGCGGCGGCGTTGCCAAATCTTCAACTGCATATTTTTTTAATTTTTTTTTTCCGCTTCCATTAGTTGAACTCATGAAATGCTTATTTTTGACGCCGGCCTACAGGTAGAGCTATGGAGAGCGCTCTGTACAGCTTGTTTTCCACAGAGCTCGGTGTTTACCCAACACGACACCTGTGGACTGGATTCTTATCGTCATCTCCGTCCATTGAGCGCGGGGCGCAGACTAGACAGACATGCTGCGTCGGGACTCGTGTTCAATTGGCGCTTCACTGTTTGAACACGAGCTCGAGCCAAGGGTGGCGCCAGAACAGACAAGCTAATAATTGTTTGTTTGAAGCCAGGAGATATGTAGGTCTCCATTGATGAGACTGGTCGCTCCATGGCGTTTGGGGGAAGAGGGTGGAAAGAGAGAAAAAGAAAATAATGTTACAAATATAAAACTAAAACGGTGTTTTTTAGATAGCTCAAAGCTCAACAGATAATTGAGCGCAAGATTCCTGTCCAAAAACAGCCCTGTAGGATATATGAGGATTTGTTTCTAAAGGAGCCTAGAAACCGAAACTAAGCTTCTTGGGCGATGGAACTGAATGTGGCTAAATGTCATTTTGTGAGGTTCACTACGAATATAAACACTCTCATTGCCACGTACCCCATCAATAACATAGTTATAGACATGTCGTTGCACGTAAAATATTTGGGTGTATATTTCTCGCACAATCTCTCCTGGAACCACCATATAGATTAGATGACAGCTAAGGCAAACCGAATGTTAGGATTCAACAAACGTAATTTTAGAGAGTGTCCATGTGAAGTAAAAAAATATACTTTACCTCACTAACATCACGCCGATTCTTGAGTATGCTTCCAAACTCTGGGATCCCCATCAGCAGTACCTGATCCGCAGCACTGAACGGATTCAAAACAGATCTGCGAGGTCCGTTCTGAATTTCTAAAGTTGGCGTCAAAGTGTAACTGCCTTGAAAAATGAGCCTAAGTGGTAGCCTCTGCAAATTCGCCGTCTATGCGCCCGTTTAAAACGTTTACATTCAATTTATTATGAACATTCCGGCATCGACAAAGAAACATATTTACTCCCGCCACATTTCGTTTCTCGTAGTCAAGATCACTCAAAGAAAATGAGGTATCTCTCATCAAATTCTTTCTTTCCAAGCACCATTTAGCGCTGGAACGAATTGCCAGATGAGCTAGTCTCGGAAAATGATAGCTCGCGTTTTTTTTTTCGATACTTTACTTAGCCTTTAACGTTCAACGTATGCTCCGTCTTTTGTATTAGTTTTGAAAATGTATAATGGTGTGCCAGTGTTCTTTTTCTTCTTGCGCTGCTTTCGGTCGGTCAGGCTTTGCTGCAGGCTGTGCGTTTTTTATGTACTGTGGCGTCATTCGCCTTTTTTTTGTCCCCCCCCCCCCTGTAATGCCCTTATATGCTCTGTGGGGTACTTGAATAAATAAATAAATAAATGAATAAGTAAATAAATAAATAAATAAATAAATAAAGCCTATTTTGGCTGAAATTCGGAATATATCTGGGGGTACACCGTTTCCAAAAGGTATTAATCTGAAATCGGTCATATCATGCGAGGAAAAAACAATATAAAGGTGGCCGCGGTACAGGGCTCAAAGCTAATCCGATAAGAACACATTCCTGTTTATTCTCAGTTTCGCTTCTCATGGATTTGGCTCTTTTAGAAAAAAAAAAAAAAAAAAAAAAAAAAACTCCTCGTATGTGGTCTTAGGCCATTAGTGCAGTGAAACGTCTGGGATGACCGTCTGTCTACGAGCTCTGTGCCACGAAACCGTATGTGCAGTCCATTCACGTTCCATCGAAGAATAGAAGGGAGCAATGCCATGTTGTTGTCCCCAGGGGTTTAGTTCTCAACGTAGCCACATGGGCCAGGACGATTGTATCTCCTTCCCAAATCCCCGGAGTGCTCGCACTGGATTGCTGCGGCACTCGGGATCCTTCCTGCGGTCAAGGACCACGCGAGACTTGACCGAGATGGGCGCCACGAGGAGCAACACGACAGAGAGCGGGAAACGTTGGGCGCAACCCATTGGCGTCACCACCTGAACTCGGCCCAATTTTCAGTCCTCGCACTGGCAGCAGCGCGTATACGTCGGTGCTGCGTCCCTATAGGCACCAGGGGCCTGCCACGTCACTAACATTTAGCGGGCGGCCGTCATCGGACTAAAATACGAAAATCGGCGGCGATTTGCGTGGTACCCGGGGAACGGCTGCCTCCCCCGTGTAAAATTTAGTTGCAGGTAGGTGGATGCGTGTGTTTGTGCCTTCTGGAAAGGGACCTTCGCCACTCGCCCTTTCGAGGTTCCAGACGCCGAGGACTCCCACAGGCTATTTATACGGCGCTTCGGCGGCACTGGCGGCGGGGAACTTAAAATTAGCACTTTTTGGGTCTTTCTAGAGCATGCGCAGTACAAACCTGAGGTCAAAAAAGAAGCCGCGGCAACAAAAACAGACTAAAGTGAAGAAGAAAAAAAAAAAATGGAGGAGCAACTACGAGGAAATAAATACTAAAATTAAAATCAAAAGAGGAAAAAAAAAAAAAAAAAAACACGGGAAGGAAAGAGTGTAGCCCTGTTCCTCTAGCAGAGTTGTTGGCGGCGCGGGGCTTCGATTTGCGGGAGGTTCACGGAACTCGGGCGCTAGTTGTCGCCGGCCCCCGTAGACGCTCGTGTGATCCCAGGGGTGGGAAACGACGCTTCACAAGTTCGCGCATCCTAATCTACCCTTCTCGAAGTTGCTAAACTTAGCAAGTGTTCTCCGAGCCCTATCAAGTCACTCTCCTCCCGGAATGATGCCTTCGCTAGGCTGTTAGCTTCTCAGCACCTCTATCGATCGTTTGCTGGTTGAGGTGATTGCGCGAGGGTGAGTGATTTGCATCTTGTCGCTCTTCAGCTGCACACTTTGTGAGACCCTCGTAAAGCACCCATCTTATTAGCATGTAATTTCGAGGGCACTTGTTGGAGTACGTTGGATTTGTGTCTATGTCTTTGGTATGGCGTGCATCCTAGCTGGTCAGGTAGGGGTCATTTCTGAATTTTCCCGCACCAATATTGTTAGATGAATTTTGACCATTACTTCATTATAAAACAACTGGTAGAGAATTATAACAATATACACTAAGTGTGTGGAGACACTGCAGGATTAGAGATGCGAAAGTTGTGCCTGCTACTTTAACTTCCGGAGTCATTTGTGAAATAGAGTTTTAGTAGATCATTCCGATACTTCCGATAACGATTCCCCGATACTCTGATGATGCCTTTGCTGTATGCATCGTATCTTTATTGGGTTTTGTTATTGGTGGTATCGGAACCATCTACTAAAACAGCCCAATGACTGTCATAACCAGGGTTCGGTGAAGTTTTGTAACTGCATGCACTGTATGGTTTCTCGTTGACTCAACTAAACAAATTAAATTCAGACATTTTTTTTTTGCTTTCGCTAAAGTATCCTTAAGGGAAATATGGTACAAGGGAAACAGAAGTGTCCTTAATCACCGTTCTCAGTCCATAACGAACATATTGTCGGCACTCTTGACTTGTTGACAGGGTGCTCTGAAAAAATCGGTACAGAACTATAGGTATTTCTTTCATATAACGTTCATAATAATTTCAGAACGCAAAAACAAAAATCAACAACAACGACAAAAGCGTTCGATGATTTCGCAAACTTTTATTAAGGTAATCAGCAGTTGGCGACATGATTGAGAGAAAAGTAACGAGCAGCTGAAATTGTATTTTTTTATATGAAAATTGTGCTATTTTAAATAGCATAAAAAAAGCCTAACTTTGATGCAGGACGACGTTGACTGTGCACACCCAAAGGAGGATGAACATATTTTGATTTAGGCTCCCGCGTGAACATTGCGGACGAGAAATGCGGACAGTCACGAGAGCTCGTTTAAATCGTCTAACCACAGTTTATTTTAGGTAGTGTCAATACTTCTTCAGATGTGGCAATATAAACTACAGCCTTCCTCACTTATTTATAATCAGAACTGGTAGTTGTGGGGAGTTATTTTATTTGAACTTTCAGGCGCGCATCGGAAGGTGGTGCAAACGGACAGTCGTTTTCAGCCTACATACTTCATTTACGCAACGAAGTAGGACGCAAACTGAGAGCTCAAATATGGCGGGAGAAAAGTTTTCCTTCATTGCTTGAACGGTGCCGTACAATTGGCAATATATCCTACTGCAATTCACGGGTTAAGATCGACACAGCGTGACAATTCCGATTTCCCATTATAATTGGTCAGCTATTTCATTACGCATCACTAGATACGAATATAACGAACCAATCGCTAAACGACGAGCGTGCACCGTCGCGATGACCACATCATATGTTTTTTTAAAGGGGTACTCCACAGTTTTTTCATTGTCTCCGATTTGCTTGAAATTTTGCTAAACTCCCCAACAGACATCGCTAAAATAGTATCCCAAATATAAGGCCAAAAGCTTGTTTCTTCGCGAAGTTATTGAATTTACAGTTTTCGTCCTCACCGTGTTTTTCAGAGTGAAAGTCTCTACTGACAACAACGGAAAAGTGACGTCAGTGGAAGGCAGGGGTTCACTTTTTGGACTGTAGAATTTGTTCCTAACTGACTCGAAGCTGTTTCATGGTTTCAAATGAATGCTTTGAAAGTTCGCTTCAGTACCCGCGCTCCAGCAATGAACAAATGATTGGCATATTCTATTTTTTAGACCGCTTGCTCGACTGGCAAGCCTGCCTGCCACTGACGTCACGGCACTGAAAAGTGCGGGTATATTTGAATATTGCTTTTTGCATCATTTTCATTTGCCGATTTCTCAATAACTATTATGAATTTCGCGATACTAAATAGCATACCGGAAAGGGTAAAGGCCGAGGAGTCAGATAATATAGCTAGTTGAGGTAGCTCAAAAAATCTGTGGAGCTCTCCATGGGACTATCGTGGCCAAGATAGATGTTAACAATTATACTTACACACTCTGAGAAATTCCTGCGCGTCTACTTACCCACAAAACACTCAAAGAGCCAATCATTGCGATCTAGAAAATCAGCTCAGCGAATGATGAGGCAGAACATCTGATTAGACCTCAAAATGAAGTCTGCGCTGTGGCATTACGCATTGCAATCATGACGCTTTGCATTGCGTAATGCCACAGCGCAGACTTCATTTTGAGGTCTAAACGGATGTTCCGCCTCATCATTCGCTGAGCTGATTTCGTAGATCGCAGAGATTGTACAACAGTGAAGCGTGTTTACGTGCTGATGGGAAATGGACAAACTGGCCAGAAACGCACGCTGCAGGACCCTTTATTTTGTTGTCCGTAAATTGAAACAGAAAATTGTCACAGAAATCGTGCCTTATAATATTATTAAGGTAAAATACATTAATAAGGTAGTATTCATCACGAATTTCAACTCCAATAATTTGCTTTCAGCCCTGTTTCATGCTTCAGCCGCCAGGTTGAGTTGGATTTCGATCGTTGCGCATTTCAGTATTCGCGAGCTCCCCATTTCCCCACTTCACGTTTTTGCCTCTAGACGGCGTCGCCAAACTTGGATATGCAAATACTCTGTAAAGCGCTAGGGGAAACACAAATACAAACACGCAGACTAAAATCGCTTAGTTGGATCGGCTAGCAGTACGGAAAAACAAAGACTATCCTGAAGTTACGGAGTTAACGCTGCCTGCCATTGCCTACATCAGCTCATATTGCCAGCTGAGCTCGGATGGTGAAACGAAGTATGTGAAAATACTTGCACAATAAACCGTGAATTTCAAAAGTATTTTTCAAAACAAAATTTGTCTCAGTACAGCCTGTTCAGCGTAAAAGATGGATAAAACCAAGTCACGCATGAATGCTGCAGCCAGGGTAACTGGGTTTGCGTGGTCTAGAAACACTGGAGTCGGGAGAATGGCGAGACAAAAGCTTTCGTCGTTGACATATTTTTGGGTTTAAACTTGTCAGCGTGAGTCCTAGAGTAACTTTTTTTAAAGCTCCATGCATATACCAAAGGCGCGTTGATTTCTGTTGTAAAGGGACACTGTCCCAAATTCTTTGTCCAGAGTTGAAAAGAAAAAGGGTAACGATACAGTTGAGGCAATAAATTGCCAGCGCGGCTCGTTCGTCCTTCTCATAGTTCACTTTTCTCGGACTCTATAAAAGCCATTGGACCTCCCGCCGCCGCTTTCCTTGCAATCGGAGCCATGTGGCATTGTCTTGGAGCACATTATACGCTCGAAGGATTTACGATCTTTGCCGGTCGTAGCGCGGTTTATCTTTGTCTTGGTCCTTTGCATGGCCCGCATGAATAAAGCCATTCGAGTTAAAGCGTCCCCTTGAAGCATTCCGCCGTTTTTGGAAGAAAATTAACAGACAGATGCGGTCAAAGTTTTTTGGGTTGGTAGCAGATTACATGTAACTAATTTATCACGCGCGTATGTTCAATCAGCAGGAGAGAAGGTACGCCTGTTTTTGTCTGTCTCGCAGGTTCTTTTAGGCAAACCCGCCAAATATGTATGACTCAGAGGTCCCTCATTCGACACGTGGTGCATTTAAGACTGGAACAAACACGAAATGAAGATAAATAATATTATTAATACACTTGTGTATCTTTGCTTCATCTGCTGCTTTCTCTTGTTCATTCCGTCTTAAGTCGTGTAGGGGAACGGGTAGTCCAGGAAGGATCCCGGGGAAAGCATGTGGACTACGACGAACGATTCGGTAAAAGACGATCTAAAGGAGTTGGAAGATCCTTTATGAACCGTTGCCTTTCTAAGGCCCTCATAAGGATTCCCTTTGATGAAATTGGATTTCTGAAAAGAACCCTTTAGAACTGGAAGAGCCTTTTGTAGGGTCACGCGCCCATGCCCTTGACTCAAACAACACTGCACGTAGCTGTTGGTTAATTTAGAGCATACCTGTTTTGTTAGCGTAACCTTTCACTCTCTTCGGTCCTTCCATTAAGATGACACGTTTTAGAGTCGCCTGTGGGTTTCAACACGGATCTAAAGGGGTCCTCATTCTATCTATACATTGAAAAAGGTGCGGCAGCTTCTAGTGTGTTCTCAAGCACGAACTGCAGCCGTACACCATGGTGATCTAAATATTTAGATAACGTATCACGCTATATGCTACGCAAAATAAAATAACACTTCAGTCACAATGTTCAACTTTGCAATCGCTCACACCAAGTTATGATTGTTTCTTAATAACTTCTCTTCCGGAGGCAATTGTACCTCGGAACAGTCTATATGAGTGTACTCCTTCGCTTCCATAGGACAGTTTCATTTCAGAAATTGTTTACACGTAGTGGTGTCTTCAGTTGATTTGTACCATTTTATGTGATTCATATTATAAGGTAAGTCGTTATCGTAGGTTCATATTATAAGGTAAAACTTCATTTTCGTTCATGTAACCTTCCAAAGATATGTCGGAATTAAATTGGATAGAAATATTAATTCACGTGTGAACCTGCAAACAGAATGGTGAATTTATTTTAAGGTTAAATACTGTTGCTGCGTGTAGTTTTTTAATCGTTGAGCTTGTCCATGCTTGACGGACAGCTTTGATAATACAGTGTCTCGTTAATATGAACACCTCCATTCCGCCCAAAAATCGTCCATAATGTGAGTTGTACATAAAAACGAGACACACATGCATGCATTTTCCCCAGTTTGTCCCCGAAAACAGTGTCCATATAGCGGGGTATCCTTACTAACGGGGTCAACATAAACAAGACATGACTGTAATATATTTTGAAAAATTATTTGTTTCATTGGCTGTTTTTTTTTGGTTTGCTTTTGCATGCATTACAGATTAATTTTTTTTTCTGTGCACAATTCTGCTATTATCTCAAATTAAGGTCGCCATATTTTCAATAGTAAATATAAAAATAAATGCCCCGTTTAAACAATGGTCGATGACATTCTTTGTGGCAAGAAGACAAAAATTAACAACATCCTGTCCGTATCAAAAATAATAGTGCCTGAAGCAATCCAGACCATACTACGTTACAGCACAGATGGTTTTACGACTCGAAGACCGCATCCTATATAATTTACACTTTTGGGCTCTATTTGAGGTTTCATTATTCACTCCGGAGAAAGCATAAGGGTTTTAATGATGTGCAGAGCTCTCAGGGTTCACTTACATAGGCACGGGAGATAAGGTCAAGTTAATGTGCCAGCACGCAGTCTAATCCAGTCCATGATTTCTGTTTGGAAAGCGTTTTATGACGTTCATTGTCTGGGCCGGAATACTTCTTACAAAATAGTAGCGAGCCGGAGGTTATGCAAGGACGTCACACGCATAACAATGCGGCTACAAGCTTTACTGAGGAAATAATCCTAACCACGTTTTTGCACAGTTTCGTGTCGCAGCGATTACGCCTGACTTGGTCGAGCCATGGCGGGAGGGCTGATTTTAATCGAGGTACTATACAAAGCTCCGGGTGAAGTAATGAGTGCTGGAAAGAAACTGCCTTTTGGCGACAAAGGGGAATGACGTTGTTGGGTTGCACAATGGCGGGGCTCGTCGAATTTTGTTATTGTAGTGCGGCAACTTTATCTTTATTATTGGGGTCGTTGGCCGAGTGTTGCGTCACTGGTGTCCCTGTGCACCTATGAAAAGGGTCAATATCTTCACCTCGAAATTTACAACTTCTCGTAATACGAAGTAACAACATTTTTTTTTTTAAAGTGAGGGGTTAACGAGGAACCGGTCTGTAGATAACGTAACAAAAAAAAAACAAAACAAAAAAACAAAAAAAACCCAAGAAGATAACTCTTCGTGGTATGTATAGAAAGTACATCGTATAGAGAAAGCTATACTCACCCTGATTCATTTGCGATGCATGGGGGTCGCAGCTATGCACGAAGGTCGTGTTGGATAGTAGCTGCCACGGCAACATCCCTAACGCCAGATCAAATTACGAATGTCCCCAAGAGAGCACCGAAACTTTTATCTTTAGCTGAGCTGCTCTGCGCGTGTCAAAGAAATCCTTGTACATTGGCCCACGAGACCCATTGATATTGCGAGTTGTCCAAGAAACTCAAGGAGTTCCTCTTATTTCGAGGTCCTTGAAGATTCGGAAAACCGAAAATATTTGTCCCCGCGACTGCTTAAGCAACGGAGGGCGTGGCGAATTCCGGGCATCTTATCGCTCCACTGCCAATAAACTGCTGCATTAGTCGATAAGAACGCCGTAGACCAAAGCACGAAGCAAGAAACGTAAAGATAACAAGTTATCGAGTTTTTTTTTTTTTAGGTTGTCAGTGACTGCATTTGTATCTACCTCAAAAAACCGCAGTAAAAAAAAAAAAAGAAGAAGAAGAAGTCATGCTTTTCGCGATGCATTACTGATTCCCACTTTATTCGGCCGATCAAAATATATGTAGGCGCATTTTAGATTAGCTATATACGTTATCTTATCAAGACGTAGGCGTTTCAGACGCCAAAAGCATCGCGTCTTGCTACGACAACCCAATCTTGTAAGAACTATTTCGCGCGGCGTATGAACAATGCTCAAATCTGTTTTTTCTTTTTCTTGGAAGTGATAACGAGGATAGGGTTACGTCCACATAATTTTTTTTTTAACTTTGCGATTAGTTTCTTGTCAATCCTATCGGGCGATGCAGCGGGTTTGTGGGCTTTTCGGGGAAAAATGAGATGACCGGGCTCGTCGGGCTCTGGGTTTTTGACGTAGTTCTTGATCGGCTTTGTACGAGACCAGATGATGAGGAGGTGGTCAGTGCTGAAACCACGCCCCTCGTTTCTTAAAAAAAAAAAAAGTTTGGTGCTTTAGCGTTTCGCCCGAAATGCTTAAGAAAGTGTAAACCTTTTGTACGTTTGACTTCAGCGTGTTTTAGCAGTGTCTCGACGCCGTTTATTTTGCAGGTAGTCCCCATGGCAAAGCTTCTGCTTGGAGTCAACCCGTCTTAAAGATGTTTGTCAGAAAAGACGTGGGAGGTAAGTTTTTCGCTACATCACGTTTATTCATTATTAGTTCTTGAAAGATTGACAAGTGTGTTGAAAAACATGCGCGAAAAAACGGCTTCACGTGGGCATACTTTTCTACCGAACATAGAGCGCGTTGAACATTTCGATATCATTAAACACAATTCAGAAGTTTTTTTAAATCTTTTTATTATGTAAAAATTTGTTGTGATAATAAACTACACATCGCACATTCTTGCAGTGCAATCGGAATCACTAGCATTTTTGTCTTCTCGAGAACCTGCATTATTGGAGCGCCGTGTGTTTGGGAAGGGGGGGGGGGGGGTGTGCACGAAGGGGTTTCTGAAACCGAACATGCCCTGTGCATTCCTGGGACTTAGAAGTCATCATGAAGCCCTCGTAATTTTTTCCCGAGCAAAGTTTTCGATGTTTCGAATGGATACTTGGACGAACGGCGAACAACTATTACATTCAACGCTGCCTTTGACCTCGGTTTCATGAGGGCGATGGCTGCCAGGTGTCGCCTTCTTGAAACCAGTCTTACCATTTGTACGCTGACTAGTTACCGACTGCAGTATAATGTTTCACTCGCTTTTCATGAAGTGGTTCAAGGCGAAGATGGCTCATTCTCTACACTTATGCGGAAATCTGACCGACCTGACTGTCTGCGTGAGTGTTGGGAGTGTCACCTTCAATCCGCTCTATGGACTGTGTGGGTATACTCGGTTTAATTTTGTTCATAATCTGAACGTTAATTGAGACAAGGAGAGATCAAATAACTAACAAGACGACACAAAATCTCAAAATCGCTTTGAAATTCTGTGTCGTCTTCTCCGTTATTTTATTTCTCCTTGTTTCAGTGTTCAGATTATGATGTTTCCTTACCAGTTAGCCTGCATACTTTCGCTCCTTGCAATTAATTTTGTTGTTTGATTATTCACTTTGGCATTCTGCTCGTTCAAAGAAGCAGTTTAAGTTAATTCAGAAACGTAGCTGACCGCTGATAGATAAATAAGCCATTCCGTGTAGAAAGTTGTTACGCTGATCTATCATCGTTTACTCGATTTCGCTATGACATAATGTGGGTCCGCTGGAATAAAAAATTTCGAAGGTTGTTCCATGTAGTTGATTTTTGTGATGGACATACGGCTGGATTACCTGACTATGTCGTGACGGACATGGTCAGGCTATCAACATCTTGACACAAAGAGAAAGAGAGAGAGAGAGACAAATTCAGAAGGCAAAATAATAGTTAAAATTTTCAATGTACCCATATCTTAGTCAATCATCGCGTCTAAGAGTGATTGTCCGTGAACGTCCTCCTTGTTTTTATTCTTTCGATTTTAAGTGTCCATTTCACTCTGAATAAAAAGAAGTGAATTCCGTATCAGTTAAATACAACCTGATGTCCTCCAGGTCAGTCAGAAGGCTCCAACATTTAGTCCAAGAAATTCCGAGGGAAACGTTTAGCCGACTGTTCAGCCGACCAGGGTCGGCGAGATTCCGGCTTCGTCTGACCAACGGTACTTGAACCAACCGTCTGCAAAACGGCTCCCTCTAACTTGAGGATCACCGAATAAGAACTGCCTCGTTGTCAGGAAAGGGTCGCCGTGCTTCGGAGTCATCTTGCTCCGACTCTCAGAAAGTGGAAGCGGTTCTGACAGGGGAATTCTCATCGGATAAATCCCCAAGGCTGGAGTTTCTAGTAAGCTTAAAGGGCAGGACGCGAACGGTTACTCCCGGAGACTTTGACTCTTTGGAAAAAATAAATAAACAAATAAAAAATTAATGGAAGTCTCAAATCAATATTGCAATAAAAATTAAAAAAAAAAAAAACTTGTCCGCCTTTTATTTGTTTTGTGTTTTATAAGCGGATAGGTGGCTTATTCAGTTACCTTTCATAATCAGTGCGTAGTACCGCCTGTGATGTGAATGCACAAAGCCATACTAAGCGGATCCCATAGGAGGTATTCAAATGTCCTCATAGGCACGAGTTGTGGGTAAAACAACTTACCGTCTGTCATTAACAACAGTTTTGTGGGTGCAAAAGAAGTCTGGCGAACTCTCGCTGTCAGCATGCGCTCAACCGCAAATCGCACAGCAATGACCGCCAGTGAATACGCCCTATAGTGCCCGCTGTCAACGGAGTGGTGAGTGTAAATCAAGGCACCCTCCTGTCGATGTCTTCACGACGCGATCGCCGACAACCATGCCAGCCGCGGCAAGCGCCAGCCCATTGGTCTCAAACACGCGGCCCGCGACTCGGTGGGACGTGGCCCTCCTGGCAACCGGCTACGAGTCCCGGTCCCAATATCTCGAGCGCTAGAAATGACATGCGCCATCAGGATCTCATCTCGCCGATTCATTTTCGCTTGAAACGCAGCCATGCTGGTTTAACCTATTCACACATTTTATACCTATTTGTGTTCATTTGCCCTTAGTTTCGCTTTATATTTTGATTCCCAGCTCTTTGTAATGTACAATATTTCTGCTACTAGCCTGCAAGCGCAAGCTATTCACTGAAGGATGCATTTTGACTGCGCGAACTCTCGGTCAGCCGGAGCAACTGGCAAAGATAAAGCTACGAGCTCGGGGTTCTCGCCTTCAAAAATATTTCACCATTAAACGACAAGTATTTGTTCAACTGTTGTAGTAAAAATCGTCAGGAAAATAACAACTGTCATATTAACTGATTGTTTTTAGAAACATGTCGAGCTTGGTCAATTCCTGGGTGAATTGAGCAACGGGAACGACAGTGTACTTTTTCTAATAAAAATGCCAGCACGTTGGCGGAGCCGTGTCATTTTTATGCTTGTCACATCAGGTCATGGCCCAAAGTAGATGTCACTGGCAAGACTTTGAGTTTACAAAAAGCAAAAAAGTACGAGGTCTACCTCTGCCCCCCGCGCGTCTTACGTTGGCCCTCGTCATTTCAGGTGTTCGATATCTGGCCCCCACACTCCAATGAGTTTGAGACCACTGGCTAACCTATAGCATGGTTCGTGCGCTCTGCGTGTGCATTCATGTTTTCTCAACTTGTTAATCCGTTCGCCGCTCCGTTCTCACACCGCCCTCCACATTCAAAGGGGAACCTTATAGACTGAATAATCGAATCATTCTTCTCAAGCCTCTGTTTACTGTGGAACTGCTCCGGTCTAGAACCGATAAGGGCGAAGCGCAGAGGTCTCAGCATTGTCTCCTTCGAGGCGTGGACCGACGCCTGCCAGACTTTACTCTCGCTCTGAGAGTTCGTCCGCGAAGCCGGGATAATCAGCAGGATATGATGCCCTGTTCCCTATCTTCTACACTTCCACATCCCCAGCCTTAGGCCATAGTGCCATCCTTGTGCAATAAAAATCCCCTCCTCCTCTCAAGCCTCTGACTGCAGGCTCTTGAAATAATGAAAAAAAAAAATGTATACCAGGGCACAATGGAAACAAAGGAGAGAGAAGCAAGTAAGGTTTGTTTCTACACGTCACTCAACAGCTCTAAGTACACTTTAGAAAAATAATCCGCGTATCTACTTTCCCGCAAGTTGGCGAAATGCCACAATCGACGGAAGGAATGATGAGTTCCAGATAGCACTTGGACTCCATACATACCCAGTGTCCCAGCGCAGATGGAACGTTTTGGTAGTCGTTTTGAACTGAGTAATTGTCAACGCCCTACAACAAGTGAATCTTACGAGTTCATTTTTAATGTAATCTAACCAAAATTACGTATTTTAGATCGCGGAACTGCGGAACTGGCATTGCAGGCGACCTCGCAATTGTCATTTTCTCGTGCTCTCTTCAATAGATTTTTGACTGCAATTGCTATTACATTTGTTGTATGATGATTATATTGTATACAAAATTTGTACCGCCAATAATTGACGTTTCATCAGAGTATTTTATAATCGGCGTAAATAAACACAAAAGACAAAGCTGGACTTTGTGATTGACAAAAAACACAGGGACGCGTGCGCCTCTTTCAGCTGCGTGGCACTGCTTGTCCTTTGCTGACAACGACAGAGTTGATGGCATCAAACGTGAGCCGCGTTATTATAGTAGGCACATTAAGGTGGACAGTGAATAATTTCAGTACGTGCTGCAAACGTTAAAGACTACATAAGAAGATCATACACCAAAGTTAGAGTGCCTTGCTTTCTTGTCTACGAAGTTTTCTCGGATAGCGAGCGGTAATTTGATTTTAGTTTTCGCCCAGTTCACACGTTGAGCACAACTGAGAGTTTCTTGTAGACTTGCATTCTAAGTACCATGTCTGATCCGAGCAACCCGGCACTGCATGAGCGACGGAACTGTTTCTGTTTTGTAACATAAGGAGAGGGTAGGAGCCCCATTCAATAAAATACACAATATAACGAATCAGCAACTTTCACTGCCAAACCAGCTTGATCCAATCTCACGGAATAAGCGCACCTGACATCTGTGGCAACATAACCTTTTTCACAAGGGCGCGGCCATCTTGAAGGTTGTCACTTCTGATATGCGTTGTCAGACGTTCTTGTTTTTCCTCACGTATATTACTCGCATATTTCGGGTTGAAATGGCTCATTATTTGTTTCGTCCCCCATACCAGATATGGAACCCACGTGACTAAGAACGAAAGGAAACGAAAAACGTCTGTACTTCAAAACTCTCAATAGCAGCCAAATTCGGCTTATGCCTTCCCTAAACTAGACATCAACCCGACTGCTGCAGGCATACCTCGGCAAACCTCACTCATGAGGGCCCTCACTCACCCTCACTCACACTCACTCACCCTCATCTTCACAGGTGAGGTGAAGGTGAGTAAGTTTCTGAATCAGGAAAATTCATGAGTGTGAGGGTGAGTGAGGGCTGTGAGGGCTGTGAGGACCGTGAGGGCCGTGAGGGGCGTGAGTATGTGAGAAGCGTGAGGTCGGTGAGTGCGTAAGGGGCGTGAGGGCCTTGAGTGCGTGAATGGCGTGAGGGCAATGAGTGCGTGAGTGGCGTGAAGGGCGCGAGGGCCATGAGTGCGTGAGGGGAGTGAGGGGTATGAGTG
Organism: Ixodes persulcatus; assembly: GCA_013358835.2. Taxonomy (NCBI): domain Eukaryota; kingdom Metazoa; phylum Arthropoda; class Arachnida; order Ixodida; family Ixodidae; genus Ixodes; species Ixodes persulcatus. The sequence goes on from JABSTQ010011052.1 coordinate 2,515,930, forward strand.
CGTGAGGGCCGTGAGGGCGATGAGTGCGTGAGGGGCGTGAGGGCGATGAATGCGTGAGGGGCGTCAGGGGCGTGAGGGCCATGAGTGCGTGAGGGGTATGAGTGCGTGAGGGCCCTGAGGGCGGTGAGTGCGCGAGGGCCATGAATGCGTGAGGGCCCTGAGGGCGGTGAGTGCGTGAGGGCCATGAATGCGTGAGGGGCGTAAGGGCGGTGAGTCAGGTGCGTGGGGGCTATGAGTGCTTGGGGGGCGTGAGGGGTATGAGTGCGTGAGGGCGGTGAGAGGTATAAGTGCATGTGGGCCGTGAGGGCGGTGAGTGCGTGAGGGGCGTGAGGGCGGTGAGTGCGTGAGGGGCGTGAGGGCCGTGAGGTTCAGTGAGGGTGAGTGAAGGGCTGAATCTGAGTGTGACTGTGAGGATGAGTAAGGAAATGAAGGTGAGGGTGAGTGAGGGGCTAAGAGGAGTGTGGCTGTGAGGGTGAGTGAGGGCGACCTAAAATGCCGACCTCTGGCTGCAGGTTCCGCACCAATGACTGCTGGGGCAGGCGTTGGAGCTATTGTTCTAAAATGAGCATAGGGAAGAAGAAATAACGGCAAGAAACATTTCTTTTTTTTTTTTTATTTGTCTTCGAGCGTTATTTTATTCATCCTAGAGCGAAACGCCAGTTTCCTAAACTTGTGCAACTTGTTATTCTCTTTCCTCGTCCATGCTAAAGTGATACTATAAAACCCCTAGGCCACACTGACACTGCTCATGCGTCATACAAAAGACGCGGAGTTTCTCCCCAGACATTATGACAGATTTATCTACGGACACGCCTCAGGCATCTTCCAAGCATGTTTGCTTCTATACTTCGAACATGTCTAAAGACAGTTTTTGTATGATCAATCAGACTGTATTTTTTTATGATATATTATCAGTGTGGTCGCGGCTTTAATGTTCACGAGCCTCTAATTTTCGGAAAATTCGCCAATTTTAAGGACCGTCGTCGTAGTCACGCATGCATAAGGCGTAAAAATTAGTTTCTTGATAAATTTGTGTCATTGGTATTTGGTCCGTTTCAGAAAGAAGAGCAAAAACCAAGTTCAATAGACGGATCTCAAGAGCTAGCTTGTCTATACACTCTCAAGAAAAAAGGGTGTGAAAGAGTGCATCGTTACACCCTTTGTCCCAATACACCCCAAACCTTTAATTCCACGTACAGCGCCCTACAGTCGAAGAGACGGCCCGCAATTTTACGAGGGGCTTGATAGCCGTGTGGTACAACTTATTAAAATAGCTAATGTACGTTTTACTGACTAGAAAAAAACATAATCGGGGTTCTCTTGGCCCTACTGTAAAAACTCGGTGTTTTCTTTATGTGGTCTTTGATACGTACTTTAGCTATTTAAAAAGTTCTGTCGCACCGTTATCAAGTCCCTCGTAAAATTTGGGGCCGTCTGTTCGACTATAGGGCTCTGTAAGTCGAAATGAAGTTTTGGGGTGTATTATATGGGACAAAGGGTGTAACGATACACCCTTTTACACCCTTTTTTCTTGAGAGTGTGCGCAACCGCTGTCGCCATGCATCGTGGGAACTGCAGTCTTTCTGCACGCACCACAACCCCGCTGAGGGTCTGAGCGAGCAGAGCACGAGGCGGCACGAACTGTTTCGTGCAGTGGCACTTGCCCCCTATGAACTACATAGAGCCACTAAATGAGCTGCGCTTAGAGTATCGGCACTCCGTTCCCCGACATTGTTGTGGGCGCCGCCATTTTGGCTCGTATGCAGGGCAGACGCAACTGCCGATCGTCATGGTTCAAAAGTGGGACTTCCTCAGCATTAGATTCGGTGTTAGGAAGCTCATGTAATATTGATTTGCTCTGTCATGAACTCTTTGAACATTTGTGGAGGGCGGAAAAGCGTTTCCTGTGATTTCAGATAAAGCTTCAGATAACTGGCAACCATGATTTTAAGACACAATAAGGCCAAGTGTCGTTACTCTGAAGCGTAGCTTATTTAGTGGCACTAGAACTACAGTTATGGCGGCGTCACGCATGCGTGGAACGCTTAGTGGGATCGGTCTATTAAGCCTTTTTGAAGAGCCATTCCCTCGTGTCTGTACGACTGAGTGCGTAACGTCAGAGCCGTATATGTAGGGAGTTCGGCCATTCGTTGGGAAGTATAGGAGACAAATGAGGAAGCGCCATTGGCTGAAAGCGGGCTGGGCGTGTTCCAGGCCGTCTTCAGAAATTCGAATGTGGCCAACCAGAAGCAGGAAATAATACCCTGGCGGTGGTCGCGAAAAACGAACCTGATAAGTGCATCGGAGGAACTCTCGGTGACTGCAAATATGGTGCACGTGATGTTTCAATCACGGTCATCCAAAATTATGGGGGAAGAGTGCGACTAGCGGAACGATCGACATAATTCGTACGTCGAGCGCCGAGGGCCGGGAATCTGCCTTCCGTGCGGTCACACTCTGTGCGAGCAAAACAGAGTTGAGCGGCGCATTCGTTTGTTACATCTTTCTGCATGATCATGACCGAAACATCACGTGAATCCTATTTTCAACCATAAAGGGTCACTACATTTAACTCTTACGCGCTTATTAAAACGACCAAATTTGTTTCTCGCTACCACTGCTAGGGCATTCTTTTCGGCTTCTAGTTGGCCAAGAGAGTATGCCAAGCCCACTTTCTACATCTGGTGCACGCCCTGGCTCTGCCCGCGCTTCCCATTGGCCAAACTCTCTTTATACACGGCTCTGCGTAACGTTAGAGCTAGTGCCACTAAATAAGCTACGCTTCAGAGTAACGACACTTGGCCATATTGTGGCTTAAAATCGTGGTTGCCGGTTATCTGAAGCTTTATCTGAAATAACAGGAAACGCTTTTCCACCGTCCACAAATGTTTAAACAGTTCGCAACAGAGCAAAGCAATATTACACGAGCTTCCGAATCTAATGCTGAGGAAGTCGTACTTTTGAGTCATGACGATCGGCAGTAGCGCCTGCTCTGCACAAGCCACAAAATGTCGGCGCCCACAACTATTTCAGGGAACGGAGTGCCGATACTCTAAGCGCAGCTCATTTAGTGGCTCTAGTTAGAGCCTATTGTGATCTCTTACGACGAGAGAACACACTGGCGCCATCTATCGGCTATCCGTGGAACACTTGGGATCTCCGTATATTTCCTGTTATTTTCGGGCATCATTTGTTTCTTTATTGGCTTAAAATTCGTTTGACAATGTTATAAAAGACGATATCTCAGAGATAGTGCGTAAATTTTATCACGGAAATACTGCAAAACCTTTGCTCTAGTGAAATGCAGTTTCAGGGCTACCTCATAGATGGCGCCAGCGTGCCAGTGCGTTCTCTCGCCGTAAGAGATCACAAGGACTCGGTCGTAAGCAAACAGAAATGTGTGAACCATGCCTTTATGAACAAGGCTGCACTGAATTTGTGAGATGGAGGATAACTCAATGTGAATTATTTATCGACGTCAACTCTTCTCTCACAGTGACACTGCGTGCTTGCTGCAGCCATTATTTGAGTTCTATTTTCTTTTCTTGTTTTTTTTTCACTCTTTATCTCACACCGGCGCTGGCATTCAAGCCCACACTAGGAAGATGAAATTAAAAAGAAAGTGAAAAGAAAAAGGAAAAAAAAAAAAGATAGCTAAACGGAGGGGTAGAAAAAACAATGTTAGGAAACGAACCACAGTGTGCGAAATTAAATTCCAGTTGGAAGACTTTTCCAGCAGGATGCGGACGTGTCTTCTCACCGCCCCTCGTTTCTACAGAACACCCACAGGAAAGGAACAAGTAAGCGATCGCTACGTGCCAAAGAGATTCGACACTTCCGGGAGCGAGAAAGCGAAGAGAACATCCCCAAACCCAGAGCTCCAGACGAGTTGTAAACACGCTCAATTTCGTGGGATTCCGTCGATATCCATTTCGTCAGCTGTTTGAATTTGTGAAGCAAGCACGACGGTCCTTCCATTGTTTTTTTTTTTTTTTTTTTCTTTAGTATAATCGGATGTCTTGTCTTCGGTGTAGTGCTTGCGCAACGGTCGCGTTCGAGGCGATTTTGAAAAGATGTGAGCTTGGTGCGTCTTTAACGCGAAGCTGCCTTATATTTTTTCGGTGCAAAAAAGATCAAGCACACCAGTTTATGCTGGCCTTTCAGATAGAGCGACTATGTTGTAGTTGAAGGCATTGGTGGTCTTAAAATTGATACCGCCATTTCACAAAGTGACAACGAGAGAGAGTGAGAGAGAGAGAGAGAGAGAGAGAGAGAGAGAGAGAGAGAGAGTATTAGGGGGAGAAAAAGAAATAAGAGGAGAAAAAAATGGTTGCAATCTAAAAAAACTTTTACCAGATAATTCTATACAGATAAAGTGAGAAAAAACCGCTGTGCAGAAACAGGCACCTATTGCTAGTTCGCCAGAGAGACGAAAAAAAAAAAAAATAAACGCGTGTAATGTAGCATGGAAATTGAACCAAAGGAACTAGGGCGAAACTAATCGCATTATATGTTAGAGCAGAATCTTAATTTTTATTAACTAAGCTACTTTCCTTTTTAACTTTATAGTTTAAAAAATGTTTCTCTATCGGAGCTTTTTTTTTAACGTAAATATTCCTTCCGTAAGGTTATGCATTTTACTTTACGTATAGAAGTAAGTCGGTTTATATATACGATAAAATAAATCCGAACACGAAAAAAAATATGTGCCAAAACTTAAAAAAAAAGAACGTTCAGAAGAGAGCTCTTCGTTTCATTTATGAGAAATGTAAGGAATTAGGCCACTCGTAGTCATTGATGACAGCAGAACAAGTGACTGATAATATTTAGTAAAAGTACGTTTGAAAAGAAAGAAAAAAAGTGATTCCTTCGGGTAACATCGTCGACACCGGGTCTCAGGGTAGATATGGAAGTGATAATTTTCCATCTAAATACCTAAAACCCACTGATTGACTTTTGAAATACTAGTATTTGCTTTAGCTGGCCAATTCCAGTCAGAAATTTGTCGCCCGTCAGTCACGTGCTATAGAAGTTGTTGAAAATCTGAAACTACGTAAATTCTTCTCCGCGCTATGTAATGGCGAAGTTAGGCTGTCTAGAGTTCCCCATACCAAAACTAACGGGGAAAAAAAAAGTATGGCATAAATATAAAAAGAAATAACACCTTTGGTGGCGTATATGAGAGGCATTGTTCTTGTTTGGAGCTCATCCGAGCGGGAAAGCTCTTTTTCAAAAGCCCATTTTGATATCTAACTGCTGCGTATTTTGAGAGTCGCAGGAAAGCAAAACAAAAACAATTATACATTTACTTTTGCCCGAAGGGTACGTCGCAGGAGCAGCAGCTGAGCTTCTAAATTATAGTGCGGCCTACGATAGACGTTCTTTTCCCCTGTCTTGTTTCTTCGACCAAGTTTCCCAGCTTTTACCACAGTCTTGGGTATTCTACATCATGATCAACTTCCGCCAGCTCCCCTGCGCACTCACTGTTTTTTCTACGAGAGTCATTGCTCCAGTTGTGCGCACACATCGTAACTAATCAGAAGGCACACTTTTCCGTTCCCACTGGTGCGGGACAATTAATTCTACAAACAGTTCTTCTCTGCCCCACGAGACAGCCGCACCTGCGCCTTAATTTATTTAGCGAAAAAACAAAACAAAAATAAAAATAAAAACGCGCGGAGCCAAGCACGTTGGCGGCCCTAAACAAAACGATGCCGCAATATTCCCGCGCATAAGCTTTATTTAGCCAAATAGACGGATAACGTAGGCACCAGAGCTCGATTGGATCAATGTGCGAATAAATAAACACGAGGGCGGCAGAAACTATTCATACCGGACGGGCGGAAGACCCTATGGCCCGCTCAGTATTCTATGGCGTTACCGTAAAGAAGTCACGTAATACGCTACTCATTACTTGCCAAAAAAAAAAAAAAAACGCGTTACCGACCTACGTTACCTCAAAATAAAAGGAACGTTTTACCGTTACAGTCATAGGCGTAGACTACGGGGGGGGGGGGGGGGGCATCGGGGCTCGTGCCCCCCCTGGTGATATCCGGCGGGGGCAGAGCCCCCCCCCCCCCCCCCCCCCCGGGCCATGATCCTTACCGAGACGCTGTTTACGTGCCATGTAACGACCTTCTAGTAGTGGCATATGTAAACAAAATAACGCACACTGCGACGGACACATGGCGATATACATACGCAGTAAAATGTACCCCCTAAAATAAACTACTGATAGTTGCCGGTGTAAAATAAATTGCGCGGAAAAGCACCCCCCCCCCCCCCCCCCCCCCCCCCCCCCCCCCGGAGAACTTCTCAGCCTGCCCCCCGCCCCGGGAAAATGAAAAGTCTACGCCGCTGGTTACAGTTACTGATAAATTGTAACGCACGTTATTTTTGCGTTACTTCTTTATTTATAAATTGACGCGCAACAGCGCATGGCCAGCTTTCTGAGACACGCTGTTTTAGTTCCCGATTCTCACGACACGTGGCGTATCAACCTTGAGCAAGATAGAGTGCCTTCATACACACGCGCGCTTTTTTTTTTTTTAGCGTCACGCGCTGGCACATTCAGGGCAACAATTGCTGTCTTCACCCTCATACAGACAGACATGTAGGCACCTTAGAGCAAGATAAACGGAGAATTCGAAGCGCGCGACCGCTATCTGAACCTCCTCTCCCTTGCATCTCTACGGCCTCCCACCCTTTTCACCGTTTGCGTCTGGCCAAATACTTTACTAGGGAAAATACATTCCACTTCGCTCATTTGCATTAGACAGAACACCTACAGCGCCGAGTCCAGCCCTGACGGAGAGGAGGTCCGCCCCGAGTCTTCTTTTTTTTTTTTTTTTTTGGCAAATAAGCTATTATCATCATCAGTCGCAGACATTTCACGACTGCGCGCTTTGCTACGCCGGCGGTCGGTGCGCCAGTGCAAGCCAGTGTCTCGAGGTGTGAAACAACGTCAATTGTGTTGCGTGGTGTTTTCGTTTGATAATTTTTCGAAACGATGCACACGATATACCCCGAGTTTCAGCAAACATTAGTTTAGTTTAGGTTTCTGAATTTGGCTTTTAGAAACAAAAAACTCCCCAATTACGTGTATTTTGCCCGTTTTGCTTTCACGAGACAATCTTGTGATGTACACTAAAAAAAAAGCCCGTGCGTCTACTTTCCCGCACAACACTCGGAGAGCCAATCACCGCAACTTACGGAGGCAGCTCAGCGAATGACGATGCCGAAACATTTGTTTAGACCAAAAAACGCAGTCTGAGTTGTGACATTAAGCAATTCAAGCGTGACGTTTTGCATTGCTTAATGTCACAACTCAGACTGCGTTTTTTGGTCTAAACTTATGTTTCGGCATCGTCATTGGCTGAGCTGTCTCCGTAGGTTGCGGTGATTGCGGGAAAGAAGACGCACGGGCTTTTTTTAGAGTGATACCGGTAATTTTAGGATAATGCAGGATATATATTTATTTCACTGGTAGATTGCATTCGGTTGACAACGTCTTCTTCGGTCTGCGACCGCGCCCAGTCTGTTCCTTCACGCAGGCGTCACGTTCTTCTCCGCGGCTTGCTCTCCCTCGCCGGCGTCTCCGGTTGCATCAGCCCGCGTGTCGTTGCCTGGACCATAGGTCGTGTTCGCTGTGCGTGGCGAACACGCACACAATACACGGCACGCACACAATACACGGCAATATCTCCCCCTTAAAAAAACTTCACGTTTTCACAGGCTGCCGCGTCCGCGTTGATCTTCTGAGAAGAGGAGGGCTGCCCTCCGTGCCTTGGCCACGTGTGCCATTAAGCGGTGTGGCTGGCGAGCTTGGAGTGCCTGCCTCCGGTGCTGCAGGATCGTTCTGGCTGTCCTGAATTGTGGTTGGGAAGTCGTCACTGGAAATCGGAGACGGTGAACCGTTTCGCTGACTGATGCCGCGGGAAGGGGCAAACATTTTCGATGTTTTTGCGCTCTTGAGGCTATCGTCTTGATTCGGAGATATTCCTTCTTCCTCCTTGGGTACATGTCTCAGCTGTTCAATGTGCCGTTTCCAGGTATTTCCGTCGTTCGTGCGAATCTCATATGTTCGGTTTCCTAGAGCTCGTACGACGACGCCTTTCGACCATTTCTTGCCATTCCTGTAGTCTCTTGCCCAGACCTGGTCGTTCTGATGTAGGTGTCGTTCTTTAGAGTTGCGCGAGGCGTGCTGCTTCGCCTGTTTTGATCGCACGACATCCGTTATTGATGGTCTAAGAAGATCGAACCTTCTGCGAAATTCGTCTCCTGTCATCATTTTGGCAGGTGTTGAGCGAGTTGTCGTGTGCGGGGTTGTCCGGTATGTCACCAAGAAGTTATGGCATGCCTCTTCCATGGTCAGCCCCGACTTCTGGCTTGCGTTGACAGACTTCTTGAATGTTCCCACGAAGTTTTCTGCCGCACCGTTCGTTGCGGGATGGTTCGGGGGTGAGAATGACTGCTGCACTCCGTTTCTTGTCATGAAATCTCGGAATTCGCTTGATCGGAATTGCGGGCCATTGTCTGTCACAATCCTTTCTGGCAGTCCATATCTTGCAAAGAGAGTTAGAAACACTCTTATGGTGGCTGCCGAAGTCATCGAGGTCATGAGCACTACCTCGGGCCATTTTGAATATGCATCAATGATCAGCAAGAAATTCCTTCCTTGAAAAGGTCCTGCGATGTCTGCATGCAGGCGTTGCCATTTCTTTTTTTGGTATTCCCACGGGTGTATGGAAACTTTGGGTGCCTCCCTGCTCACTTCCTGGCATGGCCGACAACTTCGGACCATTGTTTCGATGTCATGATCCAAAAGCGGCCACCACACGTAGTGTCGTGCCAGTCCCTTCATTTTTGTCATTGCCGCATGACCTTGATGCAAGTCGTTCAAAACGTGTTTTCGGTACCTCGAGGGTACGATGAAGCGTGTTCCCCACATTAAGCAGTCGAGCTCTACGGTTAGTTCTGTTCTGCGATGGAAGTAAGGCTTGAGGTCTTCGGAATTCACTTGTTCCGGCCATCCATCCATGGTGAGTCTTATAACTTTAGACAACACGGTGTCCTTTCGTGTCTCTCTGCTGATCTGCTTATGTGTCAGTGGAAGTGCTTGAAACTTTTCCAGATGGAGACATTTGATTTCGTCCATTCTTGCAGTTTCTGATCTTGTAGCGCCCTTGTCAGTCATTGGGAGTCTCGACAGCGTGTCTGCGACTACGTTCTTATCGGTCGACACGTACTTTATGTCGAAGTCATAGCCTGACAACATGATTGCCCATCGCTGCATTCTTGCTGCAACCGTGCCTGGGATTCCCTTACCGGGATTGAAAATCGATACCAGGGGTTTGTGGTCCGTCCACAGCGTGAAGTGGCGTCCAAGCAAATACTGGTGAAATTTCTTTACGCCCTCAACTAGACTCAGCGCTTCTTTGTCAATCTGAGAGTAGTTTCGCTCACCTTTAGAAAGCGTTCTTGACATGAAGGCGATCGGCCTCCGTTGCTTGTTGGGTAGTACGTGTTGAAGTACTGCACCAATGCCATGGCTCGATGCGTCACAGTGCAGTTCCAGAGGAAGTGCAGGGTCATAGTGCACTAGCAGACTCTGTTTGGTGAGTTGCTTCCTCGCTTCGCTGAAGGTTCTCTGGCATGATCTCGACCACTCCCACCTTTTATCTTTTCGCAGCAGTTCATGTAGCGGATGTAAGATGTCGGCTGCGTTGCTGATGAACTTCCCGTAGTAGTTCAGGAGTCCCAGAAATGCTCTGAGTTCTTTTTGGTCTTTGGGCGTCTTCGCTTGTAGGATCGCATCCACCTTCTTGGGATTTGGGTGGATCCCTTGTTTGTCTACAACATGTCCTAGGTACTCGATGGAGTCCTGCATGAAGCAGCATTTTTCTTTTCCCAAGCGAAGGCCACTTTCCTTGAGTTTTTGCAGTACGATGTCCAGGTTCCGCAGGTGATGTTGATCGTTCTTGCCAGTTACCACGATCCCATCCTGAAATGCACCTGTGTACGGCAAGTTTCCAACGAGTTCTTCGATGACGCGTTGGAAGATAGCTGATGCTGGGGTTATTCCAAATGGCACTCTGTTCACCTGATAGAGCCCTTTGTGTGTGTTGATCACAGTGAGGTTTCTTGATTCTTCCGCTAAGGGGATCTGGAAGTAGGCTTGTTTGCAATCCAGCTTGGTGAGCTTCTCTCCATGGGCAATCTTCACAAAGAGATCTTCAGTCTTCGGTAGTGGGTACCTATCTGGCTTCAAGGCTGGGTTGAGTGTAACCTTGTAATCCCCGCATATGCGCACTTGTCCATTTGCCTTCATCACTGGAACGATGGGAGTCGCCCACTCACTCCTCATCACAGGAGTGATTATGCGCTCTTTCTCAAGACGATCCAGCTCCTCTTCGATCTTTTGTCGGAGGGCGTATGGAACTTACCTTGGTCTGAGAAACTGTGGTTGAGCATCATCATTCACGCAGAGTTTCACGGCGTGGTCCTTCAGTTCTCCCGGACCTTCAAAAATGGAACTGTGTTTCTGTAGCACACCTGCGAGAGTTAAGGTCTCTGCACGCACGTTGTGCACTTCCTTCCAGCTCACTTGAAAATCCTGAAGCCATGCCCTTCCCAGTATGGGAGGTCCCCCATTCTTCACCACTTGGATTTCATGACGCTTGACTTGCCCGTTGTACCGCATCTCCACTTGAACCATTCCGTCTGGAACGATGGGCTTGCCGGTGTACGGCTTCAGCGTTATTCTCGAAGGTTTCAACTGGATGTCTGGAAGAATTTCTTGAAACGTCTCCAGGTTGATCACAGTCACGGGTGAGCCTGTGTCAATCTCCATCTGAAGAGGTTTGTTGCAAATCTCCACAGTTACTGTGATGGGTTTCGGGTAGCTTGAGTCGATGAAATAAAACGGAGTTTCGTCTCCCGAGTTCTGTGTAGTGAAATGGTTGGTGAAGTTTGGCTTGTCTTTTTTTCTTGAGTCTTGTGGATCTCGTTTCCTGTCGCGGCAGACCATTTGGAAGTGTCCTGTTCTTCCGCATATTTTACAAGTCTTGTTCCTTGCAAAGCAGTTTTCAGGCTCGTGATTGGTTTTCGGAGCGGTGACATGGGATCCTGCTTGTGCGAGATTTTCCTTTACCCTCGCTTGCCTTTTTCGGAAGTGACGTCTTGTATTTCCGCCCTTGCACCAAGCGATTGACATCTTGTTGGGTCTCGGTCTCGCTCCTTATTTCCTTCGCATCTTTCATGGCTACCTCCATCGAAGTGGCAAGATCCACCGCTGCCTTGAATGTCAGCGTAGGCTCAGCCAGTAGCTTTTCGAGAATGTTTCCGTCCTTAATGCCGTCAATGAGCTTGTCTCGAAGTCGGTCGCTGAGGGAAACACCGAAGTTGCATTGCAGTGAAAGCTGTTTGAGCGCAGCTACGTAATCTGCGATGGTTTCGGATTCCAGCTGCTTTCGGTGATGGAATTTGTAGCGTTCAACCGTTTCATTGGGCGTCGGGTCGATGTGGTTCTAGTTGAACGATCTTTACGTACGTCTTGGTGCTTGGTTTAGCAGGTGCTGCCAAATTCCGTATTAGTCCGTACATTTCTCGTCCGACGATAGAGAGAAGAACATCGGCTCGCTTTGATTTCGGAATGTTGTTCGCAGAGAACACTTCGATCCTCTCGATGTACGAAGACCATGATTCCGATTTCTGATCGAACTCTTCAATTTTCCCGATGCGAGGCATTCTTTAGGTTTGAGATGGGGCGTCACTCACGTTACCGCTGTGTTCTTTGTTCCGAAGTCGCTCAGTTGTTTATATCCGTCTTTGTTGCATAGATCCCATCCTCGTCGCCATTGTGATGTACCGGTAATTTTAGGATAATGCAGGATATATATTTATTTAACTGGTAGATTGCATTCGGTTGACAACGTCTTCTTCGGTCTGCGACCGCGCCCAGTCTGTTCCTTCACGCAGGCGTCACGTTCTTCTCCGCGGCTTGCTCTCCCTCGCCGGCGTCTCCGGTTGCATCAGCCCGCGTGTCGTTGCCTGGACCATAGGTCGTGTTCGCTGTGCGTGGCGAACACGCACACAATACACGGCACGCACACAATACACGGCAAATCTGTTATTTTCTGTATTGCGTATGTTATTTCAGTGATGTGCGTCACTAGTATGGTGTAGTTTTGGAATTTGTATCCTCTAAACGAGGAAACACTATTGTTCTTTCTTTTAAGGCGCTACCGGCTGTTGGTCAGCAAAGCATTTTTTCTTTAGTCCTTAGTTTTAGTCTTTATTTATTTGGCTCTGGAGAGCCGCGGCACCGCGGAAAGGCAGCAGCCCGTACCATGGAGGCCCGCGGTGCCGCGTCTAGCGAACATGATAATGTGATGATTATATACATGCATGATGACGACGACATGAATTGTTGGTATTGGGGAGGATGGCAGTCCGATTCGCAGAAGTCCAGATTTCGTGGAGGTGGGTTGGGCGGGTCAGCAGCGAGCCATGGGGATCTGGCACGCCGTTCGATCGGTGCATGAAGGAGCCCCAGGAACATGATGGCGCTGTTGCTCACTGGGGTCCACTGGGGTCGAAGCATCAGGCTCCAAGGAGGTAGCCCAGTTAAAGTAGAAGCTGCCGCTTCCGAGGAACCAGGGCTCAGATTGAGGCACCGCCGTCGCCCGGTGGGTCATCCTCTCAACGTCGTCGTCGTTGTGTTCTTTATTTATACGTGTATATATGTATAAATAAAATAAGATAGATAAAAAGACACACAATCGAATGGCCAGCGGCGCGCCGTTCTAGTTATATTTCTAGTTATTTCTAATTATTTCTAGCTATACACGCCTGAAAGAAATTTGTTCAGTTTGTGTCTGCAACTGAGCTAAAACTTTACGTACACAGGCAAATTCAAAGCAAAATATATACAATGCAAGTGCTTCTGACCCTATACAACAATTGCTTATATTTGAAATCCAGGGCACAAATTTCGATTGTGAACATCTAATTATTATATAGTCATATTATAACCGCCACATTCTTAGTCAATATGCTGTCACAAACGCATCGTACAAATCTTTTTTTTCGATAAGCCTATGTAAAGGTAGCTTGGCCGCAAGCTGCTTGGTGCACGGCGGAGTGCTAACTTTACAGGGGCAAAAAGCGGGCCGAATTTGAAAGTCTCGAGGAATAAAAAGTATTAAATAAAATACCGAAATTTTAACTGCGGTGTGTAATATGAGTCGGCAGCTATTATATTCCTCGGGAACTTTACGATTCTTCATTTCAGTGAGAAGAAATTTAAAAGTTTGTCAAAGAGGCCCATACGACCCAATGCAACAATATTATATCGGGCCCAGGAATAAAACGTGTACAATCCTGAGGCTCAAGTAGGTATTAAATAAGAGTGTATTAGTGCCCTCTATAGATATCCCCGTGGAACTTAAGGATTTCTGGAGTAGTTTGGCTGAAATAATCATTTTACTGCGTTTTGCTGAGAATAGCCAAGAGAGGGCGCAAGGAGACCGTGTCCAGGAATGCTGGGGATGTATTTTGGCGACAGCGTTTTTCGACACCGGGGCAAAGGGCGTGGGCGTTTTCTTTTTTTTTTTCTAAAGTGGGAATTTTTGCGTGTGGAAACGACAGGCAAAAATTTGAAGCTATATGTGGAATGAGTGCAATACCGTATTTACTCGAGTGATAGCCGTACTGTTTATGACGAAAACCTGAGGGTTCGCTTTTCCGCGGAGCACGCGGATTACCAATCAGCGATATCGGCAGCATGATTCCAGCAGTTTACAGGACAGAGATAACGTCTTCGCGCGAAGATACCATCTGTGAAGATTGCATTTGCATGAAGAATCGTGTTCTCGATCTAGTTATTCGCTATGTCATTTATGCAAAACGCGATGATTGGCTGTATATGTGTTCTACGGGAAAGTAGACGCAAGCGCCTTGTTAATAAATAGTGCGGCTATTACTCGAGTAAATACGGTAATTAATGACTTGGCGCCTGTGCTACGTTTCAGCTTATAAATCCAGACGCAGCCAACGCAACGAGGTAATGGTACCAATCAAGCAGCGTCAAAGCGCAAGTCACTAGACCTTTTCTGCTTATGATTGGTTCAGCGATGATCGAACACGTACGGAAACACGACGAACACCATGATGCTGCGTTTTTGACGCTGTCTGATTGGTGCAATCAGCTCGTAGCGTCGGTTGCGTCTGAACTTAAAATGAAACGAAGTACAGAAACACAAAACAAATTTAAGTGTACATTTTCAGGTTTTGGGAAGAAGATGTAAGGAGTGATGCAATTATACATTACCCGTTATCTTTATTTATTTATTTAATAATACTACCTGGCTCATATAGGGCCGTGATAGGAGAGGCACAACGATGCAAAGAAAATTCAACACATTTGAACACCGATGAAGACAAAACGGCACTGAGATATTGTATTAAATAATAAACACCCGATATACGAAGAAATGTCAAAATAACAAATCTGAAAAAGTTATATTTTTCTAAGTAAGCAGTGTCCCTATCAATGATATAGTCAAGAGAATCTGAATTTGGCAAGTCAGCAGGCAACCTGTTCCATTCCACCATGATCTGCAAAAAAAAGAAAAGAATATATAAATGTGTCCAGTGAACTTGGTACTCTATTATTGATCGTGCATGAAAGGATCTGGTGGTTATTATGCCCGAAAATCGTATTCAGTGTGTAGTGCCTATGTTTAATTTGCCATGAATCGTTAAAAATAAAATCTTTAGCCTATCTAGTCGCGCCCGTTCACTTAACGTAAGGAGATTTGCCTGTTGCAACATTGCTGAAATAAGTAACGGAAGTAGTTTACCCGTTACTGTTTTGGAAATGTAACGAGTACGTTACTACGTTACCGGTAACGCCGTTCCTCGTAACGCGTCACCGCCAACATTGGGCCCGCTGCAATGCGGAATGCCCCCCCCCCCCCCCCCCCCCTCCTTTCCCGTCCTCTATACCATACGATTGCTGTTCAGCTTGTGGCCAGTGACTCGTAAACCATCGTGAAAATTTTCATACATTACGCGGGTAGTGGCTTTCCGTAACTAATATTTGTTTTTAATTTGTTTTCTTTTACTATAGATCGTTTTTGCGTGAGGTTCGACGCGGTCTGACGATGACATGCACTCGGTGCCAGATATTACGGAATGATTTAAAAACATTAATTACCTCAATTAGCGTGGAAGTTAGACTGCTATATAAACTGGTACATAGCATTAATTTTCGAAAGTTGATTGCTAGATGGCTTAGGAAGCACGGATGCCCCGGTAACTAACTGTCGTATCTCGACGTAAAGCCGTAGTCGCACCGTTCATGCATCATTACAAAAGACACGGTCTGCAGCCATGATGACAGAATTATATGCGGAGACGCCTCACTCATGTTCGAAGCATGTTTGCTTGCTTTGCACATGCTTCCGACATGTCTGTGGACAGGTTTTGTATGACCAACGTGACCGTCATACAAGGAAGACCTCAGCTCATGACTGCAGACTGTTTTTTTATGATAGACATTTTAGCAATGTGACCTGGTCTTAAGTCTGTAATCAAAGGCTATACTCCGTTTCACGATAACTTGGCGAACTGTGGAGGCTAGGGCCCCGCGACCCAATGAGAGCGTCGGAGCGAGGTACGTGACTCGAGGTCACAGAAGCATTTGCGTTTGTGTCACCAATCCAAATGCGAGGCGCGAGGCCCGTAGGAACTGGCTGTCGTCTGCTAGCCAAGAGTCGTCTGCTCCAAAACCAACCAACTTCGGATGAACGTCCACCGCAGCAACATGTCCGTCCGCTAGAATAGCGAGCACTTCGGGAGCAGTTCATAAGACAACGATACACTCAATTTAGCCGCGAATCCGCGACGGGTGCTAATGCCAGGACACATGGTGCGAGGTTTTGAGCGGAAACGGCCGATTACACGGCTGCGATCGCCGGCGATCGCCAACAGCCACGGCGCTACAAGGTGAAAAAAATCGAGCGGATACGGATGTGGCATCACTTTTTTGGTTTAGATATAATTGAAACTCATAAACTTCTGATTATTTATTTTTTATTCTTCGTATCTTCTCGTTATATATGAAATCGCGCGAATTCAATTGCCGTTAAAAGAAAAATAAGCATAGAATTACATTTTGTCGCGGAAGGCACTGTTGCTGTGGCGCTAACGAGGCCCCGGTGGCCTCGACCATGGAGTCGGTATCACGTGCCTTGCTCCGGTGCCCTTATTGGGTCGCGGTGGCCGCAGCCTCCACAGTTCGCCGAGTTATCGTGAAACGGAGTATAATGTGTGAATGGGCCAATGTGGATTTAACTGGGCCATAAACGTTTTTTTTTATCTTCATAAATACCGATGGGAATGCATCATTGACGTTCATCACATGCGAAACGCGCATTACACTCTAAGAAAGTATTGCGCGTCTACTTACCCGAAAACCACTCAAAGAGCCAATCTCTGCGATTTACGAAATCAGCTCAGCGAATGATGAGGCGGAACATCTGTTTAGATCTCAAAATTAAGTCTGCGCTGTGGCAATACACTCTAAAAAAAAAGGAGAGTCATAGTGACTCCCTTTAGGGGAGTCCAGGGTTGTCCCTGTGGTGACACCTTTAAAAGCGTCAAGTGACTCCAGCGCTCAGTGGAGTCATTGGACTCTTTCTCCACTGGAATCTGATGACTCTATCAGCTAGTGGCGTCAGGGGACTCTCTTACTGCCTGGAGTCAAGTGACTCCCTCTCACGAGAGTCAGTAGATTCTCTGGGTTGGAATCAGGAGACTCCGGTTTTTCTAGAATCACGCGACCCCTCCCGGAGAGTCACCATATTCCAATATTTGATGGAGTCAAATGACCCCCCTTATAGGAATCATTGGATTCCTTCTTTGCTAGAATCATATGAACCCCCCACACGAGTCAGTGTATTCTCTCAGGTAGAATCAGAGGACTCCGGTTTTGCTAGAATCGCGCGACCCCTTCATGAGAGTCACCAGATTCCAATATACAATGGAGTCAGACGACTCCCTTATAGGGATTATTGGATTCTTCTTTTGCTAGAATCATGTGACCCTCGAAAAAGAGTCGATGTATTCTGTTTGGACTTTCCCGTGTCTCCTGCCGGGAAAATCACTCGATCTCTCTTTTTTTCTCCTTCACCTTAGAGTCGCGTGCGAATTTCCTTATATTTTGATTAAAGTTGTATATTAATCGAACGGGAATTAAATCATCACCCCTAGCTATAACAGTCTTTCTTGTGTTAGAATACAAAACACTGAACTGCACCAGAAGGTTCTTATCAACATCCATTTATTTGTCAACTGTTCAAGATGAATAAAAGGTTAAAAAGCGCGAACACACGAGGACAAAAAGAAACACGGACGACAGGACAGGCGCTTCGCCCTGTCGTCCGTGTTTCTTTTTGTCCTCGTGTGTTCGCGCTTTTTAACCTTTTATTCAGTAATGAACCAACTAGCCCAAACCCAAGTTTTAATGTTCAAGATGCCCTGACAAGCAAACCCGTAGCATGCAAAAACTAAAGCACACAAAACACAAAAAAAAAACTGACAGAGTAACATGGGCACAAGTAAACTAGTCTAGACATTCCCTAACTTTTTTATAAAAAATATTAGAGTTTACGCGAACGCTACAAATCTAGTTTACAGTGTTATACCGAAGAGAAAAATAACAGCGTTAACATCAACATATCAAACTAGTTTGTACATGAACTTCGCCTTATATGTCAAGGTAAAAAAAAAAACCTAACAGTGTTCAAACAAACACAGCAAACTAGTCTGCACACCGCCATCTCCTTAGACACGAAGAAAAACAATAAACTAACAAATTCAACGCAACAATATCAAAGTAGTTCCCACACTGCTGTTACTTGATAGTAGAAAAAACAAAACTAAAAGTGGAAGTTCAGGTCAGCTCTAGCAAACTAGTTGGCAACGCACATTGCCTTCGCCTTTTAATAGGAACGAAGGAGGAAAAGAAAGTTAAGCTAAAAACGAAATGCCATTGCAGTTTTCTCTGCCGTTACTGAGGGTAGGAATGGCTTCAACCTAAACAACCTTTGTGTTGAATGTCCAATGGGCACAACACACCAACTCAACGGCCTCTGAGATGTCCAGAGATGGAGGTGTAAAGCTCTCAAACTTCATTCTTGCGCAGCTAGAAGATGCAGGATGGTCCACAGTGTATGTGATGTCCGGGCACACAGATATCTTCTCTGGGTCCTGAAAAGTATAGCATTTTTTACGTAACAAGGAACTAAGGGCCTTTTAGCTGAAATAGAATTAGGACACAAAACACAGTTCACAGCCGGAAGTGGTTTCTTGTGCGGGAAAGGCCATGAGATACAAGAGGTGATGAATTGCTTGAATTATAAACTAGACTCTAGACGCTGAAATAGAAATTATCGAAGCTTCTTTAAGTACGCTTGAAGAAAATACAATAAATTTTGCCCACGGTCAAATGTACCTCCGAAAACAGCCACCGGTAAAACCTTCATCGTCCTAAATCGCAGCTATAACAAAAACAAAAACAAAAGTATTTTAACTTTTTTTTTAATTGCAGAAAGTCAGGTTGCAGTGGCATTACGAATCACAAGCAAGTCTTCAGAACAATGCTGAAACACCAAAATGTACGGAGATAAATAATGTTACAGATTTATATGCATGCATCCAGAAGAAGGAGTTCCTTAAATGTACAGCACGTCACGGATGACATTGATCTTTTTAATACAGGATGTGTTATAGGGTTGCGCGTTGTTAAAAAACTGTCTGAGTGAGCGAGCGGTCGAGAGATCGAGCGTCATTGCAGGTGAAACCGTTAAACGCATGTCAAAGCAATATCAGGCCTGACGCTTTGCATCGCGTAATGCCACAACGCAGACTTCATTTTTAGGTCTAAACGGATGTTCCGCCTCATCATTCGCTGAGCTGATTTCGTAGATCGCATAGATTGGCTCTTGGAGTGTTTTGTGGGTAAGTAGATGCCCAGGCATTTCTTAGAGTGTAGCATAGCTCTCCATGCACTAGCAATCGCAAAAAAAAAAAAAAAAAAAATATATTTATATATATATATATATATATAAATATAAAACGAAAACGAAAACAATTAGAGTAAAGCTTCTCAACTCGCAGCTAGAACAAGCAGCCACGTGACCTGGTGCCGATTGTACTCCGCCAATGTTCATCGTATACCCACGGGCTGGGGTTAGCAACGCGCAGAGAGCGTGCCATGCTCCGGATATTGTAAGAGTTCCGCTATTCCCGTCATCGCAGGGATTGGCCACTGATTGTAACCGAGTCCAGTCCTCGTGTCCAATCCAGAAACCGCATTCGCCTATCGTCCCCCTGGTGTGCTCCCCACGACTACGCCATCATCACGACTCGCACACCCCCGTCAGCAAGCTTCGCGAATGAAAGACTGAAAGAAATGGTCGGCGGCGTCCATCCTTGAAATTGCCCCGCGACAAAGGCTCAGTGCTCGGCGTGTGAATATATACTTGTGTCACACTCGTGTCAGTATGCTTGTCTAAAATAGGCAAAATTTAAATTCAATATCGGTTCGACGCCTTTTTTATTGAGGGCCGGTTTATTCGAAATTAATTAAGTCGCGTCTTATTTAAAAGCCTAGTAAGCACTATTAAAGCTGGCAGCTCACGAATGAAGTAACACGAAGTTATCGCTACTCATGCACTCGCGCGCCCCAGCCTTGGCAGTGATTGTAATTTAGACTGTCTTAAAGAAAGACGGAATGATTTCATTTCGAGCAAGTCGTCTTTGATGTAGGCGGGTTGAGAGAAATGACCAAATCGATCGATTTATCGATTCGAAGGTGCCAGGTTTTAACAAGCTGACAGGGCGGCAGAAGCTACGTGCTCGATGGACCAGTCAAGCGTCGATCTTGCACCACATGGTCACGCAAGGCAGTGGGTTGATTGGTCCGACGAGCACGTAGCTTCGACCACTCTGTCAGCTGAGTAGTAAACGGGGTGTAGCACCTGTTTTATTTCATGGCTATGTCTTTTACAGCGGAGCTGTTAAGGGATAGTTCCCCCAGTTTCGTGTCCGTGGACAAATAAATCTCGACACAACCCTCTGGGCAGCTACCGCCATCTATGAGCGACGGCGGCACATAGTACAGCTCCGCTGCTCTTTACTTCGGTCATCGGAGCTCTTTTCAATAAACGTTTTCATCCATCCATGCATCCTTCTTGACCAGGGTGGAAAGGCTGAAAGATTTTTTAGAGCGCAGACGTTTCTGGCTTGAGCGGCGACGCCGTCGCCGTTGGCGTAACCGCACGTTGCATTATGGGACGTTTCCCCTATTGAGGTCACACGTGACGTCACGTGAGGGTTACGAGGGTTACCCTCACGAGGGTCACAAGGGTTACCTTCACGAGGGTTACCCTCGTGACGTCACACGGATTTAACATTGCCAATATTCCCGCTGAATTTAGCGGGGAAATATTTCTGCTATATTTGGCGGAAAAATATGCCCGCTAAATTTACCCTCGTGACGTCACGTGTGACGTCATGAGGGTAAAACTTTCCCGCTAACTTTAGCGGAAAATATTCCCCGCTACATTAAGCGGAGAAGGAAGAGGGGCATACCCTCCCCTCCTCCTCCTCAGAGCTGCGCTCTACTCCGGCGTTACAGTAAATTGTAAACGTCTTTAATTTTGTTTATTACTGTTGTCCGGAAAAGGTTATACATATATTTGCCGGTAAGAATGATCTGAACTAGACACGAGCAATAATACGGGTGCTCAAAACAAATCGGCTTCAGCCAACACCGCCCGGAAGAATCAAAGCCCGTGCGCTCTCATTTCACCGTCATCAACAGTGAGATCAGTCGCAGACACAAAGTGAACATGAGTGTTGCATCAAATTCCTGCCGCGTCCGGTCAATGCAGAGATGGCGTCATCCGAGTTTGATGACGTCACGTGGAGGTAGAGAAAACTGTTCACAGGCTTTGACTGGTCTAGGAGCTGTTGCTTCAGCGCCAGCGCATAGGTCACCCCGTTTCCCGCTCTATTGTCATTTGGGAACTGGTCGGTTACTCAGTCTACCTTGGTTAGAAAATGTAATCCGAAAGATTATAAAAAGAACTTGGTCATTCGGATGGAACGGCGACGTATTTGTCTTATTTTCCTTCCCAGTCTCGTTTTCTTCTGCACAATGAAACGTTATCAAACTTCTCGTGATTCAACAGATCATCACTGTAGGGCTGGGCGTCGATGAGAAAATTGTAACCTGATAATCGCCACCTTTTCATTGATTAATTAATCGATTTATCGATCTCGTTCATTTCCATGCATGAAATTAAAAAAAAAAAAGATTAACAATTTGTTTTCTTGATATTGCGATAAGCGACGCAATACAATTTCGACTAGGAACAAACCCCGATGTGCAGTTGACAACAGTTCAAAGACACTCACACTCACAGATCATTACTTCAACTGCACGAGACAAAGAGGTTCGTTGATATTCTCCGGTACGAGCGAACCCCTTTGATTGTTCACAATGGTCTCTGCTGCGCTAAACGGACACTCGGGCGGCGTTGAAGTGGCCGGGACACGTGTAACCTTCTGCGTTTGCCTGGAGTTATATATCTTGCCACTCCAGCTGACTTTAGGTTACAATTTCACCTAAAGTTTGCCCTTCATGCAGGTGTTCTCGTCCTCGTCTGCGTGGTGAAAGCGTTTCATTCGTCAAAAGTTTAGCGCGATTAACCGGTTAAAATAATTAATCGTGATTGAAGTATTAATCGATTAATCGGTAGGCTACACTCAAAAAAAAAAAAAAAGTACGTGCGTCTACTTTCCCGCACACCACTCGGAGAGCCAATCAGCGCAACTTACGGAAGCAGCTCAACGAATGAAGATGCCGAAACATATGTTTAGACGAAAAAACGCAGTCTAAGTTGTGACATTAAGCAATGCAAGCGTGACGTTTTTCATTGCTTAATGTCACAACTTAGACTGCGTTTTTTTGTCTAAACATGTGTTTCGGCATCGACATTCGTTGAGCTGCCTCCGTAAGTTGCGCTGATTGGCTCTCCGAGTGTTGTGTGGGAAAGTAGACGCACGGTTTTTTTTTTAGAGTGTTATCGACCAATGCCCAGCCCTAAAAATTATACGTATCATTTTTAAAGATACGGCCACATGCATGGCTACATGCGCGTGCTGGTACCAAGTTTCCTATGATCTACAGAGACGTTCTTGCTAAAATGGCACTTGGATAATATGAGTTGTTACTTGTTAATGATTTATGGGTGCCTGCATGGTGACGAACGTTCGCAAAATACAAGGTTTAATTTCAAAGTATACATCTCCTGCATGTGACAATTATTTACCCCCCCCCCCCCCCCCCCAAAGAAAAAAGAAGCAACGTGTTTTGCTTTTTGTTAACGCAACCTTGACATCTAGAGACAAAATGTCACCGATATCAAAACCCACTACCCTGGCCGTCACTGCAAATGTGTACAAATTTGTGTTCATACATCTTAAGAAATGCCCATGCCTCTGCGTCTTTTTTACCAGAGAACGCTCCAAGAGCCGGTTACATAGGATACTGCATGGAGGGAGCTCATAAGGCTTCCATAAATAAACGGACCCTGAGGTCAAATGAGTGGTTGGCGCTCATACAAATTCGGGGGTCATAAAACTCGGAAAGTTTGAATATCTTTGAACGAAGATAAAAGCCCAGCTACGCCACAAACGCCGGCATCCAATCCCCGCGCCTACCGCATATGGGCATCAAAGTTAGGAACGTTTTCTTCGAGCGTTCCAGCGCACCACGGGAGCGCTAGCTCGCTTCGTTTCAAGATAACATCGGCTGAAGCGAGCGCAAGCGGGCGTCGAATACCCGCGGCTCGCACGCCTCCGACTACAAAGAACGTGTGGGATGAATCCCAGGGGAGACACGTTAGCAAACCTTCCTTTTACAGTTCTCGCTAATGTAAGCTTCGCAAATACAACGAAAAATGTAGTTGAACGTAGCGTTCGAGGGGACTTTAAGGATAAATCCTTTCGTTTCTTTTTCAGAGAAATGTGTAGGCGTAACCTTTTTAACCTTTTTTCAGAAATGAAATCGGTGCGTGGAACTCAATTTCAAAATATCACAGCATTTTTTGTTTTCCGTTTCCAAACCATTCACGACTTTGCTTTACTTCAATTGGCCTCGCTGGCGCTTCCTGTGTATTCAGGCATCGAGGCCCGGCAGGGTTCTTTGTCTACTTCCGGCCTCAGCCCATTAACTTGCCCGTGGAGGCATTCTGACCCCGGTTATTTAAAGACACCGTGTTTCGCCACCGCCCGCCGTGGCTGGTGCCAGTTCCTAAACGCCTCCGTTTTCGAGGCAGCGCCTCCGTTTTTCGGGCAGTTCTCCGGGAAGGCACTGGTGGCGTAACGAGCGAAGCTGTCAGTGTCAGCCTCTAAAGAGCATTGCGAGGTACCGTGTATACATGACGGCATGTTTGTTTTTGATTAGTTTTAATAATTACAATTTTCTAAGCGCCTTACACCTGTCGTGATGAGTGTCCGAATGGAGTACTAATTGAATCTAACCCCTCCACGGAAACCAACTGCGCACGTAGAAATCGCGTTCCGAGTTCGGTAGTCGGGAATTAAAGAGTAGGCCCTCAACACTGCTTCGCGTCATCGGAGGAAAAACAAATATAGGCATGCATTCAAAGCGGAATCTATAGATTCGGTTGGGCTAAGCTTAAATTGTGTTTCCTTCTAGTTTGTTTTGCCCTAGACGTTTGCCACGTCATGCTGCGAATTATAGTACATGGCGCGCCGTCCCGGCAGAAAACAGTTCCCTCGAGCATCGGCAACGTTGCACGCCAGTCGCGGCACGGAGCTCATAAAGCGACACAAACGTCAGCCCATGTGGCACCGTGCTGGAGCCATGGGTCGGTCCGCGCGAGCTCCTTCACTGGATTGCTGAACCGGCAGGAGACGGGCGGGCCGCGGTCCAATTATCAGAGACCGAGATCTGTCTGCGACTCGGCTCCATGCACAATCCGGAGCTTCACGGTGTCCATTCTTAATTGAAACAAATGCGCGGCTATATATGCCAGGCCGGCATGAATCGATATCTGGGAGACGCCGTCCGAATCACGCGCACAAGCAATCTCTGCCGTTGTATTCGGCTGGGCCTGGTTTGCCTCATATACCGAGCACTTTGGAAGCTTGCTCTCATCCGTCGACGACGAACGCAACACCGCGCAGGTGTGCCGTGGGAGAATGGAAATATCAAGGTTCCGTAACACGTCGGGTCCCGCCTCTCGGTGCTTCAAACGAGACAGGTGTAATGCGCCGAAAGAACTGGCGTCCGCTCGCGTTTAGTCGGACGGGAGGAAGCGCACTACTCCGTGTAACTCTGTGTTGAAATGCGGCTGTCTTGATGAACAGAAGTTGGTTGGATCTGGTTAGTCTTGACCAAGATAAAGTGAAAGCCATGCTGACAGTGTGCTGACAGTGTTTGGCGTGTGCAGCTGTAGGAATTCTCCCATTAAAACGTACTCCGACTTTTGGGGAAACAAATATCGACAGGGAAGTTTTTCTTAGCGCTGCTCAGTAGGTAGTGGAAGCAGTTCATCATACGTATACGCGAAGCTATGATATATACGTACGTCCACGCGTCTGGGCGCCTGAAAGATGGCTTACACAAATACAGAAGCCTCATAGAGCTTCTACAGCGAGAGCCAAATACTGTAAACGACTTAATTTTCGCGAATTTCGCGAATCGCCTACAATTCGCGAAAGAGGTCCCGCGAACAATTCTGGTAGAATGTAAGCACATTGAAATCTGTATTGAGATCCCACCGCGTAGCGAAAATTAGAACCCACAAAATATTCCAAAACTTCAGCTTTGACATAAATCGCGAAATATTGAGCCCGCGAAAAATAAGTCGTTTACAGTAGATGTAACCTAATTTAAATAAACCCCAGAGTTTAGTTTGACATGCTCAGACACTGGAATCTAGCACAAGTGCGACTGGGTATTTTTTTTAAATATTAAATCGAAAACCTGATTTAATAACAAAGTTCCAACTAAAAATCATAATGTTTCTGCGGACCAAGTTGTATTTAAGTCTTTTTCGTGCCAATGTGAAAACAGCATTGTTGCGGACATTTGGGACTTTTGATTTAACGAAAACAAGAGTGAAGGGAGTAATCATTCCTGTTTTGTCTAATAAAATGCCCCAAATGACCTACAAAAATACATTTTTAACTTTTAACATACAAAAGGCTTAGTTCGTACTGAGCCATACGTCAATTTTGGTTTTTATTTGTAACATTTGATGGAGGCGCGTTTTTAATTTGATATTTCCACAAGCTAATGGATAACCTAACCATACTTCACGGTGATAAATTACAGCTTCAGAGCTTACAAAACAGATTTTTCAGATTGATTTCAAGTAAGTGAAATTCGTTTCGCCCTCGCTATGTATATACTTAGATGTCGCCCGAGAACATAAAACCAAGCACCCAAAGATTTTTCGAAAAGATTTTCTCATGTTGGAAGGAAGCTCTGCAAACTTTAGGGAGTTCAAACAGATCGTTATAGTGTTAGTGCCAGCGTTCACCAAATGTGATCACCAAATGTAGATGGGAAAATGGCGGCCGCCATTTTCCCATCTACGTAAAAGCCGTACGAGAACCGCTTGACAGAGTCCCCTGAAATTTTCGATGGGAAAATGGCGGCCGACGGAGCTCTTCTCGAATACATAGCGCCAGCCATGGAGTTACCGAAAATTACCGAAAAACCGAAATTTCAGAAAATTACTTATAACTTTTGAATGAGATAACCCGTTAGTTCTGAAACTTTGCCATCCGGTTGAGACCGTCAGCGCCACATTTTGGGCGGAAAATGAGCGTTTGGCGAAACATAAATTGTTCACGGTAAGAAAAAAAAAAAATGTATATTTTTGGCCGGGCACACACTGCATGTCCATGTTCGTGATTGTCGTATTTGTGGTCAATTTATTTTTAAATGTAGCCCCGAGCGCGTGATTGGCATGGGCGATGTTCAGAAACTCGGGGCGCATTTAATTTGTTCATGCTTCACGCTTCGTGGTTGGCTGTCGGGCGTTCTGATCGGCTAATGCCACAATCTCATTGGCTGCCAAGTGATTTTGAAGTCCACGGGGACTCGACATGCCCCGCATTTCTTCGGTTGCCGGCGAGTATAGACGATAGGCACGATCACGCTCTATAACGGTCCATATGCAAACTGAGTTTTTATTTGTACCTTTCGATCGTGGCGTCCTATATAAGATATTCTCACAAAAACAAAAAGCCTTATTACCGCATTACCGCACCTTCGTGGTAAGTCATTGTAGCCCACATTCCAAAACGATATGTTTCGCGGTGTTTCATTACACTCTAATAAAACATCCGTCTACTTTCCCTCCAACCACCTGGGACTGTCAATCTCTGCGACGCATTCGATTTCTAAGTGTCTATATTTATTGATTCGGTTCATCCGGAACACGCTGTAATCAAAAATGAAAATCGGCGTGTTTTGGTGTTTTTTAAAAGTCTATTTGATTCTTTGTTGTCTGCGCGGTTGGGTATTGACGCGTATTTTTATTTATTCTTCGCACTTTCGGTCTTTATATATTTTTGTTTCCGAGGAGACAATTTGCCGAGTTTTCGCCATCCATGGAGGAAGCTGATTTTTGAATAAAAAGTAGAATTGAACTTTGGCACCTCACTCGAACCCCCCCCCCCCCCCCCCTCCCCCCCCTCCCCCCCCCACCTCCCCTTCCCCCCTCCAATCAAATCACAGTCGCGCATAAACAAGGTACGAACGTTCATGAATGAGGCTTTTCTTCGCCTTAGCTCGTTATTTCCTTCCTGACTACTCAAACTATTTGTTACCTTATTTTTGTGTAAGTGCCTTGAATATCACGTCAGTTATATTAATTTATTTTTCCGTACTTGTGTCTGAAGGTTACTCCGGCTTTCCCTGTTAACGATATCATCCAAATTACACCCATGACCAACATGCACCATTGGTATATATCACTATGAGGGCAGCGGTCGTTGACACCTTTTAAAATGCAGTGATGCGGGCGCACAGGTATCAAATGTCTTATTTTCACGCGTACTCTAAAAAAAAAACAAAAAAAAAAAAAAAAACATCCTTTCGAGAACTTTTGATACGCGAACTAAGGGTGCCGCAAAGAAAGAAGCAAGTTATTTGCTTTTTGATTACTCTCAAACTATTTGTTACGCACCATAATCAAGACACGTACCTGCTCGTTTATGAGCACATAAACTAGCCCAGATGCGTGGATAGGGAAATGTTTTCATTCGGATTAAATTACGAAACCGCCAAAAAGCATAAGCATAATAAATTGCATAATTTCTAAATAATAATAATAATAATAATAATAATAATAATAATAATAATAATAATAATAATAATAATAATAATATTAATAATAAAAAAAAAACACCCGTGAAAGATGCACGCTTATAATCCTAATTTCCGTCACTCACTAAAGTGCTTCGCTTCTTTCTGTTTCTTTATTTCGGAGTGTGAAAGCGTTATCCGGACGTTTACACTCGAAGCTCGAAGGGCCATGATGTTCAAAGTCGCGTCTATATAGGTGTATACAGTCGATGACAGGTTAAAAGTGAAGTGGATGCTCCCCCCCCCCCCCCCCCCCCCCCCCTTCCCATTTTAGCAGAGCGAACGTTGAAGAGGAGGTCACCTCGTCACCAGCGTTCGCTGTGCACTAGGTTGGAAAGGGGGTGGGAGATGCTTTCCCTGAACTCTTAATCGGTCAGGGCGTGGCGCTGACAGGTGTCTCGCTAACTAGGAGTCATCGTCGCTGACGGCAACGTATACTATTCCTAGAATTCAGAACCGTTTTCTTTTCTGCAAAGCAACTGAAAGAGTTGATCGCTGTAATCGACGGAGGGTGCTCGGCAAATATGACGAGCTTCAAAACATGTTTTGACGCAGAAATAATGCAACAAACTCGGGACAAAAGACAATGAACGTATATATTTCAACTCGCAACACCGTTTCATGTTGTGGCGTATTGAAAGATGTGTTTGTCGTCCCTCGTCCCGAGTTTTGTTCTATTCTTTCTGCGTCGAGACATGTTTTGAACCTCGTCATTCGGCAATTTGTTCTCCCAAGTTGTTTGCTTTGCGGGAAACTAGCTCAAGTTTTACGTTCGAGTTGAGAGGGAGCGCTTGAGGACAAGAAAGAGCTCGAATCGTCGTTGAACTGCATCTCGCGCGGCTCGGTCTGTATTTAATAAACCACGAATCGAGGATGTCAAGGCGTGGCTCGTGTGTCGAATTAAGCGCCGAGTTTACTTGGAGGCTACAGTCGTGCACGTCGACATTGTTTTATTTTGAGAGTTCTTCCGGTTCTTCCCTAAGGCGAATCGTGGAAAGGACAGCGGATCAGAAACTAGAGTTCTTTTCTCAGACTAATAAAAGTGACTGAAATGGTGAAGTCGAAAAAAGCGGAGATATTTTAAAACGCGGGTCAGGCTCACGCATCCTGTTGAAATCCAATTTATTCCGCTCTTATCAAAAGGTAATTCAATACAAACTTAAATACATCAGCTATTTTCTCGGCGTTCTGGTGGGTTTGTCGTCATTGAATTTCGAAACCTCCCCTGCAGTTTGTGCTTAGTTCCAAAAATAAACTCCGAAACATCGAGCTTTTTCCTTCGCGGCTTCGATGTTCGTTATTTTCTTGCTCATCGGCAAAAACAATGCCCTTAAAAAAAAAAAAAAAATCTAAAAAAATTAAGGTTTGGCGTTTTTAGGTAAATACGTAGAAAGCCGCATTTCATAGACCTTTTTCGTTTACTCTCGTCCCCAGCCACCTGATAGGCGCATTCGGTATGAGCGACGAAAAAATAATAAAATGTTTCAACCTGTAATTTGTAAAAAAAAAAAAAAAATAAAGGGGAGGTAAAACGAGAATGTGTGACGGTTACGCTTATATTCTAAATGCCGTCTATTCACGTGGCGACGGCAAAACAATGTATTCGCCCATACTGGAAGTGATGACAGTTCAAGATGGCGGCGCCCTTGTGAAAAAAAAAAAAAAAAGTCTATAGTCAGAAGCCACCACACCTCCCGGACGGAACCTGGAGATGCGGACAGGCACATCGAGAAATATAAGAATAGGCTTAAGAATTGACATTAAAACGACGGTGTGAACGAGGGGGGACAGGTGCGTATTGCCGATTTAGCAGGTGTGCGCCCAAAATAAACATCACGTAATTTCTTTTGCTTTCGTTTCGATAAATCGAACCGACAGCGGACATAGGGAGGAGCTCAATTTGAAGCCTGCACAGAGAGCGCCCCCTTCCCCCTTTCCAACCGCCTTTGGCGTTTTTTCCTTTTTTTTTTATGTGCGGAATGTTTGGACTGTGATTAATCATAGAGGGAGAAATAAAACAAAGACAACAGCGAAGGAAGCGCATGTTACTGCACTTCTTTGTGTTGCTTGGAAGGCGTGAAACGTGACGAAGGCAGGCCTAAGCTCTCTGCAAACTTTTTGTTTTTGCCCAGTGATTTAGCAAGCCTCATCAACGACCGGGCGACGTCTACTTACGGATAAACAAAGCCTGTTACCAAGTGGTGTTTTTTTCTTCTTTTTTTTTGTGAATGTTGAAAAGGGGGAGGGGGGGGCGCAAAAACATTACAAAGTCAGTGAAGCAAGTCTTGAGATAAGGAAGCAAACTTACTGGGCGGAAAGTTTCGTCTAATCAGGGTTGTTTGGGGATCAGGAAACTGCCGGGAAGCGAAGGAAACGTTTCAGAAAATTTCATTAGCAATGCTTTGGGAATAATTTATATAGACTTCAGACCACAGAGGCTTGTGCAGGTCCGTTTAATGACTCGAGTTGCATCCAGCGGAAGTCAGCAGCGCGCAGTGAATCTATCGTTATTGGAGACGTCGAAGTCGACAAAATCAGAGCGTTTTTTTACAAACCAGCTATGAACAGAATTATAACACTGTTATCGTTTTTATGGCTTTTTTTTATGGAAATATTTGACCGCTCCTCTCACTAGATCCAGACTGCCTGCCGAAACACAGAAAAGTTTTCTGTATTTACTTTCGCTGAATTCTTCCCCTTTTATCAGCTACAAGTCTTTTCACGAATGTGTTTTCCTAAGGACATACTAAAGTCACTGGATCCTGGGAAAGTAGCGCCAATGCGTTCCCTGCCTGCTTGCCAGACACAAACAAATACTAACATGTAGGCTACCAAAACCTCACAAGATAGTCTCCGTTGCCATGGCAATCGCCATTTCGGTCCCTTTCACTTTTCGAAGATTCGAGAGCATCGTTCTAAACCAGTCGCACCAAGATCGCCATGGAACATCATCGTATACTGAAGGCGTTC
The DNA here is from genome assembly GCA_013358835.2 of Ixodes persulcatus. Lineage (NCBI taxonomy): Eukaryota > Metazoa > Arthropoda > Arachnida > Ixodida > Ixodidae > Ixodes > Ixodes persulcatus. The sequence continues at coordinate 2,546,384 of JABSTQ010011052.1, forward strand.
CTTTCCAACATAAGCGTCTTTGACACTGTGTATGCAATCAACTTATTAATCATGCCCATCTCGACTGATTTATTTTAATGATATTGTTCTTCTTGCGTATTTTAAGACAAAAAATATTTTTGAATGCCTACAAGTACCGACACAGTATGTCGTGACGGTACGAAGATCTACGCTTGTTTCGCCGGTGTGTGGATAGCAAAATCGCAGTATACAAGAAACGTCTCTATAAAGCTACCCGTCACCAGCGTATTTAGGTCGGCTCACCAGGAATGAAGAGGTCAAAGAGAACCTGCTCATTTTATGACCCAAATGGCGACCATACTGGGGGCTTGGCGCTACTTTTCCAGCATCCAGTTATACCCCTGTCAGACGGCGTTCTAAAGATCCCTTTCACTAAGCTCCTTTATAAAATCGGCCAATCAGCTCGCGATGTGGAGTGCGCACGTGCTCTGTGGCGCGCGCACGTGCTCTACGGCGTGCGCTGGTTCGCCGATTTTATAAAGGAGCTTAGTTAAAAGGATCTTTAATACCCCTGTCAGACGGCGTTTTAAAGGTCCTTTTCACTAGGCTCGTTTAAACAAATCGGCCAATCAGCTCGCGATGTGGAGTGCGCACGTGCTCTGTGGCACGCGCACGTGCTCTACGGCGTGCGCTGGTTCGCCGATTTTATAAAGGAGCTTAGTGAAAAGGAGCTTTAAAACGCCGTCTGACAGGGGTATTAAACGCCGTCTGACAGGGGTATTACTTTAGGATATATAGCCGTAGAACTTTAAGGAAACACTGGTTTCCGACAGAATTTTTCTACTAGCTTCGTCCGAAAAGAATCGAATTTCATTCCACTCGGGAGAAATTTGGGTTTGTTTATCTGTGCACCTGTATTTATACAAATGCTTTGTTATTCAATGGTGTATAACGATTCGTCATTGAAATAGCCACAAGTAAGTTCTGGGCGGCAAATGCATGGAGCGTCTTGATCTAGGGTGAGGTCGTCTATCTACAGCTGAGAGCAGGTGGAAAGGGCCTATGAGGTTTGACGCAAATGCCGACTAGCGAATTATTAGGAAGCTAAAAAACAAAAAGTTTATTTAACCAACCATTTTGCGGAAGAAGGGGGTGAAAGGTGTTTAATGCCGCCTGATGAAATTTTATAATTTAATATATCAAAGTATAGGCCAAACAGGAAGAAAAAAAAAAAAGCATAGCGTAGAACTTATGCGTTCGAAAATAAACCGTGTTGACAACTTTCGGATTTATTTAAATTTGTCGCCCCAGTGTTGCAACAAAGGTGAAGGATTGATTTATAATATCGTTACGAAAGGTAAACTATGGGTAGCTCGTTTCGAGCAAGGTGACGCTTAGGACACTTGGCAACGCTACTCCCCCGCGCATGTGAAACGGGTTGACAAACTGGAGGAGCGCACAAGGTCTACGTGATCGATTTTCTCTGAAAACAAACAATTCGCTTTAAGAAACGCTGGAGCTCGGAAAATAACGATACAAAAGAACACAGGATAGCGAAGAACGAAAATGATACAGAACAAAGTTAATTTCATCCGGCCGTTTTTGAAATATTTCCATTCTTCGTGCCGATAGAACATTCTCACGAGAGTGACAAAAAAGATTAAAAGAAGTTTCCTCAGCTCATATGTTTGTTTTGTTATCTTGTGACCCACCATCCCAAGGTTAGCTGCGCGGGAATACATTTCTCGAGCTGGCCTTTCGGCGCTGCTTTCGTCCCGGCCTTGTTCTCCCCGTTCAGCCGATCTTTGTGTCAGTCCTTTCCCTTATTTACTTAACCTGTCAGAGGTGTGCTGGAGGACCGGCGCAGAAGAAGAACAGAAAGGGAAAAATGAGAGCTCAACGAAGACGGCCTGCCTTAGTTGGCAACCCTGAGTTGGAGAAGGCAACGGGGCCGATATTGATATTGATATTTTTTTAGCTCCGGAGAGTCGCGGTGCCGCAGAAAGGCAAGTCGTCCGTGATAAAAAAAAAAAAAAAAAAAAAAAAAAAAGATGAAGGGGAGAAGAAAAAAAAGAGAAGACACGGTGAAATTGTTAGCACTCGCACTTTCACTGGGCACAGAGACTCGCGTGTGAAGCCGAAGCAACAGTAATGCGACAAAAACTAAAGTATAGAAGGTACACTGCGCGATCCTGCTTGAGCGAACAAGCGTTCGACGTTTTTTTTTTCTTTTTTCTTTTCTACATTATTTTTTTTTTTTAGAATTGGCGAGTTTTTTATTTATTGAAACTACTAGAGTGGCGGAAAGTGCTCATTTGGGACAATAACCTGAGAGGTAAAATTGGGCGCTCGCCCGTACCCTTTTCAAGTAAAACGCGAAAGAGCGCCCATGTCGCGTTCGTGTTGACAGTGCCGCGCAGTGTGCGTCGTTCGATCGGCACAAATGTTGACTGCAAGAGTGCGTGTTCTACGGTTTGTTCTTATGACACGTGACGCGTGCCTCGCAATAACCCCCCCCCCCCCCCCCCCTTTCCCCTCTTTCTCAAGATGCAAGCACACACACCTCAGTTCTTGAGGATAGAAAAAAGCGCGCGAGGAAAATCTTTTAATCTTATAATGGACGTTTTTTAAAATAGTTCCGTTGGGACCTATGGTAGGCAGTACCGAGGACGTCCTTTTGGGAGGCATAATCCTCAAACATACTTTATGCATCTGCCGCTGGGTGCCGATTTTACGCTAATACGAGTTCCGGGCTTACAAGGCTATTTTTTTGTTGTTTCTGTAAAATTTGGAGGCTCGTTTTCAGAATTTCGTTTTTATCGCAAGTTCGGCATTTAGCGGAGCTTAATTCCGTTGAATTATGAAATACTAGGAAGTGGTTGCAGTTAAAAAATGGAATACAACATCTAAAGTTCTAAACACATCTAGAGGAGCAGAAAGAGACTTTAATTGAGAGCGATATGTACGACAAATATATGTGATAAGGCTTCAGCTGCTAAAAAAAAAAAAAAAAAAAAAAAAAAAAAGCTTTTTTTTTTTTTTAAGTAAGAGGTCCAAATGGTTTCTTGCCGAAATGATGTGAGCGCGAGCTCTCTACCTCTCGCTTCAAAGTAACCAGCGAGAAGCGAATGCGTATCGCGCTGGGGACGTCAATAGTTCCTGCACGGCCAAGGGTACTGTAGTTCCGAGCGTTGCCGCTTGGTGGCGTCAACACGTAATATCCGAGGACTGTACGCCCCACTGCCTATACATAGCTTGCACGTTACGTCACTCGCGGCCATGCCGGTATTTTATGTGCCACGAGCGTTCGGTTCACCGTGTTAGGTTCGCACCGCAGAAGTAGTAGGTCGAGGGGACCAACAAGTAGAAATAATCGCCAGCACGCAGCAATGGCGACACCTGCTAGCTATGAACGGAAGGTATTCACTGGGTGTCATATTTGAGCGCGTTATTGCAATAGCTCACCCTGGGGGCGTGGGGGGGGGGGTGGAGGGTATGGTTGGTTTGGCAGAGTTCCCCGCATCCTCAGCTCAAGCTCCTACCTATTGTCTGCGAAAACGACGATCTTGATGGTGTGGAATGTACATTGCGGAAGCACTGTGGAAGCTTTAACAAACTACAACTCATTAGCGTTCTCTGCCAAGTCGCATTCAGTACTAAGTGACTCCACTAAAGAGCCATACTGCCGCGAACTGCGGCTGCTTCTCAAAAACTCATGACGTGTCGGCATTCTAGAGGAGCCTCAGAGGCTGCCACCAGGCGCAATAACGAAATCTGTTCATTCGTTTTAAAATTAGTTTTCTCGACTTTTCTGCCGGCAGCCCAGAAACACTAGTCTAGATTATACTGTTTCTGGGCTGCCGGCACGACCTGAACCACATCTAAACAAAGAAATAAGTGCGAACATTTTGTTTCCGCACCCCTTTAAAACTAGAACATTGAAATCACATATTTAGATTGACTTCTCTCGTGATCCAGATATACAGCAATGACCTTGAGCAGTCGTTAGAGATAAATTCCGCTTAGTTAATCCACCAGGTTCAGAAAGAACTCTGGAATCGCCTCTCACCAGGACCGCTGACCCGGTGCTCTACTGACACTATTGTGAAGTATAGAGCTATGCACCGACTAAAAATGTTCAGTCAATTAACTGGTGACCCTTAGTCAATTCATTAATATATTAATGTGCAGGATAATATGACTGTTAAAGTATTATGATTTTTTAAAATAACATTAGACGTTTGGGGAGCACAATTCTGTAACTCGTAGAGATCTCGAGCGGGGCACGAAGAACGGGTTTCATTTTTTTTTCACATTAATTAAAATGCTATGGGTAGAAATATGAAAAAAAAAAAACACACAAAAGAAAGGTGCACATGTAAGTTTAGAAAGAGTTATATACGTAAAGACAGGGGACAGGACAACGCATCTTTCAACTTTGAAAGATGCGTTGTCCTGTCCCCTGTCTTTACGTATATAACTCTTTCTAAACTTACATCTTTACCAACGCGCTCACTAACAAATATAAGGTGCACACTTTTTTTTTATTGCCAACGTTATATTGTTAGCCGGTAAGATCTATTTAAGTAATTGGCAAGCGCGAGATGCGGAACAAAGTTTTACAAGCAAAAATGACATCATGTCCAAAGGAATTATCCTTCACTGATCGTTCCTCACGATTCTAATAAAAGGCGTTCGTAAATAAATGATGTTTGCGGTTGTGTGCTTTGAAAATGTGGTGACCCGGAGAGCAGAAGTCACGCCTGTGATTAAGGGGCAACTCCGGTCGAAAACGAAACCAAAATAAATGACTGGTATCGCTTTAGTGGCACGAAATATGATCACAGCCGAAATATTACCTTGAAGTGAAGCCGCGTACTCCACTAGAACAGACTTTAAAGATGCGACCAGCTGCTCTTTAGCCTTCAGCAAGCGGGTTAGCTTTTAGTCAAGTAACACTGGCGCAGGACCCTTGTGACGTCTCATCGCGGCCGGACAGCTTTTGATCGGTGTTGCCATCCCTCTAGCCGATAGTTTCGGTTTTGCCGTAGACGTCCGAAGTCAAACTTTGAGCTGTGATATTAAAAAACTACACGCACCTATGAAAAAAATAAATAGCATACCTTGTAATTCAGGGACACTGCTTTAGCTGAAAACAGTCGTAATCCCAAATTCAAAAATATTGACGGGAGTCTCCCTTTAAAAAGAAGCTGATGTTTTCTAAAATCTTTAGTTGCAAGGTTTTGCGGCACAATTAATATTGTTTTTATACAACCATGCCTCAGCGGTGATTTCAGGTAGCGCGTCCCGACCTAGGTGCATTTTAGCTTCGGTAGTAATTCGCGCGCGTCCGCTGGGGAGACGGGTGTGGCGACCCTGTAAACTCTTCCACCGTAGTTTTGTTTAACCCGAGACTGGGGTATTTCTGAAAAGGGACGAGAAGAAAAGAGGCCACAAGGAGGCGACGTCTCAAGACGTCGCCTCCTTGTGGCCTCTTTTCTTCTCGTCCCTTTTCCGAAATACCCCAGTCTCGGGTTAAACAAAACTATGGTTAACTTCCACCAGCTCGCCTGCACCCTTACAATTTTTTTCACTATCTTCCACCGTATCTGTTTCGGCGCTATAATGGCCGATTAAAGCCAAAATAGACGTCACGTGCAGCTCCTCAAGTGGCCGCTGCGGGAGAAATGGCGGCGATGTGATCGCCATTAGCTCGGTTCTGGAGGACGGGTCGGTGCCACTTTTTCGGAGCAGTCTCTATGGCAGTTTCCCAGCTGAGTGGTTTAGTGACTTTGGTAGCGACGCACAGTAGAACGCGCTCAAAAGTAGCTGTGGTGCACCCCCAGCCTCGCGCTTGTTCTGACATCTCTGGCTCGCTCATTGCGGGCATCCAGGCATCTGACACCCTAACATCTGGCACTTTTTCTGTCTTTCACGTGGCGTTCCAAGCGGCACACGACGGAAAATGCACATCAAGCTGTTCTTGAACACGTGTCGCCATCTCTATTTTATATTAAGAAACTAAAATTCGCCGTAACTGAATGGGGAAAGTTTGAGGTCTTATAACATTCTTAACGTGTAATATATCAATATGGAAGTTCTGGAAAATGTAATATCGAAGGATGCTTCATAATTTAATGTCTCGTTATTTCGATTAGTTGACGTGATTCCGTTTATATAGCGCGATAAAATAATACCATTTTAAACTTTATTTTTATTTTAAAATATACATTATTTGTACAGTTCGTTTCTTATTTTTTTAATTTATTACATCCAACCGAACGCTCACGTAAAATATCGTGGACGATGGGATGTTATAACTCGAGAAATAATTTTTTCAATATTAGAGTGTGGTCTATGAAAAGCTAAATAATTAACTAACAGCTAAAAATAATCGTAATATCGAGACATTAAAATATTGTTGAAAAACTGCTCTTTAATTTGACATTAAATTTAAAATTGTAAGATACACAGAAAGAAAGTTATAAGCCGCCAGAAAAGCACCAAAACGTCATACACTGTGGAGTTGCACTTTAATGCGAAATCATTAAAGGGGTCATGAAACGATTTTCCTACTTCTTCCTCCTTAGCTTTAATCCTCAACTCAAATGCGAATTGTGAAATCACGTCGTCGTGACATTCTTCGGCACCGGTGCGATGACTCCTAGCTTCCGCCGTGCTTTTTACGCACACCATAGAACTTGTCATTCGCCAGTGACGATAAGTTCCGTCAGGGCACTCATTGGCCACGAACGCGAATCCGAATATTCGTCGACGGATTTATTGTTGACGAGCGCATACGTCCGAGTGACGCAGTTCTCGTGTCCAATGCGTGAGCTGGGCTCGGCTGACGTCAGTTTGGAACCGCTGACGCGCTTTGGGAACCGCGGATGTATCATAGTGAAATGGCGTAGAGCTTTCGAAGGAAAGAAGCTACAAAATAATCCGCTATATTTTCAAATGTTCGTACCGAAAAGCGGACTGTTGACTTTCTACCCTCTTTCTTTTGGCCAACTAAACGATATGCGATTAGTGAAGTCCCAATTTAAAATCATTTATCCCAGCCCAAAATTCGTTTCATGGCCCCTTTAACTTTCCCATGGAGCGAAGCTGGCGTTTTCTGTAACCGTCTGTATCAGCGAAACGGCAGTTAAATTCCCATTGGCCAAAAGCACAGCAACGCAGATACTTCGTCACGAAAGTCGGCGGAGCTATCTAGAGCTATCAAGGTCAAAACGGACGCGCCTCAGAAAAATAAAATAAAAACAAAAGCAGAGCAACGCAGATACTTCGTCACGAAAGTCGGCGGAGCTATCTAGAGCTATCAAGGTCAAAACGGACGCGCCTCAGAAAAATAAAATAAAAACAAAAGCACAGCAACGCACATACTTCGTCACGAAAGTCGGCGGAGCTATCTAAAGCTATCAAGGTCAAAACGGACGCGTCTCAGAAAAATAAAAGAAAAACAAAAGCACAGCAACCCAGATACTTCGTCACGGAAGTCGGCGGAGCTATCAAGGTCAAAACGGACGCGCCTCAGAAAAAAAAAAAAAAAAAAAAGCACACCAACGCAGATGCATCATCACGGAAGGCGTAAGGCCGGCGGGGTTCGCCGCACCTGCGCAGTGGGGGAGCGTGATGTCACCGCCGGATCGCCGTGTGCGATAGAAAGACGTGACGTGCTGCTTGTAGGAATGCGCTGCGTGTAGGAATGCTTTCGCATTCCGACACGTAGGCAGTCTTAAGGGTCTTTAGCGTACGCTATAGTTTTTCTGACATTTTTTTGAAAATAGCAAGAGTGCGTGTACATAGTTTTGATAGACGCTGAAGATGCGCGAGAGCGGAGATTCCTACAACCCTGTATATGACGTCACGCTCCTGGAAGAAGGGGCTTCAACGGTACTTAAAAAAATATTTTTTTTTCATGCAATCTTCGTGCACCAAATTGAAAAATAATATCGATATTCGTGATCCTGGAGGCAAAATGAAGACGATTTAAGCGTTTTTTTATCTCTCAAATACAGAACCGCTTTAGTTTCCCCTTAACTTCATGATGTCGAGGTTTGACAGCGACGGAGACAACCCTGGCAACCTCACAGAGGGGCTCGCTTTTGATAGATTAATTGACCCCGTAAGTGACTACGTCACAACATAGCGTCTGGGTCCAAACAAACCGTTGCTAAGGACGTTGCTATGGGCTAATGCATGGAGACTCCACATGAGGCTAGATTTTTGCTTACAAGTAAGTAAATAATTTTTTTTAAGCAACCTAAGTTCTTGATATCTAATTATGAAGATGTTCTTGTCGCCTCAGTGTTGTATTGCAACGATGAAAGCCATTTCTGAAGTATTACACTCCGCTTTGCTTTGGTAGCAGACGACAGGATAGATTTGCTGGCCTCTGTTGCAGCGGGCGCTTTCATTGAATTGCGTCGGTAAACGAGCGACAAAAACAAGTGCAGCGTCATGACCGTAGAGGCCTCCGCAATGTGCGTTCTTTTACTGTGAAGAACCCAGCTTAGTTCAGAGGGGTGAAAATGCCGTAAAATCAAACCACGCCATGCAGATCAGTTACGACGACGACCTGAAGTGCATTGCAGGCCATCATGAGAAAAAAAAATCGTACGCCGTCGAGTAAGTCGTTTCTTCTTATTATTATTATTCTTGACGTTGTCAGGTTATAAAAGAATGAAGTCTATCGCGATTTCGCAGTATTTTGCTTTTTTCCTCTTGGAATACATCAAATTCCGTGGATGTGCTCTTTTGGTGGAGATCTCCATCGAACCCGCGATGCGAGCACAATCTGTAATAAACTCACCTTATGTTATTTATCCACTTCTTTCGCGCTTTTGGGGTCTTGCGGAAATCTGGAGAAACTGCAAGAATCTTTCTCCACGCGATGGTTACAACCAGGTACGAAGCACCCTCCCTAAGCGCGAGTCCGCAAACAAAATTTTGGATCTCAACCGATCGCCTGAAGTGCTTTTCTCACGGGTGCAATGCACTTTTAGCAGACGATCATCTCGATCGACGCCCGGACTTTCGATAAACCATATTTTGCATCGCACCCTACTATGAATTTAAATAAGTGTCTGAAACTCATTATTATTATTATTTTTTTTTATTTATAGATACTGCAATCCCTGAAAGGGATTTTAGCAGGTGGGTACACTTGATTCACAAGAGATGCAGGCATACAAAATAGCAAACAAGTCGCAGAAACAAAAGAACAAATATTTTTCAGAGGACAAATATTTTTCAGAGGGACAAAACTAATTGAGAAGGGATTCAAATAAAGACAATGATGGCTGCATAACACACTTTCAGAAAGGCTATTCCAATCAGTCACCGTTCGCGGAAAAAAAGAGTACTTGAAGCAATTATTATGCGATCGAAAAGGAGTTATTGTTAGCGCATGCCTCTGTCGAGTAGCGTAGCCTGATGAGAAGTTTATTAAGTGAGACAGATCTATCCTATAATGTCCATTTATTAATTGATACAAAAATTTTAGTCGAGAATGCCGATTTCTAAGAGATAATGACTTTAAGTTAGCTCTGGTTAAAAGTTCAGTTATAGAGGTACGCCCAAAGCTATTGTAAATGTAGCGAGCTGCCTTTTTCTGCACGCGATCGAGTTTGTTAATATTTAGTTTAGTGAAGGGATCCCAAATGATAGCCGCGTAATCTAATGTTGGCAAGACTATGGCTTTATATGTTAGAAGACGCAAGGAAGGGGTAGAAAGTCTTAGCGTCCTTCTAAGAAAGAATAACTTTCGAAGAGCATTTGATGTTACATAATCAATCTGTTTTGTCCAAGTAAGATTATGAGTAATCCATAGTCCAAGGTATTTGTATTGTGTTACTTCTGATAGAAGAATATTATTAGTATTGTAAACGAATTTCAAAGGATTTCTTTTGTGAGTAATTCTCATAAAAACCGTTTTTTCAAAGTTAATAGTCATTTGCCACTTCGTACACCATTCCGCGATTTTTTGAAAAGCTGTATTTAACAAAAGTTGATCGGAAGTGCTAGCTATTTCTGAGTAAATTATACAATCATCAGCGTATAACCTGATTTTTACCGGAACATCTTCTACTATATCATTAATAAACAACAAGAAAAGGAGAGGTCCGAGCACAGAGCCCTGGGGAACGCCAGAGTCAACAGAAAGTCGTTCAGAGCAATATTCACCATAAACTACAAATTTTCGACGATTTGAAAGGTATGCTGAAATCCATTTAACTAACTGTGTGTTCTTACATATTTTTTCTAATTTGTATAGCAACTTTTTGTGAGAGACCTTATCGAACGCCTTTGAAAAATCCATAAAAATGGCATCAATTTGTTTTCCATTGTTTATTGCCCAGGAGAAATCGTGAACAGTCTCAATTAATTGAGTACATGTTGAAAAACCTTTTCGAAATCCATGCTGATTTTTAGTCAAGATGTTGTGTTCGTCTACGAATTTTGATAAATGATTACATATTATATGTTCAAGAAGTTTACAGGCAGTGGAAGTCAATGAAATTGGACGGTAATTTTGAATGCAGTGCTTGTTTCCGTTCTTATGAATTGGTTTGACTCTGGCCGTTCTCCAGTCATCTGGAACCTGACCTTCGGACAGCGATCGTGAAAACAGAACAAACAAATATTTTGAGACCCATTCAGCATACCTAGATAAAAATGCATTGGGGATACCATCAGGCCCAGGGGATTTTTTTACATCCAATTTCAAAAGCATGTTCAATATACCACATTCGCTAATTACAATATCAGGCATAGGTGGATAGTCAGCGTCAAAATTTGGTAACACATCGTCGTCTTGAGTAAACTCCGATTTAAAATGCTTATTAAATGCGTTTGAAATTATTTTGTCGTCATCGATTAAGTTACCACCAATATCGAAAACATCACAATTACTGGAATGTGGAGATATTAATCGCCAAAATTTCTCCGGTGAAGTAGATATGATGTTTGGCAAAGATTCGCCGAAATACCGACTTTTATCAACTGTAACTTGGGTTTTAAGTTGCAAAGAAACATCAAGAAATTTTTCAGTCAGTTCACACGAATCGGCGCTTGTTTTCAATTTCTTTTTCAATCGTTTCAATTGTCTTTTTAACTGTAAGGCCTTTCTAGAAATCCAAGGGTTCTTTTTATTCTGCTTTTTTACAATTACTGGCACAAAACGGTCAATACATTCACTTACAATAATTTTAAACAAATTCCAGAGATCATTTACATCACCAGTACTGTCTACGAAATCGTCTAAATTAAATGAAAGCATGTCTATAATAGAGACATCATCTGCACGAGAAAAATTTGGATAACACTTCGACTTGGTTTTTCTATTTACAGAAACATCTTCTAAGGTTAACAATACTGCTTTGTGATCAGAAATACCAGGGATTACTTCACACCCAGATTTAGACGAAATTGTACCGCTTACAAAAACAAGGTCAAGTATAGATGCAGAGTTTCCTTGGATTCTCGTGAAATCCTCGACGACTTGCAGTAAGTCAAATTTAAAAGCGATGTCTAACATTGCTTCCCCTAAGTTATCATTTTGATGTTTCAGTGAAAAATTTGACCAGTCAACGTTTGGCAAATTAAAATCTCCTACCAAAATAACTCGATCGCCAGACTTCACATGTGTATCAAGATACATTTCTAAATTATCAAGAACAGCCGTAGAAGATCCAGGGGGTCTATAAAATGCCCCAATAATGTATTTACATTTACCATCGTACGCTTTGCAAAAAATACACTCGGTATCAGGTATTTCAGGCATGCTCACTATATTTAGGAAGTTCTTAAAAAGAATACACACACCACCACCCTTACTACCACGGTCTTTCCTGAGTGCACTGTAGCCAACAGGGACAAATTCACTGTCATATATCGTAGCATTTAACCAAGTCTCAGTCAGAACGGCGATATCAGGATCATGACAGAGCAAAATTCTTTCCAACTCTGTGGTCTTGTTAAGGACGCTTCTACAATTGACATTCAACAAACGCAATGACCGAGAAGCGCTTCTACACCGTCATTTATCTGTTTTGCTTATCTTGAAGCGTGAACCCTTCCCTTCATCCCATTCAAACAGCACACCGTCCACATTCAGCTTATCATAAACCAGTTTAACAAACAAATGCAATATCAGAATATCGTATTTACTCACACGATTCAGACGCCGGCGCCGGATTGGCCGGCGGGCGTGTGGCAGACGGCATACTACTTGCATTCGTCTTCTGCTGCAGGCATCTTGAGGACCGGAAGTTGCAGTCGTAAATATTTCAGAAACAAGCGATTACCGGCACACTTCTGTCGAAACATATATGACATTCAAGCTTTCTATATCTGTGATTTTTAGAGGTTTAAATCCTACTCCTGATTTTTGAACGGTCGGGCTTTCGTAGCGAAACCTAGCCACATGTATTTGTCCATAACAACGACCCAAGCAACGGTTTATTTGGACCCATGACGTCACACTTACGGAGTCAATTGGTTGAGAAATTAGTCGGCGATTATCGTTAGGCTAACCTGTAAGTTCATCTATTAATTTCACAGCAACAATATGAGTTTGTTTTTCATTTTTGTTATCGTAACTTTCAATAATTCCGAAGTTTTTCCTAATAAATACAAATAAAACAAAAGATGCAGGCTTTTTTTTAGGACGAGGTCGTTTCTGTGGGTCTATTTTCCTTCCTTGTATTTTCTTAAATAAGAACAAAATCTATTTTTTGTGCTAAACGTTCTCCCGACACGTTCAGAGCCCCAGATTCTGCTTTCCACGCTGACCTTGACTGATTGAGATCCAATAACAATTTCAGTTTTCTCTCCAGCCTTTTGTGCGCTTTGCCACATAAAGACATGCAGGTTCTGAGCTACATGTGGGTCCTTACTTTCGTTGTAAACCCGGGGACACACTGCTTATACATCGTTCAAAAGACAGTCTGCATAGAGATTCGAACGCAAGTCATCACGAGATCCGGGCTTCAAATGCCGCATGGATATATGAGTTCAAGGAGAAACTGAGCATCCGACATTCGAACCAAGGGTATCGGGGTGACTGATGGCTGCCAGACTGTCTTTTGTATGATGGATAAGCAGTGGGACCTCGGTTTTAATTGATGATTAAATTATTATTGTCGTCTTTCTTCTTCTTCCTTTTTTTTTTTTCTGAAAAGAGGGGGGGGGGGGTGTAAATGCAGTTGTGAACACTTGAAACAAGAAACTTGTTTTTCAATGTTATCATTAAATTGACTTATTTTATTATTTTTCTCATAACGATGCGTTTTTTAATTGCGTGCGCCTTCATTCAACGAGAAGTTTGTAGCGTAATTTACGTTAAGGCCACAATAGCGTTTCTAATGATAGAAATACCTCGCACCCTACAGGCTGATAAGATAATAATAATAATAACAATTGATATTTTGCCTGACGAGAGCCATATAATTTTTAAATCAAAATAACGTTCTATGGTATTTTGAATGCCTAGCCATAGAGTGTGTTGATGAACAATTTGCGTTTGAGCAGCCACGTTGAAGAATGGCTGAAGAGTCTACGTGAAAAGTGATAATATTAAAAAAAAGTCTCGGATCTATATTAAAAAAAAAAAAGAACAGTGAGGCACACAGCTTTTCGCAGCTTTCTTGCTGTTCATCTTGCTCAAAATAGTCAAATAAAATCTCTAGTCGTCCTCGTGCGCTAGCTAAAAAAAGGTAAACGCCCAATCCTCCAAACCGTAACCCCCCACCCCCTCCCCCCCCCAAAAAAAAAAAATAAATAAAAAAAGCTATATTGAGCTTGAGGCTTACTGCACGTCTTCAACGCAGACCACTAAATCGTTTACATTGACAATCTCCTCCTATCCTGTACACAGTTATACTAGTATCGCCACAAGCCTCTTAAACCTAGGGTAAGAAAACAGCACAACAAAGTTTAATCTCCTGCAACTGAGGCAGAAACACATCGCAACAAAACGAACTCAGAGAAAAGTACAAACAACGACGGTTATTGAAACTAAAGCAAGTGTACAGGCGAGCTGGTCCAATTCTGACATGGTAACCCAGGGACAGGCGAGCTGGTCCAATTCTGACATGGTAACCCAGGAGCGGGAAGGGGGGGGGGGGGGGGGGGAGACATACACCCTAAGAAATGCCTGCGCGTCTACCTACCCGCAAAACACTCAAAGAGTCAATCTCTGTGATCTAGGAAATCAGCTCAGCGAATGATGAGGAGGAACATCCGTTTAGACCTAAAAATGAAGTCTGCGCTGTGGCATTACGCAATGCAAAGCGTCATGCTTGCATTGCGTAATTGCCACTGCGATCGCGCTGATACGGCGCCCTGTCGCGACGTAGTACAAGGCAAACAGACAGTTTCTTCGCTAAGTCCTAGAGAGAAATGCAATTTGTCAGCCATATGACACAACGGAACGGCAAAGTAAAGCGATTACTTAAAACCAACACGTATACGCACGCACGCGGAGAGGAGCAGAACAGGGACTTTTGGTAGATTGTACGCAAGAGCGAATTTCCTCTGCTATATTAACTGACAGCTTAAAGGGGTGGTGTAACGATTTTTGTACTCTGCGTAAATTCCACTTAGAACGAATCTCTGACGTTTATAAACCATGAAACACGCTTTAGTTTTTTTCGCCTTGAGCAACGGTAGTCGCGAAAAAAAAAAGAAAGACGTTTACAAGTTTCTGTAACGTTAAATTAGAGCGCAGCTCTTGAGGAGGAGGAGGGAAGGGTACGAAGGGGAGGGTATGCCCCTCCTCCGTACCCCCTTCCTTCCTCCTCCTCCTCCCTTCATCATCTCCTCCTCCCCTCCTCCTCCTTTCCTCCTCGTCCTCTCCCATCCTCCCCTTTCCTCCTCCGCACCCTCTCCTCCTCCTCCATACCCTCCCCTCCTCCCACACTTTCCCCGCTAAATTTAGCTGAAAAATTGACGCCACGTGACCTCAACACCAATTCACTTTCCCCGCTAAATTTAGCGGGGAAAATAACGTCACATGACCGTGTCACGTCACCTATGAACAAATTCAGCTTCTCCGCTAGATTTAGTGGGACGTCACGTGACCTCCACATCAATTCAACTCTCCGATAAATTTAGCGGGGAAACTGAATTGGTGTTGAGGTCATGTGACGTCAGTTTTACCGCTAAATTTAGCGGGGAAATTGAATGCGCAGTGTTGCATTATGGGACGTCGCAGACCTACACACCAATTCAGTTTCTACGCTAAAGTTAGCGGGAAATTGAGTTGGTGTATAGATCTTTGACGTCCCATAATGCAACGCGCGTGGTTACGTTGACGCCGACGCCGTTATACCCGGAAGAGCTGCGTTCTAAAACGAGCAGCGTTCTTTCCCTCAACTCGCAGCAAGCGGCCACGTGATCTAGAGCCGATTATACGCCGGCAATGTTTATCACAGCCACGCGCTGGGGTTGTCAAAGCACAGCGCACGCTCTGAGTTCCAGCCATTGTTAGGGTTCGGCTATTGTCATCATTGAAAAGATTGGGCACGAGCCACTACCCGAATGCTGGTCGAGCTATTGATTATCGCGAGCCAAAATTGAGTGTTCACACAATGCTCGGGTCTAATCTGTGAGACACATTCAAATATCGTCAGTGGGGGACTATAGACCAACTCATGTTTACAAACAAACCGCAGCGCCCCTAGCGGACGCCACCGGCGCTGCGCATGCGCGATGGAGTGTGGGCAAGAAGCTCGCCGTCGCCCATAAACAAACCACTGGAATGCGACGTTGTCGCCGCCGGTGTGAGTCCCCGTGCTCTTTTTGGGCTTTGGAATTGTTGATTCTACGTCTTCCTGGCAATGTCTGACTACTTTAGCGGCCTCAGCGAAATTAACCCTTTGCCTACGGCAAAAATTCTGAAAAGAAATCGATTTGAAAATACCGATTCTTTATGTGCCCCATAAATTTAATATGCAATACAAAGGCAAAAAACAAATGCCAAAAAATTATTATATGAGAGATCTTTGAACACACTGCAAAAGAAAAGGTGACTAAAAGTTCGGCTTCACTGCATTACCGCAGACAGTTCACATCACCTTGCACATGGACGTTCAGGCCGGGCGGAGCAGTAGTGTAGACAGTTCACATCACTTTGCACGCAAGGTGAACGCAAAACGTGGAGGGGCTGGAGGGGGATTTTTACGTTGATTCTAGTCCAATGCCGACGCGCCGACACGATGTCCTTGTCGTAATCGGAGTCATCTGAGCTAAAATCCAATAACTCAGTTGCATCGCTTTTGCTGTTGATGAAAGATTCATTTCCTTGTCTTCCGAATCTGAAGAGACACCACAATATCTTCGTTTTTACCCCAATTTTGAGGCAAGATCGTCACTACGAACTTAGCGACCTGCAGAAGTTGACGCCGCCATTTTTAAATCCCCTGTAGCCTGCGTTGGAACAATTTTCCACCAAATTCAGAAATTTACTATGCTTTTATTTTCGTGAAGCGCCATCTATCTACGGCAAAGCTAACTAGAAACACGTGGACTAGCCCAGTCAACGTAGACGAGCCCAGCTCGTCTTCAGTGTGGACGAACCCAGGTCGTCCATGTTAGGGAAATTTAAGGGTTAAGGAAGCTTGTTACACTGCACACCTTCGCGTGAATAATGTGACATGTGGCAATTCATTCCGCGTGGACGCTGCAGAATGAACGATGAAGCCTGATTCGCATGATGAGGTTCTGCTCGCTATTTTCAGTCTTGACGTCGCTCGGGCTGCAAAAGCGTGAACCGTAGCTGAAATGTCGACGTCTATACTGAAAATAGCAAGTTGAATCGGACCAAGTGAATCAGGCAAAACAAGTCGGTGATGGCGACTGGTAACACTTATCAACATCTCCTTGTATCTACTGTTTACACTAAGCCTACTTACCCCAACCAACCTCCAAACTTAAAAAAAAAATATATATATATATATATATTTTGAGGCCTGCACTTCTTATTGCAAATACCGGGTCAACGTTTGGTCTACGGGCCGCTGTCGTTTGAACGAGCAGAGGACAACAAACAGAAACGTTTGAGAAGCAGATGACAGCTCGAACGATCAGGTGACCGTTTGAACTTGATGATGCACTGAACGTAGTTCGCAGGTGGTAAAAAAACTTAGCGGTTTTCCCGCGTTCATGTTGGAACAAAACAAATAATTCTGACGACCACAAGTATCCGTAAATTAAACCCAGAGTGCTTCCCGCACAAGCAATCGTGGTTGGACGGCGCCCAGTTTTTCGTTTTCACGGCCCCTATCCGCGTTCTCGGGAGAAACCGAGCAGGCAGAAAACACGCGAAAACTGACCTTCAAACCTTTCCCGGCTCTTTTGGTACAGCCCCCGTCGCGGCGTTTTGACGAGAAGGCAAGTTTTTTTCTGGTTTCTTCCAAAATAACTCAGGAATGCACGTCCCGCATGGTGACTTCCGCCCGCAGCCCCAGACCGGAAGTGCGCCCGACGCGCCACAACCGCGCCGTGACGTAAAAGAGCTGAGTTCGTGTATATATTGTCACTGAGGGACACTGCGACCTCTAAACAACGTCATTAAAATTTGCAGAAAAGAGATTGAAAAAAAAAAGCTCTTGCTTTTATTTTTGAAATTACACCCCAATAAAGAGTTTTCTTGGTCAATGGCGTTCCGTGCAAGTATACTTGAGTGCCACAAGTGCCAGTAAGCTCGTGTAAAGTGAAAAAAAAAAACACATTCCAACTAATGGCCTATTCATCTGGGGCACACCACACCCATCCAGTGCAGTAAACTCTTTCCACTTTAGTACACGAAAGACTGGCGGGGAGAGAAGGAAGCTCCCCTCTCCCCTCTAGCCTTCCGTGTACCATGAACCGCACTGCACCGGTGCGATGCGGGCCCAGACGAATTGGCCATTAATATTGTTGCACCTCTGCTTTAAAAAACGTAGGCCGTGGCAAGCCCGATAAGAACACCAAAGAGTCAGTCACGAAGCAAGAAGCGTGAAAAAACGTACATTTAGCGCTTTCACTTTTGCCCACCTCCTCCTTTCCTATATCCTCTCCACTTTTTACCCTGCCCTGACCAACACGGCATTTTCTCGCAGCTTAGGAGAGGGGGACGCCAAAAAGATTATCTTCCCTGCAGAAAGCCATGTCTGTACTCCGGCCTTTAAAGAGGTAGTGCAACGATTTTAATGTTGCAAGAATATGCAGTTTGCATTTTTTTATATTATTTATCTAGGCATAAGTGGCAAGAAACACGCCACCTAGCAGGCCCCCCCCCCCCCCCCCCACACACACACACACACACGCACACACCCTTTTTCACCGGGTAAAAATAAAAAGAGGGTATTTGGCTGCTTAATTGCAAAGGAAAAAAAAAATATTTATTTGCCGATCTGCAGCCGCGTGTGGCGGTTACGTGAACTACGGGTGACACGTTTCTGGGGGAGACGCGGAAGTCAACATAACCTGTACCCCTAGGCTGCTACGCTCGCCGTCAGCACCGTGGCGAACCGTCTTTTGTGTCGATCGCTCGCCGCGACCTTCGGCGATTCTAATCGTTGAAAAGTCGACAATTGCGGAGAGAGCGGCTGGGGTCTCTGAAGAGAGAACCCAACGGGAAATCAAGTGGTCCCCCAGAGACGTCACTCGAAAGACGGCCTGAGACTTGAGTGCAGCGTTGTAGGCGTTACCGAAACAAAGGTAACAAAATACGTTACTCGTTACTGGCAAATAAAAGGAACGCGTTACCGTCCAACGTTACCTCGAAATAAAGGGAACGCGTTACCGTTACAGAGAAAAAGTAACGCACGTTACTTTTGTATTACTTTTTTTAATTATGAATTAACACGTTTTACTGTTTTAACGTTACATATTTCAAGAAAAACTATGTCGAACCAGAAACTGAACATAGTTACCTTACCCTTTTTTTTACGGTTTCACCTAAATATTCGCAAGGAAAAACGCAAATGAGAACTAAAAAAAAAAAAAAAATTAAAAAATCACTCAACTTGGCGCCTATAAACACAAAAAAGGAATTGAAGCGTAACTTTTTTTTTATGGGAGAGGGTCTTGGGAAGAATACGTTACGCGTAACGTAACTACGTTACCCGTTACTTGAAATAAGTAACGTAAGTACGTTACCCGTTACTGTTTCGAAAAACGTAACCAGTACGTTGCAATGCTACCGAAAAAGGTAACGCGTCACAGGTAACGCCGTTACTTGTAACGAGTTACCGCTAGCACTGGTTGAGGGGCCCTTTGACCTTCCATTTGTTTCATTTTTTTTTGCAAATAAAACCTAGCGCGGGCGATAACAGATGGTTTTTTGTTCTTCGTTTTATAGGTGACGCAGATTAATTCCCGCAGTTAATTGGCCAAAGTCCCCAAATCGTTGCACCGCCCCTTTAAGTTCACAGTGACTGTACGGGTAGGAAACTGAGGGAGAGGAGGGGATGAGAGCGGGCGGGGACGCCAGGGCGCCGAGCTTTGACGCCCTGGCGTCAAAGCTCGGCGCCTGGCGTCAAAGCTCGGCGCGCGGAGCACGCAGATGGCCAATCACCGCGATCGACAGCATGATTCGAGCTGTTTACAGGACAGAGATAACGTCTTCGTTGGAAGATACCATCTGTGGAGATTGAATTTGTATGGAGAATGGTGTTCTCGATCTGGTTATTCGCTGTGTTGTTTATGCGCAACGCAATGATTGGCTCTATATGTGTTTTGTGGGAAAGCAGACGCAAGGGCCTTGTTCATAAATAGTGCGCCTATTACTCGAGTAAATACGGTAGTTGGTAGACGGAAAGCTCTGCCTTCGTCTCAACTCACGCTTCGAACGCGTTCGAAGTGTGAGTAGAGACAGAGGCAGCTAGCTTTGCGTCTACTCACTATACTCTGTTTCACCTTGTGTTGTACCGCAGGAAAGGTTACAAGCGCGAGCTCCTTGCTCTAGGGCACATCTCGGCGGCACAAGCTCTCGTGCACCAAGGGCAGCTGCCAACGCTATGAGCTCGCGCTTCTAGCCTTCGCTGCGGTACAACATAAGGTGAAACGGAGTATAGTCATTCCAGTCACTGCAATCAGAGCTCGATGTTCCGACCTCCGCCCCGCGCTCCCTTCACCTCTAATCACCTCCACTCCCTCCGTTTCTACTCGTATAGAGGGAACTCGTCTCATTACTTTGAGCTCGGATTGAGAACGCGCTCGCAGGGTCCATAATCTAAATCGAATGCAGACTATAAAAAAAATTAGTTTTTTTTTGTTTTTTTGGCGGAGCATGGAGACAGTTATTCATGACGAACAATAGAAGGATCCCAGCGAATGACAAAACTCAAAATACAATTAAAAGAAAATTCGATGTGTGCAAGCTTTACATTTCAATTGCTCATTGTCCTTGCACAGATGGGACTTTTCCGATCTAATCGTATATACAACTTAGATTATGAATCAATCTCGATGTATAGTTATAAACAGTTCAAAGACACTCACATTCACACATTATTTCTTCACGTGCACGATTCAAAGAGATTCGTTGCTAATCTCCGGAAAGAGCGACCACCTTTGATTGTTTTTAAAAGTCTCTGCTGCGCTAAACGGACATTCGAACGGCGTTAAAGTGGCAGGGACACGTGTAACTTTTAGCACCCTGTCTGGAGTTACAAATATCGCCCCTACAGATTACTTTATTCTAACATTTGACCTAAAGTTTGCCATTCATGCAGGCGCACTCGTTCACGTCTGCGTGGTGAAAGCGTTTAATATTTACTTGCTTTTCGTTCGACAACATTTGTTACCGATTAACCGGTTGAAAATTTTAATCGCAATTTAAATATTAATTGATTAATCGGTCGCTTAATTGATGAATTGACCAGCACTAATAATTACCTTTGTATTTGATTTTAGATTTTGTTTTTGCCGTTCGTCGAGGGGAACGTTTAGGAGATTTTGAATCGGGCTTAGCAAGTATAGACCTTTCCAATGTTTACAAAATCACAGTCCAGCGTGCGATCTTCACAGCCCAGCACGTGCGTGTTCGTCGCTTCGGAAAGCGAGCAAAGCACGCGCCATACGCACGAACGCTCAAAATGGCACCGGCCACAAGCTCGTTTTTGGAAAGGTCTATAGAACGTGTGATCGGTGCAGATGTTGATGACAATGGTGACGACCGACAGCACGCGCTCAGCAGCGACGGTGGTTTACGGATTCCGTCGGGCTTGCGGAGCTGTTCCGACATCCAGTAATCCTCAATCTATTCCCGACTGTCTGCATGCGGTTTCAATAGAAAAGTTTAATGCGCCTCTTAACGAGATGGCGCCAGGAAACACGAGTTTCTCCTTGCGCCATTCCGTTCGCCGCTTACGATGGGCATACGCTTTTCGCGGCGTCCAGCTTGAGGCGGTAAATTCTGGTTAACGGGATTGGCATGTCACGTTTCATGGCTCATACATAAAGCCACGCAAACAACAGGCTCAATAGGGACTCTACGCGATTTCAAGTCCTATGAAGACTTCTTTCGAGTGGACTGACCTCGTCTCCACGATTAAAGCAAGTATCAGCAATCTGGTATTGCGTCCGTGAACTGCGATGCGTTCTTCTCACTTTTTTTGTATGTTCTCCTTGGTGATAAAACAAAAAAAAAAAAACTGAAAGAGTGAAGTAAAAATAAAGAGGTGCACTCGCAAGAACAATGACAACGGCGCATTTGAAAGTTTGATAGAAAGCTAAGTGCTCCTGGTAATTTAGGAGTATACTTTATGCCTACGTGTCTAAGAAGACACTCTTCGCGTTTGCGAGGCAATTTATATTTAAACAGGCACTGAAGACGGTTCTAAGCTGTTTGTATCAGGTATATTTGTGTTTCCGGGGAACAAAAAAAGGGGGGGGGGGGGGCTTGGTTTTCTGTTTTTTTTTTGAAGGGAAGGTAAATACGGGATCTAAACGCCCACAAAATGCTTACTATGTCACACATTATTATTACTTGCAAATACATTCTACGGGCCTTTTATGTAATCTCTGGCGCCACCCTGCGACTTGCTGGCACCACCGCAGGGTGGTGCCAGATATTACATCGGGGGTCGACGTCAACAATGCCAGTATATCTAACATCGGAGCGAAAAGGGGGAAGGGGGGATTCATTAGGATGTCTTCACCGAATCAGACACACAAGCTTCGAAGCCATGTCAAAGTTGCAGTCTGTGTTCTCCCTCTTTTTGTTCTTCGTAGATATATACAGGGTGTTTCGCCAACAACTGAGAATACATAAAAAAAGTCAATTGAAATGAGGCAATGATTCCTTCAGGATAACGGTATCAACCTCAGCGGCCGTCAGGTAAAAAGTATAAAGTGATAATTAGAAAAATACTTACCTTAAATCTTCCTATTAACTTTTAAAGTGTTCGTCTAGCAGGCAAATTCGACTGTGAGATTAATTACCCGTCGTCGAAACATGCCATAGTTGTTAAAAATCATGCAACTAACTAAATTCTGCTCCGTGCTATTCTATAATAACATTAGACTGCCTAGAGTTCTCCATAACGAAAGTACGACAAAAAGAAAAGCGCCGAAAGTTGCGCGCCGGAGGAGACAGCAGGGTGTGGCTAGCTTTTTCTACAACGACGTGATTCGACCCGTTCGCGTTTACTCGCCACCCCGTGTTGAAGTTTTTCAGCTAGACCAGCAAAACAGCTGGCCAAATATCGACAACATTTATAGTGATAGCACAAAGTGCACATTTGTACCAAAAATATGTTTAAAGTATTTCAACGTAGTCATCATATTTTGTGTTGTCTAAGTATCATTATCGGCTTATATTTAAGTTCAGGCCATACATTAGAAACGAAAACCTTATCCAAACATGCCATCTACAACATTCTAAAAAAAAGCCTTGTTTCTGAACTGTCGCTTTCATGTCTTCAAAGAAATTATGTTTGAGAACGAAGTTCAAGATGGCGAATTTTTCTATAACGCAGATTTATTTTTATGGAAAAAAAGGAATTTAATGTAAAGCTTGTGCTTGAAATTTAAGATGAAATGCAGTGTTTCCTCTAACCCTTGATAAAAATTTTGGCCTATTGCTGAACTTGTGGGAAATACTTACAGCAAGCTTGCTTTCATAGCGTAGTAGTTTCATGCGAATACGAGAGTTGCTCTCGCTGAGCGTACACTAGCAACATTGGAGTGAAGTCACGGGGTGCGGTGCCGTCGGTACCGAGAAGCGCTCCGATTGCATACCGAAACTTAAAAACCCGTCGAAATTGTGCGGTTTTTCAGAAAGCCGTAAAATACCACGCGTGCCTTCTATCGTTCTGCAATTTGTTGATTTAGTATTTTTCGATGATCCCCAGCAAGATTCTAATTGAAAACCATGCCCTTAAACTCAATATTGAAAAAACTAATTACGCGAAAATAATTAACAACCTAATTATCCCGAACTTTATTAATTTTCCTAAATAGGCCTCCGGCCTAGGAATCAAAACGACACAAGCCTTTTTTTTTTTTTTTGTGAAATGCGTAGTTTTCGCAACATCGAATTTGTCCACCTTTCGTGAAGCTAATGGCGGACTGTGAGATAGTCAGTGATTATGGTGCGGGGTTTGCTCGCTTTTCAAAGCCTCGAAGATACTCGTGCTGGGCTGTGAAGGTCACACGCTGTTCTGCGGATTTGTGTACAGTAAAAGTAGGCAATTTTACCATTTTACCTTTTGCAAAAACTAACACCCAGCATGCAATAATAAATTAGTCTATAGTTATTCGAGCTAGCTCGTGCTTGTCACTTTGGCAAGCGAGGAAAGCACTTGGCAAACTCACCAGAATACAGAATGGAAACTGCCAGAAGACCTTCTGTGGGACAGTATGTGTGCACACCGTTCCACATAAGGGTGTCTTCCATACGCGATTCGGGGCAGGCCAATGTGTTCGGCGTAGGTTTTCCTCGCTTGCCGAAGTAAATAGCTCACGCCATTTATTTTTACATACACTTGCGCTGTTCATTTCTGTAAATAATGAATTCGTCTTTTATGGAAAAGGTGGTTTTATCGTTCGCCTTTGTATTTCCACTGTTCCGCACTGGTTAAGGAATCAGGGAGCCCCTTACGTCCACACACCGGGACAAGCTGCATCAACTCAATAAAAAAAAAAAAAAAAGCAATAGTGCTGAATTTTCTGCGTCACCGACTGACGACCAGCGCGGGACACATATTGAACACAAGTGCTGCGTCAGTGTTTGGCTGGGACTCCGTGTTCTAACTGATCGAACTCGTGTCCTAGCTGAGCGGTGACACTACAATGGTGCTGCACTACAGCACTGCACTCGAAGAAAGGCCTGCTCGTCTACTTACCCGCAAAACACTCAAATAGCCAATCTCTCTGATCTACGAAATCAGCTCAGCGAATGATGAGGCGGAACATCCGTTTAGACCTCAAAATGAAGTCTGCGCTGTGGCATTACGGAATGCAAAGCGTCATGCTTGCATTGCGTAATGCCACAGCGCAGACTTAATTTTGAGGTCTAAACAGATGTTCCGCCTCATCATTCGCTTAGCTGATTTCGTAGACCGCAGAGATTGCATGGTTCTTTGAGTGTTTTGCGGCTAAGTAGACGCCCAGGCATTTCGTCGAGTGTACGGCTTTCTATCTAGGTATATAGTATGCCGTTGCTCAAGCAAGAAGGAACTGTACCAAAACACAGCCCTAATCCAACTACATGATTTACATTCGCTCATCTCTGTCCCGCGTGACCTTTGGATGTATCGATAACCAGCTCCGTCCTCCCTTTTGACCTGGACGCAGCGCCCAATGGCGGCGTCCCGGCGCCTACCGGCCGAGATGGCTCCCACTGTGACCTGTGCGGCTGCAGCACGCCCGCGGTGCGCTGTGACAAGTGCAACCGGCAGGTATTCTGCCTGTCTTGCGACGACATGTACCACCGCCATCCGCGCCGGAAGAGCCACCTCCGGCGGGCCGTGGACAGCGTCGCCGGCAACCGGGCACCGGCGTCGGCGGCCAGGGCGGCAGCGGCGCCGACCACCGCGCGCTTCGAAGGCGACCCGTCCCACATGCCGGTGCCGCCTCCCCGGAAGAAGAAGTCCTTGTTCAGCGCCTTCAGCCGCGGAGGAAGCCACCAGGCCGAACTCGAGGTCTGTCCAGATCCTTACGTCCACTAGGAACCCGCGGTGCCATTCGAAGAAACCTGGAGCGTCTACTTCCCCGCAAAGCGTTTGGGAGAGCCAATCGCTGCAATCTACAAATGGAGCTCGGCCAATGCACGCGGCTAAACATACGCTTATACCTAAAAACATCAGTCTGCGCTTTGACATTGAGCATGATGATGCGTCATGCTCAATAGCGCAAACTGCCCTTCTTGGTGTCTAAACGTCGGCCTCGCCATTCGCCGAGCTTCCGCCGTAGATTACAGCCATTGGCTCTCCCAAGAGCTTTGTGGGTAAGTAGACGCTCAGAGTATGCGGGTATAGAAGATAGAGGCGCATTCTCGTACACCTCGCGAAAAAAAAAAAGGAAAAATACTTATCCGACTATAGGGGGTATTCACTGGACGCCATATTTGAGGTCACTGTTTAGAGCGCATGCTCGGAACGAGCTCACACTAATAGGCTGCTAAGACCGGCAATCTTGATGGCGTGGAATGCACGTTACAGAAGAACTGTGGAAGCTCACCGTCAGCACGCGCTCAGCAGTCGCGCACACAGCTATGGCCGCCAGGGAATACTCCTTATTGTTGGATAGGTCTTTTTGATTTGTTGATTTGTAACTAAATTTTATTTGATGACGATTGTAATATATTTTTTAAAGCGGAGGTACAACATGTCATTTCGAGTAAAGTCCCTTTGTGCACTCTAAAGAATGCCTTCGCGTCTACTTACCCGCAAAACACTCAAAGAGCCAATCTCTGCGATCTGCGAAATTAGCTCAGCGAATGATGAGGTGGAACATCCGTTTAGACCTAAAAATGAAGTCTGCGCTGTGGCATTCCGCAATGCAAAGCGTCATGCTTTCATTGCGTAATACAACAGCGCAGACTTAATTTTGACGTCTAAACAGATGTCCCGCTCATTATTTGCTGAGGTGATTTCGTAGATCACAGAGATTGGCTCTTCGAGTGTTTTGCGGGTAAGTAGACCCGCAGTCATTTTTAAGAGAGTATGAGGATTTTCGACACAAATCTGACATTAGAGCAAGGAAACCAACTACTCGATATTAGTTCATAAAGGCGGTAGCACTGAAAAACAAAATGAGGCAAACCTAGTCCGGGTTCGATGCACGCCTCTGCCAGTTTCAATCTGCATAAGCCTCGTTCCCGCTTGCGTTCGTGTAATCGCTACTGCGTGGTGCTCGTTAAAGGAGCGGTGCAACGATATTCAATTGGAATGTTTTTCAATTTACACCAGCTTACTGGCACTAGTGGGGCTCAAGGATACTCGCACGCAACGCCACTAGCCAAGAAACTCCTTTGTTGCGGTGTAATTTCAAGCCCAAAAGCGAGCATTTTCATTCAATCTCTCCTTTGAAAAGTTTGATGACGTAACGTGGGGATCGCAGTACACCCCAATGACGATATTCGAATGCGGTTCATAGATTGGACCCGAGCATTGCGTGGGCACTCGATTTGGGCTCGTGATAATTACTGGCTCGAGAAGCATTCGGGTAGTGTCTCTTGTCGAATCGCTGCAACGACGACAATAGCCGAGCCATAACAATGTCTGGAACTCAGCGCGTGCCCTGTGCTTTGCCAACCCCAGCACGTGGCTATGATCAACATTGGCGGCATATGATCGGCTCCAGATCGCGTGGCCGCTTGTCCTGGCTGCGAGTTGAGGGGGTGAACGCTGCTCGTTTTAGATGCGGAGCATCTCTTGCTCGGGTCTATGTCCCGCGGCGTCGGCGTTGTAGTCGGCACTCGAACTACGCACGCGCAACTCTCCTCCTTCCCTCTCTCCAACAGCTGCGCGTTACTCTGGTTACTCTCTCCGCTCTCTCTCTCTACCAGCTGCGTGCACTGCGCGTGCGTTCGGCTCTCCTCACACCGCGCGCGCACGCGCAACTCTCCTCCTCTAGTCTCCTCTCCTTCAAGTGTGAAAAAAAAAAAAATAAACGGCGAGCGGCGAGCGTTCCAAGTTTCTCTGCCGCGAGCCGCGACGAAGGCTCGCGTAGGGGGTAACGCTAGGGCAGTCGGTGGCGCCATCTCTCGACGTCAGCACGCAACGGACTCTTTCCTCGGAACCAACACGATGCTCCGCATCACCCCATGGTGATGCGGAGCATCGGCATCACCCCTCGGGAAGATGGTGTAATTTTTTTTCTTTATTTTTTTTCTGGGACTTCTACTGCGTGGGGTGAATAACGAACGCGTGTTTTATAGATCATTAAAGGAGTTGTGCAACGATTTTAACGTTGAAAGAATTGGCATCTTCTGCTTTTGATATTGTTCACCTTGTCACAAATGACAGAAAACACACCTCCTTTCATCGAAATGTTGCGATTTCGCCGCGTAATCGCGAGGTAAAAATTAGAATATCCCCCGACCTGAAGCCGCGAGCAGCCGTCATGGGAAACACGCGGCGTGACGTCACTTGGGTAGTTGTAAAAAAGATAGCAAGTTCTGCAAATACCTGCTCGATAAAGGATATTTTTTCCATAAATATTGTCGTCCCAACAACATAAATGCTTCAAAAACGTAGTATCATTTACAAAAATGTTTATTATACATACAGTGTTTTAGTGGCGCCATCTACCCGAGGTGAACAAAACCGTCAGCTCGAGCAGCGTCAGCGGCTAGCACGAGGAGCCGAACGAGCGCGTTGGTTTGGTTTCCCGCCGTGTCGATCTCGTCGAACGCCGCCGCTCGGCAATGCCGACCGGGTGCTCTGTTCTCCTGTGTCCTAACCGGACTCCACAAAGCCCTCTTGTCCGTGCTAAAAAGCTCCAGTTCCATCGTTTACCACGCGAAGAACCTCTCAGGGGTCCGGCGTGCCCGCGTACGGAACGAGCCCCAGTGACTCGCTGTACTCCAGCATCTGGAGCTCGACCTCGTTGAGCTCGCCTCGCCAGCAGCCGGTGGCCATGTTGATCGCGTGTCGCAAGTATGTGGTGACGCGGTCACGTGGTCGTGAGCGGATGAGTTCTCGCCGCTCACTGATGGCGTTAGAGAGAGGAATTTACCGGAACCCCGCGCCTACTCCAGTGACGTCACTGCGGACGTGACCCGGAAGACGATGTACGAGTTGAGAGGCGGCAAAAGCCTGGATCTTTTTCATTTTTTTAAATAAAAACTAGGGTATCCAGGCAAAATCTGTTTTCTGTAGTTCACTTCAGATGTGTCAGGCATCAACTTCCACAATTATTTAAGCAAAACCCTGAAATTGTTGCACAGCTCCTTTAACGTCAGGGATCCGTTCTAAGCAGTGTTTGCGCAAAGTACAAAAATTGTTGCATCGCTCATTTAAGGGACACTGAACCAAACAATTTAGTGCCCATAATAAGTGGCGCACGTCCTTTCCACGAGCCAGCAGCCGCCGGTGTGCGCGAGCACACGCACCGAAATTGACGTCATAGCCCCCCCATTCGCGCTTAAGATGACAGTGAAATGTATGGGCTTCGGACCAAAGGAGAATCAAGACAGGCTTTTCATCTCCATAAGTGAAAGCTACGTGCTTGTTAAACCAATCAATCGCCTACCTTTTACACCAGACCCCAATGTGGAGATGAAAAGCCTGTCTTTATTCTCGTTTTCCCCGGAGCCCACACATTTCACTGTTAAGCGTGAATGGGGGACTATGACGTCAATTTTGTTGCGTGTTCTCGGGCACACCGGCGGCTGCTGGCTCGTGGAAAGATCGTGCGCCACTTATTATAGACACTGAAATGTTTGGTTCAGAATCGCTTTAAAGACCCCAGGCTAGCAGCCGTGCTGCACCGACTAAATTTTTTCATCTTGCGCTTGAACCAATGACATCATATCTGAAAGGCAGACGAAACTCTCGCTTCCTAAACGTTTCCAATGTCTAAACGCTGTCAATGTATTTTTTTTGTCTAGCCTTCTTGGGACGTTTGGACAGATATTTGAGTAAAGCGAGAAGGATGTGACAGTTATCCAATGTTTCAGTTATCTTAACGAGATACGGCGCCGCATCACGCATCTCTTGTCGCAGAGGCATCCGGCGTTGCCGAAGAAGGAGTTTTCGTGGACGGACAAATTCGGCAGCATCAAGCGTTTCATGGCGAGTCGGCCTCTTCCGCCCGTGCCCCCGGAAGACGAGGGAATGCCCTCGTCACCACTGTGTCGCCGTGACCATCTTCCCACGAACTACGGTAAGCTCAAACATGCAGGTTGTCAATCGCTTTCAAGTGCAGAAAAAAAAAAAGAGAGGAGGTTTTAGAGGTTGTTTGAAGGAATAAAAACACCAGGGAGAAGGACAGATGATCACTCTCTTCGAAAGATTGATCGTCTGTCATTGTCCCTTGTGTTTTTATTCATTCAAACTTAAGGTACCTCTGAGACCTCCAGTTTTTTTTTTTCTTCTTTGCAACTGAAAGCCACTGTAAAAATAAAAACACGCAGGACAAGGACAGACGACCACTCTCTTTCAAAGAGAGTGGTCGTATGTCCTTGTCCTGCGTGTTTTATTTCTTCAAACGGAAGTATCCCATTCATAACGCGCTGGCATATATGTTCAGTTCTGATGGGTATACGTTGATTATTTTGTTTTCGCCAGCACCAAATATGTTGACCTGACGTGAAATGAGGACGTAGAGAAGCCCACTTGTAATGACTGCATAAATAAAATAGAAGGGGATTTTTGAAACTATAAACTCTACTATAATCACATACCAACAGGATGTATGTTTCTTTGGGGAACAATACCTTAGGTATACGAGTTGCGTAAGAAAATGTCGCTAAATCAAACTAAAGTAAACGAATCAAAGTAGTAAATGTGAAGACAGAGTTTGGTGATCCACTCACTGCTTCCCTACGCATGTTGCTGTGAAAACGCGCAGCCACTTATAGAAGTTTGAGAGTACGAATCCCGAATATTTGGGGCTAAAAGCTATCGAAATCAAAGAAAACACTGCCGAAGGAGCTACGCGTCACCTATGATGGAAAGGGCCACATACAGACACTGCAGCAAACTGAACGGCAGATGCGTTTTTCTTTTGTCTTTTAGTTTCTCTTGAACGAGTGGCCTTTTTTGCTTGGCAGATCTTGGGAATAGGCTACAGATAAAAAGAAAAATGTTTAAAATCAGTCCGGAAGCTGAGAAACTGAAACTGTAAAATCAAAAGTCTGGTTATAAATCAACGCTAGCCAAAATCAAATGAAAACAGTCCTTTACCTTCAACCTCCCCCCCCCCCCCCTTTTTTCCCCCTCAAAAAAAAAAAAAAGGAAAAGCAAAAACAAGAACGAAACAAACGAACGGAAATCACTCTTCAGATTATTCGGAAAATAAACTCCCACAACCAAGAACCCAAACGGTCCATGCTATTAGTGACTTTCATGGCGTGCATCGTCGAGGAGAATCCGGACACGGATGGCGTGCCATCGAAGCTGACACGCAGTGCAGGGAGCGCCGACTTTGACGGAGGGACGTTATCCTAGCGGCTTTCGTCTGAAATACCCGTCACGTGACGGAGCATGCCAAAGCCGCGAACCGAAGTGCAAAGAGCTAGTTCGACCATTCAGGTAGTTGACAGATATCCAAGCATGTTTGTGGGCTGTCAATGAATATTAGAGAGTTTTAGAATAGGGGACCCCAAAGCTTGGGGGCCCCAAAGAAATAGGGGCTCACCACTGCGCATGCGCAGAACCCAAACTCCGTTTGGGGGTTTGGGTTGGCGCTTGGGCCCCCAATGGCCGGGTTGCGTCGGCAAACATGGCGGCGCCCTTTTCGCTCGCTTCGGAGCGAATTCGTCATGGTCGCTGGAGTATTAGCCACTTTCATTGCCAATGAATAGTGCAACCGGCTTCCGCTTTGTTTTATCTCACTCAAATCACAAAGAATGAGCGGTGGGCTCGCCCATTTTAAAGATTGTCCCTAAGTCTGGCCGTTCCTAAGCCTAAAGAGACGCGGTAATCGTTGACATGGCAACGTATGGCTACTCCGTGGCTCCAAGTGGATTTCGTTCGTGGCACGATACCTGCAGCTTGAAAACAAGTATTTCAAGCCTTCAAAGTCGCTCCAGCTCAGATGTCAATAGTGCAGCTGCTCGCAGAGTATGCGCGCTCGCGTTCGTCTCAGTCTCGGCATTGTTGAAGGCCTAAATCTTCGGCTGCAGATGGTCAAAGCGCACACAAACGCCCAAAAAATTCGAGAACGAGCCATACCTAAAACAGCGCGCAAGCACAGGAGGAAGAAAATAGAACACAGGAAAGAGCGCTGACTTCCAACTTATGTATTGTGAAAGAAAGAGAAAGAGGAAGCTTCAGACATGAAGCCCACGCGCACCCAAATGGTAAAAAGAAGAAAGAATAAAAACAGATACATTACAAAGTTGCAGTAGAAAAGGAGAAAACTGACATTATAAGGTCACGACGAAGAAAATATGAGAAAAAGAAGAAAGAAAAACAACAACGTGGGCTTCATGTCTGAAGCTTCCTCTTTTTCTTTCTTTCACAATACATAAGTTAAAGGGATACTGAAGCGAAACTTGAAATACACCTATTATGGTCAGAAATAGGTTTAATATGATCAATGATATCCGTAATTCATAATCGCGCGTTTGTATTTTGAACGGATGGTTATATTTTTCACCCTGAGGGGCCCGATTGGGCGCGCGCTCGAAAATCAGCCATCGGAGAGCCCGATGCGTCTTGGGATATTCGGCGCATTTGTGACGTCACTTGTGCCAGACGGGAAAGGCTACGGCGTGAATGTTGTGGTTACGAGCGTTGCCACTTGGTGGCGCGTCGACGATTTACAACCTGTGACAACCTGGCCGTTTGAGATGTGCAAGGGCTGCACGCACGCTGCACCACGGCAAGTCGGCAACCACGGCAGCACTGACAAAACCAGTTCGGAGGCCGGATTCTCAAAGCGAACTTACGACGAAAAAAGTGCGTACGACAAATTTGAAAGAAAACCCGTATTCTCGAAACTAAATTGTCGTAACTTTTGCGCAGGTTACGACAGCTCCGAAGCTGTCTTACGCATTTTTTCCGATCAAAGCCGCATGGCCGACAGCGTCGCTCAGTTACATGGTCGCGACGACCAACGTACTTTTTTTTTCTACGTGCTCTTCTCGCGCGTCCCGACTTCAACCAGCAAGAAAAAAGGAAGGAGTACTTGAAACAGACCGAACAGACCACGACGAACAAGAACGCTGGATCCACAAACACCCGAGAAGAGCTACAACGGCCAGGATTCCACCGACCAAGCGAGCTCGGATAGTAGGCCTAGAGCAACACCGACTCGACGCACCGTTGCTCCGGCGATCCTTGGCCAAGACCGTCTGCCCACGACCGGCTGGCCTGCTGAATGGAATATGGCCGCGCGACCCTTGTGGACCCTTCCCGGATGAATAGTTTGATCCCTGAACTAAATTTCAGAGGTCAATCTTTTCCCCTTGGCATCTCGATCTCTTTGTTTTCCGAGGCTGCAGCGGGGACGAACGCTGTCGTCGAAAAGGGACTCTCATTGATTCTATCTCCTTGTTTTGTGTGATAGAGCTCAAATAAACGCCATACGGATTACCTTCGCAACACGGTATGTACACTTTGTTATTAGTATGCCATTTTTATTCTGACACGACGCTACGTCACTGTCGAGCTATAGCAGTTCGTGGGAGCTGGGCGATGTCGGTCCAACCTTTCTTTGCCGAGTGTCACGTCAGTATCGATTAGCAATCGTGAAAGATCGGTCCCGAAGCGCTTACCGAAACGCGGTCTAAAACAACGAATCCAGCACTTCGATCAAACGCGCGCGTCCGCTCCGAGTGTGAACAGGTATTTGCGTGGCTCTTGCTGACACTCTCGTAGTTGAAACGTGTCTTTTTTAACGTCGGCTCGCAACTCGCACCAACTAATACCGGCCGTGCCAGAAGCGTGCTCGCGTGTTGTCGTGCATAGAGCCGCAACGAGAACGAGCTCACTGTGGCCAACTACGCTTAGGCTTTCTCCGCCAAGGCTTTGCAAACGCGTTCAGGCCTAGGCTAATTCTGCCGGCACGCCGTATTTCCGCAGAACGGCGCTGCTCCTATGCCACAAGTGATGTCACGAGAACTTCCCACCATCCACCAGATGAGAAGTTGAAATCGTTTAATTAGGTTTAAAATTAGTTCTCCTGTGTTTTACAGCGCGATATTGATATCTCCGAGGTGATGCCTGTCCCTAGCCCATATTTATGCAAAAATATGGGCGCTAAAATTTCGTTTCAGTACCCCTTTAAGAGTCAGCACCCCTTCCTGTGTTCTGTTATCTTCCTCCTGTGCTTGTGCGCTATTTTAGGTATGTCTTCTAAGTACCAGCTAGCTCAACTCTCTATGTTACTACGAGAACAAGCGCCAAATTAGAGCGCTACGGATTGGATTGTTTCGGCTACACCCGAAGCGGGATGGCCGATCGAGTCGAGGCCGATCCAAGGCCAGAAGAAAATGGCGGAAGAGAAGGCCCCCGTGCGCGTTCGCTTCTCGATCGACGATGACATTTATGTGCTAAGCGAAGTGTACGCCACTAATCCATTCCAGGATTCCAGGAGATGGACTTCAATTGCTGAAAGGGTCTCCGAAGCAATCGGAAGAAATTTCTCCACGCGGGCCATCCGCGACCGGGTCGACCTGCTGCTGGCACAGTTTAATACGAAACACAGATTTCCCGGTGACTTTTGGTAACGTAACGAAAAAAAAAAAAAAAACGGGTCTGTGTGAACAAGTCTTTAGCCACGGAGTAGCAATACGTTACCATGTCAACAGTTACGACGTATGTTTAGGCTTAGGAACGGCCAGAATCAGGTACGATCTTTAAAATGGGGCGAGCCCACCACTCATTCTTTGCGACTTGGGCGAGATAAAGCAAAGCGAAAGCCGGTTGCACCATTCATTGGCAATGAAATTGGCTAATGCTGGAGCGACCATGACGAATATGCTCCGAAGCGAGTGGAAAGGGCGCCGCCATGTTTGCCGGCGCATTCGGCCCCAAGCAATTTGGGGGCCCCACGCTATTTTTCGAATTTCACGTTGGGGGCGCGCCAACCCAAGACCCTGGGTTCTGCGCGTGCGCAGTGCTAAGCCCCAATTTCTTTGTGGCCCCAAAGCTTTGGGACCCCCTATTATATAACTCTTTATAACTGTCGTGCTGCTTCAGCTACAGGATGGGCTAAAAGCAAGCTACGCTTACCAGCGTCGTGCCTGTGACCGGGGAATGGCCCGTCGAATTCGCAGATAATTTCATTGGCGCACATGATAGCCTGCTATTTGAGGGCGTGCACTCTCTTGTGACCAGAGAAGTAAATCTTCTGATTCAGAGACGGTCGGCAGATGGGTCTTGCTGTGCCGTTCCAACTGGTGTTACCCTCCCTATTATTTGTACCGCAAGCCACAATAAAGTATCGTTTCAGCGCAAATGTTTTGCGTTTTAATAAGTTTTCACTCTTAAGAAGTTCGTTCGTTGTCCACAATGGCGCTGCATGCGAAAAAAGCGAGCGTGCCGCGTTGCGTCGTCACAAACCCTATTCTATAAGCACGCTGCGTGAGGTGTCGTTGCGTTGGGTACCCCAAAGCGTTGGGTTCCCCAAAGCGTTGGGGCCCCCTATTCTAAAACTCTCTATTAACGAGCACGCTGACAATCACCCACTCGTCTCGTTGGATTCGCGGGCTGTGCTTTGTTGTTGGTGTTGTTGTAATGATTAGAGGGGAAACGTCCGTGCGTAAACGTTATTCATATTAAAATAGCGCAAAAAAGACGGGACAAAAAGACGAAGACGCACGCAGGACAAGCGCCTGTTCTGTGTGCGTCTTCGTCTTTTTGTCCCGTCTTTTTTGCGCTATTTTAATATGAATGTCCATTACCAACTTGCCCAGCAGACCAAGCTTTTACAGTAAACGTTATCCTCTCATAACAGGGAAAAGACTCGCGCGGGCGAAGGGAGCGGGGAGTGAAAAAAGGTAGCGGGTAATGGGAAGACCATTTTGATCGTGGCGGCGAGCCAAGATACTTGAAATAGTCAGCTGCAGATGTCTGAGCTATAGGGTACGTTGCCTATAGCCAGGCTAAATAAAGGGAAGGCTGAGATAGTTCAAAGTGTAAAGAACTATGTGCGGACATAAAAAAAAGAATGAAAGTATTAAGACACAAAGTGTCACACTAGCCGGCTAAAAGGCGGCATATAATTTAACCCGCGATGGGAAATCTGGATGATCACACATGCAGAGTACTGGTCACACTCATACGTTACGTAGAATTGAAGCTGTCGGTGGTAGACGACGGTATCAGAGTCACATTGCGAGGTCACTCTCCTGAAGAAACTTCAAGAGCGTTCGACTGTGCTGTGCTTTCGGAAAAGAAGAATCGAGCATTTGCTTTCGTGTAGATATTTCGGATCAACCCGCCCCGAAAATGACGCTGTCAAAACAGAGAGTTCTATTTCCACGTACCTGGCCATACGTAATTTCTGAAGCGCCATTGAAGCTGTATTCACACAGGTAGGCTGTACTAGAATGGGGAGGTGGGCCATGCGGCGGTGAGTGTCGCGATGTGCAAGCACACCGGTGAGGGTGCTGTGGGCAGAGCGCGCCCATCCGACGGCTGACAGAGAGCTGGCGGTCGCAGCAGGGATGTTTTATTCGCCGTAAAAATGGTCGTAATCTTCGTTTTTTTTTTGTCTGCTCAGTTGTAAGAAAGAATAAGTTCCATCCTATCTCACACCCCTGTGAAAAAGCGTGACTTGCGCGAGCGGCAGAGGTTTATATTCAAAGCGCGAATGCCTTTTGGGAGCAGTCAGTTACTTACTTAGTCTGGCTTCTTTCATTTTTGTTTTAATTTTACTGTTATAGAAGAATAATTTTCTATCTCACCTTACATACCAGCCTTGAGACAGCGAATTTCGAGTATATGATATGCGATGCTTTACCCTCCACTTTACTGTCAAAGCGCTTTCAATTATTTTTTTCCGCAGCTGTACATTTTGCAGACCTTTAAATACCTAGCTTTTGTTCTAATGTCAATATATATATATTTTTTCCTGTATCATTAATTAACGCAACCGAGCTTTTCTTGACTTATGCATTCTCAGCCAAAGCTTACAGATCAGGAAATGTCTGAATTGATTTCATCTAGTGAGCATGCATTATATGAAAGCAAACACGAAGACTGTCAAGATAAATGGAGCAACTTCAACTGCTACCTTTATTGAAGGGCAATCCCACTTGGAGGATTTTGTTTTCTCTGCCATGTCACAGAGGTCCCACATTCTTCTTAGACTTCTATTTTTTCCTCTGCATCAGTTTTGTTTTTTTCCTTCAGAAAAAAGTGTAATCACGTGACGCTGAAGAATTTTTTCT
This sequence comes from Ixodes persulcatus, assembly GCA_013358835.2. Taxonomy (NCBI): domain Eukaryota; kingdom Metazoa; phylum Arthropoda; class Arachnida; order Ixodida; family Ixodidae; genus Ixodes; species Ixodes persulcatus. The sequence continues at coordinate 2,582,856 of JABSTQ010011052.1, forward strand.
TGGAATCAGCCAATCCCATTCCGCGAACAGAGAGGCATCGCTCGGCGTCTGAAACAAGGAGTGGTTTTCTTTGCATGTGTCGTAACCCGCGTAACGCCCCGGCCCAAAACAAACACCACCGCGCTGTCTTTTTCTTCGAAGTATTGGACGTGGCTGCGCGTCCCTTGTCTCTTCGGCACAGCCGCACAATATGGTGTCGCTTCACACACAACACAAAACAAGCAAAAAATAGTCACATCAACACGCCCCGAACCAGCCTCGCTAAACGCTGCCCGACCGGCCTCCTGGTCCCGATCGACTGGCAGCAACACCCCAGGCCCCTGCGGCAGAATCGGGCCACACAACACCCAGCTGTTATAGAGAGACCGACGTGGTCGCCACACCTCCCAGTTCTAGTACACACTAACACGGGGAAGAAATTCACGGAGGGTTGTGCGTGACATCGACAGCGGACACAATTCCTTCCTCAGCTTCGTCGTTCACACCGACAAGGTGCAGGAGGGAGGGAGGTCAGCGTTTGCAGATCAATATAGCGGTTTCTGTCCTTGACTCCACCACAGACGAATTGAGCGGTCTCTACAATTGACATCAAATCTTTTAACGACAAACTATCGTTAAAAACAAACTGATCCGCCGCCGAACCGGGATTGTTTGTACCGCCCGAGCTAACGTCACAGTGCCGCATTGCAGAACCCTGACATTTTTATCGCGCGATGAGCTCGCCGGGGAGACATACTCGGTATTTTACCCTCGTGTGAATACCGCTTAAAACGCAAACACACAACGCAAGTCCAAAGAAATGAGTTGGTGATTTCGCAGCTTGCAAAACACGCTTGGTAAACAATCAGCCGGCTCAATAGTCCGACTACGCCCCCCCCCCCCCCCCTCCTCACCCCTTTCCATCTCTTAGATTGGAGCGTAGGGGTTATACCGTCGCGTGACGGCGGCTTTTTCTGTCAGCTGCTGAACTCCTCCTCTCTTAAGCAGTACCTGGAGAACTCAAGCCGCGCGCAGCCCTCCTCCTCCCGGCCACTGTGACTGTCAATGCGCGCCTTTAACCAGACGGTATTGATCGAATACCCGGTGCCGATTGAATGTTGACGCAAACCTCTGGTGCATTCAGGGTTGTTGAAGTGACGGCAGGGTGCACCGACCTCATGTTATCTAAGATATCTTGATCCGGTTCAACACTCTAGGCTGTCATTTCGTTCCATTACATTTCTTTTCCTTTTTTTTTTTGTTTTGTTTTTCATCGCCCTTTCAGAGAGAAAAAAGTCTGCTTCGGGCATTAACGCGAGCCTGAAATCAGTCCTGACGACGGGGCGCCAGTGGAACTTGAGTTGTGCCTAAGCTCGGAACCTACGCTCAGGCAGAGGTTCAGAGAGAACATGAGCAGTCTCGGAACCTGTCTCTGAGGGCAGGAAAGTGGATCCCCGTAGTCAAAATAGCTACGGCTACACGCTCAACCAAGCCGATACAACGAGCTGGGCGCGCCTTCGCAACGGCGGCAGCCCACCCTTTTTTTTTTTATTTTGCTCGTGAGCGTTCACCCCGCCGAGACTTCGCCCGTTTCGGCTCGGCGGATAAGCGACGACGGCTCCCGCTTCGACGGAAGCGCGCGCGTGCCCGCTTTTCTCCTCGGGATCCTCATCTGTGGCTCATCTCTCGTGAGGAACGGGAAGGGCCGCTGTTTTGAGTCACTGTTGCGTCCGGCATCCGAAACGGCCGCCACTAGACAGGTTCCATTGAACTCGTGCCAAGAACTCGAACCGAAATACACCGTCGACCGTGCCACACATTTCTAGCGCTGCTCGCGCCGCTCCAAGCGAGTGCGGTTTCAAACACGTGCCTGGGGCAGGGACGCCCTGAACCAACCGCGACGACGCGTCCTTCCTTAAACGGGCGACACGTCACAGTTGGAGGTGTTCTCCTGTGAGGTTCGGGATACCGTAACTATATTACACCCGAGCTCAAGTAAACATCTCGTGGTGTTTGGCGTTTCTTAGCTCTGCTGAACGCGCTATTTGAGATGTAGGGACAGAAATTTCACACAATGTTATGATTACTGACTTTGTACTGTGATATTGATAGTGATAGTGATATTTATTTTAACTCAGCGACGCCGCAGAAAGGCAAGTCGCCAATACCGGGAAGACCTGCGGCTCCGCGTTTAATGATGATGCAATGACAGTTTACAGGTAAAAGTAAAATGGTAATAATTCAAGTGGAGCTTGTGGGCGAGGGGTAGGGGTCGATGTTGCGGGTGTTTTTGTTTTTGACCTTACTGCAGCTGATTGCTGGGTGGTCTTCGGGGGAACCAGGGGTTCGGAGCATTGGTGGCCATCGCTTTAGCTTGCTTCGTCTGCAGTTGGCCGGGGGTAAAGTCCGTAGACGGTTTTCGTGCTCGTGGCAGTCAAATCGAGCACTGAGCATTAGGCCTCGCTTTAAAACGATGAATTTTGGGTAGTGCATGGCGTACAAGTCCCGACACCTGGCCGAAAGCAGTGCCTAAACGGTTGCCGAGGGCCTTGTGGGGTGGGTGGTGGTAGACCCCAAGGAGATTGCCACAATCTGCAGTACGAATCGCTGAAGAACCCCTGCCCTCTGCACCACATCTTCTTCATCATACTTATACACATTTACCGCCACTTGGATTATGAAACAATCAGGTGATCAGCTCAAGTGAATGGGGGTAAGGAGTTTTTAAGAAAACAATTTCGAGATGAGCGCTTTTTTGCATTCAACCTCAAAACCCTGTAACATGTATCCATAAAGGAAAAAGAAACAATTAAACATCACTTGTTTGCGTCCCTGGATTTGATTGATATCTTTTCATAGATCTAAGTTTACGTTGAAACATTTATTTTTATATTTATTTATTTATTTGTTAGCCCTAAGAAGGGCCAATAGAGAGTAGAAGTAATATACTATATTTAAAATGACTGTTCATGCCATTACGGGAATAATCTGTTCTGTGATTCCCTCCTTTGAAAAAGCAGTATGGTCGGGATTTTATGTACTGTTACGCCCAATGCAAAATAGGTTATAATGCATATATACAAGGTGTTTAATACTAATTCGATCAAATTTATTTTTAAAAAAATCTGTGAAAGGTATGCAAGTGAGTTATACAGCAAGGGGTACATAATATAGGGGACTAATCTTCGCGGTAAGTCGGATAATTAACTTAAATTCTGTGATTAACTTTTTAAGTAGTGAAAATCAACATATGGTTCCAATTAGAAACTTGCTGAGAGTCATCGAAAACCACTAAATCAGTCACTTTTAGAAAGGCTTGGAGCTCGTGAGAAGCGCGAGGGTGAACCAAAGTTACCACTCATGCAACAGACGCAAAGCTAGCTCGTCACAACTTTATCTCATGCTTTCTTTATGTTTGTAAATTCTTTGAACTGCGCTCGCTTTCACTCCAAGGTGCTCCTTGAAATCAGCCATTATTCTTTTTATTTTTATTTGATTGGTTTTGATAGCGTTCTCTGGTATATCGAAAGCATTCAAGTTGTTCCGACAATTTCTATCTCCCAAGCCAACTAACGTATCTTGCTCTGACGGGATCGCATATTTCTAATTCTTCTGTCTCTTCGAGTTGCTCAACCTTCTCCTCGTATATTTTTTGTAGGCTGTTTAAAGCGCTTTCTCACAATTATAGTTGATCCTATTTAATTGTTTAGAAAAATATATGTCTGAGTAGTTTTGATTATTTTGATATATTCGCGCATTGTCTTCTGCCCCGTCCAAAAACTTAACGACTACTTTTTTTTTTACGAGTTTAGATTAGGCTTTGGGTTCAACATGCCCAGCTAGCATAAAACGTATTAACAACATACATTGCCAAGCATTTTCAACAAAAACTTTGGAGTATGGTAGAATAATAATGAACATGTGGCTGCATCTATATGCCTTCAGTCGTCTAGATTGACAAAGTTTATTAATGCCTGCAGGATGGCCTGATGTAGACTCACCTCATGTAGCCAATACCCTTGCTTATCGTTGCTGCTTCATGCCCATACGCCGGTACTCCACAGAAAGTAATTTGCCGCAATCTAGCTTTCTTCTCGTAACTATGAATGATACGCCCATTTTTCCCGCAGCTTTTCAATCATGACTCGAAAGTATGGCGTTTTACGCATGAAGAAAAATTTGATACCGCCTAATGAGGAATTTCATTCTGTGAGCAATATTTCTTTTGACATATGTATGGACCGGGGAAAGGGGGGGGGGGGGGGATAGCCTTTTTTCAGGACGTTGAGAAAGCGAGATTAAAGTGGCGGAAAAATAACGGTGACATGGAGAGCAACAATTTTCTCTCGTTTTGTGCAGTGAACGTGGATCCCAATCCGCCTGCGGTTCCTCAGCGTCCACCGCCGCGGCTGGCGTACTCGCCGCGCTCAAGGGAGAGGCGAGAGTTCCTGCAGATGCCTGTTGTAGCCTCCAGAAACGAACGCATGGTGAGAAACGGACCAATTAAACGAAAATTAGCTCGCTCAAAACGTAAAAAAAAGGAACGGAAGACTGTTGGTTTCTAACGTCGTTGACAATTTCATATTGAAATCTATTAAATCAATTAAAAAAAAAAAAAATCGCGAGGCACCCGCACCCTCAATTTCAAGTCCCATTAGAAAAGTATGCACATATCTTGTTTCAAAATATTACTCGCGGTGGCATTGCGCAATGCAAGCATAACGCTTTGCATTGCGTAATGCCACAGCGCAGACTTCATTTGTAGGTCTACACGGATGTTCCGCCTCATCATTCGCTGAGCTGATTTCGTAGATCGCAGAGATTGGCTCTTCGAGTGTTTTGCGAGTAATTGGACGCGCAGGCACTTCTTAAAGTGTTGCACATGCACGTGCTCGTTGCCCCGCCGGTCGCTGGTTTCTCGCTGTAATCAACATGGTGGACGTACACTTCACCTCAAAATTTAGCTTTGGGGGCTGTCAAAGGCACGGGCGAGGCCGCCTGGTTTTCAAAAGAGCTTTCTCTGCTCGAGTGCTTGTGCGAGCGAAGGATTCTTCAGAACTGCGCTTTCGCGCCCTTTGCCAGCGTCGAAACCAACTGATGAGATGGAGAATGTTCTTCGGCACCCCACTAGATGGCGCTGTGCGTTTCGCATATCACGTATTAAAATAAATAATCGAGCGAGTTCCTCCTGAACACACTGATATCTTACATCAAGATGCAGTAATCCATAAAATAGAACTATCAGCTGAAACTTATGATCACATAACGCCTATACTCGAAGAAGACGATATTCTCTGACTGAAGCATACATGTGTAGTTCGAAACAATCGAATAGTTGTAACAAATTTCGGCAGCCAAAACGTTTCGGAAAAGTGCAAAGCACACTGCCCCAGTTATTGGCGTTAGGTATAGTTTAGATGGCTCGGAAAACAAACAAACAAACAAACAAACAAACAACAAACAAACAAACAAACAAACAAACACACAACACACACACGCACACACGCACACGCGCGCGCGCGCGCGCTTAAAAAAAAAGCTTTGTCGTATAGGTGATTTAGAGTTCTACACGAACACAACCAGTAGCTATATAGCCAAGAGTTTTGGCGCACCGTATTTGCTTGCACAATTTAGCATATTAAATCGTCATATATCTATCCGAAGTGAAATTAGCATGTATCGTTTTTCGCTTTATTCACGGCGAAGAAGCGTGCATTATAGCTCACAAAAGCGAGCGAACGGGATACAGTATGACTGGATATAAAAAAGAAAAAAAAAAGTGTTTGTCTAGTGGTTCAACCCACAGACCTGCATGCCGTGAACGTGCACGCACATCATGAGTAGGCTCTGTGTGTGCACGTGCTGACGTTTATGTGCACGTGCGAAGACGGACAATCTCACTCCGACCGGATCCAGCGCTAATGGATCCGACGGAGTCAATCGAGAGGCGGCAAATAGTGCATCGGCGCTCGTCGTCTTTGTGCGTTTGCTAAACTAATCAAGCACGGCCCCGTGATCCTACGCTTTTGTTTCTCTGCGTGATTGGTTTAGCCAGTGATGGCAATCCCAGAAAGACAATGAACGCCCTTGACGATGCACTTTTGGCGCTCCTTGATTGGCTCCCGAGGATCCTGTGCGGAGGGCAAGTCGTCTGCCTCTTGCGCAGGAGTTGCGGTGACGTCAAAACGACGCCGGATTTGTATTGGCCGACTGAAAAAAAAAATAAATAGTGCGTAGATCTCAATGCTAGACGCTTTGATGTCTACCCAACATTTTTTTTTTTTTTTTCAATCAGCCAATCAGAGCTCGGCGTCGTTCTGCCGTCACCGCAACTCCTGCCCAAGAAGCAGACGACTTGCTCTCCGCTTAGCGCCGATTGCGGTCGGACGCAATGTGAAACGGAGGAAACTGGACGATTGACGTTGACGGGCTCTTCCAGACTTCCCTGGACGACTGGGAAGACGTCCCTTCGGCGTCGGGCAGCACGCGCGAAAGCGACGAGAGCTGGGGGCCCGAAGGGTACGGCCCCGGCGACGCCAGGGAAGCCGCAGCCCTCGGGAGAGGGGTGCCACAGGGGACTCAGCCCGGGTTCGGAACGCTGAGGAAGCACAACTCGACGCACGGCTTCGCGGGTCACCCGAGGTAAGGGAACGGGTATAGCCGAACAGGCACGATCGAGGTCGGAGCCGGCTTCCAATGTCGGAATCGCGACATATCAAAAGTTAAAAAAAAAAAAAAAAACAAGAATAAAACAAGTCTTAGTGGGGGGGTTGTCGGAAATTTTCTCCTGTTTCGATTTCCGTCTGATTTTCGGTTCTTTTTCCGGATGTGTGTTTCATGCATTACTCCAAGAACAAAACGACCAAACGAAATCGAGTAGATTCGGATAGCAAAGAGGACAGAAAACAAAGATGTTAAAGGCCCACTGACAACCCCAAAATTGGAGTTTTTTTTTTTTTTTTTTATTGTTTCGAACGTTTTGAAAGCACGTCACAGAACACGCACAAAATAATAATAATAAGAATAAATTGGAGCGCGAAAGAGCTTGTCAAAGTTTGTGTCCTCCTCCTCCAATTTAAACTCCTCGCTTCTTTTTTTTTTACGTAATTGGCGAAGACATTAAATAAAAAACGTCAAGAGGTGTGGAAAGTTGCGTGTCTGTAATAAATATTATTGTCATTCCTAAAAATACGTTTTTTACGACGACTCTAATAACACTACACCGCTGACATAGAAAAAAAAAATCAGAGACCAGAAGTGTTAATCACGAAACATCGGCAGTCTCCCAGCTTTTTCTTCATACTCTCAATATGACGTAATGCGGGAAAGTTCGTCGGAACGTAGGCAGATTTGAGTTGAGGTCGGAATCCAACTCCCAACGATTCGGATACATTAAGACTTTTCTCATAGCCCTTGTCAACAGAGTGGCGACAACAGATCAGGGAGTTCTAGACTAGCCCTTGCAGCTGTTCTTCGGGGATTGCAGCCAACCACGCATCGTTTTGTGCTTCATCTTTTAGAAAACTTGTGTAGCACGGCACTTTTAGATTTGGTAGTACTGGGGTAGAACATCACGCAGCAACTTTGCTCGCCCCTCACGTTGCTCACCAAAAACTGCTACACGTCGTTTTCTTCCTTACCTTTTCAAAAAATCGTTTTAAACCAACTAACACTGCCTAAAAAAAAAGGGGGGAGGGGTGGGGAACTGAAAAGTAGCGCGTCGTCTGCACGCGAAGAAAGGTCTTGTGAAATACTCTTGCGGTTGGCCGGGTGTCACGTGCGCCTGCCCATGAACGATGAAAGGGAAGGAGAGAAAGTTAAACGACACTTCCTGTTTGAAGTCATACAAAAAGACAAGGAGTCCACGATTTCGCAAACTACTTGATAGATTCGAGTGGGCGTTTCAAATCAAGCTTTCTGAAAATATCATAATTAAGAAGTGAAACCTTGAGACAAGGAAACAAAAGGGATATGGACACCACCGTCACAAAATCAGCACAGCGTATAGACGATTGCAAGCAGGTTATCTGGCTGCCGCCATGTCTCTGCTCGAGCGGGCAAGTGCGTGAAATTACAAGCTCGCCAAAGCTACGTTAACGCGCATGGTGCACATGCTTGCACGCATGGGGCACCAGTGACACGCGATGCTTGCAAATGTCTATAGACGATTGCAAGCAGGGCATTCTGGCCGCCGCCATTTCTTTGCTCGTGCGGTCAAGTGAGTGCGTTTACAAGCTTGCCAATGCTAGGGTGCCTCAACGTCCTTCTGTTTAGGGTGATGCCACCCTTTGTAGTACCCGATGCCGACAGCACGCGCTCACGGGTAAAATACAAAGAAATCGACGAAAACAAAATGTCGCCATAGCACAGTCAGCGCCACAAACGCGTGCAGGGACACGCACTTTCACGCGCTTCTGAACAAAAAAGAAAAATAAAAGTGTGAGACAAAATGGCCAGATGTCTCCACCCTAAGCAAAGCGCACATGAAGGCACCCTAGCCAATGCTACGTTCACGCGCACGCTGCACATGCTTGCACGCATGGGGCACCAGTGGCGCGCCATGCTTGCAATTGTCTATACAGCTAGAGCCACTAAATGAGCTGCACTTAGAGTATCGGCACTCCGTTCCCCGACATTGTTGTGAGCGCCGCCATCTTGGGGCTTGTGCAGAGCAGACGCAACTGCCCTTACAAAAATGATTTCAGACTTTCTGATGAAAATGTGTTGACTTCTTGTCGACTCTGGTTACTTCCTTTTGACTTTGACTTTTTGTTGACATTGTCAACAGGAAGTCAACACACCTCTTGAAGACTCCGTGGTGAAAATTTCTGTTGACTTCCTGTAGACATATTTATCAGAAAGGCTGCAGACTCTCTGCTGCCTGCATGTTGAAGAATATATGTTGACGTCTTGCAACCCATTTCAACATAAAGTCTGCAGACTTTCTGGTGCTTCCATGTTAAGTCTTTTTGTTGACTTTCTGCAGCCATATTTATCAGAAAGGCTGCAGACTTGCTGCTGCCTGCATGTTGAAAAATATATGTTGACTTCTTGCAACCCAGTTCAACATAAAGTCTGCAGACTTTCTGGTGCTTCCATGTTAGTCTCTTTGTTGACTTCCTGCAGCCATATTTATCAGAAAGGCTGCAGACTCTGCTGCCTACATGTTGAGGCGTTCGGAAGGCATGCCCTGCCGTTCTGGCTTTGTAAGTGACTATAGTGACTTGAATGAATGAACCAATGCTTTCTTGTAAGAGATATCGTCCACGACCTTCAAAACACTGTTTTCCCTTTGATGGACTCCCGAGGAGAAGATCAAATACTTAAAAGCTTAATAAGTGTTGAGGTGGTCACCGGCCAAATGAATTCCTTTAATATGTAGGCTATATAAGGCTCTGGAGCAGAAAATGGGACTGTGTTTCAGGTGTTCAGTGCCTCATGGTGTTTGTGTTTGTGTTCGTTTCTAATGTATAGCTCTCGGATGTATGTAGTTGTAGTGCCTTCAAATAACACAGCGACACCATTTACTAACAAAACGAAAAAAAGAAAATCGCATTTTTTTTTTCTTTTTACGGAATTTTGCTGTAGCCAATTTGGAGGAGGCTCTGGCGACACAGAGACTACAAATGGTCTGGTGCCAATGAATCGCCTTGGAGTCATAAGGTTGTCTTATGCTAGAGGTTTAGCTTTTCAGTGGAGTGTCAACAAAAAGTTGACACCTAGGCGCCAAGAAGTCTACTGCCTTTCTAATGAACTTTGGGCCAAACGGCTCCTGGAAGTCAAGTCAAAAGCTAAATACAGTCTGCAGACAGTATGATGGAAAGCTGTTGACATTTAATACCTGTGTTTACTTTTTTCAGCAGACTATCCACAAAAAAGAATTACACTTTTTCGTAAGGGTGCTGATCGTCATGATTTAAAAGTGCGACTTCCTCAGCATTAGATTCGGTGTTAGGAAGCTCATGTTATGTTGCTTTTTTCTGTCACGAACTGTTTAAACATTTGTGGAGGACGGAAAAACATTTCCTGTGATTTCAGATAAAGCTTCAGATAACTGGCAACCATGATTTTAAGCCCCAATATGGCCAAGTGTCGTTACTCTGAAGCGTAGCTTATTTAGTGGCACTATATACAGCTATACAGCCACCAAAACATCTAGCTGTCATTTACTTCCACAACAGTCTTCTTCTTTGTCATCTTCTATCCAAATTATACAAATTAAACAGGAGGCTCTCTCTCTACACCATAGAGTTATTACAATAAACGCTAGAGGCTCAGCTGGCGCTAGTGTCTACGGGACTTCCGGTTGCAAATTGAAGCAGACAGCATGCAGTCTACATTTCCAGCCTCCCTGTGTATTCCTATGGGAAAACACGCGTGAATTTTGTCTCTTCGCCGGAAAATAACATGAATAACTTTTGTCATTTCAGTTGTACCGGATAGTATGTACCTTTTTCGGTACTGTGAAAGTGTAATTGCTTTAGTTACAGCATTTTTCTTTACCACTGAACGATGTTAAACTTCGCTCTATTTCAGGCCCAAAACCTCTGTTTCAAGGGAGGTATGTGAAAACGAGCGACGATTCTAAGCAAACTAACGATCGAAAGGAATGTAGAGTGTGTTCAAAATTGCGGTGGCGCTTATATATTGCTAATATGCCCGTCCTGTCTCAATGAAAATGACTCCGTTGTGCATCTTTGCGATCGGTTAAAATTAAAACATTCGAATGTAAGAAATAAAGTACGTGGACTTTAACACCGTTTTTCATGCCACGAATTTCAAATAAAAATGCTGTAACTGACCAATTATTTCGTCTGCGTGACTGAGAAATGTTCCAATGTGCCTAGTACGTGCAAATTATTCGTGATATTTGCTCTTATAATCGAGCGCAGAGAGAAAATGTACTCGCTTTTTCCCATAGAAATGCATTACCGGAAGTCAATTTCTGACTGCTTGCTGTCTGCTTCAAAATGCAACAGCACACTAGCGCCAGCTGAGCCTCTAGCGTTTATTGTAATAACTCTATGCTCTACACTAAGCCGTCGAGCACACAAACTGAATCTTCTTGCTTGTCGTCTTTTTTTTCTTGTCGTATTGCAATTAATATATGTCCTAACGGCGGGCACAGATAAACACCGAAAAACCATGAATATTGAACACAGGTCTAAAGACAGTTGTAAAATGTCAATTGCTCACAGTAGAAAAACATAAAACAAGATACCCGAATCACAAACCTACTTGGAATTAAACAGACAAAAATGCTTTAGTATCATCGTCCCATGTCAAAGAGGGCCTGCTTATACAATTTCCGGCTCTCGTGATCATAATAGTCTCATTATCGCCCTTTGAAACTGATCCTTTTCTTGCCAAGCGCAGTCTTCTGCTTCCAATCTGGGTAACATTTCCGCATTCACTTGGGGGTTTTAAAGTTTCAGAACTGGCTGGAGAAGAATTAACCGCTTTTTTGTGCTATTATATTCGGTCCTTCAGGCAGCGTCCAATTTGACCCACGTACGAGAACCCGCAGATTAGTGGTATCTCATATATACTGCCATCTCACAAGCGATTGCCGCTTCTTTATGTTTTTTTTTGCAACCTTGCTTATCTTTCGAAAAAAGAAGTTAGCCTACTTAATTTGAAATTATTTTAAAAAAGAACTAGTACACCATGACTTTCTGCCAATGCCTTCAGGTTGTGTGAGACACCATGAAAGAAGGGTACGCATACCCACTTATTAGGCTTCTTCCTAGGCTCTATGATTTTGGCTAAACTAACCAGAACAAGTTTCAACACACCTAATCGAACGCTTAAATTATACCCTGAGGCACCCAACCTCGACATAAGTGCCTATGCGTGCCCTTCTTTCATGATGTCTCACACAACCTGAAGGCATTGGCAGAGAGTCATGGTGTACGAGTTGTTTTATTTTTTTTTTTCAAATTAAGTAGGCTTACTCCTTTTTCGAAAGGTAAGCAAGGTTGCAAAAAAAAAAAAAAAAAAAAAAAAAAAAACGTAAAGAAGCGGCAATCACTTGTGAGATGGCAGTATATATGATATACCAATGGGCTGCGGGTTCTCGTACGTGGGTCAAACTGGCCGCTGCCTGAACGACCGAATATTGGAGCACAAAAGAGCGGTGGATTCTTCTTCTGCCTGTTCTGAAATTGTAAAACACCTGAGCGAATGCGGAAATTGTTGCCCAGATTGGAAGCAAACAACTGCGCTTGGCAAAGAAAAAGGTCAATTTAAAAGGGTGGGTTAAGGAGACAATTAGGATCACGAGCGCCGGAAATTGTATAGTATGCCCTCTTTAACATTGGTCAATGACACAAAAGCATTTTCGTCGTACCGTAATCGGATGTGTAAAAACTGTTAACTAAAACTCTCACGCGTTTCCCCCTCCGCTAAGCCCTCCGCAACGAAGAAGCCGCCACTGCGCCTGAGCGCCGATGGCCTTAACTGTAGAGTACCGGGCGTTGTAGCGGGTTGTGGAGAGCGTTGCGGGACGGCTAAAAAACGGTCTACGAAAACTCCCTAACGCCTCGAAGGACGTTCGGTGTCTGGCTCGGGCCCAACTGCTGTGTTGACGCCATCCTGGTGCGATGACGTTACGTGGAAGCAGAGGAGGCTGTTCAGAGGCCATGATTATCCTAGGGTGTGTTGGCTGAGTGCGCACCGCAGGTCCCAGTGACTGGCCCAGCGCCTGCTGCGAGGAAAAGTGGAGGCGCGGGCATTTTAGTCACACTCCTAATACCACTGAACGATGTTAAACTTCGCTCTATTTCAGGCCCAAAACCTCTGTTTCAAGGGAGGTATGTGAAAACGAGCGACGATTCTAAGCAAACTAACGATCGAAAGGAATGTAGAGTGTGTTCAAAATTGCGGTGGCGCTTATATATTGCTAATATGCCCGTCCTGTCTCAATGAAAATGACTCCGTTGTGCATCTTTGCGATCGGTTAAAATTAAAACATTCGAATGTAAGAAATAAAGTACGTGGACTGCGAAAGGTGTGCTTTTTTATTATTTCCTATGTCGGGCAGTTTTTATCGGGCACCTGTTCTCTGACTTCTCTCTATTTGCAAAGATTTGAAGCGTGCGGTTGATGATTTGAATAGGCATCTTTGCACATATTCATGAGCAGAAAGAATAAAGCAGAACTTATTTATTGCAAATCGGACTATATTACGTGACTTTCAATTTATTTTGATCGTCTACGTGCACAAGGAGTTACTTATCCACTGTTACTGCGTAGTTCTTGCCGTCTCTCTTGGTTTTTCACATGTCCTTCGTTCGTTTGGCACGTATATCCCCCATGCTGGAAAGCGTCGACGCCGTGTTCGCGCTAACAGTGTCCGACAGTGCACATAAATACACGTACGAAGCGGTTTTAACACCGTTTTTCATGCCACGAATTTCAAATAAAAATGCTGTAACTGACCAATTATTTCGTCTGCGTGACTGAGAAATGTTCCAATGTGCCTAGTACGTGCAAATTATTCGTGATATTTGCTCTTATAATCGAGCGCAGAGAGAAAATGTACTCGCTTTTTCCCATAGAAATGCATTACCGGAAGTCAATTTCTGACTGCTTGCTGTCTGCTTCAAAATGCAACAGCACACTAGCGCCAGCTGAGCCTCTAGCGTTTATTGTAATAACTCTATGCTCTACACTAACCGTCGAGCACACAAACTGAATCTTCTTGCTTGTCGTCTTTTTTTTTCTTGTCGTATTGCAATTAATATATGTCCTAACGGCGGGCACAGATAAACCACCGAAAAACCATGAATATTGAACACAGGTCTAAAGACAGTTGTAAAATGTCAATTGCTCACAGTAGAAAAACATAAAACAAGATACCCGAGTCACAACCTACTTGGAATTAAACAGACAAAAATGCTTTAGTATCATCGTCCCATGTCAAAGAGGGCCTGCTTATACAATTTCCGGCTCTCGTGATCATAATAGTCTCATTAATCGCCCTTTGAAACTGATCCTTTTCTTTGCCAAGCGCAGTCTTCTGCTTCCAATCTGGGTAACAATTTCCGCATTCACTTGGGGGTTTTAAAGTTTCAGAACTGGCTGGAGAAGAATTAACCGCTTTTTTGTGCTATTATATTCGGTCCTTCAGGCAGCGTCCAATTTGACCCACGTACGAGAACCCGCAGATTATTGGTATCTCATATATACTGCCATCTCACAAGCGATTGCCGCTTCTTTATGTTTTTTTTTTTTGCAACCTTGCTTATCTTTCGAAAAAGAAGTTAGCCTACTTAATTTGAAATTATTTTAAAAAAGAACTAGTACACCATGACTTTCTGCCAATGCCTTCAGGTTGTGTGAGACACCATGAAAGAAGGGTACGCATACCCACTTATTAGGCTTCTTCCTAGGCTCTATGATTTTGCCTAAACTAACCAGAACAAGTTTCAACACACCTAATCGAACGCTTAAATTATACCCTGAGTCACCCAACCTCGACATAAGTGCCTATGCGTGCCCTTCTTTCATGATGTCTCACACAACCTGAAGGCATTGGCAGAGAGTCATGGTGTACGAGTTGTTTTTAATTTTTTTTTCAAATTAAGTAGGCTAACTCCTTTTTCGAAAGGTAAGCAAGGTTGCAAAAAAAAAAAAAGAAAAAAAAAAACGTAAAGAAGCGGCAATCACTTGTGAGATGGCAGTATATATGATATACCAATGGGCTGCGGGTTCTCGTACGTGGGTCAAACTGGCCGCTGCCTGAACGACCGAATATTGGAGCACAAAAGAGCGGTGGATTCTTCTTCTGCCTGTTCTGAAATTGTAAAACACCTGAGCGAATGCGGAAATTGTTGCCCAGATTGGAAGCAAACAACTGCGCTTGGCAAAGAAAAAGGTCAATTTAAAAGGGTGGTTAAGGAGACAATTAGGATCACGAGCGCCGGAAATTGTATAAGTATGCCCTCTTTAACATTGGTCAATGACACAAAAGCATTTTCGTCGTACCGTATCGGATGTGTAAAAACTGTTAACTAAAACTCTCACGCGTTTCCCCCTCCGCTAAGCCCTCCGCAACGAAGAAGCCGCCACTGCGCCTGAGCGCCGATGGCCTTAACTGTAGAGTACCGGGCGTTGTAGCGGGTTGTGGAGAGCGTTGCGGGACGGCTAAAAAACGGTCTACGAAAACTCCCTAACGCCTCGAAGGACGTTCGGTGTCTGGCTCGGGCCCAACTGCTGTGTTGACGCCATCCTGGTGCGATGACGTTACGTGGAAGCAGAGGAGGCTGTTCAGAGGCCATGATTATCCTAGGGTGTGTTGGCTGAGTGCGCACCGCAGGTCCCAGTGACTGGCCCAGCGCCTGCTGCGAGGGAAAGTGGAGGCGCGGGCATTTTAGTCACACTCCTAATACATCACAAAAAAAAAAAAAACAGTCTGCAATCACTGTCTGAGGCCTTCCCTCCAGGACGGTCTTGTAGTATTGATCATGCAACAAACTGTCTGCGGACACTTTCGAAGCACACATGAAGCAGTTGTGCATTCGAACTTTTTTGAGGCGTGTCCCTGTCCTCAAGTTCTGCGGCGACCACCCTGCCTTTTGCATGATGTATGACTCATGCGCCGCGTGACTACGGCTTTGCAGTGCAGTCGCGGGGTGCAAATGGCGGCCATCGTGCAGCGAGTGTTTAGCTCTACGAATGTTTCCACTCGCCCCCATGGTGCAACCGTCTGTTGCAGCGGGGACGGAGGGCCGCTTGGCCGTCCCATGCAGCAGAGCAGCAGCATGAGCGACCTGCACCACACGACGGTCCAGGGACTGCCGCCTCAGCAGCTTCCCCAGGGCTACCCGCAGCACTTCGGCCCCACCTTCGGACCGGCGTTCGGGCCCACGTACCGGACGCCTCCGGCCTTCGGGTATCCGATCCCGTACGCCATGGCTCCGGGCGCCCAGCTGCAGTACTACCGGAGTCCCGCAGCCTTCCTGGGATCGACGGGCTCGTGGAGCAACGTCAACTCGGCGGCCGAGGACGGCAAGGAGACGGACGACGAGACGCACAAGTCGCAACGCCATTCCACGCTTGATAGTCGCCGGATCAAGCGCAGCCAGAGCTTCATGCACGACCCCATCGTGCATCCTGGTAGGTGCATGCATGGCGACGCCGCACTTTCGGGACGACGCACTTTAAAAACGTCATAGAGTTCGCTTTCCTTCATAACACGGAGACAGCCAATCACGGCGAACTATGGAAGGATCTCAGCAAATGACAAAAACTCCGAATACAAAAAAAAAAACACACACACACACACAAAAAAAAACATGTGCGCAGAACGTTTAAATTGCTCATAGTCCTTGTGAACATTGTATTTCGATTCTAATTGTATTCTGAGCTTTTGTCATTCGCTGAGATTCTTCTAAGCTAAATGAACTTAAACCCCCGACGGGCACATTGAAGGCCTTCAGAACGAACTCCTTTAAAGAATCAGCCAATCAGCTTACGATTTCGAGCTTATCGTCATGCGATGGTTCGCCGACCCTTTAAAAAGTTCGTTCTGAAGGCCTTTAACGTGCCCGTCTGACAGAGGTATTACGCAATTTGTATTTTTATAGTGCAAGCGCTCGATCGGTATACAGTCTTGAAGTTAAAAAAATGACCGTATCTCCACGTGGTGAATGATGTTGATTGGGGCGAAGCTCGGGTGGTGCTGATGATGCTGATTTTGGTCATAGGTAGTGCTGATGGTGCTGATTTGTTTTTGACGCTGTGCAGCGGCTTCTCGCGCCCTGGTCTCCGGAGCAGCTTGCTGTCTGCGTAGACGCTGAGGAGCTGCATGCCGTGCTTTTCGGTCGTTTTAATTCATGTCAGTAGGAGAATGTGTGGTTTTCTTCTTTTTCTTTTTTTTTTTTTAAGAAGACAGATGGGATGGCCTCTCAGAACCCCCTACTCTTTTTTTTTTCTTCTTTTTCTTTTTTCGAAATTTTTTTCATCTTTTTTTCATTTTTTTTTTGCCCTACACGAGCACGTGAGCACGTGAGCTCACGAGCAGGAGCACGAGCACCCGACGCCGGACGGCGGACAGACATACGGACATGGCTAGCCCCTAAGGAGCTTCGCCCTTATAAAAAAAAAAAAGAGAAACAAATGGGGAAAGGGATTGCGTAGAACTGACAAAAAATGTCAGCCCGTCTACCCAGCCATAGACTCATAGTGCACGCGGAGAGCCAAACCGAACGCGAATGACGGGGCCAGAGATTGCCGCGAACGAGAAATGCGATGTGCGCTGGAACACCGAGCATGATGGTCCGTGTACAAACACAATGCGTTTCCAAAAAAAAAAAAAAAAGAACTGTGCTTTTGGGTTTTTTTTTTGTGTGCGTGTGATTTTCAGACTGCCACCACGAACTCATGTACTTACACCCTATTATACAATGGCCGCGCGCTCATGCTTTCCAGCTGATCACTTGGAGAGCCAATCACCGCGACCAACGGAAAGCTCGGCGAATGACGAGGCCAGTAAGCGTTTAGCTAAAAATAAAGTCTGCGTTGTGGCATTGAGCACGATGTCACGAATACGCGAATCGTCATATTTTGCTTCGCATATTTTATTTTTAGATACAAACCTTTTTTGGTCTCTTCGTATATTGCAGTGGTTCGCACTCCTAATTGTCCTAAATCCTAAATATATATATATATATATATATATATATATATATATATATATATATATATATATATATATATATATATATATATATATACTTGCGCGTCATTTTTGTCTTAGAGCACGTGGTGGGCCTATCACCGAATGAAGAGCAAGCGCAATTGACGTGGATAAGCATGCATCGTACAGTAGTAGCGATGACTCTACCGAACTGTGAGAAAGATTCGGCGTGTTTTCTACCCACACTCTGAGAAAAACGTCTCTATGCTCCCTTCCCTGCAGGTACGCAGGTAACCAATCACTGGAAACAACGAAAGAATCCTAAAAATGACAAAAACCAAGAATGTGATTACGTCTGAACTATGCCACGTGCGTTGGTCAAACGAGCGTGTGAAACGCCATGCTCATTATCACCGCGCACATTCCGTTTTTTTTTTTTTTTAGGTTCAATGGTGTTTCGAGCTTAGTCATTCGCTAGGAGCTATCTGTTGTTTGCAGTCACTGGCTACTCGCGTGTTCTGGAAAAGAGTGAACACGCCTTTTTTTATATATAGCAGCTTTGATAAAGGGTGCCACCTCTTTCTTAATATCTTTTTCTGGGACGGGTAAAACGGCCAGGCCCGTTTTATCCGTTCGGGTATCCGCAGTACCCGCCTTTCTTCCCGCC
Organism: Ixodes persulcatus; assembly: GCA_013358835.2. Lineage (NCBI taxonomy): Eukaryota > Metazoa > Arthropoda > Arachnida > Ixodida > Ixodidae > Ixodes > Ixodes persulcatus. The sequence goes on from JABSTQ010011052.1 coordinate 2,601,143, forward strand.
TTGGATGCGACCGCCGTCGGGGCCGCCGTCACCGTCCCCATCGCAGCAGTCGCTGCCCGTGGCGGAGCTGAGCGAGCGGCTACCGAGGCGCCCGGACGAGCCCCGACCACACCACCGAAAACATAAGAAGAGCGTCGCAAAGACCTCGCGGCGCCAGTCGTCGCAAGATTTCTCATCCGAAGAGCAGGACAATGAAGGTGCCCTGTCCTCGGCCTCCAACACGGAGTACAACCAGGGTAAATGTTCTTCAGTATCTCGAAGAAGGACGAGGCAATAGGCTAACCGGACGGGTTCTGGCCATAACGCCTCCGTACAAGAGAGACCCTCGGGAGGGTGCTTCTGCTGCTCCTTTTTCCCTCACGCTGCTTACGTTGGGCGTTTCCAGTGTTCTAAGACATGTTATCGAGAGAAAACAGAAGGCATCGATGCGAGCTATCACGGGAAACATGTAAGTGAACGTGTAATTCCGTAAAGAGATAAATCACATTTGCGAAACACACATGCGTTGCGACAGCTCTGTCTCTATGCACGTATCGTGTCTGCATTAACGCGGACGCTTTACCGAAAGACACCCAGTCTGCATTAATTAGCCTTAGTCAATGTCCCGCATGTTTTTGGGAATACGTCTAGATTTCCTTTGTTCCTTTCAACAAACACTTCTTTGAAAAGCGGCAGAATACCACCAAGCGCTAGAAGCGTGGGCACCCGTTGATCCGAGTCACCTTCTAAATCATGAATCTCGCTACGCTTATAGCCTTTCGTGTGTATAAAATTCTGACTGCGCAGTTGATCTCCATTCGAAGCGACCAAACACCAAATGCAAGCGCTCAGGATCGCCAGTAGCCCGAAGAAACTATACACATTCAATCCTGATTCTTCCCGTTACTGCATGATACGCGGGGAGTTTTTATGGACTAAAAACCTACGTTATACACTAAAACTGGCTCTTGTTACATATAACTGTTTGGGGTAACCTTGCTGGCCGCGGTGGACACCGGGGCACAATTGTAGCGCGATAATTCTGCACTTAATTAACTATCATTCACTACTGAACTTTCTAAACAGGTGTGATGTGCATGTGACGCAAGATATACTGTGGCATTTTTAGATTGGTTCGTGTTTTCTCGCTGACTGCAGGCTCTGACGCTTCTTCGAAACGGGGTTTACGGCAGTTTTTTTTGTTACTTTCAACTTAGATATTTATTTACAAAACGGGGTTTACGGCAGTTTTTTTTGTTACTTTCAACTTAGATATTTATTTACATAGAACCATTGTTCTCGAGTTGTGAGAAGTAAATGGCTGCATGGATAAAAAACTGAGGTTCCGCAGTAAACGTAGGCGTTCTCTCGAATATTCCAGATTCGTCTACCGTCAAAACGAAGAGTAGAGCGAGAACGGGCAGCCTGCCCCAAGCCAACATCCCTGCAGCCGCCGTCGAACGAGAGCCAAACAGGACGGCGACGACACCTTCACGCAAGGAAGCTACCGCCGCCACCGCCACTAACTTCCCCAGAATCGAACATTCCGAAACGAACGACAGGCTGGAGTCGCGCCTCAACGGGAACGCCAGCGAATGCCCGAAACCCACCGTCGCCTCGCAAGCATCCGGAGACGGCAACCAGGCGTCTCAGGGAACCAAGTCAACGCACACTCCAGAAGCCGAAAGACCCAAGTGGGATCCGACAAAACCGTGGCGATGCGAGCATTGCACCTTCATCAACGAACCGGGGTCCAGGATCTGCCTGATCTGCTGCAAGACCACCTTCAGGGACGAGTCGCCTGCGCCCCCGTCGGACGACGAGTCACAACGTCAGAAGAAGAGGACCGACTTTCAGGACACACTCGCGGACAAAGACATCGAAGTGGTCACGAACGGGACTGCGGCTGGACCCGCGTCAGTGCAAGGGACTGAACAGAAGCCTCAGCAGAAGACGGAGCCGGTGTCGACGGAAGGAAAGAGCGCAGATAGTCAGACACCCTTCAGCGACGACTTTATTAAGGAGCAGCAGGAGGTAGAAAAGGTGAGACATAGTTCTGAACTATACCTCCTTTTATTCGCTGCTATATTTTAGCGATATAAGCAGTGATCCCTTCTATATATGCTTTGTTATGGGAATCGCATGTGAAAACAGCTACCGCCCTGAGTTGAAGAGTACGGCAATATGGCCACGTAGTCGGGTTCGTATCTTTATCTCTGCTGACAGAGTAGCCTGTTCGTAGGATGCGCAGTTGGAACTCGAACGCAGCCTGCTCGTGAGATAAAGACTGCAAAGCTCTAACCCGACTAACCCGACCTAACACCATGTTCTTCGTTACAATTTTGAACGCTCATTATAATAATTATAAAGTATGGAACACACGCGCCAAAAATCAACCGAAACTCAGACGGAAATCAGAAGACGAAAAAACTGCTTCATGCTAATAAAACAACTATATTATTTATTGCACACAAACCGCGAGTATGATCTCGTTAAAAGTGCATTCGCAATTTTCGTAGTGCAAATACTCACGTGTAGTTCTATATTCGAAAAATACTGTGGAACCATTTTTTTATTGTTCAGATTTCCGTTCAGTTTCCGGCTATTGTTTTGCAGGTGTGTTCCAGCCTTAGGTCAATTTTTTTTTTAATATTTATCCTTTTGCATGCAGGGAACCTCGACCTTGTTCTATATTCCTTGAATTTAAGGTTGTTTCTGTACTGTGCGAAAGTTGCAAAAATATAGATAAATCCGGTTCCATTTACTGTAGTAAAGATGCCGGTTATAGAGGACCTATACGCACGACGTTTAAGGGCCATCTCCGTGTACACATTCAGTGAGTGAATCCTCACAATTCGTACACCTTGTACAGAGAACACTTTCTGAAGGAAGACAGCATAGCTGAGCAGTGATGTGCCCACGATGAATACCACTTTCTAACTCGGACACCGTCCTAAGTGCACAAGCGTACGAGTCAAAAAGGCTTTACAGATATTATGTCGTTAGGGGGTGGTTATGATGCCACCGTTTTTCGTTTTGCCATTGGTCGTCTCTTTTGACCACCGAATAATAACGAGACACTTCTTGTTTGCCTAGCTTCATGCTTTTAGGCGCTGTCCGAGACTGTTATCACCGAGAGTTTCAGAGCCTTGTGGCATGCGTAGCCAGCATTGTTCATCTTATGATCACTGGTTAACTTATAATGTCACAATGCCACCGCCCAATAAGGAAAAAAAAAACAAAAAAAACCAGCACCAATTGCGAAGCTCACAACATTATTATTACCAGCCAGTCCGGGGTGTCGAACCGTAACCGAACCGAACCGAAAACCGGATCCGAACCGTTATTTTTAGCCGAACCGGAACTGAACCGAATTGAACTCTTCGTCGCCACCTTGGAACTGAACCAGAACAGAACCGGAGAAACATACACCGGCAACCGGTTCGAAACGGTTCATGGTATTTTTTTTTTTTTTTGTGAGTATCACAAACTTAATATTTGAGAATAAAAAAATGGCAGTTGTATTTCTTTGTATTATCAAATTGTCATATACAAAATTGCAATGTATGAGAAATTATGGTTTTCGTGTAACTTTTGTGTTGGCACTATAATTAATCATGTGTAACCTGTTCACGTACGTCATGGTGTCAAGACATGCTGCCAAATAATGTCAAGTCACGTGACCCCGTGATGTCACGTGACGTGACTCGCTGAGTCAAGTGAATATAAATTGATAACGTCACTCGGTTTATTAGCGTTTTTGACACCGTGACGTTACATGACATCACGACTTCGCACCACGAGTCACTTGACGCCGTGACGTACTCGATTGTCATGAGCCCGAGTTGAGTGTTTGGGTTCATAACAATCAGCATCGCGAAACATTCGGGTAATGGATCGTGTTATTTATCAAAGATGAGAATAGCCGAAATCTAACAATGTCTGAAGCTCAGCCCATGCTCTATGCTTTTGCTATCCCCAGCGTATGACTATGATGAACACTGACGGTATATAATTAGCGTCAGATCACGTGACCGCTTGTTCTATTTGCGAGTTCACGAGGGGAAAGTTTTTTTTCCTTGTTTGAAGATCGTTGACTTCACTGCGTTTCTATAAGAGTTTAGACTTTCTTTTTTTTTTACGTTTTCCTCGGGTAAGTTCGCTCTTTGCAAATTTTATAGAAAAAAATGCACCACCTGTGGGCAACGCTGCACAAAATCGTAGCGCGATTGGTTAAGAAATAGATTTTTGCGTTCGATTTAAAGAGCCCGGCCGCTATTTGAGACACCCTGTAGATCTCCAAATTGTAAAGTTGTGCAGTATATACAGTAGTCTCGCGATGATATACGGCAGCCTAATAAAATGTTAGAGCGCATGACTGATAAAGCACCGAGTTGTAAAATGAGGGCCCACAACGAAAACGCATAAAACCGAATATAACATTAGCTTCCCGACGCATTATTTCGCGAAGTTTCGAGCTCGTGAGGGCTGATGCTTAAATGTAATTTATGTTAAGATTATAAGAATCTTCGCTTGTCCTTTGTGCTATTTATGTTTAAATAGAAAATATCATTACATATCTATGTATTTATTTTTGCAGTACGGCACAATGTATGGAGTTCTTTTGAAGAATGCCTTTTATTATATGTCTTTCTGCACATTTCGTGTATTTGGCTTCAGATCTATCATGTGAACACAAAGTCCTTTTCGGCATACCCCGCGACCCGGTGCTCCACACTGCCAAACAGCGAGCTAAATAAAATGTTTCTGCAGATCGGCTCAGCTGATGGCACATTTCCGAATCGTCCTCCCGTGTCGGTCTGAAGCGGTTATGTAAAGTTCATAGAATCATATATTATTTTTATATCAACGATGTACATCATAACTAAATCCACCCCCAAATTATCCGGAAGATGCTCTGCAAATTTTTTTCTGGCGTTTTCATCCTCGATACGTACGGGAATAAGTGATCTGGGAGCGCATTAAACAAAATTTTGATTATGAAGCTGATTTAAGCAACTGTGTTCCAGACACATATTACTTCTCAAGCATAGAGAAGTTTGTTATTTCCTCTTTTATGTGATGAACAGCAATTAATTGTATTTGTCTGTGGGCTGGGCAAAAGCAAAACAGGGGCGCGTGGTGGAACTATGGCGATTACGCACGCAAACCGTTATGAAGTGACCAAATAAGTAACTGCCGTGTCGAGTAGAGCATGAAATACTACTTTGTTCTATTTGAAATAATATTGAATTAGCAAAAGCGATGCCTCTTTGCAAATCGAATTAAACGGCATCTCCTAAACAAAAACTCAACAGCCAGGTTATATCCTTTAGTGTGCATAAGAAAGTGTTCACTTCTATATGCTCTATTTAGGCCAGATTCGATCTGTGTACGAAGGTGCGTATGCGGAGCGCAAGTTCTTCTGCTTCTTACGCAGTGGTTGCAATGACGTCGGAACGCCGAGCTTTGATTGGCTCTGATCGGAAGGATAGTGGGTAGATATGAATGCTAGCTGCCTTGAGGTCTACTCATTATCCTTCAGTCAGAGTCAATCGACGCTCGGTGTTCTGATGTCACCGAAACCCCTGCGCAGAAAGCAGAAGAACTTGCGTTCGGCATAGATTAGAGTGAACAATTTTGATCACTCCTTTCTGCATTATTCTTTGTCTGCATCACGGTGCTGAGTGTAAACAATGTTGGTAAGGAAAACAAGCGTTGTGATTGCCTCTCAGTGCTTCTATAAAAGGTAGACTGAAAGGGCTTCTCCTAAAACTTTCGTGACATTTTGAAAATATTGTTGCTCTTAGCTCACTTGCGTCGTCATCATATACAGGGCGCGGCAGTAAGGACTAACACATTTGGCACGCCTTGCAATATTCGATTTCTAAACATACATACCTGAAACTGGGTACGCGAACGTAGTTTCGCAAGACGTGTTATATGCGGATTTTTTTTCCTATGCCCTATCCTATTCCGGATGTTTATCGTCTACACACTGATTTGTGAGCTTGCTTACAGGTGGTCATTGTTCAAATATTTCGTTATAGGTATTGATTATCGCGATTATCTTGCTCATCGCCAGCCTCTGCGATTGGTTTTTAGCGTTTTTGCGTTCAGCAAGCCACCCGGGAGCGAGCTCATAAATCAGTGTGCAGACGACAAGCAGGCTGGTATAGGACATAGAAAATACACGGCCTCCGATTTCGCTTTATTTTTAATATTTCACTACCCCAGTATTGATCCCTAAAAATAGACACATATCCTGCGAAACTACGTTCGTGTGCCCGATTTCAAGTATGTACGTTTGGAATTCGAATTTTGTAAGTCGTACCAAATGCGTTGGTCCTTATGGCAGCACCCTGTTTATTGTGAAATGTATGTCGTAAACTATATTTCATTATATATATGGCGACGAGGTGCCTATTCTATGATTTTATTCACTGTAATTAATTTTTTACTTGAAGAGCACAACTGCAATTCAACTTTTAATACTGCGACGCAAACTTGTAACAATCACGGGTATTTTAGGCGACTCACCACACTACGCGACAACTTTTCGTTTCAGATAAAACACATGTGACTGAGCTAAACAAATGGATGTTGACTCGTATAAACACGACGTTTTCTATGTTAATCTAGATTTCCGAGAACTTTTGCGCCGAAAATAAATAACGCAATTTTTTATTTTTGGTACATGAAAATAAAAGTAAATTGTAGAAACGATAAAAAACAACAACAAAAAAACAATATATAGTTATTCGTTTCACGGCGAAAATAGTGCCTATTGCCAAACCAACGCGGGATATATATCCTAAATTTAGCGGTTCAAACCGGTTTGAACCGTTATTTTTGCTTCCCGGAACTGAACCGGAACTGAACCGGAAGCCGTGAACCCGAACCCAAACCGAACCAATGAAAATTTCGGTTCGACACTCTGCCAGCCACATAGTGCATTTCAAATATTGTCATAGGCAAAATTGGGAACTGTATTTCGCTGCTTTAGGTTCAAGGTTTCAATTAAAGTCACACTCTATCGGTGGAATTTAAATTTACTACAGAATGAGTGCAACCGGACTTATGTTTCGTCTATGCTTTCTTTGACAGGAAATACGGCGAAGACTTGAAATCCAGATGAGGATCGACGAAGAGAACCGAAAGTTGGAGGGCACTGTCGAAGAAACCAAGACCGTTCAACACTTCCAAGCCGACAGCGCGGAAACCGAGAGTTCAAGCGTTCCGCCGCAGGTGTTGCTGCAGACACCGACAACTGCGGCAGCGGACACACTGCTCGCCACGCCGAAGCCCGTGGCAGAAGCCGGGTCCACCGATCAGACGACCATCTACCGGTCCACAGTGCAGCAGTCCCATTCCTCCAGTCAAACCGTGACGTCCGACGAGATTAAAATGCGCGAGGTGTCTCCGACGCAAACGACGCCGGCAGAGGTAACTCAAGCCGTGCGGCCCAAGGTTCTCTACAAGGCTTCAGTGGGTACGGACACTGAAGACTTTGTGGACTCAACGTCGTCGGACACGCAGCAGCCTCAGGACAAGAGACGTCGCACGTTCGCGGGAGCCAAGTCCCAGTCCCTCGATCAACCGAGACCACCGGCCTCCCTGGGCAAGGTGGGACAACAGGCCCCGAGAGGAACGCGCATTAGTAATCTCATAAGGTCAGTACGCAACCTATAAATCACAAATACTTTCTTGGTTCGCACGTTTTTATCAACGATGCAGTTGTGACAGTGACAAGTAACAGGATTTTAAACCGGAATATTGGTCGACCTTTTCACTCTAAAGAAAGCCCATGCGTTTACTTTCCCGCACAACACTCGAAGAGCCAATCACCGCAACTTACGGAGGCAGCTCAGCGAATGACGATGCCGAAACATATGTTTAGGCCAAAAAAACGCAGTCTGAGTTGTAACATTAAGCAATTCAAAACGTCATGCTTGCATTGCTTAATGTCACAACTCGGACTGCGTTTTTTGGTCTAAATATATGTTTCGGCATCGTCATTTGCTTAGCTGCCTCCGTAAGTTGCGATGATTGATTCTCCGAGTGTTGTGCGAGAAAGTGGACACACGGGCTTTGTTTAGAGTGTATGGAACGGTGTACTTTTTCGCATATCCTATGGAGCAGATGGAAAGTATGCCCTCACGTCTCTTTTCCCTGTCCGTATATTTTCATTTTGTGCTCACGACGGCCGTGTCTCGATAGACAGGCACCAATGAAACTCTCACCGACTCGCCAACGACACCATGCTATAATCGGTGCCAGCTTAAGAAACACAGCCCTTGGCCAGCCCCGAGCAGCCAATGAGATTGCGGCATTCGTATATAAGAACGCCGACGAACGAATCCTGATCACAAGTTACGCCCTGCGTTTTTTTTTTTTTTTAAGCTTTCAGTAACTAGAGCAAACTTTCTTCCGCTCGAGTGTCGTGAACCCGTGGCACAAAAGGGTGTTTCGAAAATGAGTGGTACTAATACGGCTTCTTCATTATATCGGCGATGATCGAGTGCTCGCGGTCACTCAAAGGTAGCTATACAGATCTGCTGAAAGCGTGGTGCCTTCTGCCAGAACCCTGTCGAAGACGTCGCTCCAGCACACGGAGCCAGAAGGCGTCCTCTACCGCAGCAACAGTCGCTCCTCCCTTCACAGTGAGCTCTCGGACACATCGCACGTGCGCAGGGGAATTGCCAGGCACGGCTCCCTGGCGGAGTTCGATCGGCCCTTTCCTTCGGGTTCCAGCAGGAAGGACGACGACTCGTCATCGGTGGCCGGTGGAACGTCCAGCGGCTATCTCTGCGAGGTATGGCCGCGTCCTAAAAGCTATAATATATTCATTTCAGAAAACAATACAAATCAAGCTCTACGTGTACTCGCAACACTTGCATACTTCACATGTCATTCGACAGACACGCGCAGCCGCGTCGGGGACTTTGGGGCAAAGTGCTGGCTGAGTAGAAATCCCGAGCTGACGGGTTCAAATTCTGCCCTTGGCGCCCGCAACCTGATAGAGACGTATTCCTCACTAGGCACCGTGTGACATATATTTGTTGGACGAGATCACATGTGGTCTACATTAAGGGTCCTTCGGTGGGTGTACCAAATACCTTCGGTATAAGGCCCGTAAAGCCCCAAAATTTAATTTTGATAGACGAACGCCTAGTCCTTAGGATAAAGGGTAACTCCGATACATTTCCTCGATTTTAGGGTTACGTCTGTCTTTAGTGAATGAAGTGTCCCTAAATTACGAGGTGTATTTTTCTTTTATGCATTGTGTAGTTTTGTAGATACCTTATCTCACCGATTTTCTTTCGGGGGTGAGCGAAACCGAAACCACCGGCTCGAGCATGAGGGCAACCCTTATGAGCAGCTGCATGGTCATCCTGTGACGTAAAGTTCGTACCGCGGGACCGCAAAACGTGCGAGTGACCTAGTCGCAAGAGCAGTTCCGATCAGTCAGGTAGGATGCTACGGCTGTATTTTTTTTTTTTTTGCTTTACTATGCGGATATCAAACATCTGTAACAAATATTAAGGGTAACTTCTGTACATTTTCTCGATTTTAGGGTTACGACGGTTGTAGTGAAGGAAGTGACCCTAAAATACAAATTGTGAGTTTTTTTTCTTGATGCCTTTTGTAGTTTTGTAAATATAGTATCGCAAAGTTTTGTTTCGGGGTCTACGGCGAAACCGAAACTACCGGCTCGAGCATGATGGCAACCCTTGTGATCATCTACATGGCCATTGTGTGAAGCAAAGTTTGTATTGTGGTATCGCAAAACGTACGACTGGTCTAGTCGCAAGAGCAGTTCTGATCAGTCAGGTAAGATGCTACGCCTGTTTTACTGCTTTGCTTTGCAGATATAAAACTTCTGTAACAAATATTAATACTACACATTCATAAAGTTGCCGGCCGAAAAACGAGTTTGCCACGATGAATGTAGACTCAGAACGAGCCCCCACTTACCTTCTGAGAAGAACTGCACTCTAAAAAAAAAAAGCCCTTGCGTCTGCTTTCCTGCACAACACTCGGAGAACTAATCGCCGCAACTTACGGAGGCAGCTCAGCGAATGACGATGCCGAAACATATGTTTAGACCAAAAAACTGACAGCCCTTCCACCCCGTGAAAAGGGAAGTCCAGCGAACCTGGCGCTCTGGTAGAGACAATGACGTTTTATTATAGCGTGGCTACGCCAATCACGGCGCAGGCTCTAGTGCGCCGCAAAGGTGGCCGCCGAAGAGCGCGCGGCATTGCGCAATGTCAGGGGGAGAGAAACGCCGCGCGTGGCGAGGAGTATACACGACTCGGGAAAGAGGCGGCGGCGGTGGAGAGGAGTATAAAGTGGGGCGTACATCGTTGCGTTTGAAAATTGTTGGTCTACGCTAGTCGGTCTGTCGCCGGAGACGATCCGCCAGAACCTAGCCATAGAAGCTTCGCTGTAAAAACGCAGTCTGAGTTGTGACATTAAGCAATGCAAAACGTCACGCTTGCATTGCTTAAAGACCGACGACCAGTTCGCGCTTTCCACTTTTTCCCCTCTTCCTTCTCTCCCCCCTTCTGCCCTGTCCACCGTTGCCCGTTTCCTCCTCCCCCATCGTAAGGAGGATCTTCTGCCTTGCAGCATCTGGAGTCTGGTCGTCGGCCTTTAAAGGAGCTGTGCAACGATATTCAATTGGAATGTTTTTCACTTTACACGAGCTTACTGGCACTAGTGGGACTCAAGGATACTCGCATGCAATGCCACTGGCCAAGAAACTCCTTTGTTGCGGTGTAATTTCAAGGACAAAAGCGATCATTTTCATTCAATCTCTCCCTTGCAAAATTCGATGACGTAACGCGGGGATCCTTTAATGTCACAACTCAAACTGCATTTTTTGGTCTAAACATATGTTTTGGCATCGTCATTCGCTCAGCTGCCTCCGTAGAGTTTACAGTCGTGTCTCGTTAATATAGACCTCGTTGATATTGATACCCCATTATATGGAAACCATTTTCGGGGACAAACTGCGAAAATACGTGCAATTTTGTTTCGTTATTATGGATAACTCACATTATGAACGATCTTTTGGGGAAGCGGAGATGTCCATATTAACGAGACATCACTGTACTATCTTGGTGGTGTGCAAAACACGTTGCAGAAGCTTTGTAGAAGCTAATCGTAAGTTCACGGTGAGCAGAAACTGACTTAACTATGGCCGCCAGTGAATGCCACCTTCGGCACCACTATGTGCTTCAGCGAGCAGTGAGTCAATATTCTTCGTGCGCGATCGCCGAAGAGCACTTACAAACTACGGCCGCTAAAACATACCAAACAAGCAGACATCATCTGTTGGGACGGCTGAAAACGCAGCAGCAAAACACGGCGAAAGAAATGGCAGTATGAACAAGAAACCTCCTTGAAAACATGGACGACATCAGGGCACAAGGTCGCTTGACAAACGACCAACCCGCTCAATGATCGCCGAGAAGCTGGTGGTAGCATTTTTAATATCGGTTTCAGAGTGGATCGTGATTTCCCATTAGTGTAATATTTTGGTAGTGCTCGTATTTAGTCTGTAAATTGATATCAGTCATTTACTTTGTTTCGACTTTTGACCGGAGTTACCCTTTAATACACATTCATAAGTTGCCGGCCGTAAAGCTAGTTCGCCACTATGCACACAGGCTCAGCGCACGCTCAAAACGAGCCCCCATTTATCTGCTGAGAAAAAAACTATGCAATGAACGTTGCAGAAGTGCTGTTGAAGCTAATCGTAAGCTCGCGCTGAGCAGAAACGGACTACACTATGGCCGCCAGTGCATGAATGCCATGCACCGTCGGCACCACGACGCGCATGAGCGAGCGGGGAGTAAATATGGAGTTTTAGAATAACGTACGCAATATTAGCGCACGCTAGCCCTAAATTTAGTACTTGCGTTAGCGCACGCTACGCAACACAGTTTTAGAACAGCGTTTCTCCGCCGCGACGAAAAAACCCGAGCATCTCGCGCTTGCAACGCCACCGAGATACAGTAGCCATTTTTGTTTCATACTCGAAATGCTGAAACTTTAGAAAAAAGAGTTTTTTTTTGGTCTAGAGTAAGGGCTGGTTCACACATCTGCGTTGGTTGCGTTCGCATGCAACCTAAACGACCGTAACGACAAAGTCACCGGGACAAGCGTTCGCCGAACACAGCATGGCAAGTGATGCAAGGGGTAGCTTCGCGAAGCAATCCATGAGCCACGGTTGTTGCGGTGTTTTTGTCGTTACGGTCGTTTCGGTTGCATGCGAACGTAATCGTTGCAAGTGTGTGAACCAGCCTTAACATTATAGATTTGTTTAAATATGAGAATGCGACGCGAGCGTTCGACCGGTCGTTTCAGCTTGCGTCGCCTCGGCAAGAAAGGTCTCGTGTTGTACTGACCTTTGCACACCGTACCTTCGCCGAGAAATGTTCTCGCGTCGCAAGCAGCAAGTCTACGGCGATCGTCGCCCACCTTACTGGGTCTTCCAAACCGTTTGTGACGTGCTCCTCCAGTAGGAGTGCAATGTCATCCTGTATTGAAAATCGCACTCGCGAGGGTGCCGCCGACGTCGAACTCACGACGGCCGCCAAACCGGCCCCAGCCGCTGGCGGTTGTGGTCCTGGGAGCCGCCATTTTCTAACCGTACTCGTTCTTGGCTTTAGCCAACATCTCGCGCATCACGAATCCTCCTTGGAGGACCGCAAAGTCTCTTTGCGTACGCACGCAACTTCCGCAAAATAGCGTACGCTAAAATAGCGCACGCAAGGCGCAAAGCGCGGTTATCGTTCTGCGCATGCGCAGTGGCGACGACGCTATTCTTTGCGTACGCTATTTTAAAACTCCCTAATCTTCGTGCGCGATCACTGAGGAGCACTCACAAACTACGACCGCTGAAACATAAAATAACCGCCCGCTGGGACGACTGAAAACGCAGCAAAAAACACGGCGAAAGAAGTGGCAGGGCGAACAAGTATATCTCCTTGAGTATGAACAAGACATCGGGGCACACGGATGCTTGACAAACAGCCAACCCGCTGAATTCCCGCTAAGAAGCAGGTGGTAGCATTTTCGATATCGGTTTTAGGGTGGAATGAGGTTTCCCATTACTGTAATAGTTTGGAAGTGTTCGTATTTAGTCTCCATAAATCGGTATCAGTTATAAAGTTTAGTTCAACTTTTCACCGGAGTTACCCTTTAAAAAAAGGATAACAGTAACAATGAGGCCTCGTGGTTGGTTCTCAGCGGTTGATTACCTCAAGCTATTGAGGCTTGCCATAAAATGGGATTCAGTGAAAATGTACTGCTTGGTTTGGTCAAAAAACCCGAACTGTTAGCAAGAGCAGTGTAACTGGGCAGTATATAGAGCGTTTTTGGTGTATATTGGCGCGTAGCGCTAAGCATTGCTGCTCTTTCATAAATTCTCATGGAAGCAAAAGCTCTTTGGAAAGTTACGCCCTCCGCACTTTCGTCTTTGAAGGCCGGTTCAGACTACTTGCGTTCCACTATACTCCGCTCACCCTTAAAGGTGACCTGAAGAGGTTTCTGAGCCGTTAAGGCCGGTTCAGACACTTGCGTTTGAGTGCGTTTGACTGCGTTGCGTCGAGAACCGAAAACGAGTCACCGGCACATCTGTGCTTCGTATGAATCGTGGAATCCAATTCAAGGAATCATCTTGGCACGCGATATAAGCACCAGGGATGTCCTGGTTTCTCGCAGCCGCAACGCAGTTCAAACGCAGTCAAACGCAACTGTGTGAACTTAATTGTGGTGCAGACTAATATACGTATACACGATTGCAAGCAAAGCGACTGGCGGGAAAGCTCATGCGATTTCAAGCTTGCCAAAGCTATCTTCACGCGCACGTTACACGTGCTTGCACGCCTGAGGCACCAGTCGTGATGCCATGCTTGCAATTGTCTGTAGCGCTACAATAAACTAAAGCATAAATAAACAAAACACAAAAACACTGGTGTTTGATATTTTACAAACCAATCTAACCGGCTAGTTTGACTGGTTCCCGCAATGGTTGCCACTGCGGCAATGCATCGAGGTAACTATAGTCTTTCTGCAAGTGCGGCAACCTCGCTGGAGTATACGAGACCGTACCAGCAGTCTCGTGTACTGCCGCCTTCCTCTCATGAACTAAAGTTTGTCGTGGCGTCAAGGATGCGCCGAACGCTTGGTGAGATCGGCCGCTTGAGCACCAACGAGCAGACTATAGGGAGTTCTAGTAGACAGTTTTCAAAGGCCCGCTACTGCTATGGGCTCGCGCTTCAGAGCATTCATCTAAGTGGCAGTGCGAGCTCCCGCTACAAATAGCGTGGCCTGACAACACGATCTACTAAAACTTTCTATTGGTTGGTTCTGAATTGAGTCCTCGCTAATCGTGGCCTTTTCGATCCTCACCCGGATTAGACATCAGGTCGAAGCTCGAACTGGCATTTGACCTGATGTTTTATACGGTCTCACCAAGATTATTTAACAAGGCAGACGAGGCATACCCTCCCTGTCTCCTTTGCGCCAGGCAGCTGAAATATAATCACCATGTAAACGGCTAACGCTCCAGAACGTCACCATGCATGCTCCGTACTGAGAATTCAGAGTGGTTAATCTTCAGTTTATGAAAGGCGCAAACGAACCATCACAAGACCTTGCTAATAGTTTGGCTCAAAACATCCTGCGCGGTGATTAAAGAATTTAGAAATCAAGCCCCGCTGACTTCAACAAAGTGTACAGAAGCGGACGAAGAGTGATGCCCAGTGCATGAAAGCAGACACGACAATCACTGCACCATTCTAACCCAGAGTTATTGATTTTTAGCTGTGCTTTCGAGTCGACACCCTTTGGTTCTCTGGTTTTCAATCGTCGTGTCCATTGATGCTTGCATGCTGAGGGAATCAGACATCACTTTCAATGAACAGTTTTACAAATTCATGATTAGAGGATCGGTAATTTGGACACTGAGACAGAAAGCGGGAGGGCAATATGCCGAAGAACACGATTTGAATAGCGCGAGAGCGCGCTTGGTTGAAGCCGAAATTGCACCAGCTTGCTCTCGAAGCCCGGAAAATCGTCCGGTTTGTCACGCAGATCCCGCACTGGACTAATTAATTAGAGCTCGCAGTGCCACAGCCGGTAACTCGCCGCCTGAGATAATAAGTTCCAACTCGTTCAAGGGGCCGTGCAATGTTATTAGGTAGGAATGGTTCTCACATTACACCAGCTTACTGGCTGGTTTCTTATGAACTCAAACACGCGTGTCGCGGTGAGTATCTTGACTGGCCTGAAAAAAAACAAAAAAAACAACAACAACAAAAAAACACATGTATTAGCCCTACTTCCGTAATGAACAAAGCCGCTATTCTATATTTTGTTTAGAAAACGTATTTCCTTTTACAAAAATCGTTAAGTGGAGCAAGGTGAAATGCTAAACTTCGGCTGCTCGATTTTTTTACCGGTTCTGCCAGTCATTATAATTAGGTAAAAACAAAAATAGTCAATAATATTTCTTATGAATGTATACTAAACGGTATTTTTTGTCTAATCTTTTTTTAAATAAAGTTGATGCAAAAAAAGAAAACAAAAAGTCAAACGTCTTACCTGTGACGTTATCCCTCTCGAAGAGTGTACCGACTCAATACTAACGGCTGTTAAAAACCAGAAGACATTTACAACCGGTAGAACTGGTGTTGTAGCTAGCATTCAGCCACCTGCTTCAGTTTTAACGTAAAACGTTACTTCGCTACGGGTTCGGCATTTCGTGAAGCCCAGATAAAAGCGTGGCCGCGAGACTCGACACTGGTTGGTTGACGAGTGGGAGAGGAGTGAGGTGCTCGACACTGATTGGTTAACGAGGAGGTCGTGTGACCATAGGGGTAGACGAGGAGGAGCGAGGTAGGCGAGGAAGAGCTTTACCACCTGTGCGCACTGAGGGAGAGGAGCTTGAGAGTATGAAGGGCTCTAGATTCTAGAAGATCGCCAGGTTTATCAGCCCGAGTAGCGGTAGTGTCACTCATTCTAGGAACAACTATCAAGTGTACACATGGTACGCGTTAAACTATCTGATGAAGAGCGCCGTGTACGTAGGCATCTGGCGTCTTGAAACTCAGAGTAGCGCTAAACGTTTGGGGTGCTTGAACGTTTCACGTATGCAACTCAATCGCCTAGCAATTTTTCATATATTTTTACATTAGAAGTTGCTTGTGTCCAGTTTTAACAATGGCCGACATAAAAAAGATTTATCGAAATGAACGTTTTCGTTCTGTGAAGCTCCTCAGCTTGGATATGCTGAGGCCAACCATGTCCCCTCACAGCGCTGCTGCGATGACGAATACCGGCATACACTTCCACGATGACTGACTTGGGCACGAGCATACACTCTAAAAAAAAGCCCGTGCGTCTACTTTCCTGCACAACACTCGGAGAGCCAATCACCGCAACTTACGGAGGCAGCTCAGCAAATGACGATGCCGGAACATATGTTTAGACCAAACAAATGCAGTCTCAGTTGTGACATTCAGCAATGCAAAACGTCACGCTTGCATTGCTTAATGTCACAACCTAAACTGCCAAAACTGTCAGACTGAAAAAAAAAAGTATATATCTTTTTTATTTTATTTTATTTATTTTTTTTTTTTTTTCCGTGGGAGTTATGTGTTTGGATCGTCAGCTCTCGAGCGCGCTGCGCGCATTCGAGATATCACTCCGCGGTTCCACCGGTCGGAGACGGGAGGGTCCTTCACTTGCTTGGCTCACAGTGGTCCTGGTTTCGGAACATGCTCCTTCTATCGCCGGAGATGACCTCGGTGTGTTGCGATCTTTGATTGTTTTTCTAATGAGGAAGTCGGCCACGCATCGTCATGATTTAGGGATTTCTAGGACGCTTAGAGCCAGCAGAGTGAGTTATCGCCATTTTTAGGCGATCTCAGAAACCTGTTGATCGACGTTGCAGCGCCCTAAAAAACTGTCACTCAAGCTTTCACACATACAAGGAACAAAACTCGCACACAGCACTCACTAACAACTTTGTATTGCGTGATTGACTTCTTCTTCTACTTCATTTTTGAAACGATTTTGAAATAGAAAAAGACAAAAAATAAAACAAAAACCAAAAAAATTCCCTTCTAACGCACAGGCAAACCTGCGGCTAAATAATCAATCTCTTTTTGTGACAGTGTTATATACGGCGTACAAACACATTTGTCCTCCAGTCGTATGAAGTTCTCGGCTTCGATAATTTTCCTCGTTAATGGACCTTTTTCACATACCGACGGCACCAGGCGGTGGCTGCACGAACTAAAAATCGAGGAAGTGACCTACCTGCGCTACCAATCGATAATGGGAGCTACGCTACCAGTTTCTTCGCTCTCCGAGCAGCGGCGCGTGCCCAAGGCGACTCTAAAGAGGGGGATCTGTGGCGTCCACCCAAACGTCATGTTTTTCTTTCCGTCCACTTTCTTTTTTTGTGTAACACAATTATATATATGTTGCAATTACGTGTTCTATTTGCTGATCCACAGCCTCCTTCCGAATTTCCTCGATTTCTAGTGCCGACTTTCCCGCTTGGCATCGAGTGCTCGCGCGTGCGCAGAACGCTTCTCGGAAAAGGTCCATTGGTTGATACTTTTGCCTAACACGGTGCGGTTGTTGAAATGTGCCACACACCCACAATCCCGACAGTTTATTCCATAAGTGGCCAGAGTTCGCGTTGACGATGTTGTTGTGGTGTTCACGAAGGCGGTCATGGTATTCACACGAGGGAGAAATCCCGGGGATTTCTCCCCGGCACGCGCGCCTCACGAGATGAAAACGCGAGGCCTTTGCACATCGCAAAGCCTGACGTTTTCGTCGTGGGATGCGCGTGCCGGGGAGAAATCCCCGGGATTTCTCTCTCGTGTGAATACCCCTTTAAGGGGGATTCAACCGCTATTTATTTGTACCCTTTTCCTCATAGATGGCGCAGAATTTTTCCGGAACAAACGAGTTGCATGTTCGCAGCGGCGCATGCAGGTCGGGCGCTCGAGGTGGGCTCGGGCCACGGGCTGTTCGCCGCCGATCTGGAGCTAGATCTTCTTCGCTCAGCGTCCGCCGCTGCAGGGAGCGTCCAACAGGCGGCGCGAGATACGAGCCAGTGCATACGTCGATTACAGTGGCTTACAAAACGTAGAACAAGCTCTGATTTACGAATGGATTCGAAGTTCCGTCCACGTTCGAAATTATCGAAAGCACAAGGTACGGCGTTGCGGCCGTTTGGATGAGGACATTTAACGCACAAACGTTGTTTTGAAAAAAAAAAGAAAAAAAAAAGGTTTATTTTTAGAGTAATTTAAAGCTAGAAAACAAAAAAAGAAATAAAATGGCAATTTTGCACTTCCTATGTCCTATATCGGCCTGCTCTTCGTCTGAATACTGGTTTGCAAACCCGCTCCCAGGTTGTGTGGAGTAAAGCCCATCTATCCTGGGGAAAGTGGCGCCAATCATTTTTGTGGAAATGCTCAAGACACGTGCCGCGCGCCACTTCTGGGAAGAACTAGAGCCACTAAATGAGCTGCGCTTAAGGCTGAACTCCATGGGACGAATTATGTGACGAATAACTGGCGAACGCCGCCCGACGGCACGCTCGCTTTGCGCGCGACGTAGCAGCCACTGTGTTGATTCCACGCGCAGAGCAAAAGCCGCCGGGCAAAATTCGTCGGTTATTCGCAGCATATTCGTCCCATGGAGTTCAGCCTTTAGAGTATCGGCACACTGTTCCCCAACATTGTTGTGGGCGCCGACATTTTTGTGCTTGTGCAGAGTAGACACAACTGCCGATCGGCATGATTCAAAAATGCGACTTCCTCAGCTTTAGACATGGTGTTAGAAAGCATGTAATATTGCTTTGCTCTGTCGCGAACTGTTTAAACATTTGTGGAGGACGCAAAAGCGTTTCCTGTGATTTGAGATAAATCTTCAGATAACTGGCAACCATGATTTTAAGCCACAATATGAATAAGTGTCGTTACTCTGAAGCGTACCTTATTTAGTGACACCATTGAAGAATGATGGCGTCTGAAATCTAGCTCAGTGCTGCGCTGTCCCGCCATGATCTTCCCTAGTGGCACTAAATAAGCTACGCTTCAGGGTAACGACACTTGTCAATATCGTGGCTTAAAATTGTGGCTGCCAGTTATCTGAAGATTTACCTAAAATCACAGGAAACGTTTTTACGTCCTCAACAAAAGTTTAAACACTTCGCGACAGAGCAAAGCAATATTCCGTGAGCTTCCTAACACCGAATTTAATGCTGAGGAAGTAGCAATTTTGAATCATGACGATCGGCAGTTGCGTCTGCTCTGCATAAGCACCAAGATGGCGGCGCCCACAGCAATATTGGGGAACAGAGTGCCGACCCTAAGCATAGCTCATTTAGTGGCGAGGTTCACACTTCTGTGCGGCGAGGTCTACACTCCTGCACGTCCAGAGGTGTGGACCTGGTCGACGAGGTCCACACTTCTGCGCGTCGAGTCAAAAGCAACAAGAAGCAACCGTTTCCCACCCGTGAATTGTACCAAGGAGTTCTCTGTCCAAGCAAGTGGCGCGGCTCTACTACTCGTCCACAATCGCGCGCCAAGTGCACAACAGCTGACAACATATGGCAAGAAAGGACACTTTCCGTCTATCTGTTAGCGAAAAAGAACCACTCAAATACACAAAGCCATGTTGCACTCGAGTTATCCTCGTAAATTGTATAAGTTGAAGGCGCTGCCGGCAAGTGCAGACTAAATTCATTTGATAAAATTCACGCTTACAAGTACCGCCAACCGTTATTGTGGAAACGCGCAAGACACGTGCGAGGAGCGGGTGCTCCGCTGCCATTTGCTTCGAAGGGCCGCTCATTTCATGTACTGCGCCGATAACTGCTTCCAAGGGCTGCTCGAGATACGGGCCCCGTGCACTGGCGCATTTGACACTACTTGCAAGACATACGCGAACATATCGAAGGGCTTTAGTCCAGACCACGGTGGTCCAGACAGATAAAGAGGGATCGGTGGCCACGTGCAATAAAGAAAGAAAAAAAAGGATCGGTGGCTGAGTGGGCTAGAGCACACCAGCTTGGAGCACGTGGAGCGAAAGCTCGCGCTGTATAACCCAGGGATCCTGGGTTCAATCCCCACCCCTTCCCGTTAAAGACCCCATACTAGCGGTTGTACTGCACTGGCTAGATTGCTCACCTACAGCTGGGAGACAAGTCGCCCGTTGAGGCAGACTATGTTCTAGGAATCTAGGCTGTACAAAGATACACACCCCAATTTGTTTCCAGACAGGTAAGGTAGCACCGCTTCATTCCACCGTGACATAATAAGATCACTGTTGAAAGAGGTGTTCATAACGGACAATAGCATAGTGAACTCCCGAGGTTATTTATGAAGACACTAAAATTATTTAGAGGTTCATTTGAGTTTGCCAAAAAATTAGAAAGCTAAAGAGAAAAAAAAAAAAAAAAACGTACGCCTTACTTTAGGTAGAAGCGTATTTTCTACCTATTGATAGTCCATTTGGTTTTCTTAGTAATCTGCAAAACGGGAAGTGTTAAACTTAGAAAAAAAGTGTTTCGGGCGCCAGAACGCTAACGTCAAAATGCAATTTGCATCTCAGAGTAGGCACCTGTTTGTTGGATAAGAAAATATGTTGTAATTGTTCAAAATAATAGAAATCATGCTTCTTTTTTTTGTTTTTCATACCCACTAGCCACCAAACAAGGTCTACAGAGAATGAAAATATCTGAAATAATCCTTCATAAAATAAATGTTGTTCGGAATAAGTATTTTAGCCTTCTTTGCAACTCCTTCGAGTGTATTTTTTTATTTCCAAATACATATATGTAGTGTGCCTTCATGTGCGCTTTGCTTAGGGTGGAAACATCTGGCCATTTCGTCCCACACTTTTATTTTATGTTATTTTTTTTGGTTCAGAAGCGCGTGAAAGCGCGTGTCCCGGCACGCGTTTGTGGCGCTGACTGTGCTATGGCGACATTTCGTTTTCGTCGATTTATCTGTATTTTACCCGTGGGCGCCCTTTGCAGAAGGACATTGAGGCACCCTACATATTAGCATATCTCTGTTCAACCCTGCACGATCTTAGGGTGCTTACGTGCCACGCTTGCAGCGTATGCCAGCGTTTGACCACGCGCGCTAACATAGCACGCACAAAAAAATAGAATCAACAAAGGTATCGCCTTCAGAGCCTTATCAGGCGTTTCGCTAGGAGTCTGCTGATGACTTGTTACACTTTTTTTGCAGCGTTCAAAAAGCGCCGACAAACACAGCGGGAAGTTAGTCAGGTTTGAGGGCACCTGGTGCCTTCGTTGGAGATGAAAGACAGTGCAGTATACCGCTGCCTATCTGACGTCTTTAGCGTGCATCACGCAAAAGTGATACATGACAGCACGCCGGTATGATGCTCATCCAGATTGAAACGGGCAGAGGCGGTGGATTGAATGCACGATCAGTGAGCTTTTCAGCGTAAAGGCCGGCTCAGACACTTGCGTTTGAGTGCGTTTGACTGCGTTGCGTCGAGAACCGAAAGCGAGTCACCGGCACATCTGTGCTTCGTATGAAGCCTGGAATCCAATTCAAGGAATCATCCTGGCACGCGATATAAGCAGCAGGGATGTCCTGGTTTCTCGAAGCCGCAACGCAGTCAAACGCAGTCAAACGCACTCAAACGCAAGTGTCTGAACCGGCCTTAACGGCTCAGAAACCTCTTCAGGTCACCTTTAAGGGTGAGCGGAGTATAGTGGAACCTAAACTCACTGAATACTGGGAACGTAGCGCCATTGACTTCCCTACCTGCTAGCCGGACACAAGCAGATTCTAACATACAGACAACCAAAACCTCGAAAGTAGAACACTGTACTCAAAAGGCGATTCGCTAATCTGATTAGAAAATTTATTTGAAACACTGCGGACAGGACGTATTATGTAAGAAACGCGCGGAGATTAAGAACACTATGTACATAAGCGAACCAGTGTCTGTACAGTTGACGGGTTTTTGCCTCGCCGCCACACGCACAGGCCCGAGGGCGCACTGATTAGAAAATTTATTTACAACACTGTGGACAGGAATATGCAAGAAACGTCTACGTTGCCATGAAAATCGCGATCTTGTTCCATTCAAATCATCGGAGCTTCCAGAGGGTCGTTCTAAACCAGTCGCGCCAAGATCACCATGGGGCATCATCGTACTGGAAGCGTTCCTCGCCAATAAAAACGTCTTTAGCACTGTGTATGCAGTCAACTTATCAATCATGCCTATCTCCACGGATCTTTTACAATTATATTGTTTTTCTTGCGTATTTTAAAACAGCAAACGTATTTTTCAGCGCCTCCAAGAACCGACATAGCATGTGGTGGTGGTACGAAGATGTACGCTTGTTTCGCCGGTGTGGGGATAGCAAAATCTCGTTATACAAGAAACGTCTCCATAAAGCTACCCGTCACCAGCGAATTTAGATCGACTCACCAAGAACGGAGGGGTCAACGAGAAATTGCTCATTTCACGGACCAAGATGGTGACCATACGGAGAGCTAGGCGCTACTTTCCTAGGATTCAGTCACTTTAGTGGAACCCAAGTATACCTACTCGCACGCGGCGCTACTGACCAAGAAGCTCTTTGTCGCCACGTAATTTCAAGGGCAAAAGCGGACGTTTTGCAGTCTCTCCTTCGCAAAATTTGATGGCGAAGTTGTGTGGATCGCATTGTTGGCGTTGTCAATATTCGCAACTTTCACGACCTATAGGGGGCGCACTGGTACCTATCAAAATGGCTGTCATCTGGATGATCGTCGTAGAACAGCAGTACGAGGCTGGGTCCGCGACGCGTAAGTAATTCTAGTGTTGCTATATACGAGCAGTATTAGAGCCTTAGATTATTTTTTCAAAACAGGAAGGTGTAGGCAAGCACCTTTATTCTGAAGCCTATCATCCAGGAGCTAGGGAGCACGATTCTCACACCACGGTACCACCATCGCTGAAAGTTGCGAGTCGTCAAGCTTTGCGATTCCCAGCATTTCGACACCAGACTTTGCAATCCCCGCGGTGACGATATTTAAATGCGACTCATAGAGTGGACACGAGCACTTCGTGAGCA
Source organism: Ixodes persulcatus (assembly GCA_013358835.2). Classification (NCBI taxonomy): domain Eukaryota; kingdom Metazoa; phylum Arthropoda; class Arachnida; order Ixodida; family Ixodidae; genus Ixodes; species Ixodes persulcatus. The sequence goes on from JABSTQ010011052.1 coordinate 2,624,274, forward strand.
TTCGATTTGGGCTCGTAACAATCAATGCCTCGACATGTATTCGGGTAGTGGCTCGTGACCAATCGCTGCGACGACGGGAAGAGCCGAACCTTAACAATGCACGGAACTCAACTCCTGCCCTTTGCTTCGCCAACCCTACCCCATGGATATATGATGAACATTGGCGGCATATGAAACTCCACGCTGTTTAAAAACAAGTCAGCGTTTGCCCGCACCAGGTGTGGCCAATGCGCGTGCGCGGAAACCAGATTCCCGTGAAGTGTGTGCGCATGCGCAGTGCCGACAGCAGCGCCACCGCAGCGGCATGACGTCGGAGCCACACGTTGGCGTATAATCAGCTCCAGATCACGTGACCGCTTATTCTGCCTACGAGTTGAGGGGGTCAACGCTGCTCGGTTTTCTTGACTTTTTTTTTTTTCCGACTGCTATTGCGTGGAGAAAAACAAGAACAACAACAACAACGCGTGTTTCACAGGTTTCGAATGTCAAGGCATAACTGCAAGCGGCATTTATCAAACGTACCAAAATTGTTGCATTGTCCCTTTTAGTGTCATTGAATACTGTGTGAGAGTACCGCATTCCCATTCCTTAGTGCTTTGCCCACGCTTTGCGTACAACAGACTCACTCTAGCCGAGTATGTTTTGATTTGCTGCGGCTTCATTGAACGGTAGAAGTCATGTTACCCGTCTGCGCGGTGACGTGGCGGTCGAATCGTTCCCACGAGCCATCGTTTTGTGGACAGCCAGCTTCTGCTGCACAACTGGGGGTCGCTTCTTAGCCGTATAGTGCATGCTTGCTACACCCTCGGGTACAGAAGCTGGTCAGAAAACGGCAAGAAACTTCGGCTTTCCGTCAGACAACAAAGCTACTGCGAAGGGGAGGAGCACTTGGCGTGCCGTTATTAAACGAAAGAATTCCCAGGCCAATGCAGGAAGCACAACCTTTGTGAGGTGAGCACTGGTCTTCTCCGCGCATTGCTCGCCGCCTCGCAGCCGATCAGGCTGCTTCGACTGAGCTTGGTTCGGCACGAACGGTGCTTGGAAGAACGGCTGCTTCTGAAAAAGATAATAAGATAATAAGATGCGTATGAAGCGTTTAAACCAATTAAGCAAACAGTCTTGTGTTGTTTTCCTGCCTTGTGGCGCAAGAAACACTAATTAAGCCTTGACAGCAGTCTCAGCTAGCTATGTCACTTGATGTCCCAAGTGAAAGAGATGCATCTCTCTGCTCAGAGTATGAATGATGACCCAAACATTCTTGGTATTTCAGATTTAGATATCATATCATGCCATGCTTGTAACTTACCGCCAGTTTTATTTGCTTGCATTAACCGTTAGCAGAGATGGCGTTGACTCCCAGCTGCATTGAGAATCGTCATGGGGAAATTATTGGACCTCACTGCAAGCTTCATCTGGCCAGCAGAGCAATTTTCAAGCTATCACAACACCTTGAGACTATGTTTCATTTTGTTCCTGTTCCTGTCCAGGACATATTGGTGCCGCTTGTATGCAGTTGTAAAATAAATCGCGGAAATTCTGCAGCGTTTATACGACTGTCTTTTGCATGCTCAAAAAGCGTAAAAACATCCAGCGGCTCAATGTAATGACAGAAATACGCAGCAAAACTCTAAGCGACAAAGTTCGCAGCTTCAACGGAAGCACGGCACGGACCACCCTCGTCGAGTGAATTATTAGTGTGTCTGGATATTTAAACAGTGAGAGGTGACTCACCTCAAAATGAGATAGATATCTGACCAGCGCTGCTACTGCTAACCTGGGGTCCTTAACGTGAACCACGGAGTAATGATTATACGAGTGCAGCTATTAGTGCGTTGCAACTCAAGAAGGTAGGGCGAGGGAAAGGAAGGCCAACGCTGGAGAGAGGAGGTGGTTTCCCCCTTTCCTCTCTAGCGTTTCGTCTGCTTCTCCCTCGCCATCCTTCCTTTCCCTCGTCCTACCTTCTTGAGCTGTAACGTACTATAGACTGCAATGTAAATGTTGTCGTGAATGATTTAAGGTGGGTGTCCACAGCGCCACACACTTACCTGAAAATCCTGTCGAAAACGTCAACGGCGCGCTATCCGTACAGGTATCGTATAATGTACTATGCTAGGATCCAAAATGGCGGCACGGATATAGATGAATTTGAGCGCCACGGCGCGGAGCATTGGCGCTTTCGGTACTTTGGAAACCTATTCAGTGACTCTAGTCCCTTTATATATACCAGTGGTCTCAAACCCCTTTGGATCGAATGCAAATTTGTTTAAATGAATTTCCGACTCATGTAGACATTTTTTTTTTAATTGTGCTGCGTTCAAACGACTACTTGATATGCATATTTTTGAGTTTCTGATTTGTGAAATGTTTTAATTTCGAGAGCATATGTAGGGTTTAAAGTTGTGTACTGTTTCCTATTTTTTTCCCCTTTTAACTTTTTGTGTGCTGGCCACCACATTGTAACCAATAGGTTGTTCTGGGGCATGACACAAATAAAGGATTATTATTATTATTATTATAAACTCCCTCGTGTGTGGGGGCCAGAAAGCCGACACCGGAGAAACCAAGGGCCAACGTAAAGCTGGGGGAAGGGTGGGGGGGGGGGGGGGGGGAGGGGAAGTGTTAAAATACTTGAAAGAGATTTCGTTCTCTATGCTTTTGGCAAACTCAGAGTTTTGCCAGTGACATCTTTACACTTGATTTGTTTATATGACTACTTTTGGCCCTGACCTGATGTGATAACAAGAATTAAAATGACATCGCGCCGCCAACGTGCTGGCATTTTTAATAAAACAAGAGAGCAAGTACATAGTCGTTCCCGTTGCTCAATTCACTCAAAAATTAACGAAGCTCGACATGTCTCTAAAAACAATCAGTTAATTCGACAGTTCTTGCTTTCCTGGCGATCTTTATTACAACACCCTGGACAAATACTTCTCTTCTTTTAATGGTGATACCCGAGCTCGTAGCTTTATCATTGGCAGTTGCTCCACCTGATCGAGAGTCTGCGCAGCCGAGATGCGTCCTTCAACGAAGAGCTCCCGTTGGCAGTTTAGTAGCGGAAGTTTTGTACTGGTAAAAGCGAGCGAAATGAAAATGAGTACTTAAAATCGAATTAATTAAACGCATCTTGTTCAGGGTGAATTTTCCTGCCAAAAATAAACGTTGTTGCTTACTGAGAGAACGTGGTTGTCCTGTGCCTGTCCTCCGCGATTTATTTTTTCTACTTTAAGTAAAAAAATTGTAGTGCATTTCAGAAAGCTGGAAGCAAAATAATAAAGCGAAACAAAGGGTAAATGAACACATATAAGCATAAACTATGTGAATACATTAAAAGAGCAGAGCTACTTTTCGAGTGAAAGTGAGTCGGCGAGATGAGATCACTGTGGCGCATGCCATTTCTAGCGTTTGAGACGAGGGAACCGGAACTCGTAGCCGGTTGCCTGCGGGCCATGTCCCAGCGAATCGCGGGCCGCATGCGGCCCGCGGGCCGCGTGTTTGAGACCCCTGATATAGACAAAGAGCCCTTGCCACACGAAACGGAAGCCAGTTTCGCTTGCTGTGCTGATGAATTTGGAAGGGCCTTGATTCCGGGGGTTCTCTATATGAAGGGGCCGTGCAACAATGTTGGGACTTCAATCAAATAATTGTGGTAGTTGTTCCCTGTCATGTTTGGATTAATGAACTGAAAACAAACTTTGCCCACACGCGTTACTTCTTTAGAAACAAAAAATCAAACAATGGGCCTTTTTTTAGGTATGGCCACGATCGTGGCGCGCACTCCGGGGTCTCCGAAATCGTCGCTCCGTCGTCCACGCCAGCGCGCGCGTGTCTCCCGATCCGTATGTCGACGTGTGTTTGCGCAGTTCCGTCTTTTGCCATTGTGCACGTGTCTTTCTGACGTCGTTTCAAGTGCATCTTTGCTTTGAAATAGCTGAGGACGACCCTGGACGATTAACAAAAGCCACTACCTACAATACAGACGACCTTGTTTGTCTTTGTACCTTCAAAGATGGATAAACCGCCGACGTCACGTCGGTTCCTACCGTCGACTCGGAGTCACTCAATCGTCACTTCGCTCTCGCGTCGTGCAAGCAACTGAAAAAGGGTTCGGCTTTCAAGGCAGAGTGTTATGTAAAGGAAGCAAAGGCGACCAGTTTCGATCCCCAACCAACTCTAGCCGGTGACAGGTCAAGAACGAAGTGGAAGCTCCTACCAGCCCTTTCCACTTCAGCGGAGCGAACGGTGGAGAGGAGGTCGCCTCCTCTCCCGCGTTCGCTCTACTAAAGTGGAAAGAGGTGAGAAAAGCTTCGACTTTCTTCTTGACCTGTTATCGACTATAGACCCTTTCTTCAAGGGCGCCGCCACCTTGAATTGTCGTCACTTCCAGTATGGGCGAAAACATTGTTTTGCCGTCGCCACGCAAGTATAAGACACTTAGGATATAAGCGAGACCGTCACACATTATCGTTTTGCTTCCCCCATATTTTCTTACTAGTTACAGGTTGAAAGTTTTAGTATTTTTTCGTCGCCCATACCGGACACGCCTAGTAGGTGGCTGGGGACGAGAGTAAGCAGAAAAGGTCTATAGCCAAGCTTGTGCTCCGTTTATGAGGCCTGGCCACCACAAACTGCTGATTTCACTCTCCTTGAGCGCCTAAGTTATTCAAGTTTATTGAAGTAATAATATGTGAGTGTGAGAGTCTTTGCACTTTTTCTTAACTACACATCGAGCTTGATTCAAAATAAAAATTGTAGAAGTCCCCCCCCCCCCCTCCCCCTCAATTATTTTTAAAATCTAAACTATGCATCGCCGAACGCTCATTCCCCGTCGAACTGTAGCGTTAGAGGTTCGAACCAGGTGCCAAAGTTTCAGAATTAGCCGTTTTCTTATTCAAAAGTTAAGGGATTTTCTGAAATTTTGAATGTGAAAATGGGGCCCATTTTCGTCCGTTTTCGGTAACTGGCGACATAGAGCTGTATTATACACCAACTCAAATCTCGACGTCACATCATTGCGGTGGGGCTGCTGTCCGCACAGCGCATGCGCGGAAACTTCACTTATCCCGAATTTGGTTTTTGCGCACGCGCATTGCCCACACCGAGTGGGGGCAAGCGTGGGGTTATTTGTAAACACGAGTTGGTCCATAAGAGGTCCATCGGCCGCCATTTTCTCATGCAAAATTTCAGAAAATCGCTTATAACTTTTGAATATAAGATAACGGTTGGAGCTGAAACCTTGGCATCTGGTTCGGACCTCTAGCGCTACATTTAGGTGGAGAATGAGCGTTCGCTAATCCATAATTTATTTTGGCGGTAAAAACAAAAAGAAACATAATTTTGGGGGGACATTTTGTACATTGCACCATTTGTCACATATTCAGCAAAATGAGAAAAAAAAGTTTTTTTATATGTTATGCATAGAAATGAATGAGACCGATTAATCGATTACTTATTCGATTAAAGGGTGGCGATTAATCGGGTTAAAAGTTTTAATCGACGCCCAGCCCAATTACACCCCAACTCCTTTAGTCAAGTTTGCCATTTCATGTGCAGATGTGTTATGGAACAAGTCTTTTGTTAACGCTGGATACTTCAGTTTCGTGACCTGGAGAAGAACCAACATGCGCCTGGCACATATCTACCCTTGAACTGACATGCGAGAAAGATGTCAGCAAAGAGTTTCATTTTCGTTTTTTCGAACGTGCCAGCAGAATCGCACAAAATCTTATAAGTTTTTTTTTTTTTAATGAGCCAAATTTATAAACCGAAAAAGCCAAATTTGGCTTAAATTCGGAGTATATCTGGGGGTCCATCGTTTACAAAATGTAATAATCTCAAATCACTCATATTATGTGAGAAAAACCAAATGTAAACGTGGCCGCGGTACAGGGCTCAAAGCTATAGTCCGATAAGCAAACAGTCCTGTTTATACCCGTTTCGCTTCAAATAAATTTTGCAAATAAAAAAAAAAAAAAAACTCCGCGTGTTTTATAGTGTACTAAAATATAAGAATCAGCCAACGTTAATTAGCAGTACTCAATGTCCAACGCACCAAAGCGCAAGAAACGCCAATCTAAAAAAAAAAAAAAAAATAACGAAAAAACAACAACAAGGTGTTGTCTGATGCCTCTCACTTTCCGTGACGCTAGAAGAATGGTGTGTTCGTCCTGAGTGGCGTAGTGACGTAATTTATATTTGGGTATTCGGGGCCGGGTCCTTTTCTTCGGTTCTTGTGTTGCAGCAAACTATAATTTGGTTTCGAACAAACATAACCACACCGACTAAAGGACCCGAGTCAAGACTGGAACAAGTGTACGAATAATCATCCGAAAATCGCACAAAACTTGGAACATTGAAAAATTGTTAAATGCTATCTTCGAGAAACCAGGGTATTTACTTCGCATAAATAGAAGACATGCTTTTTGTTAAAAGCATATTAAGAGATCTGTGCGATAAATACCTGCTCGTGGTTTGTTTAAGAAAGAAAAAAAAATGGTGTGGAACCGTCTTTTCAGGTTCAATAATTCGTTCAATTTCCGCACGGCCTTTCGCACATGTGCTCTCGCCTTTAATCTCAACCGACAATTCTTTTTTAGGGGCGGAAGCAGGACTACTATCTCAGTTTGGAAGAACTGGTGCAGCAGAGACGGCAAGAACAGATGCGGACCCAAGGCCTGGAGCTCGTTCGCCTGATACGGGTACGTCCCTTGATTCTCTTAGTGGTTTTACTCGACGACACAGGCGGAAAGAATGAACATGCTTTACGCCTTTGTCCCAATTACACCCTAAGTCCTGAAACGACCACATTCCTGAAAACTGACCGGTTTTTATTTATTTATTTATTTCGATACCCTCAGGGCCTAGAGGGCATTACAGAGGGGAGTGGACATGAACAACGACAAAACAAGAACAATAAAAAAGCAAAGCCAACAATGCACTTCTACGAGAAAGAAAAAGAATTCAGCCTAATATGTATTAGCGAAAATGATTAACTAATGCAGCTCTAAATGAAACAATGGATGGTATGTTTACTAGAGATGTGGGAAGGTGGTCCCAATCAGAGGACGTTCGAGGAATGAAGGAGTCAATGTATGCTGAGGTTTTTCAGTGAGGTATGCCGACTTTAGAGTAATGATCGACGCGCGAAAAATAAAAAAAGATGGGCTGAGAAATAGCTTGTCCTTCAGTGAAGCGTTAGAATGATAAATGTGATAAAACAGGCATAGGCGTGATATTCTTCGACGTAGTGAAAGAAGAGGCAGAGATAGAGTTATTTTCATTGATGGGACACTAGCCGTGCGATGGTAGTTGCAGAAAATTGAAACGTACTGCACGATTCTGCATGGCTTCGATGTTCTTCATGAGCATTGTTTGACCGTGATCCCAGATTGTTGCGGCATGCTCGAGCTTTGAGCGAACTAGAGCTTTGTATGAAAGTAGTTTTGAGGACATAGGTGCTCGAGAGAAGTTTCTTTTAAAATATCCAAGCATGGAATTTGTATTCGCGAAAATGTGATCAGTATGAGCTTTCCATAGCACATGTAGAAGTAATATTTACACCAATATATTTATAAGAAGACACAAATTGCAGAGGATTGTTACAAATTGAGTATACGAATGGGACTTATTACCACGAGAAACATTCATAGCTTTACATTTGTTAGTATTAAGAGACATTTGCCAGACGTTACACCAGTCGGATACCACGCATAGGTCACATTGAAGAAGTGCTTTATCAGATTCGTTAGTAATTTCACGGTAGATTACACAGTCGTCGGCGAATAAACTAATAGATGATGATAGACAGGTGGGTAGGTCATCAATATAACTAAGAAATAAAAGGGGCCCTAAAACGGACCCTTGGGAACACCAGAAGTAACGGGACTGAGACAGGTATTGGTAGTAACAAATTGGTAGTAACACTGTAGTAACAAATTGAGAACGATTAGTTAGGACATATTTAATTCATGACAGAACATTCGGGTCTATCTTAAGTTTACTAAGTTTAAAAAGAAGTTTGTGAGAAACTTTGTCGAACGCCTTGCCAAAGTCAAGGGGTACGCAGTCAGCCTGGAATCCACGGTCAAGAGTGGAATATAGAACATTAGTGAAAGTTAAAAGTTGTTTCACAGAACATTGGTTTGCGGAAGCCATGTTGTGAAGGTGAAAAGAAAGAATTGATAAGGGTTTCAACGAGGAACCCCTCACAAGGCAGGTGTCCGTTTTGGGAGCATGACAGAACAAGACAGCACTGTCCAAAAAAAAAATGCCACAAAATAGCACGGCGTCCAGACAGCGCGCGCAAAAATAGCACATGATAAAATAGCGTGACGTCAAAATGGCACTGCGTCAGATGAACTTGAAGTCGACGTGTTACTTGCTTATTCAACATAACACATTATTTATATCATGAGCTGTCATTTTTTAAGCCAATTATAGTAGCTAAATAAGAGTAAAACGTTTAAGCCTCCATGAGTAAGCATTTTTAGTGTATAATTTGTAGTGGTAAATTTTTGTTTGGAGGTTTAAACAACGGGAAATTAGTATCTTAAAAGAATAACATCTGGTATCCAGGTGGAGAGAATTTGACCAAGGCAGTTCTAATGCTGAACAGATTAAAACATTTATTTCCTTTATTTTGTTAAATACTTTTTAGACATAGTCGCTGACATACATAATATGTGAAGCGCAGGCTAGGATAAGCCCTAAAACCCGAATTCGACCTGAGTGTTGTGCCGGACTCGGACCAATATACGAGCGCCCTGTTCGGGCTCCGGCCTATTGGTATTGCGCGGTTTTGGGCTCGTGTCAGGCCGGGATTGAGGTGTCGGCACCCGACAACTCCACCTTGGTAAATGTAGAAATGCGATTTTAGGAACTGCAGTATACTCCCTCATAACATCTTTGAACACTCAAAAGGTAGCGGAACGCGAGTACAACGCATAGCGGAGAAAATGCCGACGGAGGTTGATGATGGTGACATGATGTAAATGCTACCATAATGAAACATGTGTACCAATTTTCACCTTCTGTCATGTTTGCTCGGTAGGTGATTGCTTGTCGCGAGCTAGCTTTTGTTGTCTATTCAGAATAACTCGTGTTCTAGATTTCATTCGCGGGAATTGCCAATGATGATAACTAAACATTTTCTGAATTTACAAATTTTCTCTTTCGTAAAATTTACTTACATGTAAATTAAATTACTGTGTTTGGTTTTATTTACTCGAATAAGTGGTAAAGTTTCCTAATTTAAGCCGGTCTTCTGATATCCAAAGGATCATTATACACACGGATTCCTGAGCGCAAATAAAATATGGCTTCGTTGACATTTTTTGTTAAAACGGAGAATGATTCTAAGTCGAAGGAAAGTATGTTTGCTGTGAATCGTGGTATTAAATAAAAGGTAGAACTTAATCGAAAATATGGAGGTGAATGAACAGCATTGATCGAATGTAATAATTGTCATGGAGCCGTCGAAGGACAATATTTTTTTGGCGGAGCTTGAATCGAACTCCTGGTCTCCTAACTAGTGGTCAGGTATGCTAACCATTGCACTAACAACAAAAATGGTGGTCGAGTGTAGGAACCGTTTTTGCACTATCCTGGCTGAGGCAGTGGTATACTAACGCAGAACTGTGTTGTGCGTTGCTCGAAACAGCAGCCGCACACTAAATTACGGGACGGCTATCGTCTGCATGCGTGATGGTCAATCCCCTTCTAGACCAAAATTACCCTGCTATCAACTTACAGCGTTGCTTCATTTTCGTTCAGCGTCAGACTCACAACGAAAGGGTACCGGGTTGTATTCACAACAAGCGACTCCTCACTTTTTTTTTTGTTTGTGAAGTTTTCAGTGACGGTAACTTCGGTCTGCGTGAATAACGTACATCCTTTTAGAGAAAATACCAGGAGCCAGCTAGCCATAAAACATACTCCTTGTTAAAAAAAAAAAAAAAAAAGAAAGTGGGTTCGGGCCGGGTTCGGGCCGGAATAATTATCTGTCAGGTCGTGTTCGGGCCGACTTCTACGAACCACAGTCGGGCTTGGACCGGATTCCGGCCAGGACTTAATTGGGCAGGATCGTATAGGCCAGACTACAGCATCGTCTTCTGCCGGGAAGAAAACCGGTTTCCAGTTTCCTCCTTTCTATTTGCTCTCGCCCTCTTCTCTCCTCCACTCCCCAAAGAAGCGGGTCTCCGAGCTACTCCCCGCAGGAAGGAGGAGGGTTCTCCCTCTTTCTTGAACGGAAAGGAGGAATTGAGGAAGAGTGTCCTCGTTTCCATCCGAGAAAGAGGGAGACTTCCTTTCTGCGGAGGGTAGCTCAGAGACACGCTTTTTTCGAGAGAAGAAAATAATAGTGCGAGAGGGAATGAAGAGAAAGAAACTAGGTCCAGTTTTCTTCCCAACAGAAGACGATTCTGTAGCTCGGCCTTAAAAAGAAAACAACGGACAACTTGTGGTCAGAGCCAAACTGCCAGGTGCCTCTTCATCGGATCGGGCCGCCATTTTCAGCGCAGCCACGGACCTGGGGTGGTATACCCAGGAATATCTTTATGTGGCAACTCAGAAGTGAAGATAGGCAGCAGAATGGCCGCTTCGCGGACCAAGCGCATATCGTAATTCAATGTACCGAAACTACCAAACGTCCGCATACCGAAAAGGTCCGTGTATCAAAATTCCCCGTTTCGAATCGTTCGGTACCATTCTGGTACTTAAATATCCGACTCCCGAAGAATATGAGTGGATAACTCTGACGGGCGTTCATGCTACGCGAGTGTCGTCGTAAGATGCGCCACAGCTGCGCAAGCCTATCTTGGGACGTAAGAAGTGGAGATGAACATCTCAGTAAACGCAGGCGATGAAAGGACACAGGCACGACAGGACAAAGCTGTCGTGGCTGTGGCTGTTCTTCGTCCGCGTTTACTGAACCGTTCATTGCCATTATGTACAACGTTACCAACTGGCACAACTTGCCATCCTAGCACTCCTTGCGACTCATCCACACGCACAGACATGCGAAGGGGACGCCAAGCAAAGTCACGCGCTCGCGCGAGTAGCTTAGAGAGCGTCAGGGCATTGCAGAAACCACCGTAGCCATGAAAGCGTTGCAAAAAGTCCTTTCCGCCGTTCATGATGCTTTTCCTTATCTCCGAGTTTCCGACTGGTGGGTTGCTGCCGAGGGCTACCTAACCGGTGACTCGTTTCTTGCGTCCAATTTGTGAGCCGCGTTCGTCCATGATGCGCCCAGAATCTTTTGATTCCGGGCGAATCACGACAACAACAAAAAAAAAAAGTTATTTTTAAAGGACGGAATAAAATGCCGGCCCTTACTTTCGAAAGGTCACTGCGGAATTCTCATTCAAGTTTGGTGCTTGGCAGAATAATGTTCGCGCAAAGTTCGGCCTAGTTTCATCCCGAAGAATAATGATGGGGTTGTGCAGGCGTATCTGTATGGTTTCAGAAGAGCGACGGTGTCCCCTGAGGGTGTCACCTTATCTTTCCGTCTCATCTATCTGAGACCAGTCGCCTCGCAACCTGGTCGAGAGATCTCTTAGGTGCATAACAATAGACGCGCTTATCCAGTTTGCAGTACAAAATACACTATAGAAAATTAAATTCGTCTGCTTTCCCGCGAAGCACTTGGGAGAGCCAATCGCTGCAGTCTACGGAGGAAGCTCAGCGAATGACAAGGTCGAAAATATGTCTAGATGTAGAAAACCTTTCTGCGCTATGACACGGAACATGACGTTTCACGTGATAACGTCATGCTCAATGTCACAGCGTAGAAAGTTCTTTTTTTTTAGGTCAAAATATATTATCAGCCTCGTCATACAACGAGCTCCTTCCGTAGACTACAGCGATTCACACTCTCAACTACTTTGCGGGAACGTAAACGCACCAGATTGCTTATATAGTGATAGCTGCCTTTTTTGCAATCATTTCTATGTTGTTTTTTTTTTTTGGGAGGGGGGGGGGGGAGGAGAAGTAGGGGGGAGGTTACAGACGGATTATAGAACTGTGAGGCGGGCCTGCCTGGGCCAACGCTTTCCCTTGAAACGTCGACTGCTACTCGAAGGATGACGAGAGAATCTAGCTATCAAGTTGCTCTGGCTCCTGATCTCTCTAGATCAGGGACTTTAGCTCTCCATCCGTGATGCGAAAAATTAGCCGCACTGAAGTTGTCCACAAAATGGCCGTATTAGACTGAGCGAGTACAGTGATTCTGACGGACGTGCCAGCGCCGCTTTCTTTCCTCCAGACCGCTGTTTTCGGTTCTTCACCAGGAGGCGGAACAGCGTGGCTTCACGGCGGACGATCTGCAAGTGGCCATGAATCACTGCGGGAACGACAATCCAATCAACTGGCTCCGAGACAACTGGCGTCACATGACTGAGACTGTGGTGACCCTGGCCACCAACTACGGTCACGATCGCAGGGACAACACCATCGGCATCGTATCCGTCAGCGAGGCCCAGAATGCCCTGCGTCGTCAGAAGGGCAATATCTGGGCAGCCGTCACCGAGTGCGTCGAAAACCGGCAGAGAATGGTACACTCACAACTAGGGTACTTATAACATGTGGGAGAGTCACGTTTGCTTCAGCGCGAACTTTCGTGTACTACTATGTTTAAAACTGATTAAAAAATATCTCAGCAAAAAATTAAAGGATTACCGACACGCCAAGAAAAACTTGTTTTTCTTTTTTTTTTTGTTGCGAGTCGATTGACTAACGTGTTAAGTTGTATAAACGTGACTAACATATTTACTTATAGTGAACCGCAATATGCCCGCTTAACTTATTATTTTTAATTTCTTGCCAGCAAAAAAAAAAAAAAAAACTAAATTTTTATGCTTTCTTTTATAGATTCCGCTGTTGACTGCCTTTGTTTCCCGCAGTTTATGGAGCTGAGTTCGAGGGGGACCTTCAGCCGTGAGGAGATCCTGACAGCTCTAACGGACAACCACGGCAACATGGATATGGCGTACGCCCAGTTGACGAAGGCGACGCTTAAACCGTTCCTGATGCGTATCTGGGGGCCTGGCACCGGGGTGGACAACGACGAAGGAGCGCAACCTACGCTCCCGTCTCCTCTTGACAGTAAATCCGATGACAGCGTCACTAAACGTGTCAAGGACTGGCTAGAGTCCCTCGATGCGTCCCAGGTTCCCGCCTACCGGTTGGAGGCAGGTGATGGACGAACTCAGAACAGACACTCGTTTCACGGCACTAGGACCAAAGACATCGTAGGAGAGCGTGGCCGGTCGAGTTCGCCGGCGTCGTCCTTTTCAAGTCAGAGGGAAGCTTCGGACGTCAGCAGCGTTTCTTCTATGACACAAACTACAAGCTCACGCCTCGAGGCGATACTCCAGCGTCGTGAAGCTCAGAAGGTGTATGAGAGAGGGCGAAAGTCGAAAAAGGAAGTTCATACGGACCGTAAACGACGCTGGACGTTGGCTTCTGTCTTTGACGGAAAGAAGATCGCATCGGTCGTGAAGAAAGATACATTCGACAATGTCGAATCCAAATGTCAAACATTGACATCAGTTACTACACTTGCGTCCGACACGACGCCACTAGACAGCAGCAGCAGCGGGGCGACCAAGTCATCTGAAACGCTAGCCTCAGTCGAGGCCACAGGCGCCAAGCCGAAAACATTTCTGGGGCGACTGTCTTCATTTAGAAAAGACTCTAACAAGAAGGAAGTTAGCACGTTCGAACCCCAATGCAATTGAAAGCTCTAGCAGTGCGATGAACGGCACAGGTTCTAATACCACAGTCAGTACTGAGACTGTAAAAGAAGCAGCTGTGACTAGTCAACCCACAGAGGTACAAAACATCCCTCCCACGGTCGTCCCATCGGCTGCACGGAAGGAGGGCTTTCTTAGTAAATTGTTGAATGCTAAACAGAAGTCAAATGAAAGGGAACGAACAAACGAAGGCGTGTCAATTACACCAGGACTGTCTCAAACAGCAGGGACACCAGCACTAAAGGAAGCCAGCGAGACAGCTGATGATTCACACAATCGTAACTCATTAGAAAACATAAAACAATCCATACATGCTGCCAAGATTTCTTTTATGACCTCCCCACCAGTGCCCGTGGTGCAACCAGGGCCCCAGAAACCTTCCATATCGGCTGTCGAGGCAACTCAATCAAAGACATTTGTCCACAATAGCAACAACGGCAGTTCTCTAGAACGACATTGCAACCCGGCTCCAGCGTCAGATATACCTAAAACGCCTAAAGTAGTACAGAAGTCTCCAAAACTACAAAACGCGAGAGGTGCAGAATCGCCCAGGTCTACCAATCTCGAAAAGGTCAAGGCACCCTCAAGCATCAAACCACAGCTAAACAAAAGTGAAACCCGAATTCAGGACACTCCAGCTGAGACTCTCTTACCACAAGAGAAACAAGGCGCCTTAAAAGCTCGAATAGCTAGTATGAGCCTAAACAAGAGTAGCTTTAGAGCACCTAACCAAGGCGAGTCGAACACAAAAAAAAGCAAAGAGTCAACAGAAGGGCCCGAGGACGACGGAGGCAGCAGCGAAGTCGCGACTGTCCCCCGTACTCCAAGCAGCCCGGACTCTAAACAAACAAGGCAGTTGATCGACAAAGAAAACATCGTCTCTACAGCTACCTTTACGCCAGACGCTAGCACAACCACGTCTCAGAAAGTTGAGTCTCCAAGCAGTTCGGTTCAAGCTCTGATGGCCACTCAGAATAATGACGCAGCAACTACAGGACCACCAGTTGTAGTGCTGGATCGTAGGTTGAGTCCAAAGGAACGAGAGGTCGAAGGCTCGGCCAAAATTGACGCGCAAGAACCGCGGCATTCATATGACGCGTTGACGCAATCTTCCTCTCCAGCTGATAAAGTGGAGGTGGTTGTATCAGAAGCAGAAACACCTGATGAAATCGCACCCCCAACCACCAGCCAGCAAGAGGGACAGGTTACGAGGCGCTCCCGACCGTCTCGTCAACAAGACGACGAAGCGACCAATACGACCGTTCCTCGAAGGCAAGGGAGACGCCTGAGCGATACCACGGCACCCAGGAGACGGGAACGACCACAGCCTGAGGGAACCACTTCGACTGAAATGTCTCGAACTGGACAGCCTAACCGTAGAACCGTCGACGGCAACGGGAAAGGGCCTTTACAGGAGGCCCTCGTTGAGGCGACCCAGTCGATCGGGCGAGAATGGGGAAGACAGCGCCGTCCGGGGTCCGGACGGGAGCGTCATTATCGTCAAACCTCAAAAACCTATGGAGCGAAGAAGCAGCGTGAATGCGAGACCGGGTTTGCACATTTCCAGAGCTGTCGCGGCCAACATCGCAAAGTTGAGGTCTGTACCGCCGCCCAAGAAACGCAAGCAGGTCGTGCAGCCCAGACCGGCGGGAAAACTGCCTACCGAAAAGCAGACGCAGTATAAGGTAGGCGCTCCTCAGTTTCTATACTGCGTTATAAAATGCTCGCGCTCGTACACTCATTCCTGTAGTCTGTTTCACTTTAAGTTCGACCGCAGCCGACGCTATAGGATCTGGTCCAGCCAATCAAGCACCTACCAAAAGTCAGTGTTGTACACGTTCCTAAAAAAAAGGAACGAAAGCTCGTTCCTCGTTCCTTCTGATTTTTGGAACGCGTTCCCGTTACAAGTTACATCTGTGAAAAAGGAACTCGTTCCCGTTACAGTTAGAAAATGGAACGTATCGTTACATATACGTTACATTTGTATTTTGCTAATTACTATATTTAGTTAAATCAAGCAGATTTTTTTATCTATCCCATTAGTAGTAAACATACGAGTTTGTATGTCGTTATGGAAGGGCAACAGGAGAAGAAAACAAGCAGAAGCAGGGGTTTCATTTGTTGATATATTCACGTTAAAAATCTCAGCTTTTAACCATATTTATGTTTGTAGTGCACGATTCAGACGAGCCGAATGTGCTTTTACCGAACATTGTACGAGCGTTTTACAACAACCTCACACGTTTCAATTGAACAAAGTCCCTTGTTTGAAGTTAACAACAGTTGCTTCTCGATGTTGCTGTCCGCAAGACGAGCAAGTCGAGGAGAGGGTAAGGCTTTTGGAAAGTCAGTCTTAAAAACTACAAATACTTTTTGTAAGGTTGGCTTTGTTGTTCATTTTGAAGAGAACAAATAAAGTTTTTTTTGTTTTTTTTTTGTATCTTTTAAGTCAACAATGTTTGGCATACAAGGGTGCGTTCGATGTCTGGCAGTCTGTGATCTTGTTGTAACTGTAGCTCTCGTTATGGAAGTTCACAAGTGGCTGTAGTCGGCCTTAGATTTCTGGGTGTATGAGGATTCGTGGAACCAAAGAAAGTAGCTGAGTTTGAAACAACCCTCTTTCTTTGTCTTTTCTTACGACTAAAAGACTTGCTTTTTGTACCGCTGTTTCGGGCACTCAAAAAAGAATCAGTGTCCACCAGCTCTCCGGCACCCGAAACTGTTAGCAAGCGAGGACCACACAAAATAATCCATAAGATTAGTAGCCAAAAAGGTAACGAGATCCTGCACTTCGTAAAGATATTGTTTTTGTACTTTCAAAATTTCCCTGTTCGAAATAAAATAAAAATTACCCCACTGGACGTAAAAAAGGAACGCCGTTACTCTTTCCGTTCCAGTAAAAATGTAACGCGTTCCCGTTCCAGTTCCAGCGATGCAAAATGGAACGGCGGCGTTCCTTCGTTCCTCCTAAAAGGAACGCGTTCCAGGAACGCCGTTCCTTGGAACGCCGTTCCGTACAACACTGCCAAAAGTGCATTGTAACGTCGCTGGTTGTTTTTCTGGAGTTGCCGTCACCTGCTAAACCAATCACGCACGAGCAAAAACACAGGATCGCGGCGCATTCACTGCGCGTGATTGGTGAAGTCGGTCATAGCGAACGCACAAAGGCGAGGAGCACAGTGACGATGCACTTTTGGGGCTGTTTGATTGACACCATCGGAGTGTAGCGTTGGCTGCTCTCGGAAAGTGAAACGCTTAGACGGTGTGCCCCGCTCTTATAGACCTTTGCATCGCTTATCACCCGGGCAAAAAATGCTGAGTCACTGAGCTGTGGAAGCATGCGCATGCTCGGAAGGCGTTTCACAGCCCAGCAGACAAAGATGGCAGCGCGCAGAAGACGATTTTTTCAAAGGTCTATAAAGGGGGTCCTTTTCTTTTTTTAAGCTTTACAGATGTAAATAAAAAAACACATTTGAAAGTTACATTAATGCGGTGTATGCAGGTGAGTTTTACAGCAAGGGGAACATATCATAGGGTAATAGCGTCGGGATAGGTCAGGTAATTAACTAAAATTTGTTGATTAACCTTTTAATTAGTGAAAACAAACATACATTTTCAATTAGAAACTTGCTGGGCGGCATTGAAAACCACTGAGTAAGTCCATTTTAGAAAGATTTGGGCCGCACGGGAAGCGCGGTGTTGCGCTAATGTTACCACACGTGCAACGGTCGCAATGCTGGCAATGCGAAAATGCTGCTGATAAGGAACGGAAAAACCGCGCGGGCCCGGGTTTTCGCACCACTTGCCTTGCGTGTGTTGTGCGAGTAGGAACTTCGGAACACCATCGCACTTCCCCCGGTGCCCAAATCTTTCTAGAATTATATCTAGCGGTTTTAGACGACGTTCTACAAGTTTCTGACTGGAACCATGTCGTTACCTTCAATAGCTAAAAAGTTAATGAAAAACATTTTTGTTAATTACCCGACTTTTCAGCACGATTATCCTTCTATATTATGCCTCCCTGCCCCTGGCAGTATATCTCACCTGCGCATACGGCATAAATTTACCTTTCATGTTTTTTTTTTGTTTATTTTTTTAATGTGTAAATCCTTAGAAAATCACACTGCATAATGTTCTATTGTCTAGGCTGCTGTTATAGAAATAACGAAAGAAGATACAGGCGAGCTGCTCAACTTGCAACATCGTCAAAATCCGAGACCGAAAAAAAAAAATCAAAAAGGGAGACGACGCACACATACAGCTTTTTTGTTTCTGTCGTGTGTGTGTATGGTCCCCTTGCTTGTTCCTCAGTATCGGGTTTCCACGATGTTGAAAGTAACTATATTGTTTTTTTTTTTTATATCATAAAAAGAGAGCACGTCAGAATTCCCACGGTCTGCATGGAGACTAACGCGTTGCGATGAGCGGAGGGAGCCCTGCATTAACGCAATAATTTGAGTAAAAAAACAACAACAACAACAACAAGAAAAACGAATTTTGAGTTGCGGATTTTATGTTTGGTTTGAAGCGCTGTCGCAGCGCCGTTATTCACTAGCTGAAAGGCCCTCTTTCGTCTGTTTTACAGGAAGGAAATATTACTTAGCTTATATTTAGATCCTAATTAACATTGCTAGACTTGGGAAGCATGCGAGAAGCCCCCCGTGTATACAATGTAACATAACAATATAGTTTACTTGTAATTACTTATTCCACGTAAAAATACCATAACATTAGTAATACTTTACGATTCAAATTTACATAAAGCTCTCGAGTGACTACAAGCAAATAATAAAGAAGTTGCGGTTGCCGTTTCTGCAGTACCGTATTTATTTTGACACTATACAAACACAAAAAAAAAATGTGTCGAAGATACGAAATAACAAACAATTTCTCCACAGTTAACTATATCTTGACACGGGCATAAGACATCTCTCGTTTAAGTAAACGCGAAAAAAAACGTATGACCTGCTTAGGAAGAGCGTTTGACACGCACACAAAAAAGACTAACGAGAGCGCTATCTCACTCCGCTCCAGTCCCCGTCGCGTTTGAATACCCCGCTTTGTTTTTGCGCAGGTCAAAGCGGAGGAGCTGGTGCAAGACGGCAAGTGCCCCAGCATGGTGCACGCGCAACTTGTGGCCGAACTCATCGACATGAGCTTCGATGAGGAGGACGCAATTGTGGCCGCCGAACAGTGCGACAGCATCTACCAGGCTGTCAACTTCCTGCAGCAAGAGTGCGAGCTCTGCGCCGCCAACTACCCCATCAGTCAGGTGAAGACACCTTCCCTTCGATTTCAAGCAACTCACACTTACCATAGGGCACGAATTTTGCACTTTTTCAGTATTAGTGCTCAGCTGTTTTTTTTTTTTTTTTTTTTTTTTTTTGTAGCGACCAAAATTTCAAAATTGTGATCCCAAAACGTTTGTTTCATTTATTCTTTTCGTTGAAAACGATTGACTGCTGTACTGCTTAAACAACTATTCCTCGTGGCAATCCACAAAAATAAGACAAATCGTAATCAAAGTAGCTTCGTTTTCGTAGAAATATTGTCACGGAAGAGTTTCTCTTTTTCTTATTATGCTGATCACATTCTCGAAATCAGCAAACAGCCGTCTTGACTAAATTCCTTGCTATTTTGTATTTACAAAATTTTATGGTGTGAACTATAACTATGGGAAGATATTTTTGGTAACCACATAACGAAAGTCAGTATTTCTAGAAGTAAATGACTGAGCTATAGTTCAATATAACAATTCGCACCTTGTAAGCAACGTAACGTTATTGAACCCTTGTTCTTATAACCAAATTCTATTTTATTCGTTTTTTCGAACAAGGAAAAAACGAAAAAAAAAAAAGACTGCCGGATATCCTTTTTACACCAAAAGCAGGTCATAAATAGCTGGTTATCGGGAATCTTAACAGTAAAATCTTAAAAACTAATAAAGAAAAAAATATTTTTTTAATAGTGATGCGTTCAATTAAAATAGTTTAAAAAAAAACATTCTGGAATCTACCAAGAAGGGGTGTGAAAGTTACAAAAATAATTTTTCAGCTAGTTTCTTGTGCAACTTATTTATCTGTAGGAAATAAAGTGTTTCCGTATATATTTGTGCTCGCATATTTGTTAAAAAAGATTATAGAGGAATAAAGATACACGAAGAGCGCGTCTACTTTCAGATGGTGTCCTTGCTTAATTGCGTCCACAGGGCGTGCAACGAGTGTCTCCGGGCGTATTTCACCATTCAAATTCGGGACAGAAATATTGCGGAACTCCTCTGCCCCTTTTGTAATGAACCTGACCTTGGCGATGAAGACGTGGAGCTCAATTACTTCAACAATCTCGACGTCTTGGTAAGTTACTGCTTCATGCATTTGACCGCCGTTCCAGACACCGTCAGGTACGTGTCTGGAACCACTAAAAATGAAGCTTTAGCGGCAAGTCTATGAAAACCAATAACAAAGAAAAATGATGCACTTATATAAACATGGTAAAAAGGATCCGATAATGGGATTACTTATAGGGGACAAGACAAACGTCAGCTAACTTGTACCCTTACATTTTGTTTTTATGCAAGATTTGTTTTAATAACATGTAGCGGCTTAAGCACGTTAAACGCGCGTAACATGCCAGCGTCCTTTTACTAGTTTCTTTGGAAGTGGTAGTTTTGTAACTTCCTAGATTGGTAGTGTTTTCATACGCTATCAGTTTCTTACTTATGACTACTTCATTATTGATAGCATTGCGCACCACTATTGTGGTTTCTTCACAACAATGTTTTTTTTTAGGTTGTAATAGGCATTTAGAAAGCAGATCTGAAAAAAAAAGCACACTTGTAACATTATTACTTGTGCCACACACAGTCGCTGACTGTAAGAGATTCTATGAACAAAGCTTGAACGTCTACTTTTTTCACAAAGTACTCGTAATCGGTCGAGCTATTTCTGTAAATTAAAGTAATTCGCCCTCTAACTTCCCCTCGAGAAAGTAGACCGGTTCCTAAAAAGCTCGTGTAATCTGGGAAAATTTTGTCTCTGTGCGATTTTATACCTCTATGAAACTATGTCCCGAGATTCACTTTTTTTCTTCTTTTCATTTCAGTTAAAAAACCTCGTGGAGCAAGACGTGTACGACTTGTTCCAACAGAAACTCCGTGACCGCGCTCTGATGAAGGATCCAAACTTCCGATGGTGTTCCCAGGTTTGTGACACACTTTTATTCAAACGTTGGCATAAGATATTGTCTGTAGGAGACTTACAATTCTAGGCAGGCGTGTTTCTTGCGTCCGCAATATCTCCTGTAGCACCCGAAAGCAAAGATTGTCCGGAAAAAGGAACGTTGAAGGGGTTAAACTCTTTTGTCATTACCGGTTAACTTCAACACAATATCCTCGTCAACTGTCTAGTCCGCGTTTTTACCGGACACATAAGTAGATAATTGATGGCAGTTACAACGACTACAGATCAAAAAGTATTTAATAAAATCTGTTGGTATTAAAAACAACTGAGTTGTTGGTTATAAAGTAATAAATATAGTGCTACTTTCTGATTCATCATCGCCAGAGTTATTGTGGCTTAACTTTTCTAGCGTGCGCGAGGCTTTTTTTTTTGCATAAATTATCCCCACTTTTTGCACAATGAAATATGTTAGCTGAACACTATCGAATTGTTTTAATTGACCATCAGTGAATTAAATCACATATCCACGATTTTAGAGCGTCCTACGAATTGGAGCCACCGTTATTTTCTTTCCTGTGTTCCGTCGAGAGGCACGCCCACTGAAACTGGTGATGACGAACCCACGCTAAAAATACGTCGATGACAAGAACATCGTGGTTTTTACAAAAGGAACGCCTTTTTCGCGTGACCGAAGTGACAAAGGCAAGCGACCAGAACGAAAACAAACGAAAAGTAAAGGTCAGCTGTGTCTGTCTTCATGCACAGCTTCCTTAGAGCGCCTATAGGGCTCTGCTAGCTGTGCACGGTCAGTGATTTTAGAGCGCAGCTCTTAGGTGCCCGTTTCCGTGTTTCGCGGCGTCGGCGTAACCGCGCTAAATGTAGCGGGAAAATTTACGTCACGTGACCTGAACAGCAATTCGATTCGCCGCTAAATTTAGCGGGGAATTGAATTGCTGTTGAAGTCACGTGATGTCAATTTTCCCGTTAAATCTAGCGGAGAAACGGAATTTGTTCATAGGTGACGTGACACCATGTCATGTGACGTCATTTTCCCCGCTAAATTTAACAGGGAAACTTAACTGGTGTTGAGGTCACGTGGCGTCAATTTTTCCGCTAAATTTAGTGGGGAAACTGTGGGATGAGGGGAGAGTACGGAGGAGGAGGATGGGAGGGTACGCAGGAGGAGGAGGAGGGGGTACGGGGGAAGAGGAGGGGAGGAAAAGGAGGGAAGGAGGGGGAGGTGAGAGAAGGAGGAGGAGGAAAGGAGGAAATAAGGAGTGGAGGAGGAGAGGGTACAGGGAGGAGGAGGCGCATACCCTCCATTCCTCCTCCTCAAAAACTGTGCTCAAATTTCGCATTACAGAGATTTGTAAACGTCTTTAATTTTTTTGACTCCTACTTTAAACGATTTCATGCCGACTGTTCTTCCCATTATCGTACCTTTCAGTGCTCGTCGGGCTTCATCACATATCCGGACCAAAAGCGCCTCGTTTGCCCCGACTGCAGAGCGGTCACCTGCGCATTTTGCCGGAAACCTGTAAGTCTGACAATAGTGTCCCTGTCTGCCTACCTCATTGTCCTTGTGTTTCGTGGCGCTTACATACGCGATCACGAACCAACTGGACCAAAGTGCCACTTTAACAAAGCAGTTCATGTTTACCAAGAAAGCTCTGCTTGCTTGACCTGTTCGACACACCTGTGTCTGTATATTTTGGGTCCAAACTTGAGGCAACCGATAGATCCGTGCGGGTGGAATGGAGGATATTGTATACAGTTTTCGCAGACGCCGGTTTCGAACGACGGAGTGGTGGCGTGAAAATGAAATTGATAACTCAGTGCCCAACGTGTAGCACGTTGGGCACTGAGTTTTTTTTTCTCGATGAACCCACTTCGAACATCTTGAACATCTACGCGCCCAGGCTTTTATGTGTAGTTTTACTTGAAGAAACAAACAAAAGAACATTGTATATGAACACTTAAATGTGACTACCTTGACATTATATTAGTATTATAGTGGGTATGTGATGACGAAAGTAGAGTGCCGTAAAATGGTATGGATGAAACCCAGAAGTATAACTTGCCTTGTGCGAGTTGGGCCCTTTAATGATGAGGCAAATTCATTAAAAGTATTTTTATATGTGGTCTAGGGTGACAGATTTGAAAGGTTACTTGTGTAGTTTTAAGAATGTATTTGAAAGAGACCCCTGTTTTTGTACTTGAATCTCTCGTTTTATTTCTCAGGCTTTTACAGAATGCGTTCTTTAATTTTGTAACCATTCAATTTACACAAGCAGGTAGAGGTATACGGGAACGGAACGTTTGCGAGGGTTTTACGAATAAATTGATAATCTCGAGGCACATTTAGTATTTAGGCTGTCACTGAAATGTGTTAAATACTTGTAGCATCAAATTGCGACCGCATGGTTGAGCAGAAATTTCGAAGTTGACTTAGACGCTTGAGCACTGCAAAATACGACTTATACAATAAACCTTTTGCACTGCACATCACAGCTTTGAACAGTTAGTTTTATCTCAGTTCAAGCATCGGACAAAGAGCTACACATACAGCTGCGTTCTTTTAAGCTGGTGCCTTATGACCGCGAAACTCCTCGCATCCGCTGTCTTCGTTAACAGGTGGACTACTATTGCAAAGGGTTTGCTTGTAATAAATCGGTATTCATTATGACAGCCAAATGAAAGTGGTGGTTAGCTTCTATACTGTTTGTTCGAAAAGAAAAAACGCATTCTAGTAAAAACAAAAAGTTAGCAATGACATTTTATTTAAAGTCATGAAAGATATAAATAACTTTACGAATTCATTTAATTGATTGTCAGCAGAGCTTCTTACCGGGATTAAGATTTAGTAGAAACATCACATTTAAGATATCATCTATAACATGAACTCTGAAACTTTCATATAACGTAAAAATTAGCTTCGCCTCTATTTTCCCTTCGGCGGCCGAACTAGGGTTTTGTCACACGGGTATCTCCAATTGATTTCAGCCAGATATTAGTCGACAAAATTGGAGAATCAGGTTGCTTTTATGAATTTTTACAGCGAAGCATATGACGGTGTGCGGTCAACGGAATAGCCTAGCAGACGACGCTCGCACCGGAAAGATCGTTGTGCGCAAGCGCCTATCTCTCCCGTATCGACGCACCCCTCCACGGCACGGCGCTGGCCGTCCCGGCGGTCGACGCTCGATTGATATTATTAAAAACTTGGGCCACTGTGCACATGGTGCGCGTTAAACTATCTCATGAAGAGCGTCGTGAGCGTAGGGGTCTGGCGTCTGAAAACTCATATCGCTAAACGTTTGTGATACTAGAACGCTTAACGTATGCAACACAATAGACCCTTTCCGGAATTGAGTGCCATCTGGTGACTCAAACGGCAATTTAATGTTTACCGTACTGATGGCGGCAATGAACCTCTGGTCTGCAGTATTTTATGGGGCACCGTCACTTTCGCAAGTCACCGGTAAACGAGGATGTGTGCTTCACTGTACAGCTTTTTTCTTTCAATCTCTTTCAGTGTCGATGACGAAAAAGATGCAACCAGTCAGAACGAAGCGTCAACCCAGAAGTTCTATACATCAAGGGGCTTTAAAGTCGATTGTGAGCTACTAACAGATTATCTGGGCCCGAGTTATAAATGAACGCTTCCGCAGCTCTTGCATCCAATTCCTGATTGACGTCGCACTAACGTCTAGAATGTATAGGCCTCGAATCATCTGTAAGAGCATCTTCAACTTCTTCCTTCATCAGAAAACAGAAGGCCGCCATTAGTATAGCACATATGCCATTTTTCATATGATGATAGTGATCAATGTGGCCAGACTGAATTCCGGAAAGGGTCTATTGCCTAGCAAATTGCCATAAATATTTCCGTTCCTCCGTTTCTCTGACGTCTGAAGCAGAGAGCGACGACGAAGTTGAGTGCACCGTTTGTCGTGTGATTGTTTTGCACTTATATCCCTCCCGCTCGTCGTTCTGTGCTTGAAGATCAATTAACCGGTACCACGAACGATAGTTCCAAAGTAGCGGTGCCACCTCCGTCCCAACGTTGGTCCGTCGTTCGCCGCCATCGCGTCGTCCAGCCCCTAGTACGTCGCCATTTTGAGAATGACGTAGTACATGTACTTTGTGTGATCTGAGCAACATACGTTTTTTTCCAATCAACGTATATGCATCTTCTTGGAAGCCACAAATAATGGGGTTTATATTATTTTCAATTTTTAATATAGAATGTGCGTCTTAGATACCCCTCGAATATATTTGTTGCGCTCAGTTGAACGCCACGTGACCATAGAAAAGAGAGTGAGCCCGCCTGAAACCGGCCTATTCTCGACAGGCGGGTTTCGAGAAAAAAAAAAAAAAAAAAACGAATGGCAGAACGTTGGATAGAAAGCACGCGCCGCGACTTCTTTATGTTTATCATGAACCAGCTATAATTGCGAGAAAAAAGTAACTAAATTAGAATTAAAAAAAAATTGGTAGGACGTCAATACGAAGGGATCAACTTTCCAATTATCTGAAGAACGCCGAAAGACTAATTACTAATAGCAACATTTTCATCAAAATGCGCATGACAAAAGGGTGATACAAGCAGACTCTGCTATACTCTATCTCACTAGTTGGTCGCAGCGTTGCCAACGGCACAGGGGCAAGAGTGTAACCAGAGCAGTTCAAAAGGAAGGGAAGGAGGAAATACCCTGTTACTCGGGCCCTCTTTTGTGAACCCCACATCGCTTTGCTTTCCATCAGAGGTTAATTAATTAGCCTGTCACACACATTTCGTGCAAAAGAGGCTTGCCTCTCTCTCTCTCTCTCGCCCATAGCTTCCGCAGTACTGCGCCTAACTAGTGAGATAGAGTATACATAACGGACTCGCAGCGAAAAGCGGGGCATTAATTAATTAGTCGAAAAGTTTTCATCCCTCCGTATTTACAAAGTCAGGTGCGTTCTGACAGGCCCATTTCGGCTTCTTGTGTGCATTCGCTTCTTGTGCGTGATATTCTCCTAGGAAAGCCTAGATCCGAGGAAGACGAAAAAAAGGTTTGTGTAATTAATATGAGTAGCGTATTGCTCTCTTGATACGAAATGAAGAGCATGATTGCTAAATCGCTACGATTACAATTTTCTTCTTCGTACCGGCACTTTTCTAAAATCCTATTTTGCGAATTCTCAATCGAAAACTTGTAGCGAACCTCAGAGGTTAATGAAATAGTTTTAAAGTTGCAAAGTAAATTAGTTCTACGAAATATTTCTTTTTTCAATATTTAGTGGCGAGGTTTATTATCTCAAGAAGATTAATCAACAAAGGTTAGTGAATGGACTGTTGACAACACCGCTCTCTATTCGAATCTATCCAACAACTTACTCACAGAAAGAAAAAAAAAATACGCAGCAGATATAAACGCAATATTTCAGGACAAGGTTATGTGCAGGGTATCCCCTCCCCCTCCCAAAAGAATAAAATGTTTTTTTTTGTTGTTTTTTTTCATCTCAAAAATAAACTGCGCATCGCCGATCGCTCCTTCTACACCCAATTGTAGCGGTAGAGGTGCGAACCAAATGCCAAAGTTTCAGCACTAACCGTTGTCTTATTCAAAAGTTATGTTATTTTCTGAAAATTTCAATGGGAAAATGGTGGCCGACGGAGCTCTCGAATAGATCGAACTCTATGTATGTCGATAGAAACCGAAAACGGCCGAAAATGGGCCACATTTTCCCATTGAAATTTTCAAAAAATCGCGTATAACTTTCGAATAAGATAACGGTTCGTGTTGAAACTTTGGCATCTGGTTCGAGCCTCTAGTGCTACATTTGGGCGAAGAATGAGCGTTCGGCGATGGATATATCATTTTTGCGGTAAAAAACAAATACCGTAAAATTCTTTTTGAGACACCCTGTAGTTTTCAAGCCATAACGTTTCCTTACGCGAATGTCCAAACCTTCGTTTGTGAATCAAACTTTGGAACGAAGTGTCCCACAACGTTGACCAATGCTCGGCATTTCACTCGCAGTGGCAAAAGCAACATGAAGGCATCAGTTGCGAGCAGTTCCAGGAGTGGCAAGAGGACAACGATCCCGAGAGTCAAGCCGAGGGCATCGCGCGCTACTTGTCAGACAACGGGATCGGTCAGTATAGTCCACGTCAGAGACTCCGTTCATGTTGGGCACCACCCCACACTGTCTGATATCAGGTGCGTCTACTTTCCCGCAAAGTACCGGGAAGAGCCAATCGCGGCAATCTATGGAGAAAGACGATAATAATAATCCCTGTAGAAGGGGAACAAAAACAGCTGGGTGACTGGTGCGCGACTGAAAGAATCCACCTAGTCCTGCTATCGAACCAGGGACCTCTTCATTTCTAGTGGAGTGCTCTACCAACTGAGGTAACCAGGAGTTCGATATCAGTAGAGCAAACGGGTTTTAACAGCTGCCACCAGTCTAACACCAACAAGGGTGAACGTCCTGCATTTCAAGGTTAGGATGATAATGCAATTAATGCAAAGGTGCAAGCAAGCAGGACAAGAATAACGATAATAATAATCCCTGGCGAAGGGGAACGAGGGCGACAAAGGACAAACAAAAATTAACAGAGCTAGGTGACTGGTGAGCGACTGAAGTGTTTGGAAATTTGTGTTTGTCCTTTGTGCCCCTTGTTCCCCTTCTCCAGGGATTATTATTATCGTTATTCTTGTCCACCTCGTTTGCACCTTTGCATTAATTGCATTATCATCATGTGAAGAAAGCTCGGCAAATGACGAGGCCGAAAAATTGGTTTAATCCTAAAGAAGCACTCTGCCCTGTGACACTGAGCATAGCTTAAGGACGTGAAACGTTGGCATTCCCTAGCGCTTTGCGTTAAAGTAGACACACTGGGTTTTCTATTATGCGGAGGTAAAGGCTTTCGACGGACCGACCGACAAAAAGAAGGCCGGCAGAAGGCTCTTTGAGAGGTCGGTGGAGGGAAATCCACGATAGAAGTTGTAACGTGAAGCAAGGCCTAAAAACTGTTTCTAGGTTTTAGAATGTCATTCGAACTAGAACTCCACGCACGTGATACGCCAGGCTTAGTAGTGACCCAAATGCATATCACATGCCTGGGTTGAAAGATTATCTCCGCCAAGAATTCGTGGCTCGCATGCTTTGGGGGAATAAGCAGCCGTCGGATTATTTCAGTTTGATGGAAGATGCCTATCAATTGTCAACCCCCCCCCCCCCCCCCCCTTTCCCGAACATTGACAGACGAAGCGCTGTCAGTGTCCTCTTCGTTCTTGGTATAGTCTTCGTGCTTTTTAGCGGCATTTTTGATCGTTTCGGATTACGTGAGAGGCAATATTTCCAGTTTGATGTGAGCTTAGTTGAGGTTTCAGATTAAACTAGTGTTCTTCGCTGAGGCATCGTGTTCAGATTCAATAGAGTATGTGGCACTTCTTAGGCCAAAATATGCGAGCTTCGCTATTGGCTGAGCTTCTGTTACGGACCGCCATAATGTACAGTGCGCGCAATTGTTATATGAAGCGAGCTAATGGTGATTAAATAGCCGAAACTGTGGTCGGAACTTCGGAACGGTGAAACTGAGACTGGAGAGCGAAGAACGGCAGTGGAGGGGAGTTGCGCTCACTGCACGTTTCACATGCTTCGCAGAAAAGCATGGTCCGTTCTACAAAAAACTGTCTTTTTTTTTTTTAGGTCTGAGGTTAGGTCCCGAGACATAATGTATAACCAGGGTGCGCATTTTAATGAACATAGTTTTTTACGGCTATAGCAACTTTGCAGAATAACTGAGGTGCGAGTTCCGGTAGATCTTACACTTCGTGGAGTCGTTCAAACACTGCTGTAATCAGCTATCGTAAAACCCGTTTCAGACTGCCCAAACTGCAAGTTCAAGTATGCACTGGCGCGGGGCGGCTGCATGCACTTCAAGTGTTACCAGTGCGGCTTCGACTTTTGTTGCGGTTGCAATCAACCCTTCAAAATGGGAGAGGTGAGAATTCGAAAGCCCAGAACAGGCAGCACTCGTCGATATGGCGCTCTGACTCACACACCCAATGTTCGACGTTACAGAAGTGCGGCTGGTCTCCAATTTGCGCGAAGCTTGGCCTTCACGCCCATCATCCCCGAAACTGTCTTTTTTATCTGCGGGACAAAGATATCAACGAACTGCAAAACCTGCTGGAGGTAAGCGATGAAAAAAAAAAGAAAGATACGTAACCATAAGTAGAGTTTCAAAGTATCTGGCTACAGGCAGCTGCATATCGATAGTAATCGAGTCAATTAATTGCCTTCGATAAAATAAAACAAACACCTGTCAGAACTTCCGTTTTTTCACGAAACCCATTCTTAGAACCCGAGTGGAGTGGAATTAGAAAGGAAAGAAAGAAAAGAAAAAAAGTGTGAAACCCACCCACACATATGCACACACCGACCGCAACAACCTTTAAAGCCGGAGTCACACTGTTCGTACACGTCGTACAAAAAAAACGAGGCGTTTGCTGCAAACATGTATGACATAATCATCTTCGGACACCCCTCAAGTACGTTCAAAGCACGTTTGCTTCATACACATGGAAGGGCGTCGGACATGACTGCAGAAAGTGTTTTGTACGACCAATGTAACAGACATACAAGGAAGTTCGAGGAAGTGCAAGTACAAGGAATACAAGCGGACACCGTCATTTGTATGATGCATTAGCAGTGGGAGCTCGGCTTAAATGGGGCTCATGTCTTCCCACGTATCAGGGTCTCAAGTCCGAAAAAGTTTCACCAGCTATATAGCCCGCGCCCTTGCTGTTCCTTCGGCTGACACGTTAGTTTACTTCCGGAAGTTAAATTAGGACACGGGGAAACATCACGCGCCAATCCAGAAAATGAACCCTCGCAAAATGGTGCAACCGCTGCGTGAGTCATAAGCTTTCTTTCGTATTACCTGCACCTCCTGCACCGGTGCAGAAAAGTGTAGGGCAGTGTACTTCCGTTATGTGTATTGAGAGGTACGACCGGAAGTGCACCGCCCTACACTTTCCTGCACTGGTGCAGGAAGTCCAGGTAAATCGAACGAAGCTATTCTATGTTCGGTTTTCAGGGATTTTTCTGCCTTCCGACATTTCTCTCGGGTGAATTCTGCGGAACTCCTAAATGAATTTGCTTTTTTTTTAAAGTAAATTGCCGATGATGTTTAGGTCAATATCATCGTAAATAATCGTGCTCTTTTTTTAGTGTGCGAGTACGTTAGTTTTTTTACTTGTTCCAGATGATATATGCATAAAATTCAGCTAAGCTGACTGTCTAATTAATTTTTATACTTATACAACTCGTCCTTCGGGGTGCTGCTTCTTTTGCGCAAAATAGTCTTTTTTGTGTGTGTGTGTTAAACCCTATTATTTATTACGTACGCCAGGAGAAAGCTGTGGCCTTCAACAAAGACCCGCCGGCGCACTGGGAGAAGACTTCCAAGTGTCAGGTACCCGAACAGAAGGAGACGTCAGAGGGCCTCAGAGACGATATTTGTGGGAAATGCGTCGAAGCCGGCATGGCCGGGCTGTGCAGGCGAGTCTTCTCATTTGATTGCGTGCAATATAATGGTTGTTAATAGAGAGCTTTAGTAGATCGTATCCGATCTCCCAGAACGATGTTACTCTAAAGTAGGTTTCGAGGCGTGCGAACGCTTACATCGGGTATTAGAAAACGAAGGATTCGAACTCCTACTCATACGGCGAGCAAGTATTCTAGAATGCGTCTTCAGTGCATGGGAACGCAAGGAAGAGCGCGCCAATCAAAGGGCAACATGGAGAAGGCGAAGGGAACGCGCGATGACAAGGCAGCCGAGCGCGCCCGTTGTTGGTTGAGATCACTGTGTACATCTTACACCGTGGTTGAGGTCCAGGGAGAACGAAAGCAGGTGGGTGCGTTTGAGGGAAGGGGGGGGGGGGGGGGGTAAACTAACGCACGAGGTGCGCAAGGAGCCGACGAACTTGCACCCGTTTTTCACTTTTGTTTTCCGTTTCCGCTATGATCGATGATTACGGGAATCACATTGCACGAATAACTTAGACGAATAATATAAATCAAAAATGAAAACTCAACTTCTATTA
The DNA here is from genome assembly GCA_013358835.2 of Ixodes persulcatus. Lineage (NCBI taxonomy): Eukaryota > Metazoa > Arthropoda > Arachnida > Ixodida > Ixodidae > Ixodes > Ixodes persulcatus. The sequence continues at coordinate 2,655,306 of JABSTQ010011052.1, forward strand.
GGTGAAATTCGCTATGCATGACACGAGAGCACACGTCGGTCACGTATTATTGTCACAGTAGCCTCAAAAGTTTAAAAGCATATCTAAAATAGACTTCATTTGAGCAGATCGATGTAAGCGGCCTTTCGAATTTTGAAGTGAAAATCAAAGTACTCGCGGATGTTTATTGAGGTTTTGCGGCGGCTGTGTTCTGTCGTAATCTGCAAAGGAAATTACTTAAAGACAGCCGGAACGGAGCTTACCCTACTATAAAGACAAACAGAAAACATATGTGCTCATACAACCCATACCCAGTAATACCATCCAAAGGACCCATATGATGGAAAACCAGAAAATTAGGTCGTTTTATAAGCGGAATTCACAATTTCAGATGGTTCGACACAATCTCCCCTTCCTTATATACGTATCATAAACATAGAGCGCACAAAATATTGTCGGTGCTGTGCACCATATCTATTTAATAAAACATACAGCTACTTGTAAAATTATTAAAAGCAGGTGGAAGATACAAATACCACTTATGTGTCACCTGAGAGGGAAAATAGGGTAGACAACCGTGAGAAAACATCATGGCTGTCTACCATGTTTATACTTAGGCTAGGTGGCGCAAGCTACCGCCCGTTACAACGGGTACAGCCATTAACATCCATCTATTCATGACCTGTGTGTTCTTCGTTGAGAAAAATATATATAATCTGTCATATGGCTGTTTCCTACGGTATTATGAGATATGAGTCCTATGAGTCTATATTTTTTCTTCATTCAATAGGGTAGTTTGACAGATGCCTTGTTCAAGTTAGAAGAATAAGTATCTATTGTTCAAACAAAGGGAATCTAGCCGATGCCATTTTTAGTGTCGGTTTTTTGTTGCGCATTCTTTTCTTGATTTCCGATGCTACAAACATGCGCATGCAGAACATCGCATTGCCATCACGTGTGTTTATGCCTACGCTAGAGGGCTGAATGGTTTTTAAAGAGTGTTTGTTATGCGTGTTGTGACTGCCCGGCATAACAGAGCGTGCTTTGACTGTGCGCTTGCTGGCAGCTATCTTTATCCATGCTAACTTCCCGCCATCCAAGCTGTTGTCATATAGAGGTTAGAGTTTATAAATTACTGTGCCTTCAGTTTGAGTTAATGACCCTTTGAGAATTAACACGAGGATCTTTCTATGCTATCACTAGTCAGTTTCTTATTTTTTCGCGATTGATGGCATCTATACTGGGATGAAGTCGTGGGTAGAAAGTTTCAATATTTAGACACCCACGCAGCCCAGCGGCTTTATAGTTTACAAACCAACACGCGCGATTTCGCAGCTTTGAAAAGCGCACAAAGCCCAAGTCAACCACCCCAAAGCGCAGACGTCTCCGGCTAGGAGCCTTTTATTGAAGCGATGTATTTTAGAGCGCAGCTCTTAGGCGCCCGTTTCCGGCTTGAGCGGCGTCGCCGTCGCCGTCGGCGTAACCGCGCGGTGCATTATGGGAAATGTCCCATAATGCAACGCGGGGGACTCGTGACGTCACCGAGTGACGTCACGAGTGACGGCACGAGGGTCACGTGACCTCACGAGGGTCGCGTGACGACACGAGGGTCATGTGAACTCACGTCACTGCTGCATTATTTGGAAACGTCCCATGATGCAACGCGCGGGGAGGAGAAGGAGGGGGAGGAGGGCAGGAGGAGGGGCATACCCTCCCCTCTGTACCCTCCCTTTTCTTCCTCCTCAAGAGTTGCGCTCTAATTCGGCGTTACAGGGAGTTGTAAACGTCTTTCATTTTTTGTTACACATATTTGTTTAGACTGCCCGTGTGAATATAGCATGCTTCCAGCTATGCTGTGTAAAGGCGGCAGCTAAGAAATTCGCTTAGTATTTGGGCGACTGAAAGGCGATGACGCGAAGCGTTTCCAGACAGGCGACACATAGAAAAACAAGAAGAAAAAAGTGCAATGGCAATTACGCGAATAAAAAGAAGTTACTTTTTGGCACATGATCCTACTCGCAAACAGTCTCAAATGCACTTACAACTTTCACTCCAGTCCTAACGAGATCGCGCAAAACAAGAGAAGTCGGTGAAATAATGAACCGACCGTGCACGTCATTGTAACAGCATATATTATTTTCAGGGGAGGTAAAAGTGAAACGATGTCATCGTAAACCTGATATCGAGGAGCAAACAAATTGGACTTGTTTTTTCCTCTATCTTAGGATTTCATACTGAAGAAACATTACCAGCTCCCCCAACCTAGCTTACTCTGTTTTATTTCTACGAAATTGCTTTAACGAGGACAACGCACTGACACGCGGGCAAAAAGGAAACAACAGCTTGGTAAGGACGTTGAAGATGTATAGTAAGGAGAAAGTCCTAATGCGTGCTGAAAAAGACGGGAGCGTCAGCGTCTTTGATCCGTCATGGAAGGCCAACAGAGATATTCCGCCAAGTCTATGCAAACTCGCGATGGCAGCGCTGACGGAAATGAGGAAATGGCCAACGATCATGGCGGGCATCGTGCGAGTCATCTTTTTCTTTTCTTTTTATTTTTCCTACAGAACGCATTACATCGAGTACCTCGGGCAACTCATATTCAGACATCGCATTGATCCGCTACCCATTTTTGACGTGGACGAATTGGAGCTGGTACTCAAGCGGGCGAATATCCGGCTGCCCTCCCGTTACAAGCTCTCCGATCGGCAATACCAAGACGCCCTCATCAAGGTAATGCGCCAGGGAAGCACGGGGTGCGAGACGCCTGCCTGCCATTCCCATTCTCATTTCCTCTGACCTCCTTTTGTGTTGGTGGACATTACCAAGTTCAGTTCCCGCGAAGGAACAGAAGACCTATGTCGCAAGTGCGATGTCGGAAGAGAACTTCAGCACCCTGAGGGGCTCGACTATACTGTGGCAAAACTTGATTCATAAGCATCGATTGTTTTCAGTTTATACAGAGTGTCGATTACATGGACAGTGACCATGAACCGTGCGGAAACTAAACCTAGTCTTTCTTAAGCACGCGGATATTGAGCAAAGAGTAAAGGTCGGTTCTCACATGCAGCGAAGCGCTGATGTGCCGTCAGCTACTTATCGTCTGCCATGAGCAACAGTTTTGACGGTGCGATACAAAGCTGGTGAACGCTCCCGTCAGCACGCGCTTAGCGCGAGGTAAGCGCTACGCTTGTAGCGCTCCGCTGCATGTGTGAACAGGCCTTAATTCTACACTTCTGTACAAACTTCATTTCGTTTGTTTAGTTAGTGTCTTACCCTCAGAAAGTTTCGAGGTGTCTCTGCAGTGCCGCTTAGCGCGTCGTTTGCAGCCTGTACACGTTTTAAGAAAGTGGACACGTCAGAAAGCCGCCCGCTTCAGTGGTTCGAAGAACAAAGAGGAGCAAATAACTCGGACTGCGACGCCGGACCGCCGACTTCTAAGAGCTGCTTTGTTGGGTGCTCCGAATTTAAATGAAGTGCTTCGTTGACTCAACGCTTCGTCCGCCCTCTCATTCAATTTCTTTAAAACAACAAAGAATAAAAAGGCCCCTGCACGTCTCAGTTTTCTATAGACGGGTTTCAACAAGCTCTGGGCGCTTGCAGGAAGCTGCCATAACTTTAGTTCACAAGAGGCAGGCGGCAGTGCCCGGACGGCTCGTGCCGTCTCGTGCTCTGTAGGCGCAGAGTTCCAGCGAGGTTCGGGTACGTGCTGAAAGACTCAAGTTCCCTCGAATCATTGCGGCAGCGGTGGCGCCGTCAAACTGGTCGGTGAGATCGGTCTATTGTCTCTACTTTGAGTAGCTCTGTCCTGGACCAGTTGTACGCCAGAGACGTTGCGAAACAAATTCGGATACCGCGCGTTCATCTCCCATTTTATCTCAATACAACCAAGGGTGCTTCAATGTCGTCCTTGTGGTGGTGCCACCCCACGTGGCAGCCTATGCCGAGAGTTCAGGATAACAGGAAACATACAAGGAAATAGCGTTTATAAAAATAACTACAAAGCTCCAGTCGGAACTAAGAGCTCGAGCAGGGGGATACCCTTTCACGTGCTCCCAAGCAAAGAGGGAAAAAAAATGCATGTTGTGTGTAAAGTTCCTCAGCGTTGCTTGCTGGCTTCGCCTTGCTAGAGTGGTGACATCTTTTGGTAAGGCAAGTGCCACCTTTCCCTGTCTGCGGCCATCATTTTAACTCCTGCCTCCTGAAGGGCGCCAAAAGACAAACTCATACTTCACGGAACGGAAGACATTGCGTGTTCTTGAAGTTACCCCAGATCATTTCACGAGTGACGATGCTCAATAACAACAATGGCGTAAACAGCTCATGAGCGGCTATATATATGAGTGGGAGGCAAAATGGCGGCTCTGCTAGCAGACGATAGAGTTGTCCCCACTTTGCGAGGTCCGCCAGCCCAGAAACATTGAAACATTTTTTTATTTGACCCTCAAATGCCCACGGGTGTACTCTAGTGTCAAGCAAGGACTTTATATTACCACTCTAATGGCCCATTTACCTACTGGCATTCGAATACGTTTGACTACGTCAAAACTATGAGTCAGCGGAACGTTCGTGCTTCGTACGCTACGCCGTGTGCAAAACTGCTTCTTGGAATGATTGCCACGAGGCATGCGAAGTATGAATACGCGACACGGTAACGTGCGGTCTTCTTCACGACGTATTCAAATCTAGTCAGAGGCATGCTGTGTTTAATTCCCACTAATACCGGCCTCTTTTACGTGTCCAACAGTGTGAGGCACGTTAAAGGCGACGAGTTAGCTGTGGCACGCGACAAATTCTGCCTGCAGAGCGAAGAAACAGGTCTCCTTATCTATATTTTGTCCTCCTATTTGCTCTTTTGTGTATGTTGGATTGCCGGAAAAGCACCCGTAAAAATAGCTCTGACGCCAAGCCTTTAAGACTGGGTTCCTTTTGAGTCGAATGTACTTACGACCAAGATAAGTACTAGTTTCTTCCAAGGCACATAGGTCCCTTCCGGAATAAGTGGCACCGTAAAACGTTTGAGGTTGAAAGATTCCTGACCAATCCACGTGCACTCACTGAAACGCTGATCCTGATAGCCCTGCCGCACGGGCATTCCAAACGGCATTGAGACCATAGGTGGCTAAAGAATCGGCGAAATCAGCGCACTTTCGAGTGAAACGCTCCTCAGAACCGGGATCGCGAGCTGATTTGCTGATCGTCCGAACGGCATGTGGCCAAATGCCATTTGAAATGCCCCTGTAACAGTAGTAACTTTACACTGTAGATCGAATTGCCCGAAATTTTCTAGCAGCTACGAACTTCACGTACTTGGGCCCAATGAGTTAATTCAAGTCGGTATATCAAGCTACCAAGTTTTTTTTTTGTTTTTGTTTATTATTCGGAGCCAAATATTTCTAAGGATACCGCGTTTCACGTAAAAAGTAATGATTTTATTTTGTTGGTCGCCATCAGTAGATAGTAGCGAGTGACGAAACATGGCGACTTAGGGACTCGCATATCGTTCAAAGTAATCGAATATTCAGGGAATAAGAATACATATTTTTCATGTGAGAAAACGAGCTCTTGGTTATATAAGCTGAACTATAAAAATAATAGTAAAAATAGCTAGTCTGGAATACACAAGAAACCAGAAATGGATCTTCATTACTTTATTCTTGTTAATCTTTCCGAATCCAGCTAAATTGTTTATACGTAGAAAGAGGTCTCCGACCTATATGCCAATCAAATAAATAAATTTAGCGTGTTCACTCTCGAGGGAAGAGCGATATCTTTTGGCTTTTTTTGAGCGAGACGGATTTGGATACAATTAAACACCATGGAATTGTAAACTAGTACGAAACAGACTGCAAAATTATTTTCCCTTTTTTTTACACCCCGCTTTTAAGTCCCGTGTGTTGAATCATATCTCTGCGGAACCATCATCCCAGCGTATGCTCTCCTCTCTAACAAAAAGGGGAACCAACTTAAAACCTTCTGTCCATACAAGTGCTGTATGTAGCTGAGTGGCTATTGAAAAAAAACATCGAAAAAACAACACATCAGTGCGGGTTTTCTATTCATGGCGTGTTTACATTTCATACGTATACCCAGTACGGCTTTGTTCGGCCACATTCAGCGTCCGATGGGAGACCATTTGAGCAGAAAAGCCTAGACCGTGAATACAAGTATATCGTCAAATATGCCAGTGGTCCATGAGTGCGCATGCGCTGGTCAGGGATCTCTGAGCCTCATGCTCTTTTCGGTAGCCCGTCATAGCGGAAGGGTCTCGTGTGCCTTGGACGAAAGTACGTATAGTGCTTATCTTCGCGTGAATATACCTTCTACTCCGAGGGAGTTCCGTCTTAAAGGCTTGGCTTCAGAAATTCTTTTACGAGCTCTTTTCCGGCAATCCAGCCGAGGGAAAGAGTGAATAGTGGAAGAAAAATATTCCCCAATCTGGGTTCACAGAAAAGGGCTCTTCCGATCTGTAAACAGCGGCCAGTGGTGTATTTGGGTCCCTTGATGCGCGCGACGAATAACAAACGCTCAAACAAGTTTTCCTTCAGAGCATCTGCATTTTCTGTGCGCGGAGAAATATACTACTTTCTTATCCACACTTGCTCAGCTAAACTTATAGAAAAAAATGGGAGAGTACACAAAAAATATAGCGCCAGCTTAAATAATTAAACGGGCTACCCGTTTAATTAATTATTAGTTTGAAACATATTAGACCACAGGAAAAAATACCTACATGCGCACTTTCAAATAGCGAATCTCAGAATAGTGTTCTTGAGATAAAACGAATGTTAAAGGCGAACCGATAGTTCTCGCGAAACTGAAGGACTATCTGGCGTGAAAGGACTTGCCCGAGTGCACTTCGGCGTGGTACAAGGGTAGCCGAGGGGCAGTCGGGCGGGATCCATGAGAGTATGGGATTTTAGCAATATCGGTATATCACGGGCATTTCAAATAAAATCTAAGCCAAGGGCCTTCTAGTTTTGTGAAGTTTCTTCAAATACCCCTCGCTAAAAGATTAAGTTTTTTTAGTTTTTTGTTTAACTAACAATGAGGTGATGTTAGTTGTAACCGCTCTATAATGGTGTTATGGAAAATGGCGAAGAAAGAGAAACAATTATATATAGTTCAAAGTCAGGAAGAGCGTAACCATTTGTGAGCTTATGAGAGTAATAGTAATACTATTTATTGACGTTCAGGAGAGCCATGGCGCCGCAGAAAGACGAGTGTGTCCGTGGCTTGGAAGGTGGCGGCGACTCGCCTAATGTGAAATGGTTACTTCACATCTCCGCACAACAAACAAGAAGAGCTCAGGTTTTAGCCGTAGTAGTGATCGGATTTGAGGCGCCCTTTTGCTTGGGTCCGCGTCCAATTACGATATTGCGTTATAAAATTCACCAGCTTCTGCCGATCTGACTCTGTCGTCTTCGCTTTTTTGTACCATCTCCATTAGGATTCACGCTGTAGGAAAAGGCCGCGGATATTTTTTAACTTTGCATTTGGACGTGTAGAAAATCTTTTTTTTTTTAGACAAAAATTATATATTTTCCCGATGGTTTGTTCAGTGCACTCAGACTAGAAACGAGAGGTTTCTGAATAGCTGAAGGAGTTTCGCGAACTCCGTAGAGCTTAAATGCCATTTGGCGTGAATACCATTTTCAGGTGTCATGTGGCACAATATAAGCACACCTAAAACAACTGACATAAAATGTTAAAGTAATTTGAGACGCTTGAGACAGGATTGTATAAGTCGATATCGTTTCACGTTTATCGTTAAAGGGCAACTCCGCTCAATTCCGAAGATTTCGGGATGATGAGTGATTTCGAATCAAAAAGCCCTAGTAAAAGACACTACGTCGTTTGCTTCGCGAAAAATGGGATATATATTTTTAAATCTAATTTTAAACACGAGCGGAAATCGAAACCGAAACTTCGGTTCCGTCCGGCAACATTGGCCTCGGGCCGCCAAGTACATGGCCATCACGTGGTACGAGATGTCACGTGATCCTCGGCCCAACGACGGGCGGGATGGGGGCGGGCGTGTGGCAGGCGCGAGTGTCGTCTGCTCTGCACCGCACTCTTCGCCACGTTTTGGTGTCTACGGCATTCGACGACGTCTGCACAACTGCGACATAAGTCTGCGCACGTGGTGTCCATAGTGTGGACGAAACTCCGAGAGACAATAATCACAAACGGTGAGAGGACGACAGTGGTTGTGACGCGAAAGACGGCGGTAACGGCGGGACCACGGCGGGCGGCCGGTCTGCTCCCAAGAAGCGCGCTGCGCAGGCGCGTACGCCAATCACGTGGACACCGCTGAGCGCAGAGAGGCAACGTTGCTGACGTCATGCGCTACTCTCGCCCGGAGAAGTAAAAACAAGCGAAAGGGGGCCATGAAGATGACGTTTAGCTCAATGTTGGCTCCGCCCATGCCGTAGCCTTGACTGCGCTGTTAGTTGCGCCTGAATCCGCCCGCTCGAGTCAGCCGATTTCGGCAACTTGGCGAGTTGCAAAGTTTGCCGGACCGTTTAAGAAACATTTAGACAGAACTGCGTCGTAATATTTGACGTGTGGTCTTCCTAGGCGATACTGAAGAGGACTGCATTGTTTTTTCAAAACCAAAAATGAAGCGGAGTTGCCCTTTAAGAAAGCACGGGGCAAGCCTTAAGCACTGCCAAACATAACCATTCAACAAAACTGTAGCAAACACTCGTAGCTGCTCACAGCTCGTGCAGATGAATAGATGCAATGAAGATATAAGGCGACCGCTGATATCTTTTGAGTTAAGGGTCGCACGTGATGACAAAAAAGAGTACAGTGTACTCAACTGTTAAATATAACGCGGGAGCGGTGGCCGGAGAGACTGCAGGCTTCATCTACCGGCTCACTCTGGAAGCTTATGCCGCTGTTGTTTTCTGGAGTTAGACTCCCAGCTCCGAAACAATCACCATTGCGTGACTCGGCAATAAACAAAAATGTCGGTCTTCGATTTTGTATTTTGTTGTTTAAAGAAGGTGGCCTTTATTAGAGAAACTGCAAGATCACCGAGATGTGGTAGCCCCGCGTGGTATATGCGTAGGTGTGACTAAACAGTCAGAGTGGAAAAAAACAACAAAACAAACATGTAAAAGTTTAAAGCGTGGGTAATAAAGAAAGGAACGAGGAGGTCATGCGGTAATTGTATCGGGGAGTGGCGACAATCGCAAGAAGAGCCGCCTTATTTTCTGCCACATCATTGATTTAATCGCTAGACAGCTCTGATATCAGTTTCGGCCACCGCTCCCGCGTTATATTTAACAGTTGAGCACACTGTACATGTTCAGTAGGCACACATCACATTTCTGTGAATTCTGCGCAGTGTCAGGCAGAGCAGACTTGTTCAAAGTTGCAACCTCATTAACATCAACTTAGAAAATTGGCTCCCTCGCCCTCAAATCTCTGGATTTAGAATCGCATGTTTCGTAGTATAGCTATTCTGCCATTGTCCAGCATGCTGGGACTTCTACCAACCGGCACACGACTTTCGAAAGAGGTCTCCTGAATGCTAAAGTTTTGCGGTGTAGTGTATATATATATATATATATATATATATATATATATATATATTTTTTTTTTTTTTTTTTTTATTCGAGCGATAAGAAAGCGAGCGGGAAGGATGTCAGAAAAAGATATATATTAGCTTTCGTACTGATAAAAGATATGAGCAAGCTTTCGCAGCGAAATGATTTGAGCTTTCGTCGATGGTTGGGGCTCATTGCACCAGCGATCGGCCACCCAAGGTCACCCAAGAAAACTTGTTTGTAGTCACTGGCAACTGTGTTCAGAAAAATCGTTCTAAGGTCACAAAAACAAAGTTGAAAATGGAGGCTACATTGTAAGTTGATCGGCGATCACTCGTTTTACTCAGAAGTATGAGTAGGTCACCGACGCACGTACATGAATTGCGATTCTACCCCTTTGACGGCAGCGGTACATGTGCGCGAACACGACAAGGTCACGGTGTGTAGTAAAAGTATTTTACTTTGTTATTCGACCCGCTCAGAATACCTGGGAACAGATGAGCGGTGGTCGTATTCACGTCCTGCTTTGTATTTTTTGGACGGCTTGACCTACGTTTGCCGTCTGGCCGTCTTGTGATAGATCTCGTTCGCATGAATTAAAACATCCGCAGCATGCTTCCAGCATCCGGCAATTCCGACTTTGCGAGAGCACTTGCCTCAACTCAAGCAGTGTATGTGTGAAACGGAAAGTGGCAATAATGTGGCAACGCGCTGCTCGCCTTTGGAACTGGCAGCACGACGGGACAATCTAACGCCGAATTAGTGCGAATTTGCGCCACGGCGCGGCGCCATTAGTATCGCTCCAGCGAGCCCCCTGTACCAAATAACTTGCAAAAAAAAAAAAGGCGTAATTTTCTTGAAGTGAAGCCAACTGTATGTTCTTAGCAAGCCTATTACGGAAGTGCACGAAGTTGTTGTTTTTGTTTTTGGCGCGTCTAGTTATTTAAGTAATTAAGAACAATGAGCTAACTTTTTAAGTATTCGTTTAAGGGCTGAGGTGTGAATTGGAAACTTCCCAATTCACACCTCGGTCCCTTAAATGAAAATTAAAGAAGTTAACTAATTATTTTAATTATTTAAATAGCTAGGCGCACTAGAAAAAACGTGCACTTTCGTAAGACGCTTGCTAACATCATACAGTTATTTCACTCCCGCAGGACGCTCCGTTTCTTTCTTTCTAATGTAGTTTGGTGCAAGTTATTTGGGGCACACTGCATAACATGAAATCCTGATCACAGCCCTCCAAAGAAGCTGAGAGAATTTGAGGGTGAAACTACAGGACACCAATACACATTCTAAAACACTCAAGAAAAATCTATTTCCTGCGTAGAGAAATTCCGCAACGGAAGAGGAGGGCGGTAAATATAAACAAAGGAAATCAGTGTGTCTTGCGTCTTTTTTTGTTGTTGTTTTTGTTTTTGTTTCCTGGGTCTGGGTTTTCGCAATACTGAAGGGTTACCACCTCGCCTGCATGTTTACTGTTATTTATATTAAGTTTACTCGTAGCATATCAAGGCACATATGACGACAAAAAAATATATAATTGTCCAGGTGTTTTTGTCACCAAACGTGGTTCTAGTGTGGAAAGGGTTTATTGATCCAGGTTCTAGCCGTCGTACCCGGAATGCGGGACAACTCAGGCCTCGACGAACAGATTTTCATTCGGCAATTCTTATCTGACGAAGAGGTCGGCCGGAGTGTTCTTGCTGTTCGTCGAGATATTACGACTGCCTGCGCCTCACCTTAATATGGACTGCGGCAAAGGATACAAGCCAAGCAGATTGTACTCGTAGGGGCTCCCGCTCGTAGCCTCTGCTGCAGTCCGCGTTAAAGACAGAACATAGGATCCGGGATTATGCGGGGGCTGACGGCCGTGTGACCCTGACCCACTGCAGCTAACTCGACATAGGGTGTATTGACGGCCGCCAAAGAAGCACAAAACTTATCACATCGCAAAGGGCTAAAATATACTGCGGCTATTGAAGTGCTCGTTCCTCTTAGCAAAAAAAAAGTAAATAAATAATAATAAACAAATAATAACTTGCAAATGTAATATTAAGTTTGTATTTGAAAGCAAGGACATTAATTTAAAAAAGCGCTGTATTGATTCAATTTAGATAGAACATAATCCGATATATTCAAATGTAAATGATCTATTTTTCTCGTGCGGTGGTCGTGGAGTGCATAATGAATTCGACAATAATATTAGGTTAACTAAATCAACCTACGGAAGTGGCAATGCTCCGAAACGTTCAGTACGTCGGTTCACCTCTAAATTGAATTACGTTTTTGTTTTGTTTTTTCGCTAAGGGTATTTATAACCAGGAAGCACGATGTAAATGCCCATATGCACATATAAGTATCAGCGCGGTTCGTTTCCTAGCGGCAAGCAGACGCGTAGTGTTGCGAAGAACGCTTGCGCCAAGCTTGTACACACAGTTACGTTCCCACGCAGTCGACAGCAGTCAAGCTGTCGACTCGTCGTTAGCGACTCACCAATTCCCAACCCTCCGCAAAACGAAACAAAATAAGGCGCCAATCCACGCTGTGAAGGTCGTTGGGCCGCGACACTGTGGTATCACCTGCAACGATTGCCCACTGCACTGTAGACTTTTTGCACCTTCTTTTGACAAACACCACCAGGTGGTGCTTCAGTCTTCGACGTCCCAGACTACCAGAGAACGTCCGGTTTATAAAAAGAATGAACAAAGGCCACCTTAACACCGCTGCTTGAAATGTAGATGAAACGTTTAACCACCAATTCTCCAGGTAAACGCCAAAAGAACGAAGGAGTGCGAGATCTGTTAAAATGTTTCGACTATTCTTGTAAACCAACTTGCCTCCTTCAAGATGTAATATTGTACAGCCGAAGACCCTCGTTAAATCTCCAACTTTGTTGTCCGTGTAGCATTTATGCTTTCTAGCACTAGTGACATAAGCAAGCTCAACAGGCTTGCAAAGACGGTGCGACCGGAAGTCGTTTGGGACGCAAGTGGCAGTTCATGTTTGTAAACAGCAAAATGTTCTATACCAAATGATTGACGAAAGAAAAGTAAATGCATTGTACCAATACTTTTTTATATATATGAAAGACTTCGTGCGCATGCTGTTGCCACGGCAGCCTATGCAACCACAATCTTTACCGGAAAACGCATGCGGGGAGAGCTACGTGCTTCAGATTTTTAGCGGGGCTAATGACGTGACTTCACACTTGGTACTCTGCCGTTGCCGCGGCAGCTTATGCAACCAGAATCTTTACCGACAAACGCATGCGGAGAGCACTACGTGCTTATCATCTATCACGTGGTTTTCTTATTGAAACAAGTGTCAAAACCACATGACAAAAGATAAGGCGCGCGCCAAGGGTGATAAGGCACGCACGATGGTTTTCTGTCGACGGACACGAAAAAAAGCCCCACCAGCTTTGCTGTAAAACCAAGTTCCGCGAGCGAAGACCCCGATACACCTCGCGGAGTGGCGCGAGCGAACACGTGACCCTCCTTTTCTTTTTTGACTTCTGATTGGTCTACCGCAAACGCGCGCTCCCGCTACTGCCGCATCCAAAGTTGAGCCGGTCTCTACTCCCTTGCGGCGCGCTGCGAGGCGTTTCGCGATGGCGCGCGTCGTACCGCCAGCGACCGCTTCTGGCCGCAAGGACCCCGCTCCACTCTCAAACGCGTTCAAACGCGCATGCGCGCATAAGCCTTAAGGCGCAAAAACAAAAGAAAGAAAACGGACACAAGGAAGAAGACACACACACAGGCGCATTTGTTGGTGAGCGTTGGGAAGCATGGTGAGACGCGAAAAAACAACAGGAAGAAGAAACACGCACATACAGGTGTGTTTCTTCTTTCTTGTGTCCGTTGTTTTTTGCACCTGACACGTGCTTCCTAACGTTCACCAATTAGCCCATTTACAAGTTCTTCTACAGTAATAACCAGGGTCGTTTTTATGGTTATAAAGTTCACTGGCTGTAATAGTTAAAAGCTATGAAAGCGATTTTGTGACTTCGGGTAAAAACGTAGAGTTCATATGGTGCCCATATAGGGTACGATAATAGTTAGAATCCGTCTGAGGTTACCAACGTTTGCGCGGCCAGCTCACATCTGCTTTCTGAAACAAACTTCACGTCGTTCGTATAAAGTCTTAACTGCACACGCAGTGAAAACAATACAACTGACGCCCACTATACGTCACCATACTTGTCCGTTCAAAAAAAAATTAAAAATATATTTGGTTGCTGCGAACATCTAGATATCTGATTCCCAAAGGCAAACTAAAATTTTAATTGGGTGTCTCTTTATCGTGAAACAAAGGATACTGGAAGAGTACCTGAAAAACCAACCCCTCAGATATGAATTGTGATCGTGTCTGGATGAACTAGGCCCTACCTCGGAAACGCCTCTGCGTGTCTTTTTTTTTTTTTTGACAACGGAAAGCACGCTAGCGGTGCTTCAGCGAGTCTTTTTTGAGGACTGACATATGCAGTTTCACGATGCATAAAGAATTTTATGCAGGCGCTAGTCACACTTTTTGTCACTGTGAAGAAGGCTGGAAGTTGTGTCGATATGAACTTCCGAGAAAAAAAAATCCCCAAACGGCGGCCCCGAAAGATTTTGCTGCCAATTCTCCATCTCACACGTTAAATGCAGCGCTATCAAAGACACAGGCATGAAAGCGCAGCTCTTCAGAAACACTCCACTTTCATGAGCACGCGTGCAACGTAAGCACCTGCTCAAACCGCTCACCCGCGTTCATGCGTCTACTCCCGTAACACCGCGAGAGAAATCTCGCGAAGGGGCGAAGATTGCTTTTCCCTAACACTTCTGCCTTCAGGCCACACGTTAAAATTGAGTAAAGCGACGCCTTTTCTCTATTTCTTTCTTTCTTTCTTTTTCAGATTATCGAGAAGGACGTACCACTGGAAAGAAGCGCCGGAAAGAGCTGAAAAATTATGCCAAAGCACACTGGGGGCTCGGAAGTCGCAAGACACGTTTTCCACCACGAATGTTCGAGGGAGTGGGACAAAAAAAAAGCTCAAGTCCTCGAATGAAAAATACTACGTCGCGTACGCCGTGGAGAATTTTGTTCACGGAATGAAGAACTCTCTTTACTGAAGCTTCATTTTTTTTTAAACAACAAAACTAACGTTTTTTTTTTTTTTGTTTTTTGTTTTTTGCAGTTGCTGTAACTGAATTTCTGAGAAGCCATTGCGGTTGTAATTTGTTGTCGCGCTTCGCGCTGCGTTGTGAAAGGTCACCAGTGTGGTTTTTGAGATATTACCCTGTAAAGAAAGGACGAGAAGTGTTTACGAAATCTGGAGGTTTTTTTTTTTTTTTTTTTTTTTGCCGTGTTGGCTTTTAACTAAGGTCAAAATCAGGTCGTAAAAACATTGCGAAAAACATGGGCGGAATACGGGGTATAAACAGGGCGCAAGTTGCCTTAAGTTTCTCCTTCGCTTCCGGTTTTTTAACGTTGATTTTATAACTTAGTTACGAACCAACTCGCCCATATTACCCGTTTAGTGATGCTCAAGAGAGGTGCGTACAATTTGTGTTACATTTATCATTTCGTCATAGCACAGAGCGCTGGAATTAATACAAAAGAATTAATCGTTAATTAAAACCAAACCAACGTAGTGGTTTGTTTTTAGTTCTATGTGAATATTAAGTTTTAAACACATTCATTGGTTTTGCTTTAAACACCTTTTTGGTATGGCTAGTCAACGACAAGAACCCTCAGTCTGACATATACTGCGTTAGATTTAGGAGCTTGTCTGCGTCACATATAAAGTGAAAATAGAACGTTTGCGATGCATGTGGCATAAATAATAAGCAAGGCGATTTCGTGTCGAGTATAGCACTGCGAATTACCAAGACCTTGTAGGACGACTTGAATGAATATAGCGCGGTGACGCAGGTATAACCTTTCGCAATGTATGAATACGGGGGCAAACGCCAGAGCGCACTTGCCACCCATTATAAACACACAGGGTGTTGAATGTTCTGTTTTCACCTTGAAACCACGCGCTCGATGCTAATCTTGAGGCTGAAACGCTGCGCCGGGTCTACCGTAAATCAGTCATCGGGAGTCTTAAAACGCTCCTTCAACGCGGATCTTGCTCTTTGAGCCAGAAAAGCATCTCTCTTGCAGGACTTGTCAAGTCTGCCTGTTTTTTTTTGTGTTTTTTTACCCTCTTCCAAAATAAACTTAGGTCGCCATTTCTGCGGAAGCCTCTTCATTTGCTTCCGTGATATGTCTTTCTTTTGTGGCGCGGAGTGTGAGTCCCGGAAGACGGGATTTCACTAATGGCCTGCGGCATCATATGTTATTCGAACAGCGTGACCCGGATAGTATTTTTGTGCGGGGTGATTTTTGCGCAGACTGTTGAAAAGGCCCCCCCCCCCCCCCCCCCCGAAAAAAAAAAAAACTGCGCTTTTATTATTATTTGAATATGGTCACGAAGATGAATGTCGGATTACCTGCGTCTGGGTGCCGACAACAGCTGTGAAATGACCCACCACTCAGTCCAAGCTCTCAAACAGAAAAAAAAAAGTCTTTAACTTGTCGTTTATTTTAACGTGTGGCCACGTGTCTCGCGCCAGTCGCGTCGCACGTGGGTCATTCAACAATCACCACATCTCCCTTTTTTTCAAAACAGGGTAATTTACAATATGTACAAAGCATCTGGTAAGGTTTAAGTAAGACATCACTGAATAATTTACAATATGTAAACATCTGGTAAAGTTTAGATAACACATCAACTGTCAACCAACAATTCGGACAACAAACACGATGTTCAAAGTATCTTGAAAACTTCTGTTAACGTTTAAGTCACACATCAACCCTAAAAACCTAGTGTGAGAGGCCTTCGCACAATTCGTCCGGACCTGGTCACATAAGCCTGATGTACGCCGGCAGCTTCTGAAACAGGTTCTGCGACAGGGTTACTTTGGGTACTGCCGTCTAAACTTGTGTTCGGATTGTACCTGTCCTCCTCCTCTCCTAAGGGAAAGTCGTACGATTCGTCGTTCTGGTGAGAGCAACCTGACGGGAGAAAGTGTCAAGCCCTTCTTGTCCTGCAGTTTGGAGAGGCGGCGCACAGCATCTACATCCACGTCACAGCCCTGGGTATCTTTGGACAGCGGCTCGGCTGAACGAAGGTCTATGTCTGATCGAAGGTGTATGGCTGATCGAAGGTCTATGGCTGATCGAAGATCTATAGAATGGTAATATGAACCTCGCAAATTTTGATGGCAACCGAATTTCATCTAAAAATTGTCAGTTTTTTGTTTTACTTAATGAGCTAGAAATACAACACCTGAGTTGTTTATTATTCGGTCAGCATGTCTGCTCACATGGACGTATTTTTTTGCGACAATATTCATCATTGTTGCCAAGTTCTGTAAGCAAACCCTTTATCCCGTGTCTTGTATAGAAGGACCGAAGTTAGATTAAAATTTGTTTGCATTCTCAACTTTTAAAGACGGAAATACATTAATAATCGTATTTTTACGTGTTCATGGACAGCTTCATGTGCACTACCCCCAAAAGCAAGCCAACTCAGGATTACATAAATACGATTGACAACCAAGTTTATTCAAAACGTAAAATTTTGCCGTAACTACCATAAGGCAAGTTGAAAATATCAGAGCTCCCAAAAAATAGGCACTGACATAAATTAGGCTAAACGTATACGTTCCACATTTTACAAGTACAAACGACCAAATTAACAGCATTACTAAATTAAAACTTGTTTCGCATTCACAATATGACGTTTTATCGTTAAAGTTTTGTCATTTATGCATGAACATAAATGCCTTCAAGGCTTTGCACGTGAGGCTAATGCCTCATTGACTTAAAAGGGTCGAAATCTTTAGCGGAATCCATAGTGCAACGAAGTTAGACCCTGACGACGTTTGTGGGCTTGCTTCAAAGGATATCCACAGAAGAACGCGTAGCGTGATTCACTTCGCGCGCGCAACTTGTCTGGCGAGCGGACATGAAGTGTCAGCCCCTTTCTAAGGTTTTTGAGCACGCCTCAAGGGGCTAACCTTAATGACTTTCATTGTCTGTCATTGGAAAAGGCTCATAATGAACGTCACCGACTTGGGCTGCCTTCCGAACGCCCACATCTTTTGAACGAAACTAAAACTGCCAAGAGAAAAAAAAGCGAGTGCGAGGCAGATTACGTTTTGTGCGTTAGTTTGGACAGTCTTTTCAAAACTAATGGGCCACACAATAAACAATTTGATTGCCTCTATTGCGGATGGCAAGGTAGATGATGAGTACATATTTGAAAGTATTCTCTCAAACGTCAGCGGCTCACGTAAATCTTGAGAGATTCTCGAAAACCCACATTCCTAAAGAAACACATCCTCCATGGCTCATCCAAGCTAGACGAAATTCGGTAACTGCAGGAATCTCCTGGAAGAGAACTCGGCCGTGCACATTACTACACATGAAACAACTGGATGAACTATTATTGTATTTCACCGTATTTCAGGGCTTAGAATATGATGATTCCTAACCAGTTCGCCTGCGTACTTTCGCTTTTTCTTAAACTCGCTCATCGCCCACTCCCCTTTTTTCTTTTTTTTGTTCTCGAAAGAAAAAAAAAGGACATCCTTCAGTTACTTTTGAGTTTTTGCCCGTAAGCACCTAGCGGTCACCAATTGTTGGAAGCTGTCCATGCCACTGACGAATCGGTAGAAATCAAACCTCTAGATTATCAGCTGACCCTCCGCGCATTGTGATCGGACCGCTACCACAGGTAACTGTCTTTTATTGAGAGTGGGCATAGCCGCGAATTTACTTTTCGCGTTGAAGTGACGATCCACACCATAACATACCTCAGACAGGCGTTAGCACATTTGAAATATGTACTTCTGCTCACAAGGAACGGATTGACACACATACCGTGGTACAGAGCCCTAATTTTTCGAATGGGTGTAGGCACTTTCCGACGCCTGCAAACCTTTGAATTGGGTGTTATCGGAAAACTCAAACGAGCCTGTCACCAGTCCGATCGGAAAAAAAGTGTGGAGGTAATACCAAAGGATGCCATGCTGTGCAATGAATAAGTTTCATTCTTAAATCGTTTTACTTAACAATCAGCTCGACAGCCAGCGTTTTCGCAGATCAGAAGAAAATCCGTGCATTAAATAGCGTGTGTTTACTTATATTTTATACTACAAATGCATTCATAACGTGTGGCAGTGCGCCTGACTCCGGGCAGAATATTGAAGCACCAACTTCGAGTTCCTCGACGATATATATATATATATTTTTTTTTTTTTTACTTGTGCAATAGGTCAGGGCTCCTAAAGGGCGAACTGAAACAGAAAACCTCTACGCGAACCGAGAGTCACCTCCATTCACAACCCCGAGCTTCCAAGGCGCGAGCCGAAATACGATACCTCGGCGAGAACCGACGACACAACGCGTGGCCTCCTTCTTTAGGTGGATATTTATACCGATCAAAGGGACGTCCGTGTCTTCGGGTTCTGGGTGACGAAAGAGTCGCCGGGGTCACTCTTCTTGGTGGCTTCTGTGCCACGGACACCTCGGAATGTCTAATTGAAGCCTCGTGTTGCACCAGAATGAAAAACGATGCTGAGAGTATCAGTGGACCTGATCCGCTATTGCCATTTAACTTTTTTTTTTTTTCAGATGGGATAAAAATACCAACCCTGAAGTTTCAAAACTTCACGGTTATTTTTTCTCAAGCTATGATCAATGATCAAGCCCTTCTGTGGTCATTCCAAGTATCAGAAATATTTTTGGAGAGAGTTTGATCAGAAGCGGTGCCTCGTGAACCCTCCCAATATTGCGTAGGTTCCCCACACTGCTGGTTACTTGTTACGAAGCAAGTAATAGCAGATGAAATTTCCCGGCCGTGCAATAATCTGGGGTATGATTTGCTGTTCTATTTTCGCGAGAGCCTGCATTTCGGCAATTCGGGAATCGCGAGAGCCTGCATTTCGGCGTCCCCGTTCCATCCTTGATCAGCGCTTGCTTAGTTTCGTACAACATCCTCTCTGGTAGATAATTCGTAGATGGGTCATACGGTGCACTGGTGACATGTTTCATGTCATTGTTATGGAAGAACTGCTGTCTCTTTTGGGAAACAAAAACGTTTCACTGTCGTTCGTGACCTACTGTGGCACTTCCAGGGTTTCAAAAATACCTCTCAGTTATATTAATGACTAAGACTGTACCTTCCGTCATTTGGCATACTTTAAGCCACTTGCTGTAGGACGCTACCACAATGAAGAACTACTTGTATCCGCGTTTTTTGTTGTTCAGGGAAGTCTAGATTAATAGTTTCCCTTGGTCCTGTTGCTCGATGCTAATCTGAGTACTTTCGGTGGAGCTTGCTGGCGCTGTTCACAAAGAGTGGAAATGTTTATCATGTGTTCGAGTCCCTTCTGGATCCCCGGCGACATATATGCTGTTAAAGTTTGTTATGGAGCTGATTAATTCCACACACAAAAATCCGCAGCGTTTAAAACTAGTATCTTCTAAGGAGCTTGCATTCTACCCTTTTCATGACAAGAATGGTAGCAAAAGGTCCTTGACCTTGAACCAAATACGCACCTGCGCTGAACCTAGAGGTCCATTTTCTCTATTTACGCGGCGTTATCCTCGACGAGCTGAGGAGAGTTACGGAATCTACCTGCAGTACGTTTTCTTTCTTCTCAGTGCATATGATTCACCGGAATCAGCCTAAAAGTGGGTTTCCTTCCATCTTCAAGGTCACACAAAATTTCAAGTACGGTCCAAGCCGTGCCACTTTGTCGAGTTTTTTTATACAAAATTTTCCGCACAACTGAGAGGCGAATTCCATACTGCTGTAGTATCTTGCGCGTTTGTCCTGCTTTCTTACAGTGATGTGCGCTTTCTGGATGTTCCCACGCTTTTGGTACTAACAGTAATCCTCGTTGCAGAATATGCGATTCGAGCAACTGTTTTGGCTATGAAATCAAAAACCGGGATGAGTTGACACATTGTCAGGATTTCGACATTTCTTCGCAATTTTTTGTTAACTTGGAGTAAGTCAGTCTTGTTCATGGTTCTTCGTTGAAGTTTTGAAGCGCTTTCAACGCTGGTTGCTTGATTAAAAGCTCTCTGGAAAGTTAATATTCTTTTCCGCTAATAATCACTGATGTAGGACTTCGTCGTGAACTCTACGGACGAACCTATCCCATAGCATGCAGTCTATCAGTAGTTTGGTTGAATTTAGATAAGTCGTTGTGGCTGCTTGACCCAACGGTCCCAGTGTTGATACGTCAGCCGTGCCGAAATTTCAATCCGCTGCATGCTTGTGGAGTGCTGCGGAATAAGTCTTGATCGATTCACATTGCTAGTGATTTTGTTGCTGTAAATTTTAGCGGTTTGAACGGTGAAAGATCGAAGTGCGCCCAGAAGGTGAAAACCATCTCTTCAAAAATTGCGCCGTCTGGAGCTCTTGGTGCTACCGATACGCGAACGCCGCGAAAGGTAAGTAGCAGTGCTTGGTTCATCAACAGATCTGTGTTTGATTTTTCATTGAAGTAAACGCCTACCCAATCGATACAGAATGACCAGCAGTTGCCCCTGAAGGCTTGGAGTGTCTGCTGCGTCGTCATGACTCGTGCTCAAAGTGAGCTGCTCGGGTATTCCGCAGTAGAATTAAGGCTTCGGACACTCCAAAGGATATTCGTGCGTTTACGTTCTTGTGAATCACCCGAACAGCTAATGACTGCGATCTACGGGAACAAGCTTACCGAATAACGAGGTAAAAAAAATATGTCTAGGTCTAAAAATGAAGTATGCGAAACGACACTTAGCATGATGTTACACATGCTCACGTCATGCCCCGTGTGACGTCGCAGATTTCATTTTTAGGTTCGAAAGTATTTTTGAAGTCGCCTTTGGCCGATCGAGCTCCCTCCGTAGATGGAAGTGGTTGGTTGTCTGAGTTAATTGCGGGAAATAGGACGCAAGAGCATTCTCTGGACTATAACTTGAGACCTTGGGTCAGTGCCACCACAAATTTGTCTAATTTGTCACTATAAATAGACAGATGATGTGAACAGTTTGCGTGTCTCCGGGCAGCAGATCAAAGCCCCAACAAGTACGTGCACGTCCCGTGACGAAATTACGTCCCGGGACAATCATGTCCTTTGTGTTCGAGCAGTAGGTTGGCGCTTCCGTAGCTCGAATACCAAAACAAAACACTCCAGCGCGACGCGGCATCCCCTTCCGTCCCCGAGAGTCAAAACATAACACCTCAACGCGAACGGAAAAAACAATTGCCTGCACCAGCTTCACCAGATACATATTTCCCAAGATATTGTTTCGTACAGCAGTCAGAAACTGCTGTACGAAACAAGACGCAGTCTCTGAATCACTAGACTAGACTAGCGAGCTCGCCCGAGTTCTAAGTATTTCATCACCGCAGCGAGAACAATGGTCTTATCTCACGACTAAAGAGAAAGTGAATGGTCCAATCAACCCCTCGTCTATAAAACCAGTCAACGCAACTACTACAACTTGCTAAAAAGTTCTTTATTCGCTCTTTCTCGCGTGAGTTGAAACGTGGTAGTGCCAGTGTGCCAATCGCCCTCAAACACATCCGGTTCCGAAAATAGACGGCGGCTTTCGCTATTTTTTCCAGATGAAATCTACGCTCCATTTTCGGAGAATAGTCGCTTCTGTCACTCCCACAGATAATTTTATAATAAAAGAGTGATGTGCAAGAAATTATAAAATATACCCGCACCGGAAGTGTGCCAGAACTACCCGATAGATGGCGTCACTGAGTTTGTTGCAAAACAAAAAAGGGGTGAATAGTGTCATGTTTACGTGTTTATGTCTTCCGGCAGTACCGTGCACCTAAAATAAAAAAAAAAAAAATGCCCAAGTTAAACTTCCTAATTTATTTTCTCCGAGTTTTATAGTTCTCATTCAATGTGTTCGATTCGAAACTTCTATATAGCATCATCAAAAAAAAAAGTAAAAAAAAAAACACGTTTTTTTTTTTTTTTAATTTCAGGAGCGCTACGCCATTAATCGTGGTCTTGGCCCATTGGCTATTATGAGCCATCGGGCACCGCCGTTGGTTCCTCAGGAAGACAATGGCACTTTGATTGGTGACATGTGTGTTTGGAGGCGAAGCAGGCGCATTAGAGTTCCGCAAAGTAGAGAATACGGGAACAAGCAAAGGGACGACCCAGAGAAGAGAAGATTTGTGTTTGTTTTGACTGATCTCTTGTGACGAATGGGCTGTAGCTGAGAACCTCGCTGACGGTCACAGAGCTGGTTTAAGTCACTTCCTCAATGGCTCGCTCAAAACAAACGATTGCGATATAGGGTAAACTAAACTTCGTCGCGCACTTAGAAGCGCAGAGGGAGTAACCGTACGCGAAGGTCAGCTGTACAGTGTTTATGCTCCGGGTCGTGTTGATGTTTGCGATCCGTATTGCCCACAGTTTTCAGATTTTGTCCATTTGTCTACAACGCAGGTTTAAAGAAAGAACTGCCAAAATGTTTTAACCCGTTTCTTTCTCCCACCCCTATTACCATCGCGGAAAAAATGAATTCCAGCGAAACTGTTGCCCCCGGAAAATACAGTTATTTTCTTCTCGATGCGCCCTCAGTCGTAAAAACATTCGTCATTTTCCTAAGACTTCCATATTCCACAAATCATTTTAGACCCTCAAATTACTGATATGAGGATGTCAGACGAAGTCTGCCCTTCGTTTGTTTCGGGATAGGCATGAAAAAACTTCATGATTCAAGTAGAAAAAAACAAACAAAAAACACTCAGATTTTTGAGCAATTACATGGACCAAATTAAAACCACGCTGAAAGGAAATCTGTCCACTGCAATGCCACTCGCTTCCTGAAGCGAAGGTGCCGCGGAGCAAACGCTCGTTGCACGCTGGCTTCAGAGTGCCGTTACCAGGGCAACCTGGAGATCGGGCATATAGGGTTCCCGGACTTCAGGATTAGATTGGACATTATACAGACTTCAGGCGTCAATATGCTAAGTTCCCGAGGTACCAAATTCGCACTAAAGAAGTGGAAAAAGAAGAAAACAACAACAATAAATTTTATTTGGGTCGGACAAAGAAACTTTTGTTAGCCCCTTGCCTCAAAACGGAATATGTCCCGCCAACTAACCAACCAACTAATTTAACACCTTGCGTGTTTTCACTGGCCGGGAGGCGGCGTAATCGAACCTTGCTCACAGTGGCTGGATTCGAGTGAACGCGAGGGGTCCGCGTCTGTTTGACGCGAGTTTCCCGACCTGAGCTATTCTAGCAACGTTGATGCGAGCGAAGCCGAAGCAACAACCGCGAGCATGTGGCCCTCAATAATGTCTGCAATGTACGAGCGCACGTGCTACGCAGGAAAACAAAGTCCGGAGCTCACTTTCTTAGCGGCTGCTACGCTCGTTACGCTGGTACGTGAAACTAACGTTGCGTGAAACGTAGTAGAGCGCCACTCACCTTTATGACGTGACCTGACCCGCGGGAGTAACGCGATTCTACTCAAGTGAGATTGGGAGCAGAGACGACATAACGTAGTCAAATAGTGCTGTGTGAAAGGGCTGCAGTTACGTCAGCTACCAAAGGCCAGCGCAGGGCAGAGATTGGACACGAGTGCTGACATTAGTGATCAGCCGGTGCTCGTGTCCAATCATGAGGACACGAGTGCTGACGTAAGTGTTCAGCCGGTACTTGTGTCCGATCAATGAGGGCACGAGTGCTGACGTCAATGTTCAGCCGGTACTCGTGTCCCATCAGTGAAGACGCGAGTGCTGACGTCAGTGTTCAGCCGGTACTCGTGTCCAATCAGTGAGGACACGAGTGCTGCCATAAGTGTTCAGCCGGTACTCGTGTCCAGTGAGTGAGGACGCGAGTGCTGACGTCAGTCTTCAGCCGGTACTCGTGTCCAATCAGTGAAGACGCGAGTGCTGACGTCAGTGTTCAGCCGGTACTCGTGTCCAGTGAGTGAGGACGCGAGTGCTGACGTCAGTCTTCAGCCGGTACTCGTGTCCAATCAGTGAAGACGCGAGTGCTGACGTCAGTGTTCAGCCGGTACTCGTGTCCAATCAGTGAGGACACGAGTGCTGCCATAAGTGTTCAGTCGGTACTCGTGTCCAGTCAGTGAGGACGCGAGTGCTGACGTCAGTCTTCAGCCGGTACCCACGTCCAATCAGTGAGGACACGAGTGCTGCCATAAGTGTTCAGCCGGTACTAGTGTCCAATCAGTGAGGACACGAGTGCTGACGCCAATGTTCAGCCGGTACTCGTGTCCAATCAGTGAAGACGCGAGTGCTGACGTCAGTGTTCAGCCGGTACTCGTGTCCAATCAGTGAGGACATGAGTGGTGCCATAGGTGTTCAGCCGGTACTCGTGTCCAGTGAGTGAGGACGCGAGTGATGACGTCAGTCTTCAGCCGGTACCCACGTCCAATCAGTGAGGACACGAGTGCTGCCATAAGTGTTCAGCCGGTACTAGTGTCCAATCAGTGAGGACACGAGTGCTGACGCCAATGTTCAGCCGGTACTCGTGTCCAATCAGTGAAGACGCGAGTGCTGACGTCAGTGTTCAGCCGGTACTCGTGTCCAATCAGTGAGGACATGAGTGGTGCCATAGGTGTTCAGCCGGTACTCGTGTCCAGTCATTCAGGACGCGAGTGATGACGTCAGTCTTCAGCCGGTACCCACGTCCAATCAGTGAGGACACGAGTGCTGCCATAAGTGTTCAGCCGGTACTAGTGTCCAATCAGTGAGGACACGAGTGCTGACGCCAATGTTCGGCCGATACTCGTGTCCAATCAGTGAAGACGCGAGTGCTGACGTCAGTGTTCAGCCGGTACTCGTGTCCAATCAGTGAGGACATGAGTGGTGCCATAGGTGTTCAGCCGGTACTCGTGTCCAGTCATTCAGGACGCGAGTGATGACGTCAGTGTTCAGCCGGTACCCACGTCCAATCAGTGAGGACACGAGTGCTGCCATAAGTGTTCAGCCGGTACTCGTGTACAATCAGTGAGGACACGAGTGCTGACGGCAATGTTCAGCCGGTACTCGTGTTCAATCAGTGAAGACGCGAGTGCTGAAGTCAGTGTTCAGCTGGTACTCGTGTTCAATCAGTGAGGACACGAGTGCTGCCATAAGTGTTCAGCCGGTACTCGTGTTTAATCAGTGAGGACACGAGTGCTGACGTCAATGCTCAGCCGGTACTCGTGTTCAATCAGTGAGACACGAGTGCTGACGTAAGTGTTCGACCGATACTCGTGTCCAATTAGTGAGGACGCGCGTGCTGACGTCAGTGTTCAGCCGGTACCCACGTCCAATCGGTGAGGACACGTGTGCTGACGTAAGTGTTCAGCCAATACTCGTGTCCAATCAGTGAGGACGTGAATGCTGACGTCAGTGTTCAGCCGGTGCTCGTGTCCAATCAGTGAGGACACAAGTGCTGACGTAACTGTTCAGCCAATACTCGTGTTCAATCAGTGAGACACGAGTGCTGACGTAAGTGCTCAGCCGGTACTCGTGTCCAATCAGTGAGGACGCGAGTGCTGACGTAACTGTTCAGCCAATACTCGTGTTCAATCAGTGAGACACGAGTGCTGACGTCAGTGTTCAGCCGGTACTTGTGTCCAATCAGTGAGACACGAGTGCTGACGTAACTGTTCAGCCAATACTCGTGTTCAATCAGTGAGACACGAGTGCTGACGTAAGTGCTCAGCCGGTACTCGTGTTCAATCAGTGAGGACACAAGTGCTGACGTAACTGTTCAGCCAATACTCGTGTTCAATCAGTGAGACACGAGTGCTGACGTAAGTGCTCAGCCGGTACTCGTGTCCAATCAGTGAGGACGCGAGTGCTGACGTAAGTGTTCAACCGATACTCGTGTCCAATTAGTGAGGACGCGCGTGCTGACGTCAGTGTTCAGCCGGTACTTGTGTCCAATCAGTGAGGACAGGAGTGGTGACGTTAAGTGTTCAGCCGGTACTCTGTTCAGTCATTCAGGACACGAGTGCTGACCTAAGTGTCCAGAATAACCTTGCCTAATCAGTCTCGCCCTGGCTCACTAACGAACATTCTAGGTCAAATCTTCGAGATGACGAGTTTAGTAGGTAAGGAGTCGAGCGCGGTATCGCCGATTCGTTCACTGATTCACTCTCGCGATAGTCAGCTGTCACACCGATGCACCGCCGATCGCTGCTGCCATCTTCGACGCTCCCTGCTGCTTTCTCGACGTGTGTTCTTCCTTTTGTTTCTGGCACAAGTTCGCCAATTAAACCTTTATTTTCAGTTAATTATTCATCGTCTCGTCGCCTTCATCCGTGACAATATAACACATTCTTCAAGTTCAAGTTCATTACCCCCAAGGGCAATCTCATGAAATGCATTATATGAAGTATGCGTTAAAGGCGAAAAATAAAACATAACAGAGACCGAACACCACGACTACAGGCAGCATAGTTCGACTGCTAGCCTGTCCCCCAAGGACACGCACTGCTAAGAAATGCGTCGTGCGTGTTTGTGTGTGGGCGTGCGCGTGTGTGTGTATGAATGCGTACGTGTGTGCGCGTGTGTGTATGTGTCAGTGTGCGTGTGTGTGCGTGCGCGTGCGTGCGTGCGTGTGCGTGAATGCGCGCGCGCGTGCGTGAGTGCGTGTGCGCTTTGCGCGTGTGTGCGTACATGTATGCACACAGTGCGGGAGTGCGAAGAGGGCGAGGAGCGAAACTGGAATTGTGTGTATTCAAAGAATCAAAAAGAAACAATAGAACAGATATAGAATGACAGCAAAAATGATGACCCTGCAGGACAGAAGCGGAGCCCCGCATGTGACTTCCAGCACTATAATCTCGATTTCTATGGCAAGGTGCTTCTTCTCTTCATCAGCCATCATCTCCAAACTTTCCTTCTTGGCATATGTCGACTCGAATTCCCCTCCCTCCGTTCGACGACCTGTGAAAGGGCTCTAGCTCATATGGAATCCGGGAGAACTGTTGGAATTCGAAATTAAATACAGGTAGGAAGCGGTCCCTTTCAGAACTCGGAAGTCAAGTTCGTTGGAATTCCAACGGAGTAGTGAGTGGAATAAGCTGGAAATTATTCAGCAGGACTAAACGAGTTAGAGGCAAGGAGAATTCAGCGCAGTCCACAGAACTACGCTGATTAAGCCTCTAAGCTTCACTGTATTACTGATGACGCCTCCCGCATGAGAAGCGAAACGTTTAATTAATTTAATTTTCCTCTCACGTAAAGTCGGTGTACATATCTTCTTATCAAGGATTTCTAACAAAAATAAACCTTTTCATATTAGTTATGTCAAAAGACATTTCGGATTATTGGTGCATTTTATTAGGCAACCCAGAAAGCAAAACCAAAGTGGAAATAATTTTTTTTTCACTTATTTCTCAGCTGAGGGTTGACTTTTTTTCTCTCTACATATGCTTTAAAAGACCACTGAGAAAAAACACTTTTTAAGCAGTCCGGTTGGGACACGCCTGTTCAATATTCAATTTTACGCAAAAAAAAGGAAAAAAAAAAGAAATATTGATGGCGCGAGACGCAATTTAGTCGGCAGTGATTTCCTTTCCACTTGTTTTCTCTCTCGGCATCTTGGGTGCGTGGAGAAGAGAAGCTGTGGCATAGCCTCCTCTATACTCACAAAGCCTGGCAGTTCGACGACGGAACCATAGAGTGCCCGGTCGCAGATTTGGAGCGCAGGATCTGGTAGCACAGAGCATTTCACGGGGAACCTGGACGTTAGCGCACAGCTTTTGCAACGGCGAGGACCCCAAAAATGATTTTCAAACCCGACGAGAAAAGACGCGGTAGAGCGAGGAACGCGAGGAGCACGAGCGGACATTCCATCGCTCGGGAGAAGTGTGTTTCGGCGTCTCGACGCAGCGGCGCGCCCGTCACGTGGCTCTCCTTTCATCCGTTGTCTGCCGCTCTACCTCTTCGATTTCGGCGGCCGCTTTTCGTGGCGATCTGCCAGGCTTTGTCAGTATAGACCTTTCCAAGAAAGAGCGTGTGCCCGGTGCCATTTTGAGTGTTCGTGCGTATGGTGCGTGCTTTGCTCGCTTTCCGAAGCGACGAACACGCACGTGCTGGACTGTGAAGATCGCACGCTGGACTGTGATTTTGTAAACATTGGAAAGGTCTATAGAGAAGGCTATGGCTGTGGCAATGAGAAGCTGTGGCCATCACGTTGAGGTGGAGGTAGTGTATCACCATTCCGTGACGTCATGAGCTATGCGCGCATAATTCAGACGCAACTAAAATAAATCACGCGCCGTCAATATTGCTCTTAAAATTACTTTGTCGCGTAAAATTAATTTCTCGGCAAGCGTGTCCCAACCAGACTGTTTAAAAAAAAAAAGTTTTTTTTTTTTTTTCAGTGGTGTTTTAATGGAGGTTCTACCTTTTATGCTTTTACAATTTACCTTCTAAAGGTCTATTGCCATTGTTTTACTCGAGCCGAAATAAACGTTTTTGGGGGCAAGGCTAAACCGGTCACCAATATTTGAAAACGGGAAGTCTACAAAAACCGCAACAAAACCGTTTTCATATATACAACGGTAACCGTAACCGAAACCTTATCCTCTTCTGCCTGAGTCTCTGGTTCCCATCATCAGTATGTGAATAAGCCATCGTTTTTGCACATCCGATACGGCATGGTGGGCCCTCCCGTGGAACGGAGCGTCTCCTGCGGTAGCACATGCGCAGTTCTTCCCGGAGGGCCCGTTGTGCCATACGATATTGAATGTGCGAAAACGGTTCCCTAAGACTCCCTCGTGTGTTCCAGAACGACTGCGAGCACGAATGTTTTCATAGTTAAATTAAATATAGATTAACTTTGTGCGATAGTTTTCTATACTAGAGTATACAAAACTATACCCGAGTCGGTATAGTTTGGGTATAGAAAACTCTCTGTGGCTAAGGAGAGAAAGGAACGGGAGCACACAATTGAGCGCAGATTTAGGCTGTGCACGCCCACTCTTCCCCCTTGGGAAATACCACTGACAGCTCGTCCGCGAGTGTAGACTTTTTTGTTTTTGTTTTTGTTTTCTTCGTTTTTAGTCATGTGGGTTCCATATCTGGTATGTGGGACGAAAAGAATAATATAAAATTTCAACCTAATATATGCGAGAAAATATAGGTGAGGCATTAAAAGAATGTCTGACAATCCCGCATTTTTCGTGAACACCTTCCAGCGGCGTGGAGAGATGAAAACGATATTTTAACGCACACCGGAAGTGACGCGATACAAGATGGCTGCGCCATTGTGGAAAAGGTGTATAGCGGTTGAGTGGTTATGCTGCGACAGCCTTGTACCGTTGTTTCACGAGCACTTAAAAGGGCTCAGAACCAGATATTTTAAAAGGGACAATGAAGACGATTTTAAACTTAAAAAAAAAAGATGCTTTCCGACTCTGTAGGGACCTAGCAATCTACTGGATTATCTACGCAATATTATGGAACTTAGTATTTTGTGTAAAATAAATTCATGAAACCTAAACTGACGTTCTCTTTTGACATCATAAAACCTCTTTTGAATAGGAAGTGACGTCAACTATGAATCGTCGGTTCCAGTAGAATTCAGTGATCATGAGCGCGGCTGACGCAGTGAGCTGCAGCGGCGCTCCGTGAAATGAAGACCTTCATATTTGCTGTTATTGACTCTTGAAGGAAAACAGCAATGAAAAAAAAAGTTTTTTAAAAGAGCATAAATGGGAAACGTACCTTTTCCTTACTTTCTTCCATGAGAAGAAAAACAAATTCGCGCAATATTTAGGCCATTAGACGCAATATAGGTGGAGGTCACGGCCCGCCCGTAGAGCCTGGTGTCTCAAGCCTGGTGTCTCTCTTTCCCGACATTCGGCGTGACTAGTATGGCGTCTGACAACGCCTGCTATAGTTGTGCGAACGGACACGCCGCAGCCTCCGGCATCGTCTGCTATTTCACCACCGTCTATAGTCGTCTGCCATGCCAAAAGAACGGGGACATGAACGCTGCCCGTTGGCGTTCGTTTTCGGCTTCGTCCGTCTGCTATTCCGCCCATGTCTAAAAACGTTCACAACCCTCGCAAGGCTCGACCATGAAAGCGGCGTTCTAGCGTTCTATCATACGCGAATACGGTCCAATACAAGCGTCTCTCAGCGTCTGGCGATGTACGGTAAGAAGCGATCGATAGAACTAAGAAAAGCGACGAAATAAATATGCAGCCATTTCAGCTTTTTATGCGCTTATTATTTTTTTATTTTTTTTTTACATGGTATTCGCGAGCAAGGTGAGAGAGTGTCATGGCGCAGAATTAAAGCGTGACCTAATATTATTCGCTTTGGCAGGCCAGCTGCACTGCAAAACTTGAGAGCTGCCTGCCTTTCAAAGCGAAATGACGGGAACATATCTGGGCTAACTTGATACGAGCCGAACAATGGCCGAACGCCGGATTGCCTCCAGCCAAATGGCTCGCGAATTCTTACCTGTGTAGGTGTCTTCTTGGTATTGAAACAATGGTCGCAATCGCGACGGTTGCACAATTCACAGAGCAGCGGGGCCGCTTTTACGGGAACCAACATCTTTATTCAGCATCAATACGCGCAAAGAAAGAAATGCATAAGCCAGACTGATCGAAATAGTTAATGTGAGACACTAGGCTTAGGCCAGTCCCGGTACGAAAACAAGCACCAGCACAACGCTTCCGTAGGAGCGTACACCAGACAGTTGTTAGCAGCAAACTATATCAATTGATATCTCCCTCCAAACACCTCTGTAAACTCAAAAACGACCCGCCCTCATAAAAATTGACGAACTCAACGAGCTGCGCTCGTTCAGCACTCCACAGACGCCGGCAGTCATGTTTGCTAACGTTTCAAACCAAAGCGGGAGAAGCAATCTCAGAATATATTTTAATTAGTTTCTTCTCAAACATTAAAAAAAAAAATTGATTGAAGTAGTATTACGGCACGGAGATACAAATTTACAACCAACTTTTCACACGTCAATCATCTTTCCAGCCAATGAGAGATGTAAGCCCCTTGTATGTACGGGGCGGGGCTTAGCGGGCTGCGGTCCTCCACATTCTGCACCTAAATTGCGTCTAGCGGCTTTAAATATAAGAAAGAAAGACATGTATAAGAAGATTGTTTTCTCAATGCCTCGTTTTTCTGTGTCTTCCTCTCTATGTAGATTCTCTTCTATTTCTCATCAATCTTTTTTTTTTTTCGTTACACCGGTAGTTTTGTATTACAGCGCAATACAATAAAGCAATATCTTTTTCAATAACGGCACGTATTAACTAATTTCTACATAACAAAGAAGGCTGAATGTTTCTCTCTTTCATACCCTCGTGTAACTAAACTAACTTGAGTATGTTTACACCCTGTCGAATTTATTCAGTTTAAAATGACCCAAATGAGTGCATCTCCGGCGCCATCGAAACATCATCCAGCAGGTAAGCCGACTGAACTCTTTATTGTTTTCAAATAAACCACCACTATAACGTCGCACCGAGCAACTGCTCCTTCCAATCTACTTCCTGCGTAACTTGAGGTGGAATTAGTTTAATTTTGACGCCGTACAACGAGCAGAGTTTTTTTAAACCGCTGAAGTAGCACCGGCATGAACCCAATTTCTTAAAAGCATCGCTTACTATTACAACTCCTTCATCCCGCAACGCCCGCGTGTTGAAATCTCCCTTATTACGCGTTCCTGCAAACTTTCCAGAAGTGCATTCCTCCCCATCAATCAATTGATCCACTAGATTTATATGGAAAGAGAGTGAGAGTTTCTCGGCGCCCAAATACCGCATTATAAAGTCACGGAGGAAAGACGAATTATTCCCCGAATGCCAAACTCGGCCCCTAAATAGAAACCAACGCGTTTGCCCTAAAATGCAGAGAACCACCCAAGTTGAACGGCTCCGAAAAGTCGCGCATTGAAGAAGTCAGCCATCGATCGTACGTCAGTTGGAGAGCGCGCGTGAGCCTCTGCGGCCCACGTCGGGACCCGAGCCCTCCTCCAGCACTCTTCCATCTTTCAATCATTGAGCTTCGAAGGGACGATGGATCCGCAAAAAGGGGAACGTCGATGACATTTTAAACCCCATGCAGAAGAAGCGTTTTACTATTATTTAAGATTAGTAGCGAATAAGTGCAAAGCATAAGTTGTATTTTTAGAGCCGAAATGAATGTGCATACAGACACACCCACACGCACACGCACACGCACGCACGAACACACACAGAGATACATACATGCATATGAAAATGTCGACGCATTTCCGTCCACGCGCGGGTAGGTGCGTGAGCGTAAAATATACGAGGGGCGTTCATAAAGTTCGTATCATTGTCATGAAAGAATAGAGATTGATCAATCAAACTTTAGTAGGAGTTGAGACTTTCTCTACATGTTCGCCACCAAGCGTTATCCACTTTTGCAAGCGATGGACCACATGCCGGAGTCCATTGTGTTAGAACTCCTCGTTTTGAGTGTTCAGGAATCACACCACTTCAGCAATCACTTGGTCGTCGTCCTTGAAATGCATTCCTCTTGTTTGGCCACACTGGAAGCGTCAACGCCATTTAACCGTAGTTTCATAAACTTGGGCGTTTTGCCACAACAATGCTCCCAGATTTTAATGAATATCCTTGGCATTACTTCCCCTCAAATGAAAAAAAATAGATCACTGCATGTGCTTGGCTCCGACGGGTGGTGCCATTTTGGTTTCGACTCCCTAGCGGCGTTCCGCGCTACTATAGCATGCGATGTTTATACTGTGCGGAAACTAGAGGGACGAGCGCTCATGTTGATGCCTGTTTTGTTCCGCTTTTTTAAATTTTTTGTGCCGATAATACGAACTTTATGAACGCCCCTCGTACAGTGTGTCACCAACGACTGAGAATATTTAACGGAAAATGACAATTGAAATAAAGAAATGAGCGCTTAGTGATAGCGTTATCGTATGTGGCAGATGCCAGGATACGCACAAAAAGGGATATTTTTAATCGTAATTGGCTAAGATCCACTAATTAACTACATAAATATTTACCTTATCGTTGTTGCCTGTCGTCTAAATAAGCTACAAGCAGTTGCAAGAAGACAGAAAACTAAATTCTTCTCAACGCTATTAAATGGTGAAGTTAGACTGTCTAGTGTCGCCCATACCGAAACTAAGGGGAAACAAGCGCCGAAAGCTGCTCGCCCGAGGAAATAGCAGAGTGCTACACGCCTTTTTTACGACAACGTGGCCCTTATTTATATAACACGAAACTGTCAGATTGACTTGCGGTGAGCGACCACCCCCTGCCCCTGCCAACGTTATTAGATTAGCTCGGTTAGGGAACTGCTCATAGACGCTGCTTGCACGAGCAGTACCCCCCTCACTCACCCCGACTCACCTCCCGACGTTCGACGCGCCACACGGTTGCAATGGTAACTGCAGTGTATTCTATGGAAGACGCACGTTTCGAAGCACACCGTCTAGATTGCGTTCCACCGTACTCTATGGAACACACAGGTATGAAACGAAAATCTAGATGGCGCTTCGAACGACGGTAGGCGAACTGAAATGAGTGAGGGGGGGGGGGGGAGTACACCCTTCCGCTGGAGTTCCACAACTGACGTCGCTGATCTCTATTATAGGGGGCTGGATGGCGCATAGCCGCTCTCCAAGCAGAGCGCAAGTGAAGCCACCGGAAGTTTGATGCTTGTCCCGGAAGTCGGGCGTCTGCTGGGCTTCTTAGTGCATTCAGTCGATGTTTTGGCCCGTAATTTCCGGTGTCTTTGAGTGAGTTTTAATAACCATGCTCCAAATTAAATCCCGAAAATTAGGCCTTTGAACTTAGGATATATGCACACTTAATCAACTTGACTCTCAAAATGTTTACATTGAATGGCTTCCCATGATACTTCTCGGGTCTGCAGGCGCTCTTACGACGCAACAAGCAGGCTTTCTTGAGGTGACAGGCGAAAATACAGCGCCCTTGACGCTTTTCGAGCCAGCACTCGGAAAGGTTACAAAGCACTGATCTCCACTATAGGCTGGCTAGATGGCGCAGTGAGCAGACAGGTATGAAGCCACCGGAAGTAAGCGGCTTGTCCCGGCAGTAAGCGCTTGACAGGCTTTTCAACTCTTCCGAGTGCTGAATCAAACAGCATTCAGGGCGCTGTATTTTCTTCTTGTCATCCCAAGAGAGCCTGCTTGTTGCGGATAAACAGCGCATGCGGATCCGACAAGTCTCCTGGGAAGCCATTAGATATGAAAATGTTGAGATTCTAGTTGATCAAGTGTGCGTATATCCCACGTTCAAATGCTTTATTCTCAGGATTGAATTCAGAACGGGATTATTAAAACCGAATCAAAGACACAAAAAAGCATGGACCAAAATATCGCCTGAAGGCACTAGGAAGCACAGCACACACCCGACTTCCGGGACAAGCATCGAACTTCCGGTGGCTTCACTTGCGCCAGGCTCGGAGAGCAGCTATGTGCCATCCAGCGCCCTACAGTGGAGATCAGTGTTACAAAGCTTGCCAAGCGCTCACTTCCGGGACAAGCCGCTTACTTCCGGTGACTTCAGTCCCAGGCGCTCGACGCGTCATCCAGCCCCTTATAGTAGAGATCAGTGAGTAACGTTGGCCCCTGCCAACGTTATTAGATTAGGTCAGTTAAAGAACTGTTCATAGACGCTGCATGCACAAGCAGCACCCCCCCCCCCTCCCTCACCACGACTCGCCTCCCGTCGTTCCACGCGCCACACGGTTGCTATGGTAACTGCAGTGTATTCTATGGAATACGTACGTTTTGAAGCGCAACGTCTAGATGGCGTTCCACCGCACTCAATGGAGCACACAGTTCGTAAACGAAAATCTAGATGGCGCTTCAAACGACAGGAGGCGGACTGGGGTGAGTGAGGGGGGGGGGGGGGGGGGGAGGGGGGTACCCCCCTCCGCGGGAGTTCCACAACTCAGGTAATCTAGTAACGTTGGCCGCTGCCGAGACTGACATTGCTTCCGGGTGGGGCTTCCGCCGCACCTCAGACATTTTCAACGCGGACGTCGCCATCATGAGTCGGGAAACTTCCGGTATGCACGAAAAGCGTTTTTCTCTTGGAACGCCACTGAAAAACGTTTTTTTTTTTTTTTTTTCCCCATTTAGCATATTCAACCTGTGGACCACGTGGCTGGAGACGAGAGTGGACGAAAAAGCCATACAAAATAGTTTCAATATCTGTGTTTCCTCACGACTTAAATGGACCTTTTCCACATACCGACGGCACCAGGCGGTGGCTGCACGAACTTAAAATCGAGGAAGCGACCTACCTGCGCTACCAATCGATAATGGGAACTACGATACCAGTTGCTTCGCTCTCTGAGCTGCGGCGCGTGCCCAACGCGACTTTAAAGAGGGGCATCTGTGGCGTCCACCTAAACGTCGTGTTTTTCTTTCCGTCCACTTTCCTTTTTTTGTGTAAAACAATTATATATATGCTGCAATTACGTGTTCTACGCGCTGATCCATGGCCTCCTTCCGAATTTCCTCGATTTTTCGTGCCAACTTCCGCCGCTTGACATTGGGCGCTCGCGCGTGCGCAGAACGCTTCTCGGAAAAGGTCCATTTGCCAGATAATAACGCGGATAAGAATTTAGTTGTCTGTATTGCCCCTTTTTTGTATATCCTCCGTCGTTCGTAAGTATAGTATAGCCCCGCAAGGTTATTAGCCACATAGAGCTATTATAATGTACACTAGAGGTTCAGCTGCTGCTAGTGTCTATGGGACTTCTGATTTCGAATTAAAGCAGACAGCAACCAGTCCACGTTTGCGATGCTCCTATTAATTATGGGAAAACGCGCGTGCATTCTGTCTTCATGTTATGCAGTCTGGCGCATGCAGAAGTCGATCACTCCGAAGATTCACATCATACCCTCAAATTGGTAGTGCACAAAAGCTTATAAGTTTCATCACGCTGTCGTCTAACAACAACATGGCGGATTGATATAATCTGAAAACACTCTATAACACGAATTACTTGTGTTACTTGGGTCGTAGCGAATATTAGGTAACTTTATTAACATTATAAAAGTGAAAATGCTTTAGTTAAAGTATTTATTTGATCAGTGAGCGATGTTTAACTTACCAGTGTTCCGGGTCCAATCCTAGGTTCTATGGAAAATGTGCAAAGACAAACATTGAATATAAACAACAATAATAGTCAACAAAAACGTAGAACTTTTTCAAGGAGCGCCAACATCCCGATGACGCAAATATTTATAATCTGCAAGATTTATATGCTACTAAAAATACCCCATTCACGACCGGTTAAAACGCGTAAAACAGTAAAAATATGCCCACTATAAAATGAGTTTTTCTTTTTATTGATGCGCTGAATTTATTGGGAAGTGGAAGTTTTCTGGCTTTTACTCATTTTAAAAGTTTTTGAGCATGCAGACATGAGTTTTGAAGGCCAGAACAAACTTACCTTTACACCAATACACGAGCAGCATAGTGAATAAAATGAATCTGTAACCCTGAGACTAGGGAGAAAGGCGATGAAGGACAGGAAGAACAGGAGACTCCTGTTTTTCCTCTCCTTCATCGTCGTCCTTCTATCTAGTCTCAGGTTTATAGTTCATGATGTTTTATCATCACCAGCTCGTTTGCGGCCAAACATTCTGTTTATGAATGGTGTTTATTTCAAATTGCACTCATTACTTTTTTTATCGTCTACATGCACAGGTAGGTACTGACCCAGTGTTAGTTTGTGTAGTTATTGACGCCTCATTATTTTTGAGAGGCTATTCATTGTTTTGGCATGTAAACCCCCCTGCAGAAAAGTGCCGATGCCATGTTCGCGCTTACAGTGTCGGACAGTGTACGTAAATAAATGTAAGAAGCCATTTTAGCACCGTTTTAAATGCGATAAATATGAAGAAAAAAAAAACCGCCGTAACTGACTAATTTTTTTCGTCTGCGTGACTGAAAAATGATCCCAGCTATCTAGTACGTACGAATTATTCGTGATATTCGCTCTTATAATCAAGCGCAGAGAGAAAAGGCACTACTTTTTTTCCATAGAAATGCCCTACCGGAAGTTAAGTTTCAGATTGGTTGCCGTCTGCTTCAATTTGAAACCGCACACTAGCGCCAGTTGGACCACTTGCGTACATTATAATTCTCTGATCAACCAGGCCAGAGCCTCCTATATAAGCTTCGCTATGCCTGTCAATAGGGAGCACGCGCCAAACGAAAGGGCAGGCAAATAGGGCTTGCGGTTTTCGTGTGGTGGCGCTCGCAATGCAGCTATGCGGTGAAAACCATGCTCCGCTTCGCAGGAAGCGGAGTCAAGTCAGTCAGAGCATTATAGAGCTTGAGGCGCCAGCAGAAACATAAATTAGTCCTCTCCGGTGTATGCTCAAATTTCACTTGATATCTGCATTTGCGGTAATAAGAACTGGAACCGAGATCGTAATACCCGAGAAAATACTAAATCCACTGACTTCGCTTATTATGTATATTGAAAATTGTGGGACTAGCCGAAAGGTTTTGTGAATAGTATTTGTTTTTACAGTACTTATAACAGTTGTGTTTGATATATTTTATGTATATATTCCAGTGATAGTTTGTGAACTCTTTATAAATTCCACCCCCTGCTGAAATGCTTCACAGAGATGCAGACGTTTTTGTAACTAGTATAAGATTTACAAAAATGCCGGCAAGAATGTGTGACAAGAAGTAGTAAAACACAAGCTTGCTCGTTTTTCGCCCTAGCGGCAAGCTGTTTATTAGAAACTAATCTAAGACTGTATATGACTTGTTAGTGTGAAAAAACAAAACAACAAAAAACGCAGCATGTTGCAAATATGCAACGAATCGAAGTCACACCTCACGAGGCTAGGTTCACTGTGCCGTTGACGAAGCCTGCTTATTGAAACTAAACAGTTGAAATGAAATGATGGCGTCTACTTTGGTACGGAGTTGGTCTCTCTTGATCGCTCGAAGCCACCTTGCTCGCTCAAGTGGGTCAAATGATATTTCACGGTGTGATGCAGTGTTATTAGGAGAGGGCCCACATTTGCTTGCACCGCAAGATGGTACGCAGCAGCTCATGCCTGATATAGAACCTCAGTATGACCTATAAATATTCACCCTTTCACGTCAAAATGTTACAGAATTGTTGCGTTTTTATTTTCCACACTCCGCACGCTAAAAAGTTTATTCTGGTAAACAGACTGATGGTCACTGTTGGTCAATTTATAAGTCACGCGACACCATGGTGCCACATGACGTGGCAAAGTCACGTGACATAACAATTCCACGTGACATCAGAAAGTCACGTGACGTCGTGATGTCACACGACACCGTCGCATATGACATCCCTATGGGCTTATTAATGCGAAAGCATTAACTGTCCCATGGAGCGAGACGCGCGAAACGGCACCGAAATCTTTTTTCCAAGTGAAGCCAGCTCCCAGCTTTGAAACCACGCGAAAAGCCTAGACAATGGCACCTAGTTTCCCCGATCCCAAAGGAGCGGAGTAAAGCTGATGAATTTCGGCTTCGGTCCCATTGGCTGGCGCGCGTCGACGAGGCTCCCATTGGCCGCTGCGCGTCAGTTTCAAAGAACGCTCACCCCATGGCGCTGCGTGTCCGTCAGCGCGCCGTTAACACGGAGCGTCCAAGGTCATCGCGCCGAGGAGAGCGCGCGCGCTGACCGGCGACGAAAAGTACGCAGCAGACGAAATAAAGGAGCGGACGAGTGGCTTGCATGCTTTTGCATTCACAACTCATAAGAAGTGCTTAGGTGTACCTCGAGCTTTTTTACTTATAAGACAATAGGGCCCATTTACTTGTGAGGCTGAAACGTGTCGAACAGATTAACCTGTCGGTTTTGTCATTAAATTCTGCTTATAAAACACCCTGGTAATAATAGTCAGAAAGATTGCGACCTTCACAGATTTACACCTGATTGCGCACCGCCATTATTATGCAACGAATAAATACAGCGCTTGTGTAACATAGTGATAAGAAATGTGCCAGATGTACACGATAAATCGGGACGTGCAAGTAATATATTTCTCTATATATATAAAATCCAAATTGTTTTTAAGGTGGTACAGCCAGCGCGAAAAATGAAGCCACAATTCTTCTGGTCGTGTTAACAGCTAAGGTTTAGCATCGGCAATAGACATAATGCTATATTACCCAAGCATCAAGGAGAATGCAGGGATTGGTGTTCCGCGCCGCACGTGCTGGCTTCAGCAGTAGTAACGTTTCTAAAGAAAATACCTAAAACAAATGGCATCTTGCACGCGCGTTCGTCAACACTTTATTTTGGTTATTTACTTCGAATCTTTTATACGGGGAAGGCGTGCGCGCGTGGCGCGTTGAACACCAATCCCTGCATTCTTCTTGATGTTTGGGTAATATATCAAATGGTCTATTGGGTCATAGCGTCCCATTACTCTCTTGGTAATTTTGCCGGTGTTTTAATGTCTTACCGTGTCTCAATGTCTTAACGTGGAACCATGGTAAGTTCAAAAATGCCGAGGGTACCACTGGATACGTCAGGCTCAGATGAGCGAGAGCCGAACGTTCGCACGAGCTTGCGCGAGTTGCATCGTGCGCAAGTCTTTTTGAGGCCGCGACAGCCACGGGATGGCGTTTCCGAAACAGTAGGGCGGAGAAGCACCGGTGGTCGTGCAGACTGTGGATTTTCCACAAGGGCGCGGCCATATTGAATGTCGTCACTTCTGGTATGCGATAAAACATCGTTTTGATCTCCCCACGCCGCTGGAATGTGTTTTGGAGAAATGCGTGATTGTCACAGATTCTTGTTTTGCCACACCTATATTTTCTCGCATATTCCAAGTTGAAATCTTTTATTATTTTTTCGTCCCGCATACCAGATACAGAACCCACGTGACTGAGAACGACAGGAAACAGAAAACGTCTAGGCTTTGCCCACGCGGATCATCCAAGCTAGAAATAAACGCCATAGTCAGATTTACTAAATTAAACTACACTACGTACAAAATACTTACAATATATATATATATATATATATATATATATATACTGTAAACGACAAAAGTTTCGCGGGGACCTAATTTTCGCGAATTTAGCGAATCACCTACAATTCGCAAACAAAGGTCCCGCGAACAATTCGGGCAATATGTGAACGCTACGGAAGCTACACTCGATTCGCGAAAATTAGAACCCGCGAAAATTAAGTCGTTTACAGTATGTAAGTTCATAATTTACTGTAACATTTTCACACAAAAAGATATCTCGACGTTTTACGTAGCCAAGCAAATCAATCAGTGAGCGAAGCCCTTGAGGTTCCAATGGTTCTATGGGAAAGGAACAAGCCGGAAGTGTCGCCTCTGTAGCCTATTGTAACGTTGGCCTATTGTTCGTAGAGATCCTAGATTGTAGGGAGGGTCCAACTCAAACCATGGGGAGCATTTGCAGTTTAATGGCGGACTCCTCCCACGGAGATTGGTCGCGAGTGCTCATGCGCTGCGTTATTGCCTGGCTAGGAGGAAAGCAGGCGGAAAGGCGGAGACGCTCGTAGACGACCAACGCGTTTGTCACCACCTGTAGCCAGTATTGCAATCGCGGCCCATAAACCACGTGACTCTGATAGAGCAGTTGGACGCTCTCTGTAATACAGGCACTCTAATTGTTCGCTGCCCCCTAGCGGTTGTCGCCGCCTACTCGTCGGGAAGCAGTTGTGACGAATTGCACGGGCGCAGTGTGCCCGTCATTATTACGACGGGATTGACGGTTCTTACAAATTCCTCAGGCTTTTCCGTCACGCAAAACTTGAGTGAACGTAATCTGAAGGCCGCGTCTAAAAAGGACCTACCATTGAAAATGATCTGTTTGCCGCTAGGAGCGCCGTGGTCGGAGCTTGATTTATGTCCGCTCCTTTCCAAACCACCCAGAACTGACAGGAGTAACACTTTCCAAAATATGTAATATGATGCAATTAGCAATACCCTAATTTAAATACGAGCAGCATAAGGGAAGTGATATCAGTCCATATATTTATTTTTCATTGACTTTTTGTTTCGATCTATTTTGTTTTTTTTCCGAATTGGGCATATTTGACGTTCGGCAATTTAGTCTGGAGCGTTGGATGAGGACAAATCCGCAGAAATACGATGTAAAAGTCGTTCGCTACATCCGGGCAGGCATGCCGAAATTGGGAAGCGTAATCATAGCAAAATAACGCCTTTCTGGAGTAACTTGATTTGACTCGCTGCGGAAAAATTAAATTCACGTGTGCTGCAATAAAAACTGAAACCATTAAGAACACGCAAGCATCAGAACGTAGGTACAAACCCTCTGCTTGGGTAAGCCGTGACCAGCGAGGAGCTTGTTAAATAATAATGATCATTTCACGAAGAAGTGAAGAACTATTTGGGAGTAAAAAAACAAACAAAAAAACTTTGTGGTCATTCAGATCTGCACACCCAGGTTAATAGTAAATGAGCACATTGTCCCCATGTTTAACGAAAGATTTCAAATACTAACGCCAGCTGTCCCGACAAGCGTGTGTCACCGACTCTCTCTCTCTCTCTCTCTCTCTCTCTCTCTATATATATATATATATACAGGGTGTTTCAGAGAACTCAGGCCAAATCGCTCCCGCGAAAACTACTCATCGAAACGAAAAAAGGCTTGTGTCGTTTTGGTCCTGGGCCAGGGGCGCATTTAGGAAAATTATTAGAGTCCGGGATAATTAAGTTGTTAATTATTTTTGCGTAATTAACGTTTTTAATATTGTGTTTAAGGGCATGGTTTAAATTAGAAAATTGCTCAGCATCATCGAAAAACGCTAAATCAACAAATTGCAGAACGATAGAAGACACGCGCAGCATTTTACCGCGTTCTGAAAAGCCGCACAAATTCGACGGGTTTTTAAGTTTCGGTTTGCTATCGGAGCGCATCTTGGCCCCGGCTGCACCGCGCCCCGTGGAGAGATAGTGCAACCAACCTCTGCTGCGCTGTCATCGCGCGACGCAGCAGAGGTTGGTTGCACTATTTCTCCACGGGGGCGCGGTGCCGTCGGGGTTGAGATGCGCTCCGATAGCAAACCGAAACTTAAAAACCCGTCGAATTTGTGCGGCTTTTCAGAACGCGGTAAAATGCTGCGCGTGTCTTCTATCGTTCTGCAATTTGTTGATTTAGTGTTTTTTGATGATGC
Organism: Ixodes persulcatus; assembly: GCA_013358835.2. Taxonomy (NCBI): domain Eukaryota; kingdom Metazoa; phylum Arthropoda; class Arachnida; order Ixodida; family Ixodidae; genus Ixodes; species Ixodes persulcatus. Next base: position 2,698,077 of record JABSTQ010011052.1, read on the forward strand.
TGAGCAATTTTCTAATTGAAACCATGCCCTTAAACACAATATTAAAAAAGTTAATTACGCAAAAATAATTAACAACTTAATTATCCCGGACTCTAATAATTTTCCTAAATGCGCCCCTGATCCAGGACCAAAACGACACAATCCTTTTTTCGTTGCGATGAGTAGTTTTCGCAGGAGCGATTTGGCCTGAGTTCTCTGAAACACCCTGTATATATATATATATATATATATATATATATATATATATATATATATATATATATATATATATATATATATATATATATATATATAGCGTGCTTTTTTATTCTTTCAAATTTGTTTAAAAAAAGGCGTGAAAACTACACTTATGCGGTTTGTGCAGGTGAGTTAAACGGCCAAGAGGACATAGTATAGGGAGATAGTCGCAACTATTAGTCAGCTAATTAAGTAAATTTTGTTAATTAAATTTTTATTAGTGCAAATAGACATATAGTTCCAATTAGAAACTTGCTGAGCATCATTGAAAACCACTAAATCAACTCTTATTAGAAGGATATAATGCCGGGGCAGCATTTTACGGCGTTCTGTAAAAACGCCGTAAAATGCAGATTTCGGTTTCTTATCGAAGCGCATCTTTGCGCCCGCGGTCCTGCTCCCCGGTGGTCGGCCCGAAGCCACCCCCTCGCTTCCCTCGTAGAATGGAGGGAAGCAGGGCGCACGTGTGTTGCGCGTCTCAGCCACTGAGGAGCAGGACCGCGGGTGCGTAGATGCGCTCCGATAACAAAACTGAAATCTAGAAACGCGTCCAAATGGAGCGTTTTTACAGAACTCCGTAAAATGCTGCCCCGGCATTATATCCTCCTAATAAGAGTTGATTTAGTGGTTTTCGATGATGCTCAGCAAGTTTCTAATTGAAACTCTATGTCTATTTGTAATAATTGAAAAGTTAATTAACTAATTTTACTTAATTAGCCGATTGATAGTTGCGACTATCTCCCTATGCTATGTCCCCCTGTCCGTATAACTCACCTGCACAAACCGCATAAGTGTAGCTTTCACGGCTTTTTTTAAACGAATCTGAAAGAATAAAAAAAAAAGAACACCCTAGACATATAAACACGAACGGAATCTCTAAGATAGTACTCAAACTACAATCTACGTGAATACAAAACACCATCCAGGCCTGAGAACATCGTACTGGCCCGTAATACGTGAACCTCAATAAATTATATTGTCACTAATGACAAATGATGAGGCGGCGAATAACTGGAGTAACTAAACGTTTAATGTGGCAAACTTGTGCCAAAACAAAATAGGAATGCATGGCGAATAACAGGCATCGATGATGGGATAACGGCAGGATCGAGCGCAGGCGAAACAATGAGTACGGCTCGCAACGCGGAGTCCCTTATGCACACGTGTGGGCTTCTTGGACAATCGACGTAGAGAGTTCTGTGCGTAGAAGATTCGAACAATGAGTAAGCAACCGGGTTCTCGAATACGGCTGGCGAAGTGGGGTAGTTAGTTCATACTTACAGCGCTTGTCCTGTGTTCACTTCTGCTACTTTCTCTCTTTTTGGCGTGCTGTTTGCCCTTTTCTCAAATACACCAGAGCACGACATTTCCATAAATGAAAGGTGCGTCCTCTCCCAGGTATCGAACCTCGACCCTTTGCGTGGAAGCCAAGCACGATAACCATTCCCCCACGGGCGCACTGCCTGCTCGGCTACCTGCGCACGCGGTATTACTCCCCCCTTTAACAAGTGCATCGCCCCGATGCACCACGAAACAAAACAAAGGAAAACAAAAGTAGCGGTGCTCTGAAAAGTAACCTGGAACACGCCCTGGGAGACCTCAAGCGTCCTGGGAGACCTCAAGGACGACGTCGAAGACGACGTCTGGAACGATCTCTAGGACGACCTCTCGGGCGATCTCAAGGATGGACAACCTCTAGAACGACGTCTAGGACGATGTCGAGGACGACGTCCTAGGGGACGACGTCTAGCACGACCTTTTGGACGACCTTTGGGACGACTTTTTTCTCTGTGACGACTCCTAGGACGACGTCCACATGTCCGCGGCGTGTGCGTCTGCGAACGTCCTGCGTATGCGCGGCGCACACGCGCGGCACATTCGAGGCCAGATGCCGTATCGCGAAAACCGGGTGAAGCAGCTATAAGGAATGCTATTGCATTAAAAAGCGGAACACTTCTGCTTGCTCTGGCGGTGTCATGCGTCAACGAGTCACGTGTCGCCGCGTCTGTCGCGTCCGTGGAATAAAGTTATGGCGGCACCCAACGTGGCTTGGTCACGTTCGCGCATATGCCGTACGGTTGGTGAGATCGGTCTATTCACGGCACCCGGGAATAAAGCAGATTAGCACGTTTTTCCTCTGAAACTCGTTTGGTTGTTTAGAATGCAGCTTTATATGACGTTAATCCCGACGGCGCCATCCGATCTGGCCCTTTCTGCGAGTAAGCCGCCAATGCGATCGACGAAGAAGTCGCGCACCCTGATAGCGCAGAGATGGAAGAGGAAAGGCGCGCGATCGGCTCCCAGGAAAGGGGAAGACGCCTGATGGTTTCAATTTCGCACACCACCGGAGCGATCTAATAATGTTCTCAGCGTCTCTGCGCATGAGATCACCCGTCAGCGAAAAAGAAAGTACCGCCTAAAGAGCGCGATCCATAACTCCATAGAGTTATGAGGGGAAAGTCCGCTGCGTTTATTTTCAGCTCACCACAGAGGGTCGCGCAACTTGGGTTGCACAGGCGGCTGGCGGAGCTGCCAATCCTGATTGGTTGACAGCTTGGATCAAAGGATTGATTTCGCCGGTTGTGCGAGCCGTTGGCTAACAAGACGCTTCCTCTTCAAAATCCTTAAGATAGAAAGCCTGAACGAGGTAGACAGCACAACCTTCCGATAATACGCACGCACACCGCGCGAGCGAGCTAAGACAAGGAAGAAAAAACAACTACACCTATAGCAAGCAGTTTGGTGACAAGCGGAATAGTGAATACGCCCGAAACCATCCTCGGCAAATTGAAAAAGAAATGCCTAAGCCCCAATTTAAAAAAAGGAGGAATATTTCCCAAGCGTTTAACGATTTACAGTGGCTCGGATTGCATCGCAATTCGCGCGATGCATTCGAGAATATGTATCGATCGAGAAATACAAGTAGTAAGAGGTTAAAAAGGGCAAAAGGGACGAGGACAAGTAGAAAATACGAGCGACATGGACAGGCGCTGACTTTCAAACTTTTACCATTATGGACCAAAGAGCCCTAATCAAAGTTCTAATTCTATAAATACAAATATCCGTAGCTTGGGCGCAAACGCGAATGTGTGCGTTGGTACATGTTCAGACATATTGCGTTTCAACACAGAAATACGGGAAAAAACTGCACCGGGTGTTTGGGAGAAAAGAGCGCCATAATGTTTCTCAGAGCAAAAATAAAAAATAAACAACGCGTCGCCGAACGCTCAGTCTCCACCCAGATGAGATTTAGATGGTTTTCAGCAGATTCCGAAGTTTCACAAATCATCGTTATCTGATAAAAAGTAGCTGCAGAAACGACTATTGTTGGTTGTCTATGAATTGCGATAGCATTCGTCAAGAGACTCACGACGCAGATCATTGTGAATACGGCGACGAAATGTTTTGAGTAAACACTTTATTTTATGAATGGTTTACGACGCAATCAATGGCGTTAGCGCGACAGCAGCGCGCAACTTCGAAATTGAGTGATTGCTTCGTCTTGGTGTAATCGTTTAATCTTCCGTCTCTGTGTAATCGTTTAATGTTCAAGCTGTTTCACCACCATCGTTGACCATGTACGAACTAGCTCAACTTCAACCGGAAACTGCTTCGTAGCTTGGGCACAAATGTGAATGTGTGCGTACTGGCGCTCAGTATAAGGCGCCGCGTGTTCATCTGCTTGCAAGGACGACGTCCTAGAGGACGACGTCAAAGACGACCTCTACGACGACCTTTAGGGCGATTTCAAGGACAACCTCTAGAACGACCTCTAGAACGACCTTTAGAACGACCTCTAGGACGACCTCTAGGACGACGTTGAGGACGACGTCGAGGATGACGTACGCATGCACATGGCATCTGCATATGCGGACGTCGTGCGTATGCGAAGATCCTGCGTATGCACGGCGCATACGCGCGCTGCGCATAAGCACGGCACATTTGAGGCCAGATGCCGTATCGCGGAAACCGGGTGAAGTAGCTAAAAAACATATTCCTAACGAGCGTGATGGTAAATTATGCTAGGTAACAGAAAAGGCAAAGCTCATGATACAGTCTCGATTAAAGTGACCACGTCGCTCAAACCTTATTGAGAAGCGAAAAAAAAAAAGTGTCCGCAAACCTTGGTTTCGGCTTTGTACGTCCTCTTTATGTTTTGTTCTTTCTGTTACCTAGTACCTAAAAAATGCTATCGCCTTAACAAGCTACATGCAATTTGCGGATTTTTTTATGAAAAAGTTGGGCTTTTTTTTGGTGGCAGAGGCCATTAATCTCCATGTGTTTGTGGGCTCCGTTCGCCGCCATTTCTTCAGTGAAAGTCTGCTAAAATCGCTTATAACTTTTGAAAAAAGTAACGGCAGATTCTGAAACTTTTTCATGTAATCCCAACCGCTTGCACACCATTTGGTCGGAGGCTGACCACTCGATGATGCGTAGTTCATTTTCTGCAGTAAGAAAAAAAAAACGCTTCCTGTTTTTTTTTTTTTTTTGTGTGTATTGCGATACAAAAGTATCGCAATACTGTCTATTCATAAGACGGATTCATCATCCCCAACCTGCTACTGTGCTTTCTTATTTGCCCTCAGTCGTACTCTGGTCGGACAGTGGCGCTCTTTCATAAGCGCCAAAGTTGCTCCGCACATTCTGTAAATTGCGGCCAGGGAAGAAAAAAAAAAAATCCTCCGGCGCACGTGTTTCTCGGAGAGATATCGGGAGGTGAAGGCTGCCAAGACGGCCGGTATGAACCGCCTGAATGGGAAATTAATGCAGGCGCTTAACTTAATAACGCTAGCCCGATGGCGAAGCGGCGCGTGGTGTTTTTCTTTCAAGCCGAAACAAAGGACTGCGGAAACCTTTTTTTTCTCTCTTCTCAATAAGGTATGAGTGACGTGGGCGCTTTAATCAAGACAGTATTATGAGCGTTGCCTTCCAGCTTCGTCCTTGTGCCAAGACGCACTGATGTCAGAGGTAAATATCTGAGCTGATACTGGTCCCTCTCAGGCTACCCAACAGAATGCATAGGCTCTACGAAATGAAACAAGAGTATGATCCTGGTACTGTGTAGCAAAGTCGTGGACAAAGTAAGCTGTGGCACCCGAGCACCGACCGAACGATACAGGTGGGCTTGCACCGACGCGAGCAGTTGAACTATAGCAACGAGCATGCCGACGAGAGTGTGGGGAAGGCTGCTACCTTTGTTACTAGTTAGTTTAAATTTTCGCGTCGACGCAGCGCCCTAGGTAACGTTTGGTTGTAGCTTGGTCGTTTCAGCTTACTACGTCCGCGACTGTACATCGTGAGAAAAGACACGGGTACCGGGCAGTTGAAAATTCTACTCTGAACTGGGGGTGTTCGCTTACGCTGGCTGTACACTACATAGTGCCCATTTTGCGGTGAAAGTGTACCTGAATTTAGCGAGTCGCGTTGAGGTTTTGCACTAAGATGCTTAAAGAGACCGACTTCACCCTCTTTACTGTTACTCTTTTAAAAGTGATAGAAAATGAATGAAGGTTGTGGAGAGTTTGGAAGCCATACATAAAAAACGGTGCCTTCAACCACCACCTCCCCCCCCCCCCCCCTTTAAAAGTGAAAAGTAAGATAACTTAATGTTATTAAGAGGGGCGAAAAAGAAATATGAAAAAAAGGGGATCACAAATATAATACAGACACAGAAGCACCAACACAAAATGAGTGGGTATAGAGAATCCCAAAACACTTTTTGAATTTCACACCCCAAAAAAGGTAGAGTGCAAGTGTTATTCTCCATCACAGTATTGGCTCCTTAATTTATCGTCAGTTACGAAGATACGCATCACTTCCTCAACTGAAAGCACACTGAAAACTGTCGCGCTCATGGACACACGCAATCATATGTGGGTTAGTGTCGTAGCGCCTAATAGTCATACACAGGTCCGTTGTCTTTTAATTAAGAAGTCGCGAATACTAATAAGTGTTCTTTCGAGCTTTTCGCGGATTGCCCAAGGGCGCAGTATGTTTTGCTAAAGATGAGATATGTCTGTTTAACTGTTAAAAACAAATATTTATTCAATGGCTTTCGGTGGAAAAGTGTTTACAGTCTAAGAGAATGTGATACACATCTTTATGGGGACCACCGGATTCACATGCTGGAGAGACACGTTGCCGAATTCAGTGCCAAGAAGCTGCCTGTAAAAGCCCCTTCAAATCGTAGTCGGTTTGAAAAGGCGTCACATTTTATTTTTGTTGCAGTACAAAGGGGCGGTTGAAGGTCCCGGAGGATGTAAGGCGTTACGCTATTTTGTATAAAAATTTGGCAATATTTTCATTATTTTAAAATAACAAAATAGAAAAGCACAGGATTTGTTTTAATCTTCTTTTTACGTAGTTTAAAATCTTTCTGATGATCATGATACTTTTTTCAACTTCCTCAGGAGCATAATCGGATTATATTCAGTCGAAACATGAGGAACTATCTTATATATATATTTATTTTTTTAATCCCCTCGTATTTCGGCGACTGGACGCCATTGACCCAGAGTATTAACTTCTCAGGATTGTACTTTCACTTGCTCATTCTGGATTTGAATAAGCTGCCAGCGTCCCAGATGTTGCCTAATAGTGTGGCTGTTACAGTTTCGTCCTTATCCGACTAAATTGAAACGGCATTAAAATTGGCGAAGAGTATACACGCAATAAGCTCTATTTACAAATACATTCAGTCTAATCAAATATTTAGTGTGTGGTGTATTCGCTCGCCGCTATTACTGTGTGCGTTGGTGCTAGGATTGAGCTGTAACTAGCGAACTTTCACAACCCTTCAATACACGCAATCGGTCGTTTAGTTTTGTCTGTTTGTGTTTTGACAGATCAAAAGTTATTTTAGTTACAGTTCGCGCTGTTAGATAGGAATACCTCCTCTTTCTGTGGATACTTCGGGAATTAAATATAACAGTGATACTGAAATAAAAACCGAGAGAACCTTTAACCTAGCAGCTTTAGAGCATTCTCAGGGACTTTTTATCAGTGGCATCATTTTGTCTACACTGCGTGGCACATAGAGCAGGCGTGACATCGGTGTTTTTTCCGCGTTTTCTTTCTCAAATAGAAATCTACGAACATCAAATAGTATGTCCTTATACGTGCTTAGGATGAGCTCATTCTAGTGCGCTAGTAGGTTTAATTACAGCCTTTAGATTGTGAGCGAAACACAGGATTAACCAGATGCATATTGTTCCTGTTAACTCCGTCGCTTTCTATACATAGCATATTAAAAGAAACAAAAAGGGCTTAGAATACGTTTTATTTTGAATACAGTATATTAGAATACTTGCAGTTACCGGAAATAAAGTTTTGCTGCAGGTAGCAACGGTCATATGTAATATTTTCTTGATATAAGATATTTTAAAATAAATTTGCTTTTGTCAATGAGCGATCAAAATAACCGTTTAATGCTTATCCAAAGAGTGCGATTAAGATTATCATAAACCTTTCTAGACTACTTCACTTTTTTTTTTCATTCAATGCCTAGTATATTTAAACCGAGCTCGGCTACCTAACAATAGATTTAAGAAGATACTTTTGTGCGCAGCTTTCATAAACTTCGTCGCTGTGAAGCGGCCGTCGAGGACGCAGCGTCCGAAACGTTTCCCCTTGTGTCGTACCTTCGGAAATACGTTGATTGTCGAGCAACACGAGTAAATAACAGTTGTAATTCAGCGCTCTGCCTGTATGCATTTACTCGTCCTTCGCCTGTTTTCGCGCTGTTTCTAATTTAGCGAGTAAACAAAATAGATTCCCCTGACGTCCAGAACGGTAAAAGTGAGCGACACGCCAGTGTGCAACCTGGTTGGTTGTACACGGGAAGAATGTCGTCCAGAACGAGCATTTGTGAAAAATGCTTATACTGTGGTATATAGAGGGCAGGGTCGCTAGAGGAGTCTCCGGTGCTGGAGCTGGAACTGTTGTGCGAAGTGGGGCTACGCAAGTATGGAAAATACGAAGGTCTTCAATCGGGTTTAGGTGAAACAGGTAGCACGCAGCAACAATGAGAATGTGCTGAACGCAGTACCATTGGCTCCAAAATATAAATTTATTAACAAATTGTAACATAAGTAATGACCACGGCAAAAAGGGGGACAATGGTATCTTCATAAACGAATTGTAGCATTTGTAATGTCCACGGCAAAAGGGGAAAGAATTCTCTGAAACAAAAGAAAAAAAAAACATTGCTGTGTTCTTTGAAAAAAGAAACAAAAAATGAATGCATATACTTTCAGGTTTCCTTTTCTAGCATGTAAAATGGGCATTTGTATACAGTACTAATCAAACAACCTGGCACTGCACACGGAGCAAGAATAGATTTTAAACCAAACAAGACTAGGAAACAAGCCTTCCAGTTTTTTTTTTCTGTTTTTCTTTTTATTTGTGTTCCCAGAACAGGATAACCCTACATGCCATTCAGTGAATCCATGGTTCCTCTATAGACACTGAGGCGTGACCGGAAATAAGAATTGGCGCAAAAAAAAATATATTCCGGGCCACACGTCTTTTTTTCCAAGATTGAAACGTGACCAGCCGAAGAAACTCGAGGTAATCCACAGCGTTTTGTGAAAGCTGTCGTCAAAGAGAAAATACAGAGCACGGAAATTCGAGAACATATTGAGCGCATATTGAAGTAGGCAGCGTCATTCACAACCGATTACTTTTTTTTTTTTATTGTAAATTCGGGAGCCACTCCTTTAGAGAAAAGAAAAAAAACAACTGAAGAAACAAAACACAAGTTGCGACCAAGAAACATAAGAAGGGGGGAAGGGGGACTTGACTTCCAGAAAGGCAGGTCGTAAAAATCAAATTCGAGAACGGAGTTAGTGAGGAGAAAAACAAAAGCTAGACTTTTATTATCACCATTACCATGGACAGAACGGAACAACTATTAAATTATAGCTTCACTGCTGCATAGTCTGAATGTGTCAAGCTAACAGTGGCCCAAGTGCGGCCTACATTCCTAAGTCCCAGAACGAGACTATGACCTTTTTAGAAAAGTTTACATCAATTTATAGAGCAAGCTGACCTTTTTGACCAATATCTCTCGCAAACGGACCAGCGTGGCGTCAGGTGGGCCGTGCGAAAATCAACACCAAAAATACGAGAGGCAGTCGCGCCATTCTTTCGGTAGGGAGGATGGCATCGAGCAAATCCAACGCTGTCCAGAAAGATTGCAATACTATCAGGGACAGATAGAGCCTTCCGTGAGATAAGAGACGGACGTTCCGTCATAAAAGAACTATGTGCGTTGGATGCTCAATAGTGTGCGATCATTCTAGGTCTCGGGTTTGTATGGAACGGTGGTAAAAAAAAAAAAAGCGGAATTCGAAGAAAAAACATTTCTGGTGCTTTTTTTTTTTTTTTTTTTTGACGAAGGAAAGAAGCATCGTCGTTACTTTTTGACTGTTCGGTAGATCTTCTAAAAAGATGACATGTTACATTGGCGGATTGGATTTCTAATTTAGCTAAATTCAGAAATATTTAAGCGAATTTTGACAAGCCTTCAGATATGCAAAACAGAATTTGGTTGGTTTTTTTTCAGCTCTATTGCAATAAGCTTTGAACCAAGCACAATCTTTGCTGGAAGTACACGAATGACTATGACTTCTCAAAATTGCTTGTTTGTACGAGAAGTCGGGCAGAAAAAAAAAAAAAAAAAGATATTTTGAAGCTACTTGCTGGCATGTGTGCATATTTCAACGTTACACAGTGCCGATTAGATAATTTACAAAGAAACACCTTCGTTTCGTTCATCACCTTCCGGTCCACTCAAAGGTTTTTCTAACCAGCTTCTCTAGCATCATCTTTCGTTTGCCTCTAAAGGAACGATACCTTTGGGGTGCTTGCAATTATCTAAAAACATAAAAAGTGCCTTATAATCACCATGGCGGGGAGCGGTGGGAAATCACAGGCACCGAAACATCCACAGAGAAGGACTTTTCGGCAGATTGTCTCAGCCCTCTCGGTAGTCGTAAAAACGCGCTATCTATACTCCGTTTCACTATAAGCGGTATTCAGACGGGAGAGGGGAAATCCGCGAACGGATCTGCATGACGTCACCAGTGAGCCCCATTTTCTTCTCAGCCTCGTCTTTCACACTCGAAGTGCTGGGAGGATGGATGTCAGCGTTCGCAGGCACATTTAGTGGTTTCTACTCTTGACACCGTCTCGGACGAATTTAGTGGTTTCTCTACACTCGGCACCCAAGCTTTTAACGTGTCGTTGAAAGCGAACTGATGCGCCGCCAAACAGGGGCTGTTTGTACACCACCCGAGCTTCGCCTTCGCCCTAGAACTGATGTTACCGAGCCGCATGGCAAAAGCGTGACGTTTTGGTCACGCGACGCGCCCTCCGGGGAGAAATTCCTGGGATTTGTTCCTTGTGCGAATACCGCGTAGCAGAAGCTCCAGGAGGGAGCTCCGGGGCTTTCAGGGGCCTTGCCAAGCAAGCAAGCACGCTCGCTCGTGCAGTACTATGGTGCCGGGAACGCGTATCCGACCGATGTGTGTTTAGCGTCCTCTATTCCGCCCCTGCATCGAAAGTGCTGCCGAAGTGGCAACAAATAACGTCATAAAAGCCGGAGTGTGGAACGCTGTCGGATGTCGCGATCCTGGCGGTTGGTCGTAGAAGTTTCGACAAAACGCACGAGCAAATGTGAGTGTCCCTGTCGTCACAGCGTCCTAACTCATAGTTTCCGAAGCTTCGGTGGACTGTCCAGCTGGAGAGTGAGTGAGTGAGTGAGTGAGGTAGACTTTATTGGGTCCAAGACTGTTAGATCCCCGCGTCAAGCGAGTTCAGGGAGAGACTCTTGACGAAGCGATCCCCTCGGTCGACAGACGAGACGCGATGTTCCCGGCGGTGTCCGAGGCCAGCTGGACTAGAATTTTCTGAGTCTTGGGGTCAGGATCCCGCAGGAAGGATTCCCAGGCGCCTGGTTGCCTGGCTTGCTTAATGAACTCCTTATTCTTCGAATGAAGAAGCAGCTCCGGGCACCCCCAGAGTCTATGGTGGAGTGGCGATCTCGCCACAGTTCCTGCAAGACGGGTCATAGGTATCTGGGTACCACGAGTGCAACTGCGCCGGGTTGAGGAAGGTCTCCGTCTGGACTTGACGGAGGATGGTGGATTCTGCCTTGCTGAGAGTGCTGTGAGCCTCTGGGTAGGCTCGGCGTTCTGCTCGGTAGTGGTCCGGCACCCCCTTAAAGGTGCAGAGGTTGTCGTGGTTCGACGAGGCGAAGGTGGACTGCTCACTTGGTGTGCTAGCCCGGTGTGTAAGAGCGCGGGCTGCACTGTGAACATTCTCGTTGCCTGGGAGCTCCGCATGGGCTGGAGACCACAGGATGCGGACTGGGTGGTCGATCAGACGATGCAAAAACAGGCGTTTGCCAGCTCCACCACCCCTGCTGCGGCAGCGCCAGGAACGCAACCGGCCACAGCGTCCCACTTGTAGGACGTCATCAGGCGGTAACCGAGGGAACACTTTTTTGGACGCGGTAAACGAAAGTCAGAGACGCTTTCCAGGCACCATAGCAGTACAAGCATCGTTCAGGACAACACGCTCGTGCTTGTAGCTTCAGGTGTGCTCGCACATAGCTAAATATATATATATATATATATATATATATATATATATAGAGAGAGAGAGAGAGAGAGAGATCGCAGTTGACTTTGAAAAAACGAAATGCAGACCATTCGACCGTTATTATACTCTGTTTCATACTTAGTGTACAACGCTTACAAAGCTGCTGGAGCAAGCCAGTAGCTTTGAAAGCGTTGTATATTACGTATGAAACGGAGTATACAGACACAAAAGGTTGCAATGAGGTGCCGAGCATAGAACAGCAAGCGGCCGCTGTATCAATTACAACGGAACAATTCGCAACTCGATCCAGCCTTATGCATTTAATCCCGTTCCTCCGTTTCACATCTCCGCCACCAGGCCACGGAATTTTTCCCTGCACATTTGAACAAGGGCGGGCTCCCAGTTTCTCAAAGTGGTGCCTTTTCCTGTTGGGCGGCATTCGGTTCCCTTGGAGCTGCGAATACTTCGTGGGCAGTTGATCCTTTGGCCGAGCTTTATAAATCCATTTATAAGGGTTTTACGGCATACTTAGCAATACAGTTACGCTTCTTTGAAGGAGTGGAGGTGGCTCCAGTCAATCAAGTGGTTGCCAGGACGTTGCGCGTTTTCAACGAAAGCACCGCTTGCTGAGGGCTGCGCGCTCAAGGCTCATGCCCTGAGAACGCGAGTCCTCTTCAGGCAGCGAGCTTCACCGTACGGCGGCAGTAGCCGCGGGTCATGTTTCTCAATTCTGCAAGGTTAGTTGACGCAACACCAAAAAAAAAAAAAAAAAGCATTAGTAAGTTTTTCTAATCACGGTCTCACCCGACGAATGCAACACTGGAGGGGACTTGGCGCAAAGGCAACGGAGGCCATGGTGAGGGTCTGGCGCCGCTCTATCAAGTTTGCAACCCTCATGGCGTTGTTGGAGGCGGGGTTTAAGCCGCACGTCCGGAGGCCTCCTGGCTCGTGACGACGACCATTCCCCGAAGTGAAGAACCCAGGGGTCCAGTGGAGGTGGGAGAATTGGTAACGTAACGAACGGTTTAATTACATGGTAGCGATACAGTCGTCAAATTCGAGAGAACCACTGGAGCCGCCTCACGCCCCGCCTTATATAGGGTCCGTTTTCTCCCTCACTCTCCGCCAGGGCAGCAGGTGCGACCGCCAAGTGCGTTGCAGCAAAGTCCGTCGCGTCGTAGCCAGAAGTGCGTCGTAGCCATGGTTCTCCGCAGTTAGGCCAGGCCTCTCTCCCCTTCCGGAGCGCACGAACCCACACGCACACACACACACGTCCCGTTGACGTCACGGACGCGTTGAGACTCGTTTTGGGCAGGCTTCGACAGGTGGGCGACAGTCCTGAACAGATCGTGACTCGTTTCCGTACTCGTTTCCGCAGCGTTGAAACTCGGAAGAAGGTCGCCGAAGGTTCCATTCTTAACAGCCCCTCCGGGGCCAGGGAAACCTCGAATGGCCGGTGGTACAATCGCTGGCCTGAAGAGGTGGGCTTGGAGTAGGCCTTGAGAAGCCGCTGCAAGCACCAAACAAACTTCCAAACCTCTCACAACGGAGGCATCAGCGGAAACGTCCCCCACAACACCACGCCACACCGCAGTCAAACGCTCGGAATTCGCCAAAGACCCGCCAGACTGGATTACGGATTACCAAAATTTGGTACAATTCCGGGTATCGAGACCCCCTGTCGCCAAAAAAACTCATTTTCCCAACGAGGTCACTAAGAACAAAATACAAAAGACAAAAACTCTTCGCAATTTGTGAGGTCCTTTTGGGGTTTTAACGAAGTGCCCCCCCCTTAGATCCTCAATCCCGTGGATGACGAAGACCTCTGAGATCATCCCTACTATTTTTCGTGATGTCAGAAAAATCTGCTCAACCCATCGGCATTGCCGTTAAATTTGCCTTTTCTTTTTCTTACGCTGAAGTCATAGTGATCGATTTTCACGTGATGTCTAGACGTGAAAATGCGGTCCCTATAGCGCCGATAAAACAATCCGCCTTTTTCATGCCCCGTCACATTGGTCCTAGCAATCTCCTGAGCTGTACCGCGAAACCCTGACACACTAGGGTCGCTCTTCTGCTCGACTGTCAAAGACACTCTGTCTACTCGTAGCAGAGGACCAAAGTTACGTGACACCGGAGCTACGAGAGATCTTTCACTGATCCCCTCTTCCTCCGCCTTTTCCGCCGGCGCGTTGGGACGGCGTACGCTTCCTAGTGCTACGAGATCAGGCTGTTCTACAACCTGGTCCCTCTCATCCCGGTTTTCTGCCTCCAACTCTGGGAGTGCTTGCTCCCCGTCAGCTGCCTCTGGCTCTGGATCACTCGTCAACAAAGGGGCGACCTGACGCGATTTGGACCTCGTACACGACTGAAATAGCCCTTCTCCCAGTTGTTGACCCCTTTCGCGCAGCAGGAAATCTGACCGGTTAGAAAACAAATAAGGATACTCCAACGGGACTGTTTGCGAGACAGCCGCCTCTGTCACTAGCTCTCCGAACGGGCCAGTTATCCTTACTGTCGCCATAGGCAGACAGACACTGTGCTTTTCGAGCAGCTGCTTGATCCAAACTACGTTTCCCGTAAAATCGGATGGCGTTACATACGACGGATGGACAACGTCCATCGTCGCTGCACTGTCCCGAAGCACCCTGCGCGGCTTTCCGTTTACATGGAGCTCGTGAAGATAGGGACGAAGAAGCTTCAGGTCCCCGTCACTACCGTTCACGTACGAGAACACAACCCGCGGTTTCTTACATCTGGCCGCTGTGTGTCCCGGCTCCTGACAGTTGTAGCACAGGAACGGCTTCCTTGCCTCGAACTGCCCTGTTGGGCTTTTCCGCGCCTCGTCTCCGTTCGAGTGTTCTGTGCTCTTTTCTGGGACCTTTTGTCCTGCTTCGGGCTTCTCGGGCCCGTTTTCTCGCGAGTCGTTTCCCTGTCGGAAGGTCTTGCGCTGATCGCTTCGGCCGGATTCGCTTTCCTCTCCGCTCAGCTTTCTACGCGTTGCGTACTCTTCGGCTAGCTCAGCGGCCCTTTCGACAGAGTCGACTCCAACCCGGTCCTGCACCCAGAGCTTGACTGACTGCGGAATGCTACGAAAGAACTGTTCGAGGCACACACACTCGACTACCTTGTCTCGGCTTTCGTACACTTCCTCGCTCTTCAACCATTCTATCAGGTTGGTTTTAAGCCCGTACGCGAATTCCGAGTAGCCCTCGCTGCTCTTTTTGGATGCGTTTCTAAACCTTTGACGGAACGCCTCGGCAGAAAGGCGGTACCGCTTCAAAAGGCTGGACTTCACCTTGTCGTAGTCGTCCGCGTCTCCAGCACTAAGGCGCGCGACAACCTCTGCAGCCTCACAGGGCAACAGAGTCAAAAGCCGTTGCGGCCACGTTTCTGGGACGAAGCTCAACTTCTCACATGTCCTCTCAAAGTTAACTAAGAATAGGCCCACGTCTTCCCCAACTTTAAACGGCTGCATGAGCTTCTTCATTTGATACGACTCGGTCTCACTTGCTCGTACCGGAGCCCCAACTCTACTGTTCTGCGAGTTTAATCGCTGTTGTTCAATTTCGAGCTCTAGCCTTTTCAGCGCTCGCTCCTCTGTCGCTGCAGCCCGCTCCTGTTCTCGTTCCTCTTTCGCTGCAGTCTGTGCTCGTTCCTCTCTAGCTGCAGCTTGCGCTCGTTCCTCTCTCGCCGCAGCCTGCGCTTGTTCCTCTCTTGCTGCAGCTTCACTCTTAGCGTTCTGAAGCAGTTCCCACGCAATTTTAATTTCCTCTGCTTCCGCGCTCTCTGAAATCGCTTTACTGATCTCAGATTTCTTCATCTTTTGCTCCACCTCCACACCCAATTCTTCACATAAACAGAATAAATCTGTTCTCAGTAACCTCATTAGATCCATGATCGCTGCTCTTTAGCTTTGGCTTTGTTCTAAAACTTGTCGCGAGGTTGTACCAAAACCCTAGCGCACGAGTCAAACACTAAGGATTCCCAGCAGTTCAAAATTAATTACCCATAATTTGAAGCCTGGCGAATCTCAAAGCAAAGTCCAAACGCTCACCCACAGATGTAGCACGATGTCGCATGGTCCGATCCCAACCTCTGCCAACCAGTTGTTCGAGGCGGGGTTTAAGCCGCACGTCCGGAGGCCTCCTGGCTCGTGACGACGACCATTCCCCGAAGTGAAGAACCCAGGGGTCCAGTGGAGGTGGGAGAATTGGTAACGTAACGAACGGTTTAATTACATGGTAGCGATACAGTCGTCAAATCCGAGAGAACCACTGGAGCCGCCTCACGCGTGCGTTGAGCAAAGTCCGCCGCGTCGTAGCCAGAAGTGCGTCGTAGCCATGGTTCTCCGCAGTTAGGCCAGGCCTCTCTCCTCTTCCGGAGCGCACGAACCCATACGCACACACACACACGTCCCGTTGACGTCACGGACGCGTTGAGACTCGTTTTGGGCAGGCTTCGACAGGTGGGCGACAGTCCTGAACAGATCGTGACTCGTTTCCGTACTCGTTTCCGCAGCGTTGAAACTCGGAAGAAGGTCGCCGAAGGTTCCATTCTTAACAGCGTTAAAAGCCAGAAACCACGTACTTAGGGAAGCAAAAATAAACACAACCTTTCTGGGGGAAAAAATATACGTAGGTAGTCTTTCCTGCAAGCAACGCCACAAAAGAGTGAGCTGGTGAAGAAATTTGGCATCAGGTAGATAATCAAAAACATCCTTTGAGTTGAGGGTAGCAGAGTATAGAACATTCTGGAAAAAGTTAAATTTCTCTCGATTAGTCTGATAAACCCGGGAAGCATAGAATGTGTCGCGCAGGCACTATGCGTGCGTTATGATTTCCTTCCCTTGGTTACGGGGAGCTTTGGGTGGTTTCGGATGCGACACACTTGTTCTCCGGTTTTATTATAATGATGAAGGGAACTTTAACTTTATTTAGAAGTGGAGTGTGTCACGAGCATGCCTTAATAAGACGTCCTTCTAAGGTTTTGCTTTCTGTGAATGCGTTTGGAACCTTGAATTTATAGTGCTCTTGGTTTGCGAGGAACCCGTGGGGGTAACTGAAGTAATCGCCATGGGAGGAGGTAGATCGCGCCCTTTAAGCTTTAGGCTATCTAATGAGTTCTGTCTGAAGTTGATACGTCCTACGCCCGCTTCGCTATTCATTGGTACGGTACTTATGATCCACCCTGTGATGTCGCGAGTCCACGTGGGGAGCTACGCCCGTCATTCGGGAGCCAGCTGTGCGCGCTGACGGTTCGCTACGGACTACGTATGCTGGAATAAATATGACGCCGGCAACAGTCGCCTGCGGACTAATTATGCGAGACTAAGTATGACTCGCCGCCGACAATTTCCCGCGGACGAAGTGTCCTAGACTCGGAATGATTCGCCCCCGACGGTCACGTGCGGACCAAGTATGCTAGGCTAAGCATGACTCACCGCC
Source organism: Ixodes persulcatus (assembly GCA_013358835.2). NCBI lineage: Eukaryota > Metazoa > Arthropoda > Arachnida > Ixodida > Ixodidae > Ixodes > Ixodes persulcatus. The sequence continues at coordinate 2,715,365 of JABSTQ010011052.1, forward strand.
GACAGTCGCCTGCGTGTGTTTTTTTATGAAACGTGTGTCCATTAAAAGTTGCCCCCGAAACGTGATTTCACAAAACGAGTTTCGACGAAACGTTATGGACCCGAAAGACCGAATCGTCATTAGGGAGTTTTCATAGATGGTTTTCGCCGTCCCGCAACGCCCTCCGCAACCCGCTACGATGCCCGCAACCTTACAGTCAAGGCTATCGGCGCGCAGGCGCAGTAGCGGCTTCTTCGTTGCGGAGTGCTTAGCGGAGGGGGACACGCGGTCTACGAAAACTCCTTATTGTCTCGTATTTGCGGTTGAACTTGGTGGTGCACACTCCAGCGTCAGCAACGTTAAGCCTACTCGTACCGGATGTATTCCGAGCGACTCCGAAAGCTTGCTGAGAGTCGCCGCGTGCAGCAGACGACAAGAAATCTCACGCCTTCTCGTCACAGACGCGACGTTCCGAGAGCAAAGGAGAAAACTGCCGCCGGTGACCGAAATAAATCTAAACACCTCCGGTTTTCCGCTGCTGCCGAATCCGCTTCAGTGACAGTGATTTTTTCGCAATTCTAAACGTATTCCATAAAAGAGCAAGTTGTTATCCTTTGTAGCCAACCTCCTGTTGTGCTCACTGGTAGCACGCACACACCAAACAGAAGCGGCGCATTGCACTCAACGCCCCACGCAATAAAGGTGCGACCTGAGTGGCGAGCTATAGAGTTGCAAAACGAAGGCGAGACTGGACTCCGCTTAAAACATAAAACAACGAGGCGCTGCGAATGAACTAGACCGGTGGCGCCAGTCACTGTTTCTTACATCGCTGTGGAAGGTGGAAAGAAAAGAGAGAAAAAAAAGGGATAGGGAAAAGAAGAAGGAAGAGAGGCACGTGCACTGAACGTTGAACACTAATAAACCACTGAGCTACATTGAGCTAACTTGACGGCGACGGCGCAGAATGTTGAAAGAGAAAGAAGAAAAGAGAATGAGAGGACATTCGGTAGAAACTTCATTTTGTGTCAGTTGTATATTGCTGCATTCGTACCTTCCTTCAAAGTAGTGAGATTCTTCTACTTTCTATCTAACGATGAGTGACAGAAGAATGAGGCTCGGTAATATTGAACACTAGCAAACGTCAAAAAAAAAAAAATGAACGTCTTCTGGTTTTTAATTTTTTAAGCCAACAAAGATACCAGAAAAAAAAAAAACGAGAGAAAACTGCCTATCGTAAGGTGGGTCCTCTCGTCATATTACTCAGTGTACATTGTCATCACCAGCATCTTCATTCTTAGTCCCTTGTTTCATATGATTGTAACTACGTACGTTAAAATTCCTTCGCGTTCCCGCGTATATTGTGCTTGGTGTGCTGTGTCGTATCTATTGCATATCGTCAGCATCAGTTATATCATTGTCATTAGTATTCTGCTCTGTTTGAACTTACCAAAGTTCCTGTGCACTTTGATTTATGCCTTGTGAGTTTCCTGGGTCCCAAATACTCTGCAACGTCATAATTATCTAAAGATTAAATTTATAAATAAAGTATATTCCTTATATTCTTCTTTTCTAATGTTTACTCTAACTTTCCAATTTGTATTTAAAGGCTTGTCTATATATGATAGTATTGATGTAGTTTTTTTTCTTATTTATATTCATTATTTATTTTCCACCCCTCGAGACAGCGACGGATTCCCGATCCGGCCCCTTAACCAAAAAGTGTGGAGACCCCTGGTCTAAGCCATGACTGCATCCAATCCCCCCGCCCCCCTCTTAAGCTTGAAACTTTTTTTTTTTCTTTTGGGGGGGGGGGGGGGCTGTTCCCCTCCCCTTTTTTTGTGTGTACGCCACTGGCGCGGGGTCATCACGTCATTAAACCAGCACCGTCGAAGTGGACAGTCTGAAATGGCTCTCAGTTTCAATAATCAAAGTAGAATTAATCCTACTCAAGACGTCATAGCTAGGAATCGGCCAATTGTGGAAAGCCGCCTTAAGCGAAGCTTGTCGTCGCGCACGTAGAGCAGGGTATTTCGCCGATTCGTGGCCCGCATTCTCCCTTGACGCGCCAGAATCCGCTTCGAACCTCGCGGTTCATGATATACTGGCAAACACTTTTCTGAAGGAGAGAAAGAGAGAGTCCATCACGTTTCCAGTTACCTAGCCTCATGTGCTAGAACTCTTGTGTCCAGTCTTGTACGTGTTGCTAAAAAACAAATTAACCGATCACAATTACAGTTACTTTTTTGAAGAAGGTAACTGATCACAGTAATCAATTAGTGCATCACAAAAGTAATTAAAAATGTTTCCAGACAATAAGTGATTACTTTTCACGTTACTTTTTTACTTTTTATTTGGAAATTAAAAATGCATACATACGTTCAATCTGGTTCAATTTTGTTTCTTTTTGTCATTCACCCCTCGTTAAGCTCTTGTCGTGGCTAGATGAGGTCAGTGCAGAACACAGTCGTTTATGCCGCGGCAAACCCGGATCGTAACAACCCGTTTCACAGGAAACGAGGCACTTCCGACAGCTCGACAGTCAAAAGGTCGCTGAGTGCGTTGACATTCTAATCCTTCTGGCATCTTGGCATCTTTTATTTTTTTAATTGTTCAAGGGTCAAAACAAAAGTGTCCAACGTTGGTGCAACATAGACAAGTGGCGCATAAGGAGACAGAGCGATTTCTTTTACGTAAAAAAACTAAACTCAATAATTTTAACTTTTTCGGAAACGTATATTTGATTACAAAAAAATAGTAATTGAATTACAGCGAACGTTACCGCAAAAAAAGAAAAGAATTGAAGGGTTAAAAAGTTAGAATAAAATGTAATTGATTACAAGTAATCAGTTACTTGTAACTCGTTACGTACAAGTCTGTTTGCGCAGTCAGAAAAATTCGAACCCGTTATTTGTTTCGTGGTCCCATTCACAAAGAACGGCGGATATTACAGCTAGATTTCCCTGCAACATCCTGCACCGGTGCAGAGCAGTGTACCGCGGTGCGAAAAATATGCAGGGCCGTCTACTTACGGAACGCTGTTTTTAAAACAGGCTGCACTCGTAAATCGAATGAGGCGGTTTACACCCCAAGCGTGGGCAGGTGCAGAAGGTGCAAGGAAAACCAAATGAGCCCCTTCTAAACGGACGTTTTGTGGACGGATGCGGGTTCGGGTGAGCGCACACGACTCGCACGGTTACGCGGCTTGGGTAAACATTGGTTTTCACACGCCTGTCTGTACTGAAGGAAGCGTTCGAAGCGCTCTGCCAATTGTGCATATCCGGCGCTCCAGCCAGCCGAGAGGCGTCAAGTGTTTGAAACGCTGCCCAGTGACGGCCTGAAGAGTCGGTGTGAAAAGCAGGGTGCTGCTTATCATGCTTACTCTTCTTGCTTCGTGATTCGTTCTTCGGCCTTCCTATACCGCGCTCTGACTGGCCGAGGAGTGGTAATAAGACGCCTAGGACTCACCACGCCCTGCTCTTCTTAAGTTCTAAGTGACTACAGCTGGATCTCAGCCGTCACATACCTTCCAACTCTGACGCGCGATGGCAAAACCAGCTGAAGCCCCAAGCAATCGGATGAGGCTCAGAAAACACGCGCTCGGAGACGCGAATAGCGGATAAAGAATCGGAGCCCGCGGGTTCTATTTCCCGAAGCCCCTCGGCAACGTGTTCCGAGTGCCAAGTCGTGACTCCGTCGAGCCCATGGCGCGAGCTGCTGCCACTTGTTGCGGGGCGACAAGGGCGGCGCTGCAGTCGGCACCTCGCGCCGCGCCTAGGAGTCCCGCTCTTCCCGGAGTCCGGGCCCAGTGCGCGAGCGTCCGAGCGCGGGAGTATCATGTGAGAATGGGGTCCCGCAGGCTCCTGTCGTGCGCCCTGCTCTTGGGTCTCGTGGCTACGAGGACGGCCGACGACGGCGCACGCTTCCCAGTTCCCTTCGGCGAGTCGACCTCCGTCAACGGCTGCTACTGTTGGTCCGAAGGAACCGAATGCCGCTGCTTCGGCGACGATGTCGTCGAAGTTCCGGCCAACTTCGGAAATCACGTTGAGAAGCTGTAAGTCTCCCAGATATCGCTGCTTGTTTATTCTCCTTTGCTTGCTCACGCCTTTGTCACACCAAAACAACCGCTGTCGTTTTTTTTTTTCTTTTTTGCTTAGTAAATTTTGACGGAAAGGAATCACGCGCGGGCTGATGTCGACTTGTCGCTCAGTCATCGAACGCACGAGCGGCATGCTGATTTTAGCCTGCGCCTAAGTTACTTTGGAGTGTAAACAACAGCTTTTATCTCTCTATTGCGAAGTTTATGTGCGTGTGGGCGCGCGCGTGTGTTGAGTGCGTGTGTGTTTTAGCGCACGCGTGGGTGTATGTGTGTGCGTGTGCGTGTGTGCGCGTATTTTCGAACGCAAGCAGCGTTCTTCGGTGTAGCGATCTTGATCTCGACCGCTCCACCGACGCACGCGGTTGAATGTTGGGTCCCATGTGAGAATCCATACGTTTTTTGTTTTTCTTATGTGCGATTGTGGTACGCGGCCGCAGTTCAGAGTGTATATTGTTTTACATTATTACGAGCAGAGGTCGTGATGGGGAGGGAGGTTATCGATCTTCGCCGCATTGTTTCAAGCTTGTTTCGCCCCTTGTGTCTTTACAAGACAGGTTTTGTGCAAAGGATATTCGTCTGTGTATTCGGGAAAAAACGGAAGCATAAATAGTAGAGCGTTTTAGTAGAACACTCCCGCTGGCTAAAGGCCTGTTCACACATGTAGCGGAGCGCTACGAGCATAGCGCTGACCTCGCGCTAAGCGCGTGCTGACGGGAGCGTTCACCAGCATTGTATCGCACCGTCAAAACTGTTGCTCATGGCAGACGATAAGTAGCTGACGACACGTGAGAAGCACTACATTAGCGCTTCGCTGCATGTGGGAACCGGCCTTAATGCAGGCAGGTTATTGCTCCGGGCGCGTGCTTGAGAGCATGCTTCGAAGTCACAGCGCCAATTCCCTGTAGCAATACCGCTCTAGGCAGTAGCGTTATGCTAAAACTTTTTATTATCTGAAAACGTATAACACAACAAGGAAAACTAAAATTCAATTTTCTACTCGCAATTTAAAACGTCATCTAATGGCATCTCAATGACAAATCCAAATTGTTTTGGAACCGCCTGGTCAAGCTCTCATCTGGTGACTACATGATATTTTGGTTCTGTTGAAATCCTGTGACGTGTTTGTGCGGAAAGCAATACGTTTGTGGATATTCCAAGAAACACCGCTAACACCCGCTGAGAGCAGTGTCTCTCTGCACATATTGTTGAACATATACTTCCTGCGAAGATGTGACGGTACAGTATCGAATAATGTTGCAAGGAATCTCTTTGAAACTCAAAATACCCACCGAATATTCGGCGCAAACTCTAAGTTCACGCTTGTGGGATATACCAGCTGAACGAAGGAAGAAATATAAAAGACAGAGAGAGAGAGAGAGAAGGAACATACACATGCACTCCGCTGGACTAACAACCGTTTACTGAATAACATCTTTTCCTTCGTCGACTTTCATTTAAAGGATAAGTTCTTTTCCTTCGTCGACTTTCATTATTCCCTAGATCAGCTGGTATATCCCACAAGCATGAATAACCAACCTGCTCAGCTTCAGACAATCTAAGTTCACGTTTGTAATTCCAACGTGAAGTCGCTGCCCGAGCGTAGAGAGCTCATGTTAAAACCGGCCTCACCATGAAGACCATGGATACCGGACTGAAAACAATAAAAAAGAAAACATAAATAAGTTAATTTTTTTTTTGTATTTTTTTTTTTTTTACTTTGGACGGTCGGATCAAGTTTTAAAAAAAAAAAAAATGTTTGATTTATCTGGATTCTACGGATAAAGGATCGGTATTCACATAATATGTTTACGCGTCATCTTCAAAATTTGTGGTGGACATTGCAGTTTTTGTTTGTTTGTTTGTTCTAGCATGTCATTCTATTCCAAACTCTGCCAGTTTTTGTGTGATGGTGGGCACACCTTTAATTTTTTCGTTTGTTCTTATACCAATAGAAAGTGAAGGAGAGGAGGAGAGGAGAGAGCGCGGCGACGCCAGAGCGCCGAGCTCTGACTGGAATGGTTAGTGGGTAAACGCAAAGCTAGATTTGCGCCTACCTAACCCTATTCACTGTTAGAACGATAGAACGAGAAAGCACCGAACGCCTAGTGCCGGCGCCCGGCGCTCGGCTTTCGCGTTGGAACAATTATTAAAAACAAGTGCAGCTGGCTGCGTGTCTGCCCACTAAAGGCCGAACTCCATGGAACGAATTATGTGACGAATAACGGGCGAACGCCGCCCGATGGCACGCTCGTTTCGCGCGCGACGTAGCAGCCACTGTGTTGATTCCACGCGCAGAGCAAAAGCCGCCGGGCAAAATTCGTCGGTTATTCGCAGCATATTCGTCCCATGGAGTTCAGCCTTAATCATTCCAACTAGGGCTCGCGGTGCTCTCGCGTCCCCGAGCGTTCTCGTCTCCTCCTCTCCCTCACTTTCTATTCGTATTGATTGAAATCCTTCCCATGTGACGGTTAAATTAAATTACGCAAGTTGCGACGGATACACTTTCCGCCCTTGGCGTAAATCAGCTTTCATCTCTTCGCCAGTCTCCCTCTTGACGCTCTGGTGGAATGGCGACCTCACAATCATGGGGCCGTGAGTTCGATTCCCGTTGGAGGCCGTTTAGAATTTCCTTCTCTCTTCTCAAATTGACCAATCTTGTTACAGCGAAGGGGTATATGACTTGTTGATCGGGTTTTTTTATGTACGTCAACGGAACAGTAGTCGACAGAAAACCATCGCGCGACTTATCTCTTATCATATGGTTTTGACACTTGTTTCATTAAGAAAACCACAAAACAAGTGTCAAAGCCATGTGATAGATGCTAAGCAGGTAGCACTTCCCGCATGCGTTTCTCGGTAAAGATTGCGGTTGGATAAGCTTCCGCGGATACGGCAGAGAACGAAGTGTGGAGAGACGTCACTAGCCCCGCTAACAATGCGAAGCACGTAGTGCTGCGCGAATACGTTTCGCGGAAAAGATTGCGGTTGCATATGCTGCCACGGCAACGGCAGCGTACGAAGTCTTTCATATTGCCACGCGTGTCGCCGAGCGAGCGCGTGCGTGGTCGAATGGTTGCCACGCTTAACTCTCGCGCGAAGGCTCTGGGTTCGATACCAGGGAGCGGACTCCTCTTTTATTTATTCTTTCAACTTGACATTCTCGTAAGCTCGAGAACCTTGTCGTCTTATCGAGGTTCGAATGTTCTACGCGACGAACGTCCTACGCCGAACGTTCCTAGAAACCCACGCGGATACAAAATGTGCTCCGCGTGGCGGTCCGGGGTCAGTCTCGCTCTTGCACCCGATCGTGCTACACCACCTATCTTCGACACCTGCGACTCTACCTCTTTGTATTTTTGTTTTGGGCACAAGTTCGCCCCTATTAAACGTTTAGTTTTCTACTGCACTGACCGTCTCTCTGCCTGTCATTCGTGACAATATATAAAAAAAGTTTTGGTACAGTGCATTTACTTTTCTTTCGTTAATCATGGGCAATCGTTGCAGGTGATATCCGTGTGGATTGGAGCCTTATTTATAAATCATCCTCTGAAGTTCGTTTCGCAACTGTTTCCGTGGCATTCTGCCACTCTTTGCCCCGGGACTCTAGCCCCAACATACATTATGCGTTAAAACCCGTATCCAACTCGGCCACACGTGATGCGTGCCATAACTGCCCCACTTGAAGAGGTTGCGCAGTTGCGGTGATATCCGACTTGGGACGGCTTATTGGAATTTGAGGCAACGCGTGAAAAGTAGATAAAATACTAATTATTTAGTTTTCGTGTATCTGTATGTAGCGAACGCCGCTGACTGATTGCAGAGCGCGGCCTACAGCTTGGAAATGACTCCTCTGCTTTTGGAGTTTTTCCTAAGAAATCTAGTATGAACGCACTCACGTTAAAGGGGCCGTGCAACGATATTGGGCAGGAATGTATATCGCTTCGTACAAGCTTAGTGGCACTAGTGGGACCCACGTAGACTCGCACGCAACCCCACTGACGAAGAAGTTTCTTTGTCACCGCGTAATATAAAGTATAAAAGCGGACGTTTTCTTTCAAGTTCTCTTTCGCAAAACTCGACGACGAAGTTGTGGGGATTGCAGTGTTGGCGTTGCCAACACTGCAGTCCCCAGGATTTAATCATCAAGCTTTTCGATCCCCGCGGTGACGATATTTAAATGCGGCTCATACAGTGGACACAAGCACTCCGTGAGCATTCGGTTTTGGGCCGTAATTGTGTTCTGTGTATATTTATGCAGCCGGAAGATAGTCAGCCCCAATGGGCGTCTGGTGTCTCAACTTTAGGTGAGCAATTTGGCCAGTGCAGCACAACCGCTAGCCTCGAGTCCTTAACGTGTACCACGCAGTAGTGATACACGACCGCGCGCCGATGCGATGATCATCCAGATCGAAACGGGCAGGGGTGGGGACTGCACCCAGGATCCCTGGGTTCTGCAGCGCGAGCTTTCGCTCCTCGTACTCCGAGCTGGTGTGCGCTAGCTCACTCGGCAACCGATCGATCCCCCTCCGCTAAGGCTTACGGTAATCAATGCCTCGACATGCATTCGGGATAGCGGTTCGTGCCCAATCGCTGCGATTACGGGAATAGCCGAACCTTTACAATGTGTGGAACTCAGCGCGTGACTAGTGCTCTGCCAACCCGAGCGCGTGGCTATGATAAACATTGGCTGCATATGATCGGCTCCAGATCACGTGGACGCTTGTTCTGGCTGCGAGATTGAGGGGTTAAACGCCAATTGTTTTTCCTCGGGTTTTTTGTTTTGTTATTACCACTGCACGGAGAAAAGGACGAACGCGTGTTTCATAGGCTATGAATGTCAGGGAATAATTCTAAGCGGTATGTACTGGAAGTAGACAAATTGTTGCATCGCCCTTTTAACATTCAGCCGCCGCGAGGGCCAAAGGTGCAGTCTTGTGTCACACACATCTTCCCTGCTACTTTTAGACGCCCATTAAGGGTTTCGGAATCCTCGCATGCCTCTTTCGCCAAGATGCTAAACTTGTCTGCCTCGAAGTAATCACAATAAACGAAAACAGAAAACATTTCCTTATAGACAATGGGCTACTTGAAACAATTTATATTCAGGTTCGGAAGGCTAAGTTTAAATAAATTGTAGACAAACGAAAGGGCTACTGAAAGGAACGAGATGAGAATAGCGGAAACAGTAACCTTGTTAAATCATAATCTAAACCCGTAGACAAGGAGAAATAAAATAACGGACAAGACGTCTTGTTTTTTTATTTTATTCTCTTCGTCTCAGGATTATGATGTTTCCTAACCAGCTAGCCTGCATACTTTCGCTCATAACATGGTTAGTTGGCTAACTGAACCGCGAACATGAAATACAGTCATTTTGTCATCCTTCTTTTCCAGCGCTAAGAATTGAGCTAGAGGCGCGTTTTGCAGAATTGTCACTCGTAACGAAAAGGATAAGAGCATTTGGTATCGTGTTTTGGCGCATCTGTTTTTCCTTAATGCCTTATACTCCGTCTCATCCTACGATGAACTAAAATACAATGCTACAGGCCGCAGGGCCCAATCACAAGCCTGTTAGAAACCTCGTGGGATATTTGCTCCGTCGTACGTATCAGTGCGCCAAGACGCGTCATGCAAAGGTGAGTTTTTCGTCTGCTTATCGAGCCCTCGTGGCGGCTCTGTCTCCTTGCTACTACTGAAGGGATTAAATACCATTTGGAAGCGATGGAGCGAAGAGAACCCGGGATCAGAACCAGTGGCCATTAGGAAGTGAAGATGAGTTGGATAGTGTGTTCGACACGGGAGCGTGTATACCGACCGCGTGCGGAAGGGAGATGTGGGTCAGGGTACGTTTTACGCACGCAAAAGTTGGATTGGATTGAATTGGATTTTTATGGCTAAGGCGAAACGACTTTATGTCAGCGTTGCCTGCGCGCCGTTCAACTTCTCCAAACAGTTGACATGTTTACGAAATTTGGCAAGGATGTTTATGAAACTAAATACAATGTACCTTTACTTCACCAATATAAAAGAGCACGCTATGATAACAGAGAACTATATGCGTTAGATTAGTGCTCTTCATACTCTGCGTATTGGAATTTCTCTCGCGCACTCTTTCGCAATGCGGATGCATGCTTTCCTGGCGCAGTGCTCCACCCGCCAGCCTTCGGGCGCTAGTCCATCGTAGGGTGAGACGGGTTATAGTAATGTTCCGAAAAAGATGCATGCAGCTGAGTGAGCTCTTGCGTGATTTCAGAAACCGCGCAGCCTATTAAAAATACCATGAAGACCGTTACAACTTGAGTAAAGGAGGCCAGTTCCTGCAGCTTCCATCGGAAGCTAACGCCGCATTCACACTGGTGGTTGAACCGCATTGGCAAAGCAGTTGCGAACGTGGTTCCTTATAGGTGCAATACAAATTCACGCGCTATCGACGATGAAAACGCGCAGATCCGCTTCGCGGTTGCGATTCGAACGCCAATGTGACTGCGGCGTAAAGCCCGGTTCACACTGTTTATGCATGATACAAAAACAGTCAGCAAACAAGAGTCACCGCAATATCTGTGGTTAGAATGCCGCGTGCCAAGTTTTCTCTTTGGATTCATTGCCATGCGACATTCGAAGCACGGATCTCATGGCGACTTGCGTTCGAATCTGTAGGCAGATAGGCTTTTGTATTATGTATAAGCAGTGTGACCCCGGCTAAAGGCAGGCCTCGTAAGTTTGGAACAAGTTGTAGCTTTGAAGCTTCGATTGACTTTCTCGCAATACTCACTTAGCGTCATATTGCCAGAAAAAGTGAAGCCCGAGAGTTAATATATTAGTGCATAAATTGACTGCAAAATTACTTCAGAAAAGCAGAGGAAAATAACTGTAAACGGATTTAAGGCGACAAAGTTTGAACATTTAAAGCAGTATTCTTTCTTAAGAACCGACTATAGGCATATACCACCATATTCACAAAAATACTTTATTTTAAGCCTTTTGTTTCTTTGTTTACATATCAAACTTTCGCGCCTATTAGGACATTAAAGAGGAAATTAAATAAAACATGATGAATACACCACAGGAAAAAGTGAGGATGGTAACAGGTTCTTATATCTTGCGGTACAAACAAAAATTATGAGTGACAGAATGATACAGTTTCAACTTTTAATGGGTGATCTAGTATGCAAGATAAATATTGCGGCGCCACTGAATATTCTTCCTGGACTGTTGACCTTTAACTCGAGTTCCCTTAATCGGGTTCCAGTCACGGCCAATTTAGCTCGTATTTAATTCTATAAAGGCTATTGCGTGGATTATAGTTATTGAAAACAAATCTAGCACTCCGGTTTTGTATTACTTGTGTCGTGTCAATGAGTTTGTAAAAGGGTCCCAGATAATACAAGCATATTCTAGAATTGACCGAATATATGTAAAAAAAACAGACGGGTCAAATTTCGTTCTTTGCTATAGCATTTCAAATTGATTTTTGAGAAAGCTCTATAGGCTCTATAAAATGTATTAGTCATTAATATTACGTATTCGTTTATAAACTGTGCAATCGTCAGTGAACACCTTAATATTTGAAGACATATTTTCAGCTATGCTGCTAATGACAAATAAGGGTATCAACGCTAATCATTGAGGTGTACTTTATGTCCCAGATTTAAAGTCGGATTTATATCCGTTTAAATTTTTATATTGCGCCCCTTCAAAGGAAATTGTCTCCACCCTAAAGACAACCCCGGAGAATATGGGAAATTTTAACTGTTGTCCCACGTTAAGAAGATTTTAACGTGAAACGTTATTTTACTAGGCATTGGGCATTTCGTGAAAAGGGGGGGGGGGGGGCATTGCTGTAAAAAGGCGTCTGCGCTAGGAGGAAATCAAACCAAGATCATTTATGTTAATAAGCGAGTGTCTTTCCAGCATGTCACGACACTTCAATTATATTTTATTTCCTCTTTTGACAATTATTACAAATAAATTATAATGATAAAATCCCATGCACAACAAACTATGCGCGTTCGTGAAGTTTAAAATTTCTTCACGTCAGCAAGAACGTCCAGCACCGGCATCCAATCAGGGGGACACTCCGGCGTGGCGTACACGGATTTCAGCGAGCGGATAGATTTTTTTTTTTTTTAAATGCAATCACACTAGGCTTCTGTCTACATCAGCATGTCTAACAGCCATTCTGCTTTGCCAAATTGAATGCAGGCCCAGGAGCATGATGAGGTCACTTGGAATTTTATTATCCCTTTCAACAGGGAGAAACGGCGTATCACGACACGCCGCCATGAGTTGTGGTGAGTTCGAGGGGCTACTTGGCAGGAAAGCCCTGCGGGGCATCCTCTCTGCGCCCGGCAGATAGCAACTTGACACCCTGTCACATGTTTTTCTTTAAAACCCGAGTTAGCGCCGGTATTTCCCTTCCGGCAATTGCCATCGGGTGTACATGCCACGCGTTAAGCCAGCCGCTAAACAAAGCGATGAAGAGCGCCGAGAACGTAGACGCCAGACGTTTCACGTTCAACACAATTGTCCAGCAATTCGCTATGCATTTTCTCATATGTATGAATGCCATAATAGAGTATAAAATCAATGACGATAATGGTGATTATATAGCTATTTATGTTGTTACAACAATGAGATACGAGGATGGAGCGATTATGTATTTCGACGTGGATACTCCAGCTCGCCCAACCTTCGCAGAACTCGCGCTTCAAACGCTCTTTGGTTTCAAATATGTTCCGCCACTCGCTTGATAGCTGTATCGGTGCCTAAGCTCCAAATAGTACCTACATCAGTGGCTAGCTGCCGATTGTCTGCTGATTCTGTTTGTTTCAAACACATGTGGCATTGCACTTCGCATAGGAACGCATAAAAAAGTAGAAAACGAAGCAAATGATGCGTTCGAAATATATAAGATGTTAAAGGTTTAAAAAATGCTCAAAACAATTTTAGACTTACAGAACGTCCGCACCACGCCACGCTATTGGGTCTAGCGTATAATAATAAAACCCACGGGTTAACCTCAGATATCTGCGGATGCCTTCCAGAAAACTGCGGGATTCGTATTAGCTTAAATAAATATTTGCGGATAACAGATTTGATAGCAGGTTGGCACGGTACCGCGAATGCAGGCAGGAATTGATAGCAATTTAGGCTTAGAGTGTTGAGCAGCTACGGCAAGGCTAGCTTTCTCGTCAATAGTGGGCACGAAGGCGAAGGTATTCTTCCCTTGTTTAGCCTGTCAAAATAAATTGCTTCCCCACCGAAATTGCTTGCCCACCGTGATTGCGTCCTCCAGCTCGGGACGCTGGCTGCTCCGCGCACAGCGGGCGGCCTTCTGATTATCCTGTTGTCCTCTCTTGAACGGCCATCCTGTCGAGTTTTTACTTCGGACCAGGTTCGACGTCTATGATGCGTATGGTGGCAGATACCAACTTTCCCTCGTTGGCAGGGCTTTTGTACAATAGTGGTAACGCTAAGTGCGCCAAATGTGTGGCCATAAAAAAAAAAAAACATATTTATTTTTTATTTATTTTTTTACTTCGAGGCATACCAGCGTCAAACTCAGTAACATATCGTAAACATTGGCAAAGTTAATAATAACTTTAGAAACTCAAAATACTCTCTGCGTTGTCAGTCACTGCTTAAAATCAGCCATAGAATATATAGTAAGGTGCATGTCATCTCATCCCTAGATTAGGCAGCTACCAAGATCACAGTCTCATACCGATCACAGTGGGAAATGCTTGTCAAATATACAATAGGACAGAAGTGGACAAGAAACGGCGGATTTTATTCTGAGTCCTGTCCCCGTTTCCTCGTCTTTTTCTTGTCCATATTTTATTGGCATAAAACAATTAAGGGCGAGCAATCGACTTTCCAACTAGTGATATTTATGAAAACGAAAGCAGGAGTCGAGTTTTATGCACTGACGTTAAGCCTGAGTACAAAGTTGGTAGTCAGATGTAAAGTTTCCTTCCTTCAAGCGCGTAAACAGGGCCCCAAATTCATTAGTTGACAATAGGAGAAAGAAAGCGTTTCGGTTTCTCAAACGTGGGACGTCCACCTCTGTTCCCTCTTGATTCTTTCTCACTTACTGCCTGTGGCTACTGAGCTGGAGTGACAAACTCTTAGGCAGTTAACTGAAGTGGAAAGACTCCGAGTTCCATACTGCCGCCTTTACTCAGGAAAGCTGGCGAGCAATGAAAAAGTAGTCAGTACAGGCGTAAGGGTCGCAATACGTGAAGTGCATCCAAGACCCGGGCTTTCAACTTGGTCCCGACCATTTCTCCGCGGTTCTTTCTGAAAAGGCGATAGAAGTGATTTCGAGTTGGAAAAAGAAATCGTGGCAAGTAATAAAAATCTGTTGCGTTTCCCTGATGTCTCAAAACTGTAAACCCAGAATTGCAACTGTGACCTATAGAAACCACCTAAATAATTTTTAGTTTGGATAAAGGAAGCGTGGAATGCAAACAACCCCATACTACACTTGCAAAAAAAAAAAAAAAAAAACTGTCGAACACAATTAAAAAAAAAAAAAGACAGGTGACATGTTCGATCGAAAGCGACATAGCCTGAAAATTGTTGATTAAACGTCCAGCTACATTTGAATCAAATTAAGTAGAAAAATTTTGAGGGGTTTTCGAGTTCAGTGCTTCCGCACGACGCTGTTAACAATACTGTTTTGCTCCATATGGTTTCTTCCACACACATCGGAATTCCGCCAGCCATAACAGTATGACAGAACTTCGGTGCCACTGTCAGATGTATCGAGAAGCACTGTCAGAGTCATTCTGTACAGTTGTAGCCCAGTTCAAAAGCGTCTCGTATGGGAAGCATTATTTAAACACTCAAGTTTCTGCATTGAATGGGTAGAAATTTCAATGACGCGTAGTCATGATTTAAAAAAACCAAAATGCCGATAAATTCACTTTGTTTTTTTTTTTTTAAATATGTAAAAAAAAGCAAAGTGCACAGATAAGTGGTTTAACTTATGGCGATGATATGCAAGACGTTGAATTCGAGCCCTAGGCGACATGTGAGTGCCCAGGTTGCTTTGTGACGTCAACACCTAATATTTTCTTTTTATACTGTCCCTCAGATTTTTCAAGCGTCTTTACAGTAAAAGGTTCTCAAATATCCGCTTGACATAATGCAGAGCTGCAACTCGCACACTGTGGTTTGTGAACCCTCGCCAAGAAGTTAGGAAGGCTATGTTTCTATACTCCGTTCATCCTTAAGCTGAGACTAGAAGCTCCACCTTCAGCGCGAGCTCGCTGGCTTCCGCAGTGCTTTGTTTGCACGTGCCTGCGCGTTCACGCATGTGTTAGGAAGGGCAGAAAGCTTGCGCTGGAGGCTGAGCTTCTAGTATCAGCTTAAGCGTGAACGGAGTATACACAAAACGACGCACGTACAAGAATGAGCAGAGCTCCACCTAAACTGCTCTGTAAAGCGTGCTCTGCCTGCTTTACTGCTGAGTATTGCGGTGCAGCATCATACTCCTTTCATGTGGACGTTTGACATGAGCAACGAGCATCGTCCCGAAAAGTGTCGGAGAACTGCGCGCTACCGAGTATGATCTGGCCCCGAAACCTACATTGTTAACTTATCAGTATGAACGATGAATATTACTTTTGCAATCCGAGCTCGTGCGCAACTGCAAATGTTTAGCGTTATCCTCTTAGAGAGTACAAGAAAACGGATGAGTTATTTTGTCCCTGTACGAAGCTTCCTTTGGATTAGTTATTTTACTATCCGCACGAAATTCCATTCACTAAAACTTCTCTGCTTTCTAGCATGCAACACGAGGTTGATATGAGTTATGTTTCCCAGCAACAAATTTCGCTTACTGGCCTCCCCTCCCCGCAGAAAGGTATGCTGCAATCTGTTCGAATGCCGAGCACATCTCCGTAAGAATTCAACTGAAAAAGTGGTAAAACAGAAAACACACAGGCCGGGATGACATACGAGGTTCAGTAAAAACAAAAAAGTTTCGAGAGCATCAAAAGAAAAGGCAGAGCGATAAAGCGCGCGTAGCGGTCGAAGGCAGGGACCTTCCTGCGTCATTACGCCAAAGGACGCCGTTTTGTGGACATTCGGAGGTGCGCTACACGAGTTTTTGAAGACCACGTGCACGAACACGATTACGATCTCGCCATAGACTGCAAACCAGAGCGAGAGCGAACGTCAGTTCTGCGTCAAACTCGGCAACTCTAAAATAGAGACCTTTGAAATGATGCAACAGGCTTATGTCGAAAAGCAATGAATTGTGCGAAGTTTCCTGTGTGGCACGCGCGCTTGAAAAATTTGATTGCCCCTCGTACCTACCATTTCAACCTGCGTTAGAATGGAGTAAAATAATAGACACTCGTTTAGAATGTTTTCGAAAATATAACATTACCGACTACATTTTCTTTCATAAGTGTATGTAGTCTG
This sequence comes from Ixodes persulcatus, assembly GCA_013358835.2. NCBI lineage: Eukaryota > Metazoa > Arthropoda > Arachnida > Ixodida > Ixodidae > Ixodes > Ixodes persulcatus. Next base: position 2,731,872 of record JABSTQ010011052.1, read on the forward strand.
CTGGAACAATTTTAACGCGACTGCGGTGGGTAAAATCAATGTGTGCCTATAGTAATCAGGTTAAAAGAAGTAGTCCCGAAAACGGATAAAACAATAACATGGCAGGCGTAGGCAGCATGTGAAAACTGAGATGCGTATTTTCAATCCACCAAAAAAAAAAAAAAAAAGACATTGAACAATGCATTTTGATTACTTTAGCTGTTCTGTGCTTTTCATCGGGGTAGGTTTCAGGGAACTATATAAAATATTGATAGAAAGTTTATAAATATTTTGTGTCAGGGGCAAGTCTTTCTAAACAAAAACTGAAGTCTCCATATGTTATTTTTGTGCAAGCAAAAAAGATATAGGACGAAGAACTAAAACGTCGACGAAGTGCGAAATGAAAATTAACGAAAGAACAGAACACGAATTAGGTTTGGGGAACGCACAGTACTCATCATATCTCCTTTGGAAATGCTTCTGTTTCTTTATATGGTTTGCTTTTCTGTCTCCAGATCATATTGAGAATATAAGCACGAAGGGATTCGTGGAATCTACAAATGCTTTGGTCCTCTTGTGTTTGTGAGAGCCACAAAGAGGAGCATATTGCGGAACGCAACTTGCTCCTTTATTGCGCTGAATTTAAATTATAATGGGATTAGCCCTCTTACTTTGACTCGTGGAACAAAAGCACACGTTTGCATTGTTTACGTCCCACCTCTACTCGTCTCGCGAGTGTTGGAGAAGAAGTACTCTGCAGCCTTGCTCTGCAGTACACTTTTCGTATTTACTCCTTAGCAAAGGCTGAAATTGCGGTCTGGGCTTTTTATATTATGTTTTAAATTCTCAAAGCGTTCATACCCAAACTACGGGTCAATATATAAAATATATATTGATATATATATATATATATATAAAATATAAATGTCAATATAAAAGACGTGTTGAATGAGATAGCATCAACACGCATTTAATTTTGGTTTTTGTACCGAAGTGCTCGATCTCGTGTACGCGAGATTGATGAAACCGAAATGTATTTTAAAATGTATTTGATGACAATCAATTAGTTGCTGTACTGTTTGTATTTTGTATTTCGATAAGTTATGTTCGTGAATAATCAGTGCGTATCGATATACACTTAGGCCCATGTAGTCACACAGAAACTAAAAAGCGAGCGAGCGTTTGTTTTTTTATTAGCGCTATCCTGACGGTTTTCCTTTGTACTAGTGCTGACGTCAGGACTCGTTCATGTGAAGCAGACAGGGGGGAGCCCATCAACGCAAAGAAACTGCTGTTATCATCCGCGTCTTCTGAGCGTGGTCTGCTTAAAATGGGGAGGGGGGGGGGGGGCACGCCCGTTCGCTTGGAGCTATTTACTTTCTGCGTGACTGTACGTTGCATTTGTATTGAGCTACATATTTGCATGCGCTTTGCCAAAGCTAGCTGCATAGAACCTCTTGTTTCGGAAAAAGGAAGAAATAAAGAAAAGGGAAGCCCATCGGGATACTTGAGCATGGTGGCGAGGGCCCGCAAAGGGTGCTGCTAATACAAAGGGAAGGTCAGGGGTCCAAACCACGTTTGGTAAGGTTTCCTTCAGAGAAAGTGTCGTTTCTGGGTTTCTTTTCTCCACACCAATCTCTAGCCGAGAGACTGGTGGAGACTATGCCGAACTCATCTAGACAAGGCACGAATAGAAAAAAAAAAACCACCTAATCAAAGGTATTTTTTTACCATTGTGAGAAAACGCAACGCTTCAGTGCTTTACTCGTCGAATAAACACAGAAGTTTGCGTTCTTCCGCTATGAACATCCTAGCATTTGACGTCAGGGGCAACAGTGGAGGCCTCTAGCACTTTGCTTGAGAAAAAGTGTCGTTTCTGGGTTTCTCTTCTCCACACCAATCTCTAGCCGAGAGACTGGTGGAGACTATGCCGAACTCATCTAGACAAGGCACGAATAGAAAAAAAAAAACCACCTAATCAAAGGTATTTTTTTACCATTGTGAGAAAACGCAACGCTTCAGTGCTTTACTCGTCGAATAAACACAGAAGTTTGCGTTCTTCCGCTATGAACATCCTAGCATTTGACGTCAGGGGCAACAGTGGAGGCCTCTAGCACTTTGCTTGAGAAAAAGTGTCGTTTCTGGGTTTCTCTTCTCCACACCAATCTCTAGCCGAGAGACTGGTGGAGACTATGCCGAACTCATCTAGACAAGGCACGAATAGAAAAAAAAAACCACCTAATCAAAGGTATTTTTTTACCATTGTGAGAAAACGCAACGCTTCAGTGCTTTACTCGTCGAATAAACACAGAAGTTTGCGTTCTTCCGCTATGAACATCCTAGCATTTGACGTCAGGGGCAACAGTGGAGGCCTCTAGCACTTTGCTTGAGAAAAAGTGTCGTTTCTGGGTTTCTCTTCTCCACACCAACCTCTCGCCGAGATATCGGTGTGGAGTATACCAAACTCACCCAGAACAGGCACGAATAGCAAAAGAACCCACCCAATAAGAGTTAGTTTTGTTTTATCATTCTGAGAGAGCGTCACGCTTCCAATGCTTTGCCCGTCGAAGAAACGCAGGAGAAGTCTACGTTCTTCCGGGGTGAACGTGCTTTCCTTCTCAAAGTGGCAAAAACACATTCGAATAGCTTTAGGACGGTACTAGTGTCGGATCGCTTAGTAAATTGCTTTTCTTCAAATGTGAAGCAGGATAGTGTTTTTATATCACTTCATTTCCTACCTCTCATACCTCTTTTCTTAACAAATACACACAGCAAACCTGAAATAAACAGAAAGAACGGGCGCACTACATTCTCAAGGATAGCTCGTTGAGTTTGAAACTAGCCTATTTGTAAACCATGTTTCTTTGTCTCAGGATTGCGAAGTTACCTGATCATCGGCGGGACGTCGGTGTCCCTCCGCTTATTTTAATTTATTTTGATTACCCAGATTATTTTGATACGCTTACCACTCGTGTTTCGACCTTTGCAATTGCGCAATTAGTGATTCACGCATCATATTATCTACAATAAAATTAAACTAATACTTCTGAGAGGCTAGGAAGGACGGCTCAACGCATTCTTTTTGTAACATTTGAAACAATAAAAAATGTGTGTCTAATGTGTTGTGACGTTTTATTGCACCTTGACCTTAGCCTGAAACGTTTTCCAGAAATTTACTTTTTCACCTCAAGTGTTTGATTTTCCGCCGTCCTCTTAGTATGCAGTCTGGCAATCCTAGCACGTACCTGCAGCGCAAACGTTATGATCTTTTTGCAACGTACGACACCTTAGCGATTTGTGCGTGCTTAAGCCATTACAAACTTCTATGTGCAATTCGCTCATCTTTGGAGCACGGGTGTACGAAAAGGTGGTTGAAACGCGCAGTGCTTTACGAGACAATGTCCAGGGGTTGCAATATCCTGAAACTTCCCGGTCGCCATGAACATTTTGGTTGTAACAGAACACTGACGAATTTCACATTTTGGCGGTCATCGGAAGGACATGCTTGATGTTCGTCACGATGACCACCGATCAAGACCATAAATGTGTTCGTACCTTTGTTCGAAATTCCGTGTGACGTCTGTGTCGTGTGCTAACTGCTTCGCTGGTCATCCACCTTCACAGATTGGAATGGCCCATCATTTTTTTATATCGTAGGTTAAAAATCAATACATGTTTGCATAGAAAGCCGAAGTAGATGTGAATGCGGCGGACATGAATTTGAGCAAGAGTACGCCCAAGTGCACCAAACGTATCCCTCGCTTTCACTCAAAGTGTGGTTAAAGATAGCTACAGGTGGATGTTGAGAGCCACTGCAGCTAACAACTAAAACTTCACGCTTCGCGTTTCTCACAAGTACCGACAACCATTGTAGTGAGAACGCCCGAAACACGAGCCATGAGCGTGTGCTGCGCCATCATTCGCGGCTAAGAGCCGTACGGGGCACGGACAGTGTGCATTAGCGCATTTGACGCTACTTTAAGACAAACACTAACACTCTTCAATGACGGTGGCTGGACGTCCTGGATAGAAAACCTGCCCTGGTAAGGAAATAAAATAACTCGTTTATTCAAAATGCAAACTTCACTAGTTCGCTAACGTAGAAAAGGAAGACTGCAATTGGGGATTTACCAATTACAAAACAACCACAGAGAACAAAAATAAACGAGAGAAGTGTACTCTAAGCGCACACATAAATTGCTACCTGGCGTAACAAAATACATACGTGATTGTTTCAAGTGAAAGCTTAACAAGCGCAACATTAGCGAGTGCAAGTTAATGAACTTACTCATTGACTATGAAGAGGAAAAAAGTGAGCTTGAAATAAATTTACAAAGCCCTAATCTCCGTAAAGAGTGAAGGGGAGAGTTGAAAAAAAGCAGTTTGCAGACCTGGGCAAAACCTTGTTTCGTACGTGATTTATATTGACAAATATAATGGCATTCCCTCCATGTCAAAATTTTTTAATAAAATTTTCATCGATTCTTGTGTCCCAAAACTTCTATCACCAACCGACTTTAACAGCAGGGCGGTTCACGATAAGAGGCCGAAGAACTTTCCGAAACCCGGTGGTTTTTACGGCAACAATGAAAAACTCGGACGGTGTTTTGGAGAGTAACTAGGGAGGCCGGTTCGACACAAACAAGGTTTGCGTCGCTTTCTACCGTCGATGTTTTCACTCAATTACTCTGGGCCATAGGAATTTATTAGATTTCAGTTCCATCATCCAAAGCTTCCTCTTAACAATTTGGCGACCTTGACCGACTTCGAAACCCTAGTGCGGAACACTGATGTTCCGATGTCGCTCGGGATCTTTGTTGAACACGCTCACCCGTGCAGTTCTCGGCGGATTTTATTTTGGTCATATTTACTCGTGAAGGTAAAGATCAGTTTCGCTTAGGCACCGGCGCTTTTCTCTTCGAAACTCCTGAACTGCAATATTCCAGCGCGAAGGCATTGTATTTTCGGCGCACTCCCACATGCACTGTATGCGCCGAACCAACACCACTTAGCTTAGAGCTGGATTTTCTACGACACCTAGAGTGACGCAGAGCGGGGCATCAATTGGACACGACTGCTCCGTTTGCGTTCGACACGGGACTTGTACTTCGCGTCAGCGTTTGTCTGGAACAGAAGCTTCAGCCGAACGCTGACGCGACATTCATGTACAACCAGTGCCACGCGCTGTCTCACAGTAGATGAAGTCGAAAATCCAACGTTAAGATCTTCTACGTGGTGTTGGTCAAACGCGTGTATGACGGCCACGATGACGTCATACATTTTGTTTTTATCGCTTGGCTTCTCAGAGACAGGAGACGCGATCAAGTACGTACCAATTGGAAATTCGCTTGTCAGAATACCGGAGTGACCAGGCTGTCCTCAGCTTTCAGATGCTCATTCGAGGCGACGCTAAGTTTCTATTAATAATGCCACGAGCGTCAGCGAGCGGCCGCGTGCGTGGCCGAGTGGTTACCGCGCTTGACTGTCGCGCGGAAAGTCTAGGTTCGATTCCAGTCGGTGGAATGTTCTTTTATTTATTCTTTCAACATTGCATTCTCGTGAGTTCGAGACCATTCTCAATTGATCGAGTTCCGAATGTTCTAGTCGCCGAACGTTCTAGGCCGATTGTTCCAGAAGCCAACGCGCGTACATAAGGGGCTCAGCGTGGCGCTTTTCGGTCAGTCTCGCCCAAGCGCTCGATCCTGCTGTTACGCCGCTACCAACGCCCGCGACGCTCTATTGTTATCTTCTGTTTCCTCGGCGGCCTCCGGATCGGCTCGGGCACTTAGCCGCAGGACATCCTCAACAAAGCTGGTCACGATTTTGTTGGGGCCCTGCACCCTTGTTTGAAGTAGGTCCTCTGCTCGCTGGCGACGGTGGTGGTTAAGGAACGTCCGCTTCAGTTCGGCGACGCAGGACTCCCATGTAGTGAAGGAGGCTTCGTAGTTTTCAAACCAGTGCCTCGCAGTGCCATCAAGCGAAAAGTAGAGGTTGTGGAGGGACTGCTCAGCCGTCCATCCGTTGTGGCGGGCTACCCGTTCGTAGTGTCGCAGCCAGTCTTCAATGTCCTCGTGGACCTCCCCGTGGAAACGCGTTGGAGTTCGGGGTGCGACGGGCAGGACGAAGACGGGCGGGGTAGGTCATGGTCAAGATCTTCTTCTTCCGGTTCTCGGGCAAGAGACCCAAGTCGGGGGACTGACCTCGGGTACGACGGCTTCTTCGGACTTTGGCGTCTTCGGGGAAGGGTAGCCTTCCGAGGCTGAGCACGTCGCTTGGCCGGGATGTCTTCGGAGGGGTACGCTTGGCGGGCATAGAATGCACTGCCCCGCACCTCCACCAAAATGTCACGAATGACAAATGATGAGGCGGCGAATAACTGAAGAAACTAAATGTTTAATGGGGCGAACGTGTGCCCAAAACAAAAAGGAAACCGAAGATGATAATAGAGCGTCGCGGACGTCGATAGCGGCGTAACACCAGGATCGAGCGCTTGGGCGAGACTGACCGAAAAGCGCCACACTGAGCCCCTTATGTACGCGCGTTGGCTTCTGGAACAATCGGCCTAGAACGTTCGGCGACTAGAACATTCGGAACTCAATCAATCGAGAATGTTCTCGAACTCACGAGAACGCAATGTTGAAAGAATAAATAAAAGAACATTCCACCGACTGGAATCGAACCTAGACTTTCTACGCGACAGTCAAGCGCGGTAACCACTCGGCCACGCACGCGGTCGCTCGCTGACGCGCGTGGCAATAATCATAGAAGACTTAGCGTCGCCTCGAGAGTGTCCTCGGGAGGGGGACTCGTCCGGCGACCGCGAAAGAGATAGGACGTGTGTCGGCGACTTCTCCGATGCTTCCCCTGTCTTGGCTCGCCGGAACCCCGCGTCTGGCAGGTAAGGACCTTTTCTTACCTTGCCGGCGCGGGGGGCATTTTGGATGGGGACATAGTAGTTCATTTAGAAGAGTGTTCTAATAAATGCTCTTGGACTCTGTCCTTACTCTGGTACGTGTGTCTTTCTCTTCCGCTATATTCGAGAAAGTGAGACAAGGTAGACGATCATTGGCACCGACGGAGGTAATTTATGGAACCGACCCGCGCTAATATAGCCCTAAACGTCGTCTATATTGCCGCGGAGATGTGGGGACCGCGCTACTAGGTTGGACGGCTCCTTTGAGATTGCCGCCGCTGTTGAGACAACCCTTTGGTTACTCTATCGGTACCTCTGTTGGTAGCTAAATGCAGAACCCCCACATAAAAAACAAAACTATCAATAAACGTCGTGCCACTTTTACCTACGCAGTGCGGACATCTTATTTTTTCGATATATCTTATTCTCAGTCCTTTCCTAGTTTGCAAGGCGACTCAAGGATACTCGCACGCTACGCCACCGACCAAGAAACTTCTTTGTTGCGCTGTAATTTTGAGGACAAAACAGAGTGTCTTCATTCAATCTTTCCTTCGCAAAACCTGATGACGTAGCTGGGCGGTAGCAGTACCGCCCAGTGACGATATTTGAATGCGGTTCATAGATTGGACCCGAGCATGGCGTGGACACTCGATTTGGGCTCGTGATAAGCGATTGCTCGAGAAGCATTCGGGTAGTGGCCGCGTCCAATCGCTGCAATGACTACAATGGCCGAACCATAACAATGTCTGGAACTCAGCGCGTGTCCTGTGCCCTGCCAACCCAAGCGCGTGGCTATGATCAACATTGGCGGCATATAATCGGCTCCAGATCACGTGGCCGCTTGTTCTGGCTGCGAGTTGAGGGGGTGAACTGTGTTCGTTTGTCTTTATTTCTTTCTGCGACTTCGATTGCGTGTGGGGAAAAACGAACGGGTATTTCACAGGTCATTAACGTCAGGGATCCGTTCTAAGCGGTATTTGCGCAAAACACAAAAATCGTTGTATCGCCCCTTTAATTTAATCCTGGCCCGGGTAGACCTTTTGCAAAAACAAAGCGATCTTAGCGGCGTAGTACCGCGGATAACAACTTGGGTAGCTCTTGGCCACTGTTTCGGTCTCGATTTGCCGACCCCGACATCCCTTCATGATCAAATACAGTGCAGGCATTTTCGAATATGACTTTTCTTAAATAGACGATTGCAAATAAGGCCACTGACCGCCGCCATGTCTCTGCTCGTACGGACAAGCACCTGCAATTTCAAGCTTGCTAGAGCTATGTTCACACGCAAGCTGCACATGCTTGAACACATGGGGCACCAGTCAGGGGCGCCGTGCTTGCAATTGTCTATATATGGTGTTGTCTACCAATACGGATAAATTTCTGGGGCACGTGTTTTGGCTTCCGACGTACCAGGGCGTGCAGGAAGAAGAAGAAGTGTACTGGGGGGTTCATCCTAAGGTTTCTTAAATGATTCTTGACTCGGGAGGGTAATGCTGCAATCTGGAGTGGTAGCCAGGCCGCCAAAAAGATATGGGACGCAACAGGCCTTACTCCTACTCCCCGCTGAGGCTAGTCATGTCCTTACGACGGCTGGAGGTCCGTGTTTCAACTGGGGCTTTCACGAGGATTAATGGGTGCAATGCAAGCGGGCACTGACTTTACGTTTATGCAGTACTGAGAGTCGCTGCTCGTCAACCGAATTCCGAACCATGCCACATCTCTCCGTGGCAAAAGAGGTCCCATAATGTAATGAGCGCGGTATCGCATGCAGGAATTTTTAGAAGTAGTCTATTAGCCTCAGGTTGGGTCAACGTTACTAGAACTTTGGTGCCTGGAACGCGTCTCCGACTGGTGAGTTTACCGCGTCCGAAAAAGTGGTCCCTCGATTTCCGCCTGGCGACGTCGTGCAAGTGTCACGCTGTCGCCGGTCACGATCCCGGCGGTGTTCCAGCAGCGGTGGTGGATGTAGTAGACGCCTGTTCTGCTGCAGGTCGCTCTCACGTGTGACAGTCCACGGAAGCTTCAGCAGCCGGAAGTTGGGACGTCATGACGACAGCAACACTCGCGTTCGCTCGTGCTTTCTGCCAACATTTCTACGACCAACCGCCAGGATCGCGACAGGCTACAGCATGACGCTCCGGCTTCTGTGACGCCATTTGTTGCCATTTCGGGACCACTTTCGATATATGGGCAGCGTAGGACGCTAAACATAACGGTCGAAGACGTGTTCCAGGCACCATACTAGAACAACTCAGTTGCGAAACTGCCATAGAGCCTGCTCTGAAAAAGTGGCACCGATCCGTACTCGGGAACCGAGCTAATGGCGATCGCAACGCCGCCATTTCTCCCGCAGCGGCCACTCGGGGAACTGCACGGGGGCTTGTATTGCTTCGGGAGTATCGCATTCGATAGCGTCCACTGTTACAGATCTATTTTGTCTTTAATAGGCCATTTTGGCGCCGCAGCATACTGTAAGCGACTTAATTATCGCGAGGACCTAAATTTCCCGAACTTCGCGAATTGCTTACAATTCGCGAAAAATAGGCCTCGCGAACAATGGACCTTTTGTAGAAATACGCGGTGCGCATGCGCGGAGTATTTCATGCGCCTGGGTTCGAGAGTATCTATACTCTGTTTCACCTTATGATGTACCGCAGGAAAGGCTACAAGCGCGAGCTCCTTGCTCTGGGGCACATCTCGCCGGCACACGCTCTCGTGAATTAAGAGCAGCTGCCAACGCTATGGGCTCGCGCTTCTAGCCTTCTCTGCGGTACAACATAAGGTGAAACGGAGTATAGTTCCAAACAATCCGCCATCTTGCATTTCTCGCCTTTGAGCGGTTTCGTTGTGTCGACCTCGGGGAAGAAGATTACGCACGATGGGGACAAAGATGAGCTTGAGGGAGCGGTATCTAGGTCACATCGCCTCAATGGGTGAACAGGATGTAGCTGACGTTTTGGGTGTGGAACGAGTGGGAGAGGCCTTGGGCGCGCGTTGTTTTCCAGTCACCTAGTCTCGAACCGATTCGCGTATCTAGGTGGCAGCACATATTCGCCAAGAGGTCCATTCCGGTAAAATGTAAATACATTGGAATCTACAGTATATTGAGATCCCACCGCGTCGCGAAAATTAGAACCCGCGAATTATTCAAAAACTTCAGCTTTGACATAAATCGCGAAACACTGAGCGCGCGGAAAATAAGTCGTTTACAGTATACGATGAAAGGGGTTTCAGGGTTGCTACCCCCACCTCCCAAGCGGACGCGCCGCGAATTACTGCCGAAGTTAGGACGCGCCCAGGTCGGGACGCGTTACCTGAAATATCGGTGAGACACAGTTGTATAAAAACAATATTAATAATAATAATAATAATAATAATAATAATAATAATAATAATAATAATAATAATAATAATAATAATAATAATAATAACAGTGTTTATTTCCATCATAAGATGATGGTGGCGATCAGGGAAAAAAGCTGTGAGGTACAGCTTGACGGGTTCCTGACCGCCTGCAGCAGCAGCGACAGAATGGGGAAATAATAAGGAGAAACACAAATGTACAGAAAATGATCGCCATCACAACATGTTAAGCACAATTACCTTAGATTATCACAATGTTGACATATAGGGCATGACGGGCAAACAAAAACAAAAACCAGCTCATAGTATTAAGAACAAAACACGGCGTAAAGAGAGCAACTACACTAATCATCAGTGAAAAAAGGGTGACCTCACTTCACTCAACGATAACTTGTCCCAATCAATACCTTTACCTAAAAACAGATTAAATGATTTAGGAACAGCGTATTTCAGCGTTTGTGTGCCATAGTTTGTTCTTGGTGTGACCACCTCCCAACATTCAGCTCCGCGGGTAGGGTAACTATGAATGTGTTTCGAGATTTGTGCAAGATTTATAAAAAAAATTCATATTTCTAATTTGCTCCACTTTTAGGCTAGTAGCAAGCCTGTAATCATATAATCTGTGGACAATTATGACATGAAATATTTTGAATAAGCTAGCTGTATGAAAGTCAAACGGGACATCTTCTATAGCTTTAATGTCCGTGTCCCACTAGAGCGACATACAGAAACAAAAGACAACGACAAGCCTCAAACCAGAGTCTTTCGCGATTTGAGAGGCTTTGTAGAATGAAGGAGGCTATGCTCAAACACGAGCATCATGCACGCGGGGGTATCTTTGGCAGGCTTGCAATCGCTCGTGCGTACTTCACGAGCAGCGAACGACTAAACGCCTGCCAAAGGTAGTACCATCGCGAGCATGCTGCATGGGTTTGAGGCTTGTCGCTGTCTTTTGTCTCTGTCTGTCGCTCTAAAGGGACACGGGCATAAGTGCTTTCTTTTGCAACACATGCAGCTTTTCTAGATTAGTAAAAGTCGTTGTACCCCAAACTAACTGGCAGTAATTTAAGTGGGAGTGGAATAGAAAGTTATATAATAATAATTTTACCTTTTTCTGGCGAAATATAACGATGACGATTTAACATGCCCACAGCCCGGGATAGCTTTGGAATAAGGTAGTTTAAATGATTTTCCCACGACATTTTCTCAGAGAAAGTAACACCTAAAAGCTTAAAGGGGTCATGAAACGATTTTCCTACTTCTTCCTCCTTAGTTTTAATCCTCAACTCAAATGCGAATTGTGAAATCACGTCGTCGTGACATTCTTCGGCACCGGTGCGATGACTCCTAGCTTCCGCCGTGCCTTTTATGCACACCATAGAACTTGTCATTCCCCAGTGAAGATAAGTTCCGTCAGGGCACTCATTGGCCACGAACGCGAATCCGAATATTCGTCGACGGATTTATTGTTGACGAGCGCATACGTCCGAGTGACGCAGTTCTCGGGTCCAATGCGTGAGCTGGGCTCGGCTGACGTCAGGTTGGAACCGCGCTTTGGGAACCGCGGATGTATCATAGTGAAAAGGCGGAGAGCTTTCGAAGGAAAGAAGGTACAAAATAGTCCGCTATATTTTCAAATGTTCGTACCGAAAAGCTGGCTGTTGACTTTTTACCCTCTTTCTTTTGGCCAACTAAGCGATATGCGATTAGTAAAGTGCCAATTTAAAATCATTTATCCCAGCCCAAAATTCGTTTCATGGCCCCTTTAAAGGAGTTTACCATTTCACTTTTGCTAGAATTTAAATTTAGGCCTTTTGTGATGTTTACAAGTTTATTTTTAGGACGAAAAAGCACGGCTTTGGTTTTCTTGACATTTATTTGCAACGCGTTGTTCTCACTCCATATTTCTAATCTAGACAGAGTCAGGTTTGCCATATCAATTAAGGTATCAGCATTATTTGAAGTAAAAAGTATACTTGTGTCGTCAGCGTAGTTGACAAATTTTGCATTTGGATTAATATTGGTGATATCATTAACATATATATTAAAAAGGAAAGGACCCAAAATACTACGCTGTGGTACGCCAGAAAGAATAGGTTTTATGGTGGAGGAGTTTTCATTAATACTGACATATTGCATCCGATGCCCCAGATACGACCGTATTAACTCTAAAGCGTGCCTTCCAATTCCATAATTATCTAATTATGGAATTGTGCCGCAAAACCTGGTAAACTAAAGATTTTAGAAAACATCAAACCAGCTGCCATTCTGTACTAATCTCCAATAAAGTTTCTACAAACAGAGCTTTTTCTGTTTGTCTTTACGCAAAAACATTATTTCTCAAAGCTCATGGTGACCACAGTAAAGAAAAAAGATTGATCCGCCATCTTGGCACCTCGAGCCTGGGACTTTCGGTACTCTGGGAACATTCAGTGACTCTAGCGTAGCCATATACACGAAATCAGCTCTGTTACGCCACGACGCGGTAGTGGCAGTGGTGGCGCGTCGGGCGCAGTTCCGGTCTAGGGCTATGGGCAGAAGTCACCATGCGGAACGTACATTCTTGTGTTGTTTTGGAAGAAATCAGACAGAAACCTGCCTTCTCGTCAAAGCGCCACGACTGGGGCTGTACCAAAAGAGTCGGGAATGTTTAAAGGTCAGTTTTCATGTGTTTTCTGCCTACTCGGTTCGTCCGAGAACGTGGATAGGGGCCGTGAAAACGAAAAACTGGGCGTCGTCGGACCACAATTGCTTGTGCAGGAAGCACTCTGGGTTTTATTCACGGACACTTGTGGTCGTCAGATTTATTTGTTTTGTTCTAACATGAACGAGGGAAAACCGCTAAGTTGTACGGGCCACCTGCGGACTACGTTCGGTGCGTCATCAAGTTCAAACGGGCGCCGGATCGTTCCAGCTGTCGTCTGCTCTTTCTAACGTTTCTGCTTGTTGTCGTCTGCTCGTTCAAACGACAGCGGCCCGTAGACCAAACGTTGACCCAGTAACATTGATAAGAAGTAAGTGCAGGCCTCAAAAGACGTTTGAGTTTGAAGGTTTGTTGGGATAACTATAGGTCAGTGTAAACAGTAGATATAAGGAGATGTTGATAATTGCTACCAGTGGCCATCACCGACTTGTTATGCCTGATTCACGTGGTCCAATTCAGCTCGCGATTTTCAGTATCGACGTCGACATCTCAGCTACGGTTCAGGCTTTTGCAGCCGAGCGACGTCATGACTGAAAATAGCGAGCAGAACCTCATCATGCAAATCAGGCTTTAGCGTCCATTCTGCGGCATCCAAGCGGAATGAATCGCCACATGTCACATTATTCACGCTTAGTTTTTCGGTGTAACGAGCCTCGTCAATTTCGCTGAGGCCGCTCAAGTAATTAGACATTGCCAGGAAGACGTAGAATCAACAATTCCAACGCGAAAACGAGCACGGGGAATCACACCGACACCGACAACATAGCATTCCAATCAGCGGCGGGCATCTTGCACACACTCCATGGTGCATGCGCGGCGCCGGTGGCGTCAGCTAGGGGCACTCCGGTTTGTTTGTAAACATGAGTTGATCTAGAAAGCAACTTTCATATGTTTCAACTTGTCGCTAAAGGGTGGCGCTGTCATCGTATTTAGCTCGGTCTCGGTGGACGCTAGCGGTCCATGCTTCAAGGGTGAGTTTCCCAAATGAGTGTTCTTAGTAAATTTGGGTTGGGTTTAGTTCTTTCAGTAGAGCTGCAAGAGGTCACCCATAGCTCCGACGACAGTGCGAGCTGAGACAAAAAGGTGCCTTTGTCGCAAACATTGCTCGTATATTTTGACCATTATTATACCCAAGGAACAAAATAGAAATAAAAACTAATTTGAAGGAACTATCGATAGTCGGTGGCAGGGTAAAAACCCAGAAAATGTTCCGCCTCCAGCACGCGTTCGTTGCCTTCTGCCGGGCTCTGCGAGTGCGATAAAGTGCTCTCAAAGGAGGAAAGCTCGCCCTGGAGGCGGAGCATCTATTAGGTTCTTAACCTGTCAGCGACTATAGCTCACATGTCGAGGAGCTGAGAACAAAAATGAAGGAAGAAAGCCTCTCCGTGTCATAAAAACCCTAGATTCGTACGTCGACGACCGCTTAAGTAATACTACAGTATATTCAAAGCGGTCTTGCTTGTTCCGACTATACCGCATTTATTGGTTTTCTTATGCCGCTAGAACAACCTCCCCTACTTCTCTCACGTCACCTCTCTCTCTCTCTCTCTCTATGCCGCGGAGCAGTAAGCTCGCTAGCATAACAAAACAAACAACAAAAAAAAAAAACGCGCCTGCACGGTTCGGACGATATGTGATGTTTCTTTTTTTAATCATCTTCCTTCTAGAATTTGAACGCCATAAAAACAACTCTACTTAAAAAAAAAAAAAAGACTAGTGCATTAACGCGGGGCAACGCAGCAGTTCTATGCCCTCTAGGCTTAGCTATACCCCAAGCGTTATTTTTAGGCCGATTCAGAGTGCTGTTTCATTTTTGACGCTTTTGAATCCCCATGAGCTCGTGTAGGCCCATTCCCTTTCTCTCTCGCTAGAATGGCGCATTAACGCCGGCTCCCCTGGGCAATTGGCACGCTCATATCTTCCAGCGAATAAACGAGAATACCGAGCTTACCTGACGCCCAAAGACGTTACTTTAAAGTTCAACAGACCTTCAGCCCGTTAGGATTCTCATTTTGTACCATACTACCCTGAAACCTATCCATGCAGCTCTATGGTCTACCTCAGCCGAGTTCGAAGTACGTCCGTGCCAGTCTAAATGAAAATTATTGCACAAACTCTGCTGATCATAACTCCCTTTAAATTTTCCAGCGAATAAACAAGAAGAATACCGAGGTTACCTGGTGTTCAAAGACGTTACTTTAAAGATCAACAGACCTTCACCTCGTTAGAATTCACATTATGTACCACACTGCCCTGAAAACTATCCATGCAGCTCTATGGTCTACCTCATACGTCCGTGCCAGTCTAAATGAAAATGATTGCGCAAACTCCGCTAATCCTAACTCCCTTTAAATTTTCCAGCGAATAAACAAGAAGAATACCGAGGTTACCTGGTGTTCAAATAGGTTACTTTAAAGATCAACAGACCTTCACCTCGTTAGAATTCGCATTCTGTACCACACTGCCCTGAAAACTATCCATGCAGCTCTATGGTCTACCTCAGCCGAGTTCGAAGTAAGTCCGTGCCACTCTAAATGAAAATTATTGCACGAACTCTGCTGATCATAACTCCCTTTAAACTCACTGGATTCTGGGAAAGTAGCGCCAAGCTACCCGTATAGTCGCCATCTTGGTTCATGGAAGGAGCAGTTTCTCCTTTACCTCTCCATTCTTGGTGAGCCGATCCAAATTCCCGGTGACAGGTTGCTTTATAAAGATGTTTCTTGAATACCGAGATTTTGTTATCCACACACCGGCGGAACAAGCGCACATATTAGAACTGTCACCACATGCTACGTCGGTGCTTGGCGACATTGAAAAATAATTTTCCTGTCTTGAAATACGCAAGAACAAAATTACCATTGTAAGATATCTGTGAAGATAAGGGTGATTGGTAAGTTGATATCATGCACAGTGCTGAAGACGCTTATAATGGCGAGGAACGCTTTCACTACGGTGATGCTCCATATTGATCTTGGCACGACTGGTTCAGAACGACCCTTTCGAAGCTTCACAAATTCGAATGGACCAAAATGGCGATTGTCATAGAAACTGAGACCGATCAACCAATCACCTTGTCAGGTTTGGTCGTCTGTGTGTTAGTATCTTTCTGTGTCTGGCTAGCAGACAGGAAAGGCAATGGCGCTACTTTTCCAAGATCCATTGACTTTAACAACCTTCTATTCCTGCACCTTAAAGGGCCTCTGACACGCCAAAAAAAAATTTTCTTTTTTTCATGCTAAACGTTGCAATGGCATATCAGGACATTACAAAAAAAATTGTTTCACTATAGAGTTGCGTAGTTTTTTTTATAAAAAATAGAAATACGAGGCCCAATTCAAAGTTCCCGCCGTGCACTGTGACGTAACAGTGTACCGCAAGGTGTCGGGGTGGTCAGAAGGGAGGCATCGACCTACGTCACTAAAAGTGGGTTCACCGGAAGTCACGTGAGTTTCACTCCTCGTGCTCTCCGCGACCGTGCCTAAGACTTTTTTTCTTTTTTATTCTGCTCTTTGTACGAGCGATCGTAGAAAACGAAGTTTCAGTTCCACTAGCTCTTTATCCCTGCACCGTTGGTTAGTTTGCGTGCAGTAAAATTTGAGGACGAAGAGTCAGTGGATCGACGTGATGGAGGTCAATGATGAAAACGTTACGAGTACAAGCCAGTGTGCGAGTGCATGCCGTCAGTCCGATGATACAGGGCTATACTGGGCGCAAAACAAGCTATCAAGTTTTGAAAAAAAAAAAAAAAAAAAACAATTTAGGAACGCTCGCAGAAATTATGATTGCTAGCATACGGCAGGCCGATCGCATTGCTGAAGGTTAAGACACCGATGTCGTTGAATCATCGGATACTCTCAAGGCTGAAGATGCCTGCCGTCTAAAGAATACGAACTGGTGAGTGTACCAAGTACAAGTAAACGTCGAGCACAAAGTACGTATTTTGTCTAGAACATGTGTAGAGGTGCTCACGCGGCCGATGTATGTCTCTCAGAAATGCATGGAGGGTGATCTCTTCTTCAGTTGCTGAAATACCGGGACAGTCCCACACACAGCGCCTTCTAGGCATTGTAGTTGATCACGTCAATTCACTGACTCCGCTTCTTCTACCTTTACAGCAACATTAAGCGATGAAAAGCAAATAAAAGACACCTTGTCTGCTTGGATCGCTCGTGGAGGCGCGGAGAACAAAAATATCTAAAAAAGAATGTTACACGCGCTCGCGGTAAGCACGAGGAGGGATGCAACTCACGTGACTTCCGGCGATGCCTCCCTTCTGACCGCCCCGACACCTTGCGGTACACTGTTACGTCACAGTGCACGGCGGGAACTTTGAATTGGGCCTCGTATTTCTATTTTTTATAAAAAAAAAACTACGAAACTCTATAGTGAAACAATTTTTTTGTGATGTCCTGATATGCCAATTCAACGCCTAGCATGAAAAAAAAAAATTTTTTTTTTGGCGTGTCAGAGGACCTTTAAGCACACACAAACAAGGCCAGGAATGAAGTTAAACGGCCTGAGCAAAGGGACTTAATTTAAACCTATGTTCCTGTTCATGTACTCAAGATGTGGTATACTTTTTGTTTTAATTTGCATCTTTCATAATTCATAACATAGATATTCAGACACCAACAGCTTTTTAAGACAACCACTTTTAAGGATTATAGGATTTTAAGAAACAACACCACTTTTTTTAAGGATATCTACACAACATAATTACCATCTGCTCGAAAACTATCTAAAGGAAAGGACTGGTGCACGAAATAATGCTACACTATGTCCAATTAAGACACCTGTCCTCAATATTCTTTTGAAGAGTACGATCATACTTGTGCGCCCCGGACAATCACAATACCCCAGATCCAAATGAGAATTCAAAGAAAAGAAAAAAAAAATGAAAGACGTTTACAACTTCCTGTAACGCCGAATTAGAGCGCAGCTCTTGAGGAGGAGGAGGGGAGCGTACTGAGGGGAGGGTATGCCTCTCCTCCTCATCCGTACCCTCTCCTCCTCCTCCTCTCCTCCTCCCTCCTCCTCGTGTTCACCTCCCCATCATCTCCTCCACCTCCCTCCTCTCCTCCTCGTCATCCCTCCACCTCCACTCTTCTCTTCTCCTCCTCCCCCTCCTCCTTCTCCTCTTCCCCTCTCCCTCCTCCTCCTCTGACATCCCGAGGGTCACGTGACGTCACGTGACCGTCGTGACGTCACGTGACCTCACGGTTACGCCAACGGCGACGCCGACGGCAACTCCTCCTCCTCCCCTTCCTCCTCTGACGTCACGAGGGTCACATGACGTCACGAGGGTCACATGACGTCACGAGGGTCACGTGAACTCACGGTTACGCCGACGGCGACGTGGACGGCGACGCCGCTCATACCGGTCACGTGAGGTCACCGGTGACCCTTGTGACGTCACAAGTAACGTCACAAGGGTCACCGGTGACGTCACGAGGGCGACGTTTCGGCATGGTGCCGAAACGTCGCCCTCGTGACGTTACCGGTGCATTGTGGGAACACGGTGACGTTTCGGCATGGTGCCGAAACGTCACCGTGTTTCCCACAATGCACCGCGCGGTTACGCCGACGGCGACGGTGACGGCGACGGCGACGCCGCTCAAGCCAGAAACGGGCGCCTAAGAGCTGCGCTCTAAAAACATTGCGACCTGTAGTTACAATGCAAATGGCCTTGAGTCACCTGTAGAGGAAATATAAAAATCGCACGTTTATCTGCACAGACAGATCCGCTACGGAAAAGGGTTCTGCGTCTGCCTTCTTCATACCTGACCTAAACGTGCGCGAGTCATGCCGCTTCTTTCATCGAACTTCATGAACCTCGTCCTAGCCGCATGGCATTCTTTTAGATGCGGAGCATCTCTTGCTCGGGTCTATGTCCCGCGGCGTCGGCGTTGTAGTCGGCACTC
Organism: Ixodes persulcatus; assembly: GCA_013358835.2. Classification (NCBI taxonomy): domain Eukaryota; kingdom Metazoa; phylum Arthropoda; class Arachnida; order Ixodida; family Ixodidae; genus Ixodes; species Ixodes persulcatus. Next base: position 2,750,755 of record JABSTQ010011052.1, read on the forward strand.
GAACTACGCACGCGCAACTCTCCTCCTTCCCTCTCTCCAACAGCTGCGCGTTACTCTCTCCGCTCTCTCTCTCTACCAGCTGCGTGCACTGCGCGTGCGTTCGCGTCTCCTCACACCGCGCGCGCACGCGCAACTCTCCTCCTCTAGTCTCCTCTCCTTCAAGTGTGAAAAAAAAAATAAACGGCGAGCGGCGAGCGTTCCAAGTTTCTCTGCCGCGAGCCGCGACGAAGGCTCGCGTAGGGGGTAACGCTAGGGCAGTCGGTGGCGCCATCTCTCGACGTCAGCACGCAACTGACTCTTTCCTCGGAACCAACACGATGCTCCGCATCACCCCATGGTTCCCCTCGGGAAGATGGTGTAATTTTTTTGCTCTTTTAGAGCGCAGCTCTTAGGCGCCCGTTTCCGGCTTGAGCGGCATCGGCGTCGCCGTCGGCGTCTGCGTAACCGCGCGGTGCATGATGGGTAAATTTCCCCGCTAAATTTAGCAGAAAATTTTCCCCGCTAAAATTAGCGGAAAAATTTTCCCGCTAAATCTAGCGGAAAATTTTCCCCGCTAAATCTAGCGGAAAATTTTCCCCGCTAAATCTAGTGGAAAATTTTCCCCGCTAAATTTAGCGGAAAATTTTCCCCGCTATATCTAGCGGAAAATTTTCCCCGCTAAATTTAGCGGAAAATTTTTCCCACTAAATCTAGCGGAAAATTTTCCCCGCTAGATTTAGCGGAAAATTTTCTCCGCCCCCCCCCCCCCACCCCTCGAGGTCACGTGACCCCCCCCATGCCTTCCCCTCCTCCTCAAGAGCTGCGCTTTAATTCGGCGTTACAGGGAGTTGTAAACGGCTTTCATTTTTATTGGGCAGATCAACAGTGCTTGAGAATGGGTGTTCTGTACAAACTGCAAAGCTGACCTTGCCTATTTACAAGTCATGGACACAGGTGGCCCCACATGGAATGCTATGTTTGTGTACCGGATTCTTCAGGAAATTTCAAGCGCGACAGAGGAGGGACACAACATCGTGCTTCAGTGGGTTTCCGAGCACTGCGGCATTCACCTGGGAATGTAACAGCTGATAAACCTGCTACGTTAGGACATAACATGGACTTACAACGGGTTTCAATTTCTCCGTATGATATACGATTTATATTTAAAGACCTCCGTTAGTGCTTATGCAATGTTGCCTGGTTCAATGAGCATGCCAAAACGTCTCTTCTTTACGCCATAGGTCCTCATCTCAACTTTCCAAAATATACAGATTTGCCAAAGAATATTGATTCACTAACTCACAGGCTCCGACTGAATATCGCACTTACAAAGAAGGTTATTTTCAAGATATGTCGAGCACCATCACTACACTACACCTGCGGCCTCGCAGTCGAAGATGTGGAACATTTTATACTTGAATGTGGACGTTTTTCAAGAGAACGACAACGTCTGGAGCACCGGCTTCGAATAATGGATAATCGACCGGTCACACTTTCAAAAGTGCTGAGGCCATGGCCGTCTCCGGCACTACAGAAGATAGCCCTGAATGCTGTTCGCGACTTTCTCACCGAAACTGATATCGCACAAAACTATTGACTTTATGTGACTAGAACGGTTTAGATAATTGTACAGGAGTGTTTATATTCATGATTGTGTATACCGGATTGACTGAGTACCTTATGGGCTTGACATATGCGTACATTATAATGTTTGTTTTCTACGCCGCTTAAATTGCATACATGTGTTTTTTTTTTTTTTTTTTTTACAATTGCAATTGATTTTTATTTATGAAAGAACAGCATATAAAACGTTAGAAGTAGTCGTCTCTGATTCTCAACATGGTGTAGCGAATTAATCAAACTGTCATAGGTACCGAAGCTTGGCATTTCTTAAGATCTCAGTGCTTGTAAAGATAACCATTGAAATAACGTACATACTTTATTAAAATGGTCGTCACAGTGACGATGGTATTTATTTTTCTAAATTAACAAGCAAGCAGCATGCACACCTTGGTTTGAGCTACCTACCCTACGTCGCCTAGCAATATGAACGCATAAGTCAATAAATATACTGACCGGATGCACAATACTTGCAGACTAGTTCTTTCCGCTGAGAACTGGCTGGGAAGCTGAATCAAAATTAATAGATTATTTTCATTTTCATAAAGTGCGAGTCGAAAGCGTTCAAATACGCATTATAATGTCAGCGAGGTCTTCAATCGATAAAACAATCGGGTGCGTGTACGAGCGTTTTGAAATAGTTTTGGAGAAACCGGAGAATTGGAAAATGGGTACTGCTAACTAAAAAGCACAGTTAACAAAAATCGGAACATGAAGAAGTTGCATGTTTTGAATGAATGAATGAGCTTGCATAAGAGATATCTCCTTCTCCTTGTGAACCTGCTAGAAACATACGTTTTGGACGTAGTCAACAAAGAGATGCAGACTATATTATAAGATCTTGAGTGCGATAACTGGAGATCCTTAGCACCTCTAAGACAAAAGTGTGCAGATGAGGTGAAAAACTGCGTGAATATGGAAAGTAATGTGTACATCGAGACAATGCGTGTGTGTGGTCATCCTTATTTTTATATCTACTTTCTGCTTCCTTGGTCTCAAGTTTCAGTAACGTTTGCGTAGAATCCACTTCAAGAAACATCAAAACCTTCCACCAACTTTTCACGTTGGATGGATCCTGAGATAAGTGTTCACATCAAGCAGCCCCTTGTGAACATCAAGATTAAATTACTTTGCGTCTGTACAGTAGTCTGCATCAACAATGGCAACAAGGGGTCCACGCATACCGCTCCCTCGCACCGCTACGTCATCGACACCAGGACAACCAGACCTTCCGATTATCTGCTGTGAGCACGGATGGCAAGAAGCCTTTATGTTTTCATCGTTACATGAAGACCAATTAGGCCACAATGACGGCCGTAAGCAGTAAGATGATACAGAAAAGAGTGAAAGGAGCTTGCAAGCGATGTGACCTCCTATTAAGCATGTCGTGTCTCATCCAATGTGTCCACACGACAACAAAATCTCCGGCAGACACTGCACACCTGCAACAGTCGGCAGTGCAAGGCTGCTCAACCTTTCTTAAAGCGCGGCACTCAGTCACGGAGGACGTGTGGCGCAACAAATCAACGCAGAAGCTCAAGGAGGGGATAAAGGAGGGAGGGGGGGGGGGGGGGGGAGGAAGCAAGAAGTCACGTGCCGATGGTAGATGTGTCCATGGGCGGAATGTCGAGTCGAATTTAAGGCTAATTTATTTTCTAGAAAACTGCGTGTCACCGGTTTCTTCCGTGGCTTCCAGAGAGACCTTCGCATTACACTCTTAGAAAAGAGGGTCTGTATAGTCCTCATTAAAGGGAGGAACGCTCTTGTAATTAATGATGGGACGAATTTTTTTCCGAACCGAGAAATATGGAGATTCGGAAAGGTTCGGATAATTGACCGAATCTTCTAGCAATTCGGACGGTTCAGATAAATTCGGAACGTTGCTAGACCACACCACACCCTTCGGAAGAGATAAATCCTTTGCGTACCCAAAGATATTTATTATACGTGTACCATGTGACGACACATTAAGCTTCCATATTACGTTCAAGATCCGTATCATACGAAAGGTTGAAGTGAATGAAATAAGTACTCCTAAGGGGAGGGGGGGGGGGGGGGGGGGGGGGGGGTGGACCTTACTCGCGTCCCCGCGTCCCCGAAGAAGAAGACCCGAGAATCGCGCTCGACGCCAACGGCGGAGGTTAAAGTTTGTAGGTACGCACCATGTGCATGAAACAAGACGACGAGCTACCCGTTTCGCTTCATTAACGTCGTAAATAAACCAAAACTGATTTATATTCGCGAACGATACAAGAGCGACTGCGAGTGACGACCGAACCTCCGAATCTTCCGAATATTTGTCCCGAGAAGTTCGGAAACTTCCGAATCCGCCCGAATCCGAATCTCCGGTGATTCGCCTCATCACTACTTGTAACCTATGTTCCTTCAGAAAGGGAGAAACTTTCGTCCTGAAAGCAGGGGAGCAAAGTTCCTCCGTCGGCTGTATCTCAATATGGCGGCCCCGAATCGAGAAAACCGAGCTCAATAAGGATTAACAACAACGCTACGTCTAGGTGCGAGAGGAGCAGCAAATAAAAGCATAACACGAGCTTTCCGCGAACTGTATTCATTTCCGAAACCCGCGTCCCCCCCCCCCCCCGCAGGTAAAGAAACTTGCGTTTCGAAAGCAGTCACTCAGTCTTCTCGTCGTCAGCACTGCGATGTTAAACGGAGACAACCGATACCCAGTTACTTCGCGCACTTTACGTGTTACCTTTGCTATTCCTCGAGCCACTTCCTTCGTGAACCGCACATCAGGGAGGAGTGGTAAACCATTCGCGAAACCAAAAGCCGCTCTCCAAACAGCCAATTCGAAGCAGCCTACTTGGCTTATTGTTGCACGGTACAGAAATTATCGCGAAGAAGGTTAAATCGCTTGCCACCAGATGGCAGGGTCGAGCAGAGTAATTGCAAGTAGCTAGGCAAGGTGGCGCTAGGTACCGCCCAATTCATGTGCTACAAAAAATATTTTGATTTGCTCACCCCACCATTGCGCTTCGGGCCCTTCGGGCACCTGTATTATACACTTATGTAGGTACATTACGCATACTACAGGCATCAGCTGAAGATATACATTGAGCGCATACACATACACAGTACACATACAAACATCAATACAACAGCACACTAACCCGATTACCAATTCCGAGCTCTGCGTTTCCGCCTTTTATACATGAACTCAGCTCTGTTACGTCACGGCGCGGTGGTGGCGCGTCGGGCGCACTTCCGGTCTGGGGCTGTGGGCGGAAGTCACCATGCGGAACGTGCATTCCTGTGCTGTTTTGGAAGAGACCAGAGAAAAACCTGCCTTCTCGTCAAAACACGGCGACTGGGGCTGTGCCAAAAGAGTCGGGAAGGGTTTGAAGGTCAGTTTTCATCTGTTTCCTGCCTGCTCGGTTCGTCCGAGATTGTGGATAGGGCCACGAAAAAGAAAAACCAGACGCTGTCGGACCACGATTGCTTGTGCGGGAGGCACTTTGGGTTGAATTCAGGAATACTTGTGGATGTCAGATTTATTTGTTTTGTTCTCAACATGAACGCGGGAAAACCGTAAAATTGTACGAACCACCTGCGGACTACGTTCGGTGCGTCTTCAGTTCGAACGGCCGCCTGATCGTTCGAACTGTCGTCTGCTCTCAAACGTTTGTGCTTGTTGTCGTCTGGTCGTTCAAACGACAGCGGCCCGTAGACAAAACGTCCGGTCATTTCGACAAGAAGTAAGTGCAGGACTTAAAATACTTTTAAGTTTGAAGGCTGATTGGAATAGATAGGCTCGGTGTAAACAAAAGAAGCAAACATATGTTGATAATTGTTACCAGTGGCCTCCACCGACTTGTTATTTATGCCTGATTCACTTGGTCAGATTCTGCTTGTGATTTTCAGTATCGACGTCGACTATCTCAGCTACGTTTCACGCTTTTGCAGCCTGAGCGACGTCGCGACTCAAAATTGCGAGCAGAATCTCATCATGCTAATCAGGCTTTAGCGTCCATTCTGCGGCGTCCACGCGGAGTGAATCGCCGCATGTCACATTATACACGCGAAGTTTTGCGGTGTAACGAGCCTCGGTAATTTCGCTGAGGCCGCTCAAGTAGTCAGACATGGGCAAGAAGACGTAGAATCGACCATTCCAACGCGAAAAAGGGCACGGGGACTCACACCGACGCCGACATCCTCGCATTCCAATGGTTTGTTTACGGGCGACGGCGAGCTTTTTCCCACGCTCATTCGCGCATGCGCGGCGCCGGTGGCGTCCGCTAGTGGCGCTCCAGTTTGTTTATAAACATGAGTTGGTCTATACTCATGGGTTTGAAGGAACGGATGTTCACGGTGACCGCCTAAGCAATAAATAATATTCCCAGCATGTTTTTTTTTTTTTTTTTCGGTAATGTTATACTTTGGAGAGTATTTTGTACGGCTCAGGGGGTGAATTTTTTTGGTAAAAAGTAAATGCTCATGCCGTAAATATTTGAAAGCCAATAAAACAAGCCACTTCACTGCGGTTCCAAGCCATGTGTTTGCTTCCCCGCACGGCACGTCGTAGCCAGTTTTTCTATTGAAGTATTTGTTTTTCTATTCGTGCTGATCGCGTGCGGCTGTAATTGTCGTCTGGAATAAATCTCAGTAGATGGGGTATTCACTCAGCTGGAAGCGTCGATGCTTCACGGGCAGAAAAATTGCTTTTTGATCAACTTGAATGCAGTCAAAGCCGCAACTTGTGGCAGGTGTTAAATGTACGGAGCTACGCCGTGGTGAGCTCGAACACTTCTAGCGCTTATCCCAGCGCGCCACTCGGAGGGCAGTTTCTCCAGGAACCGTAGTATATTTAAACAGAAAAATAAAGGATAGGTTTTTTTGTTTTGTTTTTTTCGATTTTACCTACCCTCCTCCCTTAATGCTAAATTTCCAAACTGTAAATTACGTACTTTCTGTCGTGTTTTCATATTGTTCAGTCCTTTCCCCATAGCGCAATCGCTTTCGGGTCATCGCAGACGACAGTCACATTGGCCACTGTACGATAGGAGCTACGGATCAAACGAGCGTTCCAACGTGACTATCCAAAGGTCGATCGATTACACCGTAAACCCCCAAGCGTTCTTAAAACTTTAATGTAAAGCGGAATGTCAACCTGCGACACCCCGCCCCTTCCGATCACGGCCCGACCAGCAGCATCAATGCACGGAAGTTTACGTCATCTCACCTTGTTACACCACTGATACAGGAACACAAGGTCACATCGGCGATAATTCGGCGATAATTCCAGTCTTCTGCTCGCAACGTACAACACTGCCATCGCGATGTTGCTGCTATGTTGCTGACACGCAGAAATACAGAACCATATTGATTGCCAGTTGGCACTCGGCATCGGGAAACAGAACCGAACTCAGCACAGAAAGCACCCAGGCACCCGGCAGCAAGCCCTGTCTGTCTTGGACGCAGTTTCCGTGGTTTCCATAACGTCGTCAACGTCGACACTAGGGATGTCGCGAACTTTTGTGTCGAACCGGCATTTTAGGTCGAACTTTCGGGGTTCGACCGGTTAAACAAACCTTCGAACTTTTAACCAGAGTCGACCGGTTCGACTTTGTGGACAGTGTGGCCATACCTTGATACAAGCATGTCTAGTTTTGAAGAATCTTTTTTTCTGCAAAGGGTTATCTTAATTTTATGAACAGTTGCAATTAAAAGAAACTAATTCTGATCACTGAAGAAGTTAATAACTTAATTCTTTGTACTGTATTAACTGAAATAACCAATCAGTGCTGCCCTTAATCATCCCTTAGTCATCACCATCCAATCCAAAGCCAACTGGCCAGCTTGTTGCGCATGCGCATAGCAGGCGAACCTGAGTCGAACCTTGGTCGAACTCTTCACAAGAAGTTCGAAAAAGTCGAACCTGGTCGAATTCGAACCTCGACCGGTTCGCGACATCCCTAGTCGACATGTCGTTCGCAATTCGGAGGCGGCCATCTTAGCCCAGAGGACGTGCGCTGCTGGCACTGCTCCGGAACTTCGCTGTTTCTAACGGCTTCGTTTGCTCGTTTAATACAATTAGTGGTAAAAACTAGAGATTTCGCAAACCGGTCGAGGTTCGAGGTCGACCAAGTTCGACTTTTTTTTATCTTCTTGTGAAAAGTTCGACAAAGGTTCGACTAAGGTTCGACTGCTATGCGCAAGCGCGACAGGCTGGCCAGTTGGCTTCGGATTGGATGGTGATGGCTAAGGGAAGAATTAAGGGCAGCGCTGATTGGTTATTTCAGTTAATACAGTACAAAAAAAAAAAAATTTCAGTGGCTTAGCTCGGCTGTGCCAGGCTGTACGTAGCGTGAGCTTAGGTTCAGCTGGTTATTCTTAGCTTTCTTGGTTGTCTAGGATTAGCTTGATTATCATGCTTACTGCTACTTCAATGACACACACACGGTATACGCATTGTGACTACTTTGAGATCCGATGAGTTAAGCTTCTCCGCTCTTCTGCGCCGCTGAGCAGCAATTTCGCTCTCCTTCTCCATGGCTATACCACACTGGCAAAGGCCCCGCTATATGTATACCCCCACTGATACCTCTGCGCATGCGCACACAATGAGAAGCGCTATCAAGCGGCTCCGGTGCAGCGTCAGACTTGGCTACTGCGCAACGGAGGCGCGCAGCTGGGCACGCGGCGGCGCCAGTGCGTCTGCCGCGGCTATGACGTCACTCCTCTGGAATGCGCAGACCGCCGAGGCGCGCGCGGTGGCGGCGGAGCGCGCGGTGGCGGCGGCTCCGGCGCGCCAGCTGTACAGCCGCCTCGGTGGTTCCGAGGCGAGAGCGCTGGCCTACGGATCCCCATGTGGCGGGTTCGAATCCCGGCCGAGGTGCCCGTAATCTGACGGAGGCTTATTGCGGAGGAGGCGCCGTGTAACCGAGCTTTCGGTTGCACGTCAAAAGATCCCCAGGTGGTCCAAATTAATCCTCAGACCTCCCCTGGGGCGTGCCAGATGTTCGCCGTTGGTTTGGCACGTAAAACCCCCAAATTTGACTTTTTTCCGCCAGCTGTGCGCCGTGTGACGCCACTGCTCCTCGTGCATGCGCAGCACGGCTCTCCAGGAACCACGCGAAACTGCTCAACCTCGGCCAGTGTATAGCTCATGCTACAAAATAAGTTAACTTCTTCAGTGATTAGAATTAGTTTCTGTTAATCGCAACTGTTCATAAAATAAAAATCACCCTTTGCGTAAAATATTTTTTTCCAAACCTAGACATGCTTGTATCAAGGTCTGGCCACACTGTCCACAAAGTCGAACCGGTCGAACCTGGTTAAAAGTTTGAAGGGTCGTCGAACCAGTCGAACCCCGAAAGTTCGACCTAAAAATCTGGTTGACAAAAGTTCGCGACACCCCTAGTAAACGTCAATGCACCCGAAATGTTCTGCACGTTTGGACTGGGAGACGGAATTACAGGCGGCCTTCGCTGCCGCTGAAGCTTTAGGAGAGCATATTTGCTGGACGTATGCACCTAGGTCAAAGAAGGGGATTCTTCCTTATGAATCCTGTCATTCGAAGCTCGTGAAGAAAGGAATCGAGAGCTCGTGTTTAGAAGCGTCCCTTAAGAAGCCTTGTCTGCAAAGCGCACAACATAGCTTTGTGAGACAGGCAGACCGATTGCAGAGGGGGGGGGGGGGGTATTCCCAATGAGCTCATTGGTCGAGGTAGGTGGGAGCCTGATAAATAAATTTAAGGCATCACAGAAACCATCCTGCGAGATAAGACCTCAACGGCCGGTGGTTATTTGATATATGCATGGCGTCACACACAATCTTAAGAAGGTGGCTCAGCGTTACAATGCCCCGGTTGTGTTTTCAGCGCCTAATAAGATGTCGCGATTCTGCCGAAGAATCGATAATGCCCAGCCGATCATAGACCCGTGCAACACTAAGCATTGAAACAAGTACACAGATTGCACAACTGGCGGTGTGTATAAGATTCCGATGACGTGTGGGGTAAGCTCTGTATAGGGAAAACAGGCAGATGTGTTAATGATGCCCTTAGCGAAAAGTCGTTCAAAATCAGTATACTGAATGTATACTAATAGTGAACTTAGAGTATGTACTGAAATCGTACTAGTTTCACACTTTTATGAAACAAAATAGTATACTTTTAGTACAGCACAAGTGCATATGTAGTATACCATAAGTGCACCTCGAGTGTACATCTAGCATAATATAAGTGTACATTTAGTACACTGCATGTATGCTTTTTGTGCACTAAATGTACACTACTAGTACATATATACGGGGTGTCCCAGATAACTTGCACCAAACTTTAAAAAGAAACCGGGGCGTTCTGCTGGAGTGAACCCAACTGTACGCTGTTAGCAAGTCTCTTGCGAAAGTGCACGCAATTTTTTTAGTGCGCCTAGTTATTTAATTAAGACTAATAAGCTAACTTTTGAAATCTTCGTTTAAAAGCCGAGGTGTGCATTGGAAAGTTGTAGAGCGCATTAAGAAACACCTCATTAAATTACTTTCAACAAAGTGCACTTTGCATGCTACTTTTTCTGTGCGTTCTTTGAAGGCCGGAAAAAAGCACGAAAGCGTATTATGTTGCAAACACTTTAATTGGGTGTTTCTCAATGCGCCCTGCAACTTTACAATTGACATCTTGGCCCTCAAAAAAATATTTGAAAGGTTAGCTGATTAATCTTAGTTATTTAGATAACCAGGCGCATTAAAAAAATCTGTGCACTTTCGCAAGACGCTTGCTAATGACAGTTGATTTCACTTCTGCAGAGCGCTCCGGTGTTTTTTAAGTTTGGTTTAAGTTATCTGGGACGCCGTGTATGTCGGGCGTTCTGAATGGAAAGAACGGTCTAAAATTGGCCAGAAAAATCGGCGCCTGCATTTAAAAAGCTGACTTTTCAAAGGTGTTTCTTTGAACGGCTGGATTCCAACTTGTGAAATTTCATGACACATAGCTCCATTCTCGTGAAATGTTAAGAAACACCGTTGACAACACTTAATCGATGATAATGCAGAGGTGCCATTATCGGGAGATGCACTCTTAAAAATGAGTCAGGAAATTTCCGAGGAAAGTCTTGGCAGCTCTATTTCCAAACATTTCTCGTCAAAATAACGTACAATCATGTTATGAAATTATGTGGGAAAAGTTGTCAAAAAGAAAAAAAGAGGCACCGCGTTTTTAAGTTGCGAGTATAGCCGTGAAAATGACAATTGAATCTTTTTCAAATTTTCCCTCGTGAAAATAATGTACTACCGTTTTCCAACATTGACTAGGAGAGTTGTCATTTTGATTTGCGGCTATGTACGTGAAAATTACGAGGAAATCTTTGGCAGCTCTATTTCCAAACATTCCTCATAAAAATGACGTACCAGCGTCTTCTGAAACTGTGTGAGAAAAGCCATAAAGAAAAGATGCATTGCATTTTTCAACTGAAAGTATGTATGTGTAGCATACGAACATTATGATCAGTGTTCTTCACATAATTGATGACAGAAATTGAAATCCTACTTATCACTTTATTCAAGTTTCTGAGCCTGCCTCACTGTACACCCTCCTTTGTGATGATGGTGTGCCATTACATCCTGCGTAAAAAGAGAAGAGAAAATTACCCTATGCCACCCTATGATATAACACCACATAACTCGCTCAAAGGACCACTATGTGAGGAAGGCAAGATAGTAACCACTTCATCCTGACAGAAAGGTGAGGAAAATCTGACAATAGCATTTTTGAAAGCCTGATATGTCAGACATTGGTGATGTGCCTTCTTTGCATGGCCAGGGCTCTGCTACAGGTAATAGTGTACATTGCAGGGCACAACATTTATTACCTAAAATCCTAGGCACCATAAAAAAAATGTATGACAAACAATAGCCTTTTCCAGATTCAAGGTTGCAGCTGCTACAATTTAAGCACATATGGATTAATGAAGGTCACAAAACGAAAACATTTGAGAATGGCCATTTTCAGGGCTGTACTAATATTAACATTTTATTTTAGAAGTTTAGTATATTACGGTATTCGATATTGGTTTCAAGATTAATTGTACTACTGTAAACTACTAAAGTTTTACGAAGGCTTAGTTTTTGAGAGTTCATCGAAATTGCTTAAAATTGGTCCTGCAAAAAAGTAACCCCATGGATACGAATGCATTGAACATTACTCCTGATTGTGAAATTTTGTACCTGCAAAGTATTCCCAACACTAACACTTCATAAAATGTATGAAATATTGAGCTCGCGAAAATAAAGTTGTTTATGCCATTCAAACCTTTCAAAGCGCTCGCAAAGTCACCATTGCGATGGATTTGCTTTGTTCAGTGCGCTTCTCCGCATGTGCCAGTGCGCTGCAGAGATTAGTTCTGGATGAAATCCCAAGAATAAGACATTTGAACGTGGGACATATGCACTTTTTGATAAAATAGAATCTCAAAATTTTCACATCGAATGGTTTCCCAGGAGACTTCTCGGGTCCGCATGCACTGTTACTCCGCAACAAGCAGGCTCTCTTGGGATGACAAGAAAAAACCCAGCGCCTGAATGTTGTTCGAACCAGCACTTGGATGAATCGAAAAGCCTGTCAAGCACTCGCTATCAGGACAGGCCGCTTACTTCCGGTGGCTTCATACCTGTCTGCTCGATGCACCATTCAGCCTCTTATTATAGAGATCAGTGGGCGGACGTCACTTTTACTCTTGTGATGCAGTTCCCTGCAGGTTCCCATAGGTTGCAACCTGCTAGCCAAACTGAGTCAGGCCTGCAGCCCTGCGGGAAACGTCAATTCCACTCTTTTAGACGTAGACACCCACATTTTGCGTGTACCTGAAAGAAGCTCTAACAGAGAGGAAACAAAATGATCGGCCCTTTTTGAATGCATCCTTTTCTTTTGCTGAGAACATACATACAAGTCACATGCAATTACACATTCAGTGGTGCGGCTTAATTTATGATTTGCACATTTTCTATATAAGTTCGAGCTTTTAGAGGAAAGATTCAATATAATGGGTCGTACATAAATGGTTGCTATAAACTATCCTATACATTTACACATTACCTGATATCATAAAAGCACTAGAGCAGCGTAGGGCTGTACTGCATCAATTACAAATTTGTAACCACTTAAAAGTCGGCATTTATTTAAATTATTACTATTGGCTATTATTCTTTGACAAAGAATAACTGGGCGAGTTGGTACGTTGGCAGTCTTTCAACTTCATCGAATATTCAGGTCCTTTTCGCATTTTTTCACGTTTTTGCTTTCTCTAACTGCTCAGCTTTTTGTAGCGGCTTTCGCCACCACTAAAAAACGTGACATCTAAACTCACTTTATTTACATCACGCAACCGTAAACTTGGAAAGCGTGCCGCTTCGGCATACGCAAAGAGACCGCGCGTCTCTACGGCACCGACATCAGCACAGGCAAGAAATCATGCTGCTCGCTCTTGTAACGTTTTTCTCGCTCCCGCTTTATGAAACAAATCGTTGGCGAGAGGCTGTTAGGACCACACGTCAGAACTAGCATGACCTGTGATTGCTTGATCTGCCGTCAGACTGCACTAGAACGCTCCGCAAAAGCGTCGTCGGGCGAGCGTCGTAGGACGGCGCCACCAACAGGCCCTCGGCTGGCCCTCGGTTCCCCCGCACGCGAATCTTTCTCTCTGCGGAGAGAGCCATACATTTTGAAGATACGCTCTTTTCAAATGACGAAATAACACCGGGTAGAGCATAGTTAGAATCAAGCATAGCTTAGCAAGCACACGGTAAAACAGCTGCGCACTACGCAGAAACAAACGAAACTTCCTCACCGGGGCTTGCACCAGTCGGCCATGACTGTCCGCCACTTACTTGCGTTGGTAAGACGCAGCGTCTCCCAGCTCTCAGTAATCGCTTGCTATTCTTGAACACGGTATTCGTAACTAAGATATCTAAAATATCCGCTAAAACGGATAAAACGTAAAAAGGGAGCGATGCTCAAAGCCTCCGGAACTCCAACGGCGCCGGCAGGCCGAAGGGACGCCTTTTTTGGAGGTCGATACGGGGCAGTGACGTCCGTGACGTCACTCCCGGAAACGTAAAAACAAGCAAATTTTTTTTTTTTTTTTTTTTAACGTTGCAGTGCCATACGCTGAAGAACAGGTCGGATACACGAAACCATCTTACGCGAAGAATGTACGTACGACAACAGCTCCGGAGCCGTCTTTCCACGATCAAATCAACATGACCGACAACGTCGCTCAGTTACTTGGTCGCGACGTCCAACGGGCACTCCGACTCGTCGCAGCGTTGCTGGCGTTGCTCCGACGGTCCTTGGCCGCCTTGGCCAAGACCGTCTGCCCACGACCGACCGGCTGGCTTGCTGAATGGAATACGCGTCCGCGCGACCCTTGTGGACCCTTCCGTATTATAGTTCGATCGCTGACCTCAGTTTCAGGTTGAGGGGTCATTCTCTTCCCCTTGTCATCTCCTTTTCCGAAACAGCGGTGGCGAACGCCGTCGTCGATTCTATCTCCCTGTTTTGTGTGATATGGAGCTCAAATAAACGCCGTATGGATTACTTTCGCAACACGGTATGTACACTTTGTTATTAGTGGGCCATTTTTATTCTGACACGCTTGTCGCCGCGGAGGCGCGTTCACGCTCAATTGTTTCCGATAGTACATTACTGTCGAGCTATAACAGTTCGTGGGAGCTACGCAATGCCGGTGCCACCTTTCTTTGCCGAGTGCCACGTCAGTAACGACTGGTACACATCGCGACACTGTTAGCGCGAACACGACATCGGCGCATTTTCGCATTTTACTTCTAAATAGTATTACCGAGCGCGAAATTTTATCGCTTACATTATAGAACTAAAGGAGCTCTTTCCGTAGCAATAATAACTTGGATGACATCCCTTGGTATCAAAGAGAAAAACTGGAAAAACCGGCGATCGCTTGTTCGCGCTAACAGTGTCGCGCTCTGTACTCGTAAAAGATCGGTCCCGAAGCACGATCACACGTGCGCGTCCGCTCCGAGTGTGCACAGGTATTCACGTGGCTCTTACTGACACTCTCGTAGTTGAAACGGTTGAAACGTATCTTTTTTTAACGTCGGTTCGCTCCTGCATCTCCGAGGCCGCGAAAAACGCCGCGGCGAGTTGTTTCCATCTACGTCGCTTTGCAAACGACTGGCACGGGCCGTCTCTTACCAACTATAACAGTTGTGTGTTGTGTTGACTTCGGAGGAATGAGCTGGAACCATACTAACCATACCGACCATACTCTGGAGGAGTACGCGAAGTGAAGAGTGAAGATGTAAAAGTAGCAAAATATCTATTTTGACTAAAATCGGACATGACGTCACGGACGTCAAACTACTACTCTGCTACTGCGCTCTGCCCCGTATCGACCTCCGAAAAAGGCGTCCCGCGGCCGAAGGGAAGCTGACTGCAATAGCGATGGTCATGCGCAGTTTTCAAAGTCTCTTTTTTTTGCTCTTTGTTTTTTTTTTAAGACAAAACTAAGCAAATCAATATATATTAATGATAATAATGTCACTATATCAATTTTGTAAACAATTAACAAAAATTTAGTCAATCTTAGGTTTTATCTAAACTTTAGGCTTTTCTCAGTGCAAAACCGAAACTATATCAAGCAATTTCTTCTTCGTCGCCAACGCTATAGGCCATATGCAAAAGTCCTTGCCAGCTATCATCATCATGCCATTAGGAGCAGCCATATTGGGGGGTTTATCACATCTTCCAGTTGTGGACGAGGCGCATCTGCATTTAACTTGGTTTTCATGATATTAGGGCGGTTTATTTGTGCATTCAACGGGTTGCTGGTTAGTTTCGGTTCAAAGAAGAAAAGAAAGACGGCCGCAAAATTCTGGAAAAGGAACACGACTTTGGTTTGGGCTAGTTGGTTCTTACTTGACATGATTAAAATAGCGCAAACTTGACAAGGACAACAAAGAAGGCACACGTACAACAGGAAAGCGCCAGTCCTGTTGTACGTGTGCCTTCTTTGTTGTCCTTGTCAAGTTTGCGCTATTTTAATCATGTCTGGAAAAGGAATTGCCAGCAACGAGGTCGCAAGACTCGTCACTCAAGCAGTGAACTGGGCCATCCAGGTCAATTAACGGTATTTCTCGAAGACGTTCTGTGATGGGTTCGTACTGGACTTGCAGCAGGTGAGGATATTTTAGTTCTACGACGTCCACTTTGCCGGGACTATTGTTTCTCGGGCGAAACTATCGGTACGGGAACCCCCCAATAAGGTGGAAATCTGATAATTGATCATGAATACGCTAGATGGCGCTTCTTTTCGCATATGGTCTATTTCGGCTTTTCTGAAAGGCTCGGCTCTCGCGGCAAATAAATAATGAGGGCAACCTCGTATTTTGTAAACAATGAGCGTGCCCGATTTTTTTTTTTTTTTTTTTGCCGAGGGAAAGACACGTAAAATTTACGTTGATTTTTCACAGCGTGGAACTCTCGATCCACTGTGTTGGCGTGTTCGTTGTTGCAATTGTCAAGTTCTTTTCATGTGATTTGAGATGTCTTAGAGTTTTGCAAGATAAATCTACACAATGAAACACTTTCGGTGAAAGCTTGAGGTTGTCACATGAAGGCGCCGATTTCTCCAGCGAATTTCAGAGCGAGCTTTCATTCATAACAGCACTTCGCTTATGCGGTTCAGAAGTTGATTTGCGCTGCATGTGACTATGCAAGGTGGAGCATCTTATGTCCCCGTTATCAGCCGTGGTTTCCTTTGCCTCCTGTCCTTTTGCTTGCTGTGGATGCAGATATCTGAAACAGCGTATAGTGAGCTGAGACCTGCATTACAAAAACACTGGATCATCCTGCAAACGTTATTTGTCTACTAGCCTATGAGGCAGCACGCAAGTGGCGGTGTATTTTGAAAACAGACATGTGCATGCTTTTGCATCAGCAGAATCCAACACTTGGTGCACTTGCCCTCGATCGTCTAGCTTCAGAATAGTGCTGACAGTTTTTTTACAGTAAACTTTTATTCTTCAATAAAGGTAACAAATATAGTTCAGGGAAAATAAAAGCTATCTTTGCAATAAAAGTAGACTTTTCAATTGACAAATATAGTACAAATGACTAGCTAAAATAATTATTGACAAGTTAGATAACACTACTTTCCGTGGCGTACTATGCAGTTAACTTTTCTATTTGTGCTTTTTTTGGGGGCTATCGTCCATGCTGCATTTGCGACGTAAGTATGCTCTGACAGTGCCAGTGCCGGTCGTTTCCCCGGGGAACTTTTGGACCACGTGGTCTGCAGTGAAATGAGAAATGAAGCATCCCTTTGTCACATTTTGTCAGCTGTATACCCGGTGATATTTTTTAATCAACAGGTTTTTAGAAAAAAAAAAAAAGGGGGCTTGCTGCCACGTTGATGCTGTCTTCAGTGTGTCGTGCGACTCAGCGGACATTACATGGGTGGATAACCGTGGCAACCTTTTTATTAATTAACTAAAATCCGTAAATTACTTTTTTTTTCTATTGCTGTTCTAGAGGCAGTCATTATTAGAGCGTAACCCAATTAAAACTATTCACGAAAGAGCAAGGGGCTTTGAGATATTTATTTATAAAATTTTTCACTTTCTTCCCCCAATTCAAGAACCACGCGCGGCAGGGGCGGGGAAAATGGCATGTCGCTAATGGCATGTGTATTTGTGTTACTGAGAACTTCTCATATTGGAGTTCCATGCATTATTTATTTTCTAGTGAAGTTACAACCCTTATAAAGTGCTGTCGGATTCAGCATGAACAAACTTGCACACTTTTGACAGTATATATATATATATATATATATATATACTGATATATATATATATATATATATATATATATATATATATATATATATATATATATATATATATATATATGCCCGTTACTATAATTTGAGTACGCCGACCGCAAACACTTGAAGTAGACCTTTAGTATACTTAAGTGCACTTCCTGTATACTGATTTTGAACTACTTTTTACCGCGGGCACTACGATTCTACTACATGTACTAGTTTTGTACGGACGAGTATACTTTCAGTCCACCACCATTTTTACTGGAAGTACACATTAAGTACACTTAAAGTATACATTCAGTACGAAGACCACACTGAAAGTATACTTATAGTATACTTCAGTGCACTTTTAGTATACTGATTTTGAACGACGTTTCGCTAAGGGTGGGGCCCGCGAACACGCAGCTTCCACTAGGACGACACCGTCAGGGCATCTCGCCAGTTCATTGCCGCAGATGCTCTTGCACCCCGTCATTAACAGCACACAAATTTTGGCAAAATACAAAAACAATGGGTGTCACGCGAACTACACGAGGCTTTTGAGATTAGGGCTAGGGGAAACAAGTGTGTCGGCGAAACGTCTGTGGCCCTGTCTACGGATGAGTATGAGTATTTAAAACGTGAGCTGGACAGGGACTGATTGATGACTGTGCGTTCCCGTTGGGAATAATAGTGCGCACTTTTTCGAATGAACTTCAGTTGAGAGTGCGCCCTGTGTCGTTGTTTTCTTCGTGTCTCGGTTCGTGTTTTTTCGGCGCTTTATACCCTTTTCAATCAACTCAACAACATTTATTGAAACAACGCGCGCGATGTGCTAGAAAAACGAAACCAAAGGAACATGAGGCGGGAGGGCGGAACCTTTCTCCCGTCTGCCTGGAGAATGAGGAAAAACGTCCCGTTCTTCCCTTCTTCTCATGTCCGCTCGGGTGCGCCTCAGTAGAAGGGAGGAAAAGGCGTCGTTGCTACCTTTTTCCTCTTCTTTTTTTCCTTAGAGTGTAGGGCGTGTGTATGACACCTTATCCCGACGTCATGGCCCGTCGCCACCAGTTCCGAAGACGAACGGTCGCCACGCGAAACAAGCCAGCAAGCCGATAAATGCTGTCCCCACGACCATGTTAATCGTACTTACGTTGGGCCCAACGTAGCGGTTATTGCCTACTGCGGCCCTTTGCCGGGAGGCATAATATGACGAGTGACTGTTTAGGTGAATGGACGGTTCGCTGGGCAGAGGGAACACGTGCAAGTTAACGCAGCACCTCGAAAGCCTTTGCTAGGAGTACGACCTTTCAGAATCATCATTTCTTCTGTACAGAACAAGAGTAATGACTTGCCTATATGCGTGAACTGGTATATGTACAATGCGTTTGTTTTTAAATCAAACAGTTTTTTCTTTAATTTTAAGAAAGGATATATTGTTAGATGAATATCGTATTGATTGCCTAGTTATTGGACTCGACCTGTATTACATAAGAGAATAACTGTGACAATTAGTCTAATAATTGATTTATATATGTTATTAAAGTTTTTTTTTTTTTTACATTATGGTTTTATATGTTACGCTGGGAATGCAGCTGTGGAGGAGGTCGTTATTTGAGGCTACACCAAAAGAGGCAAGTTTGCCGGAAGGAAACGTGTTTTTATGTACTGATTGATTCTTTGTAGCGTTTCTGTTGACTGACTCCGAAATCAGATGCGAAAGTACTAATGCGTAGGGGAGCGCAGGAACCTTGTCGCTATCTCGGCAGGGCGCGCGATCGACGTTCTCACCAGCTACAAGTTGCCGAGATATGGACGAGTGCCCATGACGGGTTCCTCACTCTTCTGGCCTAGGCATGCTCTTTCGGCCTCTAATTTTGAAAACAGATGATTACAAAATTAGACGCACTTGAACACTCGAACACTTACCGATGTCTGTTTCCCATTGCCCTCCCTCGAACTGTATAAATTGTTTTAGCTACGAATAGGGACTCGCATTATTTCTGTACGCGAGATGAGGAATGAATTAACTGCTCAATGCAGTTTTACCTTTCGCCGCTTTGATTGATTAGCAGTCTAAATTAAAACCTCCTTTAATTATTACTTCTTCCTTCTCTATTTATTTGTCTACCTCCTGTGTCACTGGTAATAACAGTGTCCTGAAGTCTTAAGATAAGGGTCCAAATCAATATTTTTCTTAGAATTGGAAAGGGCGCGGGGTGGGGGGAGGGGGGGGGGGTTGCAGACGACGGAGGCAGTTTACAGTCACCTATACCGCAGTCCCCGTGGAAAGAAATAAAATAGAAACTATTTGTCGCGTTATTTAGGGTTTTAAAATAATGAAGAAGAAGACCTCGGTCTGGGTTTTTCTCATTTTCTCTGGAAACAGATTATATAGAAAGGCAAAATGAGGAAAATAGAGTCATAAGTTTTCACACGACAAAAAACAAAATGGAGAAAATTTAGTTTAAGAAATGAAAGAAATCCACATTCACACCTGTTACAGTACCGCGTGCCCCCGAATCCAGGTGAAGCCTTTAAAGTGACCGCATAAATTGACTTGCTAACGTATCGCACAACTTACCATAGAGGTGCCTGAAGATGGTGGAATAAGCATCCCATCAAAATTAAGAAAAAACGAAAAGTAAAAAGTAAAGGGAACTGAGGAGCGTGTTGGCTGAACGATAACTGACGCTGAAAGAATGAAACACACGTTTGAAAGATTTGTCGTCCGTCCCAAATGTGTCTTATTCTTTCAGAGTCAGTTAAAAAGTAAAAAAAAAAAAAACATAGCACATTGCTGGGCAATTATGTTGCGCTTGAAACGTGTCGCGTCTACGCTCTCGGCGCTCTTCATCTGTTAGTTTAGCGACTGGCTTAACGCGTGGCATACTGAAATGTAGATACCGGCGCTAACTCGAGTTTTAAAAGACGTGTGACAGATATCAAGTTGCTATCTGCCGGACGCACAGCGGATGCCCGCAGGGCTTTACCGACAAATAGCACCTCAGCTGACGGCGATGTGTCGTGACATGGATTCCATTTTCGAACGTCGAGGGAATCGAACACGAAATGGAACGCTCGTCAGGAGTGGTGACAACGGCCGACACAGTCCGTGGTACCCGTGTCCTTCTGTCCCCCCGGACCATCGTGTTACTTTGCCGACCGTGCCAGCAGGTGATGAGATGAAGCGTGCAGTTCTGCTGCACTGCGACAACACCGGAAGACCGTACCGTATCGAGGACTTTTGGAAGCCGTTCAAAGAAGCAGTAGTATGCCCCTATTCCGACAACACCGGAATAGGGGCATGCTAAGTGTCACACGTCTGGCTGCTCAAGTTAAAAGACCGACGCGGCGAAGCTCAAGTTGGTCGAGACAGGGGGGCTTCTCGTCAAGGGCCGCACATGCCTCGTCGTTGATCCTACCAGGCAAAAGATCCGGGTCAATCTGCACTGGGTGGTTCGAAGTTTCGAACGACGCCATACGTAGGGCCTTCGCAGACTACGGCGAGGTGAAGGACTTGGCCTACGAACGATGGAAAGAGCCTGGTTTTGATGGGGTTCAGCCGACCACCCGAATTTGACGAATGATGCTTCGGGAGGGCGTCGCTCTTGACCTACTACCACACCAGCTGCGCTTTGGTGCCGGCATGGTCCTCGTGGTTGTGCCGGGGCGGGCCCCTATCTGCCTCCACTGCAGGAGAACGGGGCACATCCGTCGTGACTGCCGTGCTCCCAGGTGCACCGGGTTTCGCGCCTTTGGACATGAGAGGGCTGACTATGTGGACAACCTCAGTCCAAAGTGGGTGGTCGCTCGAGTGAATGGTTGCCTCTGTGATCGCCTCCAGTCGTTGTTGTCACTGTTGGAGGGCTGAGGATTAGGTTTTGTGTGATCACAGTTCACCGTGGTAGTCGTGGTGCACTCCAACATGGTGTCTTTGATGGCGGTGTGAACCGTGTCTGGGCCCTGCGCAGTGATGTTAATAGAGCAGCGAAGTTTATCTCAGTCTGTGACTTGAACTTGCTTCCGGGCCGGCTGCATTTGTTGGGGAACTATTCGATAACAACGGGGAAGTGATCACTTCTCCACGTGTCGTCGTCAGTAGTCCTCCATGCCGGATGGCCTGTCCCACGTCACCAGGTGGGGTCTGGAGTGTGGGTTCCCCAGGCAAATGGAGCCCGGCCAATTGAGAAGATGAAAACCACGATTGGTGAAGCGGCCGCGCACTTGACGGTCATGAACGGGGAGAATTTTAATTGTACCCCCAGGTCGAGTATAGGACATTACCCACAATGATGGGTATGTTAGGATGCTACGAAAGAAGGTAGTCGAGCCACCCGAGATTATGGCGCACACTTCCCGGTCTGGCGTAAAACGAGACCGCTAGGACATGAGTAGCACTTCCGGGCGTGAACAGCCACCACCTCCTGGTGGACGGTGCGCCATTTTGACAGGTCTATGGGGGCGTGCACTATGTGATCCTTAACATAAATAGCCGCTTTTCCGGGTTTGTGGGACTCGAAGTTAGAGGCCGTTGTTAGCCGGGCATCAGGAATGGAAGGGAAATGCTAGCTACGGTAGGTCGATATACGGAGGAGGTCCATATGTTCTCGTACAAGGATGAGCCATGGGTTAATGAGATTATGCAGGATTCCAGTGCGCAATTCCCCAAACATTTGGCAGCTACCACGACTATTCTACTGTAATATGTGACGAGTCGGCACAGGAGAGAGCTCTATACTGCTGACTCGTCCATTGCTGCAGAGAGCTGATGACGGCGTCTAGGGAGGACTGCATTGCAGGGATTCGTCTGTCTTGTAAGAGTGTCTATAGTGATTGGACCATCGACAGTAAGTTACCACGCACCAGTGTTGTCATTTTGTGCAGACGAGGCTGGCTGAGTTGTCAGAGCGAGCCTCTTGTCAGGTGGGCAGGTGCGGGACGAAGAGCCCGCTACACCCCTGGGTTGGTGAGGGGTGACCACGGCCGAAATTTTATGTAGGGCCTGCGACGAATGGGGTGCTTTAACTTTCGCTCGCAACAGATGCTGGCGTTCCTTGGAGGGGCGCACGATCTCCGTATATGAGGGCAGTAGTGCCTGATAGTACGTTTCGGGCAGCAGTGTAACATAGACTATCTCTCTTTCCTCCTCTCTGGCAAGGGCTTGAAATCGATTCTGTGTCAAGATCCGAGCGTCGCGTGGAGCAAATGGGGGCTTGGTAGTCTTGCGGGAGATGGCAGTCCCAACTTCTGCTTGCCAGGACACTTCGGGGAGGCAATTGATAGGTCATTGGAGCGGTATAGTCGGCACCGATATCGCGGGCGGCTGTACAACACTAGAGCGCACGTCACAATAGCGCCGACATTAGAGCGCCGACAGTAGAGCGCCACGACGTTAGCGCGCGCGACATGAGAGCGCCGCGACGATAGAGCGCTGCGACGTTAGCGCGCGCGACTCGAGAGCGCACAACCAGTCCATCGCGAGTGGCCCGAGCCGACCGACCACTTGTTCGGACATCGCGTGTTTTATTTGAAATTGGCGAGGATTTACGCCGCGACATTCAGCAAGGACATCGCGAAATGAGACGACGAAATGTTTGCGTGTGACAAACCAAGAAGTGTTACAAAAAGCTGACAGCAGAAAAAGAAAAGAAAAGAAAATGAATATCTGCAGCTCTCATTTTCGCAGAAAAAAACACTGCAGCTGACCTAAATTCGTTAGTTCTTTGGTTTTAATTGATAAAGTTCACCACCGACCTCACTAATTTTTATTTTAAACTATTTTGAAACGTTCGAAAGGAAAGAGACATGTAACATGCTTCCCCGTATTCTGGGGATTTCAAGATCAATTGCTCTCGTGCCAAGTGTCATATGCCAACCATTCATATTGTCACAAATGACAATAGTACTAAACACTAAATCTGGGAACCTGTGCCAACAACGAAAATGAAATATGCGTTGATGTCAGCGTAGCAGAGGGATAGAGCGCTGGGGCGAGACCTACAGCATCCGGTGCGGCAGGCACAGTTGAATCTCAGATTACACGAACATTCTGCTCCAGAAATATTTTGCATTTCAATCAGTCTGGATTCTGCTTGCAAAGCTCCTCCCTTTGAAACCTTGTAAGGGACACTGGTGTGGTGTTTAATTCACATTTTGGATCTGCCACCCTATTCAAAATGGGTGGCGGAAAGAAGTTCACCGGAAGGCCGACGGGTGCGAAGAAAAGCTTACCAACGAAGTCAAGCAATCGATGTAACTTTAACATTCGAAACTCGGGTGGAAGTTTGGTTTAGGTTCATATTTAGAACGCTCTTGTCCGCACTTTGCTTTCCGTTGATGCTACGTTTTTGATGGTGTATGTTCTCGTTCAACACTAGAAGAATGGCTAGACTTCTTAGAAAGAGTCGTACCCGTTTTATTTTATTTTTTTATAGAAGGCATATTCAATTAATCAAAAATCACCAATTCTCCGATCCGATGAGTCGCACAATTTCGTTCTCTCTGTGCAGCCGCGGGTACATCACACATTTTGCGGTGCTCGCTCAAATTCGGTGTGCTCTTGTGTCGCGCGCTCAACTGGACATGCGCTCTCGTGACATGCGCTCTAGTGTCAAGCGCGCTACTGTCGCAGCGCCCTCGTGTCGCGCGCTCAAAAGGCGGCGCTCTAGTGTCGCGCGCTCTAAAGGCGCTCTTCCATCGCGGGCTGACATCCGCGTTGACTAGCTCGGAGTTCACAGTCTAATCATGATGTTTAAACCCTCATACCGGAAAGAAAACTAGAAGATAACTTATAATTTATTTTAAAGTTTCCTTCCCAGTCTCAGGGATTAAACATCACTATTAATACGCACCAACTCGCCTGCACATTGACATTTTTCTTAAAGGGCCTCTGACACGCCAAAAAAAAATATTTATTTTTTTTCATGCTAAACTTTGCAATGGCATATCAGGACATTACAAAAAAAAAAATTGTTTCACTATAGAGTTGCGTAGTTTTTTATAAAAAATAGAAATACGAGGCCCAATTCAAAGTTCCCGCCGTGCACTGTGACGTAACAGTGTACCGCAAGGTGTCGGGGCGGTCAGAAGGGAGGCATCGCCGGAAGTCACGTGAGTTGTATCCCTCCTCGTGCTTACCGCGAGCGCGTGTAATATTTTTTGAATATTTTTGTTATTCTCCGCACCTCCACGAGCGATCCAAGCAGACAAGGTTTCTTTTATTTGCTTTTCTTCGCTTAATGTTGCTGTAAAGGTAGAAGAAGCGGAGTCAGTGAATTGACGTGATCAACTACAATGCCTATAGAAGGTGCTGTGTGAGGGACTGTCCCGGTATTTCAGCAACTGAAGAAGAGATCACACTGCATGCATTTCTGAGAGACATACATCGGCCGCATGAGCACCCAGTAAACAAGTTCTACTCATGCTCTAGACAAAATACGTACTTTGTGCTCGACGTTTACTTGTACTTGGTACACTCACCAGTTCGTATTCGCAACTTTCAGCGATGGTGGTACCGCAGTGTGAGAATCGCGCTCCCTAGCTCCTGGATGATCGGCTTCACAATAAAGGTGCTTGCCAACACCTTCCTCACATGGAAAAATAAACTAAGGCTCTAATACAGCTCATACATAGCAAAACTGGAATTACTCACGCGTCACAGACCCAGCCTCGTACTGCTGTTCTACGACGATCACCCAGATGACAGCCATTTTGATAGGCACCAGTGCGCCCCCTATAGGTCGTGAAAGTTGCGAATTCTTTAGACGGCAGGCATCTACAGCCTGGAGAGTATCCGATGATTCAACGACCTCGGTGTCTCAACCTTCAGCAATGCGATCGGGCGTGTCGTATGCTAGCAATCCTAATTTCTGCGAGCGTTCTCAATTTTTTTTTTTTTTTTTTTTAAACTTGATAGCTTGTTTTACGCCCAGTATAGCCCTGTATTATCGGACTGACGGCATGCACTCGTACACTGACTTGTACTCGCAACGCTTTCATCATTGACCTCCATCACGTCGATCCACTGACTCTTCGTCCTCGAATTTTACAGCACGCAAACTAACCAACGGTGCAGGGATAAAGAGCTAGTGGAACTGAAACTTCGTTTTCTACGGTCGCTCGTACGAAGAGCAGAATAATAAAAAGAAAAAAAGTCTTAGGCACGGTCGCGGAGAGCACGAGGAGTGAAACTCACGCGACTTCCGGTTAACCCACTTTTAGTGACGTAGCTCGATGCCTCCTTTCTGACCGCCCCGACACCTTGCGGTACACTGTTACGTCACAGTGCACGGCGGGAACTTTGAATTAGGCCTCGTATATCTATTTTTTATAAAAAAAACTACGAAACTCTATAGTGAAACAATTTTTTTGTAATGTCCTGATATGCCATTGCAACGTTTAGCGTGAAAAAAAAATTTTTTTTTTTTGGCGTGTCAGAGGCCCTTTAAGCCGTGCAGGACAGAAGGTTTTTATGTATCCATGTTGGCAGCAGCAAGAATAGATGATCTAGATGGCTTTTATGGTTGTGGACGCAGGATGGCCCCCAAGTGGTAGACGATCCCAGATGTTTGCTGTTCGCACATTGAATGGTTAGGCTATATGAATCCTCCTTGCCTAGTCAGCGGGCCGCTAGAATTTTATGAGCTGGTGTCAGGAGGTCAGGGAGAATGTTCTGTTCAGGGTGGTCAGGAACGACCCCCCCCCCCCCCCCCCACTACACACCGATGGATGTTCGGACCCGAGGAGAGATACGCTTGCACTTGCATGCTGCACGGTCACCTTGGTGTTGGACTGATCTTTGTGAGCCGGAAAGCGTCTTCCATCGTGGAGACACAAGCTGTGGCAGAGTTTGATGGTTTGTGGCGATTTAGTAATTGTTAAGCGGTAGCGGGGTTGACTGCGATGATCGCCGTCTCAATTTCTTGGGTCGTCACTACGTTGAAGTTCATCAGATGCCGAGGCCGAATATTCACTTAGTACACATCCGTAGTCTTCTTATGGGCCGGCGCGGTGGTTTCAACTTGCGGTGTCGAGCCGTTGCATGTGCGGCGAGACTGACATTAGGCGGGCCGGCTTCATTCGTCTCCATTGTCTGGGATTGCAGCTGCGGCGACGAGGTGCGACGAGAGCGGAGGTGGGCAGCATGCCTCTAGGCTTGACTCGGATGAGCCAAGCCCCGTCGTAATGGACCTTTTGTAGAAATACGCGGTGCGCATGCGCGGAGTATTTCATGCGCCTGGGTTCGAGAGTATCTAGTTCCAAACAATCCGCCATCTTGCATTTCTCGCCTTTGAGCGGTTTCGTTGTGTCGACCTCGGGGCGGAAGATTACGCACGATGGGGACAAAGGTGAGCTTGGGGGAGCCGTATCTATAGGTCACATCGCCTCAATGGGTGAACAGGATGTAGCTGACGTTTTGGGTGTGGAACGGGTGGGAGAGGCCTTGGGCGCGCGTTGTTTTTCAGTCAAATAGTCCAGAACCGATTCGCGTGTCTAGGTGGCAGCACATATTCGCCAAGAGGTCCATTGCCTGAGAAAAGACGAGCCCGGCTGCCAAAATCGCTCCCGGCCTGGAGCCTTTTCTGCTTCCTTTCTTCGCCTTGGGTCGTAGATGTCCAAGAACTGCAATTCCGAAATCGATTACGGACGGGACATCGTCGGCGTTTTTCCCGCATGACAAACTCCGTCCTCTCTACTACTTTAAGGAATTCCTCCTCCCGAAATCGATTAAAGCACATTTCCCTTTTAGAGGTGTCAGACCGATGGAGCCCAATGCGGCCTAGTCTTATTATCGTTTCACATCGTGATAAAATAAAGAAATGAGTGAGTGAGGCGATATTGAATAAGGAAGGGTAAGACGAAAATTAAGAAGTAAAGAAAACGTCAGCTTATTAGCGGCGAGATGTTTTAGTGGCGCCCTCTTATGGTTACCTTTCGTGACGTCATTACCTTGCGAACAACAAGTTCGATGGTGTTTGTAAGGAGCATGGTGGAAGCTTGAAATCATTGCGCTCTTAAAGCAACACTACCAACACCGTCGAAATTGAAGCTCTTTCATTCCTCTTGTTTCCGTCGATGAGAAATCCTAATCCTTTGCTGACGTCATAGTCAGCATTCGGCCAATCGCGGAAGGCAGACCACAGCGACGCTTTCGATCGCGCACGTCGCCAATACTCCGTTAACCCTTAAAGGGCCTCTGACACGCCAAAAAAAATATATATTTTTTTTTCATGCTAAACTTTGAAATGGCATATCAGGACATTACAAAAAAATTGTTTCACTATAGAGTTGCGTAGTTTTTTTTATAAAAAATAGAAATACGAGGCCCAATTCAAAGTTCCCGCCGTGCACTGTGACGTAACAGTGTACCGCAAGGTGTCGGGGTGGTCAGAAAGGAGGCATCGAGCTACGTCACTAAAAGTGGGTTAACCGGAAGTCGCGTGAGTTTCACTCCTCGTGCTCTCCGCGACCCTGCCTAAGACTTTTTTTTTTTTTTCTTTTTATTATTCTGCTCTTCGTACGAGCGATCGTAGAAAACGAAGTTTCAGTTCCACTAGCTCTTTATCCCTGCACCGTTGGTTAGTTTGCGTGCTGTAAAATTTGAGGACGAAGAGTCAGTGGATCGACGTGATGGAGGTCAATGATGAAAGCGTTGCGAGTACAAGCCAGTGTACGAGTGCATGCCGTCCGTCCGATGATACAGGGCTATACTGGGCGCAAAACAAGCTATCAAGTTTTGAAAAAAAAAAAATTTAGAACGCTCGCATAAATTAGGATTGCTAGCATACGACACGCCCGATCGCATTGCTGAAGGTTGAGACACCGAGGTCGTTGAATCATCGGATACTCTCCAGGCTGTAGATGCCTGCCGTCTAAAGAATACGAACTGGTGAGTGTACCAAGTACAAGTAAACGTCGAGCACAAAGTACGTATTTTGTCCAGAACATGAGTAGAACTTGTTTACTGGGTGCTCATGCGGCCGATGTATGTCTCTCAGAAATGCATGCAGTGTGATCTCTTCTTCAGTTGCTGAAATACCGGGACAGTCCCTCACACAGTACCTTCTAGGCATTGTAGTTGATCACGTCAATTCACTGACTCCGCTTCTTCTACCTTTAGAGCAACATTAAGCGATGAAAAGCAAATAAAAGAAACCTTGTCTGCTTGGATCGCTCGTGGAGGTGCGGAGAATAACAAAAATATTAAAAAAAATATTACACGCGCTCGCGGTAAGCACGAGGAGAGATACAACTCACGTGACTTCCGGCGATGCCTCCCTTCTGACCGCCCCGACACCTTGCGGTACACTGTTACGTCACAGTGCACGGCGGGAACTTTGAATTGGGCCTCGTATTTCTATTTTTTATAAAAAAAACTACGCAACTCTATAGTGAAACAATTTTTTTGTAATGTCCTGATATGCCATTTCAACGTTTAGCATGAAAAAAAAAATATTTTTTTTGGCGTGTCAGAGGCCCTTTAAGCTGATCCTGCATGCAATGCCACAAGCACGAGAGCTTGAGGTCGCTGCTTTGAAGGGTTCTTCCGCAGAACAAGCACTCGCGCTAGAAATGCACGTCTCGAAGCCAGGAGCCCGGACTAGCTCGCGCTTGTGGCTTTGAGTGCAGTCTCAGCTTCAGGGTGAACAGAGTATAGCGGCAACGCGATCAGCACTCCTCCCACGAAGCCATTTGAGATTCTTTGTCTCCTATGAGGAGTATTCACTGGCGGCCATAGCTGTGTGCGCGACTTCTGAGCGGGTGTTGATGTTCAGCTTCCAGAGTTCTTTTGCAACGTGCATTCTACACCATCAAGATTGCCGGTCTTATCAGCCTATTAATGTGAGCTCGTTCTGAGTATGGGCTCTAAACATCTCCCACAAATATAGGAAGTATTCACTGGCGGCCATAGCTGTGTGCGCGACTGCTGAGCGCGTGCTGATGGCTAGCTTCCAGGGTTCTTTTGCAACGTGCATTCCACACCGTCAAAATGGCCGGTCTTAGCAACCTATTAATGGGGGCTCGTTCTGAGCATGCGCTCTAGACAGCACCCACAAATATGGCGCCCAGTGAATACTCCTTAAGGTGTATCCACACGACGGACCGGGCCGCGGACCGATTGATCACGTGATGCGCGGCCCGCGGGCCGCCAGGCTGCAATGAGCATCCACACGGCGGACCAAAAGAGCAGACGACAGAGCGAACGGGCCGGTCTAACCCTCGACCTCACAGCTCCGCCAAACGCATGCAGCGAGCTGCTTTGGGGCTATTTGTAAGGAGCCAAGATGGAGGTTGAACGAAAGAGACGTTTGGTCGCGGTGGCCCTGGCGTTGACTATTGAGGACGAGGAGGACTTAAGTGAACCGAAAAGGGCAATCCCACAGAGCGGGGAATTGCTCCACGAGCGCGATGAAGTAAAAATTTGCATCGTCGCACCATGCTACCATCGTCGCACAACAAAAGGTTCGTCTTCTTCGTCTTCAACAGTTGGCGCCAAAAGAAAACAACTTTGGATTTCGATTTCAATCCAAACAACAAAAGTCAGCTTGTTGCCAGACTTAGCGCTTCAATTATACTAAAAACGCCGCGGTCCGCCGCCAAGGTCCGGGCGAGAAAAGTCGCTTGGCATTTCCCAGAAGCGCGGGCCGCGGACCGCCGGCGGACCTCGAAAACCGGTGACGTAAGATCATGTGATGCGCGGCCCGCGGACCAAAACAGCAATTTGGTCCGTCGTGTGGATACACCTTTATAGGATCCAGTGAATACCCCCTATATTGTTTCTTCGGTAATATAACGTTATGAAAACACCGCTGCGTGAGTGCTATGAGGCTCTTATTAAAATAGGCACTCTTCGCTAGGTAACTGATATAGTAGGGACGGATCGAAGAGCACCTCGGGCCACCCGAGTAACCTAATGCATGTCTGGTGCTGAAACGTAGTATTCATGTCAAAGCATTCCATCAGCACGCGGCCGCTGCCCGAGCACTTCGACGACACCGATACCATAGTATAGTAAAAGAGGTCTTTATTAGGAAAAAATATGGTACGACTTTGCTCTTGACGCTAACCGTCAGCAGGAAGGAAATGCGTGGGGGGTGATAGGGGATGCAGGTGACATGGTGGGTGCTGAAACATAGTCGGGATTTTGCATTTCATTTACGCGACTAAGGTCACGTTCGCAAGTCAGGAAAACAAGCTTTGTAGTTTAGCAAAGATGGAAATACCAAAATAAACTTCAAAGCCAATTCGCCTGAGCGTGTGGTGAACACCCATCACGGTCACCTTGATTTTGTTGGAACACGCGCGGCGTTTTAATTTGTTTAAATATAATTGAAGATACTTATAAACCTGACACTCATTCAATTTTTATAGCCTTCGTGGACAGTTTGTAGAAAAAATATTGTTGACTGCAAATCTTATAAAATGAGGTAAAGAAGAAAAACTCGATTGTATGTATGCTTTTTGCTTTCTTTCCTACTCATTAGTTGTTTTGGCATACGACTGCGCGATATCACATTTTAGCATTTATGCTTTTATGTGGTAAATAAACAGACACGTCATCCGCGAAAACTTTTTTTTAAAGATTTAAATCAACAAAATAGTAAGAAAGAGGACCGCGACATTCAAACTGAAATATTTTCATACTTAGCTGCCTAAAGTTTCGATCGTGTGCGTTAACCCGTAACACTACGAAACGATCATTTTCTAGTCTGGGTTATTCGAAAGAAAACAAAACCGCTTTCTTCGCATTGCAGAAATAAAATAGGCATTGCCCAGAATATCGATCCACACTCCGCCAGAATGGAGCACTAGAGGTGGGGACCGTATTTAATATTTGTAGAAGTTGTGCTTATCTGATTAAATAAGGTAGCCTATAAGCGTGGGTCACCATTTTATAAGCTGAAAGTATCCGGTGACGAAACGGAGTGAAACTAAGCAAAATTGAACACATATATATATATATATATATATATATATATATATATATATATATATATATATATATATATATATATATATATATATATATATATATATGTATACGGGTCATTTCATCTCAAATCGTACAGGCAAAAAGGGTCGAATTTTTAATTTCGCTGAAAAAAAATATGTCATGGCGTCGTCTCTAAAAACGCCGTGGCCACAATTAAACCGCACTTTTTCGTTCTCGACTTACGAATTTTAAAAGAGGCCGCGGCGGAAAGCAGTGTTTTTCACATCCATCGGGGATCAGATGTTTCGCTCGATCTCCCTCCGTGGATTTTGAGTCCACATTATCTTAACTTTTTTCAAGCACTCTGCGAGCACATTTAAAAGGCTCCATTGCCATAAAACAATTTAAGGCGCTTTGCTTTTTTTTTTTGTAAAAATGTTGATGAACTTGGACAATTAAATACTTTCGATCTACTTGGGTTACGTCGATAAATTTAATGTCTATGGAGAGCCCAAAACACGCTCTTTATATATATATTATAAAATCACTCAGCTGTATAAAATTCCCTTTGCGGTACGTTTACGTTAATGTTATGCTAGAACCAAAAAGTACCAATTTTGAAATCAATTTTCTCAAAAAGCCTATTTTTATTTTATTTTTTCATTTTTTGTTAAAATGTTGATATGATAGTTGTCTACTCGAAAAGCCAGTCGAGAAAGTGTCTATTTTGTTTGTATATTCTATATTTAGGCATCAATATCGTACAAAATCGTCTTTTTACGGCTCGAAACGGACTTGCGAATTGCGCGTCTTCACAAACTTGGAAATATTTTTGCCTTTTTTCAACGTTCCCACATAAAAATGAAATACAGTAGTTCCATCCTGTTATATTAATTGATCATTTAAATTTTATTCTAGGCGGCAAGCTACATTGGAGGAGTTCAAAAGAGAAAACACCACTTCTTAACAGACCAACAGGCGTCGTAAATTTTTAATGTGTAGAAATCAAAAGACGTCGTATTGATTCGGGCCCTCATTCGCCTCCTATATGGATGTCCCGCCCTTTCGGAATCAGCAGATGACCACGACCCTTCGCGCTCGTTGTGTTAGATAGGACGGCCCGTGACAGTAAAGCGAGCAGCGCACCCTGTGTCACGAGGAGTGAAATGTGTCGTTGACGCGGCGAACAGTGACGGCCACCCAGGAGGAGTCAGTCAGTCAGAGTATTGCAGAAGGGAAAGCAAAGGAACTGTTGCCTGGGAGGATGAGGACACCACGGCCTTACAATATCGACGGTCAAAACGAGTTCTGCCGGCCAAAACAACGCCGCGTGCGCGCTAAAACCGGCGGGGCGGGA
Source organism: Ixodes persulcatus (assembly GCA_013358835.2). Classification (NCBI taxonomy): domain Eukaryota; kingdom Metazoa; phylum Arthropoda; class Arachnida; order Ixodida; family Ixodidae; genus Ixodes; species Ixodes persulcatus. The sequence goes on from JABSTQ010011052.1 coordinate 2,783,435, forward strand.
CAAAAATCCCGCAGACGTGACACACGAAGATGGGCCGATTTCGTTAGGGATGTAGGGAACTTTTGAAACCAGCCATGTGTGCACGCGTGAAGCGTTACCGCGTATTTGTCCAAGCTTCGAGCGCCCTATCCTTGAAACGCCCGTGCTCTATCTCTCTCCGCGGAGATCCGATTGCACCGAGGGGTTATCTCATTTGGTAACAGGAAAGCCCGGAGACTAACATTAAAAACGAGCGTGTTGGTAAATATACTTGTGTTTATTCTGCCCGAAAACTAGTTGGGTCGAAGTCTGCCTCCTTGTCAACTATAACCGTTTGTGAAGAGTGGCCTTCTCCCGAGATGAAAAGTTACCGCCGGCTGACGTGTTCTTCTAGAAAAAGGAAGGGGAAAGAGGAAGTTTGACTACTAGATAACAGAAAGTATAAAACAGAGAGGACGAAGCACAGACGAGTAGGGGAGGAAGTGGCCGAGTGGGCTAACGCGTCTCAGCTCGGAGCGTGGAGCGAAAGCTTGCGCTGGGAACCTCCTGGGTTCGATCCCCGCTGCCCCCGCCCGTTTCGATCTGGATGAGTTTCGTACCGGCACGCGTTCGTGTGATCACTACTGCGTGATGCACGTTAAAAATCCCAGGTTAGCGGTTGTACTGCACTGGCTAAATTTCTCATCTACAGCTAAGAGACCGATTACCCGGTGAGGCGCATCTCCATCAAGGCTGTATAAACATAAAGAGCAAACCAATTTCTACAGACGAGTACATTCTTTCAACTCACAACAAAGTTTATTCCATGGAGTGCGAACGCACTCCATGGAATAAACTTTTAAGGAAGTTTGAGTAACCACAGTAACTACTTCGAAAGTTCCTCTCCCAATATGAAGCTCGAGGCATGTTACGTCTCGGTTACCTTCTCGCGCATCGCTGCTCGAATCTATTCTTCACTTTGTTCCGCACAGCCGTTGTGGCTGTGCGGAGCAGAGTGAAGAATAGATTCGAGCATCATCTGGACGCCGTCATCCTGCCAGGCTTTAGTGTCGTGGGACTGGACTCGGCGTCGGTCAGTTAATACTTTTTTTTATTTCGTGTGTGTGGTCAGTTAATACTTTTTATTTTTATTTTGTGTGTGTTTCTTCACCCCGCTGAACTTTGTTTCTCGGGTGCGGTTCTGCTGAACGTTTTTTTTTTTTTTTTTTTTTTTTTTTTTAACGTTTTCTTACTAACTATTTGTTAGCCTTGTTTAGTTGTTGGGTTTAGTTCCTCATGGCGTAGCTGCCTGACGGAGGTGTAGAGAGCGTCTTCGCACGCATTTGGTTGTGTCCCGATTAGGGAATGCCCGGAGGAGTTGGTTTTTGTTCTTGCCGTGTGCGGCTGAGTTTTTCCGTTGTTAAGAATGGAACCTTCGGCGACCTTCTTCCGAGTTTCAACGCTGCGGAAACGAGTCATGATCTGTTCAGGACTGTCGCCCACCTGTCGGAGCCTGCCCAAAACGAGTCTCAACGCGTCCGTGACGTCAACGGGTAGTGTGTGTGTGTGCGTGTGGGTTCGTGCGCTCCGGAAGGGGAGAGAGGCATGACCTAACTGCGGAGAAGCATGGCTACGACGCACTTCTGGCTACGACGCGGCAGTCTTTGCTGCAACGCACTGGGCGGCGGTTTGCTACTCGCACCTGCTGCCCTGGCGGAGAGTGAGGGAGAAAACGGACCCTATATAAGGCGGAGCGTGAGGCTGCTCCGTTTTTCTCTCGGATTTGACGACTGTATCGCAACCATGTAATTAAACCGTTCGTATCGTTACCAATTCTCCCACCTCCACTAGACCCCTGGGTTCTTCACTTCGGGGAATGGACGTCGTCACGAGCCAGGAAGCCTCAGGACGTGCGGCTTAAACCCCGCCTCGAACACCGTCTTGATTACATTTTTGCTTTTTGTTTTACCTTCACGTGTCGTCGACTTCTTTTTCTGACTCTCCACCAGGCGTGGACCTATCGCCTTGCCACCGCTCGAACCTAAATCTTTTATTTTTTTTAACGCAATTTTCGTTAAGATCGGAGTCGGGTAATTTTATTCTTATTTATTTATTTTTATTCCCTACCCCTCTCCGTCACAATCTCTCCGTGTGTTTCGGACCGTTTCTGTGTCACCACTTTTGTGTATTACGGAAGTGAAAGGCCATTCCCCAGAGTTGCGCGTTCATGCATGGCATGTGGATTCAGCTCCTCACGTGTCTGAATTTGGCGAATAGCAGCGCCGCGCGTTCGAGGCGCGCGGCAAGCTCAAAAGCCGGGGAACGTACGCCGGGGCGCGTGCAACGTCTACTTTGCTGCACGACACTTGATACGGCTCCTCACGTGATCGGATCTCGGCGAATAGCGGCGAGGGCGGCACGCGGCACGTGGAATCGAACGCGCAACTCTGGCTCCCGTAGGGAGCCTATACAGGAACTCTATGTGCGATGTGCGGTGAACATACCCTAGCGTTTGGTTTCGGAAAGAATTTTATATAACATATCAATGATGTAGTGACTTTATATGTCTTAGTACTATGACAGCTAATAGCTAGTCATGCTAGTTTACAGTGAAAGTTTTATGAATCGAAACCATACAACGTCTGCGCCTCTTCGATATTGAAGGTCTACTAGGCCTGCTGATTTGATTAGATATGTTTCTCGTGGTTTCCCGTTCTTATCAGAACATAAATAACTATTCAATACCACAAAATGCGTTTATAATTCGTTACAAAACGCAGACAAAAATTTAAAAAAAACTTTTTCACAATTCATAGAAGCGCATGTCTGACTTAGGTCTTGCAAAACGAAGACGTCTTTTTCCGATATTGAGGCTTAAATATAGAACATACAAACAAAATACACACTTTCTCGACTTGCTTTTCGAGTAGACAACTATCATATCTACATTTAAAAAAAATAAAAAAAATGTTTTTGTTTTTTTTTAGAAAATTGATTTTAAAATTGATACTGTTTTCGCATAATATTAACGTGAACGCCCCGCAAAGGATATTTCATACAGCTGAGTCATTTTGTAATATATATAAAGAGCGTGTTTTGGGCTCTCCATATACACACGAAATATTGATGTAACCCAAGTAGATCGCCAGTATTTAAATGTCAAAGTTCGTCAACAATTAACCGAGAGGGCGTTTTTGACATTTTTACAGAAAAAAAAACGCCTAAAATTATTTCATGGTATTAGAGCCTTTTACCTGTGCTCACAGAGTGCTTGAAAAAATTTAATATAAAGTAGACTGAAAATCCACGGCGGGAGATCAAGCGAAACATCCGACCCACGACGGATGTGAAAAACACTGCTTTCCGCCGCGGCGCGGCCTCTTTTAAAATTCGTAAGTCGAGAACAAAAAAATCTGACTGACTTTTGGTTTGTGGCTACTGCGTTTTTAGAGACGACGCCATAACACGCGGCCGACCCATCCTGAGTCCTAACCGAAACTGATAAGAGCGTAGGAAAGAGCGCGCAAAACAGACGAGGACGAAGAAACACACGTGACGAGCTCTGCGCTCGTCACGTCTGTCACGAGCGACAGAACTCTTGCTGCACACCTGGGGGGCTATGTTGCACATTTTGGACTCCCAGGAGACTAGGGAGAAGGAAGTGACGTCAACAACGCAGCAAATGCAGATTGGATGTTGATTTTGGTTTCTTCTGTCAACATCCAATCTGCGTTTGCTCTAGTCGTTGACGTCATTTCCTTCTCCCAAGTCTCCTGGGAGTCCAAAACGTGCAACATAGCCCCCCTGGTTGCCAAATGGGCTACATCCGATTGAAGGACGTGAAAACGGCGTCTCTTTTCGGCGTTCCAAAGGACAGTGCCACAAGAGATCTTTGGCAAAAGAATCTGCAACAATCGGACAAGCGTCCCCGCGCTTACGCCAGACGCGGTGCCGACTCTGCTGCCAAGTGTACCCCAGGACCGAAGTGGTGACCCTCTCGCAGGATGAGAGGAAAGGAAGCGGAAGGCAAATTCAGCCGATCCCATCGTTGCAAAGTGTTCAGGGCTCGCTCGGGAAACTGACCCGTTGTCACCAGTGGTGAACAGCAAAGCTCCTGCCGTGATCTTACAAGGCATCGATCGCGACGCACTAGGCTCCCTGAATATGCCAACTCTACTGGGCTGTTCTCAAGTTCAGCAACTTCGACTTCTACGGCACAAAGAACCATTGCGTGACACACGAACTTTATACGGAACACTGCGTAACTGGTAAAAAAAGAACTCAATTCCCAACAGAATGTCACAAGCTATCCGAAGTCTAACAAGATCAGCACCGAAACGGCAAAGCAAAGCAAAGTGTTGTGTGCATGTTTATACAGCCGGAAGTTAGTCTGACTCAGTGGGCGTCTGGTGTCTCAGCTGTAGATGAGAAATTTAGCCAGGGCGGTACAACCGCTAACCTGGGGTCTTTAAAGGGGTTATGACACGCCAAAAATAAAATATGAGATAACTATACTGCAAGGACCCATTGTATGATCCTATAATCCTGCTAAATTTGTTTTGAAAATGGCGCGAAAGTTTCGTGGATAAATCGATTTATATGCGGGCCCCTCGGAGGGGCAGATCCGGGCGGAGCTGGAGGTTGGCTACGTAGCCAGCCTCCAGCGCGGTGTCTCCTTGCACGCACTCACAGACTTGGCTCTCTTGGCGTATCGAGCCTCAGCTTCCTCGTTTACCTTCCACGTTTCGAGCATGCGGTCTGTGAAGATTACGTCTACGGCATCGCTCGCCTTGTCGAAGTGCTCGACATTGATCGCAGCAGCGATGAGAGTGATTGCTATCAAGAGATGTTGGAAGCTGTTCATTTTGACTGCGACCCGCTGGCGACCAGCTCCAGCGACGACGAGTTACGGACGAACTCGCCGTGGTCACCGTCGTCCAGGAATATCTCGCAGGCGCATGCAGGGTGGAAGGTCAACGGGCCGGCGGCGAGAGCGAGAATAGCTTTCGGGTTACCGAGTTGTGTGAGCGGCTTTGATCGTACCGCGACGAGGAGAGCTTGGGCGATCATGGGGGCGCCTGGAATGAGAGTGTGTTCATGGTCACGTGGTTCATGGACACCATGGTGTGACTAACTTGGGCAGTGTTGCCTGGTCGCCAGAAGAAAATGATAAAAATTTGTAAATTGAATATTGCAATTACCAGAGCTATAAAAATCGAGTAACTTGGTGTATATACTAAGTAGCATCTGAGCATTCCATTTCAAGAATAATCTATCCGTTTAATTTTCGTGTCATAACCCCTTTAACGTGCACCACGCAGTAGTGATACACGACCGAACGCCGGTACGATGCTCATCCAAATCGAAACGGGCAGGGGTGGGAATTGAACCCAGGATCCCTGGGTTCTGCAGCGCGAGCTTTCGCTCCATGTGCTCCGAGCTGGTGTGCGCTATACTTCGTCTCACCTTAGTATGGACTATTGTTAGCCGTGCGTGCTAAAATCGCGAGCTAGTCGATTTGAATGAAGCCGCGGCGGCTGCACGAGCGCTCGTGCAGCAAGTGCTCTAGTCAAGGCAGTCAAGTCTGGCCGCTCGCGCTAGCACAGCCTTCGCGGTTAGTCCATGCTAGGGTGAGACGAAGTATAGTCCATTCGGCCACCGATCCCTCTCGAAAGAGTGGTGTTCATTTGTTTTGACAACTTACCTGATGTGGTATGCCAAGTATACCTTCAGGGCCATGTATACGCTGCACATTGTAACCATGCATTTCAATGTCGTGCTGTAAACTATTACAACTTTTACCTTGCCTTATTTATGTGTGCTGTTGTTTCCTGCTCTAAATGATGTGAAATAGTTGCTTGTTTTCTTCTTTGAATCTTATAAACCATTACTTTTTCAGCCCACGTTGTCTCAGTTTTTGGACGAAAGTTCGATAAAAATTGTCACGGCATATAAGTCATTTCTAACAAGTGAACGTCGGGTGGTCCTCGGGTGGTCGTGGCAGCCATGAAGAAATATAAGATTCTTACCTCTTTGCGACCGTCGCTTGGGTGGTTAGTCGCATAGACAAAAACAAGGATGAGTGACAAATGAAGCGAGCTGATTAAGACCAAGACGAAGAAGAAGACGGGCAGAAAAGAAGACAGAGAAGTTAACCTGGGGTACTTAAAAGCATACTAAAACAATCTCGGGCTTTAGTATGTGCCGTTTCATTTTGTGATAGAATAAAATATAAAAAATCTGCTTCCGATTTTTAGATATCCCCGCCAAATTTCTAATTTTTATCCTTTTGCAACCAAGGAAATGGGCATTTCATTTAAAATGCTCACCATCTGACGAACCGAAAGTCGCAGCTAATTCTACGCTGAAATAACTTGGAATCCGCTTCTTTAAAGTCGCAATTGTTTTTATGTGAAGGCAGAGTAATGCTGTTTGTACCGTCCACTACATTGAAGCATCATGTTGCCAACGGTCATGCCGCAGCGTAATTGATGCCGCGGTACGACCGCTGGCAGGTAGTAGCTGTATCAGAAATCCTATGTGCACTCTACCAAAGCGGCACCAAAAATTCATATTTTCGCGACGGCAGCCGCGCATGCGCACACCTTCTGGGTAACGCGTCAGTGTTGACACCTGTCGCGATCAATACCAAAAGCCTCAGGCGAGCCGTTCTGGTCCCAACACTGACCAAGTATTTTAGTACACTGTAACCATAGCTTCACTGCAGCTTCGAGCTCAATGTGCCGTGCCCAATTTCGTTACAGCTAAAAAAAAAAAAACAGCGACAAAAACACTGGTGCGTCCCAGGCTGCAAGACATGGGCATATATCCTCGAGAACTGCAGGCAGAAAGGCAACGTTGTTTGGTGTCCCAAAAGAACTCGAAAGATTGCGAACATGGAAGTGGGCTATACTTAGCGCCGAGAAATGCTTAGAAACGAGGTCAGCAAGCTGCATTGAGGAAAGATTCATTATGCGGCACTTCACGATTGTGATCAACGTCGAAGACATTTTCTTCTTTAGTGTTCACAGTGCGGCGGGTTGCCGTTGTGGTGCTGCTGCAGGCATATTGATGCTAACGCGGCGTGTGCTGAACAGGTTGGTCGACGTTGCAGCGCACTAAAAAGCTGTCACTCACGCTTTCACACACACAAGAAACAGAACTCTCACACAAAGCTCATTAACAACTTTGTATTGCGTGATTAACTTCTGCCTCTACTACTACTTCAATTGGGAAGATTTTCAAATAGAAAAAGACGAAAAGTAGAAAGACAAACAATTCCCTTCTAACGCTTAGGCAACCTTCCGGCTAAATAATCAATCTCTTTTTGTGACAACATTATAGACGGCGTACCAACACATTTGTCCTCCAGTCGTATCATGTACTCGGCTTCGATCATTTATCTTGTTAATTGGTTTACACTTTTGCCTAACACGGTGCTGTTGTTGAAATGTGCCACACAATCACAATCCCGACAGTTTATTCCACAGTGGCCGGAGTTCGCGTTGACGATGTTGTTGTATTCACGAAGGCGGTCATTAACACACCGCCCAGTTTGTCCTACGTATTGTCTTCCACAGGAAAGGGGAAATGAATAGACAACCCCCTCAACGCAAGGAACAAAGTTCGTTCCATGTTTCTTGAAGCAGCAGATTGCTCGATTTGAGGGTGTGGTCACGTTTTTGCACAGGCTGGAAAGTTTGTTGGGAGCTGAAAACACGATATCAGCATTCACTCTGTTCGCTGTTTTCTTAAGGCTGCGAGAAAAATTGTGGTTGTACGGGACGATGACTGGTCGTCTTGTTCCGTCGCTGTGTGTTTGCTTGACGCAGCTCCCTTGCTTCACTTCTTTAAGGATAGTTTCAACCACTGACACCAGTAAGAAAACAGGGTACCCTGCGGACTCCAGTCTTGCAATTTGCCCGTCGAAGCTTTTTGGTGTTGAATGTGAGCATGATTTTGTGATTGAGCTCTTAAGACATGACCGCACTATGCCTCTCTTGACGAGTTTTGAGTGCGCGGAGTTGAAGGGGAGGAGTGGTTTTTTCCCGTGGGTTCATTGAACCAGCAGACGGGAGATCCAAGAATCTTTAGAATAATTCAACCGGCAGCTCGTGGGTGATTTTTAAGGGACTTGTATAATATTTAAATATGGAGAGGACGTCGTCCACCATGCTTGGAGAATTGTTTTCATTGGTGGCTAGGAAAATTAAAAACATCGTCCACGTATCGAAACACTCGCACTACGTTTGTGGTATCTAACCTGTGTTGTAAGCTCCTATCGAGGTGCGCGAGATATAGGTCACTGAGTACAGGTGCAATACACGATTCTATGCACACTCCTCTTTTGTAAGTAGGTGTGTTCATCCCTTGCCATTTTCTCCCGCTGGACGAAGCGAGAGATTCTCGCACCTCCCCTTCTAGCCCACCATTGCCGTGGCACGGCTTGCACTGCAAAAGTACGCGCTTGGCAGGGACACTGGGGACTCTGAAAGCCCGAAACTCGTTCTTGTAGCTTCTGCTACACTCGCACTAGCTCAATGAAGTCCCCAAATATCGTCTGCGTTTGTGACAGGGAGATCAAAGACGACGACAAGTCGAACAGCGGCATAGAAAATGAGCTGCGTCCAGGACATCCCTACGGCTAAGCCTAGCCAGGAATCTGAAAATTGAAACAAATCCGTTTTTCTTCGCTCTGCAACAAGTCCAACAGAATACAAGATCCCTCTGCCACCGCTACCCAACGGTAAACGGTTGAGAATTCCCTAATGTTTCATGGGGATCCATTAGCCCGGTCATACCGCATCGACGATTTCGGCCCAGCGCTGAAAAATCAACCCATATGAACTAGCATCACTTCTAGCTTTCCAGTAAAACCATGTATGGCTGCTCACACTGCATTCTGGGAAGAAGAAGAAAAAAACAGCTGCTACAACCTTGACAAATGCGAATCAAGGAAAAGAAGTGCCTGATCGTCAACACGAGCGGGACTGCGCTCTCTATGAAGCTCCACTAGATTCCGGTCAACGGATCAGAAGATAACGTTGCAAGCGCCCTGTCTGCGTTGGCAAAAGTCAAAATCATGTGTCCGATATAAACGTCACTAGTCTGGCTATGAAGAGGTAAAAACCACGGCAGGAATTTTATCGGTTGAAATGAATGCTGGAGTTACTGCGGACAGCTTGTCGCACGAGCTCAAAGTTCTGGGAACGAACATTCTAATGTCCGTGCCTGGTAGAGCGCCGCAATGTCCGCGGTGCAGGCAGATCGTCGGAGGCCAGTGCCACGCTCCTTGGTACAGCACGTGCCGGAGATTCGGTCACTCGTCCGAAGTCGGCGTCACGACAAATGCCGATCAAACAAAAGTGTCTGCCGAAATCCTTCCAGAGGAAATGATGGATGCAAAGGAGGCTGCTCAGAAAAAAAGGTTTCTGCAGACGTCGACACGGTTCCGAACACAATCAACGTTGAGGCAGCTACACCGGCTGAGAGAAGCAAATACTGGTCAGTAGCACCATATGCTATGAATCAAAGGAGGAACTAAAGGAAGACGTCAACGCTACCCCATCCACCATTTTTCTTCCTGTCCAGCAAGCTGGACAGAAAACAGTAAAGAATAAAAAGGAATTCAAACTGGAGGATATCAACGAGAAAGAGTCATTCGGAAAACGTAAAAGAGGTGGAGTACGAGACGCGCTTCCCTTTTCCACGAATAAAGTTAAAACGAAGGAAAAAAAAACATCTATATTTCAGTGCTTTAAACATGAAGATGAATTTTATCCTCCACGACTTCGAGGATCTGAAACGCCGGTAAGACGAAATCCCTCCCTTTGTTCCATCCCCTATTATCCTCCATGAACAGCGATCCTAATGGTGCCTTTACAATCGGAACCTTTAAAGAAGCCGGCCTAATACGTCAACGTCGAAAGCGATCGCTGATAGAGATCCTTTTTTAAACCAGCTTCGATAGCGCATGTCTACAGAAATTCAAATTTCAAGGGGTCCGCATGGTATTAAACTCATTTTATACTTTCACGGTAGATACATTTTATTTGGTTATCACGTTTCCTTCTCCGGCCAAGGGACTGGAACCGCTATTAATATTTCTTTTTACGCCTCGCCTTATTGCGGTTTCATTGACTGAGTTGGCTACAGATGGTTGCGTCGTAGCTATAGATAATTTAATTGACTGAGAATGTCTTCGAATTTTTCCATGTATGCACCAAATAACCCTGCTGAGTATTTCATATTAATAAAAGTTCAGGTCAGTTTTAGACACCCAAATAAAATCATTGGGCGGGTGATTTTAACTTTTTGCTGTCTCGAAAAGGTTGCACTACTTCTCGATGAAGTGATCGTAGCATTGTGAAGATAAAAAAAAAAAAATATATATATATATATATATATATATTCTTATAATGTTCAAATCAAATAAGATTATTTATTTTGTATCTTCATATACAAAAACCAAAACCGAGGACAAAAAAAAAAAAAAAAAAAAGATGCGACGGAAAATGTGGAGTGCTCTTTTGTTTGCTCTTGTTTTTCTCCCCGATTCACAGATTGGCAAGGCCCCACTCAGGCATGCCATGATTGTATAGTGTACGTCTCAGGGGAATTTGATGGTGACTCCCACTCACCTCTCAGACCCCGCATTTGTTCCTTTTATTTAATGGACAACTCTAGAGGTCTGCACGGGCCGATATTTTAGAGCTTGTACCAGCCCGGTCCGCTGACTCTCGGGCCCGGGCCCGCCCTCGACCCGCTATTCATTTCCGACAGCCGACCCGGCCCGGCCCGACGCTAATATTCATGGGCCCGCTGAGGCCCACTTTATTTTTGCGCAGTATGAGTAGCTCACAAATTGCGAGGCGTGGCAGCTCGCTTGCCATCTGCTACACACGTTGACTACGGTATCCGATAGTCAACGCCATAAGCACCCTATTTCCTTTTTTTAGGGGCGAAGCTCCTTAGGGTCTAGCCTTGTCCGTCCGTCCGTCCGTGCTCACATCGATTGCCATCCCATCTGTCTTCTTAAAAAAGAAAAAAAAATGTTTGCGCAGTCGACAGGATTCGAACCTGTGCGGGGAGACCCCAATGGATTTCTAGTCCATCGCCTTAACCACTCGGCTACGACTGCGGGACGAGTAGGGGCTCTGAGATGTGGTAGTAACTCAAGAGCTGGGGATGTCATGGATGAAACGTTGCATGTAGCCGCTCAACGTCTATACAGGAGAGGGCGCTGCGGTCAAATGCGTATATAATCGCGTTAAACTTTGCATGCATTGGCTCAACGTTTATGGACGAGAGGGCGCTGCGGTCAAGTGCTCAAATGCGTATATGACCACGTTCCATACCACACATTCTCTTTCTGACATGGACCGTTGACTTAAGCGGTGGAGATGCGTTGCCACGGCTTCTAGCGGATCCAAGCTGATCCGCTAGAAGAACCACTGGCTCTGCATTTCACCGACCATAAAGCAGTAATAATGAAGTCGAAACGCAACCCGGAACTCAGCACTACCTATGAGCAAGAAAAAAAAAATCAGCACCATCAGCACTACTTATGAACAATAAAATCAGTATCATCAGCACCACCAGAGCTTCGCCCCAATCAACATCATTCACCACGTGGAGATGCGGTCATTTCTTATTTTTTTGCTGTTACTCTTAGTTGGATTAATCTGCGAACCTAGGCAGCTCGTTAAAAAAAAAAAAAAATCCCCCTCATCGTCCTTTTTTGCGACCAAACCAGTGTATCGGAAGGAACGAAAAAATAAAAATGGCAAGAATTAGTAAACAAAACTATATGCCAATGTTGAAAAGGAAGGGAAACGTCGCGACGGGTTCGGACAAAAGTCGGACAAAGATCGATATTGCCCACTCCCGCCGCATACAACAAAAACATTCCGACACCTAAGCACTTATGAGTAGGGGTGTCGCGAACCGGCCGAGGTTCGAGTTCGACCAGGTTCGACTTTTTCGACCTTCTAGTGGAAAATTCGACGAACCTTGTGTTGAGGTTCGACTCCTGTGCGCATGCGCGACAGGCTGGCCAGTTGGCTTCGGATTGGATGGTGATGGCTAAGGGATGAATTAAGGGTAGCGCTGCTTAGTTATTTCAGTTAATACAGTACAAAAAACTAAGTTATTAACTTCTTCAGTGATTAGAATTAGTTTATTTTAATTGTAACTGTTTATAAAATAAAATAACCCTTTGCATAAAAAAAAATTCTCCAAACCTAGACATGCTTGTATCAAGGTCTGGCCACACTGTCCACAAAGTCGAACCGGTCGAATCTGGTGAAAAGTTCGAAGGTTCGTCGAACCGGTTCGACCCAGTCGAACCCCGAAAGTTCGACCTAAAAATCTGGTTCGACAAAAGTTCGCGACACCCCTACTTATGAGTTGTGAATGCGAAAGCAACCCTGGCTCGCTGGTGACCGCTGCGCCGCTGGGTGAAGCAGCGGCGGGAGTGCGATGCTCGGCGCGGCGCGTGTTGAAATCACGTGTCCTCTCATCATCATCATCTCCCTAGCTGCGGGTACCGGTTGACGACGTTAGATCTCAAAGCGTAACGTTAGGCTTAGTGTCAGGCCAGCGCATACCCGCGTCCCCCCCTCACGTCGAACAGCTACGCGTACCGGTTGACGACGTTAGGCCTCAAAGCGTAACGATAGGCCTAACGTTAGGCCTCAAAGCGTAACGATAGGCCTAACGTTAGGCCTCAAAGCGTAACGATAGGCCTAACGTTAGGCCTAATGTCAGGCCAGCGCATACCCGCGTCCCCCCTCCCGCTGCGCCGTCAGAAGTTCCGCTGGACCCTTAGCAACGATGACGCCGTTACTATGGGGCCACATGACGCGTCGCAGCCAATGGGAATTTAGGTCCCGTTTCGCTCAGGGGCATTTAGGTGCTGTTTTTCGCTGCTACAGACAGAATTTAGGTGCCGTTCCGCTCAACCAATAGGAATTTAGGTGCCACTTATCGCTGCTACAGACAACGATAACGCCGGCCACACTCAGATAACGCCAGTTCACTCCATAAAACAGTTGAAAAAATACCGCCACCTCTTGCGGTGGTTTGCGAGCAATTATTTAGGAAAAACACACTTCGGAAGAACCTATTCACCCATATTGTGGATGCACGCGCTCGTACGTACGCCTGCGAGGGTGCGCAAGGCGCGTATGTGGGCGTGTTGATGGGTGAGGCGACTGTACGACGGCGGCGCCACCGGTGACGAAAATGAACGCCGCGCAGCTATAGTTCTCTGGAAGTGCATTCGCTGCACACACACCGAACCGTACAAAAACATATACAAACACACACAACCTCCGGAACAAACTTCCAAAAATATGACTGATAAAAAAAAAAAAAAAGTAATTGCCGGCTTGGCCCGCCTTGGCCCGCCTTGTATAGATTGGAAAGCAAAGCCCTCGTCAAGCCGCGAGAGTGTCGTACGTGTCCTCTTTTTTGTCTTAGTTTTTGTGCGTTTATTTCATCATGAACCACTACCAACTATACTTCGTTTCATTGTAAAAGGCAACTCCGCTCAATTCCGAAAATTTCGGGATAATGAGTTGTTTCACATTAAAAAAAGGCACTAATAAAAGACAATACGCAATTTGCTAGGCGCAAAGTGCGATATATATTGTTAAATCTTACTTTAAGCATGAGCAGAAATCGAAAGCGAAACTTGGGCTCCGTCCGGCAACATTGGCCTTGGGCCGCCAAAAACATGGCTATCACGTGGTACGATATGTCACGTGATCCTCTAAGCAACGACGGGCGAGATTGGGGCGGGCCGGCGGGCCGGCGGGCCACCGTAGGGGTGGGCGTTGCCAGGCGCAAGTGTGGTCTGCACCGCACTCTTCACCACGTTTTGGTGTCTACGACATTCGGACGACGTCTGCACAACTGCGGCATCAGTCTGCGCACGTAGTGTGAACAAAACTCTGAGAGACAATCACAAACGGTGAGACGACGACGGCGGTTGTGATGCGGGAGACGGCGGTAAGGGCGGGACGGCCGGATGGCGCCAAAGAGGCCCGCTGCGCAGGCGCGTCAATCACGTGGACACCGCTGAGTGCCGAGAGGAAACGTTGCTGACGGCACCCGTTATTGGGGAGCTGTAATAGATCGTTTTTCTCCTCTGCTACGGTATCCGTAACGAACACGCCGCAGCTGCGCATGCGCGCCGCCAGCCTTGTCTGCATAGTTCAAGGTATTGTGGCGGATTACGGAGCGCTATGCGGGTGCTTAGCGGGCTGCGGAAACGGTCTAAAATTCCCTATTGTCCGTTCACACACTTGCGTTAGGTGGTCTTAGCGAAACGCAGTGGTTGCCATAGCAATTGTCGTCCTAAGTGGTTGTAAGAGGTTTCGAGAGGTTTTAGCGCACTCGGTCGAAGTCGGTCGTAAGAGTGTGAACGGGCCTTGACTCCGACCGACTGTCATTAAAGCCGTCACAAAAAGCTTAAAAACAGGTCTTGTCTCAGGCAGTGACGACGTTTCGCTCAATGTTGGCTACGCCCACTCCGTAGCCTTGACTGCGCTGTTGGTTGAGCCTCAATTCGCCCGCTGGAGAGAGCCGATTCCGGCAACTTGGCGCGTTGCAAAGTTTGCGGGACCGTTTAAGGAACATTTAGACAGAACTATAGTCGGTGACAGGTCAAGAACAAATTAGAAGCTCCTCCCACCCCTTTCCACTTCATCGGAGCGAACGGTGGAGAGGAGGTCGCCTCCTCTCCAGCTTTCGCTCTACGAAAGTGGAAAGAGGTGGGAGGAGCTTCCACTTCGTTCTTGACCTGTCACCGACTATAGGTTGTAATATTTCACGTGTGGTCCTCCTGGGTGATACTGAAGAGGACTGCATTGTTTTTTTCAGAAAGAAAAATGAAGCGGAGTTATCTTTTGTCAATAGTGAGCTGCAGCTCACTGTTGACACAGTGAGCTGCAGTGGCGCTCCGTGAACTGAAGACCTCCATATTTGTTGTTATTGACTTAAAAAAACAGCAATGAAGAAAAAAAAATTTAAGAGCATAGGTGGGACACGCATTTCTTTCCACAATTTTTCCACGAGAATAAAATACATTTTGCGTAATATAGACGCAATTTAGGTGGAGGTCACGGCCCGCTCTAAGCCTCGGCCGTAAATCAATTGCCCCGCCCATTACTACTGGATTGGCTTGGCTGTTCGGCCGAACACGCTAACAAGCCTCGTGTCTCGCTTTCCCGAAAACCGGTGCGTGTAGTCTGGCGTCTGACAACGCCTGCTAGTTGTGCCAGTTGTGCGAGCAGACGTGCGGCAGCCTCCGGCATCGTCTGCTATTTCACCACCGTCTATCGTCATTTGCCATGCCCGAAGGACGCGGATGTAAACGCTGCCCGTCGACGTCCGTTTTCGTCTTCGTCCGTCTACTATTCCGCCCCCGTCTAGAAACTTTTACAACTCTCGCAGGACTCATATCGACCATTAAAACGGCGTTCTAGCGTTCCATCATCAGCGAGCGACGGTCCAATACAAGCGTCTGTCAGCGTCTGTTGGTGTGCAGTAAAAAGCGACCGAAATGACTAAAAAGAAGCCACAAATAAATATGCAGCCATTTCAGATTTTATGTTCGTTATTTTCTTCACATGGCATCCGCGAGCAAGGTGAGAGAATGTCATGTCGCACAATTAAAATGTGACCTAAAATAATTAGTTTTGGCAGGCCAGCTGCTTTGAAAAACTTGAGAGCTACTTGCCTTTCGAAGCGAAATGACGGGAACATACCTGGACTAACTTGATACGAGTCGAACAATGGCCGAACGCCGGATTGCCTTCAGCCAAATGGCTCGTAAAGTCTTACCTGTGTAGGTATCATCTCGGTATTGAAACCATGGTCGCAATCACGACGGTTGCACAATCCACAGAGAAGCGGGGCCGCTTTTACGGGAACCAACATCTTTATTCAGCATCAACACGCGCAAAGAAAGATATCAAGCCAGACCGATCAAAATAGTTAATGTGGGACACTAGGCTTAGGCCAGTTCCGCTACGAAAACAAGCACCAGCACAGCGCTTCCGTAGGAGCGTACACCCGACAGTTGTTAGCAGCAAACTATATCAATTGATATCTTCCTCTAAACACCTCTGTAAACTCAAAAACGACCCGCACTCGTAAATATTGACGAACTCAACGAGCTACGCTCGTTCAGCACACCGCAGACGCCGGCAACCATTTTTGTTAACGTTTCAAACCAAAGCGGGAGAAACCATCTCAGAAAAATAGTTTTTCATTGCAGTGTCCATTTAAGGCCAGACGCAGCCGACACTTTGAGCTAATGGTGCCAGTGAAGCAGCATCAAAAGTGCAAGCCACCAGGCTTTTCTGTTTATGATTGGTTTAGCGATGATAGAACCAGTGTCGAACCGAAATTTTTATCGGTTCGCTTCGGGTTCGGGTTCACGGCTTTCGGTTCAGTTCCGGTCCAGTTCTGGTTCAGTTACGGGGAGAAAATAATAACGGTTCAAACCGGTTCAAACCGGTTCGAACCGGTTAGCTAAAATCAATCATATTTTGAAAAAGTCTCGAGAAAGTTTCAGGACGAGCCGTTTCAGTATACCTTTGATAAAAAAAGATTGAGCGGCAATCACAACGCTTGTTTTCCTAACTCACAGTGATGTAGGCGAATAAAAGGAGTGATCAAAATTGTTCAATCTAATCGATATGCTCCTTCGTACTCAGATCGAAGCTAGCCTAAAATAGCGCCTGCACAAGGAACATTTTGGTATTCGGGGGTAAACAGGCGTAGCCTAGTCTGTTGAGGTTTCCTCTTGACAAGATGCCGGTCAATTCAATTTGACAATAAATTCAATTTGACAATAAGCGTCACTCTTGCGAATCGGGGATTTTTTGTTAAATAGGACAAAATAGTATTTGATGCTCTACTCGACATGGCAGCAACTTCTGTTCACTTTCTGGGGTTCTGCGTGCGCAACCTTCAAAGTTTCGCCACGCGCCCTTGTGTATTTTATTTTTTGTCCAGCCCACAAACACATAAAATTGATGTTCATCCCATAAAAAGGCAACAACAGACTTCAATGTGTTTGAAAAGTTATTTATGTGTCAAGAACGCATATTTATTTAAATCAACTTCAAAATCAAACATTTCTTCAAGGCTCTCTCAAATCAGTGATACACGTGTCTATCGAGGATGAAAACGCCGGAAAAGATTTGCATAGCATCCTTCAGATAATTTGGTGGCGCATTCACTTATGATGTATATCTTTAAAGAGATCGGCCCTTCATGGGGTCAAATCTTCAGTCAGTAATTAAATATATTTTTATTGCCATCAATAAATTTTACTGTATGAAATCACATAACCGCTTGAGACCGGAGCAAGAGGGCGATACACGAAAATACACCAGCTGATAGGCCAATAAGCGGAAACTTTTTTTTTTTCTTTTGTTGTTTGGCAGTGCGAAACACCGGGTCGCGGGGTATGCAAAAATAGACTGCGGTAATATGATAGGTCTGAGGACAAATATGTGGAATATGCAGAAAGAGATGTAATAAACGGTATTCTTCGATATAATCCCATACACAATGCCTTGCTGCAAAAAGAGGTAAATAGAGAAGCATGCAATGATATTCCTAGTTACAAAAAAAAAATAGCGCGAAGTACAAATATTTATATATTTTAATATAAATCACATTTGGGTATCAGCATGCATGAGCCCTAAACTTTGCGAAATACTGTCTCGGGAGGCTAAGGTTATATTCGGTTTCACGTGCACTTGTTTTGGACATTCACGTTACAACTCTGTGCTCTATCAGCCATCCCTTCCAAAAAATATTGCAGGCAATCTATAGGAATCCTATCCACATCTTAACTACTTTTTCAACTTTCTATCTATAGTCACGTCGTCCGCTCTAACATTTTATTAGGTTACCTATAAACGCGAGACTGCTATATATGCATCACATCTTTACAACTTGGATATTTACTTTGGCTATAGTGTTGCGAACATCTTATTTCACTTGGAAACTGAACTGTTTAACATGGTTTGCACGTGACGACATCCCACTTTATGCTGGTAATCATTGCAATTTGTTCTTGCTGAGAAAATCAAATTTGGTGGTGCAAAATGCACGCTGCAGAAGGTACTCGCTTAGCAGCAAGGCCGTCACAATAGCAGCTGAGGTCAGTGCACGCCATGTATTTGAGATACAGAAGTTATTCTTGCTTGAAGCAGCTCGAGAGGGACGGGGCGAGCGTCTGGTACCACAAAAAGGCGCTTTCTGACAAGAGTGTTTTTGCAAACAAATATGTTTTCGGGGTAACGCTTCCCTGTCTCTGTCGGGGCCGAGGGACCTATTTCACCAGGGCGGAGACATCTTAAATGTCGTCACTCCTGGTATGCGGTAAAACATCGTTTTGATCTCTCCACGCCGCCGGAAGGTGTTTACGAAAAATGCGTGATTGTCACACATTCTTGTTTTTCTTCAACTATATTTTCTCGTATATTCTAAGTTGAAATGTTTTATTAATTTTTCGTCCCGCATACCAGATACGGAACCCGCGTGACTGAGAACGACAGGAAACAGAAAACGTCTTACTTAGCACCCCTGCCCGTTTCAATGTGAATGAGCATGGTACCGGCGTGCCGTCATGTATCGATGCGCATTAAAAATCCCAGGCTAGCGGTTTTACTGCAGTGGCTAAATTTCTCCTCTACAGCTGGGAGACAAGTGGCCCGTTGAGGCAGACTAAGTTCTAGGCTGTATAACCACACACACACCCCAATTCTTTTTCTTTTTTTTTTTTTGTGAGTGTACCAGCACGCGAGGCGTGCGCGTGAACGTGGCCTTGACAGGCTTGCAATTGATTGTGCTTGCCCGAACGTGCAGAGACATGGCGGCGGCCAGAGGCCCTGCTTGCGATCGTCTATACAACACGTATGTTTCTAAAAGTACCCCCTCCTCCTTTTTTTTTTTTATAGAATCATTTTTTGTTCCTGAGGGGTTTTAGACCCTCCTTCTTTTGGGGTGTTAATTCGACAATTATATTTGTGTCACCTGTTAGCAGTAATCCTCCATTGCTCTTATTGTTCACCCAAAAACTGTGGAGTTAAAACAAAATACGGAGCTCGTGGAAGCTTGGGGAAGGACGTGAGAACGACACTCCTGCGAGACAGTAGAGCGGCTGCCAACGTTCGGCTGTCCATCTAAAATCACCAGGATCTTTTTTTTCTTTTTTTTTTTCTTTTTTTTTCTAGGTATCCATCCCGTACACACTTGTAGTTCTATATAACGTTGGATTATTAAGTCACATTTAGACCTTCCAACGCTTATATTCTCAGAGACCACGTTCTGAGGCAGTTCAGCAACAACAAAGGCATGTGTGTTTGCGCTTCGGTGATCTGTACATGTAAAATGTGTCATGCAACAATTTTCCTACTTTCAGTAAATGCCGCTAAGATCTAATCCCTGGCGTTGATAACCTGCGAAATACCCACTAGGTTTCTTCTCCGCTCAACGGCAGACGCAGAAGAAAAAAAAAAACGGCTTTCCCCGCAATTTGCATTTAGAACACCAGGTGAACTGACGCTAATGTTATATACCGTCAGTGTGCATCATAGTCATGCGCTAGTGATGGCAAAGCATAGAGCATTGTTAGAGTTCGGCTATTCTCGTATATAATTGAACACGAGCCATTACCCCAATGTTTGAAGAGGCTGATTGTCATGAACCCGGATTCTCGACTCGGGCTCATGTCAATCGAGAACGTCACGGTGTCACGTGATTCGTGGTGCGAAGTCCTGATGTCCTGTGACGTCACGGTGTCTACAACTCTAATGAATCTACAGGTTTACCCGCTCATCTTAATCCAAGCGACGGCCAATTTAATCCAAGTGCCACCCAATTTAATCCAAGCGCCGCACAACTTAATCCTTGCGCTCCCTAATTTAATCCCGGGGTCAGTCAATTTAATCCAGAATATATACATGCATGCACTTATTGTCTTCAGTGGTCGTATTTTGCCTACATACTTGGTAACTTAGAATAATTGTTTATAGAATTAGATGTTTGGGGGGACAACTGATCATTTTATCACTATTGTGATTACTTGGAGTTACAAGTCCCACTATTGACGAGGCTTAATTGATATGTCGATTACTCTTTATGTAACCTCGAGTTATTGTGGCGCACTCGAATTTATTTTCGCTGAATGGACGTTTTTCAATTTTTTTTATTACTAGACTTAACATTGCTACAGTTTAAGATGATATAAGTACAATTGCAATTTATGATTACTCTTTTGATTACTTCGTGTTATTACTGCTCCAATTGATCTATACTGAACTCAGTTGACATTATTATTCCTCTTTTGATTACTTCGAGTCCCTTTTGAACCATAGGCCATAAATTCGAATTAAATGCCATTGTGATGACTCTTCATTACTTTTAGCTAATATTCAGCGAATCGAATTTTTATGTCATGATTATTGACATTATGGTTACTATTTGGATTACTTTGAGTTACTCTCAATTCAATTGACTTTAATTCGGCCTAATTAAGTGACATTTGGTGACTCTTGTTTAGTTTGTGTAATTATAGTGCCAATTTATCGGTTGTGATCTCAATCATAAATTATTATTAATATTTTGATTACTTCGAGTTACTTTTGATCCAGGGGAGTTTAATTCGGCCTCATTGATATTGCAATGACTGTTTTGATTATTTGGGCTAATATTTAACAAAATTATTTAGTATTAGCTCAACAGACATTACGATTGCTCGTTTGACTACTTTCAGTTACTATTGACATCACAATGTCAATATTCATCACATAAAAATGCAATTCGTTGAATATTAGCTAAAAGTAATGAAGAGTCATCAAAATGGCATTTAATTCGAATTTATGGCCAATGGGTCAAAAGTAACTCGAAGTAATCAAAAAAGGAATAATAATGTCAACTGAGTTCATTATAGATCAATTGGAGCAGTAATAACACGGAGTAATCAAAAGAGTAAATCATAAGTAATCATAAATTGCAATTGTACTTATATCATCTGAACTGTAGCAATGTAAAGTTGAGTAATAAGAAAAATTAAACAAAACGTCCATTCATATAAAATAAATTCGAGTGCGCCACAATAACTAGAGGTTACAAAAAGAGTAATCAACATATCAATTACGACTCGTCAATAGCGGGACTAGTAACTCCAAGTAATCACAATAGTGATCAAATGATCAGTTGTCCCCAAAAAAATCTAATTGTATAAACAATTATTCTAAGTTACCAAGTGTGTAAGCAAAACACGACCACTGAAGAAAATAAGTGCATATATATATTGTGGATTAAATTGACTGACCCCTGGATTAAATTGGGTAGCGCAAGGATTAAATTGGGTGGCGATTGGATTAAATTGGGTGGCACTTGGATTAAATGGGCCGTCGCTTGGATTAAGATGAGCGGGTAAACCTGTAGTGACGTTCTTAATTTGTATCGACTTAACGCAGTGAGCCATGTGACCACGTCACGTGACGCTACAGGGCCACGTGACGTGACATTGCTTGACAGTATGTTTTGACACCGTGACGTCACGTGAACACATGACATGTGACGACACATAATTAATCAGTTCCAATACAGAAGCGCCACGAAAACCCACAATTTCTCATACATTGCAATTCTGTATATGACGGTTTGATCACACTACATAGAAATAAATACAGCTGCCAATTTATTATTCTCAAATATTTAGTTTGTAATATTAACAACAACAATAAAAATACCGTGCACCGTTTCGAACTTGTTACCGTTATATATATAAATATTTTTTTTCCAGTTCAGTTCCGGTTCAGTTCCAAGATCGGTTCAGTTCCAAATATGACAGCGAAGATTTCGATTTGGTTCAGTTCCGGTTTGCCTAAAAACAACAGTTCGGCTCCGGTTTTCGGTTCGGTTCGGTTCCGGTTCGACACTCTAGATGGAACACGTAGAGAAACATGACGAGCGTCATGATGGTACGCTTTTGACGCTGTCTGATTGGTCCCATAAGTTTGTAGCGTTTGGCTGCGTCTGACTTAAGGTGAAACGAAGTGTATAGTTCGGATTTCAACACTTCTGCTTACTCCGATGTGCACACGCAGCCCTATCTCTTCACTACGCTGTTCTATAAACTACGAGGTAGGTAGTACAGCAAGTATCGAAGGCCACGCTCTCCGGCGTTCCCATGCACTTATGGGCACCCTGCAGATCTTACTCAGTGTCGATAGGCGCGCCTCTCGCGGCGTCGTCGCGTGTACTCATCGGGAAGCGACCTCGGCAGTCGCAGCTCGACAGCAGTGGTACACCGGTGGGTGTTGCAAGCTCGACATGCCTGCTTGGGATACCACATTGGCGGCAGCGCGGGAGCAGCGGGAGCGGCGGCGGAGCTCTACCACACTCCCTACGCCAGGGGTCTCAAACACGCGGCTCGCGGGTCGCATGCGGCCCGCAACTCGCTGGGACGCGGCCCGCAGGCAACTGGCTACGACTCCCGGTTCCAATGTGTCGAGCACGAGAAATGGCATGCGCCATAGTGATCACATCTCACCGATTGATTTTCACTCGAAAAGTATCTCTCCTCTTTTAACTTGTTCATATATATAGCATGTACTTATCTGTGTTCAGTTGCCGCTTTGTTTCGCTTTAATTTTTGAATCCCTGCTTTTTGTAATGTACAACAATTCCGCTACTATGCTCCAAGTGCTAGCTCTTCGTTAAAGGAAGCATCTCGGCTGTGCTAACTCTCGATCAGCAGGAGCAACTCCCAAAGAGAAAGCTACGAGCTAAAAATTCTCGCCTTCAAAAAAATATCACCATAAAAAGACAAGTATTTGTTCAGAATGTTGTATAAGAAATTGTCAGGAGAGCGTGAACTACCAAATTAGGTGATTGTATTTAGAGACATATTGAGCTTGGTTAATGCTTTAGTGAATTGGGCAACGGGAACAACAATGTACGCGCTCTCTTGCTCTATTAAAAAGGCTCCAGGTACACCTAAGCAGTTCTTATGAGTTGTGAATGAGAAAACATGCACGTCAAGGCCCGTTCACACTCTTGCGACCGAGTTCGACCGAGAGAGACCAGACCGGTTTTTAAGCCTCTTGCGATCTCTTAAAGGCCCGTTCACACTCTTGCGACCGAGTACGACTGAGAGAGACGAGATCTCTTAAAACTTCTTAAATTTTTTTAGAACGAGGGAACACACTGGCATTGTGGCGCCATCTATGCGGTGACCCTGGAACTGCATTTCACAAGAGCGAAGGTTTTGCGGGATTTCCGAGGTCAAATGTGCGTAATACCCATAGAAAGGCTCGTTTCTAACATTGACAAAATTTTTGGAGCCAAGAAAGAAAGGATAATGGCGCGAGAGAAATAAAAAAAATATGCCGGACCGCCGAGTTTACACTGCTACCCAATAGATGGCGCCAGTGTGTCCTCTGGTTTAAGAAGTTTTAAGGAACCCAGGTTTAAGAGGTCGCAAGGTGTGAACGGGCCTTTAGGCTCGTTCACACTCTTGCGACCGAGTGAGACCGAGAGAGACCGGACCGGTTTTTAAGCCTCTTGCGATCTCTAGGACCAGCTCCGCTGCAGCGGAGCTCGTCCTAAGAAGTCGTAAGAGGCTTAAAAACTCGGTCGCAAGAGTGTGAACGGCCTTTAGGACCACGCTCCGCTGCAGCGGAGGCCAGTGGTCTCTCTCGGTCGAACTCGGTCGCAAGAGTGTGAACGGGCCTTCATTCTTCCGCTCCCTTATTTCCGTTTGCGGCGTATTTGCGTCGACGGCAGACCGCGCCCTCTCCTCGCCACTCTGACCTTGGACGTGTTAGCGGCGCGCTGACGGACACGCAGTGCCATGTGTTGAAACTGACGCGCAGCGGCCAGTGGGATTGAAGCCGAAATCCATCAGCTCTACTCCGCTCCTTTGGGACTGGGGAAACTAGGTGCCGTTTGGATAGGCTTTTCGCTTGGTTTCATAGCTGGGAGCTGGCTTCACTTGGAGAAAGGAGTTAAGGTGCCGTTTGGCGCGGCTTCAAAGCTGATGACGTCGGCTCGCTCCATGGGAAAGTTAATGCTTTCGCGTTAAAATGCCAGCGCGTTCGCGTGGCAGTGTCATTTTAATTGTTGTTACCACATCAGATCAGAGTCCAAAGAGTCATATAAACAAATCAAATCTGAAGATTTCACTGGCAAAATTGTGAGTTTACGAAAAGCATAAAGCACGAGGCCTCTTCTCCTTTAAAATTTTTACCCCCCCCCTCCTCCCCTCTATCCCCGTTTTACATTGGCCCTCGATCTTTCCGATCTGGGCTATCTGGCCCCCACACTCATATGAATTTGAGACCACTGCCCTACGCTGACTCAAAAGTGGCCGCGGGCGGCGCTGTTCGCTGGGCGATCGGTAGCGGCTCCTAGCGGACGCAGGGTGCCCATACTTGTCACGGTATACGTCATAAGAATTAATTTGTCTCCACTGAGTAGATTATATCTGCATCTTTTGAAAGCTGTATCTGCATCTTTTGAAAGCTACACATGCACCCCAGCGCTAACTCGAGACTCAGCCCTGATGTTGTGTAATGTCAGCGCTGTATCAGCGCTCCGCTGCATATGACCCCGCCTGTTTTCCGGTGTACCCTCAGAACGCAGCGCTAAATCAGAGTTGAGTCAGTGCTCACAGTAGCTCTGATGCAGCGCTGTATTTGCGTCATCTCAGCACTGCAATGCCTGTGTGAACAAGATTTAAATCAAGAATTTCTTTGCAACAAAAAAAAAAAAAAAAAACACTGTCAAGCCTTCCAAACGGAGTGCTCCCCTTATCCTCGAAGGTTCCTTAGAGGTAAAATAAACAACCAATGCTCCTATAACGCCAAAAAGAATCAAGCGTGTGACACACACAAAAGAAAGAAACTTCCTTTCAAAAAGGGCTTGGGCCCAGATGGAACTGGTGCCGAATGTTATAAAATGTTTGCAGACATCGTTAGTGCCTGCCTCGAAGGCATCTACAATTAGAAATCAAAAGCCTCTGCCGACGTCGCAAATGAGGGAGTGCCGGAAGTCTCAGAGTTTCGTTCTATTTGTTTACTCACCGCAGACTGCAAAATTCTGACGAGAATACTGCCTCGACGCCTGGAGATGGGCCTAAATCATATCAGTGTGAATCAGCAGAGCCATGGCTTCAAGGTTGCTTCGTTACGTATAAAAACCTTCAGGCCATGTGCAAAATGTGCGAAGCTGCGAGAAAAGAGACATATTAAAGCTGAATCTAAACAAAGCGTTTGATATAGTCGACCGAATGTTTCTGTTTTCCCTCATAAGACACTGAGAACTAGGTAGCGACATGGAGGAATGGATTTCAGCAATTTAAAAGGACATCACAATAAAAGTTGACATTAATGGGTCAGTACGACTATCTATATACCTCTGCGTCGGGAAGAATATGGCGCACCTTTTCTACAACCGCGTGACCCTTAGATAACGTGCAGCTGTTAGATTGGTACACAATTATTCGCCACTCGTGACTGCGGCAGACCCGGGTCGCTTCCAGGTGGGAACTTCTGTCGCTCTTTTCGCCTTAGTTTTGTTTCTCTGTCTCCTCATATTAAAACTTTCCAGAGAATAGTGCGAAGAATTCAGTTGTCTAAATTCTAACAACACCTATAAGGCCCAATTGGACGACAGGCAGCAAATATCTAATTGAAACGTACCAGCTAAGGCAAATATCTCAAATGTTAAATAGTTACGTGTAGGTAATTATTATTCACTAATGATCAATTTAAACTCGTAACCTGACGTCCATCCCGGTCGATAACGCTATCGTGAAGGAATCGCTATTTTTTTTTAATTTTAAGTGTCTTTCTTTAAATTACTCTTAGTTGTTCGGAAAACACATCTAAACAAATAAAGACCAAACTCCACAATGCCCCACAATTCAAGATGGCCGCCGTGTGGACTTAGTCCTGTACAGAGTACAGGTCTCGACAGACTCGTCGTATTTCGACATTGGTTTGGCTCGAGAATACATTAAATAATCAACTTAGTCCACAAACCCAACCACAAAGGACACTCTGATGACGAAGAAAAAATCGCTGTACAATCCTGTGTCGAAGAGAAAGATTGAAAATGAGTAAAAGAGAGAGAGCGATGGGCGTTTGTGTGTTTGGAGACGTTGTCCTTCGGGCAGTGAAATCCGTCGGTAAGTGCTCTTGCGCCTGTCTTTGGGCGAGCGGTCGGAAGTAATCCGTTTGACTGTCCCAAAACCTGTTTAGAAGCGACTGCTGGCAAAACCGCGCGCCGCCGTGCGGCTTCCGCTAAGAAACAAATAACCCAATTAGGCTCAAGGATCACTGATGACCCTCGAGGCTGCCGATATCTATGGTTCCGCCCGCACACAACTTCCAACTGCGTCATTCTGGGAGCCAGTCGCTGCGCGCTTACCACATCTCCACCGGTCTGTCTCTCGCGGCCCTCCCGTTGTTGGGTCTGCTGTTCCCCAAGTGGGACCTGCAGAAATATTCTTCCGCCTGGCGGAAACTCCTCCTCGCTCTCCTTTTCGCCCTCCCCCTGTTGTCTAGCTGCATGGCGAGGCGGGGGGGGAGGTACCTTTTTTTACCGGCTTCTTCTGAGAGGAGCCCAGGATAAGCAGGATTTTTGGCCCTTCGCAAAGCCTAGTCCTCCGGCAGTCACCCATTTGAGCTGTCAAAGTTGTTTGGTTGTAGTCTGTGGCAAAGTAAACGCTTACTGGAAAGCTGCGAATCCTGCGATGCATCCCCACATCGATTGAACGTACTTTTCAAACTTATTCTCGGTTTATCAAATAAGGAGTGCAGAACGCATGCGCGAGATGTGGTGGTTTCAATGTGTAAGAATGATTTACATGTTTCCAAAACATTCAGCATCCTCAAAAGACCAGCCTATCACGCTCAAACCTTCCTCAAATGGGGAACGATAGAAAATATAAATGTGTACCAGGCGCAGGCATCTTAGCGGATCTCTATTTTCGTAAATCGCGCGCAAATTATTGTGTGCCTAACTCGCAGAATATGATGGCCAACGAAACGTGGATGAAATTTATACATACACATTCCAACAACCACATGAGTTGAAAGGGCAGCAAGGGTGGGTGTCGATATTAGGATGTTTTAGTGGATCGACTCCACAACGATATATAAGCTAGCCTTGCTGTGAGCATTCATTATCGAGCACGGATATCGCAGCGGAAAACACAATAGGGAGTTTTCGTAGATCGTTTTCGCCTTCCCGCAACGCTCTCCGCAACCCGCTACGATACCAGGAACTCTACAGTCAAGGCAATCGGCGCGCAGGCGCAGTAGCAGCTTCTTCGTTGCGGAGGGCTTAGCGGAGGGGGAAACGCAGTCTACGAAAACTCCCTAATAGAGAGTTTTAGAAGATTGTTTTGTCTCTCCCGCTACGCTATACGCTAGAGTGACGACGCTACTGCGCATGCGCGCTGCTAGCGGAAACCCTGCGCAGCTGCGGAGGCTAGCGGAGGCACGCTATCGGACCAAAATAGCGAGGCGCGTAGCGCGGCGTGGGTCTCGCGAGAACGAGTCTTAGCGAGATAAGGGAGAGCCAGCGAGGGACGCAATTTAAGATGTCCGCCACGCCGTGCCTGTCTGGTCTGTGCGCTTCGCGATCGTGTTTCTGAGGGGTGGATTATATCTTGCTGTTGCGAGAAGCACCTGCGACAGCCGTTCCACGACTGCAACTGGTAGCGATTTATGGCAAACATGCTAATTACGACCACGGAAAAAACAAACAAAAAAACAAACAACTTCGCAGTCTGTGGTGGTGGTGCTGTGAGCGAAGAGTGCGACCTCCTGCTCGGCCGCTTTGTCGTGAGTACAAAACCGACCAAGGAAGAGAGCGAACAGGCGGATATGAGGGATTTCCGTGGTGTTTCATTTTTGATGAACAGTGACACAACAGAAGAGCTACGGTTGTTGTCATATATTTTTTGAAGATTTTTCTCGGTGGCTTTGGCGCTTGACCCATATCGGATTGGCAATTGGGCAACTTGGCCGTCAGTTGTATTCAACTACAAACATAATAGTCATTTACTTACAGAAGAAGCAACCATTAGCACGTTATTTAATAAAGAACAAATATGCTATAAAGATAACGAAGTTAATAAAAAAATTGCGAAGAATTGCTTTACAAATTTGTTTTAGGCGAGCCTTAGTGTCCGAAAGAGCCTCTAGTGACGTTGCGTTAGCTCTCGTACCGGGTTGCGAACGTTTTACTAGAACTTAAAATGGAGGTTCCGCTACGCTACATATAGTGGAGCTCGTAACGGCTAGCGGATAGCGCAGCGGGAGTGACTGAACGATCTACTAAAACGCTCTAATATTAGGGAGTTTTCGTAGATCGTTTCCGCTGTCCCAATCAATCAATGAATCAGCGTTTATTTCAGCTGGAAACAATAACTGAGGGTGACGAGAAAAAAGCAGCGTCGTCCACTGCTTGACGAGGTATAAATAAAATATAAAGAAAATGAAAAGTATATTGAGGTACACATAGTTCGGCGCGTATTTTGCACAAGTTATACATGGCTGAAGCACAGACAAATTATAGAAGAGCGTTCCCGATGACAGTAGAAGACATATCACTCAGGTGATCACATAGAGGCCTATTCAAAAACTTAGGCAAGGTATACCGTAACGTAGTAAAGCCGGAGTTCGTTCTACATCTAAGTAGAACAAAGGTATTTTTTTCTCTTGTTGTATAAGGCGTATTGTGGGGCACAGTAGAAACAATACGTGAAAGAAAATTATCAACATTTTCCGCCACCTGCTACGAGATCCGGGACTCTGCCGGCAAGGCTAGCGCCGCGCATGCGCAGTGGTGGCGTTTTCATTCCAGAGAGTGTTGCGGAGGTGAAAAAACTGCCTACGAAGACTCCCTATTAAACCCCTATTGCGGAGTTTAGCGTGTCGTGTTATAGTTCAGCCTTGCTTGTTTTGGTACTATAGCACGGGCTGCCACTTCAAAGTATTCTTTGGAGTCTTCAAAAAACTAAAGCAAAAGCAGCCCTTTTTTTAACATATCACGGGACTGTAATTTGACATTATAAAAGCATTATAGGTACACTCCTCCACGCAGTTAACGCGAACAAACTAGCGCCGGTTTTTCCCGCCTTTGATTTCTTAGAAGTTAATAGTGTTTAGAAAACTTTTATATGCGAGTATCCAACCTAAGCGGTAGATCTTAGTGCTAGACAATATATTGCTGGGGAAAAAATAGCAAAAAGTGCCGCTGTTGTGTTCTCGCTAACAGTGTCGCGTAATGTACGTATACTTCTACATGATCAGAGTAAATAAATGAGTCCATTGTACAATGAAAATTGTACTTTTTATAGCTGGAAAGTTATTTTTATACAAGCAATTCTGAAAAGAGTGTCAAATCGCTTGACGTAGATAAGAACTCTAAACAGGCAGTGTAAGAGCGTACACGCAAAATGTCTATCTGGCGCAACGAAGGTTTTGTTCAAATGTTCGAGAAATCGACTTGTCTCTTACTCTGCATGACACAGCTAGCGCAAACATAAAATTGTCATTTTAATGCAAGGGTCATGCAGATTTTAGTGTACAGAAACAAATTGGTGCAACGTAAGTTAGTGACCAGTAGCAGCACTCTTTGCCGAATCGCTTGTATAGAAATTACAAATTTCAACTTAAAAAAAAACAAAAAAAAAAACATTTTTTTGTCTAACTAATTTACTGACTTACTCTGCTTGCACTGATAGTGTAACGGTATGCGTACATCACGCCACACTGTTAGCGCGAACAAGACATCGCCGCTTTTTGCTTTTTTTCCCCCAGCTATGTATTGCCTACTTCTAAGATCTACCGCTTACGTTGGATACTCCCAATAACAGTTTTCAGAACATCATTCACTTCTCACAAGAAAAAAACAGACGAGAAAAATCGCCGATAGTGTTTTCGTGCAAACTTCGTGGCGCAGTGTACCTGTGTTTTTAAAACGTCAAATTACTATCCCGTGTCATGTTAAAAAAAAAAAAAGAAAGAGTTCCAAAGAATTATTTGAGGTGGCAGCCCGTGCTATAGCCCCGATACAAGCAACATCGAACGATAACAGAACACGGTAAATTTCCCAATAGGGGTTTAATATTGCGTTTTCCGCTCCGATAGCCGTGCTCAATAACGAATGCTCACAGCAAGCCTAGCTTATATATCGTTGTAAAGAACGGTTATCGAAGAGCTAAAAACGATTTACTAAAACTTCTCTAATATCGACACTCACCCTTGCTGCACTTTCAACTCATGTGGATGTTAGGATCTGTAAAAATAAATTTCATCTCCTTGCTACCTTTTAGCTCATGTGGTTGATAAAATGTGCAAATATAAATTTCATCCACATTTCGTTGGCCATCATATCCTGCGAGTTAGGCGCACTGTACGAAAACAGAGATCCGCTAAAATGCCCGCGCCTGATACACTTTTATCGTTTCCATCCTTCCCCGTTTGAGGCAGGTTTGAGCGTGATAGGCAGGCTTTTTGAGGATGCTGAATGTTTTGTGAACATGTAAATCATGCTCACATATTGAAACCACCACATCTCGCGCATGCGTTCTGCACTTGTTATTTGAGAAACTGAGAATACTTATGAAAAGTACGTCGCAGCTTTCTAGGGAGCGTTTACTTTGCCACAGGCTACAGCCAAACAACTTTGACAGCTCAAATGGGTGACAGCCAGGGCTTTATGAAAGGCTAGATCGATTAAAATAATTTGCAAAAAGGCATCATTCTTTGGCGCATTCGCCGAACGACTTTAGCGTTTTTGTCGCTTGATTACAAAGCTGGATGGAGAAGCGTCGCAGGCCGTACAAAGGGGACTCGGTTCACTACTATGTTGAGAGGGCTGTGGGAGCTGCTTGCTCGCCTTCGAAAACGTGAACACCCGGCGCAAGATCGACAGTTGACTGGTCCAACGAGGCTTCCAACCTGCTGCCAGCCTAGTGGTGAACGGGGTACGCACCTTTCCAGCACTCATCATCCGGGAGAAAAATGCCGAGTCACTGGGCTGTGGGCGCATGCATGGCGTCTGGTATTTCGCAGCATTCCGAGCTCGCGCGCGGTACGCGCGTGCTCGGAGCGCGTGGACGTGTCCCACAGCCCAGGAGACAAAGACGGCAGCGCGCGAAACACCCCTCGTTCCCAACCAGATAATTTATATATCTTATTATTCATAATGTAACACCTAAAACTGCGGTGCGGAAAAAAACAAAAAAACTTTCAAATTGAAGAAAAAGCCAACAGCAGGAAAACGTCGCAAACGCAGCCAAAATCGTTTATTTTTCTCGCTGTTTTTTTTTATATTTCTATAGGGTTTTGTTATGCATTGTGAGAGAAAGTGTCTCAAAGTCACAGCCATTGTGAGAAAGGGTTGTGCAGTTTAGATTAATATGTCTACCGGTGTCAAGGTATGTGATGCTAAGAGGTCATTCGGTTGTTGTGTCTACAAAGAGTGTGTCCGTCAAGAAGTCGGTGACGTCTGCTTCGGGTGCATATAAAGAGCGAGAAAAATTATTTTAGCTACGTTGGAGACGTATTCCTTTGTCTTATCCTGCGACTTGAAAGTATCTTAATTTGTCCGCACCAGAGTCTCAGGTGTTACTTTATGATTAATTATCACCAGCTCGCCTGCACACTCACTGTTATTTCATATATCCTGTGTGCGGGACGCAAAAAAATGTAGGACGTTGCAACCTGGATGGATCAAGAAAGCAAAAATATGTAGAAAGGGAAAAACGAGAATCAGTGATGGTCACGTGAACACCTTCCAGTGGTGTGGCGACAGCAAAATTACATTTTCCCGCATACAGGAAGTATCGCGGTTCGAGACTGAGACGCCCGTGGAACAAAATTCTATGTACTCGTACTCGTTACGGAGAACTCGTCCTTATTTCGTCAGCGAGCCATGAAAAACGCGCTTTTTTTTAGATTATAAACCATAAGTTTTTTGTTTTTTTATCAATATGCTTCGTGCCTTTGTTTTAGTTTTGTTTCATATTCGCGCGAGAGAGGAAAAGCTCTGACAAATTTCTCAGGTGCTTCGATTGATTTAGGAAGTAATTTTTAATTAAAGCTCCGACACTGAGCATTACCTTGAATGGCACTGTTGTGATGTGATGTCAGAGCAGTCCGATTCGTGACTGCCACATAACGAGCATGTTTGTCGCATTGGAAAATGCGACAACATTTGGAAGTCGTAGCAGGGGTATTTCAGAAACGAGGCTGTAACTTATGGCAAAAGTTCTTCATCCAGACTTAACGTGCGATCGTGATGATTGAAAGAGAATGGCTGCGTGAAAAGCAGCCTAGGTAAACCAGCCAAGCGGAGAGTGACCCACAATAGTTGGTTGCCGCAAATTTGGCTACCCTGATTCAATATCATTGTTGTTTTTAGATACAGAATGTTTTTAAGTGTTTTCACTCCCATTAGTTTACAATCAACCAGTAATGTTCAGATGTTGCCAAAACGTCTTCTATTTGCGTTCATTAGATGGTACGCCCTAATAAAAACTGATATTAGGTATTCTTCCGTGATTACTGCATCGATTCATTTGTCTTTTGCCGAGAACACCGAAGCTCGGAGGGGAATGAAGGCCCACGGAGGCTCTCTTTTTTTTTTTTCCTCGGCCTTCGTCCATTCCCTGAAGCCCTATAATCTCACCCTGACACATGAAGAAAGGTCAGACCGCCTAGGAGCCTCTCTAGAGTCAAGGACAAGAGGAGAAAGCCCGGAGGATAGGATCACGGGGCTCACAAGAAACCACAACCATAGAAAACACACAGGGTAGAAGGCAACACGCGATCAGGGAATCGAGGCAACAAGCTTTCTGCAGTCCAGTGTTAGCGGTCAGAGGACTTTACTTCTCTGGCTGCCGGGATTGTTATATCCCTCGTCACACTGACCACGGTCGCTAGCAATACGTCCCCTGGAATGTGTTTCCCCTCCTTGGTACTTACGTCGGTGGACACCCATCTTGTTGATATATATATATAGACAAATATAAAGGGAGTGAGGGAAGATTGACAAGTGGCAGCCGTAGTAATATTGTGAACGAAGAAATGAGAGAGCGATTATTGAATTTGTTGCATTAAAGTTTGGGAACGGGAAAGAGAAAGAGAGCTGCAGAAAAATCGGGCCAGAAGCGGGGATCGAACCCGCAACCTTCGCCTATCCGGGCCGACGTCTTTACCGACTAGAGTCACTAGAGTCTAGACCATCCCGGTCACTAGTTTCGGCGGACTCAATTTTTGATCAGCTCTTTGTGTACTGTTCGTCTCGAACTCGATTAACTGGGTAGACGACAGCCGTTGCTGATTTAAGGCCCAAGCTAGTTCCGAGTTGCGGCAGTGACGTGGCACGACATTTCAGCTTGTAAATGTCAGAAAGGGCCCGTCTTCCAGAATATCTCGGGAGTCACTCCTCCCCATGGGTACAGGATGTACCGTATATATAATGGGAGTGAGAGTAGATTGGCAAGTGCAGCCGTAGTAATATCGTGAACGAAGAGGGGAGGGGGCAATTAGTTCATTTATTGCATTAAAATTAGGAAATGGGAGCTTGTGAAAAATTGGGCCAGTAGCGGGGATCAAGTGAATTCCCTTTCCCTAACTTTAATGCAATAAATTCAATAATCGCTCTCTCCCCTCTTCGTTCACTATATACATATACATATATATATATATATATATAAATATAGGTGAGGTAAGGTAAATATAAAAACAATGGACCGGGAAAAGTTAATAAGTCAAAGATGCGTACTGTCGGAGTTACTAATTCGAAGTTTATTACGACGTTTCGAGCGGGGACCGCTCTTCATCAGGTAGCGAGTGTACAGCTCGCGAATGTTTATATACCCCTAAGAAGAAATTAGAGGGGGTAAAAAGCAATAGGAAATGGAAACAGCGTTGACAAAACAGATTGTTCTCACTAAAAAAAAAAAAAAAAGAAATATATATATATATATATATATATATATAATATATATATATATATATATATATATATATATATATATATATATATATATATATATATATATATATATATATATATATATATATATATATATATATATATATATACTCCTCGATGCATATAGTTTGTTTTCCTCTCGCAATAGACCCTTTCCGAAATACAGCGCCATCTGTTGGCTCAAAAGGTAGTTAACTTTTGCCGTACTAATCGTGGCACTAAACCTGTAGTCTACAGTATTTTATTGGGCACGCCTTGATAAAGTTCTTTACATCAAGGGGCTAAAGCTGAGTGTGTGCTGCTAACATATTGACTTGGCCTGAGTTAGAAATGAACGCTCACGCGGCTCTTGCATCCAATTCCTGCTTCCCATCGTGCTAACTCTAACTAACGTCTCAAGTGAATAGGCCTCGAATCATCACCTTAGGAGCATCCTCATTTGCTTCCTTCATCGGTAAACAGAAGGCCGCCATTAGTACGGCACATATGCCATTTTTGAGATGATGATAGTATCAAAGTGACCAGACAGAATTTTCGAAAGGGTCTATTCTGCATTGCTTACCGATACGGCTTTTGCAGCAGTGAGCACCCGAAACACACTTGATCGCTCGGGAGAAGTGTGTTTCGGCGTCTCGCCGCAGAGGGGCCCAGTCACGTGGCTCTCCTCTTATCCGTTGTGTGCCGCTCCACTTTTTCCGTTTCGGCGGCCGCTTCTCGTGACGATCTGCCAGGCTTTGTCAGTATATAGTAGGCTATGTTGCAATGGTATTCCGGATGTCATAATGACACAGGCGAAAGCCGAGATATCCCAGTTTCGCAGCGCTGCTAAAAAGTGGCGCCCCCCCCCCCCCCTCTAGCATTAGCTCTAAAATTAGGGGCGGCTTGCACGCAACCTTTTTAAGTTTGTTTCTATGCTCTTGATAAAGAAAGAGGCCTGTCCTAGGGTCTGAATTTGGTTAAAAAGACCAAGCAATTTAAAAATGTTCCGAACTTCATTAGCAGACTATTGAGTTTGCCATGTAGATGTATTGAAACATGGTACGCAAATTATACAAAAGCTTCATTTACCTCTGCAGTTTCACATATATGATAAGATTATTTCTTGTATTTCCAGCAAGACTACTAATTATTTACACTCGTGGTGAGACGCATCAACAGGACGCGTCTCACCAAGTGGAAACGGGCCTTCTGTCAGGGCTTGAGTTTTGCCCTGATTGCAGCAGTACGCAAGTGGGCAGTCGTGTTCAGGTCTATATTCATTTAGCAGTGTCATAAATGTCTCTCTGGGTGACTACCATGTAACTGATGTGTAACTAACTTTGTTACTCCTTGTAGTGAAACAAACTTTCGAAGCAAGTGAAGTTATTGGATGTCGAGACATTTAACTAAAAAACGCATTTAAACGTCACTAAAGTCACTGCAAAAACACGTTTTTACGAGGAGTGACATCTTAATTTAAAGCTCCCAAAGTGTACTACATTGCTCAAAACGTTTAGCGCAGACACAACATTAAAATTTCCTTGTTGTTTCTGTTTTTTTGTTTTTTTTTGCATTTTGTTGTGAAAATTTAATGGCGGGCACCACACTTTACCACTTGAGTTAGTGCCCCAAATGAGTATTTTCCATCACAAAAGTAGTTTTGTTGAAAGTTTTAATGTCCTAAGAACAAAAAAAAAAAAAAAAAACGGCAATCGCTTGGTTGCTCTAACAGTGTAGCGCTATATATACCATCATATCACCTAATGTGATGGGTCACCTTGAATTGCCGGGCTTGGGAATTTCGGCACATGTGGTTACGACCGGAAGGGCAAGGCTGATCAAGTTATTTGAAAAAATTCAGTGTTACTTTACCTCGCTCAACTAGACGAGATGAGGTATTGGTGACCACTGAAACATGCTCTGTCGTGGAATCGTTACCAAGAATACTGGAGGAACGCGTGGCCAGGGGCGGATTTAAAAGGGGGAAGGGGGAGGGAAGGGGGAGGGGGGACCGCCTTCGTTAACTCCCCACAGACGACATTCTTTATTAAAAAAATTTAATACACCAGCTTTCTTTTTAAAAAGAAATGTTTCCCCAAAGACGACATTCTTAATTAAAAAAATTTAATACACCAGCTTTTTTTTTTTAGAAAGAAATGTTTAGTGCAACCCTATTTAGGCCTTTCAGCACCATGGGAGTACCATAAATAAATCTAAACCTAAATAAATCTAGTTATTGGTGAAATGGCAAATATGAAGTCAACAAAATAGACCTGGGCAACGCATCGCCCGTGACGTCAGATCTCTCTGAAGAACCCCCTCCCCCCAGACAATCCCCCCCCCCCCCCACACACACACACACACAAATCCTGTCCCATTAAATCCGCCCCTGCGCTTGGCGCCGAGTTTGTCGGCAACCCTCCTCGAGTTCCGTCCAAAATAAAACTACGCTACTGCCGCCGGGCAGCCCCGTAAGTCGACACTATTAGCGACGAGATGTTTCGTAAGGACCGAACGAGCGGGTTGGTAGGGATAATTAAACTTGAGGAAGAAAACGAGAAGGGACGGACAAACACAAACTTCCAACTGGCAACAACATTTATTGACACCAAGAGTTTGCTTATATACAGGAAAAGGAAGGGGGGAGGGGGAAAGTGTGGAAAGGAGGAGCACTATGCCGTCAAGGGTTCGTCGCTGTCAAACCGACAGCGACGTACCCTTGACGGTATAGTGCTCCTCCTTTCCACACTTTCCCCCTCCCCCCTTCCTTTTCCTGTATATAAGCAAACTCTTGGTGTCAATAAATGTTGTTGCCAGTTGGAAGTTTGTGTTTGTCCGTCCCTTCTCGTTTTCTTCCTCAAGTTTAATTTAGAGATGTTTCGGTGGCGCCCTCGTTTGGTTACCTTTCGTGACGTCATTACCTTGTGTTCAACAAGTTCGATGGTGTTTGTAATGGGCAAGGTAGAAGCCTGAAACCATAGCGCTCTCAAAGCAACGCTGCCAACACCGTCAAAATTGAAGTTCTTACATTCTTCTCATGTCCATTGATGAGATATACTTTGCTGACGTCATAGTCAGCATTCGGTCAATTGTGGTGGGCCGACCACAGCGACGCTTTCGATCGCTCACGTCGCCAATACTGTCTGCAGTGCAGACAAAGGCACAAGCGCGTAGCTCAGAACACGCGCATAAGAAACGCATTTCAAAGTCACGCGTTCGCGCCCGTGCCTTTGTCAACACTGTGCAGATGTTTGCGAGATGGAGTATTATAATTCGCGGATTGAAGTGGTTCAAACGTTCTCCGCCCATTGCAGTTTAAGCCAACTAACCCCGCACCGCTAGCGGCGTGAATTTCTTCCCAACCTAATCCGCTCCCAAATACCTTCGTTTTAATCACAGGAAATTTGTAAACCCATCTGATGAAGATTTTTTTTTTGTGCTTGCTTAATACAGGGGAGGACGAGGAGGAGGAGTAAACTTATATTAATTGCAAAAACTATTTGTGGTCTAGGTGGGGCCCTTAGTTCAGGGATCGAGTGCTTTCTGCCGCAGCCTTCGCCCTTTGTTCCAGCGTTTGCTGGTCGTCGGAAGAGGGGCTGAGCAGAGCAGCTTCCCAGGTCTCGTAGGAAGGGGAAGGGGAAGGGGGCGAGGGGTTGGAGAGACACGCCCAGGTGACGTAATAAAGGGGTGGGTACAAGCCGTAGTGTGGACAAGTGTCTGGATATTTGTTGGGGTAGAATCAATGCTGGAGTGCCAAATGTTTGAATGTTGTCATCTGTAACTGATGCCAGGTCGTGGACTCTTCGCGGGTTAGAGAGTGATAAGTTGGTGGATACTTGAAACGTTAGCTGCGTTGAAACGCCAAGACTTCGGGAAAGGGGATTGCGAGAGGCGAGGAATCTTCGGAATCTGCTTCGGGTGCCCGGATGGTGCAAGCTCGGGCGACGTCGTGTGCGTGCCGATTACCTTCGAGGGATTCGTGACTTGGAGTCCAGACCAGAGCCACCTTGGGGAGGGCGGGGCCTTTCGTTAGGAGAGCGTGAAAGGCTTGAGGTGAGATGCGAGCAGCTCTGAAACGTCGAATGGCCGTTTGGGAGCCAGTAAGAATGGTGATGTGCTGAGGGCCGTTCGCTACTGTTGCTAGGGCTATGGCCATCTCTTCGGCGACTGCTGGGGTTCTTGAGCGCACCGTTTCCGTGGTGAGGGTCTTCTTGTCTTGTCCAATGACGCTGACGGCTGCCATCGACCGGTCGGGGTACATCGCTGCATCTGTGTATCTGACGTCCTTTCTACAGATACCGTAAACGCATTGAAGAGCTTTCGCTCTGGCCGCACGCCGTCCCGAGTGGAGCGTGGGGTTCATGTTACGTGAAATCGGGGTTGTCTGTATTAGCTCGTGGATTTCTACGGGCAGCTGTACGGTCTCTCTCATGGATTCCGGTACTTTGTATCCGAGAGAGTGTAGTACATGCAGACCCGTTGATGTGGTCGCGAGTCTCTCTGCTTGGTTTCGAAGTTGGGTTTCGGCCGATTCGCGGTATGAGTTGTATAGTCCCGTGTTGAGTAACTTCTCGGTGGATGCGTAAAGGGGGAGTCCGAGAGCGATCTTGAACGCCTTGCGGATGATGACGTCCTGTCTCTCCTCGTCCCATTTCGTCAGGTTCAGAGGCCCTAAACTCGTCAAACACAAAGTTGGAGCCCGAAGTTTGCGGAGCGCGCCGATTGGACTTCGGCGAAGAAAGCGCCAAGTCATCGTCGTGATAGGCCAATCAGTGCGCTCCGTCAACTTCGGCCTCAACTTTGTGTTTGACGAGTTTAGGGCCCCAGGTGTCATGCTGCATAAGTGATCCGGTTGACGATAAGGGCTTTGGTCATACGGATGAGGTCTGCTTCCTTAAGACCACGCTTGCGGTTTGTGATTCTTCCCATCATACGCATGATCTGGTTCGTGGATCGTTGGAGAAGGTGCACAATGTGGGTCGCCCTTCTGTCGTGCCGGAGGTGAAGACCCAGTATACGGGTGCACTCTACCACGGGGACGGGTTCTCTGTTCTCCAAGTGAAGTTGTATGTCCGCCGTCGTCGTTTGAGGGTTGGATTTTCGTTCCCGCTTGCGTGAGCGTACGTGTAGGAGTTGAGATTTTTCGGGGGCACACTTGGGGTTGCCTGCCTTGAGGTATTATTGTACTGAATCGATGGCTTCCTGCCGCGAGGCCTGCTTGTCCCCGTCGAAGCCCGAGGTCGTCCATATGGTCAGGGGATCCGCATACAGGGAATACTTCATGTGAGGAATGCATTCCAGCTGTGCCAGGAGCTTGCACATCGCTAGATTAAAGAGGGTCGGTGACAACACGGAGCCTTGTGTGGTGCCCTTTCCCGGGACCTCAAGGACGTCCGTGCGGACGGATTCGACGCCGATGGTGGTTGTGCGGTGCGAAAGTAAGTCTCAGAGGTATTGTTAGGTTCGCTGTCCACAGTTTGTCGAAGCAACATTGTGAAGAATCAACGAATAGCTCACGTTGTCGAAGACTCCCTTCACGTCCAGGGCCACGACCGCTTGCGTGGTGGTGTGCAAGATGTTGTCGAGAATGTCTTCCTTGAGCTGGATGAAGACGTCTTGCGCAAACAAGTGGGTCGAAAGCAGAAAATGGTGTGTCAGAAGACTGTCGTGTCTTCGATGTAGGGCTGCAAACGGTTTAACACGACATGTTCTAAGAGCTTGCCCAGACACGAAGTTAGAGAAATAGGCCTGAGGTTGTCCAAGTTCGGGGGTTTACAGGTTTGGGAACAAGTACGACTTCTGCGTATTTCCATTCTGCAGGAAGTTTGCCTGACGCGTGCACACGTCGTTGAAGTGTTGGGTTAAGGTGTAGTAGGAATTTGCGCAGAGGTTTCTTAGGAGACTGTTCTGGATTTTGTCTCTGCCCGGCGAGGTGTTCCGCGTTAGGTCTTGTGCTGCTCGTACAACCTCGGCCTTGGTGAAAGGTCAGTTCAGTTTCGGGTTAGGTGGCCGTTGTAGTTTGGATACTTGGCGCTGGGTGCTTCCCCAATGTATCTGTTCATCAACTTTACAGGATTTCCTCATTTGTGCCCTTGAATTTGTGCACTATCTTGCGGAGTGTCTGACTGGTGTGGTTCTTGCTCTTGGTCGGATCGAGCAGATGGCGGATGAGCGACCATGTCCTCGCCAAACTGAGCGTCCCCTGGAGTTTGTTGGTCATGTGGTACCAGTTGGATGGGGCTAGCTGCATGGAATATTGGAGCGCTTCTTCCGTCAGCTAGGAAATCTTGATCTTGAGTTTGCGGTTGAGTTTCTGTCGTCGCCTCCTCTTGAGGAGACCACGCCTGGCCTCCCAGAGGTGCAGGAGTCGAGCATCAACCTCTGGCACCGTGGTCGTCAAGCAAACATGTTTGGTGTATCTGTTTGCGTCTTTACAGAGGTCCGGAGCCCACTCCTCGAAGTCGCAATTACGGGGCGATGGATTCGATTTGAGGTGCATTTCTCTGAAAGCATCCCGATCCGTTAGTTCCTGC
This sequence comes from Ixodes persulcatus, assembly GCA_013358835.2. Taxonomy (NCBI): domain Eukaryota; kingdom Metazoa; phylum Arthropoda; class Arachnida; order Ixodida; family Ixodidae; genus Ixodes; species Ixodes persulcatus. The sequence continues at coordinate 2,823,967 of JABSTQ010011052.1, forward strand.
TTCTTTATAAATCTTTTCTGGAGGGTAAGGGAGATTTCGATTTCGACTATGTAATAGTGATTGGTGCCCAGCGGCTCCTCCGTGTTGGTCCAGTCTGCCGTGGTGAATTTAATGAGCGCGAGGTCTGGGCACGTGTCTGTCGTGACGCTATTATCGGTTCTCGTGGGATGCTCGGGGTCGGTGAGTTTAGTGAGTGTATGATTGCAGATAGCATTGTGGAGCTTATTTCCTTTTGACGAGGCTTTCAAATAGCCCTATGCCGGATTTTGTGCATTAAAATCACCCTCGGTGAGTAGATTATGATTTGCGAGGCGTTCAGCGCGAGTGAACTGGCAGTCGAAGACCTCGCGGCTGTTTTTTGGTGAGCTGTGTATGTTGAGAACGACAAACCTAAGTGACTTTCTGCGTTCCTGGAAGAGCTCCACAATGACGTGTTCCACTGGGGAGTCCTCCATTTCGTGTAGCTATCCTGGGAGTGCTTCCTGCGTGTTTAGCTGTCTGATATCCTGATAATGAGAGCGTGTCTTTGCCAATTTTTTGTAGAGCAATTACGTCTGGTCTCTGCTGGTAATGAAAAGGGAGAGAGCCCCACGTTTACCGTGCAAGCTTCGACAATTCCATTTCCAGACCCGTGTCCCTGTGTCTTGCTGTAGTGCCATCTTATCGAGGGTGAGGGTTTCTGAGCATATGGATCTCCTTCTGCAGTTGAGTAACGAGGTCTGTGATTTCCTCGCATGTTGAGGGTTGTGTGAGTTGTCTCTGGTCTGCGATGAGGGCCTGGGGTGGGATAGTGGTGCTGAGGCCTTGTAGGGAATCGGGGGGCTTGTTAATGTAGATGAGATGCTCTATACTCCGTTTCACCTTATGTTGTACCGCAGCGAAGGCTCGAGCTCATAGCGTTGGCAACTACCCTTAATGCACGATAGCTTGTGCCGCCGAAATGTGCCCTAGAGCAAGGCGCTCGCGTTTGTAGCCTTTCCTGCGGTACATCATAAGGTGAAATAGAGTATAGTGCATACAATCTGTTTTCTATTTGACTTAGTCGTCTGGAGAATTGAGAAAACATGGGCCTGACTTCGCCCATGAAGGCTTTAGCCCATTCTGGTATCTGAGGTGAGAGAGGGAGGGAGGGTTGGAGGGAGGCGAGACCCGTGTAGCTTTGCAGCACAGCTCACCTGCTGCGTCTTCTTCTGTTTCTTTGGAGAGACGCTCCTGGATTGGCTCTGGCTCTTGGGGCCGCTCCGGCTGCGCTGTGAGCCTCCGCCTGTGCTCCCGGTAGATGCAGAGATAAGGGTAGACGCGGTTGATCCTCTTATAGTCCGGTAGGGTAACGCAGTGCTTCAGCAGTTGGCTTCGTCCCTGAATAATGAAATAATGAGCGCGCGCTCTCTTGATCAGCCGGAATTACCCCACGGTGCTGCTGCATAGGCTAGCACATGACCGCAACAGGGTTCTACATTATAGAACTTCGGCGATCCTCTCCGTTTGGAAAACACGTGAAGGATCACCGATTTTGGGACTTTAGAACTAAAACAGCGAGCGGCGTACTGACACACCCGCACAGTTCAATCCATCGGGCCTGCTGCTAAAAGCTCGGAATCGACCTTTGTGTGTGTTTGTGTGTGTGCGTGTGTGTAATGGCGGATCAGCGTTAGATTGACACATCATCATTTAGGTGAGGTAGTACACACTCCTTATTTATTATTTTACAGTGTTTATAAGACTTCACATAATCGCGCAAAAATGTTACAACCAAAGTTCCCGATCGCGAAAATCAGAGAGTTTAGGGAGATCGCGTTTTCGTACACGATACGCATTGGTATGGGAAACTCGCGCTGCCACTTTGAGGCACGCTTTGAAGAGCGCGCTCGTAAGGTTTTGCAAAAATTCCCATAAGGTACCGTGAAAACTGGGACAAACAAAAAACTCGTAGGACTTATTCTTGGCATGGTGCGCACTCCAATTAGCAGTTGGCCATATCACATGATAGCGAGCAAAATTTAACTCTAGTCGACGTATTCCAATGAAAAGGCACCGTGAGGGACGATGCATGAACGAAAAGCACCCGAAATGTTCGACGACTCGCTTTCGTCCATGTCGCCTTTCTTTCCCGAAACTAGGCCGTAGCCATTTCTGCCACCTTCTTGAACTTGGGAAACGAATCTCTACACCAAATTGATGAGCCCTTTCTCATAATCGTAAAGCTGGGTGACTGATACATCTCTCTTACTCTTTCAAAAGAATTATATATTGAAGCACTGCCCTTGTCAATCTGTTTTACCTTGAAAGCTTCTGCAAGACACTTACAAAAACGTGGCCGGACGTCTTGTAAGAAGGCTTCTTCTAAGGTCGGTGAATAATATAATGACTCTAAGGAAGCGCACGCTTTTTTTTTTGTTGCGGTTGTTTGCTTTTTTGCAGTCGCCCAACAGAGTGCCCATCATCAAGGTTTTCACAAGACCATAGATGCAATTTCTGTACTCGGTTTAATCTAGAGTCACTAAATAAAGCTACGCTTTCAGAGTACCGAAACTCCCAAACTACGCGTCTGAAGCACGTTAGGGGCCGTCATCTTGGGTCCGCGCGCAGATGGAGGAGTGACTGTAGCTGAGCCAAGCCGAGCTGTAGCCGTCGACTGCTACAACTGCCGCGGTCGCAACTGTGGCAGCGAATCAAAGTCGTGTTGTTCGTATCTCGACTTGACACGGAAAACGCGCGTGCTGAGCGACGGACTTCAGCGTGCGCGCGCAGTAAACAGCAAACAGCAGCAGGCAGAGGATCGCTGGACCCAAGATGGTGGCGTTGAAAAAACGCGATGATGATGATAGCGACTCACGTGACTGACACTGTCCAATGATGCAGCAGCGAACCAGAATATTGTTGAATCGAGCGACTGTATTGTCGGCAAAATGCCAAAGAAAAGGAATGCGGTACTCTGAAAGCGTAGCTTATTTAGTGACTCTAGTTTAATCGTAAGTCTCAACGCAGTTAAAAGTAAAAAGCCACTCAAACACATACACACAAACAAAAAACGCATTCTCACGGTGCATTTTCTGGATATGATTGGATTAGGCGCGAAGAACACGCCCAAAGAAAAAGGACTTCACCAGAATCTCAAGAAATCACTTCTTAAGACTAGTCTTTCTTTTCTTTTTTTTTTTTAATTAATAATAATTCGTCCGTTGTTTCTACATAATATATTTGGTGTTTTTTTTTCATATTTGAGTTTTCTAATGTAGTGGCATACAGCCATTCATTCAAAGACGAACATTATTTCACTCCTATATGTGCATACTTCAGCGGACTGTATTTTTCAGCATCCTGCGCTTGAATTCTTCAATGTGCATTTTGGAAGAAAATTTCGACTTCGAAGAATTGTGAACAAAACGTATCTTCCGTGAATTTCAATACATAACCTAAGGATGGAATTAGGTCTTTAGAGACATGTATATCTGCATTTGCACTCCTGAATATTTTTAGAAGAGCCTTTGCCCAGTCATAGTAAGGGGTGTGCTACTCCTAAAGTGACGTCCAGTCGTATATGGCTGGTTAGGCTGTCTGAAACATGACACAGACAGGACGACCGGTGAACGTAGGAAACTTTCCGCAACGTACTTGACTTCCTCTGTTCATAACTAATTTTACTACGTCTGATGTAAGGCGAAGCTATGGTAACCGAATTAGAGAGGACATCTCAATCGTCTTGTCGTCCAATTGCAAACGAATGGCGAACTGCCGCCTTCTTTCCAAAGCCGCTCTGTTGGCGTCGTATTGCTGCATCAGTTTTCCTCCATTTTAAGCCCTGAATTCTATCCCTCGCTAGGCACTCCACGCGAGCTTCAGGTGTCGGTTTGGGGTCCTTGTTCGAATGTTGAAGTCGCTGCTTCCCCAGCTTCATAGTCCGCACACTACCGTTTGTCGGGATTCATGCACATGCCAGTTCTGTTTAGAAATGTTGACGAGCCCGAATCTACAGGAATCAGTTTTGAAAGGCGGTTCGACGTGCACTTTCGCCGAGGCGTCTAAGTTATCAAAATAAGTTTCGCCATCGAATACGTACTGCCTCTTAAAGAGCGAAAAATCGCGCTTTGTACGGAACACCAAAGTCCGTTCAATAAGCGACATCCTCTACGAGCAGGAATATAATATCATGATGTGAGCACTAAATACTGTGCTGCGAAATGTATCATATTTAGCATCTGCCTTTGTATAGGAACGAAATAACAATGCGCATTCTACCACCCTGTTCACTTCATTTCACTAAAAAGCAATCATGTGAGGCTGGCAAATTTCTCGCACTCTTGTAACTAAATGTACCAAAGCGCATCCCAACAAGTAACAGGATAGCTGAGTACAGCACGCACTATAATCGGAGTCAACTATATTATGCTACGTTGTTAAGGCTAACGTAGCTTCCGCAGTGCTCCAACACTGTCAATGTGCGCGAGCGCATGCGAATGAGGCGCAACACGCAGATAACGTGCTCAGCAGTGCGGGGCTGCAGCACTGTGGAGGAGGCTACGCTAGCCTTGACTGTGCAGCACCAAATAGTTGACGCAGGTGCCGAACAGGCACAATTTTTGCGTCAATAACTGAAAACGCGCGCTAACGTGCTAAGGTGAGAGGAAAACTTCCTCTCACCTTAGCATAGACTTTTGTTAGTCGCGTATGCTAAAAGCGCGAGCTACTTGCTTTGAATGAAGCCTCGGTGGCTGCACGAGCGCTCGTGCAGTGAGTGCTCCACTCAAGACAGTCAAGGCTACCCGCTCGCGCTTGCACAACCTTCGCAGTTAGTCCGTACTAAGGTGAGACGAAGTATAGACACCATAGCCTCCTCTATACTCACATGGCATGGCAATTCGATGACAGGGCGATAGAGTGCCCGGTCGCAGATTTGGAGCGCGAGGATCTAGTAGCAGAGAGCATTTCTCGGGGAGTCTGGTATTCAGATAACAGCTTTTGCAGCGGCGAGGACCCGAAACATGGTTTTCAAACCCAACGAGAAAGGAAGCGGTAGCCGAGGAACGCGAGAAGCACGAGCGGATATTCCATCGCTCGGGACATGTGTGTTTCGGCGTCTCGCCGCAGAGGGGCGTCGGTTACATCTATTATCTGCCGCTCTAGCTTTTCACTTTCGGCCGCCGTGTCTCGTGGCGATCTGCCAGGCTTTGTCAGCATAGAGGAGGCTACGTGAACCGCCATTGCGGACCTTCTCTTGTCTTACCGAGATGCCGATCCGCTGAAGCGGGCTTTAACGAGCTTGGGGAGAAGGACACAGTAGCACCTAAAGTGGCAATAACCTGTCCTGCTGAGGCAATCATGAAGTGAAGCGAACGGAATGAGAGGAAACAAAAACTGAAGGTCGGTTACGGCGGCGCCTATGTATACAGCTGCCTGCGAGCGTCTATGAAACAACTAAGCTACGTCTAATAAGCAAACAAAGCAAACGCTTCACATAAAGCAGACGAGCTCACACGTTCTTTGGACTATTCTGTGTTCTCGCACCCATCTTTCCCGTGCTTGGAGAACGTTCTTCGGTCGTCCTGCGTATGCCAGTGTGGACGCTGTCCTTGCGAGACGGCGCCCTGCAGTAACGAAAAAAATCAGAAAAATCGGGATCGGAATGAACGCAAGTGCACGTCACACGTTCCGATTACTAAGAAGAAAAAAGAGCTAAAAACGTAACTGATATACGAAATATCCTATGGAACGAAAAGTAACCGGGCAAATTGCAAGTATGCCAACTTGACACAGAAATTGAATCTCGTCTTTAACGCAACGCAGAAACAAGAAATGCGAACACAAGAAAAGGAAGGCGAGAACGACGCCTTCTATGCTCCGCGTCACTTTACGATGGACCGCAGAGAATGCTCTACGAGCTCTCAGAGCCATTCCAGCGCCGGGGGAGTGTCACGTGCGCCTCCGAAGGGGCGCAGCGGCGACTCGCGGGACACGTAGTCTCGTGAAACATTCAGAGCGCTTGATTGGCTGGGATGGCTCGTAGGGTCAGCTGCTGTCCATCGTAATGCGAAACAGGGTACGGCTGGCGACGACCGCTGAAACGCTGAACGATATATGACCGGCTGATATGCGAGAGCCACCCACGAACACCGAACGCATCCTGGGGCCTCTGGTTTTCGTCGCCTGGTCCCCGCGTTCTTCTGGCAGCAGCCCGCGTGTAATTAGGGGCCGCCAGAAAGATTACAATTAGAATGGCGTCCTGGCAATCTCCACGCGAATCCAAATTGCCAAAGTCTGGCGTGGATTCGAGGGGAGAGCATCGTGCCGTTTCGTAAAGGGTCATGTTCGACGGCTGCCGTCTCGTGCGTTTTCTTTCCAGCTCTACAGTGTGTCCACGAAGCGAAGAAAATGCTAGCTCTAAAAATTGTGGTAAGTTTTGAGCACTACATTGGTGTATTGGTCACGTGACGTCAGGTTACGTGAACTATTCACCCCTCTAATAATAGCGGGAAAATCGACGTCATGTAATCGGACGTCACCTGACCTTTACTTTTATATATGCATATACAAAGTTTTTTTGTTTTTTTTTCGAATACAGATGTTTTTAAAGTTGCATTTTCTCTTGAACATAATATCCGCCTGGCCGTATAACTCACTCGCACAAACCCCATTTGTGAAGCTCTCATGGCTTTTTTTTTTTTAATATATATTCGAAAATAGAGAAAACACTCTCTATATTAATGCCACGTGACCTATAATATACAAGACTATATGTAGTCTTCTAAACAAATTAAAATTATCTCTTCTTAAATACTGCATTTCATGCATTAATGGACTTTGAAGGCGAAGGTCGCTGCCAATTTTTCTTTTTTCTGTAACTGTCTGGGCATGTGCCTATACTCACGCTCTCAGTGCGTTATTGCCACCATAGCCGAGGTGCACCGGCGTTGTGGCAAAAGTAACTGAGCAGACATCTTTAGTTATAGTCGTGTTGTGATCGTGATCATCGTGTTTCTCTGTAGTGTGCCGGCACATCGCGGCTAGCTCGTTGTTGTCTATGTCGTCCAGCATATTCGGGAACCCGGCAAATCATCAACATAGTGGCAGTCTTTCTTGTTCAGCAGCGCCTTCGGAGAACGCCGTGTAGACATGCCGACAACTTGTTCCGTGATCGGTTGCTCAAACCGTAGGGTGAATGAGAACGGTTGGAGTCTTTTTCACCTTCCGTCGCCCAAGTTTTACGTCAGTCAACAAAAAAATGCGTCACGGCTTTTCGTCGGGTGAACCCCGATGGTTCGCCCTGCTAGCCGACGAGCAATGCTCGACTTTGCAGCGCGTGTCGATAATCAGACAATAGTATACCTAACCTTGAGAGATCCTTTGCGGAGACGGGAAGGCAAAAGAAAAGTTTTAGGCCTGGTAGACACTCGTTCCGTCATGGTTGTTGGTGTTGCTTTTGTTTCCAAAAGTTTTTTTGACAAATGTCGATCCGTTAAAAAACTATAAAACTTCGTTGTTGTTGTTGTTGTTGTTTTTGTGGTAGTGAAAACGTCGCCGAAGATTAAAAAATCACGAGCCATTCCACTCTGTGAAGGTGCATGACCAGCGAAGTTGTTTAGCATACGACACACGCGTGACACAGAATTTTGCACAAAGGTTACGAACCAGGGGCGGATTTAGAGGGGGGGTCCGGATGTCCTGACCCCCCTCTTGATTTCTGTATGTGTAATATTTAGGGTGTAAAACGAAGGAGGGGGGGGGGGGGGGAGGGGGTTCCTAAACATATGGTACGCTGACCAACACCTGACCCTCCCCTCAGGAAATTCCTGCATCCGCCCCTGGTACGAACACATTTATTGTCTTGATTGGTGGTCATTGTGACGACGAGACAAGAGAAGTGAAATAGACCTATTGTTAAATTACCCAAGCATCAAGAAAAATCCAGGAAATTCCCGTCCTGTTTGTTCCTTCATGTTTGTTCCCTCCTTCTAGTCTTTGTCGTTCTGCGCTGTTTTACCTACATTATGTATATAACAAATGGCATCTTGCACGCGCAGTCGTCAACGCTTTATTTTGGTTATTTACTTCGAATCTTTTATACGGGGAAGGCGTGCGGGTGCGGCGCGTGCGTCGGTGCGAGCGTAGAGTTTTTGGTTCGCACACGACAAATCTACGGAACCCTAGTCATAAACAGCTTCGCTGTAAAAATATTTACAAAGTAAGAAATATCAACAAAAGAAGTATATATCTCGATTAGTGGTCTGATCCTAGACAATTTAGGAGCCAGTAAATCTGAGGCAATTAAATTAAAAGAATCACGAGGTTAGTAGCATCCGCCGCCCGCGTAACTTAAAAAAAGCTCCAGCGAGAAAAAAAAAAAAAAAAAAAAGACGAGAAGCAGCTAGTGGTCAAAGGCTCAAGACAACAAAACTATAAGAAGAGGACATATGAAGAATAGATAAAGCACAACAGCGATTATTTGCTTATTTTGAGTGTCCTCCCTCCGCTGCTCTTCCCCTCAGAGCGGTCAAAACTCGATTCGGCTTGCTTGGGGTTCACATCGATTCGCAATGTTATCAAGTTCCCCGAATTCTCTGCAGATGACGCTCGGTACAATCTGCGCCTTGACTGCTGGGTGGCCGAGTTTCGCGACACAATACAACGCCTGCCCGAAAAGATCGCCGCAGCAACTCGCTTTACGAGGACGTAGAGAGGCGACCTTAGACGATAACAACAACAGGTTTAATGAATTTTCCCTCAACGAATATCGATTGCTCGCGCCAGACGTCGCCTCCTCCGAATTCTTGACCCGACGAGATGCAGGCACCGCGTGTTGCCAAAGACTCTCGGAGAAACACCGCAGCAGCCCAACTGATTATAAACTTTCCCAGCGCTACAGGGAGCCGTATTGAAAAGCCGTGCGCAAGGAGCGAAGCTTTCGCAAACTTGGTTGGACGGCGACACCTGCACGAGAATTGTGAAGGGAAAACTGCGTCGCGTTGCCGCGGGTGTACGGCTGGACTACAAGGCTTACGGCGAGCGGAAGGCGAACGGAGGAAGCCCGCAGAGAAGACTGTTGATAGTGAGAAATCGCACGTCGCTGTTATTCGAGCAATTGCCGTGTGTGTTTCAGTTCAGGGAGGCTCGAGGAGTGCAGATGCGTTTAAAGGAACACTGACAACCCCCCAAAACTTTTTTTTTTTGCCAGGCGATCTAGTATGGTGTCAGAAGACTACACAATCAATATTTTGCTACAGCGTCACATTAATTGTTAGTACAATAAAAAAAAAAAAACGCAACTGCTCGAAACCAAAATTGAAACTGGACTGGGGCGGAAGAAGAAATATAGAAGAGGAGAAAGTTGCCGGAAATCACGTGACTGTGCAACTTTCTTTTTTTTTCAATTAAATTATTTGCAGTTTTTTAAAAGCCACAAAAAATATGTGTCATATTTTTTGTCCATTTCTAGTATTAAGTGTGTGCCTTCGATGACTGACGACTTTGACTATCTTTGGTGGTTGTGTCTAAACCATAAAAAAGGCACGTCAGCACGGAGAAGAGCGTGAGCGCGACGTAAACCAGCCAGTTCTCGATCGGCGGTTTTCGGGCAGAAAGAAAACTAATTTCGAGCCTACAAATTGGGTTCTGGATAGTTGGGCTCTCATATGCCACGTACAAATAAAAACCTTGGCGAGCATAAATACCCTATCAGTGTCTCTTTGTGGAAAAACTCTCTGTCGATTACTTCATCGCTATCTCTGGGTTTCCGGTAACGAAGTGACGCCTTAGTTGTTTTCCGAGTACAAGAAAGACTAACCTATGTCCGTTCCTTTTTGTCTGTGCAACGTGCAACAGTACATTATTATTGTTTATTTCTTTTGAAACGCGTACAACACCAGTCATGGTTTCGCCCTGAAGCGTGCTTTGGCTCTGAAGCGCCAAATGGGCGATCGAAAAAGGAATGCACTAAATATAGCCACGCCTATCGCTGAAATTCTCGGCCCTGCACAATTCCGGCTAATTTACCATCGCGTTCATTGAATAAAAAAATAAATAATTATAAAGTCTGATCAGTCAATTTTTTGTGTGTTTTTAGATGGGTCTTGTCTAGCTTCACTTCAGCATAGTGAAAGCATTTCACACATGAATGCGAGAGTTTGTGTTATCTTCTGAACGAAGTTGTTCCACTTCTCAGTGTACTTTGCGGCGACCATTGATGAAGTTTATTGGCACATGCCATTTGGACCCGGTCAAGGGATAGTGAACTCAACAAGCGCCACTGACAAACGCGGGTGAAATCATAACACAAAACGTTCGAAATTTGTCCTTCCTTTGTCGTTTTAGGCAGTGACATCGCCTGCGACTTTAGTTTATTATTATTTGCGTGAGGTGTTTTCAAGTGGAACAAAATTTCCGCCGACCAAAGCAGCCCGAAGAAAAAAAAAAAGCTTGCAAAGTTTAGGTTTAGCGCAATCTCACCAAAAATTTAACAATCCCAGGCAAACCTAACTAAAACATGAGACCAAGAAAGCAGAAAGGAGACATAATAAAAATAGGCAAACACAACCCGTCTTTCTCTGTCCTTGGTATCAGGTTTTAGTTATGAGTGAGTATCACCGGCTCGCCTGCACACTTGCTTTTTTTTTTTTTTCTTTTTTCTTTTGTGTGAAGGCAGGCTTTTATTTGTCTGCATTCAGTGCTAAAAATATTCTCCCCAATTCTGACGCCAAAAAGTCAGTTCTTAGCAAGCTAAAATACAAAGAAGTAACAAGTCCATATTGATCGGAGATGGTCCTCTTACAGGGGAGCATGGGAACGCTTTTAGCGAAGGTTTGAAAGTGCCGTAAAAAAGAACGCTAATGCGCAATGTTTTTTTTTAAAGAATTTCAATGATAACCTAGTTGAAAAGAAATGGCCGAATAACATTTGTTGTTTATTCGCGTATGTTGTTTCTTAACCGAAATAGGGAAGTAAGACCAACAATCTCGGACAGGGAGTTTTAGTTCCAGATTTTAACGACATGTGGCGTAACGACCTTAATAGGGAGTTTTCGTAGATCGTTTTCGCCAGTCTCGCAATGCTCTCTGCAACCAATACCCGGAACTCTACAGTCAAGGCCATCGGCGCGCAGGCGCAGTAGCGGCTTCTTCATTGCGGAGGGCTTAGCGGAGGGCGAAACGCTGTCTACGAAAACTCCCTATTCTCAAGTTTAAATAGTAGATTCCCGCGTCGATCGGAATCTCGTCCTCCCCTCCCATGTCTCACCTCGCCCAAATCGTTCGACGCCCTCTCCACTTTGCTCTCTCCGGCCGTCGGCGCGTCTCTCTTTCTCTCTCTCTCTCTCTCTGTTTTCCATTTGCATGGCTTGGCATGTGGGAGAGAAGCTCAGCGTAAAAACAAACAAACAAAACAAAAGCCCACTCATTGCCGTTAGCAGGCACCAACATAGTGGGGAAAAAAGGGGGGGGGGGGGGGGAACGGAAAAAAAAAATATTGTTTTTATTCTAATACGAAAGCGCAGCCTTGAATGAGACCGTTCAGAAAACCAGTCGCCGAGGGGATTCAATCGTACGACTGTACTCTTCACGCGTACAATGTCCTAGCTTGCATCGTGGACTTCAGGCTGCTTTTCCTCACCTTTAATCCTGCTTTAATGTCCATCCATCATAAATTTAAGCCAAGCTCATTTCTCTTCATTCTATATGTGTGATGTAGAGCGAAAAAGAAAATGAAAGGCACGGTAATATCAAATGTAAAAATAGACCAGGTCATCACATAAGGCAGACGATTAAATACCGAGGCATCTTAGACACAACAGATGATGTAAACCCAATTCAGTCCAATTCCTTTCTTTAAACTTTGCGTATCAACGATCTTCACCAGATGGTTTGTGAAGCCACAAGACATAACGCCACCTTAGACCTGTTTCTAATTGCCCATCCTCAGTATGTGCTGGGCGTCAATATTATTGACCAGATTAGTGACCATGGGATTATTTTTGTTAATGCATCCTTTGCTATTCAACGTTCCGCCAAGACCAGAAGACAAAAAACTCCATGGCTACTTTCGTGCAAACACTGAAGACATAAACAGGAATGTGGTCCGATTCCTTGTAGACTACGCGCATAACCACGCATCACTCTTTGTCGATGAAAATTGTACCTTCATCAAAAGTAAACTTCAAAATGTGCTGCCCCGTCACATTCCCACTTTTTAAATGGCATCTAATCCGGTCTCTCCATGGTTCACCCGGTCTCAAAGACACTCCGGAATAAAAAGAAACAGCACTTTCAAAACGCCATGAAGTTCAATAATCCCTGCATCGGAAAAATTACCATACTGTTTCAAATACGTGTAAGCATAAAGTAAAACACCGAGGAAATTCTATGGTCAGGCACTACCAGATACTTTGCGATCCGACCCACAAAACATTTCGGCGTGTCGTTAATCCGAAAGGAAAAGATACACACCTAGACCTACCTAATGAGCATGGTGTGCGACTGTCGGACGGCGACGCAACCAACTCGTTCAATAACTTTTTCCATTTGTGCATTTTCTCTCTTTATGTCTTTAGTGTTGTGGTTGTTGTTGTTGTTTCGGTTTGTTTTTTAGTGAACATTTGCTTACGCAGATTCCAATACATTGTAATATACAAGACTGTAATATTATAGCCTGTATTGTGCTATTTTCCCTGCTCTTTTGTGTGCACGCTTTCCTCAGTGATTTTGTATGATGTAAATAATATATACGCAAAAATATTGTTTCGAAGTTTCCCTGTATGTATGTTAAGAATTTTCCCCCTCATGTAATGCAGTCGCAAGTCGAGTGCCTTTGAGGTAATAAAATGAAATTGAGTGAAATATATCAATGTGCTATATTCCAACTTCATTCATTTTTTTATTCTTTGTATGTTCTATCGTTTCTAAGTCGTACCTCATTCCCACATTTCATCTCATGCATCGCTGTATCGCATGAAGTCAGATTAGGGTCCTCGACAGGCGGCTTCATACATTTTTTTATGACAGCATCAAGATCACAGTAAGGCACTCGACCGAAAGAAAATTACCTGACGTTTGTTACAACCGTAAGGTGGACCACAATACAAAACAACGTATATAAACCAATAAAAACGAAAATATCAATAAAAAACTACGGAGCACCCGGCGCTGATGAAATAGACCTTTCCGGAAAATCCCAGGAGACGTCGCGGCAAGGGGAATTATGGTACGCTCGTGCCGACTCGAACCCTTCTTGTATTATGGAAGCCTCACAGTTCATTCTATCTTATCATTAAAAGCTCAGAATGCACAAACAAAAAAAAAAATAAAGCTAACAAAAAGTAAGATTTTTATCTACTCCGTTTTGCTTTCCTTCTGCCTTCTCTGCGTTCTGGAATCACAAAATGTGAAACACAGGCCAATTTTGTCTTCAATTCCTGGATAACCTCACGTGCCGTACATCGGAACGTCAGAATGCGTCAAGAAGACGGTGGAGTCGCCACATATTTCCCGAAAGGTCTCTTTCATAAAACACCACTGCATGGGAGCATGGGAGCATGGGAACTTTTCTTTAAAAACAAAAGTGTACCCAACGTATTTAAACACGTAATTGGGTATTTACAAAGCACCGTTCGTGTATCACCATCATTTCCGTACAATATAGTACGCATTTACAAAACAAAAAGAACAAAAAAAATCAACTTGTAGGCAAATTTTCATGAGCTACAAGACGTCTTCGTACGCGAAAATCACAAGTCAAATTATAGCTTTCTCTTGTTTTCATGGTGACCAGACTATTGACTCCCAGATGTTTTCAAATTAGTGCAAGCAAATTTCGTTATTTGCGCCTCGGTGCTCCAGTTGAGCTAACTAACCCAAGTGCTAAAACACTTTCCTCCGTTATATTCGCGAAGAACGTTGCGTGAATAGTGTGAACACGTCGTCTTTCAGCAGTAAAATAAACATATCAGTCAGTGGCTTTAGATGTTATGACAAAAGATTACTGCTGCTAATTTGAATTAATTTCCACTTTATTGCAAGGCCGTTAGTTTTGTTGGTGTCAGGTTGACTGCAAGATTTTTTTTTTGTCCAGTGCTTCATACTTTACGCCGTGAACGTTAGCAGTTGAAAGCACGAAGCTGGTCTGACATCTCAGGATTATAACTTACAAGTTCATAATCTGCAGGGGACTGTAAACATAACAGGCATAAAGCGAACAACAGGCATAAAGCAACCATTTTATACTTGTATGTGAATAAATCAGAAAAATAGGCTGTATTGTATTATTAGAGTGTCCACCGAAAGTTAACTACCGATTAATCTTACTGTTAATGTTCAACCTTAATTTGACTTCATTACCGAAAGCACCACTCGCACACGTCATGTGCGCTCTACAATGCCCATGGATTTGAAGATCCTACCTTAAGAATTCAACTTACGACTTGTGAAAACTGCGCCATGCCGCGATTAAATATGTATACAGGGTGTGCGGAGGTGAAAAAAAAAATAATGGCCGAACTTCCGGGGGGAGTATGTTACTTCCGGTTGGCTATTATTTTTGCTTCTTTTTGAGGGCCCTTAGTGAGTAGCGCATACTTTAAAAAGTCTCACTGCCGATGACTAACTGCGGTACCTCCTGAAGTTTAGTTATACGAGATCCCTTCCTGTTCGATTGTGTGTAAAGAAAGAGCACTTGGTCTTCAAGGAAATGACAAATCTGCCTAAGGTATCGTGGGCGCATCTTCAGGACTATACCTACTCGACTAGCCTGGTCCATATAACTGAGAACGACCTAAAACCTACAAATCCCTGAACGCGTTCATTCGTGAACGGCGAGTATCATAGCGATTGTGAACGCTTTTTTTTGTAGTTTATTTGTTGCATCTAAAAATCGAGACGGTGCGCTTATAACAGCCGTGCATTCGCAAAACAAGTACTATAAACGACTTCATTTTTTACGAGCTTGATATTTCTCTAATTTCTCAAAGTGAGTGCCGGTTTCGATGATAGTTCACGTGCACGAATTTTCGCGATTGTGAGAGGCATGCTGTGCATTCATTACGAAAACATTAAATAGGCTGAATACAACTAGATATATATAACGAGCTGCAGTGAAGAAAAAGTAGTTTGAATTGAATCATTTAAATGTTTGATAACCGTTTTGGGAAGAAAAAAATTAAGTATTTTTTTTACTGATTTTACCTCTATCAGCAGCCTGCCGGGGAGCAATGGCTCTTTCAACTTATTTAGTTATTTTACTGTATTCAGCTCATCATCGTGAGCGTTATTTTTTTTTTGTAAGTACTGCAAATAAATAAACAGGCTCAAGAATAAAACAAAAATGAAAGGTGTGAGTTCATGTTTACAACCATATTAAAAAAGAAACATATTTTGGTTCTTTCACTTGGCCTATAGATGCTTCTGTAATATTTCGGAGGTAGCTCCAAAGTTATATTAAGATATCCAAGAAAAAGGAATCCAAAGTGTCTTAAGTGGCCCTCGAGTTCTTTAAAAGAAAAAAAAAAATATTGTTTTGTTTTCCTTGTAATACGCAACCCCAAAGGCAACAGAGCACTGCTAGCGCCCCTTCCCGCGCCGCCTCTCTTTTGCCCTGAGTAAGATGGCCGCCGACCGGCGAAACTGGCTTCACCCGGTAGCATGGGAGTGTGCGGGAGACCGCCACTCCAGAAGTCTCATATAACCTCCTTGGTGTCGACCTCTCGTTTCTTTGCTTTTTCCTTGTTCTTTTTTTAAGCGTCGGAAGAAGGCTTTGTTGGCAATTTACGTCCTCGCAAACTTCCGGTGAAATGAGAGAACAAACAATCTTCATCGTATCACACTTCTTGCAACATTCATGAAATATTTTATGACCAGTTCTCCAAGTGGCTAGCTAAATGAAATGTTACCGAAAAATTTGTTGGAGATTTTTCACTGCTTCTGTAAGACGGCTGATGCCCTCTTATCTATTGAATAGCACAACCTGGCTAAATCCCCAACTTCGTAATTTCAGTGCGCGGAAAGCCTGCCGAAACGAAGCGACCGGAAGTCTCTTGGGAGCCAAGAGACGGCTTGTGTTTGTAAATAGTAAAAGGCTCTATATCAGTTACCGGGGGGGGACTTCAGCGGTTCCGGTTCGGAGTAATTTCAAATGAAAATACCGGTTCCGTTGCGGTCGCGGTTGCCGAAAAAATTCGCTCCTAAACAGTTTTCGATTCAGGCTACTGTTACGGCGTTAGTGCGTGATTTTACGCAAGAAAAGCGGCGCGTTACATGCATTTATTTACTAATGCATACAAAACTTATATTCTGATATATAGATTTTGTTAAAAAGAACGTTCTTATGTAATTTTTTCACATCTATTTATTGTAGTGTTTTATTACAAAATATTAACAGAAATGTAGTATATTGTCCTCTTCAGCCCTTTTAGATCGTGAATTTTGTCACGTGGATGGCTTCTATGTGAATAATATCAGTGCCTCGCAAAAACGCGTGCGTCCAAAGTTGACATTTTAATTTTAGAGCGCAGCTCTTAGGCACCCGTTTCCGAGTTGAGCAGCGTCGCCGTCGCCGTCACCGTCGCCGTCGGCGTAACCGCGCTTTGCATAATGGGACGTTTCCCATAATTACGTCACACGTGACATCACGTGTGACATCACGAGAATAATAATAAACAAAATATACACCAACCAAATCCTAAAGGCGGAACCCTACATTTCGAGACCGGCTCGGTCTCTTCTTCAGGGGTTGACTGCGGCTATGGCCGTTGAGGAGCGGTATTCTGTTTTCTTCTTCTTCTACGGCAGTGTCTATCGTTTTGCATCGGTGAGGTGGCGAAGTCCGTTCACGTAGACGGTCGGCAGTGTGCCGAGGGATCTATTTATGTTTTCTGGCGTCGTTTGTATGTGCCAGGATTCAATAAAAAGTCTATGTCTGGGATGGGTCTCAACAGCCAGGATGCTGGTGTTGGCAAAGTCAACACCAGCATACATCGGTCGCATACATCGGGGAAACGAAGAACTTTCAGGAGAGAATCCGCCAGCATAAGAACGATGTTCGAAAGTTCGACCATGAACGAAGCGCCGTAGCCGAGCACTGCGACGTCAAGGACCACAGAATTGACTTTGCCAACACCAGCATCCTGGCTGTTGAGACCCATCCCAGACATAGACTTTTTATTGAATCCTGGCACATACAAACGACGCCAGAAAACATAAATAGATCCCTCGGCACACTGCCGACCGTCTACGTGAACGGACTTCGCCACCTCACCGATGCAAAACGATAGACACTGCCGTAGAAGAAGAAGAAAACAGAATACTGCTCCTCAACGGCCATAGCCGCAGTCAACCCCTGTAGAAGAGACCGAGCCGGTCTCGAAACGTAGGGTTCCGCCTTTAGGATTTGGTTGGTGTATATTTTGTTTATTATTATTGTTTCTCCCCAACCAGAGAGACTTCTCTCAAATGTTCACCTTCAAGACATCACGAGAGTAAAATTTTCCCGCTAAAGTTGTCGGGAACATTTTCCGCTAAATTTAGGGGGGAAATGTTCGCTAAATTTAGCGGGAAATTTAGCTACATTTTCCCGCTAAATTGGAGGGGAGCAGGAGAGGAGGAGGGGAGGGTACGCAAGGGGGGAGGGGCATACCCTCCCCTTCGTACCCTCCCCTCCTCCTCTTCAAGAGCTGCGCTCTAATTTGGCATTCCAGAGAATTGTAAACGTCTTTAATCTTTTTTTTATGGGACTCCTTGTTTCAGTTTTTCGTTGGTAGTCAAGAGATCGTGGTTTTGCGAGGCAGCTATGTAACGGTGCACTCACGAACGCCCATCTGATCAAATTCAACCTTTATTATAGGCACACAAAACACATTCTCCTTTGTTATTTCCTGATAAACCATGTCGAGCAGGCAATAAAGGAAAAATCGTTTCTATAAAAGTTATTCTAAACATGCAAGGTTTATGGAAATAGTATTTTCTGGACTATAACGCGCGAATTATTCTTTTGTTAATTTCATATTCTACGCTGTGCGCACTATCTGAAGGTGTGGACTATACACGAACCAGATATTGAAATTCGCTCGATTTCAGTGCGGTTGTCGCTCAGTGCGGTTTCCGATAGAATGCTGTTTCACGCTGGGCATTAGTCCGCAAGAAAAGCTGAGACTGTCAGTGTATTATTTGTGCCCTCGATATCCCCGCGAGTGCCGCGCAAGGCAGCTGCGCTGAGACAGACAATGTGAGTGAAGTTTGATCTCGGTGGCCCAACACGCACGGCTTTAGGTGGTAAAACCATTACTAGAGGTAACTAAGGGACCGTAATGACTTTCAGGAATCACTGTCGCGATGTATTTAAAATAAAGAAAAACGTTCACGCTTGTTTTCGTTTGCATTAAAACAGGGGTCCGCAATCTTTTGCTGCAGCGGAACAAATCGCCGCAAAGCGGAGGCGGAGCACGACTAAGTATGACATCCAAAGATGTCTCTTGATTCAGGCACGCGTAACGTAATATTGCTTGAGTCCCATCTCAGTAAGAGTTTGGGTGTTCAATATTGCTTACCATGCAGGGTTGGGCAGTATCGCGATACAAATGTATCGCGATAGTATTTCAGAAATACATTTCGTATCTGTATTTCTGTATCGCGATACATTTTTTTCACCAGTATCTGTATTCCTGTATCGAAATACATTTTGAATGTTTCTTTGTATTGCGATACAATCAGGATGAAATATATTTCGTTACATTTCTTGAAAAATACTCCACCCCCCCCCCCCTCCCCCTCCGAAAAAAAAAAATAATCCGAACGCCTTTTTTTTTTTTTTTTTTTTTACTTCTGAAGGCACCAGGGTCAAGGTGATACTGGGGCATTGTTACTATGCTAACCTTCCTTTCGATTCTCCAAACTATTTTTCTATGCGTTCTCTTCTCTCTTCTGAGAAGTCTTGCGTAGTCGGGGACTTGAACCAGGTGGCGTGTCAGGAGTGGAGTCAGAGCATCTTCTGGCGTAGGTTCTTAGGTAGGGATTTCTTGAGTCATTGTTTCCTGGCATCCAATGCCCGCTGCTAACCGTCTCTCTTGCCTTAGCGTACACAGTACACCCAGCCGACAAAGCTGACTCACAGTCCGTTGGAGCACGAGCCTGGCGGTGGTTGGTTGGAAATAGTAGGATGACTCACGCAGTGAAGTTCAACACATAGTCGAATGGGTCTGCGGCTGCGCCCGTAACATTGCACGGCTCAAGGGTACGTCATCAGCCGACGTGAACGTGACCCGCTGCTCTGGTGATCCGAAACTCAGAAAGGAGGCCAGACCTGGCCTTGCGGTGCCGACCCAGACTTCGTACACCTGCGACTCGTCTCGAGCGCGCTGTTTCTGGGAGAGCTCGCACCTGTGCCGGCGATATAAGGTCGCAATCCACGAGGTCCCTGTTTCGATGATACTAGGCGAGACTTGAGGACTGCAATCCATGCGTCGGTGGCGAAGGGTCGGCAGAAAGGAGCTTCACAACAGGGATGCCACCGTATCGTTGTTTCAACCGTAACAGACGATAAGACATGTGTTCCAGGATGCTTGAGGTGGTCCGCTATTCTCGAAAATTCCAAATGACACTGCCTGCACGATCTTCAACGAGGTAACCTACAACGAAAGTAAAAATTGTCCTTTATACAGCACCGTGGTCAAGTTTCATGTTCAAGGTCACACCTACAGATAAGAATACCAGTTCATACCACCGTGACGTCATCTGATCAATGTTGACAGGGGCATCCTACTTAGACAGGGGCGTTGTGACGTTTTGATAGGATTTAGGGTGACATCGAATTTATTTAGAGGTCGAAGTCTTTTCGCATCCCTCGTCAGACAGACAGGATGTCAGGGAAAGGACCGCGGTCATTCCTTGATGGAACGTTTTTTTTTTTTTTTTTTTTTTTTTTATTTTGAGCCCATTGAGGACTCCTCGCTGTCCGAAAGCAATATGGCAAAGTGCCAAGCCTACGGGAAAGTAATTTAGGTATCAAAAACTTCGACTTCAAACTTCAAGTTTCATCTCAGTTGGCGTCTCAAACAAATTTAAAAAAAAAATGTATTACAGTATCAGTATTTCTGAATTTGTATTTCTGCCCTTAATAAAATGTATTCCTGTATTTGTATTTCCAAATACTTTTTGCATCTATTTAAAATGTATTTCCGATACGTATCGCGATACATTTTTACAGATATATTTCCGTATCAGTATTTTAGCTAGTATTTTAATGTATTCCAGTATTTGTATTTCCAAATACATTTTTGAGTATTTCTGCCCAACCCTGTTACCATGCATGCAGCGAACATTCCCAATGAAACGCTTAACAAAAGTCATAAAACATTCTAGAGGAGTATATCTGTCATTTGCAAGACCCAAGCAAGCAAGCAAAAACTTTTATTTTGCATTGGGGCCTATGTCCTGGTCCGGACGGCCCGTCCGGCCCACGTCTCGCGGATGGATTCCGCAAGGGGACCGGAGTGATTAATTAGTGTTTCTAGTGCGGTGGGTAGGTCGGTGCCCGTGGGTGGAGCCAGCCATTCCTCCCAAGAAATGATGTGTGAGAGGGTTGGGGGAAGGGTGGGTGGGTTACAAGACCAGTAGTTGAGAGGGATGGAAGGGAATTCTCCGCATTGTGGGCATGTAGGGGAGTCCGGTCGTTTGTAGATGTGGTGGAAGATGTGGTGTGATGGAAGAGGGTTGTTCTGGGCTTGCCTGACGAGGGAGGATTGTTGTCTAGACATGGTCTTTGGAGGGTGGGGGTAAATGGCCCGCTCTTCACGTTGTTCTTTCAACCTCGACTTCCGCAGGGCTCGGTGAGCGTTCCTCGTTGCGCCTACCGAGTAGATAGCCGGCCATGACGTGACGGGACCCGGGGAGTTTTCGCGGGTGAGACGATGGGATGTCTCATTTCCCTCCACGCCTTGGTGGCCAGGTGTCCATACGAGGCGGAATTTTCGTCCGGGTAGCGGACAAGTATTTCCCGGACAAGGTTAGCCGTCATAAAGTGTAAGGTGTTGTCGGTGTAGTTTCGTAGGGCGCGCTGTGAGTCCGTGAAGATTAGCGTGGGATTAGTGCTAGGTTGTTGGGCTGCGTGTTCCATGGCTTTGGCGATGGCGTATTCTTCCAAAACGTCGATCGTCGGGGGTTCTGTGAAGGTTTCGGAGTAATGTATTTTAGCGCGTGTGTTGACGAAAGCGATTTTGCCATGTGTAACCTGGTGACTGGCATCAGCAAAATACGTATCATGATCCATCTCATGTAGGTAGCGTATTCGCTTTTCGTGGATTTGGCGCGGAGTTTTTGTCATTTGGGGTTGTTGTCGGGGTACATGTTTTTCGGTAGTGGTTCCACTGTAACATTTGGGTTGGCGCTTTTCCATGGAGGGGGAGGTATGGGGATTGAGGGAAGTGAGTCGGTGTTGATATCTAGTGTCTGCAAAATTATTCGCCCTTGGTTTGAGGTAGAGTGTCGTAATATCTGCCCGTCTTTGTGCATTTGTATGCGTTTTGTAAAGGTGTTGAAAGTTCCCGTGTTGAGAAGGCGGTCGCTGGACGCGTGGCGCGGCACTCCCAAGGCGAGTCGGTACAGTTTACGGAGACTGGCTTCGAGCTTTTCGATTTGGGTATATGTTGTCGTGGGTTATGTGTGCATAGGAGACGAGATATGACGAAGGCGTCTATGATATGGCGTGGATTATGCTCTTTGAGTCCCATTCTGTGATTTGTGGTTCGTTGTATCAGTTACGCGATCTGACTGATTTGGGCGTGAAGGCGGTTGAGTGATCCTTCCGGTTTGCCGTTGATGTGGAATACTACTCCTAGGATTTTGGTTTGATCAACTTGTTGAATTTCCTTGTCCTGCCGCTTGATTTTGTTGAGTTTTCGGTCGCGGTCGGGTCCTCTCTTGGAGGTTGTGACCAGTAGTTGGACTTTGGAGGGAGATAAGACGAGTCCTATTGTGGAGGTATAGACTTTGACCGCATCACAGCCCCGTTGAAGAGTTTCTTCGATTTGTCCGGGGTTTCCTTGTGCTGTCCATAACGCAATATCGTCCGCGTAAATTGAGTGTTGGAGATCGGGAATATCGTTCAGGTATCTTGGTAGATCTGCCATTGCAAGGTTGAAAAGTGTGGGTGATATAATTGATCGTTGCGGTGTTCCCCTGTATAGATAGAAGGTAGGAGTTGTTTCGTGGGGCATGTTTATGGATGCCGTCCGGTTTGTGAGGAAATTCTGCACATAGTTGAACATGCGTTGTTCCACATCCATTGTTGGCGAGCTTGGACAGGATGGTTTCAGGTTATCGTATGCTTTGTGAACGTCGAGCGCTACCATGTCTCTGCGTGAAACTGTGTTGGGGTTGCATACGTCGTGCTGTATGCGTATAAGCGTATCTTGCGTGCAAATCTGCTTTCTGAAACCAGTTTGTGTTGGGGCCAGGTCGTTTCTTGATTCGAGGTGCCAATCCAAGCGAGTTAATAAGACCATTTTTTCCATAAGCTTCCCAAGGCAGGAAGTTAGAGAGATGGGTCTCAGATTCTCAATTGTTGGGGTTTTGCCGGCTTTGGGGATGAAACAAATGTCGACATATTTCCATTGGATTGGTAGTTTTCGGGTCGACCACACCTGATTGTTTAAGTCGAGGAGTTTGGTGAGGTTTTCGTCATTCAGATTTTTGAGGACTTTGTATGTCATCAGGTCTTTTCCTGGGGTCGTGCTGTGTTTTATGGGTGCCAGCGGCCTGCGGAGTTCCATCGGTGTGAACGGGCTATCCATTTCGTGTGGTGGGAGGGTAGGATGACTGGGTTCCGGTTGGGGGGTTGTTGTGCTTTCCGGAAAGTAAAGCTCCCTGAGTTTTTGTTCTGTTTTGCTGATAAATCCTGGTTGATTGTGATCTTTGTTAAAGGGTCTCGGGTGATTGTCGGTTGAATCATTCTTCGGGGTAGGGACAAAACTCTTTTGGTTGACATGTGGGGATTTAACGAGTCGCATAGTTACCACCAGTTTTGGTGCGCCAATTTTATGGCATACTCTTGGGCCTGTTCGGTCAGGAGGCGTATTCGTTTCTTCAGATTCCGGTTTGTTTTCCTTTTTTCCATCTTTTGATAAGTGCCCGTCTCGTTTCCCATAAGGTTAGGATGTCGTGGTCAACGTAGGGGATATCCGGAGTTGTATTGATGTAGGTAGTGTGTATTTCGGTCTGTGCGAGGATTTCTTGTGCCCATTCGTCCGGGCTGTGAAGGTTCAGTGTGGAGGATGGTTCTTGGCGGCTTTTGTGCTAGTCCGTGATAGCTGTTGGTCCGGGTTTGTGATTTTCCGTTGTGGTAAAGGGTATTGAGATGACTATGATATTGTGATCGCTATCTAGGTTCTCCTCCATATTGTCCGACGTTGGGTTTGCCGTACCTCTGTAGAAAGCTAAGTCTGGGTTTGTGTCCCGCTGCACGGAGTTGCCAGTACGGGTAGGTCAAGTTTTGTCGTTAAGTAGTGAGTATTTAGCCCGATGTTGTGCCTCTTCGAGCTTCCTACCTGCGGTGGTGGTATTGTGTTACTCGCAGGCTACGTGTTGGCAATTGAAATCCCCCAATACTAAATATTACGTATTTTTGCGGGATCGTTGGCGGAATTATTTAGAAACCTCGGGTATGAGTTTGTTCGGTCGGTGGTATACGTTTGTTACCACCACTTCTTTTTTTGCCATCAAGTCTGGTTTTATTTTTAAACTTAATGTTTCGAGGTGTTCGTGTTTCTTGGATCTGTCGTCGAGGATCGTACATGCTATGTGCTTCTTAAAGGGGCACTGACACGTCAAAATAATATTTTTTTTTTATTGTCTGAAACGATTGAAAACGATGCCGGGACATTACCCTCAAAATTCGAAACTTGAAAATTCAGTATTGGTGAATTAAAAAAAAACAATTTCCAAATGCCGAATTTGAAGTTCCCGCGCGATCCGCGCCAGTGCAGTGAGTCAAATTTTGCGGTCTCCTGCGACTCGACTTTTTTTCAGACCTCCGCTTCACGCTATGAAGCAAAGCGCCGTTCCCACGGCGACCCCAAGCGAGGAGGAGGTGATATCACGCCGACGCGGGAAAAAAACGGTTTTCTTCCCCGACTCGCCGACGAACGCAAGTTTCCCGAGGGAGGGTACGAATCTAGGAAGCAACATCACACAGAACTCTGATTTCTGGTATTTCAAAAAGAGGGGCCGTAGTGCGTTCGCAATTGCGTTAAAAAACATGTTTTACGATTGCTGTTATTAAATGTTATAGAAATGTCACCTACAAAGCTTCTAAATTTCCTGATTTTTGACGTCACCGATCAAAAGAAGCGAGGAGGTGAGCGCGGGAAATTTAAACGCCAAAAATAAAAAGGCGCGCGCGCGAGCGGGAAAATTTTTTTTCGCGATGCGGTTTTTTTTGCGTGTCTATGACTACAACTTGCATCGTTTTATACAATAAAAAAAAATACGACCTTTGGGTTGTCAGTGCCCCTTTAATTAGTGTTACTATGGTGGGCGGTCTTTTGCTGAAATTTTGTAATGTGGTTCGTATCCTGGAATGCTCGATATGGATTGTGCTTCCTGTAAGATAATGAGGTCAGGTTGATTGTGAGATACGTTGATTAGGGTTTTAAGTGACGCGAGTTTTGTTTTGATTCCTTTGCAATTCCATTGCCAGACTCCAAGGCTGGGCTTGCCTTAGCACGTCGTTGTCGGCGTCGCGGCATTGCGTGCCCATTGATTGGTCAGGGATGAAGGTGTCCTGCGGTTCGACAACCCGGTTGGGTATTTTACGTGGTCGGGACAGAATTGCGTGTTCTAAGGCTTCGCTTCTGTGACTATTGTCCTGAAGTATCGACATCATGCGGTCGAGTTTATTGTTGAAAAAGTGAAAAAGTTCAGGGATGGTTTCTTAAGTGTCTGAGGGTACAGGTGAGGGGGCTATAGGGCATTGCGATATGATGGGGATTTCGTTATGGGGTTAAAATGGGTTGAGGGACTGGAAGGTGGCTGGCACACCTTGTGGGGGAGGGAGGGGGTACTTCTTTTCGCTCGTAGGTTGGGCGTTGCACTATGCGAACTTTCGGCCAGGGAGGTAGAGGCAAGGGTTTCTTTCTCGATGCCGGTGTTCTGGAGCGAGACCTCGTCGGGTTTCTGGACCGAGATCTTCTTCGCGGGGTCATCAATCTTCGCCGATCTTGTTGGCGTGGTGTTGTGTCCTGTCGGGTTCGGAGGCGCCTCCTGTATGCGGCTCGCGTCGCGGCAGTGTTCGCCTGTACGCGGATGGGGCAGGTTGGGCCCAATGGCGAGTGCAGACCTCCACAGTTTTTGGATTTTGGATCGCAGCCGTGTGGTTGGTTCTGCTCTTCAAGGTATATTGAGCATTTTTCACATATGAGGGGTGGTGCAGTTCAGTGGGGGCGACATTGGTACTCCGCTTGCTCGTAGAGAACGTAGAATGGAACGTACGTTCCTTCAAAGGTGATAATAGCGGATAAGGACTGTCCCATCATTCTGGCGGTCAGGATCGGGGCTCCGGTTGTGATGAGATGGTGCATCGGAACTTCGGAGGGGGTTCCGCGTTCTATTCCGTGAATGACCCCTTCGCAAGCTTGGGTCGATGTTGCTTCGTAGGCTGCGATTTGGTACGGCTTGTCTTGGAGGCTGACGGTTGTGGTGTCCAGGATCTTGTCTCGAGCGGATTGTCGAAACGTTAACACTGTTATGAGGTTTTGTTGCGGTTTCGGGGGCACCATGATGTCGTTGGTCTCGGTGAGAGTGAGTCTAGCAGCTGTGGCGATGGCGTGCATAACTTGAGAGGGCATAACAGTGCTTATTTGCAGTCCAGACGGTCGATAATATTCGTGGTGGGGGTAGCCGTCTTATTCGTCTTACGGTAAATGGTGGTCCATTTTTCGGTTTCGGCGTGCTGTTGCATTGTTGGGTTAGACAATCGGAGTGTTGCCTTTTCCGTTTTTGCCCCGGTAGTGGCGCGTTAGAGGAGCACCGGCGCCGAAGCGTCGCACAGCGCTTGACTCGGTCCTCAGCGTTAGGCTTCTCTGTCGGTCCTCATGGATTTGGACCCAGAAAGCGGCAAAAAATGGTCCACCTTGGGCTGACTTGGGGTCATCGGGTTTCCAATGTCGTTGGCCGTCGATCGTGACTGTTTACGATGTGAGGCGGGTTCTTGACCTGTGGAATTTGAGGAAATACGCGGAGCCGTTGGGGTGACATGCGTCAGAGCTGGGAAACTTCTTCCTTCACCTGCAAGACCCACGCTTGCCTCCTCAGTTTTCATCTTAAAAAAAAAAAAATTCTTTTTTTGAGTGACCTACTAACAACTTGGCCGCCTTCTTAGTGGTGCTTTTATCAATGTCAGAAAGTAGTATAATTGTTCGGATACGGTAAACAAATTGAAAGTTAGGACAAACCAATGGTAGCAACACACATTCTAAATTAGTGCTCGTCATCAAAAATATATAGGCTAACATTCCCACAAATCTGTTTTAAATGATTATGCGTCAGTTGAAGGCGTGTCCTGGGTGCTGCGTTATATAAATCAGAAGGATAAAACAAAAAATAACGCCTACTAAACCTACGCGCAAGTAGACGTGGCTTAGTGGCGCTGGTGAATATACCATTTACGAACTTCCAGGGATCTCCTGTTGTGCAACGTGTCCAATTTCACGAGGTCACAAATCCTTTTGTAAATGGAGAAATAATTTAAGAGAAAATAACGGTCACACAATACACGAATGAATTTACGTTGAAGACGCTCAATTACACTAAAATTAGTCACGATACAGTTCCAGACAGTTGAGGCTTATTCGACACGACTACACACCATTAAGAAAACAAACGTAAAAAAATGGTGTAGAAAAACTGCGTGTAATTCGCGTAATAGCTCCCAGAACTCTAAAGGGAGCATTCGTAATCGTAGTTTCGTGATAATTGAAATTAATGGCAGCATTCATACAAACTCCCAGATCGGGGACGAACTCAACACGAATAATATCGGTGAAATCAAATGTATGCGAAAAATTCGTTATTTTACGCTTTATATATATATATATATATATATATATATATATATATATATATATATGCGTGCGTGCATGCGTGTGTGTGTGTGCGTGTGCGTGTGTGTGTGTGTGTGTTTGTGTGTGTGTGTGTGTGTACTTTCGGAGTTACTATACTATTAAGTATATTGTAAATGTTACGACAGTTTCGCCGAGCGGCTCGGCTTCGTCAGGGGATTTATTTATTTTTAACAGAATATCTACAGCGCTTCGAGGGCATTATCGTAGGAACACACACACACAAAAACACAAAATGGTGACTTGTCCGCACAATTAGTTATACAGCCGAGAAACAAATACACTATTACCCGAGGTGCTTACCACTTCCACTGGCAGCGAATTCCAATCTTATCGTTTTTACAAAAAAAAAGGAATTGCAGAAAATGTTTATCATGATGTAGAAAACCCGAGACTGTGGTAAAAGCAGGGAAACTTGGTCGAAGAAGAAAGACAGGGGAAAAGAACGTCTCAAAGTTGAGTTTGAGACGTTCTTTTCCCCTGTCTTTCTTCTTCGACCAAGTTTCTCTGCTTTTACCACAGTCTCGGGTTTTCTACATCATGATCAACATCCACCAGCTCGCCTGCGCACTCACTGTTTTTTCAGAGAATGTTTGTTTTATAGGGATATTCAAAACCCTTTCTAGAGTTATCACACCTTACTGAAACGTACGTTGGTCCCAAAAGATACTCATTCTTATTAATAGCAATATCGTTATAATAAATGAACTAAAAAATTTCACTTTTAATTTTTGCCTTCTTCGTAACCGAAGAAACAGGAAAAAAACGGACAAAACTACAAGTTTCAAGTGTTTTGTCGGTTTTTTTTTTTTTTTTTTTTTCGTGTCTCCGGTTACGATGTAAATTCTTCACCAGCTCGCCTGTGCTTTTACCCTTTCTTCTTTAATTTTTGCCTTCGAATGCTCGAAAGTTCCAAACCGAGATGACATGCATGTTTGTGTGTGTAGGCGTTGTATGGAGATATATTAGGGGGAACTTTTTAGGTGAGGACAACAAACCGCGCAGAGCAGTAAGCAGCCAATTGAGCGAGAAAGACGTGACGTCAGGAAAAGTAAAAACTAAAAAGATAAATAAAATAAAGCAAAAATATGGAATCAGAACCAGGCGTCCATGTATAGGGCGAAAAAACTTTGCTCGAGCGCGCTCCCACGATAGGGCGGCGGGGTTCAAAGCTAACGAGGCGTATAGGAGATCTTCGACACTGCGGTGGGTACAAGAGGTAATAAACGGACGGCACAGGCCCTGGGACGACATCTTCGCTACTAATTGCACGTAAAGCTAAGACGGTGTAGGCATCCGCTCTCCTGCGACGGTCACCCCGCCTCCCCTCGGACACCGCACGCCGCGGAAGAGAGGGGAGAAAGGAGCGGATCGCGGGGCAAGGGAAGGGGGGGGGGGGGGGGGGGGTGCTTTCGGATAGTTGTCAAGACGACGTCGTACCCGACAGTGAATCAAAATACAAATTGAAAAGATAAAACACAAAAATAAATACAGATGCCTACGGTCAAGACAGAGTAACGTTGCGTGTAGCAGGACAGCATAGTGCGGCAGGCAGATTTTCATCATATTTCAATCAAGGATAACAATATTAAAGGTTCTCGTATATGAGTGGTAAAGATGAGCAAAACGGGAAACAGTGGCTACAGAAGCGCGTGTAGAAGGCTTACTGTTTCGTACACACAACAACAAAAAAAAAAGAATGAAAAGAAAAAGAATCCATGGTCCAATTCCAACTGCAAATACAGTGCCACTTGGTCAGGGTTAGTAATGATGTCTCCTGTGTATTGTTAATTCTTAGACAACGTTTTAATCGCTGCAAGTGTCCCTCGATTTTCATTTATTCCCTTATCAATTGTGTTGAATGGGCATATGAGATAAGATTCGCGCTGCTCCCGTTCGCGATTTGACTAAAATCCGTTTTCAAGGACCGTTACCGACAGTTTGTCGAATGAATAGTTTGGGAGGCTAAGGTGTTTTGAAAGAGGTAGGTTTGGGAGCAATTTTGAATGAGCTTCGTGATTATTAAAGCGTCACCTGAATGCTGTGCTCGTTTGCCCTATATATTTCATTTTGCAGGCACTACACTCAAGTAAAAAAACCACATCTGATGAGTCACATGTGTGGTTCCCTCGAATTTTTAAGGAGTATTGCGATTGTGTGCTGCTATAGCGCTGCTAGTATGTTGCATTCGTTTACAGACCAGTCATCCCGGTTTCGTGCACGACCTGCATTCGTCATTTGACGATGACGAATTTAGTCAAGAGTTTACAAGGGTGTGTCTCTTAGGTTACGTGATCGTCTGTAGACCACACCAGGCGCGGACGGAAACGCACGTTTAAGACGTTCGCTTTGTTCTAGAATATTAGAGTGCCGTCTTAGGATACTGTTTACATTAGGAAAGTTCGTGCTGTTAGTTAGACATAGATTCGTGCGTTGTAGGTCGGATTTGGGGGAGCGGTTCGCAATTAGGTCCTGGCGTTTCAATTGTTTAGCTTTCTGAATTACGTCGTCAATTACACGTAATGGATATGTTGTTTCTCCAGCATCGTGTTTAGGATCTGGGCGCTCGCATCAAAATCTTCCTCTTTAGAGCATATTCGTTTAAAACGATGGGCTTGGCTCTAGGGGACGCTGTTTTTAGAATGGCATGGGTGGTCGCTCTGGTAATGAAGACAATGTTGTCGATCTGTCGGTTTCCAGGAGAGATTTGTGAAGCGTTTACCATTTTCGATTTCTACAGTTACATGTAAGAAGTTGATATACGTTTGAGAGTAGGCGTAAGTGAAGTGAATGCTCGGGTGTACAGAATTGTAACAGTCTACGAAATCCAGCAGTTCCTCCTCGCTGTGTGTCCAAATAAGAAAGATATCGTCTATATATATCTAGTACAAAGTTGGCGTTGAGGGGAATTCAGAAAGAAATTTGGACTCTATAGCTTTCCATAAATAAGGTGGCATAACTGGGAGTCATCTTAGTGCCCATAGCGGTTCCGCCGAGCCTTCGAACTCTCCGAGAGTTGACAATTTTCAACCACTTTAACCACAGTAAACAACTTAATATCATCAGCAAATAACTGTGCACGCTTATTGCAAGAAGCGAGATCATTCACAAACATTTAAAACAGCAAGGATACTGGCTTGGGGCACACCATAAGTGGATAAAAAAGGAGCAGATAATTGACCGGATACTTCCACAAAGTTCACTCGATGAGATAGCCAGCACTACACTCTAAAAAAAGCCCGTGCGTCTTCTTTCCCGCACAACACTTGGAGAGCCAATCACCGCAACATACGGAGACAGCTCAGCCAATGACGATGCCAAAACATATCTTTAGACCAAAAAACGCAGTCTGAGTTGTGACATTAAGCAATGCAAAACGTCACGCTTGCATTGCTTAATGTCACAACTCAGACTGCGTTTTTTGGTCTAAACATATGTTTCGGCATCGTCATTCGCCGAACTGCCTCGGTAAGTTGCGGTGATTGGCTCTCCGAGTGTTGTGCGGGAAAGAAGACGCACGGGCTTTTTTTAGAGTGTAGAATGTTATAAAAAGATAGCTATAGAATGCTATAGAGAGATAGCTGTCAAACGTTATAAATAGATAGCTATCGTATGCTATAGTTTGTTCACGGATATATATGCACGAGCTGTAGCAAACACTTCGATCAAGGCCACTGCGAGATTTTGCTTATTTTAACATATTAATTGAGGGAGGCCAGCGGAAAACTTAACAAAGTCGTCCGCTGCAAATGTATTCGTCGGATTATTTCCTGTTTGGGGAGCACCCAATCAGTGAACTCTCTCAGACAAATTTATTGATCTTTATTTCAAGATTAATAAGTCCGATTATAGTCGGTATTCGGGTTTGCACTAAAATGTTTTGTTGTTGTTGTTGTTGTTTTTTTTTTTTTGGGGGGGGGTACATTTTTGGTAGCGTGTTGGCCGTATGGTATTGCCTCACGGTTGCCGACCTCTGCTTTAAAACAACACGAATAATAAAAATTCTAAGAAAAATAAATAGAGAAGAATTCACTTTCATATTGTTTTATTATTCATGAATGAAATTATGTTTCTTTTTGAACTAACGACTTGTCATTTTTAATAGATGTAAAAGATAGACAACCTAATGACCTAGCTCGGACTGTAATCCAGGTGCGGACTATCTAAGGAAAACATAGTTTTAGCCAAACTTACCCCTGCGCAATATACACACGGCACAGACTATGTGGTACGGGAAATACGGTAGATGTTTGTAATTATTATTAGTATTATTGTTTACGCAGGGACTTAGTCGTGTTTGGTTTAGCAAACGAGGAACTAACACCACCCGATTAGACTCTGCTAGCTTTACACCGCTCATCAAAGGAAATAAATTAAATCAATCAGACCCCGTTCCAAGAAGCCTATTCTAGACTACCGGTCTTCACATTCCAAAGTTGTAAAGAGAGGGATTGCTGTCACGTGTCTTTCTTCGGCTCTTAAGAAGTCGTGCGCCCACACGATGAACGACAGTTTCCGGGAGCAGGTAGGGAGACAAAGGACGACGGGTTTTCCAGTTAACCTTTTGACGGAGGTAGCAAATTCCCTTTTGAAGAATGCCAAAGGTGCGGAGAAGGCTAAAAGAAAAATTTACAGAAAACGCATGGTCATCGTTTCATACCTACATCGAATCTCCCACAACCTGAAGAAAGTAGGTGGGAGGTACGGCATAACAGTAGTGTTCTCGGCGCCTCAAAAATTGAGCACAGTGTGTTCTAGGTTTGGTGACGGTGATAGCCGCCAAAAAACCATCTGCACTACAGCGCACCGAAAACGGGACGTGTCATGTGTTTTGTCTGTTGTTTACAAAATCCCCTTACCTTGTAATAAGGTTTATGTGGGGCAGACGGGGAGGTGTCTCAATGACAGGCTTGGAGAGCATTCCTATTCACTGGGGGCCGGGGCCATTTGGCAGAGAATCGCAGTAGATGCGAGCGCGTGCCGGATTTCGGTAAAGTTGCTGTCCTGGACAAACACAAGGAAAAAACAACAAGAAAGATTATAGAAGCATTTTTTATTTCCAATTTGAGGGATCTATGTGTCAGCGCTACGTCGGTGGCTTTGTCAGATAAAGAGGTTTGCTTTTTGCAAACAAATATGAAGTGTGTTTTTTTAGGCTATTCAGAACTTATGTCAGTGTTGTGCTTGATAGATGAGTAGGTGGTTGTTGTTGGTATGTTATCTGTTTTGCGTATGCTGTTTTCCTTTAATCGTTTTTCAATTAATAAAACTTCAGTTGCGAGTACAGCTTCGTCCTGTCGTGCTTGTTCCTTCTCATTGTCTTCTGTTTTAAGCTGTTTTTCACCATGAATAACGATACCAACTCACCCAAATCACTGCCTTCCAATGTCATAACAAGCTTATTGTTGGTGTGCACCTGTTGTAAAAGCCTAATCAAATGTGCATTTAAATCATACTCTCTCAGCTGTTCCCAGAAGTTTTCTTGACTCGCATTCTTGTACGCCCCTTTAATGGCTACAATGCTATATATAACGGTATTTTACTCATCCGTGCCACCTCTATACATTGAGTGACAATGAATAAGTTATCATCTAACCTTCTATGTCCTCGGAACCCGTTCTGTAGCTCACCTGAATGTTTCGGCTCATTCTTCCATTCTTCTTTTTAGTACCTGCATCGCTAGTCTGTACAGAACCGAAGTCACTGTTATTGGGCGGTATGATGTTATGCTATCGTTATTTCTCTTGCCTTTATATATATATTAATATCATTCTGCTTAGTCTTCAATTATTAGCTGCCTCTCCCCCCATTATTTGATCAGTTGCCTGTCTTAACTTTAATTTGCTTTTTTGTTCCTAGTGTCTTGATTAGTCTCATTCCTGTGCCATCTGGGCCTGTCGCCGTTTCAGCGGGTACTTTACTTTCTGCTCTGTCCCATTCCCTCGTGGTCGTCTTAGTTGTCTCATTGGCGTTCTCGTCATGTGCCGTGTTGCTGTTTGTGTTCTGTCCAATCTCGTTCGGCTCAAGTTCTGCGAATATTTGCTGGATTGTTCGCCTAATAAATTCTCTTGCCTCCTCGCCCTCTACACTTATACGCTCTTGTGTGGTAAATGAACAATGGAACCCTTTTGTTTTTCTTCCCTGTGAATTAATGTGCTCCCTAGAACCTTTTTGCTGTATTTCTGTCATTTTAATTTAACTCCATCATCCACTACACTCCAGCTTTACCAATATTGGGCTGGATTAGAGCAGATGCCTCACTTTTTTTTTCCTGAGATGTATTCCGTTTCGATGCTACCTCAGAGGGTATGGTCCCCCTTTTCTTCGCCCATCTATGTTCCCTTGAGGCCTCCTGTCACCCTGCTATGGCCGCCTTAACCTCACTGTTTTACCAGCTGGTGTGTGTGTCCTCCTTCTTCCTCTTTGTTTGATTTTGAACCTCTCTAACTCTTTTTTAAAAGTGTTTACTAAATCGTCATATGTTCATTCTTTCTCCAGTTGTCTGGATACTATAATCTCAATTCATTTTGATACTTCTTGTAGTTGGGCATCGTTTAGGGTCGATATGCGTTCCCGTTCAAGAATTTGTTTCTCTGATTCTGCTGTACCAAACTTTATTTTAAGTCGCTTATGATCACTTCCTAAGCTTTTCGTGCCTTCCTCATATATTTCCATGTGTCCTAATCTGTTATACAATTCGCTAGACATTAGACAGTAATCAACTGTTGAACGCGAATTGTTTTCCCACGTTATTTTTTCGTCGCATTTTTCTTGGGCGTTAACAAGCACTAGATGAAGAGCATCGCAGAATTCTTGTAGCATCCTCCCTATAAAATATGTATATCCGTCGAAATCTTCAAGTGTGCATTCATGTCTCCTAGGATAAGTAGTTTCCGAATAGCTCCAATTTCTCTAACATCTTTGTAAAAACACGTCAAGCGCTGTGCATTTTCCTTCCGTGAATCCGTTCCGGTTTTCAGATATACAAATCCTATGAGCGTGTCTAAACCTCTGACATTACCTTTTAGCCACATGTGTTCTCTGCAGTTTTCCCTCGTCCTTTCCCAGCCCGGTCCTTTTATTAGCGCTTCCAATCCACCTCCTTTCCGTTTCCCTTCACATCGATTGCATCCCACCCAGAAATAACCTACCAAGTAGAGTGTTTCCTCCATATCTCTAAGATGCGTCCCTGCCAATCCATACGCTGCAAAATCTTCATCATTTAATTGTTCCGCAATCCCTTTCCACTTCATTCTATTTCTGCTTCCCTGCATGTTTATAAATCCTATATTGAGCTGCTTCTTTTTCCTTCTGCGAGGCTTCCTCTCAACCTTCTTATTTACATCTAAGCCAGCTACTGGAGAGCTCTGCAGGCTCCTAAAGAAGCCTTTGGTATAGCACCCATCCTTCGCCCCACCCGCATCCCCGTCAGCTCCTCATAGTGGATGCCGTCCCGGCTGAACGTTAGCTTTGGGAAACACTAACACTGACCCCGTAACGAAGGCAAAAAGAAGCAGCAAAAAATAAAGGAAGCGAAAGAGAAAGCCAAAACAGAAAAGTGAAGAAGTCAGCGTTAGCGTTACCCAAAGGGGACGTGTGTGGCGTTTCCCAAGGATCATGCTAACGGATTCCGTAAGGATCCACCAATGGATCTTCCTTTAAAACGGGACACTGGCTAGAGATTTAACTTCTGTACTACTCAAATGATTGCAATGAAATTTTCAGGGGGATATTTAACATAAGATGTAGGTGTATTGTGCAAACCTTCAGCTCTCTAGGACAATTTCACGTGCCTGCAGAAGAAGATGTGTAACTTTTTTTAAAGAAATCTATGATATGCAAATGAACCTATTAAGCACCATTTTGACTGCTTGAATATGAAGTTTTGGATGTGGGACTTCAGGCTATCTAGTTTTTATAACTCAAATGTAAATATTTTAGGAAAAGTCATTGCCTCAAAATATGAGATGCATATCTGTTCTATGTAAATTTTTGAAAACAGTTTTTTTTTTCTCAATTAGGATTTCAACTTAAAAAAAATAAAGTAGATAACCCGATACCCCAGTAAATTTCAGCTCAGATACATCTTGATTGTGGTATCAGAATACTTTTACTTTCGAACAAAAGATTCCTTTGTATGAAATTCGCAGCCAAAAGTGGAACTGAGAAAAATGCATTCGAACATTGAACTCCTTTACTTTGTTACTGCCTCACAATGTGTTGAAAATATTTTAGATCAACGTAACTATTTGGCATATGGTTATCAAATTCATTGTTAGGGTGTATAATTAGTATCTAAAACCGAAAAACTCAAAACTGAAAATAAGGTTTTAAAAAAAATTTGAAATTTAAGCTAATGTCCCCCCTAATTCTATCCGGCTTCTGTCGCACGAAGACCGGCGTCGGCTTGCCGCTTCATGCACCGCATTTCGGTCAGCCGAGCTAGACGCCGCTTCCGCTCCTCTGTCTCGTTCGCCCGCCTTGCACGCTTAGCTGCGGCATCCGCTGCCTGACGCTGCTTTCGCTGTTCACCGGTTTCCTGCGCGTGCATTGGCTTCCGCCCTGTGACGTCGCCTCCCTCTCGTCTTTGTCCTTCACTACTCTCCTCCTCTCTACGCGGCGCGCTTCCCTTTCCACTGTTTTGTCGGCAGACGGGCGCCGTCAGCTTTTCCCTGTCTTGTGGGTACTAATGCTAACGCATTTAAAAAAAACTCTGTATCTGTCAGGTGCATTGACGGGGCACTAACTCGCTTGCTTTCCCCTTCCTTTCTGATACAGAATGTATCGTAAAATTCTAAGGCAGTCTTAACTACGTATCTCCCGAGAAATCTTGTGTCTGCTAACTCTGGGCCAGATGGGCAAATATTCCAGTGCACTGCCAGATTGCCCGGCGGGGACTGTTTTACTGACCATGCATGTTACTTTGCTACCATTCATGACCATGCATGTTATCGTGCTTGTTTGTTAGCTTGTTATCAGCGACCCGTGGAATGGAATGTTTTGGCGAGTGCCGAAAATGACCCGCGTCGACATGAAGCGCGCTCGACAACGCGAAACAGCGAAGTGTCCGACTAACAGCTATCGCTGTAAAAAAAGATAAAAACCGCAGTAACGGGATTCGAACCCAGGGCAGTGGCGTTGGAACCCGACGCGCTAACCACTTAACAGCAGGGCTTTTTTTATTATTATTAATATTATATTTGCATGGAAAACAAAAACGAGACGCACAATCTAAGAAATGCCAGCGCGTCTACTTACCCGCAAAACACTCGAAGAGCCAATCTCTGCGATTGACGAAATCAGCTCAGCAAATGATGAGGCGGAACATCCTTTCAGACCGAAAAACTAACTCTGCGCTGAGGCATTACGCAATGCAAGCATGACGCTTTACATTGCGTGATGCCACAGCGCAGACTTAATTTTTATTGTTAAACAGATGTTCCGCCTCATCATTCGCTGCGCTGATTTCCTAGATCGCAGAGATTGGCTCTTTGAGAATTTTGCGGTTAAGTAGATGCGCAGGCATTTCTTAGAGTGCATATGAGCCGCAGGGACTTCGCCGCGTTGCTCGGCAAACCTAGGGTTACGACTTACGAGCCTGCGTGCCGCTATTGAGGACCGCTCACGTAGGTGTGTTGAGAAAATGTACCCAGGAAGTTTTCCACTGGCTACTACCGCTTATTAACCTGTTTAAAAAGTTGGTGTATTGTCCCGGCTTTCTAAATCACGTTTTACTTTTTCCAGGAACTACCTGAGCGTAAAATCAGATCGAAAACAACGTCTCGTTTACGTCTTTTCCCATAGAAAAGTTGCCAAATTTCAAACGCATTTAGAATAACCTTCCACTCTTTTTTTAGCCTTATATTTGCAATATCGGTGTTTCAGAGACTATACCGAGTTTATATCTGAAGTCGCTTTCATAGCAATTGGCTAGTTTTTATTTTATTTGAAGAAAACGAATTTCCCCATTTAACGTCTTGAGGGGTAGCAGCGCCTACCGAGAGATGCCGTAACTGGGTTCCTGGCCTTCATTGTTGGGATTGATGAAACACACGTACGCACCTTTGCACTTCCATACACAACAAAGCAAAACTGACACGGCATTCTGAGCATCGCCGCCGGGGAGCGATTCCCAGCATAAGGTGCCCATCATGACGTCTCCAACACCTTAGCTATGGCAACTACGTTCGAGTAGTGAAAGACATCGTCAACGTGATCTTTATGGGACTGCTTCGCTTTCTCAAGTACCGTGACAAAAACCTCGGCAGCCACTGGCTACTAACTTGTGGATGTACACTCAACTGTAAACCCTAAAAAAAGCCGTTAAAGCTGTTTGGAAAACACAATAAAGCTCTAATTGATTGATTGATTGATTGATTGATTTTTTTCGGTCGTTTGAAATAGCAATGAAACGTCCCCATAGTCACAGGACAATAACAAGAAAACACAACTGACAGCAACTTGTATCGACCGGTGTCAAAGCGAGAGTGAAGAACACATCAAGTTGGGCGCCCCCTGTGCCGTCACTTAACGAGACGTTCCAAGAGAATCCTGGAAAGCTCTACGGACGGCCCGCGCCATGGCCACAGGAACACATGTGTTAGGTTTTCATCAGACTGTCAGAAACAGAACACGCCAAGGAAGCTCGCGTCTATTCCTCCGAAGACTATACGAGTGGTTTTTACTTGTCGTTTAACGTGAAGTTGTTCAATGTGGGGGAGCGGATCAGGCTCACGTGTCCTTTGCGACCCCCTGGCATATTTTTATAGTAAATGTGCACGTCAGTTACACACACCGGACTCACGTATTCGGCAGGTGTTGCATAATTCACTCGCGCCGGGGGTGTGCACGCGGTTTTCCGTTGGATGTATTACGCCAAATCTCCTTTACCGCGGCGTCTATCTTCCAACGGTCCTCGTCCCATTTGGGTCCTTCTTTTATTCGCGCGTTCCTCAAGATTTCCCTCGGGGAACGCGTTACTCCCAGCACATAATCGGGAAGCACCGCTACAAAGTCTCCCCGAAATTGCGCTTCCAAGTCCCCGAAGCCGTCTAGTAAATAATCCTTTACTGCTGCTTTCGTAAGACTCGAGGTGCTCCGAGAGAGTGCCGCCCCTTTGCATAATGGCCAAAATAGCCCCTGTGTGCCTCGAAGGCAAACCATTCTTGGACACGTCGGGATGCCCAACTCGAAAGGTTCCTTCCTCTCTCGACAGTCTTCTCTCCGCTAACGAATCTTCCCATAAATTGAGCGCAGCTTCCGGTTACACCGTAAAAAAGCGTATATTGAGGCGCGCTCGCGATGGGCTTAGATCCCAGCAAGTCTTTGACGAACCCCACAACACACGCTCGACCGGTTACCAGCGCGAGAGCGGTGGGAGCTGTGATTGGACGAAACAAAGGTGACATTAAAAAGCGGGGGAAGAAAAAAGAAGCACGTTTCTTCTCCATTTGCATTTGCATGAAGCGGCTCTATGCGCCTAACTGCCGTCCAAGAGTCTTCCATTAACGCTGTAAACGAGCACCAAGACGGGCACAATTTTGCAAATAGGAATGGGGGGGAAAAAGTTGAACGAGTCGAGCACGAGAATTAGCCCCATGCTCAACCCCCGGCTGAGAAAATCGGCTCAGTTTAGGCGTGTTGCTGTAGTTGCTCGCGCGAATCAGACAGTTTGGCTCCGCATCATCTCTCTCTTTTTTTTTTTTCTTCTTCTTTTTTTTTTTTGGGGGGGGGGGGGATTATAGTGTGGGAGGGCCCCTATCAGAGTCGAATGGGCAACTTGGTTAAAGGAAGGAAAGGGAGAGTGAAAAGTTCAATTTGCAGCAGTGAGCCTCTCCGCGTAATCACACTATTTACTCTGCGAGCTTTTATTTTCCGATCGCTGCCCACCGACGTCTGGGGATGCAATTAAGATTATCAGATGGTTGGGACGGCGTCTTGGCGACGGACTCGAACAGGCGCCGCGTTTGGTTGGCCGATAGCCATGAGATGGGCTTCGGGCAGACTGCGAACGCTGACGAACTAAAGATGCGCTCGAGTCATGGAAGATAAATGCTACCGACGACCGTAATCTAGTGTTGTTCTCGTCAATCGTACTCTGCCTCGCATGGTCGAAAAAGTATAGCACCGAAGGGGACTGAAGTGAGGAAAACAATATACTGCAGTCCGGCAGCAATATAGTGGCGAAAGTTGAGATAAAATTTCCCTGATATCAATCACACCGCACCGGTGTGATTGATCTCGTGAGATTGGGCAGAACTATTAACTGAATTTTCATGCGAACGCCGCAAATTAATGAATGCTGGACTTCTTTCGATGTTCCGTTAGCGAGCTTGAACCAGTATTGCAGCACGTGATCCCTCAAGTTTTGTCTCCGAGAATAAGAAAAATTGCTGTCGTTTCGATTACTTTAATAACAGGGTCGAACATATCTAGAAAAGTTGCCTATTATAGCAATGAAGACACATAGGGACACACTTCCGAACTCCAGTACAACGCACACATTATCGCGCGTCGCATCCATCCGCTTGGAACAGAATAGTCAATGTTCCATTACCGTGCGGCTTCGTGAGGGCAACGTTGCGCAAGAAACTGGATTGCCACACAGTGCAAAGGAAATGCAGCTATGAAAAAAAGGAGCGTGCCCCTAAAGCGTCCTCTTGGAGAACAGATCTCGTCTTTCCTTGGAGCACAAGCGCCCGTTCAGGTGGACCGAGGAAGCGAACTCATCCATCATCGAGGGCCGAGAACTCGCGAAGAAGGCGCCGTCCATCGCCACGGTCCGCCGTGGCCTTCTTGCCAGCCGGCCATTGGCCCAAGAAAAGATAAACTTAAACATCGATCCAGTTGGCTTAGCCAGTGCCCAGCTTGACCTCGATGCCACGTTTATTTCTGACGGTTTGGAAGCTAGAACGACTCCGCGGTGGCCACGTTTGCTTTCGCGGGGTTTCGTTACTTTCAAGACGAACAAATAATATACGAAATTGTTCCTCTTCCAGTACTTCGGCTACTTTTGTGGGCACATCGGAACAAATATACGAGCATCATCGACACGTTATTAAACGAAACCACAGTCATTATTTTAAATCAAGGGTCTCCACACTCCGGCCCGCGGGCCAGATTCGGCCCGCGTTAGCTTTCCGACCGGCCCGCGTGTGGCCGCAGTCTTTCCAATAACACCAGGCCCGCTTCCCTCTTCCAGCAGACCCGCTACTAGCGATGCAAAAGAAGTGCGCGTAAGAAACGGCGCCGCGACGCGCTTCAAATGCGCCAACGAAAAAGAACGAGAGAAACTCCATTGCATTGTAATGCAGGTCCTCTCGCCATATTATGAATTAAACATTGTCATCACCAGTATTACCATTCTTAGTTCCCTGCTTCATGTATGTTTATAGACGTTTTTCGTTTCCTTTCGTTCTCAGTCACCCTGGCTCCATATCTGGCATGCGGGATAAAAAAATAATAAGACATTGCAAGCTGGAATTTGCGAGGAAATATAGGTGGGGCAAAACAAGAATGTGTGACAATCACGCATTTTTCGTGAACACCTCCCAGCGGCGTGGAGAGACCAAAACGATGTTTAAACGCATACCAGAAATTACAACATTCAAGATGGCTGCGCCCTTGTGGAAAACGTGTATAGGCCTGTTCAATTCGCCTGAACTAGCTGAACAAGTTCATCAGTGCAGGAAATAGCGCATTCGATTCAACCGGAAGTAGCACAGCCGCTGCACTGGCGCGT
This sequence comes from Ixodes persulcatus, assembly GCA_013358835.2. Taxonomy (NCBI): domain Eukaryota; kingdom Metazoa; phylum Arthropoda; class Arachnida; order Ixodida; family Ixodidae; genus Ixodes; species Ixodes persulcatus. The sequence continues at coordinate 2,864,787 of JABSTQ010011052.1, forward strand.
TCGATTCATCCCAGTTCTCAACGAGTTCAGACACAGTTCCTCGAAACCGTGTACCGGCTCCGAAGTCAGTTCAGCGTTCGTGCAGAAGCAGACGAGAGCAGATGCAGAAAAGCAATTGACGAGAGCAGACGAGAGCTGACGACTCTCGCGGTGCCATTTCTCGGAGCTCTTGCTCTAATATCTGCCACGTTTAACAATAGCGCCGAGACGGAGGCTGCATTTCCTCTCATTGATGAAAATGATGTACCCCTGCGTGGACCCGGATGCGATACCCTAACGGACGGTAGGAATTAGCTTGAATATCATATTTTGAAAGCATGTTACGCACCTGCTCTCGCAGGTTTGGCTCCCTGTGGTAAGTGTCGAAAGATGGGCTCATGTAAATTGTTTCTTTTTGATGCTATGTGCGTATTCACAGTGCTGATATTCTTTTCAATCGAACTCATTAAACCGTGAAGAATTTAATGTAGAATACGACGTAGCGTGCAGAAACATGAGTGAACAGATGCAGACGACACCCTGCGCTTCCGCTTCCGCTCCAGTTCTGCGCCGGCGCTGCACGACTCCTGCACTCCTCTGAACTCGGTCAGAACTAGTTCAGAACTTTCTGGCAGAATCGAACAGACCTATAGTTTCTGTACGAACCTGTTAAAATTACATTTCATTATTATATACAGTCGCAATCAAACTTAACTGGAATGCTCGACCGCGGGTCTTTTTCCGCGGGGCGACAGCCTGACGGCAGCCGATGGTGTCAATTGGTCGCGTGGCGGCGGGCCCACTTCAAAACGTGGGAGGAGCGCGGTAGGCCCTCAGATCAAATGCTTAAAAAAAATAACATGCGCCGCTTGTTTTTTTTTTATTATTTTTTTGTATCTTTATTCTGGACTTTTCATTACACAGCTCGTTTCCCCGACACACACAAAAAAATAATAATGAAGATAAAATAAAACCGTTCTGACTATTGCGTTTATTCGATACAGCTTGTTTAACGTTATCTGATGCAATACCTGCCCGAGCTCGGAGTGTACTGTGCGCCCCCCCACCCCCTCTCCCGTCCCCGCGCTGAAATGGGCCCGCCACCGCGTGACCAATTGATACCATCGGCTGTCGCCAGGCTAGCGCCCCTCGGGAAAGAAAAAAAAATCACTCGTTCGAGCGTTTCAATTAAGTTTGAATGCGACTGTACAGTCCCGAACAAAAGAAACGCGAACGACAGAGCGACAGCCTCTCGCCCCCTTTGCGTCACTCAACGGTTGTCAGAGGAAGCTCACGCGCAGCCTGTAATGTGCTTCGAGAATAATGACGGTGCTAAGTGGACGACCCTTTCGATAAATTAAATTCACGTCTAATTGCTCGTCTTTCACCCCATCCGGCACAAATCTCGAAGTTCATAATGCAGCATGCCCGTTTCGGATGCCCAGTGATGGCACATAAAATAAGCCGGCCTCATGTCGACATTACAGTAATATCACGACTTGCAAAGAAGTGTGCGGCTGATGAAATAATATTTTTGTGAAAAAACGGTTAAAGTGCAGGCGAGCTGGTGTAAGTTATACATGATGATTGAAAACCTGAGACTGTCGTTTGAAAAACGGAAAATCGTGAAGTAGGAAGAAAAAGGGACAGACAACGTCTCAATAGGAATGAGACGTTGTCTGTCCCTTTTTCTTCCTACTTCACTATTTTCCGTTTTTCAAACCACAGTCTCAGGTTTTCAATCATCATGTATATTTTTGTGTCATCACGGGACATTCGAAATGCCTCTGCTACATTGCCAACATGACGAAGGCTTGGCGATTAGCACCGCACGTCGGGGTAAACTGAAAACGTCGACGGAAATTTTATTTACTCAACGGGCAGGCTACTTGTCACCGCCACCACTCTCAAAGCGTGTCACAAGCTCCGCGAGAGCTTCCACTGATGACCGTTCAGTAACGCGACCAGCGCGAGAGGCTGTCGCTCCGACGTTCGTGTTTCTTTCGTTCGGGATTGTCATAATTAGGTAAAAATTAAATTTCAAATTGAAGTAGATGTATTAATCCAACCTATGTTCTTTGTTGTTGTTTCATAGTTACTCTAACATTAATTTTTGCGTTTAAATGCTTATGTAGGTTTTTTATTTCGTTTTTCTTTTTCATTTATATTTAATTTTTTTCCTGGCCCTCGAGACTGCGACACTTCGCTAATCCGGCCCCTTAGCGAAAACGTTTGGAGACCCCTGTTTTAAATGTAAATGTATACTAAAACGAAGATTGTCAATTTTTGTACGTAATCTTGCGTGACGGAATTTCAATAATCGCATTTTGCGAGTTGCCAACTCTGCCTCTTGCGTTCTGGCTTGCGAACAAAGCATGCGCAACAACTTTCCTTCGCGAAATGCCGTACGTCGCACGTGCGTCCGCATCCCAGTGGTTCGACACATTTTTCCAATGTGATAAGCATTGCAGTGGTCTACAGGCGCCTTTCTTATGGTTAGCTTTTTGATATAATAAAATAGTCATATGACAAAATGTAGTTTATTTATTTACGAGTCGAGTAGGGTATATTTATTCGAGTTACTTTCTCCACTCGGAAAGCAGAAAATTCTAAAGCCTTAGAATCTGGCACACCCATGTGCAGCCGCCTTAACTACTTAACGAAAGGATTCACCCAAGATGTTTCGTTACAGCCTTTGAATTAGCAAGCAGCTGCGCTCCAATCAATTGGTCAAAGCCTGTAATTTTATCTCCGGCTACTTTCTGTTCAATTACTCGCTACTTTCGCTAAAGTGGACTTCAATTTCTACACATCTAAAAATTAGTCTCGATTATCGTATTCTTAATGTACAAGAAACAAGTAAATGAGCTTAAACGGAATAGCAAAACGAAAGAACGTGTTCTTAAAATTTTCCAAGTGCAAATGGGATTATATTCATATATGCACGCAGGATGGCAGCACCAAAGTAGATCCATTGGGCATATAATCACTCTATATCTTATCTAAGCTAAAGGTCACTGCCAAGGATGTTAAAACTTCATAGAGCTTGACATTCAGGAACACGTGGAAAGGTTCACGTTTTATAAACGGGAATGAGCCCTTCGCTTAAGAGAGGCAAGTCATGAGCGGCACCAAATTGCAAAAGCAATTAGTACAAGGTTTTTAAAATAGGATTGAAAGACTAGAACACTAATGGACACTCGTCTCAAATAGCCGCTATAATGGGGGAGGGGAACATATTTGGTCATTTGCATCTAAATTTGGCATGTGAACAGCTGCATAAACTGCCTGTAATAACTGAGAACCTCTATTCTGACAAGTTTGCATTATACAGCTTTTTTTTTTTCTAAGCGATTTTATTTATTTTTGTTCTGCGAATTCTGCATCAAGCTGTACGCCCGTTACTTTGCAGAACAAAAATCGCAAAAAGAAAGGCTTCTTTTTGTTTGGTAATACTGGACGGCGCCACCACTATGCAATGAGTTCTTTTCGTCAGCTTCAATATTTTCAAGTAAACGTATTTTATGAACAGTCATGCCAAGCCAAACTGCCGAGAACAGCAGTTAATAACTCGATGAGTTGGGTGAAAACAGAACTGCCCTTACGCCCAATTGTTCGCCCGCTTCAATAATTGAATACATATACAAGTGATAGTATGTCGACCAAGTAGTACGACAACGGTTACTGCCATTCAGTCAGTTCAGAAGAATCAAGTGACTTCAATAGTTGTTGGGGGACTTTAAACGGACACTGAACTAAATTTGTAGTTTGCTGTAGGCTATGTACATTTGCTGAAGGCATCCTTCCAGAGCTTCTGGTACAGTTATGCCTCCCAGAAGCGCTCGACGCTGTCAGAGGTCATTGAAACAAACCTAATAAGGAGTGTACCCATGGCGTAGCCCCTCGTCATTGGAAGGCGAATGAAAACAGCTGTGGCGACACAACTGAATTATGAAGAAGAAGAAAAAAGGGGGGAAAGGGGGGGGGGGGGGTGTAGCTCGGGTGAAATTCTGTCGAATGCGCAGGCACGAGCCTGCAGCTCCGAGAAGTACTTGGTCCCTCGTATTGGCGACGAGAGGTTTTGGTGGCACCAGCTCGCGGGCGCCCTCCTGTAACGCAGATGGTAGGATGCGACCAGACTATGGGCTACGTAAAAGCACGGAGTGTCTATGTTAGTTCGCATCTTTGCCGCTTAAATATTGTTTATTTATTAAAGAAGCGCGCATATTGTTTTTGTGAGGGATCTTTCTAATGAATAACAGCACATCGAAGTTCATTTTTGTATTAGAAAAACTTTAAAATGTTCAAAAACAAGCCCGGAGCCTCACATTACAGCTTGCGCGGTGTGAGTCAGGGCTATTCACAGCCTCTCTGATTCTTGTTTTTTTCCGGATCTGTGGAGGCTACTGTAGAAAAAGGTTTTGTATTAGCCAGAGTAAATGACGTGCTGTTTTCTCAGTTGTGCACACGCGCACAGTTGTGTTGCAAAGCGCCGCACACTTTTTTTTAGCTACATTGAGCTTGCCGATACCGACACTTCTATCCAAGTGTGGCTCGACAGTTGCTGCGGAGCAAATGCTCGTCAGCAACTGACGCTTAGCTCCTCCCGAATCGAATACGTGGCAAAGAAGTTTGTCACATCACGACTTCTGCTCGATAGAAAAGCAGGAATTTTCATAAACTCTTCAATTTTTGGCCATGGCCTGGCAAATTCAGGCGATTGATTAATTTATTCTATCCTATTTTTACTAAGAATTGTTTACAAATTTAAAATCACTCGCTGACAAGCGCATCACGCATTACGCGCATTTGGGTCCGCAAAAGTAAACAACATAAAAACGGTAGTAATTTTTGGAACGCTGAAGTCTCACCGACTTACTAGATTTAAGACTTCGCTCGCGAAGGGGTTTCTCGCGTTGATCGCGTGAATAAGCAGGTATTTAGTTAAAACAACTCAGGAAGCCAGCCACCGCTTCTTCCTGCCAGTTAATTGGAGGATATGTTTGTTTACTGATTTACGAAATTCCGAAAGGAATCAACTCGGAACTAATAAGAGGCCAGCACTCACAGAACACATTAGAACCAACAGGATACACAGAGTCACTTTCACTGAAGTGTTAACTACACACGCGAGAGGTTTTCGAATTTCACTTTCCTATTTTCAGTTTGATGAGACATTCCTTTCTAAGTTTTATTTTGTCCGAAACATAATAAAAAATACACCCTATTCGCTGTGGTAGATATTATAGCGGGATAAAGCGCTGAATATTCTATTTTCATTGTCCAGCTTTTTCTAATTGGGTAGAGAACAGCACACCACCATCCGAACGCTTTGACACCTCAGCGCCAAAAGTGTTTGTTGACACTACTACGCGTGCCACAGTTTCAAGCTTTGGTAAAACGTCCTACTACAAATATCACTTCATCAAATAAACACAGCGCGTTCACCAAATAAACACAAACCCAAATAAACACGAACACTTAACCAAATAAACGCAAACCCAAACAGCGCATGAAGCGAGCTGACGAGCCGAGGGATCCAAGATCTGCGCGTTCTGTCCCTGTCTGTCCTACCCGTGACGTCGCAAACGATGATGATGATAGCTAGAGAAGTGCCCTCTGTAGTTCGCACACGCCGCCAATAGCCACGGTAGAAGCCTCGATCTGAATTGTGTAGTATGGTATGGAGTGCAAAACAGGGGGAAAAGCAGACGACTAGACGAAGGAACAAACACAGCGCAGTGCTTGTGTGCTCATTCTTCTTGTCCTCGGATTTTTTTTTCTGTTTATTTTTTAAGCTATGCTAAACCAACTAGCCCAAATCCACGCCTTGTTGCGTTGTATGTTTGGTAAGACAATAGGAATTTATTCAGTCCCGATGAGCTGACACTCCGCTGTCTAAACAAATATACAACAATAAACACACATTATTCCTGCAGAGATTCTACAACAATCACACTAGTCACTAGTGTGAGTGTTATAGAATGGCTGCAGGAATAATGAAGAAGTGAACGATGAAAACATTTCATTCATTCATTCATTTCGATTCTCTTGCTATTTTGTCTTTGAACGAGGTTTAGGAGGAAAAGCAAAAGGTTCGTCTAGCCATTTTATTGAAGAAAAAAACCCTAGCTTCCTAAATATAAATTATAAGTTACGTTGTCACTGATTGGCGCCCTGTTGATTACATGTACGTTTTAGTAAACCATTTTTTTTTTATAAAATATACTCCGAACATCTTCGTATATTACCGGCTCGGTGCCTTTTTAATTTGACGCCTGGCCGTGACGGAACTGAACAATTCCCTCCTGTGGACACTATCGTCAAAATATCCCCCTGGAAATTAATAGGTCCTAGCAAAGTTCGCTATTTTTGCTTTAAAGTTAACATTCACGGCAGCGGACCCCCTGGTCCGCTGCCGCTTTAATGGAAAGCAAGTTCATGCAAGGAACGTGTCTCTGCACGTAAAATATAAAAAAGAAATAACATATGCATCGGTAAGCCCTGTTAAAATGAGCCGAGGTTATGTTTGGGCGTCTCTTAGTTTCGACTTCAACGCAAGCTGTCCGCTGTTTGTTTGCATTTTGATACAGTTTAAACATACGTCTGCTGACATATAATACTATGATGCACGTTTTCTGTTCGGACGAAAAAAAGTTTAATTTTTATTGTAATGTATTTTCACATAGCTTACGATTCCACGGCAAATCACTCTCTATCTTCTACTTTCCAACTATATATTTCTCTCCCCTCCGCTAGGACGTGATATCCTCTCTACAGAGAGAGGGAGATATTCAGTCTTAATACTACTTCACGTCAGAATTGCTGGGGGAAAATAAACAAACTCAAACTAATATATATATAAATATACTATATACGACTTCTTTTTTTTTTCTTTTTTTTTATGTGGCCCTTCTGTGGGCGCATTCTACCGCAAGCACTGTGTACTCTTCATTCAGAGGTGGACTGCTTAGAAAAACAAAGGCGGACTTGAATCAAACATCCTTCTGGCGGATGCAATCAAAAACCCAAATTTTCATGCAAATTTAGTAAATGAAACTGGGGAGGCTGACGCGGGGACGCCGGATGAAGGAAAAAAACAGAGCCGGGCTAGGGAATGTTTTATTTAGTGACGCGGAAAGTGCGTCGGAATATATTCAGTTGCGGTTGACTGCCCTCCGCTCGACTAGACTTGCGTATTTACTTTTTATTCTTTCAGAGTTGGCTGCATCGTTGATGCTGAGCAGAAACGTTTGAGCATCAACTGCGTCCTTAGTAACCAACCCCCGATAGAGTCGAAGGATTGTACCTCAAGACCATGCAGGTTTGCAGCATACTAGCAGCAGTAGCAGCGCGAACCCACGAAGTAAACATTGTGAATGCAAATCAGTCAGCTAAAATGCCATATTCCATGACCATGACGAAGGAAAACAAACGCAGATCACCCGAACCAGGCGGAGTTTATTATCTTAACTGCGCACCAGTCGCCTACACTCTAAGAAATGCCTGCGCGTCTACTTACCCGCAAAACACTCGAAGAGCCAGTCTCTGCGATCTAGGAAATCAGCTCAGCGAATGATGAGGCGGAACATCCGTTCAGACCTAAAAATGAAGTTTGCGCTGTGGCATTGCACAATGCAAAGCGTCATGATTCCACATTCTAAAAAAAATGTCTGTGCGTCTACTTTCCCGCAGAACACTCGGAGAGCCAATCACCGCAGCTCACGGAGGCAGCTCAGCGAATGACGATACAGAAACATATGTTTAGACCAAAAAGCGCAGTCTGTGTTGTGACATTAAGCAATGCAAGCGTGACGTTTTGCATTGCTTAATGTCACAACTCAGACTGCGGTTTTCGGTCTAAACATATGTTTCGGTATCGTCATTCGCTGAGCTGCCTCCAAACGTTGCGGTGATTGGCTGTCCGAGTGTTGTGCGGGAAAGTAGACGCACAGACTTTTTAGAGTGCATTGCGTAATTCCAGAGCGCGGACTTAGGTTTTTGGTCTGAAAGGATGTTCTGCCTCATCATTCGTTGAGCTGATTTCGTAGATTGCAGAGATTGGCTCTTCGAGTGTTTTGCGGGTAAGCAGACGCGCAGGTATTTCTTAGAGTGGAGAGGGTGAGCGTTGAGCTATGTCATAAATTAAAGTGTTAATTTATACTATCGAAATAAACCTTAAACTATCAATTTATTTTATTAATTTATTTTTCATTATCGTTTTTCCGGGAGCCTGCATGGTGGAGATAAAATTCCTGGCAGCAGTTTTTACCCCCTCCCCCTTGGCTACAGCAAACATATAAATGTATAAACATTAACATATTTCCTCAACTTTCACGCGGCTAAAAAATATAAAAAAACGAAAAGGCTACATTTCTAAAACAATAAAATCACAAGAATTTACGCAAAATGCAAAACAAAGTTTGTTTCTTTTTTCTTTTTTTTTTACATCTTTCGACGACGAGCACAAAATCTTGCGATGATCTAAATTAGCAGACTACCTTTTTTACAAATATTGATACTGAAAAAGGTAAAAAATATAAATAAGTCGTGGCGCATTGCTGACTAGGGTGATTGCACATCGCATTTCAATTTGAAAATGGAAGAGGGTGGTCTTAGTCAAGTATCCTGCAGAGTTTAGAAGTGTTGATATTTATATTCCGTCACATGTTTCCCATAGCTGGTTTTAATTTCGAAATGCTTTTTACATAGTTGTCGGATATAAATAATTTGTATCCGATCCTTTGTACAAAACCGATCCCATGACTCGTTTGCAACTGGTTTTTAACAAATATGAATCTAGCTGAGGTAACCTTGACATTGACATTTTTGGACCCGAAGGAACATTTCGAGAGTGCAGTGATGTTTTCTTTTATCCTGAAATGTAGACCTTTATTTTGTGGATTGTATATGATATTTTTCAGTGCACCACTAAAAAAGCCTAGAGCTGTTTGTGCGGCACTCAAAATAAAGCAAAATAAATAAATAAAATTAAATATTATTTTAATATAGTGTTTTTCTTCTCTTGATATAACGATCGTTTTGACGTATTAACTGGAGTTCTTCAAAAAACAGAGGCAATATTTATTTATATCACCTGCATGCGCAACTAGTTCAGCAGACGTCAGGATGCTAGAAGTATTATTTATAGTATATAAAATAAACAATATTGGTTTCAAAGCAGACCTCGAAGAAACAAGGACTCGCCTTGAGTACCCCGCTCACGGCTTTCGAACGTCAGCTGAAGGCACGTCTATGGCATTTCTTCCTCATCAAGAATAGATTGCTGCAGTAGCTGGGTTGCTACCACTAAACTAATCATGGCACTTTAAACGATGAAGGCCATCTGGCGTAAGGGTGATTTGCCAATGACATCAAGGTTTTATGATGACGAAGGCTGTGTTGTAAAAGAACCAGACGAACTCTGACGGGAAAGACAATCACGGGGCGTTCGATCGTCATCACCACAAATCATAAGACAATCCTTAAGCTCAATCCTGTTTGAAGCTTGTTCGTCTGCCCTTAACAATAGCAATAATTTGTCACCAAATCACCTTTATACGTTGAGATATTCGCTAATCATTCATGCTACGCCAACCAAAAGTATGAATAACCCGGCCTGTATCACGTCTTTCGCACCAGGAAGTTTATTCATCGCTCTGTAAAATTCCCGTACCCCCCTCTTTTGCAGGACACTAAGAAAGTTAAGAATTGATTGGCGATCACTGAGAGCCAATCAGTGAGCGCAGAGTGAACGAAAAACTTTTCATGCGCTCAGTGCCATCTTACAAACTTCATTGCTTGGTTGTTGTTTTTTCCCTTTCTTGGTATGCGAACGCAAAAGGAGTCAAGGGTCACAAAAAACACGTCACCTTTTGCGTTTGCATACCAAGATGTTTAACCAACATGCTCTCATAATTCTATCTATGTTTTTTTCTCAGCAGCACCATGCTTTCATCTTCTACGGCTTTGTAGTGATTGGCTATCTCAGGGGTTGTCTTTTGGATAGCGATTGGTAATCTATAATTTGTTAGTCTTCTGCTTTCAAAGGGAAGGTAGACGCACGGCAATTTGTTCTTTGAGAGTGGTCAATCTCTTTTCTCAGAATACGCCGAAAATTTGTGAAAAGTTCTGTTGATTTTTCTTTGTGCATCATTCAGCACATCTTGCCCTATAGACAGCATCATGACGCACCAAGCCCCGCTATGCTTCTAATGCAATTTCTCCGACACTTTGCACACAGCATCCACGCGGAGCTGAGCCGACAGCAGCTCCACAGCAACGCAATGACGTCATGGCCACACTGCATTACGCAAATCACTAACGTTATTCTGACATAGGCAAATCACTAACGTTATTCCCGGATAATGTTATTAGCCAGAAGCTCACATAACAAGTTTCTCTCTTCGAGGTCCCTGTGCGATTTCAGTCTTGCCGCTCCTCTTATACCAGTTCTGAGCGCTGATAACTTGCTCGAGAAAACGCAATTACAGACGCTGCCGACCATTACGCACTTTTTTTTCGCAATCAACGAACATCTGCTCGCTACACATATTTGCAGACGGCAAATGTTCTGCTCTGGATGGAATGTTTGACTTCACATCCAATCGATTCGGCCGTCTCTAACTTCGTTCTCCGTTAAGATGACAGGGCGATGGAAGCTGCACGTGTTCGCCGGTTCAATCCATCTCTTACCTTTTGTTGTCTGACCCCGCTCTTTGCCCGAGAGTACGCGTAAAAAGCGTGATCACGCGGTGCCAGACCGACGGTGGAGTGGTCGAACAAGCACGTGTCTTTCACCGCCCTGTCAGCTTAGCAGTGAACCGAGAATAGAAGGCAAGCGTACGGTTCTGATTTCTTTTCCTCTTTGTTTAGCTTTGCTCAATGAAAGTAGACATGGCCCTTTGAATATTTGTTTTCCCTCTTATGATTTTTTTTTCTTCACTTCGGAGCCGATATCCCACTCTTCCCTTCTCCCTTTTTATGCGATTGATTTGCGAAAATTTAATGCTTTGAATGAAACACTTTCAAGGGTAAACTCTTTTTTTTTTCGACGACTTTAAGTTTTTACATTTATCTGCGCGGTGCCATGACGTCTAACAAATTCTTTCGGTTTGACTTGTTCCAGATCCTTCGAGAGGGTATCCCTCGAGGTCTTACGGAATGGATCACTCGACACCTACGCCGCCAGCCTGAGAGCCCTGTAAGTTGGTCTCCTATTCTAAACTTCGCAGCAGCTGGCGGATGAGGTTTGCCAAGGACAGGGGGATTTGAAATTGCTCTCAGACAGCGGCAAAGTCAATCGGACCACAGTCCTATCGTCAAGAGCCTTACCAGGTTACACCGGACTCGTGCGCGCCGAACCAAACATCTTGACTTGTGCCGACTCAACAAAAGAAAGAAGGCACGCGACCTCTAGTACCCATTTCATCTCGGCAACCCAGAAAAGCTATACGCCCTAATTATAGACCTCTCTGTTGTATCAGCTTTTTGAACACGCATCATGAGCTAAGTGTCCCAGGCTGGGAAGCAAATTTTCTTCTAAAAAACAACAACCAAAACAACACGTATCCTCTCATTCACCGGACACTCTCTCATAAATACAATGGCTGGCCGCTTTCAAGGTGCAAGGATAGATACAATGTTTGTGAGAGTTCCCACCCTCAGAAACTAACGAGACAGGCTCCATGAGTATATTAGCGACGCTGACGCCCCCTCACAATGGAAAGATTATGGAAAAAGGCCGTGGTGGCATAGTCAAAATTAGTGGAGACAGAGAAAAGGAGATCTCAAGTGCTATGGCCGCACATAGAGCCGCAGTGGCAGCAGGTGCGTGGTCGGTGTGGTCGTACTTTCGGCTGTCAGTAAAATTTCCACAACAGACGTTCGATCAGTTATGAAGAGATCGATGCGCATATTGTGTTTATTTTGGTAGTTGGTTTTTTTTTTTAACCTTTTTGAGCACAAACACTCTCTGGAACAATTAAAAGAAACTACTCTCGACTCCTAAAAACCCCAGCAATTAGAAAGCACGTTAATTACAAATGTATTAATTGTTTTTAATGTTTACTTACCACAAAGAACGCTACAAGCGCGGGATCCCTTGTTTTAAAATATGTCCCGGCTGCACGAACTCTCGCGAAGCGAAAGCCGCTCACGCTTGCAACCTTTGTAATAAAAAGGAGAATGGACGTTGTGAAAGTCTATGTGGCGATAGATAACGCTTTGCACTTGAGAATGAAGATAAACAGTCGACACTGGAGACGTGCAATTTAGACGTTACACAGCGCCGCTAATCAGGGGTTTTCAAGTTGCATCACGCATTATACGATCGCATGCAGATAGGATGCTCATCCGACACGCAGTTGTAAGCAGGGTGCTCTGGCCGCATCCACGCCTCGGCTCTTGTAGACAAGGAGGCGAGGTATTACAAGCTTGCCAAAAGTGACGTTTGTGTGCACAACGCGACACTGTTAGTGCGAACAAACGATCACCAGTTTTTTAGTTTGTATCCTCAAACTGAACGGCTGTCACAAAAAAAAAAAAAAAGAACTACTAATGCAGTGCACAGTCCTCATTCAGAGCAGTAAGCTAAGTGCTAAAGTTTGGTGCCTATCGATACTTCGTCTGTGCAAAATGCTGAAAAACGACGATGTCGCAGTTCGGAGAATGAAAATCAAGATTATAAAAAACGTGATTTCAGTCATGATTTAAATGGAGATTTGAATGGGACCAGATTTACTGTGATGGTTTAAGTCAAAAAGCCTTTCCCGCAGAAAGAATCCCAAAAGTATTTTTTATTTACCAATTATCAACCATTTCATGCTTTCTTTCTATGTGTATTTGCTTATATTCGAATCAAATAATCACCAAGGAGGAAATACTTGTATAAGACTGAAAACGAGCAAAACGCCGTGCTCTTTTGAGCAATCCTAGCGTTGAGCTTTCCTTCGACCTTCCGTTGCGTCCGTCAGTTATGCAAAGCAGAACGTGAAAGAAACGAGAACTAGAAAATTAATGTCCTTTTTGCGAGCAAATCAGAACACGAAAGAGAGAGCAATTGAATAGAGCTTTTTACGAACTAAAACCTCAAGCTGTTCTTGTTCTAATAATGCAGCATTACATCAATAAAATGTCGTTAATTCAAGTATTCTAAATTTAGAGTAATTCTTTTTTTCCGCATTATTATCAGTGATCGGACGGATTGCTCAATTAATCGGCCAAGTTTAAAAATACATCTTGTGATAAGAAATCACTATTTTCGATCTAAAATGATTTAATTCAATTAACCTGATTTATTTAAAATTACTGTTTCACATCAAATATCAAAGTTTTTTTTTTTTTTTAGATGTTGTGTTTAAGCTAACAGTGTAGCGTCGTGTACAACATATACATGATGCAACACACATGAGCATGGGACCACCTTTCCCGCGTTTTTCTCTAGCGCCGCGCGCTCATTCCTCGCAGTGACCTTCAGCTGGCACAAGCGACCGAGACGCTAGCCCCGCTACATGAGGGGGCCCTATCCAAAGATAATGCCGTGCACGAGGGGCCAGAGAAACGTGCCGAGACCTCGGAAATTCCGCGGGTGCACGCCGGGCGGCGAAAGCCAGTGGCCTCTATAAACAATCCCCAATCCCAGAGTACACGCACCGATAAAGATGCGTCGGCCCGATAAGCGTGACTCCAAACCGCGGGCTTAAAGCGCGCTGGCCGGAAGCTTTCCAGGGATGTCACGTTGGTGTTACGGCTCCATCAACTTTCATCTTGCCCTCCCTCCTTCGTCGCGCCTGCTTTAATATCAGCCCAGGGTCGAGGCGCGGATCCGCAATATTTCGTTGGCATTCCGGGATGTGCTAACCCCGAGGAGCGTGGGCGGAGTGCAGATTCGAGCCGGCCGTTCGCTCGGGACGCTGTCCCCAGCCCGCTCATTCCTCCGGCAGAGGCGGCAGCTGCCTGACGAGGGAGCCAAAGCGTCCGTGGGCGCCTGGTCGCGCACCTTATTGACTTCCCACCTTCGAGAGTGTCCGCAAGTTCCGGGGACTTGGAGGGCTATGAGGCGGAAAACAAATCTCTTTCTCTACTCTCGCCACTCTCCTCTCTCTCTCTCTCTCTCTGTGTAATTTGAGTACTTTCTCCTCAATTACAGCGAGAATCCGAACGTGGACAGAGTTGCCCGCCAAAGTTGTGCTGCTCTGGTGGCGTTCGGGGGTCCCTTAGTGTTCGGTCTTCTTTGAGCCGTGTTTTGTTTCATACCGACGGGCATGTCTCGAAGGTTGAGCTTTAGGATTTGTAAACAGCTTTTTTAAAACGTACATACAGGTGATCTGGAGACTGAAAGTCGCATTCGTTCCTTAGTTTGCGTCGCGTCATTTCGAGACTAAAAAAAGAAAGAAAGTTGTCCGATTGCCTACGAAATAATGTCCAAACGTCCTCGAAATTGACGTGTGGGGAACTCTGACCGGACACTGTACAGAATGGAGCATCTATACCTGTTTTCACCTCAAGAAAAAGGTAAGTTTTGCGCATTGTTCCTACGCGGCGCGAAATAGTTCTTACGAGATTCGGTTGTCGGAGGAAAAAGCGATGATTTGGCGTTTGGAACGTGCACGTCTTGATAAGATAACATATATCTAATCAAAAATTCACCTACATATGTCTTCATTATCTATATAAAGGGGGAAATTAGTAATGTTCCGCGAGGAGCCGGACTTGTTTTACTTCGATTCTTGAGGTGAAAGCAGGTATAGATAGAGCTATGATGGTTTCGTGGTTAGAGTCACCGGCGGCATAAGGAACGCACGGTGGGGCTCATTATTTTGCCACGCTTTACTTCGTAATTGGTTACTCGGTGTTCTTCTCGACCCATGTTGCAATCTGATTGGCTGCGGGGGGATCATCAGATCCTCGTAACTCGCCATGCCCTGCGCTTCTCTAGCTACCGGTGACTCTAGTGAAGTCAAGACCAGTGGCGTACCAACTTGTTTTTGAGTGGGGGGGCAAACCCCCCCCCCCCCCCCCGGGTCGCATATTTTTACTATTTTACTAGTGATGGGCCGAACTTTTGCCGAATCGAAAATTCGGATCCGAATCTTGGGGTTCGGCGGAGCCGAACGTTTGCCGAACTTTTCTAAAGATTCGGCAAAGATTCGGCAAAAATAGTGATACCAGACTTAACGTTGATATTTAGTTTTTTTCTTACGAAAAAAGGTTTTTTTTTCTTAACTTAAATACAACATGTAGTGCCTATTGACAAAGTTATTACTAAATAAGGTGATATTCTGCAAGATAATTATATCGGTGTCGCTTTTGTGTGTTTACTTGCAATTTTAGTGTCTGCTTTCAGAAAGTGGCGTGACAACGAGGTTGGGTAGTAGCCGGCGCAGTCATGAATCACGCTACGAGAGTTTTGATTTTGAGACTTCATCAGCGCACGCCTGCAAATGTGTTTACGTTGTTAAAATAAAGGAAATCACTACGTTCTTACTTTCTCTGGGAGTCGCCGTTTCGTGCGCGAAAACAAATGCTACGGTTGCTGAGCCTTCACCAGAAGAAATAACAATATTGTAAATATGCATGTTTTTCGATTTGAGTCACTTGACGTCAGCTTTGCAAGAAAGTGTGCGTTCCATATTCGCAACGTGCCGTTTTTAACCTTTAAAATTCCGGCTTCTGGTGTTAGGACACACATGGACGTTTAGGAAGATGGGGAGAGTTAGGAATGTCGGATGTGCAACGTCGAGCATGATAGTTCTGTGTTTAGTTTTATGCGGATACATGAAAATCGCAAAATAGCGCGAACTAAAAAGCAATATTATTCTGTTTTGGCACAAACGACTTGTGAGAAGAAAATAGGATTGTTATAATAATAATAATAATAATAATAATAATAATAATAATAATAATTTTATTTGCACATACCGGAAGGGGCCCATGTGGTGGTGTGCGGGGCTAGGCAGATAGGTGAAAACCCTTACTTAAAGCGCCTGCCAGCCCTCCAACACATGTGAAAAAACAAAACCGATATATAAATGTACGGAATATGCACACTGCAGAAGGAGCGTAAAAAGGAAAGAAAAGAAGGAGGAAAACATGTATCACATTATGACGAGGATGCCAGCTGCATCCCATACATTCTCGCAAGCTCTCATGACTCTGCCCCGTTAGACGGCAGTGGGCTGCGCACACTGAGCGTAATTGTCCAGTTGTCAGTCAATGTTTCAACTAACTCGTTTCATCAATGGAAAGGTCAAATGAAAATCACGTTATCCAGAAAGCACCGCATCGTTTGTCACTTGCGCAGTGGACTGCGGGAATTACTGGTCAATCTTGTGTTCTTGAGGCGGAAAATATTGAAGAGAACCACACTCGCAAAAGCTCACAAAGGCACAGTTACCGTGTCGCCTACTCCACACCTCGCCGTAACCGCTGGTTGTACTAAACTGTACGATGGTAACCTCGCGACTGCGCGGCGTCCATTTGCGATCCATGGCCCCGTCGCGTTCGTGCGCGTGCGCAGACATTTGCCGAATTTTCGCCGAATCTTTGCCAAACTTTCCTTCTAAATTTCGTCATGTGCGGAACTTTTCCGAATCTGAACTTCGGCAGATACGGTCCATCACTAACTTTTACGGAGCAGGTGATAGACCCCCTAGCAACGACGCTCACGCCGGATTGGCTGCGCGGCAACGCGCGGAAACTTAAATTTCGGATTCGGACGGCGCGTGTATCACTCAAAGTGCGTTAACCCCCCCCCCCCCCCCCCCTTTCCGGCCTCTGTTCTGGAGTGGTTCCCTAGATATCTTGGGAGACGGGCCCTTTCCGACAGTTCCAAAGCTGAGATGACGTGCCACGTCACTGCCGCAATGCGGAACTAGCGCGGGCCTTAAATCAGCAACGGTTGTCGTCTACCCAGTTAAGCTAATTCGAAACTAATAGTACACAGAGAGCTGGTCAGAAATTGAGTCTGCCGAAACCAGTGGCCGGGATGGTCTAATCGGTTAAGGCGTCACCCCGGATAGGCGAAGGTTGCGGGTTCAATCCCCGCTCCTGGCCCAATTTTTCGCCAGCAATTTTTCGCCAGCTAATAAATTCAATAATCACCTTCTCCCCTCTTCGTTCACTATATTACTACGGCTGAACTTGTCAATCTTCACTCATTCCCATTATATATATATATATCTTGGGAGACGGGCCCTTTATATATATATATATATATATATTGGGCAACATTTCAATGTAAACTTGGTTAGGGTTTCAATTTTTCATTCAGTCTATAGGGCAACATAAAAAAAAAAAAACTTTCGGAGGTAGTAAGCAGCTTTAACAGTTGAGCTCTTTCAAACCAACACACCACAGGTACATCATGATGAAAGAGACCGGGGGCCCTATATAAGCTTCCGAGAGGATTACATCCTCTGAGAACACGATTAAAAGGTAATGGGCGTTCAATGCTCCTTTAATATTTAGAAAGCGTCCGGGTACTCCCACTGTGCAGGGCCGGGCATTAGACACGGGCAACCGGGGTGATGGCCTTTGTCCCCGCTCTATCAGTAGTGCCCACAAGTGACGGTGGAGCCCTGCGCTTATGACGGCGCAAACTGCTCGTTATTTTTTTTTTTTTAAGCGGAATTATGCAGGGGAGTTGGTTAGGAAATATTATAATCTAAACCCGGTAGCGTTGCCGTTATTTTACTCCCTTTTTTCTCCAAGTTTAGACTATGATGCTGACTCGAGAATTGGACCATATTAGGGTGAATGAAACAGTACACGCAGGCATTTACCTTCTTTTCAAATACGTCCTCCCCCCCCCCCCCCCCCCAATCCACCCTCCCTCCGCCTCCCGTAAAACGTAGATAAAAAGAAGCTGGGATAGCGAGGCGCAGCCAGGCCATCTCGCACAGGGGCCCGTATCGTTTTGTCGAAAACACGTACGTTTCGTGGACAACGTTTTATGGATATGGACACATGTGTCGTGGACACAGTGGCGCTGTGTGGAAACTCGTTTTGTGGCGCACAATCAACTCAAAAAGCCGCTAAAAGCTAGCGCGTGATTCATTAAGGTGTGTTCACCTATAAGCCCCGCCTCACCGACCTCCTCTCCTCTTTCTCCCCCGTAAACCAGGTGATTCGCAAAAAAGTTACTTGTTACAACAGCAGCCCTTACGAAATATTTATCCACTTTCTAGAGAATTTATATAGGAAATAGCGTATAAAAGTTACAGAAAAAAATTAAGTTGTGGTTAGGTTTATACAGCCTGAGCTTCGTCTGCCTCAACGGGTGACTTGTCTCTCAGCTGTAGATGAGGAATTTAGCTAGTGCAGTACAACCACTAGCCTGGGGTCTTTAACGTGCGCCACGCAGTAGTGATACACGACCGCACGCCGGTACGATGCTCATCCAGATCGAAACGGACAGGGGTGGGGCTCGAACCCAGGATACCTGGGTTCAGCAGCGCGAGCTTTCGCTCCACGTGCTCCGAGCTGGTGTGCGCTAACCACGGTGTAAGATAATACTCTTCAGGTGAGGACAGCGCGCTCATCGCGCAGTGCAGATAAAGTTCGCTTTTCACTCTCTCTCTTTCTCTCTCTCACTATGGTTTCAAGCGGCGCCGGCAGATGACTCACGACCCGTGGGTACGGCAAAGACGGCTCGTGCCGCCTCATGCTCGACACGCGCAGAGCTCCAGCGAGGTTGTCGCTCGTGCAGAAAGACCACGGTGTACCGGGGTGTCATGGCAACGAGATAATTTTTTTCGCTCTCACACAGTTTCGCCGTTTGGCCGCCGGCGACACTGTCAGCCGCGGGCACGGTGGCCGAGGAATAATGCAGCCTTTCGGATGCCCGTCGAACGAACACTATCTGATTCCTCGCGCCGCGCGTTCAGCCCCGCCGTGTCCTCACCTGAAGAGTATTATCTTACACCGTGGCGCTAACCCACGAGGCCACCGATTCCCCTAGAGGCTATAGATATTCTAAAGAAAATGTATTCACTTTTTTATCCACTCAACAAAGTCAAATTGGACGTTTAGTGTTTATACAGCGTAAGGTCGGTCTGCCAGGATGGGGCGACACTGGTTTACACTGTAGATGAGCAATTTCGCTAGTGAAGTACGACTGCTAACCTGGGGTCTTTAACGTGCACCACGCAGCAGTGATACACGACCGCACGCCGGTACGATGCTCATCCAGATCGAAACGGACAGGGATGGGGCTCGAACCCAGGATACCTGGGTTCTGGAGCGCAAGCTTTCGCTCAAAGAGCATCGAGCTGGGTGTGCGCTTTAGCCCAATCGGCCACCGATCCCCCTTTCTATCCACTGTCCATAGCTTTTTGGCCGCTTTTTTGAGCGCAGCTCTTAGGCGCCCGTTTCCGGCTTGAGCGGCGTCGCCGTCGCCGTCGGCGTAACCGTGCGGTGCATTATGGGACGTTTCCCATAATGACGTCACACGTGACGTCACGAGGGAGGAGAGGGAAGAATTCGAGGAGGAGGAGAAAAAGAAGAGGGGGAGGAGGTGCATACCCTCCTCTCCGTACCCTCCCCTCCTCCTCCTCAAGAGCTGCGCTCTAATTCGGACAGGGATTTGTAAACGTCTTTCATTTTTTTCTGTAGACTTTTTATATAAAAAACAGATAGAAGTTTTAACAACGTTTCTATCCCATTTCTAACAAAAATAAGTCAGTGTTACGAGAAAAAAAAAATTAAATTCTGAATATTAATTTTAGGTTTGTCAAGGTACATCAATGGAAACATGCACTCCTCACTTGCCGTGTAGACATACGCAGATATCACAAATACATACGCCACGGAGCACTCATAACACTAGTAATTTAGTAGTGCTGACTGCTCCACCGCTACATAACCCTACACTTAAAAGGCAATCACTTGAACGAGGACCATCCCAGAAGATAAACAGATTCCAAGTATCTTGTTTTGTTGTTGTTGTTGTTTTTTTGCACGTGGTTTATACGAAATGTGGTTTATAAGGGTTGGTGAACTGCACCTCAAAATATAAAGTATAGCAAGAGGCGAGAATTATTTGACACAGTCGAAAAAAGCCGCCTCCGCAAGGAGGCTCCAACTGGGTTTGATGTCGCTTCTCTGCAATGCATCATATTATGCTATCAATTCTAGTCTATACAAATTCTATAAAAAGATGGCGGCAGAACGTCTATAGAGACGTGGTGATAGAAATTTTATAGAATTTCTATCGTCTGTACTTTATAGACTTCGGTCGAAAGAATGTCTATAAATGCCTATTGAAAATTGTCGATACGACGCGACTGGATAGGAAGTTGAAAGAATCGTTAAAATGTGGATAGGATTTCTATGGACTGCCTGAAATATTTTTTGTGAGGGAGTGTTGTGTTCGACAAAACGTCGCAAGGTACGTCAACGAAACGAACGCGAGACGCATTTCGATGAAACGAATTGTCGATGAAGCGTCGCATGACGACGAAAAACTATCTGTCGGGGAAACATCGTTCGACGAGCTGATTGCCACCGCTCTCCCCCGACCTTTCCCTTCCTGCCCCACTTCTCTTTCTCATTTGGCACTGGGCAGTGACAAGGCAGTGCCTTCTTAGATGCATTGGCTGTCGCGTCGTGGTGTAAGCACGAAAGAGCTGACACCACACGCGAAGTTCCACAGGAGGAAAAAGCCATTGCTTATTGTTGACGTCACATATATGCCCATCTAGCAGCTAACATGACACAGCGATACAACAGGCGTGTGGCAAGCGATAAGATAACACATTATTGGCTTTTCGAAGGGAAACAGGTTCGCTGTGCTATGTTATGAAAAACGAAAGTGTTGCTGATGCTTCAAACCAGGGGGCCGTTTTTATTTGTTTTTTATTTATTTTCAGCGGGTGAAAAATGTGCAAGGAAGCTTCAAAAGCATCCCTTCTTTCTTATTAAACTCAATCATTTTCATTACGTCATGTTTAAATTCGAATTGCGTGTGTACCGAGAGGCAAAACCGGCGCTGGACGTCGGGACGCTTAGAAGGGGAGTTGTTACACCCACAGCTAGAAGAACGTTTGCCGAGTATCCGTGCCAACGGCGACAATGCGCGTGAACAATAGGCACAGAATGTCAAGTGCGTTTGAACATGAATTCAACAAAATACGCCTTCTAGGCCCCTATAATGTAAGTAAATTTAACTCTGCGCATGTGCAATAACTTCCTCGCTGTTTTCTTCTTTTTTTTTTTTTTTTTTTTTTTTTATTCCAGGGTCGCGCGCGTTAACAACCATTCTGTCCTCGTGTTTTGAGTCAACATTTTAGTCGTCGCCCTTTGTTTTTTGGCTTCGCCCTCCATCTTCTACGCCTTGTTTATCGACACAAAGGCCTCGCGTGGAAAGGGTCGGCTGAATTCTTGTTGTTTTCCTTGTGATATCAGTGATTCCAGACATCTGAGTAAACTATGCAAGAAACAAAAGAAACGAAGCTAGAAACACAAAAGTAAGGCACAACTAAAATATGAAGCAATATAAAAACAGACCTTGCCTATCAAGTTTCAAATACCCAAAACCATTTCTAAGCCCATCTCTATGTCTGGCCCGAGGACACGTCAGCATGTTGTACCCAAGCAGGCTTCCAGTATTGTGGGGATTTATTTTCCCGCAGCACAGAACAATCTTTAAAAAACTGTTTTATATATATATATATATAAACATATAACACTAATGTAAGTCCTCATGGCATAGAAAGCAATCGGAAGACGAAAATGAAATAAAACAAATAATTTGTTCATTCCTTCAAAACATTTAAAACTCGCCAGACAAAAAGTCGAAGAAAAAAAAACAGAGGTGTGGCGGGGTTCATTAGAATGGGTGGGCGTAGATGTTTACAAGCAAATGTCAGTGAATAAATTAAAGGAAGATTCATTGGCGGATCCTTGGGGAATGCGTTTGCATGAGTCTTGGGAAACCCCACACACGTCCCCCTTTAGTAAACGCTAACGGTGACCCCTTCACTTTTTTTTTTTTTTTGTTTTGGCTTTCTCTTTTGATTTGATTTTTTGCTGCGTCTTTTTGACTTTGTTACGGGGTCGGTCCTAGCGTTTCCCAAAGGGGGACGTGTGTGGCGTTTCCCAAGGGTCATGCTAACGTATTCCCTAAAAATCCACCAATGGATCTTCCTTCATTTTTTTTTGTTTCTTTTTGCCGCCTATTTGGACCAGCGCTAATACTTGGTTCACACTCCATTTTGTAGCACAAACCAAGGCATACGCTCTCCACACACCTGCAAGCAGAGGTCGGCATTTTAGGTCACCCTCACTCACCCTCACCCTCACACCACACTCACCTAAGCCCCTCACTCACCCTCACCATCACAGCTACACTCACCTTCAGCCCCTCACTCACCCTCATCCTCACAGTCACACTCACCTTCAGCCCTTCACTCACCCTCACTGAACCTCACGGCCCTCACGCACTCATGGCCCCCACGCCCCTCACGCACTCACCACCCTCACGGTCCTCACGCACTCATGGCCCTCACACCCCTCACCGCCCTCACGCACTCATACCTCTCACGCCCCTCACGCACTCATGGCCCTCACGCCACTCGCCGCCTTCACGGCCCTGACTCACTCATGGGCCTCACGCCCCTCACTCACTCACCGCCCTCACGCACCTCGCGCACTCACCGCCTTCACTCACTCATACCCCTCACGCCCCTCCGGCACTCATGGCCCTCACGCCACTCAGGCCCGCTTCAGATGGGGCAATTTCGCCCAGAAACTTGACGTCGCAACACCAGTAACACGGGCCGCCCACGTTCACACGCAGCAACCAATTGCTGCAATTTGCCATCATCATGATAAAATTTTATTTTTCTTGCACTATTTAGACACAAAATTACGCGCTATAAACGTCTTTCTATGCATTTAAATCTCGTTGAGAATACTAATGCATCTTTCTGAAACAGTTTATTTCCAAAAACAATCACTTTTAAACCAGAACCAAGTCTTTTAATGTCATCATCACCGGCACGAGGTATCACGTGAAAATATCGCGTCCCTGATTGGATGCAGCCGCTTCAAACGTCTTCGAATTGCTCCGAGTTGCTCGCTTGTTTCGAGCCGGACCCGATCTCAGCAATTCGTGTCGATCTAGGGAAAGCTAGGGAACAACCCACCAGCAACACCAAAATTGCTGAGAAAGTTGCTCCGTCTGAAGGGGGCCTAGCGCACTCACCGTCCTCACGCCCCTCATGCACTCATGGCCCTCACACCCCTCACGCCCCTCACGCACTCATGCCACTCACACACTAGCCGCCCTCACGCCCGTCACGCACTCATGGCCCTCACGCACTCACCGCCCTCACGGCCCTCATACCCCTCACGCGCTCATGGCCCTCACGCCACTCACCGCCTTCACGCCCCTCACACACTCATGACCC
Organism: Ixodes persulcatus; assembly: GCA_013358835.2. Classification (NCBI taxonomy): domain Eukaryota; kingdom Metazoa; phylum Arthropoda; class Arachnida; order Ixodida; family Ixodidae; genus Ixodes; species Ixodes persulcatus. The sequence continues at coordinate 2,888,177 of JABSTQ010011052.1, forward strand.
TCACACCCCTCACGCCCCTCACGCACTCACCGCCCTCAAGGCCCTCACGGTCCTCACAGCCCCCACAGCCCTCACGGCCCTCACTAACCCTCACACTCATGAATTTTCCTGGTTCATAAACTCACTCACCCTCATTTCACCTGTTAAGATGAGGGCGAGTGAGGTTGAGTGAAGGTCCTCATGAGTGAGGTTTGCCGGAGTCTGCCTGCAAGTTCAGACTCGCCCCAGAATCCGCACACGCATTGGCTTCTGCCCCGTGACGTCGCCTACCTCTTGCCTTTGTCCTTCAATACTCTCCTCCTCTCTACGTGGCGCGCTTCTCTTTCCACTGTTTTGTCCACAGACGGACGCCGTCAGCTTTTCCCTGTCATGTGGGTGCTGATGCTAACGGATTTAAAATATGTCCTACAATTCTCGTGCTTTCCAGCAACAAACTCTCTTGTGTTTGTTGCTGGAAAGCATTGCATGTCAGCGAATACGCACGTCTTGCGTAATCATCATAAGGTTCTTCCAAACTTCTACTAACTTCGGAAATAACCTACTATCAGCACTCTACTGTCAACAAATTGGTCAGACTCTCCACGGGAATTACAACAGAAGCTGAGGTTTGACACGCACACAAAATAAAACTCTTGTCTCAGCTCTAAGTTAAGGGGGTTCTACTCAAAAGCTGCCGGGAGGGTGAGGGTAGCACAAAACTGAGTGTGCGCCTTATTTTGGTCGTGGTTGTATAAAGTTTCTTGTGGGCTCATTCATTCTCATGGTAGTGCTTACCGACTGCCGTCGTCCTGGTAACCTTCCTCTGGAATTGTCACCGTCGTGGAACAAGGAAATACACCGAGCGGGCGCTGTTCACCCATACCTCAAATATTTAGTAGGTGGCCTTCATAAGATTTGCGTATTAGAAACACTACCTAAATAATATAAGAAAGCAGCCAAATCTGTTCATCTGTTATCTGTTTATAATGCAATTAAATGCAAAGGTACAAGCGAGCTCGACATTCTTGTCCAGCTCGCTTGCACTTTTGCATTTAATTGCATTATAATCATAACCTTAAATTGCAAGCTTCACCCGTGTTGGTGTTAGACTGGTGGCAGCTGATAAAACCCGTTTGCTCTACTGACGTCTAACCCCTGGTTAGCACAGTTGGTAGAGCGCTCCACCTGTAATGGAGAGGTCCCGGGTTCGATACCCGGACCAGGCGGATTTTTTCGGTCGCGCACCAGTCACCTAGCTGTGTTTGGAGATTTGTGTTTGTCCTTTGTCCCTCTTCTTCCCCTTCTCCAAAAATTATTTTCAAGATCTGTTTATCTTCAGTAAAACTAAACCTAACTGGCATGTGTTCTTCGTCCGAATTTCTGGTGACATTGACATTTCCATTTGTTTATACGCTGAAAGCACTTCGCTTTCTCGTAACGAAGTCATTGTGGATTAAACTAAGATGGTGTAGATATTCACTGGCATGTTCAGTTTGGAATACGAGCCGAGTCGTTCATCGAAATACAATTCGTAATAGGGCAACTCGTAGCAGGGCTCTTCGTCACATAGGGCATTTCGTCATAAGGCGATTCGTCACTGGGACAACTCGTCAAAAACGTTATAGGAGGAGGCTTAAGCTTCGCCTTAAAGAGTGGAACGCGATAGCTAAACATGTAAACCTCTGCTCGTTCCCAAGCCGTGCAAACGTGTCTGCGTGGCCCTTTCAAATTGGTTTACTGTCCAAGTCTAGCAATAAAGAAAAAAAAAATAAAAGTGTCTGCGTGACCCAGTCGAAAGCGCGTCTAGCTTGTAACCAAAGAATCTCGCCTCCGCCTAAAATTCGACGAGTTTTTATTTAAAGCAAATGAATTACTTTATAGAGTGAAATCATTTGAGACATACGGTGACCTTTAATTCGCGTTACATGTCATGTTTTAATCACTTTCATTCCACGCGTCACGTCACGTTACTTGACCTCCCCGCGCGAGGTCATGTGGCTGTAAAGTCATGACCCTATCAACCAATCAGGATTTTCCCTTCACAACGTCACCGACATCGACCTTTTTGCTACACGAGCTGTTAAACGCTATCGCGTAAAAACCGGAGATAATGTTTCCAGATCTTGTTGCCGGCGTACTAGCTTTTCTAGCGTTCGGTCGCTTTTGTTATTCAGCTTCTATGTAGAAAGTTTAGTATTTTGTTTCTTTTTAGGTTGGTAAGCATTTAGCTCACCTTGGAAGCATAGTATATACAACTTTCTCAGGAGAGCGACACTGCGCATGCGTGACACAGACCGCGCATGCGCGACACAGATAGCATATGTGCTACACGGAAATAATGTAACTCGTCTACGTGCGCGACACAGACACTAACTGCGCATGCGCAACGCGGAAAGAATGTAGCTCGTCCACGTGCACGACAGATACAGACTGCACGCGCGACCGAAACGGTCCACGTAACACCCCACAACTGCCTAGCAATTTGCCATCATTTTTTTTTTTTCACTAAGGATTGAGAGAGGTGCCAAGATTCTGGTGGGCAAGACATAATTAGTCAGTGTCTATTAGAAATTAGTAAAAGTCTCATTTCTTGTGTCAAGAAAAGAATAATCAAATCGAGGAAGGGGGTCTCTGGTAGTTGTACTCACTTGCAAAAACTATGCTCGATAAATATAAAAAAATGCTACAAAATAAGAAATATCTGTTAATAATTTGGCGCTTTGTCATAGTGATGAACTGATCTATGACGAATTGCCCTATGTGACGAGGAGCCCTGCTACCAGTTGACGTGTGACGAATTTTCATTCGAGGAACGGTCCTACAGCCGTGTAGGTTTCCTAGACAGCTAGTTCCAACGTTCGCTCAGAACAGTAAAAGTTCTCTATTGCGTTTTAGCAGATGGTATTTTCGTAGAACAATCTTGGTAAAGGAAGCTCACACTGTCACTCTGCAGCAAACCTGTGTAAGTGATTTCGAGAATGCAATTTAATTTCAATTACTACTGCGTATCTCCGAAAGTAGTTAGTTACAATTAGAATTACTAAGGCACAAAAAGTAAATCCTTACGAATGTGTATTACTTTCAGAAAGTATTGCAATCACTCGGGCACAAAAAGTAATTAATTACATTTCTGCACTGCTTTCAGAAAGCAATGTAATTACTTCGCAATTACCTCCTTTAGTGAGCTTTACGGCATCAAGGATGTTGAGGTGATAGAATATTTTTCATAATGAAAAATGTGTATTGGATTCGTCTTTGTGGGAACGTTGTAGATTCATTTTACGGCACTTGCATTCGTCACATACTTGCGTCTTTCCTTCACTAACTGCAGTAATCATTTCATATGGGAGTTGAGTTCTGAGTATCTTATGGAGCAGCCGTTTTTCTATTTTGCCACATTCCCGAGATTGGCGGTGTTTGTTCTATCACGGCATTTGAAAAGTTAGAAGTAAACTTCAGTGTTAGAAGGCACTGAAAGAATGCAATAGATGCTCGAACTTAATAATATTCTGGAAATGGTCGACAGGAATCATGATAAGATATTCTGTGTATCCATCGCAATCGTATTTGTATTATTTGCCTCCATCCTTTCAATGGAAGGCACTTTCGCTTCGTGTAGAGCGTGTTCTGTGCCCTCCTCTGTGGGTGCTGTTGCTTTGGCATTTGGCAGTTGTTCCACTGTGCGCCCTCCGTCGGCGCCCTGACACTTTGTTGGCCCTTTCAAAGTTCTATGAGTCTGCAGAAGGGCAATCAGACCGACACTCGGTGCAGTTTTAACAATCAGTGACTCTATATAAAAAGGCTCCAGCATAACGAATTCATAAAAAAAGTTGTTGTATTTGTAATTCAGATGTGGCAATTACTAAGGCTAAAAAGTAACTACATTGAAACCACAATTACGTTTAGTCAAAAGCTGTTAATTATAATTACAAATTACTAAAAAAAAGTAATATTATTTCAGTCATTTAATTTGCTGTCATTGAATTACTTTCCAAGTATGTTCTGCAGCGCGCGCCTAAAGCCGGGGTCACACTGCTCATCCATCCTACAAAAGACAGTCTGCAAACACGAGTCACTGCGATATCCGTGGTTCGAACGCCGCATGCAAAGTTTCTCCTTCAACTCGTTACCATGCCGCATCCGAAGCACGGATCTCGTGGTGACTTGCGTTCGAATCTGTTTGCAGACTGTAGTTTGCATGATGTGTAAGCAATGTGACCCAGGCTTGAGGGGCTACTGTAGCCTTCGAAAACGATTAAATAAATAAAAAAGTCAAATTGGACGTTTAGTGTTTATACAGCGTAAGGTCGGTCTGCCAGGATGGGGCGACACTTGTATACACTGTAGATGAGCGATTTTGCCAGTGCAGTACGACTGCTAACCTGGGGTCTTTAACGTGCACCACGCTGTAGTGATACACGTCCGCACGCCGGTACGATGCTCATCCACATCAAAACGGGAAGGGTGGGGCCCGAACCCAGGATCCCTGGGTTCTGTAGCGCGAGCTTTAGCACCACGCGCGTCGAGCTGGGCGTGCGCTTTAGCCCACCCGGCCTCCGATCCCCCCTTATTAGGTATAACTGGTATAGACATGTATAGCTAGCGAAGATATGGACATACCGAACAAAGTTGAAGTGCTTCTACCAGTAAGCATTTCTTGATCTAATATAGTGAAGATACTGATATAGCAAAGATGTCTTTTTGAACCTGACTTCACTATAATGAGGTTTTAAAGTAGTTTTGTTCTCTTAAGACGTAAACAATTGTGTTTTTTTTATATGTATCTCATTCACCTTCGGCTGCCACGAAACGACTGAATAATGTTTGCGACAAATACTACAAATAAAACGCGAAAACAACAGCTCTTTTCACTTCATATTCTTCGCTATGCCCTACCAAGCTGGACCAAGATCACAATTCAAAACAGCAAAACATTTTTTCTTCCTTTGGGCATGCGTTCAAGAAACCCTTGGAAAGCAACAACAAAGGTGTTTTCTTCCCCAGGGCAATGTAGCAACGATTTCTTTTGTTTGTGATGTATGGAGAAAATCTACGCCTCTCCCATTGGTGTATACCGCCCTTTTTCATGTTTTCCTAGTGCAAGCCTCTTTCCTCGCCCTGCGTGTATTAAAAAAACAAAAAAACTGAACTTTATAAACTAAGTCGCAACAAAAAGAAATGCAGGACGATCACTGACGCCACTCGCTGTCTGTAACTAAAGACATCGCATATTGCTGAGTGCACTTCTCTCTGGCGTTACGTAGTCAGTGCTGTTTAAACTAAGATTATGTAGAGATCCACTGACATATGCTTTTGAAAGTCGGTCACGGCTTTTGCTAAGTAGTGTTTTTTGTTGTTGTTGTTGGTTTTTTTTTTTTTTTTTTTTTTTTTGGGGGGGGGGGGGGGGGGGCGAGAGTAATTATGATTCTACATCTAACTTGGTTGTTTTCCACGGCTTTTTTTATTGCGTGTTCGTCTCTATGTCCTAACAAGCTGATCCGAGCTGAGAATTTTAAGAAATTATAGCACAATGGGTTTATATATTTGGTTGAGACTTTCTCTTAAGAAACGCTACTAAATCAACGACAGTATAGTGTTTCGTTCACGCACGCAATGCAGTCGCGAGAATTCTTTACGTGCTACATCTCTAGAAGTTCCCCGCCCCTAACGAAACTGTGAACCATGATACTCCATGCTACGTTATAGCGAGCTTTTCCCATTGTATACACTTTGTGCTAAAGAAAAAAAGGTGACAGAACTCCCGAAAATAAGCCTAAACGAAGCACATAAAGTAGAGCAATCACTCGCGACGTCAGCCGCCGCCTGGGACTAAACCAATTGTGTTTCTCTTTGTAGGCACCTCAACTCCCTGCTGAGATTACGAACGATCGAGCCGGGCGTCTTCGACAGCCTCCAAGAACTGCGCGAGATGTAAGTGAAAAAAAAAAAAAAAAAACACGTAGCAAAAAAAAAGTTATCGGCTTCTTTTTGAATGGCGATCAGCCCCGCTCGCCGGGATGAGCGCTAAGCGCCGCCCACGCTGTTGCAGTTCGATCCAAAAGTCCATCCTTCTCCAGAACGTGCCACCGGGGGTCCTGCGGGGCATGCCCAAGCTGAGCGTTCTGTGAGTACCCAGACCCCCGTTGTGACCTTACCGATATGAACTAATGCGGAGCGCAAGTTTGTCTGCTCCTTCCGCCGGGATGGCACTGACGTTAGAATGCCGAGCTCTGATTGGCTCTCAGGGAGGGATAGTGGGTAGACTGCAACGCTAGTTGCCTTGTGGTCTACCCACTATCCTTCCAATCGCGGTCAATCAGAGCTCGGCATTCTGACGTCACCGCAACCCCTGCTCAAGGAGTAGACCAGACGAAAAAGGTTAAGAGTTCAGGGCGAGGGAAAGGAAGGCTGGGGACAGTGTTGCTGAGTCATGCAAAATTTCTAACCTTGTGTGGAAAGCCTAACGCCAAGGGGTAAAAATAAACTTAATTTGAACGCGCGTAAAATATGAATTTTTAAAAATAAAAACGTTCCTTATTTTAGATGCGTTCGAGTTTAGTTCCCCGTTGTCCCCCGGAGTTTTGTTTGTGAGAAATTTCTCGCGATTCGGCAACACTGACTGGGGAGGAGGAAGCAGATAGATTGCTGGAGTGGAGAGGAGGAAACATCCCCCTTTCACCGCCATTCCGCCTGCTTCCTCCTCCCCAGTCTTCCCTTCCCTCGTCCTGAAATCTTAACCTGTCACTGCCCGCGCCTCCCCTCCCCCCCAAACGGTAATACTATTGAAACTCAGCGCCGCCTAGCTTGCGTCAGCGTCGCCGCCAACGCGCCTTTCAGCGTCTGACATAGAACGGGACGCTAGAACGCGGCGCCGCAAAAACGGACGCGTCTGCCGCTTTTTCGGCGTCGAGCTTCGGCGTGTTTGCCGCTTGGGGCGGGGCGGGGATCCACGAACGATGACGTCATGCCTTGTCTTGTGGGCGGTTTTGTATAAGCCAAATTGAAGTTTGGTGACGCTAACCATATTGTCACTGACAAGCTAAGAAACGCAGGCCGTGGCGGGTCCCGGGCATCGTATTATCTATCGTCTGCAGCCGGTGAGATTGCAGCATCCATCGAAAAGTACTTATACACCGAAGAACGAATCGCAAAGCAAGCTTGGACGTAAGAAGCCAGGCCCTGCGTTTCTTGCGGTGGTCGGAGAACTACAGCACGGAAACGAACGCTGTGAAGGTGCTTTAGATGGCCGCAAAAATCGGTTTCTGAACGTATCGCGCTGCATATTTACTACAGAGGTGCAAGCAGGTAGTGGGAGTTCTGTCATCTCTGTAATACAGGCTCCCTACGCTCCCTTAGAGAGCCCCCATTACAGAGAGTCTCCAACTGCTAGATGGGGTCACGTGGTTATATGGGCCGCACTTGCAATACGAGCTGAGAGGAGGTGACGAAAGCGTTGACCGTCTGCGAACGTCTCCGCTTTTCCTCCTGCTTTTCTGCTCGCCACGCGAAAACGCAGCACATGCGCACTTTCGAGCGATCACCGCGGGAAGTGTCCGCCATTAAATTGCAAACGCTCCCCACGGTTTGAGATGGGCCCTCTCTCCAATATATGCTCTCTACGCCCTTATGGATGGATGGATGAATACGGCTGAGCCCTTTGGATCGGGCGGAAGCTTACGCCACCTAGCCATTTTGTCTTACCCTTTAAATTTTGTCTTACCATTGTGTCTTACCCCCTTGACGCGGCGTACGCCATCTGTCAGCAGCACAGCACTACGCGTGCATTGCATGCGATGTGGCGGAGTATAATGCCCAGAACAGGTTTAAGTTGTTTTTCTTTTGAACGGGGTAAGTTTATTCCTTGACTTGTTCACTCAAAACTTCCACCACCTGCTTGCACCTCTGCAGTAAATCGCAGCGCGATACGTTGGGAAACCGATTTTTGAGGGCCGTCAAAGTGCCTTAAAAGCGTACACTGTAGAAAGATTGTCCGTTTCCGTTTCCGACTGTTTGCTCGAGCTAAACTTCGCCTCTTGCACAAACGAAATAAACGACGTCACACGTTTTTGCGGGAACCTTTCAGTGGCGTGTCAGAAATTAATGCTCCGACTCGCCGTTCCTAAAGAACTTGTGCCATGCTATATCGTATGCAGTTCTAAATGTTAAATGTTCATTTCGGGGACTCTTTGAGAACTCCTGTCAAACTCTGAATTACGCGATTAATGCTACGTGCGCAAAGACGGGTACCGAATCGTGTGTGTGTGTGTGTGTGTATCTTGCAGGCGGATAACCCACTCTGGGCTGCAAGAGGTTCCTTACGTGCACGACCTGAACCCGACCACCTATATTGGAATGCTGTAAGGCCAGTTTAGTCTGTTTTTTTCCTCAATAACAGTGCTTCTATCTCCACACTCTAAGAAATACCTGCGGGTCTACTTACCCGCATAACACTCAAAGAGTCAATCTCTGCGATCTAGGAAATCAGCTCAGCGAAGGATGAGGCGGAACATCCGTTTAGACCTCAAAATTAAGTCTGCGCTGTGGCATCGCGCAATGCAAAGCGTCATGCTTGCATTGCGTAATGCCACGGCGCAGACTTAATTTTGAGGTTTTAACAGATGTTCCAACTCATCATTTGCTGAGCTGATTTCGTAGATCGCAGAGATTGGCTCTTCGAGTGTTCTGCAGGAAAGTAGACGCGCAGGCATTTCTTAGAGAGCAGTTATCGGCGATCAAGCACTCAATTTTCTAAATGTGGTTCTTCTTTTATCAATACAATACACAAAACTAAGTTACTGAAGGTGTCCTGTCAAGACACCGCTATCCTATTTGAGCGTGAAAGAGATCTCACTCGCTCTTGTACACGCTACTTCTTTTCTGTGGCAGTAAAGGCCGAACTACATGAAGCGTTTCTCGTGCCGGATTTGTTCTCGTCTTGCGAGCCAAGGCTCACCTCGGCGTTCAGAAGAAAGTGAGGATGAGTCAACTATTGGCGCGTTTGACGTCACGTCTCTTCCGGGAACGTGATGTCAGACGCGCCAATAATGGTAGTTGGTGAAAACATCTCGGGCGGACGCAATTTCTATCGGCTCCGTTAGGCACGGTGTTTTCCACCGGATCAGGTGGCCCTAGGTCTCCACTGCTGGTGGTCACCGACAGCATGGCCTCCATTTAAGTGATTTGGAACTCATGGGTACCGGTTTCGTGTTGGTGAGTGCAATGTCGCTGGACTTACGGACATTTTTCGTGGCAGCCGCGTTAAGCCTAGCAGAAGCCCGGCGCGCCGCGAGTCGGTTCCATCCCGGTGGCAGCCGCCCTGCTCGGCCTGACGATGATGGGCACACCCGCGGCACCGGTGGCTTCGCAAGACACACTTTCGGCGAGGCAGGACGACCAGAGCCGCAGAAATTCGATACGATGGTACAATCCGGCGGCGATGGAGTATAGCTTTATAGACCCTGCTCGGCTGCAGAGCCACCCCGAGGAGGGAACAAGGCTACGCGCTGACAGAGCCGACCCGTATTACCCAAACTGGGTGACGAAACTCCGGTTCCGAGATCGGGAGTCCCAAGAGCAGGACTGGACGCCTCCAAAAACCACCCGTACAAGTAAGGGAGGCTAAGGCCGATATTCCAAAATCTCCTAAGCTTCTGAGCATACGCCATTATCGCTCGAAGGAGGTCGTCAAGCCTAGGCGTAAATTTGAGTTCCGTGGCCTCGAAAGCCAGATTGACGAAGCGATGTTAAGGCCGGTAGCGACGGAGCTACAGAAGGATTACAAGATTTGACTACTTGACGCACAGAATATTGCTATTATCTGCCCTAATGAGGACGCGGCGCGACTCGGGAGGATCAGCTACCCGGTTTGCAGTTGGAGGTCGAGGCATATCTCACCCGACCGGCGGAAACGTGTCGAGGAATAATCCATGGGATCCGACAAGGACTGGATAACGAGATGATACAGCGCCTTACACATCCAGGCGACACCGAGGTCTTGGAGGCCCGAAGACTCGGGAAATCGCAATCGGCGCAAGACACGTTCCTGGGGAACCGAATACCATTCACCATCACGTTCGATAGGGCAGAAAAACGGTGCTACAACTACAAGAAGACGAGGGTAGTCTGCTTTAACTGCGGGGAAACCGGACACCGAGTGGATGTCTGTCCCAAGCCGCGGGGATACGCATGCGATATTTGCGGGATGGCAGGAGTACAAGAAGGACACGAATTTGTACCATTCTGAGCGTTATGCGGAGGCCCACATCGTACGTACACCAAAAAATAGAAGCAGAAGTTCTTCCGACCCGATTTCCCCAAGATAATGGCAAAAAGGCGGGAAAGTAGGAGCTGGAGCCAGAGATGACGACAGCGACAGGTGGCGTGGAGCTCTACGTTATCGGCTGTGTCGATGGAGAGCACATCAAAGTCACGGAGTCAGACGCGTAAACAAGTGACGTCAAACAGAAGGAGAAGCAGATCGCGGTACTATCGCCAGGGGAGGGGCGCGGCAAATTTGAAGAATGGAAGGACGCAAGCTTCAACGGGAGGAAGGGATCTGGCTAACACAATCAAATGGCCTCCCTTACCGAAGTAGCAAGCGAAGCAGAAGCTAGAAAAGGAAGTTCAAGCGCTGAAGGAGGAGAACGCTCGACTTCGCAAGGAAGCGGGGAAGGCGGATACTCCCAAGCAGCTGGCGATCCCACCGCCGCAAACCCCACTGAGAGACGTATACTTCAAACTAATCCAGGAGGTGCGCACGGAAGTTGCATAGCTGGAGGAGCAAACGCAGCAGACACAGCAGCAGATGCAGATGTTCTTGACGCGGATGCAGACCCTGGAGAGCAAGTCTAACAAAAGGCTCGAGAGATTTTAGATGCGAAACAACCAGGAACTTAAGCAAAGACTGCCAAGAGGGAGTACACCAACTCCATCTGAAACGAGCTACTCGGACACAGACTCACCATGCGGATCCAACCGAAATTGAGTGTGTGGCAGTGGAACTGCAGGGAGATTGGGCGGAAAAGGGCTGGTCGCAGCCTGTTGGCGGCGCAAGCGGCTGACCCCCCTGCGGTTATCACGCTCCAAGAACTTGGAAAGTGTACGAACGTCAGAATCAAGGGCTACGAGTCTCACTACGCGGACCAGTATGTGGTAGTGTTAGTGCTTAATAAATATCCGGTGGAGGTACAAGAACCGTTGATGAGCGGCATTTCGCATGTGTATGTGACCTTCATCCCCTTGGGGAGGACAAAAGACAGACTCAATGTGCTGTGTGTGTATAGTAACCCTAGAGACATTTGATCGGACCTCAAGCAATCACTCACGAAATTCATTCGGAAAGCAGGGAGGGAGCAGCTCATCATACTAGGTGACTTCAACGCAGCGAACCCGGCGTGGGAGTACCGCCACCTTACCGTCAAGGGCAGAAGAATAGCGGAGGTGCTTAACCAGGAGCGACTCTCCCTGCTTACGGACCCTAAGATGCCGACACGTATCGGGACGAGCACGTGCCAAGACACGTGCCCCGACTTGACGATGGTGAGAGGCGTCCGAAATTCAAGATGGGTGAACACCGGGAAAAAGCTCGGAAGCGACCATTAGATTTTGTATGCGAGCTGGAAGACCGGGGACTTCGGCAGGAAGAAGATTGGTAAAGCAAGGATTGTGCAGTGCGACAAGTGGCGCGAGCAAAGAGGGCGAAGCGTTGCGACCATTGACTATATCGAGGAATGGACAGAGGAGTTAGTCTGAAGCCTTGAGCGGTGTACAGCGGTGATGGACAACGCTGAGAAAAACCCGAAAGTGGCCTCACATCTGCTGCACCTGTGGGAGGCACGGAGGTCTATAACAAAGAGGTGGAAAAGTCAAAGAGGCTACAGAAAGCTGCGAAAGAAGGTTCCGGATCTGAATAAGAAGGCTGAGGAGTATGCATTAAGACTTTCAAGGCAAAACTGGTACTCTCTGTGTGACGGGTTGCAAGGCAGCTTAGATATCACACGAACCTTGAATCTTCTTCGGGCCCTGGTGGATCCGGAGTGGACAAGAACGGTGGCACAGAACGAGATCACTTCCCTCACACATAAGAAGGGGGTTGAAGACGACGGAATTATGGAGCGCCTGGCCGGGAAATACCTGTGCCGGGAACCCCCGGTTGACCAACCAGACTATCAGGGAGAACCGAACAAGGTGCACGATAGGCCAATAACGCTGGGGGAACTCGAGGCGGCACTGGCGTCGATGGAGAAGAATACGGCGCCGGGGCCGGACAAGATCACAGCCAGGCAGTTATACAATCTGGATGAAGGATCGTTGCGGGAGCTGGTGCGCCACTTCAGTGAGGAATATTGGAGGACAGGTACCGGAGAGCTGGAAGAAAGCTGAGGTACAATTTATTGCTAAACCCCAAAAAGACTTAAGTCAGGGGAACCTCAAACCAATTTCTCTGACATTATGTCTGGGAAAGGCGTTTGAACGAATAATCAATGCGATATTAACCAAGCATATTAAGGACAATTCGTTACTGGCTCATACACAGTTTGGATTCCGCCCACACATGTCGACGCAAGATGTGTTGTTGTGGCTGTATAAGGACTTACTCGACAGCCCGGCGCGAGCGCAAACAATATGCATTTTAGCGCTTAATCTAAAAGGGGCATTCGATAATGTAGCGCATGGAAGTATACTAGTAGTACTCAGTCAAGTTAACTGCGGGGGAAAGAACATACAACTAAATACGAAGTTTTCTTTCGAAATGTCAAGTGGTTCTTGAGGCACGCCGCAAGGGGCGGTGCTTTCATTCCTACTCTTCAACTTAGCAATGAGAAATCTGCCGGAGAGGCTGTAGAGGATCCCAAGGATGGAGCACGCGATATATGCCGATGATATTACGATCTGGTGCAAGTCCAGGAGCGACGGTCAAGTGGAGGACAGGGTGCAGGCAGCAGCCGATATTACGGCAGAGTACGCGCGGAGCCGAGGGCTTCAGTGCTCGCTGGAGAAGTCGGAGTTGCTGGTCATGCGGAACCCACGGGAAGGACTCGTATCTCACATCAGTATCAAAATGGACGGAAAAGAGATGCCCAAGCTGCAGAAGGTGCGAATCCTGGGGCAACTTATCCCACGGGGAAGGAGCAACAAGAGCACACTCGACAAGCTCATGAAAGCGACGGAACAGATCAACGGCATGTTGCGGAGAATTCGTAACAAGCAACAGGGACTCAAAGAAAGGGAGGCCATGCAGCTCGTGCACGCGTTTGTGGTGTTGAGGGTGATGTATGGACCCCCACACTTACACCACACCAAGAAGGAGGTAGAGAAGCTCGACATTCTGCTTCAGATGGCATACAAGAATTCCAAAAAACTGCCGGATTATGCAGCCCCTTAAAGGCGACTTGAGTTGGGGGTACACAACACCTTTGAGGAGCTGGCCAGCGCCCAGATTAAAGTGCAAGTCAGAAGACTTGGAAGAACGGACAGCGGTCGCTGGCTGCTCGACAAGCTAGGCTTGGCGAACCCGGACGCCGCGATAACAGATCGAACAGGGAGACCATACTCGAGCCGGTATTCGAACAAGTAGAATTCTGAGGAGCATTAACCCGTCACGGGACGCAGAAATGCGTATCGCAAGGTCCGAGGCTCTCGATCGGACCTGGGATAGGTGACCAGGTTCCCTCCACGTCGACGCCGCGGGACCTTTTTGGGGGCGTGGCCACGGGAGCCGTGGCTACCTCAGACGGGAGCAAGATCGTCACAGAAGCATCATAAAGAGTGTCTCGTGCTACACTCTAAGCCCGGTCCCACTTAGTAAGAGAGACATTTCTTCGATTTTTTCCCACTTAACTTTAAGGGGGGCGACAGACCTCTTAATATTACATGGGGATGCTCCCTCTTAATTAAGTGAGACACCACCCCTCTTAAAGTAAGCGATACGGCGTCTCCCTTAAATTTGAGGTCAGTCCCCCTTAGTAAGAGGGACATTTTTGAGATATTTTCCCCCTTAAATTTGGAGGGACGGTGACCTGCTTAAAATGAAGGGTTGTAGTCCCCCTTAAGTCGGGGTCACGCCGCTTATACGTCATACAAAATACATTCTGCAGGCATGTTCCAAAACAAGTCACCGCGACACCAGTGCTTCGTACGCCACGAGGCAACCAGTTCAAGAGGTAGCTTTGTCACGTGGCATACAAAGCACGGATGTCGCGGTGACTCGTTTTGGTACATGTCTGCAGAATGTATTTTGTATGATGTATAAGCAGTGTGACTCCGGCTTTAGGTTATTTCTCTTATTGTATCGTAGAATTTCTGCTCCTTCGTGTTTCCACTGTCAGCTGACATGTTGCACTGCAATTCTCGCACTTTCGCTGTTATTGTTTAACCAAAGTTATTTTGTGCTGCGTAACGGAATTGAAAACTGATCTGTATACAATGATTGATGAACGAAATCAATATGTCGAATAAAACAGTAACAATCTTTAAAAGTAAAACATGTGTTTTATTTGCCATGACACAAAAAATTATACTGAAATGTCTGTATCAAAATAGTAATTTTATAACGATGTTCTGGTAGCTTATACGGATAAGGAAGACATTAAAACGACGCCAGAAATCGGCGTTTCTTGGAAACTATCACACAACAAATTTCGTGCTGCAAAGTGACTCCTTTTGCCTATCATAAGCAATAACAATGCAACCGTGCTGCATTTGTTTTTTCAGCGGATAACACAAAAAAGATAAGAGTACATTCTAAAAAACGCCCGTGTGCCTACTTTCCCGCACAACACTTGGAAAGACAGTCACCATAACTCACAGAGGCAGCTCAGCGAATGTAGATGCCGAAACATATGATTGTACCAAAAAAATGCAGTCTGAGTTGTGACACTAAGCAATACAGGCGTGACGTTTTGCATTGCTTAATGTCACAATTCAGACTGTTTTTTTTTTTTTTTTTTGTCTAACCATATGTTTCGGCATCGTGATTCGCTGAGCTGCCTCCGTGAGTTACGGTGATTGGCTATCCAAGTGCTGTTCGGAAAAGTAGATTACTGTGCTTTTTTTTTAGAGTGCAGTTACCTGCTCCATAGCATTAAAAACAAATTACTCGGCGTTCCTTGCCATCAGCAGAAGCTCGAAATTTTTGTTGTTTTTGAACGGCTACAAGAAATTTTCTGAGCTTCTCCGACATGAACTGAATCGAAACTCGTAGTTTTCAACGAGTAGACACTGGAGGAGTCCAAGGGTTTGTCCATATGCCGCGGGGTAGGAGAGTCCCGTTATGTAATACACCCGTAAGCAGTGCCTTCTCCAGAGTCGTGCTAGCGGAGAGTTTCACTGACCGGTTCTCAGAAACGATCTGTTTCTCCGAACCGAAGAAAGTCTTGGGTCCTGGAACTCTTTCGTCGGGGGTACGGTCGTCCTGCAAGCAGCAATTGTTCAAAAATTGCGTCAGCGTCAAAATTACATTTCTAGTTTTGCATCCGCTTTTTCACGTACCATAGGTGATAAGAGATCTTCTGGCCAATCGAGAGTGGAGGATGGTCTTCAGTGTTCAAGAATGTTGTTGGGTTGTCTCCGCAGAAGGCCACTTTAACCTCTTCCAGTTTTCCCAGCATGGTGACCATTGTATTTTGGAACCAAAGCTGTGCATCCACCTTTAGCTGAATGAAAGACCATATTGTTTTCCTTGAAGCGCTTTCACCTGTTTTCAAGCAGGCGGTAGGAAACAAATGCGAAAATAAAGTGCAAACATTTAAAATATTCGAAACCCAATCCGTATACGATGAAATAGCGAGTGACATTAGCCTATGACGTAACTTCTGCGACTGTTAATATTTGACAGGAGAATTGACTGCTGATTTAAGTAATTTACGAGAATCGATTTTGTATTACCAAGACAAAACGAGAACGCATTTAGTAGTAGCGGAACATTAGAAGCCCCATGTGCTTTGGAAAACATGAATTCCATTTGCGGCTTGAAGCTGCAGAAGAGACCTGATGCATGTTTTAGAAAGCCGCAAAATGAACTAAAAAATATATATTTATGTAGACGTTTCGGCGCAAGCCATTCATCTCTTCTTCTTTTTTTTTTTTTTTCAGAAGCAACGATATGCCAAAAGAACGTAAATAGAGCCTACCATACATACCAGAATACAAAAAGTTAATAATTACCGTATTTGTTGTGAGCGGTGTGCGAGTGGCCGCAGTAAGCACACAACTCCGGGTGGTGCGTTGCACCGCGCAGATTGTCCCGGTAGAGCTCCTTACACAGCAATCAGTGCAGAACTTCCGTCTGATTCACTTCATGTCAACGTTCGTAGCGATTGCCTCACTCTGAAAACAATATTTTTAACGGTCATTTAAGGCCCATAGACAACCTAGCCCTAAAACGCCTAAAAATACAAAAGAAAAAAAAGCATACTTCTGTTTATAAATTTTCTGCAGGTGTGCGACACAAGAAATTCCACCAGCCACCGAAAACAAAGAGGATAATAAACAACATACATAAAACCTCCAAAAACAAAAGCATAGTCGGCGCCGAAAAAAAAAAAAAAAAAAAAAAGACCGGTAGGTTTGCCGGCGCCACAGTTAAAATATAACGAACAAAAAAGTACGCCAAGGAAATATATAAAAACAAATGCACTCCCGGGCCACCGCTGCACCCTTCCCCTCTTTCAGCAGACTACGACGCCGACGCAGCGCAAACGCGCGTAGAAAAAATCTTTTTTTACTTTTTTTTTTGTGTGTGGTTTGAATTAGCTGCTCGTCCCCCCCCCCCCCCCTCCCCCCTCGCACACATACACACATATGGCTTTTTGCTCGATTCCCACTGAAGCAAAAGTTCATAATCACTGCAACGCTAACGATGTCTACAATATAACGGTGAGGTGTAAATTGCTGTAGTGAATTCAAGGGCAAACAAACGCAAAATCGCCAACATTGTTTCCGTCAATCAACGCTCTCGGGCGGTCAACAGCAAGCATTTAGAGTACACACCGAGAAAGAAATCGGCGTGCCAAGCTTGCGAACACTGACCGCCCGAGCTAGGGTGTCTTTATGTTCACTTTGCCTTAGGGAGGGTGATGCCATCCTTTGTAGTACCCGATGTCGACAGTACACGCTCACGGATAAAATACAAGGAAATTGCCCGTAATAAAATGCCGGCGTAGCAGTGCCAGAGCTAGCAGCCCGAGCGGGGGAAGAACGAACGCGCGTTCGAAATTAAAAAGTTGACAAAAGCGTCGGACACAAAATGGTCATATATCACCAGCCTAAGACAGACGCGTACACATTGGGACGCCCTAGCCCACTAAAAGTGTTTTGTGCGAAAGACAGCATGGCGACTCAAGGCAGGGCAAACGATTAGCGACGCTTTGTCCTAGTTGAACGAGCAGATCAAGGAAGCGACCGCGGACTAATGCAGTCAGGTGAAAATCTTCTACAAGCAAAGCTCGTGCATTTCACAGCCAGCGTGAAAATATTGATGGCTCGTTATTCCCACCCGCAATGTACCCAAAACAAAAGCGTCAATATAACAGGACTACTCACCCGAAGGAAGTCAAACGAGCAGCATGACGCTTGCGACTCTCCGGCCACGACCGTTTCCAGCACTCCGTGAATTGGCGCGAAGCCTTAGCACCGTCTTAACTCTTTGCCGTGGATTAGTGCGCCTGCACTTCTCTTCTTGACCGAACTACATTGGTCCAGTTAAGAGTGACCAGTCCCCTCTTAATATAAAGGGACACGCGTGAATTTTTCTGTCGGTCTTTCCTACTCAGAGGGACAAAGGAAACGGTTTCCTTGGTCTCTCTTAATATGTTGGTGTCCCTCTAGATGTTGCTATTTTATTTTTCCTTTTCCCTCTTAAAAAGAACTGTCCCCCTGAAAGCATCGTTGTCCCCTCTAAAATCAGAGGGACAGCGTTTTTTATGAGAGACCGGTTTTAGAGTGTACGGAAGCCGAGGAGGTGGCCATCGGACTGGCTATCACTTGCAACACAAGAGCAACTATAAGATCGAACACTTAGGGCGCCGTTCGCAACTTCTCCGCGGGTTCCGTGGGCGAGGTGGCGGCCGGGCTACCGAGAAGGCACCATCCGCAGGCGGTTCACATGATCTTGTCTCCAGGCCATATGGGGCATGCAGGAAATGAGGCGGCTCACGCCGCAGCCCAAGATTCTCTTCCAAGCCGGGACTCTATTCCTGCCTCAGGCGTGGAGAACGGGAGACCCTACAACAAATGTCTACTGGACATCCGACTAGCACGTAGGAGATTTCCAGCACCACACAAGTCCCTAAGCAAGGAAGGGGAACACACCCTTCGACGGCTGCAGACGGATATCTTTCTCACCCCAGACAAGCTACACACCTGGTGCCCGGACAGATACGCATCTGCAACCTGCCCGTGTTGCGCGTGGCAAAAGGCAGACACATACCACATGGTGTGGGCCTGCGAGAAGAATGGAGAAACTTCACAAGGTGAAACAAGCGAAGAGGAGTGGTATGCGGTGCTCGCAAGCGAGGACCCGGTCAAGCAACAGCTGCTAATCCGGCGGGCCAAGGCGGCGCAAGTGGAGTCCTGGAATAGGGGCATACAGCCAACTCCTCCTTCTCCTCTGTCTCTTTTTACCCCCAACCCCTTCCCCTCTCTCCTGTGTGTTTGTGTGTGTAGGCGTTGCAAGTGAAAATTGGGGAGACGAGAGAGCCAATTGTGTACGCGCACAGGGCGCATTTGTCACTGCCTTTGTGCGATAGTGATGTTTTCAACAACAACTATTGGCGCGTCTAACGTCACTTTCCCGGAAGGGCGGAACATGCGCTTCTAAGATGGCTCCACCCCTTCTCACTCTAAGCTGAACCCATGGAGTTATTATAATGCACGCTAGAGGTTCAGCTGTCGCTAGTGCTGTTGCAAATTGAAGCAGACAGAGACCAGTCTGGAATTGACTTCTGGTAATGCATTTCTAAGTAAAAAAGCGAGCGCATTTTCTCCCTGCGCTTGATTATAAGAGCAAATAACACGGATAATTCGTACGTGCTAGATAGGTTGGAACATTTTTCGATCTTGTAAATTAAAATATTGGTCGGTTACAGCGTTATTCTTCCAAATTCATTGCATTAAACGCAGTGCTAAAACAGCTTAATATTAATAAAGGGAAGAACATAAAAACGTTATGCACTGCAGTTAGCTGAATTTTAACTAAGATTTTTCAAGTTTCCTTACTCACCGGAGAAGTGCCAGATGACTGGAACAGAGCTCGAGTTGTACCGATTCACAAGAAAGGAGAAAAGTTAGTAGAGTCTAATTATAAGCCAATTTCAATTGCTTGTAGTTGCTGCAAGTTCTTGAAACACGTCATGGCCGGTCATATTAAAAGCTTCTTATTTGAAAAGGATATTTATCACTTAAGCAGCATGGATTCAGGAAGGGAATATCCACCGTCACTCAACTCATTACGACTGTTCATGAATTTCTCGCGATACTCGGTGATTCGGGGCAAGCAGATGTTCTTTTCTTAGACTTCTGTAAGGCCCTTGATAAGGTACCGCATGCAAAACTGCTCTATAAGCTCGAAAGCATAAAAATTCCCTCTTACATTATTGTTTGGATAAGTGCCTACTTAAGAAATAGATCCCAATTCGTTGATGCTAACGGCCATCTGTTAACGGCCATCGGTTCTAGCTGTCACTTCCGGCGTGCCCCAAGGAAGTGTGTTGGGACCATTGCTATTCATTATTTATATGAATGATCTAACCGAAGTGGTTGCTCAGTCTGTTTCCATAAAATTGTTTGCGGTTGATTGTATTGTCTTTAAAGGCATGAACACTGCTGACGACCGTTTCGCACTTCAAGAATCTATTATCGAAATAGAGCAATAGTGTGAAACTTGGGATATGGATTTGAATATTGAAAAAAAAAAAAACTGTGATTCTAAGAATTACAAGAAAAAAACATATAATGAATATAATGAAAAAACATCTGATTATCACCTTCACAACATTGCTACTCATGAGGTTACTAGCTATAAATATTTAGGTGTTACCATTACTAATCATTTAATTTGGTCTACACACATCTCAAATATTTGCTCTAAAGCGTTCGCTAAACTGTGTTTTCTAATGCGAAAGCTCAAACAAGTCCCAGTTAAGCTTCTCGCATACAATACGTTCATCAGATCAAAACTCGAATATGCATCAGTTATTTGGGACCCACACACTAAAAAAGACATCCACCAGCTTGAACTTGTACAAAGAAGGGCAGTTAGGTTTATATTTAGTAAATACAATAGATTGGACTCACCCGCTGAACTTATGAGCGATAACCAAATACCACCTCTCAATACACGTCGGAAAATGAGTCGTATTTTATTTCTTTACAACATCCTGACATCCAAAGTAAGCTTAAATACACTCTCATATCTCAATCAGCTAGGTTCAAGAAAGACACGACACACCAGGGATCACGCATTACAGCCCATCTTCGCAAAAACATATGCCTTTAAGCAGTTTTTTTCCTCGCACTATTTCGGATTGGAATTAAATCAGTCAACTTAATTCATCCAGGCATTAGAACGATACTTAAGTCGATAATTCATTCCGCAGCAGTGGTCTTGTCTTCTTTAGTATTATTGTTTTGTCACGTTTTCATGTGCACCCATATGTTGTATTTTTTGCCCCTCCTGCTTGGGCCTAAGAACTGGCCTGGAGTATCGTAAAATAAAATACATAAATAAATAAATAAAGGACGGACAAGACATTTCCCAGTCTCTTACCAGCACGCTCCCCATTCCAAGTAAAACAGCTTCATAAATACATTTGTGTGCACTGTCGGACACTGTTAGCGCGAACGCGGCATCAGCGCTTTTCTGCATGGGGGATTTACATGCGAAACGAACGAACGACACCTGGAATTAGTCTATTAAATAGCACGCCCTCTATGAACTATGCAAAATCGTTCCCTTTATTTAAAAAAGAATGTAAAGCACTGCTGGTAGGCAGCGATATAAAATTTATCTAAGCTTCTTAATCTAATAAAGCGTTGTATTATACTTTATACCTTCAAAGTTCATCCTTGTTTTATTTTATGTGCATGACTCGCCTAGTTATATTTTGCTGGGTATATACTGTTCAGTTTCCGTAAAGTGAGCGATAATGATGTTTGTTATTTGTGTGCTCCTTAGATGACTTGTTTTATCCTTTCATGTTGATTATAATCTGTATCCTCGTTTTTTTGCATCCAGTACGCATTTTTATCCTTATATACATGACTTTTATTGTTGCATCTGTGTTATGTATGTGTGCCTCAGTTCTGTAAAAGTTTTTTATCATGCTGTATTATTTGGTTCGATGAAATTCATTTTCATGTTATTTTTTTATGTGTGGACTGTAAGGGACCGGTGCCACGTCAGGCTTTTTTAGCCTTTTGCACCGGCCCTTCTTTCGGGCTTTCCCCGAGGGAAAACAAATAAAGAAAGAAATAAAGAAAAAAAAACAAGAAAGACGGCAAGAAATAAGCAGTAACTAACTCTCTGTGTATGTAGAAGAATAACACAAAGTAAAGGCGAAGTAATATAGTTCGGTTTGCAAGCAATAAATAAGTATTGCTTTATTCTTCTGCTCATGTATATGTAAGAAGGTGCTTGTTCTGTGTTCAAAACATCACCCGCGCTCTCGAAATCTTTGAAAATAGCTACAAGCCAGAACACAGGGGCCCAATAATAGCTGCCCGGCATAGCATATAATAAAAAGGAACACCTTTCAAAGCCCACGTACTTCATTCTGGACGTTTTGAATGTTTATAACCGCTCGATCTTAAAAATGCACGACGGGGTCATTTCCATATAGTGACATGACTGGCATATTAGCAATATATAAGCGTCACCAAAACGCTGGAGAACCTTGAACACGCTCTATATTCCTTTCGATTGTTGTTTTGCTTAGAATCGCCGTCCCTTTTTACACACCTGCTATGGAACACAGGTTTGGCCCTGAAATATAGCGAAGCTTAACATCGTTCACTTATGAAGAAAAATACTGTAACTAAAACAATTACACTTTTATCACGTTAATAAACTTACCTACTATACGCTACGACCCAAGTAACAACGGTGATTCCTGTTATTTCCCGCGAAGAGACGAAACGCACGCGCGTTTTCCCATAGGAATACACAGGAGCACCGCAAAAGTAGACTGGTTGTTGTCTGCTTGAATTTGCATCCCGGAAGTAGCATAGACACTTGCGCCAGTTGAACCTCTAGCTTACATTATATTAACTCTATGGCTGAACCACAGAGAAATCCCAAGTTTCCGTGGCACGCTTGTGGCCCTGTATTGACTCGGATGGCTTGTAAAGGTCATCGTGGTTTATAGTGAAACGGAGTAAAGTCCCCGTGGGGCGACCGATCAACGTCGGGTGAGTGACCTATAAAGAAAGCATATATTCCGGAAGGTATGGTACCTCAAAATATGGTCCTGAAAAGTGTATTTTCCTTACAAAATATGGTCCTATAGATAAAAGATCCCAGTCCGAAAGACCACTTCGTTGTATGTGATCGGCGAATTCGTATGACACGACCTTTATAATATGGTTAAGGGGCCAAACTATTGTAATATACCGGGTGCCTAATTTTAATTCGAACAGATTTTTTTTTTTTTTTAAGCCGTAAAAGTTAGATTATTGCGGTTTGTGCAGGTGAGTTATACGGCCAGTTGGACATAATATAGGAGGCTAATCTTTACGGTGCGTCCAATATTTAACTAAAATTTGCTAATCAACTTTTAATTGGGTGAAATAAACATATGGTTTCAATTAGAAACTTGCTGAGCGTAATCTAAAACCACTAAATAATTTTGGAAATTGAAGCGTGTGGTAAGCGCCGGGGTGCGCTAAAATATCCACTCGAGCTTCAAATGTTTCTCAAATTGACTGATTCAGTGGTTTTGTATGGCGTCATAACTTACCGCTGTTTTCATACATGCGGTACGTTCACGAATGCTTTGAATAGCTCTAGGCGAGATGCTCTTGAGCACCTCGTCTATAGCTCGACCATAACAGGATTTCAGGCAACTGCGTGTAACGTTTAACTTTAAATGCATTAAGCGCAACATTCGTAAATGCCGTCCCTGAACATTTTACCCACACTTTCACTTGGGTGCGAGTTAGTTCCGACATACGGGAAAGTGTAGGACGAAGTACTAAACATGTAATAAAAGCGTTTATGAAATCTATACGTAAATAAACCAAATGTCGCTAAATACAGAAAAAACCGTATGTATGACCATAACTCATAAACGTCAGCGTTTAGAGTTTAACTACACACTCCAGGGTGTTACCTTGACTAACGTGACTGAGTATAAGTATCTTGGCGTCACAATAACTGCAGACCTAAGATGGACAAACCACATTGATAATGTTATCGGTAAAGCTAATAAAAGGTTAGGATTTATCCGGCGCACCGTCAAACTTGCCTCACAAGAGACTACGCTGATTGCATACAAGATGTTAGTTCGGCCCATGCTAGAATATGCGTGAGAATTCTGGGACCCGTATGTGAAAAAATTGCAGTTAAAACTGGAAAGTGTACAGCGACGCGCATTGCGTTTTATTTACTCCCGTTACCGAAGACAGGATTCGGTTTCCCCCCTTTATGACAGAGGCGGTTTACTACTGCTTCAACTCCGTAGAAAACAGAAAAGGTTAAAGCTTTGTTACAGTATTATCAATAATTTGGTTCTTGTTAACAAGCATCGGTATATAGATGAAGACACGTCACGAGTAACCAGGAATAAGCATGGACGGCATGTGAAAGAAAGAAGGTTTAAGAAGGAATGTTTTAGATACTCGTTTTTCTTGCAGACAGCGCGGGATTGGAACCAGTTGCCAGAAAGTGTTGTTGATGCACGCGACCGGTTGGAGTTCGCATCGCTTATTCCTTAACGCTCGGTCGCGCCTCAAGCTGTTTGTTGGGTTATTATTAGTTTACTATCCTTGCTTTTGTTGTGCTGCTGTCTCTCTTGTGGCTGTGTCGGCGCAGGACGGCGCAGACTGTGATTGTTGGGCTGTTCATTGTATCCCACCCCTATCTTGGTCCCATAAGGGACTGATAGTATGTTCAAATAAATAAATAAACAAATAAATAAAATGAAGAGCTTTCACGCCATAGAGCGCAAGTCGAGCTACCAGTCTACAACAACACGAGTTTCAACACGAAGGCAATAACGCATTCTAAACTAAGTTCATAACAAATGTCTAAAGTTCCTTTTCGTGTACAAGGTGGCAACCATCGGTAAAAAGTAGTATAACGAACATGATGCAGATATTCGACAAATATCGCAAATAAATCGTCGAGAGTTCTTCCAGTGGAAGCCAACGAGAATCTCGTCGCAGCATAATGCGCTCTAAGAAATGTGGAGCGTCTATACGTTCCCGGAAAGCACTTGGTAGAACCAATTGCTGCAATCAACGGAGAGAGATCTCGACCACTGATAAGGCTAAAAGTAGATGCTTAACATAAAAAAAAAATAATAATTTGCGTTGTGACAGTAGAGAGTTTTAGTATTGCGTACAGTGGGAGCAAACGCAAACCCCGTGCGTTAGCGTTGCGCGCTCCACGCTGCGCATGCGCGTCGGCGCCATGCGCCACTTTTTACGCTATTTCTTCGCGTACGCAAAGGTTCTGCGTACGCTATTTTAAAAGTCACTGACTGCGCGTGATTGGTTTAACCGATGGTGACGTACGAACGAAGACGAGAAACGCCGGGACGATGTACTGGTGGCGCTGATTGATTGGCACCCGAGGATCGTAGCGTCGGCTGCGGTCGTACTTAATGTGAAACAGAGTATAAAGCCTGTTTCGGAGCAATCGAGAAATATGAAAGAGGATCGGAGTCGTCAGGTGATCCACCTAAGTTGTTGTTGTTGTTGTTGTTTTTCGCTGTTGTTGTAGCTGTTGTTCTTGTTCTTGTTGTTGTTGTTGTTGTTGTTGTGTTGTTGTTGTTGTTGTTGTTGTTGTTGTTGTTCTTACAGAAAGGTTACGTTGAAACAAATCGAGCAGCCACATTGTAGCGTAAAAAAATTGTGTAAAAAAAAACAATCGAATTTCTGATCGGCTTGTAGTACTAAGTGGTGAGAAGGGAAAGAGAGACCCCGGAACATTTCGGTCTTACCTTCACTTGGGTGCAAGTTATAATTCCGATGTACGGAAAAAAGTTAGGGCGAGGTACCAACACAAGATACTAGAACAAGAAAGAGGAGAGGTGGTGGTAGTAGTTTGGTAGGCACGTCACTTAAGAGTAGCTGTGTCTGGAGCGCGGATGTGTGCCCGCAGCTCGGTAGTTGTTTAACGTACCGCGTCTCAGAGACGGTTAGAAAGACCGGCGACCTCTGAGAATGCGAGGAGCGCGAAGAATGTTCTAGAGGCGTTACTTACCGAGCACAGGAGAATAGGTATGTCTTGAGTTGCAGCGCGACAAACCCCCGCGAGTGGTGACCCGTCGAATAAAAGATTTCCTCTCGCCCACTAGAGTCGCGAAGAACCAGAGGAGATGTTTGCTTGGGCATGTCTCCCGCTAAATGGCTCCGAGCTCTTCAGAGTTCTTTCAAACCCAGTCAATGAGCAGAAAAACGCAGTAATGCGATAACTATACACCACTCCTAAACTGATTTGTGTGTGTGTGTGTGTTGGGCTAACATTTTCAGTTATGATGTCCACGGGTTGGTTAGCATTAAGCACGCACACGTCTTTCACTATATTCCTTTAAAAAAAAGAGATATATATATATATATAGTCAAAGATGCTTACTGTCGGAGTTACTAATTTGAAGTTTATTACAACGTTTCCTGATCTTCTTCTTCTTCATCACCTGATGAAGAGCGGTCCCCGCTCGAAACGTTGTAATTAACTTCGAATTAGTAACTCCGACAGTACGCATCTTTGACTATATATATATATATATATATATATACAGGGTGTTTCAGAGAACTCAGGTCAAATCGCTCCTGCGAAAACTACTCATCGCAACGAAAAAAGGCTTGTGTCGTTTTGGTCCTGGGCCAGGGGCCCATTTAGGAAAGGTATTGAAGTCCGGAATAATTAAGTTGTTAATTATCTTTGCGTAATTAACTTTTTTAATATTGTGTTTAAGGGCATAGTTTCAATTAGAAAATTGCTCAGCATCGCCGAAAAGCACTAAATCAACAAATTGCAGAACGATAGAAGGCACGCGAAGCATTTTACGGCTTTCTGAAATACCGCACAAATTCGACGGGTTTTTAAGTTTCGGTTTGCTATCGGAGCGCATCTCGGCCCCGGCGGCACCGCGCCCAGTGGAGAGATAGTGCAACCAGCCTCTGCTGCGTTGCGCGATGACAGCGCAGCAGAGGTTGGTTGCACTATCTCTCCACGGGGCGCGGTGCCGCCAGGCCGAGATGCGCTCCGATAGCAAACCGAAACTTAAAAACACGTCGAATTTGTGCGGCTTTTCAGAAAGCCGTAAAATGCTTCGCGTGCCTTCTATCGTTCTGCAATTTGTTGATTTAGTGTTTTTCGACGATGCTGAGTAATTTTCTAATTGAAACCATGCCCTTGAACACAATATTAAAAAAGTTAATTACGCACAAATAATTAACAACTTAATTATCCAGGACATTAATAATTTTCCTAAATGGGCCCCTGGCCCAGGACCAAAACGACACCAGCCTTTTTTCGTTGCGATGAGTAGTTTTCACAGAAGCGATTTGGCCTGCGTTCTCTGAAACACCCTGTATATATATATATATATATATATATATATATACAGTATATATATATAGTCAAAGATGCGTACTGTCGGAGTTACTAATTCGAAGTTTATTACAACGTTTCCTGATCTTCTTCTTCTTCATCATCACCTGATGAAGAGCGGTTCCCGCTCGAAACGTTGTAATAAACTTCGAATTAGTAACTCCGACAGTACGCATCTTTGCCATACTAACTTTTCCCGGTCCATTGTTTTTATATTTACCTTTCTTCACATATATATATATATATATATATATATATATATATATATATATATATATATATATATATATATATATATATATAAGGAATATAGTGAAAGAGCTGTGCGTGTTACCCGTGGAGATCATAACTAAGAATGTTAGCCCAACACACACACAAGTTTTGCTACATCTCTGGAAAGGTTTCTTCCGACGCAGAGCTATTCACCCATTACATGAATGCGCATATTGTCACAAATAAAAACGGTTGACAAGTGTGGAACTGAAAATAAGCGTTTAACGTGGCTAACTTGTGGCCACAAGCTTAAAGAGAAAAGTACCACGCATCCCCCGTCGGCAACGGGAGTACGACTGTCCGGAGCAGAGCATTACCGCTGCTTTTGTGCACACGGTACGTTCGCGAATGTTTTGAACCAGAAAACACGATGAGAACCAAGAATCGCTAGAACTTTCCAGAATAAAACTGGGAAAAGAAAAGAAAGGAATTAGACCGAGCGGTGTTGGAACCCCATTTCTCCGCGTGGCAGCCCGGCGGGCGTTGCCAACTCCGCCACGCACGCGGCAATGGCTAGGAAATCCATGTGACGTCTGTTTCGGGGTTTCTGTTGAATAAAAGACTCAGTCAGAAAAGTCGTCCACGGAGAATTACAAAAGAAAGAGCTCCAACAAAAGAAATCAAAAAGATGTGAACTGTTTATTTATGGTGCATAATATTATTTCCTCTAATTGCTCACGGGATGACAGTACACGAAATAAAACAAACGTTAGCCCTAACATGTAATCAAAGGTTTTTCGTGCTTTGTTGTTGTTGTTTGTTTTTTTTTTTGCACGGTAAAACAGTTGTTATAGAAATACTGCTGCGTATGGAGGAATGAGCGTATACTCAGCACCGAGTTAGGCGTGTGAAACATGATGCTCGAAATTGTGTTACACACACTACGTGACTAATACTCAGGGCGGCAGAGGACTGTCCACAATAACACCAAAGTTACGCCGGAACAAACAGCACGTGGGCTGAGTAACTTTATCACATAAATAATATTCGGACAAACCAATAAGTTTACAAAAACGTGAGAACCAAGAGGGAAATTGTTCAGAATCGTTAATAATATATTATGCATTCTACCGTGGGTCTCCCTTAAGCACCTCACCTATCGCTCGACCATAACCGGATTTCAGGCATCTTTGCGTGACATTAAAGGCACCGAGCGCAACATTTCTAAACGTCGTCCTGGCAACGTACCGCTTTTCAGGGAGATTACATTCGCGTTTTGTCGCAGAATTTGCGTTCATATTGACTTGATATTCCCATGTATTGCATATTTTATGAGCGCCAGGAAACGTTTTCATGAATATTCAGAGCTGTTGTAAAACACAACTCGGCGTTTTAAAGCATGAAGTGCTTTTTAACACTACAGCCAAACCTAATATTTTGTCCGTCCATCCGTCCGTGCATTATCCGCTAAATTTAGCGAGAAACGGGGCGTCATGGGCCGTCACGTGACCTATACACCTTGTGGAAATTGACGGCCCGTGACCTATACGTCAACTCAGTTTCTCCGCTAAATTTAGCTGGAAAATTCGCATCCTGTGGCCAAAACATCAATTCAGTTTCCCCGCTAGATTTAGCGGTAATATTCACGTCTTTTGACGTAGGCACCAATCCAGTTTCCCTGCTAAATTTAGCGGGGGCAATCTACGTCACGTGACGTCAAGTGACGTATACAATATAAATAAGGGAAGGACAGTAAAAGACGAGGACGGACACGACGTTTCCCAACTGGCAGCGAACGGTTATGTCCTTCCCTTATTTATATTTTACCCCTACCAGCACGCTCTTCATTCCAAGTGACGTATACAACCATTCAGTTTCCCCACTAAATTTAGCGGGAAAATATACGTCACGTAACACACCGATTCCCGCACTCCATCCCTCTCAACCCTTCACCCTAATTTTCGCTCCCCATCCCTCTCACCCTCGTTTTCTCTTCCCGTCCTCCCCCCTCCCCCCCTTGAAAGGGGGGGGGGGGGGGGGGGGGGGTCTTGTAGCAACACCTCCTAAATAACCCTAGGTGATGTTGCTCCCAGAGTGTCCTCCCCATCCATCCCCCCTTTCCTCCCCACCTATCTCCAATCCTATAATCCTATAATGACCTATAATCCTATAATGTATTATAGTTTTATAAAGTCCTACAATGCATTTCATGAAATATAGGACTTTGAAGGTAACGGTCGCTGCCACTATTTTTTTAGTGTTTAAGAGGTCCTTTAATCCAGGCTCCCTTCTGACTTCCTGGCTTTCCGCTTACACGCTGTGGTACCCAACAGTGTCACTTCCGGTTACGGCGGAAGCGAACGGATCCTTCCAAGCCAAGCCGATCTGCACGAATATGTTTTATCGGCTCATAGGAGCGCAGCTGCGCAGATGTAGCAGGCCCTCACTGAAGAGCTACGCGCGTCTGCACCGTTGACGCCGTCTGCTAAACTAGGCTAGCAGATATGCGAGTATCATGAATCATAGAGAGAACCAACCTAACCTAACCTGACCCAACTTAACCTAACTGAAGATATATTATCGCGTCGAAAAAACAATATCCCACGAAATTAAGCTCGCGTGTTTCTGTTATTTCGCCTTTTTGCCCTACTCTTGCCGTGCTTTCGGTTCGTCTTCTTTTCTGAAAGATCGTTTGCTTTGTCTTATTTTATTTGTTTATTTATTTTAGTTTCATCTTATTTACTGTAAATTTATACCGCGACATACGTTGCATTACAGAGACTTCGACAGCAATCGCATTGGGAAGATCAACACCAGGGCCATCCGAGTCAAAGCAGGAACACTGTAAGTTGTATTATTTATCTGTAAGTTTTATCTTTTTTAATTACTGTTTTTTTATGTCTTTAGTGAACCGGGACGTTTTTTGAGAGTCGTGTGGTTGTCCCCACCATAACGATGTCGTAATTGGGAATTGCTGATGCCTTAACTACAAAAATCAGTTAAAACTTCTCATATGCAATGAAAGCGTAACCAAACGGTAATAAAATATGTTCCTTAGAAAAAACAACGCTGAAAACGAATACTTTTAAAGATGACGAAATTCCAGTTTTTTTTTTTCCTAAAGTTATTAACCCTTTGCCAAAATACATAACTCACGATGTCAGAGCCGGCTAATGCTGATTGCACAGTTCAAATACAATAGATTAACCAGCTAGCAGGTCTTCATATCTATTGCTACGCAAAAGACACAGAGGTAATATATACATTCTGGTATCATGTCTTAATTAACAAAATACGAGGACTCAAAAGAGCTTCTGTGAAGGATAATCGAATGAACAAAACACCGACACCAAAGACTACACAAACACATAAGCTGATCTTGTGTGTATGTCGGTGTGTTTGTGTGGGCAGTGTGCCTGTGCCTGTGCATGTTCGTGGGCGTGTGTGTGCGCCTACAGTTGCAAGTGCGGGCGAGTGTGCAATTTTCAAGTACACACGAAGCACATGATGTGAAGGAGATGTGCATCGCATGTACTCGGTACGCATCGCACTGTGTACGCACGTTTCCGTTGCGCGCGGCGCAACGGATACGAGGAAAAGGTCACATTGTCCACGAAATTTGCCTGTCCCGGATGCTGCGGCGGCTGACCCTATATCGTCTCGTGTCGATCCCCCTTTGGCGTTGCATTATACGTTATATACCTTATATTTGCACGAACCAGTATATGTTTGAAAATTCACCACATCTCGACATTTTGGACTGTAAGCATCTTCCCCAGAGATATTAGGGAGTTTTCGTAGACCGCGTCTCCCCATCCGCTAAGCCCTCCGCAACGAAGAAGCCTCTTCTTGGCCGGCGCGCCGATGGCCTTGGCTGTAGAATTCCGGATATCATAGCGGGCTGCGGAGAGCGTTACGGGATGGCAAAAACGATCTACGCAAACTCCCTATTGCCTCCGTCATTGATCACCAGTCTCTTGTTTCCGTTCTAAACGAGCTCCAGCTCGAATACATCGTATATTCCTGCGCAAGTCCAACCGACATCACTGTCTTATGTTCTGATTCACTTTTCTTTTTTTACTGGACTGTTCTTTTCGTCTTTTTTTTTTAATTCTTGTTCTTGTTGTATATGCCGGAATTTGCCGAATGGTATTACCGCATATGTGTTGTGTATCCCGTTTTTGTTTCTCCTTTTTTATGTTGCTCTCTTAATAATTGAGGTTGTGTCGATATTTATACAGCGTGTAGTTGGTCAGCCATTTCAAAGTTGCGACGAGTCACTCGCTGTAGATGAGCAATTTAGCCAGTGCAGTACAACCGCTAGCCTGGGGTCTTTAACGTGCACCACGCAGTAGTGGTACACGACCGCACGCCGGTACGATGCTCATCCAGATTGAAACGGGCAGGGGTGGGGACTGAACCCAGGATCCCTGGGTTCTGCAGCGCGAGCGTTCGCTCCCGGCGTGCTCCGAGCTGGTGTGCGCTAGCCCACTCGGCCACCGATCCCCCATGTGGCTCGCTTCTTTTGTGTAAATAATTGCATTACGTTCCCCTCCGCCTCTATGTAATGCCGGGAAGGGCACTTAGGGTAATTAATTAAATAAGTGAATAAATAAATAAACAGAACTATGCGCTCCGTTTCAGTTCGACGTCGGGCACAGTGAAAGTTACAGGCTCGAGGTCAGAGCCTTGCGAAGCACTTGTTCTTAGAGCAACTTTAAGAGCTCGCGCTTTTAAATTTTTCTTACTCGTACATGAGTGTTTCGAAATGGGTGATTCTCAGCTCGATTAGTGCTACGAAATATTCGCGCTAGATGGCCGAAAACAAACAACTGAACGTCTTCACGCACTTCGCTGCGACACTCCCGGCCACTGTGCTCATGAAGAGGAATGCTCGTGCCGGGTGTGAAAAGGGTGTTTGTCGTATTTGATTTACTGCGAAGTCACCAGAATCTCGTACCGGATCAGGCTACCTAATTGTGCTCTGACCTCTTTCCGACGAGCTGATTGCGCGCAGTCGCGGTGGGATGCCTATTTGTCAGGTATTGATCCTCCAGGGCTCAGCCAATTGCTCCGAGACCTTTGGCAGTGAAGTGCTGCCAAACTTGTGGAATCTCACCGACAGTGGCTTTGTAAAGTATTCCGCAAATAATAGGTGATAAGCGATCCCCCAAGCTAGCTCTAAGTGGACCCTAGATGCGCGGAAACGAACATTCGCGCGACGTACTTTGGTGGATACGACCCGGAGATAGAGAAAAGTAAGATGGGTGTCTAGAGTCACTGACAGCTTAAGGAACGCAGGACGTGGTGAGTCGCGGGCAACATACTATCGCTCGGCAGCCAATTAGATTGCAGCAAAGATCGACAAGTAAGCCAGAGAACGAATCCAAAAGAGCCACACCCTCCGTCTCTTCAGAGGTCAGTGACTATACGGAGCGCAAGTACGTTTGCTTCTTGCGTAACGGGTTGCGGTGACGTCAGAAAGTCGAGTTCTGATTGGTTTCTGATTGGAAGTTTAGTGGGTAGACCTCAATGCTATCTACCTCGAAGTCTACCCCCTATCCATCCAATCGGAGCCAATCAGAGCGGTCTGACGTCCCCGCAACCCAACTGCGCAAGTAGCAGACGAATTTGCGCTCTGCAAAGCCATTGGTCCGCCTTTACGTTCCTGCCACACTATATATATATATATATATATATATATATATATATATATATATATATATATATATATATATATATATATATATAGAGAGAGAGAGAGAGAGAGAGAGAGAGAGAGAGAGAGAGAGAGAGAGAGAGATATCGGGTGTTTCATTTTAATTCGAACAGATTTATTACAAAACATTCGTAGTAAAGGATGCACTAATACGGTTTGTGCAGGTGAGATATACGGCCAGGGGATATCATGTGGGTGGCTAATCTTTACGATAAGACGGCTAATTAATTAAAATTAGCGAATTAACTTTTTTAATTAGTGAATTAGAAACTTACTGAGCGTCATCGAAAATCACTAAATCAACTCTTTTTAGAACGACTTAAAGCTCGTAGGAAACTCGGGGGCGCACCAAAGTTACCACTCGTGAAGCAGGCGCAAAGCTAACAGTGGCGGAACGCGGATGGTAAGATTATCATCGCGTTTGGGTAGGCATCGCTTCGCTGCTGACTATACGTGGCACTTGATTTAACGAAATTTGGAATTATTTATACGCCGGCTCAGTTCTGAATCTGAATATTCGCGAACAAAGTACTCGCTTTGAAATCAAATTATTCGACAAGGATTGAGGAGGAAGTCTAGATCTAATTAATATCTTTTCTATAGTGCGTACAACTACGACTTGCATACCTTATTATGAGAGATGATTAAAACTGCACTAAATCTTTTGCAAGACCTTTGTCTGTTTGTTGTTGTTTTTTAGTCGCACATTATTAAATTGTAATCAATAAAGTCAGATAGGGACCGGCTCGAGGATCGCAGGGTCCTAGTCTAAAAGGAACAGTGACGTTTTCTTAAAATAACAGCATTTCTTGACTAGTCCAAAGTTAACATAATATAATTGAAAATGAGCATTTCTTCATTTGTTTTTCAGAATCCTGAATCACAACGCTATCACTACCATTCACGGAGGTGCATTTGAGGGTTCCAAGATTGCCGAACTGTAAGTGTTTCATTAATTGTGTTATGGCCGGTTTGTAGTGATATAAAAGCGTGCGGCATTGAGAAAGCACTGTCTGTGATTGAACCGTTGTTTTGTTGTATTTTTCTACTGACTGTGGCCATTCAGCTGTAATCTCATTCGAGGATTATGTGTAGCCTTGTAGGAATCACAAGCGCAAGCACGTGACTGTAGAAGAAAAAAAAAGGGGGGGGGGGTGCGAATAGTGGTTCAAATCGAAGAGCGCTGATACATTCACAGAGAGCCTTAACGCCGCATTCACACTGGCAGGTAAACCGCATTCGCAAAGCGGTTGCGAACGCGGTTGCTTAAAGAAGCAGTACAAATTCACGCACATTTGATGATGAAATCGAGCGGATCCTCTTCGCGGTCGTGATTCAAACGCCAGTTTGAATGCAGCATTACAGTGCTAGGAGCGCACACGACATGTACCAGCTCTTTTTGCAGTGTGAAAGCTAGGGATGACGCCGCGCTATTCGATGGGAATATTCGCACAGCCCGAAAGAAAAACTTTCCGCACTCAAGTATTCACACAATCACGTCATTTCACACAGCTGCACTCTGGTGCCGATGTGTCTGATAACACTCCACACAGCTGCGTCAATGGAGCGCTTTAGCGTCGAAAGCGTTTTGGTTGCGCGAGCTCTCGAGCATCCGCGTGCACGGAAAACAATATGTCCGTTTTAGCTTCCAAATATGCAAAAGAAAACAACGTAAATATGAGGCTGAGTGATGTTAGGCATTTCTACGGGTTTACGAAGTGAAATCCCGAGTTTCGTACATGACGGTCAAATCCCATCAAATACCCAATTGCTTTTGGTCTTTGCAGCCAGTTCCGATTAGACGGTCCGCCAGGATGTCGCGTCCCATCAGAATGCGACATTTCAGCACCGTCTACACTCAATCAAGACGGGGCTGTTCTTCGGGTAGCGATGCTCCGGCATGATCAGCATTTAGTCGCAACGCGACCGTCAGTCGGGGACTTCCGGGTGCGGAGTATTAGACAGGCGGCTTTGGAACTGCGGTAACAAATGATAACAGTTGCCGACCATGATTGGTCCATAGCGCAATACCCGCAATACAGATTACGGCTCGGCCCAGTGGCACGGGAAGACCAGAAACTAAACCGTTGCAGCCGTCCACGAGTAAGGTAGAAAGAGTTCGTAAAGCCTTTACTCTCTATGTTGTTGCTGATGTTTTTTTGTTTTTGTTTTTTTTTTGTCGCTGCGTGTTCTGATTATGAGCAGTCCGCCTTTTTTTTGGACTCATACTTTATATCCCTATATGGATTGTCAGTCCTTAAGAATATTGCTGTTTAATGCCTAGTTTCCACCTGCACCCAAAGCCTCAAGGTAGGGCTGACCGTTCTTGAACACGATCCCAAATATAGTCAGCCGGTAAAGATTGTTTATTTGCATAACAGTGCGTGGCTAAATATGCGAAGGACGTGCCGTAGCTAAGCGGGCTAAAAGGGGAAAATGGCCCCGTTATATTAGGTGACTCAATGTGCGCGGCGAGAATAAATTCGAAGATAGCGAACCAATACTCTGGGTTATAAATGTAACAGTTACCCGTATCAGTATACTTCAGTTCTCTTTCATATGACAATAAGTGGCATTGTTTCGTTTCAGGAGATTACGCGGCAATCATAAGCTGACCCTACTTGAAGACGATGCCTTCGTTGGATTGTCCAATCTGAGTCATCTGTAAGACATCGGCGTTATAGGGTTTTCGTCTCAACTTCATTGTTACGCGAGAAAGGCTAAGGGTACTATACGTCAATAGGCTTCCTGATAGTCCTCCAGAAGTCACAAGTTCTTTATCATATACAGAATACCACTTCCCTTGGCTCGAGAAAATCGATCACATAAAAAGTGGCCGAAGAGGTCGTGAAGATTGACGACGAGATTAGAACTAATCATCCTGGGCCCCCCGTGCTAGACGCAGTGACCCTACAATAAGTACCATCGTATTCCCGCCTTATTTTAAGCCTAACTGGATCTGCATAAGAGATGTTCAGCCGTGCGTGTTTACGATAGACTCGTAGCTTCAGATACAGATGTCGTTCTTATTTGATTCCTCTTGTGTTTTTCTGCGCTCCGTAAGCCGCTCTAGATGACGTTGCAAAATAATGGAAATACAATCATGATCTCTTATGCGTTACCCTGCAAGTCAGTTTGTTATCAGCTTGTTGTACCATTTACACATCTGAGAGGTATCAGCACAGAGGGATGGCATCATAAGATTTATTACACTCTAGATAAAACAGAAACATGTCGCCTCTCTGTGTTGTCGTCTTTTGAATCTGCCAATCAAACTTTATTTATGAGTGTCTGCGGCTTGGATAGACGACAAAAATCACAAAATCTTTAATCTTCACTCGAACCTGGACGCAATAAGATTACTGTTTAAAAAGCGCACCACGATAGTGTTCGTTACGTTTATGTACGTGTTTTATCATCGCTGAAGCAATCATAAACAGAAAAGGCCCAATGACTTGCGCTTTTAACGCTTCACTATGTGCTTCTTACAAGCTTACAAGTACCGACATTCCTTGACAAGCTGATTGCGTGACGATGCAGGTTTTGGTTTTAGAAAGCGAATGGCGGCACACAGCACAAGAACAATAAACTGAAAGACGTCATTGGGCTCCCGGGAAATGTGTTTCGTCATGCGTGATGGTTGTCGAAAGTTGTAGAAGTATCAATTAAAGGACGTTAGTCAGGGCAGCTTTTGACTTTTTTCTTGGGTGAAAAATGTGGACCAATAAATCTAGTATAGTAGAGCTACTCATCATATCTTTGCGAGACATTGTTTCTGCGGTTTCTTTTGGAATTAAAAACAGCGCGAAAATACGAGGACCAGACAAAGAAGTGACACGGACGTAGCGCTGAAAAGGGCCCAGTGTACTAGAAATGAACGATGCTAAAGTTGAGGCTTGGGCGAGCCTCAACTTTAGTTTCTTTTGGTTTCTGTAAGAAGGAAGAAAAAAAATAATTGGTCTGTTTTGAGCTAAGTGTTCATGAGTAGCATACACGAGCGTATAAGTATATAGTTAGTGTGTGGTAATGTACTAATTATATTGGCAAACAGTTTGGGATAGTGACGACATTTACAGGTATCTAGAGGTTGCACCGGGTAAAAA
Organism: Ixodes persulcatus; assembly: GCA_013358835.2. Classification (NCBI taxonomy): domain Eukaryota; kingdom Metazoa; phylum Arthropoda; class Arachnida; order Ixodida; family Ixodidae; genus Ixodes; species Ixodes persulcatus. Next base: position 2,924,964 of record JABSTQ010011052.1, read on the forward strand.
ATGCACGCGGCGCCCTTTGATGATTTCAAACACGTGGTCTTCGGTCATACCTTCGCCAGAATAAGCGCCCGTCAATCTAACGATCGTTCGCATCATCAAAACGACTTTGTCAACGATGAGCGTCAATCATTTGACTCCATATGAAAAAGGGTACTTTAAATTTGAATTGGGCCCACCTGTTATCTTTTATACAGGCAGCATTGCCTAATCTTTTTTTTTTTTCTTTTAGATCAGTGATTACGAAAAAGTGTACGAACTCTGAAACAATTCTACCCAATGTGAACTTAGCTGTAGAGTTTCTCTCTTTTAATGCGCTACACGAAATGGGAACGCTGTTCACGCGAGGGAAGTGTGCGTCGAGAAACCGAGGGAGAGGAGGAAACGCCGACTTCTGATTGAAATGGTTAGTGGGTAGACCTAAAGCTAGCTGCCTTTTTTGTGTCTACTCCCTCTTCCACAGCGTTCAAACGCTAACGCGGAACGCTGCAGGACGCCGGCGTTTGGAAAATCGAACGCGTTCGAAATGTGAGTAGAGACAAAGGCAGTTAGCTTTACTATGGTGCATGGAGCGCGGCTCGCTGACTGGTGTGTTTAGCGTCCTATCCCGCCCACACATCCCAAGTGGTCCCCAAGTGGCAACAAAATGACGTCACAGAACCCGGAGTGTCCTGCTGTCGGATAACGCGACCCTGGCGGTCGGCCGTAGAAATGCTGGCGCAAAGCACGAGCGAACGCGAGTGTCGCTGTCATCATGGCGTCCCAACTTCTGGCTGCTGAAGCCTCCGTGGACTGTCACACCGGAGAGCGACCCGCAGCGGAACAGGCGTCTGCCACATCAACCACCGCTGTTGGGACACCGCCAGGATCGCGACAGGCGAAAGTATGACACTTGTATGACGTCACCAGGCGAAATTTGAGAGACTTTTTTTTTTTTTTTTTTTTTGGGGGGGGGGGGGGGGGGGCGTGGTAAACACACCGGCCAGAGACGTGTTTCAGGCACTATGGCTTTACGTCTACCAACTAATCATAGCAGACAGAGCTCGGCGTTCTGACGTTCCTGCGCGCTCTTTTCTCCTCCTCTCCCTCAGTTTCTCGTCGCATATCATGCAATGAAATCAAATACATTGAGAATTAAAGATATTACTCAAATAAATATAAGCCTGCAGTGGGCCGTTTATCACGCCCGATTCACATGGTGCAATTTTGCTTGCGAATTCGCAGCTGCGACGTTGGGCACCGCAGCTTCCCCCAGGCTTTCTATTTTTTTGCCCCACGAGCGACGTCGCAACTTCGAAATCGCAAGTAAAATTGCACCAAGTGAACCAAGGTTTACACCTCCATTTTTCGTGAAAGATTCAGATTTGTTGCAATAACAATAATTGCAAAACATCCTGAGAAGGCACGCCTTCAATTACACTTAGCTATAACATGCTAACTCTGGTATCTCCGTCTTCCCAGCGCCCGCATAGACGGCATACTTGCAAGCACCGCGCATACGGAGTGCAGCGGACTTGTTCTTCCAGACTACGCGGTGTTTCGGAGTGCACGTGTTATGTGGGCATTGGGAGGATGGAAAAACCACAGCCGGCCTGTTAAAGCCAAGTGTGATTAAGGGTGCACATAACAAACAAATAAAAAGCATAGTACGCAAGCGCAAGAACTTATTGCCCAGTACGACGACCTCTCGCAGCCAAGATTAGGAATCCAATTAGCGTCCCAATTGCTTAGGCAGAAGAAAAAAAAATCAATAGCGCTGGCAATTATTTTTTGCCCGAGACATTTTGCGTCTCAATCTAGAGCAGGACTGTGTATTATGACATGGGTCAAAGCCCTAACACTGTGAACGCCAAGAAAAAACATAACTACCAATGCATAAACTTTGGGCTGTGTTGCGCCTTGTAAGCTGTCTATAGGTTTTATTTTTTTTCTCTCATTTTTAGTGTTTTGAATCATGTCGTCACAGCGAACCAACTCGTCTGCACGTTCTCATTACTTTTATGCAATTATGTTATCTGTTTTTATTTTTCACGCCAAGGTTCTAGATGAAGACTAGGAGGGATGATGAGCCTTGTGTAATAAGTCATTCATCAACCTTCCCATCTAGACTTCACCGCTCCTCCGACTCGTTTAAATTGACCAATCAATCAAGCAATCAAGAACGCAAGTCTGCAGCAGACTAAATTTAATGCTTTCGATAATTATAAATTAAACAATAAAAAGCTAGAAATTCCAGCTATTTTTGAACAAGATTGATCGAAAACCACCAAAAATCTCTGCTGTATTGTATTATTACAATGCATTCAAATTGACAGACGTCCACAACAATATAACTTATATCCTAGAAGTCCGGTATGCTAGTGAATCCATTTTAGTACAATACTTCACTCGAAACACAATATTTAGAAACAAACACAAGAGAAGAAAGACAGGTCCAAGGATGTTAAGCCAACATCCAGTTATGTTTGAATGAAGATGGCCCGTACCAGAGAAGATGTGATGAAAGAAAGAAAAAATAATATTTAAAAAAATTAGAGTAGCAAAGAGAAAAGAACAACTTTCGGAATGCTCATTATAATGAGTAAAACTGAAATGATACCCTGAAATAATCGTTTGTTAATTTTCTAATGAAGCCATGAACTTATAATTCGTAAAATAGACAGCTTTCAAAACATAGACCAGAACTATTCAAACCAAAAAAAAATTGCTTTAAATCATGTGCCCTAGTACCGATGTTAGGTTAGAAAGCACACTGCACGATTTTGAAGAAGTCTCATGTCAGTTTGATGCTGATGAGGAACTTTAAATGAGGATCATCCACTGACGATAGGCCCTCTAATTTAGATAGAAAATCTCGGCGTAAAAAATCCGCCGGTGTAATCGAAATGACAAAAAGCGCGGTAAAAATACCTCTTACAAGAAAATTAAATAATTTTATAATTACATTACTTATCACTTCCTCTATTGTCTCCTCTCTTCAAACGTTTCTAGAATAAGATATTGAGAAAGTGAATGAAAAGAGAGAATGGAAAGCTAGGTACCTATATGAAGGAAGAGAAGCAACATATGTTGTTTTTCTTGGGAATATGCTCTTGTCAGTGCTTCGTAAAATACATCCAAGGGATATCTGACCAGTTCAACAGGCGCTCTTCGCACATCCCTGAGGTCAGAAGAATGCGCAAGCCTTGGAGTACGAAATCAGCTTCTCATGGACGACCGCGACACATTTAAACCGAACGGCGATCACTGAGCTTTTCCTTGTTTCATATTCTCGGGCGTTTAAGAGGCGTCCGCTCAAACAACCGACGCAGTTCAAGGACGTGCCACCAACTCGGGTGATGACGTACTGGTGTTCCACACTTGTCCTGTGTCAGTTGGGCCGAAACGCCGCTGTTGCCTTCGCGCTTAGTGTACCGCGAAGTGTATCATCCTCCCGACCGCCGCCTGTCTGCTTCCGGCAGCGACCTCTCCGAGACGAGCGTGACCAGCCTCCCCACCCGGGGTCTGGAGTCCCTGGAGGTGCTGGAAGTCCGCGACACGCCGACCCTGCGCGAGTTTCCTTCCGTGTACCACTTCCGCTTCATCCGTGCTGCACACCTGACCTACCCGTACCATTGCTGCGCTTTCCAGTTTCCCGAGACTCACAATCCCGAGGAGCACAGCAGGTGTGTGTTACGCTTCATTTCAGCAGAGCATGAATAACTCGTCTTCTCTATTGATTCATCTCTTCTATTATAAACTTTCAAAAATCTTCTGACGCATCGAAGGCAATCTTAAAAACACCGCAATTTTGGGTTGTAGTGTTCTATTCGTATCTCGTTCATGATATCATACTTCATAAAATAAACTGCGGAATCCGAAGTCGCGTTGCGGTAGCTGTAGAAAGCTTTCCGACCACAATAATGTCACGGCGATCAACGGGAGGTAATTAATGAACAAAGGGCCTGCCAGCTTGGTCGTAAGTACGTCTTGTGGTAAAAGTGAAACGGGGACGCAGCTATTTAAAATGCCAGACTCTCTCATCAGTAGTCGTAGCTATGTCACTGCCCATGCGGCTGAGTGAAGACAACCGAGATGGCAGGGGTCCTTCATCTCCTTCGCGAGTTTTGGGAGCTTGGCAAAGTCAAATCCTCGCATGGAAAGGAAGGCTTGCAATACGTTTTCGCTATGCATAACTTGCACCGACATAAGGACAGCAGTCGTTATGGTGGCTTTGCACCTGAGCACGTACCTTTAGCAGCATCTGTTTTTCTCGGCGAGAACAATTAGGAATGGCCACCAGCGTGAAGCGATAACATCACGTGCAAGCATTTTAAAGGGTGTCCTAATAAGAGTGAAAGATTTAGTATCGTAATGAAAAGGTTGATTTCTTCAAAAAAGTGATAATCTTTCATTTTGAGTATAAAGTACACACTGCGATTAATTGAAGGAGAGAATCTTCGAAAAATGCCCTTCACGACCCTGCTGGTCCACTTTCACTTGTTGCGAGAACAATATTCTGTCCATGTCATCTCACGCGATGCGACCAGAGTTGGCCACTGAGGTCGTGTTATTTAACACTGTCCGATTTTATTTTATTTTATTTTATTTTATTTGGAAGAGGGCGTTCTAAAATCTCGTGATTATGAAAAAAAAAAAAAAGCAACCACAAAGATTTTTTGAGGCTCAAGGAAGGGAATCGACCTGTTACTGGCGATACTTAGCCGCAATAGTGCGGAAATGGCATCGATAATTTCGTCAAAAGAGGGAAAGTTTGACAGCAGACTTGTAGGGGGCATTTGTGAGATATAGTGTTCCACAATCAATCGCAGCCTGCGTATTTACGATAGTTGATGAATATCGTCGCCTAAGGTCTACTGGTATTCTCGCAATAGTGCAGGGCGTTCCCAAATAAAAAAACGCGTTTTTTTTTTTTATTCCGGTAAATAAACTATACACTGCAGAAAGCTGGAAATGAAGCTGAAGAGGTTCTTAAAAAAAGAAACGAGTTAGAGGTGGATTCCAGAGAATTTTTGTCCCGTGAATCTGGATATCACGTTCGATTTCCACGAAGATGTAACTAAACGCAAGAATACATTAAAAAAAAAAAAAAAAAAAAACTCCGACCAGTCGTAACGTCAATAAAGGATCTTTCGGCCGCCAAGCGCGTGTCGCACGTGTGGGCAGCGCGTGCAATTTCAAGCTTGCCAGGCATTAGCCCCGTGCGCGACCGAAAGCGTCGCTGTGGTCGGCCTTCCATGATTGGCCGAACGCTGACTATGACGTCGGGAAGGGGATTTATCATCGACGGAAATAAGAGGAATGAAAGAACTTTAATTTTGACGGTGTTGGCAGTGTTCCTTTGAAAGCGCAATGATTTCAAGCTTCCACCATGATAATAACAAACACCATCGAACTTGTTGTTTGCAAGGTAATGACGTCACAAGGGGGAACCACAGGAGGGCGCCACCAAAACTTCTCGCCGCTATATTTGACACCAGACGTGACGTTTTTTTCTGACCTTTTTGAAAATAGCAAGAGTGCGCGTGCATAGCTTTGATAGGCGCTGAAGATGAGCGAGAGCGCTGATTCCGAAAACTCGGAATATGATGTCCCGCTCCGGGAAGGAGGGGCTTCAGCCGTATTTCGAAAATGATTTTCTGCAGCTTCCATGGATAAAATGTTAAAATAATCTTAATATTCGTGATCCTGGAGGCCAAATGTAGACGATTTAGGTGTTTTTCCTCAAATACAGAACCGCTTCAGTTTTCCTGTAAAGGAGCCGTGAAATAAATTTTGAGTTTGGATAAATGATTTTAGATTAAGATTTTACTAATTGCATATCGTTTAGTGGGCCAAAAGAGGGTAGAGAGTCAAAAGCCTGCTTATCGGTACGAAAATTTAAAATATACCGAACTATTTTGTACCTCCTTTCCTTCGGAACGCATCTCCGCCTTTTCACTGGGATAAATCCGCGGTACCTAAAGCACGTCAGCCGACCCCAGCTCACGCATTAGACACGAGCACTGCGTCGCTCGGACGTATGCGGTCATCAACAATCAATTCGTCGACGTATATTTGGATTCGCGTCCGAGGCCAATGAGTGCCGTGACGGCACTTAATCGTCACTTGCGGATGACAAGTTCCATGGTGTGCTTCAAAAGCACGGTGGAAGCTTGGAGTTATCGCACCGGTGCCCAAGCTTGTCACGATCATGAGATTTCGCGTTTCACTTTTGAGTTGAGGAGGAAAGCTAAGGAGGAAGAAGTTCAAAAAATATTTCATGGCCCCATTAAACTTCGCGAGAATGTGACGCTAGCGGTTGTGATAGACCACGAAAGTTTGAGAACATGACGTTACCTGAATCAAAAGATAATTGAAAAAAAAATAACATTTCTCTGTGTGCCGACGTCCACTTAAGCCTGAGGTTTTCAAAACAAGAAATGCCATTGTGGGCGCCTGTAGCATCTGTTTCAGTGAAAACAAAAACAAAAAAACTTGTCAGGAAGATATAAAACAAAGTTCTCTCTCTTGCTGACACATACTTTCCAGTGATATAAATCCCACATGCGTCCACAATGTCCGTTCTTGTTTTGACGATATTAGGCTTAGGCGGATGTTGTCTCAAAGATAAATTTCGTCTTTCTTAATTATCCTTGGATCTAGGTAACGTCATATTTCTAAACTTTTGTGTTTTACCCCATCCGCTTGCGTCACATTCACACGGAGTAAAGAGTTTTCTGCGATGCGTAGTTTATTTACCCAGGCCGAAAAACACGATTCTCTTTTCTCGGGAACGCCCTCCACTTCGATCTATAGTATTCGTGTGCTTTGCAGAGGAGCGTGTTTTCTTGCCGGCTCCCGATCACGGCGCACGCTAATAGCGTATCATCATCTTTTCCTAGGTTCCAGAAGCACTGCGGTTCTGCAGACGTTGTCTTGGATTCAATGAAGAACCGTCCACCTGTCGTCGGCGAAGAGCACGACTTCCAGCTCCTCGAGCGGTTCTTTGTCGTTCAGCGACGCGGGGGAGGGGAAGGAACGTCCACGCCACCAACCAACAGAACGGTCCGACAAGTTTTCAGCGAATTCGGATCAATTCACGGTACGCAGCTATCAGACTTCTACGGCACGCTTATGTAGAGAATCACATTATTATGTGCCATTTTCATCGTTATTTGACCAGACGAATGACAGACACATCATAATCGGGCACAGCGGTCGTCCCAGTCGTCTGCTACGCGCATACCCTATGTCCACGTCAACGGCAATAGGAGATGGCCCATTTTGGTGCTAGCCGAATGGTGTAAAATTCCGCATCACATAGGGTGCCTCCGGAATGCTAAGCTTTCAAACTGAGTGTCACACTGCAACAATATGAAATGTGGCAATCCATCCCCACCACTTCTTTCTTCTTTTTTTTTTTTTTTTAACAGCTTAACGTACCCGGGACTCCCCGCGGGGCTTTTGTGCCGCTAGGACTGAACGCCGCTAGGCTAGCTCCGATATTGCCGCACTCCGGGCGTCTACGGTCAAACGATAGTGAAAAATGTATAACCGCCACACTCATATTCATTATTGATTTAATTATTTTTGTACGCGTCTTGTTACTTTTTACTACTTTTTTCAGACGATTGCTCGAGCGTAATTTGTGTAGCCTGAAACAACCAATTCCCAAAACGCGCTTTGAATTTAATCTCATCTCTATTTAATCATTTGAAGAGTATCTCACGTGCTAGCTATTCCCTCTGTTCATAATATATCATTTTTTAAACACTCAATAAAAGTTTATGAGTTTTCAGTTATAGAAAACTAAATTTAAAAACAAACTCAACTCACACGTTGTACGCAGCGCCCCTAGAACCCCTGAGATGTTCAAAAAAAACGCTCGAAGTAACTGCAACTCCTCCAAAGACATACAATACCTTCTTTTGTACCAATCGTGGTGCCCAACCAGTCCGGGGTTACACAATAAAAAATAAAACAGATCATTTCGAAATAATTTGTTTGCGCTTACGCATCGGCATCTGATGTGCATGCACGTTACGCGACATCAATATTTGCAGTGAACTACAAAGCTATATACATTAACCTCTTTCCGTTTGCAAGTTTTGATTCGCATATATATATCTCCCTCGGGTTACGGATGCCGGGAGAGTGCCGCTGTCCATCTATAAACTTAAGTTAATGACTGTTAATTCGACATTCGACGGAGACATAAAATCAAAAATTATAGGTCCCCGTTTTTCTGTTCTCCGTTTTGTTAGGGTACAAAAGGGATCCGCGTCTGCTCCCACAAAATCTATGTACAGAAACGTCTCTAAATGTATAGGCTTTGTCGTTGACTCTGTTCAGATAAGAACATGCACGCGAGTTCGGACGTATTTTTTTTCTATTTTTTTATATTACTCTTTAACATGTGTAGGAAACGTAATCAAAAAAGATTTTGTGGAAAAAAAATTTTTTGAAGGGAAAAAAAAGTGCGCTGGAACTGCATATTTGATTTTTGAAGTTTTCGTTTTTGCCATGTTCGGTGACACCTATTGCGCAAAATACAAATATCAGAAATCTCAAACAGTTTGTACTTACGATAGGAGCTATTAACGTAAATCTTTACAGCATTGTGGAGATTATGTATCTCGCGTAAAAAAAAAAAAAAAAAAAAAAAAAAAAAAAAAAAAACGCGCAAACTTGGCTCCTTTGGCGTTTTGCCACTAGATTTCTGAGCCGTTATTTAAAGGAATGGAATAGCTACAACACTACACTGTATGTCATATAGTTGTATTAAAACTTTCATTCGAATAATATATAAATCATTGCTGTGTCTGAAACCTTTATATTGTTATGGCACTATCAACTTGTCCTAAGTACAAAGTTAAGAAATTTCAAGTGGCAATTAAAGATGCTTCGCCTTTAAGAGTGGAACGCGATAGCGTTATCCGGCCCCGTTCGCATCATTTCCTCATTCGCTTCTCAGGCTCTTCCTACCAATAAGAAGGAAGTGTGGCGGACGTAGCCTGGTCAGTTGCGGCTCTGGCTCGCAACCGGAGGGTCGTGGGTTTGAATCCCACCTAAAAGTTTTAAAATTTTTCTTTAAGGCAAATGAATTACTTTATAAAGTGATATCATTTGAGACTTGGGGCGACCTTTAATTCGCATTACAGATCATGTTTTTAATCACTTTAATTCCACGCTTGACGTCGCGTTTCACGTGAGCGTTGTGGGTTGTTTGAAATTCCCGCGCGAGGTCATGTAACTGTGACGTGATGATCCTATCGACCAATCAGGATTTTCCCATCACGTCACCGACGCCGGTTTTTAGGGCAACTCCGGTCGAAAACGAAACCGAACTAAATGACTGGTATCGCTTAGTGATACGAAATGTGATCCCAGCCGAAATATCACGTCAAATTGAAGCCGCGTACTCCACTAAAACCGATTTTAAATACGTGACCAGCTGCTCTTTACCGGGCGGCAAGCAGGTTAGCTTTTAGTCAAGCAACACTGGCGCAGCACACCTGTGACGTCACGTCGCGGGGCAGCTGCGGTTGATTGGTTGTACCGTGTACCGCTGCACCCTTGTGAAGCCACGTCGTGGCCGTACGACTGATGATCAGTGTTGCCATCCCTCTAGCAGATGGTTTCGATTTTGCCGTAGACGCCCGAAACCAAACTTTGATATTTATAAAACTACACACAATATAAAAAAAATGTACCATCTAATTCAGGAACACTGCCTTAGCTGAAAACAGTCGTAATCCTAAATTTAAAACGATTGACAGGTGTCGCCCTTTAAAACTACTCGTCAAAAAAATCTTTGATTTTTTTTTAATTTATAGTGATAGTTTTCCTCCATACTCTTGTGTTTCTTCATAAAAAATATGCTGCATCATTTTGTTTCCTTCAAAGTTACAGCGCTGCAAGTGTACTGTCCACACCGGTATGTTTGGCCAAGGCCAGAGACGAGATGATCTATCTATTCCGTGCATTTTACGACTAGATATATTTTTGTGCTGTATTTGGGTATTGGTCTCAAGTTCAATAATTCTACTAATTAAAACGATACCTGCGTTACTCGTCCTTCGTATTTATTTAACTTATAAGCCTGTTTTGTCCTTTAAAATACAAATTCAAGGAACTTTAGCTCAACTTCTTCCACAAAAGCGGGACGAAAACTTGTAATCGCTACTACACTTTCTTTTACAAAAAGTAGTAGAAAAGTAAAAACAGTTGTGCAAATTATATGCTAATTATCATATCTATATTCGCGATGAAGTGGCAATGTTTGAGCCACCAAGCTTGTTACACTACTATTCACGACGGTTGTATACGTCCGGCTGACCAAGGTAAATCTGTGACTTCACAGGCATACTTTCAGTCAGACGTCCGTTAAGATTAAAAATGTTCGTAGTTATTTAATCTAGTAAAATGAAAACATTAAGTTGAAAAAGTAAAAAGAAAATGAGTAAAGATATTGAACGCACTAGTTGCCCGCGTTGGCAGGACCAGGAGGGCGTCTTGAGAAGTTCGTCTTCCCTCTTCAAACCAGACTGACGAATTGCGCAAACCATTCACCTGTGCTGCAATAATTGCAACGAGTGCGAGAAAATCGGTCAAATCCGAATGTGGCTAAAAATAGAGAATCCACGAACTGGAGGATTTTGCCCGATCCTCTTCCGAGAACTGACATCCAGATCTTGCACACTGCGAAAATAGATCGACTTTGCTATCTTCTTTTTGTTTTTACTAACATAGTCATCATCAAATATCTACGGACGGTGTAAGTCGCTGCCATGGCTGAAGACGTTCTGTGAAGACTTTAACTACACGGGACTGGCAACCACTTCGTTTGTTTATGACCGCAGCGCGCGTGTTGTCCTGTTTCACGATCACAAGATTCCGCGACCTCCCGAAAGCACACATGTACGTAACGCGTTACTAGTAACGAGTGACTTCTACCTAGCTACTTTTTTCAGTAACGAGTATCGTATTAGTTACTTTTTTTTTTTTTAGAAAAGGAACGAGTAACGTACTTCGTTCATTTTAAGGCCAAGTAACGAGTAACGGTATTCTGTCACTTCTGAGGAGTAACGTGTACAACACCATTTAAACAGCCTCATTTTCATTCTAACCTGAGTATGCGTCTATTGTGACAAAGGCAGATCGGGAACCAGTAAAACAGCTAAACAATATGACAGTATTGCAACGTTTATCGCTGAACTCGTCAGTCGAACACTAAAGCTAGGAATGTCCTTCACCCCGCTAACACGATAAGGTTTGTTAGGTTGAACCTTCTAGGATCGTGTGGAGACCGAATGTAAACCCGGAGGTTGCCAACACGGGAAGGAACAAAACACCTTGTCACCATCGAACTTTAAAAGCATAGAGAACAAAAGAGAGAGTGGAATCCCACCAGCTCTTCCTGAAGCACAACACTGCCGTTCCTTCGAGCGTGTCAGTAGAACGACTCTTCAGCGTCGCCGGAGATGTACTCTCAAGGAAGCGGAGAAACGTTACACAACTGATGAAAACTTTAAGAGGTATAGCTACTGCTTACGTGCAAGACTACTGAAAAGAAAACAATAAACTATAAAACAAAACATTTGTGTATTTGGTTGTCAAAAAAACTAGAAAAGTAACTCGCTACTTTTGAGGTAAAGTAACCCGTTCCTTTTGAGAATCGGTTACGAGTAACGTATTTAGTTACTTTTTGAGCGAGCACATAGTAACGACAGCATGCCCCTCTGCAAACTGCGTGCACGTGGAGACAGGGTTACGACAAAAGCCCTTCAAACCTCGTGATTCTAAAATTGGATTCCTGGGTGCTCGTGTGGGTCTTTAGGCTTAGCGGCTTGTCTTTGCCTTCCGACCTGTCACGACGAACGATGCAAGGCGAGAAAACAGCTTCCGAATCCGTAACGTCAACCTTTAAATACACTGACAACGTGATTATCGACTGCTGGGATAATTTCAGGCCTAGTTTTGTCTGCTGTTTCAAGAAGAGCTCGCTGCCATACCTAAACTAAGACAATCAGAGAGCCGTAGTCACACTTACTCCACAAAGGTTCTCGAATCCTCCTCCCGGAACGCTGCGGCCCTGAGACAGCTCGATCAGTTCGTGCATTCCCTATTTGCCACATTCGGAGTTGACCGATTTTCTCGCACTCGCTGGAATCATTGCAGTACATGAAAGTGCTTCGAAAAATTCGTCAGTCGGGTTTGAAGAGGAGCAAAAAATTGACTTTTCAGGACACCCTCCCGCGAAATCGGGCAACTAGTGCGCTCAGTATCTTTACTGGTGATTTTTTTTTTCAATTTCTTTTTTTTACTTGAATAAATAATCACAAATATGTTTTAATCGTAATATACGTCTTAGCGAAAGACTGCCAGTGAAGTCACAAGTTTACCTTCGTCAGCCGGACAGCCGTCATGAATAGCAGTTTAACAAGCTTGGTGGCTCAAACATTCCCACTTCCTCGCGAATGTGGTTATAAATATAAATTCCACCACTGTGCTTACTTTTCTACTACTTTCTATAAAAAAAATATGGTATAAGTAGCGATTACAAGTGGAAAACAATTTCAACTAAAGCTCGAACTTGTAATTTTAAAGGGCAAACCAGGCGTATTTGGTGAATAAATACAAAGGAAGAGCAACCCAGGTATTGTCTTAATTATTAGAACGCTTGAACTTGAACCCGATACCCGAATACAGCACGAAAATATATTTAGTCAAAAAATACACGGAATTAAAAGATAACCTCAACTTTGACCTTGTGCAAACATGCCGGCGTGGAAGGTACAATATGCAGCGCTGTAACTTTGAAGAAAACAAAATGATGCAACATGTTCTTTCTTTCTTTTTTATAAATAAACGCAAGAGCATGGTGGAGAACTATCACCATGAATTTCAGAAAAAATCGAACATGGCCTTTTTTTTTTTTAATTGCCCCCTTTAAATGTTTACAGCGAAGCTGTAGATGACTCACAGGTCCGATTTCTGGAATTTTAGGGGCTAAGCTCCTTAGGGGCTAGCCATGTCCGTCCGCCGTCCGCCGTAGGCCGGCGTCGGGTGCTCGTGCTTCTGCACGTGAGCACATGCTCACGTGCTCGTGTAGGGCAAAAAATGAAATTGGAAAAAGAAAGATGAAAAAAATTATGAAAAAAGGAAAAGAAGAAAAAAAAGAGTAGGGGGTTCTGAGATGCCATCCCATGTCTTCTTAAAAAAAGAAAAAGAAGAAAACCACACATTCTCCTACTGATATGAATGAACGAGCACGTGAGCACATGCTCACGTGCTCGTGTAGGGCAAAACAAAATTGAAAAAAAAATGAAAAAAATTATGAAAAAAGAAAAAGAAGAAAAAAATGTCTTCTTAAAAAAAGAAAAAGAAGAAAACCACACATTCTCCTACTGATATGAATGAAAAGGCTCGGCATGCTGCGGCTCGGCGTCTACGCAGACAAGCACCACCAGAGCTTCGCCCCAAGCAACATCATTCACCACGTGGAGATGCGGTCAATTTTTTTAGTGTCGTCGTCCTCAAGGGAAAAAAAAAAAAAATGCAGCCATTGAAGCAAAAAGTGGATATCACGCATACAACATACAGCACCGCATTCATTTCAATAAAGACAAGCACTAAACAAGCATCCGAACCAGATAAGTAATTGACGACAAGGCGCTCCTGATAACAATGCGAAGCACGTAGTCCTCACCGCATACGTTTCTCGGTAAAGATTACTGTTGCGCAAGCTGCCGCGGCGACGGCAGCTTGCGACGTGGGGAGTGACGTCACTAGCCTTTCATATACAAAAAGTTTTGCTACAGTGCATTTCTTTTTATTTCGTCCCATCTTTTAACTTTGTACTTTAGGACAAATTTGGAGCGCCATAAATATTTCAACGTTTGAGATAATGCAAGTATTTATATATCATTCGAAATAACGTTTTAATACAAATATATGACATGAAGTTTAATGTTGTAACTATTCAATTTTTTTAGATAATGGTTCAGAAATCTAGTGACAAAACGTCAAAAGAGCCACGTTTGCGCATTTTTACGCGAGATGCATTATCTCCAGAATGCTGTAGATATATATTTATATCCAAAGTTCCTATGGTCTGTCGTAAGTACAAATTATTTGAGAATTCTGATGTCTGTATTTTACGCAGTAGGTGTCACCACCTACTGCGCAAAATATTTTTTCGATTACGTTCCCTAGCCACGTTAAAAAGTAGCATGTAAAAAAAAAACTTTACGATTGCGTGCATGACATTATCTGAACAGAGCCAGTTGCTAATTTTTTTTTTTTACTTGCAAAAGTGAGTGAGAGGAGTATAGGGGTGGCGAAGCACGCGAGTCCTTAACTCACTGTAGTGTGCATAACTTTTCCAAATGAGAGGTCACAAACCATACCCGAAGCTTGCTGAAAGTTGACGTTTCATCATCGTGACTGCCGGTATTATCGCCAATGTGGTGGGGCAATATTAATCCTTCGTATTAAGATTACTTCCGTGTTTTGCTAGTGAGGCTGCAGCAAATAAATTAGTAGTGTCACTGAGGTCGTCGCCGTTTTCCACATTCTGCATTTCGCAAGCTTTCTCTTCAATACCCGGCCCTGCTCATTTCTATCTGCATGAGCATCACCAGCGTGTGTTCGTGTACAGCTCTTACGTGATGCACGTTAAATACCTCAGGCTGGCGGCCGTACCAGCACTGGATAAATTTCTCGTGTCTAGCAGCGGCACCAGTCGCCGCTTGGGGCATGCTAACCTCCCGATGTCTAAACAAACTTCCATGCAACATTTTTTTTTTTTTTTTCACCTCACTTCAATACTTTTGAATAATTTCCGTCATCTATCGTCTAGTAATTAATTGCCACTGCCGTAGTCATAACCACAGCGCGCGCTCATAGCATGGACTGGTTCTGTTTGTCGTTACGATAACAAAAAGCAGCAAATTAAACTACGTGAAAGCGTTACGGAGCGTAACGCTTTCACGTCATTTATACTTCCAAGTCGGAAAGAAAATTGAAGGGGGGGGGGGAGGATTTTTGAGACGTTCAGGAAAGGAAACATTCCTTAATTATACCAAAAATCTAATTAATGCGAAATGGACATCTAAACACGTTACTGTAATAAATAAGCTACTCCTAAAACAAAAATAATTGAAAGAAAGAGTTTCTTTTCTTACGTTAAGATGCCATCTTTATTCAAATAGTTATGAATTAATAAATATCACTCCATAAAAAAAGTGATGTTACCTCATTACTTTTTAGTCCCTTGTGTTTATAAATGTTTTAAAGATCCCATGAGAGCAATTTTATTTCCCCTTTCTTTTGTTTTGAAAACAGACCGTGTGAATAACATACATTCAAGCACATTCCATGAAATAACCTGGGTTGAATGCTTTAAAAGCTTTCGACGATGAATTTTTAATCTCCGCCTGGGGGAGATCAAAGTTTTGGGTTGCGGATACGTACGGGAAGAGAAAAGGTGCACCAAAGCAAAATGTGAACCGCCACCGAGTATAATATATACAGCTCTATAGTATCAGGCATCAAACATCAAGCGACAATTTCGACCTTTAATCTTGGAATTAAACAGATCCTTTGAGGTACTTTATTTTTTTTTTTTTTTTACCACGGAAGTATTAAAAATAAATGCAAGGAGTCTCTTTCATCCCAAGATTACCCGCCTCCAATATTTGGGCGGGTAAGGCCACATAAACAATACGAGGGCCGTAACAACGATGATGTAGTCTCACTTCCAAGATTTGTTGTACTTGCTCCGTAATTTCCTTTTCTAGGCAAGTCATTTTCACCTCACTCTGACTTTATAGTCGGTATTTGTAACGAGCAAGCCGGTTTGCTATTATCCGGTGCAATACGACATTAGGGGTTATTGTCGAAATAACCACTAATGTCGTATTGCACCTCACATGACCTGCATGATAGCATATAAAAACAAAGTTATCAGAAGAAACTAACCTTCCTAAAATCACCATGATTTAGTAGATGCAGTGGAGCTTCCATAAAAGCGTGTTTATTCGCAATTGCTTAAGCAAACAAAATCCTAAAAAGTTATAAGTGCGTCGCTCTACACAGGAATCTGCAATCACGCCAAGCACTTTCTTAATTGTTTATCATCATTTTACTATGAAGCCGGCTAGCAGAAAATCTGAGATGAGCTGCCATTTTCAAATGTCTTCTCATAAATATACAAGGTGTTTCTGCGAAAGCTCGTTGCGGAACTCTTTGCGAGACTCTTTGCGGGAACAGGGCGGACATTAAGGATTTTAGAAACATGCTAATTAGCAAGAAAATTAACTAAAATTTACTCATTCATTTTTTATTCGGAAAACTAAACATGTGGTTTACTGCGAAGCTTGCTAAGCGTCATCGAAAACCACTAAATCAACTATTTTTAGCAAGATACAAAGCAAAATAAGATATTGTGAAGTATAATGCCAGGGGGGTATTATATAAACTGATAATCTTTACAGTAAGTCAAATAATAAACTAAAATGTCTTAATTAACTTTGTAATTGTTGTACTTGAAACATGTGGGTAACGCGGGGGCTCGCACAAGTTACCACTCGTGCAGTACGCCCAAAGCTAGCGGTGGGGAAACGTGGATGATAGCTAATCATCCGCGTTTCTGCACCACTAGCTTTCGCGCTTGCTGCACAAGTGCCTTGCCGATGACGCTCAGAAGAGTGACTACTTCACTCTTCCAAGCGTCATTGTTGGTAGGGCTCGCGGCCAACACCTCCTAGATAACAAAGCCGGAGTGCTGATAGAGATGGCGTCATGAAAGAAGACGAACACTGATCACAGATTTGACACGACGATTGCGTCAACGTTCGGCTCAAACTTGACTCGAAGCCGACCGCTGACGCAGCATTCGTTTCCAATCTGGCGTTGGCCGTCAATGCTAACCCAAAAATGTCAGCACGACGGCCTTGTCTTCTAGGCGGTGTTGTCGCGGCGAGCGTTTTGCGCGCGATTTTCAAATCATGCTAAAAAAAACCTGAAAATGTAATGATTAATATATCAAACATTAATAACGTTTGAAAATTCTTCGAATTGGTCTGGCCTCTAGAAATTGCCTTCAATTTTGCAATTGCAACATGACCCGTAAAACCAACAAATAAAAAGTTAATTAAACGATTTTAGTTTTTTAACCTACTTAAAAAGACACTGACACACCCCAAAAATGTATTTGTATTTTTTGCCAGTCAATTCAATATGGTGTCATAAGACTACTTAATCAATGTTTTGCTACAGAGTCACGTATATTTTCAATAAAGCCAAAAAACGCAACTGCTCGAAACCGAAACTGACACACGAGCAAGTAATAATGGCGCGACATATGGACTAGAAAGGAGGGAGAAATATATAGGAGGAGAGAGTTGCCGGAAGTCACGTGGCAACACCCGACCGCCGGTTTTTTTTGTTTTTTAGTTCCTCCGCTTTTTTTGTTGTGCGAAGCAGACGACTGTTTTGACAACGTAATGGACAAGCACACGAGGGGGAACTCCTCGTTCGCTGTAATGCCGCCAGTCGACTGTAAATCAGAAAGTTTGCTGCCAATTCCCTGCTACAAAGGTACTCCTCAGGCTCGAAGTCGCGCAGCACCACGTATTGGCCACATTCGCATCAAATAAAGAGATCGTACGCAACGCATGCCTCCTCAACACCAAGTACGCACTTCGTGCTTGACGTTTGAACGTGTTTCAAGTTCTTACCAATAGGCTTTTCCGGAAAATCCCATGAGACGTCGCGGCGATGGGAGTTGTGGGGCTGTTCAGATGTACGCTCGTGTCGACTCTTAACACTTCGTATCCTGAAAGCGGCACAATTCATTCTTTCATGTCGATGAGGGCTCAGAACGCACAAGAAATAAAGCTAATACAATAAGAGGTCATCTCATACTCGGTTTGGTTGTTGTGCCTTCTCTGCGTTCTCAGATCATAAAATGCTTAACCAACGTCAACTTAGTCTTCTATACCTGGATAATCTTACATGCCGTACATCGGAACGTCACAATGCGTCAAGCAAACGTTGGGGTCGCCAATATTTCTGGAAAGGTCGATTCGTGTTCGTAAGACGAGCGATGTCTTCAGCCAGGAGAAGGACCGACGACTCAGCGACGTCTTCGTCGAATCCAGCTTGGTGGACGGGAATGTCGTGCAGAATACATCCTAATAGACCGATATCTCACCAGCCAGTTTGGCTACGCCACCGCTGCTGCGATGCATCTAGAGAGTTTTAGTCTTTCTGCACGTTCCCCAACCACACTGGAGCTCTGCGCGTGCAGAGCACGAGACGACACGAGCCGTCTCGAGCGCTGCCGCCTGTCTCTTGTGAACTGAAGTTATGGCGGCCTCACGCATGCGCCCAACGCTTGGTGAGATCGGTCTATTGTTTTGATCGTTAAAGGGATACTGAACCAAAGAATTCAGTGCCCATAATAAGTGGCGCACGTTCTTTCCACGAGCCAGCAGCCGCCGGTGTGCGCGAGCACACGCAACGAAAATGACGTCAAAGATCTCCATTCGCGCTTAAGAGGACAGTGAAATGCATGGGCTTCGGGCCAGAGCAGAATAAAGACAGGCTTTTCATCTCTACAAGTGAAAGCTACGTGCTTGTTAGACTAATTAATCGCATACCGTTTACACCAGACACCATTCTGTAGATGAAAAACTTGTCTTTATTCTCCTTTGGCCCGAAGCTCATACATTTCACTGTCATCTTAACCGCGAATGGGAGTCTTTGACGTCATTTGTGTTGCGTGTGCTCGCGCACACCGGCGGCTGCTGGCTCGTGGAAAGAACGTGCGCCACTTATTATGGACACTAAATTCCTTGGTTCAGTATCCCTTTAAAAAATTTCTTTCGGAGCTATACTCTGTTTCATACTTAGCGTGCAACGCCTTCAAAGCTACTGGCGCGAGCGCGTGGCTTCATCTATGGTTTTGTTTGCGCGAGAATGCGTGCAAATGACCAACGAGATCAAGCCCCACGCTCGCGCCAGTAGCTTTGACAGCGTTGCACGCTAAGTATGAAACAGAGTATAGACAGGTTCGCCGGTACCTCAAACGACAGTTCTGAAATAGAGGTCCCACGCCCGTTGTCCGCCGCCATCGCTTAGTCCGCTTCGTCCAGCCGTCCAGCCCGCGACTCCCACGACACGACGCCATGTTGAGAATTACCCAGTGCATGTGCTTCCGGTACTCTGCGCAATTTTTTTTTTTTTTTTCAATCAACATATTTACAGTTTGTTAGGAGACACAAAAACTAGGTTTATTTTTTTTCTATTTTTAATAGTGAGTGTGTGCCTTGGATGACCCGCGACTTTGATTATATTTGGTGGTTGTGTCTGAACGGCACGTCACCACGGAGAAGAGAGTGAGCGTGGCTCAAACTGGCCAGTTCTCGATCGGCGGTTTTCGCGAAGAAAAAAAAAACAGTTTTGAGCCGCAAATTGTGTTTTGGGTAGCTGGGCTTTCATATACCTTGGTGAGCGTAAGTACCTTGTCAGTGTCCTTTTAACATGACGATCATTCCTTCAGCTAATGTCCGCCGAACACAAAAAACACCTAGCAAAGACGGCATTCAGCTAGCAGTTTGCACTCTTTCTTTTTTTTAATCATGCTTCCTTTGGGTGGTGTGTCTATGTTTATACGGCCTGAACTTAGTCTGATAAACGGGCAACTTGTCCCTCAGCTGTAGATGAGAAATTTAGCCAGTTCAGTACAACCGCTAGCCTGGGATCTTTAACGTGCATCACGCAGATAGTGTTCACACGACAGCACGCCGGTACGATGCTCATCCAGATCGAAACGGGCAGGGGTGGGGATTGAGCCCAGGATCCCTGGGATCTGCAGCGCGAGCTTTCGCTTATGTTTCCTTTAAAATATATCACCCTGTATACGAGGGGCGTTCATTAAGTACGTATTATTGGCACACAAAATCGAAAAAGAAAACGGAACAAAACAGGCATCAGCATGAGCGCGCGTCCCTCTAGTTTCCGCGCAGTATAAACATCGCATGCTATAGTAGCTCGGAAGGCCGCTAGGGAGTCGAAACAAGAATGGCACCGCCCGTCGGTGCCAAGCGCATGCAGTGATCCGTTTTCTCCATATGAAAGGAAGCAATGCCAAGGAGATTCATTCCGAGCTGGTGGCGGTGTTCGGGGACAACGCCCCAGTTTATGACACTTTGGTTAATCGGCGCAGACGCTTCCAGTGTGGCCAATATGAGAAAAGCATTTCAAGGACGGCGACCAAGTGATTGCTGAAATGGAGCGATTCCTGAACACTCAAAACGAGGAGTTCTATAACAATGGCCTCCGGCATACGGTGCATCGCTGAAAAAAGTGGGTAACTTTTGGTGGCGAATATGTAGAGAACGTCTCAACTCTTACTCGAGTTTGATTGCTGGATCTCTATTCCTTCGTGACAATAACACGAACTTTATGAACGCCCCTCGTATGTACGCAATGAAATGGAAAAAGATGAAAAAGAGAGTTAACGGATATGAACAAAGATGAAGAAGTATTAAAGTCGCATTTGATAGTCAGCGGTGTGTATGTTCGTTTCCACTTTCTGTGTTTCCCCTATCAAAAAGGACTATCAGAAAATTTCTGATGGACAATCAGGCTGATGATCTTGTCGCATTTTGGGACATTGACGATGTGATGGTTTGATGGCATGATAGTTTCATGGTGTTTTGGTTTGATGGCGTGATGATTTCATTGTCTGATGATCTGTCATATTTTGGTACTTCTCACGGCCTAAAGATTCGATGGTCTGTTGGTATAATGGTCGGTATGAATTTTTATAAACACATACGTACCGGCAGAAGGAAAAGATTGAATTACAGACAAAAATGAACTTTATTTTAAGCTCATCATTATTTTCAAAAATGAACATCCGAAACGTTAGGATACCTTCGAAATCAGCGTGGAAAACTCAAAGCAAAGTTTGTATACATGGCTTGCATTGACGTCATATCAGCCGCCATTGCTACGCACCATGCTCCAGTGCCCGTACCTCCAGCAGAATACATTTCGCACCATTGAATTCGTTCTTTCCAGTTCTTCTCGGCAAGCTTTGTCAAAAAGGACAAATTCAATGGTGCGAAAAGTATGCTGCAGAAGGTACGGGTGCAGGAGCATGACAGGGATCAATGGCGGCTGGTACGGTGCCGTGTCACGTCACGTGCAAGGCATGTATTTTGGTTATGGCATGTTAATATTCCTATTTAGAAATTATTGAAGGCTGAATTATTAAACTGCAAAAACAAAACGGAAAAGAAATTGCGCTTGATCCACTCGCTACATTCAAGACTTCACAACGTGCAATTTTAGCGGTGTCCCGTTGCATGGCAATCTGCACTCTGTTTCCATCGATCATGCTAAGCATGACGGCGTCATGCGACATGTGTGCAATACACTAAGCCTCGTCGGGCCGAGAATTCGGTAGGCCTCGTCTTGCCGCATTCGCGGCTTTGTAAACGGTTCTTCTCTCCCATATATATATTAAATAAATTTCCAATCAAGCAGAGTGCGTTTTTTTTGGCACATTTTTTTTGTGACTTACATCGTAAACATAATTTACTTGACATACAAAGCGGATCAACAAATCATTTAACGAACGAACCAGAACACCATTTAAAACAAAGCTAAGGTTGCAAAAACATACCTGAGTCTATAAGGTGTCTTCTTGAGATTTCGATTACCCTAGGACAATTTTTGAGGCGGATTATTTACTGATAGGACACTCCGTTATCCGAGCCATACCGCTGTCAGCTTTCCACACCGGTTGTAATTCACGCATGTGTGACAACGTAACATGCTTCCCCCCCCCCCCCCCCCCGTTACTGCTGGGACGTCCCGAAGATGATCCGGTTCTTCCTACCACCGAAAGATGTCATGAGAAGCACCATCAGCCTTTTTTGACGTTCGGATGGTATATGGAGATGTTTATCGAGATATCCTGGTGGTCTCACTCGGGCAATATCAAATCTTTCCGATGGTCCGTCAGCCACCACCATAAAACGTCCACCAACAGACACCGTCAAAGAAAGGCTGTAGGACCATCAAAAAAGTCTGATGGGCCATCAAAAAGGTATATTGAGCCATCAAGAAGATATGTCCGGCTGTCAAGGAAGTGTGATAAGCCGTCAAGAAGGTGTGATTGGCCATCAAAAAGGTCTGATGGGCCATCAGGAAAGTTTGATGGACCATCAAGACTTTCTGACGGTATTTTCGATCGGAAATTGTCTAATGTTCAAGTTGACTTCCTTGTATTGACATCTACCAACTAGCTCAAATTAAGCCTGTTATTCAGTACCAAATCAAGGTATGCTTGAAGGTATGTGAATATTTATAAAACAAGACAAGTAAATTAAATGGAAAAAAAAATTGACCGCATCTCCACGTGGTGAATGATGTTGATTGCGGCGAAGCTCTGGTGGTGCTTGTCTGCGTAGACGCTGAGCCGCAGCATGCCGAGCCTTTCGTTCGTTTTCATCGATGTCAGAAAGAAAATGTGTGGTATGGAACGTGCTTATATACGCATTTGCGCATTTGACCGCAGCGCCCTCTTGTCTATAAACGTTGAGCCAATGCATGCAAAGTTTAACGCAATTATATACGCATTTGACCGCAGCACCCTCTCCTGTATAGACGTTGAGCGGCTACATGCAACGTTTCATCCATGACATCCTCAGCTCTTGAGTTACTACCACATCTCAGAGCCGCCTACTCGTCCCGCAGTCGTGACCGAATGGTTAAGGCGATGGACTATTGGCGACGTGAGCGATCGAAAGCGTCGCTGTGTTCGGCCCACCACAATTGGCCGAATGCTGACTATGACGTCAGCAAAGGAATTATCATCGACGCAAATAAGAGGAATGTAAGAACTTCAATTTTGACGGTATTGGCAGTGTTGCTTTGAGAGCGCTATGATTTCAGGCTTTCACCATGCTAATTACAAACACCATAGAACTTGTTGTTCACAAGGTAATGACGTCACGAAAGGTAACCAAACGAGGGCGCCACCGAAACATCTCGCCGCTAATACTTCGTCTCACCTTAGCATGGACTATTGTTGGCCGCGCATGCCAAAAGCGCGAGCTATTTGCTTTGGATGTAGCCTCAGTGGCTGCACGAGCACCCGTGCAGCGAGTGCTCCAGTAAAGGCAGTCAATGCCACCCGCTCGCGCTTGCACAGCTTTCGCAGTTAGTCCATGCTAAGGTGAGACGAAGTATAGAAATCCATTGGGGTCTCCCCGCACAAGTTCGAATCCTGTCGACTGCGCAAACAAATTTTTCATCATCACCATTTTTTAGCTTTTTCATAATTTTTTCATCTTTTTTTTTTGTCCTACACGAGCACGTGAGCACGTGCCCACGTGCTCGTGAGCACGTGAGCTCACGAGCAGGAGCACGAGCAGCGGACGCCGGACGCTGGACGGACATACCGACATGGCTAGCCCCTAAGGAGCTTCGCCCCTAAAAAAAGGAACAAGCGAGGCAGAGGGCCAAAACCTTCTTTATTGATATATATCGTAGCAAGCCCAAGCTTGTAGCTTTGGCAGTTGCTCCTGCTGCGCGAGAGTTCGTGGAACCGAGGTGCGTCCTTCAACAAAGAGCTGGTGTTTGTAGCCTTCCATGCAGTACATCTTGTGGTGAAACAGAGTATACAGTGGAAGGTACTTCCGGAATTCCGGAGGCACATTTGGTTATTTGTTTTCATCAATACCATATCACAATCATATCGCTGCAATATTTAAGGAAAGTTTGTCCTAACAAACTTTTCAATTGTGATTATGAGGACACCGCGAAATATGGGTGTAGTTAGTAAGCAGACCAAGGAAGTTGTAAAGGTTCCTCCTCGAAGTGTTTTCGTATCATTGTTTCCATCAGACTCGTTCATTTGTCCGTTTTAGTGTCTGTCTTTCTGGCCCGTCCGCAGGCTCTCCCAGGACCAGACCGACCAACGTCTCGAATCGGAGCATCTTCGACTCCCGAGGCATGGAGGGCACTTTTCATCCGGAAGTGCACCCTCAGGAAGAGCAATGGGTACTCCACTTATCTTCTAGTAAAAGGAAAAAAAAACGCATTAAAACAAAACGGTTTTTCCTTTTCTTTTAAGCATGACGAAGGTTGGTGTTAGCCTCTGTTCAGACATAAGCCCAAGGATGATTTACAACTCCTCTTCGGGCTTTCTGTAAATGACCTGCGAGTAATTTAGATACTTTTCGCACGAACTTAATTCGCCTTCTTGCTGGACACCATTCCGCAGGAGCATTTATTTTGTATCCCGTGGAAACTGGAGCTTGGTCTGTCCTTCCGGCGGTGTTACAACTGATATCGCGGAGTAGAAAACTCTTCGGTGGAAGGGTTCGCCGAGTCATGCTCCATAGCTTATCACTAGTCACGCGCCAACTGCAACACTAAAAAAGCCTCGCGGCTTAAAAAAAAAAAAAAGGTCAAATGGGCCGTGCTCGTTGCAGCACGTCTAAAGAATCAATCACTACAACCTGCTGCAACCAAAAGAAATCTCTCGCGAATGACGATGTGCAGATAACGTTGACCCAAAACCTCTGATACGAGTAGTAGTTGAACAGTGAATTCGTGCAGCTTTATCTATTCCTTGCCAATCACGAAGGTCATTACGCAGAAAAAGCAGTGATTCGCTCTCCTCTCGCACTTTCTAGGGAACCGACTGAATACGCTCAATAGGCTGGGGATGCGCGATGACCCCAAATATCTTGTAGGAAAAAAAAGAAAGGGGGGGGGGGGAAGGTTATTTTGCAAATATACACCAACACTATGTTCGCAAACAAACCCGCTTTGCCCACGCCAGGTGTGGGCATTGTGCATGCGCAGAAACCAAATTCGGGAGGAGTTGAAGCGTCTGCGCATGCGCAGTATCGACAGCAGCGCCACCGCAGTGGAGTGATGTCAGTGAGTTGAGTTGGTCTATACTCTGTTTCACATTACACCCGACTGCAGCTGACTCTACGTTACGACGGAGCCAATCAAGAAGCGCCAAAAGTGTTTAGTCACGATGCTCGTCTCGACTTCGTGCGTTTGGTATCCTGCGATTTTATTTTTTCTTTCTGTGCGTGATTGGTTTAGCCGGTGATTGGAAACGCGCAAAACACGACGAGCGCCATGACGATGCACTTTTGAAGACAGTTGATTGGCTCCATTGGATCGTATCGACAACTGCTGTGGGAATTAACGGGAAACGGAGTGTACAACGAGGGTTTTTGCATTTTTTAGGATTATTTTTTTCCAGAATCGGCGGCTGGTGTTGGCATTTTTGTTTTTGTTTGTTTGTTTGTCTTTCGTTGACATATGCGGCACTTTTTTTTTTCGGTCTTTATAGACCAGTGTCCGAAATCCTTCCCCTCCCCTCCCCAGTGATAAAAATTGGAATTACCGTATTTACTCGAGTAATAGCCGCACTATTTATGAACAAGGCCCTTTCGTCTGCTTTCCCGCAAAACACATATACAGCCAATCATCGCGTTGCGCATAAATTTCGTAGGGAATAACTATACTTCGTCTCAGCCTACGATGGACTAAAGGCAAAAGCTACGGACCGCTAGATCCAATCACGAGCCACTTAGAAATTGTGCGGTATTTCGCTTCGATGCACGAATCGGTGCCCGCGTCTCGGATCACTGATGAGGGGACGAGTGGACAGTGGTTCGAATCGAAGAGCACTGAGTGACTCAACAATTTTACATCGCAAAGAAAGCCACGACATATGCAGCGTTGAAGCTACAGAAATGATGCGGCGCTTTTGGATTCGAGCATCATTCGTCCACCCTAATCAATGTTAAGCGTGCCATAGTATAGCGTGGAACGTGATTGGACTTGGCGGCCCGTTGCTTTGGCCTTTAGTCCATCGTAGGATGAGACGGAGTATAGATCGAGAATACGATTCTCCATACAAATGCAATCTTCACAGATGGTATCTTCACGCGAAGATGTTATCTCTGTCCTGTAAACCGCTGCAATCATACTGTCGATTGCGGTGATTGGCAATTCGCGTGCTCCGCGGAAAAGCGAACCCTCAGGTTTTCTTCATAACCAGTGGGGCTATTACTCGAGTAAATACGGTAATAATCTCAAACGCAAGCTCGTGTGAAGAGAGGGACTGCGCATTAAACGAGATGTTTGCTTTTTCGGCACACTTGGCATCGTTGTTCTTCTTGGAGTTTCGTGATAATGCTTTTCTGACGTTCTTGCATTACAATATATGCAAAGGTTTCTTTAAAAAAAAAATGAAGACTTGCGAAAAGCGCAGCCACCCTACTGTACCTACTGTTCGAATACATAAAAGGATATAAAAACATAGAGGGCGGGGACGGAAGCAGAACCGTCCCCCTCCTCTATATTTTTTTTTTATTTTTTTATGTCGTTTTATGTATTTATATCTAATTCACCAACACGATTGTTTTCAATTAATACCCCCTACTGTGTCATGGTGTCAGCATAAAAAAACATGGCGGCGCCTATGGAACAAAGCAAATACTGGTCTATATCTTGATGGGCAGATAATTAACCCTATTTTTCCACATCTATACAGAAAGCCGTCTCGATTAATAAAAAAAAAACATTCTGCAGTCGCAGCGCGATACGTTGAAAACCCGATTTTTGCGGACCATCTAAAGTGGGTTCAAAGCGTTAGCGTACATGCTGTAGAACGTTCAGCACGTACTCAGAAACTCATGCTCCGGTGCAAAGGTGAAAACCAATTTGAGTAAAACAAACCTTGTGAATGCTCGAACATCAAGCTTATGATGTTTTAAAATCCTGAGACTGGGAAGGAAAAATGAAGAAAAATTGTAAGACAGAAAAAAGGGGACAGGATAAACGTCTCAATTGCGACGTTTAGTCCTGTCCCCTTTTTTCTGTCTTAAATTTTTCTTCATTTTTCCTTCCCAGTCTCAGGATTTTAAAACATCATGATCAACATACACCAGCTCGCCTGCACCTTGACAATTTTTTCATCAAGCTTAAGTTGGAGAAGTCCAAAAAAAATATATATATATATTAAACTTGTCTTTATCATTCTGATAAAATGTGGAGAGCACAGAACGTATCGTGCATGCGTTATACGAGCGTTATGATTTGTTGTGATTGGTCAGGGAGTGTTTTGGGCTGTTTCGGATGTGTCGCACGCACGACACACTCGTGCATTTCCGGTTTATCAAAATGATCGAGTCAAGTTGTAATTTATTTGCGACTCGTGACGTCGTGAGACGACGTGGGGAGCTATGCTTCGTCATTCGGAGCTGCCCACAGTCGACCTTAAGAAATTTAGACCAGCAGCTCGCATTCCCGTTCGCCTCCTACTGCTGTCGCCGAGCAGTGACGTCTGGTTGCGAATCGCTAGGTCCGTGGTTCGATTCCCGCTGCTCCGTTTTGTAAAGTTCGCTCATTATGATTAGATAGGATTAATCATGACTAAGTATTCTCTAAGCTTTCTATGCTTACGCATTGTCTTCTATGGGCTGCGTGTGCTTCATGTTGCCTGTGCAACGGCTTTTAATGACACTCATGCGTAACGCCTTTCGCATGAAATACGGCCCATAAACACATTTTGCTTTAAAACTGAATCGTCACTGAAGCGCATCTCGCACGGCTGGTTCAAATTCGGTGTGCCACTTGTTAACCATCGTCTGTGTCCACAGAAGCGACCACTCCGATATGTCGCGGCGAGACTCACTTGTTGTGAAATCCCAGAAATCCCCCCCCCCCCCCCCACCAATCTCCCGAACACTTTAACGCCACTGTCGGTGAACAAATTAGTTGACGCTTAGAGCGGTAATTTGCTTAATCGGTATGGTTAATAGGTTAACTTCACTGCCCTACCTGAAACACAGGTCACCTGCGGGAAGTTGGCGAGTCGGCAAGTGCAGTGCTTCCCTGCGCCGGACGCCTTCAATCCCTGCGAAGACGTTATGGGCACGGAGATCCTGCGGGTAGCCGTCTGGTTCGTGGTCGTGGCGGCTGTGACCGGAAACCTGGCGGTCATCCTGGTGCTTCTTAGCGGCCGCATGAGCGTCTCCAAATTCCTCATGTGCAACCTGGCGTTCGCCGATCTCTGCATGGGCGCCTACTTGCTGCTCATAGCGGCCGAGGACCTGCACACCAGCGGCCAGTACTTCAACCACGCCATCCTCTGGCAACACGGTACGGTCCAGTGGTCAAACAAAAGATCGGCGGGCCGCGTCAGGTTACAGGAAGTGTAGGGGAACTGGCCCCGGTGTCCATCTTACGCGAGGTCAACAGATTTTTTGCAGAAATCCCAAAAGGCCGCGCGCGAAGTCCTCAAGAGAGCGAGAGGGTAACGCAAATTCTCGTCTGCCCTAGCCCGCTCGCCTCGCTGTCTAAAAAGACAGCGAGCGCGCGCGCCGCTCGCTGTCTAAAAAGAGTTGATTCAGTGGTTTTCGATAACGCTCTCTAAGTTTCTAATTGGAACCATATGTCTATTTTACTAATTAAAAGGTTAATTAACGAATTATAATTAATTAGCCGACTTATCGCAAAGATTAGCCACCCAAATAATGTCCCCCTGGCCCTATAACTCATATGCACAAACCGCATAAGTGTAACTTTACGGCTATTTTTAAACAAATCTCTAAAGCTTAAAATAAAAACTGTATATAATTTGCTGACTGCGCCAGCTACCCCATGCCGATACTCCCCGTAGTGCATGGTGATGTTGTAGAAGAGGGTGACAGCAATTAATAAAGAATATGTTTTCCACTCCCCGAAACGACCCTTTAATGTCTAAACTTTTTTTTTTTTTCAATATTACTTTTTAATTTATACATTCGATGCATTATAGGACTTTGAAGTTAAGGCCACAACCCATTTTTCATTATTCACTGTTTTGCCGTCAATGGTGGTCTTTAAGACTGGCAAGCATCATAGACGATAGTATTTATATAGTAAAAAAACTTCACAAACGCGATAACTGTCTGCTAAAGCACCCCCGAGAGAGAAAGATAGCAAAAGCCCAGATTGTAGGGTATCTCATTAGAAATAATCATTTTGCTTGTAATCGATTACTTTTGAAGTAATTTTGTAATTATTTTATTATGTTTACCTCGAAGTAATCGCAGAAGTCATCCCATTACTTTTGGAAGCACTCACTCTGAAAAAAGCCCGTGCGTCTACTTTCCCGCACAACACTCGGAGAGCCAATCACCGCAACTTACGGAGGCAGCTCAGCGAATGGCGATGCCGAAACATATGTTTAGGCTAAAAAACGTAGCCTGAGTTGTGACCTTAAGCAATGCAAAACGTCACGCTTGCATTCCTTAATGTCACAACTCAGAGTGCGTTTTTTGGTCTAACCATATGTTTCGGCATCGTCATTCGCTGAGCTGCCTCTGTAGTTGCGGTGATTGGCTCTTCGAGTGTTGTGCGGGAAAGTAGACGCACGGGCTTTTTTTTAGAGTGCTCAAATTACTTGTGACTTACTATTTTCCCTCCCCTTTTTTTATGGCGCCCTTTGTCTCTAAAAGTTGCCTTCCGAGGAATGCTTGAACCAAGGCACTGACAGGAAGATAGTTTACCGTAAATCGGTGGATAAAGAAGATGAATAGATTATAATTCGGTGACCCTAATCCAATAATGGATAGTACGATAGACCCGTTTTCAGACCGGCAGAAATATCTGGCGCTCTGAAAATCCGAAGTAAACGAAAAGGTAACGGTTACTTCATCAAGTAACGTCCAATTACTTTTCTTCGCAACTAACCGAGTAATTTAATGGAATACTTTTTTTTTAAGCAAGAATAATTGGAATTCGAATCAATTTTTTTTTTTCGGGTAATGTGTACAAGAATGGAACAGCCCAACCAACCACTCTCGCCCTCGGCGTATTCAGCGACAACGCAGTATCACGTGCTTCGACTTCACCGTTCCGGCCGCCGATCACGACGGTCTTTAAGGTTCGATGAAGCCAAAAGTGCATCGCCATGGTGCTCGTCACCTTTGTGCGTTTGCCGTCACCGACTAAACCAATCACGCGCCGAGTTCCACACGTTGTCGAGGCTCGGCCATTCCCGTCGTCGCAGCGATTGGGCACGAGCCACTATAACGCAAATGCACGTCGACGCGTTGATTGTCCGACGAGCCCGAATCGAATGATGCTCACCCAGTGCTCGCGTCCAACTGCACAAGCCGCATTGAAATATCGTCACTGCGGGGATCGCAGAGCTTGATGGCGAAGTCCTGAGGATCGCTCGGTTGACAACACCAGCAATGCGACCCCCCCCCCCCCCCCCCCCCCCCCCAACTTCGCAAATCAAGTTTTGCGATGTTGCGATTACGCGCTGACCAAAGAATTGCTCCTCGGTCGGCGGCGCACGTGTCCGAGTATGCTTGGTTGTCACAATAGTGTCAGTAAGCTTCTGTACACTTTAAGAAATGCCTGCGCGTCTACTTACCCGCAAAATGCTCGAAGAGCCAATCTCTGCGATCTACGAAATCAGCTCAGCGAATGATGAGACGGAACATCTGTTTAGACCTCGAAATGAAGTCTGCGCTGTGGCATTACGCAATGCAAGCATGACGTTTTGCATTGCGTAATGCCACAGCGCAGACTTCATTTTTAGGTCTAAACAGATGTTCCGCGTCATCATTCGCTGAGCTGATTTTGTATATCGCAGAGATTGGCTCTTTGAGTGTTTTGCGGGTAAGAAGACGCGCAGGCATTTTTTAGAGTGTACACTCTAAGAAATGCATGTGCGTCTACTTACCCGCAAAACACTCGAAGAGCCAATCTCTGCGATCTACGAAATCAGCTCAGCGAATGATGAGACGGAACATCTGTTTAGACCTCGAAATGAAGTCTGCGCTGTGGCATTACGCAATGCAAGCATGACGTTTTGCATTGCGTAATGCCACAGCGCAGACTTCATTTTTAGGTCTAAACAGATGTTCCGCGTCATCATTCGCTGAGCTGATTTTGTATATCGTACCCGCAAAACACTCGAAGAGCCAATCTCTCTGATCTACGAAATCAGCTCAGCGAATGATGACGCGGATCATCCGTTTAGACCTAAAAATGAATTATGCACTATGGCATTACGCAATGCTAAGCGTCGTGCTTGCATTGCGTAATGCCACAGCGCAGACTTCATTTTTAGGTCTAAACGGCTGTTACGCCTCATCATTCGCTGAGCTGATATCATAGATCAGAGAGATTGGCTTTTCGAGTGTTTTGCGGGTAAGTAGACGCGCAGAAATTTCTTAGAGTGTATAGAGTGAGAAACACTGCTACCCGATAGCGTCGTACGGCCCATTTAAAGTAAAACGCTTAATGAGAGACAGGGATAAAAGGAAATCGACATGGAGACGGGCCCAACCATCATTGTCCTTTATGTTCCTTTCCTTTTATCCCTAGTAACTTAACAGCTAGCTCCAATTCGTCGGGTATAGAAATGCTTGGCGTTCTTCGTTGCACCCCGAAAGTTTCCTTACTGAGGCTGCCATAAGTTCTGTTTTACCGAAAAAAAAAATTTTTTTTTAAGTAATGCAAAGAATTAAATGTCATTCTTATAATAGGTCTGTTCCAGCTATCTGAGTGAAGTTTCTTTTATCTAAATGCAGTTCCTTTTATCAGCTAATTAGCGCACGCCGATAGGAGCAAGATCAAAACATCACAATCAAATCATTTTTTTATTTGTCTCCATTTGGAAAGGGAAAACGGAGAAAAAAGCAACAGGTCTCCTCTCCCCTCAGCAGCAGCAGAGGCAAAGTAATTATTTGTTTGAAAACAGAAAAGCAATGAAAATTGCCACACGTCATGCACTCCCACTAACATTGGAGGCTCAACAAAAAATGAAAGGAAATCGCGAGCTGGTTCGCCGATTCTCTAAAGTAGGTCGTTCTGAAGACCTTAAGCGCACCCATCTGACAGGGGTTTATAGAACATTTAATTGCGCAAGTTCAAAGAGGGCACCGCGTATCTGTATGCGCGGTTCCCTCTCTGAACTTAGGCAAGGAAAAAGACTACCGACACCAATTAAAATTATTTTCCGCACTAGTGCTATTACATTACAAATTTCCGAGAGCATTGCGCGAACTAATTTAATTTTCTTTTTCCTCCTGTGTTTTACTGTTCAGGTACGCTTTCTCCGACTGGAAAATTGGGTAGCAGTGGTGAAATCTATATTTCGAAAACAAGACCTCATTTATTTCCTCTCTCGCTATATATATTATACGTATATGTGTGTGTATGTATATGAATGTGAGTGTGTGTAAAAAATAAGGTGAGCAGACAAAGCAGCTGAAAGACGAAAATATATAAATAAAAATATATTCTATAATTTTGACAAAGAAAAACAACCAAGCAAGAAGTATTATAAAGTGCAACATCACAAAAAAAATGCAATAAATTAAACTATCGCGAAATGTACACACACAAAAAAAAAAACATTTTTGACGATACAAATTCAAAGCAACAAATTACTCAAGAAATCGATGGGAATGATGGCCGTGCGCCATTGCCACAATGTTGACGCCAGCCCGTTTCTACGTTTCCTTGTCTTTTGTGTCGATTTTTTCCCAGAATTTCCTTGTACACCTTTCACGGCTTCGTACCTACAAAGCGGCACAGTTGGCAGCGATTCCGCAGTTCTCAAAAATCACAGTCGATGCATTTGTCTTCAGCACCCATGGTTCTCATGCAGCGCTCCTCCGGGAACCTCGCAGCACGTCATGGCCAAAGCCTATGCATATGGCACGCGCTGTCGAGGTCAAGACGAGGTGCCCATCACGAGCACGTCATCCTTCTACGGATCCAAGTTTGTAGGACTTGCAGCGCTCTCTCTCTCTCTCTCTCTATCTGTATCCAATTGCGGAATCGGGCCACAAGCAAAAAATGAGCGATTATTATCACAAATCACATCACCTTTGTAAGTGTGATAAATTGTTTCAACCTTAATTATGACCGCCTTTAAAACTGCGATTGGAACGTATCCCATCACTGATTAAAATAATTTACACGCTCAGTCCATTAGCCAGCTGATCCAATTAATCACGCGCAGAAAGAAAAGGATCGCGGCGCATTCAGTGATTGGTTTACTCGGTGACTGCAGACGCACAAAGGCGACAGGCGCCGTGACGATGCACTTTTGGCGGAATGGGATCATCGCGATGCGATCGGACTCGAAACGAAGATGCCGTTGGACCCAGGCGGGTGGCTCACCTTGTGCTGCCTAGTATTGTCGGCTTGAGGAACGAGTCACGCAGAAAACCTTCTAAAAGCAGGAAAGAAGCACTGGCATGGAAAACGTCCGATTGCTCGGTTTGTGTATATGTGTACCCATTCTTGGCAATTTGTGAGGGCGCGAATTTCACATAAGGACCCCTAATCGAGAGGTACGCCTCCTGGACCTTCCGCGGGTAAGCCACTATAGCGTGCGCGGGTTTAAATGTGTACAGGGGGCGTCAATGTGAGCTGGCACAGCGACGTTCAGGTCGGAGGAGCAGAAACACCTGGGATGCGCTATAGGCTGTTAAAAGGGAGGTTGAAATAGACTGCCACGTTCCCTAGCGTTGCCTTGTGCAGAAGGGAATACCCCTTGCGGCATCGTACTTCCTTCGGCTATCCACTCGCGGCTGTGTCAGCTCCTGTGGCTGCCGGCTGCACTATACAGTCGGCGGCGTGTGGGTGAACGCATCGGACACACGCCGCGTCCGAAACGCTCACTTCTTTCGAACAGGTGCGTGTTTCTAGAAATGTCAGAGGGTCGTCGCTTTTCGCCTTTCGAACCGGGGAGATCGGAGCACGTCCAGCGTCTTAATTCACTGCAGCTCGATCGGTTGGAGCACGTGGAACGAAAGCTCGCGCTGCAGAGCCCAGGGATGCTGGGCTTAATCCCGTTTCGATCTGCATTGTACCGGCGTACGGTCGTGTATCACTACTGCATAATGCGCATTAAAAGCCCCACAGGCCAGCAGTGTATATACTACACTGGTTAAATGTCTCATCCAAGGCGGAGACGCTGGACACCCATTGCGGCTGACTATACTTCACGCTGTCTAAACACCTACACAACACAATTACTTACGTTTGATTCATCTTGATGCTGATCTAATGTGCTGGCAGCCAGTTTCTACGGTATTGAATTTAGCGCTTCAAATGTATGTTTATAATTACAATCGAACACACGACTGTGCGACTTGGTCCCCGCGAAACACACCGCCATAAGCATGGCCGGGCTTACCAACGCAGGGAGTCATTGATGAATTCTCTGCTCTTGTCGCAGGTGCTGGCTGCAAGGTCGCGGGCTTCCTGACCGTGTTCGCGTCTGAGCTGTCCATCTACACGCTGACCGTCATCACTCTGGAGCGCTGGTACGCCATCACGTACGCGGTCCACCTGAACCGGCGGCTGCGGCTGACTACCGCTGCGCGCGTCATGGCCTGCGGCTGGCTATATGCCATCGTAGCGGCCACCCTGCCGCTCGTCGGGGTCAGCAGTTACAGCAAGACGTCCATCTGCTTGCCCATGGAGAACAGAGAGATCCCGGATCAGCTGTACCTGCTCAGTCTGCTCTCTGTCAACGGTCTCGCTTTCCTGCTCATCTGCGCCTGCTACGCCAAGATGTATCTGGCCATTTCCGGTCAGCGGCCACGCTCCCACTCGGGAAACAAAGACACGTCCGTGGCCAAACGCATGGCCATGCTCGTGTTCACCGATTTCGCTTGCTGGGCGCCCATCGCCTTCTTCGGCCTCACAGCAGTGGCGGGCTACCCGCTCATCGATGTCCCGAAATCCAAGATTCTGCTGGTGTTCTTCTACCCGCTCAACTCGTGCGCCAACCCGTTCCTGTACGCCATCCTGACCAAGCAGTACCGGCGAGACCTGTCCATCCTGCTGTCCACACGCGGCGTGTGCACGGGAAGGGTGCTCCGCTACACCTCGTCTTGCCACACGACGCCCAACAACCGGCTGCTGCGCGGCAAGGACAACAGTAGCACGTCACGCCAGACAACCGAACTGTCCGGGCGAACGCAGAAGGGGTCGCCGCACCCCATCAAGAACAACTTCACCAAGCTGGGACTTCACGAAGAGTTTCTCAGAAGACAGAGCCTGCTCTGTGATCACGCCGACACGCCCATCTGACTCTTCGCTGCTATTGTTATCCTTTGGCCGTGCAGACGGCTTGCAGGCGAGCGCTCAGCGGAAGTGCTATGCTGACAGCGTGTGCGGAAGCGCGATCCCGCGGCACTCGCGGAGGGACCACGTTCGCGGTCATGCTTGGGCCACGTGCCACGTCCTCGCACACATTACGCGGTGAATGGATGGATGCATGCATACGGCTGAACCCTTTTAATCAGGCGGCGGCTTGCTCCACCTATCCAGTGTTTAACACTGGCGAGGAGCGCGGGGCCGGACGGCGCGTCCCCCTGGTCGGGAAACACTGGGCCAGACTGGGCATCGTGTCCACCCGAGTGACTGGGGATGTTCTCATGGTTGGATGCACATCGGAAAAGCTAAAACTGTAGCTACATGTGGCTCGTCTTCTATCCCTTATCCACACAATATGCTATTTTTGGCAATCTAAGGCGCATTGAATCTCAAACCGTTACGTATGCTCAGTGAAATCGCACTTCCTTTCGGGCCTCGGAACGTAAGACTAAATGGTCTCAGTTAAAGAAAAAATCAATTCCAGGCGCTCCCGGAAATATTACATTTGCACATAGGTCCAATTCAAAGATTATGCGTATATGTTGACAAGATAAATTGGGAGGGTTTAAAATTCTGCCATTTCCCATCTTTTCATTGATGTCACGTAATGCCTCTTATCGTGGCCTTCGCTGCGGCAGATTTATTTAGTTCAGCTTAGAAGAAGCAACACAGAAGAACACCCGTATACCCCGAGGAAGAAGTGAACGGGAGGAAACCCAGGTCAAATTATGTCAATGCTAACTTGTTCTTCGGGTTCATCTTCAAAACATTGACAGAACCGTCGCTTGTTCATCGAGACGCTTGCGGTGTACCTCCGGAAAGTACCGGATAAAACCGGATAGTGAGGAGATCCGGATATATGCGTTATGGATGAACCGAGATGCACGTGCGCACTTCGACCACTCGCCGATAAGGTCAAATTCGTCCGTCCCGACAAATGTTCGTGTGTACATAGCCGTGGCCAAGGGCGTTACCCGTACCTCCAAGTGCCCTAGAACGTTACTGCAGACGAGCAGATCAGCGTTGCGCTCGACACTAATGGCCATGAGGACAAGCTGACCAAAATGTACATATCTGTAGAACGCCGTCAGCTCTGGGCAAATTTTCAAAAGTTAGACACATAAAACCCATGTTGTTCCAGAAAAGAAAAAAAAAACGGCCGCATGGATGGTTCAGAAAATATATTTTTTGTGTAAGGCCCGTCCAAATTTTAGGCACTGGAGAGAATCAGTCATACACTCTAAAAAAGCCCGTGTGTCTACTTTCGCGCACAACGCTCGGAGATCCAATCACCGCAAGCTCAGCGAATGACGATGACGAAACATATCTTTAGACCAAAAAACGCAGTCTAAGTTGTCACATTAAGCAATGCGAGCGTGACGTTTTGCGTTGCTTAATGTCACAACTCAGACTGCGTTTTTTGGTCTAAGCATATGTTTCGGCATCGTCATTCGCTGAGCTGCCTCCGTAAGTTGCGGTGATTGGCTCTCCGAGTGTTGTGCGAGAAAGTACACGCGTGGGCTTTTTTTTTTAGATTGGTATACGCGTTACTCCTTATTTCCAACACTTTTTGTTCACAAACCGCCCATTGATCAGCACGGCGAGAAAACCCACACACGCACCTGATCTCGCCGCACCGCCGTGTACATTCTCACGATTGAGACTGCCTGCATTGGTCGCCGGTCACTACTGTCAGCGGGGCCACGAAGCGTCTGCTGAACGGCCACTCCACTCCGCTCGGGGAAAATTGATTATTTATTTATTTATTTATTTTTAGTACTGATGTCCCCTGTTGCTGGCTGCGGCTGTCTCAGGAGTGCGTTTTTATTGTTTTAACGATACAAAAGCGAGAAAAGAAGAACTGTACAGCTACGAACAAGCACAAATGCAACCATCATACAAAACAAGTAGCAATTATTCAAACTTGCTGAATTATCGATTCCGAGAAAAAGGTCACCGTTCAGATCTATTCCACTCCTCATTTGTTTTCACAATAGATGAATACTCAAAACCTTAAAGGTTTGGACCACGGTGAAAGAAGAAAGAAGTGTCTGAACGGCGCCGCCTCTCCAAGTAGCAAATGTGTCAAAGATTCGCTCCCATTTCTGACAAACGCCATGAGGTGCCTCAGCATGACAGGAGCTCGAAAAACCGTCCTTTTGTAGCGTGAGCTACACCGGCCGAGGTTGAGCAGTTTCGCGTGGCTTTCAAATAGCCGTGCTGCGCAAGCGCAAGGAGCAGTGACGTCACACGGCGCACAGCTGGCGCGCCGAAGCCGCCGCCGCCGCGCGCTCCGCCGCCACCGCGCGCGCCTCGCCGGTCTGCGCATTCCAGAGGATTGACGTCATAGCCCCGGCAGACGCACTGGCGCCGCCGCGTGCCCAGCTGTGCGCCTCCGTTGCGCAGTAGCCAAGCCTGACGCTGCACCGGAGCCGCTTGCTAAGCCACCGCAATTTTTTCGCCCACACGGTTTCAAGGCCGCGAGGCGCGTGGCCGTGCCCGCGCTAAAGCAGGGGAAACATGAGCAGTGAAACTGGGCGCCGCGCGGCGCACTGCATGACGCGCCACCTGGCGACACGCGGCGATATTTGTGGATGCACGAAAAAGCCCGTCGCGCTCACTGATCTCTGACAATTTTTGATGGATCGCGCATCCCCGCTTGGTCGCTGGAGCGCAAGTGCGGCCACCGGACGGCCATCTTGGGACACGGAAAATCTACCTTTTGGAGCGTTGCAGAGTCTGGGCGGCAGCGTGCTGAAGACACGTTTTCTGCTCGTTTGTCGTCATTCGCCGAAGAAGCTCTTTAAAACCCCGTGTAAACGGTGAGAATTGCCTTTCAGAACACGTAGATTTTTTTACGAAGGCGCAGCACCGCAGGAAAAAGACGCAACTCGTCAAACGCAAGTACCACCGGTCTCGCGGCGTGACCAAAGCTTCTTTGGTACGCCAAAGTGCTGCGTCTCTGCCTTCACACGCTTGGATGCCGATCAAGAATCGACGCCGTGTGGATTGTTTCGCGAGTGCAACGTGTGTGAAGACGTATGTGCCTCTGGAGCAGCGTTTTACTTTACTCTTACGGCTGTATTTGATAAATAGCGGCACTCGCGGTCCAGAAACGAGCTTAATCCAGGGGCGACGGAAGAGGGGTACAGCGACGGCAACAGATTGCACACGACCATATGGGCCGCGTTTAAAAAAAATTCGACCTCGCCGTTTCATACTTTTGCGTTCGAAAGCATACCTTCCTCCACGACGTTGCTCTGCTTGTGCTGTCGTATGATCCATTCGAGAAGATTTGGAAGATAGCCATGGTTAATCGCGCATAATATCAACCACCAATTTTTTTTTTCCTTTACTGATAGCAATTCGCAGGAACAGCTGAGCGATATAGAAGACATCCACGTTCCACACACCTTCAAAACTTTGCCACGGCATCGATGTTTGGTTTCTCGGCGTGCCAAGGAAGCTTTGATCACGCCGCGAGACCGGCGAGACTAGCGTTCGTCGAGTTGTGCCTTTTTCCTGCGGTGCTGCGCTTTCGTAAAAACGTTCACGTCATCTCAAAGGCGATTTTCACCGTTTACACAAGGTTTTAAGAAAGACTTCGGCGAGTGACGACGTACGAGCAGAAAATGTCTTCAGCACGCTGCCGCCCAGAACCCGCAACGCTCCAAAAGGTCGATTTTCTGTGTCCCAAGATGGCCATCCGGTGGCTGCATTCACAGAGCGGGGAAGCGAAATCTAGCCAGGCACGTATCCAGGGCGGGGGGGGAGGGGGCCCTTGGGGCCCGGGCCTCCACCGAAATCTTCCATTTCGCTGGGGCCTCCCCTCCACCCTCCGCCTCATTAAGTATTTTGTCCTAGGCGTGCCACCCCCCCCCCCCTCCCCCCCCCCCCCCCCCCCCGAAACAAAATCCTGGCTTCGTGCCTGGGTCCAGATCAGTGGTCGCGCGACGCACACAGTTGCTGGGCCACAATTGGCACCGAACGTAGAGCGACTGGCAGTACTTCGCTTTAAAACGCACTATTTTGCCCAAAACGTTAATTATCAGTATTCATATTAAAAATAAAACTAGCAAATCCGGCGCATACGTTCTTGTGCTACAAGTATATTACTATTAAAGTAATAATGTTGAAGAAAACATTACCGAGAAAGGTATGTTCACAACACTAGCAACGCTGTATTTGCTTTTCTTTTCTACCCGATCAAGCTGAAATAAAAATTAAAAAAAACGTAATAATTTTAATTAATAATTGCGTTAACTGTATAGACATTCATTCAAAAATTCAAATGCAACGTGTCCAACTTCTTTGCGTCAACTGGAGGCGCACGGCGCGTCAGTCCTAAAAAAAACATACAGCAGAACATTTACGGACCCCTGAACGCCACTACGAAGTTCTAGACATAGGGACCCAGATTGAACACACAAGGCTAGCGCAAATCGCTT
This sequence comes from Ixodes persulcatus, assembly GCA_013358835.2. Classification (NCBI taxonomy): domain Eukaryota; kingdom Metazoa; phylum Arthropoda; class Arachnida; order Ixodida; family Ixodidae; genus Ixodes; species Ixodes persulcatus. Next base: position 2,964,632 of record JABSTQ010011052.1, read on the forward strand.
GTATGAGACGCGACCAGTTTTCAAGAGACACTTGGGCGCTTTCGTTTGAAAGTACACAGAGAGGTTTTATTGACTTTATGCCAAGGAAGTCGCACCCAGAATGAAATAATTATCAGATGTTATGACCGCGACATTGAAATGAGCAGTGACAAAGCGTTCTGTCCGAGCATCATAAGAACAATATGCATTGGAGTTAAGACCTACCAACGCAGTCCAAAATACTAACCCAGCAGACAAATTCCGAAACAATCAACACGTTTCTTCGTCTCCCGGCGGCATCCAATGGCTGACTCGACCGACCTGACGATGTCAAAGGTCTCTCCGGTACAAAGTACACCGTCTCGGCATTCTTTCTACAAACTCTCGTGTTAACTCCTTCATCGGCTGCGGCAGTAACATTCCGGCAAACAGATTTCCCACCTTGAACTCAAACCACAAAACCAATCTCGCTCGGCGTCAAACCCCCCTTCTCGGCATCGTCGTTGTTTGTGAAGACCCGCCTGTTGCTTGTTGAAATTGTGATTTCACAGCACCTTCCGTATCACACATGGGACTTCGAATAACGTCGCATGACGACTAGAACATTCTGATGAGAGCGTTCGAACCGCACACAGCACCGAACCTAAACCCGACAGACCAGACAAACGGTCGTCAAGTTTGCCTTTCCGCCGCACGCCGCTAGGTGCACCGTGCGCAGATGTCTGGAGTCTGGACCGACCAGATCGGAGTGGATCCGCGCCGCAAGGTTCATACGTCACAGTGACCTAGGGACGCGAGAGCCGGTTGCCATGGATACTGCCGCGTGCTGCCGCGCGGAAACCGTTTTCATCGCTCTTGTGTCATGCTCATGCTTAAAGCCCGACCTACAAAAAGGTTTTCCGCAAGGTAGGAAAATCCTCCTCGTCACCCCTTCCCATTCCCCCTCTTCCACTGCTATCTATACTTTGTCTCATCCTACGATGGACTAAGGGCCAAAGCCACGGGCCGCCAGGTCCAATCATGTTCCACGCTACACTATGACATGCCTAGCATTGATTAGGGGTGGACGAATAATGCTCCGAACCCAAAAACGCTGCATCATTTCTATAGCTTCGACACTGCAAACAGCCTCTTTTTTGCGAGGTAAAATTGTTGAGTCACTCAGTGCTATTTCGATTCGAACCACTGTCCGCCCATCCCCATCAGTGATCCGAGACGAGGGCACTGAAACGCGCATCAATGCGCAGTACGCGATTTCTAAGTGGCTCGTGATTGGATCTGGCGGTCCGTAGCTTTAGCCTTTAGTCCATCGTAGGGTGAGACGAAGTATAGACAGAGCGGGGACTCATTTTGCTGCTGCATCTTGGAGATGGAAAAGCCGGGATAAGCTCCCGGCTTATCCAGTCCCAAGATCCAGCAACAAAAGGAGTCTGCCGCCGTCAAGATAACAGTGGGAGAGGGGGAAAAGAAAAGGGTGGTGAGGAGGATTTTCCTACCTTGCGGAAAAGGATTTTGTGGGTCGGCGCGCGATTGGGCCTGCGCGTCAAGCCCCCACCCGAGACAGCCCCGCCGGGAGATGCGCGAAGCCCGGGTGAAATTTCGACCCTCATTCTGGTTCTTCCACTATGGTTTGGAAAGTACGGCTTGACTTGAACTAATTGTTAATTCTGGTAGATCGTCTTCCAGGAAGGTCTATAGTACAGTCGCTCGAACTCATGTTGTAATACCCATTTAAATGTAATTGTTATTGACTTGTGGGAGAACTTCAGCCTTCCCCTTTTTCTTCGTAAAACCAAAGCTGGTAGCTCGGCTTTTTTATATATAGTTTTGTGACAAATTTTGTGCCACGATAATTTACAATAAGAGGTGTGCGAAGACTGGTTGGAATCTTGCTACGTCATTCATAGCCTTCACGGTGCAGACCCAGGACATCCCGGACTTCCCGGCTTTCTTTGCAGTGTTCAAGCTAGAAATGACGCTGCGCTATCCGATTCAAAGCAGCATTAGAACAGCCCTATAGTCGGTCACAGAAGTGGAAGCCCTTCCCACCTCTTTCCACTTTAACGGAGCGAACGCCGGAGAGGAGGTAATCTCCTCTCCAGCGTTCGCTCTGCTAACGTGGAAAGAGGTGAGAGGAGCTTCCACTTCGCCTGTCACCGACTGTAATTATAATCTCAGACTCAAGCTTTTGGAAAGCCTCGTTGGAACCACCAAGGGTTCGCCAGGCGACCGATTTCCGCTTGCGGAAGACGGACTTCGTCGGGCGGAACGACACGGCAGTGAGGCGAGATGCAAGTGCGTGCTTGGGCTCTTTCGCCGTACTTTTCAATGGGCGGAAAGTGAAGAAGGAGTTCGAATTTAGGTCTGAACGCAGATGGCTTATTTTTGTCCAGCGGCTAATATTTAGAAGGGCCTACACGAAAAGCATCCTTTTAGCTCGGAATTTTGACTTCTTGTTTCGTCTTTCCGGCAACATGGGGCTGTACTACCGATGTGCCAAATTTTCACTGTCTTTCACAATCGTGCAAACAGGTGAGTTGTCCACCTGCACAGACCAGAAGGATAACATGGTGAGCTTCTTTTAAAGGGCGATTCACACACTTGCATTGAGTCCGACTGAGCGCGAGGGTTACTTTGGCGACAGCTGCGTCGGCTCAAACAAAACCGGATTTTACCCCGCGCACCAAGGGACCATCTTTCAAAGCCATCCGTTCACCCTCGTAGCTTTTCTTCCAAACGGGGAGACGGGAATGGAAAATACTGCGTGTGTGAGATGGATCATTGGTTCTTTAAAGGGAAACTCAAACGATTCTGTATTTGAGAAAACAAAAACACTTACATCGGCTTCATTTGCCCCTTAGGATCATGAATATCGAGATTATTTTTTTCAATTTGGTGCACGGAGGCTGCAGAAAATATTATTTTTTTTTTAAAGTACCGTTGAAGCTCCTCCTCCTTGGAGCGTGACATTCATATACAGAGTTTTCGGAATCTCCGCTCTGGCGCATCTTCAGCGCCTATCAAAGCTATGTACGTACGCGCACTCTTGCTATTTTCAAAAAGGTCAGAAAAGGACGCCACGACTGGTGTCAGTGCAAGGGAATATTTACAAATGATGAGGCGGCGAATAACTGGACGAAGTAAACGTTTAACGGGGCGAACTTGTGCCCAAAACAAAATAGAAGGTTAGCGTCGCAGGCGTCGATGGCGGCGTAACAGCAGAATCAAGCGCTGGGACGAGACTGACTCTGGCTCGCCATGCGGAGTCCCTCGTGTACCCGCGCGGGTTTCTGCAACCTTCGGGGTATAATATTCGGCGCGTAAAACATTCGTACCTCGATCAGACGACAAAGTTCTCGAACTTACAAGAACGCTAAATTGAAATAACAAATAAAAGACGCGTCCGCTCATGGGAATCGAATCTATAGCCTCCGCGCAAAAGCCAAGCACGGTAGAGGCTGAACCGCAGGTAAGCGATTTAGCGAGCGACTAGACGAGCGACGGCGACAGCGACGAGAGTCAGCGACGAGCGACCGAGATTTCTCACTATCGCCCGTTGCGTCGCTCGGTTTTTGGATTTCTAGAAAGCGTCGCTCATCGCCCTGGTCGCTTGCTCCCGTCGCTTTCATGCGGTTTGCCTCGTCGCGCGACTGACCGAGCCACAGCGAAGCGGGTCGCCGTCGCTTGTCTTGTCTCTAGCCAAACCGCTTACATGCAGTTTATACTGAACCATTCGGCCACGCACGAGCTCGCTCGGCGACGAGCACGAGCGACACGCGCTTGGCGGCCGAAAGATCTGTGTATGACGTAACGACTGGTCGGAGGGTTATTGTGTTTTCTCGCGTTTAGTTACATCTTCGGGAACGGGGTATTCAGATTCACAGGATAAAAATACTCCAGAAGTCACCTCTAACTCGTTTTTTTTTTTTTTTCAAGAAGCTCTTTAACTTCCCTTTAAAGGGACCGCATAAATTGGTTTCTGAACATATCGAGCTATGATTTTGCACAGAGCTGGTTCAAGATAATGATTTGGTACGTATACGGTGGCCGTCTGCAAATAGAACGTTTTAGAATGGGGGGCCCCAAAGCTTTAAATCCCCCAAGCAGCTTGGGGCGTCGCACTGCGCAAGCGCACAAATTCTGGGTATTCGCAATGCGACACTCCAAGCTGTTTGCAAGACCCAAAGCGTGGAAGCCCTTATTCTTAAACGCACTAATGAAAGACGTCTGGGTAACGCAACACTTCAAGAACGAGTGAAGCGACACTTCTCCCTATGAAGTGCGGGAATAGACAGATTTCACTGAGCGTTCGGCGCATGCGTGACGCCGCCATAACTTTAGTTCACAGGAGGCAGACAGCCGTGCATGCGAGGGCTCGTGCCGTCTCATGCTCCACACGCGCAGAGCTCCAGTGGGGTTGTCGCACGTGCAGAAAGAATAAAGTTCCCTCGATGCGTAGGGGCAGAGCCGTTTATACTGAGAGAGTTTGGCCTTCAACCACGGCAGCGTAGTCTGACAACCGGGGGATGACTACTTCCGTCCACCATATTGTGGCTCTGACTCATAGGAACTCTACGCGATTTCTCAGGAATGAACAAGACAAAGAAGTAACGCCATATTGTGTTACCGCGAAATCCGCTTGTTCTAGCGGCCAACAAGCTCCGCCCATTGGCCAAACTCTCTCAGTATAAACGGCTCTGCGTAGGGGCAGCGGTGGCAGTCAAACTGGCTGGTGAGATCCGGCCTATCCGCTTCCGTCCAATTCTTTTCTTTTTTTCATTCTTTCTTCTTCTTTTTTCGTTTTCGAGGGGGGGGGGGGGGGGGTGGTAAAGCTTTTTTTTGCCAGCGTCCGCTTGTATCCTTCACGGAGGCATAGAGAATACTCATCAGGTGGGTTCTGACAGCGAATCACAAGCTTTGTTGACTGTCAGTCAATCGCTCAAGGCCTCAGCTGCTGCTAAGTCCCGAAAACAGGAAAGGTGGACAGGCAACAGGCACACCATTGGCAGGTGGCGTGTAACGTCAAGTCTCGCGAGCACCGACGTCATAAGAAAGCGGAGGAGGCGAGGAGGAAAGCCGTGATGTTTGCCTGGTGGATGACCAAACAGAAGACGGACTGCCGGACTTGAACTTTCACTTCATATGGCGGAGAAGTGTCGCTTCTCGCGTTCTGAAGTACCCCGACAAAGAATCTTCCTTGCAGGTTTTGTGTTCATTCAGTTCGTTTTGTTAGTAAAGTTAAAATAATGCGCTACACCGAATTAACCCGCGCCGCATTTGACTCAGAAACATCGTCCGCTATCGGAGATGAGGGGAGGGGGGGGCAATTTTGTTTTCGACGGGAGCGACCCTGGAATTACGTGGCAAAAGCGTCGCTGTGGCAAGCCAGCATTGGTCAAACGTGCGCTATAATGTTTTAATAAAATGGGAGCATTTTGGTCGTATTATTCTGCTTTCATGGACGAAAACAAGAGTAACGTCAGACTGTCAACTTTGACGGTGTTGGTTCTATGGACACAATGGCTTTGAGCCTTCGCAGTTCTTGTTCCACACACCATCGAGCTTGTCGTTCACGTTTCATAATCCTGGTCATGCAGTCGCATCGCACATCTGTCATACAAAAAACATGGTGTTCACTACCGACGTGATCAAGGATTTATCTGAGGACATGCGTCAAACATGTTCGAAGCATGCTTTTTGCTTCATACATGCTTCAAACGATAGCCTCCTCTATACTCACAAATCCTGGCAGTTGGACGACGGAGCCAGAGAGCGTCTGGTTGCAGATTTAGAGCGCGAGGATCTGGTAGCACAGGGCATTTTTCGGGGAGCCTGTAGTCAGAGCACAGCTTTTGCAGCGGCGAGAAGCCGAAAGATGGTTTTCAAACCCGACGAGAAAAGACACGGTAGCGCGAGGAACGCGAGGAGCACGAGCGGACATTCTATGGCTCGGGACAAGTGTGTTTCGGCGTCTCGCCGCAGCGGGGCGCCCGTTACAAAACATCGAGGGACTTTAGCCTCTCCTCTCATCCGTTGTCTGCCGCTTTACCTTTTCACTTTCGGCGGCCGCGTCTCGTGGCGATCTGCCAGGCTTTATCAGTACAGAGGAGACTATGTTCAAACATAACTGCAAACTACTTTTTTTTTTTCTTTCTGTAATATGTGTTAGCAGTGTTACCGCGGCGTACGCCACCGGAACGACTCGTCGTCAAACCTCCGAAACCCCCAAAAGGGGGAGGGGGGGTCATTTTTTGCTCCCCCTCCGGACGCCCATTGCCCTCGCTCTTACCTGCCTCCATCTGTCGTCTGTTGCACAAATCAGTCGCCTTACTTTAGCAAACGGACACCTAGGTAGCGAAATCAGGCTCTTATATGTTTTTCTTCTTTTTTTTTTTTTTACTATTTACTCGGGGAAGTTCTTTTTTTTTTTTTAATGTTGATGCACAAAATGCAGCATCTTAGGCCATCTCTGTACAAAATCTTGGCGCGATGAATTAAGCGAGCGATGTATGCGGTCCCTTCGAAGGGCCAACGATCTATTCGACTCACGCGGTAGATTTGGGTTGAACGTTTCCGGGTAAATCCCGATCTTGCCCGATCGGTGCACCCGAAGGAGTTCGGTAGAGGTATACGAGTTCCGATTTCTCCCTTAATTCGAGCATTCAGGGGGACATGAGGATTGTTTCGCTTCGTTTATATAAATAGAAATCGGCCACGCACGGAAAGAGATAGAGGATCTGAAAGGGCTAAACGAAGCAAATGGACGAGCGGAAAAAATGCATGTTTGGTTTTTTTTGTCGTTGTTTGTTTGTTTGTTTTTTTTTTTTGCTGCGCCCGTGCCGTGACTTTGTGTAGACTTATTTTGAAACCTTCGGTACAGTTCAATGTACTCTCAAATTAAAATGTGTTATAATATAATCTATTTCTTCCCAATTTTTGCGCAAAGTTTTGAGAAAATATCACGATCGGTGTCGGGAGAGTGAGATGATGATGGTGGTGATGATGATAATGTCTATACAGAGCATGTGCGTTTGCATCAAAAAATCGAACCATTTGAAACAAGCGCACGAGCCGAAGCCCCTCGCCTCCCCCACGTTCCCGGTTTCGAATAAACTGTAAAAAACGCGAAAACTCACAACCACAACTCGAGGTGTAAACTATATATATATCCTATACTCGCGTTCACTTCAAGAACCCTAGTGAAACAAAGTCCTGCTCCTCGCGGAACGAATTTTCCACTTCATGCGTTGAACTGAGATATAATGTAGGTATATTCTCGATTCGTTTTCTGCAATTTTAATTTTATCAATACGTACACGTTTCAAGCGCTCAAAGCATCGTTTCTTTCTTCGACGACCAAGTCTTGTAAGAACTACTTCGCTCAGTGCATCGGTCTTTAATCAATAGGGCGCCCTATTGTTTGAAGGCCGGTGACTTCGCTGCGTTTTCATAGGAGTTAAGCCTTTTTCTTTTTTACTTTTTTACTTTTTTCCTCAGGTAAGTTCGCCCTTTGTAAATTTTATAGAAAAAACGGCACCACCTGTGGGCAAAGCTGCAAAAAATCGTAGCGCGATAGGTTAAGAAACCGAATTTTGCGGTCGATTTAAAGAGCCTGGCCGCTATCGAGACACCCGGTATAATAACCCATTCAAGCAAAATTGCGAAAGCGTTATCGCTTCAGCACATATCGTGCATATCGTGCATTGCTGGTGGTGAAACCGCGTGACAATCCGCAGAATTAATGCTCCGTGCTTTCGAGTTATAATGGCACACTCCAAAAGAAACCCAATGGGGTGTCGGCATGTTTTCACTAATGCGGATTGTTTTGCTCAAAATGATATGGTACCGTTAGTGGCTCGAAGGCTTACGTAGTCTCTTTGTTTGTGATGGTGACGTTTGTTGACTCCCATATTAAAACTAGAATGTTACTTTGCATAAACCAGGAATTACACATCGGGGGAAAATATTAGGAAACTGTATATATATATATATATATATATATATATATATATATATATATATATATATATATACAGTTTCCTAATATTTTCCCCCGATGTGTAATTCCCGGTTTATATATATATATATATATATATATATATACATATATATATATATATATATATATATATATATATATATATATATATATATATATATATATATATATATATATATATATAGGGTGTTTTTTGTTAAGCTTAATAGATTTTTTTTAAAAAACCATAAAAGCTAGATTAATGCGGTCCGTGCAGGTGAGTTTTATGGCCAGGGGGACATATTATAGGAGGCTAATCGTAACGATCAGTCGGTTAATTAGTTAAAAATTGTTAATGAACTTTTTTAATTAATGCAAATGGACATATAGTTCCAATTAGAAACTTGCTCAGCGTCATCGAAAACCACTAAATCAGTAATTTTCAGAAAGACTTTGAGCGCGTGAGATGCGTAGTAGTGCACTAAAGTTTGCACTCGTGGAGCACGTACAAAGCTAGCGGTTGCGATAAGGCGCCCGCGCAATTTTTCCGTCGCTTATCTAGCCCCAGCCTTGTACCTGCTCCACGAGCGGTAACTTTCGTGCACTACTATACTTCGTCTCACCCTAGCATGGACTAACCGGGAAGGCTGTGCTAGCGCGAGCGGCCAGCCTTGACTGCCTTGACTACAGCACTTGCTGCACGAGCGCTCGTGCAGCCGCCGCGGCTTCATTCAAACCGACTAGCTCGCGCTTTTAGCACGCGCGGCTAACAATAGTCCATACTAAGGTGAGACGAAGTATACGCTTCTCACGCGTTCAAAGTCTTTCTGAAAATTACTGATTTAGTGGTTTTCGATGACGCTGAGCAAGTTTCTAATTGGAACTATATGTCTATTTTCATTAATTAGAAAGTTAATTAACGAATTTTAACTAATTAGCGACTGATCGTTACGATTAGTCCCCTATACTATGTCCCCCTGGCCTTATAACTCACCTGCGCAGACCGAATTAACCTAGTTTTCATGGTTTGTTTTTAAAAATTCTGTTAAGCTTAAAAAAAAACACCCTGTATATATATATATATATATAGTGAACGAAGAGGGGAGAAGGTGATTATTGAATTTATTGCATTAAAGTTAGGGAAAGGGAAAGGGAAAGAGAGCTGTCGAAAAATTTGGCCAGGAGCGGTGATTGAACCCGCAACCTTCGCCTGTCCGGGGCGCCGCCTTAACCAATTGGACCATCCCGGCCACTGGTTTCGGCGGACTCAATTTCCGACCAGCTCTCTGTGTACTATTTTCGAATTCGCTGAACTGGATAGACGACAACCGTCTGATTTAAGGCCCACGCTAGTTCCGAAATGCGGCAGTGACGTGGCACGTCATCTCAGCTTTGCAAATGTCGGAAAGGGCCCGTTTTCCAAGATATTTAGGGAACCACTCCTCCCTGTAGGGACAGGCTGCACCGTATATATAATGGGAATGAGTGAAGACTGACAAGTGCAGCCGTAGTAATATTGTGAACGAAGAGGGGAGAAGGTGATTATTGAATTTATTGCATTAAAGTTAGGAAAAGGGAAAGGGAAAGAGAGCTGGCGAAAAATTGGGCCAGGAGCGGGAATTGAACCGCAACCTTCGCCTGTCCGGGGCGACGCTTTAACCAATTAGACCATCCCGGCCACTGGTTTCGCGGACTCAATTGACCATCGGCGGACCTTAACCAATTAGACCATCGGCGGACTCAATTTCCGACCAGCTCTCTGTGTACTATTAGTTTCGAATTCGCTGAACTGGATAGACGACAACCGTTGCTGATTGAAGGCCCGCGCTAGTTCCGAAATGCGGCAGTGACATGGCACGTCATCTCAGCTTTACAAATGTCGGAAAGGGCCCGTTTTCCAAGATATCTAGGGAACCACTCCTCCCCGTAGGGACAGGCTGCACCGTATATATAATGGGAATGAGTGAAGATTGACAAGTGCAGCCGTAGTAATATTGTGAACGAAGAGGGGAGAAGGTGATTTTTGAATTTATTGCATTAAAGTTAGGAAAAGGGAAAGAGAGCTGGCGAAAAATTGGGCCGGGAGCGGGGATTGAACCCGCAACCTTCGCCTGTCCGGGGCGACGCTTTAACCAATTAGACCATCCCGGCCACTGGTTTCGCGGACTCAATTGACCATCGGCGGACCTTAACCAATTAGACCATCGGCGGACTCAATTTCCGACCAGCTCTCTGTGTACTATTAGTTTCGAATTCGCTGAACTGGATAGACGACAACCGTTGCTGATTGAAGGCCCGCGCTAGTTCCGAAATGCGGCAGTGACATGGCACGTCATCTCAGCTTTACAAATGTCGGAAAGGGCCCGTTTTCCAAGATATCTAGGGACCACTCCTCCCTGTAGGGACAGGCTGCACCGTATATATAATGGGAATGAGTGAAGACTGACAAGTGCAGCCGTAGTAATATTGTGAACGAAGAGGGGAGAAGGTGATTATTGAATTTATTGCATTAAAGTTAGGAAAAGGGAAAGGGAAAGAGAGCTGGCGAAAAATTGGGCCAGGAGCGGGAATTGAACCGCAACCTTCGCCTGTCCGGGGCGACGCTTTAACCAATTAGACCATCCCGGCCACTGGTTTCGCGGACTCAATTGACCATCGGCGGACCTTAACCAATTAGACCATCGGCGGACTCAATTTCCGACCAGCTCTCTGTGTACTATTAGTTTCGAATTCGCTGAACTGGATAGACGACAACCGTTGCTGATTGAAGGCCCGCGCTAGTTCCGAAATGCGGCAGTGACATGGCACGTCATCTCAGCTTTACAAATGTCGGAAAGGGCCCGTTTTCCAAGATATCTAGGGAACCACTCCTCCCCGTAGGGACAGGCTGCACCGTATATATAATGGGAATGAGTGAAGATTGACAAGTGCAGCCGTAGTAATATTGTGAACGAAGAGGGGAGAAGGTGATTTTTGAATTTATTGCATTAAAGTTAGGAAAAGGGAAAGAGAGCTGGCGAAAAATTGGGCCGGGAGCGGGAATTGAACCGCAACCTTCGCCTGTCCGGGGCGACGCTTTAACCAATTAGACCATCCCGGCCACTGGTTTCGCGGACTCAATTGACCATCGGCGGACCTTAACCAATTAGACCATCGGCGGACTCAATTTCCGACCAGCTCTCTGTGTACTATTAGTTTCGAATTCGCTGAACTGGATAGACGACAACCGTTGCTGATTGAAGGCCCGCGCTAGTTCCGAAATGCGGCAGTGACATGGCACGTCATCTCAGCTTTACAAATGTCGGAAAGGGCCCGTTTCCAAGATATTCGGGAACACTCCCCGTAGGGACCGCTGCACCGTATATCTGACATGGTAAGAGTGCAAGTGCAGCGAGTAATAGTGAACGAAGGGAAAGGTGCTTTTTGAATCTTGCTTAAAGGAAAGGAAAGAGAGCTGGAATAATGGGACGGGAGCGGGATTGAACCAGAAACCGCGCCTGTCGGGCGAACAGGCTACCATTAGACCATCCCGGCCACTGGTTTCGGCGGACTCAATTTCCGACCAGCTCTCTGTGTACTATTAGTTTCGAATTCGCTTAACTGGATAGACGACAACCGTTGCTGATTTAAGGCCCGAACTAGTTCCGAATTGAGAATTCCGAATTTTATATATATATATATATATATATATATATATATATATATATATATATATATACTGTAAACGACTACATTTTCGCGAATTTCGCGAATCGCCTACAAACGCGAAAAATACGTCCCGCGAACCATTCGGGCAATGTGTGAACGCTACGGAAGGTACACTCGATTCTCGAAAATTAGAACCCGCGAATAATTTCAAATTTTCAGCTTTGGCCCGATTCGCGAAAATTTAAGCCCGCGAAAATTAGGTCGTATACAGTATATATATATATATATATATATGTATCTCTGTTAAAAGTTAAAACTCTTCATGCAAGCTACAATCGCATCTTTCTTTTCCTGTTTGCGCTCTAATATTGAGTTAAAAGAAAAAAAGGGCCATTATCTGTATTTCGGTTTTTTTTTTTTCTTGCTACCTTGCAAAAACAGTTTCCGCGCTGTGCTGACATCACCTGGGGAAGTAGAACGTCCTGGCATCATCTTGGGTAGTAGAACGTCCCACTTGCGTTCGGTTGGGCGATCCACTGTATGCATAAATTTAAAGAGAGACAAAAGCGCTGATGCCGTGTTCAGGTTGTGTTCCGTAGTGTATACTGTTACTGATTTGCGTGTCTTGCATCTTTATCGAAAACCTTTTTTTTTCACGGTCTTCTTTTGATGAGTTTGCGCAAAATACTGAATGTGTTACACGTTCACAGTTATCTAATCCAAAACAAAATAAATATTTACTTAACAATCGCGTTAAACTGCGCGCCAACTCCAATGTCCACAACTCGTTCATACTGAACCAAAAAGCGACCCAAAAGCTGTATAATTGAACTCTAGATGGGCAGGCCCTGCATGCGGTTACTCGTCTCAGGTTGCACACGTTGTGCTCAGGTATTCAGCTCGTAAATTTGAAGCGATCGGAAACCCGAACGGTCGTCCCCGAACGATTCCCCGACGCAACTGCGCATGCGCGCGCCATTGCGCGGGAACTCGGGAATGGTTCGACCTAATCGTAACGATTGGCGGCGCGTGAACTAGCGCGAACGAAGGAGAAAATCTTCTCAACATGGACGAGCTTGGACAAGCGGTGAAACGCACACCTCAAGGCGGTCCAATGAAGACACTGAAGTATCGTTTTGAGGCGTAAGGTTCGTCTATGAATAATTCGCCGACGCACCCGCGTATGCCGTCCTGGAAAAGGCGCTCCACCGTCCCACACATTCGGCCTTCTCGGATCAGCGGTGCACTGCAGCCGCCATCACGGGACCTAGATTCCAGGCCGTCTATCAATAAACGCAAAGAACTGTTAAAATATCTGCAAAGGATATCACCTAGCATGTTGTTGTTATGTTAGAGCTATAAAAGAGGCCACTGGCGGCAGATATCAGTACAAACTAAAACTAAAATGAGGTGCTTCCCTTCAAAAGATCTGGAAACAGTCGTCCAATACCCGCAAGCATTTGAAGGCGATGTTTAGAGCACATGCTCAGAACGAGCTCACATTAATAGCCTGCTAAGACCGGCACTCTTGATGGCGCGGAATCCACGTAGCAAAAGAACTGCGAAAGCCCGCCGTCAGCACGCCCTCAGCAGTCGAGCACACAGTGACCGCCAGTGAATACACCCTATATTTGAAAACCAGTATGATAACATATGGACTTGCAAGCTCAATAGTGTTTCGTGTTTTTTTTTTTTTTTTGCTTTTTTTGCGTACGTTGTCGTGTTGTAATTTTAGGTGGGCGTAATTTTGAAATCGACAAGATCAACAGAACGCGTAGCGCCTGAATCGCTGTCGTGCCAGCGACGACACCCATGCAGGCTCAGTTCTTTCAAAGTGTATGCAAACTCGTGGGGACGTCGTCGAACTCGCCCAAGTGTCCAAGCTCGTCCTACTGTATTCGCCATGTTGAAAGTCAGCGGGAGTCTGGTGTCTCAGCTGTAGATGAGAAATTTAGCCAGTGCAGTACAACCGCTAGTCTGGGGACCTTAACGGCACCACGCAGTAGTGATACACGACCGCACGCCGGTACGACGCTCATCCAGATCGAAATGGGCAGGGGTGGGGATTGAGCCCAGCGTTCCGCAGCGCGAGGTGTCCCTCCTCGTGCTCCGAGGAGCAGAGTCGCAATGAGAGCGTCGCTGTGATCGGTCTTCCGCGATAGGCCGAACGCTGACTATGACGCCAGCAAAGGATTTCCCATCGACGGAAATAAGTGGAATGGAAGAACTTCAATTTTGACGGTGTTGGCAGTGTTGGTTTGAGAGTGCTATGTTTTCAAGCTTCCACCATGCTCTTTACAAACACCTTCAAACTTCTTGTTCACAAGGTAATGACTTCACGAAAGGTAACCACAAAAGGGCGCCACCAAAACATCTCGCCGCCAATAGCAGCGAACCCCCTGAGGTTCCAACTCCGGCCAGAAATGCACGGGGAACGTGAGAAAATCGTTATTTCTTTAATATTGTGGGGATGTACGGAACGACAACCATTTTTGATATAATAATGGAACATTTTAGAATAATTTGCACCAAGTTTTGTATCACGTAAAAACGCTGCTTTTTTTTTTTTCTTGTTTTTTTTTTTTTTAATTGCCTGAGCGGCATTATGCAGCAGACGACGCGGCGACGTCACGGCAACGTCACACCGTTCACGTGACCCACTCCGGCCAACCCAAAAAGCCCATCTCCGCTGCGTACAAAAATCGTCTGCTTAGTAGTAGTATGCGTTTTGGGGAGGGGGGTTGGGAAACCGACTGTTGTTGGGGCGTACTTATAGTTCGTCTCACCTTAGTATGGACTATTGTTAGCCGCGCGTGCTAAAAGCGCGAGCTAGTCGCTTTGAATGAAGCCGCGGCGGTTGCACGAGCGCCCGTGCAGCAAGTGCTCTAGTCAAGGCAGTCAAGGCTGGCCGCTCGTGCTAGCACAGCCTTCGCGGTTAGTCCATGCTAGGGTGAGACGAAGTATAGACGCCCATGTCACAGTCGGAGAGGAAGGGTTCTTGGGAAATAAAGAGGGGAAAGGGGGAGTAGAAGAGGGGGGAAGGGTGGGGTTTTTCTCGTCTTTCTCTAACCGTCGAAGTCTAATTTGCAGGCAGGGGGTCTGCGATGGTCATAGCCATCGGCAAGGCTGGTTTGAATAATCGTCTGCTTTAAACGCCATTGCCTTGGAAATTGCCTTCTCAAAATTTTCACACGCATCCGATATAATGAAAACTTGGATAAAGTGATTAGTGATCTATCAACATCCCGACAGACTAGTTCCGAAAAGTGTGAACTCGGCGTTTATTTTTTAGTCAGCCGTGTTGCGTCGATCTCCACGGGCCGCCTCCTGGAACCCTGAGTATACCACGTGACTCGCGCCGAGCAGCTCTGTCGGCCATGTTGTCGGCAAAACACGCGGATCAAAGGATTGCGCTACTCTGCTCCGTATAGAGCTATATAGTGCTCTAGTGTGCGCTAGCCCACTCGGCCACCGATTCCCCCTCGTTTGCGCCTAGTCAGGTGCCTCAAATAATAATTCTGCTGAACCTTTCCCAAGCTTTCTCGGGGACGAATCGGTTGTCTCGAAACGACTCACTAAACCTACATTTTCTCGAAGTCCCAAACGATTTGCACGCGCATGCGCAGTGGTGTCGGCGAACCGTTCGGGAACGAACCATTCGCATCAAACCGACTCACTAAAACTCCCTATTCACGAATGTAGAGGAGCAACGCTAGCTGGCACCTGTATGCGCGTAAAAAAAAATATAAATATATGTTGTTGTTTTTTTCTCTGACACTATACTTCGTCTCACCTTAGTATGAACTATTGTTAGCCGCGCGTGCTAAAAGCGCGAGCTAATCGCTTTGAATGAAGCCGCGGCGGCTGCACGAGCGCTCGTGCAGCAAGTGCTCTAGTCAAGGCAGTCAAGGCTGGCCGCTCGCGCTAGCACAGCCTTCGCGGTTAGTCCATGCTAGGGTGAGACGAAGTATATACCAAATCTACCGGCGGCAAGCCGATATGGGGATAGGTAGTCATCAATAAAGAGAGAAAAAGAAAAAGGATCGGTGGTCCAGTATGTTAGCGCACCGCAGCTCGGGGCATGTGGAGTGAAAGCTTGGAATGTAGAACCTAAAGCCCCTCTATCCTTGGCACGGTGTAAGATACACTCTTTAGGTGAGGACACGGCGGGGCTGAACGCGCGGCACGAGGAATCAGATTGTGTTCGTTCGACGGGCATCCGAAAGGCTGCACTATTCCGCTGCCACCGTGCCCGCGGCTGACAGTGTCGCCAGCGGCCAAACGGCGAAACTGTGTGAGAGCGAAAAAAATTATCGCGTTGCCATGACACCCCTGTACACCGTGGTCTTTCTGGAGGTGCGACAACCTCGCTGGAGCTCTGCGCGTGTGGAGCATGAGGCGGCACGAGCCGTCTTTGCCGTGCCCACGGGTGGACGAGTCATCTGCCGGCGCCGCTTGAAACCATAGTGAGAGAGAGAAAGAGAGAGAGTGAAAAGCGAACTTTATCTGCACTGCGCGAGGAGCGCGCTGTCCTCACCTGAAGAGTATTATCTTACACCGTGATCCTGGGTAAAGTAGCGATATCCATTGTTGTAGAAATGCTCGAGACACGTGCCGCGCGCCACTTCTGGGAAGAACATGGCGTCTGAAATCTAGCTCAGTGCTGCGCTGTACCGCCATGATCTTCCCAAGGGCTGCACGTTGCACGTGCCTCGTGCATCGACGCACCTTGCGCTACTTTTGAAAAATGAAGGGGCTTTAGTAGAACCCAGGGATCCTGGGTTCAATGATCAATCCCCACCCTTGCCCGTTTTGGATCTGGATGAGCATAGTACCCTACGCGCGGTTTTCCATCACTACTATGCAGGGGCCACACTGCTTATACATAATACAAAAGACAGTCTGCATATAGATTCGAACGCGAGTCACCGCAAGATCCGCTCTTCGTATGCCACATGGCAATGAGTTCAAGGATAAAGATTGGCAGGCGGCATTCGAACCACGGATATTGCGTTGAGTCATGTTTGCAGACTGTCTTTTATATGACGTATAAGCATGGGTGTACCAACCGGCGGGGCAAGGGGGGCGCTTGCCCCCCCCCCCCCCCAGTTCTCAGAGTGGGGGGGCAAGGCATGTGTTTTGCCCCCCCCCCCCCCTGAAAAAGCCGCCACTGGGCAGGGCAAACACTGGCTGGCGGCGCCCAAGAGGTACCAAGGGCAACGCCCCCGGCCCTGGAAGGGGGGGGGGGGGGTCTGGTTTGTCCCCCCACTCAAAAACAAGTTGGTACGCCACTGCGTATAAGCAGTGCGACCCCGGCTTTTAGCTGAGACAGCAGTGCTCTGGTTGTGCGCGCCTGCGCGTTCACACTTCTGTTTGCAAGGGCAGAAAGCTCACGCTGAAGACGGATCTTCTAGTACTGTATACGTGGAGCACTTTAAAGACCCCAGGATAGCAGTGGTACTTCACTGACTAAAATTCTCATCTACAGCGGATACACTATAGTGTCGCCGCACCTCAAAGGCAGGCCTAACTTACGCTGTATAAACAAAAACTTTTTTTTTTTTTTACAAGCCGACAGAAGGCAAATTTACAGAAGACGTGGGACGCCCTTCACACACACGCGAGGAAAGTAATCTTTCGCACTTCCGTTGATTCAGCTTATGACATATTCATTGATGGAGGCGGCATTTGACCTTATGGAACAGGTTCTGTACCAGGCAAAAGTTTGGTTAGGAGCAGCCACTGACGCTTTTGGGGCAGATGTCAACATCTGTTAGCACATCACTGGAAAATAAAAAGTGTTGGCATCGCTAAACGAGTTCATCTTTTATGATGACTGAGGGTCCTCTTTGACACTGGGACAAATCACTTATTACCCCTTGTAAAAATAAAAAGGATGCAAAAGGAACGCAGAGCTTTTTCTGTAGAAATAAGACTCGTCAAAGTAAGTTCCATTCACAATGGGTATTTAAAAAAAAAAAATTGAAACGTGGATCAGCGCAACACTTTAGTTGAAGTAAAGCCTCACTCCTCTCTCCCCTCTTTTCTTAATAGTTTATTTAGCCCGTAAATATAATTTCTGATAATGCCAGCAAAACCACCACATCCGCTCTCAATATATAAATGTATACCCCAAGTTTTATGAACCTACCAAACTCAAGACTTTAATATCATAAACTGCAAAAACAACCACCCACAAATATTATGAAAGCCTACACTCGTGCTTTAACTCTTTAGCGGCGTTGGAACCAGAGTTGAGTCAAGGTTCGCTGCTCTTTCAATCGACAGCTGAGCGGGAACTACCTTGACTACTGTATTTCTTCAAATATAAACCGACGTTTCTTTTTTTCTTTTCGGTACAGCTTTTTAAAAGAGGTCAACCTGTAATCAAACCAAAGAAGGTACACCTCGCGCTGACCCAAGCGCTCCCCTATGTCAGCCGCTGCTCCTAGCACTCCGGTGCAGAGCGGTGAAGCTCGACGCGCGAACACTAGTGAGAGGCGGTGAAGATTGACGCGAGCGGCGTAAGACCTTTTCACCCTCCGCCGCATGGGCGCTGCCATCTTAGAATCACGTGATGCGGCCGCCATCAGGTTGCTTCAACTCGTCGCTCCGTTCTCCCTCCGCGACTTGGCGGATGCGTGTAATTCCCGTTTCTCGTCGCGTTTCACCGCGTTTCTTGCCTTACTTCGAAAAGTAGCACCCGATACTTATATTTACCACATAATTGCATTACATAATTATGTGCACAACTTATGCAGTTAATTTTGTAACGCGTTTTGACTATTTTCCCCTTCGGCGTGCCGGCTACATGGGAAGAAGAGGCTATATGGCACAGGAATGAGCGTTAGCGCTCACGCACATTGAGTACATATAAGACAGCACGAGGTTCCAAAGGTCAATACCTATGACAACTCAGGTTTGCTTACTAATAGTGGCGGAACATTCGCGATAGGAAGTACAAGGTGTATATATGATCGCAAATTTTAAGATCTCAAGAAAGGTGAGAAAAATAGTCAGCGTAAATAGCCACATGTGTTTTCTGAAAGTATCGTTATTTGAATTTATAGCAGATCGAAAACAGTTGCTTTTGATTATATGGGTAAACTCGCGGACAAGATAGGAAACGAAAGTTTAACTTGCATTCTTTTCTTTTTATGATGCTAGAAATAATGGTACGTCAACATCAGAACATTTGTTTGTTCGTGATATCAAACCTACATCTGTTTGACGTACTTAATTGTTTTTGCGATATAAGCATTCGCATGATCGGCTTATTTGTGAATTTAAAATAAACTGTGCACCGTTCTTGACCCCATGTTTGCAGTCTTTCAACTGCTTAAATAATGTTGATAAAATAACCATGTTTAATTTATTTAATTCATTTCAACGCAAAGGTTTGGACAACCCGCGTAAGAAACTGTCGCAGACAGCACGAGGCCCTGAGGGTGCCTGGAGTCCGCAATATGTGACGCCGAAAAAAATCCGTCGGCATGAAAACCACCCGAGTGCAGCGTTGTCGACGGCGAATAGGGATCAACTTTCGGTAGCTGGTGACGCCGAGATCTACAAAGCGCATCTGTTCAAACCAGTAAACAACTTTCTACGCAGACAGGTCTGGGGTGACACCTGGTGTTCGATTTCAGCCAAACTTGCCGGAAATCACATCACTTGCGCCCTTTAAGTTTATTTGGCAAAGTTTACGGAAGTTGAATGTCAGACTTTATTTGACGGGCCTGTCACTTATCTCGTACCATGAGAACGTCGTAAGCAAATGCCGATATAACAAAACAGTTTATGTCATAAGGCCAATACTGTGAAATGCTGTGAATGACTGCTTTTGTTAAAGGAATTTCCTATACGGCCTAGGTTGGTCTATCGAAATATTTCTCCCCAGTACTTCTTTAAAGAAAACAAACCAATACAATATTATTTCTTTTCTAGATTCTCTGCGTCACTATAGAAAACCTTTTTCCGGCTGTCGGTAGTTCACAAAACGTTGGTGTACGACTACGAAAACCAGACATCGAGCAGTAAACGTGTCGGTTCATCTGTTCTTCGTGATTCAGCACATTGTTAATCATGTTGTCGACCTGCTTCTTCACACTCATGCATTATAGTCTGTTACAATCTAAGAAGAGCAGTCGAATCGCTGACTTGAGAGCGAGTTACCGCTCGGTGCACGCTCAGTCAAAGCACGGCGGCAGGCAACAAGCGCGTGCTGGAGGCGGAGCTTGTCCTGCTCTTTATTTGTTTATTTTCCTCTGAAAACGGACGATGTTAATCCCCCCTGTGCATCAGCGCAGTTGTTTCACCGCCGAACCTGGCCGAAATTAACGATGAACTTAATCAGACGCATCTGGTGTTTGTAAAAATGCTCGCAATTTAGGCTCAAAACCACTTCGTGGTTCTCCAATGGCTCGGTATCATTGTTTTATTTGGTGTGTGCTACAAAGAATACATCTGTATCAAAAAATTAAGCGAAAGCGGCATGAAACAGAAGCTCAATCGAGTACACGTTGAAACCGAAACCAACCAAATTGAAGCGGGTGGCGAGTGCGCCAGCGGCCTCTACCTGCCGCCGCTACTGAAGTGGTCTTATGTGGCAGACGTGATAATCAAGTGATCTCTTCAGGAGCACAAGACCTTGGTTTTGTCTTACCACAGTGTCCGCCATCCTACTATCTTGCAGTTTTCTAGCGACTTTTAACTCCCGAGATCGCCGACATCGTCTGGAAGTTTAGACGATGTCGGCGATCAACCGGGCAGCGCATCAACCGACCAGCGCGATTGTCCAGAAATCTTCGTTTCACCTCAAGTCAAAGCGTAGTCGATGCTACGAGCCAGTGGGACCAATCAAGCAGCGTCAAAGCGCGACATTTTTTTAAGAAACACTCGGCCCTAGGGACAAGAGAACCTTTTTGAGCCCAATCACTAGTTTTGAGGCTAGTCTCTCACCGGCGTCCCTGCTATCCCCAACCGAGTGAACTGTGATTTCGATAGGTGCAGCCTGCATAGGCGCAATTTCAAACACTGCTGGCGGCTAAATTTGTGTCTTTTAACACTGTTTCTTTTGCGTTTCATGGTGTATGTATTTTTCCGAGGACATTGAAAAAACATTGTTCCACATGTGAAAAAAAAAAAAAAAAAGTTTTAACTTATTTTGTTGTGTGCGCGCGCGACAGAACGAATGCAACTAGAATGTTAGTTTTATTTTACAATAAGTTTTTTTTTTTTTTTTTTTTTTTTTTTTTACGGTGCCGCCCGCTCAGCCGCGTGTCAAACCACAAAGCGCTTAGCTGTCGAAATTAATATACTTCAGAAGACAGCCGAAAGGCATGCACATTTCACTCGCACAAATAACGTGTTTATTGAAGGACAGGACTCGGGCATACAATTTAGCATTCGAACAATATACCGGATGTCCCAAGTAGCGGCCAGGCTCTTTAAATCGACCGCAAAATTCGGTTTCTTAACCTACTGCGCTACGATTTTGTGCAGTGTTGCCCACAGATGGTGCATTCTTTTGTAAAATTTGCAAAGAGCGAACTTATCTGAGGAAAAAGAAAAGAAAGAAAAAGGCGTAGCTCCTATAGAAACGCAGCAAAGCCACCGGTCTTCAAACATTAGGGTATCGTTTGGCACGGGAGACGAGAGACGGCGCAAGCGGTCGTGTCGCCAACTGCCGTCAACGAATGAGCATACGGCGCGAGAGCCGGCGTCATTAGCAGACGATCTTTTCGACTCAAATTCGGCGCGAGCTTTTTTGATAACAGTTGCCAATGCGTTATTTTATCATCCTTACTAATAAAACAGATTGAATGGACACATAATCGATAAAACAATGGTTTGTCGAGTTATTTTGACCGTTTTTTTTTTTTTTTTTTTTTTTTTTTTGGGGGGGGGGGGGGTATTTATGTCGTCTGCTTTGCAGTTCCTTGTTCTTACCGTGCCTGCTTTTGGTTCTGCGACTGTCGCCGCCTGCGGAACGCGCGCCGCTTTTGAGTCGAAAAGTCCGTCTGCTAAAGACGCCGGCTCTCGGCGACGTATGCTCGTTCGTTGGCGGCAGTTGGCGTCGCGACCGTATTGTCTCTTGTCTCCCGTGCGAAACGGCGCCGTATTGTTTGAAGACCGGTGGCTTCGCTGCGTTTCCATAGGAGCTAAGCCTTTTGCTTTCTTTACTTTTTCATCAGATAAATTCGCTCTTTACAAGTTTTCAAAAAAAAAAATGCACCATCTATGGGCAACGCTGCACAAAATCGTAGCGCGATAGGTTAAAAAATCGAATTTTGCCGGGATACTACAACAAAATTTCGGCACTAATTGTTTGGTCTATATGTGTTCAAAGGAGCAATATCACATCGAACACACCAATATCTTGTTAAAAAAAGTCACGAAAAGGAATTTTAAAACGAATTAAACGATTAGCAAAGAGCACCGGGTGGATGTCGCTGACGCCTCGTTTGTAATGCCCATCTAGGAACCTTGACAGCTAGTGACGGTAACTGTCTCGCCTCCAGCAACGACGAGAGAAGAGGGAAAGAGGAACTAGTCCCTATTGTCCCCCTACAGGGTTATAGAAGATTAACCCGTCACTCAAAATTCGTACAAAAGCAGCCGCTTCGGTGACTGGAACGACTAGGCCATCCTCTCGACGTCAGCCTCGCCGTAGCTTTGCTCGTCCCGAGACGAACTACGTCACGATTGCGTTGGATGTCACATGCTCTCCGCTGGCTGTTCTCCGAGCGCTTGCCAGAGTGGGCCGTTTATAACGAAAAATACAGCCACCAGGCTCAAAATACAAACGTGTAATTGTCATTTACGGATATTGTGGTTCATATTCAACCTATTTTTGAACACGTAGGGCATATTTCAAATTTCGTTGAAGTATCCCTTTAGAGAGCCTGGCCTCTATTGGGACAGCATTATCCAAAAAGGATTTATGTGAGAAAGATCTCAAATAACACAGCACTGTATAGACCAACACGCGGCCCTGACGTCACGCAGCTGCGGTGGCACTTTCGACAGCACTGCGCATGCGCAGACGCTTCACTTCCCGCGCATTGGGTTTCTGCGCACGCGCAGTGCCCACACCCGGTGTGGGCAAACGCGCGCTTGTTTGTAAACAGCGTGCCGGTCTATACAGCGTCGAGAACAGTCACCTCTTGACGATCGGACGGAATCAAAGAGGACTTCGTTTTGTGGCACGGCGGTTTTCGGGAGAGCTCTCTTTTTCACACCAGCACCAAGGCAAAGGAACGGACGCGACTGACCCGTTCCCCAGACCGATGTCACCAAGCGAACTGCGCAGGCGCGCGCATTCCGGAAGTGGTGCCGCCGCCATGCTACTTGTAGTCATCCCTTTCCTGCTTCCTGGCTACATGGGGCTGCGCGTACATCGTAGATTAGTCGTTTGGAACGCCCCGGTATCAGCTTGGATTCTCCTGCATGTCTGTATTTTATAAAATTGTGTTGGTTGTGATGTCTTAATTTGTCAGCTAGCGCAGAAAAGCAGTTCCAGTCGTTTTATCGCTTTAGAATAGCTTTGTCGTCTGCTTCGGCGTCGTCTGCTTCTTCGTCTTCGTGAACGCGTGAGCATACTGCCGTTCACGCGGTCCCACTGCGGCCGTAGGAAAAAAACAACGACGCCACTACTCGAGCTTTCCGGCTGCTCGGATGTCTGAATTAACTTGGAAACCGAACTTCTAGTTGAATGGCAAAGAACAAGAAAATTCGAGGGACCATCGGCTTTGTGTAGCACCGTGGAACAGCGTCAAATGTGTTGGTGAAAAACTGAGCTTGGTAGTGTTCAGTCTTGTGCATAGGAGCTAAATAGACTTTTTCGGTGAGCGATAGTTTTCTAAAAGTTGTTTCATTCTGGTTGACAGCCTGTAGGACAGGGTACAGATGAACTGCGAGGAGAAGCCTGCACACAGAGAAGAAAGGATCTACAGAAAGGCCATGCCTGATGCGCCGTAACAATTGTCATCTCTCAAAAAGAAGCAACCATGCAAGATACCTGAAAACTTGGGGTGGAGATGATAGTTTCGTTTAGTTTGCGCAAGCTCCGAACGCTAAGAGTCGCCCGACGTTGGAAGCTTTTTTTCTGGCTCAGTAGCGCCAGCCTAATAGACCACCACAAAATAGGTTAGGCTCGTTTGTTACATTTGTGCCGGTAAGTGTTGCACTTTTAAATTGCATTATGTGTATTTCTTTTTTTTACGTTTTGTATAAAAAAAAAATGAAAACTGCTTCCGAAAAAAGTTATTTTATTTCAAGTGATGCATATCAAGAATCGCTGCTTTTTTTTTTTTAGTGATTGTCCTGATCTTTTGAAGCACAGATGTGCTTAAAACATGTCGTCACATTAACAGTTATAACCACCAAAATTCATTGAGCAAAAAGTGTATTCAAAACGGCCTCACCAAACTTAGTGGAGATAGACCAACGGATAGACCGCTACGGAGCGAATGCTCAGAGAGACTCCAACGTGCGGAACAATTCAGCACGCTGTGTGTCTCGTGCCCTGTAATCTTACACTTTTTAGTTGACGTGCAATAGGTGGATATAAATTATGAAGCAAATTGCGAAACAAATGGAAAAACGCTATTTTTCCTGCTGCTCTGTCCGTCTCTGTTTACCTTTCTTTGCGTGCTGCTTTCTCTCGGGAAGACATAATACCCGAGGCCTTTTTGCCTGATGCTGTCATTCTAGCACCGTGGCATACAACGGGTGAAGCAACTCATTGAAAACCATGAGTAAACACCCGGCTAAACGTCTCGTGCTAACCCAAAAATTTCCGAACGCCGGGCGGGCGTACAATGCGCATTGACGCGGCCGGAAAACTGGGGAGAACTACAGGTACCAGAATGCACCACGGAAGCGGTGGCGTCGCACAACTCCTGGTGAGATCGGTCTATTCGAACTATTTTTGGCGATGACTGAGAAGGACTTGACGCGATTTGGCGAACCATGACGACTGTTCCCCCCTCTCATAGAAATAATCAGCGTAAAGAGCCGTTCGACGTCCTTCCCTTTCTTCGTCTCCCGTGTATGTCGAGCAGAAACGCTTGAATGGCAGGCACGAGAGCCACTAAATTAACTGTGCTTAGAGTATCGGCACTCCGTTCCCCGACATAGTTGTGGGCGCCGTCACCTTGGTACTTAGTACAGAAAAGACGCAACTGCCGATCGTCTAAGATTCAAAAGTGCGACCTCCTCAGCATTAGATTCGGTGTTAGGAAGCTGATGTAATATTGCTTTGCTTTGTCGCGAACTGTTTAAATATTTGCGGAGGACGGAAAAGCATTTCCTGTGATTTCAGATAAAGCTTCAGATAACTGGCAACCATGATTTTAAGCCACAATATGGCCAAGTGTTGTTACTAGGGGTGTCGCGAACTTTTGTCGAACCGGATTTTTAGGTCGAACTTCCGGGGTTCGACTGGGTCGAACCGGTTCGACGAACCTTCGAACTTTTCACCAGATTCGACCGGTTCGACTTTGCGGACAGTGTGGCCAGACCTTGATACAAGCATGTCTAGGTTTGGAGAATTTATTTTTATGCAAAAGGTTATTTTATTTTATGAACAGTTGCAATTAAAAGAAACTAAATCTAATCACTGAAGAAGTTGATAAATTAATTTTTTTGTTCTGTATTAACTGAAATAACCAATCAGCGGTGCCCTTAATTCATGCCTTAGCCATCACCATCCAATCCGAAGCCAACTGGCCAGCCTCTCGCGCATGCGCACACGAGTCGAACCTCAATACAAGGTTCGTCGAAATTTTCACTAGAAGTTCGAAAAAGTGGAACCTGGTCGAACTCGAACCTCGGCCGGTTCGCGACACCCCTAGTTGTTACTCTGAAGCGTAGCTTATTTAGTGGCACTAGCAAGCACTGCCACTAAATAAGCTACGCTTCAGAGTAACGACGCTTGCCCATATTGTGCGTCCTACAGCAGAACAGGCGTCTGCCACAGAAACGACCGCTGCTAGGACCAGTGTTGCCAGACGGAGAAAAAAAAAGTCAGCAGATTGATCCCCAAAAAGTCAGTAGATTTGCACAAAAATCAGTAGGATTCTACAAAATCTGGGTTTTGCACTTCGAAGAAATAGTATAGAATAACAAATGACACGATAATAAACACAAATAAAAATGAAAAAAAGAAACAAGACCAGTTCTCAAGTAATTCTTTATGGAGGACAAAGTGAAATGGGCACAGTGAAAGTTTTTTTTTTTATTATTATTACTATTAGCATTGATTAGTGTTGCGATTTTGAGGATTATTCTTGGAAATCGAGACTGAGCCACTTTTGGAATCAACGGATGAGGGTGACATTGCGACATCCACCTGTCGCTATTATTAAAACGAAACCAAAACAAGACGTTCCGGCAAGTGCGCGCGTTGTCCAGTGGAAGTCCTCTCCAAGCTGCCATCTTTCCTTAGTGGGCTGCAAGTTTTTGATGCAACGCTGTCGGCGCGGAGAACTGTCGACGCTGCGCGTCATCTACTACGGGCTTAGTATTTCTTTTTCACCTGACTCAAAGTTTGCGTTCAAACGTAGAGAAATTTAATTCGTTGCCTTTTTAAGCCACCGAGGAATAAAATATCATTTTCTTGCCAGAGCCTGCCAAATAAAAGTAAAGAACGGAAATTTGGATGTCGATCCCACGCATTCTGTCGTGCGAATGAACGAAAAGGGCGGCCCTCTCGCTCAGCTCGGATACAGCTGGGAGCAGCCGAGAGTTCACGCGCATGCGCTCACGCCTCTCGCTCTGCGCCGCAGGCTGATTGGCTCACTCGGGAGAAAAACGCTACGGCGGCGAGATCATAGACTGGCCAAACTCTCCCCATATATGGCTCTGGCCCGGATATCACCGTTGACGGGCTTCTGGGCCATCGAGCCAGTGCTTCGTTTTTCATTCTGGGAGAATATGAGTTTCCTTTGATGGGCGACAGTGGGAACTGAAGGGGCCAAATAATAAATTTTAATATGTTTGCTAAAAAAAAATTCAGTAGATATTTCTTTTTTTCAGTGAATCAGTAGACCCGGAACGAAATCAGTAGATCTACTGATAAATCAGTAGACCTGGCAACACTGGCTAGGACACCGCCAGGGTCGCGACCGGCGACAGCCCGACATTTCTGACGTAATCAGGCGGAAATCGAGGGACCACTTCGTTGGGCGCGGTCTTGGGCGCGGTCAACGTTACTAGATTACATCAGTTGTGGAACTCCCGCGGAGGGGGGGTACCCCCCCTCACTCACCTTAATCCGCCGAGAGTCGTTCGAAGCGCCATCTATATTTTCGTTTCATAACTGTGCATTTTAAAGAGCACAGCTGAAGCGCCCAATGGCGATCACAACGCCGCCATTTCTCCCGCAGCGGTCACTCGAGGAACTGCACGTGACATCTATTTTTGGCTTCAATCGGGTTACAGGGGATCCACCCCCGTCTCCCTAGCGGACGCGCCGCGAAATATCCCCACAGTTAAAATGCGCCTAGGTCGGGACGCGCTACCTGAAATCTCCGCTGAGGCATGGTTGTATAAAAACAATATTAATTGTGCTGCAAGACCTTGAAAACTAAAAATTTTAGAAAACATCACCCGCCCCCATTTTGTACTAATCTCCAATAAAAGCTACTACAAAAAGAGTTTTTTTCGTTGGTTTTTACGTTTCTAGTGACGTTGAAACGAACGTATCCCGATTCAGTTACCAAAGCAGCCGTCCGGCGGCGCGTCGAGCGAATCTGGGCGAGTCGTGGTGAGTGGGGGGGGGTACTGTTCGTGCATGCAGCGTCTATGAACAGTTCCGTAACTGAGTTAATCTAATAACGTTGGGCGCGGTCAACTGGGGCTGTGTTCCAAAATTTACTCGATCCGACTCCGGAGTAAAAGTTTCGTACCTTGGCGTTTCAAAACTTACTCGCGCTTACTCGATGACGTCAGAACTCGCGTTCCAGAAGCGGGTTGTTTACTCCGGAGTGCTTACTCACGCTACCCTCCTCGATCGGAGGGTAACGCCGGATCAAATCGAGTAAATACGTCACGTGATCTTTTCGTCGTCTGCTTCCTGCGCCGACAGCCGTCAAAGCTCGTTTGCTCCGTTGGCTTTGGCGGCAGACGTTCGAAATAACAAAGAATGAGGTGCAGCCATTTATGTGTGGTTATTGCAATTTACTGTTTTCAACGCGGGAATTGATTGCACCACATCCAGACCGTGTACCTTCCCTCAGGAAGGTATACTTGTTATTATCAGAGTGCAAGCGTGTGACGTGACGTGACGGAAGTGACGTCAACAACGCTCTTTGGATGTCGATTGGTGGAGTCGCTGATGACGGTATCTGCTAAGATACGTTCATTCACACCTACGTCACTTCCTTCTCCCTAGTCTCCTGGGAGTCCAAAACGTGCAACATAGCCCCCCTGGACTACACTTACAGCGATCGCGCAGATTAATCAAAACAAAAATATTGTCTAACTGAAAGAAATAAGTAATTTGTATCTCAATATACAGCCCAAAAGGAAGGTGAGCGAAAGCAGGGTTGGGCAGTATCGCGATACAATAGTATTTCAGAAATATAGGGTGGTCCAAGTCACCAGGCTCGATCTAAAATGTAGCGTAAAAATTGACGCCTACACGTAGCAATCTAAACTTTTCGTCAAAGGTGTAATTCACAGGTCGGTTTTTTCTTGTAAAATTACAAAGCGCAGCTCTCTTTCTGTAAAAAATAAGGCCAAGCAACTTGCCAAGGTCTACGGCGGGCAGCAACGCAGACGACAGTGGTCCAGTAGCGGTGTGTGTTTGGCGTTCCTATCAATAGATGGCGCTACGTCCTTATCGCAACGGCTCGCGACCACCGTGGTTTATTAAAATGAATATAATCTTTTTGAAATGTACCTTCGGTTAAAAAATAAATGCGAACAATAAAAGTAAAACTTAAAGTAAAAAAACGCGTCTGCATAACGGCGACGCTTTTGCTGCCAACGGATTTCGTCTGCGTCTCGTCTGCTATCTTTCGCTGGTCGGCTGCACCCAACGTTATTAGATTAGCTCAGTTACGGAACTGCTCATAGACGCTGCATGCACGAACAGTACCCCCCCTGACTCACCACGACTCATAGAGATCACGCCGGGCGAGCCACGACTCACCCGGCGTCGCTCGACGCGCCGCCGGACGGCTGCTTTGGTAACTGAATCGGACGACGCCAGGCGGATTGAAGTGAGTGAGGGGGGGTACCCCCCTCCGCGGGACCTTATGTTGTACCGCAGCGAAGGCTAGAAGCGCGAGCTCATAGCGTTGGCAGCTGCTCTTAAAGGGGCCCTGCAAGGGCTTTTTTACTGGTTTTTAATTTGCACCGAACGTGAGCGCACTGAACATAGTAACTTAATGAAACTTTTCTTTTCTCGAAATTCGCTTTATTTTAAAAGTTATAGGCAAATTAAATTTACAAAAACAAGCAAAAAATAACCTCCCTCATGACGTCTTTGGTTGCATGAGTGGCCGTGAACTAGAGGAGGGGTATAGTGAGCTCATCGAGCGCTCACGGCTGCCGCACTCCGTGTCAACGGCGCGAGAGTGCGCCACTAAAGCATGTTCTGGATAGGCTGTATGCAGCGGGCGGCCAGAGCGGCCAGAGCGGCTCTCATTGCATTTGCTGCGCAATTAAACACTAATTCGGCATGACACTTAATTGGCCACAAACGACAGCAAACACGGGGTAAAGATCAGTCCAGAATGGGAGCCACTTCGCGCTGCCATACCGCGAAACGGCCAAACCGCAAGACAAAGCTTCTTGCCGAAGGCCTTCGGAACGCTCGGAGCCAGTCGCATCCTCGACCGCAGCGCCGCCGCGTACATCCGGGATCTTTCCGTGTCGGCGCCTGATCCCACTACTCCTTTCTAGTATGCGCCGCCCTTTCCACCGCTTGGTGGCGGGTATGTCGACGGGTCATTTCTTGTTTCCGTACTTTATAAACTGCATTTGTTTCTTTTCTGATCTAAAATACTGAACAAAAACTACTTTTATACATAATTGAAAAGGTTCGCGCCCCTTATATTTTGTATTGAGACTAAAAAGAAGCGTTTAGCGGCTCTGACCAGTAGTGAGCCCAGGACCAAAGACGTCACATTTTGCGCGCTTTCGGTACCGCGGGTCGCCCTCGTCGGTGGAGGAGGTTTCCGCGTCGTCCGGTTAAAATATGACGCACTGATATTTAGTTACTCTCTCCGTGCCCGCTGGCTTGCCCGAACCCCAAGAGACGTGGAAACCGGAAAAAGGGTAGACGCTTAAATATGATTGCAGGGCCCCTTTAAGTCACGAGAGCTTGTGCCGCCGAGATGTGCCCCAGAGCAAGGAGCTCGCGCTTGTAGCCTTTCCTGCGGTACATCATAAGGTGAAACAGAGTATAGTAACGTTGGCTGCACCTTCAGACGCAGAGCCGTTTATACTGAGAGAGTTTGGCCTTCTTAAAGGGGCCCTCCAACAGTATTTGAGCGTCTACTTTTTTTTGCGGTTTCTCCACGCTAGTGGTCCCGGAAACCCAGTAGACAACGAAAGAGTTTAAAAATATTAGCGCTTCATATTTTAATTTGACAACTCGGAAACACCTCCTCCGACGGTGGCGCCGCGAGGTGCCGAATGCGCGCGCATAACGGCGCTCCCTTTCACTATACGTCACATTCACTGGGTTTCGTGATTGGCGAGAGCCGTCCCAGAAATGTTGAAGCGGAATAAAGTATATCACACGTTAACCGTCATTATTTCTCTAAAAAGTCGTTTTTATAGAGCTAATAAAGTTGCAAAGTAAAGTTCAAAAAGGGCGAAAACAACGCCTCGTCGTTCATGCGCGCCTCCCAGCGGCGGAGTACCTCCTACTCGCCGAGGTGGCTCCGGTGGCGGAGTTGCGGGAGACGAGCCTTCCGCGGCTGTCGAAGCGGACTGAGGTAGAGACACGTCGCGGCGCTTGCGTGTGTGTCCTCGTACGGCGCGACGCCCAGCTCCGCACTCCTTTTTAAGAATTCGGCGCTCAAAATCCGATAAGCCTGGTAAATTCATCGATGATGGCAACCTGATTCCAAAGCTACGATGGTTGCAGCGAGGTCTAATGGCCGACCGGGCCGACAGGCTATCAACCAAACTCGCGTCCAATTGGCCAACCGCTTTGCTCCAATCGCTAAACTGTTTCATTTTACGTCATGAAGCGCAATGTTTTGCTTATTTAAAGTTGTTTTCTGCAATATTTAATCTGCTAATAACTCACAAAATATTGCGAATTTCTGTAATATTTTTTTCCCTCGGTGTTCCTGCTTTCATGGAGCTCCGTTTCAGCGCGAACTTCAAACCAGTCAAAAAATTGTTGGTGGGCCCCTTTAAGGAGATTTTGACAGCCTGACAACCACAGCAGCGTAGTCTGACAACCGGGGGATGACTACTTCCGTCCGCCATATTGTGGCTCTGACTCATAGGAACTCTACGCGATTTCTCGGGAATGAACAAGACAAAGAAGTAACGCCATATTGTGTTACCGCGAAATCCGCTTGTTCTAGCGGCCAACAAGCTCCGCCCATTGGCCAAACTCTCTCAGTATAAACGGCTCTGTTCAGACGCTGCCCCCGACGCCATCTATCAATACGAACGCCAAACACACCCCGCTACTGGACTTGGTCGTCTGGGTCGCCGCCCGCCGTAGACCCTGTCAAGTTTCTTGGCCCTATTTTTTACTAAAAAAGGACTACGCTTTGTAATTTTACAAGAAAAAACCGACCTGCGATATACACCTTTGACGAAAAGTTTAGATGGCTACGTGCAGGCGTCGATTTTTACGGTCCATTTTAGATTGAGCCTGGTGACTTGAACCACCCTATACATTTCGTATCTGTATTTCCGTATCGTGATACATGTTTTTCACCAGTATCTGCATTTCTGTATCGAAATACATTTGGAATGTTTCTTTGTATCGCGATACAATCAGGATGAAATGTATTTCGTTACATTACTTGGGAAATACCCCCCCCCCCCCCCGAAAAAAAACAAACAAATGCGAACGCTTTTTTTTTTTTAACTTCTAAGGGCATTAGGGTCAAGGAGATGCTGGGGCATTGTTACCATGCTGACCGAGGTACCTTCCGATTCTCCAAACTATTTTTCTATGCGTCCTCTTCTCTCTTCTGAGAAGTGTTGCGTAGTTGGGGACTCGAACCAGGTGGAGTGCCAACGAAAAACTTGGAAGCGGTTAACATTATCGTCTCTATGTGGTTTCTCCATGATCAAAAGAGGTCGTTTGCTATTTTCCGCCATCGCTGCTATATTTTCTTTCTGCCGTAGCCCAAGACGAAGGCAATCCGCGTAGAATCCAGGTGATTATCCCGGCCGTTCCAAAATCGAGTCGCGGATCGTTTACTCGCGATGTCACGTGGTATTACCCGCTGACGTAGGAGACAGGTTACTCGGGTAAGATTTGGAACATAGCATGGGTAAAACACACCAGTCGCAGACGCGTTCCAGGCACCTATCTACTACTTCAATAACAACAGACGTCATTTCCAGTGCTGGAGAGCCCATAACAACTATCGCCGTTAAAAAAACAGCGTTCCCAACGGTTGCGAATGCCTGACGCGCTGTTATGGCACTGTCAGGCCAAACTTTGTGACCAGCAACGAATGCAGCGCTGTGCGTGTTGCCTGCACGCGTGGCCTCACAAGCTCCCATTACACCATTTTTCTTGTAAAATTATATAAAAAAAAACTATATGGTTATGATGATAATGCAATAATGCAAAGGTACAAGCGAGCTGGAAAAGAATGACGAAAATAATCGCTGGAGAAGGGGAACAAGGGGGACAAATGACACCTTTACAAAGGGTTGACTTCTCCGAGGGGTTTCGAAATTATTTATACGGAAAAAGGAAATATTGCGGTTTTACCCCGTAAAGCAACTGAGGCTAGGAGCGACGTCCCAGACTCCTTGTGGAAGAGACCAGCCGTGGTTACCCCATCACTTTGCGCTCCGGAAGCAGAAATGGAACCTCAACACCACAGAGGTGGTCCGTAACGTGCGGAAAGATCGCCAATACATTCGGAATATATGGGACGCTTATTAGTTTTACTCTCCACGCATTGGCATTGAAACAAACTGTAGAAAAGTGAGCGGCAATGAGCCCCTCAACACGCAGCCAGACAGGTGGCAAGGGCTCGGCTACCGACAGCTTTATCAGCACCCGAACACAGGCAGTTGGAAAACGGTTCTGGCTAGGGCAGGGGGGTAAAGGTGGGTGAGGAGGAGTGGCAAATCCCGTGCGCCGACATCCTGGGTCCCGAGTGAAAGATCGCGAAAGAATGCGACAGAACACGAGAGAAAGAAACCAATGTTGCCAGCTGAAGGACGACAGTCGCAATGGTAATCGCGAAGACTGAAAACTCTCAGCAAACTAAACAGTGATAATTTAACGTTCTAAACTAAATTCTGAGCTATTCTAACACTTATAAAAGGCAATATACTCATTACGCTGCATTAACTTCCCTTCTGTCGAAATCTCGGAAATCTGGTGGTTGCGCGGTTTCGTATTCCTGGGGCGCGGCCACCGCGGAGCCGATTATCTGGTTTAGTTTAGTGTTGACGGGAGGCCGTACATCTGAGCGCTATGCAAAAAGAAAGCTTCGAAAGGAACGCGAATACCTTTCCACCGGTAAGTTCGTGGATTGTTGAAGTTCGTGAAATCGAATGCTGTCGACGAAACTTCGCAGAACAAATGGTATGGGACTCCCTTTCCGGAGGTGCGATCGGGGACAGCGGGGCTTCGGTTGCCATGGTAACCATGTGTGGGACCCCGAGGGTCTGCCTGCATGCTCCGCCGCTTGCGGCAGCCAGAATGCATGGGAAAATGGCGGACCTTTTCCTCTAGAGTTAGTATATGATCTCTATGGGCTAGGGTGCCTCCATGTGCGCTTCGCATAGGGTGGTGCCAACAAGTGCCAACTGCCTGTTTCCCTTTCCCAGACAGTCTCCCACCGCCATTTTGTGCCTGCCATTGTTTCCCCGTGCGCCGGAAAGTTGCCTTTGTGTCCATCGGTCCTCCCATCCGAGGGGGAAAACGCTAATCCTCCCTCCGTGAGTTCGACAACGCTGCTCCGAACTTGTGAGATAAGGTGCTTGTTTCCGGGGTTATAAGCCCCACGGATCATCGCCGAGAACCAAGATGGCTGCTGGTCTGTCGGCGAGTGGTATTACAAAGAATGGCATCACCCTAGCAAAGCGCACATGAAGGCTCCCTAGTTCTGGCCATCGGTTGCAAGGCTCCCGCATGGCCAGCGGTACAGTGTTGCCAGGGGGGTTGAAAAGACAGCCTGGGGCCGTGCAAGCGTGTCTGCGTGGCCTAATCAGCAGCGTGTCTGGCTCGCAACCGAAGGGTCGTGGGTTTGAATCCCGCCTAAAATTCACTTTTTTTTTTTTCTTCAGGGCAAATGAATCTTTATAAAGTGAAACCACTTGAGACATGCGGCGACCTTTAAATCGCATTACACGTCACGTTTGAATCACTTTCATTCCATGCGTGATGTCCCAGTTTCGCGCGAGCGTTGTTTGAAATTCGCGCGCGAGTTTTTGTCGCCCAACCCAACTACGTCATATTTCAGGGAGGCATTCATTGATCGAATGACGTTTTAGCGAAACGCCGAAGTTTGAATGACACTTTAGGGAATAGTCCGCCGCCGCGAAGTGGCGTTTACGGGTGGGCCAAGTGGGTTAACATGCTTGTAATGAGCCGCCGCCGCAGACTGCCGCCGCGAAACGGCGTAAGCGCAGCCGTGCGTGCGCGAGGGGGGGGGGGGGGGGGTTAACAATACATGTGCCCCGTTATTCGCTAAAACGTCATTCGATTATGTGATATGGGCACGCAAACTCTAGAGTGGAAAGAGGTGGGAGGAGTTTCCCCTGAATTTTTAACCTATCACCAACTGTAGTTACCACAGTTTGGCATAAAATTCTCTAAATATCATAGGTGGTGGCAATGGGCCATTTTGTCACACGATTTCTCTGCTTTAATCTGGAACACATGAAAGAGCAACTCTGGAACACATGAAAGAGCAACTCCTGCCTCAAGCACTTGGCTCTGAAC
The DNA here is from genome assembly GCA_013358835.2 of Ixodes persulcatus. Classification (NCBI taxonomy): domain Eukaryota; kingdom Metazoa; phylum Arthropoda; class Arachnida; order Ixodida; family Ixodidae; genus Ixodes; species Ixodes persulcatus. The sequence continues at coordinate 2,999,359 of JABSTQ010011052.1, forward strand.
GATGCTCTGCCACCACTGTCTTACACTATTTCATTAATTGTTTCCTGTGATTGCGTACCTTAAGCATTGGACACTATACAAAGAGTGGCACAAGCACCGCTCTAAGAACCATGATTCAGACTAGAGTTAGCACAACTCTCCCCCCCCCCCCCTTTCCCATAAAAAAAAAAAAAGAAAAGCAGAGTTATACATTTAAGAAACAAAGACAATGCAAAAAAAGTGGTGTATTTTTGAATATACAGTTCCAATTACATACTTTTCATAAATGTTTTTTTCATGTACCCTACAATACAAACAAATAGTAGACATTTGGATGCTAAAGTAGTATTGTCTTTTCCTATAGCAGATGGCAATTTTGCACAACTTCCAACCTTCCAAATAATGAATGCATGCTTTTTTTACTTACATTCAGTATTTAAATGATAACATGCAACTGGAAATAATCTGACAACTCGAAAAATGTGCAATTTATGTGAGAAAAAAAAAACGATGTCTCAGATCTGTAAAAAAAGCAAAATGACCTCACTACAAATAAAGGGGTATGCAAACTGGTGCTCAGTGCAGCAAAACGCACCACGCACATGGACAGAGACATTTCCATTGGTGGTGGTGGGCCAGTCACATCACTTCCCCCTCTCCAACCACCACAGCTCGCCACGGCTCGCTGTCGTGTTCAAACAGAAAAAGGGAAAGGGAGTCCAGCTTTTTTAACAGAGCGGTAAGCCGTTCACAGATCACGCCGCCAGTTTGCATTCCCCTTAAGAGGGACTCCCCGAACAATATGAAAGGAAACACTACAGACCTGGCTTTGAGCCAGAACACTTGCAGCAGCCAAAATGCACCAATTTGTCAAAGACATCTACACACCCATATCCAGCCACTGTCTGTGTGGAAGCTGACTGGTCTGTTTCCTTTCGTAAAGCCTGGGGGAGCACACGCTATGCATACTACCAAAAAAATCGGATATACAGGTATGATTGTAGCATGCACAATAATGAAACAATCGCCAAGATATCACCAGGAAAGGTTCTGCTCCTGCTCATTCAAAAAGATGGAAACACATGCTCAACAGGGTTCAAGTGTCACAGCAGATATCACAATGTTCAATGTCTTCTGTTTAGCTCTTACTGATGCAATCCAACTGCAACCCCAGAAATAACCAAAGATTGCAGTGCTAAACAAAACAAAGGTTGCAAGACATGTGGTGCAAGCTTGAAAATGCACAGGATGCCTGAACCCAAAAGGCAAGTGACTTCAAAGCACATGAACCTGCACCACCTTGCATTGCTCCCATGAAAATGCACAAGGAAACATCCTCGTGTCCTTTTTCTACTTACTTCTGTAGAATGACCCAAAAGCTCACATAATCTATTATATAATCTGACTACAATGTAGTAGAGCATCTCATTTAGAACAGTATGAAACATATAACAATAAAAACAACTTAAATAAATCTCTGCCCAATTCCAGTGTTCAATGAGTGCTAAAAGATTTGGCACACTAAGACTTGCATACCAAAATCCTTTAAACTAAATCAAACGGTTTTAAAACAAGAACACCAAGAAAACTGCATTAGCTAGAATGCTGCATCATTGATTTGACCTTCACCAGCTAAAATGACTAATGTACTTCACCTAAAACCAAACCATCAGCAGGTACTGAATTCAGTATGCAAACTGAAAATGCAAAATATTTTGGGCCCAATAGGTTAGTCATGGTACCTAGGCACTGGACATCTGCAGGAGTCAATGAAACCCTAAAAGTCTGAAAGTAATACCAGCTAGACTGTTCCCAGCTTTGCTAAATTAACAATGCCTTAGTCTGCACAGAAACCATAACCTCCTTAATGTCTCCACCAACAATTGAAACCACTTGAAATTAGGTTGATTACAAAATCAAATTAGTTTTGTGTGGCATAAATAACCAGTGAAGCTATTAAGAGCAAAACCATGATATGAAGAGTAAAAATGATAGAACGCCAACTAGTCATTGAAAACCACAATATCGTGCAAGCTGAAACATATTGCTGAACCTACTGATTCTTAAACATAAAGAAACAGTCTATCACAAACATGAGGTAGAATGCAGGACACTGTCCAAAGCCTCATAAAAGTGCATGGATCTCCCCACCCCCCTTGCTACGGATCACAATAAAATCCCTCACTGCTCAATCGTGGGAACAAAAGCATAGGAATTACAACAAATGAGCTGCAGACGCTGTGTACAAAACTATTCATGTTTACAAAGAACATGCCGTGAAAAACTACATGGCATTGGAAGTTGCTGGAAACTAAATTCCAGTGTAGTGTTTACACACTGTACAAGCTCAGTGAGTACTGCTGACCCCTGCACCTGCAACAACCTCGCCTATAAAAGTACTGCCATTAACACATTTCACAGGCTGGTATGATTTCTGGACCTTCTTTAAAAAAAAAAAAATCGTAAAACTTTTTTTTTTAATTTAGGGTATTTTTTATGTATCCATTCCCTACAAAAAGTTTCATTTTGTTTTAGCAAGTGCCTGCAAACATTAAGTTAGCCTATGCAAAAAAAGTATATCTTTGGAACTTGCAAGATGCAAATTCAAAAGGAGTCAGCAGTTGAACTAAATTCTTTCCTAGTAATATTTAATATATAAAACTAGCTCTCAAAATATCACTGCAAAATGTCAAAACTACATCTATTCAACAAGCTCATGTTGCGCAATCCACTCTAGAAAAAATCATATCTGCCCTCATTAAAATTGAGTGATGGTACAATGTAAAAAAAAAACTAAATTTCCTCGGTAAAAAAAACAAGGAAAACGGAATGTTAAGTACACCAACCCTACCAACCTGGCAGAATGATAGTATTGGCATACATATATAGTACATCTATAAAAGAAAATCAGAATGATGTAGCACCTCCTGCAACTAACCATATTTGCAACCAATAAAGTACAGCATATGCAGCAAAAATAAATTGCACATTCACCCACATTTTGTACAGGCATCGCGAGTGATATTTAAATTTTTGTTTGTTTTTAAAGGAGCAGTAGTGCAATTTTAACGGCCAATACCTTGTTCCAGAAATAAGATATGGCTATTCTGGACGTGCAAATAAACCAATTTTGTGCCTACATTTGTTTTGTTAGCCCAGTATAGTAAGGCCCTTCGGTTGTACAACTAACTTCAGCCCAAGAGCACTTCAGATGCCATGTTGGACACTCTTAAAACATAGACACCCCAAATGTAAACTTCTCGAATGACTGACTTAAAGAGCCCTCAGAGTAATTTCCAAATAAAGCTGCAGTTATATTATTACTAGGGTTCCTTGTTTTTCGGATTAATTTTTCTTTGAGTTCGGAAGTGTTGTCTCGGGGCTTTTTTTTTTATTTTCCATGAATTTGGTATTTTTTGGTACCAATTTTTGGTGGTTGACAAACAATTGGCGTTTATCAGGGCTTGTGCTTAAGAAAACACTGGCACAAGATTCGTCAACCTCCAGAGAACATACACGTGACCCGAACACTCTGAAAATGTCCCTGCGCCCAAAGGGAAGGAAATTATATAAGCTCCTTAAAAAGAAGCAATATTGCGGACAGTTCGGGGGGGGGGCTTTGTTCCAGGTCAATACAAAATAAAGCTGTAAATAATATTTCCTTTCCGTGAGGCTTCAGTGCTTCTCATTAAAAAATCTAAGGTTTTTCGAGTTTTCTTCTTTTTTTTTGAATTTTGATAAAACTGGTTTGGGGGTTCATTTTCGGGGTTTATCGGTATTTACCAAAAAAACAAGGAACCCTAATTATTACAGTGAAAACAAAAAGACCCAAGATGTAAGTTCTTAAACCTGAAATTTATACAACCATTCAAAAAGCAACAAGTTGCCTTATACTGGAAAAATAGAGGAAACATAAATGTACAAAATGTATGTGAAGGTCAACATTTCGTTGGTGCTGAAAGAACTTCTCAAACTGTACAGAAGCCATAACCACCAAAGCAGGAAATTATCAAGCCCTTCTTTAGAATGCATGCTTGAACAAGCTCCATCCTGCCTGCTAGAGACATACAGCTCAAGAAGATAAATTACTTCATGACCACACCCAATTTAACCAATACCCTTACAAGTAACCACAGTCTGTAACAATACATACTGTGCTAACCACACTTAACTGTACTTTTCTAGGCCAACAAAACTGATGCATGTTATATGAAACACATTTATGAACCTCAAGGGTGTTAGATGGATGTAGGAGGGTCTTACAAAGGCATGGGCTGGCACTAGTGTGGTTAAAACATGCAGACATAAAAGGCAAAACCTGCAGGAAAAGGTGCAGCATGCACTCTGGTTAAGTGTGATTAGCACTGTACATTATAGAAATGTGCCATACAACATGGGATGACAAATTGCACCAATTGAGTAGTTTGAGCTGAAGATCCAGGGTGTTTCAATTATAAAATCAGCGAAAGCAGAATGTCCCAAAACAAATATGTTGTCAACCCTTCAGGGTAAACTGCAACCATTCAAAACGGCATTCCGACTTCCTTGCTCAATGACAATAAAACGCGAGTGAAAAATATCCACCCGAAAGAACTCTTCAGGGGAATGGAAACTGCTGTTTCTATATGTGCCTCGACTTGAAGCTTTCGAGTTCACCGGTAGCGCAAAGCAAAACAGGAAGAACAAAAATAAGGCAAGGAAGCAGCCTCGGTTAGCTGTGCTGTTTCCTCGCATGCAGGTAACTCTGATAGCTGTGCTTGAAGCCTAAGCCACAGCGCGAGCAGCGATGATGCTCCCGCGAGTGGCACCAATACATGTGAACAAGATAACTGCTGTGACACCTGAATGCCTTCCTGGGCCTAGAGCCCCGCTCCGCTTTACAGCGCCAGCATGTGAGCCTCGGAGGCCGCAACAGGCCCGTCTTGGGGATGCGTTTTTTTCGGTGCTGCGAACAGACCGAGGTCGGCTGTAGCTGGTTACAGCGTTCCGAGCAGCAGACAACTACTTTCCGGGGCGTGGGCTGCTTCCTGGACTGCTTCAGGCGCCGCACCCGCAGCTCGGGAGTCGTGCCAACCCTGCCCGGCGCATCTTCGCCCTCCTCGACGACAAATCCAAAATGGCGCAGGAGAGTGGCGGCACAGTCGGCACAGCGGCCTCTGGGGATGGCGCCGTGGTGGCCCTCCGCGGCGTGCCGTGCCAGCACCTGAGCACTGCCGCAAGGGAGCCCGCAGTGCGGGCAACGGGCCACCGCATGGTCATCGCCATGCTCGGTCCCCACATGCTTGCACAGCACCTCCTCAAACGGGGTGCTATAGCGGCAGCACGTGTCCGTGGCCCGACACCGCAACGTCTCGCCAGAGTGCAGCCGCATGTGCCCAATCATCGTGTCCTGGGTGAAAGAACAGAAGCCACAGACCACGCAGCGGTAGGGGAACGACGTGGGAGAAGGAATGGTCAGCGGTGAGCAGCTCTGGTCCAGCCGGAGGTCCAGAGACGGGGCACAGGGCAGGCCAGCACCACGCCTGCTGCTGCTGTCCTCACGGGCCTTGTGCCACTTGCCACTGCCACCACCGATGCCGCCAGCACAAGTCCCGTTGGACACGCAGTCTGCTAGCCTTCGCTGCTCAGTTGCTGCACTCCATGTAAGAGAGAGAGGTCAAGACGGTCACACTTAATTTGAGGTCAAAAGCAACTGCAACATGCTGCAAAAGCCTCAACATTCCAGTTCAACTATCACAAAAGCCCTTTGTATGGCAAAACTCGATGTGGCAACAGCAACAAGTCCAGACTTTGTGAAACAGTGCATTTATGGTAAAGTAATAGTAATTCAAAAAGGCATAATTAAGAGTTGAAGGCACTGCTAGGCTTTGTTTGAGGCACCACATTTTGAATTATGGATGATCTACAAAAGATGTGAAGGTAAAGAATGTTTTTTGCATGACTGCAAGAAACATCCTTATAAGTACAGGGAGTACAGAGGCGTCGGAACTATTTGGAAGAACAGAGAGCAAAAGAAATTTTCCTCCCCCTCACCCATATTGTTTACTTGAAAATTATGAAATGTCTGGGGGGGGGGGGGGGGGGGCGGGCGCAATTCCACCCCCCCCCCCCCTTCCCCCCTTTTCACCTCTGCTCAGAAGCAGGGTCACACTGCTGTTGTAATTTTATTTTCCTTATTTATCAATAGGAGAGGGTTGTCATTTCTGTTGTTTTGAACTCAACATTGCAACTGTGCTGAGAAACTGCAACACATACTACAGGGTGCAGAACAGTTAGCGCAAACATGCAATGGCCAGTTTTTTTTCTCATTTCTCTCGCATGGGTGAAAAATGTCATCAAAACTAGTGGTCTAGTGGAAGTTACAAATGTGCATATGTCAGGTGCTGCCACCATAGTTAGTAAAATGTGGTCTTCAACATTAACATGTATAAAAAATATATTTTTTGTGTTTGTATTGAACTGTACCCAAGTGTGCTGGCTCCTCCTGCCAGAGCCTTTTGGCATGCATGTTTAAATAAATATATAAATAAATAAAAAGCTATAAAAGTGCTACTGCGGCATTGATGCCAGCTGCGTCACTCTGTATATTGTGTGCACCATAGTTACCTCATAGAAGTGGCTTTGCCAATGAGAAGTTTGAATGCCATACCAGTCTAAGTTTACACAATCGTTTCCTTCAGGTTAGACATAGCAACTTGAAATGAATGAAAGAAAATGTTATATAAATATGTATAGAAAAGAAACATAACAATTCTGGTACATTTTAATGAACAAATATTCTAAATTATGAGGCATAAGTGAGGCAACTGTAGTTTAAAAAAAGAAAAATATACATAGTCTTTTTAATAATTTAACCTGCATTTAGCTCATTTTTAAGGGAACGAAGTTCTGATTTAGCGTCAAGATATATGGTAAGTTATCTCAAATGCTCTCCAAAAATAATCCCTTCCGATTAATGTTACTTAAATTATTACTCATGTTTAAACACACTCATTTACTCAAAAAGCAAATGTGAGCTGATGCTGTTAGCGAAACAGAGCTATGTAAAGTGTGCTCTTCTGGATGAAACCAGCAAATGGGAGGAATATTCCAAAGAGCAGTAGTGGTCAGAGAAGCAGGAAAGGAATGGGCTTCTAGTGGAGTACCTTCAACACAAATATTTTCTGCTCTACTTAATCAAGTGCACTAACATATGCAAGCAAGGCAGGTGCTAGCTCAGGAGGAGGGCCTGGGGCTGGCCTGGAATCGGCGCAGGGCCTATCTGCGGGGGGAGAGGCGCCACTTAAACAGTGCAGAGAACTCGGGAATCTGACAACTTAAATGTCTTTTCCTAGCTTTGTGTTTATCGCACTTCATCCTTCTTTACCGGTTCTGCAGACTCATGATAATGCGTCGAGTAATACAAAAGTTAACAATATTTACACTAGTACAAATCAAGACATAAATAGCATTCATGAGCCAACTCAAACATCCCAAGGACTCATGCTTTCTGCATGACACCAGGAGTTCTTACTGCCCATATTCCATGCTCACTCAAAAGGGGGCATCAGCATAGGATCATGCCTAAACCAGGCTTAGCACGAGACAGAAGGCGATTGCCCCGATTGTTCAAGAGTTTTGTACAGCATTTTTATTTTATACAAGCGGCACCTGACCTCACTTGGTCAAACTGTCAAAAGTTTGCAACCAATGCTTTTTTTTTTTTCACACTCAATATTGCCCTTAGCACTGCCATATGAAGAATGATTAATAGAGCATAAATTTATAAGCATGTTATTTTTCAGTGAACATCTGAAGCTAAGCGCTGAGCATGGTATAGAAGCATGCTTTGCATACTAGAAATCTAAAAGAATAAACTTTGGGTGTTTACATGAGAAACCAACAAAAGGCACCTGGCACAGCCAAGAAAAAAAACAAAAACAGCTAAAAGTCCCCTTATTAGACCATTGGCACATGATTATAGCAAATGTGATCTCAGTAACATGGTGCCCACACCAAAATAAGCCTTTAATGCAAGTACCTTGGTCGAGATTCCAACTCTCCAAACAGAGATTTTTTGGGGTGGTCCTTTGCCCAAGAGCAATAGAGATCAATGGTATTGGAAGTCGAGCAGAGAAGATTTTACAGAGCATATAAAGCATATTTTAAAGATCCCAGCATGGGTTACTGCTATAGGAATGCAAGTGATATAGACCAAGTCTAACACCAACAACGTTAACCAAATTCCAAACTTTTCTGAAGAACAAGCAACACTGAACTGACTAGCTTCTTTATTAAATCTAGCTTAGCCAGAGACTTGGTCCATTTTGACGCACGCTAGCTCCCTTGAGGTAACCAAAATGGCACAAAAACAAACTTCCTTATTGCTATAGCCATGGCCCATCTGGCCATACCTCCATGCAAATGATAAAACACTGAAAGATTACGCACAACTCAGTAATCACTCAGCAACTGGATTGGCCAGAATACCTTCCCTAAGCTGGATAGTGACCAAGGAGTTAGAATGAAACCAGAAAGTTGGAACACCATAGCATTTACGATAGCATCAAAACTGGGCAACTGCCTCCATTTGGGGGGTGCTGTACGTACATCAATATTTGTTTTGTTTGCACTGCTGCTTACACTGTAACTAGAGACCACTCACTTGTATTTATGTCCTTTGCATAAAACTATTTTTAATCGTGCAGGTGCTATGTGGAGTGCAAGTTCGTCTATTTCTTTTGTAGGGATTGTGGGGACGTCAGAACGCCAAGCTCTGATTGGCTCTGGTTGAAGGATAGTGGGAACCTCAGGGCAATCTGCCTTGAGGTCTTCCTACCATCCTTTAAGCAGAACCAATCAGAGCTCGGCGTTCTGACATCCCCACAACCCCTGCAAAAGAAGCAGACAAACTTGCGCCCCAGATATGCCAGAGATGCACAAAATGGGGGTCGCGGGGGCTGCAGAAAGCCAAGTTGCTGATAGCGCTTTGATGCTGCTCTGAATATTTTACTACTACCAACTTTGATGTGAAAGCCTTCTTCAGCTCCCCTTCATGGCACACTTAATATTGATAGTAATATAGTAATATTGAATGGCAGTTTAGAAGAGCACAGAGGCACAAAAGGGCCAGCGGCCACGGCGGTGTGCATGGCATCAATAATGAAAAAAACAGGAGTAGCACCATCTGGTCACACCTACGGCGCCTGGAAGGCATATCCGACGGGAGCGTTTACCGCATCGTAAAAAACGGTCCTTCCATTTTTTGCTTGACGACATTGTAGAAATGTCACGTTGTAGCCGGCCGCGACCCTGGCAGTGTCGCAGTGGTGGTGGATGTGACCGATGCCCCGTTTGCTGCAGGTTGCTCTTCAGCTTAATGGTCTGTGGAAGCTTCGGCATATAGGAGTTGGGATATGCCACATCAACAGTGACACTCGCATTCACTCGCGCTTCTTTTTTATCTCCAAAACCTTTACACCCAACGTTTTTTGACGGCATGACACTCCAACTTTTGCGACGTCATTTGCTGCCACTTTGGGACCACTTTCAATGCATGGATGGAATAGGCCACTAAACGCACCAGTCAGAGACGTGTTTTGGGCACCATGGTCAAACCATAGAAGGGATTGCGCGCCGCGAAAAGCACGAGACTGCGGAGGCGTCTAAACAAATACGAGCGAAAACACACTCCAGCGTGGCGCTGTTGCCCACGCTGTAATCGAGATCTTAATGGACCCTTTCCAAAATTGCAAAATGATGCATAGATTATGCGCAGCCGCCACTAGTTGGTCTTATCGCTTCCAGCGTGAAGGTTGTACGTGATTGGTTCCGAGTTTGCAGCGAGTATTGACGCAGCACTCGCGTGGAATGCGTTTCGATGCAAGCGTGCTCCGAATGCTGACTAAGCGCTCGTGTGCAATGCGTGCTCATGGTGCATGACCAACTAACGGAGGCCGCACATAATCTATGCATCATTTCGAAATTCCGAAAAGGGTCTATTGACTTCTCCTCAGATAGCACGCTGGAGGCAGATTTTTAAGCGCCCGACGTCGAAAACCTTTTGGTTGAAGAAACGGTGCGAGTACTAGCCGCCTCGGTGGCTCCGAGGCAAAGAGCCGGCCTACGGATCCCCAGGTGGCAGGTCTGAATCCCGGCCGAGGTGCCCGCAATCTGACGGAGGCTTATTGCGAAGAATATGCCTTCCAGGCGCCGTAGGTTTGAGCTCTCGGTTGCACGTCAAAAGATCCCAAATGGCCGAAATTAATCCTCAGTCCTCCGCTGGGGCATGCCAGATGCCAGTCGTTGGTTTGGCACGTAAAACTCTCAAATTTGAGTTATTGTTTCCTTTTTTGGTGCGAGTACGGCCCGTTTTAGAAAAAGGGCTTGTGGGCACCCTGATTGGCATTCCACCAGGTTGCTGCTAGGGAACCCAACTATCTACAAAAGCATACTCCTGCCCTTTGCGTCAATGTACCTGTGCAAATCTGCACTTTCAGCCCCGACAGCAATCAAAAGAAATGGTCCCGTGTACAAGTAAAGCCCGACTTCAGACTAGCCATTTCTAAAGTTCCACTAAGCATCGACGCAATTGCGAAAACCCTACAGGTGCACCCATCCCACTGACGTTCGCCAAACAACAGTTTTCTGTGTGTTGGGAAGCCGTGTTTTACTACAAATTGTCTGAGCCTTATTTTCGGTCCTTCAATAAAGTGTGGCAACAAGACCGGGTCATTGTTAAGTACAATGGGAGGGGATGGGATGGGTGTTGCCGGACGGCGTTTAGTTATTTCAGGGGTCGCGGGCCTTTAAAGTTTGCGCACCTCAGCTATGCAACGAGGCTTGGTCGGTGTTTGGCAGGATAGGTATAGCACTACGCAGCGCAGAATTTTAGCAACTTTGAGACACACCATGGTCGCATTCATTACACCCGCCCTCAAGGCTCTATTGTCCTATACCTCATTTCAACTTAGGTCCGGCCACAGGGGATGCTACGAGCCATCAGAGTCAATCCAAGGCCGTGCGAGTTTCCCGTGACCTTTGATTGAAAGCGCCATGACGCGCGGCAAACATAGTCACGTGCTACGTTCAGAGCTGGATTGGCTGGGACGGCTCGTAGTGTCCACTGCGGCCGGACGTAAGGTGAAATGGAGTATAGTGCCCCGACAAACTGTACGACGCAGCACTCGTGTCCAATCGCTCGATGGAAGGTACTGTTCCAAGTCGCCTTTTCTGGCCACCAGCCGCCCTAACTAGCAGCCGACCTTGGTGTCCCCTGTTCACTGTCCTGGAGCTATACTGCCAGACAGAAATGGCTCCTCACACATTTCAGAAACCCCTTCTGACCACTTGCCACCTTCGGACTTCATTTGCAATGTGCAGGCTCTTAATTGTGATTCAGACAAGTAGCAACATTATAACGGGAGAAAAGATGTTACAAAAAATGCACCACTGCTGATAAAATTGCATCTTAGCAAAGCAGGCTTGACTGAATATAGTTTTCAATGAAGTTGAAGTACACATCCATCTTTTCAAAAACTGAGTACTAGTGATTGTCGGCCATGATACTCTGAAGTGTTGCACATCTCTGAGAAGTAATCAAAGTAGAAATGCGTGCCCTCTGAATGGCTCAGCAGTACAAGTGGCTGCCCACTTCCATGTACTGTATTTCCTGGTCTATAAGTCGCACTTTGTTCAATTGACGGGGCAGAACTGCAATGATAAGCCCGCATATGTGTATTGTGATTGCAATTAAGTATGCACAATTGGGAGCCACTTTCAATATTCTCGCCAATGAATCACAAAAGAAATATAACCACCGCGCCAAATTTGTTTTGGATAGCCAGCTGTTGCTACTACAGGATGTCACCATATTGCCGGGCGTGGATTATAAGGGAAAGCCAATCTGCGGTACCTGAATGCTACGTTCGACCTCTACCCATTACATTGCTATTACAAAAATGCTCTGCCATTTCTCCTATGTGGCACTTACTCTCAATCAGTAGTAATATCTTAATTATGTGCAAATAGTGGATTTTGAAATCAAAGCGAATAGTGGTTTTTGCCGAATATTTTAGAATCGAATATTGAATAGTTTTTTCAAGCCTTTCACTACCATGCACCATGTTTAAACGAAAATTCAGCTCAACTTGTGAAGGTTGTTCCCAATCTTTCACATGTCCACTTCTAAGCACAGTTAATTTTAATACAGTTTTATTTACGAGCATACTCTGAGAGCAGGGCATACCGTATTTTCCGGACTATAAGTCGCACCCTTGTATAAGTCGCACATCCGTATATTGAGCCGTTTTCGTGGAAAAGTTGGTATATAAGTCGCACCTTTGTATAAGTCGCACCTCTGCATGGTTCACGCGGCGAGTTCTTTAGTTTACGCGCATTCGTATCGCGAAATCGGAGTTTCGCACAACTGCTAGATCGCACGTACAGAGCGCGACACTGTTAGCGCGAACAAGCGATCGCCGGTTTTTCCAGTTTTTCTCTTTGAAACCAAGGGATGTCATCCAAGTTATTACTGCTACGGAAAGAGCTAATTTAGTTCTATAATGTAAGCGATAAAATATTGTGCTCGCTAATACTATTTAGAAGTAAAATGCGAAAATTCGCCGATGTCGTGTTCGCGCTAACAGTGTCGCGATGTGTACATACATACATACCGTTTGACGCGCATTTCGACTCGCGAGAAATGCCCAGAGTATAATGCTGTCTGGCGGGGTCAATCGAGTGTTTACCAGCACTCGGTACTTGGACCGCTTCTTTTTATATTATTTATCAGCGACATGGGAAAGGACTTTGACTCCGCGGTAACTTTAAAGCACTTTGCGGATGACACTGTGATTTACTCCAATATCAGTTCCAATGAAGACCAACTAAATTTGGACAAGCACTTGCGTAAGATAATGAAATGGTGTGCTGACTGGCAGATGGAACTGAACATAAGTAAGACGGTCTACATGAATGTAACGCGCAAAAAACAACACTTACAATTTAACTACAGTATTAATGGTCTTCCGCTTGTTAAAGTTAACGAGTATAAATACCTTGGAGTGCATTTAAGAAGTGACTTAAGCTGGAACTCCCATATTGACTATGTATGTAAGAAAGCCTTTCAAAAACTATGGATGCTTAAAACAAAGTTGGAGTTCGCTAGTTCCGATGTCAAATTAATCGCCTTTAAGTGTCTAATTTTGCCAACTCTGGAATACGCTAGTCCGGTTTGGGAACCATTCACAAATCAAAATATTTATAAATTGGAAAGAATTCAAAATAAGGCTGCTAGATTTATCTTTAATTGCTACCGGTCGACTGAGTCGGTCACAAAACTCAAGGAGCAAGCAGGCCTGCCTAGCATAAAGACCAGATTAGAAACGAATAGAATGAAACTTTTTTTTCAGATATTTCATGGTCATTCGATTTTGGATACCCGAAAATACGTCGTGATGTCTCCTCCGGTGTACCACAGAATAAAACATAGCTTAAATATCCAATCCTATCAATACTCTACGGATCATTTTAAGCACTCCTTTTTTGTTCGATGTATTGATTTTTGGAATAAGCTGCCTGAATGTATAGTCAACTCTCAAAGTGTGTCAACTTTTGTGAGGGAAATTGAAATGTTTCTTTCTTCCCATGTCACCAAGGGAATTCTTTGTGTGTCCTTGGTATGTTTTTGAAAATATGTACCACTCCTGCCTTGGCCTCACGGCTGGCAGAATGAATAAATAAATAAATAAAAGGACGTAAAATGCGGGAAATGAGAGGGTAGCCGACTTTATTCGAGCGAACGCATGCCGAGCGAACTCGCGAACTAAGTCTTGGAGCACTAGGCCTAGCCTAGGCCAAGCCCCGGAGACGACGCGAGCATCGATGCGCAAGCAAAAAGATAAAGCTTGACATACTTTTTTTTGGTACCTCTAAAATATCGGCTAGCCACAATCCTTCCTTTTACATGTAGCAACACGGCTGGAGCATGGCACAAAAGACTGCTCATCAAACGGAAACTAAGAAAGACGCGAGAAAATATTCTGCAATGCGTGTATACCACCCCACTTACTTTTCAGTGTTACTGGACTGAAGCAAAAGAATACGGAACCATGGCTGAACTAGGCAACATCAATAACATGCTGTAAAAGCTTTATTCTCACTGTCTTGCCTATCCACATTTAGCCGCTTCAGGGAAACCATAAAAATTAAAATATCTCGCATTCCGAGTCGAAATAGTGCGGCGACAGCAAGGCCTCCTGGCGGGGGAAACACCACCTATGGCTACGTAGTTATGCTGCTCTACAAAAGATGGCGCGCGGCGTAAAAAAAAAAAAAAAGGCGTCGCGTTTTGAAAATTTTTTCTTTATATAGGTCGCATTGTTGCGACCTATATAAAGGTCGCAACAAGTATATATAAGTCGCACCAAGAAAAATGTTTGAAAAAAACCGCGACTTATACACCGGAAAATACGGTAATCGCGGCGGGTTAGCCCCATTGAGTACACTTCTCACCAAGCACTTCTGCACTGCAGGGAAGCAATACCCACAGAGTCCGCGAACTCCATGGGTATTGCTTCCCCGCAGTGCATAGATGCTCGGTGAGAAGCCCACCCAACGGGGCTAACTTGCCGCAATCAACATTTCGAAAAGTATGAACATCGCAGTTCATCTCGAGGTGAATATCGAATAGCATATTATTCGAAACTACTATTCGAAAATTCAAATATTTGCACAACACTAAACATCATACCAAAATTTTTTGGATCACAATTATACTACTATGTATAACTGTTTTTATGAGTCTGATCTAGTACAACAGTCACTATAGCTTGTAAATGTGTCCAATAAACTTTTTACGAAATGAAATAAGAAAGTATAGTCGGCGACAGGTTAAGTATTTAGGAAAAACTCCTCCCACCCCTTCCCACTTTAATAGAGTGAACGCTGTGAAGGGGGTTGCCTCCTCTCCAGCATTTGCCCTGATAAAGTGGAAAGGGGTGGGAAGAGCTTCCCTTGAACTCGTAACCTGTCACTGACTATTCCCGACTCCAACTAACTATAGGTGGCGCCACGCATTTTCCAAAATGGCGGTTATAGTGAGGGTCGGAGATGCGTGCCGCTGTTGAGCCTGTCTAGTGTGCTGGCTTCACTGAGCGACGCAAATTATTTCTGGTAATACGAGGAAGCCAGGGTGTTACGAGTGCAGGTCACCTCTTTATCCTGAAAACAAAAACGGTGTTCAGCGTAATATTTACGCCAGGAAAAACGTTTTTATTCTGGAGCGAAACCGAAACTAACCTCTATTTTGGATGTAATTTCTCGATATAGGTCTTAATTTCGGATTCTTTCATAACTCAAGATGTGTCTCACATCGTAATTATTTAATTACAGAAGTTGTTCGCGGAAACTTTATTTTATGACATACATGTTCGATCCAGGCTGGTATTTGTAGTTGTTGAAAAATCTGTGCTGATATTTGTGCGTTCTCGCTGCCTTTTCTCGCTCAAATAATTGCCATGGAAAATAATGAACTGTGGGCCTTTTAATGGGTTTTTGGGTATTTAGATGATTAATTGGTTTAACATTATTCCCAGCCCAAGAATAAGAGAATAATTCCAATTTTTACAATATGTCCACAAAACATATAAATTAATAAGCGCTGTTCTCACTGCAACAACCCAAAGACGGAATCCGAGTCAGACAGCTGATATATATATGTATGTGTGTGTGTGTGTGTGTGTGTGTGTGTGTGCGTGTGTGTGTGCGCACGCGTGCGTGTGTGTTTTTGTGTGTGTTTTTTATAGCAATGCGTGACGCATAGGACTTCATATTACACCCAGTGTTTGACTGTTTGTCTATCTTGACAACGATGTCAGAGTTTTTTATATGCTAAAAGAAAACAAAATTATACCTTTCTGGAAAGACTATTATGGTTAAATAGCATATTTTCGTGATCTTGGCGTTAAATGGGGGCATACATTGGCGCGATTTGTATGAATAGTAATAATATTAAAATTCAGATAGGTTGTTTAATACATAATTTTTCAAGTTGTAATATAATTTGTTGCTTATGATGTAATTTCAAACGCGCGAACAAATATGACAATCAAAAGTGTGCTAATTATCATCACTGGTGCCAATTGCAGCATTTTTAATTACTAAGTAATAAACTAAAAATTGTCTAAAATCAATGAAAACATTCTAGCTAATGTGAGAAATCCATGTAAAATTACTTTAATTGTAGGTGAAGTATATTTTACTATCAAAGTCGCAACTTTTTACAATCGGCAAAACGTCCAAAATTGCCGCCAATATCCTTCCTGACCAAATGCCCAAAAGAAAAAAAAAACAATTTTTTTTAATTATTAATTTTTTTTTATAGCATTTAGTTACCTTCATTTTTATCTCCGTCATTTTGCCAATCTCAGCCTTTCCAGTTCGAAGGAACGCCTACCTGCTTGCACGTCTGCTCACTGCAGCACGTTTCGTTGGCGTTAGAAGCCGGTGAAACAGTAGTGAGTTTTAGTATTGCGTATACGAGTGAACGCAAGCGCTGTGTGTTTGCGTTAGCTTTGCATGTTCCACACTGCGCGTGCACGGAGCCTGAAATTGCGGTCTTGGATGGCGCATGGCGATGAGGCGCATGCACAACGTAGGGCACGCAACTCTAACGCAAACGCACACCGCTTCTGTTTGCTTCTATGCGCAATACTAAAACTCTCCGGTAAGGTACAATCCCATACCGGCTGCAGCACTACGTTGAGAGTGTGAAGAGTGTTCTTTGCATTCGGAAATGACATTTCGCAAGCCACGATTTCGAGCACTTCCGCCGTGCCCGCTGAGCAGGAAAATTGGGGGACCCTCACTAGAGCGCTTCCCCTTTCCGCCGCAGGAGGGCGAGCGTCGAGCTGGAGACGCGAATAGTTAAATACTCTCTGGAGCCATAAAATAATTTAAATATTTTAAAGTCTACTTACCATTTTATAACTAACTGCCAGTTTTCAGGGCTTATAAAATATTATATATACATATGGTCACCAAACATTATCTATTAGTTAATTTTAGTACATGGCAGGTACTTCCAGGAAGGGTTTAATGAGCAACAACTCATTAAAAAGGACATCTGTGAACTCATGCTGCCCCAGAGAAAAGAGCAAAGAAAATGTAGGCAATGGGGTGATAATGCAGAAGTTCTCTCATTAAGGAAAAGGGGCTCACTCAACAAGTGTCGAGTCTCCTCCAATCAAAAAGTGTAAGGTTCCAAACAAACTCTCACCCTCAATGTCTTAACTGTCTCATGCAATAAGATATATTTTTGCAAAAGCATCAAAATGTCACCTGCCACCCCATAAACTCCTGTGACATCTGGTTTGCAACCTTTGCAGCTGCCACATACTTGCACTCAACCCTACACAATATGAATCATTTGATTCTAGGATCATGTCCAGAGTAAGGGGTGAGGGAGGTTGTGTCTTGGTATGTGTGGAACTCGCATGACTGCACAGGCCAGTGGCCTTTCTGTGGTTTTGGAACTCTCCCAAGTTCAGTAAATGTCATACAAGTATTTCTGCGACTACTTCACCACGATTTCAGAGTAACGAGAAGATATATTCCCTAAGTGGGTAACCAGATCTCAATCATAGCCTATTCTAAGCCGGGCCATTATTTTCAAACTCGAATCTGAGAGTTGTAAAGCAAAAAAGAAAAAGCTGACTCTTTGCACACAATCTAGTTGGTTAAAATAGCTAACTGGATAGTTGGTTCTGGTTCACCTTTGAAATAATATGCCAAAAACATTAAGACGAAACAGAGAAAAACAATAGGACATAGAAACAGGGTCCCTATCGTTTCGTAGAAACAAGTTTCGTGGACAGCTCTACATGAACACAACGTTTCATAAACACAGGGTTCGTCGACACAGTACATTTTGTGGAAGCTCGTTTCGTGGACACATTTGTCTCGACGTTTCGTCAACAGCATATTTTTTTTACAAAGCCACTACAAGGTAGTGTGTGATTCACTGAGGTGTGTTTACCCAAGCCTTAGGCACCCACCCCCCTCCCCCGTAAACCAGGCGAGACATAAAAAGTTTGTTGTGAAAGCAGCACGATTGTGTTCTGTCAATAAAACAAATGCAGAAAATCTTTCGATGAAACATTGCATGTCGACGAAACAATCTGCCGATGAAACGTCGTTTGACAAACTAATTTTCACCGATAGAAACAGAGTATGGTGTGTCTTGTTGGCCTTATCTGCTTTGCCCTAATTTTTTTGGCATATTATAATATTATACTTGGACAAGCATGGGCATGTGATTTCACATGCGCATCCACAGATGGACGGATAATGGCTCAAACTACTGAATGAAGTGGTGGGTTATGCAGTGCTCAGAGAGAAATGTCAATTGCTGAACACAATTCAATAGTAAATTCTCGTTTTAAAATGTGGTAAGAAACTACTCCGTGAAGTGCGAGTTTAGTACAGTCATGATCCATATCATATTGTCATGTTTTGTCAAGAATGGCATCGGCATGGGTTTTCACTCAAGTTAGTACCGTGCAACCGGGAGTTCACTGACACACTTTTCTAAAGCTTTCACTGATCTGGTAGTCTCCAAAAACTCGCTCCCCATACTTGTTTATGACTTCAGATGTCATATCGGGAAAGCCTTCCGTAAAACTTTAGGGTAGCATATATTTAGGGTGCCACGTTTTCGGTCTTTAATTTTTTTCGGAATTGGTAGGAAGTTTTTGTCATTTATTCTCATGAATATATATTCTGCACTTTCCAGCGTTAATATTACACTGAGAAAATTACTTGTTGATCTTTGGACACCTATGAGAAAAGTGTTTCATGAAAGCAAAATTTAACAACTTGGCACCACAGTTGACGCCCACAATTTCTTCATATCACACGCATTTGTGGCATCAAAAAGAACAAAATATATTAAAACCATTTGTTTCACTCCACCTAGCTGTACAACAGGCACAGTTACCATTATATATTCAGAAGTGTGAAAACATTCCCTCGACATTCAGACTCTCATGACTGGAAGGTCTATAATGTTCAGTGCTGCACCTAACGAACATGGACAGCTAGACAAGCGACATTTCTGAAAGTGATTTCATCAACTGCCTCTTCTAGAACATGGCCCATGTACTCATGAAACTCATTTTCAGAGGTCTTGAGGGTGTCACCCTCGCATAAAAGAAAGCAGAAGACAAGTTGGTACAAAGTGAAATCCTGCCAAAGCTTGAGTTCTAGTGTCGGGTTTAGAATATGCATGCTTTAAAACTAGAAAGAGTCCGAATCATCGCTGAAGGGCATCTCGTGAGGAAGGTTCTAAGCCAAAGTGCCATTTGTCAGCCAACCTCTGTCTCTATGCAACAAAGAACTGCTTGAGGATGACGCGTCGTGGCTCATCTGTCATATCAAGCATGGCATTTACTACAATCCCATAATCAAACACTCTGACATCCTACTTCAAGAGAACTGTCCTAAGATTAATCGCAAGTCGGGCATATAAAAAAAGAGAATTCTCCCAAACCAATAAAAGCAAGTAAAAGTGGCTGCCGAAATGAACAAAGGCTCTCAAGAAGCAGGCGCAAGGCTTTCAGATCTATAGAGTAATATAGTAAACGTAAAAAGTGGACACTTGGGGTTCCTTACGGCGGAGATAAGTGCTCCATGGAGTGATATGCTACGTAGCAGGTAACTCCATTACCTATAGTGCTGCCTCTACCAACCGAACGCTATATATATCGCTGCTGGGAAAAAAACTTATACTTTGAGATCTGGCTAATAATTTGTTCACCCAAAAACTTTTACTAATAAACGTAGTGTAATATTATTAATAGAAATATTGGAAGCACTTAAATTATTCCATGTTACATCATTAGTGTCGTCGTAACGGCAGCCCCAGCTTCCCGGACATCACTGTTTGGTTCGGGCATGTTGGGGCGCTCGGGGGTGTCTCTCTGCAACATTTTGGCATCGTTCCTCAGAAAATACTACATTAAAGTGCTTTTTATTTTCAGCGGTAAGGTTGTTTCATTTGACGAGTGCAGTGAAGACAAAGGCTGCCTTCATCTCCCCTGCACTCGTTGAACGAGTTCAAATGCGAAAGCCAAACGCCAAACGCCAGCAATCAACGGTATATGCGTTCGACGAGTACAGTGGAGCCAAAGGCAGCTAGCTTTAGGTCTGCTCACTAATCAGCCCAACCAGAGCTTGGCGTTCTGACGTCCCTGCACGCTCATGTCTCCTCCTCTCCCTCAGTTTCTTGGCGCATAACACAGTTTTTTTGTCTGTTGCATTGTATTTCGTTTATTTCTGTTAGTATGTATTTATTAGTTATCAACTGGCATGAGAAATATGGTAATCACTGTAGCGTGCTTTTAGGTGACTGCAGGATGTCCTACAGGCAACTATTACTGCTGGTTTGGTGCCCCAACGACGGCAAAACATGCAGGAAGCAAGGCAAATATTTTTTTTCATTTCCTACGTGACTCAAGGTACGTGACAAATGTGACTTTCATGGCTTCCTATTGTTTGTTTGATGACACCAACTGTAGACAATATGTATGATCTGTTGTTGCTATTGCAAGCAGAGTAAATATAATTAAGGCGAAAATCTTATATGTCTCATCATTCAGTCGACCTTCAAAGTCCTTGAACAAAAACACGTCGGCGACACGAAAGGCACCAAAACGTTTACGTGACCACTCAGGCGAATTAGAGGCAGTGAAATTAAGAAGGATGACAAAGCGAATTAAGAGGAATCAAAGTGAATTAAGAGAATGTCAAAAAAGAGAATGTGAAACAAAGTATATCATGTGTCTGTCTTTTAATGCATCGGCGCTTGGGCTTTTGCATTCAAGTCGTCTTAGGGGTGACATAAGAGCCCCTGTGAATTTTTTTGAACGTTTGTAGACATTTAGGCAAGAATTGCTTTGTCATTTCCTTTTTTTAATTGCACAATTCTTCATTTTGCAACACAAGGCTCTAATTATGCTTCAAGTATAGCAGGTCATATCCTTCAGTTGTATTAAGTACTACAGTGTGGTCATGCTTTTCTGTGTTGAAGTTTTGTCTTAAAACAGATTATCTTGTGCAAAACAGTTCATGTGGTCTTTTTTGTATACAAAAGAATGTACATATAAGAATGTAGATTGCAAGCCATGTCAGCTACTGAGTGGTCATAGCTGTGATGAGCTTGTAGTGATTTTTCAGTTATTGCTTAATTAAATGCAGGCACGCTAAGTGCATTTTCATGTACTCTCACATGTTGTGAATCAGTCATTTTGAAGACCATAAATTGGTTTTCGCTATCCTTTTGCCACATTCTTAGTCCTCTCTCATTTTTGTTAAAGACCTCAGGTTAGCAGTCGAACTGCACCGACTAAATTGTTTATCTACAGCGAAAGGCGGGCTGCCGCATCTGAGAGCTGGCCAGCATCGAGCTGCCTAAATAAACCCACAACCCAATTACAGTTAAGGCGCGTTCCCACCGGCGATGCGATCTAGTCGCGCGATAACTTTCATCGCAAAAGCGACCATCGCGGGCAAAAAGCGACGCGATTTGAGCAGTCGCTACTCGACCCGACTTTTCTGCGATGCGATCCAGTCGCGGAGCGTCTGAGCCAATCAACGGCGTTCGGAGCGATAGTTTTCGAGAAACGACTCGCCAACGAAGGCGTTGGACTCGCTCATCGCGCACGCCGGTGTGACCATCTAATTCTTTTTGCGATGCGATCTAGTCGCATTGCGCGACTGCTTCCATCGCCGGTGGGAATGCGCCTTTACTCTCCTTTTTTGATAATAAAGAAATATCCAGCGTTAGAACTTAGAAGCCACTTTTCCCTAAAACATTATGCGTCTTGATAAAAAAAATTTCAGCCTATCACCACAACACCCTTAAATTATCACGTAAGAATGTGCAAGCTTTCTGCTGCTTCTGGATGCAGGCATTGGTAGCTACACAACATGCTGCTTGGCTGACAATTTTGCCTACAATAAACCAGTTTTGGATCACTTCTTGTTGTTGCCATTATTTCCTGGTTTGGGGTACACAGTTTCTCCCAACAAGACACATGGACACTCATGTAGTTCTAGTGAAAGTCGACGAGATTCTTGTTTAGAACTGGGGCTGTGTTTTTCATTGAAAAATGAAAACGATAGTTGGAAAATACGGCCCCTGTAGTCATTTTTGGTAAATAGATAGTGTTTGTAAAAAAACAATGTTCTAAAAATAAATGTGACTGTGCTAAAAGGCCGTCATTAGCCTTAAAGAGTGACTTCAAAATAACTGAAAAGTACACAAGTATCTAAAAACATTAGAAAAAAAAGCTTGCAGGTGAAGCTAAGCAAACGCTGAAAATACGGAACCGAAACTAACGTTAATCGACATCGAAACTAATTTAGGGCCTCTGCCGACTGCTAGGTGTCCTACCTGTCCTTCCACTATCTGGGCCGCTGGGGCCTATGGAAGTGTCCACTCTTTACGTTTACTATATTACTACTCTATGGCACATCTCTACCGATACCATATTTATCCTGATCTTATTAAAATGCCATTCAGCACAAATAACTACCGTAAAATTCCGAGCAAGCGCCCCCCCTGCACGCAAGTCAAAATTACCTGCAAAGTAGGGGGGGCGCTATCCCGGAACGGCACCAAAATTCAAGATGGCGACGACAAAAGTTTTCCGCCAGAAAAAGAAAAAAAAAAGCGAAGTGCAGATTTAATATTTTATTTATCTCTGAGAACATAGACTTTATTAGGCCGAAGATTTGTCACTGCTATGTTAATCACTTTCAAAACCACGCCAGAGTCGGCCGCAAAAAAAAAAGTTTGCAGCATTCCGCGATGTTTCCCGAGTGCATGCCGTTGGCTATTTTGACAGCCTCTTCAGAAAGAAGGCGGTTGCTAATGGCTCATTCTGCACTTCCTTCGCGCTCCAGGTATTAAAAGAGCGCGTTGTCCACGTATTCACTGAACACCGGCGCGCCGTTACTTAGCTTTCGTCAACGTTACTAAAACACTCAGTTGGGAAACTCGCCGTCGAAACCTGGGCCGCTGGCGTCCACCGAGACCGAGCTAAATGCGACAACAGCGCCACTCTTTGTCATTTGTCTGTACTGTGGTCACCTTGAGCTTTTAGAAAGCCTTTTTTTGCGAAAAAACAAACGGAAAAGACTCTTTTTGTATGAAATTTATTAGAGTTTAGTACAAAATGGAGGGCGCGTGATGTTTCTAAAATCTTTAGTTTGCAAGGTATTGCGGTACAATTAATATTGTTTTCATACAACCATGAATCAGCGATGCTTTCAGGTGGCGCGTCCCAACCTAGGTGCATTTTAACTTCGGTAGCTAGACGCGGCGCGTCTGCCGGGGAGACGGGGGTGGCGCTCTTGTAACCTCTTCCACAGTATCTGTTCTGGCCCCAAAATGGCCGATTAAAGCCAAAATAGAAGTGACGTGCGGTTCCTCGAATGGCCGCTGCGGGAAAAGTGGTGGCGTTGTGTTCGTCATTAGCTCGATGCTGGAGGACAGATCGGAGACACTTTTTGAAGGCAGTCTCTATGGCAGTTTCCCAACTGAGTGTTTTAGTAACGAGGGCTTTCGTCGAATTTCGGCTTTCCCATAGTTTGACTGTAGCAAATTGTCAAAATTATTGTCCCATTCCCGTATCCGGTCGAGACGTACGTCTGGTGTGCGTCTTTCTCGTTTTCACAATCCCATTGGACGACCTCGATTATCTTTGCCACTGTGTAAGAACGTATAGAAGACCTGACATCCCCAAAACAAAGCGACAGTGGCGCGTAGTGACCGGGCTGATCAGGCTGCAAAGTAGGATTGGATTGGATTGGATTCTTGGACTGAACTTCGCAGGCCAGTGTTGCCTGGGCGCGGACAGAGCGGGGAGGGGGGCGCTTTCCCGGAACGGCGCGGAAATGTGAAATTAGAGGTGAAGTTGGGGGGGGGGGGCTCTTGCTCGGGTGGGGGCGCTTGCTCGGAATTTTACGGTAGATCAGTCTCCCTACCCCTCCTCCAGCTCTTTGGTGGGTATCTTATCATTTGATTTGGTAATCTCTCTGAGGTCTATGCTGTGATGAAGAGAAGCTCCAAATCATATCTCTTTTTATTTGCGGTTTCTGATGCTCTTCATTTCTGTGTATATTTCCGGAAAACAAAATTTGCAAGAGGTATTTGGAAGGCAATTCTTTGACTTTTTCTATAAATATTGAGCAAGCTGAACCCTCTATATATTCAGTTGGTACCATAAGCATGCAGCCTAAATATATGTAAATATATCCATCAAAAACAACTAGCCACAACCCTTTCTCTATGTCTATTGCCGAGATTAAAATACAGTTCGTCACTCCTAGAGAATGCTGTAGGCGTCGAGTCAAGATGTCACCCTAAATGTGCTTCTGGAAAACATGAACAAGCTTTCTATGATACATCGAAAGATGCAAATTCAATGGACCGTGCTAACTGCCAACCAACTAAGAATTAGCGAGAGGACTTCTATGAAGTGTATGTAATGTTGTGTCCCATTTCCTGTTGCGATTTGAGACATTAAATTCCCCCCCAAATTTGAACTAGGTGTGTTTATGACAAGCATAGCTATTGTATGCCAACCTTCAGATAACTGAACAAGAAAAGGCGAAGCACGTCTTGTAAGTCATAAGCAGGGAGCGAGACGACGTGGCCAATACTTACGTCCCAGTTGGGTTTTGGGATTGGAACTGCAGGCACTAGTCCCATTGTTAGCAGAACATCCACAAGGCTCGACCTTGCACTTGTCCACTGGCTGAGGAGCGGGTGGATGCGGTGCCCGCACAGGGAACGGTGGGTACAGGGAGCAGCCCATGCGCGACTTGTCGTTCAAGCTCGAGCTCAGGCTGCCAAGAAGAAAATTTCACGCCCTCAGCCAGGGAGCATCAAAAACGGTATTCGGAAATTAGCTATTATGCACTAGCGAAGTGCCCCAAAGGAACAGTTCAATGTGATGTGTACCTGGCTTGTCAGAATTTTCCTTTCATGAATGTCACTCCACAAAAACAAAGCTGATTAAGAATGACTGCATCACCCCTAGGCTTCACAGCAGTGTTTCCTTCTTGTGCCGAGATGTGTATGGCAGCAAATAATAAATAAAAACATTTATTAGAATTGCTTCACCAGTATGACAGCCTCAATTCACCTTTCACTAGTACCCACCGTGGATACTTTACCAAATGGGCTGGAAGGCAGAGGCACAAACCAGTTGCTGTCCTTACTTCATGAAGATGTGAGCTAAAGGATGTGAAAGTGGCTGGCAGTTCCAGGTTAATGTAGCTGTGCTGGTGGCAACAAAGAGAAGTAGGGGGACAAGAGGATGTTTTGTTGCAAGGACTTGCGCATCAACTAGACCCTTATCATCCCCAGCTTTCAGTCCCCACTTCCAAACAAGGGGTACAATTTAAACTTCTATTAAGGCCTGACTACACTAGCGGCAACGGCACTGCCGGTCAGCGCTGCCGGGCGGCACCGCCGTCCGGCGTCCAAACTCGAGGGGGCCACATTGGCCTCAGTTTTGCCGGCATTATAGTCACATAACAGCACTGGATCTTGTCGCACGCGCGCCTCCACCAGATTTCCCGCACTTTCGCTGTCTGCTCTTCGTTAGGTTCTTCTGTTTCGGCTCCCATCTTCCGCATAAATCAGCGTCGAAACCGCACTCGTTGCCTACAAGGCGGGTGTCGATGATGACCTGGTGATCAGCGTGAATGCTATCATCCTAGCCTGCTTGTTGCGCTCTTAAGGCAAGGAAGCGCATGTTCTGGTGCCGGCCGAGTTGGCACTACCGAATCATCGAGCGACAGGCCAGTGGTTTGCTGCCCCGGCTGCGCGCCAGAGGTGAAGGCTACTTTCGAGAATGAGTGATAGAATTGGTTGCGACAAGTGTCAACCATTTATACTGTCGCACAGTTTCGAAACACCTCTCCGTTGGGAAAGGCATTGGAGAAAATAGGGATCGCAAACGAAGCCACGCTAAGCTCCTTTGCAACGTGAAAGAAGCGTGGTAAAGCGGCTTGCGCGTTGCCATGACATCGGAACATCACTATCTACACCACCTCCCATTGGCTCCTTCCTTCTGCAGCAAGAAACAGCGAGCCCTCAACCGCGCGCGGACTGGTTGCTCGGATGGCGCCGGTCGGCAAGTCGCCGAAGGTGAAAACTGGTTCTGGGCGGCAGCTCGCGGCAGCCGACGGCACGCGGCAAGCCTCCGTGACGCTAGTGTGGCCGGGCCTTTACTCATAAAAAAATAGCATGACCTGAGCATTCCTTATAGCTTACATCCTGAAATAGAAAGTGGCGACTTGACTGAGGGAACCGCATATTTTTGTGGATGGTTTTATCAAGTGGAAATTTGTAAGGAAGTGCGTCTCTGCAAAAAAGTGTCAATAAAATCCACAAATAGTACGAAAATACAGTCAGCGCGCAGGCGAGCTGGTGGAAATTTAATAAACGTACATCAACAATG
Organism: Ixodes persulcatus; assembly: GCA_013358835.2. Classification (NCBI taxonomy): domain Eukaryota; kingdom Metazoa; phylum Arthropoda; class Arachnida; order Ixodida; family Ixodidae; genus Ixodes; species Ixodes persulcatus. Next base: position 3,025,851 of record JABSTQ010011052.1, read on the forward strand.
AATCATAAAAAAAATTTTACTAAACAAAAAAAAAACTTTAGTCAAGCAAACAAAAACTTGCTACCAGGTGAGGCACCAAGTCGAGCAGAACACTTTGGCCCATGATAAGTTAATGTGAACTAATCAGCAGCACGGCCATCTCTGGAGTTACGTAATTGATTGACATCAATGATTCTTTCCAAGCAGTGGAATAAGTAAAAGGGATTCAGGCATCTAGTATGCCCGAGCAAAGGAATGAGAAGTAATCTGGATCATCTGGGTATCTCCAGCAAGCAACTGAAATCCTAGCTACAAGGCGTCTATGCTGCAATAAGCCGCCATCAGAGCGTGGGCACTCAGGCTAGGATTTGAACCCGTCAACTAGAATCAGTAGTCCAGTCCTTTATTTCACAGTCACCAAAATGCGAAACCAAGTGCAGTCGGCTGTTTGGTAGAGAGCTGGGTGTGTGCAAAAAAGACATTCATTATATGAAATAAGGACTCGTTCCTAAATAGTGTCACCAGCAATATGGTACGCCAACTACTGTCACCAAAATGACCACCTTTTCTCCCGGAGGTGTGGGAGGGCAATTTCTTTGTAACGCATACCCTCGCTCATACCACCAAAAAGATACTATTTCTGGCAATAGCACTGCCTCCAAGAGACCCCCAACCATGGAGGTAGGAAGCTTCTGAAGGCGACATGAGGATCACCAGGTGAAGCCAGAAGTGTGGAGGGACACGCCCCCAGCGACGACAAAAACCAAGAGACGCTATGGACAAAAAGGAGGGCTGACCCCGAGGGTGACCAAACAGCTGTTGAGTCAGCTCTCAATCTTTTTCGTCCAATAGCGTCTCTTGGTTTTGGTCGTCACTGGGGCATGTCCCTCCACACTTCTGGCTTCACCTCTGGTGGGGCCCCGAAGGTGACCAAAACAGCTGTGGAGTCAGCTCTCCTTTTTGTCCAATACTGTCGACACCGGTTATAATCAAGTCAAAGGGAATCGGAAATCACTTCGCTATGTCCGCTATTTCGTTATAACCGACTTCGGTTATAACCAAGTGCAACAGGGAATGGGAAATCGTGATCGCTTCGCTGTAGCCGCTATTTCGTCATAACCGACTTCATTATGACCGGTCTCGACAGTAGCGGCTCTTGGTTTTGGTCGTCACGGGGGCATGTCCCTCCACACTTCTGGCTTCACCTTTGGTGATCCTCATGTCGCCTTCAGAAGCTTCCTACCTCCCTGCCCCCGAGGAAGGAAGTTGGAAGGCACTCACTGGTTCTCCTTGATGTGCCGCTCGAGTGCAATCGAGTCCTCCCCCGCAAAGTGGCACTTGTTGCACAGGTGCTTCCCGTGAACCTTGAGCACGTGCGTGTTGAGGCGCTCTGACCGGGCTGCCTTGTACTCGCAGAAAGGGCATGAAAAGGGCTTGATGTGCGTGTTGAGGTGCCGCCGTAGGCACCAGCCGTCCACACCGCGCCAGGGGCAGTAGGCGCAGGCAAACGTCTTGGCTGCTGCCGAGGCGGCGCTTCCGCCACTGGTCGCCGCCTTGGCTGCTCCACGCTTGCCCTTGGCTGCCCCCTCTTGGGCCGCACCCAGACAGCCCGGCACCTTGGCCACGTGGCCGTGACCGCCGCCACTGCCGCCGCACAACGTCGATGGCGAGTTGTGGAAGTTCCAGCTCTGTGCGCCTCCTTCACAGAGCATGCATGGCAGGTATATAGTTTGGCCAAATACCATGTAAGCCAATACTGGCAAATCCCGCGGATCGCGGGCGAAAAGTGATCGCAGCGCCCCTGGCGAGCTTGAAGTCTCCGCTAGTAGACAAATTCTCCACAACGCATTGGTTTTGTCTATCTCCGTGCGAGGTGACCAATGAAAAAAAATTGTCACGGGTATTCGCTGCTTTGAATGTTAAAAAGTAGGTTCCACCTCACGAGTCAAGGACATTTTCTTCACGTGGGAAAGATGTTACAGCTTGTAGGGTGCAATTTTCGGGCTCTCCTGAAGAAAACACTCTGTCAGAACTTACATAAGCCAGGCGAAACACGAATGTACCTTCGCCCTGTTTCTTTGAAAATGGCAATGTACTAAAATTTCAGATCATATCTATGTTTCAACTTTACTGTTCATATCAATCAATTCGTTTTGTTGTTTCAATTTAAATTTCTCATTAATGTATTGCTTAAAACCATTTTATCGAATAGGCAAGCTGGCTAATCCCGATCGCCTCCGGATGAAGAAGCAGAAGGCAATTACGAACCACGTACGTTACTGCGATGTCAGTATGCTCTGGAAGAAGACGATTGTGCACATGCAAATCTGACACTATTACTGAAACTAATAAAAGCGGAGTTACAAAAAAGAACACCCGATGGACGGTCGTGCACCTCCTTCCATTTTTCAAAGTCTACTGTCTTTTCATGTTTGAGGCGACGCTATGCCGCGGTCTTTCTTCCTCCTGCGTTTATATTTTTTCTTTGCTTTTTTTCTTTTGTTTGCTTGACGTTCGAACCATCGCGTATTTTGCTTTGCCTTGTTTGGCTTAGTTTTTACTTTCTTTTGTTCGCTTCCTCACTTACTACCACCGGTCCGTCTGCTATGCTATGCCCGGACATTTGGAGGGCCGTCTGCAACTTCGTTGTTGTTGTTGTTGTTGTTGTTGTTGTTGTTGTTGTTGTTGTTTTTCCACTGTTGTTTGTGATAACCTCCTATGTTCGCCTTCGATTGAGTTTCTGATCCGAAATCTTCATATGTACTTTTTGATACTTAATAAATATATTAAGAAGTGTAAGCTCGTTATACATTTCTATTCGGATTTTATTTGAGTACGCGGTCACATCTGCTATGGGTCATCTTCGGTTGATCAACCGGCCGCCTTCGGGCATACACCAGCACATATTCGGAGATGGCAGGCATTCCATGTGCCTGCCATCTCCACTGCAAAAACAAGTTTTTGTGATGTGGTGGAAAATCCTTCTTTCGCTTCCCGAAGACCGAACAAACGTGAGTAATTAAGTTACTTCAAATTAAACTGGAAGAGCTATCCAAGTCTGGCTTCAAAATCGCCACTGACGCCTCAACAGACGAATATTTCACCAAACAAGAGTTCAGCTGAAAACATACTTGAGGCCGCTGATCGAGACTCAAAACAAATTCACGGTGTGCAAGGATTGCCTGGACATGTACGCCAACAAGTACTGGAATGTATGTTTGAACTGCTGCGCCAAGCGAGCAAACAAACAACCTACCAAAGTCACTGGGAAAAGAAATGCGAAAGTAAAGACAGGTTACACACTGCTAGCACGAAGCAGATTGCAGCGTTCGACCCCATCTTTTCTGCAAAGTTCGGAAAGTGTTTGCACGGTAATTTTTCTTGTTACTTTTTGTTTTTGTTATGCTGCAGAGGCTGGTGCGCTTGCTCTGGTAATTTTAACATATTGTTTGCACACGTTTTAATAATCACCTATTCAGGTAAGGAATTGTGACAACGCAGTTTGTAACAGATAAACAGTAACTTCTTACGACATAGTTCGAGTAGCTAAACGCCTTTTTTCCACTTCCCAGATGCGCTTCAAACGCGTGTGATCCCCCTGAGTGGCGTTTGAGACCTCTAATTAAACTGCTCTATCTTTGTTTATGCGCGCGTTGTTATTTGTTTGTCGTTGCAGTTGCGATCAGTGGATTCTGTTTTGCGAACGGACTGACAGCTGTTGGGGTGAAGAAACGGGGCTCGCAAAGCTTGAGGACGACGCAGAGCCTATACTTTTCCATTGCGTCGTCTGCTTCCGTAGACTCCGAGTCCGCTAGAGGCGCCACTGTCACGTTTGCCGCCGCCCCCATAGGTTTTCGGAGGAGTTTCCAGTATTGGCGAAGCTATATCGTATTTGGTTTGGCTGTCCCACACCCTGCAATATGAAGTCTAAGGGACTCTCGTGTCCAGTGTATTGCACAATGTGCAAGTATACTCGTCTTCTCTGTTTAGGCACCTATGGCAGCCAAACGCCTCTTAGATAAAGAGGCCCATGCTTCATCTTTTGTCATCTACCAAGTATCCCTAGTTATTATGTTAACAAAATTCTTTTTTTGCAATTACAGATTTACTAGAAGTTTGATGGTGTGAAATGAATGCTATGGAAGCTAACTCCAGCACTCGCTCAGCAGCTTGAAACAACTGTGCAACAGTTTTCTACACTGTTTTCTGCCTAATTGTTTTAAGTATAAGAGAAAATGTGTATGATTTTAAGAAATCCCACGCGACTACCCGCTGGTGAACTGCAATGTAAATTCCCTCGGTCATATAGGACATTTTTATATTTCGCACACTTTTTTTAAAGATAAAAAACTTGCACACAAAGGCTACCTTGATGGAGATGACATGATTGGATGTTTCTCTGCATGCTCTACAACTTCCATATTGGAGGGTTTGCACACAGATTAGTCAGCACATCACAAAACATATCTCGACTTGCTCAATTCGCCGAGAAACTGAGGGAGAGGAGGAGACAAGACGTCACAACATCGGGCACCGGTTGGAATGATTAGTGGGTAGAAGTAAAGCTAGCTGCCTTTGTCTCCACTACACTCATCGAACGCGTTAGAACGTGGAACGCAGGCGTCCGGCATTTGGATCTCGCATTCGAACGCATTCGACGAGTGCAGTGGAAACAGAGGCAGCTAGCTTTAGGTCTACTCACAATCATTCGACCCAAAGCTCGGCGTTCTGATGTTTCCACGCGCACTCGTCTCCTCCTCTCCCTCAGTTTGTCAGGGCGCATAGGACTGCACAAACAATACTGCATTTGTTCGACACACATAGTGTGCACCAGCTTTTTACAAGTCTTTGCATATGTTAGCTGAAGCACCCCGTACAATATAGTGTTTTTCAATTTTCATGTTTTCAAGTAACATTCTTAAGCATGGGAACTCACTCAAATGACTGAAAAATTGAAGGGTCTTTGGGCTTTCACAAGTTACCACAAGAGCTGAAACAAACATCAACCAACCATTTCCTCTAAATGAGAACGAAAAATTTGGGTTCAACACCCCAATGCTAACACATGCAAGTCGTAAAAACAGGTACAACAGAATAGTAAAGATTTCCCCGGTTCCAGTCAATTCTACAGACGAAGAAAAGTCATGCCGCATCAGCCAGTCCCACGCCTGTCGCCCTACCTGCAGAACAGCCATTGGTTCCCGGGAGGACGCCGGAGCAGTCGGCCGCCCCGCAGCTCCCTGTAGGCAGTCGAGGCACCCCGACGTTGGAGTGTGCCAGCGCCCACTGGCCGTTCTGGCCAGTGGAAGGCCCATGCGACGACACGACGGGCGACGCGTGCGAGGAGCCAGTCCTAGGCGGGTGGCGCCGAATCAGGCCAATGTCGTACGGATGGTTCTTGTGGATGCGCAGAAAGTGCTTCTTGACGTGGTCGGCCCGATTGAACAGCTTGAAGCAGACGTAGCAGTGGAAAGGCTTGTCGTCCTTGTGGATGTTTTCGTGTCGGTGGTACAAGTCCCTGCGGTCCGTCGCGTACGGGCAACGTGGACACACATAGCGCTTCTCGGCGACGGACCCCGGCGTGGCCGGTGCTGCCACCAGGCCACTGCCGTTGGACGCCTCTGCAAGGTTCTTTAGGTTCTGCAGGATTCCCAAGATCTCGTCGAGCAGAGGTTGGTCGCGCCAGAGCGAAGCCGGCGCGTTCTGGATGCCGTGCACCTTGCCCAGGTGCAAACGCACGCAGCGCGACCAGGCGCTGCTGTATGGGCATTCTGGGCACTGGAACACCTGCTGTATGAACAGAGAGCAAAATGAATGGTCAAAGGCACACTTGCTCGGACTTGGCACTTTAGAAAGACAATCATATAACACATTTCCTCTTCGCCCGACAGAGAGCTCGAATTCACTCGCTGCTGCTGGTTTCGATGCAAAGATCAAGTCATACATATACCACAAGGAAAAAGAAGTTCAATGTTAAATCACTGAAGAGCTAACAAGGCATTTATGCCTGCCTAGATGTGTACAGAAACAACTTTCAATGACCCAAGCATAAAAAAAAAATATCTGCAGCTCTAAATCGAGTTTCATTTTGCATGAGAACCGTCTGCTGAGAACCGATTGCTCAGGGCTGCCGGCTCTCTTTTCATCAGTCACCTCCAACAAGAACATAAAACTCGTAATACTGAAGAGGTGATGAGCAACCTGAGACACATTTCCATTGATAAAAAAATACTAATAGAATCCATAAAACACAAGCTTTATGAAATCAAAACAGCAAAATTAAACTGAGTTAAAGGAACCCTAAGTGTGTAGTCACAGGCAGTGAAGCAACCCTCGTGGTTCTCCCGAGTCCCTAGTGTCGCATTCCTCTGTGGTGGTAGTACTGTGATTTGGGTTGACTTTGTTTTTCTCAGTCAATACATGACTCTGTAGCAATTACATTAAGGGTGGTATCTAAGACACCACATTCTAGAACTTTGTACAAAAAAAAAAAAGATCCGAGGACACATAAGCACTTCTTATGAGTTGTAAATGTGAAAGCATGAATGTCGTTCTTCCGCTCCCTTAGTTCGTCTACGACGTAGTGGCGTGGACGGCAACGTTACGCTACTGCCGAGGTAGTGGCCGACGACCGAGTGCGCGCTCTCGTGAAGTGGCCGCGCCGCGCTGAGCTCAGTCGTGCGTTGCATGAGTGTGCGCTTTGAGCCCGCAAGAATATACGGAGAATCCTGGGGAATCAATCAGCATAGCGGCACAGCTGCCAGCAGGCAAGAAAACGAGGGCAATCCGGTCACAGGGGAGAGTAAGAAAGTATTTCCCTTTCCTTTTCAAACTTTTGAAGAAGAAAAAAAAAACGCCCTCTTGCTACCAAAGCTAAGCTATGTCTTTTATATTTGTGTGAGCTTTCGTATGTTCACCACGTGACTGCGATATGACAGCGTCTTTCATGAAAATTAGTAAACAAATCAACAGCACCAAAACCTCCCAAGGGCACCTTTGAATTTAAAAGTTGAGGCACGCTTTGGCCTCTCACCAGGCCCTGCCCGGGCCGGGCCTGATCAGGCAGGCATCCCATTGGGCCGGGTCTGGGCCGGGCCTGATCAAGAAGGCATCCCATCGGGCTGAGTCCAAGTCGGGTAAGACTAAGAGTCAGCGGGCCCGGGCCGGTCCGGGCCCAAAAAAGTAGGCCCGTGCAGTGCTCGAGTTCATTTAATAACAAGATGGTCACTAATGCCGGGAAAGTACCTACCTATAGACCGACACGCTGTTTACAAACAAACCCGCGTTTGCCCACACCAGGTGTGGGCACTGCGCGTGCGCAGAAACCGAATTCGCGTGAAGCGAAGCGTCTGCGCATGCGTAGTGCCGTTGTCAGCGCCACCGCAGCTGCGTGACGTCAGGGCCGCATGTTGGTCTATATGACATTACTGATAAGGGCTGGCTCTTGTGTTAGGCACAGGTCCAGCACATTGCCACAGTTTTTGGTAGTTCTGGTTGGTTGAGTGATAACGTTGGAAAGATTAAAGTCAAAACACAGGTCAACGAAAGCATTGGAAAAGGCACTGCCGGAGAAGAGGGCAGTCCAATCAATATCTGGGCAATTCAAGTCTTCAAGAAGAACAAGGGTGACATCAAGATAAAGGGTTGTAAGCTGAAAGACGCATTTATGAAGCTCAGTGATGAAGTCACTACCAATACCTGGCGACCTGTAGCTTACGCCCAGTATAATACTTGGCTTAGAAGTGAGGCATACCCAGACGATCTCCAGGCTTGTTTCTACCGAGATAAGCCTAGATGGGATACGGTTATTGACAGCTAAAAGAACACCTCCCTGTCTCCTTCCGGTCAGTACGGTAAATATAGAAACAAAAATTTGAAGGAAACAATTCCGAGTCAGCGATATCAGGGTTTAGCCCTATTTCAGTCAGAAAAACAAAGTCCGCGTAGCATGCTTCAATCAGAGAATGCACATCTGCCTTTTCAGGTATAAAACTTTGAATGTTTGTGAACAGTACAAAATGCTCAACGGACACTTCACAGATGCGTCTGGCTCTGGATGGCAGAACTCAATGAGGGTCTGGCGGGAAAGGGAAGTGGCAGGCACAGCTGTTTTTTTTTCTCAAACCAAACATTGTACAGTATCAAATATAAAGCACCTGTCATCCATTAACAGCTTGTTGTGACGAAGTTTGAAGGGCAAACCTTTAGATTGGGCAAATTCCAGCAGTTTGCGGTGTGCGAGTCGGACAGATACCAGGAAACTCTCAGTTATAGCTAGGGTTCCGCGTTTTCGGTTTCTATTTTTACAAAATTCGGCATACTTTTTTCTGTGTTTTTTTTAAATCTATTTTTCGGTTTTTTTCGGCGTATATTTATGCCCACAAAGGTTTATCGGCTTTTTTCGGTGAATATAAAATAAACACATAAGGACACTGGATCAGATGATCCTTATAGCTCTGATATTTGTGATCACTCAAAGGATAACGGCACAGATACATTAAAGAAAAAAAAGGGGACACTTTATTTGGCAAATGTGTGCAACTGTAAACGGAATAAATAAGAAAAAAAAAACACAGCAGTACAAACAAGTCAGATATGAAGCCTATGCCCAAAAAACATGCAACTTCACCTTCTGTACACCAGGATTACGTGCTCTTATTATAGTACACACACATGTACTTTCCCAGGTTCCCCTCCTTGATCCGCACTCTTTCTTTCCTGTTAATATGACCCTGAGCTTCGAGAATGCCCTCTCAACGCTAACACTGGACACTGGCAGGCTGAGGAGATGAAGCGCTGCCTGAGCCAAAATCGGCCAATCAACCAATTGTGACCGCCGAAAGAGACACGGTGCGACGTTTTGAAGCACAACACAACATGCAGAGCTTGCATCAAGTTAGTCTTTCTTACAACGAGTTTGAAAACACGCTCGTACATGGCGAAGTCATGGGTCATTTCGGACTTCACGTTCCGATCGATGATGCGCACATTAAAGGGACACGGACACCCTCCAAAAATTTTTTTTCCTTTTCTGTCAGGCGATTCATTATGGTGTCGGAATACTACCCAATTAATATTTTGCTACAGAGTCACGTATTTTTTAAATAAAGCCAAAAAACGCAACTGTTCGAAAGTGAAACCGAAACGGAGAAGTGGAGAGGATAGTGAGACTGGCGGAAGTCACGTGGCTACACCCGACCGTGCGGTTTTTTTTTCTTTTTTTCTCTGCATGTAGCAGACGAAATGCGTTCACTCGCCGTGCGATTCCTTTGCAGTTATGTTTGTTCCGCTCGCTGTTCTGTACTTCAAGATGAGTTGTTTTGTACATTTAAGTGTTGGCAATTAGTAGTGAGTGCCCGAGTGCCGTAGTGTGGTGAATTCCCGTGATCGGCTCCGAAAAGAATACTCCCAAGATGTTGCGTCAAGAGTTGCCTCACATGTCCTGCATCTGAAGGTGGCATTGAGCGGCAGAGTGCACAAGTTTCCGAAAGATCAACGGGTCGGGATCAATGGCTGGCTGCAATTCCTGTAAAACAGTTACGCGAAGCTCAGAAAGCGGATGCTACCCGATTCATATGCTCCTTGCATTTTGTGGAAAGTGACTACATTGAGTTCGCAGATGTCAAAAATGAAATCCCATAACATTTAGTTCAGCGACGTATCGTCCACAACAATTGTTTTTTTCAGTGATAACTGTTAAAAAAAAGAACTGTAAACATCGCAAAATGCTTGACCAAAAAAAAACCAAAAAACAAATGGTACACCCACACCAGGGATCGAACCCGTGCCCGCTGCGTGTAAATCGGATGTCTTTCCACTGAGCTACTGAAGGAACTCTTCCATGCGTACTAATGGAGCTGGTAAACTGTATGTCGGTAGTTTGCTGCCGATTTCCCTTCATTACATGCACTCCCGGCTTGAAGTCGGGCAGCACCATGCACAGGCCAAATTCGCACCTCGTAAAGAAACCATACGCGTTCGTATTTAACTCGAAGTACGCACTTCGTGCTTGACGTTTGAGCGAGCGATGTCTTCAGCAACGGGAAGGGACGACGGCTCGGCGACGTCTTCGTGCAATTGGCCTGCTGGTCGGGCGTGTCGTACGGGATGAATATCAGTTCTTTTGATCGGTCCAAAATTTCTCTTTCGAAGGAAGACAGAATTCGCCGATACCGTGAACGACAGTTCTGAAGTAGAGGTCCAACGCCCGTCGTCCGCTGCCATCCGCTAGTCCCACGATACGCGAAACGACGCCATGTTGAGAATTTTCAGTGAACGCACAAAATGCTTCCGGTTGTCTGTGCTACCTTTTTTTTTTCAATCAACGTATTTGCAGCTTTTTGGAAGCCACAAAAAATGGGTTTCATATTTTTTTCTATTTTTAATATTGACTGTGTGCCTTCAATGACCCACGACTTTGATTAAATTTGGTGGTCGCTTCGAAACCTTAGAAAACGGTCCGTGACCACGGAAAAGAGAGTGAGCGCGACTCAAACCGGCCAGTTCTCGATCGGCGGTTTTCGGGCGGAAAGAAACCGAATTTCGAGCCGCAAATTCTGTTCTGGGTAGTTGGGCTCTCATATGTCACGTACAACTAAAAACCTCGGCGAGCATAAATACCCTGTCAGTGTCCCTTTAAACCATAACGTCGTGATGGCACCCGTGTATCCCATACATTTGGACATGTCTCGATAAACACTGTCATTCCACTTTTTCGCCACGGCTCTGCAGTACGACTGGAAGGTCAAAGTGACCTTTTCCGGTTAAAACTGAATTTTAGAAAATGGATTCGATGAACTTTTATCGGTTTGTATCGGTTTGAATTGAAAATGCCGAACCTAAAAACTGACCTTTTTCGGTTAAAACCGAATTTCAGAAAATGAATTCGGCGTACTTTTATTGTTTTTTGTCGGTTTAAACCGAAAACTCCGAACCCTAGTTATAGCAAAAGGCAAGGTTTTTTAGCTTGTATGCTGATGACGTAATACTTCCTTTTAATGAGCGGAACTTAATAATTGGGTGACACTTTCGTTCATTGTAAGAGCCCAAACGATGCACTCTTTATTCAATTCTAATTGAGTTAACATGAATGCAGAGTTTGTTGCAGTTCAACGACCAAACTTTCCGATTTACTCCAAGTTTCATTATCTTTATAAGGGAGACTGAAAAATAACAGGTTTGATCGACAAGACCTGCCGTAGCTTCGTGTCATCGCAATGCGTTTTTAGATTAAATAGATCTCGTAGAGCGGCCGAAAACTGAGGCACTTCACCTGCGCCAGTGCCCCTGTCCTTTAACTTTATTGAAGCTACGCTGATATTCAACTGAGTGTTATGTACTACAACCATTAGAAGAGTCTCATCGGTGTGTTTTAGTCTTTCTCTTAGTTTGTTAGTTAGCAGAGCATTTTGTTTGGAAACTGCTCACCTCAGTATTTTTGTATACTGATGTCATACCTATTTAAAGTCCCTTTAGACATTATTTGATCTCTTTCTAGCGTAACTGGCGTGTTTTGAATAAAGGTGTCAGCAAGCATTCAGGGCTTGCCCTGAAACCACATTGTCTAAAAAGAAAATGCACTATATGCTCCCACAAGAGTATGCATGTTGAGTTTGAGTGGACCAAAGAGCATTTAGTCATGTGGGGTAAATAACTTTGAATTTTCACTTCAGAAAGCCACACATGTCCGTGCTTCCTATTAAACTTTAAAGGTGGACTATACTCTGTGTCATTTATTCTGTGCTACATTGTCAAAGCTAGCGTAGCTTACACTGTGCAACAGTCCCGCACTGCTGCGACAGCACGTTGCTTTGTTTTTTGCGCCTCATTTGCATGCGCTTGTGCAACTAGCTTTGATAGAGTTGGAGCACTGTGGAAGCTAGACTAGCTTTGACAACGCAGCACAAAAGAGTTGATGCCGAGTATAGTGCAAGTCATTTTTCTGAGGTCTCTGTAGAGGCCTTCCTTTCCACAGTACAGGAACATACTAAATCAATCTTGTTCCTGTTGCTTAGATGCTCTAAACTGGTGTACTGCAATAGAATATGAACTTTCATGCATTACTTTGGAAGAAAAACTTTGCCCAAGGAGCATGATAGTACAGCTCATGGAGATTGCAGTACAGGACTTAAAACTAAATCAATTACCAAGGATCAAAGAGCAGCAGTACGCTATGTGGAGATGTCAATGGCTCTAAAACAATTGAAGATATTGCTAATTGTGAAGCACCACTCATGTCTAGGACCCAAATTGGCAATGCTACAGTTAGCTTTCACTGCCATGATTTGGTCCAAGCATGACAGAAAGAACTGCCGTGTTCATTTTACATTGTAGAAACGGAACTTTTTGAGGCAAGCCATAGGTATGTGGGATTAGCAATAGTTTAACATTTTGTAGACCCTGAGATGGGGAACAATCTCAGGGTCTACAAGATGTTGATTCATTACCAGCTCACCTGCACTCTATCACTGCTAACAGTTTTAGAAGACTTGTAAGATTCAAGCTTACAGAGGCACTCACAGTGCTAGACCGAATGAGAAATTGTCCCTTTTTAGCTTTCGAGATCAGACAGTACAAACAAAGCTTAATTCTGGCTAAAAACTGTCATTTAAATACATTGCTGACACACTTCAAAATATCACATCTCGAAGACTTTTCATGGTTCATTTAAGAGAGCCAGCTGCAGGTTAGGATTTTGTGGCATATGGTCAGGGCCTCACCCGTGCATGATGATGATGCTGCTGCTGCTGCTGCTGCTGCTGCTGCTGCTGCGGTTGATGGGCCTTCTTGGCACAGTCCTCTGGTGCAGGCATGGCCCCAGGTGGTGCCAGGGGGGGAAACAGGGGGTATGGCGGCAGGAAGTGGGAGGCCGAGTTGCGACTGGCCTGCAGCAGGGCGCTGACGTGCTTGCCAACATTCTGGTTTGTGTAGATGCCTTCCAGGCAGCTGAAGGCCGCATTCAGAGTGCCCTTGTCCATGCTGGGTCATTGTCGTCCATGGCTCGACTCATAGTCCTGGGAAGTTAAAGTGCAGAGTTTCACTCTCTCGGCTGCATTGGCCGTTGGCTCCCAAAAAGCGCCCTGGTGCACACAGGGTGCACTGTGACATTCCGCTGATCCAAAGCCTGGTAAACCAAATTTCTATTTGATTAAATTATTTTTGCAGGAAATTATCATGCTTATTGTTCTTTTATTTTGGACTCAATTAATTCAATGCATTATTATGTCAGTGATACAAGCAGACAATGAAAGTGTTTGGATAAGTAGGACATAACTGCATAAATCTACGATGACAGAGATACTTTTTCTAACAGCCACAATATCCTAGCCTATGCTGCACTCAAAGAGCAGGTACCATAGAAAGCTGTAAAGGTTCATGAGCCCTATTTAAGCACTGCAGCAGTGCCCTTGGAGAAAAGCTTTGAGAAAGGGAGACAGTGAGGGCATCTCTGCTTGCCATACGTCTTCAGTGGTCCAGCCGTATTCTAAAGATTTTGTAATCACTGCCTCAAACTATTTTTCTACGACACTCATATTCCAATAATTAAAATATAAAATTAACCAGTACCTCAAAGAATTGGCATGTTTAATGTTGTAAATCAACAAAAATGCAAGTATGTATTGCCTAAAACAAAAACTTTGAAATTTTAAAATTGAGAGAAGTCTACATTACTTCTTCTACAATAATTTCTAAACAAAATGTTCATGCCTTGAGCTTGAAGGATGAGTTAACGCCTATGAGTGGGTAAACTATATACTGTTTCTAGATCTGAACATACTCCACTGGCTGATACTCCCACTGTAGTCAAACCAGAAATGCCCCCCCCCCCCCCCCACACACACACACACAATGCACAGACATGAGTTTGCTTACTTACTTCCTCCCTCTCCCCCCCCCCCTTTTTTTTTTTTTTTTTGTCCTTTACACACTTTACCATGGCCAGAGAATCCATTAGAGAAAAAAAACATACAAATGGGAAGAAAGACGCCAGTCAAAACCCACATCGTGAAGGTAAAAAAAGAGACCCCAGAATGAGGAAGACTTTCTCTTTCCTTCTTTATCAGCCGGGTTATGGCAACCCCTCCGGTAAGAACTATCATTTCTTCCAAAGCTTCCTCTTGCATGGCTCTCCGGTGGCAACAAATACAAGCGAGAGAAGCGAGGGCAGCAAAGCGAAGGCAAGCTCAAATGGAAGTGGGTGGAACCACCCGGCCAGAGAACGTCCGAGCTCGAAAAACTAGTGACGAGAGGATTTTCTTTTTCTCCTCTTCTTTGAGCTTCTTTCCACTGCAATTCCCTCCTCCTCCTCCTCCTCCTCCTCCCCCCCCCCTCCCCCCAGCCTTTGCCCCAGCCGCCGCTCATTTCCCTCCCCCTCGGTGCGACGCTCTCGCGAGCTAGGCTTCATTTCTGTATTTGTATTTCATTTCACCCCACCCACTCTGGTCGCTTCCGCCCCCCCCCCCCCTTTCCTCCTCATCCTCCTCCCCACCCCTCCCGACTGCGCTGCGCTGCCATTCAGTGGCGGCCGCCATCTTGGTCGCGCTGGGCGAGGCCCGGCAGACATCGACGCCAGAAGCTGCCTCGGAAGGGAAGGCTCGCTAACAAATTACGCGCAACGTCTCCCATCTTTTGCATGGTGGTTCGCAGCTTCCTTCGTGGAAAAATGAATATTACAGAGGCCATCCGAAGGCGTGGAGCACGAAAGGCAATTAAATTACACATGGATTGATAGTTTAATTGTACCGATAATCAGCATTAATACCTATTTCTCTGTCGCTGCCGCGCACCATAGCCAAAAGAGCAGCGTCACGACAAACGCTGCCCCATTGATTCCTCAACGACAATAAAAAAACGCGTTATGACTTTTACTATCTGCGAACGTCTCATGTCTGTTTGTGCGTGTGTGAAGCATTAGCGCGTACTGAGGAATTCGGTATCCAGGGCCAGGGTGCAGATGACATCCCGAGGTCAACTTTCATAATGGCGAGCGAGTAACCCTCGAAATTTAATCGCATTTGTGAAATGCAACAAATGGCCCTGGGAGCTAATAGGCTCGAATATACTATATTACTTGTTTAATAAGATGATAATTTGTATTCATCGCATCAAACGGGACTTCTGATACAAATGAAAACGGTAAATACTCGACAGTAAACGTTTTTCATCTTCATTTTATTTCTGCGAGTGGCAGTTCCACCCTCCGCCTATCCCCTGGGGACGCCAGCAAACTTTGTTTAGCGTATCTCTCGTCTCTCCGGTTCGTTCTTTCTTTTTCTCTATCTCTCTCGCACAAACACAAACACTTCCGCTTGACGTGCGAACATAGCCCCAATCCCAGAGCTACCTTGATCAGCCAACAATCGCCTAAAGCAAGGAGGCCGTCACGGCATTTGGTACCACTTGATTTATTCTAGGCCAAATCGTCGAAAGCCAACTCGTCGACGGCCAAATCGTCGGCGGCCCACTCATCGAATAGGCCCATTCGTCATAAGGCAACTCGTCGAAGAGACCAACTGATCACCGGTTTTTCTTTTTTTCTTTTTTTTTTAGGCCAAATATATAATTTGTCCTTAAATTTTAAAGCAAATACTGCCCTATAATAATTCCTGTTTTGCCTTTTATGTGGAAAGGCCGGTTCACACATACAGTGGAGCGCTAAGTTAGCGCCTCATGAGCGCTTCAGCAACGCTCGGTTAGCGCTTCAGCAGCGCAGTGTAAGCGCTCTCACGCTCCTTGTGCCGTGCTTGCTGCTGCTGCGGAACAGCGCGTGCACGGCGATTCTTTTGTCGTTTTTTCTTTGGTGGTGAAAGAAGAAGTAAAAGAGCCGCTCTCCAAGCAAAGGGTCGGGCAGACGATCCAGAGTCATGGACTTTGAGCGACTAATTGATTAGGTACGACCTCATCGCTTTCTATTCGACACGCGTGACCCTGGTTTCAAAGACACGTAGTTTTAAAGACACATAATCACCTTCGAAAGAGCTCTGTGCCTCGGTCCCTCAGCCTGGGAACAAGGTTCGCCGGGTACCCATCGGTATCTCGGAGGCGAAAGATTTCGCGCACCCAGGAGGCTCTTCTAGGCGTCCAAACATATATGCACTAATTGCGCATGTAAGAGCATTTGTCGTGTTTCTATTTCAGCGTCCCACATGTCCGTCATGATGCTGCTGATGCTCACACAACCACATGAACCGGAACCGCAGTGCACGCGCTAATCCGTAGCAGTAACCGCCATACAAGAAGCGCTAACAAGGCGCTACTTTCAAGGGCTAGGAAGCGCCACATGAGCCTTCTTTCGAGCGCTCACGTGGCGCTGACTTAGCGCTCGGCTGTATGTGTGAACAGGCCTTTACTCTTTCGTAAAAAATTTTATACAATACCAACGCGCTCCTTAAAAAACTGACCTCCAGTCTGCTCTTTCTTGTCGAAGGTAACAACTTGCCGCTTTCGCAACTTTCACGGTGCAGTGGGGCACGGTCACTACGTCGCTCGTGTATCACTGGGGCGCGTGTTAACCTGCCCGGCCCACCAGTTGACTCCGCTTCGCGGCAACAGTCTGCGGCAGCTCATTACAAAAAAAAAAAAAGTAATAAAGAAAGGGAACAAAAGGACCATCATGAGATGACACATTTTTCAACTTGTCTAAAGGTTGTCTCCTGTCTTTGCTCTCTTGTAACTTTTCTTTCAATCTTGTAACTTGACAAGGACGCTGTTCCTAGTCCAAACACAAATAAAAATTTAGGTAAAAAGATAAAAACGAACCACGAACTTTTACCTCGGACCGTCATTCAACCCATTCGACGAATCGCCCTTCGACCGATTGCCCCTTTCGACAAGCTGCCCTAATACGAATTGCCCTATTCGACGAATGGGCCGTCGACGAGTTGGGAATCGACGAGTTGGCCGGACCCCCTGATTTACATACCCCCGACCCCCGAAGCCCTTTAAAAATTGTCATACCCCATCCAGTACTATCAGTCCGGGGGAAGCCACTATCAATCCGGGGAAAGCCAAGGACGCCAGCGTCTTTGGCTTTCCCAGTACTATACACAACTTCGGAGTCCGAGTACAAGAGTTAACCAACCTCTAAAAAAAAAAAAAAAAAAAAAAACAAGATAAACAATTTGCGTAATTTTATGTGAAAACGCGCTTTCGTCTTTCGAGACACCATTTGTTCAGTTCTCTGAGTGAAGTAATGGCGGCTATAAGACCGATACAAATAAGTGCGTGATAACTTATAAGCTGAATGTGCTAAATAGTTCGTAAGCGAGAGTAAAACAACTATTACGTGGCCACGTTATCTAATATTCGTCGCCATTTCCGAAAATAACTGATGCACCCCTGATTACCAATGGAAAAATGCATGTCAATTAAAAAAAGATCCAAAAAGGAACACTGCGTAGAGAAATGAAAGAGCACCATTAAAAATTGTGTTAAAAAGTACTTGTACTTTACTCTAAAAGTACATTGTATTTATAGTACCTTTCTTCAAGATGATTTCACGGTCTATTTACTACTTCACTTCAAGTTGCTTTTTTATGTACTTTACCCAACACTGCGTTTATAAGTATAGAATATAGATAGTATCACGAAACAACATTACGCAAACAGAGGCCGCGCCTACAGCAGGTTAGACGGGCTTCCCGTCGGAACACGCATGCATTGTACAGAAGCCAAACGTTAGGTAACGCCCCTCGACTGGTGGGGTTAATTTTGACCTCCGCAGAGTCCATGGGATTCACCATCCAAATATTTTGCAATCGCTGCAGCGCTCCCCCCCCCCCCAAATATCGTCCATTTAATCATAAGCAGTTTAGCGGACGCCAGAAGTCTGAGACTGATCACAAAACGTCTAAAACGTAAAACTTCGGATTAGAAACAATAAGGTTGAGGCCTCCCCTACCCATCATAGTAGTGGCCGTAGTTTAGCACTTGCAGGTGCGGGACGCGTAATGCAATCCGGCGAAAGAAAAAAAGAAGAAAAAACAGATACAACAAAATGCTTAGCGATGCAAGGTAAAATGTTAATTACACGTTACTGTACCTGTACTGTAAACACGTTAGGCGTAATTCTACCAACGTGCTCAGCTTCTAAATTTAAAATATAATCTTTACGTATAATTCATGCCTGACAGGTGACGTCGTGACAGCAACAGAACGTATACGGTTTCTGACACAAGCGCAGCGAAATATTTTGCTACGTTGCGAAAGGTTTTAATATAATAATAGGCTGACTTTCACTGCAGTTACACTGTGGTGGTAGCTAGAGCACGGTCGCTCGATTCTGGTTCCGGTTCCACTGGGAACGACCTGCCGAGTGAGTTTTTGCCGGCAGAAACGAAAGCTCTCAGAACGGCCACAGCACTAAACGTCACGTGCGGCAGCTGGCGGTGAACGAGCAAGTGCGGCGCGAAGCACGAACAACGCAAAGGTACCTCTTCGATCTTGAAATCCCCGCGATGACGAAGGACTGTCCAAACTAAAGTTCCTAGATAAGAGCTACCTTAGTACAAGTGGCGACGTTCTTCGAAGCGCCGCCTGCGTGACGGTGCAAATTTTAGGAAGAGAATGGCAGCGCACAGCAGACGTCAGAACCAGGGGCGGATTTAGAGGGGGGGTCCGGATGTCCTGACCCCCCTCTTGATTTCTGCATGTGTAAAATTTAGGGCGTGAAACGAGGGAGAGGGGGAGGGGGTTCCTAAAGGTATGGTGCGCTGACCAACACCTAACCCCCCCCCCCCCCCCCCCCCCCTCAGGAAATTCCTGCATCCGCCCCTGGTCAGAACTGAATGACGCCATTTTGTTCGAGCGGAATGCGCTTTGAAAAGAAGTTTTGATGGGCTTTAGTCCAAACAGGACACAGCAGATGACGTGTGTTCTAAATTCACGGCATATACCTGCTTTCATACGTTTTTTTGTTGTTGTTTTTTTTTAGGCGGGAATTTTTTTTTATTTGATTCCGTCCTTGTACAGAGGCTTAGAGCGCGCTAATCACGTGGGTCCGGACAGCCACTCACACGCTCTTCTGGCTGTCCGTCAAGGCCTCCGCCGTTCTCGTCAGTTCCCCAACCTCCCGAAAACAAGAAAAGGGAAGAGACGACAGCGAGGACAGTCTTGTTGCTGTTTGCGTGGTTAATGTCCAAATTAAAAATGTAAGCTTTTTTCTTTTTTTTTTTTTTTTTTTTTTTTTTTGCTGTGACAGCGTTTGTTGTACTTTGTTTAGACAGCCCTTATCCCGCTTCGAGGATGGGACGCATATTTGTAGTGCCACGAAAAAGTGCATGGACCACGTACACTTCCACGGCGATTTACCTGGCAATGCGCCTGTTTATTCATTTTTGTGCTTGTCTAGACAAAACTAATCTTGTGCGAAAAACGAACAGAAGAATGAATCTTGTTAATGGGCGATTCCATCTCAAATCGTGCAAGAAAAAATTATGGGTCCTCAAAAAAATTCTGAAAAAAAAAAAAATATATATATATATGTTGGTAGAAAATGTGCGACTAGAACGAAACTGCAAATTAGAACAACGGAACATTTTTTGTTCTTGAGTTTCGGGCTTCGAAATGGCAGAAGGTACTACCTGCCATTTTTGCCGTTCTCACGAGTGACACCATATGGAGTCTCTAAACTCTTAGATTCTTTTTTTCACAACAATTATAACTTTTTTTTACTACTTTAAGACTTCGATAGAAGGGTTAAATTTTTCTAGAAGTGTTTTTTTATTATTATTTTATTTTACAAAATAAAACATTCTTGAATCTTGCACCTTTGAAAATAGTAGGCAAAGTTTGAATTGAGCTAGCTTATGATGTACAATTATTTAAGGCATAAGAAACATATAAAAAAAGTTTGTATGTAATCCAATTTAACACTTATATCATTGTTAATTTAGGTACAGTTTATATGGAAGAAACAACACTGTAAACTTGAGAAGAAAATCTAATTCAAAATTCAACGTCATTTAAAAAAACAAAATATGTATTTGTTTTATTCTTCCCTAATTTTTTTTTATATGAAAAGCTTTCTATGTGTTTTAGATATGCAATAATATGTCTTTACCATATACGATTTCGTCATATTAAGCAGTGCGTTTGAAAAGAATACATTTTTACCTCCATTCAAAGATAAAAAGATATATGGGCCGTTGCTAAATCTACGTAATGATGTACAGGGTGTTTCAGAGAACTCAGGCCAAATCGCTCCTGCGAAAACTACTCATCGCAACGAAAAAAGGCTTGTGTCGTTTTGATCCTGGGCCAGGGGCCCATTCAGGAAAATTATTAAAGTCCGGGATAATTAGTGTTGTTAATTATTTTTGCGTAATTAACTTTTTTAATGTTGTGTTTAAGGGCATGGTTTCAATTAGAAAATTGCTCAGCATCGTCACAAAACACTAAATCAACAAATTGCAGAACGATAGAAGGCACACGAAGCATTTTACGGCTTTCTGAAAAACCGTACAAATTCGACGGGTTTTTAAGTTTCGGTTTGCTATCGAAGCGCATCTCCGCCCCGGCGGCACCGCGCCCCGTGGAGAGATAGTGCAACCAGCCTCTGCTGCGTCGCGCGATGACGGCGCAGCAGAGGCTGGTTGCACTATCTCTCCACGGGGCGCGGTGCCGCCGGGGCGGAGATGCGCTTCGATAGCAAACCGAAACTTAAAAACCCGTCGAATTTGTACGGTTTTTCAGAAAGCCGTAAAATGCTTCGTGTGCCTTCTATCGTTCTGCAATTGTTGATTTAGTGTTTTTTGACGATGCTGAGCAATTTTCTAATTGAAACCATGCCCTTAAACACAACATTAAAAAAGTTAATTACGCAAAAATAATTAACCACATAATTATCCCGGACTTTAATAATTTTCCTGAATGGGCCCCTGGCCCAGGATCAAAACGACACAAGCCTTTTTTCGTTGCGATGAGTAGTTTTCGCAGGAGCGATTTGGCCTGAGTTCTCTGAAAAACCCTGTATATATATATATATATATATATATATATATATAGTATATATTGTTGTAACGTGACCCATAGTATTTATGATATACATCATGTGCCATTTAGTAAAAATGAGGCATGACTGGTATGTTAAACTTTTTGAAAAAGTTCATGCACGTGTCTATAGTTCACTTAAAAACCTTTAGATTCACAACTTTTCTTTAAATAAACTTATTGAAACGTCTTATTTCATTTAACAAGCATAAAAATTAAGTTTCACAAACCTCTATGTTAGGCAATGAAGGGGCGAGAAAAACTATTTTCAGAAACGTAGCGGGCCGACTACGAAATTTTGCTTCTTTCATATGGCCGCATTTTCACGTATGCTCGCGAGGCTCGTTTAAAACTTCTCGACTTTCTTTTTATTTGAGGCAATAACAAACCATACAGATAAATGGGAAAATGCATAACAATGCATAGAATTTTTAGTATTATAAGCTGACAGTAACGTTTATGGTGATAAAAGAAAAAGTGATTTTAAGTGAGGCTAACATTACTCTTAAAAATTCGCTTTTTTTTTTTCTTTTATCGCAACTCTGAAAAACCCGTTTCTATTTTGAGTATTCGTACATAAGTGGCAGAATTTAATGTTTTTCACAAGACTCAAAAATTCCTTTTTTTTTTTTTATTGTGTCACGGTATTAGGCGAGGCATGCTGCTTTACCCCGTTTTGAGGATTACAATTCCAGGCACTTTCGGGACCACTACACGAGAAAAATCATTAGCACTTCCAGTGGTATCCAGTTCTGACGACCTGAGGTTGTTGTGCAAGGAGGTTTGATGCTTAAGGACTCTCCTCACTCCACTACACGCACTTTTGCCGTGACCCGTAGTTTAAAAAATCAATTTGGTCATCTCTTGTCTCTTCGCCATCTCGTACAGTTGAAACCTATTTTTTAAGTGACTGGCAACCACGTCAGATTTGTGGAGAAGTTTTGTAAATATCGAAATGTTTTCTTCCAGCTACTCTTCACGATTGGGCACGATGTCGTCGTTGACAACTCCGAAGCTGTAGATGTTGCGCTCCGTTGTAGCGACGCAGGCGAAGAAAGACACGATTCGGTTCTTCCAATGAAAGCATTGTATACCGCTCGCGGAAGAACGACGCTCCAGTTTTCCGCAAAATCAAAATGCATACGATGGCACGAGCCTTGAGAGGCGACCTTTCTGAGCATGTCGCTGCGCATGTCGGATGAATTAATGGGGGAAGTACTTTGTTACGCACTTTCTGAGCTCATTGCAAAATGCGTTACTTCCCATTTGTTTTCTTAAGAAGTTCGCTAGATTCCCACAAAACTACTTCGATTTATTCGTCTTCTTCACTGGCAATGATTCCAGGGTAAAACCACCTCTTTTTGGACACACCTTACATGTCAGCAAAACGCATTCCTTAGTTGGGTTATAGCACACATGCAGGCTGAGTCTCCTAATATCTTCCAAGACTGAATTCTTGGTCACCCACGTTTAATATTGCTGCCAGGCGGTGAATCGTTGCTCCCTCTCTCAGTGTTGGTTAACTGTGTCTAACAAACTGAAATGAGATACCAGATATGTGGACAGCACAGAACCTGCCAGCGAAGCAAAACAAACTGAGGGAAAGGCTGCCGCTCTCGAAGGCAGCGGCACATGAGCTTTAGCTTTGGTAGCCGTTTCCTGGTAATCACAGGTTGTCTGTAGCTTCTTATTTTCTATCATGTGCATGGATCGTCATATGGTAGTCGTTTCTAATGTTCATAGTGACTCTGTCTGTGCTAAATAAACAATCACGACAGCTATCTAAAAAGGGGATGCGACACTCATGGAGTTAAAAAAAGGAGGCGGCATGTCTATGTCCCGCTCGGCCCGTGGATTGCCCTTTCGTTTCCTTTTTCTGTCGAAGGAAAATAGTCAATGCAGCTTACGAGAAACTTGAAGGTACTTATATCTCAACAAGAAAATATATATAAAAGAGGCGAAATCAGGGAAGACGCGCACATTGCAGAAAAGCGAAAGCAAGCGCCGAAGCGGCGCGATGCTATCAGAAATTATAGTTTCACCTCGTATAATTCTACGAGATTCCGAACGTACGTTTGGTTTCGCAAACACAGAAGTGCCAACAGTAAAGACGGAGATTGGAAGGTTTCGACAAGCCTAGCTTAGCTATATTTTAAAGGAATTTGTTTTGAAGAAAGAACAAATGCATGCACGCTTATTGACGTGCTCGGCGGGCCGTCGCTTGGAAATGTTTGTCCCCACAGGTGCTCCATTCACTCACGGAAAACTTTTAAAACGTCCTATATATGTTTGTTAATCTCATATGACAACGCTTAAACATTTTTTAAGACAGATTCGATTTCTGTAGTTTACTAAGTGAGCAAACTGAACGTGCGGAAGAACCCCTTCCCATATTATACTATAAATCATCGATGTATAAGTTTTGCCGAACTGTGTGCGGAGTCGAGAACCAATAAAAACTATGATCATGTTACAAAAATAACCAATATTTAAGTGAAAAATGAAATGACAGAGATACGCGTCTTAGAATGGAGGTACAAATATGTCTTCGTCTCAAACGCACTGCTTAATATGACAAAACCATATATGCCAAAGAATTTTTATTGCATTTATAAGAGCACAGAAAGCCTTTCATATAAAAATATTGGGAAAAAATAAAAAAAAATACGCATTTTCCTAAAAGGACGTTGAAATCTGTACTTTGAGCTTTTCTTCTCGTGTTTACAGTGTTGTTTCTTTCTAATAAACTATACTTAAATTAACAATATTATAATTTTTAAATAGGCTTAAATACAAGCTTTCATTTTATATGTTTCTTATGACTCAAATAACTGTACATAGAAAGCTAGCTCGATACAAGCTTGGCTCATTATTGCCAAAGGTGCAAGATTCAAGAATTTTTATTTTATAAAATAAAAGCACTTATAAAAGTTATATCATTGTTGTGAAAGATATAATCTAAACGTTGCGAGACTCCAAAATGTGTCACTAGTGAAAACCCAATCTCAGGAACAAAAAAAAATAAAAAATTCCGCAGTTCTAATTTGCGGTTTTGTTCTAGTCACACATTTTCCACCAACATATATTTTTTCCAAGTATTTTTTTGAGAACCCATCAATTTTTCTTGCACGATTTGAGATGAAATTAGCCTAATACAGATTCATACAAAATGACCAGCGTATAAATATAAAACCGATTGCAAAGCAAAAAAAAACAACAGAAGTACGCGATTATGTTTAGCATGAAACAATGGTGGTACGAGCGACTACCCCAGGTGAGATCACGGTGAGATACACCTGTGCAAACAAAGTCGCTCACTGCCGTTAGGGGGAGCCAATAGCGCCGCCGGCTAAGGTCCCTCCGCCGGCGACAACACCGCGACGCAGCCGCCGACGCTGCCTGCTGTCACGTGACTCGTACGCCGCGCTTCCAGCGATGAACTCACGGAGCTCAGCTCGAACACAGTTGCTATGATCTTCCCAAACGAAGCGTCAGGCCGTAGCAAAGCGACAGCGATCAAGCGGCCGTGGCTAGAGTATGCAACGTCAGAAACAGCCCTAAACTTTACAGTCAAATGGATTAAATGCCCTTTAAACTGACCGCATAAATCGGTTTCTTAAATTATCGCGCTGGGATTTACTACAGAGGTGCTCCAAGCTGGTGCATTCATTAATTGAGAGTATGAATACATGAAACCTCCGGAGTCAAAAGAAAGAAAATAAAAACTGGTTTCGTCTATGCAAAAACTATCGCCAAGCCTTTTATCTCAAAATCATCAAAAAACTCGTTGTGGGCTATTCTGGCGTTTACTACGACTGAAAAATTTGTGAAATGGAAAGCAAATAGAATTGGCTTACCTATTCTTCTCTTTATGTTTACCAAATAAGCGTCACAGTAACACAATATGTTTTAGTGTACATGCAAAGTGTAGGGAAAAGATAGTTTTTGAATTTTCCTTGATTTACTCAGGTGAGAGAATTCATAATTTTAGCGAAAGCTCCCACCAACTTCAGGCACCTCTGTAATAAATCGTAGCGCGATACCTTAAAGGGGCGGTGCAACGATATTCAATTGGAATGTTTTTCACTTTACACGAGCTTACTGGTACTATGGGACTCAAGGATACTCTCACGCAACGCCACTGACCAAGAAACTCCTTTGATGCGCTGTAATTTCGAGGACAAAACCGAGTGTTTTCATTCAACCTCTCCTTCGCAAAACCTGATGACGTAGCTGGGCGGTAGCAGTACCGCCCAGTGACGTTATTTGAATGCGGCTCATAGATTGGACCCGAGCATGGCGTGGACACTCGATTTGGGCTCGTGATAATCGATAGCTCGAGAAGCAGTCGGGTAGTGTCCTGTGTCCAATCGCTGCAATGACGACAACAGCCGAACCATAACAATGTCTGGAACTCAGCGCGTGTCCTGTGCCTTGCCAACCCCAGCGCATGGCTATGATCAACATTGGCGCCATATAATCGGCTTCAGATCACGTGGCCGCTTGTTCTGGCTGCGAGTTGAGGGTGTGAACTCTGCTCGTTTTTCTTTATTTTTTTCCGCGACTTCGATTGCGTATGGTGAAAAACGAGCGGGTATTTCACAGGTCATTAACGTCAGGGATCCGTTCTAAGCGGTATTTGCGCAAAATACAAAAATCGTTGCATCGCCCTTTTAAGAACCTGATTTCTGTCGTCCCTTTAAGGCCACGGTCCCACTGAATGTGGCAGTTTAGGTACTTTTTGGCAGGTCATTACTCATCTCCTTTTAAATACTGTTTTGTGGGATTGATGTCATTCGAAAGGCAATGCAATCCTCTTTCATTTGATATTATGTATGTATTGGTTTATACTGTTCATGCGCATTTGTAGCGTTGCGAATATGATGGCGCGGACCCTCACTTGCTCCGCTGGTTCATGTTTTATGAACGATTCATTAAAGATAACACGGTTCCAATAGAGCAGTTTTGTTAAGATGATGTCGGAGCAGAATGTAACGGTATACTTTTTTGGTATTTGCACTACTTTGTTTTTTTCAGCTCTCCAAATATTGCCCTAAAATTGACATTTTTCTGCAAAAATATGTTTTTAATGGCAAGCGCTAGGGCAATGAAATTAGCTACAGATGTAGTGCTTATAATTGGTAATATGCAGAAAAAAATGTAATGTTGTGTAAATGTTTTTTGTTTAGATATTCTATATCAAACGTAGCACTTTTTTGTGCTTCGAGTCATGGTAGTTCAAATGCCGCTGAGTAAATAATTAAACTATGGTAAAATCTTTTATAACATTTCGAACTACAATAGTTGCCCAATATGTGGACGGTGGCTTTTTTTTATTTTCAAAGTCATAACGCTCTGGGAGCCCTTCAAACTTACCTGTTTTTGACGCACATCTCTTTTGGACATCAAACAGATTTATTGGCATCTAATAACATTTATTTTATGGAATAGATATACATTGCGATGTATTAGATTTTCCCAATGATCTTGCTTTGGTTTCTTGATAGTTGTAGAGCTTAGCTAATTTTAAAAACAATTAAAAACTGTTTGGGTGTTTTGTTGCGCTACCTGGCGGATGGCAGACAAAACTGCTGATTTCTAAGTTCAAAAAATTTTCGAGGGCGGCGTTGGCGTCTGTATCATCATCAATCTCCGTGTCGTTTTACCTTCACATTTAGAAAATATATTTGAAGATTTACTATCGATAAATGAACGGTTTAAGTACTGGGTCAGGTTAATAAATCTAAGACAAATAATTACACAAGCGTAGAGTGATATAAAGTGTTCATTATTCGATATAATTGAAATCAATAAACGGTAAAGACGAAGAGGGAAAGAATACACCCGAGTTCACTTCGTGCCTAGAGTCACTAAATGAGCTGCGCTTAAAGTATCGGCACTCCGTACCTCAAAATTGTTTTGGGCGCCGCCATTTTGGGTCTTGTGCAGAGCAAACGCAACTGCCGATCGTCATGATCCAAATGTGCGACTTCCTCTGCATTAGATGCGGTGCTGGGAAGCTGATACAATATTGCTATGCTCTGTCGCGGGTTGTTTAAACATTCGTGGAGGACGCGGCGTTTCCTGTGATTTTAGATAAAGCTTCAGATAACTGGCAACCATGATTTTAAGCCACAATATGGCCAAGTGTCGTTACTCTGAAGCGTAGCTAATTTACTGGCACTAGCGGGAACAATGAGGAAGAGACAGGTGTCAAAAGGTAGTGGCTTGTGGAATCCACGGGGCTCACGTCATGGCACCTTCAGGTATTACAAGCTTCTTGAACAAGGGCATGAATAGTGTCATTAAATAAGCTATGCTTCAGAGTAGCGACACTTGGCCATATTGTGGCTTAAAATCATGGTTGCCAGTTATTTGAAGCTGTATCTGAAATCACAAGAAACGCTTTTCCGTCCTCCACTTTAAACAGTTTGCGACAAAGCAAAGCAATATTACATGAGCTTCCTAACACCGAATATAATGCTGAGGAAGTCGCAATTTTGAATCATGACGATCGGCAGTTGCGCCTGCTTTGCAAAAGCACCAAAATGGCGGCGCCCACAAGAACACTGTCGGGGGAGAGAGTACCGATACTCTAAGCGCAGCTCATTTATTGGCCCTACTTCCCGCGAACCTCCTTTCCCCTGACTGAAACTGAAACTAAATATGAATAATACACCATTATTATAGCTTATTTAGTTTTAACCACCCACAAATAATGAGAGGAGGAAGCGATCGGGTAGGAGAAACGCGGGTTTTATGTGCGACTGTTCTAATCAACGTTAGTTCTAACCGTCTCAAAAAAGAGAACGCGCGAGATTGCGCTGGTTAAAAAAAAGACTGTCCAAAGAAAAGAGGCGGCACGCTGTGTTCTTTGTGATTGTGCGTCTAATTGCAAATTGTTGTGTGTATCTTTATACAGCCGGAAGTTCGTCTGCCTTAAAGGGGCACTGACAACCCAAAGGTCGTATTTTTTTTTATTGTCTAAAACGATGCAACTTGTAGTCATAGACACGCAAAAAAAAACCGCATCGCGAAAAAAAATTTTCCCGCGCGCGCACGCGCCTTTTTAGTTTTGGCATTTGTATTTCCCGCGTTCACCTCCTCGCTTCTTTTGATCGGTGACGTCAAAAATCAGGAAATTTAGAAGCTTTGTAGGTGACATTTCTATAACATTTAATAACGGCAATCGTAAAACATGTTTTTTAACGCAATTGCGAACGCACTACGGCCCCTCTTTTTGAAATACCAGAAATCAGAGTTCGGTGTGATGTTGCTTCCTAGATTTGTATCCTCCCTCGGAAAACTTGGCAGCGCCCGTTGGCGAGTCGGAGAAAGACCGGTTTTTTTCCCACCGGCGCCTTTCTATCCCTCACCTCCTCCTCGGTTGGGGTCGCCGTGACAACGGCGGAGGTCCGAAAGAAAGTCGAGTCGCAGGAGACCGCAAAATGTGACTCACTGAACTGGCGCGGATGGCGCGGGAACTTCAAATTCGGCATTTGGAAATTGTTTTTTTAATTCACAAATACTGAATTTTAAAGTTTCAAATTTTGAGGGTAATGTCCCGGCATCGTTTTCAATCGTTTCGGATAATAAAAAAAAAATATGATTTTCACGTGTCAGTAAAGGGGCTATGCAACAATTTTTTTACTTTGCGCAAATACCGCTTAGAACGGATCCCTGACGTTAATGACCTATGAAACACGCCTTCGTTTTTCACCCGACGCATTAGAAGTCCCAGAAAAAAATTAAAAAACAACGAGCAGCGTTCACGCCCTCAACTCGCAGCCAGAACAAGCGGCCACGTGATCTGGAGCCGATTATATGCCGCCAATGTTGATCATAGCCACGCGCTGGGGTTGGCAAAGCACAGGACACGCGCTGAGTTCCAGACATTGTTATGGCTCGGCTATTGTCGTCGTTGCAGCGATTGGACACGGGCCACTACTCGAATGCTTCTCGAGCTATCAATTATCACGAGCCTAAATCGAGTGCCCACGCAATGCTCGGGTCCAATCTATGAACCGCATTCAAATATCGTCATACGGGTGTACTGCGATCCCCGCGTTACGTCATCGAATTTTGCAAGGGAGAGATTGAATGAAAATGATCGCTTTTGTCCTTGAAATTACACCGCAACAAAGGAGTTTCTTGGCCAGTGGCATTGCATGCGAGTATCCTTGAGTCCCACTAGTGCCAGTAAGCTCGTGTAAAGTGAAAAACATTCCAATTGAATATCGTTGCACAGCTCCTTTAAGGCTGAACTCCATGGGACGAATATGCTGCGAATATTGGACGAATTTTGGCCGGCGGCTTTTGCTCTGCGCGTGGAATCAACACAGTGGCTGCTACGTCGCGCGCAAAGCGAGCGTGCCGTCGGGCGGCGTTCGCCAGTTATTCGTCACATAATTCGTTCCATGGAGTTCAGCCTTTAGTGGGGGTGTGTCTCAGGTGCAGATGCGCAATTTAGCCAGTGCGGTACAACCGCAAACCTGGGGTCTTTAACGTGCACCACGCAGTAGTGATACACGACCGCACGCCGTTATGATGCTCTTCCACATCGAAACGGGCAGGGGCGGGGTGGGTTCTGCAGCGCGAGCTTTCGCTCCACGTGCTCCGAGCTGGTGTGCGCTAGACATGCACTCGGCCACCGATCGCCCCCCCCAGAGCCTTTTATACTGGGAGAGTTCGGCGGGTGGGAGTGGCTTACGGCCCGCTAGGTCTAGCGGACTCAGCGGGCGCCGCTTCCGCCATGATGTGCCTCCCGGCGAGTGGGTCCCCATAGACATGCGATGTATACGCGTGTAGGCTTTGCCGTTCGTGCTTTTGTTGTCGTAAGGAAAAAGTCTAAAACCAAGCATTTTGTGACGTTAATCATACGTTAATTATAACTTACCTTGCACAATCGAGCACTAGAAGTCGGCTTCCAGTCAGCCCTTTTTGGTTTGGTCTCCCAGATCTTGTGCCTTGCGCGGTTTTCTTTTCCTTGCGGGAACCGGTACATCCTGAACCCCTTTCTCGCGTTGTTCGAGCACCCAACGGCACTGCAGCCCCCCATTTCGTTTTCTTCTAACGTCTGGCAGAGCGCAGAACGATCATTTTCATCGTCGTCTCTCGCTCCACGCTAGACGGCAAGGCACATCATGGCGGACAACGAAACTCGGAGTGCGATGCGCACAGTTGCCAGACTGTTTGATCAGTGCTGCCAGACTGGCGGCTGGATCAAAGAACCGCCGAACTCTCCCAGTATAAAAGGCTCTGCCCCCCCCCCCCCCCCCTTATATAAGTATTTGAAGATCGACGATGGACGTCGATCGTCTCGAGGTAATGTAACCTAATAACATTATATAAATAATAAACATATTGAAGGATTGAAGGACTCAATTTTTTAATTCTTGTATTGTAATATGGCGGTAGCCTATTGTACTTACTGTTGATGAGGAGCAATATGAGGTGACGAGGTAATGATTAAATTATGAGGTTCTATAAGGACTACGATATTAGTGGGTGTCGAACCACAACGTACAGTGCCGGACTTGTTTCAAGTATCGTGTACCCAAAGACCTTTCTTCACCCGCAACAGAATATGGTAGAATCAATGAGGATGCTGCTTTACAACTGTACGTGGAACAGGAAAACTGCAATGTGCAGAAGTGCGGCTTATTCGTTAATATGAAGGACGGATTTCTAGCAGCATTCCCTGATTGACTACTTGGAACAAATGGCCTCATTGACGTAAAGTGTCCCCGTTCCAAAAGATTCTTGAAGCCTACTGAAACCGCAAAGGAGTATGAGGCGAAAAATACGAAAAAGGAGCCTGGCGTGAAAGGTCCAAATCACCACCATAGCCTCTACTACCAAATACAAGGGCAGTTACACAATTCACAGAGTTTTGTGATTTCGTTATATTTACACTCAAGGGCATTGATATCCAACGTCTTCAGAGGGATGACACCTTCTTGTCAACCAAAATAGAGCCTTTTCTACTCAAGTTTTACATGGAAGGCCCGTCTTCCGCTGAAATTCCTCACGTGGACGAGTTGTCCGACCGAATAATCTGCCATTACTCCCGATCTGGGAATGTCTCGATCTTCATTCATGGCCATAGTATCATATGAGATCGAGGGGAGTGGCTCTTCGTCCGCCGAACATTGCTCCGGCGGGTGCTTTTACCGTGTAAGATGAGACCATCGCGTGCTGCTGGAACAAGAACCTGGCGATTCTTCACTGAACTGCTTCTTCCGTAAGCTTCAAGAGGGCTTTTTTCGTTTCGCACACCATCTGTTCTGCTTGCCCGTTAGTTTCAGCATGGTATGATGCACTAATGTGATGCCTGATGCCGTTTGTTGTTTTTTTTTTTTTTTTTTTTTTTTTTTGGGGGGGGGGAATTTGTTTATTTTATTTGAAGCAAGATTTGGCGCGTTATCAGAGAAAAGTATTTTCGGTAGGGCAAAAGTAGGGAAAAGAGAGCGTAGGACGTCAATGACGCGTTTGGACGTCGTGGCAAGCATCGTGTAAACTTCCAACCACTTAGTACGCATCGATCATGACTCCGCAGATGCGGATACGTTTCGCCACCCACAGACTGAATAGTGGATCGTTTTCAGTTACAGTTCATGATGGCGCTGGCCTCAAGGAAGCCTTCGACTCTTTCCACAAAGTTAGCCCAGGTGCCAGCACGTTTGTCGAAAGTGGTAAGTGTTCGAAACGTCGACAACGTCGGTAGCCACGTGCTGTGCTTGACACTGGACGCTTACCATTCGCTGAGACGAAACTTGCTTGTTTGTCTGCCCCGAGTCGTCCGATATCAGGACATCACCGCTACTCCATCTCCCGACAAAACAGGTCGTCATTGTCCGCATGTCTATAGTTAGCAATCGCGTGAACTTATAAATTCCCATACGCTCATAACTTGCCGTCGCTAAACGCCGTTCATTCATAGCGTCTTCATTGCAAATAAACGTCTTCCTATTTATTCTGATGGTTTTCATCATACTCCTCCTAAGCTGTACTTACAACATTATATCGGTACTTCCGAAAATATTGCAACGGCGTTTGTCTTCTGGGAACTATAATGTAACAACCTTTACAAAATTTTCCGGATCCCATGAAACACAATATTTCGTTATGTCACTTTTCGGTCGTCATTATAATGGTGAGGTAAGTACCGTAAATTGCGAAGCAGTATACTTGACGTCCGCTTCCACTGGTGTCTTGGAATATTGAATCTACTGAGCGTGCATTTCTGCAGAAGTTTTCATTGAAAGAATATTGACACGTCAATCAACAATTGATTCCTTCTTGGTAAGATTTATTGCGAAAGGCCGTGGCAACCGCCGAACCGCATCTCCCTATATCAGAGAGCAATGGGCCACGCTATTGAGCCAGCTGAGCACAGCTGGCAGCGGCACGAGCAAGGTCACGAGGGGAACGTGATGGTGCTCGAGCCATCCCACCGTGAATCAATGTTTCGGCCACCCCACGGGTGCGTGTCGCCATCTATTGGTTGAACTAACGCCTTGTTCAAGATGGCTGCCGTGGGACCGCAGCCTTAAACGGCCATCGATCCCTTTGACCCACGCGGTATATATACAGAGAGTGTCCCAGATAACTTGCACCAAAATTTACAAAAAAAAAAAAACCGGAGCGCTCTGCGAGAGTGAAACAAACCGTATGTTGTTAGGAAGCGTTTTGGGAAAGGGCACAATTTCTTCAGTGCGAATTAATTAAGCCTAATTAATTAAGATTAATTAGCTATTTTTAATTGTTCGTTCAAGACCCGAGGTGTAAATTGGAAAGTTCTAGAGTGTATTGAGAAACAGTCAATTAAGGCGTTTCCAACATAATTCACTTTGCGCGCTTCTTTTTATTAGCCTAAAAAAAAGCCCGCCAAATATTTAAAAAAAGACCACGTGACAACGCGCCGCGTGGCTACGCGCGTCCGTCTGTACGAGACAGGGCCTTGCGACACATCTTCGGTGACTACCCCAACACGAAGCCCTGTTTCGGAGAGCGCGCCAGTGACCAGGTGGACTTCGTTCCTTCAGAGCACGTTTGAGAGCGCTGCAAGCGCGACGCGCGGGCGCTTTTCCACGTGGTCTTTTTCTATTTCACGGGCTTTCTTTCTAGGCTAATGAAAATAAGCGCGCAAAGTGTATCATGTAAGAAACACCTTAATTGTGCGTTTCTCAATGCGCTCTACAACTTTCCAATTCACACCTCGGCTCTTAAAGGGGCGATGCAACAATTTTTGTACTTTGCGCAAATACTGCTTAGAACGGATCCCTGACGTTAATGACCTATGAAACACGCGTTCGTTTTTCACCCCACGCAATAGAAGTCCCAGTAAAAAATTAAAGAAACACTAGCAGCGTTCACTCCCTCAACTCGCAGCCAGAACAAGCGGCCACGTGATCTGGAGCCGATTATATGCCGCCAATGTTGATCATAGCCACGCGCTGGGGTTGGCAAAGCACAGGACACGCGCTGAGTTCCAGACATTGTTATGGCTCGGCTATTGTCGTCGTTGCAGCGATTGTACACGGGCCACTACACGAATGCTTCTCGAGCTATCAATTATCACGAGCCCAAATCGAGTACTCACGCAATGCTCGGGTCCAATCTATGAGCCGCAGTCAAATATCGTCCCTGGAGGATGCTGCTACCACCAGGGTACGTCATCAAAATTTGCCAAGGGGAGATTGAAAGAAAACGCTCGCTTTTCTACTTGAAATTACACCGCAACAAAGAGGATTCTTGGTCAGTGGCATTGCGTGCGAGTCTACTTGGGTCCCACTAGTGCCAGTAAGCACATACAAAGTGAAAAACGCTCAAAACGAATATCGTTGCACCGCCCCTTTAAACAAATCATTTTTTTTTTTTAAAGCTAATTATTCTTACTTAACTAAATAACTAGGCGAGCTAAAAATAAAGTTGTGCACTTTCCCACAACTCTTTTTTAACAACATACAGTTGGTTTCACCCTCGCAGAGCGCTCCGTTGTTGTTGTTTTTTTTGTTTTTTTTTTAAGTTTGGTGCAAGTTATTTGGGACACAGTGCGTGTGTGCCTGTGTGTGTTACGGGCACCTTTCATCATCGTACGTGGTCTCCAAGGAGGAAATAATCGAAAATACGCAGATAGATGAACCGTACTTGATCGAATGAATCGATGTTTTTACGAAACTGCCGAAAGACAAAATAAACGGCGGAGCCAGGATATGAACTCTGGGCCTCCCTATGTTCGGTCGGGTGTTAGCAGTGAGATGGTGGTCCGAGAGATGCTGTCGTGTGCCGGCGCAGGGCTACGTGGACGGCCGTGAACGCCGGTGGTGGCAATGTCTTGCCTTGTCGTTGTGGGGATAAAGCAGTTGCTGCTGCTGCTGCAGCCGAGGTCACGGTCGGGTTTGAGTCGCACTGAAGGCAAGACCCGGTAGCGTACGGCGGGGGCCCGCGAGCCGAGCACGAGCCGAGCACGCGCCACTGCGAGTGGGGCACGCGCTTCTCTCGCTCAGAATTCGTGTCCGTACGACCGCTTTTTTTATTATTTCTTTTTTTCCAGAAACATTACGGGAGAATGAAAAGCCAAAGAACACAAAAAGAAAAACACTCTGAAACATGTCCCCTATTCTCCCTTTCTTAATTTTTAAACATATGCTAAAGGGAAAGGTAAGTACTGCTAAAACAAACACGACTCTCGGGTTTCATAATGAAGACCCCCAAAACAATTAAAGAAATGTTAAGTCCGATGAAAAGGCAGTGTCATTTCGATACGTTCACTCAAATTCGAAGAAAACGCCGGCTCATGCATGTATATGAAAAGTTCGTTGAGAAACTTCAAGCGTTATTGTTCTCAAAACCTGGGTACCTTGATCGTCGAACACAAAACTCCTTTCAAAAACTAAGCCTATTCTAGGCACCGCTCGTTTTGAACGCAAGATGTGCTCATTCTTCGGCATACGACGGTGCCCCGCGAGGAACGTGGCTGCTCACCAGCGAAAGCGAAAAACAACGCGAGGAGGCTGTGGCTGAAATCGGCGCGTGAGGGCGCGCTCTTTCTCTGGAGCTCAGCTGGAGCTGTGTCGTAAAAGTCATACGCAGTATAATGCCCAGGCTTTGTTGGGGAACCAGGCGCTGGAATAACATCGGACGCAACGAAAAACCGGGTCTCTCGGGAAAACCAGGCGCTGCACTTTTTCATCTTCGGCGAGGTGCCGATGAAGACGGGTGGCCATCTTTCAAACAGTCATGTCGGGAGGCAGGAGCTTCCGGCCATCTTGGGCACCGACTTGGATCGCCGTCGGAGCGTCCTGGATCCGATCCTGGCTCCGCCGCTTACTTTGACCTTTGGCAGTTTCGTAAAAACATTGATTGCTTCGATCAAGTACCGCTCATTCATCTGCATATTTTCGATTATATATATATATATATATATATATATATATATATACAGGGTGTTCCACGTAAGATTGACAAAAATTCCTACAATTAGTGTATTTGAGGTAAAAGGATAATTTTCTCGGGAACGCATTACTCGTGGTGGCGGGCGCCAGAAAATGAGCGATACGTACTAATTAGTTCGCTAATTAACTAAAAAAATGACCCATTAACTTTTTAATTGGTGAATATAGACATATGGTTCCAATTAGAAACTTGCTGAGCGTCATCGAAAACCACTAAAGTTCACGTGGAACGCGACAGCGTCATCGGGTCCCATTCGGAAAGTGCCAAGCCGTGCAAGCGTGTGTGAGTGGTCTAGTCGGTAGCGTCACGAGTCGCGTGACATCTTGACCCTATCGAACCGCTAAATTTAGCGGAAAATGTTCCCGCAAAATTTAGCGGGTCGATAGGGGTCAGGGCGTCACGCTACACGTGTGACGTCACACGTGGTGGCGCGCGTTGCATTATGGGATTTTTTAGTACCACCAGAGCCGGATTTTTTTGCGACGCGAGCTCCTAAACGCTATCGCGTTAAAATAGGAGTGGAATGCGAAGTTGAGCTCCCATACTTCGGACTATTCGATAAATGAAGAGATAAGGCCAGATTCACGAAGAGCTTCTTAGGTTAAGACAACTAAGAAGTTCGTAAGTTAAGAACATCGTAAGAGGAGGAATCGGTATTCACGAACGCGTTCTTAATTGAAAGGAGGAAAGCGACGTTCTCGTACGGAAAAACTATAACTTCCGGTCTCCCGCAAGCTCTCGATCCCGCGAGAGCGGGCTGTTGCTATGGGGATGGAGCCTTCGGCAACACGCAACCAATCGGAGAGCTCAGCACGGCATTTTGAATAAAAAAACGCAGGTGGTCTTTCCGTCAACACTGGGGTTCGTCTCCGTGCAGTGAAATGTCGACGCTAACACGATTCAAACGGGCCCGAATGCCGAGGCCGGGATAACCGCCTTCGGTCACTGCTACGAACTCGATCGCTACGAAGTCAACAGAACTGTCATCGTTGCTAAAAGAAGACGCCCGCGCCGGTCGTTTGCAAAGCGGGGGAACAAATCGTCGCGGCGTTTTTCGCGGTCTCGGAGATGCAGGAGTGAGCCGACGTCCAAGAAGATACGTTTGAACTACGAGAGTGTCAGCAAGAGTCACGTAAATACCTGTTCACAGTCTGAGCGGACGCGCGCGTTTGATGTAAGTGCTGGATTCGCGCTGTTGGACGGCGTTTTGGTAAGCGCTTCGCATACTTGGGTAGTACTTCAATTACACTAATTAAATTACTGTAATTTAAATTAATTAATTTGTAAGTGTAATTAACTACTTTCGGCTAAAGGGAATTGTTATTTTAATTTAATTACTTTTTAGCGTTAGTAATAGCAAATTTTCAGGTACAATTACAATTACTTTTGCAAAACTTTGCGGCGAACAACATAGCGAAACTTTGCGGCGCACAACACAGACACACACACACACACGCACAACATAAATAGCGTTGCATTGTCTGTTTTGTTGCTTACACTGCGGGCTGAGAGAATCCTCATTAGAGTCTACCTCAACGGTGCCGTGTAGGACCGTCTACGGTGCGAGAAGAAAACAATAGCGTAAACATGCCAAAAATATTGAAAGAAAAATAATTGAGCCTCAGCTTTCAATCGAGATTGGGGATTTTAATAGTATACAGTGATGTCTCGTTAATATGGACAACTCCGTTCCCGTAAAAAATCGTCCATAATGTGAGTTGTCCATAATAACGAGACAAAAATGCTTGTATTTTCCCAGTTCGTCCCCGAAAGTGGTGTCCATATAGCGGGGTATCCATATTAACGGGGTCCATATTAACGAGATATGACTGTATGACGTTATTTTTCTTCTTGTTTTGCCAGCATTTACGTCCCTCTTCCAGTACTGTCGCATATCTGTATCTGTATTATTTTCAAGCTTATTTCCTGTTGGTTTTACTTTGGATATTATTTGCATAAGCATTTTGGAGACTGACCTCGCACCTGTGAATATTGTCACCAATGGTTCGGGAGCCCCGATTCGGTACCCTTATATATTTCTGACCCTTTATAATTCCAACTCAATGTAACTAATTTACAATACTGCCGTGTATTGTGTGCGTGCCGCGTGGTGTGTGCGTGTTCGCCGCGCACAGCGGGCGCGACCTTTGGTCCGGGCAGTGGCGCGAGGGCTGGTGCGGCCGGGGGCGCCGGCGAGTGGGAGCGGGCCGGCGGTGAAGAGCGTGACGCCTGCGCGAAAGAACAGACTGCAGTGGGTGCGGTCGCAGACCGAAGAAGACGTTGTCAACCGAATGTAATCTACCAGTTAAATAAATATGTATCCTGCATTACCCTAAAATTACCGGTACATCACAAATACCATGATGTTTGTACTTAAATGTGGTCGTATAAGCGCGTGTGGTTTTTACTTTTATATTAACACTTGTTAAGTATTCCTATATGACTAATTAGAGCATTTTCATTTGCCTGGCTTTAAAGAAGTATGTCATACCATTTCTTTCTTTAGCGATCTGGCGTTTTTCAGCATATAGGAACTAATTTATTATTATTTATTAAAAAATATAAGAACTTAGTACTTCACTGCCCTACGCTGTCAAGTTCTATCATAAATTTCACAAAATTCATAAAAAGAAAGTTTAATACGTGAACATTGGAGCAAGGAATGAACAAATACGTTGCATTCTATACAACTCGTTTAAAGTTATATGGCCCAAGTCGGATCGCTCTCAGAAATAATTGTAAAGTAATTTGTATTTGTAATTAATTACTTTTCACGTAGTTGTAATTGTAATTGTAGTTAAACTACTTCTGGTGCAAAGTAATTGTAACTGTAATTAAATTACATTTTGGAAGTAATTTACCCATGTATGGCGCTTCGGGACCGATCTTTTCCGATTGCAACTCGATGCTGACGCGACACTCGGCAAAGGAAGGTTGGACCGGCATTGCGTAGCTCCCACGATGTGTTCTAGCTCGACAGTGTTGACGTCCGCCGTGTCTGAATAAAAATGGCATACTAATAACAAAGTGCATATAGCATATGTTGCGAAGGTAATCCATACGGCGTTCATTTGAGCTGTCTGTCACACAAAACAAGCAGAGAATCGACGAGAGTCCTTTTTCGACGACAGCGTTAGTCACCGCTGCCTCGGAAAACAAGGGGATGACAAGGGATCTAATCTAATCTAAAATTGAGGTTAGCGATCAAACTATTCATAAGGGAAGGGTCCACAAGGGTCGCGTGGGGATTGTCCCCCTTGTTCCCCTTCTCCAGGGATTACTTTCGTCATTCTTGTCCAGCTCGCTTGCACCTTTGCATTTAATTGCATTATAATCAGCGTTCATGTCCGCCGTGGTCGGTTTTCAAGTACTTCTTTCTTTTTTCTTGCTGCTTGAAACCAGGACACGCCAGAAGAGCACGTAGAAAACTAAATGCCCGTTCGTCGTCGCGACTATAACGTCTTACGCACCTTTAACGAATAAAATCAAAATGGCCGACGCTGTCGGTCATTTTGATTTGATCGTAAAAAGGTGCGTATGACAGCTCCGGAGCTGTCGTAGGATTCCATCGTAATCTGCGCAAAACTTGCGATAATTTCATTTCGTGAATACGAATTTGTTCTTATACGTTTTGTCGTACGCACATTTTTGGCGTAAGACCGTTTCGTGAATCTGGCCTCTGATCGTTAGTTCACAGCCCATATGGTCCGCGGGACGCAGCACATCGCTCAAATGACACCGACGTCGGCGATCACGCTGTCGCTGCATTTTTGTTTCCTTTCGGCCTGCACGAGTTCGAACCCAGTCAAGCACAGCCAACGCTCCGAGCCAATCGAAGCCAATCCATTGACGTGTGAGCGACGCGTGGGCCGCGCAGTCACGTGCTACGTTCAGAGCGGAGGATTGGTTGGAATGGCCCGTAGCACCCGCTGTGGTCCATCGTGAGGTGAGCATCGTAACAATGTGCTGCCGAGTTTTCGGTTTCCCATTCGCTCCCTCACGTCATTCACTACCTCGGCCGATCCCCCTCCCGCCCCCGATGCGCTCACTGCTCGGGATACCCCGACACCCCACACGTGCTCTGAGACTGCCCACGCAACCTTCTATCACGCCAGCAACACCTTGACTCCCTCGCACCCGGTTCCCAACCTCCTTCTCGAGTCGCTCGCTCCCCCCCGAAGGGGCACACGCGGCGGCATAGTGGAGGGCCCCCCCCCCCACCCCCCCCCCCCCCAAGGCCCATATCCACAATGTCCTAAGACATTTTTTTTTTTTATTTTTCGTGCGTGTGTGTGTTTTGTACGGCTCTGGATTTAGAGCCTCCTCCTCCCATTGGCTATTGCAGGCAAAACGTACAGAAAACCAAAACTTCGATGATCTGTAAAACATATTTCTCAGGGGGGGGGGGGGGGGGCAAAACGTTGCACGTGCCTAATATTTTGTGGTTATCGGGGATGCCCATCGAGCTTCGACCTGAAACAATACAGTAATCATAATTACATATAATTACCCTAAACACTTTGAATAGGTCATTTGGCAGTGGCATATACGGAATCAATATTTTTCTGTGCGATCCGCAGATTTCATGGGAATGTTTTCGCCTGCCTTTCGTGAAACAGCCTGCATAACGTAACAAAGGCAAGCATACAAAAACCAAAAACAAAGTAATTGTCACGCGTTTTTTTTTTTTTTTTTTGTTTTTTATTCAGTCATTTTGCTTCTGAGCAAAGCAGGTCAGTGTCCTGCTAGTCCAGAGCTCTAAAGTAACTAGTTACACGCATTTAAGTTACCTTAATTCGTTACATTATCTGTAAGGAAATAGTCTTCAAATTACAATAAAATGTTAGTAACTGTAGCTTAACTTAGTCAAATTTCCGTGTAATCTGTGACTTGGTTTAGTTAGTTACTTTCCTAAATTCTCGACAACTACCTCGCTCGTCGAACTCTGGATTGCCTGAACAAGCACATTCTACCAAGCAGTGCACCGAGTTAAACGACTCTTCATTAGTGGAGGCTTGCCAAAGAAGAAGTGCACGCCGAGCTATAGTCAAAATATTTTGAGAATGACTCGCTCTAAAAGACTGACAGCCCTTTTTCAGGGCTGTGTCTTTCACAGTTTTAAGTCTTTATGCATTTTCAAGGCGTAAACTCGTTTCTGGTTAATTTAGTTTGCTGCTTAAATGAAGCAGCGAGTAGATGCTTAAATATCTTCCTCCCTTGTGATATACACTTGTTTCGTTATTTCAATGGATTCTAGTCAAACCAATGAGCTTTGTGGCGTTTCACTGCAGGTGTTTATATATTGTAATAATTTACACTCACAAATAATGTATTTTGAGTCGTGAGGTCTACGCCACTGACGCGAAACCTGCTGTGAGTAAAATAGAACGGGTCTGAATACATACACGAACGAACGCGTGAGAAAGTTCCTGATGTTGTGAGTTTTTGTTGTTTGTTGTCAAGGGTGGGTGGTCGGGTCTTTTTGCTTGGTTCACCTGACGGAGATTATCTTGTCGGGTAGCTTGGCGGTGGGTGTCTCTGGTGGTGTAATGTCTGGGTGGGGGTCAGTCTGGCTCAGTTCCGCCAACTTTGCGGGGGGAACAACTTTTGTTATTTATTGGCAAGGGAACAACAAAGTTGTTCCCTTGACAATAAACTCAGCTGCGAGATTTTTTGTCATCTTGTCCGTTATTACAGCAAAGCTCTATATGACTCGCAGGCGGGATGTTTTCGTGTCGACGTCCTCACAAAAAAACGAAAAAATCTTCAGCGATTGAGGCGAAAAGTGCATATCAAGCATACAACATACAGCACAGCATTCGTTTCAATAAAGAACCAGCACAAAAAAAAAGCATCCGAACCAGATAATTGATGATAAGGCGCTCCTGATTACAATGCGAAGCACGTAGTCCTCACCGCATACGTTTCTCGGTAAAGATTACTGTTGCCCAAGCTTTTGCGGCGACGGCTGCTTGCGACGTGGGGAGTGACGCCACTAGACTTTCATACTGAAAAAGTTTTGGTACAGTGCATTTACTTTTATTTCGTCAATCATTTGGTATTGGTAGCGTGCGCGATCGAAAGCGTCGCTGTGGTTGGCCTTCCACGATTGGCCGAATGCTGACTATGACGTCAGCAAAGGATTTCTCATCGACGGAAATAAGAGGAATGGAAGAACTTCAATTTTGAC
The DNA here is from genome assembly GCA_013358835.2 of Ixodes persulcatus. Lineage (NCBI taxonomy): Eukaryota > Metazoa > Arthropoda > Arachnida > Ixodida > Ixodidae > Ixodes > Ixodes persulcatus. Next base: position 3,067,468 of record JABSTQ010011052.1, read on the forward strand.
GGTGTTGGCAGTGTTGATTTCAGAGCGTTCTGATTTCAAGCTTCCACCATGCTCATCACAAACACCATCGAACTTATTGTTCGCAAGGTAATGACGTCACGAGAGGGAACCATAGGAGGGCGCCACCAGAACATCGCACCTCTAATAGACCCTTCTGCTGCTTAAACGCTCATGAATAAACGAACTGTCGTTTCATGAGCGCAGTGCAGCGCTGGAGCAATAGGTGCGATGCTTTTCTATGGCGGTCGGAAGCGATATACCTAACCTCGAACCGAATTTCTCTACGTCGTTTCTAGTTTCCACAGTGCAAATATAGGCTCCAAGCCCATTGACATAGCCTGCATTTCGACACTGAAAGCGAAGGGACCACGCAGCACTCTTCGACTGCCGCTGGCCATTTACACAAGTACATGGCTAGAAATAAAGAGAAAGCTGGCACGCTAAAGCGGTTTGCTGAAAAACGCACAGACCCCCCCCCCCCCCCCCCCCCCCCAGAATAAAAACAACCTTGGGACCAAGTCTTTGTTATTTAGAGTTTCCACCTGCTATGCAGGCTTGCTCTGAGATTATCTGACTACATTATATCCGCAGTAATAACAAATACATCTCTAGACCTCTTTTCTCAGGCCGCCCCTTTCCTCGGCCCTACTGGCATAAAAAAGCAAAAAGAAAAGCCTCCAGGAGACAACCGACACAATCCCATAAAACGCACTGCGAGAAAGGAAGAAAAACAAATCTAGCTCCACTATCATCAAAGTCAGCAGAGGCACACCACCGCATCGCCAGGCACCAGACTATTGCAGTGCTTTCGTGGGCAGCGGAGCGCCAGGACTACACTCTTCGTTCTACCTCCTCTAATGCCCCCCCCCCCCCCAACCCATTCCTCTCAGCATGCTCCCCCCCCCCCCCCCCCCCTTCCCGCCCGTTTTCAGAACCACCTCACCACCGCCCAACGCCCAACCAACAGCGCAACCCGCCAGCGCCATGCCAAGCCAGACTCGCCGTCCAATCCATTCTCCCTTCTCCTCTTTTCTCCCCCCCCCCCCCCTCCCACTTTCCTTTTGGATCAACGCGGCGACAAGTCCCATGGTACGCACACGCAGCTTACTCCCCTCCCCCCCTCCCCTCCCAAGCCTGCTTTCAACTGCGCCCGACGGCCCGACGGCCCTACCGCCCGACGGACGGACCCCACCCACCCGGCGCCTGCCCCCACCCCCCTTCCACCCCCCGCTGCAGCTAGGCGCGATGGACTCGCCCGAGCTCACTTCCCCACCCCCATTCCCCCCCCTCCCCACCCCACTTCGCCAGCGTCGGCGACGCTCGCTGCGCTCTTGCTCCTGCTACGCCTCCGCGCCTCCCCACCTCACCCTCGCTTCCACAACCATGTAGAAGACAGATCGAAGAACAGCACACACACACGCACGCAAAGCGAGGCAAGGCGGCAAGGGGTGGGCGGGGGGTGGAATGAGGGGGGGGGGGGGGGGGGAGCAAGGGATGGAAAGTAAAGGGTGTTATTTAGATAGAAGTACGCCGCCGAAAGAACAAGCGACGGGAGGAAAGACGAGAAACGAGGCGGGAAGCAGGAATGACTGAGGGAACGGAAAGAAGCGGCTCCACCGACGCGGACAAACAGAAAAGAAAGACGCGGGTGATCATAACATACAAAAACATAATAAACGGGAGAGCCGAAGGAACCCGAGTCTTTAGAGTTTGAAAAGCGGCCGTCGCTGCTGCTGCAGCCCGCCACCATGTTGGCCGAGAGAGGTACGCGCATGGCCGAAAGCTGCGTAGCGCGCACACAATCCCCCCCCCCCCCCCCTCTCCCCTTCGCCTACTCCTTTCGGAGGATAACAATTAATTCAGCTCGAGTGAAAAGAAAGAAGCGCGGGGCAAGAAAAGGAGCGAAGCCCCAAAGCGGCATTAGCGCCAGCGTGGAAAATGTAAAAAAAAAAAAAAGTCGATCTTTCGGGGAGGGGAGGGAGGCGGGTATTTGCAATACTTTGTTTTAGCCGCCATCCAAGGCAGGGTGGGGATGGCGGAGCGGAGTCTTCGCAGAGGCCATTTTCATCGTTCCGTGTTCGCGCTGCACCACGAAACAAGAGTTGTAAGTCGGGTTGGAACTCCCACCGCATCAGGTCGTCGTTCAAGACACTGAAGCGCATGCGCAACCCATTTACAAATCAGACTCGTCCATACGTTCGGGAAGTAACTCACCAATACAAGTTGGGAAGATGGTTTGTCCTGTCCTCGTCTTTTTTGTCCTTCATGTTGCTTCCCTTTATCCCCGTAACGAAGTTATATAGTCTGGTATACCATAGCATATAGCTCGTTCATGATGAATGGTAGGTGCAGTGTTCATTACGCTCTGTGCACGAAAAGTCGGTGCCCCCAAAATGCGACTTTTTACTCTCAAACTGTTACCGAAATGCGACCGATTGCGACCTGGTGGCATCGCATTTTATTCCGCAAGATTTCGTGGCATAGCAAGAGTGGAAGTCGTCTGGCCGTTGGTATGTCCCCTGAGGCGAACTTAGCATTTTGCCGCCCTGACAGTCTTTAACAGTACGCCCCCAACCCCCGGTGTGTGTGTGTGTGTGTGTGTGTGTGTGTGTGTGTGTGTGTGTGTGTGTGTGTGTGTGTGTGTGTGTGTGTGTGTGTGTGTGTGTGTGTGTGTGTGTGTGTGTGTGTGTGTGTGTGTGTGTGTGTGTGTGTGTGGGGGGGGGGGGGGGGGGGAAGCTAAGTTTGGAGGTAAAATTTTCAAAAGGAGCTATATTTGGAGCTCGAATTCCCCAAGTAGCTAAATTCGGAGCCAAATCGTCAGCAGCTAACCTCGCTGGTTTCGCACGCGCTTATGACCCGACGCTTCCTAATAAAACATGCAGGTATTTTAACCACTGTTACGGAGAACTCTGCACTGAACATCTCAGTCAAACAAATACAGGTTCACACACACAAAAAAAAAAAAAAAAAAAAAGATTAAACGAAGGACGTTTGGTCGGAAGCGTGAAACAACCCCACGCGATATGATCGATACCCGTTTCAGCACCATCGACAAACCGCCAGAAACAAGTGTAGACATCCACGGAGTATAGTCGGAGAACCGGAAGCTCTTAGGGCTCTTCTGTCATCCGGTGGCGCGCTCCCCGTGCACGCCCGCGAAAAAAAAAAGAAGAAAAAAGGATGGGTTGGCAGTGCACACGAATGAACGCAGCCATTCGTTAAACAATGCCTCTCAGATACTAAAAAATAAACTTCGTGAAGTGGTAACTTTAATGTTTTGTCCGTTCACCCATGACGGCATGGTGATAAATAGTACATAAAGTCATCGAGTATAAAACGGGTAATCACTGATCAGGATAGAAAAACTAACTCCGATAAGAGATGGGCAAGATTCCAAGATATTGAATCACTAAACCAGAAACTTGACGGACGGAGAAAGAAGAAAAAGTTAGTCTGCTAATAACCTCACACCAGGTAGCATTTGAATCCAACCGAAGCATCGCTGGATAACATAGCATAACAAGGAAAAACAACTTTAATTAAGACAAACCGAGTTCACGTCAATAATCCAACCATTTGGGGAACAAAATGACGACTTCCAAGACCAATGCTTTCGCCCTTGTCCGATGCGCGCGGAACTGGAAAGAGTACACTTCCACCCGATCACCTTTAATCGCCGTAGGTGAAATAATTTATTGAGCGCTAAAGGTGCGCTTTACGCTTATTTCCAGGGAGGCGACGCGAAGAGAAAGAGATATCTATCGAAACAACAAATATAGCTATGTTCTACAAGATGCGGGGAAGACGCCAGTGAAATCACGCGCCGAGATCGATGCAGCATTTGACGACATCAAACACGACCCCAAGCTGTTGTTCGGTGTAAAAAACGTAATGCTAAAATAACAACAAAAAAAAAAGGAAAGAAGGCATTGGAGCTAAAAATAAAAACAGCAGCTTACTGAATGAACGATCGCAACATCTTCGTGCGCGCTAAGAACAAGATTTGAAGGACGAGGTCGAACTTTTTTTCTTCTTCGAGGACTCGTTTTATCAGGTTTGGAGCAACTGAAGTCTACGCTGACAATTGCTATGACGAATAGATATAAATCAGTGGACCATTCGGAGTTTAGATTATCATTTTGTTCAAGGTACTTTGCTGAAAGTAATGTAAAAACATCACATATGATTGTGCCATATACTGCTGCTTCAATTCTCCGCGTCATTTCTTCACACAAGTTTGAGAGTTGGAATAGCTCTTATATAGAAGAGTTTGAGAAAAACGCCACTTGACATTTGAGAGGAATAAACGCCAAACTCTCACGCCGAAACGTGCTAAAAAAAAAAAAAAAAAAAAGTAACACCGAAAATTTGGAAGATTCACATCACTTTTAACCGACAGACGCCCATAAGCATGAAAATACGAGATCGGTTCTCAGATAAGCGTTACTGCTCAGAAGGGTTAAAGAGTAAACGACGCCTTTCGATCGGCGCGTTAAGCGAATTACCACGATTTCGATTGTATCTAGCAGCTCAAGGAAGACACTGCCGAATGGAATCGTCGAAAACTCGCATAGCAAATTCACTTGAGGTTCAGAATTCGCAACTTTCACGACCTATAGGGGGCGCACTGGTGCCTAACAAAATGACTTGTCATCTGGATGATCGTCGTAGAACAGCAATATATGAGGCTGGATCTGTGACGCGTAAGTGATTTTAGTTTTGCTATATACGAGCAGTGTTAGAGCCTTACTTTACTTTTCACGTCAGCAAGGTGTAGGCAAGCACCTTTATTGTGAAGCCGATCATCCAGGAGCTAGGGAGCACGATTCTCACACCGTGGTACCACCATCGCTGAAGTTGCGAATCCAGCTAGCCACATGTTTCGAAACTGAACGGATGCCGTGATGCAGCGCATACATGAACTAAGGAGAAAGCACGTGGATACACACGCGGCAAGGGGTCACTCTGTCACGCCACCTTCTTCGTCAAAGAACGCTCCAAACCCACCACGAGTTTCATGCCTATGAACCAGGTGCCGAAGGCGTTTGACGCGCACAACTTGAGAGATGGGTGTATTTATACCGGTGGCAATCAGTTCGTCGAACAATGTTTCATCGGCAGATCGTTTCGTTGACATCGCGACGTTTAATCGACAGTTCGTTTCGTCGAAAGCGTCTTTCCGCGCACATCGCCTCGATCGCCAGCATCCGGATGAGCTTGCCGAACCTTTGGCCACTTGGCGGTTCCGACGAACCCCGAGCGGAGCGAGGGGTTTTCGTGCGTAGCGCGGACAGTTTGGAATCGCCTAACCATAGGATTAGAGTGCTCGCGAATTATCTTTTACCCTTTTGGAGCCGCCTGGGTGAGTTCGCTCTAGTTTCTTAAAGTAACGAAGGGGAAAGTGCGAGTCAGTTTCTCAATGTTGTTTAATACTTTTAGCCATTGCTCTTGACACGCCCTTTTGTATTTTCACGAACTCTTTTACTTCCTAACTCTATAGTGTATATTTTTCCATTGCCGCCGCCACTGCCTCTGTAGGGTGGCTGAGGACCATGTGAAGCTGATTTATCAACTTTTTTTTCTTCAGCCTCCCCGCTCATTTTTGTTGAATGGGAAAATAAACCTTTTGATTTGATTTGATAGTTTCAGTAAGCTTCCACGGAAAGAAATGAAGCCAGCAATCCAATCCAGTTAGAAAAGAATATGTTGTCGACGAAACGTCGCAGTGTTCAAAATGGATGCTTGGGCGTGTTGGTAAGACATGATGACTAAAACAACGCACAAAGACTGGACAGAAGATCCTGTGTTCTCTTTCTACTGTCCCGTCTTCGTGCGCTGTACGTTTTAATCGTCAGTTGCATGTGTCCACGAAACGCATTTTCACGAAACATAGCAGTGCCGACGAAAGGTACGTCCATGAAATCTGTTTCGACGAAACTGTACGCGCATTTTCAGTAGCGACTGAGGTTCCACCTTTACAGATAGGCACTTCGCTGCCGGTCTAAAGGGCTGTCCAATACAAACACGAAAAACCCCTCCGCATCGCGTGCACGTCTTTTTCGGAGAACTGATATGACGTTTCTTAGTTCGGCAAACTGACACGTCACATCCGTTAGCCAAAAAACGACACGGCGAATGGATAATGCGTGTTGGTGTAGAAAAAACATCACTTCCGACTTTTGAGGGGGAAAAAAATGATGTGTTTGACTGGACAGATAAAGTGACGGCGAACATGTTTCATATATTCGGGTCAAGGAGAGAGAAAGTATGACAACCACGACTAGGTAATAAAATTTTGAAACGAGTGACCGAAAAGTCAGTACACGTTTCAAAGAATCGCCATTATTTTTCACTCGTGCTTTTACGCCAACAACGTCAGGATAATAGAAATCCACTAAGAGTAAACACGCACGGATTCACAGTGAGGTATAGAGTGCACTGTCTGTTTTGAAGAAACCAGCCCAGATTAACCCCCCCCCCCCCACACACACACAGACACACACAAAAAAAAGAAAAAGATTGAAAAATGTTTGAAGAGAATGCTAGGTCAGCAATGTTTACAAGCAAGTTTGTGACCACAGATACGCGGACATTTCTCTACAGAAATGTCCTTTTGTAAGTTATATGAACAACAAAAAAATTCAGTCTACGAAATCTGGTTTCCACAACTACTCTCCATGAGCCTATGGTTGGTCTGGGTGAAATGAAAAATAATCATGCCAGAAAACTAGCATATCACCCTTACTCAAAGTACACAATAAGCACATGCAATATTTTAACATCAGCAACCAACCCGCCACAGGCCCCTAACCTCCGCTACTGGTTTCTGATTTTTGCCAAGACCTAGGCAAAACAAAATAAAAAAAATGTAATGCTTAGGTGCGAGACAGAAAAATAAATATGAATTAATGAAATATGTGTGTGTGTGTTTGGGGGGGGGGGGGGGGGGTAACGCCAATGAGGTAGAGGGGTTTAGAGCAATAAACTAGTACCTTGTTCACCAGGCAAAAGTGACCTCCCCCCACCCCCCCGCCCCCTTTACTGGCTGCCGCCATGTTGTACAATTTTGACTGCTAGACCTGTGACCCTACCAATTCCTGGGACTTTTACGTAAAACTAAGCCGAGATTTGTATCGTGATCGTTGTAAAAACATGATAACCTATTGTTTTCAATACTGTTAGCCACAGAGATCAGTGTCTTGCCCCGATAAAAACCCAAAATACAGCACCGCAGCTGACGGCATCTAGCGGAGCCACTGCGAAGCTGCCAGAGTTTTTGTTGTAAAAGCACATTATGGACTTAAAACAAACGAAACATAACTTTTTCTCGTCGGTACTGTAATTAAAGATCAGTACGCAATTATCTGTGCGCGGTACTTTGTTAAAATCTAAATGTAAAACTATAAGGTCACGTGTCTAGGGGTCAAAATGTGCAGCATGGCGGCGGCCGGGTGGGGTCACTTTCAGATGCCAGTTGAACGCTCTAAGCCCCTCTAGCTCGTTGGTTAACGCGCACCTTAGTGATACACGCGTGACGAAATGTCCCTGCAGCGTGCAATTCACGTAACGAGTGTCGACTGAAACGATCGTGTCGACGAAACATGTGTCCGTGAAACGTGTGTCCCTGAAACGTGTGTCCATGAAAAGTTGTCCACGAAACGTAATTCCACGAAACGAATTTTGACAAAATAATAACCCCCCCCCCCCCCCCAAAAAAAAAAAAAAAAAAAAAAAAAAAAAACGGCTTGCCTTTATTTTAGCCAAGTGGACAGTTTGGGCCCACAAGCTGCATACATGCAGCTCTTTCAAGACATTTCCAGCTCACAGTACCATCAGACTGTGCTGAATAAACAAAATATACGCCTGCGTTTTTGCAAACAGCAATTTGAGGTATTCCTACTTTCAGAATCAGTCATCCATAAATCCTTTTCAAGTATACGTTAAATGTCCATGTTGCGAAAGCAAAAGCCCGGATGATCCGAGGCCAGACCAACTACAAAATTAAATATCCAGTGGAAGAATTTTTATTTTCTGTGACGGGCTGTTGCTTTCTTTAACGTCAAAATATTACTGGCAGCTTTAAACACCACGTACCCCTGAAGAAACACGATACTTCCGTTTTATTATTTAGACGTAGTGAGACAGTGTACCACAATACACAAATAGCAAAGGACGCGCTTCCAATCTTAAACACAACCTAAAACACGAAATAAAAGAGATGTGAAAGCAAAGCTTTGGTTCTGCTATATTCCTCTTCTTGCTCCGGAGGCGAGCAAGCACACGGACGCAGCTCATTGACACACAGAAATTTAACAAGAACGCAGAGGGTGGCTTGAGGTCGAACCAGCCTGCAGCGTTCAAGTAACTTCTCTCCTCAGAACGAAGAAAACACGCAGATCGGGCACACTCGAACTGATTATGCCGAACCAAAAACAGAGGTCCTTCGTGCTCTGCGCTTCGGCATCCGCGGTTGCCGCGCATTCAAACTTCGCGGTACACACACGTATGCTCGTCCTGTTTTGATCGCGGTGTTTACAAGCATGCATGCGGCTCTGGCGGGCACGTCGCCGAGTCTACTCACCCGTACTCCAGCCTGCGCAGTACTGATGGCTGCGCTGTACGCCATGTTTGAATTCATTCTTTTTTCACCGGTGAGACGACGCCGACTGGGATACAACGAGCCTCCCCTTTCCGGATGGAACATGGACCTCCTGCCGCCCACTTGGGGAAAAATCGTTCCTGCCACCCCCCGCCTGTGTAGCCGCGTAGCCCCGGCAGAAACACAGCTGAGCAGCGCGAACGCGGCGTCCGCTGCATCCCTGGCGGATGCTTAGCGAAGCAGCCAGGAGAAAGAATCGATTGGCGGTCTCGGTTGCCAGACGTGGCGCGATTCGTGCGGTTTGAAACTTGCGGGCGCGGAAAGGCGAAACTTCTGAGCTTGTGAGAGATGCTGTGAGACCTGTACGCCAGCCATGGATTAAGCATTCTGTCTTAAATTGAGTAGACTCCTTCGCACTTGAGTATGCTAACGTTATTTGAGTACTGTTGGCGCACGTCGTTTTGTTCATGACTACAGTGGGGTTCTAAATTCCTTGCATGACACACAAAACAACCAAACTTCACCGTGGCGATGATACATAAGCTGCATTACTGAAAAACCACGAAAACCGCTTTACCTACGGTTACGACTATGCCAAATCTGCCAATAGCTGTAAGCAACGCCAGAGGCGCTGCGAACACGAGCGCGGTTCCTGCAGCGCGCGCATACTTGACGAAGAGCATGGTGAGTGGCACAGAATAAACGGGTAACCACAGAGACCGCATAAAATTTTATAACAGAGCTGACAGAGGTTCGACCACAGTAGCCTCGACAGTGCTAGTGGCGACCCAACGTTGTGGCGACCTCACCTCCAGACCGAAAGCGGCGCAAACGCCGGAGCCAAAAAATATTCGGACATGGTAGCAGAATTGCCCGCCAGCCGTCACTAGTATACCGAGGCTTCTGTACCGACAGCGCGGGATGACTTTGCGCGCTGCAGTACCTCTCGGATGCGCACCCCGCCGGGGAAAACCAGGGGAAACCACGTGACGCTTCATTTTCCGCAGGGTGGTGGGAAGGAGTGGGTGAGGTGGGCGTACATAGGAGTCTTTTGTTGTTGTTTGCCTCTTTCTTATTTTCGTGCGGCATTATCTTGCGCAAACTCTGGGGCTTCGTTTTCGTCGTTCCCTCTGGGTGTGTGTGCGCTCCCCCCCCCCCCCTTCCACCCCCTCCTCCCCCCGGAGTGGGTGGAAAAAATAACGGCCGAAGAAGAGAGAGGAGGTGGACGAGGCGAACGGGCGCTCCGGCGGGGGGGTGGAGGGTGACGCTCGCTTCGAAGGGCGCGTAGTAGCACTTGTACCTTTACATCGTGGGTGGCAGAAACGACAGAGATAAAAAGAAGCCGGGAGGGGCAGGCGAACCGCCGGGGGTGGGGAGGGGGTTGGGATGACGAAGAAGGTGTACAAACCAACCCGTGAAAGTGACAGCGGGGCAGAACCAGAATTCGCGAAGGCCTTGGAAAACCTTGCTTGTGGCGCGGCGAGCCAAGTCTCCAGCTTTCAGTTTCTTTACGACGTTCGCGGAATGTGCTGCACGGCAATAACACTTTAAGCATTAAAAATATATATCTTCAAAAAAAAAAACCAAAAAAACTCGGTAAATAAATTGAGTCCGATAGTTCTCTTGACCAGCTACTATGCAGAGCGGGAAAAGAGAATGTTAGGATGCTTATTCAAAATTGATATTAGCATCAAACTCTCCACAACCTTCATTTATTGTCTTTCACTCTCTCTTTCATAAAACACAAAAACAAAAAACCTTCTTTTATTTCTTTTCTTCTTTTTATTTTGTTTGTTGGCAATCGTTTTTCGGGGAAGGGGGGGGGGGGGGGGGGGGGCAACTGTGTGCTGTTTTTTTTTTTTTTAATTCTACATGATACTCGGAAAGAAATCTTGTTTGTACATGACGAGCTCATACATCATACAAAAGACAGTCTGCAAACGCGAGTCACCGAAATATCCGTGATTCGAGTGCCGCGTGCCAAGTTTTCTCCTTGGCCACGCAGCATTCAAAGCACGGATCTAGCGATGCCTCGCGTTCGAATCTCTACGCAGACTGTCTCTTGTATGATGTATGAACAGTGTGACCCCGGCTTAACAGTTCCGTCCAGCTTTCCGGAGCTCCTCACTGAACGACGGCGAGCACTCCGGTCCACACCTGCTTCGAAGTGCGCGCGATCTCGCTCTGACTGAGCAAGAAGCCAACTTTCTCGCCAGAAACTTCCACCGTGAAGCTCATCCGGATCGACTTCTTCACGTACATCCAGTCGATAGCCGTGCCTGGTGCCAGGTCTGAAAGTGTGGAATATAACAACTGAAAGCGTTTTCGTGTCATGAAACACGTTAACGACAGATCGAGAGAGAGTTTTAGTAAATCGTTCCCATACCTCCGACAACGATACGATGCATGCGTAAAGGCGTCGGCGGGCGGAATAGCGGTTGTCGTTATCGGAGTTACCGGAGCGATCTACTAAAACTTCCTATGTTTCGAGAGTATGGGAGGAGGTCAGTCTGTATTGCATTGACGTTTTCCGTAGTTCGGTTCAAGTTCGGTTCGCATATGCGGTTTTTCGCCAAACCAAGTGGACGACTTTGTGCGGACATCAATAGCAAAAGCGTTCCCCTTTCGTGCACGCCAATGATGGTTCGGAGTCACGCTGGTGCTTTTGCGCAAAAATGCACCACATACGTAAAATGGCCTTCCGCAGCTTCGTTTACTCTCACATCTTCCCGTGTTTTGGCGCAGAGCTGAGCGATCACTTTTAATTTCCACCATAGCTTCACTCTGACCGTTTGTCCCCTCAGCCTCGCTGGACAAGGATGTGCCTCGTACCACGACTAACCATGCGTCACACAACCCCCCCCCCCTCCCCCCCCCCCCCCCTTCCCACCGGGGTCGGTGTCCTAAATGTCCACTGCAATTAGCGCCTGCCGAAAAAAAGACGAAAACTTGGCAAACCTTTTTATTGTCCCTGCAGCTTCTAACAGCTCTGAATATATGCACATTTGTATTATTTCGATTATATTCGTATACCTATATTGACCTACGTAAGAATACAAGATGCGCAATGGTCTTTAGTGTCGCTGAAGAGTTTCAAGCAACGCTACTCACAGACACAAAACGGCACTGCAGTTAGTTCACAAACGCTTTGGTTGATCGTAAGCTGGCGAGACGGGAGGTCCGTCAAAAACGCCAATAAAATGTTCTCGACCTGTCTGCGAGTAGCGTTGACTGCTCGCTCCAATGGGTCTTAGAAAGAGGACGTCATGTAGTTGCGCATATACTCACACAGCATTGAAGACACAGGGCCGGCTTTGTATGTCTCCCCACTAAGCGTTTTAATAGCCCGGACTGCGCGGGTGGCCCTCGCCATCTGGAACCAGACATACTCGCAATTTTACGCCGTCCAGAGCCAAAATGGCGACAGATATGCGTGCCCCTTTGAAGGCAAGCTATCCTCGAGTCACTGTACTGCCCAAGGTTGTACTGCGCGGCATAGTCGAGATACAAAGTTTAACGACCTCTTCACAAAGTACGGTGAAGGACTCAGAGAAGAGCCGATACATGAGCGAGCATTTCACCTTTCAGTCCAAAGAATGCCCCCCCCCCCCCCCCCCCCCCCCCCAATCAAACGAGTGTCCACACAGTGGAAGCACGCTGCGTCCCTCAAACCGACAATTCAAAGAACGGTATAAACATTCTTTCGAACTCGAACTCGGATTGCTTTCAATGTCTCACCAGATCCGATCGCATCAAACTCGCAACAATTAGAACAATGAAAAAGCTCCAGGTCCGAAAGAGCCCAATCAAAACGAGAGCCCCGCCCTCAACAAAAGGTTACGCTACCAATTCGTCGTAGTCCGGGGGCCTCTCCACCCGGAAGCTGTATGGAATAAGCCAGAGATCTCCGAAGGCGTGCAGGCTGAAGTAGAACGCAATGCGGTTCCGAAGCTCCGCGACGAGCTCCCGAAAAGCGTGCGTTTCGGGTTCGGAGAAGGGGGCTTTGCCGCAGAACGTCTCCTTGCAGGGGTCCGCTTCATCCTGGCCGCCTTCACGAAAACACGGAGTCACGTACGTTACAATTTTGACGCTTAATTCACTCGCACAAAACTTCGTATAACGACAGACATATCGCGCTACGTCCACCGTAAGGAAAGGAAAAAAGAAGAAAAAAAAAGGGGGAGGGGGGGGGGGGGGGTCGTTCATTATGTTTTTGCTTAATTATCGGCGTTTTAATTAACTAGGGTGTTACATATATGCGAAAAAGTCGTGAATGAGCGAGGTTTTAATTATAAAGTTTGACCACATCCCATGACTGACATTTATGTTAAATTAAAACATAGCAAGGAAACACACCGTAACCCGTACAGGTTTCGTTGGAGGGGTAACAGGTAGCAACAATGTATCGCAACAGCTAAAAAAAAACAAAAAAACGAGGAGCTTGTAGGTTATTACATTGCTTATTACATCACAAACAAAATGATGATGATATTCTTTATTGTAGAAGGGATGGCGCTATGGCCTCAATGGAAACAAAATAAAAATATTAGTTCGACCTACTCGTATGTGCTTCAAACAAAGCAAGGATCGCTTAACTCCTCGCCGATGCAACATAGCGCCTTGCTAATGTTTAGACGTGCGATAGTGAGCGTGGTTCACTTACTGCAAAATGAAACGTCGAAATTTCTATTTAAGTCCGTGCCCGCACATCGAGTTCCATTGAAACTGTACTGGAGCGATCGATTCTTCCTCCAGAGTCGGTTCTAAAGCACGGAAAAAAGTATCAGTCAGGTCCGTTTGTAAATACAAGAATAAAAATGAAAAAGGAAAGGAATGTAAGCGCTGGGTAATCATTGGAGCAGAAGTAAAAATCATAAAACGTTTCGGGACTGAAGCTTCTTCCTCGGTCGCTTGAAGAGGAGCCCTGAAACGTTTCTTCTGCTCGATTAACCGGACTCCACAGGAATTATAAAGTTTCTTGACTACGCGCGTTGTAATTTTCGCAAAGGCCTGATTAGGCTATTGGCTTACGTTATTGTTACCATTTCAGCGTAAATATTCATCCAAACACGAAGAAAGAAAAAAGAACGGCGTTATTTTTCACTGATTGTGGGCGCCGCTGGCGCAAGATATATATTTCTCGCTGAACTAAGAAACTAGCTGACGACTGGTTCAGACATTTGCGATTGAGTACGATCGACTGCGTTACGACTCCTTCCGTTCTGCGGACCTCTGGTGCCAAGCCATCTCGTCGTATAAGGTTGAGGTCTGGTTCCATCACTAACACAATCCGCGGCGGAACCAAATAATTCTAGACTTCCTCTTCCCTTGTCTCGTCGAAATGCGTCACTACAGCAGCCCTCACTCTCAGTGCCCTTTCAATGTATGTTCTAATAAGTACGAATATTAATTACAACTTTTTTTTTCATCTATTTACTTGCACGCCATTTGTGAAAATTACAGCGTGCGCACCCGGGTCCTTTCACAGGCAGTCGAATGCGGCGTAAGCTTTTTTTTTTTTTTTTTTTTTTTACACAGCAACGACTGCCATGTGAAGAGGACCGCGGGTACCTTCGGCGATGTCCGAGCACTGCCAACGATGGCCACCACCACTTCTGGCAACGCCGGTGTTCGCTGATGTGGTCGATGAGGCTGTCCTGTGGTAGTAGGCGCGCGGTTTCATATGCTACATATATTTAAATTAAGATCCAGTTGAAAGCATTGCGCAAAAGAGCGGATGTATATAATATGGCTCTCGTGCATTAATTCTTTTTTTTGTGTGTGTGGAAGAGGGAAGCAGTTTCATGGTTCCATGCAACTTGAACTGAGAGTGTGATGTTCGCACTCGCGGCACAAGTATCTCATGCTCACCGACGTGCCAAATTCAAGGCGTACCTTTTTTCGAGAGAACTCATATCCGTCTGGGTTGAGGCAGGGAATCACCCACCACTCGTAAGAATTCACTATGGACGAGATGTTGGATCCAGGAGCCTCAGCACCAATGAGCTAGAACGAACAGGCATCGTCATCTATCAAAACAACTTGTCTTGCACAAACGTCCCCTAGAATTGCTGTATCTTGTTACGTATTTTTATTCGGTGCAATATACTACATGTACTTTGATTCACCTTAATTATGTCCAGACGCAGCCGACACGCTACGAGCTGATGAAACCAAGCAGACAGCGTCAAAAGCGCATTATGGTGTTCCTCGTGTTTCTGTACGTGTTCTCTTATCGCTGAAACGATTGCAAACAGCAAAGTCCCAGTGACTTGCGCTTTCGACGCTATTTAATTGGTCCCATTAGCTCGTAGCGTCGGCGGCGTGTGGACTTAAAACGAAGTATAGTGGTCAATTCGATATGGGCACATATGAGCATGAGTGTGTAACCGTAACATGTCAACAAAAATGTACTTTGGGTACATTTTCGAAGTCCTTTTATACTGTTACGACCCTCCGCACTGGACGTTTTCGAATGCCATTTTAAAATGCTCGGGCACGATACCAAATGAGGCATTTTGTCGACGCTTTTGCGACCGTCTCAGCGGGCGTTTCTGGGGGAAGCGGGCGCGTATGGGCCAATTAATTGCACGCTAGCACGATTTACATTAAATTCTTTCGAACAGGGGTGTTTCAGGCATGTTGACGATCGCTGATGTATATAGGCCCCCAAAGTTTACGTGAGATATTTTCCCCCTTTTTATTTAATAATTTTAGTATTAATTTCAAAATGTCTACACTTTCGGGGCAGAATTTATTATTATTATTATTATTATTATTATTATTATTATTATTATTATTATTATTATTATTATTATTATTGTGGAAGAATGCCGTGGTCGTTCCGGTTCTGAAATCGGGAAAGAAAGGTGATGTTCTCAACTATAGACCGATTTCCCTTTGCTCCTCATTTTCCAAACTCTTTGAAGGAGTCATTCATCAATTCTTGGCTTTCAAATTTCGAAACTTAACCCTCCCTAATCAGCATGGGTTTATGACCAGCAGATCAACGACTGCAAATCTTGAAAGTTTTATGTCTACCGCATCCCAGGTAGTCTGCAACAGAGGTCAGCTAGACGTGGTCTACTTTGACCTAAGCAAGGCATTTGACGTTGTTAATCATACGATTATTTTATCAAAGCTCTCCGCCTACGGGGTTTGTGGCACAGTATACGACTGGTTTCAAAGCTGTTTGTCAAACAAGAAAAGTGTACGTTCGAGTCAACAATATGAACTCTTCATTGTACGGGGCAAGTTCTGGCGTTCCTCAGGGATCCGGCCTAGGACCACTCCTGTTCACAATTTTTGTAAATGACGTCTCTGACGCTATTTCTAATTCTTCGTTTCTGCAATACGCTGATGACATTGAAATTTACAAAGAAATAGTTACTTTAGATGATTGCTCTAGGGTTCAGGAAGATGCATGTTCTTTCTTTAGGTGGTGCTCAGCCAATTATCTTCTCTTAAGCCGCGCTAAAACCAAGGTTATGATATTTACTCGGAAGGCACAGAATACATTTTTCGCATATAGTATTCAATTCATGGTGAACCCCTGTCCCGGGTATGTGCAATGAAAGATCTGGGAGTAATGTTCGATCCTAGCCTGCGATCCTCTAGTCACGTAACTAGGCTCGTTAACGCGTCTCTGCGCACGCTGGGTGTTGCCTCTCGCTTAACGAAGGACTTCAAACATCCTTCTGCGTTTCTCACGTTGTACCGCTCGTTATGCACGCCCCAGTTACAATATGTCTCAGTTGCGTGGAACGGAATCTCTAAAACCAACTCATTGGAAATCAAACGAGTTCAGAAAAAGTTTATTTTCATCTTTAAACATCGCTACCTTATGAAGGATGTTCATTGTTCAACTTATGACGCAACGTTAGAGCGTGTTGAAGGTGGCCCTATTGTTTTTGTTTAAAACGTTGCATGGGTCGATTAATTCACCAAGCCTCTTGTCTGAAGTGTGCCTTAGGGTTCCACGTGTGCTACTCGGAATCAATCATCCTTTTATAGTTCCAAAAAATGTAGTCTTTTAAGCCCAGTGATTAGACTGACTGATTGTTATAACCAGTACTCTGAGAAACTCGATATTTTTAACTCGTGCTACAGGGCATTTGTTATTTTTATTGAAGACCTGTCGGGCGGGTGAATAATGATTGTGGCTCACTTTAAGATTGATTTCGGAGAACACAGACTATGTTGGGTCTGTGCTTGTGCTACTGCTTCGTGTATTATTCGCTTTGAGTGCCTCTCAAACTTGTTTTTACATTGCTGCATTTTCTCCTCATTGTACACAAGACCTAGAAATTGTATTTTGTTATCATTCAGCTCAGTGTATGTCGTGTATGGTTATATTCAGTTACTGTATAGTTCATTGCTCTTCTGTATGTTTTATGTATTCATTTCCATCCAGTGTACCAGTACCAAGACCGCAAGGTTGTTCCTGGGCACTATAATCAACATTGATTGATTGATTGATTGATTGATTGATTGATTGATTGAATATTATTATTATTATCCTTTTTTCGCCCATAAAAAAGTACAAAAAAGGTGCCGCTAAAATTGTAGCAAACGAACCGAGGACACGCTTCATGTGTTCACAAGTCGCAGTTCAATCATTTGAATTGTCATCGATATTTCAAGACAACTTCGGAAAGTGCAACTAATACAATAACGTTGCTTTTGGTGAAGCGCTTAAGCGAAGTATAAAAGGGGGACGTAAAAGAAAAAAACTTTCAGCCTTTCCACTCTGGTGAAGAAGGAAGAGCAGCGGCACTGTAGCTTCTGTTCTCGGCGGTGACTTTCCAGGCGAGCGATTTCTGCTCTTCTTTCGCAACAGAATCTGAAGCGCTCGACGCACGCGCCGGTTGCGGACCCATTCGCGCTGCTGCGTACGTCGCCGCTCCTTCCGCACCCGGTCTTCTTTTCCCGAAGAAGGGCACGCTGCAGACCCATCGTGAGCCCAAACCGAAACTGATAAGAGAGTAGGAAACAGCGCGCAAAAAAGACGAGGACAAAGAAGAAACACACGTGACGTCAGGGGCGGATCCAGGGGGGGGGGGGGCGACGGGGCGGTTGCCCCCCCCCCCAAACGAGGTCGACCCCCTCTCCCCCCCCCCCTTCTCGGAGGGCAATTAGACATGGGTGGACCCCCCGGTGCACAAAACAAAATGGGAGAATAGTATCCTTACAAGGCTTCCCCCCCCCCCCCCCCCCCAAAACGGAGTTCTGGATCCGCCCCTGCGTGACGTGCGCTGCGCTCGACACGTGTGTTTCTTCTTCGTCCTCGTCTGTTTTTCGCGCTGTTTCCTACGATAACTTCCCACCAACTAGCCCAATTATCCATTCTTCTAGCTGGAAAGGTTGCCGCCATCTATGAGCGACGGCGGCAACCAGACTGGTTGCCGCCGTCGCTTATAGATGGCGGTAGCTGTCCAGAGGTTCGTGTAGGTTTGTGTCGACATTTCTTTGGTACCGGACACGATCCTGGGGAACCTAGCGCTTAACAGCTCAGCTGTAAAAAAAGTGAATCGATATAAAATTAAAGAACAACATTAATGTTGCGCGGTAAGTCTTACTGGAGGATTACGAACGCCACAAATGAAATAATGCATACACATGGCGAGGACTGAGACTGCGTTAAGTCATGGGAAAAGGGAAGGATGAATTCGGTCTACCTCGGCGCACGCGTAATCGCAGCTGTAGTTAACGACGTTCAGAACAAGCAAACAAATAAGCCTCAAGTTGAAGACTATCAAATGGACCTTTTTCACATAAAGACGACACCAAGTGGCTAAAACTCCAACTATGGTTGGTTGATGGAATGGGAGCTGCGATACCTTTCCTCCCTTCTCTGCGGCAGATTCGAGTCGCGGAAGAGGCAGTAGAGGTATAGTGCAACCATTCTTCCGGATGCCTGCCGAAGTTCGAGCTTTCACCGCTGCGAGAGGAAGGCTTGCACATGTGCAGAACCCTCCTTAAAAAAAGCTACATTGAGCAGCAGGTCATATGTCTAGTAATGAGTGGAGAAACACAAATGGTGTACACACCTCGTTGATGATGTACATACAGGCCGATATGGTCACCCACTCCCTGGCATGGATTCCGCAGTCAATGAGAACGACGGGAAGTGTTTGTCTTCTAGCGACCTGCATGCATCACGGACAAGCACAAGAAGCGTATACGTTTTTATAAGTCGTAAGAGTTCCTCCACCGGAAAACAGCCCGGCATATGAGAGGGCAGGCATTATGGTGCGTACAATTACCCCGCAATGCTCCATACAAACAAATAAAAACGCCTTGTTTTTTTTTTTGTTTTTTTTTTTTAAGTGCTATTTAACGCTACCCCCAATCCCAAAATTTTGGCCGTCCGTCCGTCCGTCCGTACATTTCCCGCGAAATTAAGCGGGGAAATTGATGTCACGTGACCTACACACGAATTCAGTTTCCCCGCTAAATTTTGCGGGAAATTGGATGTCACGTGGCCTTACATCACGGACCTACAGACCAATTCAGTTTCTCCGCTAAATTTAGCGAAAAAATCGACGTCACATGACCTATAGACCAATGTAGTTGCCCCGCTAAATTTAGCGGAAAAAATTGACGCCACGTGACCCCACGTCACCTGACCTTTACTTTATATATATATATATATATATGAAATAAAGAGAGCTACTTCAAGAACTCAACTCATTTACTCGGACGCTGCTACCTGAGACGGGTCTTCATCAGTGTTTATATATAGTAAACGAAGAGGGGAGAGAGTGATTATTAAATTTTATTAGATCAAACATCAAACTTAGGGGAAGCTCTGTTTTCCTTCCCCTAACTTTGATGTAATAAAATTTAATAATCACTCTCTCCCCTCTTCGTTTACAATATTTCTACGGCATCACTTGTCAATCTTCCCTCACTTCCAATCTTCCCTCACTTCCTCAATCTTCCCTCACCTCCACTCAGGCCGGAACGTCGACCAATATATAAAACTCCAATAAAAGCTTCGAAGTACGTTTCCTCTCATATATATATTGATGTCACGGTACCTTAGTAAACAATACTGTATAGTATAGTCTTGTAAAGAAATAAAATGACTTCTTAAATACTGCATTTTATGCATTACAGGGCTACAAAAATAAAAATCGTTGCCAAGTTCTTTTTTTTTTCTTTTTTTGTGGGGGGGGGGGGGGGGGGGGTGGCATGTTTGGCGATTTTAAAATGAAAATTGAGCGAACACCGTCAAGGAGCGGTTCTCATTTCTGGACCTGAAATTACGAATGGATGTCTCAAATAAGGTGCCGTGAGCCTCTTCTCGTGCACTGAAAGGGAAAAAGCTTTCTCAATGTATGATCTGTAAACCAACCAAGTAATTGAGAATGCGTCATAAAACCATACAGTTCCACGAGGCTCGTGATTCGCGGTGGTAGAAGCGTACAGTGCGCTACGGTGCTACTCATTAGAGAGAAAATACTAAGCCACAATGAACCATGCAATATCTGAAATGGTTGAGTATGTGTAGTGTCTATGGCGTACCCTAACGGCGACGATATCGTTGTCGTCGTGAGTCTGCCCGATCGTCTGCAGCTGTACGAAACTGTGGGCCTTTGCGTACGCCGAGAGTGACCGCGTCACCTGGAAAGCAAGACTTCAGTCAAGTCCTATCGCCGCGAGCGCTTCCGGGAGTCCCCCAGATAAACGCAGTCGAAGGTTTTCTCGTGGATACTTCAAAAGTGGTCAAGTGCCGATCGCCGCTACACATTGGAGTGCTGTAGAGTTTGGGGAATTAATACGAAGCAACAACGACAGTAACGCAAAGGGAGACTGACTGAGGGAGCCTGCGTATCAGAGGCAGATTTTAGGGGGGGAGGGGGAAAAGGGGGGCCGCCCCCCTCACCATCAGCCCCCAAGGGCTATTTTTTTTTTTTTTTTTGGGGGGGGGGGGATGTTGAGTTGTGGGTGAAATGCCAAACGTATTAGGTCAACAAAAATAGACCTGGGTAATGCATCGCCCGTGACGTCAAAACTCTCTGCAACCCCCCCCCCCCCCCCCACCCCCCCCCAAGGCTGACCCATACATCCGCCTCCGCTGAGCATGCTCCTCGGTAAGGGGCATGCATGTCACTTTCATTTGACCGTAAGCAGGCTCTTGGGATTTTCCGTCTTTGTGCTCTTCCCCATAAAAGTGTGCATCTTTCAAGTGACGCCAAGTAAAGGCAGTGAAAACCGCTCACCGCTTTGTAGCTGTGGTACTTAGAAAAGTCAAATAACTCCTCCGATGACGGTTCCTGGGAGGAATCGACTTGTTCATCGGGAACCATGAGGTGCTTCTCCGCATTGATCAGGCTGCCGACGAAGCACAAGAACTGTAGTGTGTTGCAGGTTAAGAAGGTAGGGCGAGGGAAAGGAAGGTGAGAGAGGAGGAAGCCATGTAGATGTATTACAAGTGAAAAATGTTTAAAGCCGTACAACAAAATACTTAACAGAAAAAAAAAATCTAAATTCGTGAAAAAGTCCGTTTTGTTGCCTAAAGAGCCGTTCTTATACCCTGAGGTGGTCCAAGTAAAAATACAAAAACTAACGAATTTCGAAAAAGAGGTTATTGTCTTTAATTTTTAAAATTTTAATCAAGTTTTTTTTTTCTTTTTTTCCCCTTAAAGCGTGAAAAAAAAAAAATTGATGCTAAGCTCCCTCGTCGCAACCTGTCATTGCTTCTTAGCGCATATTCACCGCACAACACGCCACCTGACATATGAGAGCTAAGACGGGAGCTGAGTGGCTTTTCGCGAGTGTGATTTTCTTGGAATTGCCTTACGTGTGTGTGTGTGTGTGTGTGTGTGTGTGTGTAAGCGTTGTAAGAGTAGAAAAGGGGGGGGGGGGAGCCGTATGCAGTCACTGTTTACAGCTCAAGACGCGCCGCGATTTGCCGCGGTCGCTCCACTCGTCCTTCTTTTCGGCTGTAACGCAAACAACAGCGGATATGCATAGCGGGATCGTTGCGCCAATTGTGCCGATGTTAGCTCTCCTCATTCTGAAAACTTGATGCCTATTGGCATAGGCATCACCTGATGGGGACTTCAATTCAGGAAACGCAATAGAGACAGAGCGAGATCCCTACTGGCGTTTTGAAAGAAAAGGACCAATGGTAATTAATGGCAGAAAGATAGGAAACCTGCCCAATAATTTTCTTTTTATTACAGTGTTGTATTGATGCATGAAGCAGGTCGCTCGGTACAGGCAAGTCCGTGCGGATGCTGATGAGGGTAAGTAGAAATTATGATTGTTTTATTTTCTAAACTAGGAGGATAGTTGTGTCGTGTTCACTCATCGCTATTTTGTCACCGGCTCTGTTTAGTTGCAGCGGTTCAATTGACGCCTTTCGCGAACCAACTAAACCGTAAAAAATTTTAAGCTGTATGCCGTTCATCCTGTTATGTTTATGTGACACCTCTCCGAGCGAAAGTTGTAATAGTGCATTGATTTATCTGCAGTTGACCCGATTCACCTCTTGCCTGACACTAAACCAGCGCAAAAACGTTTTTGAAGTTTTATATACTGGTTTGGATACAATACTGGCTTGTGTCATGAAAAACTTGACCTTTATGTGCCCGAATCGTGCGAGTAGGTGAGAGTGCTTTCTTTTATGTGGAGTGTGTACCATCAAAATTTATGGTTGGTTTGCAGAAACTGAAGTTCCTCCGTGCTCTCTCGGTGCAAGTGGTTGCCACAAAATAACGCAGGCCAAAAGCGGTCTCTCAGTGATGCTCAAGACCTGACAGAGACAGATCGACGGCTCCTTTCTTTTCGCTCAGGGGCGTGAGCGAAGAGAAAGAGGCCTTCGATCTGTGTCCGTCAGGTGACATATTAGCGATGAGTAAAAAAGACTCAACTAACCTGAACATGACACAAACCCCGAGACTGCAGGCGAAAAACGGCACGAACGCTAAAAGGTCTCGACTATCCTCCTTGTTTAGAAAATAAAGCAATCAGAATTTTCTACTTAGCCTCATCAGCATCCGCACGAATCGCAGAATGACTTCATCTGCCGAGTGACCTGCTTCATTCGTCAAAATAACACCGTACTCCAATTAAAAAAAAAAAAAAAAAATTTGGGGCAGACGTTTAATTACAATTAGTCATTGGTCGTTTGAAACAATACACCTTGTGTTGCTGCCCTTTCTTACCGTCGGTCCCTGCCTTTCAAAACGACAGTAGGGGCCTCGCTCTATCGTTATCGCGTTACACCATAGGCTTAGCTCAACTCAAAAGATTGGAGCCCTGTGCTTCTCTTCCTGACCCAAGGTGTCAGATGTGCAAGGAATTCAGGGGACCGTCCCCAAGCTACACTACATCTTGTGGAAGTGCAAGGCTCTGGCCAGTCAAAGAGAAGATTCCTGGAAGTCTCTTCAGGAAGATGAAATACCCTCGAGCCTCATGGATTGGACGCATCCGGCTGGGGACTCCCAATGAAGAACTAACGTTCTCAGGTCGCTCTTGGCTTACGTTGCCGGGGGTGGGCTGGAACACTCCATATGAGGATCACCATCTCCTCTACCATCATCTCATCGTCATACAGAAACGAAGGTGCCAGGTCTGGTGGCCATCACATCGCTAGAGTGAAGAGATATGCTTGGGAGAAGAGCGTGAGCAGATTCATTCTTGAGATGAGGCAAGCAGCCTCGAAGAAAAAAAGCCGGGTTGAAGATCGGTGGCTCGCAGTTGGGACTGGGACGGTACATAGCTCAGAAATGATAGGTATGCTTGGGAGAAAGAGAGTCGAAAGATGTGGTTGTGTTGTCCCAGTGTTAATTGTTTATTCGTTCTTAATTGAAGACATATCTTTTCTGATTTCTGGTAATTTCTGTTTAATAAGCATTCCTTCGAACTCGAACTCCGGAGTAGGAGAAGTTCCCGTCAGGTGACGCCGACGCCGTTAGGCACAAAGTTTCGGAGTGAGGAGAGCTGACATCAGTACAATGGGCGCAACGAACCCGCTATGCAGTGGCGGCACGCACGGTTATCGCGCCATATCCGCTGTTGTTCGCGTTACAGCCGAAAAGAAGGACGAGTGGAAGCGGCCTCGGCAAACCGCGGCGTGTCTTTAACGGTAAACAGTGTCTGCACATGCAAGGCAATTGCAAGTAAAAATGCGCGTGCGTAAAACCCCCAGCGAAAATCACACTCCCGACCAGCAATAGTTCCTTTCCAAATTCAGTGCCACCTGGTGGCTCAAATGGCTGTTTAACCTTTGCCGTACTAATTGACTCCGTAAGTGTGACGTCATGGGACCAAACAAACCGTTGCTAGGGTCGTTGTTATGGACAAATACATGTGGCTAGGTTTCGCTACGAAAGCCCGACCGTTCAAAAATCAGGAGTAGGATTTGAACTTCTAAAAATCACAGATATAGAAAGCTTGAATGTCCTATATGTTTCGACAGAAGTGTGCCGGTAATCGCTTGTTCCTGAAATATTTACGACTGCAACTTCCGGTCCTCAAGATGCCTGCAGCAGACGACGAATGCAAGTATGCCGTCTGCCACACGCCCGCCGGCCAAGCCGGTGCCGGCGTCTGAATCGTGTGAATAAAGACGATATTCTGATATTGCATTTGTTTGAAATATAATGAGTTTCAGACACTTATTTAAATTCATAGTGGGGTGCGATGCAAAATATGGTTTATCGAAAGTCCGGGCGTCGATCGAGATGATCGTCTGCTAAAAGTGCATTGCACCCATGAGAAAAGCACTTCAGGCAGGGTTGAGATCCCAAATTTTGTTTGCGGACTCGCGCTATGGGAGGGTGCTTCGTACCTGGTTGTAAGTTGTAACCATCGCGTGGAGAAAGATTCTTGCAGTTTCTCCAGATTTCCGGAAGACCCCAAAGCGCGAAAGAAGGGGATAAAAAAACAACAAAAAAACATAAGGTGAGTTTATTACAGATTGTACTCGCATCGCGGGTTCGATGGAGATCTTCACCAAAAGAGCGCATACACGAAATTTGACGTATACCAAGGGGAAAAAAAGCAAAATACTGCGAAATCGCGATAGACTTCAATTCTTTAATAACCTGACAACCTCAAGAATAATAATAATAACAAACGACTTAGTGAAGTGCATGACGCCGGTAATGCACTTCAGTGCATGACGCTGGTGCATAAAGTGCATGACGCCGGTAATGCACTTCAGGTCGTCGTCGTAACTGATCTGCATGGCGTGGTTTGATTTTACGGCATCTTCACCCCTCTGAACTAAGCTGGGTTCTTCACAGAAAAAGAACGCACATTGCGGAAACCTCTACGGCCATGGCGATGCACTTGTTTTTGTCGCTCGTTTACCGACGCAATTCAATGAAGACGCCCGCTGCAACAGAGGCCAGCAAATCTATCGTGTCGTCTGCTACCAAAGCAAAGCGGCGTGTAATACTTCAGAAATGGCTTTCATCGTTGCAATACGACACTGAGACGACAAGAACATCTTCATAATTAGATATCAAGAAGTTAGGTTGCTTACAAAAAATTATTTACTTACTTGTAAGCAAAAATCTAGCCTCATGTGGAGTCTCCATGCATTAGTCCATAGCAACGTCCTTAGCAACGGTTTGTTTGGACCCAGACGCCCTGTTGTGACGTAGTCACTTACGGGGTCAATGGCGGAAACGAACCTGTGGTCTGCAGTATTTTATCGGGCACCACCACCTTCGGAAGTCAACGGCAAACGAGAATGTGAGCTTCACTGTACGGTTCTTTCTCGATATCTTTCAGTGTCGATAGCCACACAGAAGCAACCAGTCAGAATCAAGCGTCAACCCACATAGACGCCTTGATAAAGTTCTATAGATCAAGGGGCTTTGAAGCACCTTGATGGAACTAACAGATTGACTGGGCCCCAGTTAGAAACGAACGCTTCCTCAGATCTTGCATTCATTTCCTGCTTCGCATCGTGCTAACGTGGCCCCGAGCGGGACTGATTGGAGCGCTGCGATCGCTCGACTGTGACGTAGGATGGGGGATCACGTGATAAGGCCAGCCATTCCGCCTTGCTTTGGTCGGGGTCTTCGGAAACCGATGGCTCGGTACTTTCGCTTTTTTTTTTTTCTTTCTGTGTTTGAAGCCTGATCAGTACCCGCGTGAATCGGCTTCGGCAGCTGTCGATCTAAGGGAGCATTGTAAAGTACTGTTCGGTGCCGCAATGCCGCAGTTACGCGAAATACCCAAACATCAGCTTCCACATCTACCCCAAGGAGAAGCAGCTGCGCACGGAGTGGCTTGTGAAACTGAGAACTGGCAAATTAAACTATAAGAGTTCAACAGTGTGCATCAAGCACTTTCGAGATGAAGCTTCGTGTATGCGGTTGGAGCGAAGATGTTCGGTAAGTACTCTGAAATTATTTTAGTGAACCTCCACAAAAACAAAAAAAAAGGGGGGGGGGGGATTTTGTTGGCGCACGTCAGAGATCGACGCTCTCTCGCATTTTGCTCGTAAGCGACAGACACGAAACGTTTTCTCGGAGAGTGATGCCACACATCCATGCATCACATCATTCTTCCATTCAGTGTTATATCCAGCTCCTGCGGGTCCGAAGTGAGTGCCGACATTTAGAGAACGAATCCAATGAACGTGTAGTAATCCTTATCCAGCTCATTGATGCTGCAGGAGAACACTTGTCCCGCTTCAAGAACTCTTTCGCCGCCTTTCTTAATAAAGCTTGCCAATCATCAGACGAAAAAAACGCACTCCTTAATAATTTTTAATTAATATAATTTTATTGGGATTGAGAGCGTGCATAAAATACAAAAATGCAATAAGGCATTGTAGGGGTGTTCTCGAACGTTAAATGGTCCAGATAACCGGGAAGCAAAATAGGGCAGCAATCATATGAAACTCGGTGTTCCGAACTGAAATTGACGTTAGCTGTCAGAATAAGTCCGAACACAATCAATCTCATTAATGAAGCGTAAGATGTGTCAGTCGCCCTGTCACGTCAGAAGAATTGCTCCCCTTATGATCGACAAAAGAATTCTACAAATGCTCCCCTCTTTCTTTCTTCGCTCGACAAACAAAACGAGTTTTTATGGCTGGTCATTTTTGTACATTGTAATTTATTTCAATGCGCATCTTTTAAACTTAGCGACCACCAGCAAAACGGCAACATTCATCAAATACAGTGTCTGACACTCCACGAACGACATACACCCACACGCACGCAAAAACAACGAAAAAAAAAAAAAAAAAAAGACCGGCATACCTTTGCAGGTCGTCTGTCTTGATGTGGTACTGCATTCCAGATGACTCCATAACACTAATAATTTCGTCGACACTCTCGGGTGGTACTTGGATCAAACCAGCGTGGCCCTCTACCAGTACGTTGTTCCAGAAATCCAACTGCGGGAAATAGAAACAACCTTAATGACGACGACGTCTTCAAGCCGTTTACGTCACGAGTGCCAAAGACGAGAAAAAGGTTCGACAAAATCTTCTCACGTTCGGACTCCCATTCATAAGAGGAAATAAACGAGGTCTTTCTGCTTGTTCGCTTCGCATTATTTCTTCTTAGATCGGCGCAGGGACAAGTTCTTCACTTGAAAAGGCCGTAGCAGAGCACTATGAGAAATTAGAAGTTGAACCAGCGAAGGTATCTCGTATAAGGTCCTAGCTTAAATTTACCATTACACAAATATACAGTAAAAAAAAAAAAACAGAATTTATACAAAACACAGAGCGCCAGGAGACACGTATACACGGGAAGCATGAAACAACGCGCCCGAACGACAAGAACCCGGTATAGAAGAAATAAACTGCAATAGAGACGTGTATACTATGCACGATTTCTTTGTCATGGCGTGAAATGTAAGAAGGTTCGTGAGCCACAAAGGGCCAACTACTCTATAATTAAGTCAACGAACAGCTTTTATATGGTCGGGAGCTGTCTTCGCGGAATAGTCGCGAGGAAAGGCGTATCACACTCCTAATATCTACGGTCGGCAGACCTGGTCGTAGCAAGGCGCTTTGAACAAGGTAATGAATAAATGACGACTAAGGCATGCGTCAGACTCAAGAGTATGAACACTAAGGGGGGGGGGGGTCCACTGAGGTCTCTAGATCCGCCGAAGGACTTAGCCCTTCTTGGCTCACTGAAGCCAGTCGAACCTCAGTTCAGAGCAAGGTGGTTCAGAGCAGCGTTGCAAGAGGCACAAGCACGGGGGTATGACTTTGCTTTGGAGAGTGGTTTCTTTGCGCGTGTAGAGCATGCATTGCTTTCGACAGTGCTATTTTCGCCATCGAAAAGGTGTGAGGAATTATAATTTTAAACTTTATGTAAAAAAATACAAATATGACACTTCTGTTTTGCTTACCTCCAGAGAGTCTTTTAGATCTAAAAGAGTTTTCACGTGCAGCTTGCTTTGAGGCTGAACTAAAACAACGTGATGCCTGAAATACAAAAAAAAAAAAATATATCATATATTGTACTCGTTTGTTCTACACACCCAAACAAATTTCGCGCTAGAAAATGGAAGGCAGAATGCAACTAGTCAATGGTAGTTTGATTCGACAATAAATACAGAGCTCAACCGTGCAGCCCCACAGGAAATGCTACGTGTTACAAAGAGTGAAAAAACAGCCATGCACATTGCACAAAGTTACTATCACACTTATTCCAAACGTACCAACATTTACTTCTCATCAACAGACTTCGGTTGAGAGCTACGTGGTTAACGATCGCTCTCAAAGGATAGACATAATAGAGAGTTTTAGTATGGCGTATAGGAGCAACGCTTGACCGAATGCCGGCCTTAGATTGCTTGGAGTAGTTTACATGGACACAAGTAGATGGCGGTGCAACTGCTTGCGCATTAAAGCACTGGATGAGTTTGAATTTTATAAACAAGTGCCGTCAAGCTGGTGTATGCTGGGGCGCACTTGAGCCAAAAACGGCGGACGTCGCTGCCAATCTAGTTTTTCGCGGCGGAGCGGCGCCGGCATCTATACAGTAGACCAGGGGTACACAACTAAAAATTAGGCGGGCCAAAATTACGTTTATTTAAAACTGTGCTGCGGGCCGAACCTAGTGCGACGTGTTGCACATTTTGGCTGCGGTCAGGCTTTCGATATAAGGTGTCATCGCACTCGTTGCCGTCTTTAGCACATCTCACAATGTCATGTCCGTCATGGCAGATCGATGGCGGTTCTTGTTCAAAGTCATCAGTGAGAAGGTCTGCTCACAAACATACGTGCTCCCGAAAGGTGACCGAAAGGTGACGCCAGTTTCAAGGCGTGGTCCTTCAGGCTCCCGTACTTGTTCTTGTCCAGGTTTTTGTAGAACTCAAGTAGCTGAGATTCGCGACGCATAGTCTTCAGCGCGGGTGAACACTGGAGGTCGATGAGCTCCATTTGCATCGTCGGATCGGAGTCCTCCGCGGGACGCAGAAAAAGGATCGCGGAACAGGTCGTAGTTCGCTTTCTCGACCTCAATCGCCTTGAATCGTTGCTGCAACTCGGATAGAAGGTTCTCGACGTGTGGCGCGTACGTCGCAGTCACTGACTTCTGGTTTTTACCGTTAGGAAAAACTTTCTGACAGGTTGTAAAGAGAGCTACATTTTAGTTCGAAGCTGCGATGTGAACAGG
Organism: Ixodes persulcatus; assembly: GCA_013358835.2. Taxonomy (NCBI): domain Eukaryota; kingdom Metazoa; phylum Arthropoda; class Arachnida; order Ixodida; family Ixodidae; genus Ixodes; species Ixodes persulcatus. Next base: position 3,096,685 of record JABSTQ010011052.1, read on the forward strand.
CGCAACTTTTCTTGGAATGCGAAGATTGTGCTCACCATGTCCGAAATGAGGTTGTCCTTTCCTTGGAGAGCTGTGTTGAGCGCATTTAGGCGGCTTGAAATATATGTGAGGAATGCCAAATCCCGTAACCACTGCTCATCTTCCAGCTCTCGTATTTGTATCCCTTCTTCGCCCAAGAGAGTGATGATGTTGTCCTTGAGAGCGACGAATCAACTCAGAACATTCCCACGGCTCAGCCAGCGAATTTCGGTGTGGTATACGGGATGTCCATGTGCTTGTTCTCCATTTCTTTCAGGTACTCTTGGAACTTTCTGTGCTTCAATCCCCGAGCAGTTGACGACCGACGACACGACTCTCATCACATGTTCGAACTTCATCACTTTTGCTCAAAGCGCTTCCTGGTGCAGTACGCAGTGATATTGCCTCAGTTCCACGCCACTATACGTTTGTAGTAAAGCAACGGCTCCTGCGAGTTTTTCCCACGGTAGCTTGAGCTTCTCGGCGACGTCTTTGACCTCCTTGCTTATCTCTTCTCCTGTAAAGTCCGTCCGTGCATTGAGCAAAGCTCTGCCAGTTCCTGAGTTACGTCGAAGTTTTCAATGACACCACGGATGAAAACAAACAGTTGAGCAGTATCCTTGATGTTTGTGCTCTCATCCAAAGCAGGAAAGTAGTACACAAAGTGAACGCAACTATTCTCCAACTGTTTTGGTAGGTCGTCTGCTATATTGTACACGCGTCGCTGTACAGTCATTCTTGATAAGCTCAGATTTCGGAAGACCGACTTCTTGTCCGGGCACATTTCTTCAGAAGCAACCAGAAGGCACTCTTTTCTAAAATCACCATCAGTAAATGGACGACCTGAGCGAGCTATATGTTGAGATGCTTCAGACGTGTTTTTTTGCTTTTGTGAAGATTTGTTGCTCAGCAAGTAACTTCCGCTTTAAGTTCTCGGATTTCGTTAGCCTCTCAGAATCCGAAAGGGAGCTGAAGTCGCGCGCGTGTTTGGTCTCGTAGTGGCAACGGACATTGTACTCGTTAGGCACGGCGAGGGACTCGCGACACACAAGGCAGATGCACTTCGATGCATTATCAATGAAGAAGTACCTTTATGTCCACTCGTGATTGAACTTCCGGCCCTCCTGGTCGATTTTTTTCTTTGGAAGAACACTCATTCCACGAGCAACAAACTTCCACCTTGAAACTTCTTTCAACGAACGCAGGAACCCATCTAGTATTTTTCCTCATGTGGATGTATGGATGTTAATGACTTTGTAACGGGCGGTAGCTTCCGCCATCTAGCCTAGGTCTAAAGAGACAAACATATGATTTCCCCCGCCCTTCTAAGCCAATTTTCTCCCCCTAGCTATTCCAAGAGGAAGGGAAAGGGTTGATAGCCTCCGCGGTGAAAGAGGGAAGGGGATCTGTTGAGAGAGAGCAAGAAGTTTTCGCCAAATATTTGTTTTCACTTTCCGTGTACAGACATGTTGAGACAGAGCCACAGAATGGACAGGGACGGCCGCACACGCTGTTTAATTGTTGTCAGGAGTATTAGTGGAGAGGGGAAATTTGAACTGAGAAATTCTAGTTCCTTCGCCGAAGACTGAGAAAAGCAGGTCCGAGGATTCCACTGCTGCTTGCCAAGAGGAGCGGGCGCATAGCATACTTGGGTAGTCATTCAATTACAGTAATTGAATTACTGTAGTTTAATTACTTTTCTTTGTGATTTGTAATTGTAATTAATTACTTTCGGCTAAAAGGAATTGTAATTGTAATTTAATTACTTTCTAGTGTCAGTAATTGCGAAATTTCAGGCACAATTACAATTACTTTTACAAGACTTTGTTGAGCCGACGAAACCTCTCTGAAAGCCTCAGCGCTCGCACAAGCAGCCTAGCCCTCGGTGACACACTCGCACACATAGATACGCATGCACATACACGCACAACAAAAATAGTATTGCGTTGTTTGTTGTTTTGTTGTTTACACTGCGGGCTGAGAGACAATCCTCTTTGGAGTCTACTTCAACGGCGCCGTGTGGCGCCGTCTGCGGAGCGAGCCAAAAACAATAGCGTAAACATGCCCAAATATCGAAAAAAAAATTAGCTTCAGCTTTCAGCCGAGCTGAGAAATTTCAATTGTCTATGTTTTTTTTTTTTTTTTTTTCTGCCAGTTTTATGCGTTTTTCATCCAGTACTGTCGCATATTTGTATCTTTGTATTATTTTTAAGTTTATTTCGTGTTGCTTTTACTTCATATTATTTGCATAAGCATTTTGGAGACTGACCTCGCACCTGTGAATATCGACACCAGTGATTCGGAAGCATGGATTCGGTTCTTATAGATTTCTGAGCCATTATAATTTCAACTCGACGTAAATAATTTACAATACCATTATATTTGTATGTGAATGCAGTCGTATTAGCGCTTTTAGAATAATACTTGTAAAATATTCATATATGACTAATTGTCGCATTTTTACTTGCCGAGCTAACAAAAGTCTGTCAACCCAATTTTTCCGTTAGCCGTCTGGCGTCTTCCAGCATAGGAACTAATTTATTATTATTTATTAAACATTTAAAAACGTAGTACTTCACTGACCCAAAGTGTCAATTTATATCATGAATTTAACAAAATTCATAAAAGGAAAGCACAATGCGTGACATTTATGCAGTGATGCTTAAGCCTCCTCAACCATTGGGGCAAGGATTGAACAAATAAGTTGCATTCTATACAACTCGTTAAACGTTATATGGCCCAGGTTGGGTCGCTCTCAGAAACAAGTAATTGTAAAGTAATTTCATTACTTCTGAAAAGTAATTTCTAATTGTAATTAATTACTTTTCACGTAGTAGTAATTGTAATTGTAGTTAAACTACTTTTGAAGCAAGGTAATTGTAATTGTAATTAAATTACATTTTGAAAGTAATTTACCTATGTATGGCGCATAGTAAGAAACTTTCTGCGCCGGGCCGGGCCGCGTGCCGCTAGAAAAGCGCGCGCGGCCGTATGTTGTGCACCCCTGCAGTAGACCAATGGGAGCGTGCTCTCAAACGGCGGCGCATCACCGGCAGCCACAGCAAATTAATAGAAGGTTGCGTGTCTGGATGTGGAATGCGCCATGTTAGGGGTCGACGCCCAGCCTCGTCTCTCGGGTAGCATGGTCATCTCGCTGGCGTCCAACCTTTGCCACGAACAACGTCCAAAAGAGGATCGGCGACAGAACGGCAAGTGTTGTAGGCGGGTACTGAAAAAAAGTAAACAAAATGCGTGTACTTTGTTACTTGCAAATAAAAGGTACGCGTTACCGAGCTACGTTGCCTAAAAATAAAAAGGAACCCGGTACCGCTACCGAGAAAAAGTAACGCACGTTACTTCTGCGTTACTTTTTTTTTAAAATTACGATTTAAAACACATTTTACGGTTTTGACGATACAGGTCATATATCTGTCAAGAAATTTATGTTCGTGCAGAAACTGAACATAATTACTTTATCTCGTTTTACGATTTCACCTAAATACTCACGAGAAAAAACGCAAAGAAAAACATGGCTTGACGCCTAAAACACGGAAAAAATTGAAGTGTAATTTCTTTAAGACTTGGGAAGTAGTAACGAGTAACGTAACTACGTTACTTGAAATAGTAACGTAAGTACGTTACCCATTACTGTGTCGAAAACGTAATGAGTAGGTTACTACGTTATTGAAAAAAGTAACGCGTTACCGGCAACGCCGTTACTTGTAACGTGTTACCGCCAAGACTGCAGAAAGGACAAAGCGTTACTGCTTGTCATGCCTTGTGGTCATGAGGGTAGGAAAAATATCATACCTTGACATGAAGACGCTGTGTGTATTTAATCAATTAATGAATACACACACTTCCGCAGACCCACAGACTGCTGATCCCGCCGGCAGTGCGGAAACCGACTCGAAGTAATCGTAGGCCCCGAGAGACTTGTACGCCACCGTGTCGGCCGTGAACTGGCTTGGCAAAAAAACTAAATAAACGACGACATGAGCCGTCGACTTCGGTGGCAGCAACTTTACGTCGGAAGTCCAGCAGGCCTTGTTTACGGCGTACGGATCATCGAAGGCAACGCCGTCCACGCACAGTTTGTCTCGATACCGCTGCCGTTCAGGCTCGGGCAGCGAGCTCAAATAGTCGGGCATAGCATACGACATACGTTGTGAGGAAATACGACGCACAAATAAAGATACAAGCGTCCCTACAACGTCAACAACGAGCGCACGCCATAGAACGCAATGGCGAAAACACGGAGAGCCGGGCTGCTCTTGCCCACATAGCTACCGCGCATGCGCGGCCTTCCGGCTTGTTGGTAAACAGAGTCGCTCCGCGTGTCGGTCTGTAAATAATTTACAATATCATTATATTTGTATGTGAATGCAGTCGTATTAGCGCTTTTAGAATAATACTTGTAAAATATTTATATATGACTAATTGTCGCATTTTTACTTGCCGAGCTAACAAAAGTCTGTCAACCCAATTTTTCCGTTAGCCGTCTGGCGTCTTCCAGCATAGGAACTAATTTATTATTATTTATTAAAAATTTAAAAACGTAGTACTTCACTGACCCAAAGTGTCAATTTATATCATGAATTTAACAAAATTCATAAAAGGAAAGTACAATGCGTGACATTTATGCAGTGATGCTTAAGCCTCCTCAACCATTGGGGCAAGGATTGAACAAATAAGTTGCATTCTATACAACTCGGTAAACGTTATATGGCCCAGGTTGGGTCGCTCTCAGAAACAAGTAATTGTAAAGTAATTTCATTACTTCTGAAAAGTAATTTCTAATTGTAATTAATTACTTTTCATGTAGTAGTAATTGTAATTGTAGTTAAACTACTTTTGAAGCAAGGTAATTGTAATTGTAATTAAATTACATTTTGAAAGTAATTTACCTATGTATGGCGCATAGTAAGAAACTTTCTGCGCCAGGCCGGGCCGCGTGCCGCTAGAAAAGCGCGCGCGGGCCGTATGTTGTGCACCCCTGCAGTAGACCAATGGGAGCGTGCTCTAAAACGGCGGCGCATCACCGGCAGCCACAGCAAATTAATAGAAGGTTGCGTGTCTGGATGTGGAATGCGCCATGTTAGGGGTCGACGCCCAGCCTCGTCTCTCGGGTAGCATGGTCATCTCGCTGGCGTCCAACCTTTGCCACGAACAACGTCCAAACCAGTCAGTCGGGAAAACTTAAAGGGGTACTCCGCCGATTTCTTCATGGTCCCCGATTTGCTTGAAATTTTGCTAAACTCGCCAGACAACATCGCTAAAATAGTATCCCAAATATTAGGAAAAAATAATTTTTTTTCACGAAGTTATTGAATTTACAATTTTGGTCCTCACCGTGTTTTTCAAACTGAAAGTCTCTACTGGCAACAACGAAAAAGTGACGTCATTGGAAGTGCAGGGGTTCACTCTTTGGACTGTAGAATTTGTTCCCAACTGATTTGAAGCAGTTTCATGGTGTCAAATGAATGCTTTGGAAGCTCGCTCCAGGATCCGCGCTCCAGCACGGAACAAATGATTGGCATATTCTATTTTTTTGGACTGCTCGCTCAACTGGCAAGCCTGCCCACCACTGACGTCACGGCACTGAAAAGTGCGGGTAAATTTGAATGTTGGTTTTTGCATCATTTTCATTTGCCGATTTCGCAATGACTATTATGAATTTCGCGATACTAAATAGCATACCGGAAAGGGTAAAGGCAGGGGAGTCAGAAAATATAGTTAGTTGAGGTAGCTCAAAAATCGCCGGAGTACCCCTTTAACAGGTTTATTTCATAGAGAAATATGTGATCGAAGACGACCGTCTCTCGAACGGTCGGGGTTTTTGTGGACACGCGAGGGAGAGGAGGATTCTGGGGGCGGTGCTTCTCCCGAAGCGACCGAGGGCAATCGGACGAGCAGAGCTCTCCCCCAGAGCCTTTATAAAAGGCTCTGCTTTCCCCCAAAGGGGAGCTTAACGTTTCTGGAATCCTTTCTGGAATCCTACAAAGGGGGTGGGGAACAGTTCCAAGGTCTCGAGTTGGCTGCTGGACGATCCCTGGATTGTTTCCCCGCAGACAGCCGGCGCCGTTTAATTCCCCCTCCCGTCACCGTGGCGGATAAGAATCCGGAAAGCACGGAACACACAATGTCGCGTTCCGCCGCCTCGGCGCCAGCCGCAGGTAGAAGTCAGAAGGGTTGACACGTGAGGGAGAGGAACCCTTGAGTGGCGCTTCCCCGGAAGCGACTGACGCCAGCCAGACTGGCAAGGCCCCGAGCGTTCGGATAAGCCTGAGCTAATCCTTCCCCCAAAGTGGTCCTAACGTCTGGGAAAATGCTTCGACGAGCTTCCCACGCACTCACAGACACAGGGAGATGAGGCGGATCATAACAGCCATAAGCCAAAAATAGCGACGCGTCGCTGGCATCCAATAGGAGCGCCCGCGGCACGATCCAACGATGGCGATCCTTGGATAAGTCAGGATATCCAGCGCTTTATTGCGTATGCGTTTGCGTTCCGCTGTACTAAAAGCGCTGGTCTGACGCGCTCAGCAGCGTTTCCGCTGACGCAAGTCAGCAAGTCTTTACGGCACTCTAAAACTGTATTAAATTGACCTTCATGACCACTTACCCGGTGAACGTCCTGGCAAGATCATCAACAGCATAAGTCATCGATGTGCCATGGACGCATGCGAGAAGAAGAAACGTGCGAGTTCTGGACCACATCGCCATCGCTGCGACAGCGTTGTTAGATCCCTATGGGTGCACTGTACAGGAGCGTTTGTAATCGTCACACCGGAAGAGTGAAGCAGTGTATCCGTTTCATCTCGCAACACGATGCCGGGACATCTGCATTGTTACAGACTTCATACCGCAACTTGCAAGCCCTCACGGAGGAGAGACAAAAAGGCAAGATGCGAACACTGCACAGTCCGTGATATGACAAACGGCCACATTGTGAGTCTGTCACTCAGCTTTGGTATGTTCATGGTGCGTGGTGCAAGTTCGAAAGCACAGGCTAGCAGTTGCACTGCACTGGTCAAATTGTTTCTTTGAAGAACATACTTTGCAAAGTTGAACTTTATTAGAACACATTTTTGCCAAGGACACAAGACAAAAAGCTTCCAATGGGAAGCTTGACTAGGTCCGGTGTCTCTGCACATACAGAATACAACACAAGTTATGAACAAGGGATTGAAGTGCATATCTAGTACGGAAATTGGGAACGATCCAGAATGCCTCTCGTCTTATACTGTTTATAGATTCGCGTTTAGTCAAATTTGAAAGATGAGGCAAAAAAAGCAATACACATTCACACTTGAAAACAAATACGAACATAATAAATCTTCCAATGCAGAATGAAGTCCTGCAAGCCTTACGTCACTGATCTCAAAAGCAGCATTACGTTATTATTGTCAATCAAACATGTCTGACTGCTAATAAAGTTAGCCGAAATTATGGGAAGAAATGTGACGACCGTTCGTCTCAGCTCTCTATATACCTCGATCGAATGTGTGCTTTTCAATAGAAAAATAAAACAAACAAAATACAGTAACTCGAAATCCTAGCAATGGTGGCTACGAAAGAAGGTTACAAAGGCTTTAAATTCCACTTCATCTTTGTCATATATAATTGTAGACACCGCGGATGCATGAGTGTCCGAACCACGTCCGAAGATCCAACAATGGGCACGTGATCTTTGAAAAGGGGTCGAGTTAGAAAAAAAAAAAAAGTACATTCCAGGTCATCTCTTTACCGGTGCTTGACGCGTTGGATCACAACATTTCATTCACTACGTTTGAAAAACCTGAAAATAAAAGAAGAAGAGGAGTTTTATCATCATCGTATTCTCCTACCGACCGAGGCTGACGTTGTGAAGCCGAGAGAATGAATGAGGCGTTGAATAGCGTGAGCGAAGTCATAGCCGAGAAGCTTATCAAGAAACTGTCCGATGACGCAAGGCGGGTCTTGGGCTGCGTTTCCCTGCCCGTCTTGGAAGATCTTACGGCCGAGATGACCGCCACCCGACTGCAGGGTCTTCACCGCCTACAGCTGCAACCCGATGCCCCGGCTAGTGTAGTCCTCACACACGATCAACTGCTGCTCAACGTACCACTCCAGGTGCACGCGTCACGTAATGCTTAAATAGGTTCTTACATTTGTTGTACATTCACTCACTGCCCGTCGTATATCTGTGTGGCTTTTTTGCTCACTGCTCAGGTTGCGCTGACAAGCATGCACACCATCACGATCACGGTACATTCACCGGTTTTGTTATGACGTCCATTCGCCATATTGTCATTAGATGTCGGAGGAACTATTCGGGAGATGAGGGAGGGGGGTGGGGGGGGGGGGGGTGAGATAGTAAGACGCCTTGTCGACAGTGGCTTAAGAACGAGGAGGGGGGGGGGGGGGGGAGGAGGGCGCCCCCTTTTTTTCTAACGCCACTGTCGACAATGTGTGTAATTACCTCTTGAAAACCTCGTGTTTCATGGTATGAAGGCACGCTATGGAGGTTGGCCTTACGTATGCACCCGTTGCCACATAAAGACACAGTAGGGAATTGTAGTAGACTGTTGTTCACCTCCGCTACGGTATCCCTGAAGAAAACGCCGCAGCTGCGCATGCGCGCCGCCAGCCTTGTCTGCATAGTTCAAGGTCTTGTGGCGGATTACGGAGCGCTATCCGGGTGCTTAGCGGGCAGCGGAAAAGGGTCTACTACAATTCCCCAGTGATGGATGAGATTACGCCACGGAGTCAAGCAGTAACCTCGGACCACGCCATGAGTCTCTGCCTCTCCGCCCGCTGTCCTCCTCGCCACGGGACGACCACGCATGCGTACGTTCAACCAATCTGTGTAGAAGGTGTCCACCATTAACTTGCAGCTTGCTAACGCTGTCGAGCCAGTGACAAAAGCGCCCAATGCGCATCCACAATTGGCCCTCTCCTCCCCCCCCCCCCCCCCCCCTTTTTATTCTCTTCCAACATAACAACGCGATCTCTCTCTCTCTCTCTCTAACGCTATCCATGGCTTGAGTTGCTTCCTCTCACAAATCTAGGCTCTCTAGGCTAGGTAGAGGTGCTCTGCTGCCATCTGGTACACAGAAAGCGAACGATCATCATAATCATATCGAGCTCGCGGCGAGGCGGGCGTTTCAAAGAAACAAACGTGACACCCACATGGTTATTTTGAAGGGAAGATGCAAACGTCATAGAAGATATTAATGTCTGGATGTTTGGGCCGGGTCATCGCCAACGGAATAGCTTATGCTCATTTCTAGAAGAGAAACGATAAGCTGAGCTGCGGTGCATTTAGACCCCCCCCCCCCCCCCCCCCCTAATTGCATTTCCTGGGGAAACCTTTTAGTGTAAGGTTGTGGCCGTGGGTCCACCAAGCGCGAGCTTGCAAGGGTATCTTTCATGAACAGCAAGAGGCACTCCGTTCTTCCAACAGGCGAAAGTGCGAACAACTGATCTGAGCTTGCGACCAATTATTGATTTCATGCAGTGGAGTCGGAAGTGTTTTCCCCTCCCCTTCCCCCGAGTTGTTGACAGGGTAAGAATGGCGGGGCGTCTCTTTCGGATGCCAAGCATCTAGCACGCGCTCGTTGCCTTCTATTGTGCTTTGGCTGCGCGTGCACGCTTGAAGATCATGAGACGCCGAAGTATTACCTAAGGTAGGAAGCTCACGCTGGAGGCGGGACAATTGAAAGCCCTCCCTGCCCGGTCTCATCCAGTCAAGTGACTTTACAAATGTCTGTAAAGGCGATCCCCTCCCCCGCTTTCTCGATTCGACGCCACTGATTTTCTAACATTTACGCAGGTACGAGATCTAAAAGTGACCGGCAAGTTTACCGCCTTACACCATCATGTCCTCATGAAGGGCAAGTTCAGTGCGCAACTTCGAAATCTTCATATGAACACCGAGATTGCCATTGGAGAGAGCCATCCACAACTGAAGAGCCTAGAGGTTAGTTGCAGCTGTTCTAATGTTAAAATATGCTGGGCATTGCGTATCTTCAGATATAATTTATTATATACTCATGTGCGGACGGAACTGGATGACAGAGTTTTAGAGTAGTATGGAAACGGCGAACAATTTGGAGTAGGCTGGAAGCAGCCTGTGAATTCAAAGAGAAACCGAAAACAATCTCGAAACGTTAGAGAGCCTGTTTCTACCAAAACAATGGTGACGTTCGTTTATTGGGTGAAGTGATTTTAGTCTGTAGTAGCGTGCAAAATCTAGGATAGAAAAAGGGGGAAGTGTTGTGCCTAAGCCGAGATTACTGCGTCTACGAGGGATTGTGAAACTGCACGCAATTGTGCAAAAGTGACGTTGCTGTTGTTGATTCGTGTCCAGATTCCGTCATATTGTTTTTGTAAGAGTGCACCATTTAGCACCTAAAATATCCGATAAGCAAATGATACTAATACTAATAAAACATAGCTCAACGCGATATAATCTCAAAAATGCACGTCTAACGTAAAAAAGAAAGAAAAAAAAATTGAATAAGCAGCGGTAAAAATTGCATCGTGCACCGCGGTGACTCATCAACCAAATATTTGCTTCCGAGCGGAGAGACAAGATGGCGCCACTGTCGTTTTGTATGATGTTCGCATACACCAAGTAGCTCAGCGAACTGGCAGTAATCGCGACACCCCCTCATTCTTCAGTCGGTGCCAGGCTAAGAATTCAGGGGCAACTCCTGAATTCCGCGGACGCTGGAGAGGAGGTAGCCTCCTCTCCAGTGTTCGCTCTGCCAAAGCGGAAAGGGGTGGAAGGAGTTTCCCCTGAACTCTTAACCTGAAACGGTACTAATATTTTAAGGTAGCTTGAGGATGATTAAATTTTGATGATGAGGATTGAACATTTTGCACTTTGACACAAAGTGGATTGGAACAGCCTATGGGTAGTTATTGGAAGCATCATGGCGCGATTACTGGAGAACTTCCAGTAATGTATTGTGTTCAGTACATGTTATTATGAATCAGCTGTGACATGTCTGTCATACTCCAGACACTTGCTTTCTGTTTGCTTAAAATTAATCAAGGTAAAGTGACACAGCAGAGGTAAAATTTAGAAATGTATAACTGCACAGTACTTCCAATTCTCTTTAATTAAGAGGGCGTATCACCTGGTGACTTCCAGTACATTCTCTCTGGGAAAGTTTGGTCACATAATACGCAAGTTATGTTATTCGTTTTAATTCGAAAGAGAATTGTGCAAGCTTTTTTTTAGACAAAACGTTCATGGGATTTTATAAGACTTAAAATTTTCGTGACATTTTCTCGAGATAAATATTTGCATGTTAACATTTTATATTCCAGCAAAAAAAAAAGAAAATCTTTATTTAAATTAAACAAAACTGGAAGGAATCGGTGAGCTTATCAAGAGCTGTGCAATTCAAAAAAATTAAAAACGCTTTGCTGTATACCTTCTCGAAGTAATGCACTCGCTTGTTTGGTTAACCGACAACTGCATTGAATCAAGATCAATAAACAGCAGAATAATTTGGAAGAAATTTGTTGCATAGTTCACAGGATCACTGCAATTCTCATCTTACAGGTCATCAAGCTGGAAGGACTGAGGCTGACTTCAGCTACAGGAATGACAGTTTTTTTAAACTGGTTGCTACTTACAGTCATTGATGATTTTGTCGATAGGAATCAAATGCAGCTATTTCATATCATCAGAGAGGCCTCATGGAAAGCATATGCAGAGCACTTCATGACTGTTTTACCCCATCTAGACATACAGTATATGTCAAAGTGATGTACAAATACCAAAGTGTTGTACAAAATATTATATGGAGGCAGGTCAAAAATTCACACATCTTTGCATCGCTGCAAAGTGTTGAAGTAATTGTAGTTCAGATGCTCAGACAGCTTAGACATAAAACTTGAAAAGACTTAGGAAAATGTTTTTCTACATCAACCTCCAACAGTGAGGAACCAATGTTCAACTGTTAAGTGAATAAATGTATCAGAATGCGACTGTTGAACAACAATGAATAAGATAGAATAGTTATGGAGGTCATATGCTAAAGCAAAGTGAGCCATATAAAGATATAAGCAAGTTTCTCAGACAGTGGCGTCGGAACAGGGGGGGCGACCGCCCCCCCCCCCCCCCCAAGCAGTTCATAAATTTAATGGAAACGATACAGGGGTGGGAGCGCAAAATTGCCGTCGCCCCCCCCCCCCCCCCCCCATCTCCTGCATAATTCCGACGTATGTTCTTCAGTATAGGAACTTCAAATATATTCTACAACACGCCCACAAAGTGATTGCACATCAAGCTTATTATTGGCCATTTTCTTTAGTTGTCAATGCACAGCCGCACTTCAAAAATACAGTTTTTAAAAATTGTAGAACATGCAAGAAACAAGACATCCAAACAAAAACAGCTTTAACACTTTCCATGCAGACTTGACCTACAAACTGGCCTCCTTTGGTAAGGACACGTTGACTTATTTAATCACATCTGTCCAAATAATGCAGATCAGCTTTGCAGACATTTATTGCAAATGGCACCATACAACATAAATTAATCCTTGCACAGGTTTCTATTCAAGCGGATCCTAAGCGCTCCTATACACAGACTAGAGAAGTTTGAAGGACAGTTTAAAACAGTGCAAGTAAGACAAGCTATTTAGGCCTGGAAGCTGGCCATGAATGAGGTAACAATACTCTTCAGTTTCGCCTCGGTGGCTTCACTGATGTGGCCTTCCTTGGAGATGGTGGCAAGGGTGTCCTTGTGCGATGTTCGGATGTGTTGCAGGAACTCCTGCTCAAACCGGTTGACCTGGGAGGGGTCCAGCTTGTCCAGATAGCCACGAACGCCGGTGTAGATGACAGCAACCTGGTCTTCGATTGCCATGGGACTGTACTGGCCCTGTTTCAATAGCTCCGTTAGACGGACACCCCTGTTGAGTAGCTGCTGTGTGGAAGCATCCAGGTCAGAGCCAAACTGAGCAAAGGCTGCCACTTCACGGTACTGAGCGAGTTCCAACTTCATGGACCCTGCCACCTGTTTCATGGCCTTTGTCTGGGCAGCTGAGCCGACACGGCTCACAGAGAGACCGACGTTGATGGCAGGCCGGATACCCTTGTAGAACAGCTCCGTTTCAAGGAAGATCTGGCCATCAGTGATGGAGATTACGTTGGTCGGGATGTACGCCGAGACGTCACCAGCCTGGGTCTCAATAACTGGCAGCGCAGTGAGGGAGCCACCACCGAAGGTGTCGTTCATCTTGGCAGCTCGCTCCAGCAGACGGGAGTGGAGGTAGAAGACGTCTCCAGGGTACGCTTCACGGCCCGGGGGTCGGCGCAGCAGCAGCGACATTTGCCGATAGGCGACGGCATGCTTGGACAAGTCGTCATAGATGATGAGTGCGTGCATGCCGTTGTCACGGAAGTATTCACCCATGGCGCAGCCCGAGTACGGCGCGAGGTACTGCAGAGGCGCCGCATCAGAAGCCGTGGCGCTCACGATGATGGTGTACTTCATGGCGTCGCTCGCCGTTAGCCTCTTCAAGATCTGGGCGACGGTGCTCCTTTTCTGACCGATCGCAACGTAGATGCAGTACAGCTTCTTCTTCTCGTCGCTGCCTTCATTAAATTGCTTCTGGTTAATCATTCCGTCGATTGCAATGGCGGTTTTGCCGGTTTGCCTGTCTCCGATAATCAGCTCTCGTTGGCCACGGCCAATAGGGACCAGACTGTCCACAGCCTTAATTCCCGTAAGCATAGGCTCCTTCACAGAGATTCTGGGAATAATGCCAGGTGCCTTCACACCGACACGAGCACGGGACTTGCATCCGAGGGGGCCTTTACCGTCGATCGGGTTACCGAGGGCATCCACCACCCGGCCAAGGAGTTCGGGACCAACGGGGACGTCCACGATTGCTCCGGTACGCTTTACAATGTCGCCTTCTCTGATGTACCTGTCGTTGCCGAATACGACGATACCCACGTTGTCGGCTTCCAAGTTAAGGGCCATACCTTTGAGCCCGCAGGAGAATTCCACCATCTCTTCGGCCTGGATATTCTTGAGCCCGTAGACGCGAGCAATGCCGTCGCCGATGCTTAGCACACGTCCCGTTTCTTCCATGCTGGCTCCGGTGTCGTGGCCAAGGATGCGCTCTTCGAGGATGCTGGATACCTCGGCGGCACCGGCTCCCGCGAACGAGCATGGCGAACTCGAAATTTTTCGGAGTGCAATCGCTGCTATCGCTTCGTGGTTAGGAACAAGTTTCGTTACTTGCTTGGGGAAGTGCCTCGCTAGAGAGCAAGCAAGCCGACGCGATAAGAACGCCATCCTCACAGCAAATCGCTTCGTCGCCGGGAGCGGAGCAAATGGCGTCCTCTGATCACCTTTCCCGGGGAGACGAGAGGACGTGACCTTCCCCGTCGTGCGAGTTGCCAACCGAAAGCTCTCGGCGCGGGCGGCTTGCGAGGAAATACGAGGAAAATACCGCCCGCGCCGCCTAGGTGCGGCGGGCGCAGAACGAGCAAACGCGAATCAATCGATGGTTCGTTCTTCGTTTAGCGAGTTGGACATTCAATTATTGATATATCAACCCTATCAAGTGGCATGTATTCATATGGTTAGAAGAAAAACAAGCAATTATGCGCCGTTATCCCTACGACCACGCCCCTTCTTCGCTGGTTAGGGATGATGTTAGGGATGTTTAAAGCGGCGTTTCATGAATGTTTCGCTATATGGGGATTACTAGGGAGGCAAGAGAGGCCTCCTAGGTGCTGCTAGGGCCTGTCGGAGTGCATCATACGTCACTTGCGGACAGTACCGGCCTTAGGGGTGGACACCAGGGTGATCGCACAGGGCCAGGGCGCCATCAATAGGGGGGCGCAGCGGCGCCCCCCTATTTTTTTTTTAGCTTTTTGATTTATTTGAGCACAGCGCCCGACACGACACTATACGCTCGATCGCCATTCGTTTTTGGAATGCGGTTCTCGGTTGAAAAAACGCTCATATTGGGCCACTACTCACATGTTTCCTAACAACGTGATGTTGGCGATGTCGTACCTAGTAGATATGGGCGTATAAGGGAGGGGAGGGGCCCGGGGAGCGCCACGGCCGGAGTTTGCCCAGGGCGCTTGATGGTGTAAGGCCGGCCCTGCTTGCGGGGAACCCCATTACCTCAAGGTCACGGTCCACGAGACTCGTAATTTATCTGCAGAGGTGGAACACCAGTTGCCTTGATCGGAAGTCACTTTTAATTACTTTGTTGATGGGGCCAACGGTGATTAATTTCTGGGAGTTTGTTCATACAAGCAAAAAATAAACAAAAACACCAAGAATAAAATACCTGTTAGATGAAAAAAAAAAAAAAAGAAGGTCCCATAAAGTGCGAAGCGTATAAATCGAATAAAACTTTAATTTTTGAAACGTGACTCAAACTCGATGTGCTCTACGTTTCGCCATAATGTTACCTGAGAAGCAACAGAGACATTTACTTTTCTAGCACAATTAAGAGTGGGTCCCACATCTACTGCCCCAAGCGCCGTCAAACGCCTTCATTTTCCAATGACAAAAAAAAAAACAAAAAAAAACTTTTATTTTAGTGTTGAAAGTTTCTTCGATTGCGTATTTCAGGGATCACAAACTTGCGAAGCGTTACATTTCTCTGTCGAGGAAACTGCTCTTCTAAACAACTTGCAGCTTATATATGACCAGTCAAATGCAGAGGCGTCGGAACCATATTCGGGAGTGGTGGTGGTCAGGGCCGGATTATTAGTTACGAGGGAAGGGCCGACCAATACTTTTCCTATGCCGAAATACCATCCCTAATATACCAGGAGTTTTTATTACTTCTCGTCTTTACACGAGAAGCGACCGTTTTCTGATAGCCAACATCAGGAGAATAAAGGCTCTACATCGAAGTCACACGAACACATATCTGACTTTATCAGCATTTTCCTTTAGGGAAAGGCAATAGGGTATTTACATTTTCCGCTAACTTAGTGCTTCTCATTAGTCTGATACTGATCTTTTTTTTTTTTTTTGATATCTAACCGTGAATATTGGCACAACACTTTTACTGACTTTGATAAGAAACTGAAAACAACATTTAAAGGTGCCCTTTTTCTTTTACGCTGTATATGGCAAGAAAGAATTGTTATACTTATCAGACGAATTGGGAAATTAGGCAACAAAGGCTCCTCTAAATGTTTCAAAATGTCCTACTTAAATGTCCTACAGGAGATTCCGCAACGAACCGTTAGTGCAGATTAACGTATTCACGTTTCTCTGAATGACACTATTTCCAACAAAACAATGAGGACCCTAAAAACAAAGTAAACCTGTGTTCTATTTAGTTTAATCCAACTGCCCGAAAGACGTTCTGGAGCGATTGAACAGCGTCGTAGGTCATGGGCCTAGCCCAGGGGTCTCCAAACGTTCTCGCTAAGGGGCCGAATCGGGGATCTGTCGCAATCTCGAGGGCCGGGAAATAAACAAATAAATAAAAACGAGAAAAAAACTAAATAAAAAAGAGAAAAACCTACATAAGCGTCTAAATACACAAAAAAATTAAACTAGAGCAAAACAAATATATGAAGGTAAATGAACATATATATTCCTTGTTTTTAAATTGGGTGTGTTGCTAATTATGATATTACACATCAATTGTGACAGGCACGTAGCCAAGATTTTGTTTCGGGGGGAGGGGGGGCCGTCCATGACAAAATGCTGTATGAGGGGGAGGGGGGAGAGGAGGTCCCAGCAAAATAGAAGATTTCGGGGGGGGGGGGGCGGGCCCCATGCCCCCCCCCCCCCCCTGGCTACGTGCATGAATTGTGACCTAGAAAACTTACCAGGCACAAATCAAAGCGCATAGGAGCATTGGCATGTTCACGCAAGGCAGAAGACAAATGAAAATGGTGGATCTGATGATGTTAGCAGTAGTTATGACACGGGACTTTAAGCATGCCATACAAGAGAACGCAAAGGAATTTTAGCATAGCTACACAGAGATGAAACAGGGGCCTACGAATAGTAATGCTGGTGATGACAATGTACCATAAATAATATGGCGCGAGAACCCGCGTTTTGATGCAGTTTCTTTTCTCGTTCTTTCTGATATTTTTGTTAGCTTTTCTGGAGCGCGTCTCGGCGCTGTTTTTTTATTATTATTTTTTTTATGCGCGATTATTTTTGCTTTGGTGAACCGCGGACCGTGCGTCATTGGAAGACAGCGGCCGTCCGCGGGCCGGGGTTTGGAGACCCCTGCTCTAGCCCAAAGAATAGTAGAACACGTTCAATATTTTTATTGCTATGTCACTGCGAGGTATATAATAACACTTAGAAGCATTCAATTAGTTTCTGAAATGTTTATTGAAGTATGCTTGATAATAAAACCTTGTGTTTAGAATAGAACACAGAGCAGAATAATGTTTTGTTTCAAAGCAAACAAATTAAAAAAAAAAAAAAAATTAAACCATCATTGTGGCCGAAACGGATGGACACAAGAAAATCAACTTTATTGACTGAATTAGCCTCCTTACATGGTTCTGCGCCTGTTTAATCCACCCGTCATGCCGAATGCTGGAAAATCCCTAGATCTAAAAACAACTACGGCTATCAAATTCTAAAGTTTATGCTTCCTAGGCTTTTGAATGATCTAGATGAGAAAAAAAAATATAGAAACAATTCCATTTTCTGAACTTCGTCGTATGCACTTGTACCCTATAAAACCACGATAATCTGTCCAATAAATTTCAGCTGTGTTTGAGACTTCGTGTTGTGTTGTCCTTTTTTCCCCCCAGTCTCGGGGTTTTGTCTAAAATGTATGTTTTTTTTTTTTTTTTTTTGTAATGATTCTAAAACAATAGTGTGTGTATGTATGCTGTTTTATAATAGGACTGTACTATGACTGTATAACAGGACTGTATAATTTCTCTTTTTGCTTTTTTGTACTTTTTTAAAAATACTTTTGATTGGCTGATAGTCCATAAATGTAAATGGTTGGTAGTCCAGCAGTGTGTGTCTCTTTTTTTCTCCCCTCCTTCGTTTTTCCCTCTACGTCAAGCTGGAAACCTTCAGAAACATTTAAATACATCTTTGTGTCTGATAAGGGGGCCGAAGGCTCGTCAAGCAGTCTATGAACGGCTCTTTTCCTCGGCCTCCTCCATCGATAATGTATCGTCGATAGAAATAAAAAAATGTCTGCCGCACAGGCAATAATGTATCGTCAATAGAAAAAAAAAAAAAAAATGTCTGCCGCACAGGCAAATCACACAACGCATGACTCTATACTTGTTTTCACCACAAAAAAATAGCCTTATCGGGCCCCGTTCGCATCGACTTCTCATTCGCTTCTCATGTTCTTCCTGCCAGTGAGCAAGAAGTGCGGCAGACATGGCCTAATCAAATGATGATTGTGTGCCATATGACATGTTTTTCCTTTTGCGCCTGTGTAGCATTTGGCGGTCCCGCATGGCAGTTCGGCATGCGGACCCCAGTGCCAAAGAAATACGCTTCTATTTCTTTTCACTCGTAAAACAGGTCGAAAGTGTTTTTGCTGGCCACACGCGAGCCTAAGCTAGAGTGATCGGGCTTGTCTAAAGCACTGCTCGAAAGGCGGGCTTTTTAATATGCACTGCAAAATCCGTGTGGTGCATTTTTAAATTGCATTGACGCGAATTGTTGCTTGTTATTGTAACAAAGTAGAAAAATAAGACGGACATGGCCTAGTCAGTAGCATGACTGGCTCGCAACCGGAGGTTGTGAGCCAGTCAATCGGGTTCGTATCACGCCTGAAATTCTTGAAATTTTTCTTTTAGGCAAATGATTTACTTTATTAAGTAAAATCATTTGAGACATGCGGCGACCTTTAATTCACATTACATGTTTTTTTGTTTTTTTTTTTAAATCAGTTTCATTCCACGCGAGATGTCACGTTTCACGTGCGCGATGTGGATTGTTTGAACTTCCTGCGCGAGGTCATGTGGCTGTGACGTCCTAACCCTATCGACCAGTCAGGATTTTCCCGTCACGACGCCGCCGACACGCGTAAAAAAGGTAGTCTTGCGCAATGTTCACACGCGAAGAAGTCCTTACAAGGTTTGGTTGTTGGAGGAAGAAGCGATGCTTTTGGTGTTTGAAACGCGTACGTCTTCATGAGATAACATATATCTAATCTAAAATGCACGCAGCCAGGAGTTTGTTTCGGGGGGAGGGGGGGGGGGGGGGGGCGCCCATGACAAAATGCTGTATGAGAGGGAGGGGGGAGAGGAGGCCCCAGCAAAATGGAATTTTTGTTTTGGGGGGGGGGGGGGGGGGGGCCGGGCCCCATGGGCTCCCCCCCCCCCCCACCTGGCTACATGCCTGACCTATATATATATTCTTAATGTTCTACATAAAGAAGGAAATTAGCCAAACTAAAGTGGCGAAGCGGGCGGGTTGGTCTATGACTTGTAAAATTAAAAGCGCTAAAATAGACAAGGACAAAAAAAGGAAGGCGAACAGGACGAGCGCTTACTCTCAACTGAACATTATTTAAAAACAGCTAATGCAAACAAAATCCGATGAAAAATACACTGAATCACCCAGTGACGTCACTCATCACCACGTGTCCATAAAATCTCTCTTGTGATGCAGAAAAATTGACGGCTATAAAGTGCTATAAAGAAACAGGGCACTGAAGGCTGTGTGAGCCAGACGTCAATTGTTCTGCATCAAAAAGAGAGTGAATTTATTGACACGTTGTGATGAGTGACGTCAGGCTGGGTGATTCAGTGTATTTTTTATCGGAGGTCGTTTCCATTAGCTGTTTTTAAATAAATGTTCAGTTGAGAATAAGCGCTCGTCCTGCTCGCATTCCTTTTTTGTCCTTGTCTTTGTTAGCACTTTTAATTTTATAAGGGGAAATTAGTAATGCTCCGCGAGGAGGCCGGACTTTTTTTTACTGCGGTTCTTGAGGTGAAAACAAGTATAATTTTTAGCTAAGTCTTATCTGTAAGTTCGTGGTGTACTGACACGTGACGTCATTTCAGTTCTCCCTTGGCGGACAGAGCTAACTATAACCTGCTATAACTTCATTTCAGCTTAATTAAGTCGAGACGCAGCCGACGCTACGAGGTAATGGGACCAATCAAGCAGCGTCAAAAGAGCAAGTTACTGGTTCTTCTCCGTTCATGATTGGTTCAGCGATGATAGAACACGCACAGAAACAAGACGACCGCCATGATGGTGTGCTTTTTACGCTGTCTGATTGGTCACCTCAGCTTGTAGCGTCGGCTGCGTCTCGACTTAAGGTAAAACGAAGTATGCAGAGCAAGTCGTCTGCTCCTTGAGCAAGGGTTGCTTTGACATCACAACAACGCCGAACTCTGATTGACTTTGATTGAAAGGATAGTGGGTAGACCTCAATGCTAGCCGCCTTGAGGTCTACCCACTATTTTTTGTTTCAATCAGCCAATAATAGCTCGGCGTTCTGACATCATCGCAACCCCTGCGCAAGAAGCAGACGAACTTGCGCTCCACATAGCCTGTGCTTTCCGGCGATGTAAAAGCCGAACGCGGTATGTCAGATCAACCGCCTCCGCCGGTGCTCGATCGCCGGTTGATCTGACATACCGCGTTCGGCTTTGGCTAGCAGACGGCGTTCGTAAAATGGCGTCAGCTGTTGCTGGCTTCACGCGGCGGTACCGTGCGTGCTTCCATTCATTCGGCGTTCGTTGCCATGGTGACGGCGAGGAACGCAGACGAACTTTATGTTGAGGAAGAACGCTGCGGCGCAGCGATACCAGGTGCGTTCTAAGGCCCTTCCCGCATGCTTTTCAATGGGCGGAAGGCGAACAAAAAGAGTTCGAAATAAGGACTTAACGCAGAAGGCTGCATTTCTCCAGCGCCTCATAATTTGACGAGCCTTACACGAAAAGCATGTTATTTTGGCCATCCCGCGTCCTGTTTTTTTTATCCGCAACATGGGTCTAAAGTATCAAACTGCCAGAGACGGAAAAATTGCGCGGGCGCCTTACCGCAACCGCTAGCTTTGTACGTGCTCCACGAGTGCTAACTTTAGTGCACTACTACGCTTCTCACGCGCTCAACGTTTTTCTGAAAATTACTGATTTAGTGGTTTTCGATGACGCTGAGCAAGTTTCTAATTGGAACTATTTGTCTATTTTCATTAATTAAAAAGTTCATTAACGAATTTTAACTAAATTAGCCAACTGATCGTTACGATTAGCCTCCTATATTATGTCCCCCTGGCCGTATAACGCACCTGCGCCGACCGCATTAATCTAGCTTTCATGGTTATTAAAAAAAAAAAAAATTCTGTTAAGTTAAAAAAACACCCTATATATATATATATCTATATATATATATATATATATATATATATATATATATATATATATATATATATATACGTACAATACCTGCGTATCACCCCTGAAAGCTGAATCAGGTTTACTTAGTCTCGCTTGTCGTCGTCGCATCGCCACCCTCTGTTTGTTTCACAAGTTATTTAATTCCCCCCTCTGTATCTCACCTTACATCGTACCTCCCACATGCATATCTCACCGCACCAGTCATCCTCTCCAGGTTGCTCGCTCACGCGCTCGCACTGTCACTTTTTCCGCGTCATTCTTCCCCCGAGCAGCTCCAGACTGGAACGGCCTTCCCCACCACATTGCTGCCATCACCTGCCCATCAACCTTCTTCGAAAATGTTACCAATCATCTCTCATCCTGAAGACTAGCACCTATGTTTGATTATGTTTGTAACCCCACCCCTTATGTAATACCCCCTAAAAGGGGGTCTTTAAGGTAATAAAATGAAATGAAATGAAATGAAATATATATATATATATATATATATATATATATATATATATAGCAGCCTTACGATGATATACGGCAGCCTAATGAAATGCCAGAGCGCGCATGACTGATAAAGCACAGAGTTGTAAAGTGAGGGCCCAAAACAAGTGCACCTAAAACCGAATATAACATTAGCCTCCCGAGGCAGTATTTCGAAAAGTTTGGAGTTCATGCAAGCTGATGCCCAAATGTGAATTGTGTTAGGATTATAGGAATCGTCGCCTGTCCTTCGCGCTATTCATATGTAATTACGAATATCGCTACATATCCATGTATTCTTTTTGCAGTAAGGCATCGTGAATGGAATTTGTGTGTATGGGGACGAATACAATTTATTACCTTTCTCTTTCTGCATGTTTTGTTTTTGCCTCCAAACTCTAATGTGAGCACAAAGTCCTTTTTGACATACCCCGCGACCCGGTGTTTCATGCTGCCAAACAGCGAACAAAAAAGCACGTCTCCGCAGATCGGCTCATCAGCTGGCGTATTTTCGAGTATCGTACAGTGAATTTTATTGTCATTATTGATTAAATTTGACAGTACTCGTACAGTCAAATTTATTTATGATAGTAAAATATATTTAATTACTGAGTGAATATTTGACAACATTAATAAAAGGCTGATCATCTTAAAGATATACATCATAAGTACCTAAATTCACTCCCAAATTATCTGAAAGATGTTCTCCAAATCTTTTACGGCGTTTTTATCCTCGATAGGCACGTCTATAAGTGATATGAGAGAGCCTTAGACAGATTTTTGATTTTGACGCTGATTTATATAACTGTTCCGGACACATATATAACTTATAAAACATATAGAAGTCTGTTTTTGCCTCTTTTATGTGATGAACAAAAATTGGATGTGTCTGTGGGCTGGACAAAAGCAAAGTACACAGATGCGCGTGGAGGAAATATTACGATTACGCACGGAGACCGTAAGAAAGTGACCAATTAAGTAGCTGCCATATTGAGTAGAGCATTAAATACTACTATTTAACAAAAAAAAAAATCATAAATTAGCAAGGGTGATGCTTATTTGCAAATTGAATTGACCGGCATCTTGTCGAGAACAAACCTCAACAGCCAGGCTAGGCCGGTTGATCCTGATTCCTTTCTGCATGATTCTTCGCCTGCATCACAGTGCTGAAAGCTCCTTTCGATTTACCTGCATTTCCTACACCGGTGCAGAAAAGTGTATGGCAGTGTAATAGTGTTTATTTCCACCATAAGATGATGGTGGCGATCAGGAAAAAAAGCTGTGAGGTACAGCTTGACGGGTTCCTGACCGCCTACGGCAGCAGCAACAGAGTGAGGAAATAATACAGCAATCAAAGGGAGAAACACAAATGTACAGAAAATGATCGCTATCATAACATTATAAGCACAAGACTTTAGATTATCACAATGTTAACATATTGGGCATGACGGACAAAAAAAAAAAAAAAAAAGCTCAGTAATAAGAACTAAGCACGAAGTAAAGAGAGCAAGTACACTAATCATGAGTGAAAAAAGGGTGACCTCACTTCACTCAACGATAACTTGTCCCAGTCAATACCTTTAGCTAAATACAGATTAAATAAATTAGGAACAGCGTATTTCAGCCTTTGTGTGCCATAGTTTGTTCTCGGTGTGACCACCTCCCAACACTCAGCTCCGCGGTATAGGGTAACTGTGAATGTGTTTCGAGATTTGTGCAAGATTTATAAAAAACAAAGTTCGTATTTCAAGCTTGCTCCACTATTAAGCTAGTGGCAAGCCTATAATCATATAATGTGTGGACATTTATGACATGAAATATTTTGAATAAGCTGACCGCATGAAAGTCCAACGGGACATCTCCTATAGCTCTAAGTGCTTTCTTTTGCAACACACGCAAGCTTTTCTAGATTGGTAAAAAGCCGTTGTACCCCAAACTAAGTGGCAGTAATTAAAGTGGAAGTGGAGTAGAGAATTATATAATAATAATTTTACTTTTTCTGGCAAAATAAAACGATGACGATTTAACATGCCCACAGCCCGGGATCGCTTTGGAATAAGGTAGTTGATATGATTTTCCCACGACATATTCTCAGAGAAGGTAACACCTAAGAGCCTAAAAGAGTTTACAATTTCAATTTTGCTAGAATTTAAATTTAGGTCTTTTGTATGGTTACAAGTTTATTTTTAGGGCGAAAGAGGACGGCTTTTGTTTTCTTCACATTTATTTGCAACGCGTTGTTCTCACTCCACATTTCTAATCCAGGCAGAGTCAGGTTTGCCATATCAATTAAGGTATCAGCATTATTTCCAGTAAAGAGTATACTTGTGTCGTCAGCGTAGTTGACAAATTTTGCATTTGTATTAATATTGGTGATATCATTAACATATATATTAAAAAGGAAAAGACCCAAAATACTATCCTGTGGTACGCCAGAAAGAAGAGGTTTTATGGTGGAGGAGTTTTCATTAATACTGACATATTGCATCCGATGCCCCAGGTAAGACCCTATTAACGGTAAAGCATGCCCTCGAATTCCATAATTATCTCATTTAGAAAGTAGAATTTGATGATTGAGACAGTCGAAAGCCTTAGTGAAGTCAATGAATACTCCAAGGGCCATCATTTTGCTTTCAAAGCTTTGCAAAATGAATTATTTTTGAACAAGTAGGGCAGATTCAGTAGATGTGTGCTTTCTAAAACCGTACTGCGACGCTGTTATCAAGTCATATTTATTAGAAACGTTGGTTAATCGGGTATAAATGACTTTTTCGAGTGCCTTGGAAAACACTGGCAATTTTGAGATGGGTCTGTAATTTCCCATTTTATTTACGCTTCCTTTTTTTATGCAATACTGAGACTTTAGCAACCTGCATTCGCTTAGGAACTACTACTGTGGCTAGAGAAATACTGTAAACGACTTAATGTTCGCGGGCTTATATTTTCGCAAATCGGGCCAAAGCTGAAAATTCGAAAATATTCGCGGGTTTTAATTTTCGCGAATCGAGTGTAGCTTCCGTAGCGTTCACATATTGCCCGAATTGTTCGCGGGACGTAATGTTCGCGAAATGTAGGCGATTCGCGAAATTCGCGAAAATTAGGTCCTCGCGAAAATTTAGTCGTTTACAGTATTAAATATGTGAGTTATCACAGGTGCTAACAAATGAATCACGTGCTTTACGGGCCTTATTTGAATACCGTCCACGTCACAGCTTCCACTATTTTTAAGCTGAAAAAATACGACCGGATGTACACTGCCCTACACCTTTCTGCACCGGTGGAGGAGGCGCAGGTAACTCGAAGTAAATATTGGTTAGGAAAACAAGCGTTGTGGTGATTGCCGCTCAGTGTTTCTATAAAAGGTAGTCTGAAAGCCCCTATTATGATTTTATGCACTGTAATTAATTTCTTAGTTGAAAAGCACAGCCACCATTTAACTTTTTATACTGCGACGGAAAGTTGTACCAATCACGGGCAATTTAGGCGACCTACCACACTTCGTGACAACCTTTCGATTCAGGTAAAATATATGTGACTGAGGTAAACTAATGGATGTTGAGTCGTATAAACACGACGTTTTGTACGTCAATCTAGATTTTTTTTTATTGTTCCGTCTAAATTAAGTAGCGTTTTTTTTTTTTTTAATTTTGGTACTGGAAGAAGTGGATTGTACAAAGGGTAAAAGAAACTTCAGGTGGTATTCACCGGGCACCATATTTGAGGTGATTGCTCAGAGCGCATGCTCGGTATGAGTTCTTATTTATGGTCTCCCAAACAAGAGAATCTTGATGGTGTGCAATGTGCGTGTTGGAAGCGTTATGGAAGCTTGCCGTCCGAACGTGCTCAGCAGCAGCGTCCTCAGCTATGGCCGCCAGTGAATCTATATAGTTACTCGTTTCACGGCGGAAATAGTGCCTGTAGCCAAAACAACGCGGAAAATATATTCTCAATTTAGCGGTTCAAATCGGCTCGAACCGGTTTGAACCGTTATTTTTGCTCCCTGGAACTGAACCGGAACTGAACCGAACGCCGTGAACCCGAACCGAAGCGACACAAATTTCGGTTCGACACTCTGGCCTCTATATTCATGCTTTGAAAGCAAACGAAGGGCGCCGGACCCCAGTGTTCGGCGCGCGAACGCGTTCGAACAGCGAGTATAGACAAAAGGCGGCTAGCTTAGCGTCTCCCCACACTAATCATTGCAACCAGAGCTCGGTGTTCCGACGTCCCAGCGCACCCCCAACTCCTCCTCTTCCTCAGTTTCTATACCCTATATGAGCTCTAAACGCGAGCTTTGCAAGGTGGTCTCCTGCCCGGAAAGGTCACTCAGAGATTTTATGCAGAATTAATTTAAGATCAAGTGGCTATTATTGGCTGTGAGCAAGTATTTATTTTAATTAGATCGGTTTGAAATGACTGCGGGCGCACCTATGGGCACCTGCTTTGCACGAGCGCTCGTTCGAAGGAGGCAATCTTTCAAGTGAAGTGCTCGCCTTCGCTCGTGCCGCCTTCACGCGCACCTCACAGGCTCACACCAAATCCTCCCAAGTTGACAATTTCTGCAAATGGTAGATTATTGAAGTTAATGCGAGGGTGCAGGCGAGCTGGTTAAGAACTGACATTTTTTAACCCTGGGGTGAGGGGAAACAGAATGACAGGACAACACGAACGTCTGTATATATAGACCCTTTTCATGGCAAACGCCACCAGGAGTTGTTCTAGTCTTTGACGTCCCAGAGAACTTCCGGTTCATAAAAAGTATGAACAAAGCCCACCCTAACACCGCTGTTTGAAATGTTGATGAAACGTTTAACCACCAATTCTCCAGGTGAACGCCAAAAGAACGCAGAACCCCCAGATATGATAAATATTTTCGAATACTCTTGTAAACCAACTTGCCTCCTCCAAGACGTTAAATTGACCAGCCGAGGGCCCTCGTTAAATCTCCAACTTTGATGTGCGTGTAGCGTTTATGCTTTCTAGCACTGGCGACATAGGCAAGCTCGACATACTTTCAAAGACGGAGCGACCGGAAGTTGCTTGGGACGCAGGAGGCAGTTCATGTTTGTAAACATGAAAAGGGTCTGAGTGTGCTGCTGCTTGCCGTGCAACTACTGTACCCATGGCTATTCTGAATCCACACTTTCTTCGGAATTTGCGGTTACAAATACACGAGCGGCCAAGATATAGGCTTTCAGGTGAGAGGCTCGTGCCGGTGCTCGAAGTGTGCACACAGATTCATTACCAAAACCTCCCGAACCTGCGATTTCTGCTAAAGCAATATCTCTGCTTCCAAAAGTGTAAAAAAAAAAATACATACAAAAAAGCACACACACAATAAATAAATAACGAAGCTCGCGCTTAATGGCTGTACACGTGCGTATTAGATTTATTCAATTATTTATTGGTTGCTTAGTCAGTGTCATTGCAGCGTTAACCAATACAAAACAATGACGTATTAGCGACTATAAAAAATACATAATTCAACTCGAGATCGAATGCTCGGCCTCAAGTAGGCCTTTGTGGGTACGCACCCTTCCGTCTCTTTCGAGGGCATCGGGACTTGTTTTCTTCACTTTAGGGTGAGTCATCACACATTCCCCCACCAACCGCCACAGCTGACATACACAGGGTTCTTAGCTGTCGTCAGAGGTCCCATTTGAAACAGAAAGTAAAAACATGCTGGCACCTCTGGTTATTGGCAGGAGAACGTGCTCATTAACTTTCCAAGGACAGCTGCACTTCGGAACAAAAAAAGTTGTCGGGGAATTTTTTTAAAACAATCACGCGAAGGACACCCGCCGCGGGGAGAAAACACACACACGCGCACACACACACACACACACACACACGCGCGCGCGCACACACACACACACAGAAATACATACACACGCGCACGCAAGCACGCGCACGCGCACACGCGCGCACGAACGCGCACACGCACAAACAAACAAACCAAAAACTATACGTTTCGTTCGATTTTATTCGATTAGAACTAAAAGATATCATAAGTAATGTGCACAGAGGCTTTTCACTTTCAGCAGTCACCAGGGCCAGGACGCCATGTAACGTGGCCCAAAATTTAGTATTTTTAATAAACAATTTCTTTATATGACCACGAAGAAGGAACTGTCACTGCATTATTAATGCGGTAGTAATGCTTTTGATCACGTAATTCACAGGTCCACGCTCTTAACACAGTCCTGAGGAGTGCTGGAGAGGCGATATTATTCACGTTAAACAGAGTCACAAGACTGACAGATCAAGGCGGTTTCATCTTCCGTTCAGATGCCATGTTCTGATTTCAACTTGATTCTCCGAGGCTGTGATTTATAGCCCCCCAACACCCCCCCAGGTTGAGCCTGAGACATACCCCCCCCCTCCCCCCCCCCCCCCCCCCCCCCCCCCCCCCCTCCGAGAGAGAGAGAGAAAAACTTTATTAAAGCCGCCCATGTCCGGGCAGCCCCCTCCGAGGTTGAAAACTCTGGATAAACCCCTGCTCCGAGGGTAAAAATCACTCGCAAAAACTTGGCGTCTACGGGGCGTAGAGGTTAACTTTCGTTTCCGTCGTGAACACGATCAATTCGAGCAGGGCTCAATCACGTGAGTCATTTCGCGAGTAACGCCCTGGCTCTCGTACTTTCCTCAGAAAACGTCAGATCGACCGGCATCTCCCTCCAAAAAGAGCGAGAGAGAAAGAGAGAGAGAGAGCGAGAGGTCGTAGCGGCGGTGGTATCGGCCGACCTTTTGTTTGGCGTTCAACTCCGAGGATTAGCGTATATCTCGTGTAAGAGGGCGGCAGTGGGGACTGCTAAATAACCGGTTGCCTCCTTTCTGCTTCGGGAGAACCAAGGACACCCGTCGCCCTTCCCGCGGTGAAACTGAACCAGTTTCATTCTGATCGCAGAGCCCCGTTGGGTCAGTGTACCGGTGAAAGACCCAGGGGCACGCCGAAAACTATACCTCGGCTTTCTCAAACCCCGAGGCCCGTCGTCCTGCATGTCGCCGGGCCCCTGGGCACAGGTAGAACTCGTGGACGTCTCTCGCCCTCTCCGCCGCCTCAGGTATGTCTAAGCTGCAAGAGCCCCATCCGACGGATCTGCCTTTCATATCCGCGCGCGCATGTGCCGATTACGTTCTCCGCCTGTTTTTACGAGCGTGTCGACCGATGATGTGGCCTTCGTCCGTTGGCTCGTTATTTTGCAATAATCTCAATCGGTCGATTTCTGAACGCCGTTATTTTCTTTGTTTACGATGCACGTAGAGAACCATATAGCGCGAGCACGGACGACGCCGGAGGAAGCGCGGAAACGCCTCCGTACAGTATAGTCACACGAACTGGGCAAAACTACGAGGACGTGCAGCCGCGTTGTCCTGAGGTCTTCAGGTGTTTCGATGAAGCCGACATTAGAAACCTTGTTACCAAGTGAGCTGCGGTCATACTGATAATACATCATACAGAAGACAGTCTGAAGAAATCGTCTGAGGAGTGTACTCTTACTCGTATGACGCTCAGATTGGCGTATGTACAAGAACTGTTTTAGGCAGGTTAAAAGCACGTATGAAGCCTTCAAAGGTGCCTATGAGGCGTGTCCGCAGATGTCATCATACCTATCTGCAGACCGTGTCTTCTGTACGATGTGTACCAGCAGTGTGACGGAGGCTTAGGCCGATTTGACTCGCGCACACTTACAAATATGAAGCATCTTGGAAGCGATTTGGTCGAGCGACGGGAAGCTTGGTGTCGGGCACTTCCTTAGTTCCCGCGTGACCATGGAGACCATGAAGGCGTGAGGACAGGTTACCTCCCGACATTTATTGTAGGGTTTGTATAGTTCCTCTCTTTAGTTTTGCGGTAGATATCAATTTAAACTTGTAGGCCTTCTGTACACTGCGCGACACTGTTAGCGCGGACGCGATATTGGCGCCACTTTTGCATTTTAATTCCAAAAAGGTGGCGACAAGCACCGAATTTTCCCGCCCCAGTGAGACCCAAATAAGTACTTTCCACCACACAGGTAATTTTAATGACAACCTTTCTATTAAAGACAACACAAAAAAATGATAGCTCGTTTGCGCTAACACTGTCGCGCAGTGTAGGTTTGGTTTTCGCAATCGCACACATGGCAATAAAGGTATAGGTTCTCCAGACGGATGTGGCTACTTTTGAGGCATTACTCTGCAAAGTGGTTGTTCGGCGGATGTCATTTATCATTTACGCAATGTATAGGCCACCGAATTCTACTTTATATGTGCTGAAAGAGCTGAATGATAGTCTAGATCCATTTGTTACCTTTTGGGGTAACTTCATTTTAGCGAGACATTTTAACTTACCAAATATTAATTGGCCAGACTTGAGGGTTGGTAGTGTTGATAGATGCAATGGCGAAGCCCTTCTAGATCTCATGTTCCCTCTTAATTTAGTGGAAGTCGCAGAGAACACGACCCGAAGCCAAGGTACTTCTCACCCCACACTAGATTTTGTATTCTTAAATAATTCACTATCGAACAGCGGCTGCCAATGTGACATTTATAATGAAATCTCCGATAATAAAATAATATCGATAACCACACAGTTGGGCAAAGGGAAAAACTCAGATCCCCATATGGTTCGGGTACAAGATTATCGCAACGCAGATGATGTAGGCGTCCTCGACTATATGGAAGCCTCGTTGGATAATTTTGTTTCATTTTGCAATACCTAAGAAACGCATTAACAAAAGTGTTTTTTTTTTTTCATCCTCGACACATGTTTGAAGATATCGTTCAAACCTGTGTCGAGCGATATCTACCTATTTATCAAAAGAAGACTCGCGTGAAAAACCCATGGATTAGACATACTCTGCCTGAAGCGAAGAACTGCCGAAGTAAAAAAAAAACAAAAAAAAAAAAAAACGTTAAAAGCTATCGAATATCAACGAGGAGATGACCGGGGGCAGGTTATACAACAGTTAAACAGCCAACTAAAAACACAGTTCTCCAATCAAAGCATTTTTTTTTCTTTAACGTAACGTTTTTCTCAAGTGCGCCTCAGAAGTTGCGTTATGTCGCGACTACGAAAAAGGAAAGTTTTTTTTTCTGCAATAACCCCCGGTTAATTTAACGCTCTTTTAAATCCGTATTTATGAAAGACTACGGTGTACTTCCTAAGTCTGAAGACAAAATTTCTCCTGGGATCGAGAACATAGAGGAAAAACGGAGCCAGGTATTTTTAATTTGCTTAATCACGTTGACCCTAAGGAGAGCCCTGAGCCTGATTCGTGAATCCTTGAAGCGGTATGCAGAGTGAACGTCCGCATATCTGTACATAATATTTACGGCTTCTCTTCATTATGGAGTTTAATCTACACGATGGAAGACGGGAAAAATAATTCCCATACACAAATCTGGTAATCGCAATAACCCAACGAGTTACAGACCAGGAGTCATCGGCTAGTACTTGCTGCAAACTTCTCGAACATCTAATCTTCAAACATATAATAGCTTATCTCGAAATGAATAATATTCTAATCACGTGTCAACATGGTTTTAGGAAATTCCTATCAACTGTCACACAGCTAACAGAGGTGGTGTATTCTTTAGCCATCTCGATGAATAGGCGACAAACAGATGTAATTTTTCTAGATTTTTCAAAAACGTTTGATCCCGTCTCCCATCCCAAACTACTCCTCCAGCTCACTTCAATTAAAAATAAATAAATAAAACGAACTTGCTAAATTGGTTTACTGCCTACTCATCTAATCGATCACAATATGGCCAAATCAAAAGTGAGTCATCCGTACACCTTCCCGTTCCCTCAGGTGTACCGCGAAAATCGGTCCTTGGGCCACTTTTAAAAAAAAAAATTTTAACGATATCTTCAGATAAATCCAGGTTCCAATTAAACTTTTTGCTGATGATTGCGTCATTTATTCTGAGATAGCAACTCAACAGGATCAGTTAAACATTAACGGTGCCTATACAGAAGATACAGGAATGGACAAGCAGATGGCAGACGCAAATAGATTATGGGAAAAAAACAAAAAAAACAACTAGCGTTGTCAATAACCCGGAAAAAAAATTCCAATGAAATTTAATTACTCTGTAAACCAAAAAAAAAAAAACAACAACATACAAGCTGTAGATCATTATAAATATCTTGGCGTTACCGTTAACAAAAAATCTGAATTGACATCAGCATATTGACAACATTGCGAACAAGGCGAGAAGTAGCTTTTTTACGTTTAGACGCACACTTAAGTTTGCAGACAACGAAGCAAAAACATAACATATAAAACACTAAGAACTATGATAGAGTATGCTAGTACCGTTTGGTTTCCCCACACGGCAGATGGATTAAGCAAATTGGAAGGCGTCCAAAAGAAGGGTGTTCGATTCAATCTCAACGTATTCGGAAACCACATTTCTAAATCACATTTGCTTAAACGAGTCAACGTTCAAACATTAGAAGCCAGATGTCAACAATAAGCAGATTTAAACACTTATATTCCTTTCTTCATGGTAATTTTAACCACAATGTTGATAATTATATCACGTTCTCCTCTAGCGGATCGTCCAGAATCAATCATGCCAAATCTATCCACCAGTACAGATTCACACGTTTTCAAATATTAATTTTTTTTTTTTTTTACCTCGGGCAATACCATGGAATTCGCTAAATAATGACAGCACTTTCTTCAGCTTGAAAATTTATTTACTGATGCTATTAACGTCATTTTTTTGTTAAATTAGACCACTTTTGTGTGCATGTTACTTTTCTGTATTTATTTAGACCGCTTTTGTGTACATGCCATTTTTTCTGTACGTTTTAACATTGTACGTCACTGCTGCCATGACTGTCAATGGAGAGCCGCAGAATTCCTAAATAATAAATATAAATGGACTCTGAAAATTGGGCGTATCGCAGATTGATAATATTTAACATAAAGAGACATACTCTGACAGGTAATGTCACAAAGTGACATTTGATGATTTCCGAGTTTCCAATGTTTTGCACATATACACGAACATGTGGGGCAACTTTTATGACATTGTAACATAAAATCCAAGGGCGCAGCGGCACCTGTTATGCTCTTTATATTTTTTTGTTTTGTGTTGCTGACGCCTTGTGTATTGTCATCACTGAAACCAAAGCAGGAATGGCAGTAGCCCCATAGTGCAGACACTGCACACAGACACAGCGTTCTTCCATTCATTTCGAGGAGAGAACTTTGAATGCGATGTTTTTACGAAACACATCTTCGTAGAAGCACCGTAAAAGACGTACTATATCCCTTTATGGCAAATTATAATGTAGCTTGCGAAACCTATTTTAGCCATTTTATCCCAAGGGGATGGTACCACTTAGGAGCTGTCCATGAATAAGTACTGCTGGTGTGTCTTTAGCGCGATGACATCTATTACCCGAAATAAGAGACGGCAAGCGCACTCGGAGCTTACACGACAACGTTCGTCGCCCTCTCGTTTAATCTTTCACAGCCGAAACCTCCACAAAAAAAGAGCATACAGTACTGGCCAAATGACCTACCACTTTACAATTCCTATTGAACGTGCGATGATAGAAAGATGAGTTGCATTCGGCGCCCATTTTCAATCCGTGTTTTCACCACCAGTATTCACGATATTAGTAAACAAGGGCTGAGTCAACTCCTACTTCAAGAAAAATTTGCAGGAATTCCTAGGCGTAGTGAGGATCCGTTCTTTATCGTGACGTTCATACCGCCGGCGCCTCCATTCCGCACACTCCACACATTCTTAATGCCTCTTCTCATTTATGCACGCAAGTAAACAGATCAAACATAAGTCATTTCGGACCTTCAATTCAACATTTATTTGTGGCTTATTCTTCCCCGCGTTTCGGATGTGGAAAACATTCGAAGCTTTCTACAAAGTTTCGCGTAGATGCTTCACTGGCTATCTGAGTCAGTCACGCGCTGACACCGAGAAAAATGCCCCCCGGGGAGGGGGGGGGGGGGGGGGGGGTGCATAAATACGAGCCAAGTTCACCTTCACCCTTTCTCACTCTATCACGCTAGACTGACTGCCGCCATTATTCTCTTCGCAAAACCTCACAAAGATCCCGTCTGGAGCTCCAACGCCTGTCGGTTGGGGCGGCCCGCAGGTGCGTACACCAGCTTCCAGTCAACGTCCTCTGGAACCCTTGCTTCACATTTTTTGTTGGTTATTTTTGCCCTGGGTTGATTTAAAGTCAGGGACTTTAGGTTGCTTCGGGCTTATTTAGCAATCATACCGCCCTCCCACGAAACGAGCGAGAGGTTCCATTGCATACACCGTTTCACCTTAGGTTCGAGCGCAGCCGACACTATGAAATCCTCGGGAGCCAAACCCATTTGCCACAGCATTTACGAATCTAGGGGTTATCCGTGGAAACTGACGTGTGTCAGCGCGTGTCTTAGGAGGGATCACGCTCTCCGTGCGTGTTTGCCAACTGAAGAAGAAGAAGAAAATAAATGGTGCTATGGAGAATTTGGCAGCCTTGAAATGGCGCCGGCTACTCCAAAACTTGAAGGTGATATGAACTAAGACCTAAAAACGTAATGAATAAAGAAGAAAAGAAATGAGTACGAAGTAAGAGCACAGGCCTGACACGACCACACCAGCACACACACACACAAACACGCGCACAAAAAAGAAAACAAATTTGCCAACTGAGTTGATCGGGTAACGTTGGTTACGACATTCCACTGAACTTCAAAACCAACAATCAGGTGGTTTTTGGTTATCGTTTAATTCAGTTTAAAATACGTTTTCTTGCATTTTCCAATGAAATATTGATGTTTCTGAGGTTCTACTGCTACCCGCGTCATGTTGAATCAAAGAAATCAGCTCCAGAATTTCGTTTCCGTACCTCTTTACCGCGACCAAATCGTCTTCAACTTTTATTCTTCTTGTTTTCCCTTATGCGATGCGTATGTAGTTTTTGCAGTAAATGTTGGGCCGCGTTTCGTAAGACGCGGGACCAACGTCAGATGCGCAAGCTTTAAAATCGCTTCGCTTGGCCGAACTCAATATATCGACCCGTTAAAAGATAACCTCATACAGTGATTGCTTGAATAATATAATTGAAATAAATTTAACACTTTAAAGGGATGCTGAACCGAAATCTGGATTCCACAAAACACGCGGCAAAAATGTGCAACGGGATGCTACAAACACTAAAACATCACTAATACAGCGATATCTCGAACGGATGGCCGTATTTTTCAAAAAAAAAAAAGGAAAAAAAAAGGAGGCGCATTGGATTGATATGTTTACGTCTTGTTTCTCCGAGAAGGAGAGGGAACGGCCTCGCGTCTTCTCCGCCTCGCCGCCTTGAGGTGGCGAAGCGATGAGAGGAGGAAACGAGATATCTTGACGTCACGCGCCTCGTCGGCCTGGTTCAATCTCGACCTCTTTTTCCAAAAATACGGCCGTCCATTCGAGATATCGCCTTACGAGTAGTGTTGTAGGGATTGTAGCGTCCCGCCTATATCTCCTGCATTGTTTTTCTGAAATCCAAATTTTGGTTCACCATCCCTTTAACAAGAGCATTAGAAGAAAGAAAAAAAGTTGAATGTAAATAAACAAAACAAACAAAACTTGGCTTTTGTTGCAAATTTAAAGGGTAAAAATATAGGTTGGAAAGTAAGCAAACACCAAGCCTAATTGGTCACGCTACGAGACAAGAAATTGCTTTGCCTCGAAGCGCTTGCCCGCCTTCCGAGCGGCTTCGTTGGAACGGAGCACGGAGCGGAGTCGGCGAACCGCAGCGACCAGGGAAAACCAGCCAACTCGGGAAGCCTTCGCATGACGCACTCGCCTCTTTTCGCAAAACTGGGGGGTTGAGATCACGGAGAGATATTCCGAACGTTTCATTTCAAATGGATCCCGTAGAGCGGCGACAACGACGCGACACATTTCGCACGTGACATCGACGAAGGCCAAGAAGCTTGTGTGTGTACACCACTCAACAGAAGGGTATGTTGGAGGAACGTTTAAACGGCCCCGAAGGCGCCACCTCTATATATATAACATAACAGGGACTTTTAGCGAACCGTTACTGTGTTCCGTGCACCGCACTACCGGAGCCTTTGAAGCATGCTTTTAAGCGCGCTCCCCGCGGTCACGGTATCACCCGGGTGCGCGCTTATGGCGCGTTCACACTGGAAGCGGATCCGCGAACGCGAAGCGGATCCGCGCGTTCTCAACCGCAAAGCGGCTAGGATCGAGCGGTCGGAGCGCGTTTTTGCCAACCGCTTCGGGACCGATTTCTCCCAACCGCTTTCACGAACCGCAAAGCGGCAACCAATCACAACGCGACGCTGACGTGACGTCAGTGACTTTCGATACAAGATGGCACCTGTCGCTGGTGAGGCGTCCAAGGGGCTCTAGGCCTAGCGTAACAGCAGACAAATCAACGGAGAAACGCGGTGTTCACGTCCGTCACTTGAATCCGCCGTGAAAAGAATTCACTCGTAATTTTAACGGGCTTCGTAACAGTGATTTGGTTCGGGTAAGAGTTTGTTTATTATTCCGGGTGCCACAGCCCGAAGCTCGCTGCCTTGTTAACTCTGCCCGTAGAACGTCCGAGCCCACCCCTGATCGACCGAAATGTCAGCTTTTGTACCCACTAAGATAGTCGCGTGAACTATTGAAAGCTTTCGACACCGTGCATGAACACCACGAAGGCCGATAGAGACGTCGTGAGCCTGATTGCGTAGCCAACGCGCTACAGCGGAGCGGGCAGGGTACCTGCGCTTGCTCGACCTGTAACGTTTACTACTAACAAAAGAAATAAAGAGAACCTGCTCAAGGAATAAAGTGTACGTACCAGACAATGCAGAGGTAATCCATACGGCGTTTATTTGAGCTCAATGTCAAACAAATAGTAGACTCGATCGACGCGCGAGTGACGAGAGGAGTCCGCCATCAACGAAGCCACAACCGGCTAGCACCGAACACATTCCCCCGCACCACGGTCCACCCCACCTCTCACAACTTCGAAAATGATAAGAGCGAACGAAGGGGGAAAACTGGCCCTCTATCCCGAAAACGAGGTCAGCTATTCATGCGGGAAGGGTCCACTTCGAAGAAAAGGTCGGGGGCATCCTGTTCTGAGTCAGCAAGGCGCGCCTAGCTGGGCTTTGCTTGTGAGCGAAGTCGAGGGAATCACAGGCGAGTTTGGCGGGTTCATGGCTTCATGCTTCTTTTATCGCTGCCTGAACTCGTGATGCGTGCGAACGTCCCGGAGAAAAATCTTCAGAGTGCCAAAATAGCAAAATTTTGGCTTTGGATTGTTGATTAAAGTGGATTGTGGATTGTAAAACAGGGTTGCCAAACGCAAGTCTCAAAAGATCACGCGTGATCGCCGAGAAACCGCCAACCGCCTCTCGGTGTGTCTGAACGGGGTCTCTCGTGAACCGCATCCGCAACCGCTTCGCGAACGCGGATCCGCTTCCAGTGTGAATGCGCCATTAGAAGCATGCTTCAAAGGCGCCCGTAGTGCGGAACGCGGAACACGGTAACGGTTTGCTAAAAATCCCTACTAAAGGCTGGACTCGGTGCTGCGAACATGCGGCGAACAACCGATCAACTTCGCTCGGGGGCACGTTCACTCTGCGCGCACCACACGCAGAGCGAATGAGGCGAAATTCGTCGTTTTTTTTTTTTTTTGTTCCACGGAGTCCAGCCTTTAGCCTTCACAAAAAGCAGAAGATTAATTATAATATGTAGAACATTGTAGCGCTTTTAGACACGGACGAGAGGGGAGAACAGGACAACACAATGTGCTAACTTCAGCTGTTTATTATGCAGAAAAACATGGGTGTAAATACTCTGCGACATCGCGTCATTCAACCAGTATATCCTATACCCTGCCGCTGTTCGAAG
Organism: Ixodes persulcatus; assembly: GCA_013358835.2. Taxonomy (NCBI): domain Eukaryota; kingdom Metazoa; phylum Arthropoda; class Arachnida; order Ixodida; family Ixodidae; genus Ixodes; species Ixodes persulcatus. The sequence continues at coordinate 3,134,416 of JABSTQ010011052.1, forward strand.
TTTCAGCACCAACTGGCCCAACAGGAGCATTGATCAATTATAATAGATTTGTTCGCTTTAAGAGTCAAAATGTCGATACCGGGCAGGGGGGTGCAAGTCAACATCTGCGAAAAACAAGGCACGAATTAAGGCAGTAAAGGCTGGTAGGAAGAACTAAAAAAGTTATACCCGAAAATAAACTTTTTGTGAAGACTCGGAATCGCAGCCGACGTCTCGCTTCTTTATGGCTAATTGACATTGTATCTATAAAATGTGTTAACGTAAAAAGAAAAAGAAAAGTTATGTTTTAGAAACTTTTAGTACTTTTGACTAGATTTCATGCCGTCATTCAGGCGGTTCCCTTTACGCTTTCAAATCCGTGCCTTAATTAATTCGCATGCACCCCCCTCCCCGCCCCCCCCCCCCCCCCCCCCCGGCCCGCCCCATTTCATAGAGTAAAATATGTAGTGCCCTTTAAACCTAAGCGCACACTAAACAATTAACTCAGGATTAACCTTGCCATGGAAACAGTTTGTTTTTGTGTGTGTGTGAGAGTGGGCATAGCCTTTTACACCAGGGAAGGAAGCCATTCGTGTGGGCAAGGAGCAATGTACTAATAAAACCTCTGCGTTAGGGCTGTAATCTGTCGTATATATAGTTCACTCCGAATTATCAATGTTTCACGATTTATGAGAGGCATTCACATTGCGACGTCATTTTCGGCCACGAGCGAATTAGGGCTGCAGTCCGACTCTCGGTTTTGGTTACAAGCGGCCAGTCAGGAGCGACTGTCCGGTGGCGACATGGCAAACAGAAGGTGAAAACTGCCGCTTTTGTGTCGACTTCTGGGGCTAAACGCTCGAACAAAACGTCCTGTTCACTCTCTGCCGCCCCATTGCATTTGTCCCAAGAACAAAAAGGTACGCAGAAAGCAGCCACGTCATGGGACGTCCAGTCAGGAAATGTACGGTTCCGCGTGGTTTGATGCTCGCTTTTGTGCGTTCGCACCGCGCGTATGTGAAAAAAAAAGAGAGATTTCTATGGCTACAATGGACACACCGGGGGTAGAAATTCTGGCCCTGACCTTGAACGTGGGGACATCCATTTTTATCGGCGTTGAAAGCGTACCCGTGGCCATACTACATCCCAAGTTAAACCGCGCGCGCCGGGTAAAGTCGCGACGGGGTCGAAATTCCTTAGTGTTTCATTAACGGTTTACCACAGTCACCATTCTAGCTTAGATTCTACGATAATCGATAACAGGAGATTAACAGGGAAGTTACGAGGCCTTACGCTGCGTCCGTTTTTGACAGCCTTTCTGATAAGCAGGTTGTAAGTTTGCTTGGATAGCTTGTCGCTCGCAACTCGTTGTAAATGGTCAGCCGGAGATAGCAACCGGCTGAAAGGAGCGCTTTTCACGTATATTAACCCCATTTGTGCCATGTTTCAGATTGTCCCCGTCTCGTCACCATGCTTCTTCGGGTGTTCCTGCTCGCATGGCTTCTTGCGGGAATTCTCGGTCAAGGTAAACTGAATTCCCCGCCGTTCGTGATCGAGTGCCTAGGAAAAGAAACCGGAAATTCAGCACGCCTACCTAGCAGTTCAGCATTCGTCTTACAAAGTGTCTACTGGTGCACTACTTAAAAACAGGAAAGAAACCGACCGCGGACAAACCAGAAGCTGTTACCTTGAAACCCTTCGTTCGAAATCAGGAAACGGTTCGTATACGTGAATCAATAATAAGCCCGACGCTGTGCGTCGGGGCTGTTCTTAGGTCGATCTGCTAGAACGTGCGTTGGTATTTAATGCGACGTCCGCTTCTTGACAGGAAAAACGGCGAAAGGAAACAAGAAGCGAATAACTTGTTCATTCCGTAGCTTTGGTGACTTTGTGCACTCGATCCTTTCACGTACTCATTCGCAAAGTCAGGCCACAACGGCAATGCGCCCGTCTAAACTGATTTTGACGAGGGTGGCACGCAATCACCATTAATTTGTTACAGCGATCTTGGTTTACGAGCTCCTTGATAGAAGCGTTTCCACCAAAATATGCACCACATGGCTAAACATGGTCTCATGGGGGCCATGCGTCTTCAAACAAATGGGCGTATTTAAAGTGCGAGTTTTCGAGTGCGCCTGATTATGAATCGGGCGGTAACAAGCCGCATTCTTTATGACAAAAACAAAACAAAACAAAACAATTAATTTGCGGAAACCGAAAAACGGGCTGGATTAGAATGTACGATTATGGTTATTTTTAGCATGATTCAGCTGTTTCACAAATGGGCGTTGCTGGAGCAATGTGTTAAAAGTGAATGATTTTTATTTTGTAGACGTACGCATATGTATATGGTCAATTTTCTTTATTAATTTTCATTTTGAAAACCCTTTCACTTAAAAAAGATTACACTGGCGGATTCGCGGGCTGATCCGCGCTGCGGCGAACGGATTTTGAAGCCGGGTGGCGAAATCGACTCGTCGATGGCACAAAATCTGGATATGGGTCCCGAACCGATCCAGATCTTGGGCCAGCTATGTATACGAGTGGATCTCGCCCGGCGCTCCAGAATCCGCACGTCGCTGGCGCGGATCCGCCCGCGAATACGCAAGTGGAAACGCACCATAAGAGCTGAATTTTTCTGCGTCACTAAGGAGGGCCACCGCAAGGCGCAAATTGGGCTACTGCATAGAACGCGAATCCCTGCCGGACACTGACGCAGCAGCAGTCGTGTCCAATTACGCCTACGGTGGCCTCTTTTAGTGACGCAGGAAAATTCAGGCTTTCTTCCTTGGGAGGTGTCCGGCAGGCTGTACTCACCGGCGGTCATCGTTGAGTCGGTTGCCGCACAGCGCGAGAGTACGATGAGCTTCCACAACGATTCCGCAACGTGCATACCACACCACCTAGGTTGTACTTCATAAAAGGTACTACATCAGCGCTCGTCCCGAGCGTGCGCTGTGAACACTGCGCTTAAATATATGGCGCCCGCTGAATACCACCTCCTATCTCATTTTCACCCATGTGCGAGTGAAGCGGAAACTACAAGCTCGAGGCTGTCGTATTGAAAATAGCTTTGGCTGGAAAGGAGTATATATTGTTTTTTTTTCTAACGTTTTATTTTTATTATTTCCAAAGCGTGTGAAATAACGTTTTTGAGAAATCTGTTTTTAAAGCCTACATAATAAGAATTAGACACGGCTGATTTTTAATATACGTCATAGTGACTTCACACCAGGGAGTTTTGCGACATATTTGGCATTCAATACATGGGTTGCACGTGACGTCATATTCTTCCTCCTTTCTGGTGGCCAAAACCTGCTGTTATACTTCGTTTCACCTTATGTGCGAGCGAAGGCAAAGCTGGAAGCGCGAGCACGAAAGCTCCGTGCCTTCAGGCTTTGCTCGAGCGTGCGAGCTGGGCAGAAACGCAAAAAGCGCTGGTCTCGCGCTTCTAGCTTTGGCTTCGCTCCCAGATAAAGTGAAACGAAGTATAATGAAGCTGTGATCACTCGTTTCCGCTCGCTCGCGACGCTCGTGTACTGCTCGTAGAATATGCACAGTAAAGGCTACGCTCGAGGAAGTTCGGCCACCAGAAAGGAGGACCAAATTACGTCAGTGCAACCTATGTATAGGAAGTATTCACCGGACGCCATATTTGTGGGTGCTGTTTAGAGCGCATGCTCAGAACGAGCTCACATCAATAGGCTGCTAAGACCGGCACTCTCGATGGTGCGGAATGCACGTTGCAAAATAACTGTGGAAGCTCGCCATCAGCACGCGCTCAGAATTCGCGCACACAGATATGGCCGCCAGTGAATACTCCTTATAGGAGGTATTCACTGGCCGCCATATTTGAGGTCACTGTTTAGAGCGCATGCTCAGAACGAGCTCGTATTAATAGGCTGCCAAGACAGGCAATCTTGGTGGTGCGGAATGCACGTGGCGAAATAACTGTGGAAGCTCGCGTTCAGCACGCGCTCCGCAGCCGAACACACAGCTATGGCCGCCAGTGAATACTCGTGACAAAATCAAAATTTTTAATTTTTGTTATTTTTTGAAACTATTGTTTAGTAATAAACAGACCTTCCAAGGCACTTACAAAGTATCTCGGAAGAAAGTTGCCAGAAAGCGATACGTAGATCACGATTACATTAATACAAAACCACTGCAAAAGAAATCTCTCCAAATCGTAAAGGATGTGCGGCCTGCATGCTAGGCCCCTATACTCGGCGTCAATTATTTTATGTTAGAGAGTTTTAGGATAGGGCGTCCCAACGCTTTGGGTCCCCCGAGCAGCTTTTGGGGGACCCATACCGTTTGGGCCTCATATTCCAAAACCCTCTAGTGCCGAGGCTAGAATGGCTTCCACAGTGCTGCAGCCCCGCACTGCTGTGAGAGCACGTGGCTTCCTCTTGCGTCTCATTCGCATGCGCTCGCGCAACCTTTGGCAGAGTTGGAGCACTGCGAAAGCTAATAAGCTAGCCTTGACAACGTACCACAAAATAGTTGACTCGGAGTAAAGATGCTCAAGGTTCTCGTTTCAGAGACATCAACAGGGACAGTGAAACTCACAAGCGTGCAAACAACGTCGACCCCGGCAGAGCAGACGACCAGCGGAGAGACCAACGAGGAAATCGAAGATGCCAACGACTTCGTGGACCAGATTCTCGAAGAAGTGCAGACAAGCGAAGCTATCCAAGCCAAAATCACACCGGCTGTCCTGGGTGACCTGCACTACAACGGCTTCAAGCTGTCCAACGCAGTGCTGCACGGCGTCAACTCCGTCTACCGCAGCGACAACTGCACTTTCCACTTCTCCGACACTTCGTTCGACGTTCTGGTGCATCTAGGAGCCAAGGACTTGCACCTCGAGTCCGGCTGGTCGAGAACCTGGCTCTACATTCCATTCGGGGGCCACGTCGGCGCCAAGCTACGGGATGTGAGCATCTTCATGGACATAAACGTCGGCAAGGATGGCGCGCCTACCCTGCGTCGGCTCAAGGTAGGTCAACACTGCAGATTTTGAGCTTAACACATTTGCAAAGTAACTCCAAAAGACGAAATCAAGGGCAAGAAAGAAGTCCTAGCCCCCCCCCCCTTTTTTTTTCCCCCGCAACCTACCCTGAAAAAAGATAGAAGGAAATGGAAACTAAAGATTCGCCTTAAACAATTCTTGCGTTCTTCACTCAGTCTTCAAGCCAGGTTATTATATGGACCAAGAGGACAAGATGTATATCCGAGTGTATAAGAATGAAACAATCAAAAGGAGGATGAAAATGACCCATCATATATAACAATGGACTTCTCTCCGCCATCCTTTTTTTCACGCTGTTAATTTTGTAAACTTTCAAAATCGTCTACATTGCTTCTGACCGCTACCATCTGCTCTGTTTATGCATTTAGCGCGTGCTTTGCTCGCTTTTCGAAGTGTAAAGCTCGGACCTACCGAGCTGTAAGCTTACTTTCACGCTGAGCTGTGAGGTAGACAGTGGAATCACCAAGAGACGGTTCCAACACCTACAGAAGAAACAACGCAGCACGCGGTGAAGACGTGCCCTGCGACAGAAACTTGCCACTTCGGAAGGTGATGATGGAATGCTTGCGTCCAAAAACGCCTTTGAGGAACAATACAGTGTAAACCTTTAAAAATAGGGGAGCTTCTGGTCGGTGCCTTTTCAGCATTCGTGCGAAGGGCGCGTGCTTCGTTGTTTTGAAGGTGGTAAGTTGGGCTAGTTGCTCATTGTTCCTTTTGTCCTGTCCCTTTGATCGCTGTTTTTCGTCCCGTCTGTTCGCTTTTCAAAGCGGCGGACAGCTGAGAGTTGTTAGGCTTTGGATATTGTGCGCTGAGCTGTGAATTTGCCAACACAGATGGCGGCGAGATGTTTCGTGACGCCCTCTTATGGTTCCTAACAGTGACGTCACGACCATTGCTCGTTTCAACGGTTTTGATACTATCATTTGTTGTGATAGACAAGTTCGATGTTGTGCGTGTAAAGAGTATAGACAGCTGACAGCACGGTGGGAGCTACGCGCTCGCAGGACCATTCAACCGCCACCCTTTGATCACCCGACCCCGCTCTCTGAGAGTGATCACGTGGCGAAAGGTGGACGTATCACATGGTCGAACGAGCACGCAGCTTCCACCGCACTGTCGGTTTATAGGGGTGCAGTATACCATCAAAGCGTCCTCAACAACACCGTCGAAGTTGACGTATACCCTTAATTCCACCCACGTAGCAGAATGAATCTTACAAGACGTCGTACTGAGTTCTTGGCCAATCATGAAAGGCCGACCGCAGCGACGCTTTTGGTCGCGCACGTCGCTAATGGGCACTGGTGACGTTTGCAAACATGCGGTACGAGTGCCGACATTGAGCGCGCGCGCTTTCACGTTCCACAAATCTGGCAATGTGTGTGCGCAGCAGCCACGGTCACGTGTGAAAATGGTTCGGCCATCCATAAATGATCCAAGATTTCAAATACAATTTTTTTTTTTTTAACGCTGCGTGTATATGCGTGCACAGTGCTGCACAAATTCTTCTCTGTCAGATTCTTCAGGTTTTAATTTTTGCCCGAAGTGCGTCCTCACAAGGGCAACCTGTATTTTTGTTTTTCTTAATGCGCAGGTGATCCGCCTAAGCGACATCCACGTCACCAAGGCCACAGGGGCGTCGGTCGTGTTCAACTGGGCGCTGCGCAGCATTCTCAATTGGGTCGTGAACGCAAACAAAGGCAAAATCATCCAGCTGGTTGAAACCGACGGAGCGATGGCCATCAACGAAGCCATGAAAGACCTCGGCAGCAAACTCAACTCGCTGAACGAGTTTCGGAGACGCTGAAGCCCTAGGTTGCCAACTTTGGGACCATATCGAGCATCGCAACACCTTAGTGGCGTTAGTTATGCAAGACTGACAAAGTTAATTAACGGGAAAAATCTATACCCGGTGCATACCCCTTCGCTATAGGAACTTTAAAGAGGCTTTCTCGCCGTACGCAAATATTTAGAATATAGTCTGTGATAAGCCGTATGAAAAGTTTGTCGGAAGGCTCAATTATGCGCGCGATTGTTATCCTGTATATACTTGCCATATACTTTTTGTCGTCAAGCGAAGAGCGTCAGTCCTTGCCAACAAATGATGAAGCACTTTCATACCATGATGCCATACAATTTACGATATACAGTGTGACTTGTGAAGCGATACAGGTTTTATGGTATTACCATGTCAGAAACAGATGAAAAATAAACGTTTAGTTCCTGCCATGCTGGGCCCGGTGAAATGAGTGCTATATTAATATTAGTGTTGGACAAGAAAGTCAATAAAAGTATTTAAGATAAATTACTAAATACCTGCATCAAAATGTGTTTAGAGTACTACTTAAGTTACTTTCCTTGCAAACTATCTTGGGTAGAATACAAATATTTAGTAAAGTAATCTAATTACTTTTGAAGATTCTTCTTCATCGCGTAATATCGACTTCAGTGACACCAGAATGGTATATTTGTAAGCAACAAAAGCAAATATAAAAAATCGCAATCGTAATACAAGAAGTACAGTATCACACTGGTGAATGTTACAGCAAGCAGAAAGAGGTAGCTCTATGTATGGTTACATCGCAGAAAATCGCATCTTGAGGTGGTTTTATTAAGCGCAGCTTGGATGTGTCGTTTTACTAAGGGCACAAAAAAACGCAAGTAGATTACCCAAATGATGCATTCGGAGGTAACTGAACTTCAAAAAGAAAGGCACAAGGGACACAAAGCAGCCCTTCTATCTTGTTGTTGTCGATTACTTCATTTTGCACCCCCATACTAAAGGCCTACAACTTTGAGAGAACTTCTTGTTTGCGTTCTAAGAGCTCATCCTGCCCCTATAGCTTGTTTCCTGCCTTGCTGTTGCAATCTCTGTCTTATGACCGAGAGCGCCAGACTGGCCAAAGACGGTGTTCCCAAGAGTGCCAGACTGGCCAAAGAAACGGACATTCTTGCCGTAGCAAAGTGCAAAATTAACCATTAAAAAAAAAAATTGTGTCGTTTTTTGGTGGCCTTTTTTCATTTCCTTCAACCTGTTCTTTTGGTGGCGCCTCGAGCCTGCATCTATGATCTTGACTTGTTTTCTGTGTTGTGTTCCGTCGCTTCCGCTTCAAGTTTGCAACCGCTCAATTTCGCGCTAGGGTGTGCTGATTCCTATTCCCGCAAAAAATTCGCAGAAGTTTTTTCAAACATTGAAAAATGTATTTTAAGGGACACTGACAGGGTACTTATGCTCGCCGAGGTTTTTATTTCAACATTACTTATAAGAGCCCAACTACCTAGAACTAGGGTGACCATATTCCTCAAGGTAGAAAACGGGACATCCCAGTCCTAGGGTGAGGGGGGGGGGGGGGGGTTATAAAGATTGAGATTAGGATAAAAAATGTAATGCAATAAGTTCTATTTTAAAACGTTAACATACTACATGCGTTCTAAAATCATCAGCAAAAAAAAAAAAAAAGTGTCTACGCACGAGTCTTCGCGAGAGAAAACGTGTTTGTAGGCAAGAACAGTTCTCTAAATTTTACTTTGTATAAATGTTGTAAAATACCTAAGGTTATTTTTGTAAAATATATTTGTAACGAGTAGGCATAGTTTCGATTTGCTTCAACTCGCTTTGTGCCATTTTGGAAACTATGCACTTCTGCGAAAACGGGACACGATTTTTCATTAGGGCAAAAAGACGGGACGGCAGAAGAGGGCCTCAAAAACGGGACTGTCCCGGCCAAAACGGGACGTCTGGTCACCGTACCCGGAACACAATTTACGGCTCGAAATTCGTTTTCTTTCCACTTGACAACAGCCGATCGAGAATTGGCCGGTTTCAGGCGCGTTCACTCTCGTTTTTATGGTCACCTGGCGTTCAGACTATGTGTACCAAAAACATTCAAAGTCGTGGGTTATTTAACACACATTCAATATAAAAAATATAAAAAAATATGAACCCCATTTTTTGTGGCCTCCAAGAAGCTGAAAATAGGTTGATCTAAAAATGAAGATCAATTGGTGGATCCTTAGGGAATGCGAGCATGACCCTTGGGAAACGTCCCAAGGGTCATGACCCCTTCACTTTTGTGTTTTGGCTTTCTCTTTTGCTTCCTCTATTTTTTGCTGCCTCTTTTTGGCTTCATTACAGGGTCAGTGTTAGCGTTTCCCAAAGGGGGCCGAGTGTGGCGTTTCCCAAGGGTCATGCTACAGCATTCCCCAAGGATCCACCAATGGATCGCCTTTAATTTGGGTAGCACAAAGCAAGGCATACGCGCTCCGCACACCTGCAAGTTTAGACTCGGCCCAGCATCCGCGCGCGGATTGGCTTCCGCCCCGTGACGTCACCTAGCTCCTTCTCACCTTTGTCGTTCACCACTCTCCCCATCCCTACGCGGCGCGCTTTCCTTTCCACTGTTTTCCACAGATGGACGCCGTCAGCTTTTCCCTGTCATGTGGGTACTAATGCTAACGCATTAAAAATGTTGCACAGATCACAGGAAGTGCATGTACACGTCATTCTCAATATGGCGACGTACCGCGGGCTGGACGACGCGATGGCGGCGCACGACGGACCAACGTTGCGACGGACGTGAGGCCGCTACTTCACAACTGTCGTTCGAGGTACCGGCCAATCGATCTTCAAGCGTAGGACATTCAGCGGAAGAGATATAAATGCGAAACAATTGCACGACAAACGGTTGGTTCACGCAAGCTCGTCGTCGTCTACTTCAAAAGCTGGAAAAGCAGAGTAACAAAAAAAAAAAAAAACGCGATCGGGTGTAGCCACGTGACTTCCGGCCATGAGCTTCCGTGCTCGTGTTTCGGTTTCGAGCAGTGTTTTGGCTTTATTAAAATATACGTGAATCTGCAGCAAAATACTAATTTAGTAGTCTCCTAACACCATATTAAATCGCCTGGCAAAAAAGCTTTTTTTGGGGGTGTCAGTGTCCCTTTAAGGTAATTAGTACAAGATACTGAGAATCGAGAAAGAGTAGCAAATGCTTTCTATCAAATGTATTTGCAAGATGCCAAGTTATTACCAAAAGTATTAGAAATACAGTATCTTGAGTAGGGTATTTGAGATAGGCACAAGTGTGATTAATATCCTTCCGTGTCGAAATTGCATGGAAGTATTGTCATGAATTAGCCAACATAAATAAATGGATGTTCCAACTACTGCACGTTATTTTATTCGCCGTATTCGATATCCGAGCTCGGACATATTTCAATGATTCGCCTGGAGGGAACCGGCGCGATTTACGAAGTCATTTCGATCCATCCATCGACGATTCAAACGCTGTGGGTAGTACGCTGGAAAAAAGCTGATAGTCAAGTTATAAACTAAACTAAACTAAAATGCGGGGAAAAACTAGTCATGTTCGCTTATGCCACACTTGTTAAGCTGAATTTCTGCTTAACAGTTTAATCTGTGTAGAAAACTATATAGACCCGTTTCAAGCGCATGCAGTAAATCGTTACCCAAAAGTTTTCAGGTAATGCCAAAGGTGTTACATGAATAAGACATGAATGTGCGACTGGAGCCGCTGCTACACGTACTTCCGGCTGCGTGGGGATAAAGGCGGCGACATTTTGGATATATTAACTGGGCATACCATTGGATGTCAGGCAATCTTGCGTAAAACCAGCCCTGCATGCTAGTGGAGTCCATGGATGGAACCTTTTAGAGTGGATTATTAGGGGATCGCCAAACCTGGTAGCATTGTAGAAGTGTACAGTATACGCTGACGCGTTGTACTTATGACCTCTCGCATGAGTGTTAAAGTAAAGTATATAGAGAAATACTAGTGAGGTTTTCACAAACGAAACAAACAGCTGCGTCCCGCGACTTCCAGCGCTTGAAGAAACTTTGTCGCTAGGCCTGGCTCATGTCGCTGGAGTTTGATCGATGAGGGAAAAGGACACACGAAATGTGCACACGAGCCGTTCCAGCAAGTAAATGCCCAAACATTACTCAGTCTTGACCGCCTTATGTGACGACTCTCGGAGAAAATGCGGGCACGGCGGGCAGTTAGCGCAGATAGTATCGGAAACCGAAAGACGCACTGTAAGAGAAGTATGGGAAAAGTGCTGCCACGTCCGACGTTGACCCTATGTGTTTGTGTGACGCTGTTGTCAGCGATTACGTCAGGTAAGCGTTCACTTCTTAAAACAAAAAGAAACAAAAAATGGGGGGGGGGGGGGGGGGGAGCCAATGATCGGCCATCTACTGAAGGAGTCTCGCGAATGATAATTGGTCTATATACAACATTTGGACTGAAATTTTTCGATATGCGTTGGGACATCGAATATAACGTTTCGAGGCCCCAGTGTCCCGGCGTACGATTGCCTTCTGGAGTCGAAGCGCTAGCTGAATATTCATTGGATTCTTCCTAAAGATCACAGTGGTGAACACTCGATGTGCAGTGAAAACGTGACTATATAAAATTCCTTGTTCAGCAGACACAATAATGTTGTAAGAATGTCTACCAAGTTTGGCATTTCCTCTTTGCAAGTTGTAACCTTAAATCTCACCTGAAATTAATGGGCTATTTCAGATGAGATCGAACAAAGGGTAGCTGGACTAAATTTTTAATTTACTTGATATTCTTACGTAATTGCCTTACCTATATTAAAAACAAATCCAAACATGTTTTTGCAAAAAAAAAAAAAAAAAAAACTTCGGGACACAATTTATGTCGAGCACTTGCATTTATGTACGTGCACTACCGGAGTGATGATTGGTGGTAAATAGCTGTATTATTATTATTAGCAGACATCCAATCATTTTTAGAAATAATGCATGGGAATGGTTAAGTGTCCACAAATAATAATAACTGTTCATTGCGTTATGCGCCTCTTTCATAAAAAAAAATCCAAAACATGGGTTTACGAACTTGGCAGGCCTGTATCGCTCGAGATATTTGAATCCTGTAGATAAAACTTTTATAGCATATTGTCCTTCCACACTGATATAAAATGATGTAAATATAAAGTATTTGTACGGTACGGTAGCCGGGAAGTTAGCACCTAAACACGTGAACAACATCAAAAATAAAAAAAAAACTCTGCCGCCAATTAAAAAGAAAAACATTTTTGAGCCTTTTTTTTTTTTTAAATAATTGCACCCCTTATTCTACTATGGGCGTCCATTCCCGTTGAAGCACGTTGCATAATGTGATTGCTAAAGGAGATGCAACCACTCCACGGAGCAAACTTTTTGAGCCTGTGCGGGGCAGTGCCCTACATGGAAAGCGATTCCGACTCAATGTTTTATTCAGTTAATAAAAAATAATTAATTACTGTTGTCAATGAGGCGAATAATATCTAAAAAAATAGTTATCGGATCAACAGTGGCAAAATTATGTATAAAATAATTTTAATGCAGCATGCAGTACGGTTGCATCATAAAACAGGGATTTAAATAAGATCGTGCAGCTGTTGGCGGGTGAGAATTTTTAATTTATTGTATATTATGTACATGTGACTGAATCATACATAGAATAAACAAACATTTTATTAATTTAACGCCTACAAAACTACTGAACTGCAGAAAAATTGCACATTAGGACTGGCTCGACATTAACATTTGCGCCTACCGCTGCTTCGCTCAATTTTGATGAAATCGTTGTTTATAGGCACAGAAATAAAGAGATGATGACAATGATGATGATACCAGAGTGTTACTTTGCGGGACATAGCGTCTTGTTTATTTTTTCTTGTGCCACTGCTGTTTGTTTGAGAGGGGGGCCGGGAACTCGTCAAGCTGCACGTTGCAGCTTTTTTCCTCGGTCTCCCTCCATCATTTGTTTGATTGAAAAATAAACATTATAATTATTATTATTACAGGCCTGCAAGGTTCGCAGACAATCGCTCTGGGTGCCTTGTTTCGGTAATTTCTATCAAAAGGCATATGACACAATTAACAAGTAATATAATTTGTAACTTACCTGCACCCATCCATCAGAAGTCCAGTAAAAATTACTGGACTTCTGACAATATTATTAAAGTTATTTACTATCGGACACCCCCAGTATTCCGGCGGTGCGTGTAAATGCCCTTGCACTTAGTGCACCATCGGTTTTTCAATTCACGATTTGTTGTGTCGAGCTTCTTTTCTTTTGAGCGAAAATATTTATGGATCCCTAGATCAGGCAATGCCATAAAATGATATAAAGTGAATGAAAAATGTCGATCAGCCTTTGAGCTTATCTAAAACACTATCATGACATTTCCCAGAAAAAAATTACCTTCAGATACCTTGTCGCAGTGTGCACCGTAACTCGAGCTGCCGAAGCATATATCATAACATCGAAGAGTTCTACGTCGATCATTTATACGCAGATCTAAGCAAAACACTAGTACCAACTGACAGATTAAGTTAAGCTAAATGAATATGACACATTTTGTACGACCTGTCAGTCTGAAGCAATAAAACGGCGTTCATAACTCGCAGGGCAAGACATTACAACTGCCGAAGGAAAAGACGATTTACCTGCAGCAGGGCAAGACGATGTACCTGTTGCAGGACAACAGGATGTACCTTCCGCAGGACAAGACGATGTAACTGCAGCAGGACAACAGGATGTACCTGCCACAGGACAAAACGATGTACCTGCCGCAGGACAAGACGATGTAACTGCAGCAGGACAACACAATGTTCCTGCACCAGGACAAGACGATGTAGCTGCCGCAGAAGTGTCAAAGCTTGACATTACGACCGTCGCTAATAAGGCGGTCGACTTCATGCTGAAACTATTTAAGACCACTAAGTCAATTGTAGATCGCCTCACACCCCTGGTCATAAACGCGGAAATCCCATTTCCACATGGAAAAGTTTACGACTTCCAGCTGTACAACCTGCCAGATCTGGAACGCAGAGGAGACATCAACATGTCACTGCATCTCCTATCTGGGAACGCCACTCTGGGTGGGGGTCTTGGCCTCACCAAGATTCTGGTTGGCTCGAAGTATAGCTACAACCCCTTCTTCAACCTGAAGATGTCCGGCGATGTAGACGTCGAGATATATGACGTCGCGGCTAGGATGAGCTTCACCGTCAACATGTTCAAGGTCAGAGGCCATTTCGAACTTTTCAAGGTTGGTCTCTTCTCCCATATCCTGACCTCAAGGGTGTATTAGGGGAGCGATGCCCACCTGCGGTCGTCCTTCGTGTGTTCAGAGACCGAACGCAGCAAGGGTTCCAACGTAATTGAACTTGTTTAGTCCGAACAAGAAGTGTCTGGGTGGATGGGGCAAAATAAGACGGTTCAGTGAAGGCGCTGTGGGCAGTACAACTTCCACTTGGCACGCGTACGGACACTTGGCACGCGTACGGAGGGCCGAATTAAAAGCGATGAAGGAAACATTTACGAACGGCCATATCTGTGTGCGCGGCTGCTGAGCGCGTGCTGACGGCGAGCCTCCGCAGCTCTTTTGCAACGTGCATTCCGCACCATCAAGGTTGCCGGTCCTAGCAGGCTATTAATGTGAGCTCGTTCTGAGCATGCGCTCTAAACAACGCCCTCAAATATGGCGTCCAGTGAATACCCCCTATAGGCACGTAGCTCAGTTTCGAGCAGCGCTCTAGGCGATCAAAATACAATATTTGTGGCTCGCGTTTTGAACATGCGTCGTTACGCATCCCCGCTAGTTTTTTGTACTTCGTTCCATTATGAGTGGCAGCGTAACAGAGGCTACAAGAGCGAGCTCCGAGCTTTCAGTGTCCCTGCCAAGCATGCGCGCTCGTGCAGTGGGAGCACCGTTCAGGGGGACATGCTTTTGCAAGCAGTTTCTGCTTCATCATGTAAAGTGAAACATACTTACTCACGGAGGCTATTAAAGAAAGTAATACAAATATAAAGCTGAAAGGAATATTTGATATGACGCTGAGGCCGCGTGCGGCATAATTCTTTTTAATGCGGAAGCATTAACTGTCTCATGGAGCGAGCTGACGTCATGAGTCTGAAGCGCGAAAACGGCAGATAGTTTCCTTCGGTTCCATCGGCTGGCGCGCGCCGACGGGGCTCCCATTGGCCGCTGCGCTCGTCAGTTTCCACGACCGCTCACCCCATGGCGCTGCGTGTCCATCAGCGCGGAGCGTCCAAGGTCACCAGGGGAGCACACGCGCCGACCGGCGACGAAAAATACGCAGCAGACGAAAAAGGGAGCGGACGAGCGGCTTGCATGCTTTCGCATTCATAACTCATAAGGAATGCTAAGTGTACCTCGATCTTTTCATGTATTTTTTTTTTAATTTTTTAACGTTTTGTTATTGCACATCTACAGATTCTTGTATTCGAACGTGGCACGTGCATAATAGGACGTTACAGCGCCGCTTTTATGGTCGCATCGCGTGGATGGTGAAGCCAGCATCGCATGGTCGCGTCTTCCAGACGCGCTCGCGAGACAAATAGACCGATCTCACGATCCAGTTTGGCTACGCCGCCGCTGCCGCGATGCCTCGCGGGAATAGTGCGACAAGCACCGCAGCTCGGAGCACGTGGAGCGAAAGCTCGCGCTGCAAAACTCGGAGTACTTAAAAATGAAAGAATACAAATATAAAAGACGTACACGAACGACCACTCTCTTTCAATTAGCAACGACGAAATGTCTTTATTGTTATTCTTTCGTTAAGTATTCATTATAACAACACGCTCGAATTAACTAAAACTCAGAGATCCGGTGTTCAATCCTCACCACTCCCCGTTTCGATTTGGATGAGCATCGTACCGGCGTGCGTTCGTATACTACTACTGCGTGATGCTCGTTAGATCCCAGGCTAGCTGTCGTACCAGTGGCGCCACTAGGTTCAGCGGCCGAGTGGCGCCAGTAGATAGCCCGAACCACTAGGTTCGGGCTATTTATTTTATTTTGTTTTAAGTTGAACTCCTCATTGAGGAAAAACTATGTTTTCCAAAATTTACAAAGGACAGATCATGCACCTCATATTTTGAGGTAATAACTCTTCCTGAAATATTTACGTTTGAGTTATAAAAACTAGATAGCCCGAAGTCCCACATCCCCCACCTTATATTCAAGCAGTCAAAATGGTGCTTAATAGCTTCATTCGCATATCATAGATTTCTTAACGAAGAGCGACTCATCTTCTTGTGCAGGTATGTAAAATTGTCCCAGAGAGCTGAAAGTTTGTACAGTACACCTACATCTGATGTTAAATCTCCCCAGCAAATTTAATTCTGATCACTTGAGTAGTTCAGAAGTTCAATCTCTAGCCAGTGTCCCCCTTTAAATTGTCACATGCGACGCACAATCCGCTAAGGAAAAAAAAAAAAAAAAATCGGTGAGCTTTTTTTTTTTTTTTGCGTCCGCTCAAAGGCCAGTGAGTTTTTCTCCGGTGAGCTTTTCTCCGCTGCCCGAGAACCTTATGCGGCGGTGTTTTGGGTTTTGCATTAACACATCAATAGACGAAAATAAAACTCAGTCCTTCCTTCTTTCATCACCTTTTGTAAAATCAAAGGTTACAGCGGCTGCAGTGGCGTAGCCAGGAATTTTTTTTAGGGGAGGGGGGCGGCGCTGAGGTGTGGTGCGGAGGGGGCGTTTGATTTCGGCGGGCTGGGGGGGGGGGGGGGAGGGCTAAAAAACCGGAATGCCTTCTTCCTAGGCTATGCCACTGAGTGGCTGAAAATAATAAGATTAAATCGAAACTCTGCCTGACTTAAAAAAAAAAAAAAAAAAAAAAAAAAAAAAACGAGAAAAAAAGTCACTGTAGTTATCTAAAGTAACGCCTAGAAAGTACACTATCAAATATTACGATTTAATATCATTTAGAAGTTTATTAAAATGTCGAACAAAGGCATAAATTTGCCGGGTCACTTACGGCGCAGCCAATTACACCAGCCACATTGGGATTTTTGGTTGCTTTTTACTTTCCTGAGACTACGGTACCGGGACGTATGTTCGTCTTTTGTCCCGATAACATTTGGTTTACGAATTTTGACTGTGCTTCTGAATGACACGCGCGAATGCCGCAGTGGTACACACACCGTAGTAGACGGCACTTAGGTCGCACCCTGCTGCGTTGTTGACCACGTGACTGGTTGTATCAAGTGTGGGCGCAGGCTGGTGATCATGTCTAAAAACAAGATTACACGAAAAAACATTTACCCTTTTAGGTAATACATGACGTAGAGACGTTAATTAGTATTTCCCAATATAAAAGCACATAATCCTGAAATATCTGGAATTAAGCGGGGTTGTCCTCTTGACGACCAATGCAAATGTCTACGACGACTGCAGCCAGAAAGTTCGTACAGAGCGCAGCAGAATTAACAAGGAATGGGCTCATCCTCGCCACCCGCTTAGCCAGTAAAATGTACGAAAAAGCGTAGCTGCGGTCTTCGCACAAACTGTGTTGTAAATTGTACAGTCATGCATAAAATTGAAAGCTCAATGTGACCATGCATTTATTTTTACGTTTTAAAAGGCGTTTTTTTTATTTTTTATTTTTTTTTTTTTTTACCAGCAGTCCTATGAATTATACATACGCCACGGTTCGGTCCATGAAAGCTAAGCGGAAAGTGGAGGAGCAGCATTGTGAAAACAAAGAAATGTACAATCGATGTCACCGATCAGAGAAGGAACTGCTATTGCTTTGCTTTCAGGCTTCAATGTAAAAATGATAAAAGATAGAGTGGTGTTCTTCTTTATCGGGGCGAGCACTTACCCAATTTTTTGTGCAACAGCAACAACAAAAACGACGCCACTAACAACAACAGTAATACTAATAACAATAATAATAATACAAATAATATTAATAATAAAAAAGGCATTTTCTCTTTTGCTCTCTCGCCCCCTTTCTTTTTCTTCGGTCGGCTGCGAACGAACCGAACAGTGACGTTCGGTAATTCGAAGCCGCTCAGAGATATTTGTTGCACTCACTGTTGATTCCTCGACATACGATATGTTCTTTCAGTAGTTCTTCACTCTGTGGTACTGATCCAAACAGTCAGGAAGGCGAATAGCAACAAACAATATCTGGAAGCCAAGTGAATGCTTTAAAGTTCCGGTGTCATCAGAGAGGTGGTACGACTCGTCATCAGAAATGGTGGAGCACTCATCACATTCAAATGAAGGATTCTGTTTTTTTTTTTTTTTGTTTTTTTTTCACCAACTAAAGCAGGCATCCGAGCTGAGGCTATGTCGCCTTCCCACCTTTAGTGAACATTTGAAAGAAATAACAAAGTCACCTCAAGGGGGCGGAGGTAGCCCATTCCATGCGCCAGAGAGTGCACGAAACAGCTCCAAAACCGAAACAAGAGTAAGGCTCGTAGCCGGTTTCGTAATGGATGGCACAATTGGCACTCGTGATCAGTAGCCAAGGGGTTAAGTTACGGCGTGACTGTACATATGATTAATATAATCTCTTCTACCGCAGTTTCAAGAGTTTGGCAAGGTGCAAGTAACCAGATTCACCGGCGCAACACCAGTGTTCAACTGGCTTGGCGTTCTGATAATGAACAAAATTATACAAACTGGGAGCGACTTGATACGACAAAAAATGGACGAGAAAGTAAAAGAATACCTAACCGAAGTTCTGGAATTTACCAAGCTTCCAATAACAGTTAGCTGAGCAAAAAGATTCCTCATCCGACACCAAATGTCAGCTTGTTTTGAAATAAAGTTACAAGCTACTACTCCAGCAGCCTTCCCTTTTGTACAACCTTTTGTACAACCGAATGTATCGTAAAAGATACTACACACCCCAAAGTATTCAGCAGCAAAGCAACTGCCATTGTTTGAATCCATCGGATCCATCGAGGATCACGTGACATCTCGTACCACGTGATGGCCATGTACTGGATGGATGGATGGATGGATGTTACTGGCTATACCCTTTGTAGCGGGCGGTAGCTTGCGCCACCTAGCCTAAGTCTAAGAAAGACAAACATTTGATTTCTCGCGCCCTTCTAAGCCAATTTTCTACCCCCTAACTATCACCAGGTAGTGTGGGATATCACCAGGATGACCTTTGGGGGATCGGGCAAAAAAACTAAAAACATCACCCCCCGCCTCTTCCCCCTGGCGAGGGAGTCGCCAATTTTCCTCTGGTCAGACCTTGTCGGCGTTACCCCCGCACCGGACCCACTGGGAGACAGGGTTGAGACTTTGGGCCGGAGCCACGCGGGAGGGAGTCCCAATTTTCCTCTGTCCCGCCTGTCCCCAGCTGTGCTAGTTAGTTCTGCATCATTCAATTTTCCCTAGATAATTTCCACCAATCTTCTAATCGCCTCTTTGTGACTGTAATCCTCTTCTCCTCCGTCCCTCCATCGTCGCCAGCAAACCCCAGGGCCCCGGCCAGATCTGTTACCCCTTCAGGGAGTGCAGGACGAAGCCCCGTGCACTTTAATACCAAGTGCTCAAGTGTCTCACTCTCATTATGGCAGGCAGCACATAATGTGTCTATCTCCTGAAATTTAGCCCTATACGTCCTCGTCCTCAAAGCTCCCGTTCTCGCCTCGAACAGCAAAGAACTTCCTATTGAATTATCAAAGACATTTTCCTTTCTTATGTCCTGCTTTCGTGACCTGTACACTGTTAGAGCTGATTTATCCTGCATTCTTTCCTCCCACATTTTCCTCTCTGCCTCTTTCACCCCCTTTTTCACTGAAGTAGTCTGTTCAGCCCCATCACCAGTGTGTATGTATTTAAATGTAAGCTTTCGGGTTCGGTTTGTCCATTTTGTGTTTAAACTTTTCATGTATAAACTTGGCGGCCCGAGGCCAATGTTGCCGGACGGAGCCGAAGTTTCGGTTTCGATTTCCGCTCGTGTTTTTAAAAATATATATCCCATTTTTTCGCGAAGCAAACGACGTAGTGCCTTTTACTAGGGCTTTTTAAAAATCACTCATTATCCCGAAATCTTCGGAATTGAGCGGAGTTGCCCTTTAAGGCCCGTTCACGCTCTTGCGACGGAGTACGACTGAGAGAGACGAGATCTGTTAAAACTTATTAAAATTTCTTAGGACGAGGGAACATTTTGGCATTCTGGCGCCATCTATGCGGTGCCCTGGAACTGCATTTCACAAGAGCGAAGGTTTTGCGGGATTTCCGAGGTCAAATGTGCATAATACCTATAAGAAAGGCTCGTTTATAACGTTTACAAAAGTTTTTCGAGCCAAGAAAAAAAGGACAATGCCCCGGAGAAATATAAAATATGCCGGACCGCCAAGTTTACACTGCAACCCGATAGATGGCGCCACTGCGTCCTCTCGTTGTAGAAAAATAGAGCACTTTGGAATTACAACAGGTATGAGGTGGTGAGAGATTTGGAAAGGGGTCATGGTGCCTGGCTTGACTTTTGGAAACGCAGTGCTATGCATGAAATCCGAAGTGCATGCGAGACTAGAAATAAAACAGCGTGGAGTAGGTAGGCTGGCTTTGGGGGCACATTGCAAAACACCAAACCAGGGAGTACAAGGAGACATGGGATGGACGTCATTTGAGGGCAGGGAAGCTGTGAGCAAGATAGAATTTGAGGATCGGTTGAGGCAAATGGGTGGGGAGCAATGGGCACGAAAGGTTTTCAGCTATTTATACATGAGGAGTATAGACACAAAATGGAGACAGCGCACTAGGAAATTAAGAGAAAAGTTTTTAGGCTATGGTGGGGTTACGGAAGAGCAGGTCTCAGTTAAGAAAGTTAAGGCCACAGAAAGAGATCGGTGGCTAGAGGGAATGCAGACAAAGAAAGCTCTGGAAAGCTATAGATTAAACAAAACAGTTATTGCCAAAGAAAGCATTTATGACAATTCTAGGGGAAGCTCATTGTTGTATGAGGCAAGGACAGGTGTTTTGCGAACCAGAACATACAGAGCTAAGTACCAGGAAATGGACACAGTGTGCGCTGCTTGTGGAGAGGAGGACGAGACGGTTGAGCACTTGATACTCTACTGTAAAGGGCTTCACCCTATGCATACCGAAGACAACATAGATTTAATAAAGTCATTGGGTTTTAGAGACAGCGAAGGAAAAGTGGATTTCAAGGCAGTAGAGATTACCAAGCAAAGATTAAGTGAATGGTGGCAGAAAGCGAGAGAAAACTAGGCATTTTATTATTAACTGATGGCAAGGGGGATTTATAGCCTCACTTTCTTTTCAGTACGGAGTGAATATAGTTTTCACATTTAAAGGGGCCCTGCAATCATATTTAAGCGTCTGCCTTTTTTGCGGTTTCCACGTCTCTTGGGGTTCGGGAAAGCCAGCGGGCATGAAGAGAGTAACTAAATATCAGTGCGTCATATTTTAACCGGACGACGCGGAAACCTCCTCCGCCTACGAGGGCGACCCACGTTGCCGAAAGCGCGCGAAATGTGACGTCTTTGGTCCTGGGCTTACTACTGGTCAGAGCCGTTAAAAGCATTTTTAGTCGAGATACAAAATATAAGTGTCGCGAACCGTTTCAATTATGTATGAAACTAGTTTTTGTTCAGTATTTTAGATCAGAAAAGAAACAAATGCAGTTTGTAAAGTACGGAAACAAGAAATGATCCGTCGACGTACCCGCCACCAAGCGGCGGAAAAAACGGCGCATACTAGAAAGGGCTAGTGGGATGAGGCCCCGACAAACGGCGAGCGTAGAAAAATCCCGGGTGTACGCGGCGGCGCTGCGATCGTATACCGGCTCGAGCATCCGACCGCTTCCGAGCGTTCCGAAGGCCTTCGGCGCGGGCTTGGTTGGCGATTTGGCCATTTGGCGGTATGGCAGCGCGAAGTGGATCCCGTTCTGAACTGATCTTTACCCCGTGTTTGCTGTCGTTTGTGGCCAATGAAGTGTTATGCCGAATTAGTCTTTAATCGCGCAGCAAATGCAATGCGAGCCGCCCTGGCCGCCCGCTTCATACAGCCTATCCAAAACATGCTTTAGTGGCGCCCTCTCGAGCCGTCGACACGGAGTGCGGTAGCCGTGAACGCTCGATGAGCCCACTATCCTTCCTCTAGTTCACGGCCACTCAAGCCAGGACCTACGACGTCATGAAGGAGGTTATTTTTTGCTTGTTTTTGTAATTCTAATTTGCCTATAACTTTTAAAATAAAGCGAAATTTGAGAAAAAGAAAAGTTTCATTAAGTTAGTACGTTCAGTGTGCTCAGGTTCGGTGCAAATTAAAAACCAGTAAAAAAGTCATTGCAGGGCCCCTTTAAATATTCTAAGCTTCAAGGGTAAGACAAAATGGCTAGGTGGCGTAAGCTACCGCCCGATCCAAACGGCTCAGCCGTATTCATCCATCCATCCATCCGCTGTAAGAGGTTTTAAGGGACCAAGGTTTAACAGGTCGCAAGAGTGTGAACGGGTCTTTACGACCGACCGCAGCGGAGCCACCGGAGCCAATCCAAGGCCATGTGAGTGTCACGTGACCTTGGAGAGGGTGTGCAGTCACGGGCGGAGAGCGTATCACGTGCTACGTTCAGAGACCTGAATTGGTCGAGATGGCTTGTAGCGTCCGCTGCGGTCAGACGTAAGGGGAAACCAGAGCCGGGGGAAACGAAAAAGCTCTATGAAGTGTAAACATAACACAACTATCCAAGCAGCACAGAGTTGGCCAAGCATTGGACAATGGCTGGCAATGGTCCTTTGGCCAGTGGCCAGACAGTGGCCAGAGATTGGCCGATGACGGGCCTTTCTCTGGTCATTGGCCATCAGCCATCGGCCAAGCATTGGCCAATGAATGGCCACTCCTTGGCCACTGGCCACAAGACTATCCCCAGCCATTGGCCATTGCCTGGCCAAAATCCGTGCTGCTTGGGTACTTTAGAGTTCAACCATCAGAACACTTTTCATAAAAACAGACCGGTGGTACCACCAAGAAACCGGATAATGTACAAGGTTGGGGTACGACTGTTTAATACTTGCAAGTGAGACTAGCAGTATCCATTTGCTCAAAACTATTATCAACTTGAATGAAGTGCCCAACTGCAGGAGGCTTTCCTTGTCAGCTTGTAATACTGTCAAATGTGGAAGTTTTGTTTACAAACGCAGCATGGCCTAAAGCTCCCAGGTGCATGATAACCTAATGCCTCCGATATCCCAGTAGCTAGAAACATTACCACGTGCACCACACTTCTGCCGTTTCATCTGAAAACCTGGCTTGTTTTAAGTCAAACCGCGTTTTGTCCAATAAAAATGCCCAAAACACAGCTCCCTGGAGCTTGGGCTATTACCTGATGCCTACATAAATTGAAAATCCCGGTGCAGAGATAGGATCTTTTTCGTTGTGTGCAGGTGTCCAAACAGACTACCCAGTATAGAAATACTCTCATGGAGACAATAAAAAATTTAAGAGAAGAAAAGAAGAAGACTTTAGCTTTTGTGTATGCTGTGTATTTTCAGGGGTTTTTAGTTCTGTATGTAATATCTTGGCAAAGACTAGCCTGTATAGAGTCCCGAAAATCATCCATACTGCGAGTTGTCCATAATAACAAGACAAAATTGCATGTATTTACCCAGTGTCCCCAAAACTTGTCTATATAGCAGGGCACCTATATTAAAGGGATACATATTAACTAGACATGACTGTATTGCCTGTAATACCTCTGCTATATGCTGGCACAACAGTAAAATTAAACTTTAAAAATCCCTTAAAGGGGCCCTGCAAGGACTTCTTTACTGGTTTTTAATTTGCACCAAACCTGAGCGCACTGAACGTAGTAACTTAGGAAAACTTTTCTTTTCTCGAAATTCGCTTTATTTTAAAAGTTACAGGCAAATTAAAATTACAAAAACAAGCAAAAAATAACCTCCCTCATGACGTCCTTGGTTGCTTGAGTGGCCGTGAACTAGAGGAGGGATAGTGGGCTCATCGCGAGCACTCACGGCTGCCGCACTCCGTGTCGACGGCGCGAGAGGGCGCCACTAAAGCATGTTTTGGATAGGCTGTATGCAGCGGGCAGCCGGGGCGGCCCGCATTGCATTTGCTGCGCGATTAAACACTAATTCGGCATGACACTTCATTGGCCACAAACGACAGCAAACACGGGGTAAAGATCAGTTCAGAATGGGAGCCACTTCGCGCTGCCAAACCGCGAAACGGCCAAACCCCAAGACAAAGCTTATCGCCGAAGGCCTTCGGAACGCTCGGAGCTGGTCGGATCATCCTGTCCATACGACCGCTGCGGCGCCGCGTACATCCGGGACCTTTCCGTGTCGGCTCGTGATCCCACTACTCCTTTCTAGTGTGCGCCGCCTTTTCCACCGCTCGGTGGCGGGTATGTCGACGGGTCATTTCTCGTTTCCGTACTTTATAAACTGCATTCGTTTCTTTTCTGATGTAAAATACTGAACAAAAACTACTTTTATAAATAATTGAAACGGTTCGCGCAACTTATATTTTGTAGTTCGACTAAAAAGAAGCTTTTAGAGGCTCTGACCAGTAGCAAGCCCAGGACCAAAGACGTCACATTTTGCGCGCTTTCGGTACCGCGGGTCGCCCTCGTCGGTGGAGGAGGTTTCCGCGTCGTCCGGTTAAAATATGACGCACTGATATTTAGTTACTCTCTCCGTGCCCGCTGGCTTGCCCGAACTTCAAGAGACGTGGAAACCGCGAAAAAGGTAGACGCTTAAATATGATTGCAGGGCCCCTTTAAAGGGCAACTCCGCTCAATTCCGAAAAATTTAGGTTTACATGTGATTCCATTTCACAAAGCACTACTAAACAGCGCTACGTCTTCAGATTCGCGAAATGTGGAGTATTATTCGTGTAATCTTAATTTAAACATCTGCTGATACCGAAACCGAAACTTCGGTTGCGTCAGGCAACATTGGCCTCGTGTCGACAGAGTCATGGCCACGTCACGTCGAACCACGTGGTCTTGTGAAGTTCGTGGGGGCGAGGGACAGGACACGCGACGCGGGCAGGTCGCTTCGCATGGCGTGGACGGTGATGGCCCGGGGGAGAGGGGGAAGGGGAGAAGGCGAAGGAGAGGGGGAGCGGAGAAACAGAGCGATAAGCGCGCAGGGCAGCGCAAACTAGCGCATCCGCGTTACGGTGATCACGTGGACGCTGTTGAGCCAACACCAGGAGGAGAAACTCATGACGTCATCGTTCAATTTCGCTCTAAGAAGTAAAAACAAACAAAACGTGAGAATGACGTAGTCATGCCTCTGACGTAGTGGGTCAACGTTGGCCGCTCCAACTCCGCCGCATTGACTGCGCTGACGATTGCGCCTCACGTCGCACGCTAGAGTTGGCAGATTTCGGCGAATTGGCTCATTTTAAAGTTTGCTGGCCAGTTTATTAAATATATAGACGGAATTAGATTGTAATATTTGACATGGGGTCTTCCTAGATGATACTGAAGAGGGCTGCATAGTTTTCTAAATATCAAAAATGAAGCGGAGTTGCCCTTTAAGGATGTCATAGTAGCAAAATATGCTTTAAAGGGGCCCTGCAATCATATTTAAGCGTCTACCATTTTTGCGGTTTCCACGTCTCTTGGGGTTCGGGCAAGCCAGCGGGCACGGAGAGAGTAACTAAATATCAGTGCGTCATATTTTAACTGGACGACGCGGAAACCTCCTCCACCGACGAGGGCGACCCGCGGTACTGAAAGCGCGCAAAATGTGACGTTTTTGGTCCTGGGCTTACTACTGGTCAGAGCCGCGAAAAGCTTTTTTTTTAGTCGAGATACAAAATATAAGTGTCGCGAACCGTTTCAATTATGTATGAAAGTAGTTTTTGTTCAGTATTTTAGATCAGAAAAGAAACAAATGCAGTTTGAAAAGTACGGAAACAAGAAATGACACGTCGACATACCTGCCACCAAGCGGCGGAAAAAGCGGCGCATATTAGAAAGGGCTAGTGGGATGAGGCGCCGACGAACGGCGAGCGTAGAAAGGTCCCGGAGCGTAGAAAGGCCATTTGGCGGTATGGCAGCGCGAAGTGGCTCCCGTTCTGTAGTGATCTTTACCCCGTGTTTGCTGCCGTGTGTGGCCAATGAAGTGTTATGCCGAAATAGTCTTTAATCGCGCAGCAAATGCAATGCGAGCCGCCCTGGCCGCCCGCTTCATACAGCCTATCCAACACACGCTTTAGTGGCGCCCTCTCGAGCCGTCGACACGGAGTGCGGCAGCCGTGAGCGCTCGATTAGCTCACTATCCCTCCTCTAGTTCACGGCCACTCAAGCCAGGACCTACGACGTCATGAAGGAGGTTATTTTTTGCTTGTTTTTGTAATTCTAATTTGCCTATAACTTTTAAAATAAAGCGAATTTTGCGAAAAGAAAGGTTTCATTAAGTTACTACGTTAGGTTCGGTGCAAATTAAAAACCAGTAAAATAGTCATTGCAGGGCCCCTACACATCAAAATCATATTTTTTTTTTTTTTTTATTGTTTGAAAGGATTGAAAACGATGCCTGGACATTCCCCTCAAAATTCGAAACTTGGGAATTTAGTATTTGTGAAGTAAACAAAAAAAAAAAAAAAAACAATTTCCAAATGCCGATTTTGAAGTTCCCGCGCGATCCGCGCCAGTGGAGTGACGTCACATTTTGAGGGCTCCTGAGAGTCGAGTTTCTTTCGCGCCCCCGCTCCGCAACGTGTCTCCGCGACCCGAAGCGAGGAGGTGAGAGCGGGAGAAGGGCGCCCAGGGCGCCGGCGTCGCGGGAACCACCGACCGGGAAACCGGTTTCCTGCGTGAGTGCCGTGCTTCAGGGCGCTGCCATCTTGCTCGCTGAGGTGCGCTAGGACACGTCCTAATCATATTACTAAGCCTTGCTAAGGCGTCATAATCGGATTATGGCCGCGCCCAAGCGCACCCCATTGGGCAAGATGGCGGAGCCCTGAGCAGACTTGTACCGTACGCATTACAAGTAACCAAATTACTTGTAATTGATTATTTTTTCAGTAATTTTGTAATCAGTTGATTACTTTTATTAGGCAGTAATCACAAGAGTAATCTGATTACTTTTTGAAGTAATAAAATTACTTGTAACCATTACTATTTTTCCACGGGAAACCCCCCCCCCCGGCACACGCCTTTTTTTTTCTGAAATGACACAAATAAAATTTGCTTTTCTTTTTTTTTCGAACAGAAAAAAGAAAGATTTTTGCGGAGCTGTAGGAAACGAGGTCAATCCCTTTCTATGTACAGCTTCTGTGGAATGTCCGTCTTTTTTTTTTTTTTCGAGCTGGAACTGGGAGTGGGAAGCCCCAGGAAAGCCACAGTGCGTGACAAAGGCCATTCAGGGCAAAGTTTGAGGGAGCAGAATGTAGCTTTGTAAGTCCTTCGTTCAAACTAGCCCCCTCACGCGCACACACACAGAAATAAAAAAAATCCTGCTTAAAGTACCTACTTGCAGCCCGTAGGAGAACCAGAACCGAAGAATGCCTAAAGCGGATGCAAAATATAACAAAGCCAGTTGAAATATTTCCCCATCTCCCCTACGTGGTCTTTTGTGACAAGCAATGTTTCGAGTTGAGAAGTGGTCGGGGGGATCTCTTCCGCTAATGGATACTACACTTGATCCGTTTCAAATCCTGGAGCTGCTGCTCTTTTGTATAACATGCGAGCTCATCCATATGTGAATAATAAAATGAGCGACGCAAACTTTGAGCGACTACCCTTCAATACTTGTGCAAATGTGAAATATAGGTTGGAAGTAGTTCATTGTTATGAGCGCTAAAAATGTGTCTTCACCCAATAAAGTAATCGGAAAAGTAACGGTTACTTCTTTAAGTAATGTCCAATTACTTTTGCCATCGAGTGATCAAGTAATCTAATCGAATACTTTTTAGTCAAGAGTAATAGTAATTGTAATCGATTACTTTTTTTTAGTAACGTGTACAAGACTGGCCCCGAGACCGGACTTGCAAAACGCATATCTCTTCGAGCAGACGACGGTGCCCCGGCGGTGTCACAACCGAAACCACGATACACAGACACCAAACCCAGTTGTTTTGACCGTTCGACGATTTCCTTTTCAAAGTCTGAGAGGTCGTCGGGCACCTAAAAAAGACCACTTTGTCCGATTCCCCGACTCACCAATCACCCTTTGCTACATGCGTCGAGCGCCGCCATGTTTTCCGAGAGAGGATAAAAATCCAGAAGGCGACATCAGAACGGACTCCGATTTTTGGTATTTCAAAAAGAAGGGCCGTAGTTACGATTGCCATTATTAGTTATAGAAATGTCGCCTACAAAGCTTCTAAATTTCATGATTCTTGACGTCACGAATCAAAAGAAGCGAGGCGAAAAACGGGAGAGGAGAATGCCAAAAATAAAAAGGCGCGCGCGCGCGTGGGAAATTTTTTATTTTTATTTTTTTTTGCGACGCGGTATTTTTTGCGTGTCTATGACTACAACGTGCATCGTTTTAGACAATAACAAAAAATACGACCTTTGGCGTGTCAGTGGCCCTTTAAGGCTCGTTCACGCAGTTGCGTCGACTGCGTTGCGTGATGCAGCCCAGCGCCTCCCGCAAGCAGTCTTAACGCAAGCAAACGCAACTGTGTGAACGAGCCTTTACTCTACCTTACTGGCACTAGTGGAATCCTAGAGTCCTCGGACGTGTGCAGTGCAATTTCAAGGATAAAATCGGACATCCTTTTTGAGTCTCTCCTTTGCAAAACTTCATGACATAGTGGTTGCGAGTTGCATTCTTGACATGGGGCCCCCGTGGTGACGATGTTCAAATGCAGCTCATAGATTGGACATGAGTACTGCGTCAACAGTCGGCTTGGGCTCTGGAAGTCAGCACGTGTCTTGTGCTTTGCCAACTCCAGCACATGACGGTGATGAACTCTGGCGCTTTTTCTGACTGCGAGTTGAAGGGGTTGATTGAATGCTGCTCATTTATCTCCATTATTTTTTTGTGCGATTGCCACTGAGTGGAGAAAAAAAATTAACGCCTGTTTTGTAGGTTATGCTTAATTCCGAAGATTTCAGGATGATGAGTAATTTCACATTAAAAAGCCCTAGTAAAAGACACTACGTCATTTGCTTCGTGAAAATGGGATACATATTTTTATATTTAATTTTAAACACAAGTAGAAGTCGAAACCGAAACTTTGGCACCGTCCGGCAACGTTGGCCTAGGGCCGCCAAGAACATGGCTATCCCGTGGTACGAGATGTCACGTGATCCTCTGCGCAACTATGGGCAGGATGGGGGCGGGCGTGTGCCAGTCGCAAGTGTCGTCTGCACCGCACTCTTCACCACGTCTTGATGTCTACGACATTCGACGACGTCTGCACAACTGCGGCATAAGAGTGCGCACGTAGTGTTTGTAATGTGGACGAAACACCGAGAGACAATAATCAAACGGTGAGATGACGGCAGCGGTAGCGATGCGGGAGACGGCTCCCAAGAAGCGCACTGCGCAGGCGTGCCGAGAAGAAACGTTGCTGACATCGCCCATTACGCTTGCCCGGAGAAGTAAAAACAAGCAAAACGGGGCAATGGTGACGACGTTTAGCCTTGATTGCGCTGTTGGTTGTGCCTTAATTCGCCCACTCAAGTCAGCCGATTTTGGCAACTTGGCGAGTTGCAAAGTTTGCCAGACTGTTTAAAAAAAACATTTAGACACAACTAGGTTGTAATATTTGACGTGTGGTCTTCCTAGGTGATACTGAAGAGGACTGCATTGTTTTTTTTTTTTTCAAAAACAAAAATGAAGCAGAGTTGCCCTTTAAGCAGTATTTAATGAAAGTACAAAAATCGTTGCACTAACCATTTCGGACGAGCCTAGCTTGTCCACCTGGAGCCGTCCCCAAACCGTTTAGGACGAGTGTGGCTCGTACAGTTATCCGCACACCCTAGCATGCCCCTTGGCTGTTTTGAACGACGGAGGCTCGCTCAGAGCTTTTTACGCATTTTTACTGTACGCATTTTTAAAAATGGCAACCAATGGTGGAGACACGTGTGGCCCAGGCAGCATGTGCAATAAAAATAATAAAAAAAAAATTAATGTAATTTTAAAATCAAACCCTGCCAAAAAAAAAATGGCTAAGGGGTACACAAAAGGCTCTGGGGTACACCACACACAAAATAATATATCGACTGTTTCAGCAAAGGCTTCAAAACATTCCTGAAAATAGGGTGGTTGAGCAAAAAAAAGAAGCCCTTTCCGGGAACAAACTGCCAGCCATGGCGGACGTCAAGGATTTCAGAAACATACTAATTAGTTATTAACTAAAATTTTCTAATTGCCTTCTTTTATTAATAAAAATAAACACATGGTTCCATTGAGAAACTTGCTAAACACCATCGAAAAACACTAAATCAGCTCATTTTAGAATGATATGACAAGGGCAGCATTTTACGGCATTCTGAAGAAACGCCCAATTTGGATGCGTTTCCAGGTTTCAACTTCCTATCGGAGTGCATCCTTGTGCCAGCGGTCCTGCTTCCCGGTGGCCGAAGGCCAAAGCCACCGCCTCACCTCCCTCGTAGGATGGAGGGAAGTATGGCGCACGTGTGTTGCGCGCCTTGGCCACCGGGCAGTAGGATTGCTGGCGCAAAGATGCACTTTGATAGGAAACGAAAACCTAGAAATGCATCCAAATTGAGTGTTTTTTTTTGGAACACCGTAAAGTGCTGCCCCTGCCTATATCTTTCCAAAACGAGTTGGATTTAGTGGTTTTCTATGATGCTTAGCGGGTTTCTCATTGGAGCCACATGTTTATTTTCACCAATTAAAAAGTTAATCAGTATAGATTAGTGTATTATTTAGCTAATTAGTACGATTTTTGCAATCTTTGACGCCTGTCGTGGCTGGCAGCTTGTTCCCCACATGTCACCTGCACAGACTACATTCGTGTAGCTTTCACGACTTTTTGTTAAAACATTCGCTGAAACACCCTGTATATATAAGAAAAATGGCTGAAAAGCATTGCACTCCAAAGTATACTAACTTTGCTTGAATTGCAACTGAAACCATTATTTCCACTGCAGTTTGGCTATGATAGTCAACTCTTTCTTCTCCCTTGATAATAATGACCCATCATTGAAAAATAAATAAATGTGGGAGCAATGCGGGAGCTCCAACGTTTTTTGCATAGTTCATTGTTCCAAACTCGCAGAACAGATGATGACAGCAATACCGGTAAACTCATGCTAGCTCGGAGATCTCTGGTATACATAGGTGTTAACTCACTTTGAGCAATACATGTACTAATCACCACAATATCATTTTATTACAAAAAAGAAACTCAATGTGCCGGGTGCTGAAGAATACAATATATTTACAAGCCAGCAGCAGAGGTTACCCAACAATTAAAGCTTAAGCCTCCG
Source organism: Ixodes persulcatus (assembly GCA_013358835.2). Taxonomy (NCBI): domain Eukaryota; kingdom Metazoa; phylum Arthropoda; class Arachnida; order Ixodida; family Ixodidae; genus Ixodes; species Ixodes persulcatus. The sequence goes on from JABSTQ010011052.1 coordinate 3,165,657, forward strand.
AATGTCTTCTTGACGAAAGTCGTTTCTGCAAGATATTTTGAGAAATACGAGCATCAGCAGTTTGCACCTAAACAGCGCTGCACAGTTATGATTAGAACTTGATAATACTACGACTTCTATTTCTAAGTTGAGATGAGTACATGCAGAAAATACAGGGTGTTTTTTTTTAAGGCTTTACAGATTTGTTTTAAAAAAGCCGTGAAAGCTGCACACATTGCTGTCTGTGCAGGCGAGTTATAAGGCCAGGGGGACATAATACAGGGGGATAATCGTCATGATAAGTTGGTTTATTAAAAAAAAATTGTTAACTTTCATAAGACTGAACATAAAGATATGGTTCCAGTCAGAAATTTGCTGAGTGTCATCAGAAACCACTAATTAAATAAATTTCAGAAAGGTTTGGGTTGAGTGGGAAGCGCAGAGGTGCGATAAAGTTACTACTCGTGCGACAGGCACAAGGCTAGCGGTATGAAAATGCAACTGCATGGTTTTTTTGTCTCTTATCCTCCGCATTTTCACACCACCAGCATTGTGCCCGTTACACAAGTGCTAACTTGGTGCTTTCCCAAGCGCCCCAAATATTTATAAAATTTATTTATTTCATGGTTTTCGATGACGATCAGCAAGTTTTGAATTGAAATCATACGTTTATTTTCACTAATTAAAAAGTTAATAAACAAGTTTTAGTTAATCATCCAACTTATCGTAACGATTTGCACCATATATTATGTCCCCCTCGCTGTATATCTCACCTGCACAGACTACATTAGTGTAGCTTTCACAGCTTTTTAAAAATAAATTTGTAAAGATTAAAAAAGAAAACACCTTGTGTAATGAACACATGATCTGAAATAATGAAGTAATACTGTAAAAGACATAATTTTCGCAGGCTCAAATTTTTGCGAATCGAGCCAAAGTTGAAACACTAAAAATTATTCGCGGGTTCTAATTTTCGCGAATCCAGACTGACAACAGCCTTCCCCCTTGCCCTCGTCCGCCCGATTGTCCTTCCGTCCTTCTAGGAATCCGCAGTTTTACTCAGTCAGTCAAGATCCAGGAAGGGGAAGACGGCAGTAGGTTGCGTGACTATTAGTCCGGACGTCACCACCGTTACCCGCAGCTTTGAGACAGACGCTGACAAAGGCCGGGTTAGTGTTCCTGTCGGTTTTCTTCAACGTGAACCTTTCTCAAGTTCCCTTTCCGAGGTCACACACTCTGCATGAAAGGCCAACAGCCAAGGACGATGGGGTCGAATGAGTGGGCGCAAATAAGTTTAGGGTCCAAACTAACTTGGTCACACCCCTGAACCTTTCTCGAGTTCACTTTTCGAGGTCACACACTTTGCATGAAAGGCCAGCGACAAAGGGCGATGGGGTCCAACGATTGTACATACGCCGATTCAAAGTAGATTTAGGGGCCAAACTAACTTGGTCGCGTTCCGTGGTCGTCGACGCCAGCACGCTCTATATCAGTATGGTATATGTTTTCTTGTGCCCGTCAGTCTGCTGTCCCGCGATGTTGTTACTCAATACTTCAAGCCAGTGGTCGAGAATGCAAAAGATCTTCATACGCCGGGACTGCCTGATCCACAGGTATGCAAGACCACACGTGACAAACGACCTTTTGCGTCGGCAAATCAAAGTGTTATTGCCGCTTCTACCGCCGTGGACTGGTAAAAGCGGAAATGAGGGCCCTACTCTGCTTACGATGACGAACATAGATGCAAGATTGGAAAATATGCTGCGGAAAATGGGACAATTGCTGCAGTAAGAAAATTTTCCGAAGGAGGAGAAAAGGTTCTCAACGAGAGCACCGTCAGGAGAATGAAGACCGCCTATATCCAAGCCTGCAAGTCCTGTCATTCGGAAGAGATTGCTGCAGTAAGGAAATTTTCCAATGGAAGAGAAAAGGTTCTCAACGAGAGCACCGTCAGGAGGATGAAGACCGCCTATATCCAAGCCTGCAAGTCCTGTCATTCGGAAGAGCTGGCTAGCTTACCTGGTAGACTTCGAGGTGTCAAGACTGTGGTTTGAAACTTGGATGGTGACGTGCGGGCATACATTATGGAGCTCAGAGAAGCGGCTGGGATTGTAAACACCAGGATTTGCATCGCTGCTGCACTGGGCATTGTGCGGGCGACCAAACCCACACTCTCACCAGAGTTTGGTGGGACTCTCGTTCTCGATAGACCCTGCGCAAGATCTTTTCTGCACAGGATTGGATTCATCAAATGGAAGGCAACGAAGACTGTGCAAATTTTTCCAAATGATTTCGAGGGTGCCAAGAAGAAGTTCCTGCATACTATCGACAAGAAAAGAAACAACTTCAATATTCCCGACGACTTAGTGCTCAACTGGGACCAAGCAGGTGTCAACCTGGTTCCGGCCAGCAAGTGGACGATGGAGGCCCGAGGTTCCAAGCAAGTTGAGGTGGCTGGCTTGGACGACAAAAGGGAAGTCACCGTTTTGATGTCTACGACGCTTTCTGGCGAACTCTTGCAAAAACAGACAGGTATCATGCCAAGGTGAAGTCTTCAACTGACTGGGACGTGTGGCACAGTGACAACCATTGGAGCAACGAAATCACAATGCTGCAGTTTGTTGACACTGTTCTTCCGTACGTGGAGACGTACAGGAGTCGTGTGGGTGATGCCAGTCAACATGCACTTTGCATTTTTTTACGTTTTCGCTGCAGATCGTACAAAGAGTCTTCTGCACAAACTAGCTGCAAACAGCATTGAGTATGTCTTCGTCCCGGTAAGCTGCATGGGACTCCTGCAACTGAACGACCTAAACATTACCAATGTGTTCAGGAACCGCTTTACCCAGTGGTATGCCGGATGTGTACAAGAGGTGATGGAGAAAGGACAGAGTGCAACTGACGTTAAGATCAACTTGCGAGCAAGTGCTATGAAGCTCATTCACACAGCGTGGCTAATTGAGGTGTATGCGGACATACACCTCAATTACTTTGGCAGGAATTGTCTGAAGGTGCCAAATAAACTCTTTGAGGTGAGCGTGAATTCCGACTTATTGCATTATTTACTTTAAGATACTTTCCACATCTTATTCACATATTGCACATAATGATATCGTGATACTTTTAGGATGCGCATTTTCCCGATGTCTCAATGTTGCTTTCGAGGTGATGAAATATTTCCCGAATTGTTCGCGAATCGGAGGCGGTTTGCGAAATTTGCAAAAATTAGGTCCACTTGAAAATTAAGTCGTTTACAGTATGAGGAAATTTTAATATTGAACAGGAAGAATATATTTATTCAGTGTGCAGTCAAGCTGGTTAGCTTTCAACAAGTAAAAAGCCTTTGACCATAGAAATTAAGAAAAATAAAAAAGCATAGGATGCACATGTTTGGTCCCTCTTTTGTGTTTTCCCCACCTAAGAACCTAAGGTATTTCTGCATCATCATTACTAGTCCAGACATACTGTTGTGGCAATTTATAATTGTGTTCTCACACACTTGTACCCTTAGTACCTTTCTTTGAATGCCTCAAAAGAATGGGCAAGCAGGGCAGGGGCGTAGCCAGGGAGGGAGGGAGGGAGGGGGGGGGGGGGGGGGGGTTTATGGGGCTTCAGTTTCCCCCAAAATCCAGCCGACCCTATAATATACACATGCATTCTAACCCCCCCTAACCCCTCTCCGCACCCCAAGTCATGGACATCCCAGCCACCTCAGCTACCCCCCAAAAAAATTCCTGGCTACGCCACTAAGCAGGGATATGTGCCTGTTTTCAATAATCCAAGAGCAAGGGAAGTATTGAAAGGTACTAAGATGACTCAAGAAAAATCGCTCACTATTTCTATACTTTCACAATTTAGTGTTGTCTTCAAAAATCATGAAGTTGGAAATAGTACACAATGACCAAAATGGAAAATAAAAAAAACATTCACTAAAAGAAAAAAAATTACAGGGCAGCAAATTGACGGTCGAGTCAAATTTGTAGAAACCACAGGTGTGATTATCTATGAATGTGATAGCATTTATCGTTGCACACCACCTATGTGACACACGTTGCACACCGGCTATGTGCTCATGTACAGTCACGTGCACAGATCATGTACATAGGTCACGTGACGTCAGGTCACATGACCTAACATCCTCTAAGGACGTCAGGTCCTTAGAGGTCAACCTCTAGGACGACCTCAAGGAAGACGTCTAGGGGGCTATACAAGATGGCGGGACGAAGAGACCGGAACATCATCGCCTGCTGCGATTGGTCAGCAGCGTGGCGCTGACCAATCGCAGCAGGCGGCTATGTCCCGGTCCCTTCGTCCCGCCGTCTTGCATAGCCCCCTAGGACGTCGTCCTGGAGGACGACATCTAGAACGGCCTCCAAGACGACCTCTAGGGCGACATCAAGGACGACCTCTAGGAAGACCTCAAGGACAACGTCTAGGACCACAAGGACGACATCCTAGGACATGACGTCGAACACGATGCCTAGGACGACGTCAAAATTGTCAGGTCCTTCGAAGAGGGTGCGAATGTGAAGGAGTGCGAACTGCCATTCCGCATACGCGCGGCGCAATGGGGTGCAAGCACAGTGAGCTGAAATGGTCTACTGTGCATACCTACTGCGCATTAGGAGACCAGAATATACATAGCTGAAAATCTTGAGTGGTAGCTTAATAATGCTATCGCATTAATATAGACAGCTCAACAATACTGATGTGGCTCATGGGCTGTCATTTCCAGGAAAATATGGTCAATATAACAGCATTCACCTCAAGCTCAAGACCTGCCTCACTTCAGCTGGAGTGAGCCTCCAAGTCATTGGTCCAGCATTGGTTCCCCAGATGTCAAGGATTTCGGACACCTTCAATGACAAAGAGAGAAAGTATGGTCACACTTAACCCTTTCACTGCTGGGCGTTTTCTGCCTGCTTTTCAGCCCTGCCGGGCTTTTTCACGTGTTGGTTCATCTGACATTTTACGCTAATAACTCAGCAATGGTGCCCTTCCTTGCACGCGCCATCAGCACTATGACAGCCAGAAATACATAGAATTCACGTGTAGCCACATCTTTCTACTGGTGTATACGGGATAGGACCGCCGACATGAACGCGTCAAGTACTTGGTGCTGGGAAAGGTCAGTCTGCTCAACAACTGCGTCCACAACATCCCGCATAACAAACCACTTAGGTAAGCTGCTTCATCAGTATCGCTTTCATAGATGCCAGAATTTATCTAAAGTTCATAAATATTGTTTGGCCGCCAGAGCGGACGGGAGTGCAGCGCTGACTAGTCATGCACTGCCGAGACGAAGTGACGGAGTAGATGAAGAAACATGCGCTCCACCAATCACCTAAAACTTAAGCTATAAGTTTTATATGTTTAGGTGACTCATGGGTGACTCATAAATGATGCAACAAGCCCACATTCTTTTTTTCTTTTTTTTTTTGAAGCGAGTTGTCTTGGGAGTAGTAGGGGGTGAGCATAAAATGCAAAACGAGTAGGTATACTCAGGCCAGGCAAATATCCGGGGGGGGACATGGGGCCCGGGCTTTCCCCCGAAATCTTCTATTTTTCTGGGGCCTCCTCTCCCCCCTCCCCCTCATACAGCATTTTGTCATTGACGATAATAAAGCAAACAAAAGCAAAAAACGACAATTTCCAAAATAACCTTGATTTTTCGACTCACATCTCCACTCGATGAGGCTCGAACAGCTTGGATCAGGCGCAAAGGGATTCATTTTAAGTCAGATGATTACGTACCATTTCCATATTGAGGAGCGTTGAAATCTGGGAAACACGAGAAAACTTGTCCCTGATTGACCAGGTTGTCACTGAAGTCATGTAACTGATGAGGTAGCGCAATTCCTTGTCAAACTGCAGTCCACCAAGCTAGAAGATAAATGTTCTGTTAGCAGTCATTTAATGCTAACAAGCTCTTTCAACTTCCATAAATGTAGACAGTGTGACATAAATAGAGGGGCTGACTGTAAAATGAGCTGAAAAAATCGGTACCAGCACGTAGAGTGCTCAAATTTTCATAAGAAGCATATTTAAGTGGTGGATTTTACCTTGTGAAATTTCCTTGCATAGCTCCATTCCTGTGAAAAGTTAGAACAACCTTACCGTTTTGAATAATGTATTCTGACACACATAACCGAGTCGCCCGGGAGTATCGTTCATTGTGCCGTCTCCCGATAAGTGCTGCAAGCACTCGTTACTGCGTTGTCTAATTTTGACCGAATGCCTCCTGTGCCTATCTGGAGATGGAGCCGCAAGCACAACTCTCAGGTGACTCAATCATCTGCCCGTTGTTGCAAATGTCAAGGACGTTGCTCAAATTTTTTACAGGGATGGAGCTACGCCGAAATTTGGCAACATAAAGTCTAACATTAAAATACTGCTTTCACAAAAATTTGAGCTTCCTACGTGCAAGTGCTGATACTTCTGGCTCATTTTAGAGCCAGCCCCTCTATTTATGCTACTTTTAAACACATAAGCTAGGAGGCATCCCAATTTAAAGAAGCATATATATTTAACCATGGTAAAAAGTACCCGAGACTGGGGTTACTTCGGCAACAAAACAAACACACAGACATTTTGAGACGAGTCTGCGTTGTGCCCTAAGTAACACCAGTCTCGGGCACTTTTCACCATGTCTAACCTCCACCAGCTATTTGCACCCTATGTTTTGCTCATATATTTAAAATGTCAGAACTGACATGAACATTAGAAGTCCTGTTGAAGTAATTTCTTGTCTGTGCAATGTATGGCAACACAGACACAGCTTTCCCAATCCTCCAAGAAATAGGTCTAACAACACAGCAAAAAGGACCAACAAAATTATTTTCTTCTCTCCATTGCCCCCTAATGGTGGTGGAGGTTGAGCACCTTCACCCATTTCCACCAATTTCTGCAGCAGTGTGGAAATGCAGTGCTGTGAAAGCTGTGTGAACTTAGACAGCATTGCATAAAGAGTATAACACACTATAGCAAATACACAGGGTGTTCCACAAAACTCCGGCAAATTCGATTTTGTAAAAATTGCACATCTCACACAAAAAAAAAAAAGAAAAAAAGTTGATGTCTTTTTGGTTCCTGCCCAAGTGCCTATTTAAAAAAATTAATAGAGTTTGAATAACTAAGTCATTGATTATTCTCGAGTAAAGAACTTCTTCACTTATTGAATTTAAGGGTATTTTAATTAGAAACTTGCTGGGCATGATTGCAAACTACTAAATAAACCCACATTATACAATGATATAGGGCACGCGCAGCGTTTTATTGCGTTCTGAAAAAGGTTTCAGTTTCTTATCAGAGCGCATCTCTGCGCCAGCAATCCAGCTCCCCGTGGTCAAAACATATAACATGCGTGCGCCGCCACGCATCGCATGTAGAAGAAGCTAGATAAGAAAGCCTCTGGACTGCCACATGAGGTTTGCCTTTTTGACGTGGGTGCATGTGTGAAGAGGTGCCTCTACATGCGATGCGTGATGGCGCATGCATGTTGCGTGTTTCAACATGGGGAGCGGAAGCTGGCACGGAGATGCACTTCGATAAGAGGCCGAAACCTGGAAACGCATTCAAATTTAGCATTTTTTAAAAACGCCGTAAAACGCTGTGTGTCTTGAAAGTAAACATCTTTGACAGAAATCTGTCTGGTTTGGGGAACAATCTGAAAAAAGAAAACTTAAACCAAAAGTTTAGAAACAAACAGTTCCCAACGTTTCGGGGTCGACTTGACTCCTTCTTCAGGGGTGACTAAAAATGGAATGGGACAGCGCGAGATTCGACCTCTCCTTCCTCTTCTACTGAGTTGATGTTTTGTGAACGTGACGCAGGCCATGGACGTAAATAGATGGTGTTAAGAATGGAACCTTCGGCGACCTTCTTCCGAGTTTCAACGCTGCGGAAACGAGTCACGATCTGTTCAGGACTGTCGCCCACCTGTCGGAGCCTGCCCAAAACGAGTCTCAACGCGTCCGTGACGTCAACGGGACGTGTGTGTGTGTGCGTGTGGGTTCGTGCGCTCCGGAAGGGGAGAGAGGCATGGCCTAACTGCGGAGAACCATGGCTACGACGCACTTCTGGCTACGACGCGGCGGACTTTGCTGCAACGCACTTGGCGGCGGTTTGCTACTCGCACCTGCTGCCCTGGCGGGGAGTGAGGGAGAAAACGGACCCTATATAAGGCGGAGCGTGAGGCTGCTCCGTTGTTCTCTCGGATTTGACGACTGTATCGCAACCATGTAATTAAACCATTCGTTACGTTACCAATTCTCCCACCTCCACTGGACCCCTGGGTTCTTCACTTCGGGGAATGGTCGTCGTCACGAGCCAGGAAGCCTCCGGACGTGCGGCCTAAACCCCGCCTCGAACAACTGGTTGGCAGCGGTTGGATCGGACCATGCGACATCGTGCTACATCTGTGGGTGAGCGTTTGGACTTTGCTTTGAGATTCGCCAGGCTTCAGATTATGGGTAATTAATTTTGAACTGCTGGGAATCCTTAGTGTTTGACTCGTGCGCTAGGTTTTGGTACAACCTCGCGACAAGTTTTAGAACAAAGCCAAAGCTAAAAAGCAGCGATCATGGATCTAATGAGGTTACTGAGAGCAGATTTACTCTGTTTATGTGAAGAATTGGGTGTGGAGGTGGAGCAAAAGATGAAGAAATCTGAGATCAGTAAAGCGATTTCAGAGAGCGCGGAAGCAGAGGAAATTAAAATTGCGTGGGAACTGCTTCAGAACGCTAAGAGCGAAGCTGCAGCTAGAGAGGAACGAGAACGAGAGCAGGCTGCAGCGAGAGAGGAACGAGCGCAGGATGCAGCAAGAGAGGAACGAGCGCAGGCTGCGACAGAGGAGCGAGCGCTGAAAAGGCTAGAGCTCGAAATTGAACAACAGCGATTAAACTCGCAGAACAGTAGAGTTGGGGCTCCGGTACGAGCAAGTGAGACCGAGTCGTATCAAATGAAGAAGCTCCTGCAGCCGTTTAAAGTTGGGGAAGACGTGGGCCTGTTCTTAGTTAACTTTGAGAGGACATGTGAGAAGTCAAGCTTCGCCCCAGAAACGTGGCCGCAACGGCTTTTGACTTTGTTGCCCTGTGAGGCTGCAGAGGTTGTCGCGCGCCTTAGTGCTGGAGACGCGGACGACTACGACAAGGTGAAGTCCAGCCTTTTGAAGCGGTACCGCCTTTCTGCCGAGGCGTTCCGTCAAAGGTTTAGAAACGCATCCAAAAAGAGCAGCGAGGGCTACTCGGAATTCGCGTACGGGCTTAAAACCAACTTGATAGAATGGTTGAAGAGCGAGGAGGTGTACGAAAGCCGAGACAAGGTTGTCGAGTGTGTGTGCCTCGAACAGTTCTTTCGTAGCATTCCGCAGTCAGTCAAGCTCTGGGTGCAGGATAGGGTGGGAGTCGACTCTGTCGAAAGGGCCGCTGAGCTAGCCGAAGAGTACGCAACGCGTAGAAAGCTGAGCGGAGAGGAAAGCGAACCCGGCCGGAGCGATCAGCGCAAGACCTTCCGACAGGGAAACGGCTCGCGAGAAAACGGGCCCGAGAAGCCCGAAGCAGGACAAAAGGTCCCAGAAAAGAGCGCAGAACACTCGAACGGAGACGAGGCGCGGAAAAGCCCAACAGGGCAGTTCGAGGCAAGGAAGCCGTTCCTGTGCTACAACTGTCAGGAGCCGGGACACACAGCGGCCAGATGTAAGAAACCGCGGGTTGTGTTCTCGTACGTGAACGGTAGTGACAAGGACCTGAAGCTTCTTCGTCCCTATCTTCGCGAGCTCCAGGTAAACGGAAAGCCGTGCAGGGTGCTTCGGGACAGTGCAGCGACGATGGACGTTGTTCATCCGTCGTATGTAACGACATCCGATTTTACTGGAAAGGTAGTTTGGATCAAGCAGCTGCTCGAAAAGCACAGTGTCTGTCTGCCTATGGCGACAGTAAGGATAACTGGCCCGTTCGGAGAGCTAGTGACAGAGGCGGCTGTCTCGCAAACAGTCCCGTTGGAGTATCCTTATTTGTTTTCTAACCGGTCAGATTTCCTGCTGCGCGAAAGGGGTCAACAACTGGGAGAAGGACTAGTTCAGTCGTGTACGAGGTCCAAATCACGTCAGGTCGCCCCTTTGTTGACGAGTGATCCAGAGCCAGAGGCAGCTGACGGGGAGCAAGCACTCCCAGAGTTGGAGGCAGAAAACCGGGATGAGAGGGACCAGGTTGTAGAACAGCCTGACCTCGTAGCACTAGAAAGCGTACGCCGTCCCAACGCGCCGGCGAAACAGGCGGAGGAAGACGGGATCAGTGAAAGATCTCTCGTAGCTCCGGCGTCACGTAACTTTGGTCCTCTGCTACGAGTAGACAGAGTGTCTTTGACAGTCGAGCAGAAGAGCGACCATAGTGTGTCAGGGTTTAGCGGTACAGCTCAGGATATTGCTAGGACCAATGTGACGAGGCATGAAAAAGGCGGATTGTTTTATCGGCGCTATAAGGACCGCATTTTCACGTCTAGAAATCACGTGAAAATCGATCACTATGACTTCAGCGTAAGAAAAAGGAAAGGCAAATTTAACGGCAATGCCGATGGGTTGAGCAGATTTTTCTGACATCACGAAAAACAGTAGGGATGATCTCAGAGGTCTTCGTCATCCACGGGAATGAGGATCAAAGTGGGGGCACTTTGCCCAAAATGACCTCACAAATTGCGAAGGGTTTTGTCTTTTGTATTTTGTTCATAGTGACCTCGTTGGAAAAATGAGTTATTTTGGCGACAGGGGGTCTCGATACCCGGAATTGTACCAAATTTTGGTAATCCGTAATCCATTCTGGCGGGTCTCTGGCGGATTCCGAGCGTTTGACTGCGGTGTGGCGTGGTGTTGTGGGGGACGTTTCCGCTGATGCCTCCGTTGTAAGAGGTTTGGGAGTTTGTTTAGTGCTTGCAGCGTCTTCTCAAGGCCTACTCCAAGCCCTCCTCTTCAGGCCAACGATTGTACCACCGGCCATTCGAGGTTTCCCTGGCCCCGGAGGGGCTGTTAAGAATGGAACCTTCGGCGACCTTCTTCCGAGTTTCAACGCTGCGGAAACGAGTCACGATCTGTTCAGGACTGTCGCCCACCTGTCGGAGCCTGCCCAAAACGAGTCTCAACGCGTCCGTGACGTCAACGGGACGTGTGTGTGTGTGTGCGTGTGGGTTCGTGCGCTCCGGAAGGGGAGAGAGGCATGGCCTAACTGCGGAGAACCATGGCTACGACGCACTTCTGGCTACGACGCGGCGGACTTTGCTGCAACGCACTTGGCGGCGGTTTGCTACTCGCACCTGCTGCCCTGGCGGGGAGTGAGGGAGAAAACGGACCCTATATAAGGCGGAGCGTGAGGCTGCTCCGTTGTTCTCTCGGATTTGACGACTGTATCGCAACCATGTAATTAAACCGTTCGTTACGTTACCAATTCTCCCACCTCCACTGGACCCCTGGGTTCTTCACTTCGGGGAATGGTCGTCGTCACGAGCCAGGAAGCCTCCGGACGTGCGGCCTAAACCCCGCCTCGAACAATGGTAAGGCCCCGAGGGACCTGTTAAGGTTCCCCGGTGTGTTCTGGATATGCCACGACTCTAAGAACAGACGTTTTCAAATATGTGGCTCCGTGTCTATCACGTGCGCGTTCCCGAAGTCGATCCGATGATCAAATACCTCGCAATGTTCCGCGACGGCGCTACGCTCGCGATCGAAATTGCGAACATTGTTCTGGTGCTGGCGCATGCGTTCGGGAAAAGATTTAGTTTCACCGATGTAGGCGGCGGGGCACTCTGCGCACGGTATCTTGTAGACCACGCCTCATACTTTCTCTTTTTGAGGCGATCTTTCGGCCTTGGCATGAGCCGTCCTAATGTTGAAACTGGCTTGTGCGCCACTTGGATCCCTTCTTTTCGGGCTGTGTGTCACCCGACGAACCATGGATCGTCGGGTGACACACAACCCCGCCCCATCGGTATTTGATCATCGGATCGACTTCGGGAATGCGCACATGATAGACACGGAGCCACATATTCGAAAACGTCTGTTCTTGGAGTCGTGGCATATCCAGAACACACCGGGGAACCTTAACAGGTCCCTCGGGGCATTACCATCTATTTACGTCCATGGCCTGCGTCACGTTCACAAAACATCAACTCAGTAGAAGAGGAAGGAGAGGTCGAAGCTCGCGCTGTCCCATTCCATTTTTAGTCACCCCTGAAGAAGGAGTCAAGTCGACCCCGAAACGTTGGGAACTGTTTGTCTCTAAACGCTGCGTGTGCTTTATACCACTGTAATGTGGGTGGATTTAGTAGTTTTCGATGATGCCCAGCAAGTTTCTAATTGAAACCATCCCTTTAAATTCAATAATTAAAAAAGTTAATTATGCAAAAATAATGAATGACTTAATTAATCTACACTATATTAATTTTCCTAAATAGGCTCCTCGGCAGAGACCATAAAGACCAACTCTTTTTTTTATGCGGTTTTCACATAATAGAATTTGCCGGAGTTTCGTGAAACACCCTGTATATTCATTGCCCATATGCAGTTCAGCTGAAGTATATAAGGAAGCTGGATCAGCAACTGGAGCAGCTGAGCAGCAGGAGTGTGCAGGTTTGGTTTACAGCAAGCTTAACTACTCAATCTACCAAATAATTAAGAACTCAAATATAAAGTGACAACTCTCACTCTGTTGAAGGAAGACTTGAAGATGGTTTTTTCAAGCTGAAATGTTGTTTCAGCAGCTGTGAGGTTGACTAAGCTGTCATAGTTTGCAGGAACCAAATCATCCTGAAAATGGATAAATTTATTTGAGATTGAAGGGGAGAATATGTTTCATGGATGATGATTAAGTTGAAGCAGAACAGCTGACCTTGAAAGACTTCAGAACTCCATCAAGAGTGACGATGAATGTTTGCAAAAATGGTCGAATCCCGTCGTTGGCTTCATAAGATGTGAAATCATCCTAGAATAAAATATGCAGGCACGATTCAGTGCCTATTGTGCTCTCCAACTTCTCCCGAAAAGCGGGATATTGGTTAACACAACTGGATATCGTAATTCAAGTATACAATGTGTAAAACACAAGCCTTTGGAATTCGCCCAAGACTAGCCATATTTACAGGTTTTTAATACATTGTTTATTCCGAGTTTAATCTATAGATGCAAAAAATGTAGGTAAAAAAAATCAGGAAAGCGAGACATCTCACATATTCCCAACAGATACTGGTGGCAAATACCAGAAATACAGAAGCCAGAAAAAGTTTACCCTAAAATACGGCAGAAGCGCCCACTCCGTTCAAGCGCCCACTATTAACGTGTTCCAGACTTGGGAACTCTGCAAATTACATGTAAAGCGCCCGATTTGTCCAGAAAAGTGCCCATGTCTAGGTTAACCCGGGTTTCAGTGAAAGTGGGGGGGGGGTGCTTCCCTTGTTATTTTACGTTAAAGGCCCGTTCACACACTTGCGACTTCTTAGAACCATGTGCCTTGAAACGTCTTAAAATCTCTTACGACAAGAAAACCCACTGGCACCACTTAAGGGGAGCCGTGGAACACTTGGCGGTCCCATATATCTTATATTTTTTCACGCATAATTTTTTCTTTCTCGGCTCCAAAAACTTTTGTCAATGTTATAAACGACCATTTCTCATTAATAGTACAAACATTTGACCTCGCAAATACTGCAAAACATGCGCTCCAGTGAAATGCAGTTCCAGGGTCACCGCACAGATGGCACCAATGTGTTCTCTCGTCATAAGAGATTTGAAGAGGTTCTAAGGCATTCGGTTCAAAGAAGTCGCAAGTGCGTGTACGGGCCTTAATTGTCGGAAAATGTTTGCTTGCTAACTTGGAAGATGAGTGAATAAATAAAGTTCTCTTTTTGCCTTCAGTAGTATGCTCTATGGCAGTTCACATCTGCATGAGTAGTAGGTGAGGATCCAAGTCAAGCAATTATTTTAACCCTTTAAGTGCCACTTTTTTTTTTTTAAAGTAACCTAAAAGTGCTATATTTTAGGGGCGAAGCTCCTTAGGGTCTAGCCTTGTCCGTCCGTCTGTCCGGCGTCCGTGCTCACATAAAAAGAAAAAATGTTTGCGCAGTCGACAGGATTCGAACCTGTGCGGGGAGACCCCAATGGATTTCTAGTCCATCGCCTTAACCACTCGGCCACGACTGCGGGACGAGTAGGGGGCTCTGAGATGTGGTAGTAACTCAAGAGCTGGGGTTTCTGTCATGGATGAAACGTTGCATGTAGCCGCTCAACGTCTATACAGGAGAGGGCGCTGCGGTCAAATGCGTATATAATCGCGTTAAACTTTGCATGCATTGGCTCAACGTTTATAGACGAGAGGGCGCTGCGGTCAAATGCTCAAATGCGTATATAACCACGTTCCATACCACACATTCTCTTTCTGACATGGACCGTTGACTTAAGCGGTGGAGATGCGTTCCCAAGGCTTCCAGCGGATCCAAGCTGATCCGCTAGAAGAACCACTGGCTCTGCATTTCACCGACCATAAAGCAGTAATAATGAAGTCGAAACGCAACCCGGAACTCAGCACTGCCTATGAGCAATAAAGAAAATCAGCACCATCACCACTACCTATGAGCAATAAAATCAGTATCATCAGCACCACCAGAGCTTCGCCCCAATCAACATCATTCACCACGTGGAGATGCAATCATTTTTTTTATTTAGAAGTTTTATTCCTCTAGTATTACTGATAAAATTTTAAAAGTTTATTACGCAAAAATCAGCGGTGGCGAAAAAAAAAATATGCTAACTACAACGAGTGCTGCCATCTATGATCAGCGCCGCAAACTGCTCGGACGAGCCTAACTTGTCCGTGGAGATGAGGGCTACCGAAAAAACCACTGCACGAGCTGAGCTCGTCCATGGCATTTTTAGCCAGAAAGTGGCCGACAAACTCAGCTAGTCCAAGGCACTTAGAGGGTTGAGCTTTTTGGGTTTTAGACAGAAAGTTTCCCTACCCCGTTTTCTACTTGGACTGCCCTCTATGAAAGGTGGGCTAGCTTTCAGTTGCCTAAGCCTAAAATATACCAATTTGAATACTCCCATATTGGCCTTATTCTAAAGCAATACAGTGCAATCCACTTATAACGATAACGAGAAAACCCGAAAATTAAATAGTAATAACCGATTATCATTGTATCTAGATAGAAACTGACCGTTTCTGGTCTAGGAACTCTAGAAACTGATCGTTATAAGCAGTACATCGTTATAAGTGGTGCACATTGTTATAAGTGGATTGCACTGCATTTGTTTTGCAATCTTCTATAATTCCACCAAGCTCAAGTCAGTCATTCCCTTTATGCATAAATCTCAGTGGAGTTACTTTTGAAACATAACTTCAAATTTCAATGCCTTACCTCCGTCAAAGAATGATCAGTAGCTTGAAATGTATCAGCCCACGACTTTATGTGTGGTTTTACAGCAGTGTTGCAGAGTTCGGATACTCCAGAACTTAGCAATGACTGAAACTTTAGGGCAGAGTTGCTGAGGTCGGCGAGACAGCTCTACGAATAAAGTACAAAACAGGGTGCATTAAAGACAGAAATATTAAAGGAAATGCACTCTACCTAATGGTGGCAGAAAACTGCTGAACGTGCAATAGTTTAAACTATAAATCAGCAATAAAAATTAATATTGTACATATAATGAGACACAAACCTCTAATTTTGCAGTCTCTTGCTCAGTAGCTGAGGAAAAGCTCTTCTGCAGGTCCTCCTGTAAAAGCAGATCAGTGAGTTTAAAAAGTTGTGAATTATCTGGAGAATAATCACAACTACGTTCTACTCACCTGAAGAGAACTAGCAAGCGTCTTTATATATTCACGTGCCATCTCCACATTGTTCAATGTCGTCTAAAAAGTCAAAGACAAGCATTCTTTAAGCAGATCTTCAAATGAAACCCACAATAAGCGTATGGGGGTTTGTATGTTCACAATGCAATAATAAAATTATTGTGACTGCTCTAATGACTGCCCAATTGGCACATGGCTCTTAGTAGAAAGTGTTGGGCACACAAGCATGCTACATGCGCATGTGAATTCATGCAACATTAGCAAGGGTTCAGGCTTTTTGGATTCCAAATTAGCTAATCTTTGATGAGATTGGTTTGACTTCTAGTTATTCCACCAGGCATTGGATGCCAAAATTTCCAAAAACCCCAAAAAAGCATGCAGTACAGCAATTAATCTGACTTTTACCCTCTTTGGAAAGAATAAAAACTGTCTGCACAAACTGAAAAATGCAAACAATTACCCTGAACATGTGCTTGTCTGTGGTGAGTGTTTATTTAAAGTCCCCATATTTTTGCACACTTTTTTAAGATTATGATTCAGTAGCAACCAGTCCAGCTTTCAACCCTTTTGTAATTATACCAAACTCATCCCCGATGTTAGGCACTAACATATGATTCGGTAATTTGCGAAGCTACTGCCGTTAGGGACAGAGAGCAGAGTTCAAGGGGTTCTCTCCTCAGACCAACTAACTCACCAAGAACACAGCTCTGGCTTTTTCCACTGTCTCTGCCGGTTGAATCCTGCCCTGTTGAAAGCTGCTTTGGATCATGGAGTAAGCCTGACTAAGGTCAAGGATGCCCGAAGGTGGAAAGCCAAGCTTGAGTCGCTCCGACAACTCCCCAGCAAAGTCCGTCTCGAGTAGTGAACAGCTGTGGTTCAGCATTGCACATGCCCCGTCCACACTGGCGCTCGAAAAAGCCCGTCTGCCAAAAGACCACACAAATCAAATTTAGCACCAGACAAGGGTTATATTGCTGCACTTAACTCCAGTTCAATCAATCAAACTGTCTCCAATTTCTAAAGGTAAGACTATGCACCCTGATAACCACTTTTATATACAACCCAGGAAACATGCAAACCTTAGGGAACACGGCAGGCAAAGCAATAAACTAGATGCCGACACTGCAAAAAGGTCATTCTTCTATTAATATATTACCATACTGTTAACAACTTAATTTTCGCAAAGACCTAATTTTTGTGAATTTCACAAACTTGAAAATATTGCAAAACAATTGATCACATGAATATATCAGTATATGGTAATGAACACACAGCTAATCACTCTAAATTGCGAAATTTTGTGCCCACGAAATATTCCCAAAACCCACGCTTAGCAAAATTGGAGAAAATAATGACCCCACAAAAAGAAAGTTGTTTACAGTATCTATTATATGACAGTTCTAGTAGCTTATGGAAAAAGAAAACACCAAAGTCTGCAATGGCTCTTCTATAGAATGAAAATGAATAATGAATTATGCTTTACAACAAAAGGGGATTACAAGGATTCCAAAAATGTTTTGGCCATGACATCAGTCAAGCCTTAACTTCTGGTGCTGAGCCCCAATTAAAATTCTTGTGGTAAAACCTTTGTGAGTCAATGAATTCTACAATTCAGAGCACACCAAACCGACATCTAGCTCTCCTCATGCTTTAGATTCTCTACAGTTCAAGAAAGCACCAAGGTGATGCTTTTCTCATCTTTTTCCACTTGCTTAATAGTGTAATAAAGATTTAACTAAGGGGTAACTAGGGGGCACTAGGGGTAATAAAGATTAACCCTAGTGCCAAATTCATTATCTATGCTGATGACACTAGTATTTTCTTTGCCGGTACTGATATTCATGAATTGGTAGATACATGTAATCACACAATGAAAGCATTGGAGAACTGGTCAAAATCTAATTCCATGCAAATAAATGAATTAAAAACAAAAGCAGCGATATTTAGGCTGAAAAATAAGCCAATTCCAGTGCATAGAAATATTTTCCTTAATTCCCGTCCAATAGAAATTGTGGAGCACTTTAAATGTCTCGGTGTCGTGTTTTCCGCAAATATGTCGTGGGATAGTCATATAAACTATTTAGTAGGCAAAATAGCTCAAATAACTGGAATAATAGGTCATGTTAGGTACCTTCTTCACACAAGAATCAAGTTACTTCTGTATAATTCACTCTTTTTTTCACATTTGAATTACTGTCAATTAGTGTGGGGGACAACCACATTTTCAAACTTACAACATGTTTATTTGGTACAAAAAAAATGTCTTCGACATATTTACAACGCGCCCTACAGAGCGTCATGTGCAAACTTTTTTTATCGTTCCCAAGTGATCCCAGCATACAACCTATATAAATATAGATTAAGTGTACGGTATAAATTGGAAACACATAGGAATATAAATAATATACGTAATCTGGCACAACTACAGATAAGAGAATTGAACTATACTACAAGACATGGAGAGAATTGGATAGTACCTACACCTCGTTTAAACTACAGAAAAGAATGCCTGTGTTATATACTTCCGTCATTATTAAACGCTTATCAGCTTATGCATTTTGATTTATTCGCCTGTAAGTACAGCGAACTGCGTGCAATGTCTGTAACCATGGGAGTATGATTTTTGTTTTGTATGCCTATATACCTTAGCGTTTTTGTTGTCAGTATCCTTTTTATGCATGTTCATTCTTCCCACCGTAGTGCTGCTTAGTTGCCATTAATACAGGGACTGTGGGCTCGTCAAGCTGCTAAGCGCAGCTTTTTTTCCACAGCCCCTCCATCTGTATTTTTACAAGGTGGAAATAAACTCATTTGATTTGATTTGATTTGAAACTTTAGCAAGGGTTGTTCAGTTTTTGTTCCCAACGCCAACAGGACTGTTTTGTATCATGCACCTACCCCACAAAGCAATGAACCACTACCACAGGTACATACAGACTTAAGTAATGCATCATATGGCAGACAAGTATACTGGTTTGTTTGGATTTCGGTGTCATAATTGTTTTAGTGAACAAGGAATTGTGTACTCAAAACAGAGTGAAAAGCAATAAAATGTGACAAAAAGTTTGAAAAAAACGTTTTATGAGTCGATTTGGTAGAAAATATTGGCATTAAAATTCTAGACTGTAGAGAACCTGCCATGATGGAGTAATATTCGTTAAATGGTATATTTATTAGTGTTGCTCGAATATTCAAATAGTAGTTTCGAATAATACGCTGTTCAATATTCGCTTCGAGATGAACTGCGATATTCATAATTTTCTAAATGTGGATAGCGGCGAGTTAGGCCCGTTGAGTGCGCTTCGCACCGAGCACCTGTGCACTGCGGGGAAGCTGAGCTCCGCGGGTATTGCTTTTCCGCAGTGCACAGGTGCTCGGTGAGAAGCGCACTCAACGGGCTAACCCGCCGCGATTGTTAGGCAGAGATGTCTTGACAACCCGCACTCATCATTCGTGCTTGGTTTGTTGTTGAGTTTCTGTCAAATTCCAAATTGAAGAAAGAATATTTGTATATAGCAAGCAGATTTATAAATCTCTTCCATTGGCATAGCTGCGAGAATTTTGTCGTGTATGCCTCGGTTTATAAACACTATACGATAGCTATATTAAAATTAACTGAGCTTAGAAGTGGACAAGTGGAAGGTTGGGAACAACCTTCACGAATTAAGCTGAATTTTTGTTTAAGCATGGTGCACGGTAGTGAAAGGCTTGGAGAAACTATCTGATTCGAAAATATTTAGCAAAACCACTATTTGCTTCGAATTCGCTTTGAGCTCAAAATCCACCATTTGCACATGACTAATATTTATACAATTTTTAAACACGTTATGATTCTAAGTAGCCCCTGTTCTAACAAGAAAGATTTAGAAAATTAAAGTTTGAAGGTAGATGTGAGGATGGTTCTTTAATGGTCTTACAGCTGCCTTGCAGTAAAGGTGTACAGGAAGCGCCAAAAGTCGCCAGTAGAATGAGCCCTAGTGACCTCCAACAAAGGGCAGTCCTGTCAGCAGACCTTTGTTGCTCCCCCAGCTGAATGAAGTAGGCATATGAATGATGTCTTACTTGAGACATTTCTTGAGAATGAAAAATACATCATCTAACATGCTTGAGCAGGGTGAGTTCTCCTCAATGGTATCCACTTCAATAGCCTGCAAAACATTCAGACATTTGAAGAAAGCTTTACAAATGTCATTAACCAAACATTCACTGAAGCACAACCAAGGATGTGCCAAAATCTGCAGTCACAAAAAGTAGTGATTTGTGCTTGGAAGCTTTTTTCTTTTTCAGAGTTGATGCCCCATGTTGGGGCATAACATCTACCCAGACATGTACAAGTTACTAAAAAAAAGTAATTAAGTGAAGTTACTGAGTATTGACTGCAAAAGTAATTTGAGTAGAGTAGAAATTACTCAAATGGAGAGTAATTGAGTAAATTACTAACTACCATAAAAAAGTAGCAAATTACTTTTGAAGTTACTTCTATATATTTTTTATGGTAACAAGAAAGTACATAGGTTTTGATCCATTAGCAAAATTCTGCTATCCAAATATAAAGCGGCTTGTGTTTTCACAGATATGCTTTAATAGCTGGTTCTGCTTCTGCGTGTCCGATTGTTTTGTACTTTCTTGCTTTTTGGTCAATGATGTATTGCGTATGTATAATTTCTACTTTGAGGTTTAACACTGCCCGAGCTTGATTTTGCAGACAATGTTTGCTTGTTTACAGTGTCGCTTAAAGTACATCTAAAAAGTACTTGAAGTAAGGTACAAAGAAAATGAAAGGTTATGTACTTCAAGTAAAGTAGTAAGTACAGCGAGTGCAATGTAACTGAAGTAAACTATTATAAAAACAATGTACTTTCAAAATAAAGTACAAGTACTTTTTAACACAATATTTCATGATGCCCTTTCATCCCCTATACATTGTTTTAGTTTTTAACTGGTATGCATTGCTTCAGGTATAATCGGAGGTCCATCAGTTTTTTTGGAAATGGCGGCAAATATTAGATGAAGTCAAGTCGCCACAAAGTAGTTGTTTTACTCTCGCTGACAAACTATTTAACACAATCAACCTATAAGGCCCTTATTTCTATCAGTCTTATAGCCAATGAACAGATGACGTCTTGAAAGACGATAGCGCATTTTCACACAACGATTTGCCATTTTTAGAGCGCATCTCTTAGGCGCCCGTTTCCGGCTTGAGCGGCATCGGCGTCACCAAGGTCATCCCAAGGTCACGTAACCCCCAAGGTCATCCCAAGGTCACGTGACCCCCCGAGGTCACGTGACACCTCCCAAGGTCACCTCAAGGTCGCGTGACCCCCATGTGACTGGGGAGGGGTCACGTGACCTGCGGGGAGGAGGGGGAGGGGGGTCACGTGACCTGGGGGAGGTGGGGGAGGGGTATACCCTCCCCTGATTACCCTTCCTTCCTCCTCCTCAAGAGCTGCGCTCCAATTCGGCGTTACAGGGAGTTGTAAACGGCTTTCACTTTTTCTTTTCAAATCTGGGGAATATACTCTGAAGTCGAAAGTTGCACTTTCCTCGAAAAGTATAACAAAAAATAATTAAATAAAGAACAAGAGCATGCTCAGAGAATGTACTACAAGTAAAGTACAAGTTTTCTAAACCTACTTGAAGTAGTACTTTAAGTACTACTTAAACACTTGTACTTGAAGTAGTACTACTTCAAAGTCGGGGGCTCCGGAACCGGGTGGGGGGGCAGTGGGGGCAGTCGCCTTTACAGGTTCTAAACCAGAAGGGGCATGCCCTCACACTCAAAGCTGTTCCGACCGCTTCCTCCCTTATCTCCCCTCCGACCACCCGTGACGCTGTTGCATGTTGAAGCTGCACTCCATAGGCAACGAGGCGCCACAGGCTAATCCGACGCGAAAGACAAACCATGAGCATTGGAGCCTCCGCTGCGCTATGATATATATACATATATATATATATATATATAGGAAGAGAGAGAGAGAGAGGTGAACTACACGATGCGACATGAACCCCAGACGTCGCCCCCACACATCAGATATACTTCCAGAGCCCCTGTTCAAAGTAGTACTAAGTACTACTTTAAGTACATCCCAGCAGTGCATAGATGTACTTAAAGTAATTCCCAGCAATGCTTGTTTTTTTATTTTTTTCATGCAAAAAACGTTGGGGGAATACCAAGGTTTCTCGAACTATCTTTGAATCTAGGAAGACTCGCATATTTTGAGTTTTGAAAGGAAAGGCAATGCAAAGAGGTCACCTTTGTGTTGCCCTTGAGCATGCGATGCTTTAAGTACAGCAGAAACTACGGGAGCACCAGATGAGGTTCAGAGCGAGTGCTGCATTTTGTTACCTCCTTTGAGTGAGCATGCAGTGTGTAGAGGGCGAGAGTTCCTACGTTATGAAGGATCGGGTACAAGCCCTTTCTTCAAATGCGCCAAGTCTCCTTCAGCTTCGGGGCACAAATAAACGCCAGTCTTGGGTGCTAATCCCGAAGTTACTCAGCCACACTTTGCGACGTGTCTCTCCGCTCCCCGTGCCTCGTAGCAGTGTTTTTGCAGCGGAAGGTTCATAAAACTTTTAGGAGTTTCGGATGCTCCAATCAAATCCCCTCCCCTCCGCTCCCTCCCTTCCTCCCTCCCTCCCTCCCCCCCTGCCTATACCACATGCTTCCCCCTCTTTGCAGATATCATCTGATCATCCAACATCTCATCTCTTTTTCTACAGGAATATTTGTTGATAAGCAAACCTACCACTAACATTCAAAAGTAATTTGTAATTTCAGTAGAAGTTACTTGAAAAAGTACTTCAAGTAAACTACTAATTACCAAAATAAATATGTAATTGAAAGCTAGTAAACTACTCAGAAAAGTAGTTAAACTACAGTAACTTGAGTAGAGTAGATGAACTAAGTACAAGTCAGCATCTACCACAGGTTCCCACGAATTTCCTTTGTGGCATATCTATACAACTGTATTATGTATTTATATGATATTTAGAGAGCTAAATATGCAGGAAATGCATATTTAGCTAAGGTAAAAAAGCTAAGGAGGGTAAATAAGCTAAGGTAAGGTAAGCTAAGGAAATGCACACTTTTTTTCTGGATGATTCTACATAAAAAAAGGTGAGGTAAAATTACATGAGTTTATCAGTGCCCAAAAGTGAAACAACAACAAAGGACACCACAGTGCAGCAAAGCTTTTGCAACATGATAAGTTCACTGCACCATGAACTTACAGACCACCAAGTATAGTCACCTCTGCCATAATCTGGAGGTCACCATATAAAAACTCTGAAGTCACAGAGATAGCCTGATGCGATTTTCAATTAAAAGTAAAGATGTGAGCAAAGCATTACAGTAAAGTTCCGAGAGAACGCCCGCCTCCGAGAGATTGCCCATCTTGTTTTGCTGGCTAAATATCTGTTACATAAAAATTCTGAAACATCGCCCACCCTCCTGATTCAAGTCGGATGTCACACAATGTCCGATGGGAATCGCATCAACCGTGCAATTTGCTGAACCGGCACATCTGACAAGCGAGTTCATAGCGGGTTCTACGTCTTTGTCCGCGATCTGCGTGTGCAATAACGGCTCCCGTAACACACAAGTTGTTCCCGCGAGTATGTTGCACTGTGAAATGTGAATCTGCTGAGTCCGCAATCTGCGGTATCCGTTCCCATGACATAAGGTTTGTAGTGAATTCCCGATCTCCATTCCACGCGAGTTGGTCCCACGTGTATATTGAATCGTGAAATATGATTCTGCTGCGTTAGCGATCTGCGGTATTTGTT
Organism: Ixodes persulcatus; assembly: GCA_013358835.2. Classification (NCBI taxonomy): domain Eukaryota; kingdom Metazoa; phylum Arthropoda; class Arachnida; order Ixodida; family Ixodidae; genus Ixodes; species Ixodes persulcatus. The sequence goes on from JABSTQ010011052.1 coordinate 3,189,251, forward strand.
CCCGTAACATACGAGTTTGTAGCGGATTCCCACATTTTTGTCTGCGATCTGCGCGCGCGAAATTGGTTCCCGTGACAGGCAAGTTTCTAGCGGGTTCCAGCGTGCTTATTGAACCATAAAACTTCAATCTGCTGCGTTCGCGATTTGCGGTATTCGCTCCCGTGAGATGCGAGTTCTCGGTAGGTTTCCGCGGGTCCTTTCGCACCGTGAAACACGAATCTGCTAAGTCTGCAACCTGCGATATACTTTCCCGTGACACAGGAGTTCGTAGAGAAATTCCCGCGTGTTTATTGCATTGTAAAACGCAAACTTGTGGTGTTCGCGGTCTGCGGTATTAGTTCCCGCGTCACATGGTTTGTAGCCGGTGCCAGGGTGTTTATCAATAATTCTTTATAAAGTTTTGCTGTGGCATCCCCAAAGATAGCCCACCCCATGTTTTTCACCCTTCATCTCTTCATTTTGGGTGGGCGTTCTTTCGGAACTTTACGGTAAGCATATATGACCTAATGTGAGTTCAAAAAGATAGTTCTGCACAACTAAAATACGCCTTTCGGGGACAGAAGGAGAGAGGTTCCACTATTTAACATGTGGTTCGGGTAATAAACTGTTACGTGGTGGTCTAGTATTTATGAATTATGTACAATAAAAGATTGCAAGAGATTGGATGCGAGCTGCGAGCCCGGCGAACATGTCGCCAGCACGATCAGGAACAGCCCCTGGGGCGTGGCCCGAACTGAAGGCATACGTCTTGGCACTTGCTAATAGATAATGACGAAGTCACATCGGAGCATAGACCTTCAGCTGTGCTTGAGACTTCTGTGTGCCTCTCTCCTTCACATTGTGTTCCTCTGTCTGAGGTTTTTGAAATTATGAATAAAACTTACTTTTCTAACAGACTCCAGAAGGAAGTATTCTTCCATCATGATGTAGGAGCTGACAATTTCTTGCATACACTTGCAGAGCTCACTGTCCTTGATTTTCCTGTTAAACTGCTGTATTTTATCTGCAAGACATCACATCCCTCACATTATCACTCTATACACAATGAGAAGGAAGAGTAGTTTGGCACACACTGTGGCAGATGCCAGTTACAAGGGCTTCAGAGAAATAACCAGCTTGATGCTTACCAGCCCGAACAGCGGGTTCCTGGTAGGCCACCTCAAAGTCACTCTGGGGAAATCAAGAATGACATAATCAGGTTACACATCTGTTCTATTCACAGTACCCGTAACTGTCAAGAGAGCAAATGCCAACAAATGTCTAGCAGAGGATGCTGAAACATGATGCTAAGACGCATATGAACAATTCTTCACTCACTGCCACCCTTCTCCCAATAAATCGAATGTAGAGTTCTGCACGGCTGTTTAGCAATGCCACTTCTGCAAGGAGCACATCAAGATCCCGTGGATCGAGCCTGTTGAACACCAATTTGTTGTATTAAAATCTGTACCACGGCATGAGCTTACACACAGCGGGAAAGAACTTACTTGTCGGCCTGCTTGGAACTGCACAGAAGTGCACGAATTTGCTGTGCCTGTAATAAAAAACAACAAAAATATATATTTACAAATTACAATCTTAATGCTATTCTACAACACAAAATGTTATAGATACTGACATTAATTGCACACAGTGCCATTCATGCAAGGTTAGTGGGTCCAGGAAACAATTAAACTACTAAATACTGTAAACGACTAAATTTTCGCGGGGACCTAATTTTCGTGAATTTCGCGAATGGCCTACAATTCGCGAAAAATACGTCCCGCGAACAATTCGGGCAATATGTGAATGCTATGGAAGCTACACTCGATGCGCGAAAATTAGAACCCGCGAATAATTTCAAATTTTCAGCTTTTGCCCGATTCGCGAAAATTTGAGCCCGCAAAAATTAAGACGTTTACAGTAATTCTTTGTCTTTCACTAAACACTGTTTAGTGAAAGACTGTGAAAACACTGCTTAGTGAAAGCGCTGGTCTGTGGTGTGTGTTTCTTCCCTCCTGTCTTCGTTTCTTGTGCGCTTTAATCTTAATCACGTTTAGAATGAATCCTTCCTGTTCATAATATACAAGATATACATACGGCAGCATTGAACTCCTCAATTCCTGGCCAGGACAAGCGGTCAGAATGTCTGTTTGTGACGGCAGTGCTCTTTAAAGCCCCACTCCGGGAATGGTGATGCTCAGAGTAGGTGTCAAGCCCCACACATCATTATGAGTTTGGAGATTACCATCCAATGCACTAAATAGTCCCAAACCTAAACATTTACCATTGCATTGATTTTATCCAAGTAAAAGGTTAGGAATAACCAATCTATAAGTTGCATTCAGATGTAATGTTTTGATGTCAGGATCATGGTTAAATGCCTGTGATTAAGCAAAGATAACCAATTCTCTGTGCGTCATCACAGGACATGTCACTGTTTGGCACTGAATGCATCACAATGAAATTAACAAGCTTTATGAAAGAATAAAAAAAGCAAACTAGACCGCACTTATTGTTTAATAAGGCGCCGTCCTCTAGGCAGATTGCATGGAGGTATTATTAACTTCCATTTGGAAGTCAAAAACACCTCATCATATTGACTCTTCCATTTGGCAGTAAGAGTCAATACAAAATACAGTACACATGCATGGCATCATCTATTATGACAATTAGTGGCACGATTTGGAAAACCTCAACCGGCCCTAGATGTTCCTTTTAAAGCATCATGTAATTCGTAGATAGGTCCCTTTTTTCTCTTTTCAAAAGTTTTGAACTTGTAAAATATTAGCATGTTTATGCAACTGAACTACCTCTTCATCATATGTCAGCGTCAGTACATTTCTTCACAGATGGCTGCAGCCTTGTTTGCTATAAAATAACTAAAAGCTATGCCACTCCTGTCAGGTTAAAACTAGTAGCACATAAATATTCAAACTTTCAAATTCCAAGCAATTAGCGCAAGTCTTTGTAATTAATTTAACTTTTTCTAGTGATACAGTTGACTCTCGGCAATTCAAAGTCGATTTATTAAACTGAAGTTTGAAGCCCGGCAATCATACACAGACGTCTACGAGAGAAAACAGGAAGTATTTCGAAGCTTTTTCCTCTGGCTCTGGTTAATTTGAAGAATATAATTTTTGTATACTTCAAAAGTCCACAACTCCAGGAGCATAAAAAAGTCTCGCAATTATGCTGAACAAGCTTGAAACTGACCGATCAAAAATCATTTTTTTTTATTATGCGAAATGATTGAAAACGATGCCTGCATATTATCCTCAAAATTCTAAGCTTGGAGACTCAGTATTTGTGAGTTAAAAAACAACAAAAAAACAACAACAACAACAATTTCCAAAAGTTGAATTTAAAGTTCCCGTGCGATCTGCGTCAATGCAGTGATGTCACAGATTGAGTTGTCCTGTAACTCAAGTTTCTCTTCCGCCTCAGAACCGTACCGACCGGAAGTGTCGTGTTCTCCCGCATCCCGTGATCAAGTGCGCCTCTCGCCTCTCTGTGCGTGCCGCCTATTGCTGTGAGCAGATGACGCTTCACTTTCGAGTTTGAAGTTCCGTTTAGGGTCCTTTCAGCAATCTCAAATTCTTTGAAACGGTGCGAGGTCGAGGAGGACGTGCACTGGACTTTTGTGAGCGACATGAGGGGCCATGTCGCGCTGGTGCTGCGTGAAAGGCTGCCCCGGCGGGGTCACAACGGAAACTACGGTGCACAGGCACCAAACCCAGTTGTTTTGACCATTTGATGATTTCCTTTTCGAAGTTTGAGAGGTCGTCAGGCATTGAAAAGAGAACTTCGTCCGATTCCGCGACTCCTTGATCATCCTAAGTGCTACATGTGCCGAGCGCCGCCATGCTTTCCGAGGGAAGATAAAAAGCCAGGAGGCGACATAATTTTTCGATTCCGATATTTCAAAAGAAGCCCCTTCTTTTGAAATATCGAAAAGCGAACGCACTACGCCCCGTAGTGCGTTTGCAACTGCGTTAAAAAACATGTTTTACGAATACAGTTATTAAATATTATAGAAATGTTGCTTGGTAAACAGTGGAGTGGATATGGGAAAGGAGGAGGCAGGCAAAAGTGGAAAGTGCTAAGTGTACACCGGCCTTTAAGAAAGATGTGCAATTTGCAGAACACAGTTACTGCGGCACATCTCCACCAGCAGAGGCAAGCGAAAATCGACAACTACACCCAAGTGAGTATTGAATAAAAAAACAAAATCACGGTTTGAGTGCGTTTTTCTAATTTCTAAGTTCACTCTGAAGCGTTTCATGGTCTCCATGAGCTCTGGATTATCAAGAATAGACTGGAATTCATTTTGTTTAGTATAACCAATTTTTATTGAGGGTGAAAGGTTCTATAAGATTAAAGCACATTTAGAGAGCATTTAGACAAGAATATATATCTCTGGGAGCGGCACAAAACATATACATACCTTCTTTTTAAACTGTTTGTTCTTTTTGAAGTCTTCTAAAATCTTCTTCACTTGACAGTCACACTCCTTCTGCAACATTTCCACCATGGTGTGAAGCCTGCCATGGCCTGAAACCGGAAGTAACAGCAATATTGACTTTAGATCAAAAAGTAAATTACTGATTATAGGTTCTTTCGAAAAACGAACAAATATTACCATAATACGTCTCCACTAAGGGTTGATGTATCTCGACAGTTCTTGCAATGCCTTCAAAAAGAAGTGTAACTGTGTCAGCATAAATGATGTTGGCTCTCTTGTCTGAGGCACTTGTCGCTTGAGCTTGCTTCAAGTTTTTGTGAGCTGTTTCGGAGATCTGTTAGAAAATGTAAAAGTGCAGACAAAGACATACTTGCTAACTTGCAAACAAAGAGGTACTCGGACATCTATTTAGCCACCCCCCAAGGAAAGCCCCTGTATCATATTTACGGAAGTATATTTTCTGATCAGTTTACAGCCAGACAGAGAAAATATACAAAAGCCATGATACTAAGCAAAATACTCGTTTTCTGACCTGTGCACTGAGATAGAGGGAAAACTTGTGTAGTCCTTCATCGTGCTGGTTCAAAAGGGGGAAGATCTTGAAGAACCGCTCCACAGATGCAATGTCTCCTTCATTGACCGCTTCACTGAACTTCTTCATCACAATGCGTCGAAGCTTGTTCTCAGCTTCTCGTAACGAAGAAAAAGCCTCTTCCAAGCTGCTTCCTAAATGGCATGCAGACACATGTACACTTGAAGGCTCCACAGATCAAACAGCATCAAAAATAAACAGCAATAAATATGTTAAAGCAACGGGTTCTAGACCCTCTTTCAAAGGACCCAAAGGAACCAAACTGCCGCCCACCTTCTTGGATGTCTGCAGTGGATCTCTTTAGCACAGACTCATCGAGGCTTAGGAACCTGTGGATGTGTGCTGCAGACTGAAATTTTCATTTGTGTAAAATTACCGAAATGGTTAACACATACCCGAAAGTTTAGGATGAATGATCATACCTACAAGTTAGCACCCCTCACGATTTATGGATAGATGCAGATTTTGATAAACACTTCAAAACTTTGACCACCCTGCGAAAACTGCTATCTAAGCCAAAATGAGGATGTAACAACAACATGACAGAGTGCAGAGAAATTAATAGTGATGACTCGCGCTATGCAGCTGCAAAGCTGCAATTCCCACCTGGGCAGAATCGAGGGTACCACGACCGGACAGCACAGGTCAAAACAACACAGCAACAAAAACAGCACAGCGCTAAACAGCACGAAGTCAAAACAGCCCAGTGATGAAAATGCACGTCAAATCCAGCATGTCAAATCAAACCCCCCCAAAAAAAAAATAGCATACAAATTGACATTTTTTACCAAACCAGAACAAAGCCTAAACTGAAATCAAACATTTGATATTGAAAAAGTGCATGCGCATATTATGGGGTCGGCTGGATTTCAAAGGTGGGGGGGCTGAAACCCCCCCCCTGAATACACCACTGGTTCACTCACATCTTTGACACAACTCTGTTTTCTTTTAGATTGAGGATTCTTTCGTCTTAAACACCATTAAAACAGTATTTTCTTATAATGCTGCTATAAAAATCGCCAGAAAAACAAAAACTTTTGTGCGAAGATATTTTTTTTTTTCGAGATATGTCAAGCTTTATTTCCGAGTGATTTCAGCAATTGGGTAACGACAGTGTCCTCCCTCTCTTGTTCACACTGGTCGGACGCTGATGCACACTGATCGGATGGCAGCATTTTAAAGCATGTTATCACATCAGCTATTGGCCTAAAGTAGTCATGAACAAATCAAAGCTAAACATATTACTGGCAAAACGGCAATTTTACAAAATGCTAAGAGCATGAGGTCCCTTGACTATGAAATCTTTAGGATGTTGCTTTGAGACTCGGCTGCTTTGCATTGTGAAACACCATCAATACCTTTTCGTTTTTTTGTTTTTTTTTGTGAAAAGATATATGCACTGTTTGCTCCCGCTGCATACGTTTGACATTTTGGAGGTGGACAATCTGGCACCCACGATCGAATGGGTTTGAGACCGCTGGGCTATACACTGAAAGTTAGCCCCCTTTTTTTACCCAATTTCCAGCTCGCGAGAGACAGACTCTCTTTCGAGACGTACTAGCTAAGAAGGAACATCGTACTAGAGACTCGTTATGGGAAAGCCAAGCAGCAAGAGCCCACACTAAATTTATTTGACCCAGAGCAAACGAAGCACTTGTCTTTGCATGACACAACCAAAACTACTTCCTACATGTTTCTCCCAAGAAGCAATTCGAAACACCCACATACCTGTTCATAATCTTCGTTTTGCAAGGCAGTTTGCACACCATCGGTACAGAACTTCAGATCCAGAATGTCTTCGACTCGCTGCACACACTCCGTCACTCGACTCTAAAAGAAAAAAAAAAAAAGAAAAAAACAATATTCAGAACTTTACCTAGCGACTGTTGTTACAGGGAAGTTGAGGACCCTTAACCCTTTCCCAACCACGCCCATAGAATGTCAATCACCCGTGATCGATGGGCAAAGAGGGCCATTTCAAAACTCCTGCAAAGCTGTCATGCTGACTGCACCCTCCTGTAGGCAGCTTGAAGACTACAGTTTCGGTTTCTGCGTTTCTCTTCCTCTTTCTACGTGGCAGCAATTTTCAAGCTGAACGTGAAGCCGATGGCACGTCGTCGTTTGTGACAGCCATGGCCGCTTCCACGGGTCCGGCATGCACTCGCAAGCATGGCAATTCTTGCGAATCCTTCGTCGATTTTTTGAACTCGGAGAGCAGTAGTGAGCCTGATGGCGAAGCCAGGTTATTTATTTATTTATTTATTTATTTATTGATACTGTCAGCCCTAGACAGGGCTTTTACAGGAGTGGGTAATACAATGCAGTAATTCACATACATGCACACAACAATACACAAAAAAAAAAAAAGAAGAACGGCGGCAGATATTACTAATACATGCTGCGACAAAAAGCACAAGGAAAAAAAAGATGCTGCTATTATATGACTTGCTGACAAGACGGGCAATGACACAGCATTTGAAGTGCTCAAGTACTTATGCAAATTAACGCCAACATAACAAGCGAAAAAATGATGGGAATGGACTCTGAGGGTGGGAGTAGAACACCAGATAAGCATCGTGATTGTTCAACACTTACGACGTGTGGCAAAGTACTATGCTCTCGACGTTTTTAACAAACTCATTAACTGAGGTTAGGGTGACAGTGCTACTTGGCAGAGCATTCCACTTTAATTACGATGACTTGTGCCTCACTACATTGAGAAACTGCTTAGCCCAATGGCATGTCAGTCACGAGGGTTCACTTGATTTTTGGTAGATGCAAATCTTTTACAGCGGTAGCTGTTAGTGGGACATTTTGCGATTTCACGCCGTCAACTGCGCTCCATATCAACGCGGGTCATTTTTCGGCACTCCGCCAAAATATTACAGAGGCTGCTGAAAACAAGATAACAAGCAAGCAAGATAACATGCATGGTCATGAATGGTAGCAAGATAACATGCATGGTCAGTAAAACAGTCCCTGCCGGGCAATCTGGCAAGTGCACTGGGGTAAGTGCCCATGCGACCCAGAATTAGCACAAACAACAATTCTCGGGAGATCCACAGATAAAACTGCCTTAGCATTTTACGATGGATTCTGTATCAGAAAGCAAGGGGAAAGCAAGTGCATTAGTGCCCCGTCAATGCACCTAACAGATACGGAGCTTTATTTTCTAAATGAATAGCCCGAAAAACATGGTATTAATAGTGTGTGTTTGTTTCAATAAACCTTCATCTGAGACCATTTCGTCTTACCTACTTCCTTGTCTCTGTTTATTCGACACTTTTCGTTTAGCACGTGTGACTACTTGTACCGAAGTGACGTACAAAAACACACTCCCCTCTTATGCAAAGAACTGAAATGTTCTCTACTTAATACATCTTCACTGGTTCCAAAACGCCATGAAATTTTCGTCTGGCATGTTACTCGGTTTAATATGAAATGCCTGTGCGGACTTTATGATGTGCGCTCGCACCTTTGCCGTTCATTCAGTCCATCTGCTCCGAAATGACACCTTAGCTGCTCCGAGTCAAACCTCAGCTGTCACTGTGTTTCACCTTACAGGTTGCATAAGTGTTCAAAATGTTTTGGGCTAAAACTCTCGTGTTTGCATAGCTTTTGTTGTGATAATGAGGAACATTTAATATATTTACATCTTTTGGGGCATCTTTTTCTTTCAAGACAGCCATATTTTTACCCGATTTGAACCAACCTTTGGAAAACAATTGTTTGAAAAATTAAATACTGTATTAGAATTCCAATTTTCTGTTTTTATGTTTGAATCATTCAAAAGCCCATTCATTTAGCTTAAATGAATGAATGCCATGGATGGCATCCATTCGTTTAAAAGGAACTTCAATATGAAGCCATAGATGGCATCATATTTTAAACCTTAGTTTCCTCAGGAGAAAAAAAAGATGTAAGAAAGTCACAAGAAACAGGCATTTTCCCCATGGTCACGAAAGAGTGACAAATCAAATTTCAGCCAAATTTGAATGAACATTTTTAAACAAAATGTGTGGTAATTTGTAGTAGATACTACCATACATATACAATTCAAGATCCCAATGACAAGGGCATACAGTAAACCGCACCTTGGCAAGATCAAGCTGTCGAACCTTGCTGCTGATGTTTTCGGCAAGTGTTGAGGTGAATGAGATCATGTTTGCAAGTTGCTCTGCATCACTGTGCACCAGTTGGAATGTTGGCCTGGAAGGTTGGAACTGTACTTCACAAAACAGAATCGAAAGGTAATTTATAGGGTTGTGCGAATAGTGGTTCGAATTGAATAGCGTTGCGTCACTCATAGCCTTGACAATGCAAAGGAAAGCCAAGACTGCCAGTTCTTTCAACAGTGCAGGAGTTGGATGACGCTGCGCTATTCGATTCCAATCACTCTTCACACACCCCTAGTATTTTAACACAAGCACCAGTTAATCATGGAAGAGAAAGATAACACACAGACGGTAAGAGAATGGCTAAAACAAAACACTCAAACCTGGGATGAAATACTGTCACAAATAGAAATAGGAGATGCATGTGAAACCGAAAATAATCATTTAATAAAAAAACAGAACATATTGATCATACCGCGTCGGTGACGGAAGGGTGACTGCCCTGAACAAGCGCCTTAGAGCTGCTTTTATACATGCAATACGTTCTGGAACGTTCCGAACCAGATCCCACAATGACAGCTGAGCATGGCCTGGAACTTTCCAGAATAGCAAAGAATGATAAAAGGACTGGACAAAGCAGGGTCAAAACTCTGTTTTTCTGAGTGGCAACCGCACGCGTGGCAGCTGCGTGCATTGCCAACTCTGCCATGCACGCAGCATTACTTTAGAACATGGATAAACAAACACAGGTCACGGTCTTGGACAGCGCTGAAGATGCACTGTTGATGGCAAGGGTGGAGTCAATTAGATCGAGTGGGGAGCCTAGTAAGAGAGCAGGGGCCCTAATCTACAGGGCAAGACGAAGGGAGCGGGACATCGCCGCCTGCTGTGACTGGCCAGTGGTGCGGAGCTGGCCGATCCCAGCAGGTGGCAATACCTCCGTCCCGCTTGGTCCTGCCATGTAGATTAGGGTCCCTGGAGAGATGTCGTTATTCGCCTAGAAATCTCGCCCAGCATTAAAAAAAGGCTTTGCAGCTTTTCTGGCATTTCAAAAGACAGCGTCAATAGCTGGCACCCATGCTAGCCCTGCCAGCAATGTGTATGAGGCTGCCGACGCGCATGAAACGCCACTGCTGTTGCCTGAAGACAGCGAGGCTTAAAGGACACATGCAAAGAAAAAAAACATTTTTTTTTAAACAGCTTAGATGGAAAAAGGACGTCATAAAACGATTTTACAACGAACAAAAAAAAAATTTTTAGAGCTATATTTAAGGCGCTATACGAATTTGTAGTTGGCGCCCGCGGGCGCCGCGGAGAAGTGACCCTTATTTATCCCGTCACTGGCCCTTATTTATCACGTGGTGCTTGCGCTCTTTTGGAAGCTTCCTATGGTCTCTAAAAGTAACTTATTCATCTTTGTTTGAAGTATAACAAAAAACGAAAATTAATAAGTAACTTTTAGAGCCCAAAGGAAACTCCTGAAAAAGCGCAAGCAGACGAACTTGTGCAGCGGCGGCGACGGCGGCATGGAGAAACGCGTTGAAGCGGCGTCGCACAACGCTCAGCGTGCGGCGGCGGCGTGACTTTGCGGCGGCAGCGACGGAGCGCGGCGGCGTGCGGACCTACCACGTGACCAGCGGCGGCTCCCACGGGCGCCAACTACAAATTCGTTTTGCGCCGTAAATATAGCTCTAAATTTTTTTTCTTAGTTGTAAATTCGTTTTATAATATTCTTTTTCCATCTAGCCTGTTTAAAAAAAAGTGTTTTTTCCTTTGCATGTGTCCTTTAACAATTCAAGCAAGCAGGTGTCAAGATCGAGAAGTCGTAAGAATAGAGGACATGTATTGCATCAACCTGTAACTGTTAATAGCAGTGAAATGCTCCCCGTCCAAATGCTGTAACAATATGTGCCTGGACTGGAATAAATAAATCTTAAAAATGGACTGACAAGTTTTATCCAAGACTGTTTGGTTTCTAAAAAGTTTTTGCTCCCTACAATGACCAGTGGCATCTATGGTAGAAAATTTTACTATACTCGATGTCCACTTTTCTGCGCAACGTTGGGCGGGGCAGGCACAGCTTTCCTAGCGTTCTAAGAAAAAGTCGGTAAAGGATAAAACGAATGGTCAGTCAAGGTGACACCTTTCTTTCTTTTCTCTTCGATTAGTGTCATCATTGGAGAGTGGAAAGAGGGAAAGGCAGAGACCACTTACACCCTCTTCCCATCAGTAGTTCTGGATTGCAGTGCTGCAGAAATTATGTCAGCCTTGACAAAATTGCACAAAAAAGATGAAGAGTACAGTGTGGAAAATGAGAAAAAGGCAGTGTTTCCAGACCACAGACACCTCATAGGACTGCAACGTTACTGATGTTTATATATACATTTGCAAGGTCATTGTGCTACGGCCACATATACACGTAAACTCCTAGAAGCACGGATGAAAGGTTTCACGGTCTAGTGGGAAGTGTCCAAGGTACCTTTACTTTTGCACACTTGTGAGACAGGAAATGTTTTGATGCATGGTTAGAGGAAAACAGAGCAAAACATGAGTGCTGTGTGCCACACAGGTGAAATGGCCAATGAAACATGAATTCATTATGTCAAAAAGCAAAACCGAAACAATCGTGTACAAAGTAGTCTAAAACAAAAAACAAATCCCCCCTTCCCCTCATTACAATCAGTATCACATGCACATACATCTTGTGTGCAAGGAGTGTACTATAGACCGTTCCATTAGGGTCATAGCAGAGAGGGTAATAGAGAGAAAAATGCCCTCTCCCTCTCACCCCGCATGTCGTCTACTCCGCCGAGTGGGCAGTACCTGGCATCCGGCTCGGGTGCAAACTCTGTTTAAAATCGCGTCATTTTGGAACTTTCAAGCGCAGATGCGCAGATTTTGGTATGCCAGTTGTCGTGTAATACTATGCTAGATAAAAAGACTAACAGGGTCCAATTGCACTGTTACCTGCGTGCAAATAAAAAAAAAGAATAGGGAAAACTGTGTCAGATTGGCCGGTCTCTCCGGCGAAAAGATGGAGATTGGCAACCTCCCGGTTTGTCGTCTGCTAGCGGAGTCGGGCGCATGCCCTCTCTCTCGTCTTACCCCGCCGAACCCGCTGAATTTCCCGGATGTATGGAGAGGGCGCTGCTGTCGAACAAAATGGTGCCGCCCAGAGAGCGCTAAATGGAATGGTCTATAGTCGGTGACAGGTTAAGAGTTGAGGGAAAGCTCCTCCCGCCTCTTTCCACTTTAGGAGAGTGAACGCTGGAGAGGAGGTCACCTCCTCTCCAGCGTTCGCTCTGCTAAACTGGAAAGAGGTATGAGGAGCTTCTCTTGAACTCTGAACCTGTCACCGACTATAGTATTGGCTTGTGCATTATTGCTTCGTCTTATTTAACCAACTACTTTGGTCTCAACAGGTACTAAGAAGGGCCTTCACCTACAGAAATACCATATGAGAGAGTGAAGCAGTTTTGGAGCACATGGTGAATTCCAAAAGGTGGTAATGCAAGGCCTTCAAAGCTCTACTGTTTTTTTTGTTTTTTTTTCAGCCAGCAGTTTGTATAATAGGAATTCGAAGGTTCAGGTCTAGCTGAAAGTAAGAGGGGTTTGATAAATAACTCTGGCAAAGCTTGTCGCACCATCACATGATGTCAATAGCAGGTTGGTATTTATGAACCCTTTGAGTGGACAAATATAACAAGAACAACAACAAAGACACCCTCATGCACTTTAACCCAAGGGCACAAATATAGACCCAGAGTGGTGAACAGGAGTGCTGGTTCTGCAGACGCTGTTGAGTTTCCTCGGTTGCTTCTAGGTTTTAGTACCGCAAACTTACAAAATCTTGTGAAGGTCGGCAATCTTGACTTCCAGGTCCACTCGCTGTGAAACCAGACCGTCCAGCGTCTTGTTTGCTTGATCCTAAAACATGAATTATAATAGCTGAGCGCGGGTAAATTCAGACAATCTTAAAGCCCAAAGGCAAGTAGCCAGGGGGGGCCCATGGGGCCGCCCCCCCCCCCCCCCCAAAAAAATCCTCCATTTTGCTGGGACCTCCTCTCCCCCCTCCCCCTCATACAGCATTTTGTCATGGGCGGGTCCTCCCCCGAAACAAAATCCTGGCTACGTGCCTGGCTATCGTTATCATACTTAAAAAGGTGTTCCTCAGACAGAATATATACAGTCATGTATCGTTAATATGGACCCCGTTACTATGGATACCCCTATATATGGTCCTCGTTTTAGGGGACAAACTGCGAAAATACATGCATTTTTTGTCTCGTTATTATGGACAACTTGCATTATGGACGATTGTTTGGGGTAACAGAGGTGTCTATTTAAACTTTAAATAGCCATTAAATTTTACTCGAAGCAATTAACAGTGACGAGTTTCTCAGCCAATTTTGAGAACTAAACCTTGTACTGCTGTGTTCGTGTTATTTTTTGCCAGTTTTATGGATATATTGAGAATACAGAATCGGAAATGTAAAATAAATTACGTCAAGAACTCCAGAAACGCAAACACTTTTAACCCAAGAGAAAAAAAAAAAATCATTAACGTGCCAGCTAAACACCCTTGCACGGATTCATGCCCCAACAAATCCTTCGTTTACTTTATGGGACTTAGGCTACAGTTCTCAGACGTGTTTACGTCTCCGTTCATGAGCGAAGACGGATACCAGTTTAAGATTTGATCAGTTCAATATTAGTTCCTGAAACATTATCACAACAAATATAAGATCTAACCAGATATTGGCGTAACGAAAGGGTTTCCTTCCGCCGAATGTTTAGTCTGTGCGATTATATTTCACGATTGCCTCGCACCCGGGAACTCCCCGGAGAGAAACACAACCGAAAACAAAACGAATGTCAGGACAGCAGTAATAGAACATCAAAATAAAATGGACATTGAAGGGGATATAAAAACACTTACCTCTTCTTCGCAGAGGTGTTTATATAAACGTTCAGCCTCTTCAATTGACGATACATCAAAAATGCTAACACCGCTCACATCGACGCCGCAACTTAAAGTCGCCATGTTGGCAAACTGTTCAAATGTTGCCAGAAGACCAGCAAGAGTATCTCATCTCCCGACGAAAACAGCGAAATTAGGCTCTCGCGCTTTTTCCAGGCACTGTAGCTTTTCGAAGAAAGTACGGAAAGTACTTTTTTTTTTTTTTAGCAGACCCCAAAACTCTCAAGATGTGAATTTGTGACATTTTCAAACATCTTTAACCCTTCTGAGTGGCGGGTTTTATTTCCGTATGCCGAACTCAAATTCTGGTCTCAGCAACTTGTGAAGAATATTTATTTATAAAATACATACTATTTTGATATCAGCATTCCTCACACTTTTCGAAACACGGTGCTATGCAGCGACCTTACTCAGCGTTCGTTCCACCGCACCGTGGTTCGTTCATTCGGAACTGTAACTTTATGGTTTTCACAGTCGTTGAATACCAAGTTCGGTTAAATGTCACAGATTCGCCATTGTGTAACAACGAAGACGAAGGAGCATACTAACGTTGGAGCATATATACCAAAACAAAAGTTGAAAAAAAAAAAGAAAGAAAAAAATAGTCCTGCAATAAAGTTGATTAAAGATAAACATTGTTTCAATCGCTTGCTCATACATGCCGCTATACGTAAAAAAATAATATAATAATAATAACAAAAATGACAGGCTACTCGGCTACTCTGGTTGGAACTTGGACTTCTCCTCGCCGCCGCCGCCGCCGCCGGCGCGCAGGTTCGTCTGCTCCTTATCTGCTCCGGGGTGCCGCCACCGTCATCTGACCGTCTGACCGGCGCACTGGTTTATCATGTCTGCTTGCGCTTTTTCAGGAGCTTCCTTTGTACTCTAAAAGCTACTTGTTAATATTCGTTTTTTGTTGCACTTCAAACGAAGATGAATACGTAACTTTTAGAGACCATAGGAAGCTCCCGTAAGAGCGGAAGCACCACGTGACAAATAGCGGCCAGTCACGTGATAAATAGCGGCCACTTCTGCGAGGCGCCCGCGGGCGCCAACTACAAATTCGTTTGCGTCGTAGATATAGCTCTAACAATTTTTCTTTTTCGTTGTAAATTCGTTTTATGACTTCCTTTTCCCAACCGGGCCGTTTAAAAAGTTTTTTTTTTTTTTTCCTTTGCATATGTTATTTAAAAAGCACGTAAAAAAAACAAAAAAAAAAAACAGCCTAAGCAGCAAATAAGAAGAAATTATTCTTAGAAATACGATATACCCTAAACGACTTATTTTTCGCGGGCTCAATATTTCGCGTTTTAGATCAAAGCTGCAGTTTTGGAATAATTCGCGGGTTCTAGTTTTCGCGACGCGGTGTGTTTACATTTTACCGGAATTGTTCGCGGGACCTATTTTTCGAGAATTGTAGGCGATTCGCGAAATTAGCGAAAATTAGGTCCTCGCGAAAATTAAGTCATTTACAGCAACCAAAACTAACCCTCAGCTGGTCCGCCGTCTTCTTGTGACTTCAGATGTTGTAGAAACATCAGCACATGGGCAGCTTGAGACTCTGTTTCGCCCAGCGCCTGAAGCAGTTAGGAGGCCGCCACGATTGTCCGTGGGAAATAATGTACTCCGATTCATCGAGCTTGTCTTAGTCAAGTAATGACCAAAAAATGTTTTAAGATTTTCAGCACGAGATTTCAGACCATTCACCTTTCGCATTCGATCTGCCGGCATCGCCTCCGAGGGGACCTCTCTTGGGGAGCTGCATTCAAGACCCGCATACATGTTGACCCAGATGCCGCTTCGAAACAAATGTCATGGAAGGTTTTATTTGCTATACTTCGTTTCCAGACGCAGCTGACGCTACGAGCTGATAGGACCAATTAAACACCATCATTGTGTTCGTCATGTTTGTGTACGTGCACTCTATCATAACTGAACCAATCATAAACATATAAGGCCTAGTGACTTGCGCTTTTGACGCTGTTTGATTGGTCCCATTAGCTATAGCGTCGGCTGCGTCTGGAGTTGTGCTGAAACGAAGCACAACAAGGTGTGAACTGTTTTCTAGCACGAAGTGAACGCTAGGAGCCAGCGTTCGCGTCGGACTGCTCGGGCCCACTTCCGTCGCAGAGATTTCTCGATCGGAAACCGATAAGATGTTTTTCTGCTGCATTTCTTCGTGGTGTTACTGCACCCCACAGTCAATCACAAATTCCCTCCACCCTCCATCGCATGCAGCAAACAGCCTAAACCAGGCGTAGACCGCTTTCCCTACTCCGCTACGCTATCCGCAACGAAGACGCCGCTAGTGCGCATTCGCGCCGCTGGCCTTGACTGTAGAATTCCGGATATCGTAGCGGGTTGCGAAGAGCGTTGCGCGACGGAAGAAGCCGATCTACGAAAACTCTTTATCACTACAACACACAACGCCGTAGGGTAGGGAGCGTCGTCTGATCTCGGATACATTTGACGTCATGAGTGCGCCTGCTCGTTGTTGCGAGTAGAGCGGCAGCAATACGTGTAAACTTCAAAATTCATTTTCTCGGAAGAAAATTGATATTTGATTAACTATTACGTAGACATAGTTACGGCTGGATATTTAGCAACGTTGGTATTTAGTACATGGTGAAATGTTTATAAAAATCAAGAACCGTCAATACATGCCAAACATAAAATGAGACAACGATGTTGAAATTTGTTTTGTAAACGGCGCTAAAGAATTCGTGGATAAATCGATTTCTATGTTGGACCCTCGGATTCACCATCCGCCCCATTAGGGAAGTCTGCTATGTTTGGTGCGTCGGTGACGTCACTCGCCCAACGCGCGGCCTTCCCTTGCACCTCTTGCACGCACTCGCAGACTTGGCTCTCTCAGCGTCTCGGGCTCTAGGGCTTTAGCTTTCTCGTTTATCTTCCGCGTTGCGAGTGCGCGGTTTCGAGACAATGACGTCTACGGCATCGCTCGATTCGTCAGAGTCTTCGACACTGATCAAAGCAGCGATGAGAGTGAAGGCTGAACCGCATGTAAGCGATTTATCAAGCGACGAGACGTGCGACGGCGACAGCGACAAGAGTCAGCGACGGGCGACGGAGATATCGGCGATGAGATTAGGGGACTTGGAAGAGACCAGAGGATGAGATGTTTTGGTGGCGCCACCTGGCGGACGCCCTCACGTCATATACAATACAATTTTATTTTTTCAAATTGAATTTCGCTCAACACCCTCATAAGCCGATGAGGCTTGTGCGTGGGACGCGACAGGTCAAAACAGATTCCTTCAATTGTGTAACACATTCTGTTTGAATATATTACGCCTTAGACACTGTAACTTATACTACATACACATACACATACATAGAACATACATAGAAAGGTTTGATTAGTCACAGTCCATAAATACATGAAAATAGCACAATAACAGGTGGAACTAACCCAGTTTAGCAGTACAATTCTACAGCTTTCCCTCGGTCCATATCTACAAAAAAAAAAAAAAAAGAAAAACTCAGGTTGCAATATATGCGTAGTCTGGGTCGAAGGAGAGGTCATTTTTAATCTATTCCATATGAATCATTAATTATTTTTTTTTCTACTGCGCATTGATCCATTGTCGTGTTAGTTTTTTAATGGCACAGGGATTTTTACATCCAATCAGATCATCGGGTAATTCGTTAAAAATTTTCGGCACATAATACTTTCCTGTAGCCTCTCCATATTTCGTGCTTATTAATGGTACAGAGCGCGACACTGTTAGCGCGAACAAGCGATCGCCGGTTTTCCCAGTTTTTCTCTTTGAAGGTAAGGGATGTCATCCAAGTTATTATTGCTACGGAAAGAGCTCATTTAGTTCTATAATGTAAGCGATAAAATTTCGTGCTCGCTAATACTACTTAGAAGTGAAATGCGAAAATGCGCCGGTGTCGTGTTCGCGCTAACAGTGTCGCGATGTGTACATAATATTTCCTGTTAGGACGCAGCGTTCTTTCCTTAATAATTTTCTTTTTATGACAACTTTTGAAAACATTTCTTGTTATTGTATCATATTTCAACTGATCACTAAAGCATAGCACTCCCAATTCTTTTCACATATATTCTGTATAATTGCTTTCTCCACTTCGGCAACAAATCTTTCGAAATATCTTTTTTTGAAGAGTTTCTATTTTCGTTTGTAGATATTGAGCACAGTGTTCATAAACCGTTATTCCATATTGTATTACGGATTTTCCTAGTGAATTATAAATCATTCGAAGTACAGAATGCGGAACTATATCTTGGATGTGAAATATATGAGCCGTCAGTACCTTTAATTGTTTATACACTTGCTCAACATGAATATTCCATTTAAGATGGTTGTCTATGTGCATTCCAAGGTATTTGACATTATCGGCGTACTCTATTGCTGTGCACGAACAGTTAATATACACTTTTTTCGTGCATTTTAATGGGCAATTCAGCTAATAGTTTTTTTTTTTTTCTCGGGTCTCTAAAGCACATTATTTGAGTTTTTGAGGTGTTTACAATAATCTGATTTTTACGGTACCACTGAAGAATATTATGGATATCCTCCTGTATTCCCCTAACGGCAATCTCATAATTTCTGTGGGCAAATACAATTACTGTATCGTCTGCAAACTGAAATAATGTACTTGTTAGTTTGGCTTGAGCAATCTCATTCACGTATAGATTAAAAAGAAGAGGACCTTGTACTGTTCCCTGGGGTACACCTTGCTTAACCTTTATTGCTGTACTGTATTTCGTCCCTAGTCGCACAATCTGATATCTATGCAAAAGATAATTTTTAACCAAGTCATATGCCCTACCTCGAATCCCTATGCTGTACAACCTATCTAACAATATAGAATGATTAATTGTTTCAAAGGCCCGTGTAAAATCTACGAATAACGCTAGTACATATTTACCATCATCTAGATTTTCATGGACATAATCAAAAAAGTCCTCTAAAAGATGAGAAGTCCCTATTTTTTCTCTAAATCCATATTGTGTATGAATTAATATGTTATTCTTTGCTATAAATTTTTGCATTATTTTATTTAGGTATTTCTCCATTATATAATTAATTACCGAAAGTATACATACAGGTCGATAATTAAGGAATTTATTTTTCTCGCCTTTCTTATATACAGGCCTGACAACGGCTATCTTTAGCTTTTTGGGAATGACGCCCCCCGAGGAAATACTGTTATATAGTTGAAGGAGCATTGGTTTTAATATATGGACGTGCTTCTTAATATCTCTTGTCCTTATTTGGTCTAACCCCACTACTTTATTTGTTTTGATGTGATTCACGATTTCAACTAGGTCATTCTCCGACATGTCTGGAAGAAAAATTGAGTTGTTCATTCTGAGTTGTTTAGTTTGCCTTTCTGTTGAACCACAACAAAGACTCTCAATGGAGTGTACATATTCTATATTGAATCCGTTTGCAATCGCTTCCATATCAAAATTATAACCGAAATTAGTTTTTATTGTGTCCTCAATCGATTTCTCTTTTTTTCGGTCCAACAGTTGATTTACGAGTGACCAGCACTGTGCTGTATCTTTAGTTTCTAAAAATATCTCACAGTAATAATTCCTTTTCGCACTTCTTACGAGGGAAGTTACTTTGTCCCTAATTGCACGATGTTCATTTTTATACTTTACATTGTATTGAACCATGGTTAAAAGCGCTAAAAAGACGTACACAAGATAGAAGACAAACACGGGCGCTTACTTTATTTGTTCGGAAAGCGCTTTAAGAGCTGCCATGCCTTCGTTTTTTCTTTGATTAGATCATCAATCTCTTTAGTTATCCATTCATTCTGTAGTTTGCGTTTCTTTGTATTATTGTTTTAGTTGATTTTTCGTATTTATGATCAAATATATCTATAAGACTGTCATTATAGTTTTTTCTGGATCCTGTTCCTTAGCAATTTCATTCCAGTTCACTTCCTGTATGTACATATCAACTTTCCTATTACTAACAAAGAAATTCTCAACATATTCTTTTTTTCCATCCCTAAAGAAATTCGAAATGGTCACTGCTACAAAATAATGATCTGCTACTTTTTCAGTAATTACTTGTCCTTCAGATTTACCTTCTTTCGTTCGTATATGTATGTGGTCTATACACGATTGCGTTAATTTTCCTCCGGACACTTCTTCCCTTGTGCAATCCTGTATCATTGGTTCCAAGCCGGATAATACTAAGCTATTAAGGTAGTTATTTGTCATCGTATTCGAACTATGAATGTCTATGTTTATATCACCAGCAATAATTATATCATTCTCTTTATTCTCATTTAACCATTTATTTAGTTCGTCTATAAAATCACCTATATTTCCTTGGGACGCTCGATAGAGGCCTAATACAGGGAATGATTTTTTTTGTTCTTATCTAGTTCAACGTGAAGAGCCTCTGTTGAGGGAAATTTAATTTTTTTTTGTATTTGATGATTTTCAGTTTATTATTAATCATGACCATAACTCCACCTCCCCTTCGACCGTCTCTACTATGAAAAACCACATCGAAATTTTCAATCAAAAACAATGTTTCTTCTTCTGTTTTGATATTAATTTCTGAAAAAAAAAAACAATAACATCTAGCTTATCAAAATATGACTCCACCCGACTGTTTATTTCATTCCACCGCTTTTGAAGACTACGAACATTTACACGCAACAAAACAAAAGAACACTCATCAATAGTAGTGGCTACACTTTCCCACCACTTCCCAAGGGATGAATATGTCTGTCTTCCATCCATTTTCATTTTACTTTATTTTATCAAGATCACTCCGTGTTGCGATACGAATTGCCCGATCACCGTCCTTTTTTCTTACGTAAGTGCAACTGCCTCTGTGCCACGTGTATCGATATTCAAGTTCCTTAGCTTTTCCTCTGGCATCAAAGTAGAGCTTTTTGTTTGTTTCCGTCAAGTTTTCTTGTAAGTAAATGTTATCGTCTGAGTCATCCGGTCGGAGCTTTTTCTTATTATTTAAAATCCGTTGTTTATCGACAACGGATTTTTTTTTTTTTTATTTTAAAACGCGGCTGCGACGTTCCTTTGGGAGCGACCGCCCCGATGCAAAAGGGTTTTGGTGCTACTGAATACTGTGACGGAGCTAGTAGGATGCGAGCAGACGACGCGCTATGCCAAAGAACGGAGTGGCTATTTAGTTCGCATCTATACCGATTGAAATCGGTTTCTTTATTAAAGAAACGCCGCATGACGTTTTTGCGAATGATCCTTGTAATAAATAACAACGCCTCGAAGTTGCTTTCCATATAAAAAAAATAGATATTTTAAAATGTTCAAAAAGAAGACTGCAGTGGAGATTCACATTACCTGCAGCTTGCGCAGCGTGCGTCAAGGCAATTCACAGCCTCTCTGATTCTTGTTTTTTTCGGATCTGTGGAAGCACCTGTAGAAAAAAAGGTTTTGCATTCACTACAGTAAATGACGTGCTGTCACCTTAGCTGTGCACGCGCGCATAGCTGTGTTGCAAAGCGCCGCACAGTTGTTTTACGCTTCTATCCATGTGTGACTCGACAGTTACTGACGAGCAAATGCTCGTCAGAAACTGACGCGTAGCTCCTCCCGCATCGAATACGTCGCAAAGAAGTTTGTCACATCGCGACTTCTGCTCTAAAGAAAAGCAGAAATTTTCGTAACTTCTTAAATTGTTGGACATTTCCTGGCAAATTCAGGCGATTAATTAATTTGTTCTATCCAATTTTTAGTAAGAATTATTTACAAGTTCAAAATCGCTCGCTGAGAAACGCATTACGCATTATGCGTATGTGGGTCCGCAAAATTAAACATGCAAATGGTAGTAATTCATAGCAGGTGTATACCTCATTCTTTGGGACGCTGAAGTGTCACCGACTTACTAGATTTAAGACTTCCATCGCGAGGGGGTTCGACACGTTTCGCGTTGACCGGCCGGGTGAATAAGCAGGAATTTAATTGAAACGACTCCGGAAGCCAGCCACCACTTCTTCTTGCCAGTTATTTTGAGGAAATGTTGGTTTACTGGTTTACAAAATTAAAAAAAGGAATCAACTTGAAACTATATAATAAAAGACCAGCGTTCACAAAACACATTAGTACCAACAGGATACACGGAGTCGCTTTCACTGAAGTGTTTACCACACGCGAGAGGTTCTCGAATTTAGCTTTCCTATTTTCAATTTGATTAGACATTCCTTTCTCAGTTCTATTTTGTCCGAATCATAATACAAAATACACCCTATTCGCCGTGGTATATGTTGTAGTGGAGTAAAGCGCTGGGTATTCTATTTTCATCAACCAGCTTTTTGTACTGGGGTAGAGAACAGCACACTACCATCCCAGCGCTTCGAACACCTCAGCGCAAAACGTGTTTGTTACCACGACTACGCGTGCCACGGTTTCAAGCTTTGGTAAAATGTCCTACTGCAAATATCACTTCACCAAATCAACACAACGCGTGAAATATAGCTTTGTTGCGCGTTACCCAAACAGCGCATGAAGCGAACTGACGAGCCGAGGGATTCAAGATCTGCGCGGTCTGTCCCAATCTGTCCTACCCGTGACGTCACAAACGATGATGATGATAGCTGAAGCCAACGTTAGCTGAAGCTTTGAACAAACTGTGGCGCCCTCATTTTGGGTGTACAAGGTCACCTGATACAGCCTCGCACTACTTATGGCACGTTGGTTGAGCTTTTTTCTTTCTGTGTGGTGCTGAAGAACGGAAGAACACCTATGGACGCCTGAAATCGGCTAGATTCAACGCCGCAAGACAATCGAAAGTGCCAAATTCATGCCGCCACCGCTAGTGTGCGCGTCTCTTATATCTGGGTGAACATCTGTGTCGGGACGCCTTCAGTTTTCTTACTTTTTTTTTTTTCATTTCTACTTGGAAACGCGTGAAACGGCGTTTTTTGGCTCACGCTCTTAGCGCCTTAGATTTGGCCTGAGCTTCGACGGCGTTCAAATTTTCGTTGTTTCTTTGTATTTTCCTCGTGACCTCGCGTTTCGCACCAGAGCAGGCACGCTTCTGCGTGCGTGACAGTTTGAGACGCTCAAGTTTGTATTACCCAAACAAGTCCTAACAAGTCCCTTTTCGCAGCGCCCCCTGGGCAACGCAGGAGGCCCATGCGAACGCAAAAAGGAGACAAGAGACACACAAAAACAGGTCGCTCGTCGCGTCGCTCGGTTTTTGAATTTCTAGAAAACGTTGTTCATCGCCTTGGTTGCTTGCTCCCGTCGCTTTCATGCGGTTTGTCTCGTCGCGCGACTGATCGAGCGACAGCGAAGCGGGTCGCCGTCGCTTGTCTCGTCGCTCGCCAAAGCGCTTACATGCGGTTTATACTTGATTGTTATTAAAGAAGGGGTAGGGAAACGAAATTCCAGCGCTCATTCTTTAGCTTTAATGTGTCGCATGTTGCAGCATAACCTCAAAAACACCAGTCTTGCGTTGAAAGGCACGGGCAAACTAATTTTAAAGCTAATTAAACGATCTTTCAATTGACCCCGTAAGTGATGACGTCACAACAAGGCGTCTGGGTCCAAACAACGTTGGTCCAAACAAACCGTTGCTAGGGACGTTGCTATGGACTAATGCATGGAGACTCCACATGAGGCTAGATTTTTGCTTACAAGTAAGTAAATAATTTTTTGTAAGCAACCTAACTTCTTGATATCGAATTATGAAGATGTTCTTGTCGTCTCAGTGTCGTATCGCAACGATGAAAGCCATTTCTGAAGACTTACACTCCGCTTTGCTTTGGTAGCAGACGACACGATAGATTTGCTGGCCTCTGTTGCAGCGGGCGTCTTCAATGAATTGCGACGGTAAACGAGCGACAAAAACAAGTGCATCACCATGGCCGTAGAGGCCTCCGCAATGTGCGTTTTTTTTTTTTTTTTTTTTTTTTTCTGTGAAGAACCCAGCTTAGTTACGAGGGGTGAAAATGCAGTAAAATCAAACCACGTCATGCAGATCAGTTACGACGACGACCTGAAGTGCATTACCGGCGTAGTGCAGGCCAGCATGAGAAACAAATCGTACGCCGTCGAGGTAAGTCGTTTGTTATTATTATTATTGTGGTTGTCAGGTTATTAAAGAATTGCATGTCTATCGCAATTTCGCAGTATTTTGCTTTTTTTCCCACTTGGTATACATAAAATTCCGTGGATGTGCTCTTTTGGGGAAGATCTCCATCGAATCCGCGATGCGAGTGCAATCTGTAATGAACTCACCTTATGTTTTTTATCCAGTTCTTTCGCGCTTTGGGGTCTTGCGGAAATCTGAAGAAACTGCAAGGGTCTTTCACCACGCGATGGTTACAACCAGGTATACGAAGCACCCTCCCATAGCGCGAGTCCGCAAACAAAATTTGGGATCTCTACCGATCGCCTGAAGTGCTTTTCTCACGGGTGCAATGCGATTTTTTAGCAGACGATCATCTCGATCGACGCCCGGACTTTCGATAAACCATATTTTGCATCGCACCCCACTATAAATTCTTATACGTGTCTGAAACCTATTATATTTCAAACAAATGCGATGTCAGAATATCGTCTTTATTCACACGATTCAAGCGACGGCCCCGGCTTGGCCGGCCGGCGTGCGGCAGACGGCATACTTCTTGCATTCGTCGTCTGCTGCAGGCATCTTGAGGACCGGAAGTTGCAGTCGTAAATATTTCAGAAACGAGCGATTACCGGCACACTTCTGTCGAAACATACATGACATTCAAGCTTTCTATATCTGTGATTTTTAGAAGTTTAAATCCTACTCCTGATTTCTGAACGGTCGGGTTTTCGTAGCGAAACCGAGCCACATGTATTCGTCCATAACAACGACCCTAGCAACGGTTTGTTTGGACCCATGACGTCACACTTACGGAGTCAATGTGCACCTGGTGGATGCATGCGGAGCCTATTTGGGAGGTAATCTAGCAACGTTGGGGAACTTGCTACGTAGTCATGACGTAGCAGATTCCATCGGAGCAGCGCCGCTCTTTGGAATTTCAACCTCACAAATCGCGCATTGAACTAAACAGTCCAAGAAGACGGAAAGGAGAGACTCCCC
This sequence comes from Ixodes persulcatus, assembly GCA_013358835.2. Classification (NCBI taxonomy): domain Eukaryota; kingdom Metazoa; phylum Arthropoda; class Arachnida; order Ixodida; family Ixodidae; genus Ixodes; species Ixodes persulcatus. Next base: position 3,214,461 of record JABSTQ010011052.1, read on the forward strand.
TCTTTCTCGGACCCTCGTTTGTGCACCCGGATAAGCCAGATTAGCCAGTCGCTCAAAACTCGGACAAAAGTTGCTTTCCCCAACCCGTTCAGCCCTAAGCTGACAGTGTTGTGGAAGCTACGTGCTCTTTAGGCCAGCCACACGCTCGTCACCCCACGTGTACTTCGAACGGCTCGGTTGTAACGCGTTGACGCTATTGACACCACCACAAAGCTGACAACGCCACCAACTTCAAAGCTCATAATCACGCCAGCCTTGCTACTTCACGAACGCGGGAAATCTTTTCTTTCTGTTTTTGTTTGCGTCGGATATCCCATGACGCATCACGCTCTCCGTTCTCTTCTCTTCAAGCGCTTGCTCGAGTGCACCGTTTGGAACGAAAAATATAGCCAGTCGTTCAAAATACAAACGGGCGATTATCATTTACGGTTATTATCCGTCATGCTTGACTCATTTCCGAACGAAATTTGAATATTTCAATTATTTTAATTTGATTTGATTTTGATTTTGGTTATTTTGACTTCGACCAGCTCCAGCGACGACGACGAGATCATCACGGACGAACTCGCCTTCGTCCGCGACGATTCCGCACGTGCATGCCAGGTGAAAAGCTAAAGGGCAAGGGGCGAGAGCGAGAGCAGTGTTGGAGTAGTCGAGTAGCATGACCGGCGGATTCAGAAGTTGGGCGGGGGGGTTGGTATTTGCAGCTTCTTGGAGGTCACAGACGTTGGGTTCATACACGGCGCGCGTTGCACTCTGGGAACTAGTTGGCCAGGGAGGAGATTGGCATGGTTTCGGTTTCGATCGACACGTCGACAAGAGATTATACACAGAGCGTGGACTATTAGCGGCCGTTATCTCATGTTTTTTTGGTCCCGAGAGCGTCATTTGTGGTCTCTAAACTAACCTAAATGGCCAGACCTCGAAACTTTAGCACAAGCCCGAGGCGCATATCTTGTCTTAACACATGCTTGTTATATTTTTGTGCTTGAGCCTTTCTGTTAGCGTTTCGAGGTATATGGACGAGCCAGTGCTGGGAATCTCGACGCTGCGAAGCTCGGGGATCTTGCTTGTGTACGAATCAACAAGTTGTAGCAACCATACATCGAGCTCGCGCCTTTACATTAGTGTTGTTGATCAGGAAGTTTGTTTGTTTCGTGCGTCCATAGACGAAATATAACCTTTTGCAATTACTGTTTTAATACGCCTGAGTGCGCGAGGTAAAACTCGGAGGCGCCATTGAAAAGCTCAATTTTAACACACTTCTTATCTCTTATCTGTAGTGACCCGCAGCACTGCACGAAGTGAAGTCCCCACCCGCTTGCATTCCACTAATATTCAACATTGCGTATGCGCATAAAGTTATCCTGCAATCGTATAGGCACATTCGCACATACAAACCGTTTTGAGAAAGCAAAAGTCGAGCACTTGTGTGAAGAATGTCGCACCGTTTGCCGAAAGTGCGCCGGACGGGCGTGAACCCCTATGCGGTGCGCCAAACGAACGAAATTATTCAAAGCGCATTTGACGGTTGCTAATGGTCATATTATTTGCTATGTGTTTGCTTTCTTCCTGACTGAGTATGCCGAGATAATTTCCAGAAAAGCTCGTCCAAAAAGGCCTAGCGAGGAGTAGGGGACGTTAGGGCCTCCGTCGTAGCTAGCCGATCTCAGCGTTTGCGAAAACTTAATCTTCTGTCAGCATAAAATTTGAGTGGGAGATATAGGATGACACGAGGAAGACATCATAGTAACTTTTGTGCAGTAGTGAGGTCGAATTCATTGCGTTTCCTCAGAAGTTGATGCGTTAAAGCTGGGCTCAACTTTGATACCCCTGGGAGGATGCGGCTTGCTTTTCGCCCAATGAAGTAGCAAGAAGCGGACGTTTGGCAAACAAAATACGTGTAAGGCTCAAGGTGACCAAATTTCAGTTGTAGTTCACTGGTACTAGACGGGATTATTGAAATTGAGCTCAAAGATGCGCTTGTGGGGTGAGGTGACCGCATTCACACGACCAGCACAAAGGTGCCTTTAACATAGGTCCCTTTCCAATCTGCGAATCAACCCCCGCTCTTGAGTCGCGAGCACATGCCACGCGCGGAGGATCACGAACTGATTCGCCGCCGACCATAAAGGTTCCTTAGCTAAAGGTACCTTTATGATCGCGTGAATGGGGTCACGTCTAACTACGTTTGCATACGCACGCACAATATCCGGTGTTTCGGGAACCAAGGAGAGTGCCCCGGTCTTCGTTTTGTATCGCTCGAAAATGAGTGTATTGTACATTCGTAAAAAGTCAGATAATCGAAAACGCAAGCAGCGCGTTCGGTCGCGGCGTGATAGCATGAGATGAAGCTGCCCAGTAGAAACCGAAACTGAGTGGCCAACTAGTTCCCAGAGTGCACTGCGTGGTATTTCCACGCGATGGGGCACGTCGGTTTTGGAAGAAGTCCATTGAATGTGCGTCTTAGGTGACCCACGACTTTTAATATATTTGGTACAGATAGCTTGAATGCCACGTGACCATAGAAAAGAGAGTGAGCGCGCCTACGAATTTAGAGTCGCAGATTGTGTTTCTGGGCAAATAAAGACGTCGGCAAAAAAAAAAAAAAAATTTTTTTTGTGTATTTTTAAAGGGGTACGGAAACAAAAATTGAAATATTCAAATTTCGTTCGGAAATGAGTCAAGCATGACGAATAATAACCGTAAATGATAATCGCACGTTTGTATTTTGAACGATTGGCTATATTTTTCGTTCCAAACGGTGCACTCGAGCAAGCGCCCGAAGAGAAGAGAACGGAGAGCGCGATGCGTCATGGGATATCCGGCGCAAACAAAAACAGAAAGAAAAGTTTCCGCGCATTCGTAACGTAGAAAGGCTGGCGTGGTTATGAGCTTTGCCCTTGGTGGCGTTGTCAGCGTTGTGGTGTACAACCGAGCCGTTCGAAGTACCCGTGGGGTAACGAGCGTGTGGCTGGCCCAAGGAGCACGTAGCTTGGCTGAACGGGGAGGGGAAAGCAACTTTTTTTCGAGTTTTGAGCGACGGGCTAATCTTCTAGGGGGAGAATAGCTGTGTCCGGTTGCACGAACGAGGGTCCGAGAAAGAGGGGAGTCCTTCCTTTCCGACTTCATGGACCGTTTGGGGCCGATGTTATGAGCCAAAGGGCCAATCAAACAGCGAAGAGGCACAACGTCATGGCGTGCTCTCTGCAGTTGATAGGACCAGCGGGTATTCGCCGTCTCTCTGTGCGTGCTCCTACGCCGGCTAGTCCTATCAAGCGCAGAGAGCACGCCATGACGTTGCGCTTTTTGCGCTGTTTGATTGGCCCTTCGGCAGATAACATTGGCCGCGCTCGGATCGAAGGTAAGAAGGAAAATGTTGAAATTCCAAAGAGCGGCGCTGCTCCGAAGGAATGTGCTACGTCACGACAACGTAGCGAGTTCCCCAACGTTGCTAGATTACCTCCCAAATAGGCTCCGCATGCATCCACCAGGTGCACATTGAACGATGGTTTCTTTAGCTTTAAAATTAGTTTTCTTGTGCCTTTCAACGGAAAACTGGTGTTTTTGAGGTTAGGGTGCAACATGCAACACATTCAAGCTAGAAAATGAGCGCTGGAATTTTGAGCGAAGTATGGGTAATCTTTGCGCTAGTTTGAAATAGGATGGCTTTTTCTTTTGCTAAACAGAGTCATAGCTTCAGCTATAAGACTTCATATTTCTCTAGCTACTGCATTAGGAGTTCGGATTCTGTGTTCGGTGCGGTCGGTCTCGTTTTTCTTTTCATCGGGGGATTTTCGTGCGACAGTTAGGCCTAGCAGGCCACGCAGGGCCGGAAGAATCACGCGCCGGGGGGCGTGAGGTACGGTCACGCCGGAAATGACAGTACCCCAGCCCCTCCTGTCATGCCGGGGAGGACGCGTCGGAAGAGGGACCGCGACATGAGCGAGACACCATCGAACGCATTGGTGGCGCCGTACTTCTCAGACTCCGAATCGTACATGGGGGACCATACCGGTCGACCTTCCAGCAAGTGACGCTGATGACGATGGGTACAGCACAGACTTGTGCCTATCTCAAATACTCTACTCAATATACTGTATTTTAAATACTTTTTGAAGTATCTTGGTATCTTGCAAATACTTTTGATCGAGAGTATTTTATACTCTATTTTAATTAAATTTCTGAGTATCTTGTACTCATTATCTCAAATACATTTTTCACATTCCGCCATTTTCCGAGTTTCTCGGTATGAAGTGGCGTGGGCGTGGCACGAGCAGACGCGAGCATCCTTTCGAGCAACCAAATCCTGTTGCTAGCTCCGATTAGCTACTGTGACTTTGATAAAGCTCGTGAAAACATCGTTTTTTTTTTTTTTGCCGATTGTTACTCATATTTCAGCCCAAAGTTCGTACAATGAAGGTTTTCCCCTCGCCTTCCCAAAGGCGCCTTTTGTTTCCTAGAGTTTCCCCAAAAAAGCCTCAAACAAGAGGGGTGGCTTTACGGAAGTAAGGATTGCCACACTGAGGCGCAACGTAGACCGGGAAACGACCTACGATAACAATGCAGACTTGAGTGTCAAGAAAATAAGAAATAGAAGAAAATAAGAAGTGGACACACACACAAAAAAAGACATTTTTGTTTTTCTTTTTGTATATTTGACCCCGCTACGGCCAAACGTCGAGGTTTTCTTTTGATTCTTTTCGTTTTGCAGTCAGTCCGTCACTTATTGCTCTCGCGAACACTGTCTGTAAGCGAACATTGACAAGCAGAGAACAGGACAGAAACGAACTACGAGGTGGATGACCTCTCAAAATGCCAACAAAGTGTCCCCGAACATTGAGTGCCTTTCTGAACGCAACCTACTTGAAGAAGGTGCGACCACTGCTGTGGCTATTATGTGGGTTCTCTTTGCTATCCATGCCCTCATATCCGTAACCCAAGTTCGTTTATAGTTAACTCCCCATATAGGGAATATGGATTGCATTTAAACGATGCGTCTAAGGTGCACCGCAGGATGTGATATTCAGCGATGTCACTATTGGCGAGGCGCTCTGACCCGTTTGTTGCCCCTACACCTCGGTGTTTACCCAACGAAAGACCTTTGCATATTTCCACAGGCATTGTAGGCATGTTCATGTCATCTTTTTATTAAAGTGTAATGTAAAAATGCTAACAATTAGCAAAGTGACGTTAAGTGCCGGATTTCTCCCGAGAGCAGTCGTCAGAGGATGCGAGCTTGACCCACTTGGGTTTTGTGCTGACCTGGGCACCGTGCATGCTGCATTGTTCATGCAGGCCGGAGTGGTAACAAAAGAGCCCGTCCTCCCCCTCACCGGAGAACACGAACTCCAGCCGAACGCTGACTCCGCGTCCGGTTATGTCAGCCGAGCGCTGCGTCATTGTTATTCGTTGTCCCCATTCGTGTAGTTCTAAAGTTAACCGCTTGGGGCGCCCCGGTCTGATCTCTTCCCGAATAGCTAAAGCTGTTGTCCTAGAAATGTTTTGTAACATGTTTCAGTGATATTGCCACGCGCGTTGACGAGCGAGCGCGTGGCCGAATGGTTACCGCGCCCATGGCTCTCGCGCGGAGGCTCCGGGTTCGATACCAGGGAGCGGACTCCTCTTTTATTTATTCTTTCAAATTGACATTCTCGTAAGTTCGAGAACCTTGTCGTCTGATCGAGTTACGAATGTTCTACGCGCCGAACGTTCTAGGCCGAATGTTCCAGAAACCCACGCGGGTACAAAAGGTGCTCCGAGTGGTGGTCCGGAGTCGCCCCAGCGCTCGGTTTTGCTGTTTCGCCTACATCGACGCCTGCGACGCTAGCCTTTCTCTATTTTGTTTTGGGCAAAAGTTCGCCCCATTAAACATTTAGTTTCTTCAGTTAATCGCCGCCTCCTCTTTTGCCATTCGTGACAATATCCTCCTCCTTATAGTTGGATAGCATAAAATACCCCTGCGATACTTTTTTTTTCGTTTTGTGTTGTTGCGTGCTAATAACCCATTCTGGTAAACCAGATTTGCGCAGCTGTATAATTGTGGTTGTCACTGACGTCGATAAAAATTACGCAATGCGAAAGTATCTTCAAAAGTAATTGAATTACATTTCTAAGTATTTGTACCGTACTCTAGATACTTTACAGTGAAAGTAACTTGAGTAGTATCTTAAATACTTTATGAAGCAGGTATTTAGTAACTTAACTTAAATATTTTCATCGAGTATTTTGTCCAACACTGGTACAGCATGATACGACGGAGGAAAAGCTGTCGTGTGTCAGGAAACAGCAATGACACTGTTGTCTCGAGATCTAAACTTAGCTGCTGCGAGAACTCGGGCACAGTGAAGGTTCCGAAGGACAGGGACGCCAGAGGACAAGTCATGTCTTAACAAGATATCGGTCAAGCTAAGAAGGCATGCAAGAGGCCTCATCAGAAATCGATGGGCCTTACTTTGAAAGAACTCCGACGTCCACGTGCCCATGACGAAACTCTGGAAAAATTTTGGGACTATGGCTGGGAAAGGCAAATCAAAACGCACCCTTCAGGTCCTAGCGTTGGCAGCCAGCAAGACTCTGCAAGAAGCGACAGAAGACCCGTATGCACTATTTATACCCACGGAAGCCGCGGAACCGCCTGAAAGGCCAAACACGACACCTGGAACCCTCGATGCCTCATTCACACTCCAGGAATTACAGTAGAGTGTATCGGGTCCGGATGGAATACCATACCAGGCCTTAACGAACACTACGCAAATCTTATTGAATCCGTTGATTCAACCAAATTTGAAAAAAAAAAAAAAAATTGTACTTGAAGACTGAAAATTGGCAGATATAGTACCGTTGCTGAAGGCAGGGAAACCACCTGGAAAGCCTCCTACCGGCCGGATTCACTGACATCATGCATATCACTCTAAAAAAAAAGCCTGTGCACCTAATTTTCCGCACAACACTCGGAGAGCCAATCACCGCAACTTACAGAGGCAGCTAAGCGATTGACGATGCCAAAACATGTGTTTAGACAAAAAAAAAAAAAGAAAAAACGCAGTCCGAGTTGTGACATTAAGCAATGCAAAACGTCACGCTTTCATTGTCTAATTTCACAACTCGGACTGCGTTTTTTCGTCTAAACATATGTTTCGGCATCGTCATTCGCTGAGCTGCCTCCGTAAGTTGCGGTGATTGGCTCTCCGAGTGTTTTGCGGGAAAGTAGACGCACGGGCTTTTTTTGAGTGATAGGAAAGCTGTTCGAGCGCCTCGTACAGGCGCGGCTCTGCTGGTACTTGGAGGAGAATAGGTGCTGTGTGATATGGAGAGTGTGATATGGAGCTCAAATAAACGCCGTATGGATTACCTTCGTAACACGGTCAGTATCGACTGGTACTCGTAAAAGATCGGTCCCGAAGCACTTCGGTCAAACGTGCCCGTCCGCTCCGAGCGTGCAGAGGTATTTACGTGGCTCTTGCTGACACTCTCGTAGTTGAAACGTATCTTTTTTAACGTCGGCTCGCTCCTGCATCTCCGAAGCCGCGAAAAACGCCGCGGTGATTTGTTTCCATCTACGTCGCTTTGCAAACGACTGGCACGGGCCGTTTTTTACCAACTATGACCACTATGACAGTTGTGTTGACTTCGGAGGAACGAGCTGGGAGCATAATCCGGAGGAGTACGCGAAGTGAAAAGGTGAAGATGTCAAGGTAACAAAATATCTGCAAATTGCTCTATTTTGACTAAAACCGGACATGACGTCACAGACGTCAAACTACGACTCTGCTACTTCGCTCTGCCCCGTATCAACCTCCGAAAAAGGCGTCCCGCGGAACCCACGCGGAACTGTGTCGACGTTTTCGGCGTCATGGAAAACGCAGGAACTGCGTCCAAGACAGGAATGTTTTGCTGCTGGCTGCTGGGGTGCCTTCCGTGCTGAGTTCGGTTCCGTTTTCCGATGCCGAGTGCCAACCGGCAATCAACGGGGTTCTGTATTTCTGCGTCGTGTCAGCAACATCGTGATGGCAGTGTTCTGCGTTGTGAACAGAAGACTGGAATTACCGCCGATGTGACCGTGTGTTCGCGTATCAATGGTATAACAACAAGATGAGATGACATAAACTGTCGGGCATTGATGCCGCTAGTCGTCTGTTTCCGACCCAGAGGACGAAGGTCGACCACTCTCTTTTCCTAGCTCTACTCTGCGCAACGCGATTCACCCTTCGGACTCAATCTGAAGTTGCGCTCTCCGCAACTCAAATTCTAGTTTGAGCCTCCAAATTGCGACCGCGTCCGCTTCTTTTTCTGTCGCACCTTGTGGCGCCACCTGCCCCTGACCAGAGGCCCCTGTCCCCCCTGCGAGTTCTTTCCATTCAACCCGTTCTCCATGTCGGCTAGCATATGACGCGTCACAACCACAAGTCCCGCCAACTACCAGCCATGCCAATTTCGACCCAACGCAAGAAATCCCACTCACCCGGCGCAAATGTTGCAGCAGGTTGACGTCCAGAGCCCAAATATTGCGTCCTCATTTGTCATCCTCGGCGTCGGCGTCGGAATTCCTGATCCTTGAGGTCCCTGGTTTCAGCCGCCAGTCTTTCAGCGTCGCTGTGCGATGACCCAGGTGGTTTTCTCTCCGTCGATGTGCCGCATGCGCCGCTTTCCACCGGCCAGGCCGCTTCGGCAGTGTCGTTCCCTGACGCTCAGCGCTGCTTGTCGACGGATTCCGCAGGTTACTCCGTTCAAGCACCTGGTCAGCCAGGAAGCTTCAGCTGAACCACCTGTCGCTTTCTTAATCCTGCGATCCTCACCGAGGCTCGCTCATCGCTGTCGAGCTGCGCCAGTAGAGGTTCGTCTCTTGGGTGAATAGATGATGACTGCCCAGCGGTGTCTTGCGGGCCAATCGTTTGATGAGCCTTGTTCGGTTTGTGACCAGAAGAGTGCGACGGATGCGGGAGGACTTCGTCTAAACCGTTTATTTAGACGTTACGAGCTATTGTACACAGTATATACAAAGCAAAGGAAATTCGTCGTCCTCCAAATTAGTTGAAGTCCAAGCCAAGAAGAGTTCCTCTCTCTCCCCAGTCAAGGGCTTTTGAGGGCGCTGACCCCTCACTCTCAGGCGAGGATCAACCAATCATTTCAAACTTTTGCTGGAGCCACGTGACGTCCACCGCCCAATAGTTGGCAAGGGCGTCGACACACATTCGTTAACTTGCCATCGGTCTACAGCCGACAGCTCTGTAACTTCGTCCATGCATCCCGTTGCAGACATAGCGGCGTCTCCCAGGAACCGCCAGGTTGAAACCAAAGAAGCCCCGTAGAATACGGAAGCTTCCAGATTCAAAAGAAAAATAACATCCCTTCCCGAGGGGTCATCCCGATGGGGGAGACGCAGGAAGACGCCTACCAAGGGGGACGCGTCGGCGGAAAGGCGCACGCGGTCCCTCGTTAGATAAACAAAAAAAAAGCACACAAAACGTCTCGGGGGGGGGGGGGGGGGGGGGGGAGAGAAGGATACACGCCGCCAGACAAGACGACCGTCGGCCGGCCGATCGAGAAACCGGCCATCTTCCCCAGAACCCTTACAACCTCTCTGAGCGAAGTATCCTGCAGATTCCTTTTCCGTGACCGGCTGAAGGTGGCACACCCCCAAGGAGACGCACCACTCCAGGTGGGTTGAAGCCGTGGTGAATTGCGAAAGAGTAAGGTCTTGCTGTCATGTCGAGGCGGCAATCAGGTTGACATGGACGAGAAGATCCGAAGGGATAATTTTGTCGACTAATGTAGAAAGGCCGCCGTAGAAGAAATGAATTGAATAAGGATGGCTAGTTGGGCTATTTGGATTTTGCATCATGATGTAATGCGCCAAAACAACGCGGACGAAAACGAAGGGAGAACTGGACAGGACGTGACGTAACTTTCAACTGAATGGCTTATTTCGATGACATACTTTTAAAAATATAAAAACTGGCACACTTGGCACGACACAAAGATATGGTCTAAAAACACCCCCTGCCCCTCAAATACCAGCGTCATTGGTTCTTCAGATAGTAGAATTCTTTATCGTACAATAGTAGAATTCTTTATCGGACTTTATCGGATCTTCTCGTCCATGTCAACTTGATAGCCGCCTCGACGTGTCAGGCAAGACTTTACTCGTTCGCAATTCGCCACGGCTTCAACCCGCCTGAAGTGCTGCGTCTCCTTGGGGGTGTGCCACCTTCAGCCAGTCACGGAAAAAGGATATGCAGGATACTTCGTTCAGAGAGGTGGAAGCAAATAAGCAGACTTCGGGATGCTTTGTGGTTGCTCTGCCACGGGTCCACGTCCAACGAGAGAGAGAGGCCTGCAGAAAGTATGGTGAGCACCTGCGACTTGCTTCCAAGGTCACGGAATTCTTATGGGATAGGCTCCGAGCGGTCGCTGCCGAAAAAGATTTGTTTCGCCGGTTTGTGTCACCTTTTTGTGAAATGCTTCTGCACCGCCGGATGTCACCCGTGTCTTGGGAAATGGCCCCAAGTACAACCTGGCGCCTAGGATGAAGACCGTGGACAAGTTTGGATTGATGCGAACTTTGGCGGATAAGGCGGCGCATCAAGAAGACAGGAACAGGCGCACATCTAAAGGTATAGATGTTATTGTGCACACGTCATGGATATGGTCAAACAGGCTTCAATTTGAGGCATGTTGTTTCACACTTCAGGAAAAATGACCTCCGTCTACTAGTAGCTCACAAGGAGGGCGGCTTTGTGGTAGCGGTAGGAAAACTGTTCGAAGACAAGTCACATGAGACCATAGGAAAACACTCCAAACCTGCTAAAGATGTTTCACTGCACAGGGTAATGCCAGAAGTTGGATTTATTCAGCTTAGGAGAGAAAGTACTCTCGTCAAAGAATGTCAACCTGGAAGGTTTTTTCACAACTAAAACTCACAAGAGTGGGTGCCCGTTCAGGGTCATGGTTACAGGAAGGGATTCGTGGCACGTGGAAGTGGTGGGTTTTCTCCGCAAACACTTGCCTGCTTTGGAGCGGGGGGACCTTTCCTGGTCAGGAATTCTGAAGTTTAGAGTTCCTACAAAAGAAATCCTTAAAAAAAAAAAAAAAAAAAATTAACAGTTTGGTTGGAACACGCGTGTCGAGAAATACATTTTACGGGAAAAAACAATTTTTAGAGCAATATTGACGGCGAGAGATTTATTTGAAATTCTGCGCGCGAAGTCCATGACGTCACGGGTCATTCCAGAATGACCATCTCGGTTGTGAAGGCGAAGCCTATCCACCTCTCCTTCCCGCGCCCGAAATGCCGAGGGAGAAAACAAGTGGAAAGGAGATGACTGCCGACTAAATCGCGTCTCGCGCCGTCATTATTGCTCTAAGTTTTTTTTTCATGTAAAATTAATTTCTCGACTCGCGTGTCCCAACCAGACTGTTTAAAAAAATAATTTTTTTCTTTTCAGGCGCCCTTTAGGGGACTACAGGGTTCTCAACTGACTTTTCTATTCGGTTCCTCATGAACATCTTGAGTCTGTCAGACTTTGTATTGAGCAAAATGGAGAGGTACCATTTCGCAATGCGTGAGGTCTCTCAGTCGAAGGTTTTTAACTCCACTTTCGTTTCCTTCGAGGGAGAGCTGTTTGTGCAGGAGCGTGGTATCTGTATCGGTTCCGCCGTAGCACCGGGTACTGTGTGACATTTTTCTTGAAAATTGTGACAAGCGTATCTATGAGAAAATGTAATAGAAGGAACATGTAAAACTTTTTCGTTACGTAGACATTTATTTGGTGTGTGTGTCCCGCCCTGCAATTGCGGATGATCAAGGGACCGCGGGGTTTTTAAAACTGTTCCCAAGCAGTGCTTTCGGCTTAAAATTCACACACAAGACATCGGTTTGTGGTCGGCTGCAGGTTTTGGATCTTGGGTTGTATTTCGGTGCGGAGCATGCCTGCTGGGCGTATGAGCCCCGTTCCAAGAAAGGAATGTTGCCGTTCACCTCGGCGCACTCCAAGTTGGCGAAGAAGGGCATTGCTTCATCTTGCCTAAGGGCCGCGCTAAGGAAACCTTGCCCACGCCGGATGAAAAACAGTTTTCATTTTCAGCTTAGCAGACTTGAAGAGGCAGGGTACCCCCTGCATGTTCTTCGAGATGTTTCCGAGACCTTGGCGAAAAAGATAAAAAAAACAACAACAAATAAATAAAGACAACAGCGCAGTGTGCGACAGGACTCCAAAGAGGGTGGGTAGATCTGTCGTCTTGCCTTACATTCACAATATGTCCCACAATCTGAAGAAGGTGGCCCATCGCTTTGACATACCGGTCGTTTTTTCTGCACCGAACAAACTATTTTCGCTGTGTAAAAGGATAAGCAAATGGGGAGAGGAATCGGTTCTGCCGGAAGAGTCCTGAAAAAAACGACATGTCACTAAGTTCCGCGAGTGCGCCACTATACTTCGTCTCATCCTACGATGAACTAAAGGCCAAAGCCACGGGCTGCCAGGTCCAATCACGTTCCACGCTAAACTATGACACGCTTAGCATTGGTTAGGTTTGGACGAATAATGCTCCGAATCCAAAAACGCTGCGTCATTTTTATAGCTTCGACACTGCGATGAGCCTGTAAGCCGTGGCTTTCTTTGCGATGTGAAATTGTTGAGTCACTCATTGCTCGATCCGAACCACTGTGGGCCCATTCCCATCAGTGATCCGAGACGTGGGCTTCGAAGCGAAATACCACACAGTGTCTAAGTGGCTCGTGATTGGATCTGACGGTTCGTAGCTTCTGCCTTTAGTCCATCTATAGACCTTTCCATCGCTTATCACCCGGGCGCAAAATGCCGAGTCACTGAGCTGTGGACGCATGCGCAGCGACTGATACACCGCACAATAGAGCAACAGCGCATGCTCAGAAGGCGTTCCACAGCCCAGCAGACAAAGATGGCAGCGCGCAGAAGGCGATTTTTGAAAAAGTCTATAGGGTGAGACGAAGTGAGTGACCCAACAATTTCACATTGCAAAGAAAGCCACGGCTTACTGGCTCATTGCAGTGTCGAAGCTATAAAAATGACGCAGCGTTTTTGGATTCGGAGCATTATTGCTCCGAATTACGTGATTGGACCTGGCGGCCCGTGGCTTTGGCCTTTAGTCCATTGTAGGATGAGACGAAGTATAGGTCTGAGCCAAGGCAGCATATCGCAAAACTAAATTTTTGTGTTCGAATATTTAAAGGGCGCTAACTGGATCAGACTTCGAATTGAGGCGATTTGTCTTTTACTGACGAGGAGCAATTGTGATAGTTCCTGGCTTCGGTCCTAATTCTGCATCACACAGTGTGACTACACCACCGCACGCTGGTGAACAAAAGTTATTTTCTTGAAGCTCCTCGGCGGTCTGCTGCTCATCAGGGCTGGGCAGTATCTCGATAGAAATGTATAGCGATAGTATCTTAGAGATACTTACGAGTATGTGTTTCTCTTCATCATGATATTTTTAAAAATGTACTCGTATTGATAAAAATAATAATGCTAATAATAGCTTCATTTACCATGCAAGTATGGTGGGAGCTGCGAAAAAAAGGCTGCCCAAGTAGCTATTCGCAGTATTCAGTATTCAGTATTCAGTAGCACCAAAACCGTTTTGCATCAGGACGGTCGCTCCCAAGGAAACGTCGCAGGCGCGTTTTAAAATAAAAATCCGTTGTCGATATGACGTGGAAAAAGAAAAAGTAAAAACAAAAACAAAATAGAAAATAACACCAAAAGTTTGTGTCCACCACTTGGTCCGTAGTTCCAGACGGTCGCACCCGGCTTGACTCCCAGGTGACTTGTTTGTTTGCCTTGGCCACTCACATAAGTCACCACAGCGTCTGTAAAGTCACAACCGGTCACAATACCGAGATCAACTGATGCGCTGACCTGAATGAAAGTTTTTGAGGTGGGCGGGCTGTGTGTGTGCTGTCCTGGCTCGTTGGGGCTTGGAGGGCTGTGGCTTCGGACTCCTCAGCAGCACGGCAGCGCGTTTCCCACCTTGCGAGATGACGCTTCGCCGCTTCCACCAGCTCTGCCTGCTCCGCCTAGCGTCGTTGAAGCGGCGGCTTGTGGTGGTCCTGTGTTCTGCCGCTGTTCGTGTTCTGGTCGTTTCACCAAGCCCAGAACCTCGTCGAGGGCCCTTCCTGCCGTTTCGCTTTATTGTAGGCTCGGGCACTGGCTGAAGATGTGATCGATGTCCTCGTCCCCGAGGTCACATTGTCTGCTCCTCGTGTCGTCATCACCGAAGGGCTCTTGTCTTCTTTTCCGCGTGAGCAGTGCGCTGGACCGGGCCTGGAAAAGAAGGGCGCTCGCTCTGTCTCCCCGATAGTGGTGGTAGGGAGCTGGTGCACTCTTGTGTTCCCGATATCGGGCGAGCGACCGCTTCTTCTTCATTGCCTCTTGCCACAGACGCGTTCCCTTCGCAGTGATTTCGATTTGGGTCGTCCTTTGTCCGCACTAAATTTGCCATCTATGGCAGTGACTCTCCTAATTCACCTGTTCTAATTCCCCGGTACCTGAGATGCTGGTACATTCACCTGGCATACCTTTCGCTGGATAGAAACGCCAGACGACCGAGGTAGTGAGATTTTGATTTGGACTCTCTCATTTCGTGAGTCGACCACCCCATTTCCCCCCTCACTGCTGAATTGGCTGCGCAGCAGTTTGTTCCCAGGAGCCACCGTCCAATCTCGGTATGACGCCTGTCGAGAAGCCTCAGCTGGGCTGGCCCGAGTGCTACTGCGTCGTTTGCATACGTTATTGCTATGACTGCTGTGTTCTTCCAAAGCGTCCTTCCCATCGCGTATGTATTGCAGGAGTGTCTGGCCAGATTCCACACTTTTCCCTTCAGTTCGCGTGATTTTGCCACCACTGCTGCTTCGTGTTTGGCCAAATAGTCGTTAGTGTTCTGGATTTTGATTCCTAGCTATGTATGTGTATTCTGTAGTTTCCTCAAGCTATTGGTTTCCGATGTGGAAGCCGAAGCTTGCTGTCTCCGCTGAATTGAACGCCATCCACTGAGATTTACCCTTGTTAAACCGGAAGCCGTCTTAGTGTGCTACCTCTGCATAAATGTCCAGAAGGTGCTGCATATCCTCCTCGGACTCGGCAAGCAACACCAATTCGTCTAAGGCGTGGCAGGGGATTCTGTTGTACTCCTGGTCGCCTTCCTTGGTCAAAGTTGTAAAACGAAGCCCAGGGTCTTTTTTCTCTAGTTCGGCGATCAAGTCGTTGATGTAGATGTTAAAGAGCGTAGCAGATAGTGGACATCCCTGTCTCAGTCCAATTTCTATCGATACTTCTTCTGAGGTGTATGGTCCGAATTTATAGGAGGCTCTGTAGTCTTCGTATAAGCTTTGTAGTAGTTTTATGACCTCTGTTTCAAATCCAATATGTTCCAATTTCCTCCACAGTTTGTCATGGGGGACGGCATCATAGGCTTTTTCAAGGTCCAGAAATGCCAAGAACAATATAGACGTCTCGTTTTTTTTTTCAATTCTATGGCCTGGCTCAGTGTAAAAATGTTGTGGCTAGTTCATCTGTTGGGTGTGAATCCATTCATAGCCTCACTTAGGATGTTCGTCTTTTCGCATGCATCTCGCACTCTTCTGTTAAGTATGCTCGTAAACAGCTTGTAGGCGTTGCTTAGGACTGTTATCGGTCTATACGAGTTTAGGTCCATACGGTCTTTACCTTTTCCTTTGTAAATTAGTTGGATGTTTGCCTCTTTCCAAGGCTGTGGCATTACTTGTTTTTCTGATATTTCATTATAGCAGAGTCTTAAGTTCTCCAGTGCTTTCGATTTTAGTGCTTTGAAGAATACGTTGGGAATGTCGTCCCTGTCTACTGCTTTCTGGTTTTTTAGTTTTTTTACTTGTCTTTTTAATTTCATCTTTGTTATAGGTTCGGTCATAGTTTTTTTAGGCTTTCCGCTTGTTTGGGCTTGTCCCTTGGATCTCCTGCTGGTCGTCGCAGTTTGTTTTGCTGGTCCCCCCTGAAGTGCTCAGTCAGTCAAGCCTCAATTGCCTCTCGTGTCGTGATAAGTTGTCCTTGCTTCTCCAACATGTATTCCTGTGTGGAATTGTTTTTCGGTTTCATGAAACTTTTAAGTCAATGTAGATCACCAACACGCTCAAGTCTTGAAATATT
The DNA here is from genome assembly GCA_013358835.2 of Ixodes persulcatus. Lineage (NCBI taxonomy): Eukaryota > Metazoa > Arthropoda > Arachnida > Ixodida > Ixodidae > Ixodes > Ixodes persulcatus. Next base: position 3,230,621 of record JABSTQ010011052.1, read on the forward strand.
TCTTGCTCCATGTTTTCCTGTCTCCTTGAGTCTCCATCTCAGTGTGTTTGTGACAGCATTAAGTTTTTGCGGCCATCAGTGCTTTTACTCTGTCTCTTTGCTCTTCGTAGCACTCACAGAGGCGATCAATGTGGCTTTGCGGATCTGCTAGATGGCGGGGCGGTCGCTCCAAGATGGCGGAAAAGACGGGGATAGATTCTCCAAAATTCCCTTGCGCCTGCTCACTGACGCTGGTCAGTGTGCTAAACTTAATTAATTTGACTACAAATACGAAGCGGTCATGCCAGGAGCATATCACAGGTGATGGAGATGGTGACCTAAGGGTGTGGAACAGGAACCGAACCGAACGGAAAACCGAAACCAAACCGTTATTTTTAGCGGAACCGGAACTGAACCGAAATCACCGCCATATTAAAAATGAAGCGGTGCTGAACCGGAAAAAATAATAAGAAAACAAAAACGATAACGGTAATCAATTCAAAAAGGTTCAAACATTTTTTTCTTTAAGGGCACGCTTTGAATATTTGAGTATAAAAAGCTGACAGCTGTATCTCGATGTATCGAATAAAACCGTCAGGCACGAATTTGCAATGTGCGAAAAATCACGAGTTGCCATGGCGTTGTTGTATTGGCGCACTCAGATTAATCACGTAACGCGACGTGGTCAGCTGACGTGATATCACGTGGAACAGTGTCACGTGATGTAACTGACGTCACGTGACGTCAGCGTATCCAGTGATGGCGTCAGGTAACGTCACGTCACTTGTCAGAATGTCACGTGACCTGACGTCACGCAACGGGGTAACCTGACGTAATGGCGTCAAGTCGCGGTGTCACGCGACGTCATGTACATCAAAGGTAAGATCCTGGCAACCTCAGAGGAATAACAGACATATGGTTCCAGTTAGAAGCTTGCTGAGCGTCATCAAAAACCCTAAATCAGTCAGTTTCACAAAGACTTTGAGCGCATGAGAAGCGTAGTAGTGCACTAAAGTTACCACTCGTGGAGCAGGTACAAGGCTAGCGGTTGCGGTAAGGCGCCCGCGAGATTTTTCTGTCTCTTATGACAGCTCCAGCCTTGTACCTGCTCCACGTGTGGTAACTTTAGCGCACTACCACGCTTTTCACGCGCTCAGTCTTTCTAAAAATTACTGGTTTCGGGGTTTTCGATGACGCTCAGCAAGTTTCAATTGGAACCATATGTCCATTTTTACTAATTAAAAAGTCGATTAGTAATGTTTATTTAATTAGCGAACTAATGAGTAAGTATCGCGCATTTTCTGGCGTCCGCCACCACGAGTAATGCGGTCCCGAGAAAATTATCCTTTTACCTTGAATACACTAATTTTAGGAATTTTTGTCACTCTTACGTGAAACACCCTGATGAAAGGCTAGTGACGTCACTTCCCACGTCGCAAGCTGCTGTCGCCGGGGCAGCTTGCGTAACAGTAATCTTTATCGGGAAACGTATCCGGTAAGCGCTACGTGCTTCGCATTGTTATGAGGAGCGCCTTATCATCGATTATGTGGTTCGGATGCTTGTTTTGTGCTTGTTCTTTATTGAAACGAATGCTGTGCTGTATGATGTATGCAAGACATGCACTTTTCGCTTCAACCGCTAAAGGGTTTTTTCCCCGTGAGGACGCCGACACGAAAAAATCCGATCTACGAGTCGTATACAGCTTCACTGTAAAACGGTGAGTTTGTGTCCGGGTCTGTGTGCGGTGAGCTATTGTCCGGTGAACATATGTCTGGTGAGCTTCTGTCTTGTAAGCTTTTCTGTGGTAAGATTTTGTCCGAAATTCGTTTCGCAAACCTTTCTGTAGCAGTTTTGATGGTCGCTCAAGATGCGCAAGCGCACGTGCACACAACCGCGAGGATACCATCTTTCACAGGTAGCTCCATCAGCTCCACGTCAACATTGAGGTCGATATCTCGCGATACATTCCGGAATGATTATCATACAATTTAATGCAAAGGTGCAAGCGAGCTGGAAAAGAATGACAAAAATAATCCCTGGAAAAGGGGCAAAGGGGACAAAGGACAAAGCGCTCCACTGGAAATGGAGAGGTCCCTGGTTCGATACCAGGACCTGGCGGACGTTTTCGGCCGCGCACCAGTCACCTAGCTAATTATGGAGATTTGTGTTTGTCCTCTGTGTCCTTTGTTCCCGTTCTCCAGGGATTATTTTCGACATTACAGAAGCCTGCAGTTATTAGAGACGACCCAAGTACTCAACAAATTAAGTGTATTGCTGTTTAATTTTTAAAGAAACGTTCGAATTGAGTTGGTATATGTGCAGAATATTTAGCGGTTTCCCAAGAGACAGTCAACTTCAGTCAAGTGAGCGAACAGATTAATCGCTTCGATACAGTTTCTCCGGTCTCTTCATTTTACTAGCGATCTCAAATTCCGAATACAAACTAACGATTAATACTGAAAATTACATATGTTTCATAAAATAAATTTACACGAACTAAATTCCTTCACAAGCTGAACGCACGAAAATCGGCCAGAACGGTAAAAGTTTCTTGCTTTTTATTATGTAACATTTAGTTACATAATGTGTGCTGTAAGTGCTTACCGATATTAGAATATTTTTCTTTTAAATGGTGAACGTTTGCAACAAAGGGAATTTGCCAAATATTTCTATTCTACATGTTTGCATCGATTACAAGCAATCAACAAACCTTCAAAGAGTAAGCAACGCCACAAACTTCAAGTGGTTCCATTTTGTCCAGGTTTGCGCTTGGGGCCATTTTGTCCGGGGCCATTTTTATAAGGACTATTTTGTCTGGGTTTGCGCTTGGAACCATTTCGTCATATGTCACTTTACCCGGGTTTGCGCTTGGGACCATTTTGTCCGGGGCCATTTTGATCAGAACCATTTTGTCCAGGTATGCGCTTTGCGCCATTTTGTCCGGGCCATTTTGATCAGTACCAGTTTGTACGGGTTTGCGCTTGGAACCATTTTGTCCGGGGCCATTTTGATGAGGACCATTTTATATGGGTCAGCGCTTGGAACAATTTTGTCCGGAGCCACTTTGATCAGGACCATTTTGCACGGACTTGCGCTTGGGACCATTTTATCCGGGGCCATTTTGATCAGGACCATTTTGTCCAGGTTTGCGCTTGGGATAATTTATTCCGGGAACATTTTGATGAGGATCATTTCGTCCGGGTTTACGTTTAGGTCAATTTTGTACGGGACCATTTTGTATGGGATAATATTGCCCAAATCCCACATTGCACGGAATACACCTCGAATATGGTGAGGTTCCTCTCAAGATGCCGCAGTCCCAGATATATAGTCCTATGTGAATAGCAAAACACACAAAACGATAGTAGACACCCGATCAGTCAATGACAGCCTGAAGGAAAAGGCAGCTTTTAAGAAATCTGGATTTGAGTGCGAGCACATTGCGGAAGTGTGTAGCGCAGCAGCGTTTTCTTTTGAATTATGTTTTGGACATCATTCAAGTTTAAACCACAAAATATTAAAAACTAGACGCACGGTAACATTCGTTTAATACGCAGAAACAATTTTCGGGACGGTGTCGCCAGAGTGCTCCTGTTAGAAGAAACGGGAGACAAATCGCAGTATCACAAAAGAAAGAAAATGCTCATCCGAAGATGAATTCGTTTCTTTCCAGGATGTAACGAGGCTAAAGGATAGTATTCGCTTCTTAGTCTCTTAAAACACTTCCTCATTCGCATCGCAGGAAAGTTGTCACCACACGGTGTCGTATTCATTTTCTTTTTTTTTTTTTATCGTAGTGACTTTTTTGTATTCGATCAAGGTAGAAAAAATCACGATTTTTTAAAAACAAAATAAATCAGATTTATTTGATTTAAATCAGATTAATTTGATTTAATTCACGAGCTTGAAAACCGTGATACTTTATCACAATATGTAATTTAAAACCTGGCAAAGTGATTGCCCAATTTGTCCGATCACCGATAACATTGCGGAAGAAAGTAGTTTATTGAACAATAGTTTATTGATGCAAGCCCGCCATATTAGTGTAAAAACTGGCAGATTTTTTTAGTTATAGTAAAACAGTTATATTTGCTTTTCATTTCGCGTTGATTTACTTGCAATCGAAGATTATTTTCCTAGTTTTAATTTTTTTTTTTCGTTTGCGTCCTGAGCTGCTTTAGGTAACTGACAAACGAAGTGGAAGGTATAATGAAACCTCAATGTGCTTCAATTGCTCAGAAGAGCACGGCTTTTTGCTCGTGTTTGGCCTGATATCAATAAATCTTCCTCGATGATTATTTGATTTAAATATAAAGAAATGCACATAGAAAGAAGGCAACAATTAAAGATAAATGGTAAATAAAAAAAATATTGTCGGGTTTATTTTGACGCGGAAGGTTTGATTGAAATCATGAGAGCAAAACTGGTTCGATTTAAATCCCGATTTAAATTATCTTCACTTTTATTCTCCACCCAGATTAATTGTGCCTTCACATAAGTGGAGTGCTGTTCCTTGTAATTTCAGAGGGTTTCCTAGATTCGTTTATTGACGTACCACACAACGAATGGTCTATCTGCGAGACCTTTGCTTTCCAAGCTCAGCACAGAAGTCGGCGTAGAGGTTTGGTGCCTTCCTGCTCTCCCGTAGCCTTCGCTGTACTCCGAGGCAGCGTTCTGTGTAGCCTCATCAGCCCAAGAGATGCCGCTAATAGGGAACACACATTTCGGCGTTTTAGCGGAGGTTATTTAAATTATCATTATATTCTCGAGGTGAACCGTTTAAGAGCGCTGCTCTTAGGCGCCTGTTTCCGCGTATAACGGCGTCGGCGTAACTGCGCGCGTTGCGTTATGGGACGTCAGAGACCTATACAACTACTCAATTTCCCGCTAAATTGAGCAAAGAAACTGAATTGGTGCGTAAGTCCGTGACGTCCCATAATGGAACACTGCACATTCAGTTTCCCCGCTAAATTTAGCGGTAAAAACTGACGTCCCATGACCTCAACACCAATTCACTTTCCCCGCCAAATTTAGCGGGGAATTGAATGGGAGTTGAGGTCGCGTGACGTCAGTTTTCCCCCTGAATCAAGCGGAGAAACTGAATTTGTTCATAGGTGATGTGACAGGAAGTCATGTGACGTCATTTTCCCCGCTAAGTGTAGCGGGGAAACTGAATTGGTGTTGAGGTCACGTGGCGTCAATTTTTCAGCTAAATTTCGCGGAGAAAGTGTGGGAGGAGGGGAGGATGCGGAGGAGGAGGAGGGGAGGGTACGCAGGAGGAGGAGGGGGAGATGTGGATGGGAGGAGGAAAGGAGGAGGAGGGGAGAGGAGGAGCAAGAGGGGAGTAGGAGGAGGAGGAGGGGAGGGCACGAAGGAGGAGGAGGGGCAGACCCTCCCCTCCGTACCCCCCCCCCCCTCCTCCTTCTCCTCAAGAGATTTGTAAACGTCTTTCATTTTTATCTGGTACTTACTTTTTCACTAGGTCACGCCCCTTCTGAGTGACGTGCCCCATCAAAAAAAAAAAAAAAAAACAATGCAAAGAAAGCGCAAAAAAAAAAGCGGCGCGTTTTTTTTTTTTTTTAAGGTAAATTTGGTCAGTGGCATCTGTAAGCTTTGGAAAAAAAATACTGAATTATGGGACCTCTATTGGTTCGAATCGCAAGTGGTCAGAGATGGCCAATCAAGTTGTTCAGGTGACGACTGTTTGATAAGCTCTCATCCGAAGGCAAATGAGTCTATTTTTTACGCATATATATTTATATATATACCTTGATTACATCTGTAAGACGGTAAGATACGAGTCAATCAATTAGGACATTTTTTTCCTCCGAGGTAAACAGCAGGAGGTATTCCCGGGAGCGTGTGCTGACAATGCAGCCGTATGCTTTGGTGGCTTCTATGGCTAGCTCACCTCGTTAATGGGCTTATCGGCAACAAGTGGGTCTGAGGCCCCAGGATCCCGATGCGCGGCTCTCTCTCGTTCCGCATCAACCTACATCTGGGAATTACTTCCGAGGAGGTCTTTATGCACACAATGGAAGAAACGCGTATTTTCTTTTAGAAGTATACATATCACTGCAACGCCTAGTTATGTTTGAAGTAGAGAGTTTGAAAGAACGCCGAGAGGAATTTCGGCGTAAAGAAAAAGGAAGCAGAAGATTCTTTTTTTTCGTGATACAGTGATGTTTCGTTCATATGGGCACCTCCGTTCCCACAAAAAACAAACAAACAAATCGTCCATAATGGGAGTTGTCCATAATAACGAGATAAAAATGCATGCATTTACCCAGTTTGTCCCCAAAAATGATGTCCATACAGCGGGGTACCCTTATTAACGGGTTCCATATTAACGAGTCATGACTGTAGTCGACGAAACAGACTTTCCAGGCTTGTGGATCAAGCATAAATTCAACCGGACAAGCAACCTGGTAACCTGCCGGGCGACTTATGGCTGCCACTAGATGGGAGCTAGATGATTCGATTGTCTGACTTAAACGAGCGTGCTGGTTAGCGAACTAAAACCCCGAAAGGGTGAAACTTGTACAGACGAGACGTTTCTTCTTTCAAAGCACAGGGTTAGACGTGACTTGCTTCTTTATCGCGACGGACAGATTCCCTTGCAAGACCACGAGTCCCAAGGGGATGAACGAAAAGCCGTGGGCGCACCGGCACATTTCGAAACTCGGCATAACTTATCACTTCCCGGCCATTGTGTCCGAGACTTTTTTCCCCTAAAGTTTTGCCCGTATACGTTTGTCCAAGTTTCGTCCAGCTACCGGCCGAAAAACACATCAGGGAATGATATTGGTCTGACAGACGACCGCGATAAAGGGAGGGTTCCTCTAATCCAGCTGTCCATCAGTATTACAGGGAGCGCTAAGCAACATTTATTTCAATATGTGCAGTCCGGGACAGCCCGCCAGACGGGCGTATTCTGAAAGATCGCCTGAAAGTATGCGAATAATCTGCTCCCGACCCTCCGTTCATAAATAAGGCAAGCGGAAGGCCCATCTATGTGACGGGCGAACGCGGTCGCTGCTTTTAGAAGCCGGTTACCGTCCCGCGAGCAAAACAATGCAGCGAGCAGGGTGGAAGGCCTTCGGCTCTATCGAGGCATTGAGTTTTGGGAACGACGGTGCCGCCCCGTAAATCTATCCTGGCAGTTAGATGAGAGGCGAAAACATTCGGATAAGTTCGCCGAGACGGCAGTCCAAGTTGAACAGGTATGGTACACGTCGGAGTTATCTTTGCTGCGGGTATATAAACGATGTTGTCAGCTTTAGACGCAGATAGTGATCTTGAGTCACTCGAGCGGGAAACCGCGGTTTATGTGAATTGTAAAGTACACACGTCAGAGTGTTTCACCGTGAGATGAAGTAAAGATTGCGTATTCCATTGTATTTGTTTTTGTGTGAATAAACTTAATTTTTATCCTTATCCTTATAATTATCCTTATCCTTATTCATGTCCTTGTCTTTATTTTTATCTTACCCTTATTACGTACGCCTAGTTCAAAGTGAAAACCAGAGCATATGAAGCAGCATTCTTTTTAGAAAATGTAAGCTTTTCGTAGTATTCCCTTTCAAGGTTGAACTACTTTGTGTGTTTGATGACAAGTGATTCTATTTTTGTTTGCATTAAAACGAGATAAGAAAAGTTCAACGACCTTAAAATATTTTCCACCTTCCTTCGAGGTCTTGAGTCGTCCAATACAGCGCAATTTAATAATCATGTCTTGATATGATAAATTTTTACTGGTTTCAAATTTCCATTTCAAGCAGAACAATGACCTCAGATCCTGGACTTTGAAGCAGCCTGATTCGTGTTACCGTGTTTGTATTGCTTAGATCAAGATAAATGTTTATGGTAAGTGTTCCAGCTTGCTTCTTGCCCTATCAAACCGACTTTTTATTTCGATCGCTCATTATGTATGCGCGTTTAGTTAGCGCGTTTGTGAGGTGCGCGGTCCCAGAGTTTATTTTAACCATTGGACAGAGGTTGGTCAACGTCCAACCCATTTCGAGCACATCTCAGACCCACACCAACTGAAGTTTGAGTTGGAGCTTTTTTATTTTTATTTTTGATTCCCAGACAACAAAGAGAACAACTAACGACCCATTCACACCATTATAAAAGTACCCAAAACATGGGTACTTTTATGGTCGGCGGCAAATAAGTTTACCGTGTGCACGTGCACACCTTTGCATCGTGCCCCAAATGCTTCCAGCCTCACCTTGACACGAACATAATCGTCGGTGAGTTCATATTTTTGGATCAACGACCATCTTCATCTCCGTGGCGGCGGCGGTGCAATTAAGCCTCGTTAAGCCTCCTGCCCAGCGCGGCGTTCCGCTCTGACGGACGCCGCGTCGGCGGCGTGAACGCAGCCACCACTTGCCGCATCACCCTCCGAACAATACTCAGACACCGCAAACATCGACGCCGACTCGAACTCGGCTTCCCCCACCGAAAATCGCCATCCAGATACGGATCACGGATGGATAACGCCCGGCAAAAACCGAAAACAACGTCTCGTGGCTCGAGCGCAGCATAAAGTCTACACGGTACGACTCCCCCACACCCTCCGCTTGGAACACATCAAACCGTATGCAATTCTATCCGCCTTCATTTTAGCTGCTGCACTTCCCCCTCAAACATGCCAGGATCTCACAATACACACTCGCTTGCTACAAAGAGTAATTATCTTAAAACCGCCTATGGAAACACAACACAATGACTCGCCCAAGTTGGCGACATCAGAATAATAGATAGCTCCACCCAATTAGTCCTACCTTACCGCACCGCTTAAGTCATGCAAGGTCGTTATACATGGTGTCGAAGCGGGCCTCTCCTCCGATGAATTACTGGCCTCCCTGAAAAGCTATCAATTCGCCATTACCACGGCAAGAACAATGGGGGTCACCGAGTCAGTCATCATAGCCTTCGAAGGCACCACAGTTCCCCACAACGTCCTCTTCCGATGAGCAGCATACAGGTGCCGCCCTCATCAGCCGAAAGCCATAAAATGCGAACGCTGCAGAGCCTCGGCCATCGCGTCCTCAATTGGCCCGAGGCGCCGACTTTCTGGCGATGCCCCACGTGTGCCATTCCTCTACAACAACAAAAAGCCACCAAACATGCAGCCCTTGGTGCTACCATTGCGGCGGTGAACACCCCTCATTTGATCCAGCATGCCAAGCCCAACAAAAGATCGACAAAGCGGCATCAAGTCAGCCTGCGACCAGCCACTCAATCTCCGGAAAACCCTGCCGAGGGTCGCAGCATGGTCGTCATGGTTCCCTATGCAAGACAGTCTGTCATAAGCATCAGGCAGTGCCGACGCGTACCGCACTGCTCACAATGACACACACAAACCAAGAGACGCCCCCGCCTTACCAACAGTCCGGGCAACCACAGCAAACAATTCAAAGCCAAACATTGACGCCCGAGCCAACACCAACTCAAGCAGCACGAATTTTGGCCAAGCAATGGCCATTGTCTGGCGATGGTCTTTTGGCCAGTGGCCAGGCATTCATTGGCCAATGCTTGGCCGATGGCTGATGGCCAGTGGCCATTGGCCAATGGCCAGATAAAGGCCAGTCACCCGCCAGTCTCTGGCCACTGTCTGGCCACTTGGCCAAGGACCATTGCCAGCCATTGGCCGATGACTGGCCAACTCTGTGCTGCTCGGGAAACCTCCCCCGTACGGCAGAATGGGGACGCCAATCTCCACCACCTAAACCGCCAGCACACCAACCAAACCACATAGCACCCAATGGCCACCTCTCCGACCGGCCACCATACCGTATCGAGCCAAAGATCTTACAGCAGAGGCTTAGCATCGCCGTTTGCGTCTACGCTACCGCCAGCAGACCCCCCGAGCATAGTCGCACCTCCGATGCCCTCCATCCCCTGCTCTCGGTCCCCCCTTTCCACCATCCATTACTCTACCCCCCCCCCCCCCCCAATATATCTCCCCATTATCAGTAACGCAGTGGCCAGCAATTTACATTAATCAAGGAACGATTGGCCTCATGTGAGCAACAGATCGCTCAACCGCTCAACTCACCCAACTCATGATGAACCTGATGGGACGATGTCGGCTGAACAAACGACGAGGAAGATGACGCAGGAGAACGCTGTGATCACTTGAATAATCAAAGATGAAGAAAGCTGCAAGATCATATCAAGGAATGGGAATAACAAAAAAAGAAGAGGACGACACGAGGAAAGGGAACGTGACACAGACTCGAGGCACTCGAAAAGGGCTGTTGCGGGCATCGGCACCCGGCTCAACACCAGCGGTCCCGACAGTCGAGGAAGATTCTGGACGGGCGCCAACTGGCCCGTGGGGACTTTGAACCTGTACACCGTGGACCGCTGCTGTTAGACAAGCTGCAGCAAACCTCCACCTGTGCCGGCCCAGCCTGGCAGGCTCCAGAACCAACGTTCCGACAACGAGGCGTCTTCTCTGCATTAACACCGTGTGAGCCATATGCGAAGTTGGCGGACTGAACTTTGTACATATTTTGATGACTCTTGTAACTTGCTCTCCTACTCTATCTGACTTTTATTTTTGATTTCTTTTTGTGTAAATAACATCTTTCTTCTAGACGGTGATTTAAAAAGCGCAAATGACTAAGAAGGGAAGAAGGGGACAGGACAGAGCGCTTAGTTACAACTGTCAATGAACCTTTTCCACATACCGACGGCACCAGGCGGTGGCTGCACGAACAAAAAATCGAGGAAGTGACCTACCTGTGCTACCAATCGATAATGGGAGCTACGGTACCAGTTTCTTCGCTCTCTGAGCAGCGGCGCGTGCCCAACGCGACTTTAAAGAGGGGCATCCGTGGCGTCCAACCAAATGTCGTGTTTTTCTTTCCGTCCACTTTCTTTTGTTTGTGTAACACAATTATATATATGCTGCAACTACGTGTTCTACTCGCTGATCCACAGCCTCCTTCCGAATTTCCCCGATTTTTCGTGCCAACTTTCGCCGCTTGGCATGGGGCACTCACGCGTGCGCAGAACGCTTCTCGGAAAAGGTCCATTTAATAGAGCATGTCGAGAAAGTCAAGGCGGAAGTGAAAAAGGAAAAAAGAAAGATAAAAATAAACTCACTGCTGCTACTAAGACAACTTATTTAGTTTTTGAAATCAAAATAAAAATTACTTTAACTTCAGCTAAAGACAGAGTACTTCTCACGTAAAAATTGTATATAAAACAAAAAGAAAACAAGAAAAAAAAGAAAAAAAGGCCACAGAGCAAACGACTAAAAAGTCTTCAAGGAAAACACCGCTGGAACTGAAGTACTTTTTGTGTTTAAGTCTTCAAGGATAACACCGCTGGAACTGAAGTTCTTTTTGTGTTTCAAGTCTTCAAGGGAAACACCGAAGGAACTGAAACTGAAATAAAAAAATGAAAGCCGTTTACAACTCCCTGTAACGCCGAATTAGAGCGCAGCTCTTGAGGAGGAGGATGGGACGGGTACTGAGGGGAAGGTATATCCTTCCTCCCTCCTCCTCACCTCATCCTGTCTGCTACTCTTCCCTCGGAGCGGCGTCGCCGTCGCCTCACGAGGGTCACGTGACCTCACCGAGGTCACGTGACCCCTATGAGGTCACGTGACGATGATGATGACGTTACCAGTGACGTCACTGATGACGTCATCATCACTAGTGACTGATGGATGGATGGATGGATGGATGGCAGAGCCGTATATTAGGAGAGTTTGGACAATAGGCGGAGCAAAGGCGGCCGCCAGCGCCGAATATTCCCCCCACGCATAGAGCGTAAACTAAATTTGTGACACAGCGTCGACCAATCAGGAGACCTCTACTCCATCTCACAAATGTCGACAGTGAAGACAAAGGCACAGGCGCGTGAGCCTAGCTCAGCGAAACGCTATTGTTTGTACGAGACCTCGTGCATAGGAGGCACTTTCCAAAGCCACGCGCTCGTGCTCATGCCTTTGTCTGCACTGCTAGAACAGCGTCCTGAGACTGGCTGAAAGAAAGCAGTGCAAAGGGTAGGGTGCGCGAGCGTCTTGAGACGCGGAGTTCCGCTCGGCACGGCTCAAATTATACTTCGTTTCACTTTACCTGCGAGCGAAGCCAAAGCTAGAAGCGCGAGACCAGCGCTTTTTGCATTTCTCCCCAGCTCGCGCGCTCGAGCAAAGCCTGAACGCACGGAGCTTCCGTGCTCGCGCTTCCAGTTTTGCCTTCGCTCGCACATAAGGTGAAACGAAGTATAGTCGTGGAACAAATTTAGAGCACGCGACCACCGCTAGGGGCTGTTTCGCGGCCTGTGGTTGGCCCGAGATGCTCGCCTATTCAAACCAATGTATGGCCAAACTCTCTCAATAAACGGCTCTGATGGATGGTAATGGCAATACCCGTTGTAACGGGCGGCAGCTTGCGCCACCTAGCCTAACATTTCGTCATTCCTTCTTTCTTTTTTTAAATTTGTATGAATTTTGTTATAACAGACCCCCCCCCCTTTCTTTTCAAGTGAATTTATTGCTTATTTTTATCTGTATTTTTTCTTTATCCTTGCCTAGATCTCTTCCACCAATCTTCCAATCTCCTCTTAGTTACCGCAATTTTTTCCCTATCCATTCGTCCATCTATGTCCGGAAAACCCAGTGCCCCCTCCAAATCTGTAGTCATCCCCCCAAAAGGGTGGGACGAAGCCCCGTGCACCTTAAAATTACATGTTCTATAGTTTCCCTTTCGCGGTTGCATACGTCGCACAGAGTGTCTACTTCCTGGAATTTAGCCCTGTACGTTTTCGTTCTTAGCACCCCCGTTCTAGCTTCAAACAGCAAAGAGCTCCCCACTGAATTATCATACAGCTGTTCCTTCTTTATTTCTTGTTTTTGTGCCCTGTATATTGTTAAAGCTGATTTCCCCTGCATTCTCTCTTCCCACAATTTCCTCTCTCTTTCCTTTACTCCCTTTTCTACTGATATGCTCTGATCGGCTCCATCTCGTTGAATGTATTTAAATCTCAGCTTGCGGGTTCGGTTTGTCCACTTAGTGTTTAGACTTTTCATATATAAATACTTGTACACTTTCGCTGCCCACCGTGTATCCTCAATTTCAGCTAGTCTTTGTTCAAATTTTACTTTACTGATCGCTTCTCTACTCTCGAAAGATGCCCAACCCATATCCTCCTGTACTCCCTCATTTGGTGTATTCCCATGTGCCCCCAATGCCAACCTACCCACACTCCTTTGCTGTATCTCTAAACCTGCCTGGATTTCGGACCTCATACACAATACCACATTCCCAAATGACAGCCCTGGCACCATGACTCCCTTCCATACACCCCTAACGACTTCATATCTATTATACTTCCATATTGCCCTGTGTTTCATGATAGCCGAATCTCGTTTCCCCTTCTTTATTACAATATCTTCATGGTCTTTTAGATACCATCTTCCTTCACTTAACCATACTCCCAGATATTTGTACTTTTCTACGTGTTCTATCAATGTGTCCAGTATCTCCAGGGGTTCCCCTTCGCGTCGTTGAAAACTATTATACCAGACTTGTCCCTACTAAATGTTAGTCCTAAATTGTCCCCTTCCCTGCTGCAAATCCTAATCAGTTCTTGTATTGTCTTACAACTTTCTGATACGAGTACAATGTCGTCTGCATACATTAACCCTGGCAATACTTGATTTACTTTATGTCCTTGCTCCATGTAAGTCAGGTCAAAACCTAGGTTGCACTGTTCTAACCTTTTTTCCATCTCACTGAGGTATATCATAAAAAGCAGGGGAGACAATGGGCAACCCTGTCTAAGACCTCTTTTTATTGCTGCTGGTCTCGTAGTTTCGGCTTCCCATGTTATAACCACCCTATTCTCCGTATAAACCCGTTCTAGAAACTTAACCATGGTTCCCTCTAGTTCATATCCTTTCAATTGTTCCAGAGTTTTTCCTGATTCGCATTGTCATATGCCCCTTTGATGTCTAAAAATGCTACCCATAATGGCCTTTGACTTGTCATTGCTATCTCTATGCACTGAGTGATTACGAATAAATTATCGTCTAGTCGTCTATCTTTCCTGAAACCGTTTTGAAGCTCTCCTAGAATCTGGTTTCTCTCTGCCCATTTTTCCATTCTTCTTTTTACAATTTGCATAGCTAGTCTGTATATTACTGAAGTTACTGTGATTGGTCGGTATGATTTGATACTGTCTTTGTCTCCCTTGCCCTTATTATATATAATAACCTCATCCTGCTCAATTTCCAGTCACTGGGTACCTCCACTCCCATAAGTATCTGGTCAATCACCTGCCTTAGTTTGAATTTGCTTGTTTTGCCTAGAACTTTTAGCAATCTCATTGGTATGCCGTCTGGACCTGTCGCAGTTTCAGCCGGAACCCTTCCTTCTGCTTTTTCCCACTCCCCAGTGGTCATTTCCTCTTCTTCACTATTATCATCCTCTTGCGTTGTGTAGACGCTACCATTCCCTACGGCCTGATCTGATTCTAACTCCGAAAATGCTGCTTCGATTGTATGCCTAATGTATTCTCTTGCCTCTTCCCCCTCTACCTTTGTCCCTTCCTGTGTGATTAGTGTCTGCTGGTACCCCTCGGTCTTTTTTCCCTGCGCGCTGATCTGTTCCTAGAACCTTTTTGCCGCATTCCTATCCTTCTGGTTTATCTCTATCATCCACTGGACCCCTGCCCTTCCAATTTTGGCCTGTATTAATGCTGATGCCTCTCGCTTCCTTTCCTGAAATTCCTCCCATTTTGATGCTACTTCGGCTAGTGTGGCCCCCTTTTTCTTTGCCCATTTCTGTTCTTTAGATGCCGCTTGGCGTCTCGATATTGCTGCATTAACCTCTTTGTCCCACCAGCTTTTGAGCTTGCGTTTTAGTTTTCTTCCTCCTTGTTTGATTTGAAATTTCTCTAACTCTCCTTTGAAAACACAAATTACGTCCTCATATGTCCATTCTCTTTCCGGTTGCTTGGATACTATGTTCTCGATTCGCTTAGATACCTCCTGTAGTTGTTTATCATTTAAGTTATTTCTACCTTCTTGTTTTTGATTTTGCATTTCTGGTTTTACTGTGCCAAATCTGATCTTGATTCTCTTATGGTCGCTCCCCAGACCTTTTGTGCCTTCCTCATCTATTTTCATACCTCCTAATTCGTTGTATATCTTACGCGATATTAAACAGTAGGCAATAGTCGAGTGCGAGTTCTTTCTTTTTCATGTTATTTTTCCATCACATTTTACCTGAGCATTAACCAATACCAGATCAAGAGCTTCGCAGAACTCCTCTAACATCCTCCCTGTTGTATCTGTATGTCCATCAAAGTCTTCAAATGTGCATTCATGTCCTCCAAGATAATTATTTCCTTGTTAGGGCCGATTTCCCTAACGTCTTCTGATATACATGTCAAGTGTTCTGCATTTTCCTCCCCTGCATCACTCCTTGTTTTTAGATATACAAAACCCAGGATTGTGTCTAAACCCCCAATATTGCCTTTGACCCACATGTGTTCCCTGCAACCCTCTCGTTCCCTTTCCCATTCCTGACCCTTAACTAACACCCCTAAACCCCCTCCCTTGCGTTCCCCATTGGCCCGGTTGCATCCCATCCAATGATATCCCGGAATGTATGGTGGTTCTTCCATATCCCTCAGATGTGTTTCTGCTAATCCATACACTGCAAAGTTTTCGCTCTTTAATTGCTCCTCAATCTCCTCCCACTTTATTCTGTTCCTGCCCCCCTGCATGTTTATGAACCCTATGTTAAGCTGTTCATTTTTCCTAGTCCTGCGAGGCTTCCTCTCACCCTCCGAAACCCTCCCCTGTGTATCTACATTTTGGCCCCCATTCACACCGGCACCCTCAGGGCTCCGGGACCCCCCCAAAAATGTACGATGTGACGTCCAATCCTATCGCCTACCGTGCTCCCAGTGATTCCACTGTAGTGGATGCCCCATGTAAAAGGGTCGGAGCGAGCCTCGTACACCACCCTGTTGACTTCCATCACTCCGTACCCAAATCGTCGGCTCAACCCCCTTATCACCCGGTTTGCTTCCACCACCCGCTTCTCTATCTGCAAAGACTGTCCCCAGACCTCTGGGACGGTGCATATTTCCACATGCACAGTCTCAGAGACCTCCCTCAGCTTACGTAACCCCAACTCTATCTGCCTGGCGAGGTTCTGGCTCCGTCCCTTTAACACATCATTTAGTCCTGCGTGTACTACAACTAGGTTCTCTCCCTCCCTGTTTTCCCACACCTCCTCCTTCGCTTTGGCCATAGCGTCTACCATGCACTTTCCTAACTGAGCCACTACGTTTACCCTCCCATCCCCTTTCACCCTGTCCAGCAGCCCCTCCCTAACCCTTGTTATGTTTGAGTCTCCTACCACCAGCACCCTCTTAACCCCCGACTGCCTGTCTTCATCCCCTCCAGCTATCTGCGCTTTCTCTGCCTCAACTTCTGCTGCCTTCCTCGAACCCTGCTGTATTGCAGCACTATACAGCTGTGCAGGCTCCTTTTCTACACAGTCAACCGCCTCGTCACTATTTAACTGGCCCCCTTTGTCTGCCGCCCCCACCGCCGTCTTCTCTGCCGCCTCCCCTCTTTTCTTATTAACTACTCCTGTCAGTTGCTGCATCATCTCCTCACACTTCTTCCTATGCTGCTCCAACTCCGCCTTCCACTCTTCCCCCTGTCTAAGCTCCTCTACCTGTCACTCAAGTTCGGCTCGCTGTTCCCGTTCTCGCCTCAGCTCTCCCGCCACGCTCTCTACCTTACTTTCCCATTCCCTGGTTATCTCCTCCACATCCGCTTCGGCCCTCTTAAAGGGGCGATGCAACAATTTTTGTACTTTGCGCAAATACCGCTTAGAACGGATCCCTGACGTTAATGACCTAAGAAACACGCGTTCGTTTTTCACCCCACGCAATAGAAGTCCCAGAAAAAAATTAAAGAAAAACAAGCAGCGTTCAACCCCCTCAGCTCGCAGCCAGAACAAGCGGCCACGTGATCTGGAGCCGATTATATGCCGCCAATGTTGATCACAGCCACGCGCGGGGGTTGGCAAAGCACAGGACACGCGCTGAGTTCCAGACATTGTTATGGCTCGGCTATTGTCATCATTGCAGCGATTGGGCACGGGCCACTACCCGAATGCTTCTCGAGTTATCAATTATCACGAGCCCAAATTGAGTGCTCACGCAATGCTCGGGTTCAATCTATGAGCCGCATTCAAATATCGTCCCTGGAGGATGCTGCTACCACCAGGGTACGTCATCGAAATTTGCGAAGGAGAGATTGAAAGAAAACGCTCGCTTTCTCCTTGAAATTACACAGCAACAAAGAGGTTTCTGGGTCAGTGGCGTTGCGTGCGAGTGTACTTGGGTCCCACTAGTGCCAGTAAGCTCATACAAAGTGAAAAACGCTCAAAACGAAAATCGTTGCACCGCCCCTTTAATCAAATCTTCCACCTGCGCCTCGAGCTGTACCCGCTTCTCCCGCTCTACCCTATCTCCCGCTTCAACTCCTGAACCGTATCCGCCCATTCCCTTCCTATTCTCCTAAAACCAAGTTCTACCTTCTCGCAACTCCGGCAGGTAAAGCTGCTCTCCTCGGCTTCTGCTACAGTTTTGAACTCCGTCTCCATCATGCAGCACCAACGGCACACTCTTCACATTCTACATCGGGTCCTTCTTTTACTCCAGGCTGCGTAACCTTCTTCCGTCGCGTATTGACCATTGCCTACCGACGCACAGCGCGACCCCACGACAAGTATCCCACCAAAACTCGAACAAAGAAAGCCTGGGTACGCCTCTGCCCACACAACCAACTAGCCCGCCAAAAGTTTCAAACGTGCAGGTGGCTCGGTCTCGTGACCCTACCTAAAAAGCCTGCTTTAACCCGACTATCCTATCGCTACTTTAAAAACTGCTTTCTTCTACCTATAAAACCACTAGTATAAGACCAAAAATGCTTTACAGTAGGGCTGTAAACCTGGAGGAACAACCCCAATGGAGTGTGCCTCTTGCCTTTAGCGCGCAACACCACCAACGAAGAAGATCCAACAAGCAAGCCTATCCTATCGCTACTTTAAAAACTGCTTTCTACTACCCGATAAACACACCCGCAACTAAACTAAATACACCAAAAATCACTTAGCTTCGCAGGGGCTCTGGAAAACACGTCCTCTTTGTCAGCTGACAACTGACAAAAAATAATGACGTCATCAGTTACGATGGCGATGTCGATGCGGATGGCGATGACGCCATCAGTGACGTCACTGATGACGTCATTCGTGACGATGCCGATGACGTCATCAGTGACGTCACGCGTCCCATAATGCACCGCGCGGTTACGCGGACGGCGACGGCGACGGCGACGCCGACGCCGCTCAAGCCGGAAACGGGCGCCTAAGAGCTGCGCTCTAAAAAGTTATTTTTGTGTCAAAGTCACTGATGGAGCGCTTATGCATTTGTCACCACTGGTGAGGATGACTTGAGCCTCGTGCAGTACTCTATTGTTTTTGTCTCAGAACCAGTGGCATAGACAGGATTTTATTTCGGGGCGGGGGGGGGGGGGGGTTCAATGGCATTAACCCCCCCCCCCCCCCCTCCCCAAATGGCGAAGCAGGGTGAGCTCGGCGGTACGGACGCTCGTGTAAAAACTAGCGAGGCGTTGTTAAGATAAAACGGGTAAAGCTGTGTTGTCATTTTTGAAAACGGAGCAGGCTTCATTTTCAGGAATACGGGCGTGGTACGGCTCACTGTTCTACTGTCGTCGTAGTTGCGGCCCACCACCTTTAAAAGCTTCCTCACAGCACACAACTCCTCCCGCTTTTTGAGGTAGCACTGCATTACCAACGCGTGAGTGCCAGACAGAACACAAGGATAGCTATAGACCAGTGTCTGCTCTGTTCCGTGGGCGCCGCCATTTTTGTTTACGCTGACGCAATGACACAGTAAAGGGGCGGGGGGCTGCACTTTTTGTGATTTTTTTTTAGAAACCTTCGCACATATCGTATAGTGCAAGAACATCAGAAAGGCACAGTCATGAAGTTCCAAGAAAAACACCAGTACCATGAGTGCAGTAAAGAGCAAAAACATTTTTTTTATGCGCAGCCCCCCTCTTCACAAGAGCCTGCGCTTGCGATTATTATTTCATATTTTTATGCCTGGGGCTGCGATGTTGTTTGGTTTGGCGCTATCTATACTCTGTTTCACCTTATGATGTACCGCAGGAAAGGCTACAAGCGCGAGCTCCTTGCTCTAGGGCACATCTCGGCTGCACAAGCTCTCGTGCGTTAAGAGCAGCTCCCAACGCTACGAGCTCGCGCTTCTAGCCTTCTCTGCGGTACAACATAAGGTGAAACGGAGTATAGCGACTGAAGCAAGAAATATTGGGTATGCCTGGGAGTGGCAGCTGCATTGTTCAAACGTGAGCTATTACTATGGTGGCGCCGCTTAGCCTAGTACCTGAAGCGAGAAATATTGGGTAGACCGGGAAGCCGGGATTGCATAACATGCAAGTAGGGCGAAGCTGGCCTGGCGGGCCAATCGGAACGTGACTACGTATCACCGGAGTGCGCTTTTACTGCGAAGAAGTATCAGGCTTTTCGCTGCGTCATGCACCAATATGTGTGCATTGCGCTCGTATACGTATACGGATATCGAAGCCGTCGGCACGCAAATTGGGGCTTATCGTTCACCCTTTGCCAAGTTACACAGAGGCAGGGTATAACATTGAACTCTCGCTCTACTGGCGCCGCCTGGCTGTTACCGGCCGGCTATACTGCCACAAAAAAATTAAACATAAAAAATAATATATATATATATATATATATATATATATATATATATATATCTCGACGCTGAAAAATCAGAGCAATCGTCCACGCACAAACACTAGAGGGTAATTTTGAACAATCACAAAACCAACATCTATTATCTATTAAACGTTTAACAAATTCGTGCTACAGAACAAGATGCCGAAGGAAAGATAGTCTTATTTTTGCTAGGCCGCTCTATCTTGCAGTGTGGTCCAAAGGCAGCAGCGGCATATCCTCGGGGCAATGAGAAGTCGTCAGCCCGAACTCGTCGTTCCATCACTCGGAAAAATGACATCACACACCACATACAAAAACGCAAACCACACGCCGAACGTGGAAACGAACTTGAATACCGTTGCGCCTATGCGAAGTGAGAATATGAAGGCTCTTCGGAATTTCTGATGTTCCGTGCAACGAAACGATTAATCTAATAACGAATTGCATTGGATGCCACTTCGACATGCAAAGCAGAAAGCAAGACGGATTTCATCGCATCCGTGAGCGACCATCGAGACGGGTGTCTCAATGGAGGGAAATTTCACGAAGTGAGGGAAACTTTGTCAAAATATGGAAATTTTAGGCGTCCAATGAAAGAGGGAGAAACGTGAAACGCCCGTCACGTCTGCTCTACAGGCGGTCGCCCTCTGTCCGAAGGCCCTATTCCCCAAACGTCTATCGTCTCCTCAAGATTCTATACTTCGTTTCACCTTCCGTCCGAGCGCAGCCAAAGCTACGAGTGGCCGGAGCCAATCACACGCCGGCAATGGGTCACGCGATCTCGCCTGCACTTTTGTATCACTCCGCTGCGCCGCTGGTCGTCCGCGCCGCTGGTCGTTCACGCCGCCCGCGCTCGCCAAGTATTTCGTCTGCTACGGGTGTATCAACGGTATCGTCTGCTACAAGTTCAAAAAGTGCCTTTTCACGTTCTGAAATTTAGTCACAGGGGATGTGAGTACGTAGGCTGGCCGCTGGTGTCTGTGTCCGAGCTTTCAACCTGTTCGGCATTTCGGCACAGTTTCGAGACGTAGGTACACAATACAAGGTGCCCGATGACCCGGCCGTTGATGTTTCCTTGTATTGTCTTGATATACCAGGGCTCGAGGCGCAGTCCTTTCCACCAGCTTCTCGGCGTTCAATGTGATCGGGAGGTAAAGGGCTGTTTATACTCCGACGTTGAGCGCACTGAACGCAGCGTAGCGCAGAACGCGCGCCTTTTATTGGCCGGCAACCAGAAACTCGATATCTGCAACCAATAAGTACCTGCGCGCGCTGCGCTACGCGGCGCCCGACGACGTTACGTTGGAGTATAAATGTACCTTAAAGGGGTGTCCCGATTTCGCCGCGTATCAGTGAATTGTAGTGGCCCGGGCGCTTTTCTTGTTTTCTTGTTTACAACGCATTCGCGGTACGACGCGGCCGGAGTCTCCTGCCGAATTTGAAGGTAGACATTCACCACGACCTCTCGCGCCTGACGCCCAAACGCGCCTTTGTGAATGGACGTTTTGAAGCGACTTGGTGAGGAAAGCAGCGAAGCACATGATTTGGCCATTACGGGAACGAAATCACACAGAAAAACCGAGCGCTACAGCTGTGTTGCCAGCGGATGTACGTAATTTCTCCAAACCTCATGCATTTACACATATTTATAGAAACATAAACTTCAGATAATTAATTATTTTAGTTGCAGATCATTCTCAGCAGTACACATCTAGAATATTGTGCATTGTGTACGCACCAAACGGTTACTAAAAAAAAAAAACAATTTTGCGGACTACTTTGTGGTGCGTAGGAATGCTCTTCTCGAAGTTGTGGACCGTCCCTCAGCCTTTGGCTGCGCTCGGACGGAGGCTGAAACGAAGTATAGCGACTCTGCGCGTAACAAGGGCGAAGCTGAGCGCTCGTTCTCTTCACTACGACGGTTGAAAGCGTACCTGAGAGCGTCCACTTCTAATGAGCGAGAAGAAAAAAGAACAACTTCTAGCTCACATCAATACACACTGGTCGGAGGGCACCTTACCACAAGAGTGGAAATCCTCTATTATCACCATGATACGCAAACCGGGCCAACCCTCCTCACTCAGCAACCTTCGGTCAATTTCCCTTACTTCTTGCGTGCGAAATACGATGGAGCGGATGGCCCTGGACCGCTACCAGGACCATCTGGAAGCTATTTCGTTTTTTGGACATACACTAATCGGATTCCGCCCTCACATATTCAGCCAAGACCTCTTTCTCCTCGTTCAGCATACCTTTCTATCGCCATCTTCTGCTTAGGTGCACTCCCTTTTCATTATTGATGTTCGTAAAGCATTCAATTACGTCGGCCACGACCACTTACTCTCCTCAGTTTGAGAGACAATCTGCGGACACAAACTATACACATACATCCTCAACTTCCTAAAAAATGGAACAGCCAGCTTTCGTATAGCTGATGAGATGTCCCCATCAATCACGCTCACACGCGGCACCCCACAAGGGGTGGTGCTTTTCCCTACCCTATTTAATCCCTGCATGGCCCAGCTGGCCCGTCGCCTCCAACAAATCTCCCATATGTCACACATCTACGCGGACGACCTCACTCTCTAGTGCACCTACGGGTCACACGGGGAAGTGGAGTCAATTCTGCAGCAGGGACTGGACATTATAAGTGAATACCTCGCACAAGCAGGCCTTGAACCAGCTCCAGACAAATCAGAACTGCTTCTTCTTACATATACCCAGTATCAGCGCTCTGTTAATCATCAGGTATCTCTACACATCGGCCAACACCTTATCCCAAACGTCTCCTCATGTAAAATTGTAGGCACACATTTACAGGAGAGGACGCACCACGCCACCATCAACTCAACCATAAACACATGTCACTCGGTTACTTATCTGGTACGCAGAGTGGTTAAGAAGCACGCAGATCTTTATAAAAAAACAAGCGAGCCAACTAGAATTGTAGTGGCGATGCGGGCTAGTTGGTTTATGCTTAGTGGATTCGACACAGCGCACAAGAAACGAAGACAAAGTAGAAGGGTGTACACACGAAAAGCACTTGTGCTGTGCACGCGCCCTTCAACTTTGTCTTGATTATATTGCAATTCAATGCAAAGGTGCAAGCGAGCTGGACAAGAATGGCGAAAGTAATCCCTGGAGAAGGGGAACAACAGGGACAACGGACAAACACAAATATCCAAGCACAGCTAGGTAATTGGTGCGCGCTCCGCTGGAAATTGAGAGGTCCCGGGTTCAATACCCGGACCAGGAGGATTTTTTCGGTCGCGCACCAGTCACCTATAGCTGTACTTGGAGACTTGTGTTTGTGCTTTGTCCCTCTTGTTCCCCTTTACCAGCGATTACTTTCGCCATACTTTGTCTTCGTTTCTCGTGCGCTGTGTCGAATCCACTGAGCCAACTAGTTAATGCATGAGCTCTCAATAAAAGTCTCCATTCTATACCATATTTTACACTCTCACAACAACAGCGCACCAAACGCTCACCAGCATTGGACACCCTAAAAAGGGCCTCCCTGTAGCTTTCTATCTCCACCTTCAACCAGAAACTCTATGACACGGGAATATTTCCCCGCCTGACCTCTTTTCTGCACCACCATCGGGATCGATAAATAGCCCGCCTCTCGGGAACACCGCAGAGTAGACGAATCCTGAAGCAGGTAGGACTTTCTCCCATTGGCCTTCCCTTATATATACCTACCCAACCTCTACCCTAAAACCTGCGCTTTGTCCCCGTACTCCGCCACGTGTCCCCGAACATACACGACGGACGCAGGAGGGCGCAAGCTGGCCATCACAACCCACCCTTTCACTCACAAATCATAGCTTATTTTGATGCGTCCGTCTCCCAGACAGGAGTTACGGCAACTGCGGCATACGCAATTTACAGACTACAATTCCCAACCCCCCAAGTTCACACCACCGGTCCATATAGCCCCCCCCCCCCCCCCCCCCACAATATCATCACACCAGAATTAGTTACCATCATACATGCTATACAAAATTCTGTCCAACTGCCGCGCACATAAGAATATACGAGCTACACGAATTCGCAGGCTGCCATTCGCGCCTTGCAGCAGCGAACTCCCCCCCCCCCCCCCCCCCCACACACACACACACAGGCACACAGATCTCCGAGCAGAACTTGAGGCGGCTTTACACACACTTCACCCATCCTCGGTCACCATCCGGTGGGTTCCAAGTGATGCAGGAATTGCAGGTATGAGCTGGTTCATCAACTTGCCCGCAAAAGGCATATCCAGGCACCTGTGATCCCCTGGCCTAGCGCCTCAACGAGTGATGAGGCTTTAATCTACAAACTCTCAATGAAATCTCACCTGAACACAGCTCCGTAACTTTCAGCAACGCCTACCTCGGCGCCACCCTAACCTCGATGCAGTATTGTAGACGTTCCAAAAAAAAAAAAGGAACGAAAGATCGTTCCTCGTTCCTTCTGATTTTTTGGAACGCGTTCCCGTTAAAAGTTACATATGTGAAAAAGGAACTCGTTCCCGTTACAGTTAAAAAAACTGCAACACATCGTTACACATACATTACATTTGTATTTTTCTGATTACCATATTTAGTTAGATCGAGGAAAGTTTTCTTATATTTTTTTTTATCTATCCCATCAAATGGGAACATACGAATTTAAATGCCGTGATAGAAGGGCACCAGAGAACAAGCGGAAGCAGGGTTTCATTTGTTTATATATTCACATTTAAAAATCTCAGCTTTTAACCATATTTATGTTAGTGATGGGCGATTCAGACGAGCCAAATGATCTTTTACCCCACATTGCACGAGCGTTTTATAACAACCTCACACGTTTAATGTAACAAAGTCCCTTGTTCGAACTTAATAACAGTTGCTTCTCGATGTTGCTGTCCACAAGACGAGCAAGTGAAAAAGAGGGCAGGGCTTTTGGAAGGTCAGTCTTGAAAGCTACAAGTTCTTCGTAAAGGTTCGATTCGTTGTTCAGATTTAAGGTGGGGGACAAGGGGGAAAGGAATCAAGGTCAAATTTTGTGTATCTTTTAAGTGACCGATGTTAGGGATACAAGGGTGTGTTCGATGTCTGGTAACCTGTTTTTTTTTTTGTTGTAGCTGTAGGTCTCTTTATGGAAGTTCAGTGATGGCTGTAGTCGGCCTTAGATTTCTAAGTGTATGAGGAATCATGGAAGCAAAGAAAGTAGAGTTTGAAACGTCCCTCTTTCTGTTTCTTTTCCGTCGACTAATAGTTTTGCTTTTTGTAGCGCAGTCTCGCGCACTGAAAAAGGGATCGATGTCCACTAGCTCTCCTGCACCCGACTGTTACGAAGCGAGGACCACGCAAAATAAACCCTAAGATAATGATGATAATGCAAATATTGCAAAGGTGCAAGCGAGCTGGACAAGAAACTCCTGGGTAGCTCCGTTGGTACAAGGCTCCACTGGAAATGGAGAGGGTTCTGGTTTGATATCAGGAGCAGGCTAATTTTCTCGGTCGCACACCAGTCACCTAGATGTGTTTGGAGATTTGTGTTTGTCGTTTGTCCCCCTCGTTTTTCTTTTCTAGGGATTATTTCCGGCCTAAGATAAGTATAACCAAAGTGTTAACGAGATGCTGCTCTTCATAAAGATGTTGATTTTATACATTTGGAATTTTCCTCTTAGAAATAAAACAAAAATAAAACAAATAAAAATAAATAAAAAGATACCCCACTGTAGAAAAAAAAAAAGAAAAAAAAGGGACGCCCCTCCTTTTTTCGTTCCAGTAAAAATGTAACGCGTTCCCGTTCCAGTTCCACCGATGCAAAATGGAACGGCGGCGTTCCTTCGTTCCTCCTAAAAGTAACACGTTCCAGGAACGCCGTTCGGTACAACACTGCCTTGATGTCACGCAAACCCACATCTTTAGAAAGAACCAAGCAAATATCCTCCTAACTCCCACTAGGCTCTACCACTTTCAACGCCGTTCCGATCCCTCCAGCCCCAACTGTCCCTCCCTATACGCCAATCTAGAATATTGCCTTCTACAGTGTCCGGTTGTTGTATCTACCCCAATCCTCCCTAACCCCCCTCTGTAGTGCCTGTCTAGCGTCGGAGCAACTACAGGGTCCGATCGAGAAAAGTAAACCCTACTTTTCGGCCCGCATAAAAAACTACGCATCGCAGAACGCTCAAACTCCGCCAGAATGTAACCCTAGCGGTCCAAGCAAGATGCCAAAGGTTCAGCGCGATCCGATAACTTAATCAAAAGTTATGTGATTTTCTGAAAATGTCAATGGGAAAATGGAGCCCATTTTTGCCCGTTTTCGGTTTCTGGTGACATAGAGCCCCATGTGTTCGAAAACTCCGTCGGCCACCATTTTCCCATTGAAATTTTCAGAAAATCACTTATAACTATTGATTAAGTTATCGGATCGCGCTGAAACTTTGGCATCTTGCTTGGACCACTAGGGTTACATTCTGGCGGAGTTTGAGCGTTCTGCGATGCGTAGTCTTTTTACGCGGCCCGAAAAGTAGGGTTTACTTTTCTCGATCGGACCCTGTAGATCAAACGGCCTTGGTCTACCAAGCCATGGACATTTTGAACACTTAATTTGTGTTGTTTAATAAAGTGAATTCTCTCACTTTATCTCTATCGGTAACTTTTCTGCAAGGCATAGGATTCTCTGCTCCTCACGCAATCCATCTCGGCGAATAAGGGCGCGGCGGCACGTGGAAAACAGAAGCGCAACTCTGGCTCCTGTAGCAGAACTCTAGTTAGAGGTTACGGGCAGAGCGCTGCTATGGGAATGAGATGACGCACTACTGCTGTGTCTCTGCTGTGGCTGCGTAATCAACGGAGAAATAATTACCTACCGAAGTAAATATATAGACCAACTCATGTTTACAAACAAAACGAAGCGCCCCTAGCGGACGCCACTGGCGCCGCGCGTGCGCGATGGAGTGTGGACAAGAAGCTTGCCGTCACCCATAAACAAACCGATGAAATGCGATGTTGTCGGCGTTGGTGTGAGTCCCCGTGTTCTTTTTCGCGTTGAAATTGTTGATTCTACGTCTTCCTGGCAATGTCTGACTACTTGAGCGGCCTCAGCGAAATTACCGAGGCTCGTTACACCGCAAAACTTCGCGTGTATAATGTGACATGCGGCGATTCACTTCGCGTGGACGCCGCAGAATGGACGTTAAAACCTGATTCGCATGATGAGATTCCGCTCGCAATTTTGAGTCTCGACGTCACTCAGGCTGCAAAAGCGTGAACCGTAGCTCAGATGGTCGACGTCGATACTGAAAATCGCAAGCAGGATCGGACCAAGTGAATCAGGCATGACAAGTCGGTGATGGCCACTGGTAACAACGATCAACATCTCCTTGTATCTGCTGTTTACACCGAGCCTGCTTACCCCAATTAACCTTCAAACTTAAAAGTCTTTTGAGGCCTGCACTTACTTCTTATAGCAGTTACCGGGCCAACGTTTGGTGAACGGGCCGGTGTCTGAAAGAGCAGACGACAAGCAGAAAAGTTTGAAAGAACAGACGGCAGTTCGAACAGTCAGGTGGCTGTTTGAACTTGAAGACCCGCCGGTGGTCCGTACAGCTTGACGGTTTTCCAGCGTTCATGTTGGAACAAAACAAATAAATCTGATGACCACAAGTATCCGTGAATTCGTCCCAAAGTGCATCCTGCCCAAGCAATCGTGGTCCGACGGTGTCTGGTTTTCCCATTTCACGGCACATATCCACATTCTCGGACGAACCGAGCACATGAAAACTGACCTTCAAATCTTTCTCGACTCTTTTGGTACAGCCCCAGTCGCGGCGTTTTGACGTGAAGGCAGGTTTTTGTCTGGTCTCTTTCAAAACACCGAAGAAATGCACGTCCCGAATGGTGACTTCCGCCCACAGCCCCAGACCGGAAGTGCGCTTGACGCACCACCACCGCGCCGTGACGTAACCGAGATGAGTTCGTGTATAGATTGCGTTGTTTTTTTCTTTCTAATAGTAAGTTTTTTACAGCGAATCTTGAAATAATCGTAGCGTTTTGCTGGGACTATCGAAGTTGCGAAATGGCAGAGCCCGCGCCGCCTGTTTATATCACTAGCTCTGTCAGGTTCTTTTGATATATGAAGCTCATCATTACTGTATGAATGACTAATCAAAGATGTATCACACATTTGTGTCGGATGCGTCCACAGAAACCACAATGACAGCAACGATAAAGCAGTGTTGTACACGCTCCCCAAAAGTAGGAACGAAAGCTCGTTCCTCGTTCCTTCTGATTTTTGGAACGCGTTCTCGTTACAAGTTCCACGTGTGAAAAAGGAACTCGTTCCCGTTACAGTTAAAGAAATGGAACGTATGTGTACAAATACGTTACATTTTTATTTTGCTGATTACCATATTTCGTTAGATCGAGCAAGCAGTCATAACGTTATATTCCGTTTTCTACATATATCACTGTATTACTTAATTACTGTTATGTAACTTGTATTACCGCTCTTGAAATGTAGCACGTATATAGTGTTATTTTAAGCATTATATAATGTCTTGTATATGTAATCTTTGCAACTGCTGTGTGACGGTAAGGAGCCGAGGACCCGTCAAGCTGCTTGAACAGCTTTTGTCCTGAGCTCCGACTAAATAAAGCTTATTATTATCATTATTAAATGGCAACATGCGAATTTGAATGCCGTGATGGAAGGGCACCAAGAGAAGAAAACAAGCGGAAGCAGAGTTTCACTTGTTGAATATTCACCTTTGAAAAGTTCAGCTTTTAACCGTATTGATATTTGTGGTGGGCGATTCAGACGAGCCAAATGTACTGTTACCCCACATTGAACGCGTGTTTTACAACCACCTCAAACATTTCAACCCAACAAAGTCCCTTATTCGATGTTGCTGTCCGCAAAACGAGCAAGTGAAGAAGAGGATAAGGCTTTTGGAAGGTCAGTCTTGAGATCTAGAAGACCTTCTTCGCGAAAGTTTGATTCGTTGTTCAGTTTGAAGGTGGGACACAAGGGGAAAAGGAATAAAGGTTAAATTTTGTGTATCTTTTAAGTGACCAATGTTCGGGATACAAGCGAACATTCGATGTCTGGTAACCTGTTCTTTCGTTGTCACTGTACGTCTTCTTGTGGAAGTTCAGTGATGGCTGTTGTCGACCTTAGATTTTTGGGTGTATGAGGATTTGTGGAAGCAAAGAAAGTTGCCGAGTTTGAAACGTCCCTCTTTCTGTATCTTTTCTGTCAATCAAAAGTTTTGCGTTTGGAACCGCAATCACGAGCACTGAAAAAAGAATCAATGTCCACTAGCTCTCTTGCACCCGACACTTACCAAGCGAGGACCAGACAAAATAAACCTTAAGATAAATAACCAAAACGTTAACGAGATCCAGTTCTTCGTCAAGGTATTGTTTTTATACTTTTAGAATCTCCCTCTGAAAAAAAAAAAAGAATGTACCCCACTGGACGAAAAAAAAAAAAGGAATGCCGTTCCTCTTTCAGTTTCAGTAAAAATGTAACGAGTTCCTGTTCCAGTTCCAGCGATCCAGAATGGAACGGCGGCGTTCCTTCTTTCCTCCTAAAAGGAACACCTTCCAGGAACGCCGTTCCGTACAAAATTGCGATGAAGACACCGGGACAACTGCGGCTCATGATTCTTTTACGAGGCTACTTCTTGCATTGCTTGCCACGTGGTGTGTGGCAAACAGCTGTTTTCCGGTGATTATGTTAGTGGTGTCGTTTCGCGGATTTTGAAAGGAACAACTCGACTGTCTGAACCAGGCTTGCTACTATAATGCATTTGTAAATACCAAACACCACCACCACCACATTGAAAAAAAAAAAAAAACACACACACACAGAAAAAAACACACACAAAAAAAACAATAGCAGTATAAGAGTATGCGCAGAGAGCGCAACGCAGGCTGAGCGGGGACTTTGGGGAATTCCAAAGATGGCGCGGAGGGTCGATAGTTCGCGCGGCCACCGAGAGATGGCGCCAATAATGAAGAAGGTCTATTCGCCGATTGCAAAATGACCTGTTTTGTCGGTATTTCTTTGGCTGGCCGTGTGAATGGGGTATAAGTCTTCTTAGTGAGCTGTTAACCACTTTAATTCTAGAAGAAGAAGAAAAAAAAAAAGAATATTGGGAGAAGCAATCCTCAACTCTGCTTTTTCGGTACCGCGAATGTGAAAATGAGGTTCAGCCGAGCTGAATCAAAATCCAGATTTTTGGAGGGCTCATTGATATCCGAGGCAAATTGGTTTAAGAAAGATCGCCCATTAAAATTAAAAATAAAATAATCTCCCATCTCCGGCGTTGTTCACATTCCTTTTGTTTCTCTTTTACTTCCTCCTCTCCGCGCTACAACCAAGCAGTCCGTATTTCAATGCATTTATTTGCCTTTTTTTATTCACGGGGTGTCAGAAAGGTATTGCAGTTCAGTAATAACTAAAAAAAGTCACACACATATACACACAAAAAGGAAAAATGAATAAAAAAAGCGCGACAAAAAAAAAAAGAAGGAAACAAAGCATGACGGCGATGAAAAAGAAAACCGATATTTCGCCAGTCATATAGTGGTCGACTATTCCCTTTTCCGACTGAGTACTGTTTCCGTTCCGTTTTTTTTTTTTGTATTTGTTTTCTCTTGTTTTCCTAATTTTGTTCTCCCTCCGTCCGGCGACCTGGTCGCTCCTATCGGGTTTCACAGATCCGCTTGCTCCGCTTGAGGTGCATTGAGGGTGCGCGTTAATCAAGCTCGCCGTCGTTCTCCGCTTCCTCGTTTAATAGCAGCAGTGTGACATAAATGTCTAATTCGTCGCCTCCGGACCGGACGGCGGGCGTCGAGGACAATTACTTAGCGGCGCGCGATGTGACGACGGGGACGACGACATCGGCGCTGGGAAATTAAGTCGACGGGCCGCGCTCGATCTAAACGAATTTGTGGCGCGCGTGCTAAAGGGAGGCATCGTGTCTCTGCGGGTGTCTTCTCGGGGAACCCTCTGTGCTCGCGACGCTTCTGGGCAACTTATTCGATTAGGTCGCCTCGCAGCGCCCCTCGCAGGCTTTAAACGCGCGAGGGGTGGAACTGGGGGGGGGGGGGGGGGGGCAGCAATATCGCTGTTATGCGAGCAAAGAAGACGGGACAGGTTCTGAATCTCGTCGTCGTCGTCCGTTAAACGATCCGACACAGGCGTAGAACGAGCGCTGCCCGACCAAAAGTGTCCCCGGTAGCTCTACGGATGACGCAGGTTTATTACGCTCTCGAAACAGAGGCGCGACTACGTGCCTCTGAACGGCGACTCGAGTTAAGAGAAAACAGATGTCCCGGTTCCTGGCCGCGTCCTCTGCGGCGACAGCCGAGGCGCAACGTACTCTGTGGCACGCTCTGCTGCCCCAACACACACTGCACACTCACCGTGCCGTCATGGCACACCGTGGCAAATTTACACCTCCAGATGTAGCGGAAACATGTTCCTTCCGAGCTTAGCGGATACATTTTCAAGCTAAATCTAGCGGCTACATTTTTCCGCTAAATTTAGCACGATGACGTTACGGGAAAATGGGACGTCACGTGACACTGCGACGTCACGTCACGACTTACACGAAACACACCCCGGGATCCGCTGCGACACCTCGCCAACAACAACTCTCCCCGTAAAAAAAAAAACAAAAAAACAAAAAGAAATGGGTTTTGGTATTTACTCGAGTGTACTACACTACGGGAAGGGTTCAACTTCGATAGGTTCCCAAGATGGTTGGCGTGAACGCGTTACTTACACACACACAGACACAAGCACACGCACGCACACACACACACAAAACAAAAAAACGGCGGTGTCGCCACCTGCCGAGTCTGCTTGCAAATGTGCGGTCGCGTGATGATATCGGAGTCATCAGGTTCAGAGTGGCGTACGAGGCGCACTTCTCTTTATTCTGCATTTTTTTTTTTTTTACGCCCAAGGGAGAAATATCGCGCGAAGCAGCGTTATTGGGAAAGCTTGATGCTCAAAAGCACGCCGTCAAAACAACGATATAACATACGGAACCCACGTACAAATCGAATACATCGACGCCACTATTTTTCCTACGCGTATAGCTTCGGTGCCTCTAATGGAAAGCGGATCACGTCACCGTAATTTTGAAGGTGGTGATAAGTAAGTCTAGAACTTAACACTAACACTGGGAATAGACCGTGTGCAAAACACTGCCAAGCATCAATGATCATACTGGGTTTGTCGTCTCACACAGGACTGGGCGTGATGGCGTCTGTGGCAGTAATGCATTAAGCAAACATATAAAACAAATGACTATTTAAAGTAGCATTAGTCATCGCCTTATGTTTGTCATTTACTTAGAGTCATCCTTGCAGAAAAGGCGAACGCGTGTGACACGTGTAAATATACTCCTTACGTGCTCATTAGAACTTTAGAATTTCACAAGCGGCCTGTTGAGCGAAACACTTTCCTTTTGTCGTCGACCGCTCCCATGACGTATGTGGTCGTCAAGCATGTCACGCATTTGGCGTTTCTCTAAAGCAAAGCAAAGGAAATTAGACGATGTTTAGACCGTGTGATCTCCCGTCCATTGGTGTAAGGCCAATGCTAAGCACACAGGGGGAAAAACAAAACACGCCAAAAGGATTCGAACACTTTTCACATCATAAAATGTTACTGGGTGGCTAGGCATCGATGAAAAATTTTAACCCGATTAATCGCCACCCTTTAACCAATCAATTAGTGAAATAATGTGTCTCGTTCATCTCACTACAGGACATTTTTAAAAGAAAAAGTTTACTTTTACTGATAATGTGATAAACGACGCAACATACAATTTCGATTCTGCATTAACCTCGATCTGTAGTTGAAACATGTTCAAATACACTCGCACGGACATATTATAACCCCAGCTGCATGAGGCAAAGGGGTTCGCTGATATTCTCCGGGAAGAGCGACCTCCTTTGATTGTTCACACTACAGTCTCTGCTGCTCTAAACGGACACTCGCACGGCGTTGAAGTTGCAGGGCTACTTGTAAGCTTCCGCACCCCTTCTCTGGGGTTACATATCTCGCGCCTACAGTTTACTTTAGGTTAATTATTTCACCCAAAGTTTACCCTTCATACAGATGTCCTCGTCCACGTCTGCGTGGTGAAATCGTTTAATTTCTGCTTTCCTGTTCGTCAAAAGTTTCCCGACTAACCGGTTAAAACAAATTAATCGCGATTAAATCATTAATCGATTAATCAGTAGGTAAATCCACCAATTTCTCAGCTCTAACACTGATTTCTAAAAATTCGCATTGAAAAGAAGCAATTTATGTGCTTCATTCAATATATATCATGACAAAATGTGGTCAGCTGATTGAATTTATCAAACAAAGCAATCTATTATACTTAAAAAAAATTTGGTCACACAAAGAAAAAGAAGTATTTTTGATGCTAGAAAATGGCTCCTTTATATCGTCTTCAGAATTAAAACATTCGGGTGAAATGTATTTGTAAAAACAACAACAACGACAGATAATTATGCGAATGACTGCATTTCAGTTACAGGAATGTGGCGGCATAATATCACAAGCTTTTACTTCCGCTTCGAAAGTATTGTGTTCTCTACCTCCGCGAGCTCCTTTCTTTTTATGACACGTAATCCACCGACTCCGAGGTAGCAAAGGCTGTAAAATACGAGGATGTCCAATATTTAGGCTGAGGCACTTAAAAAAAAAGTAATCAGTTTTTTAACATCCGGTTAGCCTCTACTTTTTTTGTGAAGATGCAGAAAGATATGATGGCAGTGGTTGTAAGGAAACTAGGTGAGTTCATTCCGTGCTTTTTTTCAGGAAGTATCTTAAAAGCTTCATAATTTTTGATAATCATAACATATTTTATGGAAAACGTAGAGTTTACTAAAACTCTACGTTTTAGTAAACTGAAGTTCGAAATTTCTAATTTCAGAATAATAACTCCCGAAAGACTCTTCCAATAAATCGTTCGTGCGAGTGGCATGTACATTGCAGCGCTTTCCAAAATGACAATCACGCATCTTCTGGGCTGTGGATATTGCCATGCTGGCATACTTGTGCCCGTTACTTGAAAAATGTAATGGATTACAATTAAAAATTACTGAGCCTTAAAACAATTCATTAACGCGACTAATTAGTTCCGTAAAAAGTAGTTGATTACTTTACTCACTACGTTACAAGTTCCTTTCACGTTACGTTGCTCGGATACTTCTCAAGAAAGAAAGAAACGAAAACTCGATATTTCCATAAATTCGTATTTGGATACCACATCCAGTATTCCACAGCGCCACATTATTATAACCGTTCTAAGTAATAAAGAATGAGAGCGATACGTTTGATTTCATTAGTCGGTGGCCAAATCAAAAATGACCGCGCACGTTGTCTTTCGTCGTGCTTTGGGGGCGCAGGTTTTGGCAGAGCTCTGCTTGCGCTGGTGCTGAACTGCAAAAAAGCATTTCTGAATGACCTACCCTCGTGCTCATGACCTTACCGACCGGTGTCAATGAGTTTGTCGAACAGCATTTCATCGTCAGATCGTTTCGTCGACAAGGCGGAGAAGAGCAATGACAACAGCGCCACCGCAGAGAGAGGCGTTACGTCAGAGCCGCGTGTTGCTCTTATAGACAGTCGACAAGTACAACAAAACAAAATGGTGCTAGCTTACAAAAACTCAGACAGTTTACATCACTGCACACACACACACAAGAACACACAAAAAAAATAATTTTGAAGAGCCCGCTACAGTATGGTTGCGCAAAAAACTGTTATTAATAAATAATAAAAAAAAAAAAACGAACCATATTACTAATTAAAACAACAGTTGAAAGCGCACACCTGGATCCGGACGGTGGCGAAGGTGGCGCGCCTCTTGCACCGCCGGTTGAAACGGAAGAAACGCTTATGTGCTTCCGTGTTTTCGGTAACTGAGCGACAATCTCCCATGCGCACAAACCATCGGATGTGTGAAGCGACGCCTCAATCCCACTTCTTCCCCGCGTTCCAACGTCCGGCGCTATTGTGCCCTTGTGCCGTCCATCCTAGCTCGACTGACGGAACGTTGCTTCCACACACGACTAGGTTTTCGCTGGGCTCGCACTCACTGCCACGTAGGCCGCCTCCGAATCATTCGCCTGTCTTCCATTTCACTATCTCAGCACGCCAGCCACTTTACTGCCGTTTCACCTTACGATGAACTGCAGCGGACTCTACAAGCCATTTCGGTCAGTCGAGCGCTGTGGACGTATATGTATCACGCTCCCCCCCCCGGAAACAAAATGAGAAAAAAAAAAAGCAGAATAGGGTAAACACTAGTGCACAATCCACTTTGAGTTATAGTATACATTTTTTTTAATAAGAGAAACGAGTAATTATAAAGTAATTTGTTACTTAAATTTTGTAATTACATTACGTTAAAAATTACTGCCGCAAAAATCTAATGTGGCAATTACAAAAATACTGGAAAAAGTAATGAATTACAAGTAATCCGTTACTTGCTGGTTTGTGGATCTGTCTACACCGCACTGGATTCCAAACCCAGTGCAGTTTTCAAATGACGCATTTCAGGTGTCCGCCCTCGTACAGTGCGTTTCGCAACTAACGGGTCTACATGAACGCTCGTGTGCAGACACCCGTCCTGCAACCGCCCTTGTTGATCTTCCTGGTACTCACAGATATCACAAACCAGTGTAATTGACGATGACAGGCCCTGCGTTGGGGAAGGGACCACAGCGGTGTCTAGCAAAGAAATAACCTCTCGAGTGACCGGTGAAGTGAAGCAACCCCCTGTTAACTGTTATCCGATGACCACGTCCGTAAAAGAGTTGACTAAAAACGTTTATATAAATACACAACAACAACAACAAAAAAAGAAAACAGGAAAATGTTTTAACTGTATTTTGTGCCAGGGGGTAAACCTATGTTATCCACCTTTCGCGAAATGTTGTTTTGACAGAAATTGTAAACCCGCTTATGATTTTCCTTCAGTATCATAGACTGTAGGTGCACTCGTGTTTTAAACATATAAGATAAATTCGTCAATTTTTGCGAAACGCGCTTCGCAAACGAATCACATAAAGTAACACTCCCGGAAACCCTCAATGCTGGCCCAAAACACAAGTCCCCGTGGTGTTTTGGAGTCAAGGTGAAAGAAAAGCACCATCGAAAAAAAAAAAAAAAAAACTGCTCAGGGTAACAATGCGCGATCTCTAGCAAAAGTGTACTGTTTTTGAAGGGAGATAGAATGAAGAGGTGTAACCACCATGAAGATAAAATACGGTGGATGCAAACACTTTACCTCTAAATACCTAGAGTCTGGAGCTCGGGCACCTGTTCCATTCGTACTCAACCTCAACCCCCCCCCCCCCCCCCCCACACACACACACACACACCCCCCCACACACAAAAAAAAAAAAAAGTGATGCTCTATTTATAATAGAAGCTTCGTTATACTCAGTGAATCACAACGACAGATGTCCTGTATTGACCTAGACGATTAGTATTGCTTTGTTTTAGAAACACAAATGCGGGCTGGCATACAGATCGTTGCCATTTTTAGAAGTAGCAAACTTAAATATGTTACAAAATTGAATTTGTGTCGTGAATAGTTGGCAGACATGTGCACGTTACCAAAATGCTACTAAAACTCATCGTTCACCCAACAGTAATTAGGCACGTCACTGAACATCAAATCTGAAAAAAAAAGGAACGCGATGTTTTGCGAATAACGCGTTGCTTTACTCTTTGCCTGGACGACTGAAATGAAGCTGCACCATTCTCAACTGTTTCATTTGACTTGTAGCTGCCTCTCTGTTGTAACTCTTGTTCCAAGCTTTCATCAGTCACGTACCCCCGTTTTCTTTGAACGTGCTCAATTAACCAGCGCACTTGAAGGAAGTGCGTGTTTAATTTGAAGAATAATTCGGAAATTTGAGGGAAGCGGTGGGCAAAATAAAACTCGAATTCAAGTGCAGCGTTCTCTCAGTACAGTAGTTGAACGTATTAATCCCAACAGATGTCATTGAAAGGACGCGGGACAATGGCTGAAAGGTCATCCGAACTAACGTCGTCGATTTTGGAGTTCTACGATTAACGCGCCTATTTCTTCCACATTCACACACGAATCTCCAGGCTTGTCAATCTGGCGCTTCGGAATGCGTACGCAACCACAGCACAAGTCGAGGTAAAAACAAGTTGTACATAACTGAAAAAAAAAATAACGACAAAAAATGTTGTTTACTTTTTACTGGATCACAACATAACAACACCACGTAAAGCCTGAATCACATTGTGTGATTTTGCTTGCGATATCGTAGCTGCGACGTTTAGAATCGCGGCTTACACCACGCTTTTTCTGCCGCACGAGCCGCGTCGCAACTGCGAAATCGCACGTGAAATCGCACCATGTTAATCGGGCTTTACTGTTGAAAAACGAAAACAAACCAAGGTTTTAGTTTGGTACCGACAAAAGTAACCAGTTACAAGTAAGACAAGTACAACCATAATTGTAGATGTTCGTCCACTCGATGTGCTGCACCAAAACATTTTTTTTTTTCAACGGAATTAAGCGAATCTGCATAGCGTTCCAATTCCGCGTCTCAAGAAGGATACACGGCATTAAAAGACGAAAAAAAAAAAAAAGCGAAGAGAGATACGAAAGAAAAAAAAAAACATTAAAATAATCAAAATGGAAACACTTCGTATATGTCCCACTGTGGCTCCGAACATCTCCTTTCAAGTGCAGTCGAGGAGCATTAAGACTTTTTTTTTTCTCTTTCTCTCTCTCTATTTTCTAGAATTCCATGCGGCAAATGAGAAGTTGGAATGAAAAGCATTCCTGTGCTGCCCTGATTTTCGAAGCAATTCTCTAACCAAGGAATGCTTCATAAACACTCGCTTCCCCTTTTTTGCTTCGTTCAGTCGTGTAATGCTAGGAAGTCTTAAATTTTATTCCTTTAGAAGGGCGACTACGGTTGCTCCGAAAAAAAAAAAGAAGAAGAAAAAAAAGTATTTAATGAGCAAGAGCGTACCGGGTAAGATAAATCTTTGTTTCCTTGTTTCGCTGTTTCTTTTTCTCGTCTAATCGGAGACGAAGAATTTCGTATTAATGAGAGCTTGCAACATAAGACGAGCGGTGCTGTTTCCTTTTCTTTTGCTTTTTTTGTACTTTTTTTTTGCAACCGCGAAGCATGTCACGGCGCCGCTCCTAATTACGGCTAGGCTTCGGATTAAGCAGATACAAATTGGCCAGGACTGCTCTTATCGTTAACCACGAGCATTCCTTTCAGCCTTGAAAGATTGGCGCAATAGGGTTGTCATGTCGTAACGAAAAACAAAGGTACCAAAGAGGTCAAGAGACAGTCCCGGATTGGAGAACAGGAAAGGGTTGATTATCCAGGGCAGGGGTTTCCAAACGTTTTGGCTGAAGGGCCGGATTGGAGATTTGTCGCAGTTTTTAGGGCCGAGAAACAAATAAGCGAATATAAACACCGAAAAACTAAATAAGTAGGTCGACAGCCATTTTAAATAAATTTTGTTTTTTTTCAAATTATACAATAACAACAAAAACTAAAGATAAATACACATATACTTTATTTTGACATTCCACATTTAAAGTTATGTCAATAAAAAAATGGACCCAGAAAACACACCAGACATAAATCAAGACGAATACAATGTGTCGTATCTACAAAGGGCAGAACACTACATTAGAATGGTAGAACTAATGATAAATGTATGCAACAGTTATGATACAAGACACCAAGCAGAATGTTTAGATAAGACGCAAAAAAAAAGAAATGTTAACACAATTAAAGCGGCATAGCAGAAAGGACTAACGTTGGTGATCGTGGTGATGACAATATGCAATGAATATGGCACAAAACCATCAGTGTGATAATAATCAAAACGGGCCGTTCCTTTGTGTGCGCCGCGAAACAAAACAAAAAAAGAAAAAAAAAAGAAATAAAAAAGTAAAAAAGAATATCTGAATTTTTTTTAAATTTTTTTACCTGGTTCTTGATTTTGTTTACCAGGTACGCTGCTGAGTAGCCGGTCGTTAACAGTCACAAGAGGCTTAAAGGGGTCATGAAACGATTTTCCTACTTCTTCCTCCTTAGCTTTAATCCTCAACTCAAATGCGAATTGTGAAATCACGTGGTCGTGACATTCCTTCGGCACCGGTGCGATGACTCCTAGCTTCCACCGTGCTTTTTATGCACACCATAGAACTTGTCATTCCCCAGTGACAATAAGTTCCGTCAGGGCACTCATTGGCCACGAACGCGAATCCAAATATTCGTCGACGGATTGATTGTTGACGAGCGCATACGTCCGAGTGACGCAGTTCTCGTGTCCAATGCGTGAGCTGGGCTCTGCTGACGTCAGTTTGGCGCCGGTGACGCGCTTTTGGAACCGCGGATGTATCATAGTGAAAAGACGGAGAGCTTTCGAAGGCAAGAAGGTACAAAATAGTCCGCTATATTTTCAAATGTTCATACCGAAAAACTGGCTTTTGACTTTCTAGCCTCTTTCTTTTGGCCAACTAAACGATATGCGAGTAGTAAAGTCCCAATTTAAAATCATTCGTCCCAACCCAAAATTCGTTTCATGGGCCCTTTAAAAGCCTGTTGTAGCGCAGTCGGTCGCAGTGAAACGCAAAACCATTGTACTTAGCTTCCGTCCTTGCCAGCACCCTCGTCCGCAAATATTTATATTTTCCTTTGGTAAGCGGTTGGTCGGTGCACACCCACGTGATCAATTTTATTTCGCGTGACGGCATGCGTGGGCACGGGTGGTGCGCGGCGGCGCGCCGAAATAATCGACAGGCTTTCTTAGTGTTCAATATGGCGCGCCCAATGGGGAAAAAAAGGTTTATCGACTTTTTGGAACTACTCACTGAAGAAATATGTTGACTGTCCCACTCCTCCCACCGTCTCATTCCTCCCAACTCTCCCCTATCGCAAGGTTTGTCTTCACGATAGACAAACCTTGCGGTATAGGTTGTTTGTCCATCGCTGCGACACAAGTGGGGGGTATACGTTCCACGACTGGATTCGGCACCCCCTCCAGCTTGATCAACAGCGATTAAATTAGAAATCTTTAAACGAAGACTGTTTCCCCTTCAAAAAAAGTTGGGGCTCCAATCCACGCTGTGAAAGTGGTTGGTCAGCGAAGCTGTGGTATCACCTGCAACGACTGCCTACTGCGCTATACGAAATGCCGCCGCCGGTTGCAGCACGCCGCCGCTGGTCGTATTGCCGTTTCTTTTCCCTTTGCCGCTCCTAGTATTCACGCTGCTCCTTGGGAGTCCTAACTATGCGTGGCCCATTCATCGCGGTGCTGCAGCAACAATCAAATCAGTTGCTATACTCCGTTTCATCTTACGTTTAAGCGCAGCGGATGTTACGAGCCATCCGAGCCAATCGGAGGCCATGTGAGTGTCACGTGAAGTTAGAGAGAGGGCACAGCGACGCGCGGAAAGCGTATCACAGGCCACATCCACAGAACGGGATTGGCTAAGATAGCTCGTAGCATCCGCTGCGTTCGGACGTAAGGTGAAACGGGGTATAGGCGGGTTCTTCTTTTATATATAAAAGGCTAGTGACGTCACTCATCACGTCGCAAGCTGCCGTCGCCGCGGCAGCTTGGGCAACAGTAATCTTCACCGGGAACGTATGCGGTGAGCGCTACGTGCTTCGCATTGTTTTCAGGAGCTCTTTATCGTTAATTATATGGTTAGAATGCTTGTTTTGTGTTTATTCTTTATTTAAACGAGT
Source organism: Ixodes persulcatus (assembly GCA_013358835.2). Taxonomy (NCBI): domain Eukaryota; kingdom Metazoa; phylum Arthropoda; class Arachnida; order Ixodida; family Ixodidae; genus Ixodes; species Ixodes persulcatus. The sequence continues at coordinate 3,271,222 of JABSTQ010011052.1, forward strand.
GTTGCGCTGTATGTTGTATGCGTGGTGTTTGTACTTTTTGCTCCAATCTTTTGTAGTCTTTTTTGTTCCGTGAGAACGCCGACACGAAAACACACGCGGGGAGAAGGCACGTGCTTCGCACTGTTCGCAGGCGCCGTTATCATCCCTTATGCGGTTTGCACTTCACACGAGGGCTTCGAATGACGTCACCCCTTTCGAAGCAGCTGCAAACCTAATCTTTACCGGAACGCGTGGAAGGGTGTTCCTATTGGTCACACACGGTCACATGATCATCCATCATGTGGTTTTGATGCTTGTTTTGTATTTTTTTATTAAAACGGATACTGAGCTGTACGCTGTATGCCTGATTTCAAAGGAGATATGCTCTTTTGCCTTCAATTGTTCGCCGGGAGTTTTTTGCTTACAACGACAACAACACGAAAATTTCCTTGGCTACCGGGTAGAGGTATACAGCTTCGCTGTAAAAGTGCGACAAATGGCATTGATTTTGCGTGTCGTCATCGGAAGAATATGCTTTCCTAGTTGTCCGAAAAGACTGTTTGAAAGCGACAATGATTGCGATGGAGTGAAACGACTGGCTGCGATTCGACATCTACATAGAAATCACGTGACAGCAATCCCAGCGAAACGTTCGATTAGCTTCCGATAGGGGAACAACTGGTTTGGATTTCCGTCATAGGTTCGAACGACGTATCTTGGAATTGTGTTAGTGGGGACTTTTAGCAAGCCGTTACCGTGTTCCGCGTACCGGAGTGCTGGAGTCTTTGAAGCATTCTTGAAGTGCACGCACCGTGGTCACGGTATCACCCAAGCGCGCGCTTAAAAGCATGATTCAAAGGCTCCGGTAGTGCGGTACGCAGAGCATTGCAACGGTTTGATGAAAATCCTCCTTTAGCAGAGACTGAAACCGATAAATATAACGGTTCGGTAACGGTTACGGTTACCGTTTTTCTCCAGATAGATTTCGTTTCGGTTTTATAGGGTTTCGGTTTTTACCATTTCGGTTACCGTTTATACGCCCCTAAAAACCTTTTTTTTTCTTCTTTCGGTTAGATGTCTATTTTAAGAACAAATAATGAAAACATCCTGCCTACAATCAGTATTTTTAACGTTTGACAACAGTGCTTTAATAAACGGTTTAAAATAATTCATTATATTCTGCAACGGGTCAGTGAGGGGAAAGAAATCGGAGTCATAAAAATGCATGTGTGTGTTGATGTCAGTGTGGCGGAGTTGTCACTCTGGAATTGGAATGATTCCGGAATCATTCCGCACTTTCGCAACCCCGGAATGGGATGGGAATGGAATTTGATGCCTTTTGCTCGGAATGGGGTGGGATTGGAATGGGCTTGATTCTTCTGTTGATTTTCATTTAGGGCCTACGGGCTAATGGCACAACTCGTTAGGGCATGGTAAGTTGCTCTTGAAACAGCATCATTGCACACTGGAGGTGTCTGATGGCTCGATTGTTTCACTGGAGTATGCTCCGTTGAGGATGAAAACGGTGCGCCATCAGCGAAGCAACCGAAACTGAATAGTTGTAGACGGACGAGGTGTCTTTCCTGGCGCCGCGAGACGGGTTCGACACCCAGGGTGTCGAACCGAATCGAAAACCGGAGCAAAGCCGTTATTTTTTACTGAACCCGAACAAGACTGTAATCGAAATCAAACATTTAATATTGAACCCGAACCGGAGCGGAACTGTAATCCTATGTGGCGGTTACCAATTCATCGGAAACGGTTCGGCGTAATGAAATGTGAGCCGCGCCTTCTTGCGGGTGGCGGCTCGAAGTCAATTAAATATTCGAGACGGCGGCGTCAGCGGCTCAGTTTTGACTAAACAAACGTCAGCGACGAAATGGAGACAGCTCAGTAAAAATGCAACAAAAAAGTATATTTAAAGTCAATGTCAAGCACGAACTGGCGTCGGCAAGTCGGTGCGGAGGCGTACACTTGTACACTTGGTTTCGCCTTACGATGAACCGCATAGGACGCTTCGAGCCACCGAAGCCAATTCATAACTCGGAGTGCGTTACGTGTCCTTCCGATTGGGCGGAGCGACGCGGACAGCGGGAAGTCACGAGACAAGCTACGAAGCTACGAACTAGAGATTGGCTTGTGTAGCTCGCAGCATCCATCGCGGTACATCATAAGGTGAGAAAAGGAGTATATATCACTATGCCTAGAGCAGGGTGGCCTAGTGGCTAAAAACGTATTCTTTGTGTGTGTGTGTGTTCTTTTCTTGCTGCTAAGCAATATTCCTGAAGGAAGCAAAAAGTAAACATAAACGTGAAAATAAAAACAAAAAGTTGACGACTGTCGGCGCGTTTATTCCACGGTGACGACATCTGTAGGCGCGAAGATGAGAAGCCGCGACGAGTGCGACACTGCGGCGCCGGTCGCCGGGACGTCCAGTCGCCCAGAGCCCTGGACGCTGCTTGAAGTAATTTTGTGTGCGTGTGTATGCGTTTTAGAGAAACAGCAAGTCGCCCGTGGTATTTTTTTTTTTTTAAGTCGTCTTTCGACGGGCCATTGCTGTGTTTCTTCCCTTCAACTCAGTCGTTCGAGCAAGTAGTTCGGGCGTGCGGTGTGGGTAGTTTGCCGTTTCGATCTGGATGAGCATCGTACCGGCGTCCGGTTGTGTATCAGTACTGCATGATATCCGTTAAAGACCCACGCTAGCAGTCGTACTGCACTGGTTGAATTTCTCATCTACAGTGGGTAACAATGTCACCATACTCTTGCAGACGTAAGCGCTGCTGTCTAAACAGCTAAGGACTAATTCGTTTTTTTGTGTGTAGTTTGCGAGTACGGTGCGTGCTACCGTAACGCTGTCCCTGTGCGTGCTGGCTGATTGACTTCTCATGTGAGTACTGTACTTTGTTACTGTTTCCAGGCGCGTGTATACCCACGTAATTTTCATTGAATGGTGTTCGCGTTAAAAATTCAAGATCACAAACTGAAATTAAGCATGTATTTGTTTTGCTTTCCTCGTTTCCGTAGCACTGCTTCTGATGGCCCAATTTTTTTTAATGCAGATGACACTAAGTAACCTTTTCTCATTTTTAATGACTAGTAGTCTTTTTTAACCGGTTTAAACTGGTTTGCGCTTGATGAAACCAGAAACCGAAACGTTATTTCAAACACATCACTGAACCAGAACCGAAACGGAACAAAACTCAATATTACTGAAACCGAAGCGAACCGGAATAATGACCAGTTCGATTTCCTGCTTTTAACCCACGTTTACGTTTACGTTTAAGTTTTAAGGCAGGTTTCCATAATATGCTGCTACACTCCCTTGTGCTGGCTCCGTATACCGATTGCACTTCGTCAGCGGGTTTCTGTTCTTGCCGCAGTGCGTGGAGATTTAGGGCAGGTGTAAGCGGCGTATACCTGCGCCGAAATACATTCAAACATAAACTGCCGCTTACGTCCCAAGCGACTTTCGGTTGCACCGTCTTTGCAAGCCTGTTGAGCTTGCTTATGTCACCAGTGCTAGAAAGCATAAATGCTACACGGACAACAAAGTTGGAGATTTCACGAGGGCCTTCGGCTGTACAATATTACATCTTGGAGGAGGCAAGTTGGTTTAGAAGAATACTCGAAACATTTTAACAGATCTCGCACTCCTTCGTTCCTTTGGCGTTCACCTGGAGAATTGGTGGTTAAACGTTTTATCGACATTTCAAGCAGCGATGTTAAGGTGGCCTTTGTTCATTCTTCCTATACACTGGAAGTTCTCTGGCAAAGACTGGAGCACCATCTGGTGACGTTGTGCAGGTGATACCACAGCTTCGCTCTCCAACCACCTTCACAGCGTAAATTGGATATCCTTAAATGACAATCGCACGTTCGTATTTTGAGCGGATTGCTATATTTTTCGTTTGAAGGGTCCGATTCTAGCGAGCGTTTCGAAATCGGCCATCGAGGCGTGCGATGGGTCATGGGAACTCCTTCGCTATCGGGACGTCAGGTTCCTCAGCACAGCCAAAGGCTGGCGTGATTATGAGCCCCGCCACATAGGCTGTCACGCGGTGGCTTTTGCGTGTGATAATCTCGCGTTTCAGAGTGGCGGAGGACTGCACAGCTGCACGACGACTGTTGTGACGTATTCATTTCGGCCCTTGTAGTCCGCGGTGCGTTCCGCCATGATCTATGAACTCGAGAGGACGAGTATTTCGGCTACCAAGGGGACTCGGAAGATGTCAGTGAGGGACGAGTATAGTCAATCTCGCACATGATGACGGACAGGCGATTCGGGCTAGAACCGTACGAACCATCAGACAGACAGACTGCCCGCCCGACAAAATCTGAAGGGGGTCGGGGTCGCCAAGAAATGCCTCGCATTTAATAATGATTGGCCAACATGGAGGTATGCGCTATAAGGTGTTTTATCAACAGCGTGCTCACTTACCAGTTTGCTTCGCTTTTCATGCGGTTCGCTGAGCTCTTCTGCTTTTATTTTCTTGGAAAAGATAGTCGGTACAACCCCTGGCAGCAACCGAATATTCTTGGTAGGAAGACCCAAACTCCCGAGGACACTGGGTCGCCTTTCGTTGTCCTCATCGCGAAAATGGCCACCGTATACAGGCGATCGGTTTTTCACTGGCGCCTGAGAGACGACGGTCGCGCTAGACGGATTCACACGCTTCAAAATTTCTCATCGTTCGGAAACCCGTGGCTTGGCGTCTCCCAGTTCAGCACGCTGTTGCCGCAGCCTTCTGCCGCGCAATAGCGCGGCATCCTGGACGAAAACGTGATGAATAAACACAGAAACAACTCGGCGTTACCAAAACAATCGTGCGCAGCGCGAAGCAGCGCGATTGCGTCATCGCGTTCACGGCTAGGGTATCTATATGAGTACGGTGAACTGCCGAGGGTGGCGCCACTGCGGGAGGAGCAACACGTCACGATCCCCCAACAAAGCTTCGGCCCCCCAATTACCAGGTACAAGTGGGAAATCCTTTTATTCGTTTTAAAATTACTTTTGTTGCGTTTGCAAACGAGAGACTGGTGTTGCTCAGGTGCTGATGCGACGTGGTATAAACCTAAGCATTAAAACCAGCCCTAAAATTTCGCTTCCGTACCCATTTAATCCTACCAAAGTGCTATTGCAGTCATGAGCGTATGGGTGAAACTTGGTGCAATGCAACAGAGGCGATCTCTGCATGAAGGGCGCACGAGCATTGCCTTACAATCCACCTCACTTACCACAATTAGGGTTGACCTTTTCTTTCTCTCGTAAATTCGTCTGCCGTCGAAGGAAAATGGAGACACTCGACACGACTCTCTCGGGTTTCGACATCTGGCTTTCTACGTGGCCAAAGTTTCTACCTGTAGGAGAAAAATGCCGCGGCTGCTGCGGAATCCTAAAAGCGCGGGACGGAGAGACCAGCTTCGAGCGAAATAAACGCTCAGGTCTCCGGTATACTAGAATTAACCTTTACGACACGACGCGTCGCACTCGACTCAAATACATTCCACATACTCGGCCTTCATAAAACATGAATAAAATAGCGAGCATTGCTGAAGAGCGTTCCCGTACTCCCAACGCTCTTTCGTCACTGTATGTTTTTACTCCTTCGTCCGGAGCGCAAGTAACCAGCGAGCGCAGTGAACACATGTTAACAACCCTGCATCTTTTGGTTTTGTTCTTCTTTCATCATGATTTATACGAAGGGAGAACTTTGTTAGTGCTGCGGTACGAGAGCTCTTGGTTTCTGCAGGCATTGCGAGGCTGCAATGTGTTCGGACAGAGAAAGGACCATGTCCAAATTTAATTGTGCCGAGTTGGAAACCAGTTTCAAAGCTCTCTTTGTGTGAGTCTCGGACAATTTCTGGGTTACGCCGTCCTATTGAAGTCGACGTCGCAGTTCCACGACTTGTCTTATTCCCCTTTTCCGGTCCCCCTCAGGGTCAATAACCTCGAGAGTTTTATTCCTGAAAGTGGAAGTAACGAAGAGCGTGTCGCTTATTTATAACAAGAGTAAATGAAAATGCGTTAACGCAGGTCCGAACAGACATGGAAAAAAAAAAAAAAGGCAACGAGTGAGCAGTGGCAGTTCACCTTTTTCATTGAACATGGCGCCCTCTTGTGTTGTGCCCAAAAATACATCTGCTATAGTCTTACTTTAAACGGTGGTACTTCACTGTGCAAGCATCTTTCAGGGCAACATGCTCGTGCTGGTTGCTTCGACTCCGGTCGCACACAAAGTGAAATACCCTAAAGAGGAGTGATTGAAAAGAAACAACAAGCTCACGTGGTCGCAGTGAGCGCTTGTTGCCATCGCGTGAATCAAACCATTTGCTCGAAAAACTTTTATTATTATTTTTTTTTTTGGGGGGGGGGGGGGTTGAGGGGGGCGCGGGGGGCGGGAGGAGGGCGGAGGGGAGGGGGTTTGGGGCGCGTAAAAGTACGTCTTCCGGCACGAGCCCTTGGCATTACGGAATTTTCGAATAGGGGACCCCTACGCTCGGGGGCCCCTAAGAAATAGGGGTTCACCACTGTGCATGCGCCGAAACCAAACTGCCTTTTGGGTTAGCGTTGCCCCTAACGCCCCTAAGGACCACATGGCGGTGCCCTGCGTCGCTCGCTGCAGAAGAAATTCGTCATGGTCGCTGCGCACTATTGGGCACGTTCATCTGCAATGAATGGTCCAGCAGGCTTTCGCCTTGCCTAACCTCGCTTAAATTACAAACTATGAGTGATGATCTCGCCCTGTCTTTTAGGTCGTCTTCTCATTCTGGCCGTTCTTAAGCCCGAAGAGAAGCGGTGACGGTTGACATGGCAGCGTCTCGTGAATCCCAGTGGCTTGTCTTGACTTTGCTCGATCTCGCACACGAACAGACACTAATAAGGAAAATCGAAGAAATAGGTCTAAGTTCGACCAGCTCAAATCCACATACAAAAGCTGGAGCGGCCTCGCTTGAACTTAGGCATAGTTGAGCGAAAGCAGGAAAATTCGAAAAGGAGCGAGCTACAAGAGAGAGGGAGAAAAGGCTTTTGTGAAAAGAAAAAAATACCAAAATCGTATTGATTTGGTCTTGACCTCAAACATTTAATTAATGATTGTTCAAAAACGGGTAAGTTTAGTTTCATCTTACCCATTATTTGTGACGCAAGCGAGAAAAAGCGTTTGTTAAGTGCAAATATATTACGTGTTTATACTTTTTACTTTAATAATTTCTCTTGTTAGCCGTATTGGCGTTGCAAGCGAGACACGCAAACACGCCACGCTGCGTACTGAAAACCATATCGCTGACCATACCCCCGAGCGTAGGGACCTCCTATTCTAAATCTCCGTATTGACAGTGCTACAGCAGACCTTTTCTTTCTAGTTATACATTTTGTTTTCCATGTGAGCGCGAGCCGTCGACATCGGGTATACAGAAATGGCATCACGTTAGACAGAAGGACATTGAGGTGCCCTAACCAGAGCCTGTATTTGCCCGGAGGCTGCGTTCTCTTTCTGTCCGCCTTTGTAGTACGTCTGGGAAGGTTTGCAAATTGTTTACGCCGTGCCTTGCTCAATTCTTCTCTTGTGTTTGGTGGACCGTATACCGCATGCAAAGATACAGTATCCCGGCGTGTTCTTTGCGTTCGATAGTGTGGGCTGGGTTCCGGGGATGGTGACGTTAAACCGCATCTTTAAAATAAGTGGGACTACCTGTACAAATCACCGCACTGCGATCGACAAAGATGGGCTTGGCCGCCTGCATGGTTCGCACAGTATAGTTGAAGCCTCCAAATACTGCACATTTGGAGGGCATCACAATGCCGCCTCCGGCGCTCCGACTCGGGCAAAGTGCCGGATTTGTATTCAACTACCTGAGAAGGGGAAGTACCGGAGGAGGAGAGGTGCGCATGCGTAGTGCAGTTTCACAAAAATGGTGCATTGAAATGCAACATTTGCTCGAGAAAACATCTTATTAAAGGGTAACTCCGGTCAAAAGTCGCACCAAAATAAATGACTGGTATCGATTTACGGAGACAAAATACGAGCACTGCCAAAATATTACACTACCGGGAAACCACGATCCACTCTAAAACCGATATAAAAAAAAAAACAAAAAAACAGTCCTGTATTAATCTAGAGTACAGTCACAGCGATAGCTGCCATACGTCACGGCGAAGTCGTTGAGCATCGGCGTCGCGTTCCCGCACCGTGGGATACGTGAACAAAAGCGTTTGGAACAAAATAAACATATGACCATTGTGTTCCGAACACTTTTTTTTTTTTGCTCCGGAGCGCGTGAAAGCGTGTTTCCCGGCAAGAGATTTCGGAATTGGCAGTGCTACAACCGTATTTTGTTATCTGCTTTTTTTTTCCCCAGAGAGCGCGTGCAGCGGTCTCACCTTAGTATGGACTATTGTTAGCTGCGCATGCTAAAAGCGTGAGCAAAATGCTTTGGATGAAGCCTCGGCGGCTGCTCGAGCGTTCGTGCAGCGAGTGCTCCAGTCAAGGCAGTCAAGGCTTGCCGCTCGCGCTTGCACAGCCTTCGCAGTTAGTCCATGCTATAAGGTGAGACGAAGTATAGCAAAGCAAATTGTTGTGTGTATGTTTATACAGTCGGAAGTTAGTCTGCCTCAGTGGGCGTCTGGTGTCTCAGCTGTAGATGAGCCATTTAGCCAGTGCGGTACAACCGCTAGCCTGAGGTCTTTAACGTGCACCACGCAGTAGCGATACACAACCGCACGCCGGTGCGATGCTCATCCAGATAGAAACGGGCAGGTGTGGGGATTGAACCCAGGATCCCTGGGTTCTGCAGCGCGAGCTTTCGCTCCACGTGCTCCGACCTGGTGTGCGCTAGCCCACCGATCCCCCCACAAAAAGCCTAAGGATAAACCAGATTGCTAACGCTGTGACGTAGCCTCCACTTTGGGCGCAACAGAATCAGGTTCGAGTCCCGCGGGCGGCGGGCGATCTTCTTCAAGGATCTAGCAACGTCGACGACGGACACCCTACGCCCTAGTACTACGACAACTACAACGGACATCATTTCCAGTCGTGGGCTCTTTACTAATGGTGAATTCGGGTGGTCGCCTCTCTCCTCTGACCTCGATTCAGCAGAGCGCGCCCTCCTCGCCGCCAGAGCTACTCGGGATCCCTTTCAGATTCTCAAACCAGTCACGGAAGTAAAATTTCTTAACATTGGTAATGCATTAAAAACAACACGATCTTACGGCGTATGGTGGACGATTGAGCAAAATTTACGCTCGCAACGTGATGAAATAACGGTTGTGACGTAAATTGTTTTACGCATCGGCATGTAAAAAAAAGAAAACAGCAGTATGCGAATTGATTTTTGCAGAACGGATCGAAAGCCAACGCTTGGAAACAGTTGTCAACTCATCGCGTTTTTTACAGTGAACGCGCTGCGATAGCGGTCATGCGTACGACAGAGCAGGCAAATATAAAATGGTTAATAAACCGCATTTTTCTCAGGGCGAAATATCGTGCAGGCGTCGCAATGTGACACAAATCAGTGCATTATATTCGGCTCTGCCTTTATTTTACAACACAAACCTTTGAACGCACTTTTACCATACCTCAAAATTTCTTGAAGGGACCACAAAACCCGGTAAAACAGCGGCGAGCTCTGCGAGCTGTTCCGTCGTCGGTTAGGCTTAGCGGATTCACCGCCGTGAGATGAACGATCTCGTGAAAGCGCTGGGAATACTTCACACGTCGACTTTTCCTGTTACGGTCGCGAACAAATGTCGTCCCGTCCGTTGTAATCCTCGCACCGTCGAATGCACAAGCACTTTGTAGAACCACGTATCAATCGCCGTCATGCCGTACCCCGCACACCACCACAGACCACTGCCGGCCATCGTCAACAAAATCACGTGATCACCGTCCAAGTACCACGTGACGCCTGCGCCGCTCCGCACTCCGACGGCTACAGACGGAGTGCCAGAGAGCGCTCTGAGAGGGAGAGGCGTCCTCGAAATGAACCACCCGATCAGGCCACAGCACTTTCTTTCAACCACCCGATTTCGCGCGCTCCGGAAAGAGCGCTCGAGAGCGCGCAGAAAGAACCACGCGAATTCGCCATAAGATGTTAACTCACTTGACCCATCCGTACACGCCGCTTCGCGGTGGACGAATTCGCTTAAAGGAGGCTCATCGCCATTTTCTCTGAATTGGGAGGGATTCGATAAACTGGGGTCGGCAAAACGGCGTTCGCTAAAACGAGCTTCTCTAAACCACATGCCTCCGCAATAATGATGGCATGTATGGTGTCGTGGTGACTGGCATTTTGGGAGGATACCTAAGTGATACTTACCGGACAATGGCGTTGAGATGGGATGTGTCTTTTACAAGGTAATGGACGGGCAGATGAACTGCTGCGTTGCACGGGCTGTTGTTTCGGATTTGTTATTAACACTGTGATGAGACACACATAGGCGCACCATAATGATAAAGCTCACGCACACACATTCTGTAACCTTGAGTGCTCGAGTGCTAGCGCGAAGCACGGGCACACCCGTTCATAACCGCACGTGCACGCACGTCTAAAACGAACTTAGGCACACAATCACACTTAAACGGCACATGGGAGTGGATTTTAATGCAAGAGCCTTAAAGCATAAGTGTACTGGGGCATATTTATATGAGCCGGATGTAGAGCATAGCGATATTGGGACACAAAGAGAGAGAGAGAGAGAGAGAGAAAAAAAAACTTGAAATTAACACAGAAACGCGCATGAGCGAACAGAAGAGTAAAAATAAGCCGAGTAGGCTTAGCATTTGCTCCGGTTAAGTGTGATTGTGATAATACATGCACGTGTAAACATATAGGCACACACACACATGCAAGTGTGTGTAAAGCCGGGGTCACACTGCTCATATATCACAGGAAAGACAGTCTGAAAACGCGAGTCATTGCAATATCCCTGGTTCGAATGCCGCGTGCCAAGTTTTTCCTTGAACTTATTGGCATGCGGCATTCGAAGTATGGATCTCGCGGGGACTCGCGTACCAATCTATGCAAACTGTCGTTTGTACGATGTATAATCAGTGTGACCCCGATTTAAGCCTACGCTAGCACACATGCGCGCACGCACACGCGCACGCACACGCGCACCCACACAGGTATACACGTACACACACGTACGTCCGGTCGCAGAAACCGTAGAAGTCCAGACGTCTATTCTCGCACAACTTTATTCATGGTCGCTGGCGTCGATATCGCAACAGCTCGTGACACGACGACTCTCCGGACAAGGTGGAAGGACATTAAAATGAACGCTTTATTGCTGCTTTTTACCGCAACAGTCTGTCTCAAGTTTGCACACGTGACACCAATGGCGGGGGAAAAAGAAAACAACCTACGGACACGAACGAAGTCTAGGGGAGCAGATGACGGCCAGCATGAAGTTCCAGCGCACCGATCCTAAACCAGGGGGCTGTTCCCGCTGGGGGCACACGGAATTCGTCCTCGCACAGAGTCAGATCGAGCAACGCGAAGGACATTATTTACTTTGAAAAAGAAGGGGACTGAAACCAAGAAGGCCACACTCCCAACAGGACGGGGCTAAGGTTCGCACACACCCACTCCAGTTCCCTCTACCACTCTTGCAGAGGGTAGAGAGACTCGGGTCGCTGTCGCCATCCTCGGACCAAAATGAATTCTCGGCTTCATTTGGGCGCACGACGCTATAGGACTTGCTCGCAACGTCGAAGATAATTTGGTATTTCCAGTCGCTCCTCCGGCATATAAGGGATCTCCGGGATGACGGATCGGCGCCGTCAACAAGTTTCCGGTTTCGTAACGTGAGCAAGTATCACAGTTCTGGTTTTGGAGTCTCGCGAACTTCATAAGACGGCCTCGAGGCGAAGTGGAGGACCAAGTAAATAGGCGTCGACGGTAGCGCTTCCTCTTTCCCTCGGTTCTCTGGGTGTCTCGTATCTCCCAGGCTAACGACGTTACGTCAGCGACGCCATCTGGTATTTGTTGTTTTGAATTTGGTAAAATGTTTGAAGGAATCGGAGGACGGAACGTGGCGTCGGTTGCGAGAAATTATACCTTGTGCGTCACCTATTTCTTGGCAAAAGAATCCAAAAGAAACGAGCGTCAAAAACTTATTAAGTCAACTTGCTCTCTGCGTGAGACCAACATTAATTTGCCTAAATAATGAAAACTTTGAGGCTTACCGAAGACTTAAAGCTCTGGAGTGTATACATAAAAATGACAAAACTTCACAAAAAAAAAAAAAGCGTAGATAAGCTTTTTTAAACGAGAAAATGCGAGGTAACAAAGGAAACAAAAAGTAATGTAGGAATTAAGATGTTCTTGTGCCGATCTGGAGGTTGAGCAGGGTCCGGGCGTTGCAGAAGTTTAAAGGAATAACATACGATACCAATAGAGACTTCGTTGTTCTGTCCGTTTTTTTTATTTCCCTACGTATCAGGGTTACTATGGATACCAATATATACATATGTGAGTTTGAAGCTACCGATGTGGAGTCAAGTTAGGTGCGATCAATTCAATCCTCAGTCATGACTCTGTTGAGTGTTCGATATTACCAAGTCGCCGCCATTGTGGCGTCATAATAGGAGCGTCGGAGTGCGTGGCTTTTGGACGTGCTTTCCTTGAGCGAGTGCTCCACACAAATCATGTTTCAGAGCTAATCTTGTGCACTTGTGACTTTGGTAGCACTGCACACAACTTGTGACATAGGCTGTAACTGTGTATTCTTCATTTCACCATGTGTGCGAGAGAAGAACCTACAAGGGAAGGTGGAACGCTTTGAGCGGCCCCGCTTTGCACGTGCGGTCGTGGAGTGAAGGTGTCGTGCTCGGCTTCGGTTTTGTTCGCACTTAAGATGAAACGCAGTATATACTCCGCTTTAATGTTGTAGTGGAAACAAGACAACATAGTTTCTTTTGTTGTGGAGTGCATCATGTACGAACAAATCACGCGCGAGGTTTCAGTATCTCTAACTGCACCAAGTATTTGAGCAGGTACCAACTTCTGTTTTTCATGGAGCTTCCCAGAGTACATTGTCCTTGTTTTTTTCTTTATTTCTCCACTCCACCTACCTATGTATCCACCAGTCTAATAAAAAAAAGCCTACTCCAAGAACGATTTAAACGTCAATTATTCTTAATTAATATATATATATATATATATATATATATATATATATATATATATATATATATATATATATATATATATATATATATACGGCTTTGTACGTTACCACGAGGATATGGGAACAGTACATGCATTTTGGGTCTCAAGGCTTTTGCGACCCTGAACACAAGCCGGGCAATGTTCGTCATCCATTTTCGATGCAAATAACTGGTTTGTGCCCTCCATCAGTCACAAGAAAGAAGGGACAAGAAAGGGAAGATACAGCGAAGAGAAACCGGGACATAACACGGCTTTTGACCATATTCCCGGTAAAACATAAAATATACGAGAAGAAAGCAACAACAACAAAGAAAGGCAAACGAAGAAAACGAAAATATAAGTCAAAGTAGGAACTAAAAAAAATTACGATGTTTTTCTTCCGAAGCTATCGTACTATACGGGGAAGAAATACCGAAGGACAGTAAATGCTGGTCCTCTGGAAGAGTGAACTGAGAGCGTTTGCAAGATATCAGCACAAAAGCCGAAACTAAGGGTCGACGGACGGCCGTTTTGCACGCTCGTGTGTGTTGGTTTCGTACACACCTTTTGTCTGGTGTGTCTTCAGTTCGCCGCGCAAGATAAATAAGTAGACAAGAGCGCAGTATACACACGCTTTTCGTGGATCTTTGGATCACGCAAGGCATGTAGAGACAGGTCAGATCAGCGCGAATTTAAAGTTCTTTTTTTCCTTCTTTGCATACGTTATGAGTCTAGGCTTTATGCAGATTGGGTTCGAAAAGAAAAGAAAAAAAAAAAAGGTTTCGCAAGCTCGGGTTTTTCTTTCTTCGAATACGCTATTTGCCCTGCTCTAAAAGTGCCTCTGAACAAGGTTTCAAGCTTGAGCGGGACAAGGAGCTCTAAAGCAAGGCGTTCTTTTTGAGCTTCATCTTGCCATCATGGGGGCGTACTGACAGCTGCCATGTTCCAGACTGTGTGGACAAGCACGTGCGATTGCAAGTTTGCCAAAGTTTCGCTCACAAGTACGCTGCACCTATAGCTGCACAAATAAGGCACCAGCCAGGAGGCCTTTTTCTGCTATTCACCGCATTCGACGGGAGTTGGTGCCGCTAGGGCGCCACAGTATTTGGTGCCCCATGTAGACTTGCGGTAGTGTATTTATTTGTTCGTCAGCAACGCACAGTGATTGGATAAGAAGATTTTCTTTGGGAGAAATACATGTAATACGTTTGTAAGAACCTGCGCGCATTGTAGAACGTAGTACAAATAAAAAAGTATGTGAAACAAAAGAAAAAGAGGAGGAAAACCCGAGGCACGCATGGGTCCGCCGATAGCTGGAGGCAACGAGCTTGTTTGCAAACAAACATCGGTGAATACGCTCCGTGCATGCCGCTATGGCGCCACCATCTCTCGCGCCATCAGCGTCTCCTGTGGTCAGTTTAAGAACTAATGGTAAGTTCGCATGCGGAAGCGGCGGCTTACGGGAGTGCGGGAGTGACCATGCGGCGTGAGTTTGCGACTAAACAAAATAAATGACACTGTAATATATTTTAGAGCAAAGCGTTTCAGGCTGAGAAAGCAGCTTTATGCTGGCAATCACCTGTTTCTTGTGGAAAAGGGGATGATGCACGCCGCGGCAAACAGCGGGTTGGCGAAGTCGTAGGAGAGACGATTCGCGCAGGTGATTCTACGACGACCGTTTGCAATGCTTTTTTCTTCTTTTAAGTGTGACGTTTTACCTAGAGAGGTTTTTACGCCGCCTCGGCCTAGTAGGTAGTTCAGTTTTCGACCATTTTCCCCATTTCGCTGCGCCTTCCGCATCAAAGATGATGAGTCTACAGAGTTCCGAATCTTGTTGCGGTGAGCAATGCAGGATGGCTGAAATGATCTACAGAAACTTCCTAACCTGGGCGCGAATCGCAGTCGGAAAACCAACGTCCATGACTATGGCAGAACGCTGGATCGCGCTGGCGATTTCGTCAAAAGCTGCACCCTGAGCCTGGGTAACACAAAAACCGCGGCCGTCGTCGACGAGCCAAATATAATCAACGAGTTTCTTGATTTCTGCTTCATGCTTCTTGATTTGTGTAACGAATCAAGAAGCATAAACAAATCCGAAGCAAGGCAAATAGTGTGTTTAGAATTTATTCATAAAAAAAAGTGCAGACGTCTTATAGCCCACAGAAAAATAATGTAGGTACACACTTCACATATTTCGGGGGTTTCAAGACGAATTTCATGAACTTATATTTTTTGGTGTCAAGTCTCGCAGTCACGTTAAGCGTCACGCCGTCAGGTTACCCTTATTTTTTTTTTTATTTAGAAAAACTGTGGTGATCTGAGCAGGACAGGGAGGCTCATTTCGTTCCCCACGAAGTAGGCGCTTCGGGACTTTTAGCTTCTCCGTTCAGTAACTGTCACTAGGGCTTTACACCAAAACGGTGGCGGTGCCAGCTACAGGCAAATCTGCACCGTGGGGAACGGCTTGCCCGCAAATCGCTATAATTTTACAAAGGATTGCTTCTAAACTTTAATAATTCAGCCATTGAGGCAGTCGTATACGCAACAACAAAATCGGAGGTTAATTTTTTTTTTTAACCTGCAATGCTGTGGACAACATAAGGGGGTTTGGGAAACGCTGGCTCGCCTGTAGAAACGGAGCGCCAGCAACATACCAATAGTCCTTATTTTGACCACAAAATGACGCCACAGATTTTTTTTTTTTTTTTTTTAACACGAGCGCACGGAGCGGAGCGTATACCCCGTTTTACCATAAGTGCGAGCGGAGCCGATGCTACAAGCACGAACATGCTAGGGTGTCTTCATGTGCGCTTAGCTTGGTGATGACACCTGACCATTTTGTTCCCAACACTTTTTTTATACTTTTCTGGAGCGCGTGAAAGATCGTTTCCCGGCACGCGCTCTTGGCGTTGACATGTGCTACGGCGACGCTTTGTTTCCCACGATTCCTTTGTTTGCTCCCCGTGAGCGCGTGCTGTCGGCATAGAGTACGAGAAAGAATGCCATCATCCTATTCACCGCCTTCGGTGGGAGTTGATACCACGAGTGCGCCGCAGTAGTTCGTGCCCCAGGAGACTTCCGGTGGTGGTTTAATTTGTTCTTCAGCAACGCACAGTGATTGGGTAAGAACATTTTCCCTCGGAAAAGTACCTGTCCTACCTTTATAAGAACATGCGCGCACTGTAGAAAGTAGTATAAATAACTAAAAGATGCGAGACAAAAATAAACAAAAGAGGAAAACCGATCAGGGGTCCGCCGATAGCGGGCGGTAGCGAGCTTGTTTGCAAACAAACATCGGTGAATACAGAAAGACATTTTCTAGAACACGCTGTCTTGAGCGACGCTTTCACTCCACGAGCGGCTTCATAGCAAGTCCGTTCAGAGTGTAGCGCTTGCTCCCAGCTCAGTATATTTCACGGCAGTTCTAGTGAAAGGAAGTATAGGAACGTGATATGACCAGACGAACGCAAATAAATGATAATTGAATTCGTGGGAACTCGCTCGAAACTAAATCGTATATACAGATGTTCGCACTCATTCTGAGCGATGTCGGTTAGGTCACTTGAAGCGCAGATGAGACTGTTTACATCTCTTACTGTGTGATGAAATATTATACACGATCGACTAGACTTCTTGTTTCTTAGCTTCTTTGCCGGCACAACAACACCTAGACTATTGACAAAGCCTACTCGTTCCGTGGTCTCCCTCTGTGAAACGCGAGCAGATGGCGCCGTCGCATTGGTTGAAAGCGAGCCCTGATCAAACGTTTCTGCGCTGTTCGTGTCCAACCTGTGTCCGCATTTGATCGTAGTTTAGTGAGGTAATCATTCGAACGCAGAGGTCGAGTCTACAGTGGGTGACATGTGAAAGGGAAACTGAAGCGGTTCTGTATTTGAGAAAAAACACTTCAATGGCCTTCAGTCGGCCTCCAGGATCACGAATATCGAAATTATTTTTCAATTTGGCGCACGGAGGCTGCAGAAATTCATGTTTTAAGTACCGCCGAAGCCCCTCCTTCCCGATACGTGACGCCACACTAGGAGTTTTCGGAATCTCTGCTTTCGCGCATCATCAGCGCCTATCAATGCTATTCACACGCACTCTCGCTTTTTTTAAAAAAAAGGACAGAAAGAGACGTCACGTTTGGTGTCTTTGCGGAAAAATATACCTGGCAAGCTTGCAATTGCACGTGCTGCCCACACGAGCGACACGCGCTTGGCGGCCCAAAGATCCCAGTATGACGTCACGACTGGTCGGAGGTTTTTCGCGTTTTATTGCGTTTAGTTAGATCTTTGGGGAAAACTGACGTGATATTCAGATTTATGGTATAAAAATAAGCCAGAATTCACCTCTAACTCGTTTTTTTTTTTTTCAAGAAGTGTTTCAGCTTCCCTTTAAAACGCAGGAGAAGCTCCGCCGCCAGCGCCAGCTTCCTGCCTTCGATAACACTTCGGCGCACGAGCTGCGCAAGCCGGACAGGAGGCACCGAGCGCGTACTCGAGACGGAGTTTCAACTGAATTCTAAGCCAGTCACCGACTATAGTCTAGGTGATGTGACCGGTGACGCAGGAGAGCAACTAAAACGACGCCGTTTTAGCATGTCAGCAGTCTTCGACTGACCGCGCAGTAAATTTGCAGCACAGGCTCTGAATCAAACTAAGTCACAATCTTCATAAGCAAAAAAAAAAAAAAAAAAGAAAAGAGCTTTAATGTGTGTATTTTGAATGATTCGCTTTTACCTAAAACATATATGCGTTGGGTTACGGCTAAATGCAGGAATGGATGAATATTTTAGCTCTCGGATGTGACACAGGTGACGGAATGGGGAGCGTAGTTCCCCCTAGTGAATGCACCTTCTCAATATAAACTTGTAATAGACCACTTTATATAAAAAAAGGAGGTGGGTGCACCCCAGTTGCCTCATTATCACAAAAAAATTAGCCAAACACTTGAGAGACTCCTTTGGTCAGAATTGAGAATAAATAAATATCCACGACGCAAAGATCTTGAACTGCACAGATCAGAAAAGGGAAGGAGCAGCCATTTGCCAAGCAGGCCATTACGGCGAGCATTGGAAATACCTTTCTCTTAATTGAGCTGACTGACACAAGTACAATCGATCGATCAGGCTGACTTAACGATCCGTTAAGGTTCTTTGCTGCTGCTAGAACATGGGCACAAAAATAAATAAATATATCTCGAACTAAAACAAAGAGCGCGCAAAAATGTTCAAGAAGGCGAAGGATTAACGGAAGAAGCAACGATCCGCAGGAGACAGCCAACCAGGCCACTCGACCTTCACCTGACTAAGGAATGGGAGTGAGACGGGAACCTATTTCAACGGAGCAGCGCAGCCCGATCTCTGAGTGGCGGCAGCGAACAAGCAACGCCAGGGACGCGCCGATGCCCGGAGAAGCGATCCGTGACACGGCCGCAGCCAAAAGTCCAGTGACACGGCCCGCCGCGCCGAACCTCGACTGCCTCCATGGGTGCATATAAAGCCACCCTAGTCGAACCCCGGGCGGGCGCTGCACCCGGTGGTCTCAAAGGGGAGCAACATGGACGAGCGAAGTCGGTCGCCATCTGCTCGCGGGAGCACGGCAGATGGCGCTACGCTCCATCTTTTCGCGATGCTCCGTCGCGCGGGTCGTTAGGAACACTCCCCTACCGGAACAGTTCGATATTACTGGGGGCCCGCGATCGACGCTCCCGCACCACGATGCGGGAAGGAAGAACTTTGGCGCAACTGAGCGCGGACCAACGCACACAAAAAAGGGCGGCCAGCAAAGCACGAGCTTTTCCTCGCCCCACACCCCCGCCATTAGTCCACTTCCATATACATAGACGCGGCGCACAAAAATAGACTCTTGCCGTTTCTTTTTGTTGGGCGGGATTTACTTGCGCAGTTTACCTTTTTTTTCACCTTCCTTTTTTTTTTTATGGCGAGGGGCTTTTTCCAGTGGTATCGCTTCGAAGGGGAAGAACAAGACTCGCTCTTGGAAATGGACCTTGAATTTTGAAACGTTTGATGCGCGAATGATTGTTAGGGAAGGGTGCCTGCTGGGTGGGGCGGCCAACTTTCGCAAAATGCCTCCGGATGGGGAAATGGGAAACGGGACGACCCTTCCTTCTTCGCCGATGCCTCCGGCGCTGACGTCCGCGCTGCGGTTTCGGGGATACTGCTCGTCCCCGTGCGAGGTCAGAAAAAAAAAAAAAAATTAAAATAAGTAAGCACCAATTGGCTGTAAATGGCCGAAACTCATGGCGATAAAACAATCAACGAGTATTGCGTTTTGCTTCTCGTTTTTTTTTTTCTTCTTGCGCTGCGCGATAATAATTTGATGAATCCTCTTGGAGGAAATGAGGCAATCTGTCGAGATGAGTTTTTGCTCGCGTATTTTTTACCATCTCTTTTTATTCCTCCTCATTTCGAGACAGATGTACTATCGTGCTCAGTCTGATGTTTTAATGCCTAATAATATTTTGGGCTTATTGACTTGCTCTATAAGCACTCCTCAAGTTCGTAAAATAACAATGCGAAGACCACACATATCTTACTTCCCCTTTTAGATAATAGCTAGCCCTTATATTTTATACGTTTACAACCAGGATACTTTCAGAACTTAGCACCAGACCAGCACAAAATACAGGTGAAGTCATACGAAGTAAAAATAATAAGCACTACGAAAATGCATAAATTAAAGACTAGAGAAAGTGTGCGCCTGCTGGAGAAAGTTACGTCCATATTTGCGGACAGGGAGTCTTCCAGCTGGGTTAGAAAGTTTTGCTTTTTGTTGGTTTTTAGCTGAGTGTCATGCTCAGCAAGTGCCAGCATAAGTATGCATTTTACACATTCAAGCTTGCCTTTGTGAAGAGACTACGACTGAGTCCATTAAGTTTGACGGATTAGAGTCACGTGAACACTCCCTATTAGTTCAGGCCTAGAGCTTCTTTCGTTAACTGACTACAGCGTTTCCTGTAAAGATCTGCTGAGCTATGCTAATAGGTCACCTCATGCTAACGACAACGCACGAACGTGTTCAGCAAGAAAAGGAAGAAGTAACAGGTGTGAGCAAGCGGCGCGCGTTAGAAAACCCGTATTACACTGGGACACTTCTTGAACGGAACAGCACCATTGAGAAAAAAGACGTAAATCAAATGAAAACGCTCGGCGATCGATAAGTTACTCAACAGCACGGTAAAAGTAGCATGCAAAAGCTACCAAACTTTGTAACTGCTGTACACTACACAATACTCATGTTGATAATGTAAACGCTCCGTTATCCGATGTTCCGAGCAATCGACACGAGCATACTACACGGACATATGGGGGGATGACTCGCATGGTCGGTGCTATAATGCGGCAACAGACAGATTAGTTCCGTGTTCCTTGGTTTTCCCTTGGCCCCGGAACACTTTGGCAACAAACGTAGGAACCACGTCAAGCGTGCACCCTTCTCGCAGTAGACAAAACGGCAGTTCATGTATAGATACACAGCGTGACGTTTTCCTCGTCGGGGTTTGTATACGTACACTCGGTTCCTTCGTAACAACGAGCAATCACAATGAAACCAATGTTGGCTACAATGAGAGATAATTCGTCCATCTTTAAGGCTCGCGCCACCAGGTCTTTCACCAGACCGTGCGTTACTCATCCGAGAGACGCTTCTTTACAACACGTACAGCCGGCGCCACGAGGAACGCGCGACTTCACCGGGACGTCGACGACTACCTTATACGTTCGGCGCTGCACTCTTTCCAACCTCGCCGGAGCAAGAATGTCTTGCCTGAAGAAGTGCCCGAACCACGTTAACGACCGTGAGTCTGCGGCGCCAGTCTCGTCCGCGCGCACTTCATCGAAAGTGCGGACGACGTGTATCGAAGAGAGCGCTGGCTTCTGCTGCCGTGCCCCACTGTCTTCAGGTCTGGAAGGGGACGATGATCTCATGACGAAGCACTCACTACATCACCTCCCTGGAGAAGGTCTGCAAGCGGATGCCGTTGTGGCGACCATGAAGCTGAGGCAGCGTGTAGTAGATCTCACTCGTGTGGCAGGGCAAGCGCGCTCCGACCAACGCCACTTCGTGTACGTACTCGGGCTGCTCCTCCAACCCGCCGACAAAGGAACGACCGACTGCTGTAGGCAGGCCTGGGGATATCAAGGAGAAAATCAGCTTTGATCGCGGCACCATTCAGTCTTTACTGCTTGAACGGCAATAGCAAGAAATGACAGCGAAAGACTCGAAATGCTGTTTGATATGTAGCTTACTTTTCATGTCCAAGACAGCCACGTTGTCGTCACTACCAGCGAACGTTTCTTTTCTGACTGTTTGGTCTCGGTCAATTGTGGCTAAACACCTAAGGAAAAAGAAACACACAAAAAAACACAAGGAATTGTAATGAGAGAATCTACTCACCAGAGATAAAAGAGTTTGTTTACACCGCTTGTTCTCAAAGTTAATACATGTTTACTGTTGGTCTAGACTTTTTACATTAAGGTGTGTGCAATGTAGTACGGATTTCGAGTAAGGGGACTCAAACTCGGCTGAGTGGTCAAATCTTAGAGGAGGTAAATGTTGGTAGGCATGTTTTAGCCACATTTCAAGAACAGTGCCCAAAACTCAACGCCATCACAGGGTCAGACACTTTTGGCTGCTTTGGTACTATTAGAATGATATCCGCTCCAAGGACCCGGTCCCTTTCCAGCTCTCTGATTAACACCCTATCAAGGGATGTCAGTTCATGTGGTCCGGCGACGGATCGACTCTCGAGTTGCCGGCAATCGCTTTGTACTTTTGTGGCCCTGTGTTAGCGTTTAGATGGTGGTTGCAGGAAGGGGGTTGGGGTACACTGCACGTTGGAGGTAGACATAGACAAAGTTATAGGCAGTTAAAATTTCGAACTAAACACTCAGTCCCTTTCAGTACCCCGCTGGGTAGCACTGACATCTAGTAACGGGCAGCGTCATAGGCTTAGTTACTGCTCAAAAATTAAATCATGTAGCCCAAATGGCAGAGAAGCTTGTTTTCCACTCTCGCAGATTGATAAAAATAGGGCAAGCCAAACACTAAAAGTAAGAATTAAAAACTTGGAGTGAGCGTATGAACAAATACGCTTAATCGCCATATTTTGAAAGGAACCGGAATAAATGTGTAAAGAAATACGAGAAGGCCAAGTTCGTCGGAAAACCTGTAAATAGCCGCGCAGTGCGCACCCTTTGTATATAACCTTTGCCAGTCAAGCACTCGAAAATCAAAAATTTGCGAGCGAAAGGTCTTTCATGCTTCAAAAAATAAACTAAAAAAAAGTGAGGCTCACAACAAAACCTTATGGTAAGCAGCATGCGGACTGGATGATAGCATCAGAGATCAGATGGGCGCTTACGAAGAAACAGATCAATCTAAGAGAAGACAGCCCTCTGCGCAGAATGATAAAGCGTCAGCTCAGTCTACCGCTTTCTTGTCTAGCGCGACACGTAGACGACTTACATTTTTTTGTGATCTCCAGATTTCTTTTCTGAAACAGAAAACGTTTTATTTCGATTTTGCATATATACACAACGTTAATTGTCGTCATAAACACATCCACAAAAAAGTAGGAAAAAAAAAACAAAGAAACGTCAGCGCGATGACAGACTTGAGTCTAGAATAGCGCACGTAATTGCACCGGGAAAGTCAAAATATAAAAGAAAAGAAAAATAGAAAAATAAACAGGAGAAGAATAAAATAGGACGCCAGACGAGACTGTTGAAACCCCCACCTTCCCTCACTCGATAAAGTCATCAATCACGTCCTGGAGGCTCAGATGATGCCACCATTATCTCGATGTTTTCGGCACGTGCCTTCCAAGAGTGTCACTTTGTGAAATTGTTTGTGAAACAGGGTCAAGAATAAAATTGAGTTCGCACTGCGAAAAGATAGCACCGATGATTCGTTTGTGTATACACGTGGCAACTTATCGTAACACCGTCGTGGATCTCAATGAAAAAAAAAAAAAAAAGTTGGTGCTCCAATCCACGCCGTGAAGGTGGTTGGACAGCGAAGCTGTGGTATCACCTGCAACGATTGCCCACTGAACTATAGACCTTTTTTATGGCAAAGGCCAGCAGGTGGTGCTTTAGCCTTTGACGTCCCTGAGCTTATAAAAAAAAATGAACAAGGGCCACCTTAACACCACTGCTTGAAATGTACCTAGACGAAACTTTTAACTACCAATTCTCTAGGTGAACGTCAAAAGAACGAAGGAGTGCGAGATCTGTTACAATGTTTCAAGTATTCTTGTAAACCAACTTGTCTCCTCCAAGATGTAATATTGTATAGCCGAAGGCCCTCGTTAAATCTCCAACTTTGTTGTCCGCGTAGCATTTATGTTTTCTAGCACTGGTGACATAAGCAAGGTCAACAGGCCTTGCTTATGTCGGTGCGACCGAAGTCGCTTGGGACGCAGGCGGCAGTTATGTTTGTAAACAGCAAAAAAGGTCTATACACCTTTTCCACAAGAGCGCAGCCATGTTGAATGTCGTCACTTCTGGTATGCGGTGAAACATCGTTTTGATCTCTCTACGCCGCTGGAAAGTGTTTACGAAAAATGCGTGATTGTCACACATTCTTGTTTTGCTTCACCTATATTTTCTCGCATATTCCAAGTTGGAATATTTTATTATTTTTTCGCCCCGCATACCAGATACGGAACCCACGTGACTGAGAACGATAGGAGACAGAAAACGTCTATGCCCACTAATTGACGAAAGAAAATTAAATGTACTTTACCAAAACTTTTTTTTTTATATATGAAAGACTTCGTACGCTGCTGTTGCCGCGGCAGCTTATGCAACCGCAATCTTTACCGAGAAACGCATGCGGGGAGCGCTACGTGCTTCGCATTGTTCGCACGCGCCTTAATTATCACCTATCATGGGGTTTTGACACTTGTTTTGTGGTTTTCTTATTGAAGCAAGCGTCAAAACCACATGATGAATGATAAGGAGCGCGCGAACGCTGATAAGGCGAGCGCCATGGTTTTCTGTCGACTATTCTGTCGACTATTGTTCTGTCGACTACTGTTCTGTCGACTGTCACAAAAAAAAAAGAAACCCGACCAACGAGTAACATACAGCTTCGCTGTAAAACAGCACCATAAAACAAGTACGCCGAAATCAACACAAACTGGTGGGAAGGGTGAAAATACACTAGGTATTTCGGCTCGGGTTTTTTTAGGAAATAAAATCGCTTTACAACAAAGTGTACTACAGCGGAAATTTGTAGAACTTAAACGGTAAGCAATCTAGTACGAAAAACAACCAAAATAACTTACCTCTTAGAGCGCGCTTCTTTCTCCAGCGCTTCACAACCACAGCGAGCACCAGAAGGGCAAAGCACAGAATGACGAGAACTATTAGCAGGATGGTGGAGTAGACGCCCAAACCCAGCACGGACCAACCGGGCTCTGAAAAAAAAAAAAAAGAGGAAAGAAACAGCGACGTTAAATCAATTTACAAAACCCAACTCTCACCAAACGTACCATAGAGAGCGAAGATAAATCTAGCGTCAGCGATTGCTTGCCAGGTTCGCTTCTTTAGATTCGAATAACTTAAAGAAAATGCAACAAAGGAACTTAGAAAAAAAAAAAAAAAGGATAAGGACCGACGGAATAACAAAACACTAAGAACCGAAGTCCGAGCAATTATTTACAGAAGGACGCTGGTGAAATGCAGCGTTTTCGTCATCGGACCGCGCGTCGGAGCCGTGTCGCGTAACGACTTATTTCAATTAAAGTTGATGATAATCAAAGTTCGTTCGAAGCGGATAGTGCTACGTAATGTTCGCGCGTTTGTCGCGCGCTCGGTTTATGAGAGCGTACATCTGCTCTCTGGCTAAATTGGTCCTCCGCGCATTTTACGACGGGGTAAAACGGCGTGCAGAGGTTTAAATTGGTTCTCGCGGCAGGGACAGCGGTATCCTCTATGGCTCGTTCGAAAAAAACTTTATGTACGGCGTGCCGGAAGAGGAGAGTAAATTCACCACGTATAACAACGTACCCGATAGCATATCTCATTGTGCATATGTGGCCTATCATTAAGGGTGCCTCGAGCGGTTCATTGCAAGTTCCGGCTCGAATCGCATCGTATACTCGAAATCTTGTGAAGCAATGCATCGCTTGCCCAAACATTTGATCCCCCTTCTGTAAATTGTCGTTAGCAAAAAGTTGGCAAGCGAATGGATGCATGTATCGTTTCATCCCATAGCCTGGCGCGTGTCGTAATTATTGTTTTAAGGCCGGTTGACACAGGCAGCGCAGAGTTGATTTAGCACTGCATTTCCTCCTCTCACCGATGAAGGTTTCTTCTCACAACTTGCAATACCACGAGACAGCTCGCCGCAGCGAGATTAATTTCATAAAGGTCCCATGCTGGCGATAGAAGCGGTATAGGCGCCGAATCTGATTTCGTTTGCTATAAACTGTGAGACAACTTTACTGTGATAAAGACAAGATTTGTGGTAATGGGGAAAACTTGGTGCTTCAGCGATGTCCTTTGCGCGCACCAACGAACCAATTTCAGTACATTTCGTCTAAAGTATTTGCTACTCTATCTTAATTGCATTTCTCACTATCTTGTACTTAGTATTTCAAATACATTCTCTAACCTGTGGAAAAAAAATATTTCGCCGAAACGATCTACGGAACTAGGGATCGTCAGACACCAGGGTGAAGCTGAACCGATTGCAAACTTTGAGCCAAGCGACCGAACACAAAACAGGAAACAAGGCACGAGCAAAACACAGTCTCCAAATGTCAACAAAAGACCAAATGGATAGCCACAAGTACGCTCGCCTCTATATGTCCTTTTTAGGGCGCAGCTCTTAGGCGCCCCTTTTCGGCTTGAGCGGCGAAGCCGTCGCTGTCACCGTCGGCGTAACCGCGTGTTGCATTATGGGACGTTTCTCATAATGACGTCACACGTGACGTCAGGAGAGTTTCCCTCGTGAGGGTTACGAGGGTTACCCTCACGAAAGTTACGAGGGTTACTTTCGTGACGTCACGTGTGACTTTATTACAAAAAAAAACATGACATAAGACGTAAAGTGTGACGTCACGTGACGTGTGACGTCACACGCATCTAACATTGCCAATATTCCCGCTAAATTTAGTGGAAAAATGTTTTCTCTATATTTCGCGGAAAATATTCCCGATAAATTTACCCTCGTGACGTAACGTGTGATGACACGTGTGACGTCGCACGTGACGTCACATGTGACGTCACCTGGGTTAGCGGAAAATTTTTCCCGCTAAATTTAGCGGAGAAGGAAGAGGGGCATAGCCTCCCCTCCGTACCCTCCCCTCCTCCTTCTCAAGAGCTGCGCTCTAATTTGGCGTAACAGAAAATTGTAAACGTCTTTATTTTTTCTTTTTGTCCACTTTTCTTTGTTTTGTTTTTTTCAAGGTATTTTTGTATGGCGCGTCACGCTTGGAGCTAGCAAAGTGCTGGTGACGGAAGATTGTGACGCCAACGCTCGGTACGATCACTATGAGCTATTTTCGGAAGTCGCCGCTTCAGGGTGCTCCAGTATGAAAATGCGCGAACACGTTTTCATGCGAGTACAGACACTCCCTTGGCCAGAGAAGCTAGATCCCGCTGGCTTTATTGAGCTGCAGTGACCTAGAGTGGGTTTCCCCAAATCTCCTTGTGTGCCTATTGTAACTTAACTTTTACTCCGAAGCTCGCTCGAAAGCGTTTCTTTCATCTCCTTCCGAATGTGCGCATTGTCTCATCCTCAATATCATCGAAACCAGTTTTCCGCCAGGTGGAGTCATTTATGAACTAGTGGATTCTGACTCTGGAATCTTGACCATCTTGACCTGAATGCCTCAAGAACGGTTTGAACTGGTGCAAAAGGGGGCAGGGGAAGTGGTTTAGAAACGGTTTTCCGGACACTCTCCTTGGTTTCCTGTGTTTCTCTCTTAAGCGCTCTTTTTTTTTTTTGACAGTTTGAAGGCACAGATGCCTTTTCTCGCTTTTGACGAAGGAAACAAAGTACTCGCTCTTTCCTTAAGTCGGTGTTCCTCCTGAACGTGCACGCGTGTCCTTCGCTCGCGTACTCATCAACAAGTCTGGCTGCCCGATCAACTCCTATACTCCGTTTGACGATAACTTGGACAACTGTGGAGGCTACGGCCCCCGAGATCCAATAAGAGCGTCGGAGCGAGGCACGTGACACCACACGTCACGGGAGCGTTTTTGTCACTGCACCAAATACGAGGCTCGGAGGAACCGGCTGTCGTCTGCTGGTTAAGAGCCGTCTGCTGCGAAGCCAACCAACTTAGGATGAACGTCCACCGCCGCAACATTGACGTCCGCTAGAGTAGCGAGCTCTTCGGGAACAGTTTATGAGACACCCTACGCTTAATTTACCTGAGAATTTGTGGCGAGTACTAGCAGTGTTGTGCAAAATTAAAAAAAAAGTAGTTAATATAATATACGAAATGCCCATTCGAAAATGTATTTAGAGTTGTATTTAGGCTACTTTTCCTACGATCTATTTTGAGTAGAGTACAAATACATTGGAAAAGTAATTGAGCTAGATTTGAAGATAACTGGCCAGTAAGTTGCAAGCTGCTAGTATAAGAATAAAAAAAAGTAAAAAGGGGCTGCTCTACGTGTGATGACTTCGCTGAAAATCACATTCTGCTGTGATCGTTATGACTTTCAAGAAGCGACTTAGCTGCTGCAATCGAAGTTCACTTTGAAAGAATTCGGGATGTACAACATCATGGGTACCAAAATATTTTAGGAACAAGCGGGACTCGCGCATTGTAGGCATGGCAACTGGCGTGCTTTAGTTTGGCGGTAGGCTCGGTTCACGACGCAGTTCGCAATAAGTTCGTAATATCCCTTGACGCGATTCGGCGGACTTGACACATAGTCCGACACTGCATATCCCCAACAGCCGAGGTAGAAGTTGATCAGGGGGCCAAACTCTGCCGCTGAAGAACAACCAAGAGCGAGTGTTTTGTTTCCCCAGCCAAGGGCGAGGAGGAACGCCTGTACCTTCAAACTGTCAAAAAATATTAGGATAAGGTCAAGAGGGAAACACAAGTAACGCAAGAGAATGTCCACCAAACCGCTTTCAATTCCTGGCTCCACCTGGCGGAAAGCTGGGTTGGGGAATTCTGAGAATGAAACAATGTACGCAAACGAAAGGAGATAAAAGAAACGCTTTTGGACGAGCTTGGGATCCAAAGTTAAGCCACAATAGGTACACAAGGGGTTTTGGGGAAGCCCAATCTAGGTCTCTGCAGCTAAATAAAACCAGCAGGATTTAGCTTCCTTGACCGAGGGAGTGTTCACCCCATTGATCTCTATGACTATTTGCTGGGTGATCGCACTTGCCCGCTCCGCTAATGCGGCCACGCTCGGCCATCTTTTTGGTAGAGTTATATTGTCACGAATGACAAATGATGAGGCGGCGAATAACTGAAGGAACTGAACGTTTAATGGGGCGAACTTGTGCCCAAAACAAAAAGAAAACAGAAGATAACACTAGAGCATCGCGGGCATCGATGGCGGCGTAGCAGCAGCATCGAACGCTGTGGCGAGAGTGACTCAGCTCGCCAAGCGGAGTCCCATGGGCCTCCTGCGCTGAAGCTTTGAACAAACTGTGGCACCCTCGTTTTGGGTAGTACAAGCTCACCTGGTTGGGACTCCCACTATTGTGGCGCCTTCGCCATGATTTTTTTCCTTCTGTGTAGTACAGAAGAACCGAAAAATACCTTTGGGCGTCCGAAATCGGCTACATTCAACGCCGCAAGACAATCGAAAGTTCCGAATTCATGCCACCACCGCTAGCGTACGCGTCTCGTATCTCTAAGTGGTGACGTTAGAACATCTGGCGTCCCGACGTTTTTGTTTTTTCTTCCCCTTTATGATTCTTTGGGACGCGTGATACGGCGTTTCTTGTTTCACGCTCTTATCGTCCTACCTTTGGCTTGTGCTTCGACGGCGTTAGCATTTTTAGTGTTTTTTTTTTATTTTCCTCGCTATCGTGTTCCGCGCCAGAGCAGGCACGTTTCCATATGTGTGGCAGTTTGAGTCGCTCAAGTTTGTACTACCCAAAACAAGTCCTAACAAGTCATTTTTCGCAGCGCCTCCTGGGCAACGC
This sequence comes from Ixodes persulcatus, assembly GCA_013358835.2. Classification (NCBI taxonomy): domain Eukaryota; kingdom Metazoa; phylum Arthropoda; class Arachnida; order Ixodida; family Ixodidae; genus Ixodes; species Ixodes persulcatus. The sequence continues at coordinate 3,300,507 of JABSTQ010011052.1, forward strand.
AGGATGCCTATATGTACCCTCGTGGGTTTCTGGAACATTCGGCGTAGAACTTTCAGTGCGTAGAACATTCGGAACTCGATCAGACGAGACTATTCTCAAACTTAGGAGAACGCCAAGTTGAAAGAATAAATAAAAGGACAGTCCGCTGACTGGAATCGAACCTACACCTTACGCGCGACAGTCAAGCGCGGTAACCACTCGGCCACGCACGCGCTCGCTCGCCGACGCTTGTGGCAATATTATCTCTAGCCACACCATAGTAGCATGTTGGCGCAATCTGCCGCCCGTTAGATAGGGTACACATTTTCTACCCACAGCTAAAGGGTCGCGGGACGAATTCATAAAAACCTTGGGAACAAAAAAAATATTTTGCACCGAATGTATCCCTGCGCGCCAAGATAGCCACAAAACACTAACTACTTACTGATGGTAAGTTATTGTCTTTTCGCGATCGGGGCAATTTGAACAGCGAGCCGCACAACATGACGGCATAGTCGACCTTCCTATGTTGCATCCAATGAGCTTCAAGAATCTACTTCGTCGAGCGACTTCATTCAAGCAGGAAATATCACCCACTTTACAGTGTACTAAACTCACGGCTATTTTTATGGCAGCCTGCCGCCACGGCGCTGTCCGCCATATTACCTATGATGGCTAAGAATAATATAACTCAACCAAAAAGATGTTCGACCGTGGCCACATTCCTGTGCATAGGCGGAGCTGGGCAAACGCGATCCAGCAAATAGTCATAGAGATCAGTGTTTCGCGCTCACTTGAAAATTTTCCGTGCACGCGGCTTTCCATACCAGAGCCCCCTTAACCGGCGATGTCCGAAAATGGTTCATTGTGACCGTACTAAGCGTTGGCGTCACAATCTGCCACTGGCGGAACCACTCTAGCTTCAGACAAAAGGTGTAAAATTGGGTGATCGGTGGCCGAGTGGGCTAGCGCACACCAGCTCGGAGCACGTGGAGCGAAAGCTCGCGCTGCAGAACCCAGGGATCCTGGGTTCAATCCCCACCCCTGCCCGTTTCGATCTGGATGAGTATCGTACCGGCGTGCGGTCGTGTATCATCACTACTGCGTGGTGCACGTTAAAGACCCCAGGCTAGCAGTTGTACCGCACTGGCTAAATTGCTCATCTACAGCGAGTGACTAGTCGCAACTTTAAATGGCTGACCAACTACACGCTGTATAAATATCCCCACAACCATAATTATTTATTAGGTGTAAAATTGCGATGACGTCAACAGAACTTTGCTAGCTCTAAGGGTAACGTGTCATTTAAAAACAACTTAAAAAAAAGCGGACAGCAGGATACATAAAGGCAGGCGTACTTGAGCTATCCATTTGGTGTTTTGTTGGCATTCGGAGAATGCGTTTTGCTCATGCCTTGTTTCCTGTTCTCTGTTTGGTCGCTTGCCTCCAAGTTTGTAATCGGTTCAGCTTTGCCCTGGAGTCCGACGATCCCTAGTTCCGTAGATAGTTCCGGTGACAAAATTTTCCGAATTCGAAAAATGTATTTGAGATACTGAGTACAAGATAAGGAGATATGTCTAGAGTAGCGAATATTCTAGATAAAATGTATTTTCGAGATACCGAAATACCACCAAAAATATTTGAAATACAGTATCTTGAGTAGAGTATTTAAGATAGGCACAAGGTCTGGGTGTTAGTGCCAGGGTGACGTTTTAAGCGGAAGCGGTCAATTACTCGGCTGCGATCATTCAAGCATCGCTCAAAAGCCACGGTTGTTCTCGGAAAAGGGTTGATCTGAATTAAATATCTTTGAAAAGTAACAAGTCTTCGTCTTTCTTCTGTGCGGCGGTAACGAGGCCTCCGTGGCCTCGACATGGAGTCTTATCACGTGTCTTGCTCCGACACTCTTATTCGGTCGCTGGGGCCGCAGCACCCACGGTTCGTTACGTTATCGTAAAATGGAGTATAGTTCGGCTGTTGTGGATATGCGATGCCGGACTACATGTCAAGTCCCCCACATCGCGGCGGGGCATATTGCGAACTTATTGCGAAATGCGTCATGAGCCGAGCCTGCCGCCAAACTAAAGCACGGCAGGTGCCATGTCTTCAATATGTGAAGACATGGCACCCCTTTCCGACTTTTGTTACTAAAATATTTCGACACACATTATATTGCATATCCCGAATTATTTCCGAGTAAACTCAGCTAAGGCGCTTATTGAAGGTCACAAAGAAAACAGCAAATTGTGATTTTCAGAGAAGTCATAGCAAATAGTGCACCCCTTTCCGACTTTTTTATTCTTATATTATCAGCTTGCAACTCGCCAAGTACTTTCGAATGTAATTCAATTACTTTTTCAAAGTATTTGTACTCTGCTCAAAATAGTTCGTACTAAAAGCAACTTGAATACTACTCTAAATACATTTTCAAAAGTGTACTTAGTATCCTATCTTAAATACTTTTGTTGACTATTTGGCACATCACTGGCCACGCTGTTGAAAAAGAGCTGATGACCATTTACACAGAAATGCGATGCAGATAATACCAGAAACACGGGGAATGCGTGTTCGAACTTTAGCATTTGGTGGTGGTTTCTCTAAGTAGGACTGCGGCGGAAACTGGAAAAAAAAAAGGGGGGGGGGTAGCTTCGCAAGGTACTACTTTGGCTACACGAGTGTTCGTGCAACTAAAGTACCTAACAAAGTACTTTGGCCGGAATTTCGTAAGTCTGGTAACCAACCCAGGCCCTGTGTGGGCTTCAGTGGCTCCGCATCTTGGCGAGATAAGATTTCAGTAACAAACCGTACCTGTGGTTTAGAGGTCGAAAATCAGAAGCGTCTGATTTTTTAGCGTGGACGTTTTCTCAAGGGACGTAAGCGGTTGTAGCAGTGGTTTCAAGTGGTGGACAGTTGACCTTTCACGCTCTCAGAAGTGCTGGAATCATGGCCGTCTTTTGCACTTCAGCAGAGAGTGCTCCCAGACTATCAGTGATTTTCTTGACAACTACTGACTTAGTACTGGAATGAGCTGAGCTAGTTGGTTATTTATTTCGGGTGGAACCAGCTGAACATACAAGAGAAGGAAGGAGGTGAGAAACGACAACCGACCGCTGGACTACCAACTATTTTTTGAATCCTCCTCTTCTTCTACTAGTGTTATTTTCTTCTGCTTTTTCTTCATTGCTCATTTCTTTGTCCCCTTCCTCTTATATCTAATGAGCAAGTGGATTAGTACACTGCAGAAACAGTTTTTCTTTATGTTGCAAGGTGATTGAAGGGTAACTTACGCAATTATCTAAAGTAACCATAAACTAAAAAAAAAAAAAAAAAGATCGCGAAACGGCAAAACGTAGAATTTGTGTGCTCGGCAAGCCATAAGGCTTAGTCAATGTGCCGCAAGATCAACCAGGTGCAGAGAAATAAGAAATATCAATGTGGTACCAGACACCAAAGAGTGTGCCGTGTAAAAAGGAAGTCATTTACAACATGCCGTTGATATGTGGGCTTTGTTATATTCGTACAACGTGTTGATGTATAAATGACCGAGCACGAGAACATGCAGCCAACCCAAAACCCTGACGGCACCGGGGCACTTAACTGTCCATTGTCGATCATGCAAATGCAAAGTAAACCTCGAGCAAGTTCACATCCTAGGACACCACAAAAAACAGACTGCACGGGAGATGTTGGAGGTACTTCTATAGAAGGAAAAGAATACAATTGCGTGAGTGCCCCTTCAATCCCTTTGCAACATAAAAAAAAAGTTTCTGCAGGGCACCAATCCACCTGCTCAGTATAAGAGGAAGGGGACAAAGAAAGGACAAATAAAGGAAAAAAGCAGACGAAAAACAAACAACACTAGTATATGCAGAGGAGGATTCAATAAATAGTTTTTTTTAAGAGGGTTTGGAAAGGGGGGGGGGGGGGGGAGTGTGGGCCTTTACGGAACTGAGTGTTGCGTCACGACCATACGCACGTTCATCGGTTGTTTTCGAACTATTGTTACCGTCATCTGCCACCGTCACCACTACCAACAAAGTGGGCGACTGAGCATGCCTACCGGCGCAAAGCATGCTTCGCGCCGATGACCACGGAGGATGTTAAGCCGACGCTATCACGAGGGGCGGTGTCGGGGTGGAACGGTCGACGGGACAAGACGCAGTCGAGGTGAGACACCGACGCCAGAAAGGACGACACGGACCGAGAAGCATGATTCTCGTGGACTACTCCTACCGGAGTTGTTTTGAGTCTTTTCTTTAACCTCGTTCTTTCATTTGCCACTTTTAAACCTGTTTTTGCGTTCCGTCTTTCGTCCGAATGTCATGCCTTGAAAGGTCGGAGTAAGAAGGCCGAACCGACCACAAACTTTAGATGAACGTGCAGGGATTTCCCCAGACCCCCCCCTAGGGGGGGTTTAGACCCCCCCTCGTTTTTCCGAAGGCACCCCCTTAATTCACAACGACTCCTATATTCGCAATGCCCCCCCCCCCCCCCCTTTAACCCCCCCAAAAAAAATTTAGACCCCCCCCCCCCCCTGATTTCAATTCCTGGGGAAACCCCTGTGAACGTGTATCATATCCTTCATGCGTATTCAATGTTTCGGTTTAGGTGTACGCATGTGTGAATTAGTATGCAAATAATATGAATGAATGCACATGTTTCGATCGTCCTCCCATGTAAAGGTAACAACGGTATCTATCTCAGAAGTTTAGAGAGGTCACCTTCCCGGTAACCTTCTCCAATTCAAGTTGCACATACAAGTTTCGTTATTTTTCTTTCGTAACACATAGTATAGAGCTGCCGGCACTATAAAGTCACAGTCAGCATCTGCGCGCTTAAAGTGCCTACACATCTTCACGAACTTCTTGCTCCGAAGCTGTAATAAGTGTATTTTTTTCAAAGCGATCTAAGGTCGTCTACACTTCCTTGTCCTGTCCCGGTTCGTGGCAGCACTTCTTCGAGATTGACTGGCACGGTGCGGAATCTGGTTGAGTTGTTATCGTTCGTATTGTTCAGTAATCGAAGATATCAACAACAGTGTGGCGGCTGAACAACTGGAAGAACCATATGCCAACTCAAGGTCGCTCTCATAAGCTCTAGCGAGGTTAGGCGCATCAGCAGAATGCTCCACCGAGCACGCGCTTGTGTTTTTCTTTTCACATTACCATTTACTCAGACGACTGTAGACAACTAGCGACAAAAACCCGCGATGGCCTCAAAACGCGATTGAGAGGGACGCACTGACCTGTGTCGAGCAGTGCCTCGGCAGATGTCAGGGTGCTGGCGTAGAGCTTGACCGCGTTGCTATGGCCGAGGCTGTTGACACCGTACAAGACGATGAAGTACTCCGTACGGGGCTGCAGGTTGCGCACGCTGAAGACCGGTAGGCCGCTGGTTGCGTTCAGCACCTGGGACGACTGCTGGCTGCTGTACAGTTCGAGCACGTACGTCGTGTTCAGGCTGGCCGTTCCGCTCGAGTGGGACGTGGATGGAGATGCGCCGTCGTGGGCTCCTCCGTGACCCGTCCAGCAGGACACTCCCAAGGAGGTCTCCGTCAGGTTGCAGATCTGGCAGCTGTGCAAGGGCTCGGGGGGTCCTGTGAACCAGGAGATCGACTTGAGCGAAAAAAATCCTACCACTCCGGGTACTTACATATACAGCTTTGATCATTTTTCTTTCTTTGCTTTGTTTTTGCTTGAAACGTAATTAAACACAAAGATCGCTGAAGTGATATAATTAAGTAGGCACGGCGCACAATAAACAAAAACAAAACAAAGAAACCAACAGAAAGCAAGAATAGTTGGAGCAAAGAGCTCAAATGCAATCGTGCTTGTGTGTGTGTGTGTGTGTGTGTGTTTTTTGTTGTTTTTTTTGCCACAAAATTTATGGTTATAAGGAATGAATAGGTAAGCAGTTGGTTTTAGAATATCAGTACTCCAGTCATCATATTTTTATAACGCGTGCAAATGCGCATTCGGACGCAACACGACACGCAAACACGTACAGACAGACTAAAAGAGTGAGGTGACGGTGAACTTTCTGCGTTTGATTTGATTAGCCGGCGATGACACATTCACCGGAAGATGACTAAAGCCTCAACGTCGGACGTTCGGGGCTGCTTATTCGGGCACATCGGCTCCCATGACGTCGCCGCTGAGCTCCGACTTTCGGTGAAACAAAGTAGAGTCGATGCGTATACTTCTGGCCTGTCGCTCTCGCTGATGGTTCCCGAGGAGGCACTGATGTCGGGGTGCGTGTAGTAGATTATATGCGGATGATTTGCAAAGATCTTGGGAAAGCTGGAAACGTGTTTAAAAGACACGCGGCTTCTTCACGTGTCGCGGCCTCGCCAAGACATTGTGCTAATGTAATAAAACAACTGCGAAAATAGCTGTTCTGCCGCTAGTAAATATTTTAACATTATTTCAATAGTGAGAAAATATCGAGCGCTTTCATCCAGTGCATTCGACCGAACAAAAAAAAAAAGTTCACTGGCCAGGAAATGATCTTGGAGTCCGGCCGCATTCTAACAACAGTGACGTATTCTGACGACGAGCAACGCATCTCCAATCGGAATGTGCCTGCTTAGACGAATATTTCCAGAGCTAATTAGTGAATGTTAGATCATTTATTTGCTAATTAGTTATAAATAACTTTACACTCGTAAACTGACGTCCGGCATGGTCAAGGACGTTATCACAAGGGTATCGTTTCTTGCTTTTAAGTTCCCTTCTTTTTTAATTTTTCCCAAGCTTTGGTGAAACACGCTGTGTACAAACCAGGGCTGGGCAGTTGTACAATAAACATTTAAAACAATTTAAATATAGTATACTAGTATAAACATTCGTTGAATTGTACTTCAGTAATGATCTTATGAATGTATATACTATAATGCAATTAAGATATATATACTGTATTCTAAACACTTGCACTTTTGTAATAGCTTTTTCATTGTTCGAATCGAACAAGCACCCAGGAAATGAGAGTTGCGATTGAGATATTTTTAGCTAAGAGCCGATGCCACAATATACCGTGTGTTTCAGCGAAGAATTAAAAAAAAAAAAAAAAGAATCTCCAAAAATAGGGTGGTTGAGAAAAAAAAAAAAAAAAAAAGAAACTATTTCCAGGAACACACTGCCAGCCAGGGCGGGCATCAGGGATTGCAAAAATATACCAGTTAGCTAAATAATTAACTAAAATTAACTAATTTTTAAATCGTGAAGCTTAGCATATGGTTCCAATGAGAAGCCTGCTCAGCATTATCAAAAAACCACTAAATCAACTCGCTTGAGAAATACATGAGGCAAGTGCAACATTTTACGGTGTTCCCCCCCCAAAAAAAAAAGAAACGCTCCATTTGGAATCCTTGTGTCAGCGGTCCTGCTCCCCAGTGGCTGAGGCGCGCAATGCACGTGCACAATACTTCCTTCCATCTTACGAGGGGGGCGTAGCGGTAGCTTCGTGCCTCGGCCACATGGGGGCAGGACCGCTGGCTGAAAGAGCACCGATAGGAAACCGAAGCCTAGAAACGCGTCCAAAGTGAGTTTTGTAGCGTGAGCTACACTGGCCGAGGTTGAGCAGTTTCGCGTGGCTCCTGGAGAGCCGTGCTGCGCATGCGCGAGGAGCAGTGACGTCACACGGCGCACATCTGTCGCAAAAAAGTCAAATTTGGGGGTTTTACGTGCCAAATCAACGACGGGCATCTGGCACGCCCCAGCGGAGGACTGAGGATTAATTTGGACCATCTGGGGATCTTCTGACGTGCAACCGAAAGCTCGGTTACACGGCGCCTCCTCCGCAATAAGCCTCCGTCAGATTGCGGACACCTCGGTCGGATTCGAACCCGCCACATGGGGATCCGTAGGCCAGCGCTCTCGCCTCGGAGCCAACGAGGCGGCTGCACAGCTGGCGCGCCGGAGCCGCCGCCGCGCGCTCACCCGCCGCCGCGCGCGCCTCGGCGGTCTGCGCATTCCAGAGGAGGGACGTCATAGCCGCGGCAGACGCACTGGCGCCGCCGCGTGCTCAGCTGTGCTCCTCCGTTGCGCAGTAGCCAAGTCTGACGCTGCACCGGAGCCGCTTGATAGCGCCTCTCATTTTGTGCGCATGCGCAGAGGTATCAGTGGGGGTATACATATAGCGGGGCGTTTGCCAGTGTGGTATAGCCATGGAGAAGGAGAGCGAAATTGCTGCTCAGCGGCGCAGCAGAGCGGAGAAGCTTAACTCAACGGATCCCGAAGTAGTCATATAATGCGTATACCGTGTGTGTGTCATTGAAGCAGCAGTAAGCATGATAATCAAGCTAATCCTAGACAACCAGGAAAGCTATGAATAAGCAGCTGAACCTAAGCTCACGCTAGTATATCCTGGCATAGCCGAGCTAAGCCACTGCAATTTTGTTTCTCGGAATGCCGTAAAATGCTGTACCTGCCTAACATCTTTCTAAAACCAGTTGATTTTCTGATTTTCAATGATGTTAAAAAAGGTTTTAATTGAAATCAAATGCTTATTTTCACTAATTAAAAAGCGAATTAGTAAAGTTTAGTTAACTGTTTAGCTAATTAATATAACTTTGCGAACCTTCACGCCCGTCGTGGCTGGCAGTGTGTTCCCGGAAGGAGCTTCTTTTTTCTCAATCACCCTATTTTTAGCGATTTTTGAAAGTCCTCGTTGAAACACCGGTATATCGGCGTTGCCTACGTCCTTGCGAACAGTGTGTGCGCACCTAGATTTGTTTCCATAAAAATTAGTGCTGGGCAATTGATCGATTATTTTAGTTCGTTTCTTAACCTACCAATTAATCGATTAATGCTTTAATTGCGCATATTTTTTTAAACCTTTATTCGGTAAAGTTTGACTCACCTAGAAGAAAGCAAAAATTAAACGCTTTCGCCACGTAGACGTGGGCGGGTACACCTGTATGAAGGGAAAACGTTAGGTGAAATTTTAACATAAAGTCAGGGTTGGGAAGAAAAACTCAAAAATGTATTTGGAAATACAAATACTGGGATACATTAAAATAGTAGCTAAAATACTGATACTGAAATATATATGTAAAAGTGTATCGCGATACGTATCGGAAATACATTTTAAATAGAGGCAAAAAGTATTTGGAAATACAAATACAGGAATACATTTTAGGGAGGGCAGAAATACAAATACAGATATACTGACGCTGCAATTCGTTTTTCAAATTTGTTCGAGACGCCAAATGAGATGAAGCTTGAAGTTGGAAGTGGAAGTTTTTGATCCTGAAATTACTTTTACGTAGGCTTGGCACTTTGCCTTGAAGGTAGTGATTTCGGACGACGAGGAGTCTTCAATGGGCTCGAAAAAACGTTCCATCAAGGACTGACCGCGGTCCCTTCCCTGACATCCTGTCTGTCTGACGAGGGATGCGAAAAGACTTCGACCTCGAAATAAATTCTGTCATCCTAAATCCGATCAAAGCGTCACCACGCCCCTGTCCAATAAGGACGCCCCTGTCAACATTTATCACATGACGTCGCGGTGGAATGAACTGGTATTTTTTTATCTGTGGGTGTGGCCTTGAACATGAAACTTTACCACGCTGCTGCATGAAAGGACAATATGTACTTTCGTTGTAGGTTACCTCGTTGAAGATTGTGCAGGCAGTGCCATTTAGAATTTCCGAGAATAGTGGAACCACCCGAAGCATCCTGAAACACATTTCTTATGTTCTGTTACGGTTGAAAAAAACGATACGGTGGCATCCCTGTTGTGAAGATCCTTCCTGCCGACCCTTCGCCACCAACGCATGGATTGCAGTCCTCAAGTTTCGTATTGCATACTCCAAATAGAGACCTCGTGGATTACGACCTGATATTGCCGGCATAGGTGCGAGCTCTCCGAGAAACAGCGCGCTCGAGACGAGTCGTAGGTGTATGAAGTCTGGGTCGGCACAGAGAGGCCACATCTGACTTCCTTCCTGGGTTTCGGATCACCAGAGCAGCAGGTCACTTTCACGTCGGCTGATGACGTACCCTTGAGCCTTGCAATATTACGGGCGCAGCCGCGGACGCATTCGAATATGTGTTGAATCTGCGTGAGTCATCCTACTATTTCAAGCCAACCACCGCCAGGCTCGTGCTGCAACGGACCGTGACTCAGCTTTGCCGGCTGGTTAGCAGCGGGCTTTGGATGCCAGCAAACAATGACTTAAGAAACGCCTATACCTAAGGACCTGCGGCACAAGATGCTCTGACTCCGGGCGTTACTGACTCCACTCTTGGCACGCCACCTGGTTCGAGTCCCCGACTACGCAACACTTGTCAGAAGAAAGAAGAGCATGCATAGCAAAATAGTTTGTAGAATCGGAAGGAACCTTGGTCAGCATGGTAACAATGCCCAAGCATCTCCTTGAGCCTGGTGCCCTCAGAAGTTAAAAAAAAAAAAAAAAATATCCGTTCGGATTTGTATTTTTTTGGGGGGAGGGGGGGGGGGAATATTTATCAAGATATGTAACAAAATACATTTCACCCTGATTGTATCGCGATACAAAAGAACATTCAAAATGTATTTCGATACAGGAATACAGACACTGGTGGAAACAATGTATCGCGAAAAAGAAATACAGTTGCGAAATGTATTTCTGAAATATTATCGCAATAATTTGTATCGCGATACTGCCCAACCATGCATAAAGTGAACTGTAGGGGCGAGATTTGCAACTCCAGACAGGTGCAGACAGGTGCAGAAAGTTACACCTGTCCCGGCCACTTCAACGCCGTTCGAGTGTCCGTTTAGCGCAGCAGAGACTAGTGTGAACAATCAAGGAGGTCGCTCATGCCGGAGAGTATCAACGAACCGCTTTGCCTCATGAAGGTGACGTAAGAATCTGTGAGTGTGAATATTTTTTTTAACTGTTCTCAACTACACATCGAGGTTGATTCAGAATCGAAATTGCATATTGAGCCGTTTATCACATTTCCAGCAAAACCAAAGGCTAAAAATTTGTATATGTACAGGGTGTCACAAAAGAAAATTTACACGGTCTTTTTTACTGCAAAAATAAACTAGGCATCGCCGAACGCTCATTCTCCGCCCAAAGGTAGAGCTAGAGGTCACAACCAGATGCCAAAGTTTCAGCCCGATCCGATAACTTAATCAAAAGTTATAAGTGATTTTCTGAAAATTTCAATGGGAAAATGGAGCCCATTTTCGCCCGTTTTCGGTTTCTGGTGCCATAGAGCCCCATATGTTCGAAAACTCCGTCGGCCGCCATTTTCCCATTGAAATTTTCAGAAAATCAGGTATAACTTTTGATTAAGTTATCGTAACGGGCTGAAACTTTGGCATCTGGTTGTGACCTCTAGCGCTACCTTTGGGCGGAGAATGAGCGTTCGGCGATGCCTAGTTTATTTTTGCGGCAAAAAAGACCGTGTAAATTTTCTTTTGTGACACCCTGTATATATATCTATAAGTTAGGCGATCTAAACATATTATGCATATAAATGAAGGAAACAGATTATTTAATTAATTATTCGATTACAGGGTGGCGATTAATCGGGTTAACTTTTTTAAACGACTCCCAGTCGTAATAGAAATATTCCCCCCGAAAAGCGCGGCTGGCGTCGACTGCCAGACCTTTAAATCTGGCATTGAAAACAGAGAGAGAAGAAAGCATCACATTTGATACACGTCAAAATGAGACGCAAATCTACAAGAAAAGGCTAAAGCACGCGGCGCACACACGGAGGCACGCGTCATATACAGTCAGCACATACAAAGCACATCTTAATAATTCAGTGACATCATCAAGCAATAGTTGTCATCTTACAGAACGAAGGGCCATTTCGAGACACGGACCTTATCACTTTCGCCGGCACCATTTCCGAAACCGCAACTTTGTTACTGCGATAACGGCATCCGGAAGCCGGGGAAAAAACAACCAAAAACAAAACAAAGAAAGAAACCTAAAGCGTCCAGCTTCACACGGGCCCTCACCGGAGTCTCCATGCCCGAGGGACAAAGCGACCATACACGATCTCGTTAGCTAAAAGAAGAAACTCGGTTCAACACCCGAAACCCAAACTAAGCGTTTCGACGGTCCGAAGCAAACGAGCGAGAGAAGGTTCCTCGGGGAGCCAGATCAAAGCGCACCGGCGAGCGGGAGAGAGCACCGCAGCGCGGCGGTACAGAACCAATAAATTGATCGATAAAGCAATAAATAAATGCGGCAAATCATAAAATGGCACAGCTCGAAAACCAGGGGACAGTTCGAAACGACAGGCGAGTCGCGATCGGTCGTGCCCAGAATGGGCTCAAGCAGGCGAGCCGGTCAGCCAGGGCACAGCGAGTCAGCCAGCCAGCCGCTCACGGGACGTTGACGGCAGACGTGATCAGTAAAACAATACCTTCACCAGCTGTTGATGTCGTTTTGATGTAGGTTATAATTTATTTGGTCCCCACCCTGCCTCTTTCTTCCTGCCCCTCCAGGACGCCGACACGCACAACGGGACCCGCTCGACTTAGGGCCGTACTTGGCGTGCTTCTTGGCTCCTGCCGGGAGCGTTTAAAGTTTCCGCTTCTGCTGAGCTCGGGTCCCGACGCAGCGACGCCCTCTAACAAGGGCTGCGCCCGGGACCCCGCCCAGACCCGGTTTGTCCCCGGGGTTCTTTATCGGCACCGCTCCGGTCGCCCGCGTCGGGGAGACCGCGCTTCGGGCCCGTCGCGGCTCGGCCAGCTCGGCTGCGCCCGCCAGCCCCGAGAGCGTGTGGCCCGGACGGTGAAATATACGCGTTTCGCAGGTTGACAATTCCCAGTCGCTTGTCCATGCTGCGGCGCTGGGCCAGTTGCTGCGCTGGCTGCCGTCGGGCCGCCGCAAGGTTGGCAAGGAGGCTTCGAAACAGCGCTGCCGGCTGCCGCTCGGGCTGGCTTCGACAAGACTGGCTTGATATAAACCGACATAGCGGACGAAGGCCAGATATGAACGCACGGCGCAATGTCTACGCTCGAAAATGCGTTTTTGTTTTGTTCTTTGATTCTGGATATCAAGCAGGCCATGAAAGCCCCGCGGACCTGGCGGTTATGTGCTTGATGATAATGCTAGACAAACCTGCATTTCAGGAATGCACCAGAGTATTGATTATTTTTAGGCTCATTATGAAGATGTAATAAAGGTAGTACGACACTTTGATTCTCCTCTGAAAGCGCTGGAGATTTTTAATAAAATCCAGAAGTATGACCATTTGGACTGTTTTGTGCGCATTTTGATGGAATTTTGAAATTGAAATTACTTAAGTGACAAAGTGACAAAGTGACAGGACGAATGATAGTACGTATCATTCGTCCATGATCATGACAAAAAGCCTAGATGTCTTGGTATTTGCCTATTTCTGTAAATAAATTTGACAGGGCAGTTTTCGCTAAATATATTTTTAATGGGTTCAACGAGATGCCGACACCAGAACCAAATGCCTCAAGCCAGAGAATTTGTGGTTGCTGTTTTCCCGAGCTTGCACGTGCGGCGACTCGCTGCACGAGTCCTTTGCTTGACACCACCGAGTTCAGACTTGCCGTTTCGCCGGAGAATAGTCAGTGTGAAGAAAAAAAATGGTTGTGGGTATGTTTATACAGCCTTGAAGTAAGTCTGCCTTCAACGAGGGACTTGTCTCTCAGCTGTAGATAATCCATTTAGCCAGTGTAGTACAACCGCTAGCCTGGCGTCTTTAACGTCTTTGTGAGATTTCTGTCTGCTGCACCACACAAAAAATAGGACCAATTACAGGCGACGCATGTATGACGCAGTGATGTCATGGCAACGTTTTCTGTTTATCTACCACACGACGAGCTTTCACTTACAATTTTAGAGCGACCGCGGCCGATGCCACGACCTATGCAACGAATCGATAAGAACGTGCCACGTAACTTCGCGCTCCGGGAGTCCCTGGGTCCCACCGAAGAGTCACACGCCTTCAATAAAGCCCCTTGTCATGAGTGTTGGTCTTGCAAGCGGCGTCAAATCATCGAATACGCCAATGCACGAGCCCGTGCCTCGTGCGACACTTGGAAGCAAATGGCTGCGCAGCACTGAAATGAGCGGCTATGGGCGGACCCTGAAAGGAAACTGCCGGTGCGGCTCTCCCTCGTAGTCTCGTGGTACGCGTCTCTCGCGTACCACGTACCGCGGACATAACTCAAGCCCCGACCACGGCGCCCCTAGCGGCAAACAGATCATTTTCATCGGTAGGTCCCTTTTAGCCGCTGCACTCAGATTACGTTCGCTTGAAGTTTTTTGCCACGGAAATAGCTTGCGGAATTTGCAAGACCCTTAAATCCCGTCGTTATAATGACGGGCACCCTAGGCCCGCGCAATTCGTCACAATTTCTTCCTGACGAGTAGGCGGCGACAACCGCTATGTGGCAGCGAACAATCAGAGAGCCTGTATTACAAAGACTTTCCAACTGGTCGATCAGGGTCACGTGGTTTATGGGCCGTGTTTGCAACACTGGCTACAGGTGGTGACAAACGCGTTGGTTGTCCGCGAGCGTCTCCACATTTCCGCCTGCTTTCCTCCTAGCCAGGCAATAACTCAGCGCATGCGCACTTGCGACCAATCTCCGATGGAGGTGTCCGCCATTAAACTGCAAGCGCTCCCCATGGTTTGAGTTGGACCCTCTCTACAATCTAGGCTATCTACGAACAATAGGCGACAGAGGCGACGCCGCCGGCGTGCTCCTTTCCCATAGTGGTTGTCGGTTCTTGCAAGAAACGCCAAGCGTGATTTTTATCCAGGGACATTAGCTCACAGCGCGGGTTCGGCTTCCCGCGTGCTTCTATCGGCCGCTTCACATCTCAATCATTTTCTGGCCTGTCTTATGTTTGAAAAAACAAAAAAAAAAAAAAAAACATACGTTGTGTCTTATCTCATCATGAGAGCTCTGGCCATATTAACTTTAATTATCTATCTGTTTAGAAAAGCCATGTTTTTCACATTCGGCACGTGCGTGAGCTAAGGCGGGGGTTGATAATGATCCCGTGACAACTATGACTGTGGTCATCTAACTTAGCTCTTTGATTCTACGGCGTCGCGTAGTTCAAAACGCAAGAAGACGCAAGTTCGGCTGAGTTAGCGCTACACGCATGGCTTGCACGTAACGTCCTTGCACCATGCCAGTGTGCGTTCTACTTACTTTTTGCCATAAAAAGAGATAGTACACACCTTACGCTGCAGAAGATACCAAGGCCACCACAATGGCAGCTGGTGTGACGTTAGTGCGAACCATGAAACCGCTGCACTCGTGCCTTCGGCTTCGCTTGCACTTGTGGTGAAATAGAGTCTTGAGTAGATAGACGCGAAACGAATACATGGAACGATAAAGCATCGAGGACGGGGACTGAAACAGGACTTCTTTCACTGAGCATAGAATGACCAGTCTACGTTGTTGCTCAACGAAAGAAGTCCTGTTTCCGTCCCCGTCCTCGATGCTTTATCCTTTTATATATTCATATCTATTCAACAACACGCTCATTTTCAATTATTACATAGACGCTTTAGAGCGCCAGATTACAGCTGCCATTGCTGACTTTCTCTTGTCTTACCTAAAGTCACTGGATCTGCGAAAGTAGCGCCATTGATTTCCCACCTGCCAGCCAGGCACACACAAGTACCAACATACACACGACAAAACCTCTCATCGCTGTCAGTTGGCCTGGTGACCGCTACTTTAGACCCTTCCAAAGATTCGAAGCTTCGAAAGTGTCGTTTAAACCAGTCGCACCAAACTCGCTATGGAGTATCATCGTACTGAAAGCGTTCCTCGGCCAACATGAGCGTCTTTGGTACTGTGCATGCAATAAACTTATCACTCTTGCTTATTTCTCCAGATCTCTCACAGTTATGCTGCTCTTCTTGCGTGTTTCAAGACAGTAAAATTATTTTTCAATGCCCCCAAGTACCGACGCCGCGTGTGATGCCGTACATCTTCCTACCGCCATCACACACGACTTCAGTGCTAGGAGGCATTGAAAAATAATTTTACTGTCTTGAAACACGCAAGAAGAGCAACATAATTGTAAGAGATCTGGGTAAATATTCATAAGTTTTTTGCATGCACAGTGCCAAAGACGCTCATATTGGCCGAGGAACGCTTTTAGTACGATGATGCTCCATAGCGATCTTGGTGCGACTAACGACCCTTTCGAAGTTTCGAAGCTTTGAACGGGTCCAAAATGGCGATCACCATGGCAACCGACAGCAATGAGCCAATTACACTGCGAGGATTTGTCGTGTGTACGTTGGTATTTGTATGTGTCCGACTAGCAGGTGGGAAGGCAATGGCGCTACTTTCCCATATCCAGTGACTTTAGTCTTACCGAGATACCAAGCCACTGAAACGGGCGTTGACGAGCCTCTTCACAAAGGCCAATGCTGGGAAGAAGGACAGAGTAGAATCTAAAATGGCACTAACCTGACCTGCTATGGTAATGATAAGATGAAGTATTAGGGATACGAGGAAACAAAAACGAAAGGCATATGTAATGATGGCGACCATGCAGAGTTGCCGAGAGATGCAAAAGTTAGTGTAATCAGCAAACACATAAGAAAGGGGCCACAGCCGAGATGTATCATGCGGGCGCTACAAGCCATCAGAGTCAATCCAGGACTGAAGGGATGTGACTGTCCGGCTTTTCCTTACGATTCCCGGAGGTCTAGGTGATGTGGTGCTTAAGGTGCAACCCCACCCTTGGTTAGTGTGATTCTGAACCAACAGATGGCGCTGGGATCGCCTTCCAGGCCTGTACATCAATGCGAGAAATCGTGTGTGGTGGTGCTTCGATACAGTGGGGTATTTTTATATACTATCCTGAATTTGACATCCCTGGTCCCTTGCTTGTTTTTCTCTGCACGAGCGTTCTTTGGAACGCGCACGGCTGCGCCAGTTCTCGTGCAAGGGGGCCAGTTGCCTACACTCCAAGCTCACGTCTCCAGCAAGTGCGGGCAGAACAAAACGCAAAAGAACTTGTTGGGCTAGTTGGTGTTGACTGTATTGAACCATGGTTAAAAGCGCTAAAAAGAAGCGCCCGTGTTTGTCTTCTATCTTGTGTACGTCTTTTTAGCGCTTTTAACCATGGTTCAATGCAAAACAAAACGCGAAATTCGTCCTGAGCCAAATGGCGAGACAGATGCACAACAAAACTACCGACGCGTTGAAAAATCTAAAATTGCCTGTGCGCCGTTATCGGAGATTTCAGAGGCCAATTACACATATTTCAATGTGATCAGATTTATATTGACACGAATGAAGGTGAGTCAGAGGAGGAACAGTGAACTAAAAAATAAAGGTTTAATCGGCGAACTTGTGCAAAAGAAAAAAAGTGAAGAAAGAGCGTCGAGGCAGCAGAAAAGCAGGCGGCGATTCGGCAGCGTAACAGAGAGCGAGAGCGAGACTGACTTGACAAGGTCGCTGGCAGCTGCTTATCTACAGTGCGTCACCATCTCGAAAGTTCGGCAACGAAGGTTCGAGCGCGGCGCGCACAGGGCGAGGATGAACTGGCACTTCCGAGAACAAGAAAGCAGGGCGAAAGTTACGTCTGGTGCAAGAATGAACGCGAATCTTCTAGAAGTCCATGACCGAGCGTTATTGCTTTCTCGGCTCTGCGGGCGGCAATATGACGGGCCGGCCCTTTTGTCGTGCATGTCTTTGGCTCTTTGTGGATTTCCAGGAAAACGTGATGACGTGATAGACTTGGGTTTCCAAAATTCTAGCTTGAGGAATTTACTGCCTAAAAAATAAAAAAAAATAAACTATTTTTTTGGGTGGTCAGGTGTCTCATTTAGGTAGCTGGATGTTTATTTTAACCAAAACCACGGGAGTAGAAAACACGAAAAATGACACTCAGGTTTAGATGTTGAGTTTAGTAAACCCAAAGTAGAACTGGTGCGGGAGTCATAATAAAAAAACGCCGAGGTTAAAAATTAACTCACAGCAATAAATGATAAAAATTAATTTTAATACGAATTCAGTGATAAATGCAATGACTGGCCAGGCAAAGATTCTGGGTCTTTGGATAGCTTTTGCACATAGTTTAAGCAATGTACAGAGTGTCACAAAACAAAAAAAAAAATACAGTTTTTTTTTACCGCAAGAATAAACTAGGCATCGCCGAACGCTCATTCTCCGCCCAAAGGTAGCGCTAGTGGTCACAACAAGATGTCAAAGTGTCAGCCCGATCCGATACCTTATTCAAAAGTTAGAAGTGATTTTCTGAAAAGTTCAATGGGAAAATGGCGGCCGACGGAGTTTTCGAATACATGGGGCTCTATGGCACCAGAAACCGAAAGCGGACAAAAATGGGCTCCATTTTCCCATTGAAATTTTCAGAAAATCACTTAGAACTTTTGAATAAGGTGTCCGTTAGGGATGAAACTTTGGCATCTGGTTGTGACATCTACCTTTGGGCGGAGAATGAGCTTTAGGCGATGCGTAGTTTAATTTTTCGGTAAAAAAACCCTGTAATTTTTTTGTGACATCCTGTACCAGTCTTAATTTGGTGATTTATGCGCGCAAGTGGTGGTGTGCAAGAATGAAAACGATGCAAACGGGTAGAGTTTGACGTTGTATAAAATATAGTATAAGCACGCACATGGTACGCTGATTAAGAATGAAACAGCCCTACATTTTACACTAGCGTTGAGCGTATCGAAAGTTAAGGGTGCATCAAAAGCTAAAGCTTGTACACATATACTGCTCAGGCCATTATGTTTGAATGCTCATAGCACTTAATTACCCTCAGATTTGGTGTAAGTTGTCTCCTGATTGCTTACAACAGAAAGAAGGAAAAATTCTAACTCTGGGTAGATAGAAAAACTCCACCTGCTGACAGCTACCAATCATCTCGGCGCCGATTATGTGTATTCACTGCATGCCAACGGTCGCGTGCTTAGAACGAGTTTTTCCCACGTAATTTCATACAATCGCAATTGTTCTTGACAAACCACGATGTTTACTCAGGCAAGCGGTCACTATGTGAAGCTTAGAATATTTTGTAATGATTGTGGCACACGTGGCAAGTTGCGTAGGTTTTTTTTTACAATCCGCGAAATAGAATGCTCCCGGGTTACCTTGGTCTCTAATGCATGTAGCACAGAAAAGAGCACGAAATGAATCGCAGTGGGAAACGAAAACAATAATGATAAACAAGCGTGTAATCACCCGAAAACTGAGGGCAGAAGGTAAGCTTTGTTTCAATAAATACATTACCAATAAAGTATTTGGTTTTATCCTGCGAGCGAAGCGGAACACATAAGTGCGAGCATACTGCCCTGAACTACACTTCCAGTGAACAAGCGCCTCATCCAAAGCATCGAGCTCACTTTTATAGCTTTTGGTGCGCTCAAATCTTTGAAAACACAATTATAATAAATTCTATTATTTCAATTATTTTTATTCCCATACAAATATGTCCTATAGTCGGCTATAGAAAATTCTTTGTGTGGTCGGCTTTAGCTATTTGGCCCAATTAGATAAAAATATTTTCTATGGCTGTCTTTAGCATTTTTTATGGTCGTCTTTATAGGCCTCTTTAGCTTTGTCTATGGCCCTATCACTGTCCAGCCATAGCGCTCTTTAGCTTTTCTAATGGCTGACTCTCTATAGCCAGCATGCTATAGCTGCCTATGGCTCTTCTTTTGGGGTCTTTAGCCATTTATATGGTCTGCTAAAGAAGGCTGCATAGGCTTTTCCTATGGCTCTCTTTAGCTAGCGCTCAAAAAAAAATTATTTTCATGTTCCCCCGACTGTTGAACGCTACATGGTAGATACACATACATCACTGAATACACAGAACACAAGCAGAACAACCCCCCACACGACATGAACAACGCAGCCCGACACCGGACCTCCACCCCTGTTTTTTTTTTCTCTATTACCTGCTTTTGACACACCACAAACATATTCACATTACACAAACATGTTTACATGACAGATATATACAAATGAAATAATATGAAACAGTCATCCATTCATTGGATGACATTGACACATCAAAACTCTTTTAAACTTTCTAGCGGTACAATTCTTGTTAACCAATCAGGTGCAATTACTTGTGTTTTAACAACTTCGACGTACGCTGCAACACTTTCACGAAAATACATCCTTGCCGGCCGAGCATCGGCATCATTATGGAGCCTCGCCGTGCGGGACTATATAGTACACTAAGTTCGCACTACCTCTATATATGGCAGTCTTATTTTTGAATCCGACTTGGACGGTGACTGCCGTCATTTTTCGCATACACACGGAGAGGCGGAGAAAATATTACTCGTATTTAATACATTATTTGAATTGTCTCTTGGAATAGCCCCCATCTCTTAATTGAACACCATGAAAAAACCAAATGTAGATCATTAGGCTAATTAACTAAAATTTATTAATTATCTTTTTAATTAGTTTGATGAATCATGTTGACAATGCAGTGATGAAATGCAGTAAACTGGTGCTGAAGATTGCAATCGAGCTATTGCTTGATTGCAGTGCTCGTTGGCAGTGTAGTCTATTTGCACTTTTGGGGGTAATAATTAATTTTAATTGTTGCACAAGTATTTCAATGGATTTTTCAAACAAACAATGTACCTGGTTTTCACGACTCGTTGCAACAGTAGAGAACATATCTTGGGTAATGCTTTGTCACCGGTATTACAGAAATTTAGTATTGCTTTAATTTTCTAACCTGGAGCGTTTTTGCTAAAAAAAGTAAGTGCCTGTAGTGATTTTCTATGGGCATGTAAAGAAAATTTATTGGTTCCTAGTCTTTAGACTCGGGGCCATAAATTGTTTTATAGACGGGTAAATAGAATTTATTAATACCGAGTCTTTAGACTCGGGGCCATAAAATTTTCTATAGGCGGGTAAAGAACATTTATTGGTTTCCAGTCTTTAGACACGGGTCCACATACTTTTCTTTAGGCGGGTAAAGAAATTTTATTGGTTAACAGGCTTTAGACTCAGGGCCATAAAATTTTCTATAGGCAAGTAAAGGCAATTTATGGGATTCCAGTCTTTAGACTTGTGGCCATAGAATTTTCTATAGGCGGGTAAAGAAAATGTATTCGTTCCCAGTTTTTAGACACAGGGCCATAGATTTTTCTATAGCTGGCTGTAGCTGTATTTATGGATTTCTATGGCCGACCATAGAGGTCTATAGGGGATGGTAGCCTGCCATATAATTTTCCATAGACGACCACAGACCTTTTTTGTATGGTCGTCTATGGAAAATTATATGGCATGCTACCATCCCCTATAGACCTCTATGGTCGGCCATAGACCATTTTTGACATAGACCATAGACCATTTTTGTATGGTCGTCTTTGTGCGTGTGTGTGTGTTTTTTTTGCGTTCACGTGCCATTTTCTTAGTTATATATTATTTTTCCAGAAGTCCAACAACTATAGTCTGTTTCATCATAAGTAGGGTTCCGTGTTTTCGGAGTTTATTTTTCGTCAAATTCCGAGGGTGTTTTTCGGAGTTTATTTTTTGCCGAAGATTCGGAGTTTATCGGAGTTTATATTTTTTTGATTCCCAATTCTCCGAAATTCGAAGTTTAATTTCGCTGTGTTTCCTATTAAAAATAAATAAATAAATAATAACCGGATGTAAACGTATGCCAGACAAAAAATAAAACGCGCTTGTATCAATTGAAATATCTTCAGTTGAATTTGGCGTTGGTGCCATTGCCATTGGCGATACTAATTTATCCACGACAAAAGTCACACACAAGTGGCGCTTCGATAAACGCCGATACCTTAAAATCAATAAACTCCTGGAGGTAGTCGTTAGGAAGGTCGTAGTCATTCCATCCTATTCCATCAATCTAGCCCGCGGCCGCGCGAGGTGGTAATAGAGAGTTTGAACTGCCCTTCTTCCCAATTTTATACAATCCCTATGGTCCATAGCTTTCACTGTTACTAAAACATACCATTTCCTTTCTCTAAATCACAAATCGCATGGCCCAAACTGGAAACCAAAAGAGTGCTTTTGTCGTGACCCGAATGTACAACGAACGACCTGTTGCCCTGAATCAACCTTGAAGAGACAAGCGGCAAGACCCCTTTTGACAACGGTCCGAGATTGGAAAGATAATAATGGTGGAATTTTCCCAGGACCATTGGCTCTGTGCTTATCAAACTCTAAAAAAAAAGTCTTTTACTTTTTTCTTTTTGCCGGGGGGGGGGGGGGGGGGGGGGGGGGGAGTGGCATTGACACATAAATATTCGAAGTTTATCGGATAAATCCGAATTGACCAAAATTTTACCGGCGGGTGTTTTTCAAAGTTTTCCAGATTTATCCGAAAACACGGAGCCCTAATCATAAGTAATAGCCGCATAATCAAAAATGTACAAAAAAACATGAACGCGAACAGCGAACACACATTAAAAATGCAATGTAACGGCGCATTTAAAATTAGTCGTTAGTTTTTTTAGAGAGCAGCAGTTTGATTGGGCGACACTGTTACCCGTTGAAGGTTCTAAAAAGTGCAGTACAACTGTTCGCTCGGAGTCTTTAATGTGCATTACACAGTATATGTGGTACACGATGGCACGACGGTAGGATGCAGATGGGCGACTGAACCCAGGGTTCCTGCTAAAGCCCTTTGATAAAGGCGTTTTTTACAAGAACCGCCAACCATTGTTGTGGAAACGCGCAAGACACGTGCCACGAGCGGGTGCTCCGCCGCCATTCGCTTTCAAGGGCCAGTCATTTTAGTGCTGCGCCGCCATTTGCCTCCAAGGGCCGCTCGAGACACGGGCCTCGTGCACTGGCACCTTTGAGGGTATTTGAAAGACCAACGCAAACACAGTGGCTACGTTTACATGAATGCGATCGTAGCGCATCGAATCGAGCAGGGACCAATCGCACGCAGCCTGCCTTCCTACTTCTTCCTCTTCTACCTATCTGGTACCAATCAAAATAGTCAAATCTCGATTCGATGCGCAGCGGTCGCATTCATGTAAACGTAGCCATTGAGGGGATTTAGTCTCTACAGGTTCCGCAGCGCGAGCTCCGTGCTTTGAACGGAGCTCACGCTCGAGCATTTCTGAACGTGCTCTGATCTGCGGTGCCACAACACACTCGGCCATGACTCGGCCAACGATCCCCCACCGCACTTGGTTTAGCCTGTGAGCTAAACCAAATGAGCTACGCTTAGAGTATCGGCACTTTTTCCCCCATATTGTTGTGGGCGTCGCCATCTTGGTGGTTAGTAACAAATCAAACGCAACTGCCGTTCGTCATGGTTCAAAAGTGCGACTTCCTCAGTATTAGTTTCGGTGCCAGGAAGCTCACGTATATTGCTTTGTTTTGTCGCGAACTGTTTAAACATTTGTGGAGGACGGAAAAGCGTTTCCTGTGATTTCAGATAAAGCTTCAGATAACTGACAACCATCATTTTAAGCACCAAGATGTGTATGAGGCGTAGCTTATTAAGTGGCACTAGTTTAGCGGCTTTAGCCCGAACGCATAGGCACGGAAAGAGAACGAACAGCTTGACCTTGCGCTCTTGGCGCTGCTTCAGTAGCTTCATCAGCCCGTAGAGTTGGCTGCGCTCCGAACTAACGTAAAGAAAAGCAAATATTAAAATCTTTGGGTTTCACAAGCCAAACCAACAAAAATCACTTAACACGCCCCAATAATAAAAAAAAAAAAAAATGCGGGTTTATTTTGATTAACTGGAGGTATTTTGACGTGCAGCCGAAATCTCAGATTGGCCTCCGTCGGATTGCGGGCACCTCGGCCGATATTTAAACCCGACAAATATGGATTCATGGGCCAGCGCGTTGGCTCAGAGACACTGAGACGATTTAATGTTTTGTGTTTTGTTTTAATATCATTGCCACTTAAGAGCCACCGAGGTGGTTTTTGAAACAAAATATAGTAAAACCATTCCGACAAGCATAGTTTGATTGCGAAAATGATTTTTGCAAGTGATAAAAACATTAAAAAGTTTTCGCATACGTTGCGGAATCTGAAATGGCAGAGTGCATTTCATGGCGCCCATTTCATTTGGATCGCGTCGGGCATGTGTACCGACGCACCGTAGACGCGCGCAAAAGTAGCTGTGGTGGACCCGCAGCCTCGCGCTTGTTGTTCTCACATCTCTGGCTCGCTCACTGCGGGCATCCAGGCATCTGACACCCTGACATCTGGCGCTTTTTCTGCCATTCACGTGGCGTTCCAAGGGGCACACGACAGAAAATGCAGATAAAGCTGTTTTGAACACGTGTCGCCATCTGTACTTTATACTAGGAAACTACAATTTGCCGTAACTGAATTGGAAAAGTTGGAGGTCTTATAACATTCTTAACGTGTAATATATCAATATGGAAGTTCCAGAAAACGTAATATCGAAGGATGCTTCATAATTTAATGTTCGTTATTTTGATTTGTTGACGTGATTCCGTTTTTATAGCGCCATAAAATAATACCATTTTAAACTTTATTTTTTATATTAAAATTTAAATCTTCTGTACAGTTCGTTGCTTACTTTTTTTAATTTATTACATCCAACCGTATGCTCACGTAAAATATCGTGGACGATGGGACGTTATAACTCGAGAAATAATTTTTTCAATATTAGAGACTGTGGTCTATTAAAAGCTGAATAATTAACTAACTACTACAAATAATCGTAATATCGAGACATTAAAGCATCGTTGAAAAACAGATCTTTAATTTGACAATAACTTTATAATTGTAAGATTCATAGAAAGAAAGTTATAAGCCGTCAAAAAAGCACCAAACGTCATGCACGGTGGGGTTGCACCTTAAGTGGTTGTTATAGTTATTCTGGAATAGCTCGCGTCATCGGCAGCGGTCATATACTCCTGAAAGTGAAAGGCAGGCGCGTGGCAGCGCTAACAAGGCATTGCGCGTTGCCGTGGGATCACTACGTCCCACATGCATCGTCTCAAAGCCATTCTCTAGACGGTAATGAAATCTTGCAGCTCTCCAGCAAAGTCGTTGGGCAAAGCCGATCTCGGCCGCATCCGGTGTCATGCAAACGGCACGTGCCGCGCGCCGTTTGCTTGACACCCACTTCTGTGGCTATGAAGTCAATGCGGCCGTTTACTCGCGCAGCTTGAGCGCGGCTCAAATCTCTACACGTGCACTATTCACTTTTTAAATGCCATAGAAAGCAAGCTGAATTGGAGCCCTGGGCACGGTGGAAGAAACACATTTAGGTGATGACTCTGGCCGCTCTTCCCGCGTGGAGCGAGCGACCAGAACGTGTTCGGAGCTAGCCTCGAACCAGGAGTAGTTAGTTCCGCGCTGCCGCGGAGGGCGCTGCGGTATGAGGTCCCTCCTCGGCGGCGTAACGTGCTCGCCTTTTTCGCGGTGTGGTGGTGTGGTGGTGGTGTGCGGCCAGTGGCTGGCCTCGTGTTTTGCTTTGGTGCTCTGTCGATCACGGGTGCCACCATCGTGCACGAAGGTGAGCCTTAACCAGAAGAAGAAGAAGGAGAGAACACTAGTTTGCGGAGACTGGCGACTTGGTGGCGGCGTGGCGGCGGTGAGGTACAACGAGAAGCGGTGAGCGAGGGATTGGGAGGGACCACCACTGGGAGAAACAACCGGAGCGGTCGGTTTGGGAGGGATACTTGGGCGCCATCTATCCCCGTGCGAGTGAAGCGCGCTCGGTGCGCCGAACATGATGTGGCCGCCGCGTCGGACAGAGAGTCATCACCTAAATGTGTTTCTTCCACCGTGGGTACAAGAAGCGGTGCGCGAGGGAATGCGGGACCACTGCAGGGAGAAACAACCGGAGCGGTCGGTTTGGGAGGGACCCGATACTTGGGCGCCATCTACCCCGTGCGAGTGAAGCGCTCGGTGCGCCGAACATAATGTGGTCGTCGCGTCGGACAGTCTCATCACCTAAATGTTTCTTCCACCATGGCCCTGGGTCACTCTGCTGTCGTTGCTCGCTGCATCGGTTTTGAAAGTGAAAGGGAGGCGCACGGTGTTAGGCATTGAGCGTTGTCACGGCATCACTACGTCATACACGCATCGGCTCATCGTCTCAGACAGGCCTGTGAACTTCGTCTTCTTCAATGGTACGTCATCACAATCGAATGGTGCCCAGCCACTAATTTGGCCCCAGCCCGACACGAAGCATCTTTCGATTCGTTGACTGGACACGATTTCCAGCCTAACGTTGACGCTTCGCTCGTGTCCAATTTGTGTCTGCGGTCGATCTCATTGTAATGACATAAAAATTATAATCCACAGGTTTTGATTCTTTTAGGTGAGTTTATTCAGACCCATTCCCTAGGCGGCAAGAAAATCTTGCAAGTTATTTGGCAAAACCAAGCTCGCTTGCGTCCGGTGTCAAGCAACAGCGCGTGTCATGCACAATTCGCTTGGCACAAATGTGCCAAGCGAATGGTGCACAACTTTCTCTGGCTATTAGCGCCGAGATGTTTCGGTGGCGCCCTCTTATGGTTTCCATCCATGACGTCACGACTGGGATTTGCCTCGCCGTGACGTCACCAGTTGTTATCCTGGCTACTTACCAGCAGGTGCGACGACGAGTTCGGTGGTGTGTTTAAAAAGCACAGTGGAAGCTAGGAGCCATCGCAATCCGAAACTAACACCGTCAAAGTTGACAATCTAACAATGCTCATATGCCCATGGTTTGGCCAATCGGGGAAAGCTGACCGCAGCGACGCTTTTGGTCGCGCACATCGCTAATAACGCCAATGCTACTGGTGCCCGTGCAGTCGCCCAGGTTTGAGCTCCTCTCAAAGCTGTACACGCGCGCTCTTCACTTCTTCAGAAATGCCCCGCGCCTCAGCACGCTCGCAGAAGTTGCACGCAAGCAATAAATGTGAAAAAAAGATGAAACCATTGATAGCGTTTTCATAAAACGCTAAATGTAATGAACTGTCTTTTTTAGGCTTTATTAGCAGATAATAAACGATGATGATCAGCAGATCATCATCGTTGATGATGATCAATGCTGATGAGCAGATAATAAACGATGTTTATAAACCATTTTTATGTTTGGAAGATCACAGCCCCGACTGCTATGATTTTTCGACGATTCGAAAAGTAGGGAGTTTTAGTAGATCGTTTTCAAAGGCCCGCTACCGCTACAAGCGCGCGCTTCAGAGCATGCATCGAAGTGGCAGCGTGAGCTCCCGCTACGATTAGCGCGGCCTGAAAACACGATCTACTAAAACTCTCTAGTAAGCAAAGCACACGCCATATTCACGAACGCTAAGAATCGCACCGGCTAGAAGCTCTTTATTTTCAAAATGTTTGGCTATGCATATCGCACTGCTCAGCATGCGATCTGTACAGCTGAGCTCGCACCTGTTCGTCGATTCCGAAAGCGAGCAAAGCACGCGCCGTACGTACAAGCACTGACAATGGCATCGTGTTCAGAAGCTATTTTCTACCAACGACCGTGACTCGTGCATAATCTGAGGATAGTCATTATAGGTTCGCATCTAAAGGCTGAACTGAGTGGCGTAAAGATTAACAACAAAATTCGCGCTGCAAAAATCTATCGACACCCTTCGAAATACTGCCCTTTGTTGGCAGCTGTGAAATCCCTGCACAATGGCGGGCGGGCTAAAGCCTCAACGTCATAGAACACTGGAAAAAACACACCCGCAGAAAAGATGATGAGCGCAGTGACGTTGCACTTTCGGCGCTGTTTGATTGGTTCGTCGGCTCGTAGTGTTGGCCGCGCTCTGACGTTGGCTATCTTATGGAATGACTTGAACGTTCCTTGATGCAGTTGTTCCGCCATTGTGCAGTAGTTCCGCAATTGTGCAATGATTCCGACATTCTAATAATCGGCACGTGACTTTCGAAAGGGGTCTATTGCAACACGCCGCCGCGTATTTGTCGGAAACCATGGTTCCATGCGACAAACGAGTGATGAACGCCGCCAAAGCCAATACATGATGTCGAGACGTCAGTTGCGTGAGCGACTTCATCTGAACATAAATCATGCGCTTGCAAACGCCGAAAAGCTCGAGTGCAATCCAACGCACAACAACATCAGCAAATAGGGTGTTCACAAAATGCGTTCGAATGGTTCGAACCTGGTTCCAACTACGGAACCAGTCGGAAATCGGAGCCATTTTTTTACTATATTACTCGAGCTCCGCGCCGGCCGTTGACCCCTGACGGTAGTGGCGGACGCCGGGCGAACAAGATCTAGCTCGCCTAGATCGGCGGTGAACAACCCGTGGCCCGTGCTTGCCCCGAGCGCCCGACCTGCATGAGCAGCTGCGAGGATGCAACTCGTTTGTTCCGGAAACATTCAGCGCCATCTATGAGGAAAAGGCTACAAATAAATCGCGGGTGAACCCCCATAAAGCCCTTCCTAACCTACCAATTGGTAATGACTTGAACCCGAGACTGGATTGACCATTTCACAATTTGTTTTTGAGCCTGCCCCGTGGCAACGTCTGAACTGAACGAGAAAGTTTTAAACGGACTTGCTACGAAGAAACACTTATGACAAATTATGTCAACTTTATGAACGCCGTTCATGCGTACTGCTACTTATCAGCTCAGTTACGAAGAAAATTACCACCACACAGCGCGAATGGTCCGCACGTTTGAGGTAGTTTTCATTACGAGATAGGGAACAGGATGCAGCAAGGAAACTTCGGTGACCAAATTCCTCAATTTCAATTCACTTTCGGTGGATCAAAAGGCTGTGTCAATTCGACTACAGCACGATGAAAACGATTCTTTTAGTTTTATGCCCAGAAAAACAGAATTAGCGAAGGAGACCATCTGCGTCATGCGCGCACATAAATATAGCGAGGCACTCGGGGAAGTCTGTCCACACGACCGGGCCCACGCTGTCGAGACCAAGCGCTATCATCTGGCAGCTCAGCAGAGTCATCGCTCAAGTTGATAGATAAATCCCAGCGCGACCTCCTGTGT
Organism: Ixodes persulcatus; assembly: GCA_013358835.2. Taxonomy (NCBI): domain Eukaryota; kingdom Metazoa; phylum Arthropoda; class Arachnida; order Ixodida; family Ixodidae; genus Ixodes; species Ixodes persulcatus. The sequence goes on from JABSTQ010011052.1 coordinate 3,329,409, forward strand.
CCGGACACGTGGTCAGGTCGTCCCCACGGTCCGCGCCAAAGTATGGTCGTTCCAAAATCTAGAAGCCCTCACGGGAGGGGAAGGGATGTACAAAAAAAAAAAAAAAGTCGCGTGAGTAGATTGATGGCAACAAGGAGACGACACCACCCGAAGAAGTATTTATAATTTGCGGTACCTTAAAGAAAAGTGATGAACAGTAGCCAAAAGCTTAAGCTTTGGTTCCTCGTCATTGCAGAACGCTGTTGGGAAGCGGCCGCGATGTCATGCTGCCGAGTTTCGAGCCAGAGGCTTCTTCCAGGGGACCGCCATGTTAGAATCAATCGGTCATTGCGTGTATAAGGTCGTTTAGGTTCTAGATTCGAGAAACGTCAATAACCGCGCGTTAGCTACATAATGGAGTCACTATTCGGTTGTAGAGGCGTAGGTGTTGGCGTTAGTTTGTTCACTTTATGTCGGAGCGTAAGCTCTGTCCGTCCTTTTTATACATATAAAATATATAATTAATTGTGATGTCACCTAGGATGCCTACGATTCATATTATTGCAGTCGAATCACGCCAGTGGGATTAACATGTAGGCTCTACAATGCATGCAACGAGCAGCTGCCGCAACTGTCCCACTGTATGCCATTCGCGAGATGGCAGATGGAAGAACTATAAAACTCAAATGGGCATGATTCAGTACGCGATATACTCCTGTGCCATAAGTTAGAAACGTGACAAGATAGCGGAAAGAGCAAGGGAGCACTATTGTTTTTTCAATGACGTGACAAGGCTTTGTGAACTTCTGGTAGTTCAAACACGTTGGTTACAAGACGAGATGGAAGAATGATAGACAGTGGCGATGAAAAGGTTAGTGACGAATGATAGACAGCGGCAATTAAGAAGTGATTAAAAGGGGATAGACAGTGGCGATTAAAAGGTAAGACTCGCCTTCTGCGCGTTGTCATCTTTGTCTACTGAGGTGTGGAACGCGTTTTAGCGCTTGTGCTGTCTGTTATACCCTAGTTGCACTAGTGCTCTTAACTGTAAAAAGCCAACGACAGTTCACTTAATCAAGATCGGCCGGAGTTACACGGCAGCGCCAACTGTCATTAGGCCGCTAACGATCATTGAGTTCAACTGAGCTGGCCTACCTCGATTATACTCCATTTTACCTTATGATATACCGCAGGAGAGGCTATACGAGCGCGAGCTCCTTGCTCTGGGGCAGATCTCGGCGGCAGAAGCTTTCGTGCATTAAGGGAACCTGCCGGCGCCATGAGCTTGCCTTTGCTGCTGTACAGCATAAGGTGAAACGGAGTATAACTTGGTATAACTGATGGGGGTTGGCCCCAATAGAGCTAAAGATGGCGGCATCCGCCGTATCGCCGCCCATGGCCAGCGCCAGCGAAGCACTCGGACTGGTGCCCGTGCTTGCAAGCACGTGCAGCGTGTGCTTGACCTTAGCTTTGACAAACTTGCAAGTGCACGGCCGTGTCCGCACGAGCAGAGACATGGCGTCTGCTACTTTTGCAGGAGCTGTGGTGACGTCAGAACGCCGAGCTCTGATTGGCTCTGATTGAAGGGCAGGGAGTAGACCTCAAAGAAAGCTGGCTTGAGGACTACCCACTATCCTTCAATTAGAGCCAATCACAGTTCGTCGTTCTGGTGTCACCACAACACCTGCAAAAAAAGCAGACGAACTTGCGCTCTGCATAGCGGAAGATTGGGGGAGGTATCTAGGAAGTATTGTAGCAGCAAATCTTGTTGGAAGAGGCATGATTCGGTGTTAAGGTACGTTTATACTCCAACGTAACGTCGACGGGCGCGGCGTAGCGCAGCGCGCACAGATACTGATTGGTCGCAGATATCGAGTTTCCATGTTGCCGGCCAATGAAAGGCGCGCGTTCTGCCCTACGCTGCGTTCACTGCGCTCAACGTCGGAGTATAAACAGCCCTTTAGAGCTGCCGCTAGAACGATCACGGCACGTCGCGAAAGCCAAAGCTCGGCGAGGTGGCCATTATAATGTCGGTACCGATAAGACTTTCGTTGTGTTTCTTTTGCTTGTATTCGTGCGAAACGTTCTGATTGTCGTTTCTTACTTAAAAACAAGAAAAGAAAGAAGTTTTTTTATATATATTTTGTTTAAAGCGTTTATATTGACTGAAAAGTGTACATAAAATTCAATATCATCGCTATTTACAAAAAAAAAAAAAAAAAAAAAAAAGCTCGAGGTACGCTTAAGCATTCCTTATGAGTTGTGAATGCTAAAGCATGCAAGCCGCTCGTCCGCTCCCTTTGTCGTCTGCTCGTCCGCTCCCTTTGTCGTCTGCTGCATACTAGCGCGCGCGCTTCGGGATTTCGGAGGCCATGGCGCAGCGGCCAATGGGAGCCCCGTCGACGCGCGCCAGCCAATGGAACCGAAGGCGAATCGCTCCTATTGGGATCGCGGCGGAAACTAGGAGCCGTTTTCGCGCTTCAAACCGATGACGTCAGCTCGCTTCATGAGGCAGTTAATGTTTCCGTATTAAAAAGATTATGCGACATCAGTTTTCGGTTTGTTTCGGTTTCAACTGTGTCCCTTGACGCGCATCTCAACTGGGGTTGTTAGGCCTATGTATCATATAACACGGGACAACTTAGTTGAGCTCAATGACAGTTAGGAGATGTCAACGATCGTTGGCTTAATGACAGTTAGGAGCGGTAGTGTAACTGGGGTATGTGACGAGCCGCAAAAGACGACTCATGTGGCTCGTGCGAGCTCCGGTGCCGCGCGTGCGAGCGCGAGGAGAAGGAGATAAAAAAATAAAGAAAAAAGAAGAAGTTCTGCATGGAATCTCGGAGGTTGACGTGTCTTTCCTGAGCTCGGAGCCCATTTCTCTTGACGACCACAACAAATCGTCACAGGGTATTATTTTATGTCCTTGTCTTGTGGCGCTTTGTCAAAAGGAGCTTCTCCCAGTGGTGTGGCGAGAGCAAAACGATGTTTTCCCGCATACCGAAAGTTCCGCGGTTCAAGATGGCGGCGCCCGCGTAGAAAAGGTGTATAAACTAATGACGCCCTGCAGTCCTCAAACTGTCGGGGACAACAGACCATTTTAAGACTCGCCTTCTTAGTGTTGTTATCTTTGTTTACTGAGGCATGGAACGTGTTTTGAATATGTGCGAAGCAATTTTTCCTTCAGAATATAAGACGCCACCACGCTTCCGCTCATAGTCCAGTGATTCGGCGGTTTTCGCCTGGGTGATAAACGCTGGAAAGGTGTAGAGCTACGAAGAAGACGAGATGTGAGACAGAAAGAAAAAGAAGCGACCAGAATATGAAAGACGTTTACAAATCTCTGTAATGCTAATACTAGAGCGCAGCGCTTGAGGAGGAGGAGGGGAGGGTACAGAGGGGAGTGTATGACCCCCCCTCCCTCTCCTCTTTTTCCTCCTTCTCCTCCTCCGCTCCTCTTGCCGCTAAATTTGTTAATAGGTGACGTGATACGAAGTCGTGACGTCATTTTCTCCGCTAAATTGATCGGGGAAACTGAATTGGTGTTGAGGTCACGTGAGAACAATTTCTCCGCTAAAATTAGCGGAAAAATTTTCCCGCTAACTTTAGCGGGAAAACTAACCCGCTAAATTTAGCGGGGAAACTGTGACGTCCCATAACGCAACGCGCGTAGTTACGCCGACGCAGACGGCGACGCCGATGCCACTCAACCCGGAAATGGGCCCCTAAGAGCTGCGCTATAAAAAAAGATCCAGTGAAGAACGGGTATATAGGCTAAAGACACAAGTCGCAACTAGTTCCTATTAAAATGGCTGCCATCTGGATGGTCGTCATAGAACAGCAGCACGAGGTATGGTCTGCGACGCGTAAGTACTTCTAATTTTGTGGAATACAAACGCTATAAGAGCCTTACCTCATTCTTCCACGTCAGGAAGGTGTAAGCAAGCACCTTCATTCTGACGCTGATCACCCAGGAGCTAGGGAGCGCGATTATCACACCGTGGTGCCACCCCGCTAACAATTGCGAGTTACTTCGGTCAATAGTTCTTGTCATGCAGGGCTCGTCTCCGGCAAACGCCAGCAGGCTAAGCTAAGCTGGGGACGTCACACCCAGACGAGCCACCACCACCATTTCGGTCGACCATTTCAGTACGGCCAATTGTGGCTGGTTATGACGAAGTTGTATACAATGGGCATTATCCCTGTGCGTGCCTGCGTATGCGCGATTCCCCTCCATCCGTTGAACAATTCTGGGCAAAGCTTGTGTAAACGACATCTGGCGAAGTTTAGATCCATCGGTCTCCCATTTAGTCGACTGGACAGGGGTCATTAATTTGGCGAACATTCGGAGGGGTTTCGACAGGCTCAGCTCATGTTGCAATGTTACGAGGAAAACGGAACGAATATCCGTTGTTCCGAACCAAGATTGTCTGGACGGGTGGGTCTGTCCGGTCAGAAGACGAAGCGCGTGTTGCGCAAGCGGTGTGTCGGATTGCAGGAGTCCAGTGACATGAAATAAGCACGCGGAACTTTGTGAATGAGAGACGATGTCTGACTGACCACGAGTCCGATTGACATACGCCTTCTATCAAATTCCCCCGTAAAAAAAAAAAAAAAAAAAAAAAAACCAAGAACTGGAGGGCGCACACGCGCCGTTTTGTAAATTACGCTTCTATAGTTTCTTACAGAATGAGAACGCCACGGCGTGTCTTTCGGACGCACGGCCCCCAGCACGCACTCCATACCTTCCGTTCAGTTTTGTCGGTAACGCGTTACTTTTTCGCTAACGTAGTAACGTATTCGTTCCATTTTTCAAGACTGTAACGCATAACTAACTTACGTTACTTATTTCAAGTAACGGGTAATGTAGTTACGTTACTCGTTACAACTGCCTCCCCCCCCCCCCCCCAGAAAAAGAAAAAGCTTACATTTTTTAGCGTTTCTAGGCGTAAAGTTATATAAATATTTGCACTTGTCCCACAAAAGAAAGAGGTAATTATATTACGTTTTTGCATGGACACAATGTTTCAGGAAACATGGCGCTTAGGCATGCAAACAGTAAAACGCTTTAATTCACAAGAAAAAGGTAACGCGAGCGGAACGTGCGTGACTTTTTGTCGGTGACGGTAACGCGTTCCTTTTATTTTGAGGTAACGTGTGTCTGTAACAGGTTCCTTGTATCTGCAAGTAACGAGTAATATATTTCTTTTTTTCGGTGACGCCTACAACCCTAATGGTGCACACTCGAGCACGCGCGCTACTGTGCACGAGACGCCAAAGCGATGTAGAATTGGTAGGGAGTTCGCGCTAGAGGCGGGAATACTCTCTGCCTTTATCACCTTACTAGTGACTATACTCCGCGCCCCCCCCCCCCCCCCCCCCCGGTGTAAGATACACTCTTTAGGTGAGGACACGGCGGGGCTGAATGCGCGGCGCGAGGAATTAGATAGCGTTCGTTCGACGGACATCCGAAAGGCTGCATTATTCCTCGGCCACCGTGCCCGCGGCTGACAGTGTCGCCGGCGGCCAAACGGCGAAACTGTGTGTGAAAGCATTCATATACGTAGCGTATGCCTACAAGCTGCGCGCCGCGCTGAGCTCGGCCGTGCGGCCTCTCCGGAGTCTGCCCGGGCGGGCTCTGCTGGCTCTGCGGCCGGCCGCTCCCTCTTTTACCGGCGGCCGGGCCGCATCGCCACCATGGAGAGGGCTTCTCTGTGGGGTGTCGTTCCTTGAAAATACACCGCGCGCCAGTCAATGGGGTGGCTGATACAGACTACAGCCTTCGCTCCATGGGACAGGGGAATTTAGGTGCCGTTCGGCGCGGCTTCAAAAGCTGATAACGCCGGTTCGCTCCATGGGACAGTTAAGGCTTTCGCATTAAAACTGAAGGTCGGTTATGGCGGCGTCCATGCACAGCTGCCTGAAAGCGTCTATACAACGCTGTCAAAGCTGCTGGCGCAAGCGCGTTGCCTCATCTATGGTTTCGTTTGCGCGAGAACGCGCGCAAATGATCTGCGAGATGAAACCCATTCTCGCGCCTGCAGCTTTGACAGTATTGTAAACTAAGTACGAAACAGAGTATAAGCGCAGCTGATCTAGTTTCGACCACATCGCCATTACAAAAAAAAATGTGCCACAAAGGCATCTCTGATAGTGGCACACCGTGGACAGTGCTTATTGCGATGTGTCTGCGGATTGCACGGGCATTTTCGCGGTCACGGAAGTGACGAGCGCGCTCTTCCCGGATTACTATAGACCTTCTTCTTAAGGGTGCCGCCATCTTGAGAATTGTGGCGCCGAAAACGCCGTCTAGAGGCTTAAAGCTTTAAATACCGGCCCGTTCTGATAGCACAGCTATCTTGGTAGGCAACGGTGTGGGTAGTGCCACTAAATAAGCTACGCTTCAGAATAACGACACTTAGCCATATTGTGTCCTAAAATCATGGTTGCCAGTTATCTGAAGCTTTATCTAAAATCACAGGAAACGTTTTTTTTTTGCCCTCAACAAATGATTAAAGGGACAATGAAGGCAATTTCGGATATTTTTTTGATGATTGCACTGGGTTCCAGGCACGTCTCAGGCCACGTTGCCCAAATTTCAGCCGAAACCGGCGCTTGTGTGCCGCGCAAATCAATTAAACAGTCGCGGTAATAATCGTACCGGGATCGACTGGGGCGACGCCCCGAGTGTTGCGGGAGAAGCCAGGAGAAGCGGAGCTCACGTGACCGTTGCGGGGCCAAGAAGCGCGACGTCACAAGAGACGCGTCAGCGATTGGTCGAACCGAGTGACTTGCCCTCGGTCACGTTTTGGTTTGCAGTGTTTAGGAATACTGTTCTAATTTCCGCGTGAATAACCATGAAAAGTATAAATCGGACCGGAGATTGTCGTTGTCTTTTGTTTCTGTATGTCGCTCTAGTGGGACACGGGCATAAATAAAGCAGCATACTTATTTTTTTCTTTGCTACGCTGGACGCGAAACGGGCAACGAGCAACTATGGGCAAACGAAATAAATAAAAAAAGAACGCAGTGCGGAGCACGCTGGAGACTTCGATGTCGCGTTTACTTTGGGAACACGGTACTCGAAGGATTCTGCAAAGTGGTAGTCATGCCAAATTTGTGCGCCGTAGATGGCTGTTTAAACGGTCGACTGAAGACCAGTAATCGTTCTTGTTCTTTGACGACGAAATGAGTGGACGTCCGACTCTGCTGAAAGCAAAAATGGTGTTGTTTATTATCTCCTTCTTGGGGAGCGTCCCCCGCGGAGGAACCGGTTCCCGGGTCGCTGCTGTTTTCCCCTCGGCATTTCTACCGCGTCCCTGTCGGACAGGGACAGGGCCTGTCCTTCGGCAACGCGCCGCTCTCGTCTCGCCCGTGCGAATGTTGCTCACAGCTTTGCTGCTCGGAGCCAGCGGGCCGCTCGTTGCCGGCTGGGCGGGCACCGTCGGCCTCGGGTGATAGCGAAGAACGCCACACACGTACTCCCGTTCCGTTGGTGTTAGGTCACTGAACGGAAGCCCGAACCGAACTCGCTCGCGAGAGCGGCATTGTCGTCCATGTTGACAAATCCGACGAAACGATACGCGCCACCGCGGTGCTATAGCCCACCGCGGTAACCAGTCTCGATCTCCTTAAATGCTACCGATACCGACTATTCACACTTGACGTCACTATCTACGTCACCTCCATTTTCGGAGGCCCAGAAATGAGAATGGAGATAGTTCAGTTTCGGTTTCTTCAGTTCCTTTGTAGGCACAGAAATGCGCGTCACAAATGTCTACAAAAAATGGGGCAGCGTGAGGTTGTATAAGGATTCAGTACATTTGCACGCGCATTTGATGACATCAAATGCGCGTGCAATTGTACTAGATCTTTATACAACCGCGTTCGCAACCGCTTCGCGAACGCGGATCCGCTTCCAGTGTGAATGGGGGGTCAAACAGTTCGCGACAGAGCTTCCTAACACCGAATCTAATGCTGAGGAAGTCGCACCTTTGAATCATGTCGATCGGCAGTTTCGTCTACTCTGAACAAGCCCCAAAATGGCGGCGCCCACAACAATGTCGGGGTACAGTGGCTCTAGGTGTGGGTATGGGGGGAACTTGGCTAGACTTGGCTATGGTGGGCTACAAACACTTGACTGGAACTACTCCAGTTAAATCCAGCTGGCTAATGACAGGCCATCACCTTGCCTCTTCGAAAGAACGAGGACGAAAACGGTGGGGTGTTTTGATTGAGTTTCCACAACGAAGGTGTGTACGAGCAGTTTAATGTTGTCTCTGCAGGTACGCTCTCGGCATTTGATAGCTGCATCTTGAGTGGTGGCACGTAGACGTATTCATGCCCTTCACATGCCATGGAGCAATGCATACCTTGCAGTGATAACCTAACCGGAGCACCTGAACCGGGTTGGAATCGGTCCTCTTGCCGTAGACGAAGTAGTCGTGAGCATATGATGAGTTTGGTACAAAGCACTTGCGAACAACGCTCGCAATCGACTGACTTCATAAATAAGGATCCTTGGGGGAAATGTGAAAATAACATTCCAGCCGCACTCGCGCTGCAGCTTCTTGTGCTCATCGCACGCTTTCCGCGATTGTTCTTATGCTTAATAAAATTATTTGTGCACCCGACAACGACGCAGTGATAGCCAGAGAGCCGTAGATTTTGAAGCACTCGGAACTTACTCACGCACGACGTCCGTTTCTCAGCCTTTTCGCCAATACCCTTGGCGGTTACATGCCCTGTGTCAGCGGGCAATCTAAAAATGCACCAGGTCAAGAGTAGGTCAGTTGCGCGCTGGTATAAGGTTATGCGATAATGGTCTATAGACCATTCCATTTAGCGCTCTCAGGGCGGCGCCATTTTGTTCGACATTAGCGCTCTTTACACACGTCCGGGAAGTTCAGCAGGTTCGGTGGGGTAAAACCATAGAGTTATTAAAATAAATGCTAGAGGCTCAGCTAGCGCTAGTGTATACAGGACTTCTGGTTGCATATTGAAGCAGACAGCAACCAGTCTACTTTTCCAGTCTTCCTGTGTATTCTTATGGGAAAACGTACGTGATATCTTTCTTTTCACTAGGAAGTAACAGAAATCAGCGTAGTTTTTTTACTCGTAACGGGTACTATGTAGCTTTATTCACGTTCTAAAAGTGTAATTTATTTATTTAATTTTTTTTATTACTGAGCAATGTTTAAGTTAGCAAAAATTGAGGCCCAGCTCTCGTTGTACAGCATGATATGTCAATACAACCTACCAATTTAAGCAAAACAACAATTAAAAGACAAAAAGAACAAGAAGACAACACTCGGTTACTGCTTTATTTTGATTATTCATGCACAGTTTGTTACTGATACACTACGTGTTTTTCGTTCCATCACTCCATGCTTCGTTCTTGTCGTCTGTTTTGATTCTTTGATTTGGAATACATTAGCATCTTTTTGGTGTTTTGTCAAGCCGATTCACCCTGTGTGCTTTATATCATTGACTGTATGCGTAAATACGTGTCCTATAATAGCAATCTACAACGTCAACACGTATTATACATGCGTATTGGGCTATTTTAGCACAGTGTTCGACACCATGAATCCTAAAGAAAACACTCTAACACATATGTTTGTACATCCGATTGTAAGACGTCACAAACTTTTTATTCTTTCACAATACTAAGCAATATTTGCTCTTATAATTGAGCGCGAAGAGAAAACGCATTTGCGTTTTCTCATAGGAATGCATTACCGGATGTCAAATTTAGACTGGTTGCTGTCTGCTTCAAAATGCAACAGCACAATATAAAGTTTATTGTAATAACTCTATGGGTAAAACGAGAGGGGGCACGCGCCCGATTCGTCTAGCAGACGACAAACCGGGAGGTTGCCGTTCTCCATCTTTGGGCTGTGCCGGCGGGCTGTACCGAACATCGAACTCTCGCTCGGGGCTGCCGTTGTGAAGTAATTCACGTTCTTAGAATATGTATGGCTGCTCCAAAATCAGCCTAAGCGCTCTGTTGCTTTATTTCAGTAAATGATCAACTAGCGTATCTTTGTTCCGTTACTTCAATAGCAGTGGAGTCAGCCGGCAGTACTACCCTCAACCACTGCGTCTATTGCGTCAGGAGACCTCGTTTTTATTGATTATTCCGGACTTCCACTCATTGTCGCTAAAGGCGTACACCAGTATGAACTTTGTAGAGTAAAAAAGCTACAGCAACCGGATTTACTTTTCGCCGGACAGACCGGCCACTCTAACACAGTTTTCCCATTTCCTTTTTTTTTTGTTTTTTTTTTGCACGCAGGAAACAGCGCAATTGGACCCGGTTAGTCTTTTTTTAGCGAGCATAGCATTACACGATAACTTGCATATCGAAATCCGCGCGTCTGCGTTTGAAATTTCCAAAATGACGCTATTTTAAACCGAGTTTCAATGCCAGCCGGATGTTAGGTACAGCCAGACTTGCACACGTTACTGAAAAAAAGTAACCGATTACAATTACAATTACAGCCTGAAAAAAGTAATCGAAAAATTAGTCTCAAGTAATCGATTACTTCCCACGTTACTTTCATTCAACTTTTTTTTTTTATCACGGTAGCAGTTGTTCCGAAAAAAAAAAAAAAAAAAAGCCTTGACCGGGTTTGTTTAGAGCTGAGTGAGTGACGCCAACACACCCAATCCCTCTTATAAAAAACATGAGAAATAAAAAGAGCGCTGTTTAAATACATTACTCACAAGAGGCTGGATAAAGTCATTTTTCATACCGGGACGTAATCTCCGGTGTAACAAAAACAACAAATGTACCCAGGAAACGAAGCATAGTGAAGTGGCCTACTAATCCTCGAGGTCCCATGCTTAGTGGTTTCGAAAAAACAAAAAAACAAAAAAAACATTGACCGCTCCTCAGAGCTGAGTGACCCCAGCACATCTAACCCCTCCTCCCCCCCTCCAAAAAAAAAAAAAAAAAATTGACAAAAAATTGTAACGGGTAATTTTGTAGTTGATTACAGCAAAAATGTAATTCAATATCAAGGATCGTTGCTCCCTAAAGGAAGTAATTGAAGCGTTAGGAAATTACAGTAAAATGTGATCGATTACAAGTAATCCATTACTTGTAACACGTTACGTACAAGTCTGGCAGCCCACTCGGCGTTGCAGACGACGCGCGGGGTAAGAGGGGGAGTATAGTTTTTCTCTCTCCGCTCTTCCTAGTTGAACGGTCTATACTTCGTCTCACTTCAAGTGCGAGCGCAGCAGGAGCCGTGTCTCCGATCGTGCGGATAAATCCGCGCAACTGTAATCTTGCCAAAGCTATGTTCACACGCAAGCTGCACGTGCTTGCACGCATGGGGCGCCAATCGGGGCGTCATGCATCTTGCAAAAAGAAAGAGGCTCCAAGTACCAGAGCCTTCCCCCCCCCCCCCCCCCCCCCCCGAGATAGTCTCCGGCTCCCCCCCCCCCCCCCCCCCCCTAAGGTTTTGGGGCCGGATTATATAGCCTGCGGGAAATGAACGCCCCCGGGATAGGTGGTGTGGCTTAGCCCGCAGATGGGTCGTGTCCACAATCACTCCCAAAAGTGTGCCAGTAGCAGATTCACCCAAAAGGGCGAGGGAGGCACCGCCCTCTTCGAGGAATGTGCCCTCCCCTCGTATCCGGCAAGCCGCCGCCATCGCGGTCCCTACGACCTGCATGTGCTAGGCCTAGATAGGGAGACGGGGAACACGTGGTTCCCACAGTATGTATGGTAATCGTTCTCAGTACACTCGGTCATTCAAAACGTCAGACGGCTATTCGGGGTCAGCAAATGACCCCATAACCCTCGGACACACCCCAGGATGAGAGACCCTCACTTACTGGCTTGCACGATGTGGAACACGCATGGCTTGTTCTGGTAGCCGACGCTGTTGTTGGCCAGGCAGAGCAGCGTCCCGAAGTCGACGTCCGAGAGTGGAGTGTAGCGCATGACGCTCGACAGCGTGGCCCTGTCCCCGCTGAAGCCGGAGTGGAGCACGCGGGGACCGCCGGTACCGTTGAAGCTCCAGTGGAAAGTGACCAGGTCCGGGTGCGAGAGAACCTCGCACACCACTTGCACCTCGTCACTGCGGGAGCCCACGTACACCACTGGGGAGTCCTGCTTGCACACCGGTGCGTCTAGGAGGGGGTAAAGAACGGCGTCCGTCAAGAGCAGCCGCCGGCATTTCCCTTCATACATGCACCCTTAAGCCACAGTCATACTGCTCATAGACCATACAAAAGACACGGTGTTCGTCGCAAACACGATAACAGAATCATCTGCAGACAAGCCTCCAGCATCTTCGAAGCATGTCTGCTTCAAGTTTGCAGACAGTCTTTGTGTCTCCAATGTGACATCATACAAGGAGGAGTACACTCCTGAGAGAGTGTCAGCAGACTGCCTTTGGTACAATGTATTAGCGCTCTGATCACGGCCTAAGGATTCTGGAGAATCTGTTCACGCGCAAAGCATTTGGGAGAGCTGACCCCTTCTCCGTTTCGATCTGGATGAGCATCGTACCGGCGTGCGGTCGTGTGTAACTACTGCGTGATGCACGTTAAAGGCCCCCAGGCTAGCGTTCGTACTGCACCGGCTGAATTTCTCATCTACAGCGTAAACGAGTGTCGCCGCATCTCAAAGGCAGACCGACCTTAGGCTGTCTAAATTCGAACGCCAAATTTGGTTTGGTTTAGCTCGACGAATGGCTAGGCAAATAACATGCTTAAATCTATTAAAGAAAGAGTCTGCGTTGTGATATTGAGCACGACGCTTCACCTTTTTCAGTGCCACAGCGCCGACAGTTTTAACACGGAATATGGTATATGGCTGCCACCTAGCCATATCCGGTTAGGCGCCCTGTAACGTAAGTCGAAAGAGCGACTGCTAGCTGATCGCTGATGCATCGCTCGTCTCGTCACTGATTGGATACCGGTGCCAGCCGAATCCCCTCCTCGAGTGACTCAGTGTCACTCCAGGAGGGTGTAAAGCATCACGTGTTCAGACATACAGTGGCGCTCTGCTCCGTCGAACGAGCGCGCTCCAGGCTTCCCCTCAGAAAGGGCGCGAGAGAGAGCGGCAGAAAAGCAGAGAAAGGAAAGCCTACACTACGTTAGACGTGCTCCCTTTGCCGCAACGGGTTGAGACAGTTCTATTGTTTTGTTCTCTTTTGCAGCGAGCTGGCACCAGGGGTCTGCTCGGTGCTGTACGGAGTCTAAATTGAACAGAGGCTCAAACTCAAGCCCTCACAATCCGTCTGCAATTTGAATTCAATTTAATTCAATTCAATTTATTTGATTGTCTTCATTCAAGAAGAGAGGTAAGAGGGGGAAAAAGCAGTACAATAACTGCTTGACATAGTCCCCCCTTCCCCCTACAGCAACAACAGCAGCAGCACCTCACTCACACACACAAATAAAATAAAAAATAAGAATGTTTTGTATACATAGTAAAAAAAAAAAAGATATAATTAGCTTCACGAGACCAGCAACGAGCGTGTACTTTTGCGAGAAACACTTTCGATGTCCATTCCTAGTGACAAAATAAAATTGTGTCGTCTGGAGAGCTGATACCTAATCAGCTTACTTCCATAGTTCGTCCTGGTGTGGGGGACCGTCCAGGTACAGGCCTGGCGTACGGAATAGAAACGACTTCTTAAGTTAAAAGAAGACTTAATTATGAAATTACTGCTCTGATTACTCAAAGCTGTTTTTTACGTTATTAAAAAAATGCAATCATAAAAAAAAATTGTAATTGCAACGACGTCTAATTTTTCGAATATTTGTGACGTGTGGCTGACATGCTTTGCATTGCCCAAAATGCGAACTACCTTTTTTTGCTGTACATGGAGGGTGCGAATATTTGTAATGGTAATGGTATTTTCTCAGACAGAAAAACAAACAAAAAACTGTAATGAAAAAAAAAAAAACATGTCATGGCGAACGCCTCCTGCGCAGATTGGTCTCAAGTGCGCATGCGCAGCGTAATCGCATGGCGAGTAAGAAGGAGACGGAAAAGCGGAAAGGCTTGCTGACGACCAACCAAATTTCGCCGCTTCCTCGCGGCTGGTACAGCAAACGCGGCGTATGTAATTCACGTGACCCCGATTGTGCACTTGGAAGCTCTCTGTAATCTGGCTCTCTACGATGCTGCCGCGTTCCAATCGGTGTTACCTACTGTAGGAATATGTCCCTAAACGTAGGGACCTTTTGCAATATTTTGCCCCAGTAGAGGCGTAGGGAAGCCCCGTCATTTTTACTGGAAAATGCAAGAACTTTTACAGTTACTGACATTTTTGTTTCAATTTTAGGAATTACTTTATGACGAGAGCTAACGTGTTTTCTGATCTTGAACCTTGTTAGTATATGTATTCGACATCAGCTGCGTTATTAAAAAAAAAAAAAAAATTCATTGGCGCCGCACCAACGCTTCCATGAAGCTTCACTGTTCAACACAGCGCGCTGCTGCCGCGGCGAGCGTTTCTACCGAGATGGGTAACACACTTGTCACTACAGATGGGTAAGATATATCACCCTTCTGCCGAGGCCTTTAGGAAGTCTTGTTACTACGTAAAAGCAAAGCACCGAAATTTAAGTGTCCAAATGTAAGCTTATAACTTAAACCACTGTCTCAAATAATAAAAAGAAGAGGCCAGCGGCTGTCAGATGGACGCGTGGCGCAGCTTGAAAGCGAAAATATTGGAGTGAATCGCGTTGCCGTCTGCATATTACATTTCCTACCTTTCTCGTGTTAGCCCTACAGGCAAAAAGACGCCCATCTGCTTTCTTCGTGACGTATTCACTGAACTAGCTTGCAAGTGTAAGCTTAAAATTAAATAGTTTAGGGATAGTACCCGTACCTGTTTTTTTTTTTTTTAGTTGCGTCCAAGTATTGTTTTAAAAGCTAGAAGTTGCGAGCGATTAACGCATTATTATTTTTTTAATATTTATTTATAAATACTGAGAACTCCTTCAGATGGGCTCAGGAGCGGAACCACAACACACAATCCCAACGCAGCAAAATGAGGAAACACTATTATAAAAGCACCCGAGAAAATTAATTATCCAAGCTATTACGAAGTCTACATCGATCACATGAAAGTCATTAATAAAATAGCGCAAACTGAACAAAGACGAAGAGGCACACATACTATCGTATGTGTGACTCTTCGTTTTGATTAGGTTTGCGCTATTTTATTAATGTCAAGTATTAACCAACTAGTCAAATCAAAACTGGTGTTACACGTGAAAGTAATTACGAAATCCGACTGTACGTAACAGGAAGAAAAAAATATTAAAAAAGTACAATTTTCAGAAGATATTTAATACATTCAACACTGCGCGTACGATCCACGCTAGAAAAATTATATAAAAGGGTATCAGCTTGAGAGTACGACCATACGACACACTACTCGAAGGCTTTAGGCACTCAAGCCCTAAAGCTGTCACAGTGATTGAAAGCAGGAAAGCATATTTATATCGCACTTGTTAAAACAATTTTCACAGCCTTAGTTTAGCTAGAATTGAACTGATTACTATCACAGTTTAAAAAGGGGCAAAACAGTATACTAATATTCTAAAATAGGCATAATTTTGCATCAAGATTTCACAGGCGGTGGATTGCAACCAATGTGTGAACTTCATTTTAACTTACCTCGTAAATGCCATCACGAAAAGCGAAAGGCGATTTCTTATTTGTTAACGTATCTAGAAAGTTTTTGCAAGATTGAACGAACGTGTGGGCTAAACTTTCACTCATAAACGAAAGAAATAATGAAAATGATGAAGACGCGTCATCTATGAAGCTCAGTTATATAAAATAGCGAAAAAAATGACAGGGGCACGAAGTAAACAGGACAAGCGCTAACTTTCAACTATTTTACTTAGGAAAAGTCAAAGCACATATACATACGCAAAGCAGCACCCTATAAAGCTGTGAAGTCGTTATCCGATCATGCAAAAACTTAAATTAATTTCCATGAAGCCGTGAAACAGTTGTTCGCGAACTTTTTGAGGCGCTTTTATCAAAAAAAGGCGGACGGCATGTGTCAGCGACACGTCGATTGTGCTTCATGAAAATAAATTTCAGTTTTTTCATGATCGGATAACGACTTCACAGCTTTATATGGTGCCGCTTTGCGTATGTATATATGCTTTGCTTTTCCTTGAGTAAAAATAGTTGAAAGGTAGCGCTTCTCCTGTTTCCTTCGTGTCCCTATCTTCTTTCCGCTATGTTATATGTTTAAGTAAGATGAACCAACTACCCCAGCAACGTACCTTACTACATGTATGAAGCTTTTTGTAAAATTTATTTCTCCCGTTTATTTATAAGTAATCGCTAAACTTGTGGTTTATTTGCCTTTTTTTTTTCTCTCAGTGCATTAGCAGACAGGCTATTAAAATGTCAAATTGAATACATATTACACACGCTGTTTGAAAACAAAAACTGTAAAAATTCCAAAACGAAGCAGTCGCGCGTTTGAATCTTGCGCGCTGTTTTTATGATCCATGTATATTTTCTATGTGTAGGGACTCGTGTAGGGTCTTTTCTGGCAAATGTAGGGACATGTTTATCGTTTTTCGCGGGTGGCTGTAGGGATTCTTGCGAAAAATAGTTGGTAATACTGGTTCCAATTGTTCTGTTTTCCGCACGCTCTGTCTACTGCGTCTCACACTGCAGCAGGCTCTGAAAAGGTCGCATTTACATTGCCACCCCAGAAGATGGCACCCGCAAGTAAAACAGAAACGGATTGCTCACGCGCTTACCGTTACCGTGCACGACACAGGGCTGCGAGGCTGTAGCCGTGCGCACGAAGCCTTTGAAGTGTGCTCTCGGGTCCTGAACCGAGCGGATGAGGCTCTACAAAGTAAGCGTGCGATCTCGTGGCGGCATCAGATTCCTCTTTCAAGTGCCGCGTGCGGGGGTTCAATCGCTAATCCTCGGCCGTGTATTTCTGCCGACGCTTCACACCACGTCCACACTAACATATCACATTCTGCGTTACCACCTGCTTTGCCACGCTTGTACGCTAAAGGGGTGACTTTTCTTTTTTAGGCTTAATCATATTGGCGACTTTGCCATTCGCCGAGTCCCTCGTGTACCCCGTTTCCGAAATAGCTGCCAGGCTTTTTAAATCGACTGCAAAAATCGGTTTCTTAACCTATCGCGCTACGATTTTGTGCAGCGTTGGCCACAGGTGGTGCATTTTTTCCTATAAAATTTGAAACGAGCGAACTTACGTGAGGAAAAAGTAAAAAAAGAAAAAGGCTTCATCTTGTAGAACCTACAAAATGTCGATTCATTACCAGCTCGTCTGCACTCTATCGCTGCTTACAAAAAACGTTTAACTCCTATGGAGATGCAGCGAAGCCACCGGTCTTCAAACAATAGGGCGCCCTATGGTTTGAAGACCGGTGGCTTCGCTAGGAGTGAAGCCTTTCTCTTTTTTTTTACATTTTCCTCGGGTAAGATCGCTCTTTGTAAATTTTATAGAAAAAATGCACCACCTGTGGGCAACGCTGTACAAAATCGTAATGCGATAGGTTAAGAGACCGATTCTTGCGGTGGATTTAAAGAGCCTGGCCGCTATTTTTTGACACCCGGTAGATTGCAGCGATCAGCTCTCCCCAGTGCTTTGCGGGTGAGTAGACGCTCCCCGTGGAGAAATAGTGCAACCTGCCTCTCCTGCGTTGCGCGAAGCCAGCGCAGCAGAGGTTGGTTGCACCACTTCTCCACCGGACGCGGTACCGTCGATGCCGAGAAGCGCTCCGATTGCAAACCGAAACTTAAAAACCCGTCGAAGTTGTGCTGTTTTTCAGAAAGCTGTGAAATGCAGCGCGTGCCTTCTATCGTACTCCCATTTTTTTATTTACTGTTTTTTTATGATGCTCGGCACGTTTTTAAATGAAACCATGTATGCCTTTAAACTCAATATTAAAAAAATGACGCGAAAATAATTCACAACTTAATTACTCAAACTTTAATACTTTTTCTACATAGGCCCTTGGTCAAGGATCAAAACGACACAAGCCTTTTTTGGTGCGATGCGTAGTTTTTGCAATATCGAATTTGTGCACCTTTCGTGAAACACCCTGTATATATATACGTGAAAGTTTTTTTCCTGGTTCAGTTCCTGTTTCGTTCCAAGATGGTGGCGACGATTTCGGTTCGGATTGGTTTCGGTTTGACTAGAAATAATGGTTCGGTTCCGGGTTCTCGTTCGGTTCGGTTCCGGTTCGACACTCTGGTTCCCTTTCTCTCTGCTAAAAGACACCGCTGTTTCTACAGAAATAAGGTCGCTCTTAAACGAAGAGTATGGCGCTGACGAACCGGCACGTTCTGCTGTGGCGACAGTCCTGTCGTGTTTAGGCGGGCAATGGATGGTAGAATTTGGACTCTTTCTTTTAGTGGGGAGCCTAGTTCAGAGGATATGCAAGGGCGTTTAGCAGCATGAAGGGAACAGCATCCTTGGTGAGGCGGGAACGGTCCCTTGCAATTTCGATAGCCTCTCCGTTGCTCACATGGGTGATATGCCTTACTAGGCCCTTCTTGTTTATGTGGACTTCACAAACCACCGATTGAGGCTGAAGTTCTTCGTTCCCCGGTGAACGCGCCATCACTTACGAAAAGTATTAAGATCTTTGGGAACAAAAAATAATGACACTTTAAGTCCTTGCCTCGCGGATAAAGAGCCTCTCTTGCAGTGAGGCGCAAAGCAGCCATGGTTTCCTTGATCTTCATTTATGAACGAGAAAGAGCTCAGGCTTAACGCAATGCGACGTTAGATTTACGAAAGAACAAGGCATGATCTAACAAGTGGGCTTGCACTCGAGGAGTCGCGGCGTAGAAGTGCGTCCTCCATGAAGACGCGGACTACGAGACGCTCTCGTGCCCCGCGCGCTCGCGCACAGCACTTCAGGAGGGCTATGCAAGACGGCGGTACGTACGGCTGCTGCGATTGGTCAGCGGCGTGGCGCCGACCGATTGGAGCAGGCGGCGATGTCCCGGATCTCTTTGTGCCGCCGTCTCGCATAGCCCCGCAGTGCACAACAAATACCGAGGAGACGCTTTACGCCACTTCGAGCAGAAATGCACCGGTATCCTGATCACAGCGCCACTTTTGTCGTCACGAAATGGCGACACGTGGAACTACTCAAGAACGCAGAGCACCCGGCACACCTTAGAAATATGTGGAACTCAGCGTGTGCCCTGCACTTTGCAACCCCATGGCGCGTGCCTTTGATAAACATCTATAGATCAAAGTCTGTTGACAAG
Source organism: Ixodes persulcatus (assembly GCA_013358835.2). Taxonomy (NCBI): domain Eukaryota; kingdom Metazoa; phylum Arthropoda; class Arachnida; order Ixodida; family Ixodidae; genus Ixodes; species Ixodes persulcatus. Next base: position 3,348,664 of record JABSTQ010011052.1, read on the forward strand.
CTCCCTACAACGCCTGGCGCGTTTTCGTGGTGCGTAGGCTCGGTGGCGCTCGCTACACTATCAGCCTGCCCAATGGACAGAAGCTGCGGAATCAGTGGAACGTTGGATGCAGATTACCTGTGGTGGAAAAGAATTCTATCGGGTTTTTTATGGCAAACATAATGTTTGCGCAAAAGTCGGCGCAAAAAAAAAAACGTCTTTCGAAAATGGCCTTTCTTCGTTGTCCATGGAGGCATTGACGCGGTGGCGCTATAGGAACGCTATCCACCCCCACATGCTCGCGTGCAGGCAACAGAGAAGAACCGATTACGAACCGCCCTCTTTCGTGGAGCTTGTCAACTAATAGATCTAAGAACGTTGATAAAATCTGTTCCAGATCACGTGGCCGCCTGTTAAGGAGGTGAACGCTGCTCGTTTATCTCGAATTATTTTATGTGACTGCCATTCTGTGGAGACAAGAACTAATCTGTGTTTTAGAGGTTATCAACGTCAAGGAATAACTCTTAGCGGTATGTATTGAAAGTAAAAAGAATTGTTGCGTCACCCCTTTAAACGCCGATTAAAGACATGTCCAAGGGCGAATTTTTTCTTTTACTCTAACACAGGCTAATAACAGTCTTCAGTCTGAGTTGCGCCCCCTCCTCCTCCCCCCTCCCTCCCCCTCTCTTTCCCTGCCCTCTCCGAATGAGCACCGGAACCCATGGTGTCCACCAAGCTTTGCATTGATCCAACATCGGTGTGCTACTTGGGGGTCCCTCGTTTACCTCGCTGCCAATGAATGTCCCCCACACATTTTCACGACTCTTCGAGTCTCGCAGAATCAAATAATACGCGGCTATCAACGTGAAGCGCCACCTAGAATCTTGCTTAACAGTAAAAAAGACCTACCCGACCTGAGCGACAGCGAAGTATTTGCGCACGCGCGTTGACGAACCGACGATGCATAAACAACAAACGACGCATAAACATCATCTGACGTATGTAAACACACACTTCAGATCAACATAAAAATGCAGCGGTTCAATAGGGCCTTGACATCTTTGAAAGTGTGTTTTACTGGTCGTAATCATCTGGAGAAAGTTTAGAGTGCAACTCCGCCTCAGTAAAGAGAAGCAAAGAGAAAAACGAAAAGCAGAAACGTCAACAAGCGCAACCTCTTTTCAAACAAAGGGTTGCTGTTTAAAGGAGCGGTGCAGCGATATTCAATTGGAATGTTTTTCACTTTACACAAGCTTACTGGCACTAGTGGGCCTCAAGGATACTCGCACGCAACGCCACTGGCCAAGAAACTCCTTTGTTGCGATGTAATTTCAAGGACAAAAACGATTATTTTTATTCAATCTCTCCTTTGCAAAATTTGATGACGTAACGTGGGGATCGCAGTACACCCCAATGACGATATTTGAATGCGGTTCATAGATTGGACCCGGTCATTGCTGTGGACACTCGATTTGGGCTCGTGATAATCGATAGCTCGAGCGTGTCCAATCGCTGCAACGACGACAATAGCCGAACCATAACGATGTCTGGAACTCAGCGCGTGTCCTGTGCTTTGCCAACCCCAGCGCGTGGCTATGATCAACATTGGCGGCATATAATTGGCTCCAGATCGCTTGGCCGCTTGTTCTGACTGGGAGTTGAGGGGGTGAACGCAGCTCGTTTTTCTATAATTTTTTTCTGGCACTTCTATTGCGTGGGGTGAAAAATGAAAGCCGTTTACAACTCCCTGTAACGCCGAATTAGAGCGCAGCTTTTGAGGAGGAGGGGAAGGCACGGGGGGGGGGGTCACGTGACCTCGAGGGGGGGGGGGGGGCGGCAGAGAAAATTTTCCGCTAAATTTAGCGGGGAAAATTTTCCGCTAAATTTAGCGGGGACATTTACCCATCATGCACCGCGCGGTTACGCCGACGCCGACGCCGCTCAAGCCGGAAACGGGCGCCTAAGAGCTGCGCTCTAAAACGAACGCGTGTTTCATAGGTAATTAACGTCAGGGATCCGTTCTAAGCGGTATTTGCGGAAAGTACAAAAATTGTTGCATCGCCCCTTTAAGGACTCGAGAAACATTTTCTGAGAGCGCAGAGCCACAAAGTCACATCTGTACTATATATATATATATATATATATATATATATATATATATATATATATATATATATATATATATATATATATATATATATATATATATATATATATATATATATATATATATTTTATTCAACAACGTGTTTAAACTTTAGCTTGTAAAAAGATGAGTTTTTCCCTATTATTTTCCAATCAATCAAGTTTTGTTTAGTCTCCGATTTTACATACACACAAATATAAATTTCTACATAAGCCTACGAGGCTTGTGCCTAGAGTTATGGCAGATGTTCAAAATACGCTTCTATATTGTATCATAACTTTTCTCATGTCAGAACAAAAGAAAGAACGATGCACGTCTTATTTTTATTTTTCCCCTCATCCGGTTTTTATCATTTCAATATTATACTTACGCTCTAAATCAGAATAATATATAGTTTACATTTTTACACAAGGCAGATATTTCCCCATTTTTCCCTTGTCACAGTATATCATTTAACACTGCATTTATGTATTGTATCGAACACTTTCCTGGTCAATATAGTGTTTATATGGGGTGTACCATATTGATTCCCCAGCAAATCACAGTCGCACATGAACCCACGAAAACTACGTGATTGGTTGACTGACGCCTGGTTGGATTAATTGGATTCGGCCATTCAGTCATCCATGTGTACGGACCGATCTGGTCCCCTATGATTATTACATGTACGGAGCCGTAAAAAGAAAAAGAGAAAAGGAAAAAAAAAAAGAAGCCCTGCGAGGTCTCTATTTCGTGGTCATTGATGAACGGGCAGCCATTGTCGAGGAGGGGGGGGGGGGGGTGACGGACTACCATAAGGTTATTCCGACTCGCCATGAAAAAGCTTACATACACGTGGCGCGAGTGCATTTGGCTCCAGGGGAAATATGTCGAGAAGATGGACATATCTATCGCAGACGGCCTTAGTGGAGCGATTTTAATTGAACAAACTTATCATCGAACACGTTTCTTAATAAGCCACAAAAAAAAAATAAAAAAAATAAAGAAAGTAAAAAAAAAGTAAAAGGAGATACACTTAAGCTTTTGATACCACTGAGCGTAACGAATTTCTGTAGGCAATATACCACGTGAAAGTCTCGTATAATTAAGAGACGTTTTGAGCTTTAGATATTGTGAACCGGTTAGTGCGGACAGAGCGAGGATAAACGACGATTTAAAGTTCCGCTCCAAGAACCAGCTCTCCTGGTGCCTTTCGAACAAGAGGATATTAGCAGCACTTTCTACTTCCAAAGCGAAGTGGCAGAAAGCCCGGAGTTCACCGCCTTCCGGCCCCCGAAGCGATGTACTAGAAACGCAAAATGCAGCTTCGCTTCTCTGAGTCGCACCGGAAACGCACGCACAAGTGCGTTGTTGTTTCTGGGAAGTTTATCTTGCCCCGCGGACACCCGATTATCGTAAGAGACTCTCGCGATCTTTCACTCACCCTTGAAATCTGTTTAGCGAAGGACATTAAGGCTAAACATCTCGTATTCGTGCGTCAGCCGACGCTAAGCCGCTGCTTCTCCGGGGAAATGTCTGGGCAAACCAAAATTAAGGAGGACAAATAATTAAGGAAGCGCGCGCGGTACGTGACAGGGAAATTACACACAAACGCATACACATTCCCACCCACAAAAATATAGCGCGAAAAAAAGAAGAAGAAAACGGCACAGAGAAAGAGAGAGAGAGAGAGATGGAGAGAGAGGGGGGGGGTGGATAACTGCGAGGGAAAACGGTCGACAAGAGCCAACCACTCGCTCAGATTAATGAAAGCATATCGTTGGAGCCATCGATTGTAGTCGAGGCATCGTTTTGTCGGCCGATGGCGGTGGCGACGACCAATTGGGCATCGTCGCTGTCATTGGGCCCTGTTTTATTTGCTTACGAGGCTGAGAAAAACAAGCCAAAGAGGGCATAAACAAGACTGACCTCACTGACAGTTCTGCTGTTTGTATCTCATCGTCGACCCATGTGCGCTTCTCGCTGTGGGTTCGCGTCTGCTTTGGGATCTGGGTTACGTTTCCAATGCTCCCGGTTTCGCTTGAGCGATGCGCGTACGCGCGTGTGCGGGAGGAGGAGTGTGTGGAGGGATTCGAGACTGGGAAAAAGGACCTGACAAACCGCGGCTAAAAAGACGACGTCCGTGTTTAGGAGAATCGATATTATAGAGGCAGATCCGCGCAAAATATTTCGATCACGTCTGATTGGTTCAAACAAAACGGCTGAGCAAACGGATAGAGAACAACCCGCATGAAAATAGAGCGAAAGAAACTGCAAGCTCGGTCAGCCGAAATCCGAGTTAAAAGTACACGTAACGTGCGAAACGGGTTGGAACAAATAGAGGCCATCTAAATAAACAGGAGGAAAAAAAAAAGTCAAAATGGAAAGGCAGTGCGCTCACTGAAAAGCAAAAGTAACCATCCTTTTCGTTTGCGGTGCTGAAATAATGCAAGAATAAGAAAGAAAAAAAAAAAAACCAAAAAAAACTGCGGTAGCTGAAAGAAGCCGAGCGCTGTCTGAACTGTCAGGTGCACTTCTATGCTGCTCAGCCACATAACTAGCAAGATAGGGCCAAAGCACGCCTTGGGTAATCATGAAAAATACGGGGCAGAAATACCCGGCTTGCTGTCCATTGGTTTCGTTTCCGCTTATATTCTTCTTCTGGGGATCAAGTGGGATGTCAGTGCCCAGAAAATAAAGAAAAAATTCCCGATCCGCGTTTGATCCTCAATCTTCCACAGTCAGGATCGGTCGGATTTACCACAAGGACACAGGTGACCGTTGCGGTTAGTGCCGCAATTGTATAGCATGGTCCTCCACTGTTCCCATCAATTCACTCTGAGTTATCAGATTCTAATCTAGAAATGACTTCTGTCCATTGACGGAAGATTAGCCATAGCGATCAGCCGAGTAACTACGAGAATTTTGATCTGTTGTTGTGATATATATTAAACACTGACATTTCATGTTTTGAAAAGCAAAAAGAACGGTCACGAAACCTGACACGCCGGTAAGGGCAGAATATTGAAGTGAGATACGACTCATCAGGAGGATAAAGTGATTGTTTGAAATGAATGGCAGGAGGATAAAGTGATTGTTTGAAATGAAACTTGTTAAGATGTGACGCATGATTAAAAAAAAAGAAAGAAAGAAAACATTCCCTTTGTATGGTATGTTCAACAAAACGCACTACAAAAAGGACCACTTTTCACGGCACGTTTCGTTTACAGGTTACCTGCCGCGCCACTGTTCTCTGTTCATTCCTGACAGCGCGGTGGAGTGTTAACTAAGCGCATGATGGATCCATCCACCGTCACCTTGTATCACGTGACCACGAATCTCACGCACGCGTGCTTGCGTAAAACGCGTATATCGCGCGGTGTATAAGACTGACACTACATTTGCTTAGCAAGCATAAAGCGAATAATTAAGCTGCTTTAGAAATTCGGCGAACTTTAAAAGAAGCAACGTTATGGGAAACTAGAGAAGTTCAGTAGACAGGGCAAGCTAGAAACTATTTGAACGCATCGTTGCTGTCCATGGCGCGAAGAATGGCTGCGAAATATAAAATAGCGAGAGCATAATCCGGGGTTCAACGTTGTAATTGGGAAAACGAACAAAGCTGCTGTAAACGTAACAAAAAGCAAATAACCAAGGAAACAACACAAGCAGGTGCAGCGAGCGGGCGCAACCCCGACAGTTAGTGAAACATCGATTTGCACCGAAACCCAGCGTGCACGCCGTTAATAAGGGAACTATTGGCGGCGATTAAGCTTACGTTTGCCAAGCAAATCAAAAGGCGCTAAAAACTTCTCACCGGAAGAAATCCCCGTCTCATCTTAGATTATTAATGATTTCCGTCGCGACGCCGCTTGCACCGAAAACTTTGCGGTGTGCCTCGTCGTTCTCAGGAAAGAGAAGACGGAACAATACGAGAGCGCAGAGCACGACCAGTGGCGCAGTTCGAGAGGGGATGGGAAACGTAGCGGTAACGGCACCAAGTGCCACGTCGTAAAGAATCAAACAAAAACAAACAACACACACACACACAACGAGACAACAAGGATGCGCTTGAGGCGAGGGGCATACGAAGAAATACGACATTGTTGAGCATTTAAATAACTCGGCTTTTTTCAATTTGTTTTTTTTGTGCCCAAGAATTGAGTTTCCGGGAACGCAATTTCTTGGCCTCGCCGAAAGTGGTTTTTCCAAAGAGTAAAGCATGTCGGAGTAGCGCCGGGAAGTAGCGTGAAGACAACCGTATAGGGAGACAGGAAACACACGGGCTCTTGCACAGAAGGGCACGCGGAACCAGGCGGCCAAGAGAGAGATAGAGAGACGCGACACTGAGACGACAGCACAACACGGAAAAGCGCCAACCCACGGAGAAGGAGGGAAGTGTGTGTGTGTGTGTGTGTGTGTGTATGTGGAAGGGGGAGGAAAGGGAAGCTGTAACTGGCAATACAGTCCCATTCTTCTAGCCGGCTGGAGCGGTACGCGAGACGAGCGGAGAGATGTCCCAGGTGCGTAAACTGCCAACGAGGGGCACATATTCGTCTTCGGCAGTTCGGTCCCCTAGAACATTTTACGCCCCATGAATATTTGCAGAGTCCGCCCCGCGCCGATAGAAGAAGGCTGTCAAAAACAAGAAGAAAACGGTGTCCCGAAGATGTGCTCGACCCTGGCTGTACACACATTTAAGCGAAAATAATACCATTGAACAAAATATTAAGTACATGAAATACATGTGCCAGAGCCCCTTCCTCGATCGCTCGTCCCTATTCGCATCCCCTTTTATGTCTTTTAACACATTTTCGCCACTGTTTTGATCTCGCAATGTGGATAAGAATAAGGCGCGAAAGCGGAAAAACGAAGGAATGCTGCTTTATCTGGCCCTTTCCCCAAATCTCGATGGTTTATAAATGTAAAAAAAAAAAAAAGAAAAAAAAAAACAGACGGAAAGCGGAGAAGCTGCCGGCCAGAACAGCAACAGCAAAATACAGAACGCTTCTTCGAGAAGTGTGCATGAAGGGAGGGAGACACGGTCGGCTCGGTTTACGACGTTAACGACGCAGTTTCACGAAAGAGTAACAAGGAAGATAACAAAATTGAAGTAACGCAAATCAAAGGAGCAGGAGGTGCGCCCTGTATATGGTTGCAGACTTGCGCTTATGCTTTAGCTCCAGCAGTTTCTTTTTGCGTAATTTTTCCGTCCATCGAAAATTGCCCTAGCGTTGTATCGTCGGCACAATAGTTCGCGGGCATCGTCGATGCGCGTGTGTGTGAATGTTGTAGACGCGTCTAAGGAGGGCAAGGTATACCGCTTCCTAAGGGGGCAAATCCCCGATGTGCGATGCATTTTCGAAGTTACGAGGAAGCAAACACCATAAAAAAGAAGAAAGTGATATGGAGCGCGTGCGCTGAGGTGGAACGATAATTTCTCCTCGACGCGAGCTCAAAATATTTTGATACTCGTGGAACACATGGGCGCTTGCGCGCGCGCTACGGGAGGTGGTCTTTGGCGAGGGACGGCGAGACACATAAAAGGAAAGAAGATTGGGCTCAGCTTGCAGAATATAAAATAAATCGAGGTTACAAGATAAAAAACGACGTCAGTATTTCCGTTTTGTTAGTGTACTTTCAATAGGTATATCTCTTTGTTTCCTGCATGTAACACGCTCGTCCCAACGTGTTGCTTTAACGGTCATAGAATTGCGTCTCGCCGTAACTTACGTCGCACCTCGACGTAGCCTTATAGATGTTATGTCATATAGCAACGAACATAATTTTCATACCGGTTTCGGCTTGCGTTTGCAATTATCTTCAATAATTTTTGTCAGTCGCAAATCAAGAGGCTTGTCAAAGATCACAATCATTGGCTCATGCGGTATGAGGTACCATTTCCAGACTATGCCCCTTCTGAAGCGTTGCTAAAATATCATGTAGCAATTATTTTGTCTATCTTTGTTTTATGGGTACAAGTATGTGCTGCTTGCAAACAAAGGTTCGCTGTATTATTTCGAAAACTACTGGTGCCGTCAGTGACTGGCGCCATAGATGCTGATGCCTCTCATTTTTTAGCCATAAGAGATGAACTAAGCGCTTTGTGAGTGGATTCAAAGGTTTACGCCAGGCAGCAACTTGCGCTATAATTTCAGATAAAAACAACATAAAAAAAAGAAAATGACTCCTTCAGAGAAGCAGCTAGTCCTGAGTAAAGGAAACAAGTCAGGTTCTCGCTGCACTTTTGTATCATGTTAATTCTTGTTGCCACGCGGCGTGGGCGCGGAGTGGTCAAGTTCTATAACTTGCCAGGGTCTCGTTCAAGATGCCCTCAGGATCCCAAGCTGAAGACGAAAACTACTGAAGAGCCTTATTTCGAGGTCACATGATGCCTTTGGTGGCCCTTCAAAACGGTACATGAGCGACACAATTAACCATTCCTTATCGACAAATAAGCGAATAAAAGGATAATCCCATCCCAGTCCCTCAAGCGCCCGCCGTCGACTTCGGAAAAAAAGTATGCGAGAAATAGGATATTCCAGAAACCGTCTGCACGCGACGGCCCTCAAACTCTTGCTTGGGTGGTCCTCGAAGGCTTCGGTCACCTCGCTAGATTGGCGCAGAACTCTAGGAGGACGCGATCGACGGTGAGGGCGACAGTCGACGCAAACATGGCGACGTATTGGGACGGTCCATTCCTTGAGCATCTCCATGTTTGTGTTCATATCCGCGATCGAAGGTCCGACGAGGTGTCCGCGTGGAGGGAATCGTATACGTCGGAGAAGGGTCGAGCCAAGTCCTCAAGCGGAAGTGAACTAGGGACCCCGAGGCGGTCGCGAACACACCGCGAGGAACCTCGCCGACTGACAGGCTTCAGTAACAGACATGGCAGGCACCGAGCAGGGCCCCTGGCGACAGATCGAGACGCGGACACTGGGCGGCTGAAAGCCGACGGAATATTCACGTGTAAGTGTGGATGTTGGGGAAAAGAAGTTGTGCTTGGGGAATACAGTATGCAGAAACTACGTGATGTGGGGTCATAAAAAGGCGTGTCGCTAGACTTAAAGAAAATGACAAGAAAGAGCCTCTGATTGTTGGGCTGAAATGTTAATACCCCGTGTTGGACAGAATAGCTGGAACCACGGAGATTCTAGTTGTAGTAGACAAGTTGTTAGAATGGTTCAAATAGGAGCGTAATTAGTCCTTATTCTCCAAGACGTCCGATTATTTTATTGGCAAGCAGATGAAATGTTTGACTTGTTTGAAGACTAAATATCAAGAAAAAAGAATAAGTGCGCAGTCACGCTGCTGAATCACAAACACAACTAGAAAGTAGAGACGAAGGAAGCAGAAAGACGACACATAAAAAATAATAAACACACAGTGTCTGCGTGTGTGTCCTCGTTGGGTGTCTTCTTTTTTCTTTCTTAGCCTCTGGGTTTAGCAATAAATATTCAGCAAGTTTTAGTTTGTCAAAGGGAAATATTAGGCAAAATTCAGGACCCTGGATGTGTGCCCGCTTCTATAAATTGGATAGAAAGTGTGTGTGTGTCTGTGTGTGTGTTTGCGCGTGCGTGCGTGCGTGCGGGCGCTCGTGCGTGTGCGTGTGCGTGTGCGCGCGTGCGCACGTGTGCGCGTGTGCGCGTGCGCGTGTGCGTGTGCGTTTGCGTGTGCGTGTGCGTGTGTGTGTGTATGTGTGTGTGTGTGTGTGTGTGTGTGTGTGTGTGTGTGTGTGTGTGTGTGGAGGGGGTACACAATTCGAGTGTTCTTACAAAAAAGTCACTTTCGTCCTTGGCTGAGGCGAATTGAAGTACTAGGGTGTTAAATCACAAACGTCGACGGGAATTGAGACGACGCCGCACCCCAGGCGGAACCACTGGACGTCGGTTTGTAGCACGGCTTGTGAAGTCAAGAAAAAAAAAATGTTTTCATTTTAGTGGAAGCATGAACACCGGCTAATTTCAAGTGACTGCATCAGTAGCAACTGCTCTGCTTGCCGGCTCTCTTCAGAAGGCCATTGTTTGTATCTTTAGAGTAATCGATAATCCATCTCTGTAGCCGTTAACCAGAAATATGCTACAGGGATCCGCGCTTATCTCATCAGCATGCACTCAAAATGATGCCTGTACTTCTACTTTTCTGCAGAACAGTTGAAAATGCAGTCACAGTGTCCGCAGGCGGAAACCCAGCAAATAACGAGGTTCAAAAAGACAGTTGTCTCTGAGGCCGGAGTACTCAGTTAGAATAAGTGAGTGAATGATAAGTAAAGTTAACCGCTGTAATAGAAGCGCAACTAACACGAGCGCAGTTTTAGTTAACAAAAAAACCTCTTGTAAAATATTTTTTTCGCGAAGGGTTCCACAAGTTTGTGGGCCAAGACGCACGTCAGAATCGCTCGTGCATCTTACACAACAATGCATAAGAAACGTTAAAAAAATCTGCCCAAGTATGCACCATAGGAAGGAACAGTACAGAAAGGATGCCGGCCGTTGAACTAACACACGACGCAACAAAGACAGTAGGATTTCCCCTGGATCGCGAAGAAACGGCGAAGAGTCAAGTCCGCTCTTGGCTTCCAAGATGATGTCCGTCCTGCTTGCAATAACCCGGTGCGACTTGAGCACAAAGTCGGCCAAGAGTGAAACGATAAAAGACAGAGCAGCGTATAAAAATGAGCTGAAAGAAAAAAAATACGAAGGATCAGAATGCACAAGCAGCGCTCCGGAAACAGCTTGCTCAAAGTATCCTCCCCCCCCCCCCCCCCTCCCAACATCTGCCCGGTCGAAGAGTTGAACGAACGTTGAACTCAGCGCTCAAAGGAGACCGCGCAAGGTACATATTTTCTTCGTCTAGTTTATTTCTGAGCTCTTCGTTTTGATGTTCTGTGTTACATCTTCATTTTCATTGCAAGTGCGGTCACGTTTCAATTTCCTGGATCCCGCACACAGAAACAGCTTTGAGTGACTTAGATCACGCCTCAAAAGCGTCTCAATATTTTTGTAGGCCAATCTCACTCAGGATTTTAAGAATAGCTTTGAGAATTTGTGACAGCCCGAGGTACCATGGATCGTGTTCCGGATTGTTTATGACCGCCATAAAAACCACAAGTGTCCCCAACCCCATCCTCTGTTTTCCTGTTTGCTTCTCGGTCGGCCTGTCCCCATACCTCAGTTTGTGCGGATGTAGGTCAGAGGCAACATGACGGGGGAAACGGTAATTGAAAGTGTGAAAGTGGGACAGGCCACAAAAAGCAAACTAAACGCGACACGAGAGCCGCTAGAACATAAACTGGAGGTCAGACGCGTGGGCGAGGAAGAACGTTTTGAAATGTACTCTTCATGCTTCCCAGGAATACGTGAACATTTGCTAAATTTCGGTCAGATTTCAGTAAAACGTGAAAAAAAAATAAAACACTAATTATGTCTGATTTAAAAGTAAATATTAGACAGAAGTCTGTCTGGTTCAGACCACAATCAGACCACGCCAACAAACATCAATAGGTCTCTTGGCACACTGCCATCTGTATATGTGAACGGGCTCCACCATGTGTCTTCAAAAAACGATCAAAGAGGAAGAAGAAGGGATCGTGCACATTCGCCTCCGCCATAGAGGAAAAAGAAGATTGCAGCTCCTTTCCTCCATAGTCGCTCCTGAAGAAGAAGCCGAACAGGTTTCGAAACGTTGGGCCCCTGATTTAGGGATTGGTTGGTCGTCATATTTTAATAATGTCTGATTGCATTTGTATAGACAAACATTGCTGTTCAAACCAGTGGGAAACAGATTTATAAGGCGAATGGCGTACAAATTAAATTTAGGTGTACGAAAACGCCAGGGAAAACACGCCTGCATGATTACTATTTGATTACTATCCTTCATGACAATTCTGTGTGGCAGTGTATCAAAGCCGTTTATGCCGATCGAATCTATCTTAGCACACTTTCCACTTCCTCAAAACGTTTACAGAAAGCTGTCATCGAGTATATCAAAGCGTCTGGGAAACAGGTCACATCCGATATTCCAATAGCGACTTTCCAAAGAACAGATTTTATAGAAAGTAGGGGTGGAGGCGCTGCGCCAATTGCGCCATTCTGCGCCAATCCACTTTTGCAACCCCATCCTGCTCCAAAACGCAAATGTCGCGCCAAAGCTGGCCAAAAAAGAGGCGTTTTTTTAATATCGAAAAATTTAGCGAATTATTGTTGTTTTCTGGCCACCATGTTTTACCACGTGGGGTTCGTTTAGGTTAGGCTAGAGCCACAAAATGAGCTACGCTTAGAGTATCTGCACTCCGTTCACTGATCTGCTAGTGGGCACCGCTCTCTTGGTGCTTAGAGCAGAGCCGATGCAACTGTCGGTCGTCACAATTAACAAATGCGACTTCCTCAGCTTTAGACACGGTGGTAGAAAGCTCAGGTGATATCGCTTTGCTTTGTCGCGAACTGCTCACACATTACTGGAGGACGGAAAAAACGTTTCCTGGGATTTCAAATACAACTTCAGGTAACTGCACAACCATGATTTTAAGCTCCAAGATGGCTGAAGTATGGTTACTCTGAAGCGCAGCTTATTTAGTGGCTCTAGGTTACGCTTTGGTGGCTCTAAAAGGAAGTGTGCCGAGCATAAAATCGAATGCATGTCACTTGTTCATGACGCCGCGCGGATGTCACCACGCGCAAGAGCCCGGTGGCTTTTTGCAGGTGAGATGAATGAGCAATCCGGTTCCGCAGGTCTAAAAAATCGTCCTAATGATGCAGGTATGTGATATTTTATTAATCAAGGACGTAACTAACGATTTCAGTCAATATACTAAAGTTTGAAGAGTCATATTAAAGTGAATATGAAATAAAATCTTAAAACTAACTTTGCATCCTTATTAAACAGGCGGAGTGGTTGGCATTGCATTTTTTTCATGCATTTATTTTCTATATGAGGTTCATAAACCACCAATTGAGGCTGAAGTTCTTTGTCCTCGGGCCAACGCTATCATTTCCAAAACGATTAAGAACTTTGGGATCAGAAAATAATAACACTTCAAATCCTTGCCTCGCGGAATTATAGCCTCTCTTGCAGTGAGGCGCGAATCAGCTGATGTCCTCTTGATCTTAATTTATGAACGAGAGGGGCCACCAATTGTAGCCTGCAAGTGCTGTTAAATACTGAGCGTGAAAGAACACAGGCTTAAAGGGGTACTCCGGCAATTTCTTCATGATCACCGAGTTACCTGAAAATTTGCTGAACACACCAACGAACATCGCTAAAATAGTATCCCAAATATTAGGTCAACATATTTTGTTTTCAAAGTTATTGAATTTACAATTATGGTCTTCCCCGTGTTTTTCGAACTGAAAGTCTCTATTGGCCACAGCGAAAAAGTGATGCCAGCGGAAGGCAGGGGTTCACTCTTTGGACTGTAGAATTTGTTCCCAAGTGATTCCAAGCAGTTTCATGGTGTCAAATGAATGCTTTGGAAGCTCGCTCCAGTACCCGAGCATCAGCACGGTACAAATGCTTGGCATAGTCTATTTTACAGACTGCTTGCTCGGCTGGCAAGCCTGCCTGCCACTGACGTCGAAACACTGAAAAGTGCGGGTATATTTGAATGTTGGTTTTTGCATAAATTTCTTTTGTCGATTTCACAATAACTATTATAAATTTTGTGTCAATAAAGAGCATACCGGAGAGGGTAAACGCCGGGGATTCAAAACACATAGTTGGGGTAGCTAAAAAAAATCGCCGGAGTACCCCTTTAACGTGATGCACCTCGGCGTAGAAGTGCGTCCTGCAGGAGCACGGAGAGTAAGAGACGCTCTTGTGCCCCGCGCGCTCGCGGACCACACTTTAGTCCTCACCAATAACCCAGGAGACGCGTCACACAACGCCCCTTCGAGCAGAAATCATAGAGTAATCATGCAGACATGCACCGGTATCCTGACCACAGCGCCACTTTTGTCATCACGAAGCTGCGTCACGTGGAACTACCCAAGAACGCGGAACATTCGGTACAGAGCCTGTATATGTATAGAGTTAGACCATTCATTGGGAACCATAGGAGACAAATCGGGAGGCGACATTAGTTGAAAGCGAGCTGGGCGTGTTCCAGCGCGTCTTCACAAATTCGAATGTGACCAACCAGAAGCCGGAAATAATATCCTGGTGGTAGTCGCGAGAAGCAAAATTAATAAGTGCGTCGGAGTAACTCTGGGTGACTGAAAATATAGTGCACGTGATGGTTCAATCACGGTCATCCAAATTCATTGTGGAAGAGCGCGACTAGCGGAACGATCGGCATAATCCGTACACCAGGCGCCGAAGGCCGGAAATCTGCCGTCCGAGCGGTCCCACTCTGTCCACGCAAAACAGAGTTGAGCGGCACACTCGTTTCTTACATCTTTCTGCATGATCATGATCGAAACATCACGTGCATCCTATTTTCAACCATGAAGGGTTACAACGGAAGCTCGCTCTAGTACCCGAGCATCAGCACGGTACAAATGCTTGGCAAAGTCTATCTTACGAGCTTATTAAAATGATTAAAACTGTTTCTCGCTACCACCGCTAGGGGCAGGCACGTAGCCAGGGGGGGGGGGGGGCATGCCCCCCCCCCTTTCTTCGAAACAAGATCCTGGCTACGTGCCTGGCTAGGGGATTCTTTTCGGCTTCTGGTTGGCCAAGAGAGCATTTCAAGCCCTCTTTATGCGTCTGGTGCACGCTCAGCCTCTGCCCGCACCTCCCATTGACCAAACTCTCTCTATTCGCAACTCCAACGCCCTATAGGTGGCGGGGCGGTAGTTCCAAGATGGCGGAAGAGACGGGGATAGATTCTCCAGGATATCCCGTGCGCCTGCTCGCTGACGCTGTTCAGCGCGCTAAAAATAATTTATTTCTCTGTATACAAATGCGAAGTGATTAAGGAGGGATCATATTACAGGTGACGGAGATGCTGATGCACGCTAGGAAATCGAGCATGCTGTTATTTAAAAGTTGCAGAAACCTCAAAGTGCGAAGCTTTGTGGTGAGCCAGCGCGTTTTAGGAACCGGCCACGTTACTGTGTGTGGCAGAATATTTTTGAGGGTGATAAAGATATGTTTGCGCTTTGCCTGGCCATTAGTGCTCTTAAAAGAGAGCCGCGAACGGTGACCGTCAACCTTCGGAAGAGCAGCCATTTGGTGTCTTCGCGTCACAGCCTCTCAAATCGCTGCACACCGTCTCGGTTTTAGTGTATTGCAACACGTAATCAAACTGCTCTATGGTTATTGATAAAAAGTTTATCACCGCAGGCTCGTGCGGTGTAGCATTACAACCGCAAGCTCGCGCTGCGCCTTTAAAGCACAATATTCAGTGCGCGCCAGAAGCGTTGCCGTGCTCATCACTCTAAAAAAAAAAAAAATGTTGTAGTCCTTACACCCCTGTCACAGATACGACACTCCAAAACTTCAGTTCGCCGTGCAGCCCACTGACGTCAAACTGACGGCCCCAACTTTTACGAGAGGCTTGATGACGGCGCAATATAAGATATTAAACAGCTAAAGTACGCATCAAAGAGTACCGAAAAACAAAACAAAAACACCGAGGTTTTGCAGTAGGGCCAAGAAAACCCCAATTAATTTCTTCTTTTACAGTCATTTACACTTACTTAAGCTATTTTAATAAGTTGCACAACTCGGCTACCAAGCCGCTCGTGAAAGTTGGTAGCGCCGGTTGAACGTCAGTGCGCTGTACGTCCAACTGAAGTTCAGGAGTGTCGTACGCTATGCAAAAACTTCCTATTAACATAATCGGCGTGTTTAGGGGTTTTATTTATTGCTCTATAAAAAAAAATGTTTTAATATACCGTACATTTGTTGTACCGTGTTATTTGCAACATTGAGGTCCCTCTGGCCAAAACTGCGCGTTCTAAGCTCTCCTCACAAACGGCTGGCTAACACAGATGCGCTTAAAATGCTTCGAGCATTTCTTTATTTGCTTTGTAATTACCTGAAAACAAGTACGCGCATTCTGTCTTTTGAAAGTGCTTGGAATAAATGGTCATGTTCCTTGTAACGGCCTTAGAACGCGAACCCATTCCCGATTTGTATTGCTCGACATATCGTTGCGCCACGAGTTTTCGCCTACTTATGGCAAAGAATAGACTTTCCGTAGACCGTCCTATAGGGTTCTTCATTATTAGCGGGAGCGTTTTCCATCATGTTGAGCACAGATTGAGCTGGCGGCCATGCACAAGACCAGAAATCCGCAGCGTATGCAATACACAAAAAGTCCCTAATGAAATTAGACCTCCCGGTCCTTTGTGCAAGGCTGTTGCAAGGCGGAGCGCAAGAATTCCTTTTTTAACGCGCTCACTTTTATCATTAAAACGGCTTCACGCATCAAGCCCGACAGTCCCTGCCACCGTTTCCGCGCCGCCGTCGCCGCTGCCGTCCCCGCTCCTCTGGTTCTCCGTTCGTCCGCGGGGGGGCGAGCGGCGCGCTGGAGTTGCGAATACACGACCCTGGCCCGGTGAACCTACCCCTATAGCCACCATAGTTAGATCAACGTTGCTAGATTAGCTCAATTAGGGAACTGCCCATAGACGCTGCTTGCACGAGCAGTAATCCCACCCTTCCCCCACGGCGTGCCTCCCGTCCTTCGTCGCGCCACAGTTTTTGGGGGACGGCTGCTATGGTACCTGCAGTAAATTCTATGGAATATGCTTCAAAGCACAGCTTCGAGATGGCGTTTCCCCATACTCTATGGAACACAGTTTTGAAACGAAAATTTAGATAGTGCTTCAAACGACGGGAGGCGGACTGAAGGGAGTGAGGGAGTAGGGGGGGGGGGGGGATCCCCCATCCGTGGGAGTTCCACAACTGAGGTAATCTAGTAACGTTGGGTTAGGCGGTCGGTGTCGAGGTCAAAGCAGGTCCCTCTCATTGACTCCGCACTCTTTGAACTTGTTCACCGAAGCTTTATACTCTATATCACTAGTTGCACGCAGCGTTGCCAAAGGTACAGGGGCGAGAGCGCAACCCAAGCAGTTGAAAAAGGAGAGAAGAGGGAAGTCCCCTCTTACCCCGTCTCTCTTTTGTGAACCCCACATCGCTTTGCCCTCCCTTGAAGATTAGCCTGTCTCTCAAAATTCGTACAAAGTAAGCTTTCTTCTCTCTGTCGCCCGTATACCTTCCGCAGTAGTACTGCGCCCAACTGCGTATGCGTAGAGCAAGTCGTCTGCTTCTTGCGCGGGAGTTTATGGTGACGTCAGAACGACGCCGTGCAATGATTGGCTTCGATTTAAAGGATAGTGGGTAGACCTCAATGCTAAATGCCTTAAGGTCTGCCCACTATTCTTTTTTTTTTTCACTCAGCCAATAAGAGCTCGGCGTTGTGACATCATGCGAAAAGCAGACGAACTTGCGCTCTGCATAGCTGCCCATTTTCGTACAAGGGGGTTGACCATAATTGATTCTGACAAAATCCGGGTAAAGAAACACAACATTATGTTTCCTTTTATTAGTTTCATGGTCTAATAAAAACGGCAGTGCGTCGCGCGCGCGCTCGAGGTGCACGAGACGCCGAATCGAAACGCCGAAGCGTTGTTGAAGGTAGGAAGCTCCTCCCCGCCGTCCTCTCTCGTGTTGATGGGGCGTAACTCCTGAGGTACCAGCAGCATGTGGAGAAACCGTGCGAGTTGGTGACTGCTTAGCTCGTCCGTTTCGAACAGGAGTAAAAGTAAATGTTCTTGTTACATTCCGTTCACCCGTAACCGGAGACTGCAGCCAATGCGACAAGCACGAGAGCACGAGGTCGCCGCTTTGAAGCGTTCTTCCGCAGAGCGAGCACTCGCACTAGAAATGCACGTCTCAAAGCCAGGAGGGCGGGCTAGCTCGCCCTTGTATAGCTTTGGCTGCAGTCTTAGCTTAAGTGTGAACAAAGTATAGGGGTTTTTCCCTGGACGCCATATTTGAGGGCGATATTTAGAGCGCATGCTCGGAACGAGCTTACATCAATAGACATGCTAAGACTGGCACTCATGATGGTGCAGAATGCACGTTGCAAAAGAACTGTAGAAGCTCGCCGTCAGTATACGCGCTCGGCAGCCGCGCACACAGCTATGGCTGCCAGTGAATACTCCGTATAGAGAGTTTGAGTATTGCGTATAGGAGCAAATGGAAGCACTGTCCGTTTGCGCTAGCGCTGCGTGCTCCACGCTGCGCTGCTCCATGCGTACGCAACGCCGCGAGCTTCACGTACGTATGCTCGTTCTCGATTTTTGCGTGCGTACGTAGCAGGCTTCTGCGTTCCCGTCTCGTTGTTCTCGCTCCCGTCGCGAGCGGAGCAGCGCAAGACTCAGATTGGCTTGACCGAACACCGGCCTTAGATTGCTTAGAGCAGTTCACATGGGCACATCTGGGTGGCGATGCAACTTCTTGCGTATGCGCTTGCCTTCCGCTGTACTAAAAGAGCTGGTTTGACTTGCTCCACAGTGTTTCGCTGAGAGCTTGCGTGCGTCGTACACAGTGCTAACGCAAAGGTCTTTACGTTATTCTAAAACTCTTTAATGTTGATAACACATAAAAGAACACTTGAAGGACGCTTAAGCTTCGCCTTTTAAAGTGGAAAGCGATAGCTTTATCGGGGGGGGGGGGGGGGGGGGTGCCTGTTCACATCGCCTTCTCATTTGATTCTCATGTTCTTCCTGCCAGTGAGCAGGAAGCGCGACGGACATGACCTGGTCAGTAGCGTGTCTGGCTCCGAAGGGCCGTGGGTTCAAATCACGCCTAAAATTCTTCAAATCTTTCTTTAAAAAATGATTGACCTTCTTTATAAAGGTCAATCATTTGAGACATGCGGCGACCTTTAATTCGCATGACATATGCATGTTTTTTAATCACTTTCATACCACGCGTGACGTCACGTTTTACGTGAGCGTTGTGGGTTGTTTGAAATTCCTGCGCGAGATCATGTAGCTGTGACGTCATGACCCTATCGACCAATCAGGATTTTCTCGCACAACGCCGCCGACACCGGATTATATGCGACACGAGCTCCATCGCTTTAAAATTCGCGTGTTTATCGCGGTGAGCGTATACGTGAGAGGGGCATTCAGCCTGCACAAGTGACTACGAAGCACAATACAATTGTTCGTGCAATTGTATTGTGCGACAGCTCACCTATCAGCTAGATATCTCATCTTCAAAAATGGGATATGTGTTGGGAGCTCTGTCAAGAAAGTTTGCGTCATCAGTTCTTTATTTCATTTTTGAGTGCGTGTGAGTGTTTCGTTTGGCAGAGGGAGGCGCAGGGCGTGTTTGCGTATACTCGAAAAACCGCGGGCATTACATCCCTACAACGTGCTCACATTCGTTCACCGATCATCGAATCTTTCATGGAAGAGATAATGACTTCACGGGATTAAACAAATTATTAGCACAACCTTTCTTTTTCGTTTTACAGCATGATCGGGTTATTTTTTTATGAGAGTTCATACCGCAAATACCACGTAACGCTTTGGTGCTACTCATTATTGTCATAAATGTGAGAACAATTAGGCACAATAATTGGTGTCTCAATATCTGTAAACTTCCTCGTAAATGACACAAGTGCACGGCGAATACACTTACCGGCTACCAAACAGCAAACGAGCACGAGAATCATTGAAGAAAAGGTTATGTTTATTTTATTCGTCTTAATTGCGAGGAAAGCCTTCGGTTTTATGATCTGATAGTTTGTCATTGACGTTTATTATATATTGAAACACCTAAGCCTGTGGTTCTTTTTGTTCTGCTTGCTCATGACCAGAGATGATATATTAAAGTACTGAATTTTAGAATATAGAGTGCCTTTATATTTTGTAACATCGAGTAATGAAATTAACATATCCTAGAAACTACTCATTTATTAAAAAAAGTGTAATGGGGATTGATTCATGTTTGCTAAACAGTGACTCGGAATATTTGCAGTTCCTACTGATGGAAAATTTAGTCAGCAAAGATTGTGCTTTATTTCGGACCATACTATTGTCTCTTGGAATGATTTTGCTCTTTGGAGACAAGTCTAGGTAATCTACAGTTTGGTTCGATAGACACATCGTTTTGTTCTCATGAGGCTCAAGTTGTGATCTTTTTGTCGGACATGAAAAGACACAAAATCTGCTTTTGTGACTCCGGAACTGCGCCAAAGCAGAACTTTTACTGCTCAAAAGCGGACCTTTTACTGTCCTAAGCTGCTCCGAAGCAGACTTTCAATGCTCCAAAACTGCTTCAAAGTGACACTCTTGCTACTTCCAGAGCTGCTACAAAAGGCTGAAGCTTGTTTCCGCCCCTGATAAAGTAAAAGAGCAGAGTCATTATGATTCCCATTTTTGCGAACCGACTCACTATTAGCGCGAGTTGAAGTCTTGACAGTATATTAGGCTATGCAAAAGCAGAAATTGGAGCTCATATGCACTCGGGACACTGTCAAAGCGTGCGCGCTCACAGGGGGGATGACTTATAGTCAAGAGGCAGACCGTGTCATTTACCACAGTACAGGAAAAACTCAAATGTCATTCTTCAAAGGCCAGTTTTGTGCTCAGCGAACCAAAACGAGATACTGCTTTGTAAAAAAAAATGGTCAACATGCAGGCGAGCTGGTGCGTAATAATCACGATGCTTACATCAGAAAATCATCAATCAATAATAAACCATAAGCAAAGTCATTAATCATAATGCTTACATCGCAAAAAGAAACAAAACGGTTGAGTCAAACACAATCAACGCAAGCAAAACGATTTCATCACACTTTTCGCTCATGCCGTTTCAGCTTTTTCTTCCACATCAAATTTGAATAGGATTCCATAAGAGTTTGTTGATCAGTGCTTTGTTAACGAATTAGTTCGTAGTTTCCAGTTCCGCTTTAAAGTGACTGCTGGCCACTGGAATAGCACGGCATATTTTAAGGCACTATTTTTATTACAGTATTTCTGTCTGTTACAATCTCCTGGTAAAACCGAAAACATAACTTAATTTTTAAAATATGCCACTTGTTTGCAAGGTACATTTATTTATCGTGTGTCAAAGGTATACGATTTTGGAGAGAGCCACATAGCATCATCTCCGTGAAGGGTTGCTAGCGTATACGAAGTAAAAATCCCGCCAGGCCAGCGAAAAACGAAGCAGCACGAAGAACCGGGCATTGTCTTCTTTACTCCTTTTCATTTGACCTTCTGCTATCGTATCGTCGCCGCGTTTCTAGGAATTGAGTTCACTAGCAAGCTAGTGCGGACCACAGTCGATGACGGACGAGTCGACTTGCGACCGAAAACCGAGTTGAACAGTCGCGTCGATAGTGAAGGCGGCACCGAGTCTGGAAAGGGGGGGGGGGGGGGGGTGCGGTTGCGCCGCATAACGCAAGTAGTGCGTGCCACGCGTTGCCATGAGCGTAGAAACAAAAACCAAAGCCGCGGTTAATTGAATTAGCGTCTTTCGAACGGCAGCCTACGGCCATCCGACGAGGAGACAGTCCCCTGTTCCAATCTGGAAGCGTCCGCGAAGCATAGCAGATAACAGTCGAGCGAGCGAGAGAGAAAGAAAAAAGAAATCAATTTAATTTGCAAACTGAGGGCTTTCAGGTCAACTGCGGGATCCTCTGGGACCCCGGCGACCCAGCGAAGAACGATTCTTGCGATGCGCACCATCTAATGCAGTCGAAACAGCATCGCCTTGAAAGCGAGAGCGCAGGAAAGAGCGTGGGACGGGGGACAATCGTCGGGCCTTATCGTCGCTTGAATGGCGCCCGGCCGCTAAATGTTCCGGTGGTATTATACGTTCCACAGCGACGTAATCTTGGCTAAGGCTCCAGCGCTGGAGAGAGAGAGCGCTGAAGAAATGGTGGTGACCCGGCCGGCAAGGCTTAGCAGGGAATAGAAATCGATGGGCGATGTCAGATCGGACATCTGTTTGAGAGAGGCTAATCTGCTGAGCGGACCCCGAACCTCCGCAAGCCGGCACATGGCGTCTCCCGTTTCTGTTTCTTCTGTTTTGCCCCGTCTTGCCGACACCGCTGAACGAAAGTGTAAAGCCAGCACCGGCGTAAGGTTGTTTTTTTTTGTCACCCACATGACTTTCCCAAGACGGGCAATATATGCGGATCTCTCTCGCCTACCGGGAGTGCGTGCGGCGTGCTCTACCGTCGCCTACACTAGCCAGGCGTGCGACAGTGTTGGGATTGGACTGCTGGATCTAGTAATCTTCATATCTCCGCTACTCTCTCTATTATCTCATTTAAAAGTAATATGGTGCAGGACGAATCTCACCACTATTTAAAGGCGTAACCAGGATTCAGCTTTTTTTTTTTTTTTTAGTTTCGCTGTTGAATGTTTTTGTTGCAGCGGAAAAGAAAACAGTTTTGATCAAGTCTCAACCAAAGTTGTTTTTGTTTTAACCTTTAACGACACTACATCTCACACGTCTTGTGCAGCGTTATCAAACATTTAAACAGCATAACGTACATCGGCAGAACGCTCTGGTGTATACAAGTACTCGTGCTCAGAATTGACTCACTGAAGCTACACACTCGAGCTTATACCTTCCAGAACGCTATATGGAACATTTAAGATGCTTTTTTCACCCGCTCAACTGCGGCTCTACGGAACCAATCCAAGAAGGGATCGCCGTTGTGAGTGCCGAAAGCAGCTAAAAATGTGACGCATGCATTTCATCAAAAGGATGCGAGGACGCAGTCAATAACGCCCATCAGCACTGCGAGCAACAAACCACACTGCATCATGTGTGAGTAGTCGTACAATTTGTACTATATATACAAAAAGGTATAATGCTTTACTGCATTTAGCAGTGATAACCTACTGAAGATGATTTACTACTAACTACTGAACTACTGAAGATGCATTTTATAACTACTGAAGATTTTATAACTGCTGAAGATTTTATAACTACTGAAGATGCATTTTATAACTCCTGAAGATTTTATAACCACTGAAGATTATAACTAATGAAGATTCATTTAGAGGTGATAACCTACGGAAGATGAGTATCATAACCTACTCAAGATGAGTGATAACATACTGAAGATGAGAAGTGATAACCTACTATGAAGATGAGTATCATGTATTAGACTAGGTTAGGTTGCGATATTATCTTTTGTCAAGGTCACAATAAAAGTTCAGAAATAATTCTTGCATGTCATTCCCAGGTTAGGTTGTAGAATGACATGCAAGAATTATTTCTGAACTTTTATTATGACCTTCACAAAAAAAAAAATATCCTAACCTAAACTAATTCAACACATAAATACTACCCTTTATAGTATGCTTGCGTAGGTTATAATAAAAGTTCAGAAATAATTCTCGCATGCCATTTGTAGGTTAGGTTGCAATGACAACCTGATTAGGTTGTCATTGAAACGTTACCTACGAATGATATGCAATAATTATTTCTAAACTTCTAATATAATCTTCACACACAAAAGAATCGTAGTGTAAAAGAGTTTTCTGAAACCAGGGACGGTTAAGATAATGTACAATGTAAAAAGGAGTTGCCGACGGGCACTGCATAAGTCAAATAGTCTGTCAACATGGGCCTGAAGAATCCCACTCCTCGCATGGTAATAAAATATGTATCTAAAAAAAGAAAGAAAGTGAGAATGTGAAAAAGCGTTAAGGTCATGGTTAGCCCTTAAGCTAAGTGATACTGGTGTGCTGGAAGAAACCTATGCCCACGGGAGGTTTTTGTCGGACGGAGCTCATTCTCTTTGCGACCTCTTCCCCATTTGAACCTTCTCAAATTATCTACTCTTCAAACACCCTTCTCGCATCTACCCGCCGCATTTAGCCCATTCGCGTTCAATTTTTCGCATTCCAACCTTACCTGACGTGCAAAGTATACATAACGCAGTGCAGCGATTTACCTGTTTTTGTCAGGTCGATCGCGACAAATAAAGGTCCGTACGTTCGAAGGGCTTAAGATAGCATTCCCGTCAGCTAGCATCACGCTTTCTGAAAAAACGTTTGAGCGAACAGTCATTGATGATCCACGCGCTTTGCTTTCGCGATCTCTTCACTGAGGATGCCATATTCATTTTGCGCCATGAGCTCTGGCTGTCGTTCGGAAAACAGGGCTTCACAGAGCGCATTCAAATGACGTCCAACAAAGGGCGTTCCTTCCCAAGCTCGTGATACTTTCCTTTGTTCCGTCGTGTGATATTCCGCGCGCGTGGTCTTCTGCGACGGGAGGGCATGTGGCGTGGTATTCCTGAGCTGCTTGATTATTTGTATACCACCTGGATGAGTGGTACTTCCAACTAGGAGCAATGGAACTCTCACGGGCATGAACCAACAATGAACAATAAAACGCAGACGTGGTACAGGCAAATCGAAGGCATGCATCGGGAGGGTACATCCCAACATCGTCGCATTCATTAAATCGAGACGAGGCGGCACCCTTACAAGAGTAATGTTGCTTCAGGTTGCAAAGAGATATATGCGTACGCAGGGCCGCAAGTATAAAAAACAAAGACGCTGCCACTTGATCAGCTTGAGACCGATTAAACCCCGCCGACATTTTTTTTTTTTTCCATCTTCCGAATATTTTCCAGGCGTCCTCTGGGCTTTAGGCTTTATTCAAAGTGAGTTCTATTTTTGTGCCCTTAAGAAAGGATAGGATAATAAATGCGTTGGAACGCGAGTTTGTGATTGTTGTTTCCAGGAACTGTTAAAAAACTGCAGGTCGTCTGTTTCATCAACACTATATTTAAGAAAAATAAACGACTATATTTGCCTCAAAAATAAAACGGTATATATTTGTTTTATGTAGAGAGAGGAAAAAAATTCGATATGTTTGATAGCGTTAGTATAACGTATTCTCACGTTGTATATTGCCCACAAGGTAGCCTTTAGACGTTACAAGTATTCCGAACATCAGTCGTTGCGTAAACGGAGCCAAACGAGAATTCACCCCGAAATGCGAGACATCCGGATTGGATGGTTTGAGAAGGGTCAACAAAAAGGTACAACTGAGAACGCGTCAAATTGCGAAGGGTCGAAATATGAATGAGACGTTTTGAGATGCAATCCTCCCAGCAACGGATCAGTCGCGGCGAAGTGATGGTGACCAGAGGAGGCCAGCGTTTTCCGGTCGTCCTATGACTGCTCGCGCTGTCATTGACAAATGCAACCAACGAAACGAGAAGGCAAAAAAAGATGGATTGATTTATCGACAGCAGATTTACTTTGCCAAACTCTGGAGCCCTTCCGCGGAAGACGGAGTAGGTGTCCGAGCGTTCTGAGACTGTCGCAGAACCGAAGAAAGCGCGCCCTGAAGCACCTTCAACTGGAGCGAGAAGAATCCCGAATTGCTTTTCCAGTTTCGTCCGTTTGGGCCGCTTGCTAAGTGTGTCCCCCGAGATAGCCGAAGGGATTTGCTCAAGTATAAGAGCCCTTTCCTCGGGAAATTGGGGATGCA
Source organism: Ixodes persulcatus (assembly GCA_013358835.2). Taxonomy (NCBI): domain Eukaryota; kingdom Metazoa; phylum Arthropoda; class Arachnida; order Ixodida; family Ixodidae; genus Ixodes; species Ixodes persulcatus. Next base: position 3,374,204 of record JABSTQ010011052.1, read on the forward strand.
TCGGCGGTTGAGGTGTAACCGCAGCTACATCCCACACATTTTTTTTTTCTTTCAAAGAACGCATGTATGTGCGTGACTCCAGTTGTGCGTATTTTGCTCATTATTTATTTTGCTTTATATTACACTACCTGCCGCACAACAGACAACGTATACTATAGCGCAGGATTTATGATCCTCCCATCTAGATAGAGCGCGAAAGAGGAGAACAAGAAAGTTTCTTCGAACCAAATTCGTTCCCACCTTCCGAGTACGCCTTCGGTTTGACACCAAAACTGTACAATCCCAAGTTGCGCCAACAAATACTATGTGCACATTTGTTATTCGCAATTTCCCCGCCGTAGCACGAATGGTGGCCATATCCCAGAAGAAGCCCACACGGATTTCTTCACATAAAGACCGGGAAAACAGGTGTTGCTTATTGCTCCAGTTTTATTCCCAGCCTCATGGCTAGACCGCGATTTGTAAGATGTCGCGTGGGCGCAGGTGATTTTAAATTAATATTACACTACATTAATCAAAGTAAAAATGTATAATATTGGAAACGGTGCAGCGTCTGGCAATTTTTGTGGCGAATTAGTCATCGAGCTGCTGTGAAGTACAGGCACAAATCGCGCTGTAAGCTACATGCAGATATTACAGTTCATTGTTTCCTACACTGCAACGCTAAAAACCAAAAATAAAGTCAAAATAAATAGCGAAGGTGTCCTGCATTGCGACCTGATAGTGACCATGTGAACCTTTCAAAAGCACTCGAATGAAACAAAGAGCTCACCATCACATATTTGTGTTGGAGGTATAATGCCTGATTCGCCGTTTGCTTATTCCCTTAAAATCGCTAGCATTTAATTCGGATGCTGACCAAAACATAGTTTTTTTTTTTATTCCTATGATTACAATCAATCTCTTCAAGCACACAAAATACACTTTTCCTCGTAATGCCATCCTCGAAATAGTAGATATGTTTTCGAAAGTTTTACTACAACCATCAGGCCAAGAACGCGTTTGGCAATGCGCCATGTTGAAGCAAGTCGACCTCCTACGCCGGCGGCAATATTAGTAATATAATAATAATGGATTCTATTCTACGCTTCATCCTTTAATGACTCGGATATAGAGGTACCCTCGTTGACCTTCTCGAAAGTGCTTCTCCCCCTCACGAACGGGAGTTGAAGACAACTCTTGTCTTTGTTTTCAGTTTCACATTCACTTTTCAAAACTCATATGCGTGCTGTCGGGCCGTATATAAGAGAAGGCCGTTTACTGAAACCTCGAGTTTCATCCGGGCCGCTTTTTGGAAAATATATTTGGACACACCAAAACAGTGTCAGCGCGCCGCAGCGTGGAGTACGCGGTGCGAGAAATCCCGTTCCTAGAACCCAGGGATTCTGGGTTCAATCTTCACCACCCCCGGCCCTTTTTCGACCGGGACGTGCATCATACTGGCGTGTGGTCGCGTATCACTACTGCGTGACGTACATTGCACGACACCTTTAGCACGAACAAAGCAATAGCCGTTTTTTTGTGTGATTTTTTCCTAAAATCGAAGGCATGTCGTCAAATTTAGTATTATGGTGGAAATTGCTCGCTTAGTGCAATAACCTAAAGGGTCAAATCTGGTGCCTGACAATACGATTTCAAAATAAAATTGAAAAAAAAAATATATATATGTCGCCGATGTTGTGTTTGCGCTAACAGTGTCGCGCAATGTACGTTAAAAGGCCCAGGCTAGCGGTTGTATTGCACTGGCTCTCGTCTACAGGGGAGACAGCAGACACCCACTGGGGCTGATCAATTTTCCTTTGTATAAACGTACACATATCTCGATTTGTAGTGATACGAGTAAAAGAAAGCGTACCGCAGCATCTCATCGTTCTACTAAATGAACGCTGCAGCGGGGAACCTTGAAGCCTGTCGAAGTTCGCCAGGTATTCTTCGAACCTTGGGGCGTCGAAACGAAGCAATATTTTCATGCGATGCTGCGCGGCCGTACTTCGCTTCCTGTTGCTTTCTGATGAACGCAGACTGCTCGGCGTTGTCGGCGAAAGGTTTTTCGCCGGCGGACAGCGAAGATAGCCTCACCAACTACGCGTTTCTTCACGAGGGGACTGAGCTTTATCACTCATTACTGGGGGAGTAGGCAAGTAGCGAGTCGAACGTCGAGTTGCGATGGCGTTTGGGCAATCTATTGAGTAACAGATCACTAAAAAAATTAGGTCTAATCATATCCGAGTTGGATAAATGTTGCATTCCTCATAAAATGTACAACTCAAGGGCTTATTCCCGTGATGTAAGGAGCGGTAGAGTGAGGTGACAACGTTTCAAGAAATGCTACGCCTCTCGTAAAGAAAAGCAAGATATACAGCAAGTATAGGGCATAAAACAAAAGTACTGGTTTTACAGTTTTTTTTTACACGCCTCCAGTATCATGCACTTAGTTCATGATGTAAATAAACAAATAAAATCGATCAAAATTAGCAGGATCAATCGGCGTCCGCGAATGGAGCTTACAGTTTCATCAAATTAGTAAATTAGTGGTGGATTTCACTTTATAAAGTTTCAAAGCGAAGCTCCGTTCCTGCGGCAAAAAAATAACATCCAGAGAAATTTTAGAAACGGGTCGAGTCCGGCCAGCTCTTCAGGCAGGTTTTCGTTCTCCAACAGAGAGGTGGCACAACGTGTCGCAGTCGATAAATGCGATCACGGCGTTCGGTCGATCAGATTGAAGGCAATCTGTATGTCATCTAACTCCCCTCTAAATATATTTATGAGCGGTGAGGCTTACGCCAGAACTAAAGTAAATGAATGCAAAGGCGATTACGCAAACCTTTCGCCGCGGGCCTCACCTCAACTTTGTCGTCTGCTATTCTTGATGCGTTGCGCCACCCCTGGATAAGAGCCCCAGGCCTGCCTGTTGATCCGACTCGGCCGCCTGCGTCACCGGCCGTCCTTAAAATTTCGAAAATTTTTCTTTTTTTCTTTTTTCTTAAGGACGGAGTTTTGCTTTGATATGTCGCAAAGTAAATAAAACCCACTACTAAAATGCACCTGTGATGAAAACTGGGGTTTACTTCATGCGGACGTCGAGGTCTCCAGCTCATTTCACAGCCTGCGTTTGGATCGATGCCAGTTTGTATTATATTGAACACAGTGGAGGGGGCCTGACTAAATGGCGGGGACAGATTGGCAGGTGGGTGACCAGTTAGAAACACGTTTTAGGAGTCGTTAATACCTTTTACTAATATCACTGAAAAATGCTTCGAATTGTGCAAGCGTGAGATGATCTTATTTCATCGAATAGTTGCCGCAGTGCTTCTGAACAAGCCTCGTGCATTGTTGCCAGATGGTGAAATTATATTATATTAAATTATTGAGAATACAATTACTTTCTGGGCTTCGTCACGCGCTGGATTCATTCAGTGAGTCTTCTAATCCACACAGTGGACAACATTGTCACAGCTCCTAGCACGAGCGCGTGACTTTATCCAGCGTTTTATTTGCTCGAGATCGCGTGTAAGTGAAAGGCCAGATCTAACCGTATTCGTGACTCCAGCAAAACGAACGGCACCTAGCGGACAAACGCTCAACTTGCCGGAACAGGTCCTTTCGCGATTTCTGCTCGTCATGTGTGACTTCAGTGATTGCATGTTGTCGGTGGTTCGCGCGTTGGCCACCGGCGTAAGGCGTCGGAAGTGGCCTTGGTTGTGTCCACAGTAATGAAAACAGCAGCAACGACAGAGCCGCAAGGAAAACCGTGACTCATATTTGCATAACCAGTTATGTGTGTCTCGCATTACTCCTCCTTTTGTGTAGGACGAACAGTTGTCCCGTGACTCTGTCGTTAGTGTCGATAGGCGTGTTGCCCAAGTCGCTCTGAACTCAACCTACGCAACCGCGTGAAGCAGACATTGTGCGTTTATTAACGTTTATCAGCGCGGTAGAAAGTCAGTAGGTAGTCCTTTTGTCACTTCCCCAAAGAAGGCTGAGCCACTGGAGGCTCGCTTAGGCCAACACGCCGCCGCAGGTTTGGCACGTAGTTGATCAAAATCGGGGCAACCCATTTTGAAGCCATTGCTTACCGGCTTACAGTGGGCAATGATTCCGAAAATATGATACAGAAAAAGATGGCAGCGACCTTTATTTCCGAATTCCTATAATGCATAAAATGCAACATTTAAGGAGTGCTTGGACATCAAGCAGTCGTTTCGGAGAGTTAAAGGGCAACTCAGCTCAATTACGAAGATTTAAAGATAATGAGTAATTTCGCATTAAAAAGCCCTAGTAAAAGAGACTACGTCATTTGCCTCGCAATAAATGGGATCTATTTTTTTTAATCTAACTTTAAACACAAGCAGAAATCAAAACCGAAGCTTCGGCTCCGTCTGGCAACATTGGCATCGGGCCGCCAAGATAAGGAGGTTATAAGTAACGATATTGTGCCCAACATGACCGCAGATCTCTCTGGCGATTGGTGCGCGTGACATGTCACGTGCGAGATGGATGGTTGATTGTAGAAGGATTCCTTGCACGCTTGCGCGCGCTCCGTCCGATAGGTTTTATCAGATCGAAGGCTAGACGAAGGCTAGCTACGGTCACGTGATTTGGTCATGTTGGGCTGATCAGTGAGGAGAGTAAGGAGGAAAATGAGAAAGAGGCGAGGCGTCAAGGGAGCATGGCTTGTGGAGGCTACGCGGCTAACGTCATGCCCTCTCCTACCCTTCTATACTCCTTGCGCCAAGAACATGGCTATCACGTCGTACGAGATGTCACGTAATCCTCCACACAATGACGGGCATGATTGGGACGGGCGTGTGCCAGGCGCATGTGTCGTCTGCACCGCACTCTTCACCACGTTTTCGTGTCTACGACATTTGACGACGTCTGCACAACTGCGGAATAAGTCTGCGCACGTAGTGTCTGTAGTGTGGACAAAACTCCGAGAGTCACAAACGGCGAGACGACGACGGCGGTTGTGTCGCGGGAGATGGCGGTAACGGCGGAACCTCGGCGGGGCGGCCGGACGGCTCCCAAGAAGCGCGCTGCGCGTGCGCGTTACGCCAATCACCTGGACACCGCTGAGCGCCGAGAGGAAACGTTGTGACGTCATTCGTTACGCTTTACTGGAGACGTAAAAATAAGCAAAAGGGGGCAATGGTAACGACGTCTAGCTGAATGTTGGCTACGCCCACGCCGTAGTCTTGACTGCGCTGTTGGTTGCAGTGTTGCGGAGTTGCCACTCCGGAGTTGGAATGATTCCGGAATCATTCTGCATTTTCGAGACCCCGGAATGGAATGGGAATGGAAGGGCGGTAACGATGCGGGGAATGGAATGGGAATGGAATTAGACGCCTTTTGCCCGGACTGGAATGGGAATGAGATGGGAATGAGATTGGCCCGGTTCTTTATTATTTTTTTCGAGGGGGGGGGGGGGGGGGGGTTACGTTCAGCTAAACGGAGCCATTCAGCGAGTCAGTTGCTCAGAAAAAAAATGCGCGGGAAACTGCTAGCAATACAAAAAAAAAAAAAAAAAACAAGCGTCAGAGCAAAGACCCAAGGGGGGAGGGGGTGGCGGTGGCGGTAGCGCCTTTCACGGACACGCAGACAGGCTTTACTGGTGTTACACGAGAGCGAAACAAGAAACCAAGCATCAAGCAAAAGAAACGAAGGAAGCGGCAAAGAAAGAAGCCGCCATGCACGGCTCCTCATCGTGCTTCTTGTATTACTTTTTTTTTTTTTTTTTTTTTTGCGACGGCATGGAGAATGCACGCGCGCGCACAGACTGAGATCTGGGAGCGGGGGGCGACTCATAACTCGCACAGCTCTGATAACTCGTTGACTCGCACGCCGCCGTAGAAAGATGATCAGTTATTGTTTTCTTGTAGTTCGAGGAGCGTTGTTTTAGCAGGTGGCCAACCCTGCTGCCTTCCACGTTCATTCGCGCGCACTCCTTTGAAGTGCGAAATCTGAGTTTGCTTCGGCATTAAAACAAAGAGAGATTCACTTCTCACTTCTCCTCTTGCACTTTGCTCCGACGCTTGTTTTTTTATACTGCATTTTTACGTGTAAGTCTGCCTTTTACTTGGTCTTTGTTCCGATGCTTGTTTTCTGTGTTATATGTGTTTTACATTCAAGTGGGTTGGGGTTACCAACAAGCTAGCGGATGCCCGCTCATTTACTTTGACTTTAGTCTCTGCATACCTTGTTTCACCTTGCGATGGACCGCTGCGGACGCTTCGAGTTACCCCAGGCAATCCAGCACAGTGAGCTTAGTAAGATCAGTGCTTTTTTGAGGCATTTAGCTTTTTTTTTCAATTGTTTATGCGTTTGACAAAGTCAGCTCTATGCTGCTTATGCCGGAAACATTGCACAATGTAGCTGTCAAGTGCCAATTTTACGTTTAGGAATTAGAGGAATGGAATGGAACGATTCAGCCATTCCAGGAGTGGGAATGGGCCCAGTGTCCCCAATCCTAGGATTTGAAAGAAATTGAATTATCAAAAACTCTAATTCCCGGAATGGAATTGGAATGAAATGGAATGGGGATGCCCATTCGGCAACACTGGTTGGCTGCGCCTCAATTCGCCCGTTCGAGTCAGCCGATTTCGGCAACTTGGCGAGTTGCAAAGTTTGCCGGACAGTTTAAGAAACATTTAGACAGAACTACGTTGTAATAATTTACGTGCGGTCTTTCTAGGTGATACTGAAGTGGACTGCATTGTTTTTTTCAAAAACAAAAATGGAGCGGAGTTTCGCTTTAAGAAGAATCCATATGTTTATCAATTTCCCCAACCACCTCAGCGCCACATGCGCAAAAGACGTGGAATAAAACGCGTTTTCAAATTGTAATGGTATTAAAAGAGCGCAAAAAGGTGGAGGACCAGTGGAAGGAGAACACAAACACAGCGCTGACATGCAACTGAAAAATTGGCTTCTGCGCGGTACAGCTAGTAAGCATAAAAAAACAGGATAGTAAAAAAACAAAACAAAAAAAAAAACCCGATACAAACCCCTCCCCAACCATGCCGACACACGCCTATACTCCATGTCACTATACCCGTTTTCCCCTCAAGAACCGTAGTAAAAAACGTCCGGCTCCTCGCAGAGCATTATTAGTTTCCCCCTTATGTAGAAAATTAATATATATATATAGGTGCATTTTAGATTAGATCTATGTTATCTTATCAAGACGTACACGTTCCAAACGCCAAATGTATCGCTTTTTCCTCCGACAACCAAATCTCGTAAGAACTACTTCGCGCCGCGTATGAACAATGTGCAAGACTTGTTTTTTTCTTGAGGTGAAAACGGGTATGATTGTGCGCAGTGCAGGCGAAGGCAACGCCAGGCGAAGAGAAAAAGAGCGAGCACTTGGAAGGCGGGACGGCAGAGGAGGGCTATGGAGGGCCAGTGGAAAAAGGGAGAGCACTTGAAACGTTAGGAAGGAGAGGAGGTTTCTCTCCTCGTCCCCAATCTTCCTAGTGCATGCCCTTCCTCCCCTCGCCTGGCGTTGCCTTCGCCTTTACTACACGCAACTAGTGACACGGAGTATGCACGTACTTGCCCGATTTCCTGATAAAATCAACCTCGTCACTGGCTAGGGCTATGGACGGAGCGCTTTATGTCCGCGTCATAGCTAGAAATAAAAAAAAAGGCCTCTTCAATTTCCCTGGCAGACTTGCTACTGTGCCGTGCTAAAATCTTAATGTGATAAAATAGCGGAGCACATGCACACCTATGAGTCTATGACAATGAACCGCGAGGTAGCGAGACGGGGAGGAGCGCAAGGAAAGAGTGTTCCCTCGCCCGGACATTAACGTTACAAATGGACATTACAAAGTACACTGCCACAGGACAAGGGGATCAGGTACACCATCCGACATGCGCAGGCGATATAACGGTTGTAGTGGTTGACCTCACAGCGATCCCGGGCGTCCTCCTCGATTAATAGCTGCACACAGTTGCGCCAAATTGTATGGTGCCGAAAACACTACGGGTCCGTTGTACTACTGGCAACTTTCATACAATCCAGGTTGTCGCTACTGTGTGCAGCTTTGGTCGAGGTGGACGCCCGGGAGTGCAATGTGAGGTCAACCACCGCAACCGTTATGTCGCTTACGCATGTAGGGTGGTGTACCTGATCCCCTTGTCCTGTGGCAGAGAGCACGTTGGACGGACGGGGAGGTGCTGTTAATGTCCGGGCGAGGGACCACTCTCTTTCCTTGCACTTCTCCCCTTCTGGACACCTCGCTGTCCATTGTTATAGGTGCACGGGGCTTCGCCCTGCCCTCCCTGAAGGGTTAATATATTTGGCCGGGGCCCTGGGTTTTACTGGCGACGAGGGAAGGACGGAAGAGAAAAGGATTACAGTCACAAAGAGGCGATTTGTGAAAATTGTCTAGGGAAAATTGAATAATGCACAACTAACTAGCACAGCTGGGGACAGGCGGGACAGAGGAAAATTGGGACTTCCTCCCGCGTGGCTCCGGCCCCAAGTCTCAACCCTGTGCCCCAGTGGGTCCGGTGTTGGGGTAACGCCGACTCTGCCCCCTTCGCGGGGGAGGGGGGGGGGGAGGGGCGGAAGAGGCGGGGGGGGGGGGAGTGATGTTTTTTAGTTTTATTTGCCCGATCCCCCAAAGGTCATCATGATGATATCCCACACTGCCTGGTGATAGTTGCAGGGTGGAGGGGGGGGGGGATTGGCTTAGAAGGGAAGGAGCAATCATGTTTGTCTTTTTAGACTTAGGCTAGGCGGCGCAAGCTACCGCCCGTTACAAAGGGTATAGCCATTAACATCCATCCATCCATCCATCCAGGTGTACATGTGCTCCGCTATTGGCTGTGTATTTTCGGCACCGATTTTATGTCCAGGGGGCGTGGCCAATGACGTCACGGACGTCAAAATAGCAGCTTTTATTTTTACGCCTTAGTTATTTTGACGTCAACAACACGTTTTCTTTGGATGCCGCTGACTGCATTTTGAAATGTCGGTCGCCCGGCGTGTGTGTGGCCGGGTGCTCGGCGGCTCGGCGGTGTCCGCGCTGATGCGTGTTGTCGACGTTGCCGCCTGTACTCGTCGCATTCTCAGGAACATCAAAAATAAGCGTTCTCCATTTTCAAACTTCACCCGGTGCCGTCCGTCACTCCTGTTGCAAATGAAGATTACGTGTACCGAGGCGACAGAGCCCAGCCGCAGTAATTTTGTACGCATTTTTCTGGAGCTGTACTTGTGTGTAATACGACGGATTATCACCCTTGCATAGAATAGCTGCGAAGGCCGTGCAAGCGGCGAGCGAGTAAACTCCGCTTCACCTTATGTTGTACCGCAGCGAAGGCTAGAAGCGCGAGCTCATAGCGTTGGCAGCTGCCCTTGGTGCACGAGAGCTTGTGCCGCCGAGGTGTGCCATAGAGCAAGGAGCTCGCGCTTGTAGCCTTTCCTGCGGTACAACACAAGGTGAAACTGAGTTTAGCCCTGACTGGCATGACTGTACCCGCTGCAGGAGCGCCCGTGCCGCGTGATCCAAAGCAACTAGCTCGCGCTTTTAGCACTGTCGTCGACAACATTATTTTTTTTCAGTGTTAATTGTAAAAAAAGAAATGTCGTAAATACCACCAAATGCCCCAACAAAACAAAATGTAAAAGAAAAAGTAAATTTATTTATTGCGGTTCGAACCCACGACCGCTTGCGCATAAGACAGACATCTTAACCGCTAAGCTACGCTATAACTTCGGAAGTCTCGTTTTGACAATTCGTTTTATACTAGACTTTCGGACGGCACTTGAACGCTCTGCAAACGTGCCGTCGGAAGGCACTGTAGTCACTACGAATCTTCTTTTGCAACAGGAGTGACCGACGGCACCGGGCGAACGAAATTGGAAAACACTGTCTCTGGATGTCGGCAATTCGCCTTTTGCAAGATCCGACTGCGCGTGCGCCCTCTGCACTTGGAGGCCAACCATATTGTTTCTCGTCGCGCCCGTGAGGTGGCGCCACAGCGCAACCCAAAAGGCGATCACCTTTTGCAAGATCCGACTGCGCGTGCGTCGTCTGCACTTCTAGGCCAACCATATTGGTTCTCGTCGCGCCCGTGAGATGGCGCCACAGCGCAACGCAAAAGGCGAATTGATACAAGACAAGCACAGGCGGCACGTCGACACACACCAGCGAGTACACGGCCGCGCCGCCGAGCACCCGACCACGCGCACACACTGCCGACCGACCGACGTTTCAAAATGCAGTCGGCGGCATTCAAAATAAGACGTGTTGACTTCAAAGAACACCAAATAGAATTTGGACGTCCATGACTTCATTGGCCGCGCCCCCTGGACTTCAAATCGGTGCTGAAAATACGCACCCTCCGCTATTGGATGAATTTAAGATTTTAAAAGCACGGCACAGGAGCAAGTCCGCAAGGGCAATTGAAGAGGCCTTTTTTATTGCTAGCTATGACACGGGCATGTGTGTACGCGCTCCGTCCATAGCCCTAGCGAGTGACGAAGTTGATTTGATTAGGAAGTCGAGCCAGTGTGTGTAAGGATGTGTCGGCATGATGGGGGAGGGGTGTGTTATCGGGTTGATTGTTTGTGTTTGTATCCGGTTCTTTTTATGTTTACTTGCTGTACCGTGCAGAAATCAATTTTTCAGTTGTAAGTCAGCGCTGTGTTTGCATTCTCCTTCCACTGCTCCTCCGTCTTTTGGCGCTGTCTTAATACCATTTCAACATGACCAACCACCTAGCCCAACTACACACCTTGTTGCGTGTTTAATTCAATCCCCTAAGTTCAGCTGGGAAACGAACAGTGAATTGGTCACGTGATTTAAATTTTTTGCTACATTTAGCGGGGAAATTTAATTGCTGTATACGTCAAGTGACGCAATCTCATTTGACGTCATTATCCACGTTAAATTTAGCGTGAAAACTGGGTATCTTTAGGTCACCCGACGCGAATTTCCCCACCACATCTTGCGGGGAAACTGAATTGGTGTGGTCCCGTGATGTCAGGTCAGGTGACGTCAATTTCCTTGCTCAATTTATCGGCAAATGCACGGACGCAAGGACGAACGGACACAATTTTGGGATTGGGTGGATTCCGTTAAAAGCATTTCATGCTTTAATAACTACAAGTATGATCAACGCTGCCGCGCTCGTAAGGGTATGGACACCGTTACTACTCAGTGGGGTCGGAATTTCGATTCTGTCGTGGACCAACGATCAGGCGTAATCCGCGGATACTTAGTGTGTTAAAGTGTGATCTCCTTGAGAAAATCGAGCTAGACTTCTTCCTCTTATATTTCGAAAACTTTAAATCATAATTACCGAGAATCGAACATGCTATATAAATAAATTAATTAAGCGTAGACACGAAATCCGCCATAGAATGTTTTTTTTTTTAAATTTGTTTCATTTTCATTTAGGAACGGTAGAATAAGAGGATACTGTGCATAGGAACAAATTACATTAGCATACTGTTTCGCATGAAAGCGCTACACTTGTCTGTGTAAACTGAAGCAACGAATGGGCTAAAAGAAAAATTTAAAGCAGTTTTTTTGACGCAAAGTTATGTAATTTAAAAGAGTGCCTTGTGGCGTTCGTTTTTCTCTTTGGTCTTATCCGAGTGTCGGGATTACAAATTGTTAAATTGCTACCCGGTTCTTTATCCTTTCAGCCTTCTTGGGAACGTTCTGGTCAATCAGTTTTTAATGTTCAGGGTATTTTGGCTGACCGAAGTGGCAGTGAAGCCGGCAATAACAAAATCGACCAAAATGCCACGTCGCTAGCTGCATGCTCTCAAAGCACCAACGGCTCCGAATCGGCTTTCCATATTTTTGACTTTTGTATTTTCTAATAGTCAGAATGATTTTCAGGGTTTTTTGCCCCAATGTGCAAAACACACCCACCCACACGCACACACACACGCACGCACGCACACACACACACACAAACACACACACACACACACACGCGCACACGCGCGCGCGCACACACACACACACACACACACACACACACACACACACACACACACACACACACACACACATAGAGAGAGAGAAAAAGAGAGTAAATGTAATATCGTCGCTGGAGCGAGCCATCTCAAGTTTGAAGTTGGCGAGTATCTCAACTGCAGGTGGCGTTGTGCCCATCCTCAGGCGGCACGGACACCGTCGGCTGGTCGCAATTTGGTGGCGGGTAAGCCGGACGAGTCGGGCCGGGCGTGTATCCCCGCTCGCATCAGCGTCCTCTGCGACCAAGTACTGGGCCGATCTCGAGGCGAGCTCGGGCGAGCACCGCGGGGGGAGGCTCGCACTCAGTCAGCGCAAACACGGCCTCAATCTGCGCAAGCCGTCCGCCGGCCAAACGACTGCAGGACAGTTCGCGTCCGCGCTACTTGTCCGACTAAAGCTATTTGTGTTGTCTCGAGCAAAGAAAGCCAAACGGCCGGCCGCTGGGGCATTCGCCAAAGTTCCCTGACCGAGAGCAGAGCAAATATCCTCCAATGGAGGACCCGGGGAATCTCGGGCATTACGGCGTCCGCATGGCGCGCGCTTGATGGAGGCAGTTCATTCTCTGGCGCGGCGGCGACACACACGGCGCAGGAAGAGCGGCATGGGCCCCACCGGAATTGCCGCTGAGGCACTGCGGCCGCTGGTCGGGGCCGCGGTGCCTGCCGCAGGCTGCCCCCGCGCCGGCTTCGTACGGTCGCCCCTGCATCCGGAGGGTCCGCCCGCCTCATCCCCGGCGGCGCTTCTTTCTCTATCTGCGTAAATTCCCTAAGAGCTCTTAAAATGAAACTTCCGCGTGCGGTAATTTCCAGGGCTGTTTGGGAGAATGGGGTTCGGCGCGCGGATCCGCTCGGAATTGCCTCGTAACGTCACTGTAAGTATCGCGTATTTACCCTCGCCGTTGAAACTCGATTTATACCGAATTGTTTTTTGTCGTTCGCTCCATTTCGCCGGCCGCGGCTCTTAGCGCTCCAAGTCGTACGGCTGTCGGAGTGTACAGGGCAGGGCGCTCCGACTCGCGCACTGCCGTCTCTCGCGAGCGTGCAATCAACGACACCGGGCTTATCATTTCGGAGCGTTCACAAGCCAAGTGGTTGCAAAGCGCCGTCTTGCACGCGATGAAGGGTTTGTATGGCCTTCGCCTTGCGTCCGAGCACCTGCTTCGAAACGCATTCCCCGCAAAACTTGAATCGCCTGTCCAGTTTTCCCAAGGTCAGATTTGGTTTATGAATATTGATATAGCGCGAAGCCAGTCAACCTTGAAATGCTATCGCATTTAAAAGATTTTTTTGAAAATATAAAAAAGGCAGTTCAAAGCTGATTATAAACTTAATCATTTTGAACATAATTACGTACGTACCTCACTCGATAGGCTTCTCGGCAGTCACCAAAAAGGTGTCAGTGTATGAATGTTTTCAATAGAAAAATTTTAGTCCACGTGTATAGGATCACCCTTAAAGACGCATTATCTAGAATACATCAGTAGACACAGAAAATAAGCGACAGATAAGCATGATGAAAAGTACCCGAGACGGCGGTTACTTATGGGAGTACACGAGCGCATGGATGTCTTAAACATAGCTGATCTTTATTGAGCAGGAAACGCCTCTAATAGGCATTGAACACAAAACAGAGGATAGGGGAAAAATATTTTTCAAATACATACACCCCTGTTTCTAAGAACCGTGACAGCTAGCCTAGGCTTACCTAACCTGACCTAACCTAGACTAGTGTAGCCTAACCTAACCTAGCCTAACCTAACCCAACATAATAATAATAATAATAATGTTTATTTCTCCATCAAGTACAAGTACATGATGGAAGGGGACTGAGGAAAAAAGCTGCATGTGTGCAGCTTGACGAGTCCTGAGCCCCCTCCCCAATTTCACAACTGCGGCAGGTCACAAAAGAAATGTATCACTTTGTAAACAAACAAACGAAATAAAAATAAAATAAAAAATACTTAGGTCAGTAATTCAGTGTAGAATATTCTAATGTAGCAGATAAATTAGCTCTGCTAAACAGACGGTTTACTAAAAAAAAAACAAAAAAAAAACAAGTGCACATTCAAGGTTTCAAGATATTCAAGACATTCAAGGGTTCAAGATTCAAGATATATAGCACGACTATGTAATACTATACTCATTCACTAAATTCATTCTCAACGGATATAACTGTAACTTATAAGTGAGAGCATTGAGTGGAATATTTATTTAGTCATTGCTATGCAATTCACTCTACAAGAAAACAAAAATTGCGGTGGCTTAGCTCGGCTATGCCAGGATCTACGTAGCGTGAGTTTATGCGCACAAAATGAGAGGCGCTATCAAGCGGCTCCGGTGCAGCGTCAGACTTGGCTACTGTGCAACGGAGGCGCACAGCTGGGCACGCGGCGGCGCCAGTGCGTCTGCCGCGGCTATGACGTCACTCCTCTGGAATGCGCAGACCGGCGAGGTGCGCGCGGTGGCGGCGGATCCCGCGGCGGCGGCGGCTCCGGTGAGCCAGCTGTGCACCGTGTGACGTCACTGCTCCTCGCGCTTGCGCAGACCGGCGAGGCGCGCGTGGTGGCGGTGGAGCCCGCGGCGGCGGCGGCTCCGGCGCGCCAGCTGTGCGCCGTGTAACGTCTCTGCTCCTCGCGCTTGCGCAACACGAAGCACGGCTCAATATGCGAGCCACGCGAAACTGCTCATCCTCGGCCAGTGTAGCTCACGCTACAAAAGATTCTCTGATATTATATTATTATGATTGGGGTTTTATGGCGCACAAGCAACTTAGGCCATATTGCGCCAGACAAAACGAGATTCTCTGATATATTTTACTGTGGATGTTAAAGCATGAATATTATGAGTATTGAGGTAATTAAGTAGGGTCGGAAGCACGTTGGATAGCATTTGCTCACCATATGTTGTTCTACAACTGGGGACTTTCCAGTTGTCCAGGCTACGAGTGGGATATGTTGCCAATTTCAGTGACAAAGATGCTAGTTCACTAAGATTGACAACATTATTTTTTATTTCAGACCTGTAACTTAGACAAACGATATTTATAGATATTGTAAATATGCATTAAATTAAATTGAGTGAACAGAGGTTTACTAGGGTAATCATATGAAACATTACATATTATTCGCTGCATCTTTTTTTGTAGCATAAGTATCTTGTTCAAATTTGCCATTGTAGTATTTCCTCAGACGAGGTGACAGTAATGTATATGGGAAAGAAATAACAAGTTATAGATTAACAATTTAGCATTTTTTGGCAAAATAGAGCGGTGACAATACATTATGCCAATCTCACATGACAGCTTTATCGAGATATGGTTTAGATGTTCAGCCCAAGTCATATGTTGCGTGAAAACAACTCCAAGAGTCTTAAAACTGGTCGAAACTTCTATTTTTCTCGAATTCAAAGCGATATCTCTTGTAATAGCTGAATTTTTATTCTTCCGTTGAAACAAAATAGCCTTAGTCTTGTTCACGTTGATTTTTAAAGCGTTAGCTTGGCTCCAACTACTCTTCTGCAGAGTTTGATTCGCCCTATGTGCTAAGTCATCACAGCAAACACCTGTGAAAAACAAACTTGTATCGTCAGCATAGATGATATATTTGATATTTTTATCTACGTTCACGATGTCATTAATATATAAATTGAACAAAAAAGGGTCTCGAATACTGATTTGTGGAACGGCACATATGATAGGTTGTATATCTGAAGAGTACCCGTTGATATGAACATATTGTTTACGATGAGCAAGATATAATGAAATGATAGCTGACGCTGGTCCGCGAAATCCGTAGCTTTCAAGTTTCTTTATCAGCAAGTCGTGGTTTAAATAATCAAAGGCTTTCGTAAAATCAACGAAAATACCAAGAGTCCTCTGTTTATACTCAAAGCTACGCAAAATATATTCTTTTTTGTTTCAGAAGGGCCAGCTCTGTAGACCGGCCTTTACGAAATCCGAATTGCGATGAAGTGATTATACTATTTATGTCCGGAAACGTTACCATTCGGGACCGCAAAAGTTTCTCAAAGCCCTTTGAAAAAGCAGACAAAACTGAAATAGGGCTATAATTCCCGAAATCGTTTTTGTCACCCTTTTTGTACAAAACCATTACTCTTGCGATTTGTATTCTCCGCGGGAAAACCCCGGCCTGCAAACACAAATTAAAAATATACGTCATACAGGGAGATATGATGTCTAACACGTATTTTATTGGCCTGATTTGCATGCCGTCAGCGTCGTAACTTTTACTATTTCTTAATGCTAAGAATGCAACCGTCACCTCGGCTTCCACAACTGGCTGAAGAAATATGGAACACTCATATTGATTTTCAATGTAAGCACAGGCGTTTTTTCCTGGATTACCTCTTTGCAAGTTCACAAAATAATTATTAAAAGCGTTTGCTAGCTCTTGATCTCTTAGTTCTGTGCCATCTGCACAGATTTTATTTATTTCTTTTATTTCAGATGAACGATTCAGAACATCATTAAGCTTTTTAAACATGATGTTCGTTCTTTGTGTTGATGATAGAAATCTAACCTAACCTAACCTAACCTAACATAACCTAGCCAAACCTAACCTAGACTAACCTAACCTAACCTAACCTAACCTAAACTATCATATTCTAACCTAACCTAACTTAACCTAACCTAACCTAACCAAACCTAACCTATCCCGGAATTTACAAACAATAAGGCAATGAAGTCCATAAAAAGAACGAATACCCCACAGAACGCATACTTCACAAATCTATAGAAGGGCCAGAGACAAGAGGAGAGTCTAGCCCGGAACTTAAAGGCTAGCACTGACAACCTAGTGATGTGCAGGGTCTCCAGTTAAACCAAACATAGACAAAATTAACATTCGTAAATTGAGGTTCAGGGAACAAGTTGGCAAGCTAAATTCCACCTCGCAATAAGAACTGAAGAAATATTTAAATTATCTTTATATCAATCAGGTGTACCCCCCCCCCCCCCCCCCCCCCGAAAGATATAAACTAGCGTTTTGTATAGATAGCCTGTGTGTATTCATGTCATACCTGTGCTCATATATGTATAAAGAATGCAGAAAATACCTGGCGGTAAGTTGCACGGTAAATACAGGCTCACGAAGATGACGGTGTATTTACAGCTCCTTTGATGCTTCAGACTACAACGACATGTCTAGTTTCTCGAAGTAAATAACGCATCGTTTATGTACGTATTCTGTCTGGTTTAGTCTATCTCCCAGAAATAGAAAATCGAAAGACGTTGCTGAACTCTACTCAGCATTCCGGCATGGATGAATTCAAAATGAAGCTCTGGTTAGGCGTCCATAATTTAGGAATGCAAACCAACTGTAACGCGAAAGGAGTGCGGTTGATTCAAATGCATGATAAATATTCTAACAAATGATTGAATGCTCTGCTATACTTCGTCTCACCCTACGATGGACTAAAGGCCAAAGCTACGGACCGCCAGATCCAATCACGATCCACTTAGAAATTGTACGGTATTTCGCTTCGATGACCGTATCGGTGCCCTGCGTCTCGGATCACTGATGAGGGGACGGGTGGACAGTGGTTCGAATCGAAGAGCACTGAGTGACTCAACAATTTTACATTGCAAAGAAAGCCACGACATATAGGCTTTTTGCAGCGTCGAAGCTGTAGGAATGATGCGGCGCTTTTGGATTCGAACATTATTCGTTCACCCCTAACCAATGTTAACCGTGTCATAGTATACCGTGGAACGTGATTGGACCTGGCGGCCCGTGGCTTTAGCCTTTAGTCCATCGTAGGGTGAGACAAAGTATAAGTAAAACTCGCTCATAATTATGGGCACATCTAAACATAAAACAATTCGAACGCACTGTTATTGAACTGCGAGGGAAACCAGTGCGTGGTCACAATATCCTACTCCCTGTATCTCCTTCCTTTTGTAAGAACCCTTGGTTTTTATAACTTTTAATCAGCAAAGCGCAGAATACAATTCGGCTGCAAAACTACGTGATGTTCTAAATATGTAGTGTCCGTCGTGAAGTACACATATATATGAGTAAACGACCCCAGAAGTCAGCCAGGTTACCGTCATAAAATAATGTACCCCACTAGCACGACATGACTGAACCAGTGAGATAGAGAAGTTGATTATCCGAAACTTCAGACTGTATATTAAATTTATACATATATTAAAATATGTGTACTTATATACTAATCTATTAAATATTATATGTTGCAAGTAACGTCTGTTTTTTTTTTTCTACGAAGTGAAAGTAGACATTGGGTGAGTGCACAAAAAATTACACTTTGCTGTTGATTTCCCGAAGTGTTTGTTACTAGTTTATTCATTTATTAAAAAGTGGGGAGGGGCCCGGTAGTCATGTATGACGGTTTCTTAGTCAAGCAATCATGTTCTTAAAGATGGGTAAACATCTGACACCCTCAACCGCTATCGTGACACCCTCAACCGCTATCGGTTGGGGGTGTCAAGTTCAACATAGGTTCAACGCTGGCACCTGAAGAGTTTCAAAAAGTTCAAGAGCATCTTGCGAAAAACATGGCTTGCTTCGCGCGAACCAGCACTGACGTGTGAAATTGTCGGCTTGAGCAGCACTCCATCCCGACAGGTAATGCGAGACCTATCTCCCAGAGACCACGACGACTGTCGCCGGCGCAGCGTGATCTCGTCAAGGCGATGATCAAGGATCTCATCGACGCCAAGATTGCGAAAACATCGCGGAGTCCGTGGGCATCCCCCTTGGTCTTAGTCACGAAAAAGGACGGATCAACACGAATGTGCGGTGACTACAGAAGGATCAACGCGGTCACTGAAGACACTGTCTACCCCTTTCCACGAATTGAGAACGCCTTACAGACTCTGACGGGGTGCAAGTTTTTCTCTGTCATAAACCTGGTTTCTGGTTTTTATCCAATTGCTATGCGGCCAGAAGATGTCGAGAAAACGGCCTTTGTTACTCCGTGGGCCTGTATGAGTTCTTGAGGATGCCATTTGGACTCAAGGGTGCTCTGTTTACCTGTCAGCGTGCGGTAGACACTATCATCGAGAATGCCAAGTACGACCACGTACTTGTCTACATGGACGCTTTTGTTGCCTACAGCAAGACATTTGACGAGCATGTGACGCACATGCAAAACATTTTTTCGAGGTTCCACGAAGCGAACCTGATGTTCAAGCCACAAAAGTGTTTTTTTCTTTTGTACGTCAGTCAAGTACCTTGGACACATTGTCACGAGGCATGGAGTTTCTCCAGACCATTCCAAGTTGGCAGCTGTCCATAGGTTTCCGGCTCCCCGCAACATCCAGGAATTCCGATCCTTCATGGGCCTGACATCTTACTTCCGGAAGTTTATCCCGAATTACAGTGTTCTTGCTGCTCCTTTGCGCGAACTTCTCAAGAAAGAAACAAACTTCCTCTGATATGAAGAACAAGATGCAGTGTTTGGAGCCCTCAAGGATGCCCTGTGTGAACCACCTCTTCTTAAGCTTTTTTCGGAAGACGCACGTTTTGGCGTCAAAGTTCACACCGACACTTCCAAGCATGGGCTGGGAGCATTGCTATTGCAAGACGACGAAGACGGAAGCTCCAGACCTGTAGTGTACTTGAGTCGCTCCCTCAAAGGTTCCGAGTCCAACTACACATCAACAGAGATGGAAGCTCTTGCCGTCAAGTGGGCTCTGAATGAGCTTCGCCCGTACCTCATGGGTCTTAAGTTTCAAGTTGTTACCAACCACCATGCTCTTTGCTGGGTGATGCGGTACAAGGAGGGGAACCAACGCTTACTGCGCTGGTCGCTCATCCTGCAGGAGTTCAATTTCGAGGTCATCTACAAGTCAGGAGCTCTACACAGAGCGCCAGATTGCCTCTCCCGTACTCCGCAGTCAACACGGGAGCTATAGGTGACAAAGTTCTCTGTGTCACATCTCCGACCTTCCTGCAACGGGCTGAGGATCTTTCAAGTGACCAACATGAAGATTCGTATTGCCAGGACGTTTTCAAACTTCTGGATGGAAACGCTGGCACACGTAAACAGCAGAGGCAAGCACAGCACAAGTTCGTCGTTCATGTCGGAGTCCTTTAGAGGAGGGATCAAGGCCCCATCAATCAACGTTTCTTGGTCTGCCCTCCTGACTCGAAGAGAGCCGAAGTTTTGCGCGAATTCCACGGAGGAAAGTACGGCGCACACATGGGCATCAGACGCACCTTCGAAGCTATTCGCACAAAATATTCCTGGCCGAAACTCTTCAGGGACGTAAGGAACTTTGTCACGCATTGCGATCTCTGCCAACATATGAAGATGTCATCTGCGGCACCTCTTGGACTGCTGCAACCGATTGAAGTCCACTCCCCGTTTCACACGGTAGGGCTAGATATTGTTGGACCCTTTATGACATCTTGAGGCTACAAACACATCATCGTTGCCATCGACTACCTCACGAAATTTGTTGAGGCCACGCCTGTGCGGAACATTGAAGCGGTTACGGTACAGAAATTCATCGAGCGTCGAATCATTTTAAATCACAGTTGCCCAGCAGTGATTATCACTGATTGTGGCACTCAAATGATGGCACGCTCGACTTCGGCGTACCTTCAACACCGTGGCATCCAGCACTTGCCTACGACAGCGTACCATCCTGCTGCGAACGGCCTCCGCGGGCGGGCGAACAAGACGCTCAAGCAGATGATCATTTTGACAGCAGCCGGAGGCGACAAGTGGGCTGACGTCCTTCCCTACGTTGTTTTCTGCTATAATACCGGATTCTAGGACACCGTTCGTCAGTCACCATTTTTCCTTGTCTACGGCCGTGACCCTGTGCTCCCCCTTGAGGTCGTTTATGGCCGCCAGGAGCTCGCTGAACTGCGTGATGCATCGGACTATTCAGTCGTTGTTCACGAGAGACTGAACCAAGCTCTGAAACTGGCCGCCAAGCACATCAAGCTCTTTCAACAAAAACAAAAGAGCTACTTCGACAGGGGACGCAAGGACATCACCTTCGAGAAGGGCCAGCTCGTGTTGTTAAAGACACCACCCGTGGGGCTCAAGGCAACACAACGGTTCACTGGCCCCCACCGAATTGTGAGCCGGCTGTCTCCTGTGAACTACGAGATTGAACTCATGGATGGTAATGGCCGCGATGTAGTGCACGTGGAGAAACTGAAGCCGTATCTTACACCAATCGCTGAATTTGCACAGTCTCTACCCGATGACTGAACTTTTGGAATTTATAATGTGTGCACTTGTTTATAGCGTGCCTTCTCATTTAGCATTTTGTATGTACATATTTATTCCCTCACGTGCATATCTCAGAGCGCGGTATTTGTTTAATGTTGTTTTGTTTTTGCCTCATGAAAGCGCACTGTCGGGTCGACAGTTTCTAAAACCCCGGCATGTGACGAGCCGCAAAAGACGACTCGTGCGGCTCGTGCGAGCTCCGGTGCCGCCCGTGCGAGCGCGAGGAGAAGGAGATCAAAAGAAAAAAGAAAAAGAAGTTCAGCATGGAATCTCGGAGGTTGACGTGTCTTTCCTGTGCTCGGAGCCCATTTCTCTTGACGACCACAACAAATCGTCACACTTTGCGATGATTGAGGAAGCCTAGCCTTGGTCACCACCGCATTTTGGGATAAATGGACCTCTTGGCGAATATGTGCTGCCACCTATACATGCGAATCGGTTCGAGACTAGGTGACTGGAAAACAACGCGCGCCCAAGGCCTCTCCCACCCGTTCCACACCCAAAACGTCAGCTACATCCTGTTCACCCATTGAGGCGATGTGACCTAGATACGGCTCCCTCCCCCAAGCTCACCTTTGTCCCCATCGTGCGTAATCTTCCGCCCCGAGGTCGACACAACGAAACCGACGAAACCGCTCAAAGGCGAGAAATGCAAGATGGCGGATTGTTTGGAACTAGATACTCTCGAACCCAGGCGCATGAAATACTCCGCGCATGCGCACCTCGTATTTCTACAAAAGGTCCATTATGCTTTGGGTGCGACACGCTGATTTGAACATAAAACAACCGTACACCTCATACACTCTAAAAAACGTCTGTGCGTCTACTTTCACACACAACACTCGGAGAACCAATCAGCGCTACTTACGGAGGCAGCTCAGCGAATGCCGATGCCGAAACATTTGTTTAGACCAAAAAACGCAGACTGAGTTGTGACATTAAGTAATGCAAAACGTCACGCTTGCATTGCTTAGTGTCACAACTCAGACTGCGTTTTTTGGTCTAAACATATGTTTCGGCATCATCATTCGCTGAGCTGCCTCCGTCAGTTGCGCTGATTGGCTCTCCGAGTGTTGTGCGTGAAAGTAGACGCACAGACTTTTTTTAGAGTGTAAACGGTAAGTGAAGAAGCCACGTTAGTTAGATTGGTCCTTCTACATTCATTATATTATTATGAGAGTTGGAGAATGACGAAATTAATCCCACAGACAAAGGATTAGGAATGGGATATGCAATGTCTTTGTGAATTCAGAAATAATGCTGTTAACTGTGAGTACTTTCGTGGTACGTGCTGAATTACCTCTACCGACATAGCATGACAAGTTAACTAGCAAAAATTACATTTTCTTCTTAGTCTAAACCCTAAGATAATCAGAAATAAAATAACGAACAGGGTTTAGATTATCATGTTTCCTAACCATTCTAGCCCGAATACTTTTTCTTAAAACATTTTTGTGGTTCTATTTTTGAGCCTTCAGACGTTTTTTTAAATATGAGTATCAAATAAGCGTTGGGTCTCCAGCTAAATAATAATAAGAACAAAACAGTACAAGAAACGCTTTCACTATCTACACATTTTCAACCTTTCGCAAAGAAAAAAAAAAAAAACACATTAAATGTTTCCAGACAAACTCAAGTTTTAAAACGCTTCACATTGCTATAATTTGTATTCCTCTAGAGAAAATACTGAACAAAACAAAATTTAGAGTGTGGAACTGGAGGGAGGTAGCTTATTTTATTCTAACCTAAAAAAGAAAGAAAGAAAAAAAAGAAATTCCTTTTCCCAGCCTAGAACTGCCCCGCGTATCGTAAGCTCGGACAATGCACTGACAATCTTATTTCGCAAATATTTTCTAGTTTCGAAAGCAAATAGAGTTTGAACTGTCATAGACTTTTTATGACCGCTCCTTTTTAAGTGTTCACGATCGATGCTATAGCCATTTTCTCAATTTCACGGACCAGCAAGAAAATGGACTTCACCTTTTTTGGTGCCAGCTCACAGCTTAAAAATTACAAAAAATAAAATAAATAAAAGCAACCACGTAAATAGAAACGGTGCCCTTCTTATCTTTTGATAGGCTTCTTTATTATTTTGAAGCAATTGTCAATAATATTCGTAGTTTTGGCAGAATACTTCAAGTGAAAAGACAAAACATTAAGGTACGTAATTTAAAATCAACGTTCTATTTCCTGGAAACTAAAAAAAAAAAAAAATCATTGCATTTTAAGCTGGACTTGCCTGCAAATACGCGAAACTAAATATTTTTCATGACAGAGCTGTTTTTCAGGCAAAAAAGTTATAGTATGTTGCGATAGGATTATATTATTCAGATGTTAAAAATGACAAAACTTACAAATGAAAGTTAGTTTTTAAAGCACCTATTAAGCGTTCTTGTCCGATTTGGGAGGGTTTCAAGCGTCAATAGATAAACAAACCAGGTTGAACCTTTCCAGCTGGGTTGTGTCTTGCACCACCTAGGCTATGAGTTCATATACTTCTTTTTGTTTGTGAGAGTCCAGAATTAAAAGAAGGAACATGATTAGGATTTTTTTTTACTTGGGGCTAAGTTGGGGGCTACGGGGACCACTAGAAAAAAGGTGAAAATGGTTTATTAGTTATCGTCTTCACTAAAAATATATAATTATCATTTTAAAATTTTAGTTTTTGGAGAAATTATGTATACTTAAAGAATTGACGCTCGACCTCATTATAGCCTCGTCGTGACGCAAATTTCGATAAAAAAACAACAACAACAACGTTTGTACAGGGTGTTATGGGGTGAGAAATGATACCATTGAACACGGCTTGAAGCCGAAACTAAGCCAGCAAGGAGCTCCCATGATGTCAATCTCTCCGCTCTACTTGCGTCGCACTGCTGACGTGACGTCAGCACGCGGACACGGATACGCCGTGACGCGACGCGGACACGTGGGTTGCGGAGACGGCACAGGTCGGAGCGATCATGTCACGGGCTCTCTTTGCTCGCTTTATTTCGGTCTGGAGCCGCGTATATGGGTGACGGGTGACAATTCTCGCCCGGTAGCTCCCAATACGAAGATTTCAATCATAATTTAACGTCATGGCTAAATCGTAATGAGGCAGGTCGTCAATTCTCCAGATCATTATGCCCCCAAAATGAAATAAAAAAGATTCGGTTAAGCTATTCAGGTGATTGATTAACTCAGTGGTTCCCAGCCATGGATGTGTCTGGGACCCCTTGCGGACCGCTGGCAGTGATGATGGGGGACCCCTTCCAGCGGGGGGGGGGGGGGGGGGGGGGGGGAGGTACGTAAGTAAGTTAACAGATCTGGAGCATGAAACAGGTGCCTTTTATTGCTACGTAGCAGAAAAACATAAAACAAAGGTGCCACATCACTTCATTTTGGTCAGTTCATCAATACGTGGCACAGTCGCGCTTAAACAGAGTTGCATATCTGCGGCTAAAAAAAAAAAAACATTTTTGTTGAGGGTCTCGCGGACCCCCATTTGGGAACCACTGGGTTAACGAATTGCCCCAATTCGCCTCTTTACTAGAAGCCCCCAATGGACAGCAACGTAGCCCCAGGGCTAAAGGAACCGTAATGCAAGTTCTCCTTTTCCAAATGCGAGAGAATTTGTTTCGGTTCGTCTCAATTTATTCAGCGGAATAATACCTTCATTAGGGGAAAAAGATGAATAAAAAAGAAAACCCGATAAAGTGATATTGCAGAAAGAAAACCCGATATAGTGACTAAGTCTGCAGCGAAGCACTGCAAAAACGCAGCCTTCTATTTTTCTTCTTCTTAAGTACTGCACCCTTTAAAAATACCCTGTATAACAAAATTGAAAAGGTGTGACATTTGTTGAGACTTACGAAGGTGCACAGTAGAGCAGACATAACTCTACTTCGAGAATTGGCAGGTAGGAAAGCAAATATCTTCTCTTTAGGATTTCTATTATAACTTTTCATCACTTGATATTACGTATAATTAATAAAAACAACAGAAAACGTTTGAAAAAAAAAATCACAGGAAGATCCATTGGCGGATTCTTGGGGAATGCGTTGGCATGGTCATTGGAAACGCCACATACGTCACCCTTTGGGAAACGCTAACGCTGACCCCTTCACTGTTTTTCTGTTGGTTTCTCTTTTGCTTCCTCTATTTTTTGCTGCATCTTTTTGGCCTCATTACGGGGCCGGTGTTAGCGTTTCTCAAAAGGGGACGTGTGTGGCGTTTCCCAAGGGTCATGCTAACGGATTCCCCAAGAATCCACAAATGGATCTTCTAGCAGTTTTTTCACACCTTTCACTCCATTGGATATATGGTCATCCATATCACTTGTGGAAAGAAACACACCTATACCACTCGTGGAAGGAGTCACATCCATATCACTCGTGGAGTGAACCGCATCCATTGTTTTAACTACACACACAAATCATAGCCCACGCACCGTGACTACGGAAACCCAGAGCGAAGAACAACCGGCGACAGCAGAGCGTCAACTGAGCACGCCCGTATTCCATCGCGCCGCGGCGCAACACCTCCTACATACGCGTAACAAAGCCGTAGTGCTGAATGAGATGGCGTCATCAGAGAAGGCCAACGCTGGGCACAGATTGGACACGACGATTGCGTCATTATTCGGCTCAAACTTGACTCGAAGCCGAGCGCTGACGCTGCACTCGTTTCTAATCTGTGTCCAGCGTTGGCCTTCTCTGATGAAGCCATCTCATTCAACACTACGCCTTTGTTATGTAGGAGGTGTTGCGCGGCGCCTCCTCCTCTTTGGCTCCGCACCAGCTGTGCGCATGACTCTGCCAAAAACGAAAAGGCTCGTTTTGACGAAAACCCAACGGTGTCTGTCAGTTTGTCAGCGCCGGAGAGAGAGGGAGAGGTTAATGCGTGCTGACATCAGCGCTTCAGACCAATAAGAGCGTCGCACGCGACAACTGACAAATGAAAGACACCGCCGGGTTTTCGTCAAAACGGCGTTCTAATGCTAACGCATTAAAACGAAAAAGAGCATTGTGGTGTTTTCGGAAGCACAAATGCTACCGGTATTCGAGCATTGTACATTAATGATGACTTACCAACGTTTAGTGGCAGAATCCGCTGATGAATTCAGAGACGCGATTCGGACCGATTTCTTTTAAGTATCTTTGTGAGCATAAAGCGCGTGTCAGCGTCTGTTGCTGGCAATGTGCGAGCGTAGAACGCTTTCAGATTGCCCTCACCCACCAGCGGAGTCCGCCAAAGTCGCGCGTCGACTCGAAGTTGTGAGACGGGAAATTGTGCCCTCTAGTTACGATCCTGTGATGATTCCCCCCTAGCTGAAAACATAGCGAGTTTCGCTCACCAACCACACAAGGCTCGGAACTCGAAAGCTCGTGACAGCTAAGCAAGTTTTTCACGAGACTCGAAACAAAGCTAAAACGCACGAGACACGGCAGCAGCTCATTTGGGTGAGTCGGGCTAGAACATCACCGACATACCCGACACGCGAAAAGATCGAGCGTAGTCTGAACATTCTTCACCTGCATAACACACAAACCCAGCTCCAGCTTGAGTCGCGTTCCGTCAGAAAGTAGCTCAAGGTGACAAGCCGCGCAGCTAAGCGAGCTGACGAGAAGTCAAGAGTCGTAAGCTCGCGCATTCCGCGGCGGGCTTGCCGCGCACGCGGGTCCATTAAGGCCCGCAGCAAGAAGCAGGTATCTACAAGCGCATCACGTGTGCCACGCCAGCAACTCCGTGCACTCTCTCTAGATGCACGCGTCCGAGAGAGCTAGGGCAACACGTTCACCGGAAATGAATGCCTGAGCCTAGGAAAGCTTAACGCCGCAACGTGTTAATTATAGCCAATTTTTCTCTTTGGAACTGCGGCTAGTATATCTTTGTTTCCAGAGGAGGCGCCTCTCCCCTATAATTAGCTGCATCACAGTAATTAACGTGCTGCTCTTTACGCAAAGAATGAAATGCAATAAAAAGAGAGAAAAAAAGAAAAAGTAAAACAACACTACCCTGACGGAGCAGACAAAAATGTACCTCCCGGTTAATTACTCTAATTAGAAAATAACGAGATCCTATATGAGCAAGGGGAGTCACAGATCATAACGCGCAGCTTTGACCCTATAGCGTGGCTTGAACAAGTTGCTCCAGCTATCTTTCTCGACGCCAAAATGCGCCGATTTATGGCTCGGGTGCTAGATAGGCTCTTATATCACGCGTGTGCTTGCGTGGTTTTCCGAAATTGATTCCGTTCCAGCAGAGCAACATGATCCGTTGTACATCTCTATACACCGAGAAGCATATGCCGATAAGCGCGCTTTGAATTTAGTAATGTTGTTTAATGTTGAGCATGCACAAAAACAAAAAAACAAAAAAAAACATTAGAACATTATTGCTAATAATTTACATAACAAAAGATTCAAAATGGCCGCTGCCTTGGTAGCCTTAAGAGAACCAAACCATGGATATAGGTAACCTTTTCATGTTTTTTTTATGAAACATATTTTCTTTTCTTTTTGTCGGGGGCACTTTTTAAGGTTATTGCGTAGTTTTTGCCGCCTCTTTTAATTTGGAAGATTCACGTAAGTTCGGGCACTGTCGTCAATATAATTGTTTTTGTTTGCATTTTGATATTGCTTTTTTGCGCAAATAGCACTCTGAGCAACAGCCTCGTACAGAAACGCATCAATGCAGCTGTTTTGCTACTTTTGTTAATGCCACATATGCTAAAAAAACACTGGAATTAACAAATATTTTTGTCTACAGTCACTAAAAAGGAGAGAACGGCAGGGAGGAGTTTCAGTTGTCCCGCCTCCAGCGCAAGGCTCGTATCTCCTTGGAAGGAAAATGCCTGAAGACAGGCACAGAAGAAAATAGATGCAAACAGGACATAGCCTCTATTTTCTTATGTCTTTAGGCGTTTTACTTCAAGAACATACAACCGACTAGCCCAACTTGCCGTCTTAAAGGGAAGCTGAAGTGGTTCTGCATTTGAGTAGAAACTAGTGATAGGTCGAATTTTTGTCCAATCAAAAATTCGGCGCCGAATCTTGGTATTCGACAAAGCCGAACTTTTACCGAACATTTCTAAAGATTCGGCTAATATTTGGCAAGAATACATTGTTACCTGACTTAACGTCGATAATTTAGTTTTTCTGGCGAAAATATGTTTTTTAATTTTTTTTCTTAACTTCATTTTGTCAATATGCATATGTAATGCATATTGACATAGTTATTACTAAATAAGATGATATTCTACAAGATAATTGTATCGGTGTCGTTTTTGCGTGTTTACTGGCAATTTTACAGTGACTTCTTGCAGAAGTGGCGTAACAACGAGGTTGGGTAGTAGTGGGCGCAGTCACGAATCACGCTACGAGAGTTTTGTTTTGAGGCGTCATCAGCGCAAGCCTGCAAGTGTGTGTACATTGGTAAAATAAAGGCAATAACACTGCGTTTTTACTTTCTTTGGGAGTCACCGTTTCGTGCGAAAAAACGAAAGCAACGATTGCTGAGCCTTCACCAGAAGAGTTCACAGTATTATTGTAAATATTCAAGTTTTTCGGTTTGAGCCACTCTGACTTAAGCTTTGCAAGAAAGTGTGAGTCCCATATTCGCAATGTCTCGTTTTTAACGTTTAAAATGCCGGTTTCTGGTGTTAGGACACACACGGACGTTTAGGAACATAGGAAGAGTTAGGAATGTCGGATGTGCAACGTCGAACATGATAGTTCTGTGTTTAGTTTTATGCAGACACATGAAAAGTGCGAAATAACGCTAATTAAAATGCAATAATATGTTGTTTTGGCACAAACCACTTGTGAGCCGAAAACAGGATTGTTACAATTGGGAGTAGTGCTTTAAAGTAATTGTCAATCAATGTTTCTATTACTTCGTGACATCACTGGAAAGGTCAAATGAAAATCACGTTATCCGGGATGTACCGCATCATTTGTCACTTGCGCAGTGGACTGCGTAAATTACTGGTCGATCTTTTGTTCTTGAGGCATAAAATATTGAAGAGAACCACACTCGCGAAGGCTCACGAACACACAATTACCGTGTTGCCTACTCCAGACCTCGCCGTAAACACTGGATGTACTACACTGTACCATGGTAACCGCACGACAGCACGACATCCATTTGCAATCCATGAACCCGTCGCGTTCTCGCGCTTGCGCACACATTGGCCAATTTGTTGCCGAACTTTTCTTTAAAAGTTCGGTACGTGCCGAACTTTGCCAAATCTGAAGTTCGGCAGATTCGTTCCATCACTAGTAAAAACACTGAAATCGTCATCATTTGGCCTCTAGAATCACGAATATCGAGATGATTTTTTTTAATTTGGTGCGCGGAGGCGAAAATAATTTTCAAAGTACCGCTGAAGCCACTCCTTTCCGGAGCGTGACGTCATAAAAGAAGTTTTCGAAATCTCTGCTCTCGCGCATCTTCAGCACCTATCAAATTTATGCACGTGCACTCTTGCTATTTTCAAAAAAGGCCAGAAAAAGACGTCACGACTGGTGTCAGTGCGGGGAAATATACCTGGCAAGCTTGCGATTGCAAGCGCTGCCCACACGAGCGACACGCGCTTGGCGGACGAAACATACTTTCATGACGTAACTACTGGTCGTAAGGTTTTTCGCGTTTTCTCGCGTTTAGATACATCCTCGGGAAAAACGAACGTGCTATTCAGATTCACGGAATAAAAATTTTCTAAAATTCACTTCTAACTCGTTTTTTTTCCAAGAACCTCTTTAGCTTTCCTTTATGTCCTATCTTCGTCAACACTTCGGCGGCTTGTGCACCTCAAGCGCGTGCTCACAGCTATAGGCGACAGAAGGCACGGAGAACGAGCTGAAAGCCGAGCGTTCGAAAGACACACCCTGCCGTTCTCATTCTGTCAGTGAATAGAGGTATGGTGCCCGGAACCAACACCACCTAGAAGACAAAGCCTGCGCACGACGTTTCGTTAGTAGATCCCCGACTCGCCCCAAGCGGCAAACAGGCTGAAGCTTGACGAGAGTACAGGCCACGTGCGGCCGCGACTGCTGACTGCTGAGAGCGAGCCAACGTTGGCGCGAGCTGATAGCGAGCTTCCACAGTTCATTTGCAACGTGCATGCGACACCACCGAGATTGCCGGTCTTAGCAGCCTATTAATGTGAGCTCGTTCTGAGCATGACCACTGAAGTAGGCGATGGAGCAGACAATGGTGCTCATCCCGGCTACCTACGGGGCGCTGAGGGGATCTACTAGTGATGACGTTTGGGCCTCCTGCGTTCCCCAGGGGGTGCTGCGAAAAGGGACTTGTTTGGCCTTGTTTTGGGTAGTACAAACTTTAGCGTCTCAAACTGTCACGCATGCAGAAGCGTGCCAGCTCTGGTGCCGAGCGCGAGATCACGATGAAAATACAAAGAAACAACAAAAATTCGAACGCCGTCAAAGCTAAGACGCTAAGCGCGTGAGCCAAGAACAGCCGTTCCGCGCGTTCCAAAGTAGACATGACAAAGAAAAAGAAAAATTAAAGCGTCGCTTCACAGGTGTTTTGACGTCACCACCCAGAGATAAGAGACGCGTACCCTAGCGGTGGTGTCATGAATTTGGCACTTTTGGTTGTCTTGCGGCGTTGCGTCTGGCCGATTTCTGGCGTCCAAAAGTGTTTTCTCGTTCTTCAGCACTAGACAGAATTAAAAAAGCCCAACAAACGTGCCATAAGTAGTGCGAGGCTCAATCAAGTGAGCTTGTACTACCCAAAATGAGGGCGCTACAGTTTGTTCAAAGCTTCAGCGCAGGAGGCCTTTAGAAGAGGAAACGCGCAGGCCTTGTCTTTTAGGTGGTATCGCTGGAACGCGTCACCGACTGGTGTGCTTACCACGTTCAAAAAAAGAGGTCCCTCCATTTCCGCCTGATGACATCATAGAAGTGTCATGTTGTCGACAGTCGCGATCCTGGCGGCGTCCCGACAGCTGCGGTGTATGTGGCAGACGCCTGTTCCGCTGCAGGTCGCTCTCCAGTGAGGCAGTCCGCGGAAACTTCGGCAGCCAGAAATTGGGACGCCGTGACGACAGCGACACTCGCGTTCGCTTGTGCTATCACTCTAAAAAAAAGCCCATGCGCCTACTTTCTCGCGCAACACTTGGAGAGCCAATCACTGCAACGTACGGAGGCAGCTCAGCGAATGACGATGCCGAAACATACGTTTAAATAAAACAAAAAACGCAGTCTGAGTTGTGACATTAAGCAATGCAAGCGTGACGTTTTGCATTGCTCAATGTCACAACTCAGACTGCGTTTTTTGGTCTAAACATATGTTTCGGCATCGTCATTCGCTCAGCTGTCTCCGTACGTTGCGGTGATTGGCTCGCCGAGCGCTGTGCGGGAAAGTAGACGCACGGGCTTTTTTCAGACTTAAACTCGCAGCTTCTCGTTAGCATTTCTACGACCAATCGCCAGGATCGCAAACATGCAACGGCGTGACACTTGGGCTTCTGTGATGTCATTTGTTGCCACTCCGGGCCCACTTTTGATGTATGGGCAGGACGCTAAAAACACCAGTCGAAGACGCGCTCCAGGCACCATAATAGAGGTGATTTAGTGATTGGGGAGGACTTGGAAATATTCTAAGTTCTTTATTACGTTTAAATGCTTGTAAAATTTGATTTTATAATCAAGCAAAAGAGAGGAAATACACCCAATTTTTCACAATAGAAATGCATTACCGGAAGTTAATTTTAGACAGGTTGCCGCCTGCTTCGATTTCCAACTGCGCACGAGCGCCAGCTGATCGTACAGCTAACGTTGTAATAACTCTGTGGTTTTGCCCCTCGGGGACCACTATACGCGTTCCAGGAAGCATGATACAGTCCGTGCCGCTAGAGGGCACCCCACAGGAATGTCGTGAATGGCCACTCACATTGAACGCGGAGGTCGAACCAGCCGCTCTCGGAGACACCTTCCGAGTTGCCCGCGAAGCACGAGTAGTTTCCGGAGTCGTGGCGGCTCAGCTTCTGGATGGCCAGGAAGTTGTCGTTGACCAGGGGTTCCCGAGGTCCTCCGGAAGGTACGAGGACGACGCCGTCGCGCCTCCAGCCGACGTCGGTGACGGGAGGGTTGGCCCGGGATTTGCATTCCAGGAACAGGTCCGAGCCTTCGATAAGGCTTGAGTTCCGGAACGGAGGCCCCAGATCCACGCTGAGCAGTGGTTTGTCTGCGCGGAAACGTGTCGAAAAGTGGAGGAACAGCAGCTCCGATCGCGAGGAGATGTCGACGGCGATACAAATAACGGGGTCGTCGCCAATTTTGCTTTTTGAGACAATGTCCGTGCTGTGGAGAAGCGCTAGAAGTGTTGTAATGGTGCTCAATAGTGCCGGCCTAAATAAAGCATGGTTGACCTGGTTTGATAAGTGTAGCCGTAAAAAGCACCGGTCCAGGGAAATTGAAATTATTTAACGTTCCCCTCCAATTTTGCGAGTACATTGCAGCGATATATGTGGCTGGCAATGGTACAGTGATGCAGATTTAAGGCGTTTCTCTACGAATGTGTTTTAGTGTTGCTAAACGGTTTCAAAAGGTATGGCATTTTTTATTATTGTTCCTATTTTGATAAGTAAATGTTTATACTACACCTTCTACTAAGGGAAACCCGAAAGGTCGTGTATTTCAAGGGGTTAGGACAGGCCAAAAATAAAATATGAGATAACTATATACTGATAGGAGCCATTGCATGTTCCTATATTTCTGTTAAATTTCTTTTGAATGTGGCGCGATAGTTTACTGAACAAACTTATATGCCGGACCCACGGATCCGCCCCATTCGAAAAGGACGCCGTAGTTGTTAAGTTGGTGACGTCGTCTGCCCAAAGCGCGGCGTCCCCTTACAGGCACTCACTGCCTCGGCTATATCGGCGTCTCGAGCTTTAGCTTCCTCATTTACCTTCCGTGTTTGGAGCATGCGGCTCGTGACGATTACGTCTACGGCATCGCTCGTTTCGTCTACGTTTTCGACACTGATCACAGCAGCGATGAGAGTGATTGTTATCAAGAGATGTTGGAAGCTGGTCATTTTGACTGTGGCCCGTTGGCGACCAGCTCTAGCGACGACGACTTCGTCACGGACGAGCTCGCCGTTGATGCCGGCGTCCGTGACGATCTCGCAGGTGCATACAGGGTGGAAGGTCAAAGGGACGGGGCCGAGAGCGAGAGTAGCGTTGGAGTAGCCGAGTCGCGCGATCATGGGGGCGCTTTTAATGAGAGACTGTTTAGGATCACGTGGTTTGTGAGCACCATGGCGTGACTAAATTAGACGGTGTTGCCTGGTCGCCAGATTAAAATGATCAAAATTCGTAAATTGATTATTGCAATTACTAGAGCTCTAAAAACCACGAAACTTGGTGTACCGTATTTACTCGAGTAATAGCCGCACTGTTTATGAAGAAAACCTGAGGCTTTTCCGTGGAGCACGCGGATAGCCAATCACCACGATCGACAGCATGATTCCAGCAGTTTACAGGGCAGAGATAACGACTTCGCACGAAGATACCATCTGTGAAGGTTGCATTTCTATGGAGACTCCTGTTCTTGATCTAGTTATTCACTATATTATTTATGCGCAGAGCGATGATTGGCTGTACATGTGCTTTGCGGGAAAGTAAACACACGGGCCTTGTTCATAAATAGTGCGGCTATTACTCGAGTAAATACGGTATATACTCTGTAGCCTATGAGCATCATATTTTACGAATAATGTACTCGTTTATTCTTTGTATCCTAAGTCATTTAAAGCAATATCTGAAGTATTAAAGGGGCTAAGACACGAAAATTGAAGAAATAGAATATTCTTAAAATAGAGTGCTCACAGGCTACTACTACTTAGTATATACACCATGTTTCGCGATGTTTAGAGCTCTAGTAATTGCAATACTGTAAAACCCTTTATTTCCGAAGCCCCTAGTTTTTGCGAATCCGTCACAAAGGACATAATCGCGGCCCCTAAATTTTGCGAATTCCAGACGCCTGCATTGAAACTCTTAAGGATCGAAATTTTCGCGTGCCCTTAAATTTCGCGAAGTTTTCAATTCGCGAAATTCGCGAAAATTATGGCTCGCGAACATTAAGGTTTTTATAGTAATCAATTTACTAATTTTGATCATTTTCCTCTCGGGACTAGGCCACACTGCCCAAGTTAGTCAAACCATGGTGCCCATAAACCACGTGATCGTGAACACCCTCCTTCTAGGCGCCCCCCTGATCGCCCAAGCTCGCCTCGCGGCGCTACTATCAAAACCGCTCACGCAACTCGACAACCCTAAAGCTATTCTCGCTCTCGCCCCCGGTCCTTTGACCTTCCACCCTGCATGCACTTGCGAGATTGTCCCGGACGAGGGCGACCGCGGCGAGTTCGTCCGTGACTCGCCGACGCTGGAGCTGGTCGCCAGCGGGCCGCAGCCAAAATGAATAGCTTCCAACATCTCTTGATAACAATTATTCTCATCGCTGCTGCGATCAGTATCGAAGACTTTGACGAAGCGAGCGATGCCGTAGACATAATCGACACGGACCGCATGCTCAAGATGCGGAAGGTAAACGAGGAAGCTGAAGCTCCAGATGTGGGAGCGTGCAAGGGGACTCCGCGCGGTTGGCTGGTGACGTCACCAGCCCTTCAGCCACGGTGGCCTTTTCGAATGAGGCGGATCCAAGGGTCACGCATATAAATCGATTAATCCACGAAACTATCGCGCCATTTTCAGAACAAATTTAGCAGGATTATAGGAACGTATACAATGACTCCTACCAGTATAGTTATCGCTATATCTGTGCGGTTTTTGTCTCACTGACTGCCAGGCGTTGCCAGACAAGCCCGAAGTGGCGTTGGCAGGCCTGATTCTGTACGTTTCTTCTTTTCAAGTAATAAAATATTATTATTATTATTATTATTATTATTATTATATTTTATTTTTGGCGTGTCCTGACCCCTTAAAATACAGACTGACCGTTATGACAAGCATCCTCGGCCACCGGACACGCGACCTGCTCTTGAGATTCACTGTCCCACCCTTAGGCCCCTCATGTTTTTAGAGTCATCGTGGATTGCAACGTTCTCTTCTTTATTGACTATGAAAAAAAATATAAATAAGAGACGTTAGCTGCCGCTATAGCGGCGCTGGCTACTCCTTTGACCTTGAGAATACTTAGTGATAATTCACTTGAGAGTTCATCGTTGTCACTAAAACCAAGCACTTTACAGAACAGCCTGCAATACACTTCAAAGCATAAAAGTACACTATTTACATTAGGATTTGTTGCGCTATTTAGATACAACAGTTCATAAGGTCCGTTCACACACTCTCGTGTGCCTTCAACCGAATGAGACAAGACACGGTTTTAAGCCTCTTGGAACGGCTTACGACCGACTCCGCAGCAGCGCATCCGGTCGTAAGAGGCTTAAACACCGGTCTTGTCTCATTCGCTCGTACTCGGTTGCATGTGTGTGAACGGGCCTATGCACTCAAACGTGCGTACATTGAGTACTGTGCAATATTTACTAAAGGGGCAATAAAAAAAAAATTCCGAGAACATCTAAGCACTTCTTAGGAAGTGTGAATGGGAAAACATCAGAAGCGGCCGCAGCGCCGGCAGTGAGTGCGGCTTGCAGACCGCACCGCCGTGTATTCCGAGACTTGACAGCGATGGTGGATTTCGCCTACACGCAGCGCATACGTATACAAGCAGCGCGCCACGTCTTTTTCACACGGGGCTCCGGCGGTGACATCACGCACCCCCACTGCGCAGGCGCGGCGCGTCCGCCGGTTCCGCAGCTTCCGCGTGACGACGCATCTGCGTTGCTGTGCTTTTCTTTGTGTGTTTTATTTCTGAGGCGCGTCCGCTTTGACCTCGAGCGGCCTCGCCGGCTTCCGTGACGAAGCATCTGATATGACGCGTCGCAACCAATGGGACTTTAAATGCCTTTTCCCTCAGCGAATGGGCATTTAGGTGCCGTTTTCCGCTGCTACAGACAATGGCTACAGACGCCGCCGGCTTTGCTCCATGGGATAGTTTAAGGGGCGTTGTAACAATTTTCGTACTTGGCGCGAATACAGCTTGGAACGAATCCCTGACGTTTATAACCTATGAAACACGCGTTCGTTTTTCTCCCCACGCAACAAACGTCGCAGAAAAAAATTAAAGAAAAACGAGCAGCGTACACCCCCTCAACTTGCAGCCAGAACAAGCGGCTGCGTGATCTGGAGCCGATTATATTCCGCCAATGTTGATCATAGC
The DNA here is from genome assembly GCA_013358835.2 of Ixodes persulcatus. Lineage (NCBI taxonomy): Eukaryota > Metazoa > Arthropoda > Arachnida > Ixodida > Ixodidae > Ixodes > Ixodes persulcatus. The sequence continues at coordinate 3,410,702 of JABSTQ010011052.1, forward strand.
CATGCGCTGAGGTTGGCAAAGCACAAGACACGCGCTGAGTTCCAGACATTGTTAGGGTTCGGCTATTGTCCTCATTGTCGCGATTGGACACGGGCCACTAAACGAATGCTATTGATTATCACGAGCCCAAATCGAGTGCTCACACAATGCTAGGGTCCAATCTATGAGCGGCATTTAAATACCGTGCCCGGAGAATACTGCGATCTCCAGGCTACGTCATCAAGTTTTGCGAAGGAGAGATTGAAAGAAAACGCTCGCTATTATCCTTGAAATTACACCGCAACAAAGAGGTCTCTCGGTCAATAGCGTTGCGTGCCAGTATACTTGGGTCCCACTAGTGCTCGTAAACTCGCGTGGATTGAAAACAATATTCCAACTGAATATCTTTGCACCGCGGCTTTAATGCGTTCGCATTAATACACGTTACATCCCACAAAACATTTTCACGTTAAAAAATTAATTTTACCACGATATTATATAACCAAGGTATACCAGTATAGTATTTAGCATTTCACTAATGAAGAATGTATACAATGCCAATTTATCATAGAATGATGTTTCTACTTTTGGGTCTTGTCAGTGTTGTTCTTTTTAAAGCTGTTTTGTTTGCTGCACTAGCAAACAAAACATTTTGTGTCAGTGTAGTGGAGGCGAGGGGAACACGTGCATAACTTTGATTGTCGAGTAATAGGGAAATTGGGTGGCACTCAGTTGGTCGAACGACGTTTTAGGTAACGCCGAATTTTCATCGAAAGACACTTTAGCGAATGGTGGCATGAGCCTGTATGCTCGAAGCTCACGAGACATTGAAGTGTTACCAAAGATCTGAAACTCGCACTTTACCAATTATGGGTGGACCAGGTGGGCTAACATTTTTGTAATGAGCCGCCGCAGAGAGTCGCCGCGAAGCGGCGTGAACGCAGGGGGTCGGGTGGGTAACACGCGCCCCAGTCATTCGCTAAAACGTCATTCCCTCATGTGATATAGACCCAAAGAAAGTTTCAAAGGTACGCACGAGTTCTCATACTTTCAACTATATCTACTTACACTATAAGAACCGCAGGGAGGTCTTTCAGCATTTCCGGCCTCCGGCGTGAATTTCTGATCTTTGGTAACACTTCAATGTCTCGTGAGCTTCGAGCATGCACGCTAATGCCAAAGCACGAACCTAAAGTAACGAGAACGTGTCGGTCACATAGCGTCCGAAAGAAACTTCCTGTGCTTCGCTGGGCAGCCGGTGACTGCGTACGACTACAGAAAATTGTATCGGAATTCGTGAAGTGGTTTCCCATGAAGCCGCTTCACGGCTTCATGGGAAACCACTTCACGGATTGTATTTCTTTTATCAAAGAAATACAATCCTAACATCCTCTTGAGCGTCTTTTTATTGTTACACAGAAGTAATAGGTTCTATGCGCTTATTTTCGAACCTACTGTAACTTATCACGACGTATTTTTCCTTGATCTGTCCTTCTGGGTTCAATGTTACGCGATGAGATGGAGTGACGCAATAGACCCTCTTTCAAAAGACCGCGCCAACGCCTGTCCGCCATTGTTCGATCAGGTGCTCTGAGCATGTATTTGTCACGAGGGCTGTGTCAGCCTTCGGTGTGAACTCGGCTGAGCTCGTATCGAAAACAAATGCTGCGTCACCGTTCGGCGAGGACTCGGATCCAATCACACGCTACGTGCCCAAGACATGGCGATGGCTAATGTTGCTTGGTGGATTTTTTCAAAAGAATTTATTATGAGGCAATGCCGCGCTAACACATGGAAATATGAGATCCGTCAAAAGCTGGTAGAGCTATTGTTAAGAAGAAACGACAAAATAGGTACCACTTAGAATAGGAGGGTATATGCGTTGCACACTAAATAACGCAAACGTATGTTGTGAGGGAGTTCTCGTAGATCGTTGTCGCCGACTCGCAACTCTTTTTGAAACCCGCTATAAGATACCAAACCCTGCAGACAAGGCTAGCGGCGTCTTTATTGCCGAGAATGTTCTGAGGGGCCAAAACGGTCTGCGAAAAGTTCATAATATTAATAATTGGGGTTTGTCGATATTTGTGCAGCGTGTAGTTGGTCAGCCATTTCAAAGTTGCGACAAGTCACTCGCTGTAGATGATCAATTTAGCCAGTGCAGTACAACCGCTAGCCTAGGGTCTTTGACGTGCACCACGCAGTAGTGATACACGACCGCACGCTGGTACGATGCTCATCCAGATCGAAACGGGCAGGGGCGGGGATTGAACCCAGGATCCCTGGGTTCTGCCGAAAAGTTCCTAATATTAACGGAGAATGCGTTTTATCACCCGATTTTTATGTAGTTCTGGAAGATTAAACTGCAAAAACCGGATTGTAAAAAAAAAAAAAAAAAAAAAAAAACACCGAAACGCGTTACACCCATAGGGAACCATATAAAAAGACTGGTACACCGGCAGGACAAATCCTGCCGGTGTACCCATCACCTTGAGATTTTGAGCCAAGTGCTTTGTCAACTGAGCTATCCAGGGTCACTGGTACGTACCACGTAAAGGGGAGCCCATTCGCGCGGCGCGTGAATGAGCTCTCGCACTTCGCGGTCTTTCCCAGGTGTCTCCTGTCATGCAGCGCCATTTCACGGCGTGTGTCAGAAATGAAAGCGAATCTTAGGTAGGCGGTGCCGTTCACACGCCCTCCTCTTCTTCTCTGGAAGGCCTTTCGCATATTGTGTGCTTACCAGTCTTTGTCAGCATCATCGAGCTTGTATAATATTTTCTGGTAAAGATCGTAGCTTAGCGTGACAGGTTTATGCAATCACAAATATGATTGATTTGATTGAAGTAAAAAAAAAAAAGATTAATCAAACATACGTCTCAGGGTTACTATGGATGTCATTTACCAGCTCGCCTGCGGTTTTTTACCCTTTTCACTAATAGAAGAAGAAACTCTTAACCTGTGTTGTCAACTAAAAAAACCCGCAATAGGAATCCTGAAAATCCGCTAAAAGCCGCTAAATTTCAGGCACACGCGATTCACTGCTTTATGATTTGTCTAACAGCAGTACAATCAATAAAAAAACCCTAAGCAGGGAGGTATACGTTGTTCAACGCAGATTGCTTTCATGTACAGAACGATTTGTACTGCATGATCTTACTGTTTGTTTTGCCATACCTGCCGACGTACACCTTCATCGCCCCGATCTCTAGTGCAATATTTGGGGGTAGTTTAAAGGTTCAGTGACAAAATTACATGGTTTGTAAAAAGTTATATTTTCCAGGGTATGATACTCGTCTAACGTCGCTTGAAACTTAGAGTAAACAATCTCGAAGCTTGGAATCGTACAGCCCCCACGTTTACGGAATTTTTGTGCATGGTTTCATTTCATATGGCAGACTTGGAAAACACATTCATACATTCACGCACAAATCAGTTGAAAGCGTGTTTCGATGTCGGTCACTGTAATATCTCAACAGCGTCGCATTTGTTACGGTACTCTCATTGACAACAATGTTGCTAGTAGGAAGCAAAGATGGCGACCACAGGACTGTAACCGCACAGATTAAGGTATTTATAATTCAGAAATGTAAACTGGAGAACATTTTTGACCGCCAGAAAGATAACCTAACATAACTTGAAAACCGCTAAATATTTCGCCGTCTGCAAAACGACCAAGTCTCCGCTAGACAACTCTGAAAACCGCCAAATTTAGACGCAAAACCGCTAAATTCGTAACAGTGTTCTTAACTGAAACGTCACATCTGGCAGAATGGTCAAACAAAATCATATATTATTTTTCTTGCTTAAACATGAAACATGTCTCCATAGAAACGTATTTCAGGATTCTGAACCTGATTAATTTGTATGCCGGATAAGCATTTGCTCGCTAAACTAAATCACGCGACAATCCTTTACAGCTATTTTTGATGATACTCTAAACCAAACGTTTTCATCATAATTCATTCGTATAAAATGTCTGGGAAGATCAGACGCGTGGCGTAATTGTTACTCAGTGTCGAAATTTTCGGTGCGTCAGTAGTATACGGATTGTCGGTGCGACGGATTGCATCGTACAGTACCTCAGCTCCAACCTCAGCCCCATTACAAGAGAAAAAAAAAAAAGAAAGAAAGACGGAAAGTAAGACAGACTAAACAACTCGCCGGTCATTATTTCTCTGCCTCTAACTTACCAAACGCTTTCGCTACAAATGAAGGCGTTCATGTTAATTAAGCCTGAGCAGAGTTTAATTACGCAATCAGCGTTCACCTTAAGATTCCTTCCCTTTTTTTTCAGGCATCAGAGACGGGCTGGGTTGTCTCCGTTGCCTGAAAAAAACACAAAGAAAAAAAAAAAAGAGAAGTACAATGGAAACGGCAATAAAAGAATAGAAAAGAACTCAGTCAAGGATTTTACCCTTGCAGCGCGCTTTGTTTCCGCTTTACTTTTTCTTGGCGGGAAAAAGGAACACACAGGGTCCAGTGCATCGATTTAATTAGGCTGAGGAGATGCAGACGACAAGCCTTACATCGCGAAGGCACCGGTGTAAAAAAAAAAAAAAAAGTAATTGCAACCTTTTGAGTAAACAACCCGGAATAGCATATATTAAAGAAGGTTAATTCGACCGCCCAACCCTTCCGCATTCTGCTTTTCGAAATGAAGTGCTCTGAAGAGTCCATTGCAACCGCGCATCGGAATCACCGTCGATAACGCATTGCTGAAAGGGCACTGGCACATTGCTCTTCGAGGATAGCGACCGATACCCGAGAAAACAACGATCGTGGAAATACCTTTTGGGGCCGGTGCGTACATAAGTGACTCCTTGGAGGGGCATTGTTTGCACACAAAGCGCCCATTAAGCGGAGGTTCGTCACGCTCTTGACACTTACTAGTCCGATGGCGCTCTCTACAGATGCGGTTCTGATTGCTTCGGTGCTCCCTGCATGCACATAAAGCTGCGGTGACACTGCTTATACATATAAACAGCCTGTAGACATTGTCCGAGGCGTGCTTCTTCCTTGTCACATTGACCGTACAAAGACTATAGGGAATCTTTAGGGAACCGTTTTTGCACATCCGATACGGTACGATGAAGAAAACAAGCTTGGAACGTGCTTGCGGTGGGTCCGCAGAGCAGATGTCATCACGTCTGCAGACCGTGTCGTTTGTATAATATATGGGCAGTGGACTTGCGGCTGAAGGCAACGTGCACGTTGGCCTTTTTGTGTTTTTTTGCGCCGTAAAGAGAGTTTTGCATCGGATAATTTTTGCAGTTCTTCAGTTTGCGTTATGCACTTTAGCTTACGGAGAATGCTACAGTCTGTATACACTGGGCCCATTAACGGGGTGGTGAGCGTTGTCCCTGCTCTGAGTCTAATGTGCTTTCAGTGACTCTATAGCCAAAAAATCACTGCTCTCGCAGTCTAACAATTGGCCGCTCGACTGCTTCCTTGCAGAGCACTTGGAGAGTCAATCAGCGCGATCTACGATGGGAGCTTGTCGTATAAGGCCGGAGATGTGTTTGAGCCTAGAAAGAAAGTTTGTGATGTGACGCTGCAGCATGGCGTGGGCACGTGAAACGTGCACATTGCAGACTTCCACTTTAGGTTTAAACATATATTATCGACCTCGTGATTCGCCGAGCTTCCTCCGTACATTGCCGTAATTGACTTTTCGAATGCTCTGCAGGAAAGCAGACGCATGTTTATAGTGCGATCGACGTTCGCCGAATAGACCTTTTGCTAAATTACCCAAGCACAAAGAAGAAAAGTGTAGTTACACGCGCTGTACGTGCTGGCTTCTGCAGCAGCAACTTTTCTAAAGCCAATGCCTAAAACAAGTAGCATCTTGCACGCCCGTTCGTCAACGCTTTATTTTGTTTATTTACTTCAGATCTTTTATAAGGGGAAGGCGAGCGCGTGTGGCGCGAGTGCATACATTCTCAGCCTTCTTCTGGATGCTTGGGTAATTTAGCAATTGGTCGATTCACGCGTCTCGTCGTTGGGTAGCTACGGAAGAACTCGCTCGAACCATGCGTTCAATGTTCATCCATCCAAAAGTAAAAAAAAAAAAAAAGAAAAATAAAAGCTTACATAACGATTGTGGCGTCAGAACAATCGAGATCTTGTGTCTGGATATTTTGACAGCCGAAAAGAAACCAAATAATACGAGGCGCGAGAAATTTGTCTTCTTTGAGTTCGAGAAACGGGGCGTCAGAGGACGGCGTCCTGGGGGGCACTGGAGAGCCCGATACGAGCGGCCCTCTTCAATCTCTCTAGCGTCAGCCTCTGCGCGTAACACAATTAAAGCGACGCTCGGACAGCTTGCTTCTAATAACACTTGTATTGATTGAAAATCTCGCAGCTGCCGGGCCTCTCCCCCGCAGTCCGGGCGAGGCCTCGGCGCGGAGCCGGTCATCCTAGACCGAAGGGGGGCAGCATATAAATTCGCTGGCTGCAGAGCCGCCGCCTCGCTCCATCGCCGCCGGCGGTCTTTGCATCGCGGTTGCTGCTATCAGCGTTTCTTGACGAATCGTAGCTTAGATCCCCGTCAGTTTCGATTGGAGGCCACGGGCATCAGGTGACCCGTCGAGGATGACCGAAAAAGAAAAAAAAAGAGGCGACGCACGTGCGGGTTGTGGCACCCGATGCGCTGCAGCCATGTACGCACTGTGTATAGACCTTTCCAAAAAAGGACACTTGGCAGGTTCCATTTTCAGTGTTCGTGCGTATGGCGCGTGATTTGCTCGCTTTCCGAAGCGACGAACGTGCGCGTTCTGGACTGTGATTTAACACGTGTGGACTGTGATTTTTGTAAACAGTGGAAACGTCTATAGGGAGTATTCACTGGCGGCCATAGCTGTGTGCTCGGCTACGGAGCGCGTGCTGAACGCGAGCTTCCACAGTTATTTCGCCACGTGCATTCCGCACCACCAAGATTGCCGGTCTTGGCAGCCTATTAATGCGAGCTCGTTCTGAGCATGCGCTCTAAACTGTGACCTCAAATATGGCGGCCAGTGAATACCTCCTATACTCAAAGCTCTTGGTTTTTGTGATGCCGCTCGTGCACACAAAACTAAAACGGTTATTATTAAAGTGTTGATGGCGGATCTTTTATAACCTTCCCTACGAGAGATGAAGACGCTACGCATTGTATTGTTTTCGGTTGCTCGCGTACCATGAAGTCAGCGGAAACTAGCGGTTCAGCTAAATGTAAGGGGCCATGTGCCAAGAACACTGAATCGTTGAGAAGCACGGGTAGTCTGGAATCTAATAACATAACAAAGCACGCTTTATTTGTGCCTTTTTCCTATAAAAAACTGAGCTAGATTTTGCAAACCGAGTTTAGTCGAATATATATCCGATGTTATGTATCGGCTAGTGCAGTGGTTCTCAAATGGGGGTCCGCGGACCCTTTGGGGTCCTTGAAGGCATTCTAGGGGTCCGTGAAGCCCAGCCTCCTCAGTCAATCTCGGCAATAAAAGTTGTTTTTTCTTAGCATGAGAAGAAACGTTCCAATTTTCGGGTGCGTGTTATCGTGTATATGTCAATAGGAGAAGTGTACTTCACACTAGCACTTATTTATATCCATTTATTAAGTTTTTATCGTAATTAACCTATAATTTCCCTTCCCCTCACCACGAACGGGGTCCTCCATCATCCCCGCCGATTTACAAGGGGTCCGCGAAACATCAATGGCTGAGAACCACTGGGGTAGTGGACAGGAGATTATGTAACCTGGCACCAAGGCTTTCAAGAGTACGGGACTGGTGCAGGGGACTTAATCCCAGGCACCATTGAAAAGACATAAGGACGCTGTCCAGTGTTGAGCTTGAGTCCTTGCCCGAGTTACGTAATACCCAGGCTCGATTGTTCAACTGGCAGTCCACTCTGCACGACCCGACCGCAGTTCAGTGGTATTTAGTTTTGACGAAAACGCCTTTAGTTTGTCACAAGGCGGTGACAATAAAGTGAGATGGGGTTGCCTAAAATATGTTTTGTCGCATTCATTTTTTAGGAAAGCTTTTAGCAGAGATTTTTAAGGAAAGTCATTAGTGGCTCGAAAGTTCGGAGGACAGGGGAGCTTGCGGAAGGAACACTTGAGTTGTCTCTGACAGGCACGCACAGCTAGTCGTTCACCTTCGCGTCGTTTCTATTCCAAAACGAATGCAAAGCTGTACACTTTACGGTTTACCATTCTTCAATACATCTGCTCGGCTAATCTAACCAGAGCCCGGTATTTCCCCTGTTTGCGCCACAACGCGCAAAAGCTTTTTTTTTTTTTTTTTCCGGGTCGGCGAAAGTTTTGACGCTGGAGCGGCACATTCGCAGCACGCGGGAGCAGCAGGCGCACGGAAGGCTCCAGATATTGTCAGATATTGATATTTGTCCCGGCCAGGAATAAGCCTGGCCACACCTGTCGACAAGGCCGGAACGGTTTCAATCAAGCGTGCCACCGCAGGCCGTGCGCAGCCCTCGGTCCCGAGCAGCCAAAGGCGGCCGACCCGAGGGCCAATAATCGCGGTGTGCGGCGTGCGCCGGTCATCGATCGTGGCTGGAAGTTTTGAGCCGGCAATTCAACCTAGGCGGGACGTGGGGCCAGGGTCGAAGCTGTTCCTCTGAAAGCGCAATGGGGCGCGCAAGATAAAAGGAGGAGCCGAGGCCGACCTCAACAATGTGCGGACTCGGCACGTGAAAGAGCGAGCCCGACGGGTGGCCGAGGCACACGCTGGTCAGGGCGACGCGTGATCGGGGAGACGCCGTGCAATCCGGCCGGCGATTGAATTCACGCACGCCCGGCCAGGTCGTCGCGACCGGCGAGCCCCCTGTTTCGAGAGACTCCTGAAAGGCGAAACTGGTAAATAAGGAGGTAGAAAAAGGTTCCGCCGGCCGCTCTGAAACGACGCTGACAGAGATTAATCTTCGCCGAGCGAGGCAGCGCTCCGACATTGGGGCTCTTTTCTCCGGCGAAAAACGATTTAGCGTCGTTAGAGAAGCGCAGCCGGGCCGGTGTATCAAAGGGGACTCTGCTGCTGCTGCTACTTTCCGCTCCTTGAGGAGCGGAGAGCCCGAATCTGGAGCCTGTCTCCGAGCGACGGGTCGCCGAAGAGACCCCCGGTCCTCAGATAGCGAGTCAAGAGCGCTCTCCTCCGCGGCCGGGCTCCATTTCCTCGCTTTCCCGAGCCGCCTTCCGCCTTAGGGAAGATAGTCCGCTTCGGCCGGCCCCGTCCGACTCCAGAAGGAGAACAACGCCGCGGTATCCCTTTCTCCAGTGGCGGTCAGAGATGACGCAAGACGGCTCCGGGAAGCCACTCGTTTCCAAGCTAGCAATCAAGGCTCGAGCTGAGCCACGCTCTGTTTCTTTTCTTCTCTGGTTTCCTGTGAGACGCAACAAGCACACCGAGTCCAACCGGTCATGGATGTCTGTCAGGCTACGTGGCAATGCATTTCGCGGGTGCCAGAACCGATTCCGGAGAACGTTTTCACTGTCCATTAATCACCTTGCGGTCTTTGTTGTCCAGGACACTTGACTAAAGTTGAGGCTTGGGCGAGTTGGTACATACTTCGGATTTAAAAACAGCGCGAAAAGACGAGGACCAGACGAAGAAGTAACACGGACGCAGCGAAAGAACTTTCCTCGCTTAAGAAATTTACCTCGAAATCTGCCGCCGTTTTTTACCCCCAATGTTTCAGCCATTCGTAGCGTCTCTCCTTATATTCTTAATTTACATGTCATATAATAGTGGGAGATCGCGAGTTTGAGACTCCAGGTTTATACCGGCGCGTTCCTTTTGGTCAGTGTTCGACGGCCCGAAGCTATGGTAAAACCATAATTATACATTCGTTTGGTGGCGTATTTCTCCACCAGCTGCTGATTTCGCAGATACACGTTGGAACGTCACTGATGTTGCTCGTTTGACAGACCGACATGTCAGCTCATTACTGTGGACTTTGGGAATGCACATGAGCGTCATCTGCATACATAACCAAAACAAAGCTGCATGCCCATGAGCTTTCTATACATTCGTCCCGCCATATGTCGGAGCGCCATGACGTTGCGTGTTTGGCGCCCGACGTGATTGACTTCACCGGTGTAGTTACCCACGTTTCGACTAATACTGATACTGCTTCGCGCCCTGGGTACTCACGTCGCAAATCATAAGACAAAAAAAAAAGTATCATGACAAAGAAATTTTCAACACCCGACCTTTGAAGTTTCTCCTGATCACTCAAGATATCAACGTTTTCACACCTCTGATCCAGGCTATGCAAATTCACACGAACCCAACTTGGATGTGGTCGACAACCATGACGAAAGTAAATAAAACTACAGTCACTACCAGCTTAACGAACACAGGGCCTGGCAAATCCCAAACATGCTATTATCGCTTCGGAGCAAATAATATCGCGGCATCGGCCGATAAGAGCCCCAAAGAACAAATCCCGAAGGAAGAAGCGTGATCAGGAATATGATATGCCCTGCGCTTCTAGAGACGTGTAAGGGGGCGCTGTGAGACAGAAAGCTCCATCGTACTGAAGTGTGATGTTTGAAGTTTAACGCAAGCATGCCACTTTATGGGGTAATTTAATGGCCGCAGTTACTCGGAGCTCCGCAATTCGGTTAAAATGTAAGGTTCGGCAAACCAACGATAAAACAAACGCCAACCTCAAACAAACACCTATCCAAGTTTTAATATGCTTTGAAAGTTCTTATAATTTCCACTCTATTTTCAATGTTTGAAACGCACTTGATGTACATTTGACTAAAATGAACACAGTAAGCGCCGATGATCAACTAGCTTCATTAGCTCACCAAATACTGTTGTTGAGTAAGTTCAAGCTAACGTTCTTCGACAATTCAAATCAACTAGGCTCAGCGATGTAGCGGAGTTTACCAGACGATGAACATCCCCACTCAAAAAGCCCAGTCGAAAAATCTTTTGTAAGGCTGCAGCACGCTGCTTTACCAAGAGTCGAGAGGATGATTAAACATGAGGAAGATACACGGAAAGGGTGGACGGACAACGAAGACTTCCAACTAGCAACAACATTTATTGACCCGAAGTTTGCATATATAGGTGAAGGAGGGGGAGGGTGAAGGACACCACACTGGAAAGGGGGGGAAGTGATGGGAGAGGGTGTGGAGGCAAGAGAGTGAAGGACGATCCCGTGAGGTGACATCTCATCGCTTGGAGCCGCGGAAACGAGGGACGTCAGCTCTGGGCCCAGGAAGTTTATCTCCCTCCTGGATAAGCCGATGGAAGGGGACCCGAAGTTGTTTTGACTGTTGTGCATGGCGAAGGCCTCCATGATCTCTCGTCCGTATCTTGAGGCGTGACCTCCAATCCTGGTGGTCGAAGGAAGGTCGGCCGAACAGGGTTCGCTGCACTCAGAGGTGTGTTTGGCAATCGGGTGGTAACTAATCTCCGACGTGTTGGAGGCTGCTTTCTTGATCTCGTTTGCATGTTCTCTCACCCGATCGTTTAGGCAACGGCCCGTCTGTCCGATGTATTTAGCACCACAGGACATGGGAATCGAATACACGCACTCTTTGCCACAGGTTACATAATTGGTCTGGTGCTTTTTCTGGCAAGGGGGCGCTGGACCGGGGTTGTTGACTTTTCTACAAATAGAAGCTAATTTGAACTTGCACGAAAATACTACGTTGGTGTTGAAGCCGAGCGCAATAGATTTCAGGCGATGTGAGGTGTTATGTATGTAGGGGATGCATGCGAAGCGTGATTTAGGAGGGAGGGGTTTGGACTTGTGCCCCGCGACAAGTCTTTTGATTGTTGTTTCAATCAGGTCTCTCGGGTATCCTGCCTTTATAAGGCGACTAATCTGCTTGGAGCTCGGAACAGATTTGTAATGGCCTGTTTAATCATGTGTGCTGGTGTTGGGTCTGCATATAAAACTTTGGTATATAAGTATGGACCTTAACTTTATATACCAGCCTTTTTCTAAAAAAAAGACAGCAGTTTATAGGGGGTTGGACTAATACAGAGGTGCGACTTAAAGACCTGCAAATTCTGTATTTCACAAGCGTTTCTGATTATTCCGATTTGTCGTCAGATTGTTTTGCGCATCAGAATCAGTACAAGTTCAGTAGCTATGCCTTTCAGCTACTGAAATTTCGCTGCTTACGCGATACTGGTCACTTTAATTATTGCTCGTTAATTCGCAATACAAGACAGTGATTTACCCTAACTTGGGCAACAAAGGCCATCGAAAATAATGACTTTAGTAAGCTGACAACCCCATAAAGCGCGCCGATCTTCTCTTTGACTACGTGACTGGTTAAAGATAACCATCTAAACATAAATCACGAAAGCAATTGGCTACAGCCATTTTATTACTTATAATGCCCACTCCATACGCCTGGACGTGACATGCCAGCGCATGAATTGGGAACATGAACCTGTTTTCTTCTGCATGCAAGGACGGAAGATGTAACGCCAGTAGGATAGATTAGCTCGCTCGATGGGGAGCGGGTATTTCTCGTTGCATGCATAAAACATCAGATCGGATGCGCTTGTGTCGCGGCACAATTGATGTGCGAGGGCAGGCAGCAAATAAAGAAAAAGTTCAGCCGTCACCGGAAACCGCAGAGGCAAGAAGGAGTGAGGAATAACCAATCTGAATAATGGAGAGTAAACGGTAATAGAATATAGATTAGCATAGCATTTAAGAAACAAACAATGATAACAAGGAAATGTTAAAGTGTCTGTGAAATAAAGCAGTTTAATATCCAGCTCGGCTTCACAGGACAGAGCAACCGCTTGGTTTACCTTGTTACCCTATTACCACATCTCCCCACTTTGGCAAGGAAAAGGGGGGGGGGGGGGGGGGCTCTTATCACACTCCCTAGTGTAATATATATAAAAAAATATATTTACTTCTTTACTGTAACCCTCAAAATGTAAAAGCGCACCAGGATGCGAAGAAACATATTTACTGTTCAAGCATCAAACTTGACTGTGGCTGTCCAGTAACTTCTGCGGAGATTTTCGTTTCCCGAGAAAACAGGATAGGTTATATGACTAGAGGTCCGTGTTTTCCGATAAAAAAAACACAAAAAACGCACACACACACACACACAAAAAACAAATTGCCGGTAAATTTTTCGTTAATTTGGGTTTATCCGAAAAGCTCCGAATGTCGAGGTAACAGCGACAAAATAAAAAGCAAAGAAGACGGTGTTTTACAAATAAACTTCATGAGAGCATGGGGTCACTGGGCCTGAGGCGATGTCACTTCAGTGTTCTTTGAAATTTTTTACTACTGACAAATAGAGTTTGCCATTTAGCTCGCCAAGGCTCTTTCAGGACAACGGGTCATGGTACCCAAACTTTATTGATTTTGTTTATGAATTTGTAAAAATTTGGAAAAGAATAAACTAAACTCCGAATTTCAGGGAATTTGGAATCTAACAAAAATAAACTCAGATAAACCCCGAATTTTGAGTGAAAGTAAGCTCCGAAAAACGCCCTCCGAATTTTGCGAGAAATGAAATCCGAAAACACGGAATCTTAGTTATATCACGTGTCAGGGGTGTTATTGCGAAGTCTGGGTATTCCTGATTTGCCGCATGGGGAATTCACACTCTATTTTAGTTTATTCTTTTGATTCACGGCTACTGAACCTTGTGTCAGGCTTCACCCAGCGTCTGTGATGTAACGCGAAGGCAACAATAAATCCTCAAGCAAAGAAACCAATCTTGGCGATCGACAACAAATCTCAATAGGTATTTCAGTACGCTGTATTTCGCCAGAGCAACATCGGTGACAAGACAAATATCCATGCGGTGCTGCGAGCGCAATCGCTCGGAGGAACTAAATGTCGGAGCCAAAAGCCGGGCAATAACTCTACGCGATAAAAAAAAAAAAAAAAAAAAAAATCGAAGGCAGGAGCAAAACGCGGTGAACAAAAATGTCCGCCATCAGTGATGTTCGGTGCGATTTCTTAACACCGAGGTATTAAAACTTTTTACAGACCTGGAAAGGAAAGGTAGAATGCGTAATCTTTCGTGGCGGCTGCATGACTCCTGAAGTTCAGTATTAACTATACTGCTATTGCAACTGTCTAGACATGCCTAGATTATTTTCTTCAGCTTGCGGTTTAAGGCACGTTTTATCCATGAAAAATACAACAATAACTGCGAGAAATGCACGGGTGTGTCATGTGACGCTAAGGTACACCTCAAATGTGATGAAATACGAATTTGTATTTTACCTTTACGCAAAGAGAGGAAACTAGACGCGTGCTTTTCTTCTTTTCTCTTTCGTTATCTTTCTCAATAATTCGTACGACACGACGCTAGTTTTTTTTAGTAGCTGACTCCACGGCGAGGGATTTGAGACGTTATATGCTGTTAAATTTGGTAGCCTGAAGGGATTTACAGTGAACTACCACGAGCTGAAATGAAGTCGCTTGATATTTTGAAAGTGCCGCAGTCAAGAAAAACGTAGGTGTCTTTTTTTTTTCATGGCGAGATGTGGCCGTTTGAATAGTGTCCTTTTAGAGACACACATTCGAGCCTTTGCATGTTCTCAGATTCTTCAATTGTCAAAATGATGAAACCTAAAAGCCTATATTCATCATGAAATAATGTTGTAGGGAAAATACAAACATTAAACATCTAAAACAAAATGATTTTACTTGCTTAAATGAATAAGCTGTATTCGAAGTTATATTTGCATGACTACAGAACAAATTGAAAATCTAAAAAAAAAAATCTTCAACCCCCCCCCCCCTCCCCCCCCCAAAAAAAAAAAAAAATCCAATTTAGTTCTAAAGGGACGCAGGGAGAGCGTGGCAGCACGTGGCAGCACTGAGTTGAACGCGCATCAGTGAGATGGAGCAACCATAATCGACGTTGATATTATAGCTATGATTCGATTCTGAAGTATCTTGACTTAGAAGAGCTATCGAAGCGACGAGTCAATCGTGATTTGTTTTAGAACTCTGTAGTATCTATAAAACGTCATTTCTGACCCCGATATGGATATTTATGCAGATAATGTCCTGGGAAAAAGTAAAATATCGACAGCATGTGATGTTGTGTTTTGCTTGCTCTTCTTTTTTTTTAAGATTACAAGCGTATAATTTTCGTAATAGCACTTCGTTGAACTTGTACAGTATAATCGTGTTTTTGATAGTAAATATTATACTGTGTTGATGTATATGAACTGCATAGTCCTGTTCATGATAGTAATGCTTATACTATTTGAGTGTGAAACTGTTCAGTGTCCTAAGAATGTATTCGATCAATGCTTTGGTTTTTATTTTTGTTTTCAGTGTTCCAATAAGAAGGCTTTCATGGCTGTTTGTGGGCACTATCAGAAAATAAGGTATTATTATTATTAATATAATCCTTGTTTTATTTTTGTATTATTTTTCTTCACATTTCTCTACCGTTCTTTTTATTTTTTGAAACTTTTTAACTAACGCTCTGAAAAAAAAAAAAAAAAAAAACTCCCAGCTAATTATTTCTCACACACGGTTGAGTACAGTTGCCGTTATATTGAAGAGAAAGGTAACAACCATAAAGTCGAAAGCCTGGTTATATCCAATATCCAATATTTGTTGCATCGTTTATTGAACACATTCATGCAACTTGTTTCACCAGGATAAGTAGTTTGTACGAGGGCTGATCATTTAATTCCGGGACTGATTTTTTTGCGAGTTGACGAGTAGTCTTACAAGCAAGTTAGTCTTTTCTCCTTCAAAGTATTGTCCTTGTGCTTGTATGCACTTATTCCAGCGTTCCTGCCACTGAAGAAAGCACCTCTGGTAGTCACTTTTTGGAATGGCCCTCATTTGTTTCGTCGCGTTGGCTTGCACCTCTTCAATGTCGTCGAATCGGCGACCTTTCATTGTTTTCTTCAGTTGCGGGAACAAGAAGTCGCATGGAGCAAGGTCAGGGGAGTACGGAGGGTGTGGGAGGGACGGAATGTTGTGTTTCGCCAGAAATTCATTTGTGGCCACAGCTCTGTGAGCTGGGACATTGTCATGGTGTAGGATCCATTTGCCAGAACACCACTTCTCAGGGCGATGTCTGCGCACAGCGTCGCGGAGGCGTTGCAGGACTGCTTTGTAGAATTCCTTGTTTACTGACTGGCCTCTAGGGACGTACTCATGATGAACAAGCCCGTCTATGTCGAAGAACGCAATCAACATGGTCTTGACGTTGGACTTCACCTGCCGCGCTTTCTTCGGTCGAGGAGATGATGGAGTTTTCCACTGGGAGTACATTTGCTTTGTTTCTGGGTCATACCCGTAAATCCAGCTTTCGTCACCTGTGATTACGGAGGACATAAAGTTTGGATCGTTTTGGACTCGCTCACGGAGGTCAGTGCAAACTGACACGCGATCATCCTTCTGCTCCACCGTCAGGAGACGGGGCACAAATTGCGCTGACACACGTCTCATTTGCAAATCTTCAGTCAGAATTTTCTGGCACGTACCGAATGCTATTCCAACATCCTCTCCAACCTCTCTGGTTGTCCGACGCCGATCAGCACAAATGATTTCTCGCACACGTGCCACGGTCTCCTCGGTGTGGGAGGTGGACGGCCTGCCTGGACGGGGGTTGTCTTCAAAGGATTGTCGTCCATTTTGGAAACGGGAATACCACTCAAATGTCTTTGATCGACTTAGGCAGGACTCTCCATAAGCTGCTTGCAACATTTTGAATGTTTCAGCACCAGTTTTTCCAAGACGGAAACAGAAGTTGATGCACACACGCTGCTGAACTTTCTCCTCCATCGTGAAATGCTACGCACATTGCAGGTAGACGTTCACTTAGAGGCTTATACAGAGCGAATGCGGGGAGATAACGGCTTCCAGTTATGCATTTATACTTGCACAGAGTTGCCATCTGTCCTGCCTTGTTGCCACTTTGCTGCCAATTATTGCTTCCCCGAAACAAAATCAGTCCCGGAATTAAATGATCAGCCCTCGTATTTGACCAAATGATCCCTTCAATATAAAAAAAAAAAGCTTTTCAACCCTTCCGACATATTAACGTAAGATTTGGCGTTTTACAACTAGACAAAAATATTAGGTTTTTGATATTGACTATACAATTTCGTGAATTATGAACTTCGAGTTTCAAGAAGACATGCCTTACAAAAACAACACGCAGCCTTTGCATAGGCTTCTTCAGATGCTTTGAGAGTCAGTTGTTTCCTCTGTTGATGAAATCCAGAGATACATCTGTCTCTACGAATCCGCTAATAAAAAAAAAAAGAAAAGCCAAACCCCAAAATATGAGTCTGTGTAATAAGGATGCCTTTTTTCTCCCAGCTCTCTATTATGAAATATAACCGCAAACGTTGCTCGTTTTTAATTTATTATTCAGAAGTGATCACAGAGCCTCGTATTGACTACGCTGAAACTAATATTTCTAAAAAACACAAGTAAACGTTGAAATTAGCTTTGGAAATGAAGTGCAGGTGTATGTGCAATTGTGCACCGATATGTAATCAGATCCTTTGCTTTGTGGCACTCCAAAAAACGAACATTAGAGGAGGCGAAATCATAAATCAATTAGCAAGTTAAGATACTTTTGAACAGGTTAGTTTTTTCTTGACCTAATAATAGAACACGTCTACACCGTTGTTTCTGCTTTGAGAACCCTTTATTTTGTGACTGAATTGTGTTAGCCCGGAGCCTACTAATGAGGGTTCAAAAAACAAACAGGTACAAAAACACGCATTTCTTGAAGTACCAGGCATTTCAAGTCCCCCAATACTTCAAAAATGCATCGTAAATACTGATACTTCGATGCATGTATTTTATGTTTTTTACTCAGACTTTATCCCATACAAGATACTCAAATCTGTATCATAAAGCCCAGTCCTAACGTACAGCAGATAGGTTTTACATATACCGAATTTGTACTTGCAGCTTTGATTGAAGGCAACGCGTTTCTAAAATCTTCGTACATTTCTACCAGATTCATTAGCCGCAAAATGAGCACCCAATGCGTGTATCAGCACAAATTAGAGCGCTGCAAGCGTACGAGGTGAAGTTAAAATCTAACACTAGCCATCATTTATTTTTGAGCTGCAGAGAGAAACAGAAAACGACGCGAAAGGTTGCTGAAACAAGCTTCACGACCAAAAGAACGAAAACTATATTGATCCTTGGAGCTGAGCAACGCAGCAGTTCAATCGCGTTGGACATCGGAGGAAAACAATAGTGGCATGCACATGGAAGAATTATTTAAATTGTGGTCGAAACCTTGCGTGGAGAAATTTAGGAACTGTGAGCAGAATAGTGCCATTCGCTGTGGTAAATTGAGTGGAATATACTGGTGCTAGCACGCAGCTTTAAAAATTTACATTTGATACTGCTCCCCCCCCCCCCCTCCCCTCCACCCCCCGTGTCCTTCCCCCTTCAAAAATCGCTTTACAGCCTGTATCGTTACTTCGTGCTGCAAAATAAGCCATTTGTAGTTGTTATTAGTTGCTTTGCTTTGAAATCATACATCGCCTGTTATCATAAATAATACATGATTTGCAGTTGCTTAGTGCTCAGCCAAGAAAAGTCACCCCACTTCGCTATTTCGGCTGTGCCCGCGTTGTACCTCTTTAAGTTCCGAACCCTATACCACCCCCATACACCAGGAATAACACACGCTCAACAGAAACACGAGCTTAAGATAGTTAAGTACGTAGTTTGAATAAAGTACTGAAATAAAGTACTGAAGTATATTTATTTTTTTCATGACCACTGCGGAGGTGCGATGGTGTGCGCGCATGTGAAGTGAGCATACACACACGCGATTAAGCTTCATGACCATTGAGGTTAGTTGAAGCAAAAACAGCAAATACGATGGCTCGTGATTTATTGCTACGCCAGAGTCAATACCCTGTGGCTGTAAAGTGTGGCGTGGAACAAAAAGAAAAAAAAAAGAAAAAAAAACTCTGTATTTGTAACCAAGTTGTCACCGTACTAATCACTGGTAAGCCAAAGTGGCAGATTTAGCCCATGCCTGAAAAACGCATAAATTCTTTCAGCGTGTATATTTTTTTACCTCTGATTCAGAGTTCTAGAAGGGACAGTCATATATGGCAGTCGAGCTTGTATAGGTCCATGATATAAACCTTGGACTGAGAAGTCAAGAATAACCAATGCGTGGTATGATGGAAAAATGCAGCAGAGTTGCCCATTCATCGTGTTTTTATTTTGCGCAAAATCCTTGCCCAGGTTCCCCTTCGCCGGCAGTCCTCGTTTAAGATGTCGAATACGAGCGAATTACAAATGCGGAGTCATTACGCTCGCAGAACCGATAGAGTGGGCTTCTTTCCAATCCCGGTATTCACTGAGTGATGAGCTCTCGCCGTAAATGCCTCCACTAACGTGCGAGGGCGCTACATTCTTCCACGATATGGCGCCCTCTCTCAGTCGTTATTGTAATCACTAGAACTGGCACCTCGTGAGAGCGAACTAACCCCATTCTTCGGTTCTGTAGTGCAGAAGGTTCAAATGGTACGACTTTTTTCTCTCAATGTGTTATTGGCTTCACAATGGGATTTAGCTTCCCTGGTCGTGGACAATCACATCGACTTATTTCTTCAATGCCCCAGAATTGTGTTGCATTATCCTTCCTCGCATGTATTTGTCATTACTCAAGGATGATGAGGTCACTATTTTCCCTCATCTGCCGGTGTTGATTTGTACCGTCTTTGTGCCGGCTTCATTTTGCGTCATTTCAACTCTACTCTGAACTGAACTTCGTACAGCGAGGAAAAGCTGGGCTTCAGACAAATGAAGTTCAGGTAGTATAAACGTAACTCCAAATTGCTCCAGTTCGCGGATGACATTAAGATCTCCAGACACATCAAATCGGATGCTAATTGCGAACTTTTGCAAAATACACATCTGCAATCTTGTTATGGTGTGATAGGCAAAACTTGCGTCTAAATAGAAAAAAAAAACGCTTGTCATTTTTTTATCGCGCAAGATATTTATTAAATAACTTTTTTGTATAGGTAGATAATAAAACATCACGTCGAGTGGATTGTGTGTGGGGTTTGGGCGTGTTTGTTAATTCTGCCTTTAGTGTTATTAAAAATTTGTCAAATGTGATCAGTTTATGCTTGCGACTTTTAGGTTTCTTTTCGAAAAGAACCCGCGATTTCAATGAGTCGTCGTGTCTTGTTAGGCTCCATATCTCTATTCTTCATTCAAAACTTTAGTTCGGCTCCGAGGTGTGGAACTCTCTGAGTGTGGCGTGCTCGGACTGATTAGAACATGTTCAGAGAAGGCTGGCACGCATTGTGTACAACCGTCAGTATAGTCGCCGGATTTGTTTTTTTAGTCACGAGTTAATGTACACAGGGTGAATTTGCAGGCGTTAGTAGCTGCAAAATTTTCGAGACTATGTATTTTTACACAAAGCCGTACGTGGAACATTAAGTTGTTCTGAACTTGTGTCTCTGCTCTCTTTATCTGTTCCACGCGTGAGAAATCGCAACCCTAACACGTTATATGTGCATGACATATGTTCATTCTCTCCCCCCCCCCCCCCCTCTTGCGTATTGGAAGTGGTTTTAATACACAGCGCGGAGGTTGGTGTCTTCGATAATGAACACTCATTTAAGAATGCCCTAAGCATTCAGCTTTATTAAGGCTGGTGTTTGTTTTTTTCTTTTTGTGCTTGTGTTATTTTGTTGCTTTAGTTTGTTTTACGAGTGTATTTGTATGTACCAGCATTTAGGCTTCGGCTGTTCATGGACACAAGAAAGAAAGATTAAATAACTCTCACACTTATTCGAGGGTAACACTGATGCCTATCCTTTATATTCCCTACATGACTCGACAAATGGAAGCGGCAACCAAGCTGACCGTCTCATAATTTCTGCAATTGCCACAGTGGCAATATTTCTTCCTTCCCTTCACTGTAATATTTGCTCAATGAACTTATACCCTTATGTCAAAAATATGGACTAATCGATAATTTTTGCTGCATACCCAATGACAATGTCGGCCAAGAGCCAGAGAAGGCCCAGGAAGTCGTCCGTTCGTCATGTTCTCTCAGTAAAGGGTCTCCGCAGAGTGGTGTAGTCATACTATGTAGTTCTTACTTTTATTTCTTAAAAAGAGAAAAAAGCTGTTAAGATGTTAGTTTCCGCTGCGCCTCCAGAAGAGGGAAGATCTCAACTACCTTCCCCGTGGCTTAGGTGCCTTGCAGAGGCACGGCAAACGCGCGACCACGACCGGCTTTCTAGGGGGAGGACTCACAGTAGATGCGCATGACCCAGACGTCTTCGGCCACGGCGCCGGGCAGCAGCGGGTTCTGGGCGCGGCACATGAGCTGCAGGCCGTTGTCGGTGCTGGTGGGCGTGAAGTTGACCACCGACGTGCTCTCGTTGCCGTCCGCCGACACGTGGTTGAAGGTCTGGTTCAGCTGGACGCCGTTGCGCCACCACGTGATGGCCGCAGGTGGCCTCGAGCCCACCGCCTCGCACACGATCTCCACCGGAATCTCGGCAGACAGGGGTGTGTCGCCGCGTCGCACCACCGCCAGCAGGGGGCGCACTGCACGAGTCGGGTAATGCGCCACAAAGGGTCTTTCTTACTTGAGTGTCAGCCAGAAAAGCCCCTCGATACCATGTTTATTATGCACGATGTCTGCAGGCTATAGTTTAGACACTTGCGACTGCTCACGACCGAGTGCGCTACGACTCCCTGTGATCTCTTACGACAAGAGGGTTCCTATAAGCTCCTGCAGGGAGAAAAGTTGTGCGTTCATCCATTTTGAAATCCAAAGTTATGCGGGAAAGCCAGCCTTCACTCATGCAGGAGCCGTGCTCTGACGAATTCGGCCGGTGTCTTGCGCTCGTTCTTTCCGTTCTCATTTTGGCGACCATATCGCACTTGATATAAACTTGCAGGAAATATTTCGTCGAGGTGTTTAGAAAATGCGCCAGGCGACACGACACGGTACGCAAAGAAACTTTCAAGTATACGTTTTCCCTACAAATTCAGTTTAATGAACAAGCACTCCCGTGCGTCGTTTTGGGCTGCCGATGCCAATTAATTATCACAAAGTTTTTATTACAATACCCCCCTAATTCCGCCTGCGGGCATAAAATGTAGGCATTGTAACATTGAGGCCCCAGTGTGCGTTTAATGACAGCTAATTTTTAGCTTATCGTTTACAACGGACTGTGAATCGGATGTATGTAAGTGAGTTACTGGTCATCTATTAAAAAAAAGTTTAATGCCAAAGTCCAGTAATTAAAAAAAACTGGTTTTCATTAATTTTTTTTTTGAAGAAAAGGCAAAATTATAAACATTTAGAAACAAGCTATCCCACCAGCCCAAAAGAAAACATATTTTATGTAATAAATTAGCTCGGATCCATGATCTTATGATCTAATGGCACCGGAACAGAAAAGCAAGCCAGTTTGTGTGAGCGCTTTCTTTGTGCAGACATTGTGTTTCCACGTTTGTGTTCATACGCTAATAACTTCGGGCGCTGAAAGTAGAAGCGTTCTTTGGTCTTTATCGCACACATTTTTTGCATCCATACGACGACGGACATCAGGGAAATGGATGATATACGGCCACATGCAAAAGCAAAGATATGAGCACAGTTGGCTAGTGGCTAGTTAGCGGCTAGCGGCTAACGGAGCTGCCGAGCGACCGTAGCGGAGGCTTTCCTGCACAGCACTGAATGTTTCCTTATCACGTGATCGTATTCGGCGAATAGCGGCGCGGCGGGGCATGAAAAACAAACGCGCAACTCTGGCCCTATCTATACTTCGTCTCATCCTACGATGGACTAAAGGCCAAAGCGACGGGCCGCCAGGTCCAATCACGTTGCCACGCTAAACTATGACACGCTTAGCATTGGTTAGGTTTGGACGAATAATGCTCCGCATCCAAAAAAGCTGCGTCATTTTTATAGCTTCGACACTGCAATGAGCCAGTAAGCCGTGGCTTTCTTTGCAATGTGAAATTGTTGAGTCACTCATTGCTCGATCCGAACCACTGTGGGCCCATTTCCATCAGTGATCCGAGACGTGGGCACCGATACGTGCTTCGAAGCGAAATACCACACAATGTCTAAGTGGCTCGTGATTGGATCTGACGGTTCGTAGCTTCTGCCTTTAGTCCATCGTAGGGTGAGACGAAGTAAAGAAACTCTAGACAATAGTAGAGTTCCTCGATATGCCTCCCCAAAGGGGAAGCAGAGTTGCACATTTGTTTTCCCCGCGCCACCACGCCGCTATTCGCCGAGATCGATCACGTGAGGAGCAAAGCATCCAGCGCCGTGCAGGAAATCCACCGTATGTTCCCCTGCTTTCGCCTCCTCCTCCTCCTCCTTTTCTGTTTTCCATGCGCAGCGGCGCGCGCGGCGCCGCTGTTCGCCAAATTCAGTCACGTGACAAGCAACGCATCCAGGACCGTGCAGGAAAGCCGGCGCTACGGCCACCCGCCGAGGCTGAATGCGCAACTCTGCTACCATAAAAAGCTACATACAGGAACTCTAGACAATAGAACACTCTGGCGCCATGTATCGGGCAGCCGTGGAAGACTTGCGATTTCAGTGCATTTTTCGCACATCATTCCTTCACTTTTGGCTTGAGAAAACTTTTGACAATGTTATCAACACCAATTTCTCACAGAGAGTACGTACATTTGATCTCGCAATACTGCAAGAGCTTCGCTTTAGTGAAAGGCAGTTCCAGGGCCACCTCATAGATGGCGCCAGCGTGCTCGTGTGTTCTTCGTCGTAAGATATCTGAAGAGGCCATAATGCACTCGGTCGTAAGTCGGTCGTTATTATTATTATTATTATTATTATTATTATTATTATTATTATTATTATTTTCTTTTGTAGATAGTATGCACTTTCAGTTAAAAACATTTCTCCGCTGCAATCATAAACCCTCGCGATCTCGTTCAAGGTACAGTGCGCCTCGAACTTAACGCTGCCACGGCATTTGCCGTTTCTGACAGTCGCTGCGGCGGTTGATTGAACTATCTGAAGAATGTTTGGGTTCCCGATTTCTATCCCATCCTGAGAAGGCATCTTAAACGTTTTAGTTTCAAATTTAACAGTAAGTAGCCGACACGAGCTCAATGTTTTGGGAACCCAGTGGCGGCGTTAAGTTTGGGGGGGTACTGTACGTGGCGCATCGAAAAAGTAAGTAGCGTTCGCCGATGAGTTCCACGCGAATATTCAGTCCTGAGTCGCAAATGAGCAGCTGGGTTCTCTCAGCCATTTGTCGCATCTTGACAGAATTTTATGAGGCTGATCATTTTTAGGGTTCGTACATAGCGATAATCATGTTTAAGGCAATAGAACGGCCTGTCGACAACGATGACCAGTCTGTGAAAAGATTTTTGCATACGACAAGTGTCAGACCATGGGGACCATAAAAGATTCACCGAGAAACCGTGAAATTTGTAGACTAAACCCAGTGTAAGATAAAATATTGAGTAAAATGGTAAGAATATTTAATGAATGGCGACTAGAGCGTTCATGATGCAGTGGGCCGTCTCTGGTCACACACGATTTGGTGGAGAAAGTGAATGATAAAATTAGAGAGAACCGCCACTTTACAACGTCTGATCTTGCCAACTCATATCCCTGAAGTTTAGAAATTCCTACTGCATGAAATGACTGCAACGCACTTTCGCAGCGCAAATTGTTTTCACAATGGATGTTAAAGATGCTGCCTCAAGACTCGGGCGGCAGACTTCCACGACAAGGCTATCCAAAAGCGTGTGCCACGATACAAACCAATTCCTCAACATGAAAGGGGATTACACGGAAAGATAGATTAAGGTATGCAGAATTCATTGAAAATAAAAGATTTCACGAAATAGCGTTGCATAATTTTCTTATTTGAAAATGAAACTCATGTCCTGAGCGCGCTTCGTACCGTTACTCTTTTTGTAGCGCGACGGAAACCGCAGGGGCCCTTATTTTTCGTATTAGAGCCCCGTATCGGCAGAACGGCCGTCGTTTGCGGAACAGCACCAAGAAAAGGGAGTTTGCCTTAACCCACAGAAATCATACGCAACCGCGTGCCACCGTACGCGGCAATTTGCAAATCTTAATCCTTTGATAATGAAGCTTACCCGGAATAGAAAGAAGAAGAAACGTGTTTCTCGATACCATTTGCAGCGTATAGCGAACTACTCGGGAGCAAACTCGAATGAAGCGTTTTAATTTAAATGACGACGCTCTGCGGAGATCCTCTAGTAGCATTGGATTTGTCTGGAACCTTGCTCAACATGTGAGGCTTTGGGCTGCGATGGGGGGCCGTCGTAACTTCTATTTACGAATTTGCCTCATGATACAAGAAATAACGGTTCTTACCGTCCAGCGCGCTTTTGCTGCTATGCAACGAACGGCAAAGTCAGTGTGCACGCATAAATGTTTGAACAGCAGAAAGAAACCAATGCATGAAAAGAAAAACTTTGAGGCAATAACGAAAACAAAAAATAAATCATAAAGGATAAAATAAAGGCACTAAAGATAGATGATAACCTTCTCGGATGGTTAATTTGTTCATTAACGGCAAATCACGTCATTTTATCCCTCTACTGGCGGGCCACAGGTCTCTGTTTTCGGGTCACTTTTATTTAAAAAAAATTGTCAACGATATTGTTGCAAATATTTCTTCTTCAATACGTCTGTACGCTGATGAGTGCGTCAGGTATCGTGCTTTGAATGACCTGGCTCCCCAGCTGGACATCGATATCATAGCGAACTGGTGTTCTAATTGGAGGATGGATCTGAATGTTTCAAAATGAAGTTTTGTGCGATTCTCCAAAAATCGAAACTCAGTCATCAGTGTGTGCAACATTAATAACATCAATATTAGTTCCCCATTGCAAGTAAAATATTTTATGTCAACTTCCCCCACAATCTCTCCTGGAACCAGCATATAGATTTTATGACAGTTAAGAGAAACCGAATGTTAGGCCTCATCAAATGCAACTTCAGAGATTGTCCTCGGGAGGTTTAAAATAGTTTGTACCTCACCAATATTAGACCCATTTTTGAGTATGCTTCCTAACTTTCTCGTCATTACCAGCAGTACTTAATAAACAACATAGAAACCATTTAAAAGAAATCTACCAGATTTTGTTCAAGTTTCTACAGGTGGTATCAGAGTGTAACTGCCCTGAGTTCTGAACTCAAGTGGAAGCCTCTACAATCTGTTCGACAATGCTTCCGCCTAAAACGTCTACACACAATTTATATGAACAATGCGGTATCAATAAAACAATTCTGACTACAACCGCACCTAATTTCTCGCAAACGGGATCACTAAAAACAAAAAAAAATCAAGCCTTTCTTATCTAAAACAGACAGTTTCAAAAACTCGCTCTTTCCATGCGCTGGAATGAGTAAACAAAAAATATAGTCCCACAAAAGAAAACACTTTTTATTTTTCTTTCAATCCTTGCTGAGCCTCCATCTCCATATATATTCTACTTGACGTATGTTTTTATTTAGTGCATGGCCACATGTTATTGCTTTCGCCGTTTTTCATATTCTGTGTTCGCTGTAGGAAGTGCATGCTTTCTTTGATGAGTTGTGGCGTCATTTACTTGTTTGCCCCTTCCCCACTATAATGCCCTCATGGGCGCTGTGGGGTACCTGAACTAAATGAATAAGTGAAATGAATACTACATCGAAACCTTTAATGCTCACATTAAATTTTATGATGTTCGCTTAGCTGAAGTAGGTAGAAACCATTCGAAAAGAAACCTGCTAGAAAGCCTCGCAATAGCAAATGAAATGTTGCCAGAAATTTAGGTAGCTTCGAAAAAACGAACTATCCAAGCGAAACAAGGGATTTTGTTCTAGTGCTTTCAAAAAACTTTTTTTTAAAGGAATTGTTATGGAACGTCAGAGTTAAATAGCTTTGAAGGGGCGCGTACGTGATCAAGTAACCCTCTTCCTAGTATACATCCCTCTAAACAAAGCCCGTGCGTCTACATTCCCGCACAACACTCGGAGAGCCAATCAGCGCAGCTTACGGAGGCAGCTCAGTGAATGACGATGCCGAAACATGTGTTTAGACCAAAAAACGCAGTCTGAGTTGTGACATTAACCAATGCAAAACTTCACGCTTGCATTGCTTAATGTCACAACTCAGACTGCGTTTTTTGGTTTAAACATATGTTTCGGCATCGTCATTCGCTGAGCTGCCTCCGTAAGCTGCGGTGATTTGCTCTCCGAGTGTTGTGCGGGAATGTAGACGCGCGGACTTTTTTTTGTAGCGTATAGTTGCAACCCTAAGACACGCATCGGTACAGTCAATAATTCACCAAAGCTAAAATGTGGGTACTATTGATCACCGAAAGCGCTTATCCTTTATCGAAATGCCCCTTGCTTTGAATGAAATACATAGTTTTCCGGGGAACACGAGTTGAAAGAATTACGTGCCAAGTTGTTGTTTGATAAGTGTGAAGTTTCGGTGTCCCGTTTCCTTCCCTCCCGATGCCTTAGAGGACAAAACGCTCGCGCCAAATAAACGCGATCCTCCTTGTACGTTGACCACGCGACGCTTGCACGCCTCTGTGGCCACGGGCACAAAGATGAATTCTCAGGCAATTAAAAAAGCAGCACATTTGTGCTCGAGATCTTGACAGCGTAATTTTCCGCATAGTTAACGGTCTCCGGTTCATCGTGAATCACGTCTACCCCGTCGTCCCATCGTGTTAATCCTAGCGTGAAAGAGTTCGACGTCTTCATTTGCTGTTACAAAACTCAACCATAACGAGAAAATGAATATCGAAGTGGCTGTTTAATCAGCGAGAGAGGTATACCGTCACCGACAGCTTAAGATTGATGTGGCTTTTACGTTCACGCGTATTGCTCCCTCATGTGTTCTTGGGTGTTATTAACGGGTAAAGCAGAAATCTCATTGGCTGCGCAGGGTTAAGAAGATGCCCGAAACACGCCAGGCCCATTGTTTCTTCAGCTGCCAGGGACTATACAAGCGTTCTTGGAGCTTAAGAAATGATCAAGGATTTTACATTAACGGGGGCTCAATGTGCAACCAAAAACGAGATAAAGCGAGGAAAGAAAAAAAGACAAAAAATTGCAATCACATAAATCTAACGTTGGACTTCTGTCGTTGTCTCTGGTGGCTCAAAACAAATCTCCAGGGGTAGATCGATTCCTTTAGGGTGTCGAAACTTATTGATCGGAAACGAAACACTCATATTTCCATTTTTAACAGCTATAGGTTGTGTTCTCAGAGGGCCAGACAGGGATGATTAGATTATGATTGCAACGACTACTGCAAAACGGGACACCCCAAGTATATATATATATAAAAAAAAGGTGGGCTTAAAAAAAAAAAATTTTTTCGAGATTCGCAAGGAGCTAAAGTATGCAGGCGAGCTGGTTAGGAAATATCATAATTTAATTCCTGAGACAAGGAGAAATAAAATAACCGACAAAACGTCACAAAATCTCAAGCTGTCGTCTTGTCCGTTCTTTTATTTCTCCTTGTCTCAGTGTTTAGATTATGATCTCTCGAGACCTCGCCACCACGCTCTCCAGATTTCCGGAGAAGTTTAAAGAAATTAAACTTACATACTTCCCCCCCCCCCCCCCCCCCAAGCACCTTGCCGACAAAAAAAAAAAAAAAAGACAAATTAGAGATGTGGGAGAGGGTACAGTTGTGCCGCAATCCTTAACTGTTCCAACAAGAGAACGAAACTTACTGAAGTTTCCACGTAGAAACTTGAGTTTTTGCGTAAAAGGGGCCCATCGACGTTAAGCGTTGCCGTTGGTGAGCGAAACTATAGTATGTTGCCGCAATAAGTCAGTCGAAAAATGAAGATTCGGAGAAATATGTTTAACCCAAGGGATAAGTGAGGGTGAATGTTCCAAACCAGGATCAGGATATGTAAAAAAAAAAGCCTTACTCCCCAAACAGTAGTTGTTTTCAAACCCTCGGAGATTCTTTTAATAAGAGAACGATATAACTTACTTTTAGGAAGCAACAACATTGTTTAAAAAAACAAAAACTTTTTCTGCTGTTGCTGCATAATGACGTCTACATTCCCGCATAGCTCATGGGAGAACGAATCGCTGCGGTCTACGGCGGGAGATCGGAGAGTGAGAAGGCTGAAAAACATACGATTATAGACCCGAAAATAAAGTCTGCGCTGTGACACTCAGCCTATCGTAATCACGCACGACACGCTGTGGTCGGTGTCACAGTGTACGCGTTATTTTTAGGTCTAATCATATTCTTACTTGCCGAACTCCCCCGATAAATTGCAGCTATTTGCTCCGCCACCTGCTCTGTGGGAAAAGTCGACGTACCAGATTTCTTAGACTAGCGGATAAACTATAGCCAATGTCAGCTTTAAAAAAACGTAGTTAGTGGCGCGTCTCGAGAATGGGGAAGAACGTTACATGAGGTTGACACGTGCCACAGCTTCTTACCACTAACATTAAACTTGGAATTTATTATGCTACGTTTAATTCCCTCATCACTCATTGCCATCTGGTTTGGGCAACGACAACGAAAAGAAGCACAATAGCATTGTACTTCTTAAAAAAAAAAAGAAAAAAAGTTGCTCTATGTTGCATACGTCCTGTATGATTATCATTCAAAACCTTTATTGTCTAGGTACAAAGTAATGCGCATCAAAAACATGTATGAATATCGTCATATTCTAAACCCTCAGACAAGGAAAAATGAAATAACGGACAAGACGACACGAAGATTTTGTGACGTCTTGTTCGTTATTTTATTTCTCCTCGTCTCAGGGTTTAGACATAGCCTCCTTTATTCTTACAAAGCCTGGCAGTTCGATGACGGAGCCATAGAGTGGCCGGTCGCAGATTTGGAGCGCGAGGATCTGGTAGCACAGTGCATTTCTCGGGGAGTGTGGTATTCAGCGCACAGCTTTTGCAGTGGCGATGACCCGAAACATGGTTTTCAAACCCGACGAGAAAAAAAAAAAAAAACGGTAGCCCGACGAACGCGAGAAGCACGAGCGGACATTCCATCACTCGGGGTTCGTTGGTTGAACCTTCTAGAAACGGGTACGGACCGAATGTAAACCCGGAGGTTGCAAACACGGGGAGGCACATAACCTATTACCCGCTGTCCTCAATGAAGGCGCAGTTCTCGAAGATTCACCAGCTCTTCCTGAAGCACAACACTGCCGTTCCTTCGAGCGCGTCGGTAGAACGACTCTTCAGCGTCGCCGGAGATGTATTTTCAAGGAAGCGGGGAAACATAACTGATGAAAACTTCTAAAGGCAACTGCTGCTGAAGGGCAATGACTACTAAAAAGAAAACAATAAACCATGAAACAAAAACAGTTGTGTATTTGGTCGTCAAAGTAACGTGGAAAGTAACTCGTTACTTTTGAGGTAACTCACGCGTTCCTTTTGAGAATCGGTAACGAGTAACGTATTTAGTTACTTTTTGAGCGAGTAACGAGTATCGGTATTTAGTTACTTTTTTTGGGTAACGTGTACATGTCTTACTCGGGGCAAGTGTGTCTCGGCGTCTCGCCGCAGCGACGCGCCCGTTACATGACTCTTTTCTGCCGCTGTACCTTCTCACTTTCGGCGGCCGCGTCACTTGACGATCTGCCAGGCTTTGTCAGTAGAGAGGAGGCTATGGTTTAGATTATGATGCTTCCTAACCAGCTCGCCTGTACACTTTAGCTTCTTGCGATGATGATCATTCACTTTATAAAATTCGTTTTTCGCCTACAGAATTTATAAATGTCCTGTATTTGACTTCTGAAACAACGAATTACGAGAGCATCATCAATATACTCGTCGCCCGGAGAAATAGCTGGTCCCTCGACACTGCAAAAATTATTTTTTTTTTTACAATCTCTTCACTACAAGATCCCGACAGTTTTAAATAAATTGATTTTTAATGAGAGGCGTCTATCTGATTTCCAGAGCCGATTTACGCCCGCATTTCCTCTAGGTTGTTGAATGTTTTTGATATATGTTTATTTTTTATTGATATTTTATATAAGGTAATCTTGCTCCTTGTCTCAGTGTTTAGATTATGATATTTCGAGACCTCTTCTCCACGCTCTTTAGATTTTCGGAAAAGTTAAAAGAGATTAAACTTTTATACTCCCCCCCCCCCCCCCCCCCCCTTCCCCGCACCATAGCACCTTGCCTCTGATGATTTTCATCCGCGTTTCCTCACCGCTAGTTTTGCGCCAGCTGCACGAGTGGTAATTTTGGTGCACCCCCGCGTTTCCCACGTGCTTGCAGTCGTTCTAAAATTGACCGATTTAGTGGGTTTCGATGACGCTCAGCAAATTTCTAATTGAAACCATATGTGTATTTTCACTAATTAAAAAGTTAATTAAAAATTAGTTAATTACACGACTTATTGTGAAAATTAGCCATCTACATAATGTCCCCCGGGGACGTGTAACTCACCTGCACAAACCGCGTTTTACGCGTTTTTTGTAATAAATCGTTTCCATTTCAAAGAAAACACCCTGAATATTTATTAGTTTTTTTCAAGGTTGTGTAACTGTATTGATGCATAATTTGTAACAAGATGCGTCTTGTTGTTTCTACTTTTATCTTGTTTTTCGGATCTGCTGATCGGATCAATAAATCGGATCGATGATCCGATTCATTGATCCGGATCAATGAATCCTTACGCCAGGAAGATTTCTAACAGGTTGAACACGAGCACAAAGCGGTGGCCTCCTGAGAAAATTGGAACGTTGAGCTTTTTCTCTGCCATCCACTTCGTTCGTCAGTTACGTAACCTCCTACTGCAACTAAATAAGGATGCGAAAGAAGCTAACTGTAGAAAAGTAATAACCTAAAGCAAGAAAATCATAACGCAAAAAAACCCCTAATAAAGCTGTTTCACTAATTAAAAAAGAAAAAAAAGATTAATCTTTTTTTGTTTAACTAAGGCAGCGTTTAGTCAATAATAAAGTTCTTAATTAAACTGTACTTTAAATGTGCAGTAATTCTTTCTTCCGCATTGTTTTCAGTGATCGGACGGATTGATCAATCAGTGTAATGTTTAAAGATACATCTAGTGATTAAATAAAAAAAAACACT
This sequence comes from Ixodes persulcatus, assembly GCA_013358835.2. NCBI lineage: Eukaryota > Metazoa > Arthropoda > Arachnida > Ixodida > Ixodidae > Ixodes > Ixodes persulcatus. The sequence goes on from JABSTQ010011052.1 coordinate 3,442,755, forward strand.
CTTTTATAGCTACATTGATCTAAATAAAATAAATCTGATTTAAATGAAATAAATCTGATTTAAATGAAATAAATCTGATCTAAATAAAATAAATCTGATTTAAACGAAATAAATCTGATTTAAATGAAATAAATCTGATTTAAATCGAGTACATCCGAGCTTATTTACTAACGAAAAAATATCATGCTCTTTTGTTGTACTATGGCGGAGCTTACTCAATAACAAGTTGTTAATTAAACTGCACTTTAAATTTACAGTAATACTTCCGTATGGTTCTCAGTGAAAGGACGGACTCATCAGTAAATCTTCCATATAAAAAAATACGTCTAGTGATTACAAAGTATGTAGTAACTATAGTGATTTAAATCAAATTAGCCTGATTTAAATTAAATGAATCTGATTTATATTATTAAAAAAGAAAATCACGATTTCTTTCCACCCTGGAAAGCAGGGCGTATGATAAGGCCGAAATTTAACAACAACAACAACGTGTTCAGCGAAAAATTAGGTTCCAACCCAGGTTCAAGTAGAAAAAAAAAAGGGGGGAAAAATGGAAGAGCTGGCTAGGACTGTTTTACTTCGAAATGTAGCACTGAATGCGGCCCGCGGTGAGGCTGAGCCAAGCGACTTACGAATCATTTCCAGCTTGACCGCGGACACGACGGGGGCCGAGATGTTGTTGGACACCTGGCAGGAGAACGTCGACAGGAGGTCGGAGCGGTACAGCCTCGGGATGACTGCGTCGCTTCGGATGTTTCCCCGGGCAGAGGCGCGGCTCGTGTTGGCAATCACCTCGCCATTTCTGAACCAGGTAATGGACGGGTTGGGCTCCCCTGCGCGAAATAAATAAGAGGGAAGGTTAAACGGATCTCGACAGTGCACGTACCAATCTCGGCTACTATTTTTTTTTTTTTTTTTTTTTTACGTGGGACACGTTATGCTCCCAAAGGATATAGAGAGCGTCTACTTTCCTGCAAGGCACTCGAGACAACCAATTCCTGCACCATACGGAGGGTGCTCGGCGAATAGCGAAGCTCAAAATATATTTAGCATTAAACAAATATATATGTATATATCTATTTATATACACAGTAGGCGCGGTAATAATAATAACTATTATTTGTTATTCCGTGCCTCAGAACGACCGTAGTCTCGATATGAGGGACGTTCGTGAACACTGTGGCACTGGGCATGGTGAAATGTTATGGGCAGCGTAACAGTGCATTTTTTTAAATGTTTTTAGCATCGTCATTTGTCTAGCATCCTCCGTAGACTTCAGAAGCATGTGGCTCTCTCATGTGCTTTGCAGGAAAGTAGATACTCCAAATTTCTTAGGGTGTATACGTGGGAGGACTACCGACGCTACGAGCTGTAGGGGCCAATCAGACGGCGTCGAAAACTCACCATCATGGTGTTCGTCATGTTGCTGTATGTGCTCTATCATCGCCTAACCAATCATAAACAAGAAGGGCCTAGTGATTGCGCTTTTGACGCTGCATGATTGCCCTATTGGCTCGTAGCGTCGGCTGCGTCTGGAGTTAAGCTGAAGCTAGGTATAGGCACTCTCAAGAGTTACGAAAAAGACTCACATGTCCGGCTAAATTTGGTGGGCGAAGACTCAACCTCTAAATTGAGCGGCTTTCGTTGACATGGTACATTTCGAACTTTGGTGATCATTGCGATAGTGTCACCGACGCAGCCGGCTCCCTCTTGCGCGCCCGCCTCCCTCCCACTGGCTGGTACAAGCAATGATGTGACCGTAACATCAATCAATGGCGTTTTCGTCCCATGTCGCGGTATCCGCCTCGGTGCAAAAACGATTGCACCGAAATTCGACGACCTAAAACCGCGTTGTATACCTATGACGATTTTTTTTCAGAATGACCAAAGTACCGCTAATTCTTAACATGGGAGTGACCACAATCCCAGTAGAGTCAAAATATTTCGTAGTTTGACGGTTGTCGTTAAAGGGCAGCTGGAGAGGTTCTTTAAAATAAAAAGAAAACGAGTTAGGGGTGAATTCGAGAGTATTTCTATCCAGTGAATCTGAATATCACGTTCGTTTTTTTCCGAAGATGTAACTAAACAGGAGAAAACACAAAAAAACCTCCAACTAGTCGTTACGTCATAAAAGGATCTTTCGGCCGCCAAGCGCGTGTCACTCGTGTGGGCAGCGCGTGCAACTGCAAGCTTGCCAGGTATATTTCCCCGCACTGACACCAGTTGTGACGTCTCTTTCTAACCTTTTTGAAAATAGTGAGAGTGCGCGTGCATAGCTTTAATAGACGCTTAAGATGCGCGAGAGCGGAGATTCGGAAAACTATGGATATGACATCCCGCTTCGGGGAGGAGGGGCTTCAGCGGTTCATTTCAAAATAATTTTCTGTAGCCTCCGTGCACCAAATTGAAGAATAATCTCGATATTCGGAATCCTGGAGGACAAACGAAGACGATCTAAGTATTTTTCCTTTCCGTTTGAGCTCGAACACGATGTTGATACTACTGACATTTGTAAAGACACAAGGAAAAGAAATACGGTACAATTCCTGCGGATATGGCAATAATTGTACTTTATTTACTTTATGAGCGACTGAGCTCTCGAGTGAAAAGAAAATTTTACCCGCAAACTCCAGGACCCTGAGTTTGAAAAATCCTCCATTGCAATAACATTCAACTGCCGTCATCGTTAGTCAGAATGCAATTTTGTGTTCTCCATGCTTTGATATGGGGAACGTGCGACACCTGAAGAGGGCGCGTCGCACCACCTTGGCAGGTGGTTGGCAGCGCCAGCAACGACAGCGTCCGCATTACGACGCATAGTGAAGTGTTGCCAGCTCTGACCTCTTCTAATGGGCCCGCTGCGTGTTGGCCGTGTCCGCACCTTCTCGCGGCCTTGTCTATCAACTTCGGTCTGGAGTAAAGGTTTCGCACCTGGACATTCGAAGACCTACCCGCGTTCAGCGTTGCTCTGTATGTGTTCTCAGGTTATTCGACCCACAGGAGATGCTCGGGGCTCAGGTTCAATCGTGTGTCCCGCAGTTGTAAGCGGAAACGACGGAAACGCACCTCCATGTTTTTAGTTTATCTCCGCTGGAGTATGTGCCTGTACAAATCGCTTGTGTATCGACGGTTTGTAACTCACTACGGGACGACATTCAACAATGCCAGTGATTGATAAAATCTACATGAGATGTATTCTTGGCTTCTAGTATCATCAGATTGATCAGATTTATTTCTCTCCGCTCGCTGGCCGATTGAGTGCGCAGTACGTACTGGGATTGAGATGATAGCGGCTGTTTTCACCAGCGCGTGTTCCCAATTTCCAGGTGATGTGTAAAAAAAAGTTAGCGCCAATTGTGGCTTCGAACGTTGTGTATAGTGCTGTGCTAAGGTAAGGTGACATTGGTAAGAAACTATAAGTTGGCTGCCATACATGATGTCAATGCGAAAGGCTTTTATTAGAAGCCGCATCATGGCGCCACTACCTTTACGCACGCTGTCGCACGCTTCCAATAGCCGCATGTAATTCGTCTGCCTTATAAGGATGTCAGATAGCTTCGCTACAGAGGCGCAATCCGGCCCTAGGAAAACAATGAAATTAATAGCTTTCAAACCTTAATGTGTGTGTGGATGGTTGATGCGAATATATTAATTTAAAAAAAAGCTTAATTTCAATTAAAAAAAGATACTTAGGTATTGTTTCTCTGGTAAAAATGTTGACACCGCATCAACTGCACCCAGAGGGTCAATTTATGCAATGAGGGTTCATGTCACATGTTTTCTGTTTTTCTTAGTTATATAGGCATATAGTATACGTATATACGCCGCAGAAACATATTTCGCAGGTATACTGGGTGTCCCAAAAAGATTTTTACAGCATTGATGACTAATATCTTGGAAAAGAAAAGAGGTAGAAAGATGCGGTATGCAGTAGTATGTTAAGGAGCACGTGAACGTTTGTTCAAGTAATCTAACATGGCGTTTTATGGGTTTGCAGGATGCAGAAATTTTCTGTTTTCTGATGCGGACATGCTCAGCCGGATCTGGGGGAAAGTGGAGTATCGACTAGATCACCTGCGTGCTACTGATGGATCACATATTGAACTTTGATAAATGGCTACAATAACACATTATGTGTTCCTTAATGATTTACTATAATCCACACATTTTGAATTCTTTTTTTTACAAGACATTAGTAATTAAAATTGTAAAGGCCTCTTTGGGACACCCTGCAAACAAAAGGAAGGGGCTCGAGGCGTCGAACTTTACGGGAGTTCGCCTGATACTTGTGTGCTCGTATCTCTTCTTTCGTGTTCCTCGGTCTCGGGTTTTCGCAAAAATAAAAATTCTCCAACACGCTTGTTTTGTGTTTTGTTTTTTCAGGGTATTATACGAGTAGATTGCACTGCCGTTATTTTCACTACTGCATCAGTACCTACAGACTTGTAGTTTTCTCCTGACCACAAATGGTAGAGTAATGTGGTGTGGTATGAACCATTACAGTATCACATTTGCGCAAACCTTGCTTTCAAGTACAAATAAAATTGAAAACCATATATCTACGCGTCTGCATGTACGTAAGGAAAGGTGGCAGAGCAGTCGTTCCTCTACACTTGTAGATCCTCGCTTACGAGCCTTTACCCCGTTCAAAGTTCCCCTATAAAGATGATGCTGCGCGGTAAAGCCCTTAAAACAATAAAAGTCGGCTCTTTTTGAGCAAGGTTTTGTTGTCTCTTTTCTCGTACACAGGTCCTTAAGTATATTACTCAATGTTAATTTAGGCGATTTTGCCAGATTTTGAGACGTTAGTTGCATGTCAGCCTCATTTTGCGATGTGCATTTTGGCGTATTTTACGAAGTCCATACGAATAATTTCTGACACCACTTAATCAAAAGCGTGTCATTTTCAGATGTTTCGTACTTTTTTTATAATATATCGAGATAATAAATTTTAACTTGGGATTTTCGTAAAATAAATAAAAAAAGTTATCACGAGCTGAATGAGTCAGTGTAAAAATTGCGTAGATGCAAAATACCACGTGAAATCTATTCCATTCCTAAGCCTCGTGCTTGTCATTTTTTATACGTGTGAGAAGTTTATATGTGCTGTTTATATTTCGATTGATGTGTATTTCCAAGGACATGGCTTAGATATACAAAAAATATCGACACCAGAACCCAAACCCATCATTGCGTCAACTAAAGGAAACAACCTTTCTCGTCTCCAGCAGGTCGTGAGGCAATGAGAGTATCTCGCCCGCGCCACTATTGGAAACAGCCAATAGTTTCGACACCGGTAAAGCTTGATCCCACGAGAAGCATCCACTCGCTACGCGTTGCGTAGATAGAAGCGCGACACCATAGTGCCAGTGTTGGCGGTAAAAACGCGTTACAAGTAACGGCGTTACCGGCAATGCGTTACTTTTCTTCTGTAACGTAGTAACGTACTCGTTACTTTCTCAAGATAGTAACGGGTAACGTACTTATATTACTTCTTTCATGCAACGTGTAACGTAGTTACGTTAACTCGTTTCTTCTGTTGCCTAAGACTTGAAAAAAATTTACACTTCATTTTTTTTCGTGTTTCTAAGCGCAAAGTCATGCATTTGTTTTTTGTTTTTGCGTTTTTTTGCGTTTTTTTCTTCTGCGTATTTACGTGAAACTGTAAAAAAGATGAAGTAATTATGATCAGTTTCTCCATGAACATAATGTTCTTGAAGTATGGCGCTTATGCATACCCGTACTGCCAAAACAGTAAAACGTGTTAATTTATAAATAAAAAAAGTAACGCAAAAGTAACGTGCGTTGCGTTTTATGGGTAACGGTAATGGTTACGCGTTCCTTCTATTTTGAGGTAACGTAGGTAGGTAACGCATTCCGTTTTTTCGCAAGTAACGAGTAACGTATTTGCTTACTTCTTTCGGCAACGCCTACAACACTGCATTACACCCAGAGACGAAAAATAGCCCTCCATAAATAAAGCCTGCCGACGGACCACACTGCATGAACCTTGTTTCGATGCAGAACGAATGTTACCAAGCTCCGTTTCGCAGCCGCAAAACATTATTTTCACACTTTGAAAGAGGGTGAAACAGGAACAAAACCTCGCGGACACTGGGCAGCCAACAGGCTTCAATCGATGGACACTTACATGAGGGACAGAATCTCCTATTATACGCATGCCGCGGCCGAGAGCGCACAGGAACGAAAAGAAAACAAAAGAGGCAGACCAAAGCAGCGGCGCAGTCGTATAATACGAGTCGTTCATTTTTCTTCCACTTGGCTCCCTATTCTCGATAGTCTGCCGTATAATTGAACAACAACACGTAGGCGGGTCACGATCAGCTTCGATGGAAGAAGAAGGGAAGGGCGTTCACGCCATAAATCCCGAACTCTGTTTTTCTTGGAGCTCGGGTGCCGAGCCCCGCTTCGCTTAATTCCGCATTTGGACTCGTCTCACCCCGTTTTCGCTTTGGCCCTCTCCAGTTCCGTTTTGTGCGAGCCGCCTTTCTTGCCGTTCATTTGTCGGACAGGAGCCGCATGATCCCCGGATTTAGCGGTCGCTGCGTAGAGGATCGGGGCATTTTTTGCCTCTCTACTTGGACTTGCGCGCGACAGGAGACGACGTTGTTCTATATGCGTTCTTTGAAGTCGCGCGACTGAGACCTCGGTTTGAGCTGTGCACTCGCCGACGTGCAGAATTGTCTCAAGTTCCATTTCGTGTCTGCTTAACTTAATTGAAAATACCGACGCGGGTGTTTACAGGTGCAAGCAATTACCAGAAAGAATAATTGGCGAATTTTATATGGCCGAAGGTCCCTTTAAGCGCACTTTGAATAGTCGCCGAGAGGTACAAAACCTCAACGAGGTAATTTCTTGGCTGACCTAAATGCAACCAAGTACGCTAACTTCAAATGTAAAAAAAAAAAAAAAAGCTGCAGCAGCAACGGGGAGTAACGGAACTCACATTAGACGACACAATGTAGTGATTAGTCAGGTTTGTAGGCGTTAGCGAAAACGAGGAGTCGATTCAATGGCGGATAAATTTGAATCGTATATATGGGGGGGTATTCACTGGGCGCCATATTTGAGGGCGCTGTTTAGAGCCCATGCTCCGACCGAGCTCACATCGATAGGGTGCTAAGATCGGGAATCGGGACTAGACCGGCAATATGAAAGCATGAAGGTGCTCTGCACAAACTCGGAGCTTGCAATGTTAAGCGCATCGGTTATTACCCTGTTTTAACATTTAACCGCTTCCGTGCAAGACTGAGGTAAGTAGATGTACCAAAATACAGGGTGTTCGTTCATTTAGGATTTACAGATTTGTTTTAAAACAGCCGCGAATGCTACACTATTGCGGTCTGTGTAGCATTCGCCAGGGGGACGTAATTTGGGGGGCTGATCATCACGATAAGTCGAATAATTAACAAATTTGCTAATTCACACTTTAATTAGTGTAATAAATGAACACATGGTTCAAATTAGAAGCTTGCCGAGGGTCATCGAAAACCCCTAAATCAGTCATTTTTAGAAAAATTTATTTTAGCGCGTGTTAAGCGCAGTAGTTCACTAAAGTTACCATTCGTGCCAGATGCACAAGGCTGGTGGTGAGAAAAGGAAGGCGAGGGCGCGTCATCGGCCCGGTAGCCTTGCTCCTGCCGCACGAGTCGTAACTTCAGCGCTCCACCGTGCTTCCCATGTGCTCCAAGTCTTTCTAAAACTGACTGACTTAGTGGTTTTCGATGACGCTTAGCAAGTTTCTAATGGGAACCATATGGTTATTTCCACTAATTAAAAAAATAATTAACGTATTTTTGTTAATTAGCCAACTTATCGTGACGATCAGTCCTCTATATTATGTACCCCTGGCCTTATAACTCACCTCCACAAACCGCATTAGTGTAGCTTTTATGGATTTTTTAATCAAATATACAAAGCCTAAAAAAACGAGAAAAAAAAAAACTAGAGTAATGGTGACTATACAGTCAGGTGAGGGGTTAAGAGTTCAGGGGAAATACCTCCCACCCCTCTCCACATTAGCGGAGCGAACACTGGAGAGGAGGTCGCCTCCTCACCAGCGTACGCTCTGCTAAGGTGGAAAATGGAGAGAGGATTTTACCCTGAACCCTTAACCTGTCACTAACTGTAGTGCATTTATTAATGAAGAAAATGTATCTACGACTACTACAGGGCACAAAAAGCAATGAAACGTTTCCTCGACTACAACGACAGGCCGCTGCACCCAGATAATTCGATCGCTTGTTACGCCTATCACACAGGTCTGTAACAGTAGTGAACGCACCAAGCACTACACAGTGTGGGCCTAGCTGAGGCAGGACGTCGACGCCGCCATGATGGGGCGCGCGACCCAGATGCGGAAGAAGACCATATACCGTTGTGAACGGTTCTCCCTCGTCCTCCTCGGGTGGCCTGCCACCGGCACACCCATCGGGAACAATTTTTCTTGATATTAATGCAAATAATGCAAAGGAGCAGGCGAGCTGGACAGAGTGGTGGGCAGGGCACGCATGGTGGCATGTCTACAAACCCGTTTTCTTCTGCCTGTCTGCCAGTTGCTTCTCGCCGTCAACGGCTACTGCTTCAACGCTTCAAGCACTGCTCCGTCATTCACCCCACTCGGGGATGGCAGCCTTATCTGAACCGCCTGGTCACGGGAAATATGTGAAACATACAACGTCACCGTACATCGGCGAGAAGATTGGTCCCATTCCTGGAGCACCGTCGACAGCAGTGCCACAGGAACCCATATATGACTGGCACGGACGTCTAGGTGCCAGTGGTGGACACGGCACGCATCGTGACATGTCTACAAACCTGTTTTCTTTTGCCTGTCTGCAGGTAAGCTATGAAACGGCTTCTGTCCGTAGTGACAAACGTTGCCTTATTGCCGTGTCATGCCACCACCAGTTGTTTTTGCTGATGAAATATTGTTTTCGTGCTGTTCATAAGTTCGTGAGGCGGTTGTTAGTTTTGAGTGGTGACGTCGAGTAAATCCGGGACCAAACCAAAGTCCTGACGATAAACTTAATATGATCATCAGAAAGATAAAGGGAATGTCCTGAATGATATTAAACGCAATAAACGGTCGATCCAGAAAAGTGTCAGCGAAACTTGCGAACACTTTAAGAAACTGGAAGAAAGGTTAAGCCAATTAGAGTCACAAATAAATGGTGTTATTGCGGTACAAGAAACAGTTAAAAACCTTATTAGAACCGTCACTGACCTAAGACAAAAAGTTGATGACTTGGAAAATAGGTCTAGACGGAATAACCTGATTATGTTTGGCCTGGAAGAGACTGAAAACGAGAGCGCTGATGAACTTGTTGAAACTGTTAAATCAACCGTGTTTGACAAGATAAGAGTTAACCCTGTAATAATTGAGCGCATGCACCGTCTTGGTTTAAAACGTGACGCATCTCGCCCAGTCATCTTTCGTGTCGCGGATTTCAGGGAGAAACTTGAGATACTAAAAAATTGCAACAAGTTGAGGGGTAGTAATATTTCTGTGAGTGAAGATTTTTCAAAGGAAGTGCGAAATGTGCGTGGAAAACTCTGGGCATGCTGTGCTGCTGAAAGAGGCCAAGGTGTGAAAGCGCGCCGAGTGTTCAACAAGCTATCACGTAATGGTGAGCTCTTTTCCTGAAACGACAGAACTAATACACGTCAATTAGTCAACCAAATGTCTGAGCGGAATTTTCCCAACCAGCAAGAATGACCAGAGTCTGCCTGAAAACTTTATTTTCTTGAATGTGAATGCACGTAGCATTGTGAATAAAGTAACCCTTTTTGAGTCTACTTTTAGAGCATGAGCCAGATGTTGTTGTCATGACTGAGACATGGTTAACGGCTGAAATAGAAAATGCGGAGTTTATTCCATCAGGATATATAGATTTTCAGATGGACCGAGAAGGAAGGGGTGGGGGAGTTGCCATTATTGTTAAGGATGAATATGCCTGTGTTCAATTGCCTGTGGTTCATGGCATAGAATGCGTAGCTGCTAAGCTTTTTATAAGCGAATGTCATATTAATGTGGTCACTCTGTACAGACCCCCCGAGCCAAACCCTAAATATTTTCAGTATTAAATGATTACGTTTGTGTGCACGCTAATAATAAATGTAAGCTAATTATTGCTAGAGAATTTAATTTACCCGATATCGATTGGAACAATTTACACGAAGGGGTAATGAAGTTGAGTGTTCTCGCTGGCTTTCAAATATGGCGTTTTCTTATGACCTAACCCAAGCTGTCAAATCTAGCACGAGAACACGGGGAAATTGCGAATCGTTACTCGACCTCATTTTTCTAAGTAGACCCCTTGCAGACGCGGAATACTCATGCCAGGTGATAGTTGGCATATCCGACCTTGACATAGCTTTTTTCGCGTGCACTTTGCAAAAGAATAAACCACCTTCTTCTGTCACTCAAAAGGTCCTTAGTTTTGGAAAAGCGAACGATGTTGGGATTATAGACTACCTAGATGAAAGTTTTGATGAATATAGGGAATATTCTCTTTTGCCTACGTCGACTGTAGATGAAGTCTGGGGAAAGTCAAAAAGGATAATTAACAACGCTATTTCACGCTTTGTTCCATTTCGCACTAAAAGGATTGCTAGGAAAAATCCGTGGATTACAAGGAAAATCATTCGACTAAAACGAAAGGTGAAATGGCTACGAAAGGGATATAAAAGAGACAATCGCGCACAATTCAGAGGCTTCCAGATGGCGAACGCATCTCGTCGGCTTCGTCGTGCTATCACCGAGTATAAATATTCTTGTATGAGCACCACACTTCAGAATTTTATGACATCAGCATCACAGAAGTTCTGGAGATATCTTTCACTAGCAAAAGATAGTGTTACTACTATCACGGTTGATTCGGTAACGATTACCAAAAGGCTAGATATGGCAAAAAGCTTCAACAAATATTTCCAGTCCGTTTTTACATTTGATGACGGTGTTCTTCCCGCGCTCCCATCCTTTGGATCTGATTTTCCTGCTGCTCAGGATATTGAAATAAGTCAACCCGGTGTTTTCAACTTGATACTGAATTTAAACACAAAAAAGTCACCCAGACCAGACGAGATTCCGCATGAATTTTTAAAAAGAGATGCTGAATGGATGTGCCACTACCTGACAATTCTGTATAAAAAATCACTTCACTGCAGTCAGATCCCAGGGGATTGGAAGTGCGCCAAAATAATTCCTGTTCACAAGCAAGGTAGCAAATCCCTTGTAGGCAATTATAGGCCCATCTCACTAATTAGTACGTCGTGTAAGTTTCTCGAACATATAATAGCTAATCATTTGATGACTTTTTGAAAATAGCGGTATACTTGGTGACAACCAGTATGTTTTTCGACGAGTTCGCTCAACAGTTACGCAGCTTATTGAAGTCATTCACGAACTAAGCTATTGCATAGATAGGGGTGGTCAGACCGACGTAATATGTTTAGATTTTGCTAAAGCCTTCGATAGAGTGTCACACCCAAAACTGCTTTATAAACTTTAAATTATTCTTAAGAATAGAACAATAATTAGATGGATGGAAGCCTACTTGCACGACAGAGAACAAAGGTCCATATCAAGGATGAACAATCGCGACCTTGTAGGGTTGTATCTGGGGTACCACAGGGCTCTGTGCTCGGGCCTGTACTTTTTATTCTTTTTATCAGTGACATGGGTAAGAAATTCGAAGAACCTGTACGTATTAAGCATTTCGCAGACGATACGATAATATTTAGCGAAATTACAAGTAGATCTGACCAGCTAAAATTAAATCTGCATTTGCAAAAAATTAAAAAATGGAGTGACGAATGGCAGATGTCACTGAACAGAAATAAAGTCGTTTTTATGACGGTGACTAAAAAGCTAACCCCTCTAGTTTTCGATTACCGTATTTGGGAGAAATCACTCACAAAAGTGATAGAGTATAAGTGTCTAGGCATATTATTCTGTCCGAGTCTCTCATGGAACCTTCATGTTGATCAAATATGCAAAAAGACCATGCAAGGGCTCTGGACTTTACGAAAAACTCTACGAGACGCTTCTCCCCAAATTAAAATAACTGCCTTCAGAAGCCTCGTCTTACCAGTCTTGGATTATGCCAGTCCAGTTTCGGAACCCTACGCGCGTCAAAACATCAAAAAATTGCAAAGAGTACAAAACAAGGCGCCTCGCTTTATTTTTAAATATTACAGATCAACCACATCAGTTACAGAATTGCGAAATAGAGCTGGATTTCACACGATTGAAGCGCATATGAAAATAAATCGCCTTAAAACGTTCTTCTCAATTGTTACCGATTCCCAGAAGTTAGACAAATAAAAATATTTACAGTTTTCGACTCCGAGAATTCTTAGACTTAAGCATAACAGGCATATCGATCCCTATCCGTACTTTTCTGATGTATTTAAAGTTTCGTTCTTTATGAGACCTATAGATGACTGGAATAGTTTGCCTGAAACCATTGTAAATAGTTCAAGCGCATCTGTGTTTAAAAGATGCATTGCCTCGTATTTTCTGATTACAATGTCGTACTGCACATTTTGATTATGTGCTCTTTTGCACTATGGACCCACTCCTGCCCTGGCCAGTCAATGGCTGGCAGTAATAAATAAATAAAAAAAAAACGATAAACGGTTTGGAGATTTGTGTTTGTCCCTTGCCTCCCTTGTTCCCCTTCTGCGGGGATCATTATCATTTAATCTTACTTGAACGCGTCTGCCCCACCGGGAAGCCAACATTCTACCGTCAACCACGAGCGAGTTCATTGCCCGCAGGCTACAAAAGCCTAAAGTCACAGGATCCTGGGAAAGTAGCACCATTGCCTTCCCTGTCCGCTAGCCGGACACAAACAAATACTAACGTACAGACGAACAAACCTCGCCAGGTGATTGGCTATTGGTCTCAGCTGTCATGGCCCCCCCCCAATCGCCATTACCGTCCATTCAAATCTTCAAAGCTTCATAAGGGTCGTTCTGAACCAGTCGCGCCAAGATCGCTATGGGGCATCATTCTACAGAAAGCGCTCTTGTGCATTCGATCCACTTATCAACCATGATTCTTTCCACAGATCTCTTATAATGGTACTGTTGTTCTTGCGTATTTAAAGGCAGGGAAATTATTATTTTTTAATGCCGCCAAGCACCGACGCTGCATGTGGTGGCGATGCGAAGATGTGCGCTTGTTTCGCCAGTGTGTGGATAACAAAAAATCTCGGTATTCAGGAAACGTCTTTATAAAGCAACCTGTCACCGGGAATTTGGACCGGCTCACCAAGAATGGAGAGGTGAAGGAGAAACTACTCGTTCCACGAACCAAAAATGCGATCCTATATATGGGGAGCTTGGCGCTCCTTTTCCAGGATTCAGTGACTTTGCATAAGCCGGCCCAAACAACGGCCGTAGAGCTCTCATCCTGGGAGGGCCTTGCTTCACGGAGAGCCCTATTCTTTTCGAGGTTCTTCCCATTTCCGTGAATCTGCCTATCGCGGCATGCCGCGCAGAGTCCGACCGGGAACCTCAAGGCGGTTTTCGGACGTACCCGCCATAGCCGCAAATGCAGCGAGCTACGGAGTGGGTTTGACAAAACACAGTCTTTTTGCGTAACAAAGAAAGCCACAACACTCACCTCCCGGTGTTTCGCACGAGAGCCGGAGTTCGTCACCCTCGAAGTACGGCCCCACGGTGTCTTTTTTCGTGCGACCTCTGGCATCTCGAATGACGGGTGGTTTCAAGGGTCCTGCGCCAAAAAGAAGAAGAAAAAAAAAAAGCGACAATAACTTTGTTTAGAGTGAATCGTATGTTTACCGCGCAAGCTGACTGAATCGTGAAGAATTCTGTGTGAAGTAACACCAGAGCGATTTGGCGAGATCACAATTCTCTCTAAATTCGTTGTCTCACAAGAGATATTTTCATTTATATCGTCGGAAGACATCAATGGGGCTGTAATCGAGTGACTGCAAGACAGTTCACACAATGATTTAAAATCTTGACATTTTGTCGCAATGGGTACTATGTATTTATCTAGTTAGTCAAAAATACCGCAGCCCTCTTTTACACTCTTAAAAATGACTTCGTGTCTACTTACCCGCAATACACTCAAAGAGCCAATCACTGCAATCTACGCAATCAGCTCAGCGAATGATGAGGCGGAGCATCTGTTTAGACCTAAAAATAAAGCCTGCTCTGTGGCATTACGCAATGCAAGCATGACGTTTTGCATTGCGTAATGCCACAGCGCAGACTTCATTTTTAGGTCTAAACAGATGTTCCACCTCATCATTCGCTGAGCTGATTCCGTAGATCGCAGTGATTGGCTCTTTGAGTGTTTTGCGGGTAAGTAGACATGCAGGCATTTTTAAGAGTGTAGGTTCCAGCATGTTATAGACAAGGAAAATGTGGTAATAAGAGACCGCGCGGAATAGAAACAAAGAATACACGACTGCGACGTATTAACCAAACCTACCTAACGAGGAACAACCACATATATTTTTTTTTCTTTCAGTTTATATGCTGTCACACACGCAAAACCAGTCCATAATATGAAATGCACAGCGAGAGCGTTTTACCTTTATATTTTGTTCCACAATAGCTTGTCAAACGAAGAAATTTATACTGTCTTGATGAGCCAATAAGAGAAATCGGAATAAGAGACATCCTAGGGCGCTTTTTGTCATGTGCTTGGCTTCGATGGTCTTATTGGCTAACAGGGATTGTGTCCTTCGTCTTTAGTCAAATAACGTTTGAACGAAGTATATATGCATTACACTAATACGGCATGAGTGTCACAGCAAACGTTTCCGAAGCAATATTCTATAATACCACACAATAATATAATTAGTCACAAGGATACAAGTGTGCGTTGTCACCAATGCTTGATCGAACAGTCGCGGCTCATGAAGTTGAAACGGTCGAACCTAACAAAGTGGAGGAGCCAAAATGAATGGCAGCAGTGCGTCGTATAGTTGTACACTTCAGGTCACTAACGCGTTCAGTCAGGCCATCTGAAAACGATAGAGCCTTTCTAAAACCCCATCGAGCAACACTGGCTGTCGCCAGTTTTGGGGCACAAAGGGTGTGCTTAGGTCCGGGTACTCTCCGAACGATGTCGCAGACCTCGTATCCAATACGAGCACAGAGTACGTGATTAAACTATGGCAAACGCGGATAATTGGCGAAGAAGCCACTTGATGGAGCGTAATTTGGAAAAGGATATATTGTGCCTCGACAATTTGGATCACTTCTGGTGGTGGATTCCAAGCTGATATGGTCTCGGCGAAACGCGACTATTATCATGTTTCAGTATTACTGCTATATGGCCTGATCATCTCAGTGTGGTTAGTTGAACTCGAGTCCGAAGTGTAGATACGAATGTCGTCAGACCCATTCTTATATCTTAGAAGAACCAGTTTAGTTTCGGCTTCGCGTCCGGCGGCTGGCAACCAGTGTTTTTGCACCGGTACGACCTGAGAAAAATTAGCGACTCATTCGCCGGGGGGAGGAGATAGGGGTGTTTTCTGTTTTTTCTTTTTTTTTTTTTTGCTTGATCCCTTAAAGGTTTGCCTGGCGGTAACCTTCATGACCTGGTGATAGTCGCAGGAACGCGTTGGCTTGGAAGGGGAAAGGGGGAAATCGGGTTTTAACGCGAAACGTTCTCTGTCTAGTCAGGCGGGTGTTCAGATTTCGGTGGAGCCCAAAAGTGAAGCGGAGATAAACGCGAAGCCGCGAGGCTCGAAGCTAATTCGCGGATGGGGGAGGTCACGTAACCAAAAAGATAGCAAGGAGAAGCGAAAAAAAAAAAAAACGACCAGTAATTGCTCTCAAGTTTCTATGCAACGTGTTAAGTTATCTGATGAAGAGCGCCGTGAGCGTTGGTGCCAGGATCGGCAACGTTCCGGAGCAATACCGGAACTTTTCACGTATAACGCAATTTCCCATAAGGTTACCACAAATGTTTGCTGTTATTGCTTCTAGGCTAGGTGGCGCAAGTTATAAAGTTATAAAGGATGCAGCCGTTATTATACATCCATCCATCCATCCAGCCGTCGGAGCGCGCGAGTTTCTGTGTAAACAGAAGTATCAGATTCGTTTCCGCAATACAGGACCGAGGCGCCCGCATCGAGGCCGCTCGTTCAAGTTCTACTTTCTCTTATCCGTATCAAATAAATTGCTTTGGTGTGTAGGACATTTCCCACTACAAACGTTCTGAAATAATGATTCATGTTGAGTTTAAGGTCACCATTCTAAAGTTCATGCATCCATTTTAAGCGCGCTATTATCCGTATAGTTCACAATTTCTGTCGTGCGTATGTATATTTCATGTAGCGTGGTCATACTCTTCCTGTGTAATGTTGAAAACAAATAATGTTGAAAAAACAAATAATGTTGAAAACAAATAAAAATTCCTAAATCCCAATTTTGAAAATCTTTCATGGCTTTCAATAAGTATATTTGGTGAAGCTCTTAGACGAGGCTTACATATTGTAAGCAGGTAAAATTAATTACGTAGAAGTGGCTAATTTAGATTCTAGTGGAATGCTCTCTTTTTACAGCGCCAGATGTTTGTGGTAACCTCCCTGGAAAATTCCATGGGCAACCTTCGCGATCGCTCCTAGCCGCCGCCGCTGAGTTTATAAGAAAACAAAAAATTCCATCCGTCGAGCCGGGTTTGAAGCAGCTATACACCTTTTCTACGTGGGCGCCGCCATTTTCAATTCTGGAACTTCCGGTATGCGGGAAAAAGATCGCTTTCCTCCTGCTCGCCAGTGGAATGTGTTAACATTTTAATTGCAACCGTCAATCGTTCTTATTATGTCCCTTCTTTATTTTTTTAGTTGTTCCGGATAGTAATCTTGCTTTTTGTTTTCGGAACGCATACCGGATATGGGGTCAACGTGACGGGGTGCGAGGCTAAACGGAAAAGGTGTATAGTCGATGACAGGTTACCAGTTCAGGGGAAGTTCCTCTCACCCCTTTCCACTTTAGCAGGGAGAAGGCTGGAGACGAGGTCGCCTCCTCTTCAGCGATCGCTCTGCTAAAGTAGAAAGAAGCGGGAGGAGCTTCTCATGAACTCGCAACACGTCACTGACTGTACCCTTGAATAACCGCAATATTTTCTTCTACAGTCAGCGGCCCTACCAATAGAAGACAAAGTTCTTAAACATGCGAGTTGGTTAACGTGTTACACATGATTCTAAGCCGAGGACGAGGGGACGACAAGGGAACAAACGCACACCAACTAGGCTATCGAAGGGTTAAGGTTTAGCAGATTAAATTAATGCGCCGAGAAAGTGAGGGAGAGGAGGGGATGAGAGGGACGTCAGAACGCCGAGCTCTGGTTGGAACGATTAGTGGGTAGGCCTAACGCTAGCTGCCTTTGTCTCCACCAATCGTTCCAAGCAGAGCTCGGCGATCTGACGTCCGTCTCGTCTCCTCCTCTTCCTCACTTTCTTGGCACATACCACCTGGACGGCCAGCTAGCGTGTGTGCCATTCCAAACGTCGCCATTTGTGGATGCACGCAGTGCCGCCTAGACTGCGTCGGCATGGCCGCCGGAGCGTCTCGCAGCGTCTCGCAACGAGCGCGACGCTAGCAGGCGGGGCAACGCCAAGACGGACGCGTCTGCTGCTACTCTCGTCGAGCTTCGGCTTGCCTCGGGGCGGGATCCGATAACTATGACGTAATGCGCGGGTCGTCTAGGAGGACGACTTTTCGGCGTCTTGTGAGCCTCGAGCGTGCACCTGACTCCAGAGTACGGCAAAAAGGCAACTAGCGCTCTCTGGAGTCGTTCGAAAAAAGGGACGCTCTGCCGGTCCAATACCCCCTACACTCTCAGAAATGGCGGTGGAGTACTCGAACCCGGTGTTCCATATATAACACCCCGAAAATTGCGTTTCGACATTCAGTCCACTGGCGTCGAACCGACGATACCAAGTTTCACTATGGCGGCTTGATAGTCGAGTGATACAACTTATTTAAATAGCTGATGTACGCATTAAAGACTACAGGAAAACACTGAAAGTTTTGTTGGCCCTGCTGCAAAACCTAAGTATTTTTAGAGCCCAGCTCTTAGGCACCCGTTTCAAGCTTGGGCGGTGTCGGCGTAACCGCGCGGTGCATTATGGGAAACGTTCCATAATGCCACGCACGGGTCTCACTCGTGACCCGCGCGTTGCATTATGGGACGTTTTTCATTGTGGTCACACGTGACGTCACGAGTAACGTCACTAGGGTCCCGCGCGTTGCATTATGGGAAACGTTCCATGATGAAACGCGCGTGTCACGAGTGACCCGCACGTTGCATCATGGGACGTTTCCCATAACTCCTCCTCCTCCTCCCTCCTTCCTCCTCCCTCCTTCCTTCTCGTCTTCCTCCAACCTCCTCCCTCCTCCTCCTCCTCGTCCCCTCCCCTCTTCCTCCTCCAGAGCTGCGCTCTACTTCGGCATTACAGGGAGTTGTAAACGTCTTTCATTTTTTTTCTCGTCTTTCATACGTATCAGCTATTTAGTAAGATATCACACCGCTGTCAAGCCGCTTGTAAAAGTTGGTATCGTCAGTTAAATGGAAGTGGGCGGAACGTCAAAATGTAGTTTGGTGGTGTTATAAATGGGACAAGGGGTGTAAGTAATACACTCTTAGAAAAAAGGTTATCGATAGTCCTCCCTTAGGGGAGGAACGGTCTTGTAACCTATGTTCCTTTAGAAAGGGAGAAACTTTCGTCCCTGAAGCAGGGGAGCAAAGTTCCTCCGTCGCCTGCATCTCATTATGGCGGCCCTGAATCGAGCAAATCGAGCTCAATAAGGCTTAACGAGGACACTACGTCTCTTGTACGGGACGAGAGGAGCAGCAAATAAAAGCGCAACACGAGGTTTCCGCGAACTGTGTTTATTTCCGAAGCCAGATTCCCACCACAGGTACAGAAACTTGCGTTTCGAAAGCAGTTACTCATCGACAGCACTGGGATGTTAAACGGAGACAACCGATACCCGGTTACTGCGCGCTTTATGTCTTACCTTTGGTGTTCCTCAAGTCACAATTCCTTCGTCAACCGAACATCACGGAGGAATGGCAAACTCAATCCGCGAAACCAAAAGCCGCTCTCAGAAGAACAAACTCGAAGCCGCTGTTTATCGCGTAGCGTGAAAGAAGGTTAAATCGCTTGCCACCAGATGGCAGGGTCAAGCAGAGTAATTGCAAGTAGCTAGGCTAGGTGGCGCTAGGTACTGCCCAATTCATGTTCTACCAAAAATATTTTTATTTCCCGAGGCCACATTACGCTTCGGGATCTTCGGGAACCTCTACTATACAAATTACGCATACTACAAGCACCAGGTGAACACACATTGAGCACATACACATACATGGAACATACAAACATCGATACAACGGCACGCTAACCCGAACACTACACCCGAGCTCTGCGTTTCCGTCTTTTATAGTGGTCGTTTTGAACGTACGGTATTTCTCGGTGACTGAATAAGCAATAAAAAATATTTCCAGCATGTTGATTTTTTTTTTCAGCAATGTCATACCTCTGTGAGTATTTTGAATGGCTCAGGGGATGAATCTCGTATGGTATATTCGGCTGGTCGCTTTTCAGCCTCTTGGAGCGCTCTGAAAAGCCGGTGTGCATTCGGCTGGTCGATGCCAGGCGCTCCAAGTATATTCGGCTTGTTCTTTCGGAGCGCTCTCGAAGCTCCGACTCTCGCCGTCCTCCGAATCGGAGCGGTTTGAGGCGCTCTGACTTGGAAGTGGGAGCGCGCGAGAGATCTGGCTGCCGACCGGTCACGTGACTCCAGCCATTCCGCCATTTTGCTTTTGTGTTGGAAGCGGACGGCGAGAACGCGGCTACTCCGCAGAAAGAGGGCTGCAAAGAACAGCCGTCAGTCTCGACGCCGTCACCGTTGTGTTGTGCTCCCCGAATTGAGGTGAAATGTCGTTGAAACGAAGACGTTTAATGTTAGGGGTGGCACCGTCAGTGCTGCTGGCGAAGCTAGCAGACAGCGACAACACCAGCAGTTCGGACGACGACGACGAGGGTCGTGTTTACGAAGCGAAGTTTGCCGAGTTGTTTGATGCACCTTGTACGGTGCCCAAGGTCAAGGCTTATGTTTCTATAGTGCGAACCTACTCGGACAAAGCGGTAAGAACAAAAATATGAGAGTTTTCAAGCTGTAATGTTGTCTTTTTTTTATAGTTTCGCAGGAACTTCCGCTTGGCACGGCTGGCTTGCGATGACCTTATCAGCGTCCGCGTTGACGGCTGCCATTTTTCAAGGATTAACGGATGGATGGATGACTGAATACTGCTGAACCCTTTGAATCCAAGAAGCAAAAGTTCCGCTAGAGGGCGGCTCGCGCCGTCCACTAGTGGCGCAGGCCACCCTCTATCCGCTAGGTTGCCGCTCTGAAAAGTTGAGGAGCGTTCGACTGGGCGCGCCGATTATCTCGCTCCGATGCGGAGGCGCTCCGGTATCTGGTAGCTCCGACTCGGATAATTGAAGCGCTCGAAAGTGACCACCCGAATATACCATTATTAAAAAGCAAACGCTCAATCATGCCGTAATTATTTGAAACCCAATAAATCAAGCCGCTCCAATGCGGTTCGCAGCCATGAGTTTGTTTCCGCGCACGGCACGTCGTAGCCTGTATTTCTATTGTAGTGTTTGTTTTTCTATTTGTGCTGTTCGCGCAAGGCTGCAATTGCCGTCTTGAATTAATCTCTGTAGAACGGATATTCATTCAGCTGGAAGTGATGCTTCACGGGCTGAGAAATCGGTTTTCGATCAACTTGAATGCAGTCAAAGCCGCGACTTGCGGCAGGTGTTAAGTGTACGGGGCTACACCGTGGCTAGCTCGAAAACTTCTAGCGCTCATCCCAGCGCGCCACTTGGAGGGCAGTTTCTCCAGGAACCATAGTATATTTAAACAGCAAAATAAAGGGTAGCTTTTTTTTTCGATTTTATCTATTCTTTTTTAATGCTAAAATTCCACACTGTAAATATATACGTACTTTCCGTCACGATTTCGCACTGTTCAATCCTTTCCCCAGAGCGCAATCGCTCTCGGGGACGAGACAACCGACAGTCACATTGGCCACTGTGCGATATGAGCTTACTGTTTAGACCAGCGTTCCAACATGACTATCCGCACTCCGCACGTCGATCGATTACACCTAATCCCTCAAGTGGTATTAAACTTTTTAATGTAAAGCGGAATGTCAACCTGCGACACCCCGCCCCCTCCGATCACGGCCCGACCAGCGGCATCAATGCCCGACAGTTTACGCCCTCTCATCTTGTTGTTACGCCACTGATACGCGAACACAGGGTCACATTGGCGATAATTCCAGTCTTCTGTTCACAACCCACAACACTGACATCACGATGTTGCTGCTATATTGCTGACACGCAGAAATGCAGAACCACGTTGAACGCCGGTTGGCACTCAGCATCGGAAAACAGAACCGAACTCAGCCCGGAAGGCACACAGGCAGCCGGCAGCAAAACATGCCTGTCTTCGACGCAGTCCCTGCGATTTCCATAACGTCGAAAACACCGACACAGTTCCGCGTGGTTCCGCTACTGTAGTCCATCTTACCCAGTGTGCGTAGCGCTGCTGGCACTGCTCCGGAACTTCGTTGTTTCTAGCGGCTTCGTTTGCTCGTTTAATGAAATTAGTGATAAAAACGTCAATGCAACCGAAATGTTCTGCACGTTTGGACTAGACGACGGAATTACAGGCGGCCTTCACTGCCGCTGAAGCTCAATCAACTCAACAGCATTTATTAAACAACGTGCACGACCTGCTCGAAAAACGAAACCGAACGAAGATGAGTCCGGCGGGCCAAAACTTTGTCCCGTCTGCCAGAAGAAGGAGAAAAAAATTACACCATCTTCCCGAGGGGAACCATGGGGTGATGCGGAGCATCGCGGATCGTTATTAACGGTGTTATTAACGGTGTTAGTAACGTTGTTAGTAACGTTGTTAACTTGCGTGTTATCACGTTGTTAACTTGCGTTGGTTACCACACATCGCGTGAACGTTGTTGGAAACTCCGCGATACTCCGCATCACCCCATGGTTCCCCTCGGGAAGATGGTGTAATTTTTTTAGATGCGGCTTTGTCTTCAGTGGACGTAGCGTTGCTGTTAGTTTGTGGGGTGGTGCTGACGCTTGCTTGCGCCAACCCACTGACGGGACTGTTGCTTCCATCACACTTCATCGGAAGAACGGAGTGAAGTGGAGTCAACAGCGCTGAACTGAACGCGCGCAGCGCGCTACCGCTGCTTATATTCACACTTGAAGGAGAGGAGACTAGAGGAGGAGAGTTGCGCATGCGCGCGCGGTGTGAGTAGAAGCGAACGCACGCGAAGTGCACGCAGCTGGTAGAGAGAGAGAGCGGAGAGAGTAACGCGCAGCTGTTGGAGAGAGGGAAGGAGGAGAGTTGCGCATGCGTAGTGTGAGCGCGGACTACGACGCCGCGGGACATAGGCTGCGTTTACATGGATGCGACCGTTGCGCATCGAATCGAGATTTAAAGGGACAATGAAGGCAATTTCGGGTATTTTTTTGACGATTGAACTGGGTTCCAGGCCCGTCTCAGGCCACGTTGCCCAAATTTCAGCCGAAACCGGCGCTTGTGTGCCGCGCAAATCAATGAAACAGTCGCGGTACTAATCGTTCCGGGATCGACTGGGGCGACGCCCTGAGAGTTGCGGGAGAAGCCAGGAGAAGCGGAGCTCACGTGACCGATGCGGGGCCAAGAAGCGCGACGTCACAAAAGACGCGTCTGTGGTTGGTCGGAACGAGTGACGTGCCCTCGGTCACGTTTTGGTTCGCAGTTTTTAGGAATACTGTTCTAATTTCCGCTTGAATAACCAGGAAAAGTATAAATCGGACCAGAGATGATTACTAAACCGTAAATAAAACATCATACTTATTTTTTTTTCTTTGCTACGCTGGATGCGAAACGGGCAACGAGCAACTATGGGCAAATGAAAAAAAAAATAATAAAGAACGCAGCGCGGAGCACGCTGGAGACGTCGATGTCGTGTTTACTTTGGGAACACGGTACTCGAAGGATTCTGCAAAGCGGTAGTCATGCCAAATTTGTTCGCCGCAGATGGCTGTTCAAACGGTCGACTGAGGACCAGTAATCGTTCTTGTTCTTTGACGACGAAATGAGTGGACGTCCGACTTTGGTGAAAACCAAAAATGGTGCTGTTTATTTTCTCCTTCTTGGGGAGCGTCCCCCGCCGCGGAGGAACCGGTTCCAGGGTCGCTGCCGCTTTCCCCTCGGCATTTCCACCACGTCCCTGTCGGACAGGGACAGGGCCTGTCTTTCGGCAACGCGCCGCTCTCGTCTCGCCCGTGCGAATGTTGCTCACAGCTTTGCTGCTTGGAGCCAGCGGGCCGCTCCTTGCCGGCTGGGCGGTCACCGTCGGCCTCGGGTGATAGCGAAGAACGCCACACACGTACCCCCGTTCCGTTGGTGTTAGGTCACTGAACGGAAGCCCGAACAGAACTCGCTCGCGAGAGTGGCATTGTCGTCCATGTTGACAGATCCGACGAAACAGTCGCGCTACCTCGGTGCTATAACTCACCGCGGTAACCAGTCTCGATCTCCTAAATGCTACCGATACCGACTATTCACTTATAACGTCACTTCCTACGTCACCTCCGTTTTCGGAGGCCCAGAAATGAGAATGGAGATAGTACAGTTTCGGTTTCTTCAGTTCTTTTGTAGGCACAGAAATATGCGTCACAAATGTCTACAAAAAGTTGGACAGTATGCCAGGTTCCCAAGAAGCCTAAAAACACCATTTAAAAAAAATTAATTAAAGTCGCCTTCATTGTCCCTTTAAAGATTTCGATTGGTACCAGATAGGTAGAAGAGGAAGAAGTAGGAAGACAGGCTGCGTGCGATTGGTTCCTGCTCGATTCGATGCGCTACGATCGCATTCATGTAAACGTAGCCAATGACCCGAGCAAGAGATGCTCCGCATCTAAAACGTTTCGTTCCTCCCTTTTTCTCGTGTCCGCTTGGGGGCGCGTCAGTAGAAGGGAGGAAGACGCGCCGTTGCTACTTTTTTCCTCCATTTTTTCTTAGAGTGTACGCCCTCTATTTCTGAGAGTGTAGCGGAAAAGGCGTTTAATCCGTTCCCCCTTAAGCTGAGATTGCAGACAAAGCTACAAGCGCGAGCTAACCAGCGCTCCTGGCTTCGAGACGTGCATTTCTAGCGCGAGTGCTCGTTCTGCGGAAGAACGCTCCAAAGCCGAGGTCTCGTGGTTTTTTCGTGCTTCAGGCATTGGCTGCAGTGTCAGCCCGAAGGCGTGTTCACACGGCAGCGTTTCCTTAAAGGGGCCATGAAACGAATTTTGGGCTGGGATAAATGATTTTAAATTGGGACTTTACTAATCGCATATCGTTTAGTTGGCCAAAAGAAAAAGGGTAGAAAGTCAGAAGACAGCTTTTCGGTACGAACATTTGAAAATCGAGCGGACTATTTTGTACCTTCTTTCCTTCGTTAGCTCTCCGCCTTTGCACTATGATACATCCGCGGTTCCTAAAGCGCGTCAGCGGTGCCAACCTGACGTCAGTCGAGCCCAGCTCACGCATTGGACACGAGAACTGCGTCACTCGGACGTATGCGCTCGTCAACAATAAATCCGTCAACAAGTATTCGAATTCGCGTTCGTGGCCAATGAGTGCCCAGACGGAACTTATCGTCACTGGGGAATGACAAGTTCTATGGTGTGCATAAAAAGCACGGTGGAGCCTAGGAGTCATCGCACCGGTGCCGAAGAATGTCACGACGACGTGATTTCACAATTCACATTTGAGTTGAGTATTAAAGCTAAGGAGGAAGAAGTAGGAAAATCGTTTCATGACCCCTTTAAAGGAGCGATGCAACAATTTTTGTACTTTGCGCAAACACTGCTTAGAACGGATCCCTGACGTTAATGATCTATAAAACACGCGTTCGTTATTCACCCCATGCAGTAGAAGTCCCAGAAAAAAATTAAAGAAAAACGAGCAGCGTTCACCCCCTCAACTCGCAGCCAGGACAAGCGGCCACGCGATCTGGAGCCGATCATATGCCGCCAATGTTGATCATAGCCACGTGCTGGGGTTGGCAAAGCACAGGGCACGCGCTGAGTTCCAGACATTGTTATGGCTCGGCTATTGTCGTCGTTGCAGCGATTGGACACGGGCCACTACCCGAATGCTTCTCGAGCCAGTAATTATCACGACCCCAAATCGAGTGCCCACGCAATGCTCGGGTCCAATCTATGAACCGCATTCGAATATCGTCATATGGGTGTACTGCGATCCCCACGTTATGTCATCAAATTTTTCAAAGGAGAGATTGAATGAAAATGCTCGCTTTTGGGCTTGAAATTACACCGCAACAAAGGAGTTTCTTGGCTAGTGGCGTTGCGTGCGAGTATCCTTGAGCCCCACTAGTGCCAGTAAGCTGGTGTAAAGTGAAAACATTCCCATTGAATATCGTTGCACCGCTCCTTTAAGGCTCATTCACACTGCCCTATTTTCTTACGTTAAGTTACGTTACGAAGTATTACGTTGAAGTCACGGGACCTCTCTGCTTCATATTAAGCGAGGCTACCAGTTCAAGGAGAAAGCATGACACGCGACATTTGAGACACGAATGTTTCGGTTACTTATACGTAACGTAACTTAACATACGAAAATGGGGCAGTGCGAATAAGCCTTTACCGTTTTCTTACGTGAAAGACACCGAAACATTTGGGTCTCGAACGTCGCGTGCCAGGCTATCTCCTTGAACTGGTAGCCACGCTTAATATGAAGCGCACGTGTCCCGGTGACTCTGGACGTAAGCCGACGCAAGCTTTCGTAATGTAACGTAAGAAAACTGGGCTGTGTGAACCACCTACCTTGCGTCAGCATTGTCGATAGCGCGTTTGCCGCTTGGAGCGGGTAGGGCATCCACTAACAATGGCGTCATGAGCCCGCATTGTCTTCTATGGTACTATGCGGAATGCGAGTCGTGTGCTTCTTAAACAGGCGTTTTGGTCACGTCAGAACAACGCCGATTCCTGATTGGCTTTGATTGGAAGGATGGTGGGTGTAGACCTCAATGCTAGATGCCTCGAGGTCTATCTACTATTCCTTTTTTTTTCAATCAGTCAATCAGAACTTGGCGTTCTGACATCATCGCTACCCTTCCGCAAGAAGCAGACGAACTTGCGCTCCGCTCTGGCCCGACACTTACGTTGTCCCGGCTCATGCGCACGACCACCCGAGCAGACGAACTTGTACGCAGACTTGTGCTCGTTACTTGAAAAATGTAATGAATTCCAATTACAAATTACCGAGCCGCAAATGTAATAGATTAGCGCTACAAACTACTTTCGCTAAAAAGTAACGAATTACTTTACTCGTTATATTACTAATTACTTTCACGTTACTTTCTCCGTACACTTATCCAGAAAACAATAGAAACAATTTTGATATTTTTCAAAAATGTTCTGCAACACTACTTTTCATTTCTCATACACCCGTATTATGGTTGTCGTTGTAAAAATGAAATATTGTATTTAAGAGAAAGAGCGTAGGTGCACTACATTCACGTGTAAGCTGACAAGGCACCGAAAGCTGCAACCCCACTCGCCATCCCGCTAGCTTATGGCCTCCGGAAATGATCCCTGGAATTGTGCAGACAAAGCTTGCGGTGAGCATGCTCAGTAGCACCGTCTACCTCCGCTACGAATTCGGAGCTAAAGCAGCGATCTACGAAAGCTCCCTTTTGACTCGGGTGTTTCGCCTGCTATTCACAAGAAAAGAGAAACTTGGTTCTAACGCTGCAATGCAGCCAACGCAGAATGCAGGTGACGCACCTTACCTTGATGTGTTTCCGTAGACTAGAGTTTGTAGTTCTTGCTGATGACAATGTGTTTTTTTGGCAAGCAAAGTATGCACTGAAACGCTAGGTTTCCGTTCTCCTTAATTCCCGGAATTTTGAACATCTCATTAAGAGATGGCCATGGAGACGACGGACACTCCATGACCAAAAACTCGACCAGTCGGAAAAAAAGTGGCGGTTACGGGTTATCGATCGTTCATCGGTTCTCACTTTCACACCAATATTCGTGGAGGCCCGGAAGGGAAGGGCATAGAGAGCGAGAAAAGGCGGTGGCCATCGGTCTCACAAAACAATAGAGCAGTGGTTCACAACCCTTGATGTTTCGCGGACCTCTTGTGGATTGACGGAGATGATGGGGGACCCCATTCGTGGTGGGGTAACGGAAAGGTATAGGTTAATTTTGATAAATATTAAATAAATTAAAATTAGTAAGGGTTATTGTGAAGTAGACTACTCTCAATGACATAAACACAAGAAAACTCACCCGAAAATTGGAATGGTTCTTTTAAATTTGAAAATAATATGACTTTTATTGCCGATCTTGACTGATGAGGCAGTGCTTCGCGAACTCTCTGTCTCTCTCTGTCGGCACTCCTTAGATGGCCTAACCACCCCCCACCCCACCTCTTTATGTTGACAGTTGACTGTAAAGTGAGGAGTGGACTTGACCACCATTCCCAGACAAGTAAACCAAAAGAAGTATCGTCCGTACCCTCGAACACAATGCTCTTAGCTTCGCGCCGGGCGATTTTCAGCCGTGCATCAAAAGCGTGCTAGAATACAGTAGCGCACATCAAAGACAAAGAGAATTCGACCCTGTCGCGCAAGGCTACATCGTCTGTGACGCGAGTTGTGAACCCGCGAATCGAGGGGGTACGGACTCGCGTTTGATGTCTGTGCAGGTGGCGCGAGACGTCGAAGAAGTTTGAAAGGGTGAAACGGTCTAAAAGACAAAAACAAACACGAAGAGCTTTCTCCTGCCCGGGAGACGAAGAAAAACACGATGGAAGGCGTTGGGAGGCCTACTCGGCGTTGTCTTACTTGATCTTTGTCTTTCGTATATTTGTACATGCCTTGCCCGTTTTTCTAGTGGTTGTAGTGCCCGGTCATACAAAAACATCGTGTTTTTTGTTTTCGGGTATCCCCCCCCCCCCCCCCCCCCCTTTTCCTGATGTTTTCTATTTTGTTGAACTTGCTCTCTTAATGCTGCTGAATGTTCTGCTCGTATTTTTAAAATGTAATGAGTAATTAAAGTAATCTGTTACCAATCTTTTGTAATGAAATTACATTAAAATTACTTGCGAAAAAAAGTAACGTGGCAATTACAAAATTACTTGAAAAATTAACGGATTACAAGTAATCCGTTACTTGTAATGAATTAGTTCCCAAGTCTGCTTGTACGACGTGTGGCCAGACCTCGGAAAGTTCGAAGCGCGTGTCCGAAGAACGACTACTTCAGTTAATTCACGCCGAGGAGGCTCGTCGTAGACGGGGTGCGGATGAGGCAGGGGAGCGAAATCGAGAACGCAGGTGAAAATGGCGTGAAAATCCTCAGAATCGTGCCCAGGCAGAATCTCGCCACAATTATAACGAATTACCCGAGCGCCTATGTGCTGTCGCTGTGACACACGTTACGCGAAGTAGCATAAATGCACTCGATTTTTTTTTTTAAGATTTGAATGCGTCGGCCGAGGCGAATATTTAAAAAGAAAACTAGTAGATAGATTTACACTTTTGACCCGACGTCTGTTGTGGTGCATATAGCGTTATTCCGAAGAAATCCTTTCGCTCTTTCACGTTTCCTTTTTTTTTCAATGACTGACAACAAAATAATCTAAGTCGTCGGTGAAACACTCTGCATCATTATTATACGCATTCCACACGTAAAATTAAAACCAGGTCTTCTTTATACGTTGTCGTTATAGACACACTTTTCTCAGTTTTCATTTCCCACTCGGGGTACCAGTTTAATACCCCTGTCAGACGGGCATGTTAAATGACATTTAAGCAAAATGACATTACAGCTCGGCCAATGAGCGTGAGCGATAAAGAACCAGGATCATGTGAAGAACCAGGATCACGAGCTGATTCGCCGAGCGGTGAATGACATTCGATCAAAATGACATTTACTTTCCCGTCTGACAGGGGTATCTACCCGTGCCACACGGGCAACTCGAATGCCATTTACAACGAATGATATTTGTGTGATCGGCGAATCAGGTCGCAATCTGTCGTGCGTGAAATGCGCTACGCCCGGAGTGTCGCGCGCTGATTGGCCGTCCGCTCAAACGTCATTTATTGTAAATGGCATTCGAGTTGCCCGTGTGGCATGGGTATAACACAGTTTGAAAGACACTATACGGTATATTACATTTTATTTTAAACTTCCTCTCTAAATATATTTAGAAATACTTTTTGAATACATTTTCAAGCAAATATAAAACTACATTAAACACTCTAAAATACGAAGCGCAACAAACAAACGAGGTCTTGCGCTTTATATATGTTTATTAGGTTTAACGCACTTGAACTCATCTTAGTGTATAAAATAGTCACTCTCCGAAGTGCTAATTATATTAGAGTGCATTTAAAAGATGTGATACTCATCGCCCGTGATTGAAAATGAGGTCTTCGTTTATTAATTAGGGTAGCGTATTCTCTTCTCTCCTACAAAAACGAAAAAAAAAACATTATGTACAATTACTGTCTGTCTACTGCACTTCATGCAACTTCGCTTCTAGACTGCGCAGTATAAATGTAAATCTTATCAACGTTTACGCAAGTCGTCCCTACGCATAAATGTAAAAGCACACACGCAGACATGCACGCAGAGTACGGGGTTTAATTATCTCCATACAGAATCTATAAAATTTCACTATGAACATCACCACTTGCTCGGTCAAAGAAGTGCACGCTAATTCGGCGGTTACGCCACAGAATCTACTCAATAGTTGTTTGCATGAAAAGCTCTTCGCCGGGTCCATCGACAGGAGAAGCCATGTTCAGACGGTTTGCTGATCAGATTAAGGATACTTTAATTTTCAAGAGCCCTCGTAAAACAATTTACAAAAAATCTTCCTTTTTGTGGCAGGTCTTAATTTAACAAAAAATAAATAACTTAAACCCTGAAACGAACTCCTCATGGTACGCTGCTAAAAGCGTGCGAGTGAAAAACAATTTTAAAAAAGTTTGCCCTCAAAAGTCCCCTCACGTCTCAATAAATAATTAAGTATACTTAGACTCCAGAGGCCAACCAAGATCAAATACGTAACGTGGTTATAAAACAAAACGTAGTACCAGTCATCAAAGAAGCCGGGTACAAAATGGGAAGAAGCCCGACAGACTCTCGAATACAGCCTACAGAAAAGACGACGCTCTTGAAAGAAATTTGTTAGCTGCGTTTGCACCTCTGCCGCGTCTGTAGCCCGAATTCGTCCGTCGTCTCGGGGTTATTGTTTTTACAGTCTCGCACACTCGCGGGTTACTCGCAGATATCTCCGAATATGCTCAGTCTAACCGGTCACGTACGAAGTGTGTCTGGAGGTATGTAAATTGGACGGGAATGCAAAACGCTACAGGTGCATATTTGAGAATTAAAAAAAAACAAAAAAAAACAGCGCAAGGGACGAGGGCCCATGCAGATGAAGAAAGACACAGACACAGCGCAGAAACAAAACGCGCAGCGCTGTGTCTTTGTTCATCTGTTGCCTCGTCCTTTGCGCTATTTTGATTCTCAAATATATCGTACCAACTAGCACAAGCTTCAATTTTAGCTACAGATGCGAAACGCTGCAGTTTTTTTTTTTTTTTTAGAAAGTGATTGTTTGATGACATGACGGCAAAGACATGGCATCGAACAATAATTCTGTTCGATGAAATCCATGGCCAAGAAAGACAAGATTCCGCAGCTTGATGAATTTCGTCGAGCTGCGGAATCTTGTCTTCTTGTCCCAGGGCCAAAACTCTGATGTTAATCCTGTTGTCAACTGTGGTTTGAGTGTTCCCGTGTGAACGCTGTTAAAGCAATTAGCTGCGTTCTATGCATGCCGGAGGAAGCGAACGCTTCGAGAGTGTTCGTTGGTGTGCTAAGTGCTGGGGTGGATATAAGGACGGGGGGGGGGGGGGTGCACAGATCGCCCCCCCCCCCTCCTTTAAGCCCCCAAGAACAACTTTTTTTTCATCAGAAACACCACATAGTACAGCTCTGTTTAGAAAGATATGATTGGTTTTGGGTTAATGGAATAGATCTGGGCAACTCCTCGCCCTTGACGTCACACCCACTCCTGACGTCAAATCTCTCGGCAGATCCCTCAATTCCCTTACAGAATGCACCCCAGCCTGACGTATAAATCCGCCCCTGGCTAAGTGGGGCATATGGAGCGGTACATCACGGACAGTAACTGTGGGAGACGTGCAGGAGCGGCGCATGGCGCAAGCAGAGCGTCTCTTCGATTTTGGAACCGTGGCGATGGTGTCACCCGGATCCTGACCTGCCGGCCAAGGGCAAGCAACCAAAACGGAGTGTGGTAGAACAATTTGCGTTCTTGTTCGCGCGCGCGGCTAGAGTGTCATTCGGCATTTGCTTTCCCGAATTGTTCTTGCGTTGCGTGAGCATACGCGATCTCTCCCATCTCGCAGTACTGAGCCGCGATTGGAAAAGTAGTTTTAATTGAGAAGATTGGTAAAGAAGCAAAATGCAACCACCAAAGCACAGCGTGGCCCGATGTGAACGCAGTGATCCTCGGGGGTCCATAGAATACACACACGGGCGCAAAAATGCCGTAATGTGTTTAAAAAAAAATAAACACCGAGTCACGGTTTTTACGCGCCGAAAAGGCACACCACCTCCCATGTGGGTTACCCACTATGCAGTTTGCGCTCCATGTGACGGGCCTTCTTTTTCCCGTTTCGGAGTGACCCTCTACGACTCTTCTGCCGATTTGCCGCCCAACGTTATCGGCGCGCCTTGTTATATCCGACCTGACGAGGGTTGTTCCGCGAAAGAAGCGGACCACGAGTTTCAGCTTAAAGCAGGGGGAAATAGAGAGGCACATTAGGAAGCCATTTTAAACAAGACATCCCGGCATTCGTCAAGTAGGATTTCAAAGCGAAGCCGGGATCTAAGGACCCGGGATCAATGAGGCCCGGACTGGGGGATTTGATCTCACAAGCTCCCGGTAAAGAGGCAATCCCGCTACCGGCTACGCCACTTTGTCTAGTTTGATGGCATCTGTCACTTTATACTTTACATAAAAGACGGCAATCCACATTGTATAGCGGTTGAGCCTCGCGCCGGCAGTGAAAAAACGAGAGCTCTAAGGAAGCCATCCTCGCTTAAACATATTTACGTGTATTCTTTAG
This sequence comes from Ixodes persulcatus, assembly GCA_013358835.2. Taxonomy (NCBI): domain Eukaryota; kingdom Metazoa; phylum Arthropoda; class Arachnida; order Ixodida; family Ixodidae; genus Ixodes; species Ixodes persulcatus. The sequence continues at coordinate 3,475,048 of JABSTQ010011052.1, forward strand.
CTTCGTGGAATGTCGTCCACGGTCATTCGCGTCGACTAAAGAAATTCGGCAGTCGGCGGACGGCCTTGTCGCCACGCAGTTTTTTTGCTTTTTTTTTGCAACCGATTTTGCAGTTTTATTTGCATCGTTAAATCCGCTCTCCTCATATGAGGTGATATGAAATTAGTACATGAATTCATCTTTAGTCATGTGATGCTTGAGTTGTCGCCATAAATTAAAAAAATGGATGACATTCAAAACAACCTACTACGTCGTGTGCTACGCACAGTGATGTGAACAGTAGAAACTTAATTATATACTACTTGCAGAGGGAAGGCAGTGCAGCCAATACGTTTCAAGCAGGAGCTTATGTCTTTGCAATAAACGTCTACCGCTAGGGTGTTTGTACATTTAAGATGCCACAAAAAAATATGAGCTTGTTTTGTTTAGCTTTTGGTTTACACTGTTTGCCTACAGCTCAGCCACAATCCTCAATTCATCCTTAAACAGACAATGAAACAAGTTTCCAACTTTCACTAAGTACTGTTTAGACCTAATTCTTGGAGCTCATAAAATACAAGGAGTGCGTTGCGTTTTATCTCCACGGGCTAATTGTTCCAGACTCGTTACCTCACATTTAGAACAAGCTGTCGGCAGTTTGTGCCGCCAATGCTTATCACAGCTACGGTAATGAGTTGGGGATGCTCTGAGCACGTTTTGTGCTACGAAAATATCTAGAGTTTGTCAATTTTCCTCACACTGATTTGTCGACCGATGACGCCGTGATTCGTTGCACTGATCACAGTGCCTCGGGTAAGATAACGCGAACCCTAATATCAGCCAAATGACCGTGTCCGAGCGCTAGCCGAGTGATCAAGCGTTGCTCTTCGAAGGCTGCACAGCGCGAATATTTAATGCGCAAGCTTTTGAACCTCGAATTCGAAATCTAGCTCATGTACTGAAGTTGCTAGGACACGGGAAAAACTGGCAGCTGCCTATGACACTCACGTTTGGTGCACGTGCCTGCCATGTAAGCTTTCCGCATGTTTGTAAACATAATGCCATTTTTGTTTTTGTAAAATCAAATGTTTTCCGAAGCTTACCGATTAGTGAAACACCTAGACAGCCTAGATAATAGCGGACCAAAAATTCAACATCTCGTCTACACGGACACAAATGCCGCAATTTTCACTTTATCGTCATCAGATGGAGTTTAAGAGGAGTCATTGTCCGGTACGTTCAGTCAGACCTTCCATGGAAGGTCTGACTGCACTTTAAAAAATGCCTGCGCGTCCACGTACCCGCAAAACACTCAAAGAGCCAATCTCTGCAATCTACGAAATCAGCTCAGCGAATGATGAGGCGGAACATCTGTTTAGACCTAAAAATGAAGTCTTCGCTGTGGCATTGCGCAATGCAAAATGTCATGCTTGCATTGCGTAATGCCACAGCGCAGACTTAATTTTGAGGTCTAAACAGATGTTCTGCCTCATCATTCGCTGAGCTGATTTCGTTGATCGTAGAGATTGGCTCTTCGAATGTTTTGCGGGTAAGTAGACATGCAGTCATTTTTAAGAGAGTGTCACACGTCGCATATGCTGCAGCATGCGACATGTGACTTCCGAAAGGGGTCTATAACCCGCGAAAAGTACTCATATATTAAAACGCGGCTGCAAATTCAGATAGTACGCACGCTGAGAATGTGCCCATTTTCGGATTGTACCCTCGATGGCACACATGCTCTGATCCGCATATTTGGCAATGGAGCACCAAACAGCCCCGCATAAATGCCCGGAAAACTAGAGAAGCCGCACACTTCTTCGCTTTCATACATTTTACGGCCACGCTAGCTTAAAGTTGCGCATTCCGGGTTTGAGCGCAGGGCAGGCACTTACGCTGGAGCCATATGACTTTAGCATGGGGCGGCCATAACGACCCGGTGCTGCGCTCGTAACCAACCAGGCTACAATAAGCTCAAACTTCAATCTAGAAACCACTCTACGAGGGACTCTCCATTACGACGGACGTCAGCTATGGGTACACGTAAACGAAAGCTCTGAACGCAAGGCGGAAGCCAGAGGCAAAAATGAAACGTTCGTACCGAGATCGAAGCACGCTAAACACACGCCACTCTGGAGCACGTCGGAAGTACCCTCTCGATGCGAAATAATCTCGCCCCCCCCCCCCAAAAAAAAAAAAAAAAAACAAAAAACAAAAAAAAAACAACAACAACAACAAAAAAACGAAACAGTAATATATCCCGACCACAGTGTTGTGGGACTGGCAAAGTTAAATTGATGCGAACAAATCGGGGGAAGGGGAATATTAGGGACCATTATTCATACCCACAAGCCACTCATGCCGCCGCGAGAAAGCCGGAGCGCTGCCGGCAGCGGCATTTGTTTCCGATCGGGAAGTGAAATCACTGAACATCTATTAAGAGCCCGCCAGAGTCCGCAACGAGCCTGCCGGCCTGCTTCACCAAAACAGGCAGCTCCGCCACAATAATGCCTGGGATTGAAGCGGATACGAACAAAAACAAACAAACAGAGAAACCGCGCTGGAAATTGCAGTAGTTCATCGGGCAACGTTCAGCGTGGCAATGCACCGTTCATCATCGAGCAGCGGCGGAAAATTACGCGCGAGACTCAGTGCGGTGCGCCCAAGCAACCGGAACAGATCTTTTGACCAACCCTCCAATGCTGAACCCGATGATGTATAGCTTCGAGATGTCGGTATTTATTTTTGCTTCGAAAACACGCTGCCGCTTGGCTCTTTGGGGAACATTTGGATGTCACTTCAAACTCGCCTGATTATGGGCGCATTGTCCGCGCCGATAGAGTCCTTGACCGCTTTGGAAACGCAGGGCATGGCGAGCACCGAGCACCTCATTAACGCCCGGCAGCCAATCGGGGTGCGCCATTAGCCGATAAGAGCGCTGAAGAACCAATCACGAAGCAGGAAGAGTGAACATGCTGTGCCAAGCCCTGCGTTTCTGAAGCTCTCAATGACTATAATGGTCGGCAGTTGGACTTGTGAGGGCAGCGTATGCATTCCTTGCGGGTTTTGTAGTTGTGGCCAACCGCTCAACCAGAAAATACACGCTATAAACTACAACAGTTGGGATATTCTCTGGGAAACAAAGTTTTTTTTTTCTTTTTTAACCTAAGAGATTAAAAGAAAGGAAGAAAACTAGCTATAGAAAATTTGGTGTAGAGCGAATTAACTAAAGAAATTCCTCCTTTACAGCGTCTATAGGGTTACTGCTGCGTATTGCATAGCAGTGCTAACGTGTTACCTCTGGCCGCTTTGGTCGCTGTGCTTACACGTTTATAATGGCGGATACGAGAAGTATATTCAGAGTTTCGCCTATTTTTATCAAGAGGGTCGAAGCTCCGAGGCGTGTTTTGAGGATACGATCGTCTTGCGTGTACATGTTTTGCGCCTGGCTATGGGGTCGAAATGTTGCAAGCCACATGGAAGGTTTGACGTGGACAAGGTGGCACACCAAGAAACTGCGTGGCGGAATAAATTATGCTGTTTTCTTTGACGAATACTGATAAGAAAATCGTGGCAATTTAAAGTTATCGTCACGCCCGAGCTTCGAATAGTCAGTAGCTTATCTGCAAAGTAATCTCATACCCCCCAAAAAATGAAATGAAACCTAAAAATATTTACAAATTTACTTTGGTGTGGCAATGATGTACACTTTTCTGTTCACATGTCGAGCTCAGATTACTATGTTGAGAAGGCTTTTTCCAACTCCATAAAGTAAAAGCCTCATTAAACGAACCGCTTGGCACGATTGCATGCCTAAACAATTTTGACGCTCTTCATAACACAACATCCCGATGGTACGTGCGTATTGATGAGAAGTAGATATATGGTATATTGATTTCTATAGCCCACAAGGCATATTTTTTTCCGACCTTCGAATGTTGCCGTCGTATGTACGTGATAAATCTTGGTGTTGGTCCTCCCTGCACAATAAGAGCCGGCTTCCCTCTTCTTTATCGCCAAAGCTGTGCCGTAAGCAAACCTCCGAGTTTATTTGACATGTATGTTATAGTGGGTGTAAGCGTAAGTTAAAGGAAAGCTGCTAGGGCGAGACAGATTGGGTAATTGGTCTTCACAGGTTCCACTGCGGGTTGCACTTTTGGGCGATACAATTCAATGAATGTTACTCGGAGTGCAGATTCCAAACATCAAGAAAGTTTGGCGCAACGACAGAATAAACTCCTACCAGTACATTTTGGGAACCGCGCCGCCGCTGCTGCTAGCGGCCGGACACTACGACAGTTTTAAATTCCTAGGGTTGCAATAAAAGGGGTACGGAAACAATATGACGTGAGCGCGAGCTTTCTACCGCTCGCATCGAAGTCGGCCAGCAGCGAGAAGCGCAAGGCGTATCGCTCTCGTGACGTCAATAGTTCATGCACGGCCAAGGGTACTGTAGTTGCGAGTCTTGCCGCTTGGTGACGTCAACGCGTGACAGCGCCTAGTAGTAATGTCAGAGGGCTGTACGCCTTATGGCCTATGCTAGAGTTTCTGTATAGGCTCCTTGTGGGAGCCAGAGTTGTGCGTCTGTTTTTCACGTGCCGCCGCTGTATTGTAATAATTGAGTTAGAGTGAACAAGTTGTCATTCAGTCGACGATCCCTGCGGAAACCGTTATCCAGTTCCGTAAGAACACCAGCACCTTCAGCCCAAGATGATATTCGCTAAGTGACAATTGTCGCAAACACCCTGTATGACACAGCCGTGACAGAAAGTGGTCGGTAGTCACGCAGGTGTTGCTTGCCTACCCATACGGATGAAATGCTGGAGCACAGATTTTCGGACTTCTGGCGTGCTGGAGTTTGTGCGAAGAAAACACAGGATGAGGATGGTACGTGGAAGGAGAGGAATATCGGACCGGTCATCGTGTTTCATCGTCTCCCAAATGTCCTAGTATTCTTAAATTATTTTTGAGCCGGGAGGGTCATGCTGAACTCTGGAGTGGTAGCTGGGCCTCCAGAAAAGTATGGCGCGCGCCAGGTCCTACTCCTACACCTCGCTGTCTAGGCAGTCGCTTACGGCCGCTGAAGGTTAGTGTTTTGACGAGGGCCCACACGAAGACAAATGGGCGTAATGCAAGCGAGCGCGGAATTAATTTTCCTGCAGTGCTGAGATGCCCTACTTGATCGACGGGGCAAATGAAATACAAACCGTGCCACTCCACTTATGGCCAACCGGGCCCCATAATGTAAAGCGCACAGTGTTTTGTGCGAGGATTTTTGGAAGTAGTCTATTGTAGCGTCTTACCCACACAAGCAGAGGCATGTCTGCGGCCAGATGCCCTGCTAACTTTCTGTGGTAATGAAGTCACAAATGCAGGTACCCCTGTGCTCGAGCACCGTCAACGCCGATCAAAGCTGCGCACGTGCACTCTTCACTTTTACTGAAATGTCACAGAATGTTGGAAATGCATGGCTAAAACTTAGACATCAGTTGATAGTGTAGTTGCTCAGCCTAAAGCATATATCAAAATAACGCGCTCGCGGTTTATGTCTGGGAGTGTACTCCCCATTACCTCGGATGACTAATTAATTCGGGAAATGGTTCCATTCGCCAAATCGGGTGAATTTTTGGGACAAAACCTTCGAGAATAGCAATCCACACGTCTATTGTTAGTACAAAGTATGAACACACGACACAACGGCCGAAGAACTGAAAATCCGAGCGCGGAAGCTTAAAACTGCCTAGGATGATGATGATTTGATTTTCCAGCATTAATAGGGTTGTAAATTGGACGGTATATTGTGTCCTTCATTGTGCGGTATAACCAAAGCTCCCCCTTTTTCCTCAGGTAAGTTCGCTCTTAGCGAATTTTACAGAAAAAAAATGCACCACCTGTGGCCAACGCTGTACGAAATCGGAACGCGATAGGTTAAGAAACCGATTTTTGCGGTGGATTTAAAAGCCTGGCCACTATTTGAGACACGCAGTAGTAAAAAATAATATTGCGTTTTTTTCACGGTCTACGGAAGCATGACACTTCATAAGCTCATTCCCCGCTGCAGAGTCATATAAACCAGGAATCTGATGACCCTATCAAGCACACCGGCGTTTTCTGATGAAATCCCCGGTGGGTGCTATATCGTGCCGAACGTCGCCCGTTGGGCGGTCGAAACGGGTCACCGGTCCTAGCGTTGCCATTCTTTGCTTCGACAAGCAATTGCCGATAAGACAGGGCATCTTTGTAAACAGAGGGCCGAATATAAAAGAAGAAACATTTTCCACAGAGGGCGTCACGAGGCAAGGCTTCGGTTGTGCCAAACCTGAAGTCTGGTGATGGACCGCGGCAAACCACTCCAACGTGTTCGTTGATGGGGAAATATTGGGAGCAGACATCCAGACCGCCCCGCCCATGGAGACATCGGCTTGGACAGGGCCGCCCCGTCCATCCATCTCCCAGGCCCCGGCAAATGACGTGTCTATTCGCCCCCTAACGGGACCATTTTCCTCCACAAAGAACCACCTTCTCCGAGACTCGCGCCGAAACTTATAACGTCGGCGCGGCGATACAATGTACGTTGGTAAATAAGATATATTCATTTGCGGCGTCCAGCGAAATATCCATTTCAATAGGCATTTGAAGAAGGGAGGTTAACCGTGTTCCTTTCTCTACCTCCGCTTATCCCCAGAACATTTGACTCACGAGTCAAAGGGATTATTCGTCGAGCGCCATTTTGTCCATAAGCCTATTTGCACTGTTTCAAAAACAAATTTTAGTACATACAGGTTTTTGTTTCTTCTAACCTTAACAGATTTGTTTACAAAAATGCCGCGAAAGCTACACTAATGGGGTTTGTGCAGATAGGTTATACCGCGAGGGGGACATAATATAGGTGCTAATAGTCACGATATGTATAGTCATTAACTAAGTATGTTAATCAACTTATTAAAATAGATATTTTTCCAATTGGAAACTTGCTGAGCATCATTAAAAACCACTAAATCAAATATTAGAAAAAAATATTTTGAGCATGTGGGAAGCGCAGTAGTGCGCTAAAGTTACCACTCGTGCAACATGCACAAGGTTGGAGCTATGATAAGAGGCAGAAAGACCGCGCAGGCGCGTTATCGCACCGGTAGCCTTGCTCTTGCTGCACGAGTGGTAACTTTAGCGCTCCACCGCGCTTTCCACGTGCTCCAAGTCTTCTATAATTGTCTAATTTGGTGGTTTTCGGTGACGATCAGCAAGGTTCTCATTGGAACCATATGTTTATTTGTACTAATTAAAACGTTAATGAACGTATTTTAGTTAATTGGCCGACTTATGGTGACGAATCGTCCCCTATATTATGTCCCCCTGGCCATAGAACTTCCCTGCACAAACCGAATTAGTGTAGCTTTCACGGCTTTTTTTAAACAAATATGTTAAGCTTAAAAAAAAAAAAAAACAACTTGTATATCTGGCAGCGATCCCTAAAATTACACGTTGATTTAAGCGGTGAAAATAAAAGCAGGATCTTTTGCTTTTGCAAAGAACACTTAAAAAGAAACTGCGCCTGCGAAGGAGAGACTGAAAGGACACTTCCAATTTGTTTTCCTTTATTGGCGACAAAGAAGCTTCTTGGTCAATGGCGTTGTGTACGAATATACTTGGGTTCAATAATGACAGTAAGTTTGTGTAAAGTGACAAAAAGTTCTATTCAATATTGTTGCACGGCCCCTTTAAAAGAGTAAGGGAATACTTGAGGCAATCCTCAGTAACAATTTAATGAGGGTTATAGTAAAGCAGGTTATTTTTAAATCACGCTAAAGCAGGGAGTTTCAGGAAACCATGTTTCCGTTAGAGCGTTTTAGGTACTGAAAGATAATGTTTCTTCGAAGTTTGCTTCCAACATTAAGCCCGTAGCGCTATGGGGTCTTCCAAAACTATTTGCGAAAATTCGTTTGCTTTTCAGCATTCGCGCGAAGCAAATACAGTGGTTTATGTACTGTTTTTTTTTTTTCCCGGTCTACAAGCCGAGATTTGGTAGATGTTGCACGCAGTTACGGAGATCTGCGAAGGATGGCACGTGGAGTCGCTACAGACGCAAACCAATGTCGCCACGCTGGTCGCGCTTCGGACAGTCTTCGGACTGCGTGAAGAGCAACCCATCGGCGGGTGCCGTGCCGTTTCTTCTTTGTCGTAAATGTGGTTAGGGCCTGTATCGTGCAAATGTAAGGTGCATACTTTAAAAAAATGATGAGAATTCGCGCCGTTGTAGATGATGCACCGATGGAAATCTGGGAAAATAAACCGCGACTTATACACCGGAACATTCGGTGGTCTCTTCTTAGCACATCATTTTCCTGGGAGTAGCCCAATATTTCGTTCCCAAATCCCGTATTTTAGACCAATTTACGAGGGGGTCAAATATTCTTCCCTCGTGCAGGACACACTGGAGACCGACAGGTGTCATGTAAACCTATCACAGCTCAGAGTCGCCAAAATTGTCTTTGGGATGTCCTTTACGCGCGTAAAAGGCTCACGAAAAGGTTACAATGCGTACACACTCCCCAAGTTTAGAGGCTTTTGAACGCGTCCCAAGGGTTAGACACACCAACCAGGAACAATAAACGCCAAAGTGCAAGTTGCTGTCGCAAATTTAAAGCGCACGCCCCCCCCCCCCCCCCCCCCCCTCTCAGCTTTCGATCGGCGCGCGTCAGATATTCCCAGTATCGCCTCTCCTTCGGGGCTCTTCTAACCAACCGTAAATAAAAGAAAGAAAAAAAAAAAAACTTAAAGTAAAATCCTTCGAAGACTCCCTACTTCAGAAAGCAGTGTTGGCACTCTCAAAACGGGAAGGGGGAGAGAGGGGGGAGTTTACTAAATTGTTAGGGACAGGAGGAAAAAAAAAGGTAGCAGCGACCGAGGGAAAACAAGCGGAGCCCAGCTTTGCGCGCCACGCAGCACCGATTAAGTTGAAAGAGTCGCGGAGACTCCAGCGTAGGCTCGGCTGCCACGGGCGTCGGCGTCGGCGGCGACGTCGCCGTCGTTGCAACGCTGCCGTCATGCCAACAACGTCATGCCCCCCCCCCCCCCCAACGGCAGCTCGAACTGGAATTCAAGGCACGCTCCACTCCATAGAGCCTCCAAGGAGAGCGCCCGAAACTTCCCCTGAGAATAGGATAGCGTAGGCAAGCTCCCGACTTCCAAGCAAACAAAGATCCTACGGCGAAGCGCGGGAGCGCGCCGACGCACACGAGAAAAACTGGGCGCGCCGGAAAACGGCAAAAGGGCGAGAGAGGAGCGAGAAAAAAAGAGGGCCGCAGAAAATAAACGGAAACCTGGCATGGCATCGGACCCTCTTTTTCGCGTCCTTCCTTTTTTTCACTCCCCCTTTCTTTTTATATGAACACATGGAGGCAGCTCAATAGAATCAATAAAAAATTGAAGAAAGAAAAAATTGTTCGAACACAAATTGAGGGACACAAGCATACAGAAAGAGGGACCGAGAGAAAAAGCGGGGAAGTGCGAAGACTGGAAGGCGAAGAGTTGGAGAAACAAAGCTTCGATGTAGGTATATAGAGGAAATGGGCTAGAGGGGGTTTATACTTGCCGCAGCGCTGATTTCTAGCTCACACGTGAAGAATGCAGGGACGCGTCGTTGTTTTTGTCTTCCTCCCACTTGTTTTCTATTGATGCCAAGGATACTGCACGGAGAAGAAAGAAGGAGAAGACAGCGAAAGCAAGCTTCTACCCTCCCCCTTTTCTGCTGGCTTCGTTCCTGTGTTTTTTTTTTTTTTTTCCACAATGACAACAGACAAGCAGAACGAACGCCTCCACTTTCTGCTCCCTTCTTGACTACGACTGGAACGATCTCGATCAGGAATGTCATTACATTCGTTCTGTTGATAGGAAACAGACAAAAAGAAAAAAAAAAAAAGAACACGCAGGCACGAAGAAAACAGTTAAGCCTCTTGCACCATTTCAAAAGGTATACGCCAAGGTAGAAAAAGCGTGAATATTTCGCCACCCTCTTTTCCTCTCTGCGTCTCTCTTGCTCCACCTCTTTTACCGCCTCATCGAACTTTCGCTTCCCCGAATTTCTTTACACAGCGTGCGGCGTTCTTCTGAAAACTCCCCCCTTTTATGAATTCTCCACATGGCGCAGGAAAGTCTTAAAACATCCCTTTCCGCGTTCAAAACAAATTATTTCGTATCACGGTCCTCTTTCAATTAAACGAGATCAGGAAATAAGCCACAGGAAGGTGGTGTTCTCCCATCACGCGGTTACTATGCAGGCAGCGGAAACGAAGACCCGCACATTTAAGCGCGCATGTGTCGAGAAAACAGCTCCCTGTCAAAAATCTTGTGCCAATTGTTCAAGGGTCAAGGGCGAAACCGCCATCCATGTTCGTTTATTCGACGACACGAGACAAACCCAAACTGGATACTGTTAATTGTCCGGGAACTTTTTTTTTTCTCGTAAAATTATATTTTTTAGTAGCCGGTAATATAAAATTGCGTTAGAATTCATTTATCCGGCTTGAGTATATGTTCAGCCAACATTGAAAATTTGCGTAGATGTTATATCTTTGCCTTCAAAAACACAGGTTGATCTTAGTGCAAAGGAAAAAAGAAGAAAAAAAAAAAACACGAGGACATCTTAAATTTTTCTTTGATGCCACTTTCCAGACGGAACAGTTTCTTTCGGCACGAAGTGGATTGTTCGTTTTCCTCTTTTTTTTTGCGAGTTGAATTGCGTCTGCGCCATTATGAAAATTTCCCAAACACATCTTGAACAGGATGTTACCGCTGCTCTTCAAGCATTTATTCACGAAGAATTCCTACATATTTTGCGGAAGCAATAAACTCTCAGTGTAGCCCAAACTCTTTTGGGGCACATTGTGTAGAGATAAAAAGAAAAACAACAACAACAATAGCATTAACTACACAGTACCATTTGGATCGGAGCTGGGCACAGGTCCTCGAAATAGATTAGTTGTATCGTACAAGCTTAACTGTTTCTACGTACAGTCACGGCGGTCAATGCTTCCAAAGACAAACGGTCAATTTGGGCTGATGGAGAATGGCAGGGGGGATCAACGACTCGGAGCACTCGAGACCAACATAAAATGAACATCGATGAGAAGTTTGCCTCGTGATAAAATACGCCTAGGTCGTTCTCGAACCCACGTGCCTGCGCGTTCTCTGCGCTCTGACGGAAGCCCCGCCAGGCAGCAAATTTATTCTGAGGGGACATCAGCAATTAAGGATAACGAGACTGGCCGCCTATTGGCAGCGTCACGTCGTTTGCGTAACGCGGGGATTCTTTCTGACTGCGGGAAAATTGAGGAGCGAAGTGAACTGTTGGTAGCCGGTGAGCAGTGCAGGAACCTCGATTAGAGAATTCACGCGAGTCCGGGCAAACACTTAACGGCTCTTCTTTTCTATGGACCAGTCGCTTTGTGCTTGCGCCCGTAAATTTAATGTACGAATGAAATAAGGGCTAGTAATTGGTATTTAGGCACGGTAGGTGGGGCGACCATTTATAAGAGAGCGTGAGAGGGGGGTAGAATTAGGTGCTCGCATGTTTCAGGCAGACTCTCACTCAAAACAAAGTGGCTAAATTCTTCTGTAGCAGTCATGTTCATTCTCTCATTTAGTTTATCTATCGGCAACGACATTTGAAACTTTTAATTTAAAGAGCTAAATTGATATAGTCACCTCTTAATGACCTTTCAAGTTCAGGGACGATCCAAAAGATTTATTCATGTTAGGTACTCTTGCGAAGATATATTGGTGTTATTTTCTTGCTTTCTTGTTCAGAAGATCGATTCGTGTTATTTTCTTGCGACGTGTCTTCAAAAGGACACTTATGTCGATTTACTTGGCTACTTATAACGTGCTCGTCAAGTTACGGGGATAAAATAAAGTAACATGAACCCATCCCCGCTCGTTCACGTTACTTTCTTTTCGCCCCATGTCGATTTATTCTGCCTATCTAGAGAAACGTCATAGTTTTCAAGTATGATTAACTGGGGTTTGTTCTTGTTGATTTTGTTTCTCGCTAATGGGGTACTTATCTTGGCATGTTTACACTGAAACTCATTATGTTCGAAGCACTTAACCTTGTCCAGGTACACTATTTTCCGAAGTCGGGCAAAGTGAGCCTGTTTGTACTCTGTTTCACCTTGTGTTGTATCGCAGGAAAGGCTAGAAGCGTGAGCTCCTTGCTCTAGGGCACATCTCGGCGGCACAGGCTCTCGTGCACCAAGGGCAGCTGCCAACGCTATGAGCTCGCGCTTCTAGCCTTCGCTGCGGTCCAACATAAGGTGAAACGGAGTATAGTAAGTATTCACTTCTGCAGCTTCGGTTTGTTCTTTTTAGCTTTAAGAAAAGTTATCTAGCAATGCTTTACTTCTAAACAAGGTACGCAGCAAGAAAAAAATGACATCGTTTGATCTGATGCAACTACTGAAAATATCAGCACCGCATAAGTCGTCCGCAGATTATTTTAAAACGCTCTCCAAGGCCGAACTGGGCAAGTGCCCTTTCTCCTTTCCCGGCCTATATTGTGGAGCCTGACGCGACGTGCGTAGATTAGCTTGCACAACTATGCACGCTAACCTACAACGTCGCCTGACAGCACTTGGAAGGAAACCGACCAGCAACAAGAAAGGAGAAGACCGCCCTCCTCTCCCACTAGCCGTTTCTCAGAATTTCTGGCCTGCCTGCCCAACCCCACCTATAGTCTATTGCAGGCACGTAGCCAGGATTTTGTTTCGGGGGGGGGGGGGGGGGGGGGGGCCGCCCATGACAAAATGCTGTATGAGGGGGAGGGGGGAGAGGTGGCCCCAGCAAAATGGAAGATTTTGGGAGGGGGGGGGGGCCGGGCCCCATGGCCCCCCCCCCCCCCCTGGCTCCGTGCATGGTCTATTGCATGTTATGAAAAGCAGGACAAGTCACTCCCGCAGAGCTCTGGTCGCCACGATTGGTGATTTCCTCTTCCCCCGTCGCATTCCCACCAGAGTTCGCTCTGCTAGATGGAAAGAGTGGCGGACTTCATGGGAGGAGCTTGTTCCGCTTTTCCTAGACTCTAAAAAGAAGCCCGTGCGTCTACTTTCACACAACACTCGGAGAGCCAGTCACTGCAAGTTTACGGAGGTAGCTCAGCGAATGACGATGCCGAAACATATCTTTAGACGTCTGAGATGTGACATTAAACAATGCAAGCGTGATGTTTTGCATTGCTTAATGTCACAACTCAGACTGCGGTTTTTGGTCTAAACATATGTTCGGCATCGTCATTCGCTGAGCTACCTCCGTAAATTGCAGTGATTGGCTCTCTTTGTGCGGGAAAGTAGACGCACGGGCTTGTTTTTAGAGTGTAGCCTACAACACAATATATAGATAGAAGGCCGTAGTGCTGACTTTGCTGCGTCACCGATTTGCGGTAAGCGCAGGTCACATATTGGACAAAAGTGCTGTATCAGCGTACCGCTGGAACTGCCCACCAGTTCGCCTACGCGCCCTGACCCTATTACGATGAACTAATTACCGAAGTTCCTTTCTCAGGAGTGTAAAACAGTTTCGAACTTTTCACAATGACTAACTTTTTTTTTGCATGTTTTTGCCACGCGTGTAACACAACGTGTAATAACACATTGTGTTATTACAGTTAGAGTTGTTTGGCAATTTGACAGCGCCTGTTGTCGTAATCTTTGTGTGACCCTTTCTACAACCTTCCAGGACAGATAAAATACCAAAATAAATAATTGACTCTCACAGCTCGGAAACGGTGTTTCTCTTCACAAATTCCAGACGAGTGATACAAATGCTTAGAGACCTGGAAGGTGTACGCCTGCTCATCTGCATCATCCCTTAAACTCTTCAGGGTCAGAGAGCTCCGAAAGTAGGCAACATCATGGCACTGAATGGACTTCCACGCACCTCACTGCGGAATTGACGGAAATAAGTAGAGTTCCTGTATACAGTGTATAGGCTCCCTACTGGAGCCAAAGTTGCCCGTCTGTTTTCCACTTGTCGCCGCGCCGCTATTCGTCGGTATCCGATCATGGATCTTATTATACTTATTATAGGTGTCATATACCGCCCCCCTAACAGTAGTGACGCTGTCCTTACAGCTTTAAGTGACCACATGTCCACCCTCAAGAAAAAATGCAGTCACCTAATCATTGCTGGATACTTTAATTTGCCTCTGATTGACTGGTTTTGCCTCTTATCTCAAGACACCAATTGTTCTAGTTCTGATATATTTGTTGATATGGCTTTTAGTTGCAACCTACAACAAGTTGTTACGGAGTTTACACGTGTACAGGAAACTGCATCATCCCTGCTTGACCTTATTTTTGTTTCCGAGCCGACTGCATCCTGCGAATATGACGTCCGTGCACTCAAGGTAGTGGTGCAAAACTATCGATAGTACTATCGATAGTATCGATAGTCACTCGAAATCTGACTATTGATAGTACTATCGATAGTTGACTATCGAAAACTATCGATAGTACTATCGATACTCGACTATCGAAAAACTATCAATAGTACTATCGACAGTCGACTATCGAAAAACTATCGATAGTACTATCGATAGTTGACTATCGAAAAACTTTTGAAAGTACTATCGATAGTCGGCTATCGAAAAACTATCGATAATACTAACGATAGTCGGCTATAGAAAAGCTATGGATGGTACTATCCATAGTCGACTATCGGAAAATTATCGTTAATCGACTATCGGAAAACTATCGATAGTCGACTATCGTAAACCTATCGACAGTACTGTCGACAGTTTACTATCGATAGTTTTGCGACACCAGTAGTTTGCGTCGTGCCCTTTTTTTCTTTTTCTCGCTTTATTTTTTCAAATGGGACACCAACTAGCCCAAGCACTTACCATCCCAACTTTGGTTCAGCTTTCAGTGATGACGAAGACGGGAGTTTGGGCGAAGAGAGGAGGAAGGGAGGCGAGCGGCAATGCGGCAACTGTGTTCGCTCTAGTGGTGCAAAAATATCGATAGTACTACCGATAGTATCGATAGTCGCCCTAAATCTGACTATCGACAGTAAAAAAAGTATCGATAGTCGACTATCAAAAAACTATCAATACTACTATCGATAGTCGACTATCGAAAAACTATCGGTAGTACTATCGATGGTCGACTATCGAAAAACTATCGATAGTACTATCGATAGTTCAACAACACTATCGATACTTTTGGAAAAACTATCGATAGTACTATCGATAGTCCTGCGACACTATCGATAGTTTTAGAAAAACTATCGATGGTCAATTTATCGATCGTTTTGCATCACTAACTCAAGGGTATTTCGGACCACCTAATCGTTATCTTTGAGTGCATCTGGCCTAACAAGAGAGCCGTACCTGTGCCTGCTTGGGTACAGCATTATGTTTACGACTTTTCGAAAGCGAGTGATGAATCTGTCCTTGATGCTCTTGAACTGGCCTTTGACTCTTTTGAAAATATGTACTTTACGAATAACTATACTATTGATGAATTGTGGCTCTTCGTCAAGGACACTATTCATCACTGTCTGCATAAATTTGTGCCGACTCGTATGGTTGTGTCTGGAAAACGTAACCCATGGATTAACCGCGAAATGTTGCACTTGACTAGACAAATTAAGCGATTAAAAAAGAAGTCGGCGCCTGTTGCAGACTTGAATGACCGACTGAAATTCATGGTATCAAACGAAAAAGATAAATGTTTCAGCGTTACGTTGCACAACTTCCTCAAGTCATCACCAGCAAAATTTTGGAGATACCTATCACCGAAGAAACACTCTGTCAGCTCTCTTTCCATGTCTGATAGTACCGCCAATTATCCCGGCGTAATCGCGGAATGCTTTAATGATTATTTCTCGACGGTTTTTACCATTGACAATGGTGATTCTCCCTGTATGACAGATCCCGTCAGCTGTGACCCCTTGCCAGATATTAACATTTCTTGCGAAGGCGTTTTATCTTAACTTCTGAACCTTGATACTAAGAAGGGTCCTGGGGTCGACAGCATTCCCAATGCTTTTTTTTTTGTCCGCAATGCTGAGTGGTGTGCAAAGTTTTTACATAAACTTTTTGAAGAATCATTGTCCTCAGGAAAGTTTCCACATGACTGGAAGTCAGCAAAGGTCATTCCCATTCCTAAAGATGGACCCCGCCAACTAGTTAGCAATTACAGGCCAATTTCTATTTTATGTTCGTGTTCGAAGCTAATGGAGCACATTATTTTTAAACACATCATGAGCCACTTGGAACTCAACCGTTTTTTTTTTTTTTTGTCACAACCAACATGGCTTTCGTAAAGGTCTGTCCACCACGACCCAGCTTATTGAAACGATTCATGAATTTAGTACCTCTCTTAACCGTACCGGGAAAATTGATGTAACATTTATTGATCTATCTAAAGCATTTCACAAGGTGTCTCACATTAAGTTGCTCGTAAAATTACAGTCCATCTTGAGAAATGATCATATAATTAACTGGCTACGAGGCTACCTAGAATCACGATCCTGGTTTCTTGAAATTGGCGGTTCTCGATCTTCAGATGCTTCGGTAATATCAGGCGTTCCGCAAGGTTCCGTCCTTGGACCTCTCTTATTCCTGATTTGCATTAATGACATTACTCGTAACTTTCCTGTGAAATTACGCTTGTTTGCCCATGATGCCATATTGTACACTGAAGTCCGTGATGTAAATGACCAAGTTCAACTTAATACTTGCCTTCGCAAAATTCAGGCATGGTGCTCGAACTGGCAAATGTCATTAAACCCCATAAAAAGTGTCTACATGCACATTACTCACAAACGCAAACTTCTAACTTATCAATACGCATTGGAGAGTCATATCCTTTCAGAAGTCTCGTCCTATAAGTACCTTGAAGTTCTAATTAGTAATGATTTACGTTGGAATACTCATGTTAACTACACAGTGCGTAAGGCACGGTCGAAACTATGGTACTTGTGTCGAAATTTCAAACAAGCTAGCGTGGATATTAAACTGACCGCTTATAAGACATTTATTCCTTCTACTCTCGAATATGCTGCGGTCGTAGAGGATCCCTACACTGAACAGAATATTTCTTTACTTGAAAATGTACAAAAAAGAGCACTCCGTTTTATTTTTAACAAATATGGTCGTCTTGACTCGGTCTCAGCCCTATAAGCAGGCAGGCTTGCGTACATTGCAGCATAGACGTAAGGTGGACAGATTAAAGTTTATGTTCAGTCTAAGTTCCGGTCATGTAAACCTGAATAAATCTTTGTACATAACACCGCTTGGGGTCCCAAGATATCCTTCCAGAAATCGAAATAGCAGAGTGTTCGCCGAGTTTAGCTGCAGAATAGATGCGTTTAAGTACTCATTTTTTTTCCGCGAACAGTCAATGAGTGGAACAACTTACCCGAGGAAATTGTTCATTCTTGCAGCTTGCCAGAATTTGTTAATCGCTTAAACAACTACCTGTAATTTTCTTTTCCTTTGCTCAGTGTGTATTATTTTTGTGAGTTGTGACTGTGATATGTAATGCGTATTCTTTTGTATCTTTCTTGAGTACCTTTTTGTTCTATTATATAAATTGGCGTGGTTGACCTTTGTATTTATGCTTCGAGGTGTATTTACATGAGACCCCATTGTTCATATTTAGGCACTGTCGGCTGTTGGACTGTTTGTGTTTGTATATTTGAAGTGTTTTTTCACTCCTACCATGTGTCCTAATTGGAGTATGTAGTATTTATAAATAAATAAAAAACGTGAGGAGCAAAATCCAAGTGCCGTGCAGAAAAGCCACCTATAAGGCCGCTTTTCCGACGTTGCAACAAAATCGGCGGAGACACTTAAAACTGCTTACGTGTAGGAATGCGAAAGCATTCGTACACGCAGGGAATCCCTACAAGCAGCGTGCCACGTCTTACTTTTTCACATGGCGCTCCGGCGCTGACAACACGCTCCCCCACAGCGCAGGCGCGGCGAACCCCGCCGTCTCCACAACGGCTTTTGTGACGAAGCATCTGCGTTGCTGTGATTTTCTTTGTGTTTTATTTTTGAGGCGCGTCCGCTTTGACCTTGAACGGCGCGTGCTTGATGACGTATTTCTTTGACCGTCTTTCGGGCTCAACGCAGACACCTTTTCGCGTAATGGGACAAGTAAGGCTTTCGCTTTAAAATTGTATTGCTTGCATATTTATACAGCCTTGCTAGTACGCCTCAACGGGTGACTTGTCTCTAAAGGCCCGTTCACAATCTTGCGACCGAGTACGACTGAGAAAGACAAGATCTCTTAAAACTTACATTTTTTTACAACGAGGGAACACACTGGCATTGTGGCACCATCTATGCGGTGACCCTGGAACTGCATTTCACAAGATCGAAGGTTTTGCGGGATCTCCGAGGTCAAATGTGCGTAATACCCATAGAAAGGCTCATTTATAGCATTGACAAAAGTTTTTCGAGCCAAGAAAGAAAAGATAAAGCGCGAGAGAAATAAAAAAATATGCCGGACCGCCGAGTTTACACTGCTACCCAATAGATGGCGCCAGTGTGTCCTCTGGTTTAAGATGTTTTAAGGAACCCAGGTTTAAGAGGTCGCAAGAGTGTGAACGGGCCTTTATAGCTGTAAATGAGAAATTTAGTCAGTGCAGGCCGACGTATCACGCGCCCCGGCGTATGTTCCCCCGGCTTTTGCCTCCTCCACCTTTCCTGTTTTCCAGAAAAAGAGGAGATGGAGCGCGCGCCGCCAACACTCCGCGTGCCGCCGACGCGCGGCGCCGCTATTCGTCGAATTCAGCCACGTGACGAACAGAATCCCTGGTCGTAGAGGAAAGCCGACGCTACGGGGGCGAACGCGCAACTCTGACTCCCGTAGGGAGCCTATACTGGAACTCTAGAAGTAAGTAAAGCGCTTTAGAAGTGAGGTTACTGCAGCGCCATCTCAGAGCAACTGTGTCAATTATTTAGGTAGCATATCTACGCATACTGTAAAACCCTTTATTTTCGCGGCCCCTATTTTCCGCGAATCGGTCACAGAGGACATAGTTTCGGCAATTAAATTTCGCGAATTCCAAACGCATGCACTGAAACCCTGAAGGACCGAACTTTTCGCGTGCCCTTAATTTTCGCGAATTTTTCAATTGTCGAAATTCGCAAAAATGAAGGGCTCGCGAACAATAAGGGTTTTACAGTATTACACACATGCTGCCGAAAATGGCAAGGTGTTTCGCGGGGTGCCTCCGCGAAAGATTCATTACCCTCTCCTTTTGCCGCTCGCGCGAAAGAGCCATTAACGCAGGCGTCCCACTTCACGAATGCCTGTTTCGCTTTAAAAACTTATTTATATCACTTAGGCAAACGTCCTTTCATCGTAGAGCTTTTAAGACGACGTGTCGGAGAGCGAGGACGGCATGCCGTGCGTCGGCGAGATCGCGCGGAGCAAAGTTAAGGTGGCGAGAGCCTGAGCATAAATCAGGAGCATGAAGACTTCTCCCACGAAACTCGGCAGCATTCAGTTCCAGGCAACATCTAGGCCCTCGTGGCTGCCGCTGCTTTACGCGGCGAATACCGGGGCCCCTTCCGCGAGTTCACAGAACCGGCTAATTGAAACTTATTCGGGAGAGGCTCAATTATTAATATGTTATGCGCGTGCTCCGGTTGGAGCGAAGGTGGACCAAAACAAAAGAAGCAATAATACATTATTCAGTGTTCCCTCAGCTCACTGACGCGCAGAAAGGAAGAAAAACAAAAGGAGCTAGTAACGGAAATAAAAGTTATCGATTTCGTCCCTTACCATTTTTTTAAAGTATACACTATTAAATGATAATCATAATGAAAAAAAGGTCAGACAACACCAACCGCCCTAATTTATGGTAGATAGGTGAAGGAGAACCGTACATGAAGGTTATTATATCATTTTCGCAAAATTATGACCTACGAACAATACAAAAAAAAAAAATGAAGAGCGAAGCATCGATGGCATTTTTTACGCACGGCTCTAGATCAAATGCTGATGTTGCATTCTCGACAGCCGTGTCGGGCAGCGCAATTTCGTTTCACTGTTCCATGTGCGCAGTTTCGTTTCTGCCCCAGTCCCACCTCCTACAGCAAAGGTCGGGAGTGTCCCAGAGAGCGTGGGCCTCCACCGCCGCGCCGGCAACCATTACGAATGCTCTTCTTGAACGATTAACGCGAAAAACGAAGTCGGAAACAAAATTTAAAAAGAAGAGAGAAAGCTTGCTAAATGTTATGCCTTGACAAGTTCAGTTAGACGCCGGGACCATCCATATGGAAAAGCATCCCTTCACAGAGTTTCTTTTTTTTGCCTTCCGGCGCTTCGCCTCCCTGCGCCGACTTGGGTCTGTTTACGCGCGCCCACGGAGATTCCCTTCCCAGATACTTTCCAGGCGTTGCAGTTTTTACTAAGGTGACGTCTCGGAGCATGCGACCGTGCAAGTTGGACCTGATCGATCCGCGTCTGGCGCTGCATAAAACGCGCGCCAGTTGTGCTTAGCCAAGCTGTTTTTCGCATCGCGCATATTTTGTTTCGCTGTGACTAAGACACGATTGCGAAATATAAAAGCTGTTTCCCAATTGACGCACCTAGGAAGGAATGCGATAGCAATCAGCGAGTGCCAGATGATGGGATGAGCAGCATCCAATGTGACTTCCATTTTATTCGCTTAACTTCAAGTTCATTCTGGCATTCGTGAAGAATTAGGAAGTTTTAATTGATCACTGTCTCATGATCATCAATGAAATGACTTTCGTTTTGTTTTGTAGTGCAGATTTGTGTTGCTTAATCAGCTCTACGCAGTGTTGTATTGTTCTTATACATTCTAACTTCGAAGTTTTCCTGCTAGTGCCGCAAATAAAACTAATACATCCAAAACAAGACACCGCCCCAACCTTTTTTTTTTTAGTAAAGAGAATAACATTGCGAGCACATGTGTTCAGCGTTCCGTGTGCCCTTGGTATCAAAACTAGCAGACACAAATGTAAAGAATGCTCAATGACTTTCTTAAAGCACGTCGTCTTTTCACAGCAGTGCCGAATCGAGCTTAGCCAGTAGCAATGACTACGTTCTAAACTGCCCTGGCAGCATGACCACGAAAACCTAGCATTTAAAAACGTAATAGCCAAATTTGAATCAATTAGTCAAATTATTCTGGCTCTTCTCCAACCATACAATGTGCGCATCCCCGATAGCCCCCGATAAGGTTTTAGTCAAAATGGTATATCCAAGTAACGGTCATCCCCTGTTTCGTGTTAATTCGCGTCAATTAGGGTCACATTGCACACACTAAAAAAAGTCCGTGCGTCTACTTTCCCGTACAACACTCGGACAGCCAATCACCGCAACTTACAGAGGCAGCTCAGCGAATGACGATGCCTAAACATATGTTAAGACCAAAAAACGCAGTCTGAGTTGTGACAGTAAGCAATGCAAAATGTCACGCTTGCATTGCTTTAGATGTCACAACTCAGACTGCGTTTTTTATTTTCAGCCGTCATTCGCTGAGCTGCCTCCGTAAGTTGCAGTGATTGGCTCTCCGAGTGTTGTGCGGGAAAGTAGACACAAGGGCTTTTTTTACAGTGTGTGGGTGATCACTGATCAGACTTCCCTCCATCGGCAGTGGATACCATTGTCCCAAACCGTGTTTCACAGACGTGCACTTCTGACAGAAAGGCGACGAGTCACCGGCAAAAGAGCGATTAGAAACTTATATCCATAGAGATTAGAAAATTCCGCTTCAAAGTCTCTTAAATCAAGCGAGTGAAACCCACTTTTGAAATCAACACGCAAACCTCTCTATCATTTGATCTAGCGGCTTATCCGTTCCTGAAAATAGTGCCGACAGGTGACGAATATCCGCCCCTATTGACATTACCCCGTTCACCCGTATAGTATACTATTATATATATATATATTGTATGTTGAGGCTGTTGCGTAATGAACTAAAATATATACTGTTTTTTTTTGTTGTTGTTGTGTTTTTAAGCTTTACAGGTTTGTTTTAAAAAGCTGTGAAAGCTACACTCATGTGGTTTGTGCGGGTCAGTTATAACGGCCAGAGGGACGTAGTATAGGTGTATAATCGTAACGAGCAGTCGACTTATTAAGTGTATTTTGTCAATTAAGATTCTAATTAGTGAAATTAAAATTATGGTTCCAATTAGAAACTTGCTAAGCATCATCGAAAACCACTAAATTAACCCTTTTTAGGAAGATATAAGACAGGGGCTGCATTTTACGGCGTTTTGAGAAAACGCAGAGTTTGGATGCATTTCTAAGTTTCGGTTTCTTATCAGAGCGCATCGTTGCGCCTTGGGTCCTGCTCCCCGGTGGTCGCGGCGCGAAGCCACCCCCTCGGCTCCCTCGTAGAATGGGGGGGG
Organism: Ixodes persulcatus; assembly: GCA_013358835.2. Classification (NCBI taxonomy): domain Eukaryota; kingdom Metazoa; phylum Arthropoda; class Arachnida; order Ixodida; family Ixodidae; genus Ixodes; species Ixodes persulcatus. The sequence continues at coordinate 3,497,426 of JABSTQ010011052.1, forward strand.
GGGGGGGGGGGGGGGAGTACGGCGCACGCGTGTTGCGCGTCTCAGCCGCTTGGGAGCAGGAGCGCGGGCGCAGAGATGCGTTCCAAAAAGGAACCGAAACCCAGAAACGCGTTTAAATGGAGCGTTTTTACGGGACGCCATGAAATGCTTCCCCTGCAATATCTATTTCTACAAAGTGTTGATTTAGAGGTTGTTGATGACGCTCAGCAAGTTTCTAATTGTAACCATATGTCTATTTTCACAATTTAAAAGTTAATTAACAAATTTTACTTAGCCGACTAATCATTATGATTGGCCCCCTATACTATGTCCCTTTGCCGTATAACTCACCTGCACAAACTGCATTAGCGTAACTTTCACGGTTTCTTTTTCTAAACAAATCTGTAAAGCTTAAAAAAGAAAAAGAAGAACATCCTGCACTCTAAAAAAAAAGCCCGTGCGTCTACTTTCTCGCGCAACACTCCCAGAGCCAATCACCGGAACTGACGGAGGCAGCTCAGCAAGTGACGATTCCGAAGCATGTGTTTAGACCAAAAAACGCCGTCTGGGTTGTGACATTAAGCAATGCAAGCGTGACGTTTTGCATTACTTAATGTCACAACTCAGACTGCGTTTTTTGGTCAAAACATATGTTTCGGCATCGTCATTCACTGAGCTGCCTCCGTAAGTTGCGGTGATTGGCTCTCCGAGTGTTATGCTGGAAAGTAGACGCACGGGCTTTTTTTAGAGTGATAGTCTGTTGAGTTTGTTAATTATATTTTTCAATTAGAAACAGGTTGCAATTAGAAACTTGTTGAGCATCATCGAAAACCCCTAAATAAGTCAATTTTAGAACGACTTGAAGGAGGTAGTTAACGCGGGGGTGCACCAAAGTTATTATTCGTGGAGCAGGCACAAAGCTAACGTGGGGAGACGCGGATAATTAGATTATCATCCGAGGTTTCGGTGATGCTCGACACGTTTCTAATTGAAACCATATGTTTATATTCACTAATAAAAAATATAATTAACGGATTTTAGTTAATTAGTCAACACAATGTGGCGGTTATTCGCTCTCCTAATGTCCGCCGAAATCCACAAACACCCAGTGAAGACGACTTTGAGCTAGCAGTTTGCACTCTTTTTTGTTTTAACTTGTGTTTCGAATAAAAATATTACACCGTACATAAGAATTAAAGTTTGCCGGAAAACTGCGTAGTATTAAAAAATATGGCAGAAGTGGCATCTGAAATATTGCCTGAAACCGTTTTGATAACACCCCCCCCCCCCCCACACACACACACACTCAAACAAAGAAACCAAAAAACAGTATGTTTATTGCTTATCCCTGTGCAGTGCCCCCGTCTTCTCATTTGTTGGGCGTGGATGCTAGAGCCACCCTTAGCTTTACAGATCAGTAACTTCACGATGTAAACCCTGCGCCGCTCTCGGCTGGTCGTCTACAGGAGCTAACATGCAGTGCCCCATATCGCACATCGTACCACTAAGCGCGCACCGCCTAGGGCATAGGCTGCCGCCTGAGTGGGCCATTACAGATAGCACCATCAACAGAGCAACATCGATTGTCAAATTCAAAAACGAAGAGTCTGCGTAGTGTTGCGTCATTGTTTCAATCCGAGTCTCAATTAACACTAAGCAGCAAGGTGAAAGTAGAACACTTAATGAAACGCTGCGTCATGAGCATCATTAGCCCAATCGTTATTATTTTCTTTTTCAGGCACAAAAATGTATGTCTCAACACGCCAAAGGACCTGCAAGTTTCGCAATTTTATTAGTTTGTGAAAAGTACTTTAACAGTTGCAGAGCGTTTTGAAAGTCGTGGGGACAATGCAGCTAACTTTTCTTTCGTAATTAAAAAACAATTACAAAAAAAATCTAATTTCATCACTCGCGTTCAAGCCTCTCGCTTTATAATGTGCGTTATTTTTAGAGCATCACAATTCCGTGACTATTAATTCTAATTTAAAACTTCTGGTTCAGCTTAGCGCATTATCTCATGACGACAGCGATGTCCCATTTGTTAATCATTGTGTACAGTTACTCCATCTTTTCGCAATTGTTTTTTCTTTTGTTGCTGTTGTAAATCGCGCAAAGCGTAGCAACTCACTCGCTTTATGCCTCCTTTTGTGTTGGAAGCTTATATGACATTTGATGCAAATTACAGTTTCAAACCTTACATAGCACAATTCTCCGTGAAACAAAGAATAATGCTGTTTGCGTAATTTGCACTAAACTTCTAAAGTTAAAAGTTAAATATTCGACTGCCATATACACCAGACAATCTGACTTTCCTCTTTTTTTTCTTTTTTTTACGCGAAGTAAGGCAACTTTATTGTTGTGGAAACAAATATAACGCTTTCTGAAAATAGCAGTGGTATGTGCCGCTGAAGACTGGTGAAACACAAGCAGATATTGTCAGTATAATTTGCCATTTGCAAAAGTTTCCCGTTCTAACAATATCAATAAAAGGTTGAAAACGTTGAAAGATTCCCACCTTAAGGGGGATTCAACCGCTCGTCACTCAATCGGCAAATTTCGCTACACAAACCTAGGAATGCACGATTAATGCATAATTAACCTCCTTCTTTTGGAGGTTAATTATGAAGACGGACGTAATGAAGGTTGTACGGCCCTTGGATTTTCTTTTAGAGCGCTGGAGATTTTTAATACAATCCAGAAATATGACCGTTTTTACTGTTTTTAGCGCGTTTGGAGGCATTTTTGAAAATGCAATTATTTAGAAGACAAACGTGACAAAACGCTTGGCCGTATGTACTATACTTCGTTTCGCCTTATCTGCGAGCGAAGCCAAAGCTAGAAGCGCGAGACCAGCGCTTTTTGCGTTTCTCCCCAGCTCGCGCGCTCGAGCAAAGCCCGAACGCACGGAGCTTTCGTGCTCGCGCTTCCAGCTTTGCCTTCGCTCGCACATAAGGTGAAACGAAGTATAGGGGTGCCTCTAATCTTAATTTTAAGACCGCTACGAGATAACTAAATATTGTTGTATTTGTGGAAATAAAATCACCTCTTAATTTTATTTCTGGCGTGTTAAACGAAATGGCGACACTAGTACTAAATGCCTCAAACCGGGGATTTTCTTGTTGTTGCTGTTTTTCTCTCGAGCTCAAATTCGACCGCGCAGTCTGGTTGCTCGGGGATCGGTAGCACGTGTAGCGACAGCTCGCGCTGTAAAGCCTACTGATCGTGGATTCAATCCACCGCCCCTGCTCGTTTCAATCTGGATGCGCATCGTACCGGCGTGCTGTCATGTATCACTATTGCGTGATGCACGTTAAAGACGGCAGACAGGCAGTGGTATACTGCACTGGCTTTCATCTCCAACGAAGACACCAGACGCCCTCGGGGCTGACTAACTTCCCGCTGTCTAAACATATACACAACAGAATTACAATTGATGGCTCCGTTGGTCGACACGTTTTGAACGTTGCAAAAAAGAATAACTAACGTGCCAATTAGTGACCGACCCGAGGTTCCGCAACTTTGTCACGAAGCTGCCAGACACCTGCGATCAACTTAGACCCCTCCCTCGTGATGCCTCAAACTAGATTATCGGTGCCCCACATTATATCGCACTGTATTGTCTATATCACCCCCTATTGGCGACGTGCGCGACCGAAAGCGTCGCTGTGGTCGGCCTTCCACGATTGGCCGAACGCTGACTGTGACGTCAGAAAAGGATTTATCATCGACGGAAATAAGAGGAATGGAAGAACTTTAATTTTGACGGTGTTGGCAGTGTTCCTTTGAGAGCGCAATGATTTCAAGCATCCACCATGCTATTTACGAACACCATCGAACTTGTTGTTTGCAAGGTAATGACGTCACAAGGGGAAACCATAGGAGGGCGCCCCCAAACCATCTCGCCGCTAATACAGGCCTCCCAGGCATTCATTGTACGGGCTGCATGCCTCTCTGGTGCGCCTGCGGTGACGAGCACAAATAAACATATACATACCTACAAACGAATATTTTGGTTTTATGCATTACATCAGTGAGAGCGGTCGTGTTCCTTGATGACACGGGGAAAAATTGATGCTTGCAAGTGCTGCCGAAACACGATTCTGAAGAAGAGTAAGAATTAATGCCATGCATAATATGGTGTTTAAATGCCCATACACACAGTTGCTTTTTAGTGCGTTTGACTGCGCTGCGCCAGGAAACGGAAGCGAGTCACCGGCACATCTATGCTTCGTATGAAGCGTGGAATTCAATTCAAAGAGTAGCTTGGCACGCGACATACGAAGCAGGAATGTCATGGTTTTTTGCAGCCGCAACGCAGTCATGCACACCCCAAACGCTCTCAAACGCAACTGTTTATGGGCCTTTAGAAGAGCGTTACCGCTGCCTACCGCGGCCACGGTATACTGCTCCAGGTACTAAAGCCCCTTCATGTTTCAAAAGTAGCGCAAGGTGCGTCAATCCACGAGGCACGTGCCACATGCAGCCCTTGGGAAGATCACGGCGGCACAGCGCAGCACTGAGCTAGATTTCAGACGACATGTGCTTCTCAGAATTGGCGCGCGGCACTTGTCTCGAGCATTTCCACAACAATGAATGGCACCACTTTTCCCACAACAGAGGGGCTTTACCTGGTACAGGTTGTACCAACGTGTACCACTCCATCTGGGTATGCACCCCCCCCCCCCCCCCGGTTAGGGTATCACCCCCCTTCCTTCCCCCACCTCCTCCTCCTGGGAGGCGGCCCTATCCAGCGCAGAGCTCGGTGACCAGCAGTGGCTGGTTGCGCGAGCCCGCCGAATATGGGCGGCCAACGTAGCCGTAGACTAAGGGCACTGACCAGGGACCGCAAGGTCCTTTCACTTTTCGAATATTAAAGTTTACGTTGATGACGATGAAAGAGCATGCTTTCGAAATAATAGCGCGAGCTCCCGGTTGTACTGCCGCTCTGGGCAGTTGGGGGATCTCTATGCTCATGCCCAAGTCCAACGACAGTGACTAATAGAAACAACCTACACCGACATCAAGCAAATGAATCATGCACGTGAATGTATCTCTGGCAGGCTTACAATCGCTCGTGCTTACTTCAAAAGCACCGAGAGACAGCAAGCTCGTCCGAGATACCTTTGCGTGCGTTCTTCATTTGTGTTTGTGTGTGTGTTTATACTGCCTAAGTTAGTCTGCCTCAACTGTCGACTTCTCTCTCAGATGTAGACGAGCAATAGAGCCAGTGCAGTACAACCGGTAGCCTGGGGTTTTTAACGTGCACCACGGAGTAGTAATACACGAACGACAGCACGCCTGTACGATGCTCATCCTTTGCTTGATGCTTATTGGTGTTGGTTGTTTCTATTTGTCGCTCTATGGAACTAAGGCATAATAAACAACAACCATTTGTGTCTTTCTTCCCTCTTCCACTGGGAGTAATCTTTGTGCTTCTCCTTACTCGGTCATGTCATCTTATTTGGTAGCGGAAGTGGATGTCCGGAGGAAATATTCTTTCAGTGTACGGGAGTGCAAAACATAAAACAGGAGTCACATATGTAACGCTGAAGCTACAAACTGTGCTTCTGACAAGCTCAGTGGGCCCTTTCGAAAGTTTGACCTCTGTTCCAAGCTGTGGAAGCCCTGCACAATTACGGATACAAGCGTCAGTTCTTCGTGTTCGATTGCACGTCAGCTGTAACAGTACTCATGCAGTGGGAGCTCAAGCCAAAGGTACAAACAAGCTTGCCTCTGGCAGCATTTCTGATAATCACCCAAAGTTTCAGATTTTCACGTTCCGAAATGTCAGTTTTTCCGCCATTGTGCAGTGGATCAGCCGACGTCCACCTAAGTCTCATATCGTCAAAACAAATAGAACTTGCGTTGTGGACGTATATGACATCTATACAAGTAAAATATACTTGGCAGCAAAAAAAAAAAAAAAAAGAGAGACTATTCTTTTATTTTTTGCTGACAAGTTTTTTTTTTTTTAATTAAATGAACCATAAAGGTGTCCACAACGTAAGTTCTTGTTTTGACAATATTAGGCTCATATGGACGTCGTTCATAGAAAAATTACTTCTCTCCTTTTTATCTTCTGATCCAGTTGACATCCTCCTCTCAAATTTTCGCGCTCTATTCCAACTGTTGGCGTCCCATTCTCAGAGTTTCATCTTTCCGCGATGCGTAATTTATTTACACGGGCCAAAAAACAAGATTTTCTCAAAAACATTACTAAGTGCATGCACTGCAGGCGCTCATCTCTTCTATATAAGTAATTAGAAGTAAATAATCAACATAAGATAGAACTTTCTGAAAGCAAAATAGATTTTTGCTTTCAAGCAGTTATACGACTGCAGACACCAGCACGGTTTGCATGTCTAACTAGACTTCAGCAGACTCCTAGCGAAAGGCCTGATAAGGCTCTGAAAGCGAGACTTTTGTTGAGTCTCTTTTTTTGTTTGTTTTTGTATGCTATGTTAGCGCGCGTGGTCAAACGCTTACATACGCTACAAGCGAGGCACGTAAGCACCCTAAGATCGTGCCGGGTTGAACAGAGATACCCTAATATGTATTTGGAAAAATCTAACAGTTGAATGCATAGCAAAGGCGGCTAAAATACTTATTCCGAACAACACTTATTTTATAAAACATTATTTGAGATATTTTCAGTCTCTGTAAAACTGGTTGGGTGGCTAATGGATATAAAAAAAAAAGCATGATCTCTTTTATTTTAAACAATTACCATATATTTTCTTAACCAACAAACAAGTGCTTACTGTAAGATGCATATTGAATTTTGATGTTAGTGTTTTGACGCCCGAAACAATTTCTTTGTAAATGTAACACTTCCCGTTTTGCGGATTGGTAAGAAACCCAAACGGGCCTTCAATAGGCAGAAAATACGTTTTGTAACATGGCTGAGGCGTACGTTTCTTTTTTTCTGTTTACCTTTCTAATTTTTAGGCAAACTAACATGAACCTCTAAATCGGTTTAGTGTCTTCATAAATAACCTCGGGAGTTCACTATGCTATTGTCCGTTATGAACACCTCCTTCAACAGTGATCTTACTATGTCACGGTGGAAAGAACCGGTGCTACCTTACCTGTCCGAACTAAAGCCCTTCGATGTGTTTGCGTTTGTCTTGCAAGTAGCGTCAAGTGCGCCAGTGCACGAGGCCCGTGTCTCGAGCGGCCCTTGGAAGCAGTTGTCGGCGCAGCACTGAAATGAGCGGCCTTTGGAAGCGATTGGCAGCGGAGCACCCGCTCCTGGCGCGTGTCTTGCGCGTTTCCATAGGTTGGCGATACACACTAAGAAATGCCTGCGCATCTACTTACGCGCAAACTGCTCGAAGAGCCAATCTCTGCGATCTACGAAATTAGCTCAGCGAATGATGAGGCGGAACATCTGTTTAGACCTCAAAATTAAGTCTGCGCTGTGGCATTATGCAATGCAAGCATGACGTTTTGCATTGCGTAATGCAACAGCGCAGACTTCATTTTTAGGTCTAAACGGATGTTCCGCCTCATCATTCGCTGAGCTAATTTCGTAGATCGTAGAGATTGGCTCTTTGAGTGTTTTGCGGGTAAGAAGACGCGCAGGCATTTTTTAGAGTGTACTTGTAAGCGTGAATTGTATCAAAGGAATTTCGTCTGCACTTGCCGGCAGCGCTTTCAACTTTTGGAATCTCTAGGACAGTAGACCTCGTCGAGTGCAACTTGGCTTTGTGTGTCTGAGTGTTTCTTTTTCGCTGACAGGCAGACTGACGTAAAGTGTACTTTCTTGTCATACCCGTTGCCAATGTTGTCAGCGACTGGACACTTGGCGCGCGATTGTGGACGAGTAGCAGACCCGCGCCACTTGCATGGACAGAGAACTTCTTGGTACAGTTGACTGGTGGGAAACGGTTGCTTTTGACTCGCCACGCAAAAGTGTGGACCTCGCCAACGGTTGCGTTTGACTGCGCTAGTGGTCGCAGTTTTTTTAGCTGCTGCTTCACTGTCTCTGAATCGCGCGCCGTGGAGATGGCGGTTTCTAATGTCAGGTCTGCGTTGAGCTGAAGTGTTTCACTCAACATGACATTGTTGAGTCCCACAACGAGTTTATTTCTTATTAGCTGTTATTTCAAGTTCCTGTATTCGCACCCTTCTGTCATCTTGTACTAGTCGTCGACAAAGCCATCGGCAGTCGGCAGTTGGCTCAGAGAAAATGTTCGTCTTTCCCAATTATTCTTTGATCCAGGTAACACACACTACACTTCACACACACCTACAAACACACACACACCCACACCACACACACACACACACACACACACACACACACACACACACACACACACCACACACACACACACACACACACACACACACACACACACACACACACACACACACACACACACACACACACACACACACACACACACACACACACACACACACACCACACACACACACACACACACACACACACACACACACACACACACACACACACACACCACACACACACACACACACACACACACACACACACACACACACACACACACACACCACACACCACACACACACACACCACACACACACACACACACACACACACACACACCACACACACACACACACACACACACACCACACACACACACACACACACACACACACACACACACACACACACACACACACACACACACACACACACACCACACACACACACACACACACACAACACACACACACACACACACCACACACACACACACACACACCCACACACACACACACACACACACACACACCACACACACACACACACACACACACACACACACACACACACACACACACACACACACACACACACACACACACACACACACACACACACACACACACACACACACACACACACACACACACACACACACACACACACACACACACACCACACACACACACACACACACACACACACACACACACACACACACACACACACACACACACACACACACACACACACACACACACACACACACACACACACACACACACACACACACACACACACACACACACACACACACACACACACCACACACAACACACACACACACACACACACACACACACACACACACACACACACACACACCACACACACACACACACACACACACACACACACACACACACACCACACACACACACACACACACACACACACACACACACACACACACACACACACACACACACACACACACACACAAAGAACAGATTTTTTTTCCTTAGCCACAACAATAAACTATACACCGCCGAACGCTCATTCTGCGACCTAATATAGCGCTATAGAGGTACGAACCAGATGTCATTGTTTTGGCACTAACTTCCGCAAAAGTTATAAGTGATTTTCCAAAACTTTCAGTGGAAACATGGGAACGGAAATAAACAGCACGCAAAAAATACACAAGGTCGAAAGGAAGGTGCGAACGACACAAGCGCTGAACTCACAACTAAACATTTATTGAAAAAACACCAACGAAGTAAACCGCACTATCGCTTCAGCACGTGTCAAGATAGGCAATTTCTTTTTTGTGAAGAAAAACCGATGTTTGGCTGACGCATGCATCTTGCCCCTCTTTTGTTATTGCATACGCTTCCAATAATTCTCTGGTAGTTTTATCTGTGCTCCTCCCGATGATGGTGATGTTATTGAATTGGGGCTTTCATTTACAGGCAGCACAATGCAGAGGCAAGTGACCCCCAGCGGTCGACCGGAGTGTCCAGTCATGTTCACGCGCCCTGTCATTAATGCATCGGCCAGTTCGGCTGATGTACACTCTTCCGCAGCTTAGTGGGATCTTGTATACCACCCCAACCACACAATCAACATACTTGTTCCTGTGCCTTACGGCACATTGGATCTTGCCCCCAGCCTTTTCCGCAATTCTAGGGCAGAGTTGCGCCAACTTTCGAGGTGCCGAAAAAACAACAGGGACGTCAAACCGCCCAGCTACCTTTTTCAAATTGTGCGAGAGTTTGTGCATGTAAGGGAGTACCTGGGGTCTGGTTGTGGGTCTCTCTTTTTTCTGACTTGAACCTCCCTTAACCTTTTTTAGCAACGTCTGCGCCACTGCCAGAATAACTGACGCTGGGAAGCCTGCATCTGTCAGCCGCAGTACCTGCATCTTAAAACTTTCTGACATTGAATGGTAGCAGGACTTTTCCAAGGCGGTCTGGAGGCAAGAGGACGCAATGCTCCTTTTTACTAGTTTAGAGTGGGCGGAATCATAAGGGAGAAGTCCCTTCTTAGAGCGTGGTTGGTAAAGCCAACATACGTGACTTTCTTCAAAATCTAGTCTAAGGTCTAAAAATTGGAGGTGTGTCCCATCCTATAGTTCATGGGTAAACCTTAGCCCCCAGAAACATGGGGCCCATTTTCGCCCGTCTTCGGTAACTGGCGCCATAGAGCTCCGTGTATTTGAGAGCTCTCTCTGCATTCTTTTTCAAAATTAAAATTTCAGGAGATCACTCATAACCTTTTTTAATAAGATAAGGGATAGTGCTGAAACTTTGGCATCTTGTTCGGACCTCGCTAGAGACGTCCCAACCAGATGAATCATATTTGGGTGAAGAATCAGCGTTCGGCGATGCATAATTTATTTTTCCGTTAAATTTTTTCTAACTTCTATTTTTGTAATACACGTTGTATATGACTATTGGTATAACATTTTTTTTGTACTCCCTATGCGGTTTCGTGTTCAGCAGAGATACGCGAACGGATAGCAGACGACAGAATAAAACAAACATTCGTCTGCATTACAATACTTTTCTAGCGAACAGAAAAGTTTGTTTCTAAATGCGAACTGAAACGGCATTATCGTTCATATATATCCTTAAAATCATTATTTATCGCGGTTATGCTTCTCGTCGCCTGTCTCTCTCTGGGCGTTTTTGCGCTCTTCACACTAAAGCCCCTTCACGTTTTAAAAGTTGCGCAAGGTGCGTCGATGCACGAGGCACGTACCGGCGTGCAGCCCTTGGGAATATGAACAATTAAGTGAGCTGCGCTTAGACTATCGGCACTCCATTTCCCGACATTGTTGTGGGCGCCGCCATTTTTGTGCTTGTGCAGAGCAGACGCAACTGCCGATCGTCCTGATTCAAAACGGTGACTTCCTCAGCATTAGATTTAGTGTTAGGAAGCTCATGTAATATTGCTTTGCTCTGTCGCGAACTGTTTAAACATTTGTGGAGGGCGGAAGAGCCTTTCCTTTGATTTCAGATAAAGCTTCAAATAACTGGCAACCATGATTTTATGCCACAATATGGGTAAGTGTCATTACTCTGAAGTGTAGCTAGTGGCCCTAGAAAGATCATGGCGGCACAGCGCTGCACTGAGCTATACTTAGTTTCAGCTTAACTCCAGACGCAGCCGATGCTAGAAGCGCGAGCTCCCTGCATTCAGCGCCTCTGCCAGGACCGCGCACTCGTGCAGTGCAAGCACTGCTCACGGCCACATGCTCTCGGTTGTAGTATCGCCTGCGTCTGGACTTAAGCTGAAACGAAGTATAGATTTCAGATGCCATGTTCTGTCCAGAAGTAGCGCGCGGCACGTGTCTCCAGCATTTCCACAACAATGAATTGCACCACTTTTCCCAGGACAGAGGGGGTTTGCTCCACACCTCCTGGAAGAGGGTTTGCAAACCAGTATTCAGACGAAAAGGAGGCCGATATAGGACATGGGAAGTGCGAAACTGCCGCTTTATTTCTATTTTTAAAATATTTCTAGCTTTAAATTCAGCTTTAAAAATAGGCGACTTTTTTTTTTTCCAAAAAACGTTTGCATTTTAAATGTGGTGGTCCAAACGGCCGCAACGCCGCACCCTGTGCTTTCGATAGTTTTGAACGTGGTTGGAACTTCGAATCCATTCAGAAATCTGAAGTTGTTCAACGTTATGTAAGCCACTATAATCTACGTATGTACTGGCTCGTATCTCGCGCCGCCCGTTGGCCGCTTCCGGTAGCGGCGGACGCAGAGCGAAGAAGATCTAGCTCGAGATCGGCGGCGAACAGCCCGTGCCCCGGGCCGACCTCGAGCGCCCGACCTGCATGCGCAGCTGCGAGCATGCAACTCGTTTGTTCCGGAAAAATTCTGCGCCATCTATGAGGAAAAGGGTGCAAATAAATCGCGGTTGAATCCCCCTTAAAGGGGTACTCCACAAATTTTTTTATTGTCTCCGATTTGTTTGAATTTTTGCCAAACTAACCAACAAACATCGCTAAAATAGTATCCCAAATATTAGGTCAAAATATTGCTTTTTCGCGAAGTTATTGAATTTACAGTTTTGGTCCTCACAGTGTTCTTCAAACTGAAAGTCTCTACTGGCAACAACAAAAAAAGTGACGTCAATGGAAGGCAGGGGTTCACTTTTTGGACTGTAGAAGTTGTTCCCAACGGATTCGATGCAGTTTCATTGCGTCAATTGAATGCTTTGGAAGCTCGCTCCAGTATTCGCGCTCCAGCACGGAACAAATGTTTGGCATATTCTATTTTTAGAGTGCTTGCTCGACTGGCAAGCCTGCCTGCCACTGACGTCACGGCACTGAAAAGTGCGCGTATATTTGAATGTTTGTTTTTGATTCATTTTCATTTGCCGATTTCACAATACCTATTATGAATTTCGCGATACTAAATAGCATGCCGGAAAGGCTAAAGGCCGGGGAGTTAGAAAATATAGTTAGTTGAGGTAGCTCAAAAAATCTGTGGAGTACCCCTTTAAGGAACGCGTCTTGATACCATGAACTTGTTTGCGCAATCATTATCTGTCTCGATAAAAAAAAAAAAAGTGCCCTCACGTTTTTATATATATTTAAGCGGGTAATGAATACTTTTGCGTTCAGAAGATCAAACGCTTGTTTGACGTGAAGAAAGACAGCAATTCCGTTTAAATTCCAAATTCAACCTTCAAGACAGGAAAAAATAAAATATATTTAAGAGTGACGACAACGCGGGGAGGGAACAATATCCTAATTGAAAAAAGAAAAGAAAAGATAACTGATTCATCGAATCGGAATAGCGTCCGAAGCCGGCGCAGATACAGAGCGGAACAGCGCGCAACACCGAAGTCGCCGAGAGGCGTGCGAACCGTCAACGCGTGCTGTATTCTCGGGGAAAACATCTTGCATCAGCGGTAATCACACAGCGCGCGATCCCGCTGCCAGAGAAACGAGTGGCCGAGGAGGGGACAGGGCCGAGAGATAGAGGCTGGCGCTCCTGCAGCGCGCCCGTCCACCGGGCGAGCACCGCACCGTTCCGAGGACTACCGGGCGCCAATTAATGCTAAGCGCTCTACAAACGTCGGGGTCCCTTATTAATGAGAAGGCAGCGGGCTGAGCCGAAGGAGAGGAAGAGCGGGTCCCCTTGAGCGGACTCTGAGCAGCCGTAGTCGGCCGAGCGGACGAGCCAAGGGCCCGCCTGCGGAGCGACACCCAGCGCCAGCCAGCGTCGGCCGACGCCGACCCGCGTCCGCCGGCCTCGGCTCTCCAGCGGGGCCGACCGGGGGAGGGGGGGAGGCTCACCACGGGTCCAGGATTGCGATCATAGCAGCGCCTAAGTGCGTGGCTAAGCTTCCTATCTCGGCCAGGCCTGGATGAGCGATGCCGTGTCGTACCGGTCGTTTGTCTCAGCTTCGACCTCGGCCCACGCGCGCCTCTGTGTGTGTGTTTTTCAGCTACGCGGCTCCCTTCTTTAATGAGATACAATCCCCCTAACCTCCCACCCCCTGCAAGGCCTAACACAGATCGATGCAGCCGGATTGTGCAGATTGAAGCGTGGACCTGACTGACGATTTATCTGGCGACCGACGCGGAGGCCGCGCGCGCGGCCGGAGTGAACCTGGCGAGCTGCGCGGAGGACTTTTCCCTGTCCGGATGACCCGAGGAGAGCTGCGAGACCTCTTCCCTCTTCACGGGGGCCGAAGGAAGCCCTGGAGGAAACGGGGATTAAAGTCAACTCCGCTGCAAAAGAGAGCGCTACTGGTGGGGGGCCCTCGTGTATTTTATTAGGTAGGCCCTTTGCGGCCACGGTGCACCGCTCCTTTCTTCCACGTGTCTCGCCGCTATGGAATTGTTTCCGAGCTGTGGGTCGAGACAGTGGGCCGGGGAGGGTAGCAAAGCCGCAATCGATTCCTTCGAAAGGTCTTGATTCCCGGATTGGTCCTAAGAGAACCCGTGGCACAGCGCAATGCTCGCGATAAAATCGATGCTCCGCCCGCACGTCACCCAGTCAAACTAAATAACGCGCATTCTCCAATTAGCATCGCGTGTACGTCGGGGTGAAGAGGAAAACGACTGACGGAAAGAAAAGGTGCAAAAAAAAAGGGGGGGGGGGGCGGTGGAGAGTTCAGGCGTAGCCGTGTGGCTTATGAAATAGTGCTGATAAAAAGCCAAGAGGCCGAATAATCCGCCAATAAATCATTCGCCCAGCTGCTTTTTTTCCTCCATATTTATTCCTCGTTCTGCTTATAGAAAAAAAAAAACGATTACGAGTTTGGGCCCGTTAGAATAGATAAAATAAATATTCATAAAAAAGAACTTGGCATTGCTCAAATGAACAGATTTCGTTCAACCCAGAAATGGCAAGAGGAAAGCGAGGCAGAAGCTAAACACACGCATGAAAGATAAAAAAAGAAAGAAAAAAAGAACACCTCAATATCTGTTCTTGGAGATACCCGATGCGCTTCAGAAATTGCGCGAAAGTTCCCGGTGACACTTTCTCGACAGACCCTACCTCGGGTCGAAATTGGAAAGCGATAGAACGAAGCGCCGTTCGGACAAAAGACATTTTGTAACTCCCGCGCATTTATGGGCGGATATGTTACACAGTTACTACGTAAATGTCAATACGTTTGGGTAAAATTGCTCATTATTGTTTTTGTTCCACGACGTCTGGCGAAATTTCCAAACTATACATAAACGCCAGTAGCTTACTTCTAAGTAGAGCGTTTTAGGGAGCCGTTACTGTGGTCATTATTGTTGTCCCGCTACAGTATGCCGAGCACGAGGTTGTAGCTATTGCTCAGGCTCAAAAAAACGTATCGGGCAGCGTAGACGTTTCTTTAGAGACGTCATGTTCGTCTTCGTGCACCTAGTTAAGAAAAAACAATAATAAAAAAATAATATACTACATATGCGGCTGTAGCGACAAAAACAAACAACAACAAAGAAATGATTCCGCATGTCACTTTGGTCACAAGCTCTTAAAATAACTGCCGCCCATGGGCCAGCTCACCAGGTCATGTTTTTATTCATCCTTCCGGACATGCTTCCAGAATACTAGCGCAAGATGAGCCGCTGAGTAATCGTATTCAGCGTACTTCTATACCATTACGAAGACTACAGTGTTCCCGCAGGATTGACGTGAACAGTTGAGACTAGACCGAGAGTTTTTGGAATAGTAAGAAGTACGTGGCGGCAGTATAGAAAACGCAAATCTGGCCAGCGAAGACACCTCCACACTACTCGGGAATGTGTGTAGCGCTGGAATCGTCTCGTATGTTTTTTTTTCTTCTTCTTCTTTTACTTTTAGGGTACTTTGGTATAGACCTGCACGCTATTTACTAACAAGTCAGCGTTTTCCCACACTATGTGTGAGCACTGCACCCCCATGAGCAGAAAACCTAATTCACGTAAATGTGACTTGTCCGCGCATGCGCCATGCAGACATTGGCGCCACCGCATCGTCGTAACGTCAGTGCCGATTGTTGGCGTATAGTGTTAGATGATCGTATACTGTTTGTAGATTTTTTTTGTTTCCAACAACTTTAGGAAGAAGAAGTTCCGAGCCTCGTCACATTGCCAATCGAGAAGCTCGTATATAACGACACCTTTGCATTATTAAACGCCAGTTTCTCTTTCTCAAATGAAAGTACGGTTGAACTTCCAAGATATGCTCATACTTGAGAAAAAATGCGCCTGGCGAAAAAAAAAAAAAACACATCAAATCTGACGAAAATAATCCCCGGAGAAGGGGAACAAGAGGGACAAAGGACAAACACAAATCTCCAAACACAGCTAGGTGACTGATGCGCGACCGAAAAAATCCGCCTGGTCCGGGTATCGAACCCGGGACCTCTCCATTACAGGTGGGTTCTTGTCCAGCTCGCTTGCACCTTTGTATTTAATTGCATTATAACCATCAAATCTCTTCTTTCGATTGATTATAGGATTGATTCCTCCCAGCCACACAAAAGACGCGCAGCAAAAATCAGTAACATCAACTAAAAAAAATATTATTAATTTCTTATTGGTATTTAGTATATAATCATGCTACTTCATGGGCAATTATATATTTCAATGACAGGCTTGAAATGCAAGGTCTAATGCCCTCCATGCCGTCTGCATCCACCCCGAAAAAAAAAAAAAAGATGCCTCGGTACGCGGAAAATGTTTTTATTGTATACTTTTTGGGTGATACTTTTAATCTTCTGTTTGTGTAAAGTCACTATACTGTTCATGAAAAAGAGGGAGATGCACCCAAATAAATAATATTGTGCTTTAAAATCAGTTTAATTATTTGTCAAACAGACCAGGTGAAGCATCTTAAGAAGTTTTTGTATAAAAAGCAGACCTCGCAAGAATATTTTCTAATCTATACACACAACGTGAGTCTACACGTTTTATGTATGTTATTGGAAATATTAATATTGCAAAATAAAAACAAAATACATTTTGATAAGCACAAAAAAAAAAAAGCCGTAAAATAGCTATAGCTCATTTTATCTCCAGTACGTCTACAATATTTGTTGTTAAAGATATAAATAAACATGTGGGAGGTTGGTTGTGTTTTCTATGAAAATAGCAAATGAATTACATATTAATCAACATCAGATGAAAAAAGCTAAAGTCAGTGTCGCCAAATAAACTTTTCATGGACCTAAATGTTTAATCTTCAGTAGAATGAGCCATGATCTGCTAATAGAATTCCTCGATGCAGTGTCGTTACGAAATGAATTGAGAAAGTGTGCGATCGGTGAAATAAAAAATTCGTCTGCTAAACACCAGCGAGCATGATCACGCGCCATCCCGTGATCGTGTTCGCTAAGCTCCACGTGGCAGTGAGCGATGAGTTCGTGCAGCGCTGTATTACTTCGCCGTGAGGAATTCACTGCGTGAGAAGGTGTGGTTTAATTATATTAAAAAAAAAATTGGGTCGTGTGTATGTTTATACAGCCTAGAACTTGGTATGCCTCAGCGGGCGACGAGTCTCCCAGCTGTAGATGAGCAATTTAGCCAGTGCAGTACAACTGCTAGCCTGGGGTCTTTAACGTGCACCACGCAATAGTGATAC
Organism: Ixodes persulcatus; assembly: GCA_013358835.2. Classification (NCBI taxonomy): domain Eukaryota; kingdom Metazoa; phylum Arthropoda; class Arachnida; order Ixodida; family Ixodidae; genus Ixodes; species Ixodes persulcatus. The sequence goes on from JABSTQ010011052.1 coordinate 3,514,749, forward strand.
ACGACCGCACGCCGGAACGATGCTCATCCAGATCGAAAGGGGTAGGGATTGAACCCAGGATCCCTGGGTTCAGCAGCGCGAGCTTTCGCTCCACGTGCTTCGAGGTGGTGTGCGCTAGACCACTCGGCCTTGAACGTTACGGCGGTCACACGCAGTTTATACACAAAACTCAATTGAACTTGGCTACAAAAGCTTACCAGCCAATCGCCGCAGGTTATTCGTCGTTTTCTTAAAACGTGAGCCCGGGCGCATCGGACAAAGTTCATGTTATGGTAATCCTTATCTGCACTTCGACAAAAGTCCAAACGACGATACGTGCTGCTAATAGCTTGCAAGCCTACGAAACAACTTAAAAATCCCCCCCCCCCCCCCCCCGAAAAAAAAAGTACTTAAAGTGTAAGTACGGCCACATATAGGCGATAAAGGCTGCCGAAAAAAAAATCGCTTACAGGAATTATTTTAAATACGAAAACATTTCTTTCGGCACCATGAGGTCGGCCAACCCTTGGAATATTGCTGCACCAGTTCACGCGTTAATTGATCAATTTAGCCAGTTAAGTAAAATTTCTAGCCTTTACTGATACGACCGCAGTCGATGTATGGTTATACATGTTTACCCTAGCGTGCAATGCCCACAGCCCAGAACGCACGTAGAATTCCCGAGAGTCCTAAATCCCCAAAAACACAAACGAAAAAAAAAAATCGCTTACAGGAATTATTTTAAATACGAAAACATTTCTTTCGGCACCATGAGGTCGGCCAACCCTTGGAATATTGCTGCACCAGTTCACGCGTTAATTGATTAATTTAGCCAGTGAAGTAAAATTTCTAGCCTTTACTGATACGACCGCAGTCGATGTATGGTTATACATGTTTACCCTAGCGTGCAATGCCCACAGCCCAGTACGCACGTAGAATCCCCAGAGTCCTAAATCCCCAAAAACACAAACGAAAAAAAAAATCGCTTACAGGAATTATTTTAAATACGAAAACATTTCTTTCGGCACCATGAGGTCGGCCAACCCTTGGAATATTGCTGCACCAGTTCACGCGTTAATTGATCAATTTAGCCAGTGAAGTAAAATTTCTAGCCTTTACTGATACGACCGCAGTCGATGTATGGTTATACATGTTTACCCTAGCGTGCAATGCCCACAGCCCAGAACGCACGTAGAATCCCCAGAGTCCTAAATCCCCAAAAACACAAACGAAAAAAAAAATCGCTTACTGGAATTATTTTAAATACGAAAACATTTCTTTCGGCACCATGAGGTCGGCCAACCCTTGGAATATTGCTGCACCAGTTCACGCGTTAATTGATCAATTTAGCCAGTGAAGTAAAATTTCTAGCCTTTACTGATACGACCGCAGTCGATGTATGGTTATACATGTTTACCCTAGCGTGCAATGCCCACAGCCCAGAACGCACGTAGAATCCCCAGAGTCCTAAATCCCCAAAAACACAAACGAAAAAAAAAAATCGCTTACAGGAATTATTTTAAATACGAAAACATTTCTTTCGGCACCATGAGGTCGGCCAACCCTTGGAATATTGCTGCACCAGTTCACGCGTTAATTGATTAATTTAGCCAGTGAAGTAAAATTTCTAGCCTTTACTGATACGACCGCAGTCGATGTATGGTTATACATGTTTACCCTAGCGTGCAATGCCCACAGCCCAGAACGCACGTAGAATCCCCAGAGTCCTAAATCCCCAAAAACACAAACGAAAAAAAAAAAATCGCTTACAGGAATTATTTTAAATACGAAAACATTTCTTTCGGCACCATGAGGTCGGCCAACCCTTGGAATATTGCTGCACCAGTTCACGCGTTAATTGATCAATTTAGCCAGTGAAGTAAAATTTCTAGCCTTTACTGATACGACCGCAGTCGATGTATGGTTATACATGTTTACCCTAGCGTGCAATGCCCACAGCCCAGAACGCACGTAGAATCCCCAGAGTCCTAAATCCCCAAAAACACAAACGAAAAAAAAAATCGCTTACAGGAATTATTTTAAATACGAAAACATTTCTTTCGGCACCATGAGGTCGGCCAACCCTTGGAATATTGCTGCACCAGTTCACGCGTTAATTGATCAATTTAGCCAGTGAAGTAAAATTTCTAGCCTTTACTGATACGACCGCAGTCGATGTATGGTTATACATGTTTACCCTAGCGTGCAATGCCCACAGCCCAGAACGCACGTAGAATCCCCAGAGTCCTAAATCCCCAAAAACACAAACGAAAAAAAAAAATCGCTTACAGGAATTATTTTAAATACGAAAACATTTCTTTCGGCACCATGAGGTCGGCCAACCCTTGGAATATTGCTGCACCAGTTCACGCGTTAATTGATTCAATTTAGCCAGTGAAGTAAAATTTCTAGCCTTTACTGATACGACCGCAGTCGATGTATGGTTATACATGTTTACCCTAGCGTGCAATGCCCACAGCCCAGAACGCACGTAGAATCCCCAGAGTCCTAAATCCCCAAAAACACAAACGAAAAAAAAAAATCGCTTACAGGAATTATTTTAAATACGAAAACATTTCTTTCGGCACCATGAGGTCGGCTAACCCTTGGAATATTGCTGCACCAGTTCACGCGTTAATTGATCAATTTAGCCAGTGAAGTAAAATTTCTAGCCTTTACTGATACGACCGCAGTCGATGTATGGTTATACATGTTTACCCTAGCGTGCAATGCCCACAGCCCAGAACGCGCGTAGAATCCCCAGAGTCCTAAATCCCCAAAAACACAAACGAAAAAAAAAAATTGTGTTGTGTGTATGTTTATACAGCCTGAATTTAGTCTGCCTCAACGGGCGACGAGTCTCCCAGCTGTAGATGAGCAATTTAGCCAGTGCAGTACAACCGCTAGCCTGGGGTCTTTGACGTATATCACGCAGTAGTGATACACGACCGCACGCCGGCGTCGGTTCTGCAGCGCGAGCTTTCGCTCCACGTCCTCCGAGCTGGTGTGCGCGTGCCCACTCCGGACACCTATATATTTTTTTTTCTTGAATGCCAGACATTATTTATTCACGAAAGATACACTTTCGAAAACACTTATAAAAATGGGCGAGCTGAATTACGACTGACGCTGACCAATCCGTCTAGGACCGGCAACCAATCAGGCCCATCTCCCAAAACCTTATACACTTCTCTACTCTAACTAATGCTCTGAGAAACATACCGGCACACAGGTCGAGCATCTGCATCGTGACTTGGGCTTTTTGCACAAGATACAGTTCATAGTCCAGGGAACAAACATGCCCTTTTCGTTAAGTTATGTTTAAATCGAAAGTGTATTATTAAGTTAAATGCTTTCATTGTGGCCGAGATTTAAATTTTCTTAACGCAACGAAATACATCCTGTCCTGAATATTCACTACAGGCAGCTCGATACAAACGGGTCGGGAAATACGTTTCTGTTGAATTTTTTGTAAGACGATTTCGAGAAGTAGTACTCAGATATTCCAAAGAAAAACGCGCGGTTAAAAATTGGTATGCACCGACAACTTCCTTCAAATAAGCACTCAATGGCGCCGTAGCACCGTCACTAGACGAAACAATGAAACTGGGCAACACACCCGACAATTTAACTTGAAGAACAGTAGGCAGAAAGGGATCTTTTTTATCTTGCAGGAAAACAAAACAGTTAACAACTTTGCGTATCAAAAAAATATCTATACTGAACGGGCCTCGGCTCGGAGGCAGCTTTCTGGGACAACGAAGAAAGCCATTAACGCCGAGTGCACGGTCACCTCGATTGCCGATCAAGGCCATGCACACACCGCCTTCACTTCTGAATTCCCACTCAAAGTTGTCTCCGAGCACACTGCGTCGACACTCTATCAAAAAACAACACCAAGCGAAAGTTGAATCGGGGTTATTTGATGCAGAGGAGGTGTCTGCGAAAGCGCAAAAAGGCATATCGGATGGCCTTGACTTCCAAAGCGTCTTATGCCAAGCCAGAGCGGTGGTGTCATCTAGACTCGTAAATATCTTAAATCGGAGATAAAATCCCATTTTTATATCCTCTTGAAGGGACAAAAAACTTCCTAAGTGCCTGGATAGAACGCGTATGTCAAAATATAAACTTAAGGGGGGGGGGGGGGGGGGCGTAGTATTTAAGTCGCGAAACTCATTTTGAGCATTGCGACGATCTTCTATTTCGAAAGGACATGCCAAAAATAGAAGCACGTTTCAAAATTGCTACTCACTCGAAATGATTCTCACGACGAAAATATGACGCTAATATTTTGGTTTTTGTTTTGTGTGGAAAGTTTATTTTGTGCCAAACGTCAGCAATCCAGGAACTTGGACAAAAAATGTGTAAGGAGTTCAACGTCTCTGTTAGCGATTCCGAAAGAATCTTTCATTTCGGAGCGACGAGCTGAAATATTATAATCGCTCCTTACTCAAAATACGTCTCGCGAAGTCAACGTTGCGATTAAAATTTTTTTTTTTTTTTTTTTGTTTTTTTTGGGAGGGGGGGGGAGGTGTATTTTTGTGAGATGCGTGTCCTAATACAGTCACGTAACAAACAAAATTGGGGGAAAGGGTGGGGGGAGGGTTTGTGTGTCTTTAAGAACAAAAAGCAATTTTTAAAGAAAAAACAGGAACATCCACGAACGTTTTTACGTCGGCATCCTCCAGTATAACGCTCCCCGACGTACGAGGATAACGAAAGTTTTTGCTTATACTCTCAGACTTGTGCGCACACCAAGCAACGCTGCCAAGACAACGAGACGAGACCTCGGCCAATACCAACTAGAAGACAAGGCCTTCGCACGACGTCACCGTTAGTGGACACCCGACCTACCACCACCAAGAGGCAAACCCGCCGAAGCTCGACGAGAGAGGCCGCAGAGCGGCAGACGCGCGCGTCTTGGAGTCGCGCCGCGTGCTATAGCGTCGCACTCGCTGCGAGACGCTGAAAGACGCACGAGACGCGCTGCAGGCGGCGATGCTGGTGCGAGCTCGACGGGGCGGCGTGGATCCACCGGTGATGACGTTTGCGGAGGAAAGGCGCCAGCCTCGTATACACGGTGTTCCCTCAGCGCTGTACGAGCTCACGTGAAATTGCGCGTCGTGTCTTCGCTCGTTGCAGTGCGTGCGTGGCGGCCGCTCTTGTCGTTAATGCGGGATACGAAGCGTTCCCGCGATACTGTACGTCATTAGCGTCGATACACGGAGCGAGTGATGTGTGTACTCGAACGGCGACACGTTGCGCCGTGTGGCGTTCCACGGACGCGGAAAACGGGGGTTGTGTTAATATCGCCTAGAAGACGAGGCCGGCGCCGCCTTCCACTGCGTCAGCATTCCAGCCAACGCGGGGGTCCAGTAACGACGATGCATATGAGCTGGCCCTCTCTTGTACGTGGTATTGGCTCCGTAAGTGTGACGTCATGGGTTCAAATAAACCGTTGCTAGGGTCGTTGTTATGGACAAATACATGTGGCTAGGTTTCGCTACGAAAACCCGACCGTTCAAAAATCAGGAGTAGCATTTAAACTTCTAAAAATCACAGATATAGAATGCTGGAATGTCGTATATGTTTCGACAGAAGTGTGCAGGTAATCGCATGTTTCTGAAATATTTACGACTGCAACTTCCGGTCCTCAAGATGCGTGCAGCAGACGACGAATGCAAGTAGTAAGCCGTCTGCCACACGCCCGCCGGGCAAGCCGGCGCCGGCGTCTGAATCGTGTGAATAAAGACGATATTCTGATCTTGCATTTGTTTGAAATATAATGAGTTTCAGACACTTATAAGAATTTATAGTGGGGTGCGATGCAAAATATGGTTTATCGAAAGTCCGGGCGTCGATCGAGATGATCGTGTGCTAAAAGATCGCATTGCACCCGTGAAAAAAGCACTTCAGGCGATTGGTTCAGATCCCAAATTTTGTTTGCGGACTCGCGCTTAGGGAGGGTGCTTCGTACCTGGTTGTAACCATCGCGTGGAGAAAGATTCTTGCAGTTTCTTCAGATTTCCGTAAGACCCCAGAGCGCGAAAGAACTGAATAAAAAACATAAGGTGAGTTTATTACAGATTGTATACTCGCATCGCGGGTTCGATGGAGATCTTCACCAAAAGAGCACATCCACAAAATTTGATGTATACCGAGGAAAAAAAAAACAAAAAACAAAAACACGAAATACTGCGAAATCGCGATAGACATGCAATTCTTTAATGACCTGACAACCTCAATAATAATAATAACAAACGACTTACCTCGACGGCGTACAATTCGTTTCTCATTCTGGCCTGCAGTACGCCGGTAATGCACTTCCGTCGTCGTAACTGATCTGCGCGACGTGGCTTGATTTTACGGCATTTTCACCGCTCTGAACTAAGCTGCGTTCTTCACAGAAAAAAACAAACAAACCACATTGCGGAGGCCTCTACGGCCATGGCGATGCACTTGTTTTTGTCGCTCGTTTACCGACGCAATTCAACGAAGACGCCCGCTGCAACAGAGGCCAGCAAATCTATCGTGTCGTCTGCTACCAAAGCCAAGCGGAGTGTAATACTTCAGAAATGGCTTTCATCGTTTCAATAGGACACTGAGACGACAAGAACATTTTCATAATTAGATATCAAGAAGTTAGGTTGCTTGCAAAAAAATTATTTACTTACTTGTAAGCAAACATCTAACCTCATGGGGAGTCCCCATGCATAAGTCCATAGCAATGTCTCTAGCAATGGTTTGTTTGGACCCAGACGCCATGTTGTGACGTAGCCACTTACGGGGTCAATTGGTTGTGCATCTACGCCTCGGTGTCGCTCAGCCGACGTTGCGCTCGTTTCTGTGGTTCCTTCTTAGTGCCCTTCGAGGGATACGGGCAGCGTTTTTTTTCTTTGCATTTTAAGTGGTAATTTCTGCTTTGGCCAGTTGACTGCAATGCTATACACCAACTCATGTTTACAAACAAACCGGAGCGCCCCTAGCGGGCGCCACCGGCGCCGCGCATGTGCGAGGGAGGGTAGGCAAGAAGCTCGCCGTCGCCCATAAACAAACCATTGAAATGCGATGTTGTCGGCGTCGGTGTGAGTCTCCGTGCTCTTTTTCGCGTTAGAATTGTTGATTCTACGTCCTCCTAACAATGTCCGACTACTTGAGTGGCTTCAGCAAAAATAACGAGGCACGATACACTGCAAAACTTCGCGTGAATAATGTGACGTGCGGCGATTCATTTCACGTGGACGCCGCAGAATAGCCGCTAATGCCTAACTCCCACGATGGCTGCAAAAGCGTGGACCGTGGCTGAGATGGTGGACGTCGATACTGAAAGTCGCAATTAGAATCGGACATTACAAGTCGGTGATGGCCACTGGTAACAATGATCAACATCTCCTTGTATCTACTGTTTACACTGAGCCTACTTAACCCAACCAACCTTCGAACTAAAAAGTGTTTTGAGGCCTGCACTTACTTCTTATCGCAATTACCGGGTCAACGTTTGGTTTACGGGCCGCTGTTGTTTGAACGAGCAGACGACAAAAAGCAGACACGTTTGAAAAAGCAGACAACAGTTCAAACGCATGCGCAATGGAGTGGGGGCAAGAAGCACCGCGTCTCGCGTCAACAGACCATTGGAATGTCACGTTGTTGGCGTCTGTGTGAGTCTGCGTACTTTCGAGTTAAAATTGTCGATTCTACATCCTCATAGCAATGTCTACCACTTTAGTGGCCTGAGCGAAATTATCAAGGCTCGTTACGCCGCTAAACTTTGCCTAAATAGTTGACGTGCGGCGATTCATTCGCGTGAACGCCGCAGAATGGACGCCAAACCATGATGAGATTCTTCTCGCTATTTTCGGTCGCGACGTCGCTCGTGCTAAAAGTGTAGACGGTAGCGGCGATGATCGACGTCAATACTGAAAATCGGAAGCGGGTACAGACCAAGTGAATTAGGCGTAACAAGTCGGTGATGGCCACTGGTACCAATGATCAACATCTTGTATCTACTGTTTACACCGAGACTACTTAAAAGTCTTTTGAGGCCTGCAATTACTTTTCCGCAATCAACGGGTCAAAGTTTGGTCTACGGGCCGCTTTTGTTTGAACGAGCAGACGACAAAAAGCTGACAAGTTCGAAAGAGCAGACGACAGTTCGAACGATCAGGCGGCCGTTTGAATTTGAAGACGCACTGTACCCGCGGGTGGTCCGGACAACTTGGCGGGTTTCCCTCGTTCATGTTGTAACAGAACAAATACATCTAGCGACCACATGTATCTGTGAATTCAACCCAAAGTGTTGCCCGCACAAGCAATTGTAGTTCGACAGCGTCTGGTTTGCCCTTTTCACGGCCCCTATCCACGTTCTCGGATGAACCGAGCAGGCAGAAAACACGCGAAGACTGACCTTCAAACCTTTCCCGGCTCTTTTGGTACAGCCCACGTCGCGGCGTTTTGACGAGAAGGCAGATTTTTTGTCTGGCTTCTTCCAAAAGAACACATGAATGCATGTCTCATACGGTGACTTCCGCCCACCGCCCCAGACCGGAAGTGCTCCCGACGCGCCACCGCCGCGGCGTGACGTAAAGGAGTTGAGTTCATGTATAACGCGCTAGAGCCATCGTGCCGAGCGGTGCGAGCATCGAACGGATAATCTAAGTTGCACGTGTTACATATTTCGTGGTATAGCATGTTTCTCCGATATGAAAACATGCGATATACAACGAAAACAAAATTCTTTTGCAGCTTATAAATGGGAGTAATAGTCAGTCTTAAACTATGGTTTGTCGCGCAGAACGCAAGCGGGCAGTAATAGAGTCGCTTTTGGTTTTGAAGACAGAACGCTCGAGTAAGGAGCTTTGTTTCGAAAAGCCGAAACATTGTTTATTTTCCATTATCAGCGATAGGATAGACTGAGGGAAAAAGCAGCTTTTATGCAGCTTGACGCGCCTTCGGTAACACTAAAAGGCAAATAACAACAACGTGAGACTAAATAGAAAATAAAAATCCTTATTCAAACAAATAAACAATGCGCACTTTTATACTATAATGGTATGTATGCCATTGTTGTTCAGTGAAGTAGCATCCATTTCTATAGTGATGTGATATGATATAATAGTTGAGGAAATTATTTATATCTTTGGTATCCAAAGTTATTTAGAAATTAGAGAATACACCATGGCGGTCTCTGTCGGGTTCGTTTACTTGAAATGCGCAAATGAAGATCAACGAAGTTTAAAAATGCTTCGAATTCACCTCTCACGGTAGATTCGTATGTTACTATTAACTGTAGAAGATACATTTTTTTTATTAATCAGTTATGGAATGTTCCTCAATCCAACGCAATATCTGGGTTTACATGAATGCGATCGTAGCATATCGAATCGTGCAGGAACTGTTGTGTTCTGCTTTTATGTTGGCAACGCTGTATATACCATAACGTCATCTGGCAACCAATCACTGGCATTAAAAGAAAGACTTTTTCGTTCAACGTTCGAACGGATTAGTCGGCCCTTTCTTCGTGTCCTCAGGACACCACATACTGGCGACGAGTGAAGACCGCTGAGGAACCCTGCCGGGCCTGCTACTGCGTGCTGTGATCTCTGCCGGTGAACGGACGCTGTGTTCAATTACAGTCCGTCACCATCCCCGTTCCGCGCTGCGCCGGGACCAGCCTGCGTGCCGTGGCGGCAGTGGAAGTTAGCCTTCCTTAACTACTTGGAAGCCGTTGGCGGCGATGACTGCTCCCAAACGCAGACGGCTATTCTGCTCAATTCGCTGGACCTGGATGGACAGCGGATCTACAATAATGTGGCACCGACTACTCCGGCACCGGCCACCAAAGAAAAAGAAAGGGAAGGAGTCACCAAAGGGCATGACGAAAAGAACGTATTCGACAAAGCACTGGCCGTGCTGGACAACCACTTCTCGATTACGACGAACGAACTGATGGAGAGACATTGTTTTCGTCAGCGCCATCAAATGCCACGAGAAGCTTTCGAAGCCTACGCCGCCGCCCTGCGTGAGTTGTCGTTGGACTGCAACTTTGGAGAGGCAGCTGACAAGACTATACGCGATCAGCTCTTGGAGGGGACAGCATGGCAGCAAATACGCGAGCCCCTGCTCTTCGAAGGAACGAGTCTGACACTAAACCGCGCGATCGACCTCGGCAGGCACATCGAACAGACTCAGCGAGAGCTGAAGGAGCTTGCTGGAGGCCCCGTCGTCCAGCGAGTTGTTGACAAGCCGACATGTGGGAGCACCGGAAGGCGTCGACGGCGTCGTGCTACCGTTGTACCGTTGCGGTTCGATTGCGCACCGCGCGAATGCGAAGGAATGCCCGGCCAGAGCAAAAAACTTGTCGCAACTGCAACTATAGCGGGGGACTTTGCTGCGGTGTGCAAGTCGAAGCGGAGGCAAGAAGGTCGGCAGGAAAACCATGCTGCGAAGGAATCGTCGGCGGCCACCAACTCTGTCACGATTTTGATCCTGAACCAGGCACGTAGCCAGGCGGGGGGGGGGGGGGGGGGGCATGGGGCCCGCCCCCCCCCCCCCCGAAATCTTCCATTTTAGCATTTTGTCATGGGTGCCCCCCCCCCCCCCCCCCCCCCCGAAACAATATCCTGGCTACGTGCCTGTCCTGAACCCTTGCTACATGTGAGGGAAAGGGATGTGCGTCGACATGGACGTTGACAACTTGATGTTGCGGTTTTTGGTCGACACCGGCTCGTCTGTTTCACTTCTGAGTGAACATATCTTCCACAAGCACTTCGCTGGCCGCTCGCTGACTGATGCTACGGTGACGCTGCTGGATTACTCCAAGACGCGCATCCCAGTTAAAGACTGTTCTTTAGCTGACGTGGCCTACAAACACAGACGCACGAATATTTTGTTCCATGTTGTACAGCGTGGCAAGTCACTTCTTGGACTGGATGCCATTCAGAACCTGCAACTTAACATCCACGGCGACACGCTTTGCTGTCTACAAACGGTCGCGCACTCACCGGAGTTGTTACCAGTGAATCTACGCGGTGAATTCTCGCATCTTTTTTTTGGGCGAGCTTGGTCTGGCCAATGGCTTCGTCCATCAAGTCAAGGTCTGTGCGTCGTTGAAGCCAGTCGCCGCGAAGCTACGCAGATTGCCCATAACGTTGCGCGAACAGGTGTCTGAAGAGTTGCAACGATAGGAACTTCTCGATATCATTGAGTGGGTGGATGCGTCGGAATGGACTTCACCATTGTCGAGGTTTGGAAGAAGGACGGTACAATCCGGTTGTGCGTGGACTTGAGGGTACCTAACAAAGCCATCATCGTGGATGGGTTCCCACTTCCCCATACTGAGGAGCTGCTGCACCAGATGGTGGGTGCTACCAGGTTTTCACAGCTCGACTTGGCGTCTGCGTACCACCAGGTTGAACTGACACCCGACAGCCATGAGCTGACAACTTTCGTCACCCACGATGGTCTGTTTAGGTTCAAGCGCGTCTGTTTCGGACTTGCATCGGCGCCGGCTGCCTTCCAAAAGATGATGTCGCTCATCCTGAAAGGATGCAGAGGAGTTCTCTGTTACATCGATGATGTCATCGTTTGGGGGAAGACGACCAGCGAGTACCAAGAAAACCTGAGACTTGTTCTGAGGCGCATTTCAGAGGCTGGACTCCAACTGAATTACAAGTGCGTGTTCGATGTAGACCAGCTTTCTTTCCTCGGGCATGTGGTGGGCAAGGAAGGCCTCGCTCCTCTGCATTCGAAGGTGGAAGCCATCGTTCAAGCACCAGTACCGAAGGACGTCTCAGCGTTGCGGTCATTCCTGGGACTTGCTGGCTACTACTCCCGTTTTGTTCCACACTATTCCGATGTGGTCGAGCCTCTCAGAAAACTGCTGCGTCAGAGCCAAGCGTGAAGAAGATCAAAGAGGTTCTGTCGTCACGTCCCGTCATCAAGATGTTTGACGCTAACCTTCCAGTGGTTGTGACCACCGATGCATCAGACACTGGCCTTGGAGCTGTCCTTCAGCAACAAGCTGGGGAAGAGCTACACACTGTGGCCTTTGCATCCAAGTCACTGACATCTACCGAGCGGAGGTACTCTGCTGGGGAAAAGGAGGCTCTGGCGTGTTTGTTCGCTTGTGAACATTGGCACATCTACCTATGGGGCCGAAGGTTCCTACTTAGAATGGATCACCAGGCGCTTGTGACTCTGGTATCGTCCAGAGGTTCCGGCAGGAGGTCACTTCGAATTGCAAGGTGGTCAGCAAGACTAGTTTACTAAAACTTTCACATCATCTATCAAAGAGGCAGAGACAATGCTGTCGCGGATGCGCTGTCCCGATTACCTTTGGTGGCAGCAGCAGAGCCAGAGATGGAGGAAGAAGTTGTGCGTTTGGTGTCATCTTGCATTACCAAGGATCAAATGCAAGTCGCCACGGCCAAGGATCCTACCCTACAGCTAGTGACCAAGTACCTCGAGGAGGGATGGCCAGCAAAGAGGATGCTCGCTTAAGAGCTAATGCCTTCCTTCCAGCTTAGGGAGGAATTGTCCGTTGTGGATAGCATAGTCTTCAGGGAAGACAAAGTTGTGCCGGATTCGCTGACTTTGAACTTGGTTTTCTTTGCACACGAGGCACACCCTGGCATCGTGAAAACCAAACAAAGACTTCGAGACCAGTTCTGGTGGCCCCGGATGAATAGGCAGGTGGAGTATTCCGTGCGAAGCTGTCACGTGTGCCAATCAGCTGACAAGTCAGCAAAACCGGTCGTGGCACCACTACGTCCGGTTACTCTCCCAGAAATACCCTGGCAGAAGCTGGCTATGGACAGTGTGGGTCCGCTGCACTTGAGCACCGCAAGTGCCAAGTTTTTCATCACCCTTGTGGACTACCATTCCAAGTGGTCGGAAGTTTGTTTTGCAAATACAGTTACGTCACAAGCGGTGATAGATTTCTTGCGAGGCGTGTTCAGTTGGGAGGGCTATCCGGAATAACTCGTGACAGACAACGGGCTACAGTTCAAGTCGATTCTTTTTGAAGACTTCCTTAACGAAAGAGGAATCAAACACTGTGTCTCGTCGGTATACTACCCGCAGGCAATATACTACCCGGTATACTACCCGATTCAACAGGAGCCTATTCAAGTCTCAGTTCTGGAAGGACGACCGCTTAAAGAAGCCGTCGTGGACTACTTGGGTGTATACCGGTCTACCCCACACTCGACCACAGGAGTGTCTCCTGCTCAGCTTCTCCACGGTCGCCAACCCAGGACCCGACTTGACATAATTGGCCTTCCGTCAAAGAACTTCTTTTAGGAGCCAGCCACGGCAATGGAACAGTTACGAGCTCGTGTTCAAATCAAACAGCGCTTGACGAAGGACTATACAGACGCGAAAAGAAGTGCCCAACCTCCAAGATTCAAGGAGCGAGATTATGCACGGTTCTGTAAACCCACAAGTGTCAATAAGGGCGACTTTTCAAACTCTCGAACATTGAAAATACAGAAACAGTTGGGTCCTGGCACTTTCCGCCTGGAAGACGGACGCAGCTGGAATGCCTCCAAGCTTGTGACTGTGGCTGAGGAATGCGTCGCTGAAAAAGGTAAACGGTTGTTTCACTTGCTACCCATTCCTGGAGATCAAGAACAGTCAGCCAGGAGAACCGTCTCGGGCAACCAAGGCGAATATTCTGCTGAGGAGAATCGCGAAGCTTTAGAAACGCCATGTCAAGTTTCAGGAGGCGCAGACTCGGTTGAGGAACATCGCCGAGAAGCTTCGGTGACGCCAATACAAAATACAATTGGACCAGATTCCGTTGAAGAAGAACGTCGGGAAGTTTTGACGTCGCCGGTACAAGTGTCACAAGATAAAAGCCCTGTTGTCAGACCTCGACTGGAAGATTCTGCGGCGCCTACACAGGCTCAAGGAACGACGTGGACGGACGGATCTCGCAGAGAACCGTCGAAAAGAGAACGACCGCGTCCAGCCCGTTTCCAGGTCTTTCATATGATTTAGCCATTTTTCGCTTAGTTGTACTGGTTTTCAGGGGGGGGGGGGGGGGGGTGATGTTGTGTTCTGCTCTTAGGTCGGCAACGCTGTATATACCATAATGTCATCTGACAACCAATAACTGACATTAAAAGAAAGACTTTTTCGTTCAACGTTTGAACAGATTGGTCGGCCCTTTCTTCGGGTCCTAGGGACACCACAGGAACCAAGCACATGCACCCTGTATTGTCACTCCTTCCTCTTCTAACCATCTATCTACCGATCAAAATTGTCAAATCTCGACATGACCGAAAACGGGGGGTGGGGGTCTAAGTAACATTCGCTATTGCTCGAACAGCGGTTTTCTGCCCCACCCCGAGTATAACCTCGCACTGGATGCGCGTATTGGAAGTTGGGTTAAAAAAAAAGATTTATAAACTAGAAGCAATTGATACTGGTATGAAACATTTGAGTTATGTATTACGCCTTCTATTTGTTTAAAGTTTCGTACAAACGAATCTTTTGCAAGTGATTATTGCTATGTACTATGGCTATTAGTACATATATTATTGATGCGGAGAAGCTTCGCTTTGTTTAGGTGCGGGGGCCTCACTCAACTCCATTCGAAAGGCATCGTATGCGGTGACAACTCGGATCCGGGGTGACTATACTTCGTTTCAACTTAAGTGCAGACGCAGCCGACGCTACGAGCTAATGGGACCAGACAAACAGCGTCGAAAGCGCGAGTCACTAGGCCTTTTCTGCTTATGGTTGGTTCAGCGATGTTAGAATAACCGTACGGAAACACGACGAACACCATAATGCGCTTTTGACGCATGTCTGATTGGTTCCTTCGGCTCGTAGCATCGGCTGCGTCTGGACTTAAAGTGAAATGGACCATAGACCGCTGTCGTGTCCAGAGTTAGTTCCATCGAGGTTTGTATATTTTGTTGGAGGGTAGCACTCTTGGGTCACTGAAAACGAAAGAAACGCAGTGCATGGCGAGTCCCGTGAACCTTACAATCACTCCTTAGTCAATTGGGCAGCAGCATTAGGCGATAACAACGCCGAAAAACGAATTTTCTTACAACGAAACGAACACGACACCGCGACACCGCGAATCGTGCGCATCTATGTCTAATCGCATACGGTTACTTAGAATGTACGATGATAACATCTATAGAATATACCTTTTGCTATATGATGGGAACAGCGGGGAGAATTTGGAGTTTGTATATAGGTACACCTGCTGCCCTAGGTTGCACGTTCTGGCGTCTAAACCGGTAATTTTTGGAAGGCAGAAATCTAGAACAAGAGAAACTTTGCACGTGCATTCGCCACCGACTTGTCTTAGTTATTTAAGGCTGGAGCTAAGGTGCGACGAAACAAACCGAAAATCGCATGAAATTCAGAACATGCGGAAAGCGTTCCATGCTCTTTTCAAAACAACAACAACAACAACAAAAAGCGAAGGCATTTGCTGCACGCAAGTTGAAAATATGGTTTTGTTAAATAACATATATGCACTCTAAAAAAAAAGCCCGTGCGTCAACTTTCCCTCACAACACTCGGAGAGCCAATCACCGCAACTTACGGACACAGCTCAGCGAATGACGATGCCGAAACATACGTTTAGACCAAAAACACAGACTGAATTGTGTTATTAAGCAATGTCAATCCCTACCCATGCCCGTTTCGATCTGGATGAGCATCGTACCGGCGTGCGGTCGTGTGTCACTACTGCGTGGTGCACGTTAAAGACCCCAGGCTAGCGGTTGTACTGCACTGGCTAAATTGCTCATCTACAGCGAGTGACTCGTCGCAACATTAAATGGCTGACCAACGACTCGCTGTATAAATATCCCCACAACCCCAATTATTAAGCAATGCAAAACGTCACGCTAGCATTGCTTAACATCACAGATCAGACTGCGTTTTTTTCGTCTAAAAATGTTTCGGCATCGTCATTCGCTGAGCTAACTCCGTCCGTTGCGGTGATTGGCTCTCCGAGTGTTTTGCGGGAAAGTAGACGCACGAGCCTTTTTTAGAGTGTGCAATCGTGTACAATAAACACTCAACCGTAAGTCGTAAATATATATATATGGGTGATTTCCTCTCAAATCGTGCAGGCAAAAAGGGTAGAATTTTTAATTTCGCTGAACAAAATATATGTTATGGCGTCGTCTCTAAAAACGCAGTCGCCACAAACCGGAAGTTCGTCGGATGTTTTGTTCTCGACTTACGAATTTTAAAAGAGGCCGCGGCGGAAAGCAGTGTTTTTCACATCCGTCGTGGGTCGGGCGTTTCGCTCGATCTCCCGCCGTGGATTTTCAGTCCACATTATATTAACTTTTTTCAAGCACTCTGTGAGTACAGGTAAGAGGCGCTAATACTATGAAATAATTTTAGACGTTTTGCATTTTTTTCTGTAAAAATGTCAAAAATGCCACCTCGGTTAATTGTTGACGAACTTTGACAATTAAATACTGGCGATCTACTTGGGTTACATCAATATTTTTTATGTCTATGGCGAGCCCAAAACACGCTCTTTATATATGTTATAAAATGACTCAGCTGTATAAAATATCTTTTGCGGTAAGTTTACGTAAATATTATGCTAAAACCAAAAAGTACCAATTGTGAAATCGATTTTCTCAAAAAATCTATTTTTTTATTTTTTTATTTTTTGCTAAAATGTAGATATGATAGTTGGCTACGCGAAAAGTAAGTCGAGAAATTGTGTATTTTGTTTGTATGTTCTATATTTAAGCATCAGTAGCGTAGAAAAACGTGTTTTTATGGCTCGAAACGGACTTGCGAATTGCGCATCTTCACAAACTTGGAAATATTTTTGCCTTTTTTTAATGTTCCCACATAAAAATGAAATACAGTAGTTCTACCCTGTTATATTTATTGATCATTTAAATTTTATTCTAGGCGGCAAGCTACATTGGTGGAGTTCAAAAGAAAAAGCAACACTTCTTAACAGACCAGCAGGCGTCGTAAATGTTTAATGTGTAGAAATCGGCAGACGTCGTATTGATTCGGGGCCCTCATTGGCCTATATGAACGTCCCACCCTTTCGGAACCAGCAGATGACCAAGACCTTTTGTGCTCGTTGTGTTACATAGGACGGCCCGTGACAGTAAAGCGTGCAGCGCACCCTGTGTCACGAGGAGTGAAATGTGTCGTTGACGAGGCAAACAGTGACGGCCACGCAGGAGGAGTCAGTCAGTAAGAGTATTGTAGAAGGGAAAGCAAAGGAACTGTTGCCTGGGAGGATGAGGACACCACGGCCTTACAATATCGACGGTCAACAATAGTTCTGCCGGCCAAAACAACAACGCGTGCGCGCTAAAACCGGTGGCGCGGGACAACAATCCCGCAGACGCACACACGAAGATGGGCCGGTTCCGTTAGGGATGTGGGGAAATTTTGAAACCAGCCATCCGTGCACGCGTGAAACGATACCGCGTTTTTGCCCAAGCTTCGAGCGCCCTATCCTTGAAACGGCCGTGCTCTATCTCTCCCAGCGGTGTTCCGATAGTACCGAAGGGTTTTCTCTTTTGGAAACAGCAAAGCCCGGAGACTAGTTGGGTAGAAGTCAGCCTCCTTGTTAACTATAACCGTTTGTGAAGAGTGGCCTTCTCCCGAGATGAAAAGTTAGCGCCGGCTGAGGTGTTTTTTGAAAAAGGGAAGGGGAAAGAGAAAGTTTGAGGAACTACAGTAACTACCTCGAAAGCTCCTCTCCCGATATGAAGCTCGAGGCATGTTACGTCTCGGCTTACCTTCTCGCGCATCTCTGCTCGAATCTATTCTTCACTCTGTTCCGCACAGCCACTGTTCCGCCCAGCCGTCGTGGCTGTGCGGAACAGAGTGAAGAATAGATTCGAGCATCATCTGGACGCCGTCATCCTGCCAGGCTTCAGTGTCGTGGGACTGGACTCGGCGTCGGTCAGTTAAGAGTTCTTTTTATTTCGTGTGTGTTTCTTCGCCCCGCTGAACTTTGTTTCTTGAGTGCGGTTCTGCTGAACGTTTTTTTGGAATGTTTTCGTTTTCGTTAACATTGTTTACTTGTTGGGTTTATTTCTTCATGGCGTAGCGGCCTGACGGTGCTGTAGAGAGCGTGTTCCTACGCATTTGGTTGTGTCCCGTTTAGGGAATGCCCGGAGGAGTTGGTTTTTGTTCTTGCCGTGTGCGACTGAATTTTTCCGTCTTGATGAAATATTTTTTTTTTTTACCTTTACGTGACGTCGACTTCTTTGTCTGACTCTCCACCAGGCGCGGACCTATCGCCTTGCCACCGCTCGAACCTAAATCGTTTATTTTTTTTAACGCAATTTTCGTTAAGATCGGAGTTGGGTAATTTTATTCTTATTTATTTATTTTTATTCCCTGCCCCTTCCTGTGAGAACCTCTCTGTGTGTTTCGGATCGTTTCTGTGTCCTCATTTTTGTGTATTACGGAAGTGAAAGGCCATTCCCTGGTGATTTGTGCGATGTGCGGTGAACATACCATAGCATTTGGTTTCGGAAAGAATTGTATATAATATATCAATGATGTGGTGACTTTCTATGTCTTAGTAATATGACAGCTAATAGCTAGTCATGCTAGTTTACAGGGAAAGTTTTATAAATCGAAACAATACAACGTCTGTGTCTCTTCGATATTGAAGGTCTACTATACTTCGTCTCGTCCTACGATGGACTAAAGGCCAAAGTTACGGGCCGCCAGGTCCAATCACGTTCCACGCTAAACTATGACACGCTTAGCATTGGTTAGGTTTTGACGAATAATGCTCGGAATCCAAGAACGCTGCGTCATTTTTGTAGCTTCGACACTGCAATGAGCCAGTAAGCCGTGGCTTTCTTTGCAATGCGAAATTGTTGAGTCACTCATTGCTCGATCCGAACCACTGTGGGCCCATTCCCATCAGTGATCCGAGACGTGGGCACCGATACGCGCTTCGAAGCGAAATACCACACAATGTCTAAGTGGCTCGTGATTGGATCTGACGGTTCGTAACTTCTGCCTTTAGTCCATCGTAGGGTGAGACGAAGTATAGGCCTGCTGATTTGAGTAGACATGTTGCTCGTGGTCTACCGCTCTTATCAAAACATAAATAACTCTTCGATACCACAAATTATGTTTATAATTGATAACAAACGCAGACAAAAATTCAAGAAAACGTTTTCACAATTCATAGAAACGCACGGGTCGCTATGTCTGACTTAGGTCTTGCGAAACGAAGACGTTTTTTTTTCCGATATTGAGGCTTAAATATAGAACGTACAAACAAAATATACACTTTCTCGACTTGCTTTTCGAATAGATAACTATCATATCTACATTCTAGCAAAAAATGAAAAAAAAATTTTTTTTTAGAAAATTGATTTTAAAATTGGTAGTTCTTGGCTTTAGCATGACATTAACGTAAACGTACCGCGAAGGATATTTTATACAGCTGAGCAATTTTATAATATATATATATATAAAGAGCGTGTTTTGGGCTTTCTACAGACATAAAAAAATATTGATGTAACCCAAGTAGATCGCCAGTATTTAATTGTCAAAGTTCGTGAACAATTAACCGAGGGGGCGTTTTTGACATTTTTACAGACAAAAAGCAAAACGCCTAAAATTATTTCATGGTATTAGAGCCTTTTACCTGTGCTCACAGAGTGCTTGAAAAAAGTTAATATAACGTGGACTGAAAATTCACGGCGGGAGATCGAGCGAAACATCTGACCCACGACGGATGTGAAAAAAACTGCTTTCCGCCGCGGCCTCTTTTAAAATTCGTAAGTCGGGAACAAAACATCCGACGAACTTGCGGTTTGTGGCTACTGCATTTTGAGAGACGACGCCATAACATATATTTTTTTTCAGCGAAATTAAAAAATTCGATCCTTTTTGCCTGCACCATTTGAGATGAAATCACCCATATATATATAACGGGCATGGTGGCGGGGGCCGAAGGCGTGGATATAACTGAGAAGAAAAGAAAACCCTTGGTGAAAACAGCAACAACGGACGGTTTATTCTTCAACGTTTCGGCCGGAGTCCAAAACATCGAAGTGTTTCTTTGTGTTTGTTCTTGACTTTTACACCGTTTCACTCTTTCCAACTCCTTCGACGTCTCCCGCCACCTGCGCAGACATGAAACACGGGTCCGTCCCCCTCAATTCACGGGTTCACAACTCGCGCAACAGACGATGTAGCCTCGCGCGAGGGGGTCGAATTATCGTTGTCTTTACTGTGCGCTACTTTATTCTATACTTCGTCTCACCTTAGTATGGACTATTGTTAGCCGCGCGTGCTAAAAGCGCGAGCTAGTCGCTTTGAATGAAGCCGCGGCGGCTGCACGAGCGCTCGTGCAGCAAGTGCTCTAGTCAAGGCACTCAAGGCTGGCCGCTCGCGCTAGCACAGCCTTCGCGGTTAGTCCATGCTAGGGTGAGACGAAGTATAGCACGCTCATGAGGCACGGCTGAAAAGCGCCCGGCGCGAGGCTAAGAGCCTCGTCTTCGAGGGTATGGACGATACTTCTTTTTTTTTTTTATTTGTCTGGGCATAATGCTTGAGTCCACTTCTCACAATACAGTCAACTGTCAACATAAAGGGAAAGGGGGGGGGGGTTAGGCCATCTAAGGAGTGCTGACAGAGAGAGAGATAGAGAGAGAACGCGTAAAAGTGGTGGGATCCTCTATTGTTTCCTGAGACCGATGGCCACCGCTTCTCTCGCTCTCTATGCCCTCCCCTCCCCTGGCCTCCACGAGTATTGGTATGAAAGTGAGAACCGATGAATGATCGATAACCCGTAAACGCCACTTTTTCTCCGACTGGTCGAGTTTTCTGTCATGAAGTGTCCGTCGTCTCCATGGCCATCTCTTAATGAGATGTTGAAAATTAAGGACATTAAGGAGAACGGAAACCTATAGTTTCAGTGCATACTTTGCTTGCCAAAGGAAAAAAATCATTGTCATCAGCAAGAAAAACAAACACTAATCTACGGAAACACATCAAACTAAGCTGGGACACCTGCATTCTGCATTGGCTATACATAGTAACGTTAGAACCAAGTTTTCTTTTCTTGTGAATAACAGGCGAAACACCCGAGTCAAAAGGGAGCTTTCGTAGATCGCTTCTTTAGCTCCGAATCTCATTGTGGAGGTAGGCACTGCTACAGAGCATGCGCACCGCTAGATTTGTCTGCGCAATTCCAGGGATCATTTCCGGAGGCCGTAAGCTAGCGGGATGGCGGGTGTGGTTGCAGCTTTTGGTGCCTTGTCAGCTTACGGGTGAACGGAGTGTATCTACACTCTTTCTCTTAAATACAATATTTTATTTTTTTACACGGACTACCATAATCCAGGCATACGAGAAATGAGAAGTAGTGTTGCAAAATATTTTTGAAAATATCAAAATCGTTTTTATTGTTCTCTGGATAAGTGTACGAAAAATGTAACGTTAAAGTAATTTGTAACGTAACGAATAAAGTAGCCCGTTACTTCTTAGCAAAAGTAATTTGTAATGGTAATCCATTTCATTTGAGGCTCGGAAATTTGTAACTGTAATCCATTACATTTTTCAAGTAACGAGCACAAGTCTGGATGTATAACGGCATGGCGTCTATGTGTCAGAAGCTTCTCCCACACCCTCACTACCGCCAGGAACGATTATTCCGCGATGCGCAAATAGTTCGCCACTGAGGCTTACGCCGCGTTGACGTCACGTAGCTGGTCGTGGCTGGTACTTTTGTGAGTTGGTCCGCGTAGGGATTTGATGCCGCGGCTTGGACATGGTGGAGATTATTTGGCGTGTTCTTAACTTGTAGCCGTCGAGAGTGTTCGTACAAAGTAGATAGTTAAGCTGCTCTGGCGCGTTCGTGCTTTTAAAAGAGCTGCAAACGACAGTCATAGGAGTGTATTGCTGCTATTTTCTTTAGCACTGAACTCATCATTATGCTCGTTTTACATTTCACAATTGTACACACGCGCCGTTGGCAATTCGAGACATGGCACATGCAGTGTTTTACTACAACTTGCTCCGCAAAAACGCAGTTCAAGGTACACGTGGTACATGGCCCATAATGGATGCGCTTGGGGCGCCCCAAGGCATGTGGCATGTCAAATTTCCCAGCGGAGCGTGCGTGTTATGCAGTAAAAAAACATTACGGTACCAGGAAACCGCATACGCCGGTGCTCAAACTAAAAGAAAAACAACAAATGTTCCTCGCCTAAAATAAAGTTTTTTCTCATAAAGTTTCCTTAGTTACAGGGTAAAAAGCTGATGTACATAGTGCCTAATGACTTGTCTCGCTTTTTTCTATCAGGAGGGCCTGGATGCCTAATTTGGGTCTTAATCTTAAAGTCGGGATAACACTGCTTTTAGATTACACAAAGGACAGTCTGCATACAGATTCGGAGGCGAGTTACCGCGAGATCCCTGCTTCGAATGCCCCATGGCAATGGATATTGCGGTGACTCGTGCTTGCAGACTGTCTTTTGTATAATGTACGAGCAGTGCGACCCCGGCTTAAGAAAAACTCAGTTGTAGCAACTTTGGTATTTATTTTGAGAACACCTGTTTGCTTTGTTGTTCTCAAATAATTTTAAGTGTAAACTATAGCGACATTCTACCACAAATAAGTTTTAAGATATCTTCAAGGTCAACAGTGATTTCTCTTTAAAATGCTCAAGATGTCTCGTTTCGTGTCTGTTTACTTCAGAAAACCTAACACAACAAACTGTTACATAATATGAACTCTTAGATCGCACGAACAAAAAAAATATCGGCAGAGTATTTAAACATAATTGTGTTATCATGTATTAATTACTTAGATTTTTTAGAAATTTTTAAATTGTAGCTAGTTCGGGGTTAGTGCAAAAAGATTCAGAGGGGTTCACATGATAAAGATTATTTTTCTAGAAAAAAAAATAATATTTTTGTTGAAGTCTATTTACAATTTAGCAAACAACTACTATTTTGATCGAAGAAATCGGCGATGGTCGGTATAACCGTCTGGGAGGCTTGGCATGTAATGACCTTGTTATTTCGTTACCATGTTTTACGAAAAAGAGACTGAGAGAAAACGTCTGCTTTTATCCTTGAAATTACGAGGCGACAAAGAGCTTTTCTTGGTCAGTGGCGCTGCGTGCGAGTATACCAATTGGGACCCACAAATGCCAGTAAGCTTGTATAAAATGAGAACCATTCCTACCCAATATTGTTGCCTGGCCCTTTAAGGCGGCACCTACTCGCTAACTCAAAATCATATGCTACGCATTTCAGGGGAAAAAAAGAGTTCCCACGTTTCTTGTGTTTTGTTGGTTGCTCTTGTACGACGCGGTATTTTGGAGCCCGAGAAACATACGCTCGGGCGCTTTTCTATAGGGGTGTGAAATGTTCACTTTAGATTTGGCAGTATTTCGCCATTGTTTTCTTATTATTTGTACGGTACGTGGTTTGTGCTTACTTCTTTCTAAATACCACTTTATCCTATGAGCATCACGATATAAAAGAAAAAGATCAGAATGCAATTAGGTTTTAATGAATTCAAACCCATGAAGCTGCGACATCTCTAAGGCACATTTATATTCGTTTTTTCTTGTAAAGGGGGGCTTTGAAAGACTGCCGCAGTGGCGTAAATGTCGAGAGAATTTTTGCGAAGTTTTTAGATAGAACGAGCGCAAAAAAAATTAATGTCTTTAGCGTGACTACATTGCTGCCGATTCAGCTAGCGCCTGTGCGTACGCCAGAAATTCCTCCGAAGTGCTTCTTAATGATTATCACGAGGCTAACAGCTGTAATACAAAATACGCTCAGAATATATTTTGTATATATATTTATTAGGAAATGAGAAAATGTATGATCCCCCCGAAAGATTCGGACCGGCCACTTCGCACTTTTAGATGAAAGACTAAGTGGAAGATAGTGAAAGCAGTATTCGATTCTCAACTTTATATTCCTGCGGCAATCAAAATCATAAAGTATATATAAAAAAAGACCTTAGACTATGTATAAATATTTGTTGTATTGAAGTAAACGTTGATCTTAAAGGAAACTGTTTTTTTGTTGTTTTTTTTCTAAGGCGGTTTGTCATTATTGGTTGGGAGAAGGGACTTCGAGGATATGAATTTTCTACAATCACTCTTCAAAGCTAAATAAGCCCTTTCATTACTTACGATCTTACCATGAGCCGGGTCCAATGGCAGAATAATGGCATGCTTATCGTTTATGGTATCTTGGTTATTTTTGAGCTGATCCTTAAAAACCTACGCGTGAATTTCTTTAATGGACTTTTCATCTTTAAAGAATTGGTTTTTAGTCGTGTTTCATAAGAAAATTTTCAGTTTCTAAAGAAAACAAAACAAATAGTGCCCGGAATAGCAACTAGCTCCACTGTTTTGAATGGCGCCAAAGGCTCAAGTAACAACAAACACAACAAGAACAAACAACAACAACACTAACGACGCCACTAACCCAACCTATTTTATCTTTCCAAGAGCAGTTTACAGCGCAGCGACCCACGCTGCTCGATAACAAGCCGGTGCCAGCGTTGGCATGGCGACGACTTGTGGCAGCGTTAAAACCCTGTCAGGAGTCACCGACGCGGACGCCGAGGAGAGCGCGCATCGGCTAATTGCACCGAGAGCGCCGAAGAGGAGGAGAAGAAAAAACGATGTTTTGCGTCGTGAAAGGATGTATCCCGAAATGGGCAGCTGCCTGCCAGAATGGGGGTTGCTTGAGGGATGCATAGCTCATGTCGGGGCAAGGGCGAAAGGGATGAAGGCAATAAAAAAGGAGGGGGGATATTAGAGAGTAGACCATTCTGCTTCTAAGAAAATATAGTATGTCTGTATGTGTGCATTATGCTAGGCTGAATGCCACGACACGTAATCAAAGGGCAGGAACGTTCTGTGTACCATTGTGATGAGGAACTTGAGCTCTGGCGACTGGAATGGCTTCCCTTCCAGCGTTAGATGGCCACTATTGGTGACGTGGGCGACCAAAAACGCCGCTGTTCTGAGCTTTCCACGATTGGTCAAACACACTCTATGATGTCTTTAAAGGGATGCATTCATCGACGGATATAAGCGTAATGTCAGGCTGTCAGCGTTGACAGTGGTGGATTAAAAATTAAATGACACCGACCTTCCACAGTGATTTATTTTTTTCACACACCATCGTGCTTGACGTTCTCAAGTGATGGTGAGTGGCCAGTGTCACCACTCGTGACGTTACGACGAGACAAATTCTGGTATTCACGTCACGTAGTGAACCATTCGTGACGTCACGTAGGGGCACCGAACCATCTCGACGCTAATACAGGTTCGCTTCAGGTAGCCTCTAGAATCCGAGTACGACCTGGTAGGACATTTAATTGACTGCACCGGGAGGTCAAGACGAGTGTGTACTGAGTAAAAATTGCGCGATTTGTTGAGCTGGTGTCCATCGGCGCGACTGCGCTCTTCATCTTCAATTAGAGATATGCACAGCATCCGCATAATCTGCAGCTGCACCCTCAGAACAGTCGATGCTTTCGGTGCATCCTGTGGAAGGCAGCTGCAGTCGATGGATACAAGTTAAGAGTGCGTCAGAAGCTCCTCCCACCGTCCTCATTAACGCTCGCCACTGTTCCCCCGCGACGCGTCCGCTACCGAGGAGCACGTCGCGGATGATGTCACATAACTCGTCATGACTACTGCCTTTCCTGGTTGGTTTGCGGCTGGCACATGGTGGTGCTTATATAAAGCATTCTTGTATATTTTTCCTAATTAACAATTTTCTTTTTGTTTTTTGTGCATCCTTGAAACGTTTTCCCACCCCTGCCTGTTTCGATTGGGATGGGTATCGTACCGGCGTGCGGTGGTGTATCATTACTGCGTCGTGCACGTTAAAACACCCAAGCTAACAGTCGTACTGCACTGGCTAAATAGCTTATCTACAGTGGGTAACAATCTCGCCATGTTCTGGCAGACTAACCTCCTGAGGCCCTAAACTTGTCAAACCCAAAGTTGGAACCGAAAGTTCGCGGAGCGCGCCGATTGGGCGTTGGCGAAAAAAACGCGAAGTCATCGTCGTGATAGGCCAATCGCTGCGCTCCGTCAACTTCGGCCACACCTTTGTGTTTGACGAGTCTAGAGGCTCTGCTGTATAAACGACTAACGACTAATTTGAATTTTGACTTTTGGCCTTGATATGTGGACATCTCTTTCGGTAGGCGTTTGGTTTGGTATTTTTGTGCGCTTATTTATGGCTCCTCTAATTTCAGATTATACCTCGTTTTCTGAACACATCACATAGTCTGGTCTATGATTTTCATTGCAGGTTTGGCGATGCACTAACACACAGCGTCGACAGAAATCATGTACACAGGTTGTATGGCTAGACAACTGTCGGGGGAAGGGTACGTTGGTTTTCGCACACACAGCGGACTTTCGGGAAGTCCAATTATATCAAGATTTTTAAAGAGTTTTTATACATAACCTGCGGAGTCATATATGCAAATTATAAAATAATGTGACGATACGAGTTGAAATAATTTATTATAGTTTAACGCATGACAAATGATGTTCAATAAAAGTAAAATCACACTATAACATTTGCCTGTAAGACTTCCTTTTGGTCCCGCAATTTCAGGAAATAAAGATTTCATCTCATTTCATACTTGTAATTTGCTAGCAGCCGGAAAAGTCAAGACTCATAGATACCTAAAGGTATGCACCGAGAAACCGAGGGAGAGGAGGAGACGAGAGCGGTCGTCAGAACGCCAGCTGCCTTTGTCTCCACTGGCACCTAGCGTTCGGGCGACAATCTATACCGCTCCACTACCCCGCAATATGCATCCGGCGAGAAGCAAGGAGAGAAGAACACTCCGCATCAAAGCCATCCAGAAGCAGATAAACAAGATCAACCTGCATACGGAGCTTGACTACACGGACGCCAGCCTTCGGGAGGGAACCGGTGTAACCGTCATCGTAGACAGAAACTATGAGCTCATCCCAGCGGCTACCAAACGCGACCTCAGCACGAGTGCAGATCTGGAGACAAGGGCCATTGCTCATGCGGTAGAACACTCCTGCATACCTATTCAAACCGAACACCGGCACAGTCTACATCTAGTAAACCGACTCACGACCCACAAGTGACATATCGGCAACTCATCAGCAATCGAATTCACAGCACCACCGCACGAATGCTCAACAAGGCTCTTGCAAACACGCAAAAGTGCTACCAAGGGACCTGGGCACGAGGGCATGACAGGAAATGAGTGTGCAGATGGCCTGGCCCGAGCCCTCAACCACCGGGCGCCTGAGCATGAACCATCCGCTTTATGGGCACGAGGGTCGCAACCGTGGGAGACACAACAAGTCGACACCAGAAAACTCCTATGAACAACACGGCACAATATGCAGCGGTACCAAGCACCCCATAAAACACTCACGCGCCGACAATCGGCCATATTCAGACAGATTCAAACAAACACTTTGTCCACGCCACATCTCACCCACCGCTTTCTGTGCTTACCAGGAACGCCCAGGTGTCCGTACTACAGGGGCTAATGGACCATATACTACACCAGTGGTTCACAAATGGGGGTCCGCGGAACCTTTGGGGTCCGCGAAGGCATTCTAGGGGTCCGCGAAGCCCTGCCTCATCACTCAAGCCCGACAATAAAAGTTGTCTTTTCTCAGGTCCAGAAGAAATGTTTCAGTTTTCGACGAGTTTTCTCGTGTGTATGTCAGTAAGAGAGAGGTCCACTTCACACTAGCCCTTAGTTATATACATTTATTCAATCATTATTATATTTCACTTATACCATTCCCTTCCCTTCACCACGAACGGGGTCCTCCGCCATCTCAGCCGATCCACAAGGGGTCCGCGAAACATCGATGGTTGAGAACCACTGTACTACACCACAGGCACGTAGCCAGGGGGGGGGGGGGGGGGGGGGGCGGCGGCGCTTGGGGCCCAGGCCCCCCCGAAATCTTCCATTTTGCTGGGACCTCCTCTCCCCCTCCCAATCATACAGCATTTCGTCATGCCCCCCCCCCCCCCCCCCCTCTCTCCCGAAACAAAATCCTGGCTCCCACACGTACATCATGGGAGAGGATGCTGGCCGACTCCAGTGCAGACAGTCAACGAAGCCTGGATGAACATGCGGAACTGGCCTTGGCATCCATCCCGGGAGCTCCGGACTAAGGGCAACTCAATAAAGTTACTTCCTTCTTTTCTTCTTTGTCTCCACTGCACTCGTCGAACGCGTCCGAATGCGAAAGCCAAACGCTGCACGCCGGCGTTCCGCGTTCTAACGCGTTCGACGAGGGCAATGGAGTCAAAGGCTGCTAGCTTTAGATCTACCCACTACTCAATCCAACCAGAACTCGGCGTCCTGACTTCCCGGCGTGCTCTGATCTCCTCTCCCTCAGTTTTTCGGAGCATAGCATTTCGTGAAGTCCTAACATGTGCATATAATGCATTCGTAATAAGCAAGCTTGAGTGCGTTAAGTTAGTTGGTGGCCAATTCAAAGCTACCTATCTCGGACTCGTACTTCCGGTTTTATATTGAGTGACGGTTCCTGCATATCACCCGTCACCGGCCCAAAACAAAGCCTGGGTCTTGAATTGCTAGCCGACAGAACAAACACATTCTGTCTTGTCTTCTTTCATAATCGCAAAAGTTGTGGATTTGCTGTGAAATCAGCTATTCATGATATGATATATTTAGAGCCGAATTCGACATCGACTTAGGTTTCAGCCCATTTCATTTAGAACTAACAAGATAAAAAAACAAAAACAAAACATGAGCACGTTGTTTGAGACTTATCAAAGTGAATTCAATGCAAGATCAAATAATCATAGGAATTAACCATTACAAATTACCTGGGTATTTTAGAAACGCTTCTTAGGGGCTACCCAGGTGTGCTAATTGTCTTATTCTTTAACATTAATCTTTTTCTTTTATTTGGCTATGCATGGTACCAAACTTTACCTTACATTTTTAGGCGACTTGATAATCACTTGAAAGATCGAACGATTATATTCAGAACTTACATACTTAAAAAGCACCACGTTTTCTTGCAGTTCCAAATTGTAATTCCTGCCAGAGTGTATAGTCATGGAGCCTAACCAAAACGAATTTTGAGAACATAGTAGAAGCACTTTTTAAGGGCAACTTAAGTGTGTGTGTCCTGTGCGTATAAAGAGCACTAATTTTGTTAATCTGTTTGTTTTACATTTTATTTGAATCTTTGTATCATTACGTTTTACATTTGAGTTGCATTAAACCTCAACAAATTGAATTATCGTAAAACAAAAGAGGGGAACAACACAAATATGAAGGAGAGCTTGCTCACTTAAGTTTAGAAAATGGTGGCTCACTAATTTTGAAATAGATGGCAATGTAATTAAGTCGTGAATGGCATAATCGCGTACTTGAGTAACTAAATTACCATGATGAGGTTAGCAGAAAGATTCTGTTATATATTCGTATTTAAAAATACTTTTATCATAACAATTTTGTCTCTAGAATTAGCATATTCATATTCAATGGTTAGCTTTTTTTTTTTGCTTTTTTTTTCTTGAAAAAAAGGGGGGGGGGGGTATGAATAAAGAGAACTTTGTGTTTTTGTGTGTGTGTGTGTGTTTTTTTTTTCTTGTATAGGGTGCATAAAATCAGAACTCGCAGTGAAATCCAGTGATTGGGTGGTCCCTGGGGGGCTGGTGCTCCTGCTGCAAAAACACGACATAATCTCATCTACACGTAACATTAGACCAAAAGGAAGCCGGGTGAACATTCAAAAGAAGGAAGGATATCTCTACCAGTGTACAAACAACAGACACCTTCTATTTTGAGCGCCAACGCAAATGAAAGCCTCCTTGCCGAGACGGGAGGCAGGGTGGGAAGGGGGGGGGGGGGGGGGGGGTCGGGGGGGTAGGTTTAGAGTCATGCGGTGAGCGAGACGCGGAAAGCGAACGGACGACCGTGGTTGCAAACGATGTCGGGCATGCCAAAAGAGCAAAGGGAGGAGAATCAGGCGCGGCACGCCAGCAGCACGGGCGACGACGAACAGCGCTCCGGGCGAGCCCTCGTTTGCCTTCCCGTACGGCTTGCCGCCCCGGGCGGACGCGCACGCCCGCTCGCTAAACACGTGTTCATCTGCTTCCAAAATGAAATTTGCAGCCGAGCGGCTGCGGCTTAGCGGAATGTCTTTACGCCTCGCAGAGCCAACTTGGATTCCAGCGCGGTCCGCTTGCGCGAGTAACTTGTTTTTTTTTTTTTTTTTTTCCCCTTTTGCCGTAGGCAGCGGCCGCTGTGGCCGCTCGCCCGCCTTCTTTTCCCTTTGTTAGCGCACGCGACTCGCTGGGGCTCCGCGCGTCCGCATCTGTTTAGATGCTGGTGCGCGCGAGCGTGCTCGTGCATGCGTTTAGCCGGAACGCTCGTGTGTTGCTGTATGTGCGTCGTGAATGTGGACGCGCGATGCCTTCCTTTTTGTTGTCACCTGCGTCGTATTACGAGCGCGCGCTTTTGCCTTTATGCCGCTGAAGCAGCGATCTCGTTTTTTGCGCGTCGTGTCTACCGACGTGAGTTGCCGGGCTCCCATTACGGCGAGGCGCTCGCTCGCTTTACTCACTGTCTCTCGATTTCTGCTTGTTTTCTTGACGTCTTGCAGTCAAGTTATCTTCTCGCAGCGTGTTGGATGTTATGATACTATGCAGGCTTGAAGGATGTCCTAGTTATACTTGCCCGGGACGCATATCGTACGGGCTAGTGAATCTGTGTATCAGTCGGGCGCTAAACCTGAACGCGTCGGAAAAGACACCCTTTTATATGATTTTGCGAGATTTTAGAAGCGTTCATTGTGAGTAGCTAGAACAAAGTTAAACCGTAAACATCGCGTTGCTTAAAAATAAACGGAGTAAAGTCGCATGAAAGTAATATAATCTTCATCGTTCTAAACTGGCTTATGTCGAATACCGTACACGTCTAGCTTAGGCTGATCCTGGGTTGAGTGTTGCTCTGGCCTAGATTCTTTATATTTCTGCATCCAATGATGACTTCACAGTGGGTTACTTGCTGTGTACTTACTGCGTACTGACCCAGGAACATGTTAGTGAGCTATACGCCGCTTGCATGCCGCCCGTTTAACTTTTGCGAGGCACCGCCGTAGACGCTGCGAGTCATTCGAGCCAACCCTTTGCCAGGTGACTGTCACATGACCTTCAGGAGGAGCGAAGTGATGTGCGTAGCACTTATAGTCACGCGATGCGCTCCCTGTGCTGGATTGTCTCAGATGGCTTGCAGTTTCCGCTGCGCTCCACCGTAAGGTCAAACGGCGTATACCGTGATTTCTCCATGGCCCTCAAGTGGGCCTCCTACGTGTATAAACCTTTTTTTCCCCGAATCGTGCTAACCACGCATCCACCTACTCTGTTCGCCCCTTTGATTTTTGTATCGATGTATGCTTTGTTCGAAAACTGTGACTGTTGCATATCAGTGGTGGGTCGAGTTCAATGCAGTGTCGAACAACCTTCATATGTGCGACGGAAAAATCTTTCGGAGAATTCCCTGCAGCCTTGAAACTTTTTTTTTTTTTTTTACAGCGGAGCTGTTAAGGGCTGGTTTCCCCAGGATCGTGTCCCCCGCAAGGAAATGTCGACACAAAACTCTCGTTGCCGCCGTCGCTCATAGATGGCGGTAGTTGTCCAGAGTGTTTTTTGCCGGTTGCCGGCTTGCCGCCATCGCTCATAGATGGAGCAACCTTTCGAACCTTTTCACTCTGGCTTGCCGACTTGCGGCAGGCCATTACTTCATTCCCACCATAGCATAGTACAGCTTCGCTGGTCTTCCTTCTTCACTAAAGTGGAAAGGCTAAAAGTTTTTCATTATCTTTTATTTCTCTTTTTATCCTGGTTCGTCACGTTTGACGCAACAGCATTATAATTTCAGAATAATGGCATTGTGGGAGTAGTCATTTAGTTCTCAAGAAATCAGGGTGACAGGATTTCGCGTTGAGTTACAAGTACCGTGTCCGTGAAGGATAGTTAGCGTCGCAGCACGTTCGTCGTACACCTCCTTAATACGAGGTGTTCATTCGTCTCGTTACTGTGTATATATATTTGAAATATTTCAGAAAAAGAGATTCTTTGTTTTTCTGACTGTCAGGTTGCATGTCTTTACAACTTTGTCTGGTAGAGCTTCGGAAGCCTGCTGCCTTTTGGCTCCGTTTTTGTTAGCGCTTATCACACAGGCGAAAAATGCCGAATAACTGGGTCTGTGGACGCATACACGACGCCTGATGTTCCGCACAAGACAGCCACCTGCGCATGCGCAGAACAATCCCACAGTCCAGGACTGAAATGGCAGCCATCGCGCAGGTGACGAGTTTTATTATGCGAAGCTGCACCGCGACGCATGCTCCTATTGGGGAGGATATAAAACTATAGGGGACGCTTAGTCCAGCTCGTTTGCCATACAGCTTGGTGTTTACTAAACAAAGGCCTGTGGACTGAATTCTTTGGGGCAGCTCTCTCCATCGAATGCTTCAATGACTGAATAGAAGTCCCAGCCAAACGCTGATGCAACGTTCGGCTTCTTCAGCCAAACGCTGCGGTAGAAACAACCAATCATGTTTTGTTGCGCACGCACCCAAAGTGAACCGCTAGGGCCAGGACTGGTCAATTTCTTGCCCCGTATTTCGCACCACGATGAGTCAGAGCTCAGTCAAACGCTGGGAGATACTCAAACGCGTGAACAGAAAGTAGAAGCTAAAATTCGCGGTGCTTTCAACCTGGGGCCCTAATCTGGACACTTGGCGAAAACGTCGGCGAGAAATCTGGCGGCTGTGATTGGCCAATGCCTCACTTGACCTTGGCGCCGGCCAATCATAGCCGTCAGATTTCTCGCCGTCTTTCTCGCCAAGTGTCCAGATTAGGGCCCCTGATTAGATTAGCCGGCAGTGATACACGCGAAGAAAAACGACGAACAACGAACATGACGTTGCGCTTTCATGAGTGTTTGATTCCTACTGTCGGCTCGCAGCGTTGCCTTCGCTATGACCTATGTGTAGTAAACCTGTATGAATGACCTTTTCTCTTCTGTAAGTTTGATAACTTTCAACTTTTCTTCACGCTGTTGCGCAACGACCTCGTTCGACATCTTGATGTACTCGAAGATATTGCGCATCATTGCAATTTACGATTTACGATAAAGTAAAACCAAGTGGAACCGAGGGACTGGGACATCGTTCCTTGCTGCGATTGGTGCGGCGATGTCCCTGTTTCTTGCATGGTCCCGCTTTGTCCCGCCGTGGAGATGAGGGCAACTGGAATCCTCTTTACTCTGCCAACGCAAGGGTGGGCTCATGATGAGTTTCTTTCAGCATCAAGTACATTTTGTTGCTTGTTTGTTTACGAAGCGCACAAGTGGTCTCTCACTGAACTCGTGATTTCTGATCCCAACAAGCTTCGTTTGTTTCTTTTTTCTTTATTTTCTTTTTGGCTGCGCGCGTTGCTTTGCCAATTTCGCTGAGGGGCAAAAATATCTTCCACTAGCACGCAGTCGATGCGAGGTTTGTCAAGTGGGTGATATTTTGGTGTTATTGGGGCAGCTTCCGCCTCGCCTCGCGGAAGTCGGAGAAAGCCGGAGCAAAAGGCGCGCGTCTCACGGCGATTGGTTTCAGTGTGACCAGAACCAACGCGTACAAGCTAATCGGATAATCGCCTCGCAAACAGAACTCCCAGGAGGGATCGCAGAGCTGCGTTTGCTGCTGCTTCTGCTGCTGCTGCTGCCGTTGTTCGAAGCCCGATTGCCGGAGTTCCAGCGCTGATGAATCAGAGTGTGCGCCGAATTACTGTCGACGCCTCGACGCCAGGGCCAGAGACACGACCGTTTTTTGTGAGCCTTTCTATATCGAACTCGTCCGCGTCAATCTGTAAGTTATTAACCCATAATTGGATATATTAGTTTTTTTTCCTCGAGTGTATAGAGCCATCTGCACATAAAAGCCTCGAATATAATTGTCTCTCATCTCACTATTTCGTCTGGCTGCGTGATTGTGTGTGACCAGCAGACTGGAAAAATTGTATGGGCCACTAACTCTGTGTTTGCCTTCCCCACAAGGATGCGCCACGTAACGCTACTTTTCTAGACAACTGGTACTTCATCAGAAAAAAAAAAAGCTATATCCTTCAACTTCTCTTAACATGTCAGAAGGCGTTTTTTATCGCCAAGGTCATACTAAGTCTGCGGTTTCTATTATTATTATTATTTTTGTGGATTCACAACTTCGGGCTTTTCATTTGTAAGGCAAAACACGTTACTTGCTATAAAGTTAGAAATACAATAGTAGATAAAAGCAGATACTAATATTTAAACGATTACTGGAACGAATACGAGAGAAAAAAAGAAGCACATTCTTTCTGAATAAAGTACTCCCGTTGATACTGTTTCAAATACCTGGCAGTATTACAGGACATCTCAGTTTGCGATTGGGAGGAGGTACTCTGCTTGCCTTTGATACTGAGCGAAGGCCTAGCCGTTGGCGCTGCGGCAGTACTTACACTTTACACACGACGTGTAACCACGCATCATATCACGGGAGATCCAGCCGTCCTAATGCGATTTCTGAGGATTGTTACTTTTGTTTCAATATATTTTAGGCTTCCGAATACAGCGGTGTTCACCGACATAATTTCGCCCACTCTTTTATTGCTATCAGTAGCCTGGCGCGTGCCGGAAGCGAAAATTCTCAAGATTTATTTGAGAAGATCAAATACGTAGTGCACAGAAGATCACGACTTTCATCGCGCTGAAATCTTGCAAAACAAATAGCGGATGGACTTCGTACGCATCAGAGCACATCTTCTTCTTTTTCCAGTCATCGGCATTTTGGAAAGTTTTCTCATTTTAGAATTTATATATTATCTTATATATAATTAATGATACCGCAAATGGTTGCATGTGCCTTTGTGAGGTATTATTACATATTCGTTTTGGTCCTTCGCCTGGAAGTCACAAGAGGAGCTCAGCTCAGTTTGGCTCAGGAGAATTCGGGGCAAGCCTCGTACTTCTATCGGCGCTCTTCGTTTTGTTTCATTCATTTCGATTTTCTTCTTCTTTTTTTGACTTACACAAAGCGCGGCGGTGAAGTTGACACTGTTTCTCGGCATAAAATTGAATTTCGCGCAATGCTTCTCTTTTACTTTTTCTCTCTGCTGGAAGCCCTAGAGGAAAAAGAGGGAGAAAAAAAGAGAAAAAAAAAAAAAACTCGTTAATAAATCAGGTAAGAAAAAGGCGAGGAAGCCAAAAGAAGAAGAAGCGGGGAAAAGAAAGGGACCAAAACAAATTAGAAAAACCTGGAGAAACTCTTCTCCCAAAAAGGATTCCTCGCTTCGATCTTCCCTCTCTCGAATTCCGTTTCACTGTCTTCCTGGTGTGAGCTTTCTTTTCTGCGGATCCACGCTGCTATTGATCCATTCACGAGCAAAAAAATAAGCTCCCCCGAAAAAAAAAAAATACTTGGAAATGCAGGGAGAAAGAGAAAAACAGGAGACGAGAAAGGAAAGTTTTACATGTGTGCATGCAGATTTGTATTCCATTGTGCGAAAGGCCCCATAAACGTGTCTCTGTGGAAATGTATCTGCGCGCGCTGAAATGAAGGCGGAGCCAGTCGATCTGGAAGCGATTACGTCCGCCGGGAAGATCAATCACCGAAAGCGAAGACGTTGAAAGGCAAACATTCAGCAGATGGACGCGCGCTATACGGAAATGCGATTGGGAACAATAGAAAGCAGAGCGATAGATGGGCACGCAGGGAGCGAAATAATCAGGGAGAGGAAAGTGTCTGTGTGTGTGTGTGGCGGGGGGGGGGGGGGGGGGCGGAGTTTGGCCCCAAACCCGATGGTGTGTACCCACCGGCTTTGTGCGGGTGAGCGGAGGTGAGAAGATAGTCGGATATGGGGTCGGAAAAAAAGGGCAAAGAGAATCTCGCCCGCGGTTGAGCCCCGGGCTGGAAGGGACGCTATGCTGGGCGGCGGCTCCCTCTCTGGAGACTGCATGGTTTTGGTTTCTGCTCAATGGTGGAGGTAGTTGCGGTATTTGTTTCTAAAAAAGTCGTTCATGTTAGCGGGAAGAACACGCGTATAGCTTAATCGTATACACTCTGAAAAAAAAAAATATCTGGTTGTAAAATAACTATTAAGGGTTCTTCGGCTTGTCTATATTTGGCACCCTAAAAAGTTATTATAAGCACCCCTTAAAAGGGTTCTTCGTGAAAAAACCCATGAGTGGTTCTTTTAAGCTCCTTTCTTTATTAGAAAGAGTTCTTCATCTCCCAGTTGCCTTTCTTGTGCTAGGGGGAGATGGTGCTTGAGGCGAAACCGTTCTTCACGAGCTGAAAGAGTAGAGTGTATGGGGGAAGATTTCGATGGGCAAGTTTTGCTCATTTAGGAGAGACGTCCACCCGACGCACAGTCTTTGGGCTCCAAAATTATCGCGGAAATGGTGTCTGAGAATAGTAAACAGCGGAAGTTTACGTTAGCAAAGTGCGTGGTTTAGTGATTTATCGGTCTCCCAGAACGATAAACATTGCCGGTTTTGAGCAATCGTTGCTTTAATTTTCAGCTTATGATAATTCTAGAAACCGCCAAGTGACAAAAAAATGTTTGCTTGGTCATTTTAATCTCAATCAGTTTCTACGTTTCTGGGATTATAAGTTATAACGAAACATTGGCGCAAATTTTAAGCACAGTATGAGCACAGTACAGCACAGATGCGTGTTTTACTCGCTTGCACCTCGATACGAAGAAAGGACGCATTCTTTTTAAGATGTGCTCTCCTGAATGATTACTCGATCTGGGCGCGAAACGGCCCCACAGCAGTTAGGTAAATGTCTTACTAACTTCAAGGGTTTCATGCCTCAACGCATGGTGAAGCCTACGGACACCACCCTGAAGAGCTCCCCCAGACACTCCCCCGTGTTCAAAGCTTGGGTATATCATGTCACCCGCAACCACATTTTGTGAGTCGTGAGACCAGCTGGAGAGAAGAGCGGCCCCGCGAGTAGCCCACTAAACAACACTGGGCAGTCATCACTCGCAACATCATTCCCTCACCTTCCCCCACAAGCCTCATTTACACATCGTCAGCTCCTTTCTGTCTTTACACTTCACTTCACATCACGTTAAATGCGGCGCCAAAGGCCTTCGTGGTATGGGCTACTTGACTTTCTGCGGTGCCGCAACCCTCGCGAACGAAAGTTAATATTGCTATTACTAGTAAGTGCTACTTTTATTGACTGATTGCAATAACAATGATAATAGTAGCTTTATTGACCATAAAGATTGGTTCGAGTAGAAAAAGGAATCTACCTGAGCACCTTGATTCGTCCTCAGCCTCATCATGGCTACGCATGAGTGGCGACAAATAAGCACAACCATTTTTGAAAAACCGGAGACAACGGTCGAAAAAAGAAACAACACCCAAAACGTCTAAAAACAAAAAAGAAAGACGTTTACAATCCCCTGTAACGCCGAATTAGAGCGCAGCTCTCGAGGAGGAGGAGGGGAAGGTACGGAGAGGAGTCTATGTCCCTCCTCCTCTCCCGCTCGCCTCCCATTTAGGGGGAAATTTTCTGCTAAATTTAGCGGGAAAATTTTCCTACTAAATGTTTCCGCTAAATGTAGCGGGAAAATTGTTTCCGCTAAACTTAGCGGGGAAATTTTTTCCCCTAAATTTGGCGGGGAAAATTTTCCGCTAAAGTTGGCGGGGAAATGTTTCCGCTAAATTGGGCGGGGAATTATTTCCGCTAAATTTAGCAAGGGAAATTTTTCCGCTAAATTTAGCGGGGAAACATTTCTGCTAAATTTAGCGGGGAACATTTTCAGCTAAATTTAGCGCGGAAATTTACTCATAATGCCCCGCGCGGTTACGCATACGTCGACGGCGACGGCGACGCCGACGCCGACGCCGCTCAAGCCGGAAACGGGCGCCTAAGAGCTGCGATCTAAAAGAGCGTGTTGGTGTGTTTGGGCACCTTTTTTTTTTTTTTGTTTAAACAAGAAAAGATCACGCGTGAATGCAATTTTTGGGTTTAATAAGATGCTTAGAATACGTAGGATGAGTCCGCGCCAAAAAATTGCGATCTCGAAAATTCATCTTAGTGCTCGTTTAAAAGAGCCCGCGTGTTCAGTTTAGCCGGGCCATGCATGAAGGTACACCAGCAGGCGATATGAAGGTGAACGCCGGACCGTCGACCGGTGCGTGCTATCAGCGCCATGACGCGGCTGCCGTGGCGGCTCGCTTTCTTATCGGTCGCTTCGCCGAGATTAAGTGCTTGGATCGAGCGCTGTTCTCAGCTCTGCTGCTACTCCCCGCAGAAAGCGTGGAAGTGGGTTTCGATTTCGGCATCGCTTTTTGTGGGCGCCGTGCCCACGCCATTGCCGGCAACTGATTTGCACATTGCACGTGAACTAGAGCGGACGTTGTTCGGCGCAGTTTATCAGTGACTCAACCGCTTTTTTCATTCATCAGCGAACGCTAATAACCGCGAACGCTAATAACTGTTATTTTAAAGAAACGGAAAGTATAAGTTACTTTTTGATTTGTTCCGCAGCCTTCCAGTTTAGCACATATCACAAAAAAAAAAAAACTACTAAATCACATTGTCTAACGATAGCGTCTGAAAGGCACCTTCCGCAATCCTCGCGCTTTGTGCGGGGAGTAGCAGCAGAGCTGAGAACAGCACTTGATCCAAGCGCTTATACTTTGTTTCACCTTAGGTCCGAGCGTGGCCGACGTTATGAGCCGAAGATCCAATCTAATGGAGAAAAGTCGCACCGTCATGGCGTGCTCTCCGCAGTTGATAGGACCAGCGGTGTTTGCCGTCTTTCTGTGCGTGCTCCTCCGCCGGCTCGTCCTATCAAGAGCGAAGAACGCAATGACGGTGCGCTTTTTGCGCTGTTTGATTAGACCTTCAGCTTACAACAACGGTCACGCTCGGACCTAAGCTGAAACCAAGTATAGTCTCGGCGAAGCGAGCGATAAGAAAGCGAGCCGCCACGGCAGCCGCGTCATAGCGCTGATAGCACGGACCGGTCGACGGTCCGGCGTTCACCTTCATATCGCCTGCGGGTGTACTGAGGTGGACGTAGAACTCGTCATAAATAAAACATTTAATTTTTTTCCGTTCTTGGTGCTTCGACAACTACTTAGATGTGTAATAAACAAAAATTAAGAAAGCATTTTGTCGCAATATTTTCAAAAGACGCGAAAGTGGTCTTGGAATAAGCGTGAAGGCGTCATTTATTTTTTTGGTAGAAAGTACTTCAAATAATTTGTGCCTTTTGTTGTTACTATTTATATAGCATTGACAAATGTTTCTGACCGCGCAGTTTTTAAGTGTAATTGCACTTTTGTATTCGCTCGAGGTTTTTAGTTGACTTTGTTAGCATATCTGTTACGTCAAACGTAAATGCGGCCATTAATTAGAAATTTTTTGTTTTATTATTGTTGCTGTTTTATTTCTATTTCCTCAGTTAGAAATCTTTTTTAGTGCACTTGTTTATGTTTCTGGTACGAAAGTTCCTACGACATCTTCCATGAGGTGGCAGTACAGCATTGGTAAATAAATAATAAATAAATAAATAAACTTGCTATTATTTGTTCGTGTTCAAAACGGAGCTTTTTTGTTTTATAAACTCTAATAAAAATATATTTAAAAATTCAATTAACCGTAATATTTATCTTGAGGTAGAAAAGCGCTTGCGCGAGCGGTTATCCCTTCAGGACAGAACACACGCCAGAAAGTAATCTTTTCTCAGCGAGGTCAAAACCAACTATAATTACCCGCACACACTCGCGTGTTTGATATGTATATATATGTGATAATTAAACTGCACGTGTTATTGACAAACATATAAAAAAATACTAAGATTAATCAACAAACAACAAAAACACCCTTTTCCCCTTCGACATTTCAGGAGTGGCTTTCCCTTATTAGAACCATGCCTGCGGTGAAGCCAGCTTTACGTCTCGTCGGAATGATCATATTGCTTACTGGTTCCTGAGGAAGTAGCACCATTGCCTTCCCTGCCTGCTAGCCGGACGCACAGGCCGGACACAAACAGATAAAAACCTAGAGACGATCAAACCGCGCAAGGTGATTGGCTGATTGGTCTCCACTGCCATGAAATTCGCCATTTCGGTCAACTCAAATCTTCGAAGCCTCGAAAGGGTCGTTCTGAATCGGTCGCGCCAAGATCGCTATGTAGCATCACCGGACTGAAAGCGTCCCTCGCCAATACAGGCGTCGTTGGCAACGTGAATGCACGTAACTTATCAGTCATGCTCAGCTCCACAAATTGATTGCAATGATAATGTTGTTCTCACATGTTCTCGCGTGAGAACAACGTGAGAGCAACACGTGAGAACATCTCGTTTTCACGAGACAGGAAAACTATTTTTCTACGCCGCCAAGCAGCGACGCCGGTTGTGGTGGCGGT
This sequence comes from Ixodes persulcatus, assembly GCA_013358835.2. Lineage (NCBI taxonomy): Eukaryota > Metazoa > Arthropoda > Arachnida > Ixodida > Ixodidae > Ixodes > Ixodes persulcatus. The sequence goes on from JABSTQ010011052.1 coordinate 3,555,204, forward strand.
GCGAAGGGGTGCGCTCGTTTCGTCGGTGTGCAAATAACAAAATATCTGTATCCAATTTTTTTTATAAAGCAATTTGTTATTCGTAATTTGGATTGGCTCACGAAGAATGGAGAAGTAAAGAATAAACTGCTCATTCCATAAAGTCAGATAAGTTCCATTTTGTTTCTGTTTTTTCGTGCACATCTTGACTTGAAACATAGACCAACGCGCTCTTTACAAACATGTCCGCGTTTGCCCACTCCAAATCTGGGCTAGCGCATAGGCAGAAACATTGCTCGCGTTAGCTGAAGCGCGTCCGCCTCCGCACTGAGCATCAATATTGCTCGTGCGGTACGAGCGCGGCCATACGTCCGAATAATTCCTCGTGTACATCTTTTTGCTTTTGTTGCCACAAAAAAAAAAATGAAAGTCGCTTACAACCCCCTGTAAAACCGAATTAGAGCGCAGCTCTTGAGGAGGAGGAGGGAAGGGTACTGAGGGAACGTATACCCCTCCTCCCTCTTCCTCATCTCCTCATTATGCGTGTTACTCCTCCCTCCGAGCGGCGTCGGCGTCGCCGTCGCTGTCGGCGTAACCGTGAGGTCACATGACCCTCGTGACCTCACGGGGGTCACGTGACGTCGCCGGGGTCACGTGACCTCACGGGGTCACGTGACGTCACCGTGATGATGTCATCAGTGACGTCATTGCGATGATGACGATGATGATGAGGATGGCGTCATCAGTGACGTCATCTGGATGATGACATGATGACGATGACGATGAGGATGACGTCATCGTGACGATGTCATGACGATGACATCACTGTCACATCAGTGACGTAACCAGTGACGTCACGCGTCTCATAATGCACCGCGCGGTTACGCCGACGCCGACGGCGACGCCGCTCAAGCCGGAAACGGGCGCCTAAGAGCTGCGCTCCAGAAAATTGGACGTTTTGTGCGGTGTTCGTTTTTTCGTCCGTCGTCTCCGGGTTTTCAAAAATGTGTGACATCAACCAGCTCGCCTGCCTACTCACTCTATCTTTAAGAGTAACAAATTATATACTGCAAGGTGCTTCCTTCACGAAAAAACAACAACAAAAAAAAAAAAAAACTAGAAACGGCGTGTACAAAACAAATGAACAATACTATCCTTGCGTAGGCTACTTGCGATTAGGTTGAGTCAGGCAAAAATATGTTCGCTCTCTTTTCTTGTGCGGTGCTCGTAGCCGGAAATGTAAAGTGCCGTGGCGGAATACGCGTGGAATCGGCAAAGAGGTACGATTGGCTTACTTAGGGTGCAAACCTAGGTACTTTCATCCCTCGGTATGTGTAACTGTCGGATTCAGTTTATATATAGTTACTTAAGCTCACGGCAAGTTGCCGTGCGGGATTTCTAAGCCTAAGAACATAAATATGGTTGTAGCACGTTTTTCCACTGGCAGGTCCCCCGTCTCAAATGTTACGGGCCGTTTCCACCCGAGTATCAAAACACCCGTCGTCAAAATCACCATCTTGTCTTCCCCGAGTATCGAAGCCCTTATGATCTGCTTCTCATCACGTCGCTGCGGTCGTTAACCTTCCTTCTTGCTATTTTGTTTTTAGTCAAGTCGGACCGTTCTCCCGTTGTGATTATGAGTCAATTCGATGCTTTCCAACACTGCAAAAATGGTTGGACGCTTATTTATACAGACGTATACTCTATTTTTTGAAGAATCTACACTACTTAAATTTGAAAAATTCCTGTGTCAGCTTCAGAAACTCGGGCGTTCAGCTGGCCACTGGAACCTTCATACTGAGATGTTCCATCCTGCTCATAGTCTCGTCTTGCTTGATCAGCTCCGCGCACAAGTAAGCATTAGGGTGAGCTTTACCAAGGTTATTAGTAATGGCCCAAGTCCCAGGTGGTTAAAATGGTCGCATCTATTGGTTGATTAAGCATTTTATTTTATATTTACAGTTTTCGCTGATGTTGCGAAATCTATTCATCGCTACCGAACCTCCCTCAAGCTCGTCCACGCTTGGCTATTCCGTGATAAATTTTTAGAAAATCTCCCTCCTCGGCGTTTTTCGAATGACCTCGTCTGGGACTCGGGAGTTGTGTGTCGAACACAGTGACCCCAAATTCCGAGCACTGAACAAAGAACCGGAGACGGCCATTGAATAACAAGACTTGAGGGTAAGAGCTTGCTGTAATGAGCTGGCGTGATTTTTGAGAGCTGGAGATTTTGAAGATCAGAAAGGGAGATAACACGGGTATTTTTGCGGCGGGGGATTTGAGGCGGGGGCCCCGGGATTGGGTAATTTCGTGCACCTCCCCAAAAATACGTATAGTATAGGTTTTGTATCGGCGCTTTATCCCTAAAATGGCGGATTCATTTGAGGGCACCTGAACCCTGGCATTTCACTTTATGGACGTCTCATGCAGGGTAGGGTGGAGAAAATTATCGAGATAACTTAATTTTGAATGGCTCTGATTAGCGTGCCATCATCTAAATTGTATGGACACGGCCTGTAGTGTGACTCTCAAGTTTTAACGCGATAGCGTTTAGAAGCTCGTGTCACAGAAAATCCCTCATCGGCGTCGGCGTCGGTGGGATCAAAAATCTCATAATGCAACGCGCGCAGCCACGTGTGTCACACGTGACAGCGCGCGTTGCGTTATGAAACTTACCCGCTAAAGTTTTCTGGAAATTTTTCCTGCCACATTTACTGGATCGATAGGGTCATGACGTCACAGCTACGTGTGACGTCACGTGACACGTGACGCTACGACCTAGACCACGCACACACGCTTACACGGCTTGGCAACGAGCATGCGTTTATATGAGAAGACTTTGCGAACGGGAACCGATAACGCTATCGCGTTCCACTCTTAAAGGCTAAGCTTAAGCGTCCCCCAAGTTTTCTCGGAACTTTCTGCGAACGTTATATAAAAAAGATATAGTACGCGCTAAGCTCCCATTATGTAACGCCGACAACTTACTATTTACACCTTCATTTAATGCGAATTTCAACTCTCACTAATTTTTCTAACCTATTTTACAACTGTGGAAATAATGAAGCCGCCTCCCTAGGTATATTTTTGCGTGATCAGCCCTACCAATGTCTAAATTACGTCTTTACCTTTTCCAGCCCTACTCGTAGCAGGAACCAACGCGAGAGCACTCATTTTCTTTTTTTTTTAAATCGGAATATCTTTTTTTTTTTAGTTCAAAGGCACAAAAAATTCTAAGTTTATTGATAAAAAAACAATATATAACCAAGAAGAACGATAACCATTCACTTTAAGAAACCATAGCAATTTCGGTGTTAAACTAAAAGAAGGCCCATATACAACAATATCATGGTTTAGTATCGTAAGCTACTCTTTGATCAAACGCTTGTGATCGTCCCTCTTCTACCGACACAACTGATGTTGTACCCTGCAACGGCACACAATTGTTGGCAATAATTTATTTGCCTACTTCTGAACAGGGTTTACCTTTTATACAATGTTTATGCTCAGTCAAGCGATCGTTAATGCTTTGTTTAGTATGTCCTATAGAGCATAAGCCACAGTCAAAATAAATTAATAAATTTTGTAAATGGCACCTGACACACATTCTACATCTATCTCCCTGTGATGCTTCACGTGCCCAGTACCGGCCCACTCAAACCTCGTCAAACGACTGATCTTATGATTTGTTTTAGAGGCCGTACTGATACCAAATTTATTGCCCACTGCATTAAGGATGGGAGAGAAATACTAACGTAGAACGGAAGAATGGCACCCTTCGGGGGTTCAGGGCCTTTCTTATCCATCTTTTTAGTAGACACAAGGTATATTAACTGTCTGAAAACATTCACTATGATATCCAGCAACGATAAAACGCTCGAAAAGCCATTGAAGAGACGACCTAATAGAGAAATAGAAAATTAGAGAAATATTTCTGAAAAAAAGCCGCGTTGAACAAGTTCCTAATTATACCTGCTTTAATATTTTTCGAGTGACAGCTGTTGAACGGAAGGATCGGCTTTCCTGCACTTTTAGTATACTCCCAGCAAAAGCCAAAAGCAGGTTTATATTGAAAATTCAGAGACTGCATGCTACCCTTTTGTTTTCTTCGTCTCTCCACTGAAAACTTTAACCCAGGGGCGCCATTATACAGTGATTCCTCGAGACTTTCTGCTTAATATGAGTCTGTATACACTACACCCCAAAATATCATGAGCGTACTATCGGCAAAAATATGAAAGTGAACAGATAATTTCACTTTTCCAGTTTCACGACTCCCATAACCTTCGTTAAACCTCAGCCACTCAGACAGTATGTAGTTAAGGATTACATTTTTTATTCTAGCCCTCGTCGGGACCATAACATGTTCCAAAATTTGTAGGTACCTCAAAAAGCGAGGACGTCCGTTCCCTTTCATATTGTTGCCTATACTACCTCGTCACAGTTAAAAAAAACTCTCTTTATATTTTCTTTGACAGATTATGTCTCATTTTCACCAGCTCGCTTCTGCTCATTATGCTTAACGCTTTTTTAATCAGAGAGGATTTCACGAATAATTATAGTTATACAAACGACCTGGCCTTAGAACCGAAATGTTCAGATGAACGTGTATTCAGAAGAATATGCATTCATGGACTTCGAGCGTAGCACGATTGTACCGCGTGCAAAATCCCTGTCGCAAACGTTCCGCGTCGTAAGTCCATTGTTTCGAAAATCCCCTGTTAAATTACCCCGTTTCGTATTCCCCACGTGCCAAAAGCCCCGTCCTCACTGCACCCGTCCCATATTCCTCTTCAAACTTCAACCAGCACTGCTTCATGTCTTAACTAAATCTCTCGAAGGTCTACAAAGGATATGTAAAGTGAAAGGAACAATGAAATCAGATTAACGTGAACCGCAGAAAAACTTGGAATGACGTGCAAGTGGTCAATTGCAGAAATCTGCATCACCAGCGATGTACTTTGCTGTCATAGGGGGAGCTCACACGCAGAGAATTGTAGACTTTATTTACTTAGACGGTCACAAATATTTCTTAGAACGCCCTAAGAAGTCTGGAACCGATGTTTGTTGCTGTGATAAGTATCACATCATGAGCTTGCGATCTCTTAAGACCAGCTCCGCTGTACCAGCTCCGCTGCAGCGGAGCTGGTCCTAAGAGATCGCAAGAGGCTTAAAAACCGGTCTGGTCTCTCTCGGTCGAACTCGGTCGCAAGAGTGTGAACGGGCCTTTAAACGTTTTGACGGAACCCACTTCGTCGGAACTGTGAATCCGCTTGTGCTTCGGAATCGACGAAAGCTTTGGTTCACTGCTTATTGATAAAAGCTGGAACTTTAAATGTTTCGCCAGTAACTAATATCTCCATTTTTTTTTTTAACGTTACAAGTCTCGAATGTGAAGAGCGTATGGCCTAAGAACGGGAAATGTTATTCAGTTATTTTCTACTTGAGTCCCGGGTACGGCATGATTAAGTTACACAAGCTCGCGTGCACACTTACTGTCTTTTCGTTAAAAGCACGTTGTCCCAATACGTTCAGGACCCGGCCACCTGAGAGGGGGAAGCGCATCATGTGCTTCTGACACTGGGGAATTTGAAAGGGGGGCAGGAAGTGCGTGGCGTTTGCCACGGTGCATTTGACACGAGCCCTTTGACATCGGGTGCTTCCGTGCTACCACCTATAGATTTTATAGTAGACGCGTTTAACTGCTTTGTAAAGAAATCCGTAAGTGATGACACGTTCCTGGGAACAATATTGAAGTATTACGATGTTATCAAAGTTGGCACCTAATGTTTTCGTACGACTCTTCACGTTTTTTTGACTGACGATTCCGTCCTCACTGCGAGATTATAGGAATTTGTCTTGTATCAAGACTATATTTTGTCGTCAGGCCTGAGAGGAACGGGGCATAACTAAAACACTTCTAGAAAAAGAAAAAAAAAAAGAGCACTCCGGGTGGCTTAGTTTATCTGCCAGACTTCCACAAGCCGAATCTAGAGGGAACACGATGAGACAGTGCTCGCGCGTTTTTGGTCGATTGGTATTGGCAGTGACAACCTTTTTTTTTTTAATCGTGTTTTAACTTTTTTATGCGTTTAGTTCATATTACATCTGTCAGTTTCTGGCAACTGCGTTGTTTTTTTTTTTTGCCTTATGTCTTGAAGGTGGACAGTTTGTGCGCTTTTTAGGACTGAGTACAGCCATAACAAGATCTAGATGTTCAAGTGTAACAACACTACAGTCCCATTATGTTAGGTTAGAAATAGTAAAATTTTAAACCGACTCATCTCGACCAGCTCTTATGGCTACATGGTTTTCTAAATCCTATATTCAATGCACATCTATCTTTTTTTTTTTTTTAAGACGCTAAGGTTATTTTTACAGGGTGTCTAATTTTAATTCGAACATACTTTGTTTTAAATAGGGGGTTAGGATTAGACGAGTTCTGTCCGCACCATGTATTTATCAGGCTAGGCGGACTTAGATGAAGGGGATAATCGTCACGCTAAGTTGACTAATTAACTAAACTTTCTTAATTACCTTTTTAATTATGGGTTTTAGGGGTCATGTTGGAATAGCATTATTCACGGCAATTACTGTTAAAGGTCATACCGGTTTAAAAAAGTTACGGAAAGGTAATGGTTTTTAAGATATAAGTGATCAATTTTCTCGTTTTTTCGCCCAATTAAGACGTCCTGCCCACAGTGACGTTCATAAAAGTGACGTAGTCGTTGCAATCATATCGTCACTATCTCGGCAACGTTTCAATCATGCCGTCACTATCTCCGCAGCGTGTCCTTGGTGGGTGGGCCGACGACACAAGTGACGACGTGATTGAAACGACAACGTCACTCTGGCAAGCGTCATTGTGGGCAGGGCTTGCTGCGCTTTTTTTTTTTGCGCGCAAATTTTAAATCGGGTGAAAAAGCGCGAAAATTGATCGATTAATATCAAAGAAACCATTACATTTTCGCAAATTCTTTTAGTCTGGCCTCTAATAGTAATCACTGTCAATGCTGCAATGGCAACGTGCCCCTTAAATATAAATTAATTAGTATTAAACTAAGTAAAAAGTAAACGAAGAAATTTTAGTTACTTAGTCAAATTAGCTTGACAATTATCTCCTAGTTTAATGTTAGCTGAGCCTGATAAATGCATGGTGAAGATGGATCTCTTCTAACTCTCGCCCCTTTAAAAAACAAAAACCGGTTCGAATTAAAATGAAAGACCCTGTATATCTCATTAACGTCGTGTAGGTTTATCTTAGACAAATTCGGAAGTAAGCACTCTTCCTTAAAATTAATGTTTCAAACGAACTTAACACTACTGTCATCCAGAAAAAAGGTAGCCCGGCTCAAAATACTTTATCTAATCACGAATGGAACCCTAAGAATACCACAAGATAAATATATTACTTTTCCGAAAGGTCAAACACTCAATTCACACACTCGAAAACCATCATCGAATGTCACTCCCGAGTAGATGTTTTTAAGTACTCTTTTTTTCCGCGCACTGTGTCCGATTGGAACAAACTGCCTAGAAATCTAGTTGAATGTGCAAGTGTTTCCACGTTTCTTGAGCAACTCTTATAAACTCTTTAAGCATGCTCATTATTATAATCGGCGCTTCATTGTCAAAGCTACCTTTGCATCAAATTTATTACCATTCACTGGACACTATTTTTTATGTATTGTTATTGCCGTGCTACTTTTTATGTGAATAGTTGCCGACATGCTGCTGTCTACTGTAGTTCCGAGTTTTTTGTTTGTTTTTTGCGCGATGTCGTGTCAGGGGTTTTCACTTACATTTTAAGTTTCTCTTGTATCTATTCGCGACTCCAGCGAACTATAGGGGTTTCGCTGGTCAGGCAAAATGGCGGACGAAAGGAGGTTGTTTTCGTCGTTCAGCACGCGGACCACCATAAATGTCTTGCACTGCAGCGTAAAATCGGTGTGACATATTAAAGCAAAGCGAGTTTTCGACAGTAGGAACCTTCTTCTGGTCAGTGCGTAGAAATGGCATGGCGGAAGCATAAAAATAATTACTGGAGACGATGCTTGTTTCTATGCTGCCTACGGGAACCAAGCAGCAATAGCAGACGACAGAGTCGAAACGACCTCCTCTACTGAGCTTCTCGGCGTTGCCGCTACGCGGCATTGGTTTCGCTGGAGTCGCCAATACTCCGTGTCACTAAAACCGTGCAGTACAGCAAAAGCTACAGCGGACAAAGCGTATGCCAACCTGTTCAAGAGGAGGGAAAGGAGGAACGAGAAAGAAGGTCTGGGGTTCCCCCGTTCCTCCTTTCTGTCTTCTTGAACAGGTTGGGATACGCTCTCTCCCCTGTAGCCTTGGCCGTACTGCACGGTTTTAGTGAGACGGATCATAGTGCTTCGTTATAGTGCCACTTCTATAAAATTTCATGTTTGGAATACTAGTATTGATAAATAGATAAATATTTAAATAGATAAAAATGTAGACTGACGATACATTGCAGCGGTCTGCCATTTAGTACACGGGCACTCGCATGCCCCCGTAGCTGAGCATAATACTGCATGCTTTGTCCGCTGGTATCTGTGGTCGCCCACTAACGGGTCTTGGAAATAAACGCCGAAAATGGGCATTGGGTTGGTAGTTCCACGCGTATCTTTCTTGAGAATCAGAATGAACGCTTCAACTTGACATCAAACTGACGGTCGATAACTCTTGTGGTGAAGGCGACGCTCTTGTCAGACATTCGTCTTTGAAGTGACCGCTACCGCGCGCTGCCGCCAGTAACACCCGACGCGAAGTTATCCTGATGCCGGGAACCTATCTTCGAAATGCGAAACTCAAGCGACTTGGAATTAATCTGCTATTGCAAAGATGAACGTAAATGCTATCCTGGCATACGCAGTTGAAGGACACGAACGCTTATGGAAACGATAGAAAGCGGACGGTATCAGCTAAAAATATACAGAAACGCATTTCGCGCTGAAAACATTTTTAGTAGACTCGAACAAAAAACCATTCACAGAAGAAAATTGCTTATATACTTTAAAACTAAATAATTTAATTGAAGCAAGCATATGACGTGGCGTGGAGAAAAAAAAAACCCAGCAGATGCAAACAACACCCTGCGTTTCCGCTCCAAAAGCCGATCACAGCGCCAATCCTAACGCGGTGACTGCACTGGTTCTGCGCCGCCGCTGCACGACACCTGTACTACTCTGAACTCGGACAGAACTACACTCTAGAAAAAATTCCCGTGCGTCTACTTACCCGCACAACACTCGGAGAGCCAATCACCGCAACTTACGGAAGCAACTCAGCGAATGACGATGCCGAAACATATGTTTAGACGAAAAAACGCAGTCTGAGTTGTGAAATTAAGCAATGCAAAACGTCACGCTTGCATTGCTTAATGTCACAACTCAGACTGTGTGTTTTGGTGTAAACATGCACCCCATACTTCGTATAACCCTACGATGAACTAAAAGCAGAAGCTACGAACCGTCAAATCCAATCACGAGCCACTTAGACATTGTGTGGTATTTCGCTTCGAAGCGCGTATCGGTGCCCACGTCTCAGATCACTGATGGGAATGGGCCGACAGTGGTTCAGATCGAGCAATGAGTGACTCAACAATTTCACATTGCAAAGAAAGCCACGGCTTACTGGCTCATTGCAGTGTCCAAGCTACAAAAATGACGCAGCGTTTTTGGATTCAGAGCATTATTCGTCCAAACCTAAGCAATGCTAAGCGTGTCATAGTTTAGCGTGGAACGTGATTGAACCTGGCGGCCCGTGGCTTTGGCCTTTAGTCCATCGTAGGATGAGAGGAAGTAAGAAATGTCTGCGCACGCATGTACTTACCCGCAAAACACTCAAAGAGCCAATCTCTGCGATCTACGAAGTGAGCCCAGCAAATGATAAGGCGGAACATTTGTTTAGACCTTAAAACTCAGTATGCGCTGTAGCATTACGCAATGCAAGCATGACGCTTTGCATTGCGTAATGCTACAGCGTAGACTTCATTTTTTAGTCTAAACGGATGTTCCGCCTCGTCATTCGCTCAGCTGATTTCCTAGATCGCAATGACTGGCTCTTTGAGTGTTTTGCGGGTAAGTAGACGCGGAGGCATTTTTATGAGTGTATGTTTCGGCATCGACATTCGCTGAGCTACCTCCGTAAGTTGCAATGATTGGCTCTCCGAGTGTTGTGTGGGAAAGTAGACGCAGGTGTTTTTGTTTTTATTTTAAGAGTGATAGTTCAGCACTTTCTGGCCGAATCGAACACAACTTATGTTAAAAAATAGCCTGTAATGCGCTTGAAAAATAGTGACGGCGCGAAGTGGCCGAACCTTTTGATCAATTAAATTCGCTACTATTTGCATCAGTCTTTCACCACATCCGAGGCTAATCACGAGGCTGACAATGTAGCATGCGTGTTTTAGATGTCCAGTGATGGCACATAAACTAAACCAGGCTCATGTCGATATTACAGTAATATCACAATGTACAGAGAAAAAGTGTGCGAAGGATAAAATATTATTTTGTGCGTCATTACAGGGTATTCGAAATGCCTCTGCTGTATTGTCAGCATGACGAAGGCTCGGTGATTAGCGCCGCACGTCGATGTAAACTGAAAAAAAAAAAAAAAATTTCGGCGAAAATTTTATTTAGTGAACGGGCAGGCCACTTGGCACCGTTGCTACTCTCGAAGCATACTACGAGTTCCGAGAGAGCTTCCACTGACGACCGTTGAGTGGCGCCACGAGCGTAAGAGGCGGTCGCTCCGTCGTTCGCGTTTCTTTCGTTCGGGACTCTGCATTGCGCTTACTTTCCTCTCTCACGACTATTGGATATTGTCAGCCTTAGTTTTATCACTCTGGTTTATTTGTTGCACTGCGGGAATGTGCCGAAGTTCCCAAGCGCTTTTATTTATGCCTGGCGATTTTTTCGCCCATAAGTGTTGTGTCATATCATAATTAGCTAAATATTAAGTTTAAAAGGGAAGTATATGTATTAATCCACCTTAGGTTTTTTTTTTCATGTCTATTCTGATTAATTTTTGTGTTTAAATGCTTATCTAGGTTTATTTACTACGTGTTTCTCGTTTATATTTACTCGTTTTTTCCGGCCCCCGAGACTGCGACAGATCGCTAATACGGCCCCTTAACCTAAAAGGTTTGGAGACCCCTGATCTTGGTTGAATGGTGATCCCCGGTAGTCTTCAGATTTGGTTTAGTCCTTGTGATTGGTCGGATGCGCGGCTCTGTATCATAAAAAGCTCTTTCACGGCTAATTTTAGCTTCGTGTTCATTCCAAAATGTCTAATATATTCGCCCCAGATTTCTCTCGTCCCTAGAATACAATGTCCTACGGCAGCTTCCAAAAACTAGATCGGCGGGAGTTTCAACGACCCCCAAGCAAAGCGAGATCCTAAACGAATCATCCCGCCAAAGCCTGCCGGACTCCTCCATCGTACGGCTCCCCATAAGAGCATTTGTTTTGCCGTGAACCGGAACTGGGTTAAGCGAGCAGCGTCGAATCGAAACCTTGGCCGGAGAAAAAAGATAGTCGAAGAACCATTGCACCGTGGGGACTTGAACTTTGAGAAAACGGCTCGAAGGAAAAAAGTAGAGAGGCAAAAGCACGTGGAGCCAAAGAAGAAGGAACTGTGATGGGTCCTTTGTGCTCGGCGCTGGCTTCCTGGGACGCACCTGCATTGTTGGGCCGCCAAACAACGGCCGAGATATTGATGAATCTGGCTCGCCTTTATTCCCGGACGCAAGTCGAGTGGGAAGCGAGTCGGCAACGTAGCGCGTTGCGTCACACTGACTCTGAGGAGCAGTCTCGATTCGGCTGCATGCATCATTCAGAAGCAGCAGGGCAGAATCGAGCTGCCGGAAGCTGGGCTGCCCGCTTTTTATCTTCTGGCACGTCCGTCATATTCGGATGGGAAGGGCATTTTCGGACCAGGAGGCAGGTGGCAAAAACGTACGAAATGCATATGGGACCGGCGCCTCAGAGCGAGTTCCGGAGCGGCAAAACCTTATCTGCGACTCTGATTGCTCTCTAGAATACGAAGGAAGGCCTCCTCGATCAGTGGCTTCGGATGGAGTGTCACTCTTGAAGCCAGAGAGAGGGCTTATATTCGCTCCGAGCCCGACACTGCTCCTGCATTATCAGGCCGCGGTAACACCATGGGGATCATAGATGAAGGGCTAGAGAGTTTAGTCATGACGTCCTATATCCTTAGATGAGCGGACCTTGGAAGACAGGTAAATGGAAATGAATGAGGGCCACCGAAGTAAAAAAAGGAAAAAGTCCACGAGAATGGAAGTTTTCTTTTGTTTTTCACAGCTGTTTGGTCATACAGATAAATCAAGTAAAATGGAAAGGATGGATGGATGAATATGGCTAAATCCTTGTTAATGGGGCCGGGCGGTGGCTTGCGCCACCTAGCCAAAGTTTTTAATTACAATATTTGCGGGAGAAGATGCAACCGTCACGCTCCTAGCGGGCTAAGTTGAGAACGAAACCCATAAGAACAACAAAGAACATTAATGGTTTGTTTGTGTTTCTAACGAAGCACTCGACTGACGTAGCGTTTCGTCAGCGTTCGCCTGAGGATCGCGCTCAATCAGTGATGCGAGTCCCGACTCCCGAAAGAGCTCTCGTGACAAATCTGCGCTCGATCGAGGGAGATGATGTAGAGAATCTAATTTATGGTCCTTGTGCTGGGTAAACGCCAACTTTTGTGGAAAAAAAGCTGGACAAAGCGCCCCCTTTAGTTCGACCTCTTCTTCAATACTATAACTACAGTTGGCGACAAAAACTCTTGCCAGACCACGGAAACTCTTGCCAGAAAGCGCGTTTCCGTGATACCAGACGCTCGCGCCGTTCCTCGCGACGCTGCACCAAGCAATAATAATTTGTGCCTCTGAAATACATGGCTTGCATTGAGCGCGAACCTTTTGCAGCATGCATTTTGCACCACCGGATATGATTTTCTCAGCAAGAACAAATCGCAATGACCATCAACATATAATGTGATGACGTCACGTGCAAACCGTGTTAACAGTTCAGTTTTCTGGTGAAATGCGATGTTCGCAACACTAACAAAAGTAGACGTCGAAATTGTGAAGTTGTGCGGTATATATAGCAGTGTCGCGATGATATACGGCAGGCTAATAAAGTGCTAGGGCGCATGACTGATAAAGCACAGAGTTGTAAATTGGGGGCGCAAAACAAGTGAACGTATAACCTAATATACGATTAGACTCCCGAAGCAGTATATGGCCAATTTTCGAGTTCATGCAAGTCAATGCCCAAAAGGAATTTGTGTTATGATTATAAGAACCTTCGTCTATTCTTCGCGCTAGTTATGTGTAATTAGGAATATCATAAAATACCAATGTATTTCGTTTTGCAGTAAGGCATCGTGTATCCGCAGTGGTTTTCAACCAATGATGCTTCCCGGGCCCCTTGTGGATCGGCGGAGATGATGGAGGACCCCGTTTGTGGTGAGAGGAAGGGAAAGGTACAGATGAATTATGATAATGATATAATAAATTAATAAAACTATAGGCTAGTGCGAAGTATATTTCTTTCATTGACATACACACGAGAAAACTCACAGAAAAATTAGAACGCTTCTTCTCGATCTTAAAAAAAGACAAATTTTATTGACGGGATTGACTGATGAGACAGGGCTTCGCGGACCCCTAGAATACCTTCGCGGACCCCAAAAGGTCCGCGGACCCCCATTTGAGAACTTAACTCGATAACTCGCAGATTTCTTCCGCTTCCGCTGATTAAGCAACGGATAAACCGGGGGTAATTCGAGCGTCCGCCGCTGGGCGTCGGGAGCTCACAGATGCTCAGAACTCTTTGAAAAAAGTCCATTTACGATTGGCGAGCTTCAACGCGCCACCTATCGTACAGTGCCAAACGCTTCTGAATTATAAGTTCGAGGCTTGAAGAAGGTTGCAAAGTGAGGCATGGCGAAGCATGGAAAACATGTCAGAAGCTTACAAAATGGACGTACCCATGACAAAATGTACGCTGCGTGTCCGGCAGCGCTCAATGAGCACTGCTCATGCGGGCGCCCTGGCTTGCCATCTGACTTGCTTCTTTTCATGGCGGCTATCCAAGCTCCTCTCTTCACGGGATACAGCTTGGCCGACCGAAACCTAAAATTGTATAAGCGCTCTCGACTATCCCGTTTTTTTTTTTTAGTTTTGGGCGTTTTTTTTTTTTGACATAATGAGAAACGAGACGACCCACGATGCAGATCTGGTTTCTGCAGCAGCCGAGTACAATGTAGGCCTAAGAACGGTCGCACTCCTGGTTGCATTTAGCCCGGATGAGGGCGTTATCATTTCGCGCATGTGCAGTAGGTTTCTTCTTTTCTTTTTTGGAAAAGGTCAATTGGCAAGAAGCTGGTTTGATGGGAGATAAACAGGTTCATTAGATTTTGGGACAGAATAACCTTCGTGTTGTCGTCGTTTTTTTTTTTTTTGTCTTAATATACTGCCTTGCACCTCCCCGGGGTGTCTTCGAGAATGTCGCGCAACACAGGTCGTGACAGCGCCCGCAGCCGTAAACCACCGGAAAATCGTAATGTTCTCAATCTCTCGAGCGGCGGCGGCGTGGTATACGTAAAGCCGTGGTCACAGTTCTAATGTGTCATAAAAAAGACGGTCTGCAGACAGTGGCTTTCGTTCGATTTACCTGCACCTCCCGCACCGGCGCGGAAAAGTGTGTAGGGCAGTGTACTTCCGGTACACGTATCGAGAGATCCGACCGGAAGTACACCGCCCTACGCTTTTCTGCACCGGTGCGAGGAGGTGCAGGTGAAGAGAACAAAAGCAACCGCCTCGGAAGCGTTGTTTCGTCCCCCGTGTCGGAACCTGGACGACGGACATGGAGGCCGATTCAATAAAAGCAGTAAGATGCCTCAGGCACGCCACGCCCACCAAAGGAACGACTGGGTGCGCCTTGCGGATGGTTAATTGCACGGACTTTCGCGTGATTACTTCGATTTTGTTTTTCCAGGTTGTCGACAACACTTAAACACGACGGTCCCGTCACGTTGGCCATATACAAACTAATAAAGAGTTTTAGGGAACCGTTTTGGCACACCCGATACGGTACGATAAGCCCTCCGGTACCAACTGCGCATGTGTGAGTCTTCTGTGGTAACCCATGCGCTGTTCGTACCGGAGGTCCCATCGTTTACCGTATCGGAACTGCAAAAACGGTTCCCTAAAATTCCCCATTAAAGAGTTTTAGGGAACCGTTTTTGCCCATCCGATACGGTACGAAGGGCCCTCCGGTATACGCACTGTGCAAATGGGAGACTTGTATGGTAGCGCATGCGCAGTTCGTACCGAAGGGCCCATCGTACGGTATCCGATGGGCGAAAACGGTTGCCTAAAAGTTAAAAACTCCCTACTGCCCGCAGACACGTTCGAGGCGTATACATACGCACCAGGCAAAGATGCTTCGTGCTTAGACGCGGCTCCGCAGATATTTCTGAGGCGTGTCCGCAGCTTATTCCGTCGTCGTGTCTCTGCAGACCGCGTCCTTTGTACGATGTACACGAGCAGTGTGGACTGCGGTTTAATGTTCACCCTTGGGTGGTACCTAAGTCGCGTCACTGGACGTAGAAGACGTTCTCTTTCGAGCAATTTCGTTTGTGTGAAACCGACAAAAAATGGCGAAAGAAGACGGATGTACACTTTTCGGTTCTAGCTTCCCCGAAGTCGCATTAGAAAAAAAAGGGGAAAAAAAAAGGACACCGTACGTTTTAGTGAACCTCTTTCTACATCAGATGCGAAGGTGGCGTGAAAGATTCAGCAAGTATACCCCATGCTTGCTTTTCCGTCGGCGGACGAAAACACCGTTACTTGTTGGAAGCAGGGGACCGTTCCCAAGGAGACTATATATTCGGATTCAACTGCAAAAACCGTAGAAAAAAAAATGACCACATCTCCACGTGGTGAATGATATTGATTGGGTCGAAGCTCTGGTGGTGCTGATGATACTGATTTTATTGTTCATAGGTAGTGCTGATGGTGCTGATTTTTTTTTTTTATTGCTCATAGGTAGTGCTGAGTTCCGGGTTGCATTTCGACTTCATTATTACTGCTTTATGGTCGGTGAAATGCAGAGCCATGCATGCAAAGTTTAACGCGATTATATACGCATTTGACCGCAGCGCCCTCTCCTGTATAGACGTTGAGCGGCTACATGCAACGTTTCATCCATGACAGAAACCCCAGCTTTTGAGTTACTACCACATCTCAGAGCCCCCTACTCGTCCCGCAGTCACGGCCGAGTGGTTAAGGCGATGGACTAGAAATCCATTGGGGTCTTCCCGCACAGGTTCGAATCCTGTCGACTGCGCAAACATTTTTTCTTTTTTTTTTTTTTTTTGTGAGCACGGACGCCGGATGGACGGACGGACGGACAAGGCTAGACCCTAAGGCGCTTCGCCCCTAAAAAAAAGTCCGGTTCCTTGAGGACGTTACTGATTTACCCTTTTGCGTGTTCATTTAAGATATATGTAGGTGCAGCCTGGATTCGCTTTATGTTATTTTATCCAAACGTGCACGATTCGAACGCCAAAAGCATCGTTTTTTTCTTCGGCAAGCAAATCTTGTTAGAACTAGTTCCCGCAGCGCACGAATAATGCGCAAAACTTCGTTTGGTTTTTGTTTTTTTTGTTTGGTGTGACAACGATAGAGAGGTGACGGCTCGATCTGGCGTTCGGCGCGTCGATTCCGCCGTGGGCATACGCCGCGGTCGACGACGCTGGTCCTCTGAAGGAGCGCGTGCTCCCTCCCTTCCCGGTTCGTGTTACGCCGGCAGCGGTCGATGCTCCCTCCTCTGGTACCCGTCACGCAAAGCGCTCATAAGTGCTCGACTGCTCCTTCGACTGCAATCCGGGGCACGTTCGAAAGGTAAGCTTTCTGGGGTCTACGACGAGCCGGTAGTATGCCCTGTCCCAGGGTGTGCCCCAATGTGCAGGTTCCGTGGACGGATACGGAGCTAATGTCCCGTGACTTGCGGCTCTTTTGTGACATGGTCAGCCATCGCCGCCGGGTAGGAAGTCTGCCTGTGTTGTTTGGTGTCCGTCTTTTTCTTGGACGATTCCTTTATTTTACTTTTTTTTTTGCGAGAAAATAATAAAGCGGTATTCACGCGTGGGAGAAATCCGTCAAGTTCTTTTTTGCGGAGCAGGCACTGATAGATTGCTTGCAGCGGTGTCGGTAACCTGCAGTGCCGTTTCGTTTGTCGCTATCTAGTGGCTGAAGCAAGAAACATTGGGCATGCCCGGACGTGGCGGCTGCATTGTTCGAACGCGAGCTATTACTTTTGGTGGCGTCGCTTAGCCTAGTCTCTGAAGCAAGAAATGCTTGGTAGGCCAGGAAGCCATACAGTAATATACACGAGGTAAATATAGTACACTGCCATAAGGGCCCCAGTGGCCCAGTTAGGCCTACTCGACCAGTTGACAGCTAACACCCCTAGCGGGCGTTATAGAGCATAATTTGGTTTTGGTTCCGATCAAAGTAGTTTCGGTTTCGGTTTGAGCGTTTCTGCAGCGATACCCGCCTCCTGCTACTCCTTTTTCCCCTCTCTTTCCTCCCCGCCTCATTAGGCTCTCGAAACTTTTCCAGCTCCCGCTGTATTCTTTTTGTTTTTAATGTGGACGCAGATTTGTTTTGATTTTTATGATAGAAACCGTACAAACTGAGTCGCACAAAATTTCAACTTACTCCACAAAAAAAAGTGGATTTTTTGTTTATAGATTGTTAAACAATCAAGTTACTCAATCGCCACATTGGCTCCTGGCTGGTTGAGTATTTTGAAGTTAAATATAGTAAGTGCTTGTAAACCATCTCATTGGACCAAATTCATATATATACGATTTACTTCAGAAGCCCTGTATGTTTAATAAGAAACAAATACTCAAAAAACTAAATGAACATGAAGGAGTTCGGCATATCGTACAATTCGTAACCGATTTCTAGCGGAATCAAGTTAGCAAAAACTTTCCGCTGGGAACATGCTGAATGATCCATTCGCTCTCACGCCAACTCGGCCACGGGAAGCAAGTGCAGAAATAAATAAGACATCTATCATTACCAGTCATAACAGCAGAATAACAGTGCAAAGCACACACCGGATAAAACAAAGTAATTGCCAATTTCCGACTACTGTAAAACACACGCATTGGTATATCCTGAAACTCACTGCGGGCGAGCCATTACCAAACAATGACAACTCTACTCGGAATCTGACAGGATTCAACGTCCCTAAACATTCCCCGAAATAGATTTGTTCAGTTAAGGAAGTATGGCTAATGCAGCATCCATGGACAGGCATAACAGAAGCAGATGCCCAAGGTAAGATAACACAACACGATATTTTAGCACACAACACACCGCTGTGAAACTTGGCGAACAAAATCTATCCATTGTCCTAAACAGGAGGGAGCTGCATGAAGTTGTACGTAAATAAATAAATGAAGGTTCACACCAAATGTCACGTACGCACAAGTGTAGCTCTTGGTGTCATCAAGATACTGATGTTCTATATTCATATCTCGTTTACATGGACACCTACATTCCAAAGAAACATCGTCCATAATGTGAGTCATCCATAATAACGAATTAAGGTTAAGTTCACAAATAATAACCAACAAGCGTTCCACAAAACCCTAGCGTAGCGTATCCAACCCTTTGACCTGCAAACCATAGTTTCTTTTTATCTCCTACATTATGCATACTGAAGGTGAAGGGGTAAAAGAAACTACAATTTTTTTTTTCTCAGGGTTTGACATTCTTTGGTTTTCCCATTGCTATGCGAAATGTTAAGTGTTTCGCATTGACATGGGTTCTCTACTTACTGCTGAGCGGTGCAACATGGCTAAACAAACTATGCTCATGTGTTCCGAGCCTATTAAAACATAGCCAATTGTCCAGCCTTTGTTGAGGTTGCCTTATAAGATCATTTTAATCGGAGCATAAAGCAATTTGTGCGTTTTCGCTTTTTGCCTGAATGTGACAACACAAACTGAATTGGCATCGAAGAAAATATTTATTGGATCTCTTGTCAACAGTTCATGAGGTTTGCTTCGCGAATCATTGAGGGCAAATTTTCACTTGTAGACAACAAGGTTCTGTTGTCCTGTTTAACTGAAGCTGCGCTTTCTAACTGGGGAAGAACTGGTGGTTCTTATAGTGGCCGGTAGTACGAAATTTATAGCAGTAATTAAAGCTGCCGAGTTATTTTTGAAGAAACAATGTCCTTACGAATATTCCTATTTTAGCTCCACCGAGCGTTTGCTTCAATTTACGTACTTTAAATCTCGTAAAATCCGGAAAAAAAAAACAACTTAGCGCTTGGATTTTTTTTAATGTTTTCCCATTGTTGGCGCACCAGAGAACACAGAAGTAGCTGCCGTAGGACATCTCTTGGGCACGCGAGAGAAGAATAAGAGACATCAATTGGACCATCAACAACGCGTTCCTTCGGTTCATTGCGAAAGCGTTCAAAATGAGTGACGGAGAGATTAATACGATGGAAATCAGTTTGTCGCATCCACGGATCGTTTCGTCAACATGCGACGTTTCATCGACCACTCGTTTCATTGAAAAACTTCCCGCGTTAGTTTCAACCATACACCTTGCCAACCTTCCGACGCTACGTCGATCCCAGCTCTGCTGCCTTCGAAACAACCTTTTTCGCGTCTCGCCTGGTTGTTTTTCTTTTTTCTTTTTTTTTTCTTGGGGGGGGGGGGGGGATGCTTTTTAATGAATTACGCGCTTGCTTTACGAACGTCGTCGACGAAACGTCGCAGGAGCAGCGTGTCTACTAGAATTTCCACGTAACGTCACAGTGTCGACGAAACGTGTGTCATGAAAGTTGTCTGCGGAACGTGTTTCGGTGTTTCTATGAAACGTGTTTCGACGAAACGCTACGAACCCGTGAACTTACCTTCTGTTCAAGGGGGGGGGGGGGGGACATCTTACCCGACCGAAGCTGCGTAGAAAGCTCTTTCCAAGAGCTCACAACGACCGGATCCGCGTTCCACGCGGGACCGGCGGGACCCGTGGACGCTCGCAACCGGCATGCGGGCCGGCGCCATACATTACGTGGTCTATATTTGGGACGCAAAATATAAAAGGTATTTAAACACATTAAAATTCCCAAATATTTTTAAAACATCACAAACATCACAAAAACAACACGACTTATTTTTCGCGGGCTCAATATTTTGCAATTTAGGTCAAAGCTAAAGTTTTGGAATAATTCGCGGGTGCTAATTTTCGTGACGCGGCGGGATCTCAATATAGATTCCCACTGTGTTTACATTTATACCTGAATTGTTCGCGGGACCTATTTTTCGCGAAATGTAGGCGATTTGCGAAATTCACAAAAATTAGGTACTCGCAAAAATGAAGCCGTTTACAGTATATAGAGAGAGTTTAGTCAATGGGAGAAGCGGGCAGAGTTAGGGCGTGCACAAGACGCAGATAGAAGGCGTGACGTGCTCTCCTCGCCAAACAGAAGCCGAAAATAATCCCCTAGTGGTGGTAGCGAGAAACAATTATAATAAGTGGTAAGAGTTAAATAGAGTAGCTCTTCATGGTTGAAAATATAGCGCACGTGATGTTTCGATTTGATCATGCAAAACGATGTAAGAATCGAATGTGCAGCTCGAACTCTCTTTGCTCTGTCAGAGTCTGACCGCTCGGACGGCATTTTCTCGGCCCTCGGCGCCTGGTGTTCGGAATTTGATTTTGCATGACCGTGATCGAAAAATCACGTGCACCATATTTTCAGTCACCTAGAGTTACTCTGACGCTTTTATAAATTTTGTTTCTCGCGACCACCGCCAGGGCATTATTCGCGGCTTCTGGTTGGCCACATTGGAATCTGTGAAAACGCCCTGGAACAGGCCCAGCCCATTCTCAGCCAATTGAGCCTCCTCATTTGCCTCCTATACTTCCCAATGAATGGGCAAACTCCCTCAATATACGGCTCTGGTGTAACGTAAAAAGTGGCCACTCCCATAAACCCAAGCAGCTCACTTGACTGTCAGCGTAGCTAGCGGCTGTTGTGAAGTTGGCCTCCACTTCCTTGTTAACGTAGCAGCTTGGGCGAGTTGGTTTCTCATATCAACACACACGACAGCGCACTACTGCAAAAGTACACTCACTCCTTACACACGAAAAACAAGAAAAAGTTCAAACGAACCGCGCTGACTGACAACTCGTTTTTACATACTTTGTCTTCTTCTAGGTGTGGAACTACCGAATTTCCCGAATCATGCGCACCAATCTCCTATACTTTGTTTCACCTTATGATGTACCGCAGGAAAGGCTACAAGCGCGAGCTCCTTGCTCTGGGGCACATCTCGGCGGCACAAGCTCTCGTGCACCAAGGGCAGCTGCCAACGCTATGAGCTCGCGCTTCTAGCCTTCTCTGCGCTACAACGTAAGGTGAAACAGAGTATAGACGCCTAGAAAATTTTTTTCTTTTTCTGTCAGATTCAAAGATGATGCACTGATACAGTTTTCATAATTCCTGACGGTGTGTTCGGCTTCAATAATTTCTCTAGTTAATAATTACTGTGCCTACCTAAAATTGTACAAGATGGCAGGTGAACCTCGCACCCACAATCACGGCAGTGTATGCCCTGGTGGCCAGAATTAGCTCTGGTGCTATTGTTTTTGTATTCACGGAGGCTATCATTAAGGCATCGTCAAGTCTGCCCTATGTACATTTCCCCGTACGAAAGGAGAAATGAATACACCACTTCCTCTGCGCACTCGACTAAGCTGTTCGGATGTTTCTTGGTACAGCTTACTGTTCGATGGGAATATGGTTAGTTCACTTGTTTGCACAGCTTGGCAAGCTTATTAGGAGCAGAGAAGACGACGACGATGCTGAACTTATGAGCGATTTTTTTTTTTTTTTTTTATGCCATAAGAGACCTTGTGTAAATAAGGAAGTACGACTGGTCTCGTGGTTCTTTCTCTGGCTCTTGGTGTGACAGATATGCCTTTATTTTTGGTTTTGAGGATGCTCTCTGCAATCGATGTTAATAAAGAGATGGGGTATCCGGCAGATGTTAATCTTGAAATTTGCGAATCAAAGCTTATTGAAATGGAGTGCTCTCAAGATTTTTGAAGAGAGTTTTTTAGACATAATTTCACGATTCCTCTTTTTACCAGCTTAGAATCTGCTGAATTGAAAGGAAGAATCGGTTTTTTACCCCTTGGCTCATATGTGCAGCATATTCAATTGTGTCGGAAATGGAGCCTGCGATCTAAGAATGTGATAGATCTTTTTTCCGGAAGCTCATGAGTAATTTCCAATGGTTCCAGGCAGTTTTTTGAAAGTTAAGAGAACGCTGGCCACAGTGGTTGGAAAATTTCTGTTCTCGATGTCAAGAATGATTAAATAATTGTCAACGTACCGAAATACTCTTGCAACTCTGGGGGAGTCAAGGCAATTGTTCAATATCCTGTCTTGGTGGGCGAGGTAGAGATCACTTAGCACTGGAGCTATACACGACCCAATGCAAATACCTTTCTTCAGTAGAGCTTACCCGTTTAGGTCACGACAAGGGGTAAATGTAGTTCTGGGCCACGACAAAAGCCACTGGTCCGGTTTCTAGTTTTGACCTACTACTTGTGTTTATTAGATAGACGATGGGTTGTATTTTACAGCGATAGCTGTTATGGGCTCTTCTAACCACTGGATATGGCGTCGGTTGTTGATGTTGTAGTTGCAGTAGTTGTTGCCGTTGTGATGTTGTAGTTGGCGATGTAGGACGTCCGTCGTCGATGTTGCCAACATTTTTGAAAGACAATCGTCCGCCGCCCGAGGGAATCGAATCTGGGTTCGCTGCGTGTGAAGTGGAGGCGTTACCACTGACCTAGTCCACAGCTTGTTTGTTTGTTTTTATTGCATTGGTAACGATCTATACATATGGCCCTAGTCGAACCTCTGTCACGTGTTAAAGCACCCCCATTTCTTTGGTGGTAGCTAGGCCACAGCTTTTTGTTTTTATAACTTCATTACATAGAATTTATTAGACGAATCAGCGCATTAATTTATCTATTCATTCCTACTTTCATACTAAAATACAACCAAAAGAAGTTTATATGCAAAGGACATTAATTTGGCAGTTAGGTGTTAGCATCTCTCACATTTGGCCATTAGGTTGAGCAAGTATCGGTAAATAGTAATAAATAAAATCAAAACCTTAAACTGACACAATCTTAAAAATACACATGCTGATTCTAGCTGATAAAACAATATTAGGTCAAGGATGTTATTCGACAAAGTCGGTTGATTAACTAGCGGCGTAAGGTTAAATGTAAGACACATGTGTAGAAGCTGTGCAGCAGTGGTTGAGCCTTCGGCTGATGGGTTCTGCCAGTCGAGTAGGGGAAAATTGAAACCGCCAATAACAACCTGTCAGCTCTAGAAAAACGACCATTTATATCAGCTTGGACAGATGGCAGATCAGTACGAAATGATAAAGTAAAATTTGGTGGCTTATAACACACGCATATTATAACCTTATTTAATGGTGTACAAACGCATATTCAAGTACATTCCAAGTCATGATTCGCTAAACAGACATCGAAAGAAGATATGAAACCTTTTTACTGTTATGAGCACACTACCGCCCCCCCCCCCCCCCCTGACTTTGTCGGTCATGCCGAAAAACGTCATAATATGAATTGCTCGGAAAAAGCTCCTTATCTTCACTATCTGGTTTTAACCAAGTTTCTGTTAGGACACTTGGTTGAAATGCAGCTGCATAAACATTTTTTTTTTTTTAATACCGGTGGCTTCTATTAAGTTTAAGTGTGCGCTTTTGTCCGGACATACCTTATTTTATTTTGAATTTATAAAAATTAGGAACACAGTAAACTTTAACTCGAAATTTCGAAGAATTCGAAGTCTAACTAAAATAAATCCCAATAAACCCCCAATTTCTAGCCAAAAATAAACACCCCAAAAAAAAAACACCGTTCGAATTTCACGGAAAATAAACTCGTAAAACACGGAATCTTGGTGTTTATAGAAAAACACCTCTGTAGTTTGTTTTTTGGGTTTCTTACTTGTTTTTGTTCTGCTTCTTTTTGTAAGGTCTAACTTCTTTTTTTTTACCTTTTAAAAAGCGAGGTTTTGTTACGCTTTGCGATAAACTGCGAAGCGTGATCTGAGTCATTACTCTTTATTGAAACTTGATAACTTGAGTCTCGGGATCTTTTCTGATGTTTGTTTATTCCAGTAATACCTTTTCGGGGCAAAAAAATGCAGAAGTGGAAGTTCATGTAGGCATCTTATGGCTACGTGTATGGATGCTCACATCCATCTCCCCAGCAAAGTGTAGCCAACCGGACTTTCTGATTTGTTCTTCTCTCCTTCCTCGCCGTCGTCAGTAATATCTAGGAAATTGTTCTCACTGGGTACCGATTCTTTGTGTTGTTGTGCCGCATGTAAAAGCTGCAGTTCACCGACCATGTGCTATATGGTGCACTATCGTGGGCACACATGGGTGGGAGCTATCTAGTGCGCTAACATTTTCGACACAAATGTTATGATGCTGAAAAACGTTGCTGTTGCAAAAGGGTCCTGAAGTGATGGGGCATCGGTACATTTTGCGAAGCTGATTTGTGAGGTATAATAAATCAGTACAAGATTAAAATGATTGATTATGAACTTTATTCCGTTGTGTATGCATAGAGCAGGGCATGAAATGACATTTATAAATAAGATTAAGAATAATAATTCGGACTGGGATTACTGAAGATAGTGTGTCGTCCTCGTGCATTCTTCCGGAAATCAGAATGAGTTCTCGCTTTTCGGTCCGTAGGACAGCGACTATATCGAGATAGAAGCGTAGAAATTTCGAAGAACGAAAGAAACCCCGCGCGAGTTTCGCATCCCAAATCCCGCTCGCGTATTTTGGACTTCACCTCGCACCGCGCACTGGAATAAGCAAATTGGCAGGAATTTGTTCGTGTAGCTGCGATTATACTTTCTGCTTGTTTCCCAGCGACGAGCATTGCGAAGCTTTCTGACAACCAGACTCAGGACACGTCGTAGGAATCAATAGCAAGAAAGGCGGATAAAGTAACAACAAGGACCGTAGCAGTGCGAGGCCTTCAAATTCCGACACGCGATCCTCGAACGAATTCAACCCACGCCAGGAACCCCGGCAATCCTCAATCAAATTTTTGCTCCGAAAAGCAAACTCTACCAGTGACTCGGCTAAATCCCGGAGCGAAGACGAACAAACCAAAGAGTCCGAAGGCAAACACAGACAGCTACCCAAACAAAGAACCGACACCTGCGATGGCCTCATTTTTTGCTCTTCTTCCATCTCAAGAAACGGGGAAAAAAAGAGGAGGGGGGGGGGGGGGGAGGAAGATTAACGAAAAAAAAAAAAAAGAGACATAGAAACCACAAGGCGTTTTTGTTTTCACTGGGTACGCCACGCAGCCCACCCAACGAGATGTAAGAGAAGCAAGACGCGGACAACACGGGAGGTGCTGAGCGCATTCCTTGCATTCGCAAGCGGGCGGGCCCGGGAGCCGCGGCCCCTCCCGCTCCAAAAGCGCACGTGGCGATGTCGACGTCAACGTCGGGTCACCCGAAATACGGGTCGTTCGAGATACAGCACGGAATGCAATATATATATATATCTATAGGAGGAGAGGATATCCATACCGCCCTTCCGTCACACCAAGAAACGCGACATCGGCGTTGGTTCGTTGAGTCATCGAATTTTCTTTCCTTCGTGCTCTCACGTTCTTCTGCGGCGGCCCCTTTTGCTTTGCCTCACGTCGGATGCAGGCTCGGTGAGGCCGATTTTTGGTTTGGCTCCGCGCTGCGAGGGTCTTGTCCGCTGCGACTCTAGCTCTGACGTCTGTCCCAACTTTTACTCGCTTCCCCTTCTTTTTTTATTCTTTTTTGTTTTTTTCGGTCGACCACGTAATCAAATATGCAAAGTTGGCGGAACGTTTTGTGGTGGCGAAAACCAAAGCAACAACGTCAAGTGCGCAGCGGGTATGAAAAGCTAAAGGTAAAACAAAACAAAAAATATGTTGATAAAAAACAATAAACGACAAAAAGAAAAAAAGAGACTGGAACCGTAGGGAGAGGACACAAAGCGCCGTATTTCGCTCAGCCGCTAGTCTTGCTTTCACCGCCTTCAGTTTAGGAAACTCGTAATCTAGGACTTGCGTGCCCAGCATTTTTCTCCTGTCTCCATTTGCTATAGACAGAACAAAGCAAATGGTAATATTTATAAAAAACAACAACAAAAAAACACAGAGGAAGTGGCTGTTTGGGGAGAAAAGAAAAAGGCCGAGTTGGCTACAGGAAGAGCGCACAGCCACGACGAAACGAAGACGAGTACAACGGCTTCAAACACGGTGACGACGAGGAACAGCTGTTTGTACTGCCAGGTTTCCACGACAAAGCTCATTGCCTAACCTTATAAAACCGCTATAAATTACCATATTTGTATTCGCCTCTTCCAGCTCCTTTCTCGCCGCTTTCAACATAGTCTGCGGACACTTTTCTTTTCCTTCCAACTTGGTTATGGTCTGCTCACTGTGTATCATAATTGTGTTTTCGCTTCTTTTAACAATAGGACCCTCCGTCAGAACTATTGGTCGCGCGCGATGTCGTAATGCTATCTTGAGACCACAAATCCCTTTCAATTTCCGACCTGGCCCGCGCTGCTGAATTTTAAGTCCACATTACGAAGGTTCACGGGAGTCTCTCGAAACCCTTAGCCTATTTTCCCAACTGTGTCGATTGATTATGTTCCCCAACGCTGTATTCGTCGGTTCGCGACGGAAGTGCCATGAGGCGCGGCTACTCTTGTAAAGTAAGTGCTCGAGACATGACCAGAATGTGCGGTTCAGGTTATCTCATTTGTCTTCATGTGAACCAAGTCACCGAGACTCGCTCGAGCTGCAAGAAGCGGACGGCAAACGAATTACCGCGTTGGGTTCGCGACAAAATCAACAGAGTGTTCTGACGTGTTGCCGCCCCAAACTGAATTGTAGCAGCAGTCTTCAACGTACAAATTAGTTTATTGGCGAAGTGCGTAACTGAATATAACCGCGAAACGTTTCAAAAGAAGTTTATATTTGCAATATTTTTAGACAATCTCGTTAGACCCAAATAGGGCAATATCCGTCAGTATAGTAGTCATCTGCGCATCCTGCCTGTGGACCTTTATAGATATTTTCCGAAACGAGCATCTTGCCGCTACCATTTTACGCGTTTTGGTAGCGCTTGCAAGTTTTGCAGTGGTGCCCTGCAAAAGTATAGAGCTTGCGAGCCGGCGAGCTGGGATTTTCGCAAGCTGCAATCGTGTCTATAACACTAACATCTAAAAAAAATTACAAAGGCCTTTATGACACAGTTCACGGATTCCTGATCTGGGCTAGACAGTGAAATGTCTTGCCTATAAAAGCCACCCATATCCGCTGTTTTCGAACTGTAGTCTACTTTCAACAACATGCTTCCAGAGGTGCTCAATTTATAAACCATAGTAGATAAACGTACATGTCAAACTTCGGGGAGAGGAATGCGTGTCTAAGCTAAAGAAGAACGTATTTGAAATTGTTATCGCATAAAGTTTCTAAATTCAAGGCTCCCACGGTTTTAAATGAGACAACCCCCTCTCCCCATGCCGTCATACTGTGACTCAAAAATTAAGGATTAAAAACAATTAGCGACGAATTTTCTGATATTTTTAGCTGAACGCGAAAAATACATTTTAGCTAATTATACTTGCTTTCCGACATCTTCGCGCAAGCTCGTTGAGCTTATACACAGGGTAAGTTATGTACTAGAGTAAAAAAACTTAAACTTGACTTTGATTTAATTTGATTTTGGGTTTTCATGGTGCAGCGGCTGCTAAACTTGCCTTTGATCATTTCATAAACCAGGGGGAGGACAGAATGTGTCGTGCATCTATGCTTAATTGCGGGGAGCTCCGGGTGGTTTCTAATGCGCTGCACACACGACGCACTCTTGTGTTCTCCTGAGTTCATCAGAATAATCGAGACCAGTTTAAGTTTATTCAGGAGTGGAGTGTGGTACGAGCATGTTTAATGAGAAGTTTTCCGTGGTTCTGCTTCTTTGGTGGGTGCATGTAGGCCCTTGAATGCATAGTGATCTTGGATTGCGACGAATCCCTTTGGATAACGGGAAGTAATCTCGAGGGAAGGAGGTTTATCGCGCCTTTTACGCTTTCAATGACTGCTGTATAAAGTTACGACGCCATACATCCGCTGTAATATCCCCTGTGACGTTATGGTTCACTCCGTCATGTCGTGAGTTCACGTGATGATCTACGTTAGTTCACGTGGGGAGCTCTGAGTTCACGTGGGGAGTGAGGGAGAGGAGGAGACGAGAGGGAGGTCATAGCGCCGAGCTCTGGTTTGAATGATTAGTGGCGAGACCTAAAGCTAGCTGCCTCTGTCTCCACTCCGCTCGAAAAACACGTTAGAACGCGCAACGCGGGCGTCCGGCGTTTAGCTTTCGAATTCGAACGCGTTCGAGAAGTGCAGTGGAGAAAAAGGCAGCCTTTGTCTCCATTGCACTCGTCCAACTTGTTAGAACGCGGATCGCCTGGCGTCCAGTGTTTGACTCTTGCATTCGAACGCATTCGTCGATTTTAGTAGAGACAAAGGCAGCTACACTTCGTTTCACCGTAAATTAACACTGGAATGAAAAAAAGAGAAATGTTTAAGGTTCTTTCGGACACGTATGTTTTATAAATTTTGCCACGAAACAAATTTTTACGCGCAATATTTACGCTGTTAGGCGCAATTTAGATGGAGGTCATGGCCCGCTCTAAGCCCCGCCCAAAGAGCAGTGGCGCCGTCCGTTACTACTGGATTGACTTGGCTGCTCGACCGAACACGCTAACAAGCTATAGGTGCCTCCCTCTCGTGAAATTCGATGAGTTTGGTCTGGCGCCTGACTCCGTCTGCTAGTCGTGCGAGCAGATGAGCGGCAGCCTCGTGCATCGTCTGCCCTATTTCCCCACCGTCTATCGTCGTCTGCAATGCCTGTGAGACGTGGACCTGAAAGCTGCGCGTCGGTGTCCGTTTTTGCTAACGAGGTAGAGGGCCCTAGATCAATAAGCTGGCAACTGAAAGTGACCCCCAATTGGCCGCCGCCATGCTGCACATTTTGACCACTAGATACGGGACCTTATAGTTTTACGTCTAGATTTTTACGATGTACCGCACACAAATAATTGCTTATTGATCTTGAACAACAGTACCGACGAGATAAGTTATGTTTCGTTTGATTTAAGTTCAAAATGCGCTTTTACGACAAAACCTCGGGCAGCTTCGCAATGCCTCCACTAGATGCCGTCAGCCGCGGTGCTGTATTTCGGGGTTTAATCGGAGCTAGACTATGATCTTTGGGGCTAACAGTATTGAAAACTAGTTTATCATGTTTTTTACAGCGATCATAATACAAATCTCAGCTCAATTTTGCGTAAATGCCTCAGGATTTGGTACGGTCACGTGTCTAGTGGTCAAAATTGTACAACATGGCGGCAGCCAAGTAGGTAGGGAGGATAGAAGGGTAGGAGAGGGCATGACGTCAGCCGCGTAGCCTCCACAAGACATGCACCCTTGACGCCTCGCCTCTTTCTCATTTTACTCCTTACCCTCCTCACTTATCAGGCCAACGTGACCCCATCACGTGACCTTAGCTAGCCTTCGTCTAGCCTTCGATCTGATAACACCTACCGGACGCAGCGCGCGCAAGCCTGCAAGGAATCCTTCTACAATCAACCATCCATCTCACACGTTACATGTCACGCGCACCAATTGCCAGAGAGATCTACGGTCACGTTGGCCACAAGTTCGTTTAAACTTTTTATGACTAGGCTTCACCAATATTGCAACGTACCCCCTCCTAGTACTTATAACCTCCTTCCAAGTAGGGGTTACTTTAGTCTGGTGAATGGGATACCAGATTATCGCTCTAAGTTCCTCTACCTCGTTGGTTTTCGCCTTCGTTCATCTGCTATTCCGCCTTCGTCTAAAAATATTTGCAACATTCGAAAGACAAGAAAATGAAAGCGGCGTTCTTGTGTTCCATCATGCACGAGGCACGGTCCATTACAAGTGTCTGTCAGCGTCTGTCGGTGTGCGTAATAAGCCACCGGGAGGAATAAGAAAAAATCAACAAAATAAATATGCAGTCCTTCTAACCTTTCTGTTTTTTTTATGTGTGTGTGTGTGTTTTTTCGCATTGCATCTACGGGCAAGGTGGATGAGCGTCATGACGCACAATTAAAACGCGACCTAAAAATGTTCACTTTGGCAAGCCAGGTGCACTGCAAAACTTGAGAGCTACTTGCCTTTCGAAGCCAAATGACGGGAGCTTACCTAGTCAAACTTGATGCCAGCCGAACGCCCGATTGCCTCCAGCCAAATGGCTCGCAAATTCTTACTTGTGTAGGTACCTTGTCGGTATGGAAACCATGGTCGCAATCACAACTGTTGCACAGTTTATAAAACTGCGGGGCCGCTTTTTGCGGGAACCAACATCTTTATTCAGCATCAACACTTGCGAAGAAAGGAATAAAAGCCGGACCCATCAAATAGTTAATGTGGGACGCTAGGCTTAGGCCAGTCCCGCTACGAAAACAAGCATCCGCACAGCGCTTCCGTAGGAGTGTACTTGCGACAGTTGTTTGCAGCAAACTATGCGGCTGATGTGATCTTCCTCTAAACACCTCTATAAACTCAAAAACGACCCGCCCTCATAAAACCTGACGAGCTCAACGAGCTACGCCCGTTCAGCACTCCGCAGACGCCGGCAGCCATGTTTGTTAACGTTTCAAACGAAAGCGGGAGAAGCAATCTCAGAATACATTTGAAAGCAATAATGACTCTATCTCAATTATTTGCTACTCAAACATACAACTATATATACATATAGTTGATTAAAATACTGTTACGGCACGGAGATCCAAATTTACAATCAACCTCTCACACTTTAATGATCTCCCTAGCCAATGAGAGATGGGAGCACATTGTAAGCGCGGAGCGGGGCTTAGCGGGCTGCGACCCCCACCTTCTTCAACTAAATTGCGTCTAGCGGAGTAAATATTACACACACACACAATTTTTTTTTCGTGGTATATTTTTTTTTAATATACGTGTCTTTAGAAAAAAAATTCTTCATTGCAGTTTTTATTGAAGTCGAGACGCAGCCGACGCTAAGAACTGACGTAACCAATCAGACAGCGTCAAAAGCACACCATGACGGTGTTCGTCGTGTTTCTGTACTATCATCGCTGAACCAATCATGAACCAAAAAAAAAGGCCCAATGAATTGCGCTTTTGACGCTGCTTGATTGGACCGATTAGCTCGTAGCGCCGGCTGCGTCTGGACCAGACATGTACACGTTACCCCAATATAGTAACTAAATACCGTTACTCGTTACTCGCTCAAAAAGTAACGAAATACGTTACTCGTTACCGATTCTCAAAAGGAACGCGTGAGTTACCTCAAAAGTAACGAGTTACTTTTCACGTTACATTGACGACCAAATATATACACAACTGTTTTTGTTTTATGGTTTATTGTATTCTTTTTAGTAGTCGCTGCACTTAAGCAGCAGCTGCCTCTCGAAGTTTTCATCAGTTATGTTTCGCCGCTTCCTTGAGAATACATCTCCGGCTACGCTGAAGAGTCGTTCTACCGACGCGCTCGAAGGAACGGCAGTGTTGTGCTTCAGGAAGAGCTGATGAATCTTCGGGAACTGCGCTTTTATTGAGGACATCGGGTAATGGGTTATGTGCCTTCCCGTGTTCGCAACCTCCGGTCCGTACCCGGTTCTATAGAAGGTTCAACCGACCCTATTGTGTTCGCTGGGTGAAGGACATTCCCAGCTGCAGAGTTCAGTACAGCAACGTTTATCGCTGGACACATCAGTCGAACTGTTTGACTGACGTGGTCAGCGATATACGTTGCTGTACTGTCATACTGTTTAGTTGTTTTTAGGGCTGCCCACCTACCGTTCTCGCAATAGACGCATACTCAGGTGGGAATTAAAACGAGGCTGCTTAATCGGTGTTGTACACGTTACTTTTAAAAAAGCAACGAGATACCGTTACTCGTTACTTGGTCTTAAAAGTAACTACGTATATTACTCGTTCTTTTTCTGCAAAAGTAACTAAATACGTCACTCGTTACCAAAAAGAGTAACTAGGTAGAAGTAACTCGGTACTTGTAACGCGTTACGTACATGTCTGGTCTGGACTAAAGTTCAAACGGAGTACAGTTTTAACCATTACAGCTTTGGGTCTACTCACTAAACCTTCGAACCAGAGCTCGGCGTTCTGACGTCCCCGCGCGCTCTCGCCCCCTCCTCTCCCTTAGTTTCTCGGCGCATAGTCCGTTTCCGGCAGGTGGCGCGATTCGACGGAGTCAATGGAGCGGTGCCAAAAGTGCATCGTCATGGCGCGCTCGTCGTCTTTGTATGTTTGCTAACATCGACTGAATCAATCTCGCACAACGAAGGTGGCATGACCCTGCACCTTTTTTCTTGCGTGATTGGTTCATGTTTACCCAGTTGATAGCGAACCCACAAAAAAAAAAAAAAAAAAAAAAGAACGATAAAAAAAAAACAGCCGTGACGATGCGCTTTGGGAGCTGCTTGATTGGCGCCATCGAATAGAATCGTAGTGTCAGCGGCAATCGGATTTCAACTGAAACGGAGTAGAATAATGTCGGAACAAGTATAGGTTCACCATCGACTAACAGTAGGTCTGTTCGATTCGCCTGAACTGGCTGAACTAGTTCAGCAGTGCAGGAACTGGTGCATTCAATTCAACCGGAAGTTACACGGCCGCTGCACTGGCGCGTTCGATTCATCCCAGTTCTGAACGAGTTCAGACTCAGTTTCTCAAACTCTTGCACCGGCTCCCGAGTCAGTTCAGCGTCCGTGCAGAAGCAGACGACAAGAGCAGACGGCGATAGCAGACGACACACCTCGTCCGTCTCTGCTCGCGGTGCCATTTTTCGCAGCTCTTGCTTAAATGTCTGCAATGTTTAACAATAACGCCGATACGGACATTGCATTTCCTCTCATTTATGATAATAACGTACCCGCGGTGGACGCGGAATTGAGATCATAAGGAATTTGATTGATTATGATATTCTGAAAGTGTTTTAGGCACCTGCTCGTGTAGGTTTGGCTCCCTGTGATAAGTGTTGAAATATTGGCTCATGTAAATTGTTTCTTTTTGATGCTATGTGGGGATCCACAGTGTTGATCTTCTTCCTTACCGACACGGGAAAGGTATTGCACTCTTGATAGTGCCCGCCTTCAGTTGCTCTTAGATGCATACTGACGACTCCGATACATTGCAGAGGTCTGGGATTTAGTACATTGGCCCTCGCATGCCCCGTAGCTGTGCATAATACTGCACGCTTCGTCCGCTGGTATCTGAACGCCGACTAATGGGCCTGGAAAAAACGACGCCGAGAATCGGCATAGGCTTGGTAGTTCCATGCAGGTCTCTCTTGAGAATCAGCATAAACGCTTCAGCTTGACGCCAAAGTTACGGTCGATAACCGTATTGGCCAAAACGCTATCGTCAGGCCCTCGTCTTCGAGGTGACCGCTATCGACCGCGCGCTGCCGCCAGAGACTCCCGACGCAAAATCATCCTGATGCCGCGAACCTATCGTCGAAATGCGAAACTCGAGAAACTTGGAATGAGTCTACTATTGCTAAATGAATGTGAAGGACACGAACGCTTATGGAAACGAGAGGAACTGAACGGCCGTTAAAAATGCAGACAGAAACACATTTCGTGCAGAACACGTTTTTAGTACACGCGAATAAAAAATATTTACAGAAAAGATTCCGTTATTATACTTTAAAACTAAGGAAACACGAATGGTCTCATCAAAGCGCGACAAATTAAACTTCGCATACAACGTGGCGGGGAGAAATAAGAGCCAACAGATGCAGACGACACCCTGCGCTTCCGCTCGGAAAGCCGATCACAGCGCCAGTCCTAGCGCGGCGGCTGCACCGGTTCTGCGCCGCCGCTGCACGACTCCTGCACTCCTCTGAACTCGGACAGAACTAGTTCAGAACTTTCTAGCCGAATCGAACACACCTAGTGACTCCGTAAGTGTGACGTCATGGGTCCAAACAAACCGTTGCTAGGGTCGTTGTTATGGAAAAATACATGTGGCTAGGTTTCGCTACGAAAACCCGACCGTTCAAAAATCATGAGTAGCATTTAAACTTCTAACGTTCAAAAATCAGGAGTAGCATTTAAACTTCTAAAAATCACAGATATAGAAAGCTGGAATGTCATATATGTTTCGACAGAAGTGTGCCGATAATGGCTTGTTTCTGAAATATTTACGACTGCAACTTCCGGTCCTCAAGATGCCTGCAGCAGACGACGAATGCAAGTAGTATGCCGTCTGCCACACGCCCGCCGGCCAAGCCGTCCCCGGCGTCTGAATCGTGTGAATAAAGCCGATATTCTGATATTGCATTTCTTTGAAATATATTGATTTTCAGACACTTATAAGAATTCATAGTGGGGTGCGATGCAAAATATGGTTTATCGAAAGTCCGGGTGTCGATCGAGATGATCGTCTGCTAAAAGATCGCATTGCACCCGTGAGAAGAGCACATCAGGCGATCGGTTGAGATCCCAAATTTTGTTTGCGGACTGGCGCTATGGGAGGGTGCTTCGTACCTCGTTGTAACCATCGCGTGGAGAAAGATACTTGCAGTTTCTTCAGATTTCCGTAAGACCGCAAAGCGCGAAAGAACTGGATAAAAAACATAAGGTGAGTTTTTTACAGACTGTACCCGCATCGCTGGTTCGATGGAGATCTTCACCAAAAAAGCACATCCACGGAATTCGCTGTATACCAAGGAAAAAAATGAAGCAAAATACTGCGAAATCGCGATAGACATCCAATTCTTTAATAACCTGACAACCTCATTAATAATAATAATAACAAACGACTTACCTGGACGGCGTACGATTTGTTTCTCATGCTGGCCTGCACTTCACCGGTAATGCACTTCAGGTCGTCGTCGTAACTGACTTGCATGACGTGGTTTGATTGTAAAGCATTTTCAGCCCTCTGACCTAAGCTGGGTTCTTCATAGAAAACAACGCACATTGCGGAGGCCTCTAGGGCCATGGCAATGCACTTGTTTTTGTCGCTCGTCTACCGACGCAATTCAATGAAGACGCCCGCTGCAACAGAGGCCAGCAAATCTATCGTGTCGTCTGCTACCAAAGCAAAGCGGAGTGTGTAACACTTCAGGAATGGCTGTCATCGTTGCAATACGACACTGAGACGACAAGAACATCTTCATAATTAGATATCAAGAAGTTAGGTTGCTTACAAAAAATTATTTACTTACTTGCAAGCAAAAATCTAGCCTCATGTGGAGTCTCCCTGCATTAGTTCATAGCAACGTCCCTAGCAACGGTTTATTGGGACCCAGACGCCATGTTTTTATGTAGTCACTTACGGGTTCAATTACCAGAACAACTCAGTTAGGAAACTGCCATAGAGCGTTATGAAAAAGTGGCTTCGATCCGTACTCGAGAACCGAACTAATGGCGATCGCAACGCCGCCATTTCTCCCGCAGCGGCCACTCCGGAAACTGCACGTCATGCCCGCATCGGTTCAAGTCGAGTCGCGCAAGGGGCGGTGGCGCCATCTCTTCTGTGCCATTTTGCAGAAGCAATATAAATGAACTTTTATGTTTTGACTAGTCGCTAAAGGGTGGCGCTGTTATCGTATTTAGTTTGATCTTGTTCTGGTCTTTGGGGCTATGTTCGACAAATGTTTCGTTTCTCCTAACAAAAAGAAAACGGAAGTGACGGAAGTGACGATGTCGCGTCTGATTGGCTAAAGGCTCAAATTACGAAAGAGGGAACTTTCATCATTTGAGCCTCTCACCAATCAGACGCGATATCGTCACTTCCGTCACTTCCATTTCTTTTTAGGATAAACAAAACATTTGTCGAACATATCCCCCCCCCCCCCCGGTCTGGTTCGTTTTCTAACTGAGTGATTTATTAACGTCGCCAGCGACGGACAACATCAGACTAAGCATACTGGACTAAGTATGAATGGACGCCAACTTTCACCTGTAAACTAAGTATGACTCGCCGCCGACAGTCGCCTGCGCCGACAGTCACCTGCCACCGACAGTCGTCTTTGAACTTAGTATGCTGGACTAAGTATATATAACTCTCCTTCGATGGTTCCCTGCGGACTAAGTATTACCTGCCGCCGACAGTCGTCTTTGAACTTAGTATGCTGGACTAAGTATATATAACTCTCCTTCGATGGTTCCCTGCGGACTAAGTATTACCTGCCGCCGACAGTCGTCTTTGAACTTTGTATGCTGAACTAAGTATATATAACTCTCCTTCGATGGTTCCCTGCGGACTATGTATGCTGGGCTAAGCATCACTCGCCGCGGACAATCGCGTGCTCTAAAGCAGGCGACCGTCGGCGGCAGGTCGTACTTAGTCCAGTTGCTTGCGCTCTCTCTACATCTTCTCCTTGTGGCGCCGAGCAAAAGATGTCGGATTGCAGATCGTATGGTCCGGGGCTCAATTCTTGCTGGGGGTCTGGTAAATCTCTCTGGTTTTTTTTTTTTTTTTTCTTTTTTTTACAAACTGTTCTTACTTATAGTTTTGTATTACATATTATGAATAAATACGTCTTTGATATGCTTCGGATCGCCCGGGCTATGTACTGATTTGATTTCTGCTGTGTCAAAAAATTCAAAACTTTGTTGTTTTATTTTTTAATCAACCCAAAAGAAAATGAGTACCTAGGCACATCGCTTGCAGCATCAGAATCAAGTCATTATGGTAGCTGTTTTTCATGGAAGCCAAGACGAAAAAATCTCCTTTCGAGGCAAAATATCTTACTTTCTTTTCGACTGGCTCTGAGCGCGCAGCATAACTTCATTTCGCATAATACACGGCATATTTGTAGATGGCATTTTGATGAGGAGAACGAGACAAGAAAAAAATCTTGGAAACGACTGAATGCCTAAATGTCCGAATAAAGAGTGCGAGTTTCGGCGTAGGCGGTCTGAAAGGACGTACCAACTTGCTAATCAAGAATGATGGCGTTCACATTCTGAACGACACCGTCCGCTCATTATCCAGTATCTAGCTCGCCGACATTTGGTTCGTTTGCGATTTAACACCACGAAGTCAAACTAGGAGTAAATATAAAAATAAAACAACTCTTAAATTACTTTTGACCGAACAATCACGAAGGCCTAGATGGGTGTTGAACATCTTCCGCGGAAAACAATTTTCCCGCAAAAAGAAAGTCGATAATATGCGGCTTAATGGCACACGAAAAAAAAAAAAAAAAAATAGAACGTTCGACTACATGATGGTAAAGTTTATGAGTTAGCGTCGCTCTTTATCCATCAAACTTTGATTGCAATTTTCCTGCAATGAACTCGTATCATGAAGCTGACATCAGGGATTGCTATGACCAATGTCAGTGTAAATAATCAAACTTGCTGGAACGTATGCAGAGAAAGTACTTGGCTATCGCATCAATAAAACATCAAGAACAAACTAACTCAAGAAACGACTGAAGAAACAAGAAATAAATATGGTGCAACGCAACATTTGACAGAGGGGGTCGCCTGTCTTACTTATTTAAATGTGCGCTTCGCGCATCAACTAGGCTTCTCATAAGCTTGCGGTCGTTGTAAATAAATGAACCAAGCGGGCGAGCCTCGCCCACATTAGAATTTCGGGCATTAACTCTCAGAGCTTTATTATCTTTTTATGCCTAATCGTTAATAAAGGATGAAGACAACTCGAAGAACTAGCGAATTTGCTTCCAGTAAAATAACAGCTTCTGATGCGTTTTTAGCTCTGCTTGCACAATGGCAATGTGGAGTTGCAGAGCTAGGGCGTACTCCCAGAAGCCCGAATAGGCTTCTGGGAGTACGCCCTAGCTCTGCAGAAGGACGACAGGGACGCGAGCATCATTAAGGTACAAGGTCTGATTGTGACGTCAATATAGAGATAATTGAAAGACCAAATCCTCCACATCAATTCCTCCATGGCTGCCGTAACTTATAAGGTCAGGAGTACTGGCAGACGCAAAGCATTAGGCGAGTCAAGAGATAATAATCATCCCTTTCCACCGTATTGCCTTAAAATGGTACATCTTACATGTGAAATGTGACTTTTGTCAAGGAAACGATGGTCTAGAATTTTCTGATGAATCCGCATTATTGATTATACAAATTAAAATCACCCAATCAATATATCTTCAACACTGGCTATGCATCAGCGGTCGCTTGAACAAACACGCTAGTCATACACAAAATGTGAAGGGTACCACATAAGTGTTTTCAAAAGTTCGAGCTGCGCAAACGTATGTCCGGCACGGGGCCAGAGTAGATGGGGAACTGGCTGCTTTTTTACAAGGTACTTATTGCCTGTTGCACTACCGAAATTACAGAAGAGGCTCCGCTCCAGAATTCACAGAAAGAACTGGCATAACTACTACTCAGAAGTCAATAAAAACGTACCATTTTGGTGACGTTACAGAAAGAAAAAAACATCCATCAATGTTTTTTTTTGTTTTTTTAATTGGTGTTTTTAATAGTAAAGATTCGCCTAATGCCCAATGCGTCTCTGCTCATTGGACATTAAGTGAAGTTTTACTTTTGTGGGAGGGGCTTCTCCTGGTGTTCTTAGGATGCAACAGTCTATACCAGGGGTGGCCGAATTGCGGCTCGCGAACCGCATGCCGCCCTTCGCGAGTCCAAGTGAGGCTTGCGGCCCCCTGGTAAGCGTGCCCCCTTTCCCTCATGTGTCCCCTAAACAAACAAAAAAGTTCCAGAATTAAAAAAAAAAAAAACTTACTGTCTTGGCAGCTTTGTGCTACACTATACGTACATACAGCTGAACCGCGTTTTTGGCACATATAGGTGTCCAATGAGCCTGTTTCATTATTTCTTCTACAATTAATTTTGAACCGGACACAGATAACGGGCGTCAGAGGCAGTGGCTGGCTAGCGAACCGTGTATTCATTTTTGATTAGCGGTTGAAGAAACGTTCTGCTTCCTGGTTCTATTTGTTGTTGTTGACAATTACACTTGTCCCCTACGGAAAGGACTGTTCCCTCCTTATCGTTTCTTCCTAGAAGTAGACCCCCCCCCCCCTTTTTTTTTCCTGCGTCTCTCTGCACTTACGTAATTTTGTCTGCGGCTATAATTCCATGTCACTGTGGCCACCCCTGCTATAGACTAAAGTTTTTTTTTTCTTTCAACTTGAACTTTGTTCAGAAATAAATGGTGTTTCCTTTTTTACAATTAATCATAATAAACAAGTATAGCCCTTTGTTGATTTGGCACGCAACCCCATAAAATTTACTTTAAAAGAAGCTAACCGAAAATGTTTTCATACCGAAATTATCAGTGGGTCTTAAAGGTGCCCGAGGAGATTTCTAAGATTGCCTAAATATGTCGCTAACTCACTCTGCGGGCTCTAAGCATCCTAGAAATCCATCAGTCGTAACGATGCGCGGCCGGTTTCTTTATTAAAAAAAGCAGTCAATTATCTCCGGCGATGGGAGTACACTCTAAAAAAAAAACCCGTGCGTCCACTTTCCCGCACAACACTCAGAGAGCCAATCACCGCAACTTACGGAGGCAGCTCCGCGAATGACGATGCCGAAATATATGTTTAGACCAGAAAACGCATTCTGAGTTGTGACATTGAGCCATGCAATACGTCACGCTTGCATTGCTTAATATCACAACTCAGACTGCATTTTTTGGTCTAAACATACGTTTCGGCATCTTCATTCGCTGAGCCGTCTCCGTAAGTTGCGGTGATTGGCTTTCCGAGTGTCGTGCGGGAAAGTAGACGCACGGGCTTTTCTTAGAGTGTAGCATTGTGCCGGCAGCCAGGACGACATGTGACCAATGAAAAACACGACATTTCGTTGAGATTGCAAACGCTGTTACTACAAAATGTGTATGCTTTTTTAGATGATAGAAGCAAGTAAGACTAGTCGAAAAATGTGATATTTTCGCCGAGAGGGAACATAATACTGCAATAATCGTCTAAAAAACAACTACCTATGTTTGTTTTTGGTTGTTGTTTTTTTGCGGGAGTGATGTGTCCGGTCGTCAGCTCTCGACCGTTCGAGCGCGTGCTCGCTGGGTTGAATCGCAATCCGGGCTGTATGGGCAAAGAGCCGCGCGCATTCGAGATATGATTTCGCGATTCCACCAATCGGTGGCACGAGGATACTTCGCTTGCTATGGATTGTCAGTGGTTCTGGTTTCGGAACATGCTCCTCTCACCACCGGAGATGACCTCAGTGTGTTTGCGATCTTTGATTGCTTTTTAATAGAGAAATCGGCTGCGCATCGTCATGATTTAGGGATTTCTAGGGTGCTTAGAGCCAGCAGAGTGAGCTATCACCCTATTTAGGCGATCTCAGAAACCTCCTCAGGGCACCTTTAAGGCTGGATTCCACGGACCTAATATGCTGCCAAAAAGCGACGAATTTAGAACGGCGGCATTTATTCTGCGCGTGGCTTCAAAACAGTGGCTGTTGCAGCGTGCCAAGCGAACGTGCTGCCGGGCCAAGTTCGTCGACTATTCGCCGCATATTCGCTTCATGGTAGGTATAGGTACAATCTAAAAAAAAGGTTTATACATATTGTTATACTTAAAGCGCTAGTTTTTCATGGATGAGAATAACAGTCGCGAAGGTCACAAGATAACGAGCAACATTGCTTAACGAAGCACGCCGAGATAGCAGTGACAACAATCTGAGATCCGGGCTATCCGTGGCGATGCTGAGTATATGCATAACGGCCGAGGTTAAGCTTTAAAAAGTTAAACATTATACAATAGTGTTGTACATAGCTTCACTTTTTGGTTTTGTTGTAACATCGGTGATGTGTAAAAAGAAAGTCTTAGAACACTCGGCGCACTGCTATCTTGGCGTGAATCTGTTTGCGTCCGGGCGCCTGCTGAATTCGTCAAAGTGACAACCGGAGATAAACAAGACCCTGCAAATAAGTCTCCGTAACTTGTGAGTACTCAGAAATGTTATTTCTATTCATGTTTGCATTGATGCGTGTGTCCTCACGAAGAATGTCTCATTTTTCTTTCGAAACTGACGCACAACAAAGGATGCAGTCCGGCTTAACAAACTGGGATCTTGCCGGCTCAACTCGGGGTAGGTGCCTTCTCACCAACTCTTTATCCGGGGATACTCGGATACTCGAAATACCCTGCGGGATGGTGCCTTCTTTGCGGGCATCCACCTGTGCAGCACAGCTTGATAGGTGAGTTCCAAAGTGCAGCGCTTCACATTCGTGGTCTTTTTAAGAGCTGTGATTCAATTCTATGAAGTCAAAACTGAAAGTTCGTGAAGATTCTACAATTTTTGCGAGCTTGCGGGAGTTTGGTAACATTTTAATTTAAGAAAGCGCACTGTATAAAAGGGTCGATAAGACAATACAATACGCAGCTGTTTTATTAGGCGGAGTGAACTTGTGGCCGAAGTCGTTCAGGTGCATTTATTATTTTTTAGCTGAACCATACAAATAGTACGGTCAAATATTTATTACATGCTATGCTATAAAGATTTATTTCTTATGACAGCAAATGTGGTCGCGGGAGAGGTGGGTAAGATGAATTATACTTTTTTTTAATAGGACTCAGAAATGTTATTTCTATTCATGTTTGCATTGATGCGTGTGTCCTCACGAAGAATGTCTCATTTTTCTTTCGAAACTGTCGCACAACAAAGGATGCAGTCCGGCTTAACAAACTGGGATCTTGCCGGCTCAACTCGGGGTAGGTGCCTTCTCACCAACTCTTTATCCGGGGATACTCGGATACTGGAAATACCCTGGGGGATGGTGCCTTCTTTGCGGGCATCCACCTGTGCAGCACAGCTTGATAGGCGAGTTCCAAAGTGCAGCGCTTCACATTCGTGGTCTTTTTAAGAGCTGTGATTCAATTCTATGAAGTCAAAACTGAAAGTTCGTGAAGATTCTACAATTTTTGCGAGCTTGCGGGAGTTTGGTAACATTTTAATTTAAGAAAGCGCACTGTATAAAAGGGTCGATAAGACAATACAATACGCAGCTGTTTTATTAGGCGGAGTGAACTTGTGGCCGAAGTCGTTCAGGTGCATTTATTATTTTTTAGCTGAACCATACAAATAGTACGGTCAAATATTTATTACATGCTATGCTATAAAGATTTTATTTCTTATGACAGCAAATGTGGTCGCGGGAGAGGTGGGTAAGATGAATTATACTTTTTTTTTAATAGGACAAACGATAGTTTATTTTGTTAAGTGAATGCTTTTTTTTTTCTTTTCTTAAGATTGTCTTGTGAGGTGCATGGTAGTGTAATATAAGATTGAATGATGCTATGCGTAGGTGGTAGATATTATCTACAAGCTACGCATCGCTTGCAAGTTTTTATTTGCCTTTGTTCAATGTTGTTTTTGCGCGCACATGCAGCGAATGCTCTTGTAAAGTTTAGCAGTGAGAAGATATTATACTTCAAAATGTTGGTTTTGTTGTGTATTCAGCGTGATTACCCAAACATTGTGTACTCTAGTCTATTGTGAGTTGTAGTCTTCAAAATGTGCCTTCATATGTATTATCTAGTGTTCTACTTTTTGTACTGTTGCACTCCTGTAGCAGCCCCAATGGGCTAACAGTATGGATAAATAAAAAGAAATATGATGTGTTTTATGAAGCATTTAAATCTTTTTACTTGTCCTCCGCGAATTGACATGTGCACGTCTTAAGCCGAGAAACTTCTCTTCGTGGTTTTTGAGTTCTACATGTTCAAACTAAAGCAAGAACAAACATTAGTTGCGTGAATTTAACGGAAACAGTTGCGTAAAAAAATAGAAATTGTATCAAGTGTTCTACAAAAGGAATCTAATGCATCGATATTGCGCAAATTTAAATAAACTCGAGTAAAAGTGAAACGGTAAACACGCTCCTAGATTGTATGAGTTGGAGTGATAAATAATAATTTTATACCGTGTAGCTGTAACAATTGATATTCAAATCTTGCCACGATAATGCTGGGTGATCCAAGCTATAGGTATAACTTATATGTCAGCTAGCCCAGTGAAGT
Organism: Ixodes persulcatus; assembly: GCA_013358835.2. Classification (NCBI taxonomy): domain Eukaryota; kingdom Metazoa; phylum Arthropoda; class Arachnida; order Ixodida; family Ixodidae; genus Ixodes; species Ixodes persulcatus. The sequence goes on from JABSTQ010011052.1 coordinate 3,598,454, forward strand.
GCAAACAAACTTCCAATAAATTGCCACCTCAGGAACGAAGCACCAAAAACGACGCCAAAAACGACGCCCATAACTAAGCGTCTGCATGCAAATTAATAGCGAAAGTGGTGTACGAGTACGGTGTCCATCAACATGGTGGAACGCGGCTTAACGGAAGTGAAAAGCTGTTTCTTGGAACCGCCCTATAGCACAGCAGTCACTTTATATATCGTTCGTTCATGTCGTTTATCACATGAAGAAAGACCTACCTCAAGGGTCAGTTCAGTGCCTTAAACCAATAATATTTATGGGTAAAAAAAAAGCATCTACTGCGTCGGAACCTGTCCACTTGTCGTGGCTCTTCCCAACGACTGCAAGGAACGCAAAGCTATCATACTGCTCCTGGTAGTGTATTACACAAAACAAAAAAAAAAAAAACATATTAACCACCCTTCCACCTAGGACACAGCTGCTAGGATGTTTGCAAACGGTTTTTGTAAAACACAAACCACAGTTGAGAGATGCTTTCAGACAGCTCGACTTTCAGCTCTCATTGAGACATGCAAAACGAATAAATAGTAATGTTTCCGCGCAGTTTTATTCGAATGTACTGTTTTTTTTTAGACGTTTTAGACCAGCGTGTGTGCTTTGTTTTAAGATGGTGCGTGAGATGGCATCGGGAGTTGGCGTTGTGCACGTTAAAGACCCCAGGCTAGCGGTTGTACTGCACTCGCTAAATTTGTAATCTATATTAATGTCAAAACTTTCACGGTGTTTTTGGGCACAAAAACAACAACCTCAACAGCTGTGACATAACACGCCCACAGTGGCTGACAACTTCTGGCTGTCTAAACATACACACAATATTACGTAGATGCACAATATTTCGTATACACACAATATTAAAATATTACGCTTTGTATTACATATTGATTGGGAGAGCGCGCAAATTTCAAACTAAAGCTTTCGATTTTAAGGCGTTTGGAGAAACTACGCTTTTCAATGAATCATAATACACATCACGTACTAACATTTAGGTCAGTGGCAAGACTGCAAATGTGAGAAACAAAGTCGAAGTTGAACTTTCTCACAGGGGAAAAATAACTCCGATATTTTCGGACATGTGCTATGGTCCCATAAAAATGTTAACCTCTACCAACAATGTGTGGAGTTGGGCTAGTTGGTGATGCACAAGTTGAGTACTTTTTGACTAAAGTCATTCACGTCCACCATTTTTTTTTGTATATTACATGAATATAGTATCCTTTTGATTAAAAAAAAATCTCTATACCTTCTAGGGCTGTGCGAATAGTGGTTGGAATCGAATAGCGCGGCGTCATTCATAGCCTTGACAGTGTAAGGGAAAGCCAAGACGACCGGTTCTTTCAACAGTGCAGAAGCTAGGGAGGAAGCTGCGCTATTCGATTCGAGCCATTCCCACAACCCTACAAATATGACTTCAATCTTACCATTCAAAATGACGTTAAGCTCCCCAACGTAATAGGCATGTAAATGTCGTAATTACAATCAAGAGAAACCAGAAATCGACCAATACTCTGAAAATGAAACAACTGTTCACATGTCTAAAAGCGTCATTGTGTTTTTCCAGTGTCCGGCGTAAAAGCAATCTGCGAGACGGTTGAAAGATGACGAAGCAACGAAGTTAAAAAAAAAATGCATAAAAAGCGAAGAAAGGGCTACCGGAACGCTCGGCGTTCCCCCTGCCCTCATACCACTGCCATGTTTCTTTTTTTTTTTTTTTGAGTGGTAATAGCTACTTATGAATTACCTTTACGCATAAATTTATGTGTAAGAAAATTTGTTGTTTTTCTTACACATACTATGCGTACAATCTAAAAAAAGCCCATGCGTCTACTTTCCCGCACAACACTCGGAGAGCCAATCAGCAACTTACGGAGGCAGCTTAGCGAATGACGATGCCGAAACATATGTTTAGACCAAAAAACGCAGTCTGAGTTGTGACATTAAGGAATGCAAAACGTCACGTTTAGATTGCTTAATGTCTTGAAACTATTTGCTTAATGTCACAACTCAGACTGCGTTTTTGGGTCTAAACATATATTTCGGCATCGTTATTCGCTGAGCTGCCTCCGTAAGTTGCGGTGATTGGCTCTTCGAGTGTTGTGCGGGAAAGTAGACGCACGGTTTTTTTTTTTTAGAGTGTCGATAACAGCCGTTATTCATAAAATTATGTGTAAGGAAACGTGTCCTGTCTTTACGCTTATTAAGTGGAACATCTTGTAGAGCTTATGTCTGAGCTAGCGTCCACCGGCAAACAGACAGATGCATGTCTTATAGCCTCGTCCCACTAGAGCGACAAACACTGATTTTTGTCCGGCGACACCACAAAGTTCCTTGTCGCCGATGCTATACCACTGCAACGACAAACACCCGCTCATTCCCACAGTTCCGGTCCCTCGATTGCTCGTAGTGGTCGCGAGCGCGGCTTGCTTGCTGGCGCCGGGCGGTCGTGTTGCGACAGGGATTTTGCTGTGGCTGGTTTTTCTCGCGAAAACTTGGTGTGCGAGGTGGTGCTTCAAGAAACCGAGGTCTACGACCCTCCATCAGGATGGATACACCCATGTTCGAGGACTGACCAAAGTATCACCGTTCACCACGAAGTGGGACACGACGTTCCGCGGCAAGCCATTCCGGCAGACGAGAAACTTGTCATCAAGTTCTGTGATAATCGGGATGCCATATTGTCCACCAAAAAACGCCTACCCTCGATCATTCGGATATTAACTTATAAACATCCTCAAACTCGGCGTGAAATTCCGTGGCGCTCACCTAGAATTCCTCGAGCGACCCAAAAAAGGAACGATTCGGGTATTCTGGTTCGGAAAAAGTTTGGTGTCGATTGTCACGACTGTTTGCGGAAAGTCGCCAACTGCAAATGAAAACAAGTGAAAGCTTTAATCAAGAAATAAAGTAATAGTCTCCACTTTCACCGTGTTTGTCGGCGCGTTTTATGCCCAAAGAGCAAAAGACGAAACCCGTATCGCCAGACTCAGTTTGTCTGTGTATTTTGAAGTGTTTTGTTGACAACACCAGTCCCACAAGGAAACAAGTTCCCCTGTCCCCGTGTTCTGCGTCGTGTCCGCCAGGTGGGACGGCGGACTCCGACAAACAGGCTGTTTGTCAGTGTCGTCTGTCGCTAGTTGTCGTGTGTCGCAGTCGTTTGTTGCTGTCTGTCGCTCTAGTGGGACGCGGCAATTAAAGGAGTCATGAAACGATTTTTCTTTTACTTTCGTGAAATACTACCAAGAATCACTCCCTAACGTTAAGAACCGAATAAACTTGCCTTAGTTTTTCTCTCTAGGCAATTACAGTCGCCAAAAGAATTCGAGAAATATGAGCATCGTTCATCCCCTCAAATCAAATCCAGAACAAGCGGCCACGTGGCCTGGTGCCTATCACCCCCCCCCCCCCCCCCCTTTATGCCGTCAACGTTAATCATAGTCACGCGCAGGGGTTAGCAAATTAGAAAACGCGTGCTGAGCTTCAGGCATTGTTAGATGTTAGCAATTCTCATCACCGCAGTGGTTGTACACGAGCCACTACCGGAGTGTCCGCCAAAGCAGTGATTGTTAGGAGCTGAAGTCAAGTGCTCTCGCAGTTCTCGCGTCCAATCCATGAGCCGCGCTCGACTGTGTCAGGCGGGTGGTTTCGATCCCGCAATTACGTCATCGAGCTTTGCGAAGGCAAGACTGAAAGAAATAGTCCCCCTTTATTTTCGCAAATTCACCACGACAAAGAAGCTTCTGAATCACTGGTGATCTGTGCGAGTATGCTTGGGCCAGACTAGGACCAGTACGCATCTGCAAAGTCATGAACATGCCAACCCGATATAGTGTCATGACCCCTTTAAAAAGAGTTTCCGAGCGCTTGCCTGTAGAGACTCTTTACGTTAATTCTTTGACTCTCTGGATTTTCGCCTCACGAACTCATATCACCGTCACATCAGACCTAACTCTTCACGTAATATCAATTTACAAGATCGGCCGCTATAGTGTCGCTTTATGTAATTTATGCGAAAGGAATTGCCAGAACACGTTTCGGTTCCTGTCTAAAATACTCTTATTGAATACGCGAAAAATAGATACGGTAGGCTCAAATAAGAAAATTAGCCATTTAAGAAGCAGAAAGTATTGATTAATTTGCCGACGAACTGATTTAACGAAGTGATTTGAGAACATCGAAAATGGTGATCGGAGATCTAACCACTATGTTTCCCCGTCACGCGTTCAAGACCCCTTGTGCAGCGAGCAGCTACAAGAAAATAAATAAATAAAAAAAAAGAGAAAAAAGAGTGACACAGAGGACGCGCGAGAAGCAAGTAAGTGCCAATATCTTAAAAAAAAAAAAAAACAGTACTCGGCGATTTGCCAATAGACGATTGCAAGCAGGGCATTCTGGCCGCCGCCATTTCTTTGCTCGTGCGGTAAAGTGCGTGCGTTTACAAGCTTGCCAATGCTACGTTCACGCGCACGCTGCACATGCTTGCACGCATGGGGCACCAGTGACGCGCCATGCTTGCAATTGTCTATAGGGAGTATTCACTGGCGGCCATAGCTGTGTGCTCGGCAGCGGAGCGCGTGCTGACGGCGAGCTTCCACAGTTCTTTCGCCACGTGCATTCCGCACCACCAAGATTGCCGGTCTTGGCAGCCTATTAATGCGAGCTCGTTCTGAGCATGCGCTCTAAACAGTGACCTCAAATATGGCGGCCAGTGAATACCTCCTATAGAGCTATTACTAAATTACCGAAGCATCAAGAATCATGTAATCACACGCGCTGCGCGTGCTAGCGTTGGCAGTAGCATTTTGTTAAGCAAAAATCTAAAACAATGGAAGTTCGCACGTGCGTTCGCAAACGCCTTTTTGTTATGATTTCTTTAAAATCTTTCATACAGGTAAGGCGAGCGAGCACGGCGTGTGTATCTACGTTCCCTGCGTGCTTCTTGAAGCTTTCGTAATTTAGCAATATGTCTATACGCCACGCGACGACGACCGAGTCAACGTTTTCCGTAAGATTTGTAAACAAATAATATAGATAGCCAGTGCCTACAATATCAGTAGTGACGAGTTTTAATATAAGGAGTATTCACTGGCGGCCATAGCTGTGTGCGCATCTGTGCTGAGCGCGTTCTGACGGCGAGCTCCCACAGTTCTTAGGCAACGTGCATTCGGCGCCAACAAGATTGTCGGTCTTAGCAGAATGGTTAAAAAAAATAGTTTAAAGAAACGAACAAGAACGAGAAGGAAGACGAACATCAGCGCTACGTATACGAACAACAGCGCTACGTAGACGAACAACAACTACAGTGTACTAGAATACGGGGTAGTGTTTGGACCGGCGCGACTCGACAATGGGACCTTGTGAGGCTGCGTGTGTAGACAGAAATCGCGGCGCTGCAGTCGATAGGGCAACAGCAAGTCGCTGAAGACCGCATCTGCTGCCGCACGTGCGCGTGTATGCGGTGCACGCGCACAGCCACCACCCTACTGACCCTGCTGCGGCTGCCGATGCGCCGGTGTCGACACCTATCGCGATCTACACCACGCGCCTCACGCGACCTTCTCCGGTCCCAACACGACCCCGTATTCTAGTACACTGGACAACAACAGCGCTGTTGTTCGTTTACCTTCTCGTTCTTGTACGTGTCTTTGCGCTGTTTTCAATTTTTAAGCCATGAAATACCAACTATAGCCCAAAGGGCAACGTTAGTCAACTTGGGAGAATATTAATAAAAGCTCGTTCTGAGCATGCGCTCGAAACATCGCCCTCAAATATGGCGTCCAGTGAATACCCCCTATCGTGTAGTCTGTCGGACGTTCACGTTTGCGTGTAAATATAAGTTTTAACACATGGTTCGATCGCTCGTACCTAGAAAACAAATTACGTTTATTAAACAATGAGCTCAACCAGCGCCTATTGCTCGTTCGCTACACTGTGTAATGAAGGGAAGGGTAAACAAAAATTAGGTTGAAAAGTTAAATCGATAAAGAGAGAGGGAAAGAGAGGAGGTCCACACCTAGATTCTTTTTAAACATCATTCTTATGCTCCAGATATAATTTGGCGGCACTCACACCCACCCACACGCAAGGAAAAACGAAAAAAAAAAAACGACTTCCGACAAATGAATTTCGGGATTCATTCAAACACTTTTGTGTTTGTGGCTGAAGCATGTATCGTTCTTGGAGAAGCACTCAAATAAAACGCCGTACTAGAAAAAAAAAAAAAAATCCGGACGCAGACGGGTATCTCCTAACATATGCTCATTGAATGTTGGCAGGCGTCTCTACCAGGGCGATTGCTCGACTGTCCTCGGTAAATATCTTCGGCGGGGCGAAGGAAACGGGCGGATCGGGCGTCCCGGTCCCACGAACATTCAATAAGCGTAATTGTGTGTCGGGGTACGAACGCCGCGCGTAATTCTGTGGCGGGGTACGGACGCTGCGATGGGCCACGCACTACAGCGGAGACGAGTTGCCCATTAGTTGAAGGAGCTTCGCAGAATACCGAACCCCTCTCATTTAATCTCGTCGGTTCTCGTAGATAAACAAGGGTTTGCACGCCAGAAAGAAGTGCCGCCTAGATAGCGCAGCAGCATTTTAATTGTGGATGTCACGGTATAATACGCTCACATTTTCCGAAAAAAAAAAAAAAAAACTGTGTTGAAAATAACAAACAAACAAAATTGCATATAGCAATAATAAATTGCCCAGACTTTATCGGCTACATTCACGATGCTTACCAGTAATGTTGCGATGGTCAGTAAAATGAATCCGCATTACACAGCGGAGATTAAGGGGGCGGTGCAACATTTCTTGTACTTTGCGCGAATACCGCTTAGAACGAATCCCTGACTGACGTTAATGACCTATTACTAAGGTTCTGTGTTTTTGGATAAATCCGAAGAACTCCGAAAAACACCCGCCGGTAAAATTTTGGTCAATTGGGATTTATCCGATAAACTCCGAATGTTTATGTGCCTCTCCCCCCCCCCCCCCCCTCCCTCCACAAAAAAAAAAGAGAAGTAAAATACTTTTTCTTTTTTTTTTTTTTTGCAACTTGATGAGCACAGTTTCAATGGTCCTTGGAAAATACCATCATAATTTTCTTTCAAATGTCGGACCGTTGTCGAAAGGGGTCTTATGCCTTGTTTCGTCAAGGTCGATTCAGGGCAACAGGTCATTATACATTCGGGTCACGACAAAAGCCACTCTTTTGGTTTCCAGTTTACGGCCATGCGATTGGTGATTTAGAGAAAGGAGAGAGTATGTTTTTGTAACAGTGAAAGCCATGGACCATAGAGATTGTATAAAATAGGGAAGAGGGGCAGTTGAAACTTCTCTATTACATTCTTAACCACTCCACCTCGCGCGGCCGCGGACTAAATTGATGGAATAGGATGGGATGACTACGAACTTTCTAGCGAGTTCCATCGGGAGTTTATTGATTTTAAGGTATCGACGTTCATCGAAGCAACACTTATGTGCTACTTTTGTGGTGGGACAAATTAGTAATGCCAATGGCAATGGCACCAACGCCAAATTTAACTGCAGAAATGTTTAACTGGCACACGTTTACATCCGGTTATTATTTATTTTTAATAGGATCCACTGCGAAATTAAAGTCCGAATTTTTGAGAATTGGGAGTCAAACAAATTTAAACACCAATAAACTCCAAATCCTCGGCAAAAAATAAACTCTGAAAAGCACCCTCTGAATATGACGAAAAATAAACTCCGAAAACACGGAACCCTACCTATGACGCACGCGTTCGTTTTTGCACCTCACGCAATAGACCTTTCCAATGTTTACAAAATCACAGTCCAGCGTGCGATCTTCACAGCCCATCACGTGCGTGTTCGTCGCTTCGGAAAGCGAGCAAAGCACGCGCCATACGCACGAACGCTCAAAATGGCACCGGCCACAAGCTCGTTTTTGGAAATGTCTATTAGCGGCGAGAATTTTCGGTGGCGCCCTCCTGTGGTTCCCCCTTGTGACGTCATTACCTTGCAAACAACAAGTTCGATGGTGTTTGTTATTAGCATGGTGGAAGCTTGAAATCATTGCGCTCTCAAAGGAACACTGCCAACACCGTCAAAATTAAAGTTCTTTCATTCCTCTTATTTCCGTCGATGAAAATCCCCTTTCCGACGTCATAGTCAGCGTTCGGCCAATCGTGGAAGGCCGACCACAGCGACGCTTTCGGTCGCGCACGGGGCTAATAGGAGGTATTCACTGGCCGCCATATTTGAGGTCACTGTTTAGAGCGCATGCTCAGAACGAGCTCGCATTAATAGGCTGCCAAGATCGGCAATCTTGGTGGTGCGGAATGCACGTGGCGAAAGAACTGTGGAAGCTCGCGTTCAGCACGCGCTCCGCAGCCGAGCACACAGCTATGGCCGCCAGTGAATAATCCCTATAGAAGGCGCAAAAAAAAAAAAAAAAAATTGAAGAAAAACGAGCAGCGTTCACCCCCTCAACTCGCTGCCAGAGCAAGCGGCCACGTGATCTGGAGCCGATTATATGCCGCCAGTGTTGATTATAGCCACGCGCTGGGGTTGGCAAGGCACAAGACACGCTGTGAGTTCCACACATCGTTATGGTTCGGCTATTGTCGTCTTTGCAGCGATCGGACACGGGCCACTACCCGAATGCTTCTCGAGCTATCGATTATCACGAGCCCACATCGAGTGCTCACGCAATGCTCGGGTTCAATCTATGAGCCGCATTCAAATACCGTCACTGGGGGATACTGTGACCCCCCCCCCCCCCCCCCCCCCCCCGTATTTTATCGGAAACGAAAAGTTGTGGCGAAGTTTTGCGAAGGAAAGATTGAAAGAAAATGCTCGCTTTTCTCCTTGAAATTACACCGCAACAAGGGAGTTTCTTGGTCAATGGCGTTGCGTGCCAGTATAGACCCCTTTCGAAATTGTGCCCTCTATTGGTAGGTGTAGAATCCCTGCACAATGGTGGATACAAGGGCGAGCTTCTCGTGTTCGATTGCGACCGGGCCGCACGAACCCTCGTGCAGCGGGAGCACAGCTCGGAGCTACCCGCTCGCGCTACTTGCGCGTTCCGCTGGGTCGGCTATTCCACCATTGTGCAGTGGATCAGATTTTTTTTTTAATTGGCACGTGACTTTCGAAAGGGGTCTATTCTAGGGTCCCACTAGTGCGAGCAAGCTCGTTTAAAGTGAAAAAGAAAACATTCCAATTGAATATCGTTGCACCGTCCCTTTAATGTTGGCTACGTTATACATATCATCGAATGAAGAGGTAAGCGATAAAGCTTGCGGCGAGAGCTGTGTTCGCTACGCACCCTAGTACGTAGACCCCCGTTGTTCCTTTGTTTCTCCAGTTTTCAGCTTTGGTTTCGACAGTCTCACTCGTAGTTCCCAACAACTGTGTACGCAATCAGGTTTGCGTTTCATATTTTATCTTCATTTAAAAGAAAAGCACACTTTCAATTTAAAACTTGTACATAAACACGATAACTTCATTCTAAAGAGACCAGGAAATGAATCTCTCTGAGTTCGACTTTTACGAACTGCATATTGTGAAGTGTGACTCAACACAACCGCAATTGAACATTAGAATAACGTGCAAGAAACGTAATTTCGCAGGCGAAATTCTGAGGACGAAACAAAACTGGCGACTGATTAGTGCGTTGACGGAACGTGGTCAACTTTCTGGCACACTGCGTGGAATAAACTTTTTTTCAAGGAGGTGCCAACATTCTAATTGATTTGCGTTTTATGATACCCAGGCAATTACAGTCTTCGGGAACATTACGATATTTTGCCAAGAAAAGCAGAAATTTACAATTTTGCTAATGTAGCCCATAAAATTAAATGAAATAATAAAAACATTTTGCAGAGCCGTGGAATAAAAACTATACGCGTCCAAAAGTTTAATTACTGCTCATTGATATTTTATGACTGTCATCTAAAATATTCCTGCGAAACATTGCAATGTTTGTTGTTGTTTAGTTGAAACTCTCATTTTAGTGGATGCGCCAAGGCGTTGATATCCCAGAAAGTTGGGGATGTTCGGCGAACGCTAACAATGTCCGGTTTGAGAACGTGCTCAGAGTATACTATATAGCCAACTCATCCGCGTAGCTGTGGTAAGCATCGGCGGCCAGAGCAGGCGTTAAAGCACGTGACAATTTATTCTGGACCCGAGCTGAGGAGGAAGGCTGCTCGATTTTCCCTTATATTTTTTGTGCCAGTCAAATTTGACGCCTTGTATATTTATGGGCATGAGATATACACTTATGTACGTAACTATTGGTATGGAGTTGCTGGCATTGTCAAATCAGCACCAACAATAACATCGGACAAGATAATTAACGAAAATGATGAAACCATGCATGATTTCTTCAGTAGATATTGGAAAGCTATTAGGCCCGTTTTAGGAATATCTGTATAAAAAAACAAAGCTAAAAGAATATGGGATTCGACATGACTTAGGTACTTGCTCGCTTATCCGACTCATACGCGCTCACACGCTACTGGCTCTCGAGAAAATGAGGTCGGCTCAGCTCTTTTTCAAAATGTCAGGTTTGTTGGCAGAGTGCATGCACGCAACTGGACATTTGCTTTCGCTCCTGTCATTTTTTTTCTTCAGTATTATTTTCTATTTAGAACCGCCAATAGCCAGAAACATCACCTCATATATCGGTTTATTTGATGCTGGAAAGCGGGATAGCGGCGATATCACAGGTGTATATACGATTGACAGTGGTCAAAGCGCGGTGCTTTATTTCGTGGCTAGCATTTTCTGTTTTGTCCCCTTCTTACACCCCCCCCCCCCCCCTCCCCCTTGGCTTACCCCGAACGCTGCGCTGGTTCGCGCTGTGGCAATTAATTAACTTCAGCTCTCCGAAATGTTTAAGATTCGCGTGTGCGTGCAGTAAAAGATCAGTGTAGCCCCGTGCTACAAAAAAGCGCGACTTTGTTGTTTTAGTTTTTATTAATGTTATGTGAGGCGTTTAATCCAGTATTTTGTCTATATATTTCATCTAACTTTTAAACCCAGCCTGACCTTTTAATTTTTAAGCATTGATATTGTTAGCGTCAGTCCTATTAAAAAAATTTATTAGCACGTTCTTTTAAAGTGAACGCTACCCAGGGGGTGGTCCGTAAGAATATAACACCGGAGGAACAAAATATACTGAGTGAATCTGACAACTGCAGAAACGTAAACGTTCCACAGAGTTTACGTTTGCAGGGACATCTGACGTGGTTAAAAGAAGTTGTTTAGTTTAAGTGTTTTCTAGAAGATCGAACCTTGGTGCGGGTACGTTGATTAACATTATTGTTCATTTTTTACTTATAATGTAGTTTCGAGCGATGCAAAAAAAAAAAAAATAATAATATTGAACAATTTCAACGCAAAATACCCGTCCGTCTTTTGTTTGTCTACTGTTTTTCATAGCCTCGGGAGCTTTCTCTTCCTAACTAGGCAACGAGAAGGGCGAGCTCTTTTCAACCTTTTCAAGCACGAAGCAGGGGGACGCGTTCCGTTTTTAAGAGGAACGTAAAGGTAACGGTCGAATCTCGCCATTGGTGCGCCAAAACCAGGGGAAATTATCTTCGGTAGAATTGCACAACTCCACCACTCGGACAAGTGACAGCTCCCCTCCCCATTTAAAGCTGTCCGGATCCATATCCTTCGCCAGACAAGCGGGCACAACGGCCAGCCAGCTAGCGGAGGCTAAGCATCCGCCAATCTCGCAACACGCGCCATCGCGTCACTCGGTGTTCGGGTAATTCGGGAATCTTACCGACGACCACGAGGTGCACCGTGGCGTTGCGCTGTGTGCCCCTGCTGATGACCACCTGGCAGATGTAGGTGCCCGAGTCCTTGTAGGACAGCTCGTTCACCTTGAGCGTGGCCGGAGTCCCGAGAACACTGAAGTAGGCCCGTTGGGTCCAGTCCGAGCGTGCCGCGTGTCGGCCTTGCATGATGTTGGTGCGGTGCTGACTCTGGTTCGTGGCGTACGTGACGCTGTAGACCGGCAGCGCCGAGTCGTCCTTGAACCAGTTGATGCGTTGCGGCAGGTCGTTGGGAAGCAGCGACTTGCACGGTAAGTCAATCTGGCTGCCCATGTACACAGCCAGCGATGTGGGCTCGTCTGCAACGACAGAACAGCAATATCTCCGGTCAACGGAGTCAGGAACGGCTAGATTTTTTCTTACGAGGAAGTTTAGTTTTGTATTGTCGGTGGAATGGAAAGCGACTTAGTCGGTTACGTTCCCACCGAAATACTTGGGGGATTAATTATGTCTCAGATAGTGCTGTGCAACAATTAACACTTTTAAACCGATTACTGGGTCATTATTATTTGATTATGTATCGGGTTAATCACGCTAATGTGAAGACTGACAGAAATGTCAAAGAGAGAGGCAATTATGGTTATACATAGTGTTTTTTTCAGGGGGACCAGAATTTAAGAAAGGGGAACTTGCGTTATGTTGCTTTTTAACTCTGGGGCGAAGTTGGGGACCATGCGAGCCACTCGAAAAAAAAAGGCGAAATCTGTTCATTAGTTTTCTAATTCACTAAAACATTTTGACTAACTTTTTACGTTATTTTGGGGGGGCATAATGTAGTTGGAGAATTGACGCTGACCTTCTTATAGTCTAGCCGTAATATAACATGATTATTAAAATAAAAAATATTCGTAGTGCGCTTTAGGGCAGGGGAGCTGTCATTATAGCAATACGAAGCAAATAAAGTAATAACTAAATAAATATTTTGTAAATAAACAAAATTGGAAGAGCTCACCGCAGTAAACTTCTTTCGGTTTTAATGCATTCGTTAAAGCGTAAGTCAGGCTACAGTGGATGACACTACTTGGAATGCTACATTCAACATCCAAGTAAAGATTCGTCGGTCATTGAAACGACACTAATTGTTTTTATTTAGTCCAACTAGGTTTGTGTTTTGTTAGTCTCAGCACAAAGTTTTCTACTATATATAAACGAGTTAAGGCAGGTGAACATTAGTCAGCTCCTTCCGTGGCCAAGTAAGGCGGGTTAGCAACTCCGTGAGCTTCGGCGTCGGGACCTAGCGACAAATATGAACATATTTGCCAGTGCAATCCTTGGGAAGACTAACTGAGTTGGAACAAGAATTTTGTTTATTGCTGCCAGCAGAGGGCGTCCGCCGTTGCGAATACCTTAATTAGAAACTTTAAAGTAATACTGTCTTAATTACTCTTAAGCATTACCAACCGGCGAGAACAAAAAAATGCTTCCCTTGAAAAATTGCACGGGCCGCCAGAGACCTTCTTTTGTTGTGACGTAGTAAAAAAAAAATAATAAAAGGTTTACTTGATTTACTCTGCGCACAGTAAAAAGGTGATTCCTAACTGCCGACCGCAAACTTCCTCGTTATTTTAATTTAGCAATTACCACTGAATATTGAAAAAGAAACTCGAAGGGAAAGCTCTAGATGAAGAGGTATGTCCAGAGAGTTCCACGAGCAGAGGACCAAAACATATGTGGAGTTATGCGGTCCTTGGCATTAACGGAGCGATTTAAAACCCACATTTAAATTCGAAAAATAAAAACGAAGGGAGAAAAAGAAATGAATTGCGAACGGATCTCAAACGTACCGGAAATGAAAATAGTGTTTTTGTTATTATGTTTTAAGAAAACCAATTCGCCCATTTCGTGTACCAGGAAAAACATTAAAAACGAAGCAGCAAAAGGGATATTAAGAAAAAGAGGGAAGAAATCTCGACGCGACACCGCGAACCCTGCATGAGCAGGATATAGCAGTGTTTCCCTCTCAGATTCAATCAGGGCGAAAAAGGGTCGCAACAGCAATCGCACGCGGCGCCTCATAACCACAAATTCACGAGGCCTCCCGCCGGTAATCTAAATACACATTAAGTTGGAAAAAAATAAATAACACGTAGAAATATCAGCGTGGGGCAAGAACAGGACGGAGGAGGCGATGGCAAGGGAGACAACCAACGGGGAGCGCGTTTCGCGCCAAATCTAGAAATCCGAACACCCGCCTCTTCCTCCCCCTCCCTCCCACTTCTCCTCCCCCTCTTTTCCTATTTCCTCGAGGCGCGCACTTAATGAAATTCAAATTAAAAATGGATATTCCGGGATTTTTTCTGTTTTTCTTTTCTTTGCTTCGGACGCACTTTCATTACACAGTCCTGTCGGCACGAAGAGTAAAAGTGATTAAAGAAAATGATGCTACAGCTCGACCATCTGTGAACGCGTGAGAGGAAATGAATAAATTAGGACGCAATTTCGGCCCAGTTGTTCGCTGACGAGGCAGCAGCCAGCCAGTGCCGCTGACCTGGCCGGCCCCCGTTGCGGCGGCCGCGGGACGCGACGAACGACGGGACGATGTCACCACCGCTGCGACCGATTTTGGCAACGACGAGGTCCTCCTCGGGACGAGATTGCTGCCAAGTTACCACTTCGGCGTTCCCGGAAACCGGGCTTTACCGCAGCCGTGCCGGAAAGCTGATGGTGACACCATTCGCGTGTGGGGAAATACGGGAGGGCTGGGCACGCGTGAGGAACGCTATCCAGGCAGCCTTGTTAACGGCCTTTACACTCTTCCGTGCGCCGCTCAGCTAGTGCCTGGTTAATTTATCGGGAACCTTGGATTTGCTTTACTTCGTATTTGTGTCTTTTCTTTGCCGTGTTCTACAAACCCCCCCCCCCCTTTTTTTCTTTTCTTTTTTTTTAGCGCTTCCCATGTTGATTTAGGAGCCCTCTGCGGCGCGCAAAAGTGGCAATGAATGGTAAGTTCCATGTACGCGGAAACATAAACTGCCTTATTGTGTTTCACTGTACGTAAGTTTCAGGCAACAAGGCGAGACATGCGGAGCGTGAAAATAGTTTTGTTTAGGGCTCGTGGGTTTTTTGTAGAGCGTCTGTAGTCCCCGAGAGCCTGAGAGCTTAATGAACGCAAGGTAGGGTGGGTCTCCAGCGTTTTATTATGGCTCCGCAGCCAACGAGATTGCGGCGTACGAACGTCGAACAACGAATCGGGAAGCGAGAAGCTTGAACATCAGAAGCCACGACCGGCGTTCTTTGAATATCCAATGACTATAAATTACGTCGACCTATATTAATTACCCTTGGAAAGAGACGGGAAAGTTGAGGAGTGCTGGACTTGAGACCTATGTATGGTTATTAACGGAGGAAGAACAGGAAAGCACCTTGCACTACCAGATTCGGTCAAAAACACTTTTTTTATTCCTGAATTAAAAAAAAAAAGCCTTCAGATATTAAAGGGAAGATAAATGAATTTTAGGCTGTGTTAAGTGATTTTCTATTAAGATTTTACAAGTCGCATATCGTTTAGTAGGCCAAAAGGAAGAGAGTGTAAAGTCAAAAGCCTGCTTTTCAGTACTCAAATGTAAAAATGTAGTGGAATATTTCGTACCCTATATACTTCGTTGGAAAGCTTTCCGCCTCTGTGGTTCATCCGCGGTACCCAAAGCACGTCAGCCGCCATTAGTTCACGCACTGAACGCAAGCACTGCGTCCCTCGGACGCATGCGCGCTCGTCCACAATCAATCCGTCGACGAATATTTGGATTCGCGTTCGTGTCCAGTGAGTGCCGTGACGAAACTTCTCGTCACTTGCGAATGACAAGTCTCACGGTGTGCTTCAAAAAGCACGGTAGAAGTTTCAAGTCATCATATTTGGTGAAATACTACGTCCCGACCACGGTATTTCTTCATTTCGCTTTTCAGTTGACGAGGAGAGCTAAGGGGGAAGGAGTTTAAAAATCATTTCATAACCATTTTAATAACGCGGATTTAAAAGAAAACACTAAAACAGACCACCAGCTTTACACACTAAGTAAAATGCCACGTAAATAATATATATATATATATATATATATATATATATATATACGGTTTTTCCGTTTCTACCGCTTAAACTCCTCAGTATGTGTGGTCTGACGGAACCGGCCACTTAGCGGACGGAAGTTTAGGCCCCAGTGAGCATGCAGGAAGGGTAAACTTTCTCCCGGTTGTAAGCGGCCTATAAAACAGGCCGTCTATAGCCGGGAGAAAGTTGAGCTTCGATCTCCCGGTTATAAGTGGCCTAATAACGGGCATTTAACGTAAGACCTTACAATAAAGGAAGATCCCCTTTCCTTTTTTTTCCTTTTATATATATTAAACCTATAACTTTCGAACAAATCGTATCGACACGTATTATTCACAAATAAAGTTATGAATGTTGAGATAAGTTAGACCAGCAGCAGAAACATTATTTGACAGATGTTTCGGCAAGACACTTCCTTCCTTCAAGCGTCACGTGAAGGGAAGTTTCTTTCCGAAAACGTCAATCAAATGAGGAATCTCCCACTGTTCCAACTTCTCTCTACGATTCAGTTAGAACTTAGACACACAATCTGTCCAATGTGAGTAACTATTTCGGTGCTAATGGTTAAAGTTGGTCATCGTCTGACGCAATTAATAAGCTCTACACTCGGAAGTTTTACTTCGCGCCCTTACCCGAGTCCTCTATTATGTCAGGGACCTTGTCGGGTCGGAGACATGCACCCCGGGCATGTCGTTTGTCCTGAAGCGTGCCTGCAGCTGATTGGATAATTAGGCACACTTAGACGCAGAGACGTCCTGTCGATTGACCATTTAGAGATCAATGGTCAGAGGTGTCTCCGCCAGAACGTCTTATTTCGTGCGCTCAATGCGGTCGCTTCAAGAGCAGTTCCAAGTTCGAACACTGGAGGGTAAGCTCAAATGTCGGGGGGTTCGTTTCTGTGATGTTGTAGAATATTTTCAAGTTATAGCTGCTAGCAAAATTAAAATGTCCCGGTTAGCTCATATTGGACAGTTTTAGGCAGATCGTGTTTTCGACGAACGATAATGGTATCGTTTTACAGAATATGATTTGATGCACGCGCCCGGAGCGCTATCGCAAACACGGTTCGCTGAAACTCCCCATTAAAGGAACCATAAAATTAAATTGGGTTTGAAGATGCCTAACTGCGTATTATTTAGTGGGACACAAGAAAGTCCACGAGGTTTGGGAGTCATAAGCGAAATCTTCGCTGGTAAATTTCGAACATAAGAACACATTAAAATATCATAATAATATTTCCGTCAAAATCCCCCTCCCCCACTTCACACCTCCCCCCGTCTGAAACACCGCATCCACCAGTCGGCTTGTTCCCGGTAGCGATCTATCTAATAGTAGATATTCCGGTTCGAGTTCGGGGCACATGAGAGTGGTGGTGGAAATATCCAGACAATGTCGAGGCGCACAACCGTCGCGAATGTTGGTCTTCCGTGTTTTTTTGTAAGAGCGCGTGGACCTAACAAAGAACGTGCGTCTTATTTATTATGCACATCTGGGATTATGTCTGAACAGCATTTAACAAAAGCAAAAACAGAACAAAAGCGTTTCCTCTTCCTTGGAACGATATTTGAGTTTGTGCTTTATTGTGTGTGCGTGGTTTCTACCTCTATGGAGGTTCGCGCAATCCAGGAGAGAAGAACAGAGTTGAGAAAGCCTCAGTGGGCGTTTGGTGTAGCTGTAGATGAGAAATTTAGCCAGTGCAGTACAACCGCTAGCCTGGGGTCTTTAACGTGCACCACGCAGTAGTGATACACGACCGCACGCCAGACTTGTGCCCGTTACTCGAACAAAGTAATTAATTACGAATACAATTACTCGCTATAAAATGAAATTAATTACCGTTACGAATTATTCGCCGTAAAGAGTAACAGGCTAATTACTTTGTTAATTTACTTGATTGCTTTTGCGTTATTCCAAAGGAACTCACAAGAGGCATGCAATATCTACTGCGTATTTTCGGGGCAGGATTTCGGGCCTCATCTAAAATAAAACTCGGACAAAATGCATTCAACAAAGTTTTTCTGTTGAATGCATTATATTTAGTTTATCGCTCAAGGCTTGCACTCGTTATTTGGTGTAGCAAGCAAAAGCTAAGTAAAAATTATAATTTCGCCAACCATGCCAGTTTTTTCGGAAATTAGTTTTTATCCGGTATCAGAGTTGAAAAAAAAAAAAAACACATAAAAAGTTTTAGAAGCATGAAAAAGAGCAACAAACAACAAAATCAACGCCTCCTTAACGCTCCCGCCGACAGGTGGCACGCTGGGTGGGAGGAAGGTGACCTCTTCCTTCTTTGACTCGGATGACTTTAGTCCAGAGAACCGGAGTGCATCCCCTTTCGTGTAAATGAACGCTTCCAACAGAGCCCCGAATGTGAGCTACAGTGTTGGTCCGCGGCCCCCAGAGACGGGTTGGTGCCAAGAGACTTCGCCAGCGGGCTCAGGACACTTACAAGTACTTACGCAGAGTGTGCTCATACGGCACGACTGCAGTATCTACTAGCAGCTCCTCGCCGTGGGAAGAAGACGGCGACGGAAGACAGCGAACGATAGGCTGAGCTCGAGGATGGAAGCAGTCTGCTTTCGGCTGCGCCTTGCATAAGCTTATGCATTCAAATACAGCAACAACGCCCAGCTTTGCACTCCTGAGAATTCGAAGCTAAAACTCCGATAAGCAACGGCGGAAGAGGACTGAAGCAAGCAGGCTTAGCAACGAGCCGACGAAGTGGATGCGGCTATATGCGGTCTCAGAGAGGCGGCCATGAACCTAACCCGTAGGCGATTGGCCGGGCGCTTCACTCCTACCATTGGTCTACCAAATTCGCAATGGTGATGACATTTTTGCTTGTTTTCATAATTTTATTTAACTATAACTCCTAAATAATACAAATTTGCTGAGAAAAAAAAAAAAAAAGAACCTTCTTTTTTAAGGTATATTTCGGGTGGTCAGTTAGCGCTCAAACTTCTAACCTGCTCAAACTTAATTGCAGAGATACTTTAAGGCACTTTAACCCCACTCAGGGATAATAAATAGACTTCTAAAATTGAAGTGATCCTAGCGGCGTAATGCCACGCAAAGCATCCTGGGAACCCGTTGGCCACTAAGTTTCGTTTTCGATTGGCCAACTTCACTTCACGACATCACTTCAAGACCAAATACAGTGCTTGCATTCTAAAATATGCGACTTCCCTTGCATTTACAATACCGTAGGTGTTGTTTCCCGATACGGATGGAATGCTGGGGCACGTTTATTTTGGTTCTCGACGAGCCGGAGTTTGTGCGCAGGTAAACACAAGATGAAGCTAGTACATGGAAGAATAAGTATACCGGGCCGGTCTTCCTGCTCCATGGGCTCCTCAACGCCCTAGGCTTCTTAAATTATCCGTCAGACGGTATGGTAATGCTTCACTCTGGAGTGGTAGCCGGGCCGCCAGACGGGTATGGGACGCGGCAGGACATACTCCTACTCCTCGCTAAATCTGGGCAGCCCCTTACGGTGGCTTGAGGTCCATGCTTCAACCAGGCTCTCACAAAGATGGAGGGGTACAATACAAGCGTGCACTGACTGAATTTTTATGCAGGGGACGCACTATACTTAGTCAACGTGCCGACACCATAACGGGATCGAAACCGATACCATGCTCCTCTCCATGGCTAACCAAGTCCCACAATGCAACGCGCGCAGTGTGCCATGCTGGCATTTTTTGGAAGGAGTCAATTCCAAGCTCGGCAGCATAATTCTAACCTTTATTTATTTAAGGCACAAAATAAATGCATGATTCAGGCAGAATTCTTGAAGCTCTGTGCAATCCGTGCCAATTTTCTTGTCGCATTGCCAATACTAATAATAATAATAATAAAAAACATGCTGTAAAAAACGTCAGTGCGCTGTCTATACACACGCGAAGGTATTTTACAACATATACACGTTTGACTGGCGTTTCTTCTAGAACGTTATCGTATTATAATAGATCGTAACGCCTGTATATCGACAAGATATTGGTTTTCAAAGGATTCTGGCTGAACACCATTCGACTCTCCGAGATACATTTTGCTGAAGAACATCGCAGTCAATAAAAGAACGCACATTGATAAAAACGCTTAAAATCATCTGTGCACATTTATAGTTGCGAATTTACTACGTTGGAAGCTAAGTAATTGACAAATATTAAAAACAAAAGAGGACCAACAATGGATCCTCGGGGGACACCGGAAGTTAAAAATAAAACGTTTGAATTACTGCTATGTATGCTAAACTCTGTTTGGGCGAGAAGATAGGTAACTTTGGAATCAGTTACACAAGTTCGGGCAAAGACCACACAGCAAAAGTTTGTGCAATAACCGCATATGGTTTACTTAGTCGAAAGCTTTCGACAAATTAAAATATATAAATTCACTCGTCCGCTATGTATATGTAACAAAAGGAGCAGAGTAGTTCAAAAAGGATCACAGGTGTGTTTCAACCAGACTTGTAATCGTTACTTGAAAAAGGTAGTGGATTACAATTACAAATTACCGAGCCTCAAAAGTAATGAATTACCGATTCAAAAAATTTCTTTCGCTGAAAAGTAACGGATTACTTTACTCGTTACGTTACAAATTACTTTCCCGTTACGTTTTCCGTACACTTATCCAGAAAACAATAAAAACAATTTTGATATTTTTCAAAAATGTTCTGCAATACTACTTTTCATTTCTCATACGCCCGTATTATGGTAGTCCTCGTAAAAATAAAATATTGTATTTAAGAGAAAGAGTGTAGGTGCACGAGAAATCCCCAATTTTGTACATAAGAGACCGTGTTCATTGCTTGTACCAAGTTTTAGTGTAGATAGAGGGTAAATAAACAATTTTGCGCCGCACGACCACGAAGCATCCGTCGTACGTCTCCGATCCTAATCACCGAAGAAGACCTCATCGACCATCGCGGCCCCGCAACAACACCCGCGTGGGGCCAACATATCACCATCGTAGAAACGAATCCATCTGTACTCCTACAATCCTTCGAAAGGTTTCCACCTTTTCACGGTGATGCATCCGCGGTACGCCAGCACGTCAGTCAAACCCAGCTCAGGCATTGGACCCGAGCACTGCAACTCAGAAGGTAGGGCAAGAGAAAGGCAGTCCGGGGAGGAGGAAACAGACGGAACGCTGAAGAAGAGGGCGAAACCTCCTCCTCTCTTTAGCGTTCCGTCTGTTTCCTTCTCCCCGGCCTTCCTTTCCCTCGCTCTACCTTCTTGAGTTGCAAAGGGCTATAGGACATATGCGTTCGTCAACAATAAGTCCGTCGACGAATATTTAGATTCGCGTTCGTAGCCAATGAGGTGAGTGACGGCACTTACCGTCACCTGTGAATGACGTTCCATTGTTTGCTTAAAAAAGCATGGTGGAACATTGGAGTCATCGCATTTGGTGAAATACTACGTCACGACCGCATAAATTTTCATTTTGTTTTTGAGTTAAGGAGGAACGCTAAGGAGGAAGAAGTTGAAAAATAATTGCATGATCTCTTTAATAATAAAAATGTGAATACCATCGGTACCTGTGAATAACTTTGGCGTTTTATTTTGATAGTACCTGTACCTTCATATATTCAACCATTCATGCGTCACTTCTATTGCTGCTTTCTTGTTATTTATATATTTGTATGCTATCGGGAAGATGCCGTTCACTTTGTTTGGGTGTGTAACTTTCCGCTGAATGCATTTATTGCCCGTCTATTTATTTATTTATTTTATTTCAGATACCCTACAGCGCACGTGAGGACATTACAGCAGGGGAGGGGCGAGCGAAAAAGTGACATAAAAACACTTACATAAAAAATATGAAAACAATTAATTGCGCGCTAGCTGAAGCGAAACACAAAGCAGACACAACCAGCTTAGAAAGGCTTTCAAACAAGTTGAAACGCATTCTGCAAACGGAAGTGATTATGAATATGTCGCAAACGTTAAGAGCTGGTGAGAACATGAAAAAAACTGCAGTTCACATCTTTAAACACCAAATCCTCACCAAATCCTCGGATACCTCATCCCTAACAGCGAATACTGCACGAAAAAAAAATTATATTTAAAAATGTCAGTTTTAGATGTGTAGGACCTAATTTTTTTTAATTGATCCCGCCTTTGAGTAATGAAGTGGGGTTGCAATAAATATTTCGTTTTGTCGATGTCGGACACTTTAAAAAAAGCCCGTGCGTCTACTTTCCCGCACAACACTCGGAGAGTCAATCACCCCATCTTTCGGAGGCAGCTCAGCAAATGACGATGCCGTAACAAACGTTTAGACCGAAAAACGTAGTCTGAGTCGTGACTGACAGGGTATTTAGAGGAAATCACCCATATATATATTTACGACTTACGGATGAGTGTTTATTGTACACGAATTGCACACTCTAAAAAAGGCTCGTGCGTCTACTTTCCCGCAGAGCCAATCACCGCAACGGACGGAGTTAGCTCAGCGAATGACGATGCCGAAACATATGTTTAGACAAAAAAAAAACGCAGTCTGAGTTTTGACATTAAGCAATGCAAGCGTGACGTTTTTGCATTGCTTGATGTCACACCTCAGACCTGGTTTTTTGGTCTAAACATATGTTTCGGCATCGTCATTCGCTGAGCTGCTTCCGTAAGTTGCGGTGATTGGCTCTCCCAGTGTTGTGCGGGAAAGTAGCCGCACGAGCTTTTTTTAGAGTGAAATGCTCATAATAAATACTATGAAGAAGTTTGAAACGAAAATTTCTAAGACGAGCTTCGAGAGATTGACACTTCACTTCACATCTTAAAGCGGCCACACTTTGATAACGCCTGTAGGGTTTGAAAACAAACCTGGCGGATCTGTTTTGTATTAGCTTTATATTTTTATAGATATACTGCTGGTGGGGTTCCCAAAGTTCCCAGGCATATTCCAGGATTTGAAATTATATACACTTATATACCTATGTGAACTGTAAGGTACCAGTGCCTCGTCAGGCTTCTTAGCGTTTTTGTACTTGCCCTTCTTTCGGATCCTGTATGAAATAAAATAAAGGAAACATATAAATAAATATCAAAGAGAAAATCCTGGCAGCTGATTTTAACATCCTGGGGCTGTACGATCAAGTGATCAGTTGTGTAGCAGGCGAAATAGTCTGAAAATGTATTAGCAACTTCTCAAGGAGACGACACATACCTAGTAGTGTTATCTGGATGGTAACTTTTTTTTTAGCACCGATTTAAGCTACGCTTCACCTGGTCAATGTGTGAACGTTTATCCATCGAATATAGCTTTTTGGCATGAGCTCGGTAGATACTAAACTCAGTATACCCGTTCGTTTAAAAAGTCTAAGTGGTTCCTCTTTAGAAAATAGATTTTCAGCTCTTTAGAAAACCATTAGTAAATTCAAAGTTTAAAAGTTTGTTATGGCACAAATCTATCAATCACGTGCTTTAAGCGGTATTTACAAGGAGGAGAAATCTACGCAGGGATGTGCGGGACGTCGACAGCAGGCGCCAATTTCCTCCTCAGCTTCGTCATTCACTTCGATGAGGTGCCGGAGGGAGGGAGGTCAGCGTTTGCAGTACCAATTGAGCGCTTTCCGCAGTTGAAACCACTGCAGACGAATTTCGCGAGCCCTACATTTGACACCAAATAGTTTAACGACAAAATATTATTACAAACAAACTGCCACCAAAACAGGATTGTTCGTGCCGCCCGAGCATCCCTCCCTCCCTCCGCCGCGTAGCTGACGTCATAACGCCGCATCGCAAAAGAATGACGTTTTCGTCGCGTGATGCTCGGATGCGCTCGTCGGTTTATAGTCAAAGTAAACGTTTGAGTCGCCAACTCAGGGTCAGTAATTGTGAGGATCTCGGTCCAGTCAAACTTTTTGAAGTATTTGTACATGGCCAAGTAACCACCATCGTGATAGCTGTAGGATTTATACTCGTAGGTAGAAGACGCCGGCCTCTTACGCGGAAGACATAACGATATTCCGAACGGCGGGTGAAAGGCATCCATCGGCAGCAAGCGAGTTAAATTAGGAGTAAGAAAATCAACCGACACGTTTGACAGGACAATTTCAAGGATATTCCCAGTGCTATTCTTGACCTTGTGAAGTTGCTCTAGTCCACAGAAGTTCATAAACGACAGCAACCCCAACGCCTTGTTTGTGATTATGGGGTTTGTTTCAATTGACGATGTCGAGAAGCCAATCGACTCCAGGAAACTTGAAGACTCCATATGTCTGAAACCTGTATCTGGTGCAATCAATACGATTTTTGAGCGTTTCCAAATTTGTTATAAAAAGAAAAAATACTTGGCCAAAGAGTGGAAGGAAATAATAGGACCCAACATGGTAACGGAAACCATCGTTTGCCTTGAATATGCATTAAAGACGTTTTCACAGCGGGGGAGTGGGTGCACAGTCATATTTAGTAACTGAAGTAATAAAATATAAAATTTTAGATAACACGGCAATTTTAAAGTTTATTTAGGCGGATGTTGCAAAAAGAAAAAAAAAACGACAGCCGGATGGCAAAAAAGTATAATAACAACAAAACAAAAAGCACGCTTTTCGTGTAAGGCTTGGGACAATAGTAGTCGCTAGAGAAAGTAAGCCATCAGCGTTAAGTCTATATTTTTAACTCTTTTTTTTCACATTCCGTTCATTGGAGAGCATGTCGAAAGAGCTCAATCACTCACCTAATTTCGTCACAGCGCCGTGTCCTTCCGCACGATAAAGCCCGTCTGCTATGATCACCGTCACCATGGTAACGTAGCGTCTGCTCAATGTGCTCACACGCGAACGCAGACTCTGAAGCAGGCACAAGCTAGGCTTCCAAACAGACCACGCCTTGCGCGGCAATCACTTGCTGCGCTCCGCTCCGCGCGGTGAAAATGGGTTGTAACTTATAATCTACGGCCCGGGCTTGCACCAGGTCCCTTCGGAACAGCTAAGGGTTTGGTAGATGAGTGCTTCCCGCACTCAGAGCCGACGCGCGCAGTGGCAAGTCCAGCTTTGGCTTGCGTTGCCACGTTGACTCTAAGAAGACAGAATTCGGAAAATGGCGTCCGCAGTTGTTGGCTTCAGAGGCTGCGTTGGAGTATGTGTCTATTTAGGAGACGCTTTGTTGCAACAAAGCGTCTCCTGACTAGACGCATACGCGAATGCATGCTGTATTCACCATCACCATAGCATGCTATGGTAACGGTGACCATAGCAGACAGATTTTATAGTGCAGAAGGACACGGCAGTGTGGGGAGAGCAGGTGCATGCTTAGACTTTTTTGGGGGTGATTTTCAATGGGCGGAACGTGAACAAAAAGGGTTTGAAGCAAGGGCTTAACATGGTCGACTAATTTTCTCCAGCACCTAATATTTCTAATAGTTTGACGAGCCTTAGACGAAAGTCACGTTATTTGCTCTGAGTTTGTACTTCGGTTTTTTACAGCATTATCGGGCTACACTTCCGATACCCTGTCATAAGGATCTAAAGAAAGACTATAAAATCGCTTCCCTACGTTTCTAAGCACGTCACTGTTTTCTTGTTTGTTTCTACTCGATACATCACGTTCGCGCGCTTCACACCAACGGGGCAAATACATCTGTAAAGTTATATCTCTTTTATTTTGGTATAAAAAAAATAGAAACAAAGGTTCATACACCTGTACCTGCCCTCCATAGACCACACATCTAAAGGGTTTCCTCAAATTGGTGATTGCCTCTCGGTTTCCTTAACAAAACAATCTAAACAACAGAAGCAATTGCATCAGAAATATTAAAAAAAAAGAAGTGTAAATCAGGAAATGTTTCTCAATGTTGATCACCGAATTACGGAACATTTTCCGGGTGTTGGTTGCAGCACCGGTGCATTGTTTAGGCTTGCATTGGGTTCATCGTGCACATGCAGTGAACATTTCTTAAACCGGCCGTGGCCTCTTGGGTTGCAGGTGCATGAATGCAATAAATGCATGGGCCAGTGAACTTATGTTACACACTTTATTTTCTTTATTTCAATCGTTCATCAGTGCAATGAGATAATTAATAGGTAGAACTAATTTTTTTTGGCGAAATGGCGGCACCATGGCTCATCAAATTAAGAGCGAGTAAATTTTCTTGTTTCACTAGCTTAACAGTAGAACCAGCAAGCCTGTCCTCGCGTTATTATTCCACACTATATACCCGCATCATTTGAGAGCTAAGCCACCATGCTTCTCACAGTCATCAACACAAACATTGTCGAAATGCTTGGGTGCAATAGGCACCGCAGTTGTCAGACGAAGATGAAACCGAAAGATATCTCCCTCAAAAACACCAGAACTATAAGACGAGCAGCCCCCGTAAGGCGATAAAAAGGGGCAGCAAGCCAAATACTACTCTTCACGTCGCAGGACAATCGATACTTTTGCGGAAGTAGCGCGGAACTATAGTCGCGCTTTCCCAATGAGACACGGTCAACTGCCCGAATCGAACACGGCAGAGGCCTTCCGAAAGAAGGCCCAAGAGCAGTGCAATCTCGGCGAACAGCGGCTTCCACGGTGCTGTTCGCCGGTCAGCTCTCAGAACCACAACTTGCTTGCGTCGAAACACAATGTCGGCCGTCTCCAACGAGGAAACGTGCCAGCACCGCTGCGTGACAGAGATACCGCAAAGTTACGGCGCTCTCCCGAATTTCAGTGCACCACAAAGTTGGCAAGCGAGGCCTACAGACGCCGACCGAGAAGAAACACTTCGACACTCTCGTCGAGCCGAGACGGAGCAGTCGCCGTTCCGGAGTCCTTAGTTTAATTGAACAACGCGTCATTACAGGTTGCGACGGACGGCCGCGGTCCCTTAAGGGCCATCTAACCATTGTGTCGAGGCAAATCTCGAATCCTGCATGGCGACGGAAGCGAATGACCGCGGGGAGCCGCACTGTGGCGTCTCGGCGTCCTTTCCTCGGGGATTCATTAAACGGACGACAGTTGAACGCTCGGCTTTTGTTTCTTGCGGCGCCGGCGATCCAACGACCGTTAGGGTGAGGCGGTCGATTTAGAGCGGACATCCCAAGTGTTAGCAGAAGGAGAGCAATGGGGCAGGGAAAGCTTCAGGTGCCCGGCGCGCATGAAAGCCCCCTCGCGGGAACGTTCGTTCAGTCCTCCGGAAAATATCTCGGGACACGGTGCTTACCTGACACCGGGTTTACGTTGATGGTGTCTGCGCAATGACGGTTCACCCGCAGTTTAGAAGCCCCTCTTCTCTGAAAATTAGGGGGGGGGGGGGGGGGGGAGGTTTGAGCTGGTACCCGCCTTGCAGCAAACGAACACGCGAGTCGACGGTTCGTTGAGGGGAGAGGAACGAAGGGCCAGAATCGAATGAACCTGCAGAAAGCATTTATGAACTTTTTTTTTTAAATTATAACTTTATTTATTCGTTATTTATCCTCATTTATATTTTTACTTTTTTCAATATTTTTTTTCAATTTTTTTCAATATTTTTTATTTTTTATTTTTTATTTTTTTTTCAATATTCTTTCCCCTTTAATCTTGAACTTAGAAAAATTACCACCATTGCTCTTCACTAGTCATATATATTTCTTTATTTAATTAGATACCCAAAGTGCTCAATTTTTAGCTGAGAGAAAACGGTCACATAAAATGAAAACAGCGTGACATATATAGCAGCAACTACAGCATATTTGGTTCTTGCCGTATACTGTAGCAACAACTACGCTATATTTCGTGTTTGCCCACAAAGACAATGAAGAAAACAGGCAAGGGGTCATTAAGATGGAACAAAATCTTCTCTAGAAGGGTACATGTGCATGGTACGAAACATCCGATTTTAACGCAATCAACAGAATCGAAGACAATCTGGGTGGGACTTACGGTATTTCAACATGGAAGCAGCCGGCTAATCAGTAAAAAAGACCAGGTACCAAATGTTATAAGATAATTAAAATAGATGGGATAGGTAAAACAGAGACGAAAAAATATAGATAAGATAGATCACACAGATTAGCTACATCTTGTGCTCCATTATTTTTATTAACACTGAAGCTTGGTTACGTAAATTGAACTCATAATGTTTATTATCTGCATCTTGAACTAGCTATAAATACCGTTTAAAGATTGCAAAGGGGATCACGCAGGACGACCATCAGTGATATATCTCAAGTTCATTAAACCTGTGCAATGCTTCAGTGCTTCAGAAAAAAAAGTTTTTTTATGCAATATAGAAGCTAATTATACCCATGGTTCAAGGAACAGGCAAAAAAAATATAATTTTATAAATCTAACCACGCGTAAACGCGATCTTTCTCGTCTTTTCGTGACCCGGCGGAGACAAAGCGGTGATTCAAAAGCTCCGAATTCCAGTAACAATGACCTGACACGAGCCACTGATCTCCTGCCAGTGCTCATACGCCTAACCACTTGAAGCGTTATTGTGCCAAGTCCCCCGAAAGGGTCCAGCCATGTCTGCATTATTCGGTTTCGGTGAAAGCAAAACTCTTCGAAACAAAATGAACACATTCCAGGCCAAGAATGCATTGTCTTACTATTTAGGCACGTCTCACCCCCCGCCCTCTCTCTCTCCCTTCTCAAATAAAGTAACATAAAGAAATAAAGAAAACACAGAAAGAAAAAAAAACTATTTACATATATATAAAAAAAGAAGTGAGTTTGGTGCGAACGCTACAAGATGCGGCGTATAAGATTTCGAATAAGAGTCATGAACCATTCTTTCACACCGTAGCAAGCCGGCACAAAGCGCTCGCTGACCTCGCTGTATTCAAATAAATGATCATTCTTTCTCTCTGTCTGTCTCTCCCTCTCCCTCTCTCTCTCTCTCTCTCTCCTTTTGCACCGAAAAGAACGGACACGTAACTGGGAAGGAAATTTGCATTTACAAAGCGAATAGCTTTTTTTCAATGCGATACCGGGAGATTTGTGCTCGAGCAAATCCTCCATTTTCAGGAATCGCCGGTTTTGGGAAGGTTGGCCACTAAACACGCGTGCGCACCACGACTGCCGGCGTAAGCCTCATAGCTGCCCGTGAGTTCCTGGAGCGCGACATGCATGGTTTCATACCCCACACTCTGGAATCATGAATTCCTAAAATGGCGCATTATGAAACATCTGTTTCCTCACGAAAGAAGACTAAGAAAAGCCCGTACGTCTACTTTTACACAAAGTACTTGGGAGAGTCGATCACCGAGATCTACAAATAGGTCACGGCAAATGAAGACGCCGAAAACCGCGTCCACCCTATAAAGTATTGTCAGAGACGTTACACTGGACACTATACATCATGTAACCCACATAGTGCTCAGTGTCATATCGCAGTACTTCATTTTGCGGTTGAAACTTATCCTCTTCTTTCACCGATGAATGGACGAATGGATGGATTGACGGATGGATACGACTATGCCTTTGAATGTGACTTCGGCTTGCGCCTTAGATTGAAGGCTTAACTTCGTTTCAGCCTTCGAAATTGTGGATTAAATAATTTACGTCAGATGTGACGATATCATTTCTTTGTGGTTGTAAATCTGGTTTTCGTCGCGCTTACAATATTTTACCATTACTTAATAATTACGCAATTTACGATCACAGTTACAATGACTTCGACTACTGTTATTTTAGTTATTACCAGTAAATGAATATAGACACTGAGCTATGTTGAACTTATATCCGTTGCAATATCTATCGTAAATATTTTCGAAATTAAATACCCTACTGAGAAGAAAAACAATTCATAGATGGTTTATCCAATAAACATATCATAAATTAAATCAAATATAGTGGTATAAGGCGCTCATCACGAGACAATTTTATAGGTTCTTTTATGTCTACTGGGCATATACAAAACTATGCAGATGAATGAACCGTACTTGATCGAATGAATGAACGTCTACGAAGCCGCCGAAAGACACAATCTTTGGTGGAGTCGGGATTTTAACTCCTAGACTTCCACTATGCGGTCGGGCATTACGATATAGGGATATTAGGGATTTTTAGGGAACCGTTTTTGCACATCCGATACGGTACGATGGACCCTCCGGTACGAAATGCGCACATGCTACCGCAGAAGACTCGCGCATGCGCAGTCCGTGCCGGAGGGTTGGTATTTCTCTGGACTGCCCGAACCAACGCCATTGCGCGATCACGTGCGCAGCGAAATTCAGTTCTTAATTCCGTATTTCGAGGAGAACGCCTGCATTTCCTCCATAACAAGTCTTTGTCCTGGATAGCACGTAAAGTATCCGAATTCCGGCAAACGTATACCTCGCGATGTTTTCTGATTGTGATCTTTTTTTTTTTTTTTGACTTATTAGTAAAAGAAGTCCAAATATGTGGGAATGTATTGTAGATGTCGTCATAGTTCTCATTTAGTAGCAGATCTCGCGAATGAAAAGCCGAAACCAGTTCGTTAAATCTTTTTTTTATCTACGCTTTCAACTTGTCTTCTGGTTTGAGTTGCTTGTTCGATCAAGCTTTTGGACGCAGTCTGACAAGCTATGAAAAAGTGATCCACTACTTCTGTGATATTACTGCCGAAGTAATGATCGAATTCGATGCAGGCAAGTGAATGCGATCGATCCAAGGTGTTTCTTTTTTATCACCCAAAACTTTCCTTGTTGGTGAATAAATCACGTTTGTAAATCCTACATTCGACAGCACGCTGAGAAAGTCGCAGACAATTTATCTGGAAGTTTTTAAGGGGCCTATATTGAAATGGCCTACTATATAGACAAATTTTCTCGACAGATGATAGGCCAAGGCAGTGGCGTCACAAGGGGGGGGGGGGTGGACTGCCCCGGGTGCAGCGCTCAGGGGGGTGTCGCGGCGGGCCACGAGAGCGGCGGGGAGGGGGGAGTCGCGGCGGGCAACGCGAGAGTGGGGGTGGGGTGGGGGGGGGGGGGAGTCGCGGCGGGCCACGCGAGAGTGGCGGGGGGGGGGGGGGGGGTGTTGTGGCGGGCTACCACCCCGGGTGCCGCTGACCCTCGTGATGCCACTGGGCCAAAGAGCACTGTTCTTAGTTTGTCAACAGAGATAACCAGATTTGTCGAAGGGGCTTATAAACGCCAAACGTGACCATGAGCAGTGTGCGTTCCGAATATTCAAGGAAAGTAACTCATGGCGAATTCCACTGGTCGTTCTTGAACGCGCCAAGATCGACTTTTCTGGAGCGTGCCTATTTCACTGGGCGATCGGGATCGAGACGGACGTGTTCCACTCGTCGTTTCGGATGAGCTCCCGCTCCAGATCTCGATCCGGATCCGAGAAAGGTCACTCCGCCGATTTCGAAAGATTCGACCAAAAGCCAGCCTTGCCAGCCCTCGGCGCGCACACGTGACTTCCTTTCTCGCCGGACCTCTCGCCGGGACCGCGGGTAGGGGATTTCTATGAAGTGAATGACGGGAAGGCATCCGCCGACCTCGGAGGGGTGGTCATGTACCCATTTGGAATCCGGAGGTGGAGCGACTACGTTTGGATCGCGTGCTCCATCTCGGATCTGGCCTACTAATCCCGGCGCGCTCCGAAACGACCAATGGAATTCGCTATAAGAGTTAGCAAACTCAATATCCGTAACTTCGCTTAGCCACATGTCCCTCCCCAGAATTCCTATACCTTCATCTTTTGACCCTTGCCATGTGCGAAAGAGGCTTCTGTAACCAGACAGAGAAAATTCGTCACACATATCATTGATGTTAATTTCTGTTAAAACTAAAACATCAAAAACTGTACGGTAATTTTTAACACCTATCACGAACTGATCTCAGTATTTACTTCGGGCCCTAATATTTTGGAGCAATAACGTAAAAGACTTGATTATTAGTACATAAAACTTCTTGAAATAACAATAAATGCGAACACTTAAAAACAATTTTTCTTTCGTGACCTTAGTCCATCTTCTGAATATCCTCTACACAAAGTTTCGCACAATCGGAGATCCTACGCTCTTTTGCTCTTTTTCTTTTTCACAGATCCCAGGCGACCTTGTAGTGCTCTTGGTTTCCCGTAGCCCTTGTCTTCCCAAACAGTTCCCTGTGTATGCGAGTTAGGTTTTCGTTGAAGTGCAGACTGGGGGAATCATAAGGCATAGTTCTTAATTTACTCCGTGATGCCATACATATCTCCTTGATGGCTACAGAGGTGAACCTTACAATGACTGGGGGAGTTGAGTTTGAATTGCGTTGGGTCGGCAGAGGATGAGCAGTACCGAAAGTACATACGAGGGTTGAAATTCCTGAATGTTTAGCGTGGAGGCCAGGATACCCACCATATCACAGATGTTCTCGGATGGTTGGTATGCTAGTCCATGGATATCCATGTTGCTCAAAAGACTGTATTGCTCAGAGTCGTCGAGCTCAGGCATTAAACGACGTATTTCTGACCTCTGTTCGGTCACTGTCAACGTCAGAACGCCAACTACACTCAACTCGTTAATTCGCCCATACTTCGTTGTTACCTTAGCCTGCAAAGTGTCATATTTCGTAGAAAAAAAAAATTTAAGGATTCCTGCATCTCTCTCACAGTTATATTCAGGGTTTCTACAACTTCTTTAGCGAGAGTAAATCGCCCATTTGCACAGAAAGCAATATCAAACTGTCCACCTTTTTCTTTTTTTTTTCAAAAGATTGTAGAACATCCAGTTTTGGGCTGATCGCATTCATCTGGATAAACAAGTTGTCACCACTCACTTCCCCATTTACACCTGCACCGCCAGCGTTATTTTTGTTTTTCTTGGTGTGACATCTAGGGCGAACCCAACAATATCTTTTTGTTTTGGACATGGTATTGCTGGTAGCATCCGCAACTCCCGCACACGTCGGTGCAAGATGGTAGGCCCACTGACATTCACTATAGTTCAGAAATCTTCCATAGAAAGGCACAGCCTCGTGACATGCATTACATACACACTGAGAAATGCCTGCGCCTCTACTTACCCATAAAACACTCGAAGAGCCAATCTCTGCGACCTACGAAATTAGCTCAGCGAATGATCAGGCGGAGCCAGTGGCGTCACGAGGGTCAGCGGCACCCGGGGCGGTAGCCCGCCGCGACACCCCCCCCCCCCCCCCCCCCCCCGCTCTCGCGTGGCTCACCGCGACTCCCCCCCCCCCCCCGCTCTCGTGGCCCGCCGCAACACCCCCCTGAGCCCTGCACCCGGGGTGGTTCGCCCCCCCCCCCCCCCCCCCCCGCCCACCCCTTGTCACGCCACTGGGCGGAGCATGTGTTATACCTCCAAGATAAGTCTGCGCTGTGGCATTACGCTATGCAAGCCTGACGCTTTGCATGTGTAATGCCACAGCGCGGACTAGGCTGTACAAACATACACATACAATCAATGTCTTATTTTTAAAAAAATCTAGATGACTTAAACCGTGATTTAAATCAGGAGTTAAATCGCGATTTGAATCATACCGGTTTTACTAGGATGATTTAAATAAAACCTTTCCCGCAAGAATAATCCCAAAACTTGTGTTTTATTTACCGTTTCTTTATCATTTGATGCTTTAAATATGCGCATACGTTCTCTATCTAAATCAAAGAGTCATCAAACAACAAATATTTATACCGACTGCACACGAACAGAAAACAGTGCCCTTCGGAGAAAATTGATGCTTTGAGCTTCACTTCTACCTCCGACTGCGTTCGTCAGTTACGTCACGTGTATATTCTGTATACTGTGCTTAGTGTGCTCTGTCGTATCTATTGCATATCGTCAGTATCAGTTCTATCATTCTCATTAGACTTAATTCTGTCCTGCTGGAACATGCCAAAGTTCCTATGCACTTTGCTTTATGCCAAATGAGTTTTCTGGGTCCCGATTACTGTGCAATGTCATAATTAGCTAAATATCTGATTTATAAATAAAGCAGATATATTTACCTACATTATATTATTTTTTATTTGTTTGTTCTATCTTTCAATTTTGTATTTAAATGCTTACCTATAGGAGTATATTTGTTTTTTTCTCATTTATATTCACTTGTTTATCTTTTGGCCCTCGAAACAGCGACAGATCCTCGATCCAGCCCCTGAGCCAAAACGTGTGGAGACCCCTGATTTAAATCAGATTAGCCTGAATTAAGTCAACTAAATGTAATATAAATTTAAAGAATTCGTTTGTTAATATATTTGCAGCAATATTTAACTTACAGCAGAGCGACCTAATATGTGAAGTGTGTACACTGCGGGACCATGTCAACATAAACGCGCGAAATGGGCTTTTTTCCTTTTTTTGTTTTCTTACATTCTAGTGGTTGTCATGAAAACTACTGGTGCGGTGGAAATTACTCATTTGAGGCACAAGTTTATGCGATAAAAGTTTCACGCTGGTCAACCCCTTCTCGAAGTAAAATGCGAAAAATCGCTTTGCGCTAACTCTGTTGGACAGTGTACCGCCTGCGTGAGAGGCGCATAAAACCTTGGTAGCACTACGGCTCTTAAATGATGACGACCACTTTACGTAAACATTTAATTCAAGGTGACGCTTTCTCCGGGTCTGTCAAACGACTGGTGAGCTTTTCTCCGGACACGCACAAAAGTGATGAGCTTTTTTCAGATAAGCTTTTCTGCGGTGAACTTATCTCCGGTGAGCTTATCTCCGGTGAGATTTTCTCCAGGATTTGATTTGGGAGAGCCTTAGACTGCTTTATTATTTTGAAACTAAGTTTGTTTTCCTGACACGTATATAAATTCTCAAACATATAGAAGTCTGCTATTGCCTCTTTTATCTGATCACAGAAATGAAAGCGTCTCTGGGCTGAACAAAAACAAAGTACACAGGGGCGCGCGGCAGAACTATGACGATTAAGCACACAGACCGTCAGAAAGTGACCAGTTAAGTAGCTGCCATGTCGAGTAAAGCATGAAATATTACTTTCTTTTTAACAGTAATAAATTAGCAAAGGTAATGCTCATTTGCAAATTGAATTAACCTGTGTCTTGTCAAGTACAAACCTCAACAGCCACACTAGGCCTGTTGATCCTGTATAAAAAAAAAAAAAGTGTTCACTTTGGTACGCGCTATTTTAGGCGAGATTCAATTTGAGTACGAAGGTGCGTATATATTAGAGTGAACAATTTGATCAGTACTTTCTGCTTGATTCCTCGCCTGCCTCACGTGCCGAGTGCAAACAATGTTGTTAGGAAAACAAGTGTTGTGATTGCCGCTCAGTGTGTATATAAAAGGTAGACTGAAAGGGCTTGTTCTAAAACGTTCGTGACATTTTCAAAACATTATTGCTTTTAGCTCAGTTGCGTCGTCATCAGAATATTGTGAAACGTATTTCGTAAACTATATTTTCACGATAAACATCGCGCCGAGGTGGCCATTTTATAATTTTATGCACTGTAATTAATTACTTAGTTGAAGAGCACAACTACGATTTAACTTTTAATACTGCGACGCAAAGTTGTACCAATCACGGGTATTTTAGGCGACCTACCACACTTCGTGACAACCTTTTGATTCAGGTTAGAGATATGTGAGTGAGGTAAACAAATGGATGTTGAGTGGTATAAACACGACATTTTGCTTATTAGTCTAGATTTTCTTTTACTGTTTAGTCAAAATTAAATAATGCAATTCCTTATTTCTAGTACCTGAAAATAAAAGTGAATTTACGAACGACAAAGAAAGTAAACAGTATTACTACTCGTTTCAAGGCAAAAATGATGCCTATAGACAAAACAATGCAGAAAATATAATATAAATTTAGCGGTTCAAACCGGTTAGAACCGGTCTGAACCGTTATTTTGGCTCCACGAAACTGATCCGGAACTGAACTGAAATCCGTGTACCTGAACCCGAACCAAACCGATACGAATTTCGGTTCAACACTCCGCTTGCAAGTATAAAAAAAAAAGAACAGCAAAAATAGAAACCATGTAAAATATACCCACATAAAACAAGCTCTCACAAGATATCAAGACTCAACATATATGAAATATGAGATCAAGAACTTCTCTGGATATTTATGGCACGATATTAATATGCAAAAGCTTATTTAAAAGTGCGACCGATTAATATAAAAAAACGACATTTCACAACGCCCGTTTTTTTTTTTTTCCCCATATAATAAATGCAGAAAAGTGATTATGGGGAATACCTGTTCAACTTTCACAAAACTTCAAAGCTGTTTGCGAGACACCTGGCAGGCTCCAGACGGCCATGTGCCAGTCTTTGTCGGACCAGTGCAGAGTCGCTCTCCGTTTAACAAATGCCGCGCCCCACTCCCCTCGCTCTTTAACGCCGTGACGTACGCCTAACTGCCTCTGTATGCTTTCGAGATGTACAGCGTCCCTGTTTGCCGACACGGAGTAGATAATTGATGCTTGGCGCTCGCTGCCGTCGATTCCCGCCAAGTGGAAAGCAGTTTCCAACACGCAGCCTTAGTTCTGCAGGGTATCGATGTACTCCGTCGAACAAGGCCCTCGAGTCCTGAGAGCCCTTTGAAGAGGACCCACGATTCGCGTGTCGTTTCTCATTCAGGCCCCGCCATTCTAAGCCCTCTGGGAACCGAGTTTCCAGTTTGGAACGTGAGGCGCACCGCTAAAATCGAGAACGCTTTTCTCGCATGAACAGCAGGACGCGTCTTGGGATTCGTAATAAATACCTTAGGGTACGAGTGAAACTATGGGGAAACGCAGCAACGCGCGTCGCATTCCACTTTGCTTGTAATAATACGATCTACAATCAAATCTGAAGACACCGGAAGCTTAAAAAAATATAACGCTCGGCAAAGCCATAGTTGGACGAACAAGATTGCAATCAAGAAAAGACTTCTGAAATAGCAATCTGACGTCTAATAAGGAGGTAAAAACACGCCTATCGATAACACAACTGCGTGTACTATAAGGAGTTGGACCAATTTAGCTGGATGGCGAGGACATCGTGGCGCGTATTGGATCAAATGCTCCCAAGGACTCACCACTGTACGGCGTGTGAGACATTTCTAGAATACATTCACCATATATTACCATAGTTAGCCCGAGAAACCGGCAATCAATCGCATTCAGTGTCCGGAGCAAAAATATATAAATGCTTTGATAATCCGCAAAAAAAAGTCGGCACGCACTACAAAATAAAGTGAAGTAAAAACAAACAATCGAAGATCAACTGGATTGCACAAGCATTCACCTCACCCTCTTACTGTGTTCGTATGTGTTTAAATAGAGTGGTTACACTTATAATTTACGCGCAATTCTTATCACTTAATTTCCTAATTAACGATTTCCTTGCACGCTCTGTATTTAAGGAGGTATACAGACACCACTATAATTTATACGTATGGATAAATGAAGATGTCATTTTCGTATTTTTACTATGCGGAACGGTTTTTAGAGAGTATGCGTACCGTGAAACTGTAGCGAAAACAAAAATCATTATTATATTAGACCACCAATTTGCCAGGCCGACTGTCTCTCGCTCTTTCACACACGCAAGCACGCGCACACACACGCACACGCATATCCACACGCTCATTCACACGCACGCACACACGCACATACCCACACGCGTACCCCAACCCCCCCAAATAATTCGTCATTTCTTCAGACTACACATTTGAACACGACACAGCTTAAATGAGCGCGAATTTGCGGATAATCTGATAATGCGCTGGACTTTCAAATATCTATTATAGTATATTCAGGAATAAAATTTTTGCATATTGAAAGGCGTGCATTCCATTATTCCTGGAGCTTAAAAGGCAAAGGACTATTTTCCCTCAAAATTATTTGACCTGGTATGGGCCACGCCCTTTATTTTATCATTATGATTTACCTATATAAACAGCTAGGTGAAAACATTAGCAGTTGGTTACAGTGTTTTGTAGTGTTTGCTCTAATTTATTTGAACCTGCATCTCTAATTTTGAATGAAGTCTACAGGTAGGCGTTTAGAGGCAGACGTAAAAGAAGAACACTCCTACAGCAGGCAAATATCTATGCGCACTTAGCGCATACAATGGGAAAGTAAAATCGAGACTCGACGAAGGAGTAATCGCACATTATAAAGCGGCGTCGCAGCATTACACTAATTACCAGAATATTCGAATAAATGCCGCCAATTCACAGCGGAAAATGCAAACCAAAACTGTTCAAGTGTTCAAATATTAGAAAATGAAACGCAGCCATAAGGTCGTGATTGAAAAATCATCGCGAACCACTACTTCTCGGGATTGCAAAGAAGATAAATGTTATGTCACTAAAATACAATGCGCAAAAAAAAAGAAAGCAAAAACTGCTGCCAAAGCGTTTAAGTGTTGTTTTCTTCTTTTTCTTCAAACGCCACAAACAGAAATACGAATATACTTTCTTTTTTAGAGACAATAGCAAAATCACAAAGGAATAAGAAACCTAGATAAATTCCAGAAGCACAAAAACCGTTCTAAAAAAAAAAAAAAACAGTATCTGAGCGTCAAAAATTTGTTCCCGACGTTGAGCGTCGAGCCCGACCTTCTATCAATCATAGGCTTGTGTGGCGTCGACCGCCGCAGCAGTTTGTCAGGGAGAGGGGAGAGCGTGATGGGGAGAGTGAGGAAGGCGAAAGGGGTGTCGTAGACTTGGTCGAGATCCTCGGTCTCAGCTTTTTTCAAGGTTCTGCGAGACAGCCAGATGCGCGCAATTTCCCAAATCCCGACCCGCACCGCCCGACGCTCGGAAGGCGCAGGACGATGTTGAGGGATTCCCTTCTCACGGATCAAGGAGCCGGGGAACGTGACTCAGACACCGTGAAATCGGCTGGATTTCAAGAGAAAGCTGGTTTCGTTGAAGAATGGTCCTGCAGCCGAGGCGTCATATTTGATGTTCTTGGACGCATTTAAAAGCACCGTAAAAGTTTTCTTTTTCTTTTTTTTTTTTTGAATCCACTAGATTCGCCTTGGACGACATGACTTAATGTTTATAAAGCAGAAAGACACGCGTTCGTGCTTAGCTCCAAGGGGGGGAAGCTGCAGAAACTTGCGGCCACAACGATGGGCTTCATTCGTCGGCTCGTGTTGCCAGAGTTAATCATACCCGTGTGCCTGAGTTGGCAATGATCAGAGTGTGCTTTAGACGTTTCGAGAGTTCGGCAAATGCAAATCACAGAAAACAAAATATCTGTTTCATGTTAAGTCGAAGCGTAGCAGAAGCTACACGCCCGAGCATATTGCCCTGAACGATGCTTGTACTGCATAACGCGCGTGCTTGGCAGGGACGCTGAAAGCCAGGCTCGCTCTCGTTAATTTTTTATACGCTCGCACTTAAAGTAGAGCACAATGTACTTAAAAGGGCTCTGTAAAGCGTCTCCGGCCATTTTGTTTGTTTTTTAAATTTGCATTGCATTTGCTTGAATTAGTGCGTGCGAGTCTAGCAACACATCAAAAATATATTAGAGAATAAATATTAAGTATTTTGAACATTACAGGTGAAAGAAATTCAGAATTTTAAGCACATTTTCTATTTTTGATGGCGTGAATGGTCTGAGCCAATAGAGAACCCAAACGACAAGAGCGTGCAAATACCATGCGCTATATTCCTACTTGGTGGAATTAACATCCAGTTAGGAAAATGTTAACGCCCTACCGATTTATGAGTGTTCCAAGCAAATAGATGAGTGCATGAGAATCACGCGCTTGAAAGGATGAGAAGGGGTCACGTGCACCTATTGAGCCAATTCTACCTCTAGAATTTTATGTCGTCATAATCCGACGCTCTAGACAACGTTATTAGATTACCTCAGTTGAGGAACTCTCGCGGGAGGGGGTAACCCCCCTCACTCACTTCATTTCACCGATGATGATGATGATGATGGTTTGCGACTCTTCCCTTTTGAATCGGGCGGTCCCGTAGAGTTTGGGACCTAGCCTGTGGGGATTCGGTTATCCCCGTTGGTGAACTAGCATCCACCAGTTCTCTAATCTTCGCTCCGTGGCTTCCACCAGCTCACGCCACCCTCCGTTGGTTATAGGTGTACTGTCGGCGTTGTTGTTGCCGTTTGTCCCACCCGCAGAGTCTGCCACTGAGCTGGAAGCAAACCCAAAGCCGAGTGCCTCTGCCAGTGCGAGTTCCCGGGTTGCCAGTCCACACTCCGCCGGTTGAACTGGTTGCAGACCGGTGCACAACAACACAAGGTGTTCAATTGTCTCATCCGCCTGACCACACACACGGCATGCTGCAGATTCCACCGTCTGGTCGAAGCGACGGCGATACACCTGCGTTCGCAGCCCTCCTGCGCGTGACTCAAAGAGGAGCCGGCTGCCCAGGCTGTTGTCGTATAGTCTAGTCTCTGCCAAAATTTCGTGTTTATATCGATGGTACATATATAGCGTCGACTTGGACTTCGCCGTTTCTGCCCACCAAGCTGCCTCCTCCTCTCTCACCCTGTTTCGTATCTCCATTTCCCACTTCCTGTCTGATGTAATAGTTACAGGGGTTAAAAAGAAGCCGTATTTATTTCTAACTGATACAGCCGCTTCCCCCAGCCAGTCTGCACACCCGTGAGATCCGTGTAGACGAAGAGTCTCTTGGCCCACCGGCCGCGGTCCATGAGACGGAGACGGCTGTCGTAGGTTATCTTACTGGTCGCCTCCCTGGCCTCAAACGACAACCACCCAATATCTCCCTGGACTGCTTCGGTGGCCACCATTCCCTGACAGCCCAGAGCCTGGCTCCCGACCTCTTGTTGACGACGTTCCATGACTTCTCGCACTGTGCCAGGGACACAAAGAACCGCGTTGGCGAAGGTTAATCCAGGCACCACAACCACCTTCCAGAGTTCGTGAGTCACCAGAGAACGATTGCAACTCCAAAGATTACGTTTTCGGAGTACATTCGTAACTTGCACGGCTGCCTGTCGGAGGTGAGCATAATGATCGGACAAGTACTCCGGCTTGTTGGTCAGTACAACTCCCAGGTATTTGTACGACTCCTCTACCTATCCTTGCTCGCCGTTCAGCACTAGACTGTTTAATTTAGCCTCATCGGACCCGGCTAATTGAAGGACTGCCGACTTTTTGGCGTTGAACCGAAGGCCCAACGTAGCCGCCTTCGCCTCTCATATACATATTAGACGCTGCAGGTCCTCCACCATCTCCGCCGTCAATACAACATCGTCCGCATAGGTGAGGGCCGGCAGCATCCACTTCACCTCTGCGCCTCTTTCCATGTGTGTCAGTGAAAAACCCACCTCCGACTGCAGGCGTTCCTCCAACCCTGACAGATACAGAATATAAAGAAGCGGGGAGAGTGGGCATCCCTGCCGGAGACCCCTCGTCACTGTGACTTGCTCTGAGTCGACCCCTTCAGTTGCGTCATTACTGTATTGCGTGAGTATAGGCGCCGTATGACAGCTAGCGACCGAAGAGGAAGGTGGAGCTCCTCCAAACGTCGCACGAGTTGCGCGTGCGGCACGCTGTCATATGCTTTTGCCACATCTAGAAAGCAGCACAGCCGTCTTCTTCCCTGTTTTTGGGCAATTTCAATAAAATGCGCGAGGGTGAACAGGTAGTCTTCCAACCTTCGACCCCTCCGAAATCCGCCCTGAAGTTCGGTGACCAGTTCGTTCTGTTCTGCCCATACTGCCGTATGTTCCTTGATAATGTAGGCGAAGGTCCGGTATACCGTAGAGGTCACGGTCAGGGGCCGATAATCTTTAAGGAACTGTTTGTCGCCCCCTCTTTTCGGGATCAGAACCACGCCGCCGACCCGCCAGTCTTAAGGCACAGGTTCCTCTCCCGTTAAGATTGCTCCAAAGATATACGCCAGCTGCTCCACTGCATCCTTTCCCAAGGACTTGAGAACGCTCGCCGGGACCCCGTCCAACCCATGGGAGGTAGCCTCGTTCAAGCCGGCCAGTGAACGCACAACCATCACTCGGCCAATGTCCCCCTCTTGGTTGGAGTCCGATTGATCCGGGGCAAGCCGGCCCTCCTGTGGTGTGGACGCCTTCTCAGGAGCAAATGTCTCCGTCAGGTACCTGGTGAGGTGGTTTCAAAGGTTTTCTGGCGGATTCCCCGTGCTCTCGTCAATTATGGTAACATCTTGGTTCTTTCTCTCCAGCGATCCAAGGTACTTCCAGAACTTTCTCGCTGCGTCCCTTCCGCTAGATCTAATATCTCTACGGTCTCCAGATCCGCTGTTCTCATCTCTCTTGGGTTAGTCGCGGAGATGTACAAGTTACTCAATAAAAGTAATTAAGTTAAGTTGCTGAGTATTTACGTCAAAAGTAATTTGAGTAGAGTAGAAATTACTCCAATGGAAAGTAATTGAGAAAATTACTAATTACCGTAAAAAAGTAGCGAATTGCTTTTGAATTTACTTTTGAAGTTAATTTTATGTTTTTTTTATGGTAAGAAGAAAGTACAGAGGTTTTGATCTATTAGCGAAATTGTGCTAGCCAAATATGAATCGGCTTGTTTTTTTTTTTTTGTTTCACAGAAATGCTTTAATAGCTGATTCTGCTCCTGCGTGCCTAATTGTTTTGTACTTTCTTGTTTGTTTGCTCAATGATCTACTGCGAATGTGTCATTTCTACTTTGAGGTTTAGCACTGTCTGAGCTTGAGTTTTTAGACAGTGTTTGCTTGTTTACAGTGTTGCGTAAATACATCTAAAAAGTACTTGAAGTAAACTACAAAGTAATGAGAGGTTATGTAGTGCCCCTCAAACTTAACGCCGCCACTCGGTTTCGCAAATATTGATCAATTGCATGCTACCCAAAAATAAATTGATCACTGCAGCTGCTGGAATACCTTCCCGCTGGTTGGGTTTTCATCGCGGATGCAAATCTTCTCCATCTAGTTCGACCACTAGGCTCAGGAGTAGCTCAAAAAGTGAAGAAACCGGACCATCTCGTGGCGGCGTTAAGTTTGGGGTGCACCGTACTTCAAATAAAGTAGTAAGTACACCGGGTACAATGTACTTGAAGTAACGTATATAAATACAATATATTTCAAAGTACAGTTCAAGCGCTTTTAACACAATCGATCATGATGCCCTTTCATTCCCTATACAGTGTTTTTTTAAACTGATATGCATTGCTCCAGCGGTAATCGGAGCTGCATCAGTTTTTTACGGAAATGGCAGCAAATATTGTATAAGGTGAAGTCGCCGCAGAGTAGTTGTTTTACTCTCGCTGACGAACTGTTTGACACAATCCACGTATAAGGTACTTCTTTCCATCGGTAATACAGCCGCCATTAATTCACTCAGAGAAATGACCAGATGACGTCTCGAAAGAGCGCATTTTCACACGACGATACCGCCATTTTTGTTTTCAAATTCGGGGAATGTACATTGAAGTCGGGAGTTTTACTTTCCTCGGAAAACACAAGCACATGTTAAAAAAATTTACTTAAAGTATTTGTTTTTCTAAACAGTAGTACTTTAAGTGCCACGTACATAGAGTATCTTCAAACGTGAAAACAGCGCAAAAATTTGACAAAGGACGAGGGAAAGAAGCGCACGGACAAAGTGCTGACTATCAACTAAAGTTTAATGTTCAAGCGAACCAGAAAATAAACACAGGGAGCATAGGAAAGAACCAATCAAGACACAAAAATACAACCCAACCGACAATATTCCTACTACGTCATCACCCTCACACGTGCCTGTAATTGTCCTTGATAAAAAGGACTTCATCATCCTCCAAGTGCACCGACGGTGCGCTCACACATTCCCCTTCCCCTTTGAAGGTGTTCAACCAACTCGCCCAACTTACCACCTTGTTGTACATAGAGTACTTCCCAACACTGCTTGTTTATTATTTTTATATAAAAACGTTTCGGGAATTATTACAGGTTTCTCGAACGATCTTTAAATCTTTGACGATCTGCATATTCTGGGTTTTGGGAGGAAAGGCAACGAAAAAAGGTAATCTTTGCGTTGCCCTTTAGCACGCGATTTTTCGAGTACAGCACAAACTAGGG
This sequence comes from Ixodes persulcatus, assembly GCA_013358835.2. Taxonomy (NCBI): domain Eukaryota; kingdom Metazoa; phylum Arthropoda; class Arachnida; order Ixodida; family Ixodidae; genus Ixodes; species Ixodes persulcatus. The sequence continues at coordinate 3,642,237 of JABSTQ010011052.1, forward strand.
GAGCACCAGATGAGTTTCAGAGCAGGTGCTGCATTTTGTTGCCTCCTTTGAGTGAGGATGCAGTGTGTGCACCTCCTGTAGTGGGCGAGAGTTTCTAGGTTGGGGAGGAACGGAGACCAGCCCTTTCTTCAAATGGGTCAAGTCTCCTTGAGTTTCGGGACACAGAGAAACGCCAGTCTTCGGCGCTAATCCCGCAGTTACTCAGCCTCTCTTGCGTCGTGTCTGTTCGCTCCCCGCACCTCGAAGCAGTGTTGTTGCAGTGTGTGTGGGGGGGGGCGGGGGGGGGGGGGGGGAGGGCTTGTAAAAATTTGGGGGGGGGGGGGGGTTTGGACTCTCCAAACTTTTTTCTCCCCCCCCCTTTCTACGCCACATGCTTCCCCCTCTTTGCAAATATCAGCTGATCTTCCAACATCTTATCTCCTTTGTGAAGGAATGTTTGTTGATAGGCAAAACAACCACTAAAATTCGAAAGTAACTTGTAACTTGAGTAGAAGCTACTCAATAGAAGTAATTAAAGTAAACTACTAATTATCGAAATAAAAATGTAATTGAAAGTTACTAAACTACTCAGAAAAGTAGTTAAACTACAGTAACTTGAGTAGAGTAGTTGAACTACGTACAAGTCTGGTTAGTCCTTTAGCATAGCACTTGCAGTCGTGGTATATGGTCCATCTCCTAGCAACCTCACTCCCAGATTCAGCTCGGAGCGATTGTCGATGTTCCCTGTTGGCTTTCTGTCGAGCCAGTATAGCTTCTTCAACCTCTGTGTCCCACCACCTCTTCCTCACTCTCCGTCCACTGGGCTGCCTGGATGCATGTTGCTTGATGAGACGCTTGAGCTCTGTGATGTACTGTCTGTAACCGGACGCTTGTGTCCTTATGTCGCTTTTTTTCAAATTTATCCGTAACACTTTCCACCTCCTTCTGAGCCAAATGCGTTTGTTTCTTGTACTGAGGACGGGTTTTCGCATTTCTCCATCTGTTTTTACTGAAGTCCAGTCGCAGGCGATTGTGGTCGCTGCCGACGCTGTGCTCGCCTTCCTTGTCGATGGAGACACCAACTAGGCTGTTACCAAGGCGCGAAGACACCAAAGCGTAATCTATGCAGGTTCTGCTTCCTCCGGCACACCACGTGTATTGACCCTTGCATGATGCCCGTTACTTAACTAGTTCAAGTTGAAACTCGTCTGCTAGATTCAGTAGCCGACGCCCGTTAGCATCTTCCCGTCCGTCAAGTTCGTAAAGATGGCCGTTAAAGTCCCCCATGGTTAAGACATTCCTGCCTTTCTCCAGCGCCTTCATATCTTTGGTGACACACGCCATAGTAGCTTCGTTCTCCTCGTTGCGCGCACTCCCCACCGAGAGATAGACAATTCACACAGACACTTGGGTTTGCAGCAACTCTCCCTCCACCCAGATGTGATCTCTGCACTCGTCGAGCGTCCTGAGCCACACTGTCGTGTCCCGCCATAGAACCCCAACACCACCACCTCTTCGTTGACCCTCTCGGCGGTTGCACCCAGCCCAGTGCCAACCCGGGTGCACCGGGGGCTCCTCTAGGTCTCTAAGGTGCGTTTCGGCCACCCCAAAGATGGCCATTCCTTCAGACTCTAACTGGTTAAAGAGTTCCTCCCACTTTTGCTCCCGTTGTGCTCCTTGCATGTTGAGAATCCCTACTGTCACTGTCATGCCCTTGTGATGCTTTTTCCGTTTCCTCCTCGCGGTTCCACCTTTCAGTCAGCCTTTGTTGGAGCCGCGTTGCCGCTGTACTAATTCATGGGTCCATGAATCCCGATGCCCAGCTGCTGCCGCACCGTCTCCGCTACCAGGCCACTTAGCCATAAAGGAGGCATTGCTGGAGGGCTCATGTGCATAGGGTGTCGGACAAGCGGCGGCGGGTACACGGGGGTTCGTCCATTCAGGACTGGCGTCAGTTCTAGAGTGATGTCCTCGCGGTGATATTGAAGAGGTGGGTCTTCTTGGATCCTCCTGGGAGCGTCTTCCATTGACAGGCCAATTCCGGTCGGATGCCGCATCAGCCCTGGGTGGACCCAACCCCGCTCTGGGTACGCCGATGTTCCTTCCCTCATCGACGGTTGCCAACCACTGTGGGCATGTCGCTCCTGCATGGTGGTCTCCTGTTGCGTGGATTGGTCTTTCTTTTCTCCATCCTGTTGGCATCGGACGTATGCTTCCTGCGACAGCAGTTGTTGCAACAGCTCTTCGCACGGCACGTGACCCACTAGCAGTGGTGAAGTCCTGGTCTGCCCACATTCTATGCCAGCTGTCTGGTTCATGGATTCGGGTATTGGCCGTTGTTGGGCAGGATTTACAAGTCCATCCTGCTCGCGGTCCTGTTGTGCTTTCATTCGTCTGTCCTTTCCTTGCCTGCCTAAAAAACGTTTGGCGAGTCCTACCAAGCGGCCAGTCACCATGTTGATGCCTTGGTTGCTATACCGGAGCCCGTCCTTTTCCATAAAACCGTCATTTGCCGAATTCCTGCTCAGGTCCATGTACTTGGCATGGATCTTCTTGCACATTTTTCTAAGCCTAGAGTTCAGCATCATAGCCGCTGCTTGGGTCTTTTTTCCTCTACTCGTGACTTCTAAGACAGAACAGACTGTCAGGGCAACTTGTCTGAAACACCACTTCTTCTCCAGGCATTCTACTATGTCGTCTGGCTGCTGCCCTTGTAATAGGTCCTGCATTCCAACGTGCAATATATACATCCTGGGGTTTCTCCGTGCCGTCGCTTCGTAGTCTGTGATCCTCCTGTGCGCTATTTCGACCGTCGCCTTTCGGTTGAGTAGGACGTCGAAGTTTTGACCGCCACCCATCTGTTCGGAGAAAGCCGGGGCAAACCTCCCAATGTTACTGTCTCCTATGATCAGGACCTCATTCTTCACTCTCCATGGCGGTCGTACCACTGACTTAATAGCACTTGCCTTGCTTTTTGCGGGAGTACTGATGTCCTTCACCCCTGGACCCTCATCCCTTTTGTCATCTGGACCTGCTAGTAGCTTGACGGAATCGACCACACTGTCTGCTAGCTTATCTTCGTCCACCGTGCTCGAGGGACTTCCACTCTCTTTTTTTTCGATCGTCGGTGCGCCTCGCCGCTGGTCTTGTGCTCTGTTACAGCCCTCCGACTTCCTGCTCTCTCCCAACAAGCCACTTACCCTTGAGCAGTCTTCCAGTGTGGCGGGTGCAGGCATACCTCTTTGTCATGGTGGTTCTCAGCAGCTTCATGTGGCACACTCGGTCGATTTTTTGTTCCGTAGACGGTGCATTTTCTCGTCCTGTAGACGTCATTTGAAACGCCATCTAGGGTCTGCGCGTCAAAACACTTGTATTCTTTATTAAAGCTTATCAGAGAGGGCACTGACTCTGTCCAGCTGTCTATTTAGTAGACGCCCGACTCAAAGGGAATCACCGCAACTTACATGCATGTCTACTGTAAAGGGAAAAACCAGATCGTCCTGATCAGCATGCTCTTGGAGATCCTGCATTTAAGAGAGGGAGCAACTCAAACCATGGGGGGCGTGTGCAATGTAATGGCGGACACCTCGGACGCAAATTGTTTGCTCGTGCGTATGCGTCAGTTGGCGTGCAGAAAGAAAAAAAGCGGGCAGTGAGGCTAGGCAAAGTCTGGCGAAGCTTCCAAACGATCGACGGTTTCGCCTCCTCGACGCTCGTGTGGCAAACGCTGCCCATAAACCATGTGATCCCGACCGAGCAGTTAGAAACACGGAAATCTAGGCACACTGCTGCTTTCAATCAGCTTGGCTCGAAAATAGATGACGTCGATTATATATATATATTCGTTCGTGTGTGCTTTGACCGTGTGTGGCCGAAGATTTAGGCCTTCAAATATGCCGAAACTGAGACGAACGCGAGCGAGCAAACTCTGCCAGCAGCTGCTCTATCTATATCTGAGCTGGAGCGACTTTGAAACCTTGAAATACTTGTTTTCATGCTGCAGGTATCGTGCCACGAACTAAATCCGCTCGGAGCCACGGAGTAGCAATACGTTGCCATGCCAGCGGTTATCGCGTCTCTTTAGGCTAAGGAACGGCCAGAATCAGGGAGGACCTTTAAAATGGGGCGAGCCCAAAGCTCATTCTTTGTAACTTGAGCGAGATAAAGCAAAGCGAAAGCCGGTTGTACATTTCATTGGTGATGAAATTGGGTAATACTGCAGCGACCATGACCAAGTTGCTCCGAAGCGAGCGGAAAGGGCGCCGCCATGTTTACCGACGCAGCCCGGCCCCAAACAATTGGGAGCCCCACGCTATTTCTCGAATTCTGAGTTGGGGGCGAGCGCCAACCCAAAACCCCAAACGGAGTTTGGGTTCTGCGCATGCGCAGTGGTGAGCCCCTATTTCTTTGGAGCCCCAAGCTTTGGGGCCCCCTATTCTAAAACACTCTATTATTATTATCCTTCACCGATACCCTGATTTCCAAAACCTTATTCACTAGCAACGAATTGGAACCCGCATATCCGCCGACGGGCTAAGGGATCCATAATACTGCGCAATTCAACCGGTGCCACATGCTCGTGTCTAATATCCGTAATCCACAATTAGTTGTTGCGTGCCCGGAACCATTTTAAAGCGTGCGGATCATAATAATGTCAGCGAGTCTCTTTGAGGAAGAGAAAAACAAAACCAATTCGCCTTTTATTTTATTAATTTTACAGCGAACATCACGTTTGTGGTTCCGTGTCCTTCTGGCTAGTTCTCTTGTCTCCAATCACGCGATATGCATTGAGTAAAATTATAATCCACTATCGTTTCAAGATCCCTTTGAAGTTTAGAAGATACCTACCTTTGGCGCATAATGAACTAATAGGGCTAATATTTACAGTAAATGATACTGCTCATTGTAGTGTGAGTGGCAGCGGTGATGAATTGATGCTCCTTGCCTCCAAGGGCGAGGGCGCGAAGATTTGCTGGTTCGAGTTTCAAGAATTCATTTCTAATTTTTAAATTAAACGATAATTTGTTTTACAAATTTCCTCATTCATCCCTTAGGTTTAAAGCTATATAAATCAATAGGGTTAATATTTTTCGACCGACAATTATTTTGAGCTTTTGTTTTAATTATTAGTTTGCATAATTTTTAATGTTGTCTATTTTGTATCTGGGTACACTACAGTTAATTTGGTATTTAAAAAAAAAAAACACAAGATAAATCAGCCTTTCCCAAGAACTATTAATACAATAATTTAAAGCCACATAAACCTAACGTTATAAAATGTAATTCAAAATAGCAACAAATTAGGAAGTTGCTAATTCTTCAGCATAGGCGAGAACAGACAAAAAATCAGGATAAGAAACGTTTCTAGGTATTAGATAGGCAGTAAGTTACTAAACACAATGTCTATTTGATAAGCTCCATTCAAGACTCCTACATTTTTCTAACCGTATATGGGATGGATTATTGGGATGACACTCAAGCCGCCTCGGTGGCTCCGAGGCGAGAACGCTGACCTACGGATGCCCATGTGGTGGGTTCGAATCCCGGCCGAGGTGCCCGCAATCTGACGGAGGCTTATTGCGGAGGAGGCGCCGTGTAACCAGACATGTACGTAACGCGTTACAAGTAACGAGTTACTTCTACCTAGTTACTATTTTCGGTAACGAGTAACGTATTTAGGTAATTTTTTTTAAAAGAGGAACGAGGAACGTATTCAGTTACTTTTAAGGCCAAGTAACGAGTAACGAGTAACGAGTAACGGTATTTCGTTACTTCTGAGGAGTAACGCGTGCGCTTAAACGGCATCGTTTTTATACTAACCTGAGTATGCGTCTATTGCGAGAACGGTAGGTAGGAAACCACGAAAAACAACTAAACAGTATGACAGTACAGCAACGTATATCGCTGAACACGTCAGTCGAACAGTTCGACTGACGTGTCCAGCGATAAACGTCGCTGTACTGAACTCTACAGCTACTCTACAGCTGGGAATGTCCTTCACCCAGCTACAGAATACGGTTCGTTGGTTGAACCTTCTACTTCTACAACCAGGTACAAACCGAACGTAAACCCGGAGGTTGCGAACACGGGAAGGCACATAACTCATTACCCGCTGTCCTCAATGAAGGCGCAGTTCCCGAAGATTCACCAGCTCTTTCTGAAGCACAACACTGCCGTTCCTTCAAGCGCGTCGGTAGAGTGACTCTCCAGCGTCGCCGGAGATGTATTTTTAAGGAAGCGGGGAAACATAAATGATGAAAACTTCGAGAGGTAGCTACTGCTTAAGTGCAACGACTACTAAAAAGAAAACAATAAACCATGAAGCAAAAACAGTTGTGTATTTGGTCGTCAAAGTAACGTGAAAAGTAACTCGTTACTTTTGAGGTAACTCACGCGTTCCTTTTGAGAATCGGTAACGAGTAACGTATTTAGTTACTTTTTGAGCGAGTAGCGAGTAACGGTATTTAGTTACTTTTTTGGGGTAACGTGTACATGTCTGCGTGTAACCGAGCTTTCGGTTGCACGTCAAAAGATCCCCAGGTGGTCCAAATTAATCCTCGGTCCTCCGCTGGGGCGTTCCAGATGCCCGTCGTTGGTTTGGCACGTAAAACCCCTAAATTTTTAATTTGGGATGACACTCATACGACCGATTCTGATCAGTGCATACGGCTTTCCCCTCGGACATAATCTGACCTAGATTATTAACTTCTGCGACCTAGCTCAAATCAGAACGTTTTGCTTGCTACTCAGTTGATTTTACATGGACTGTATCCCTTGAAGGCGATCTCCAAAATGGTCATTAATTTTGTCTGTCCGCGAGGCACACATCGTCAAAAGCGTTCATGTCGAGGGAATAAATTTTCCACGTTATACCAGATCTCCCAACAGCTCCGAACGAGTTTATTTCTTCCTTCATGCATGAAACATACGCACGGGCAAACGAAGAACGTCAGCTTTTCTACTTCAAATAAACCTGTCCTTGATTCAACAGCCCAAAAAAGAAAAAAAAAAGTCGTCTTTATTGCAGCGCAGTGGGCGTTGTGTTCGCGGTATTTAATCCTTAATTAGTGAGTTAAATAAAACGTCGCGCGACTCTCGGCGGCGAGCGAGGGCACCTCGAGATCCGCTACACCAACGACCGCTTGACGGCTGGCTGGTTTTTTTTTTTTTTTTTTTTTTCGCCTCGAATCCCCCAAGAATGCTGAGTCGATGAATAAATGAGCAGACCGACGGAGGCTCGCGCTGCCGCCGCCTTCTCCGCACCGCGACCGGAAACTAGCCACCCTCGGCACGCCTCGGGGTCGGTGGAACCTCGGGAAATGTCGCCTTCTCCGCTTCCGTAAACGCGCGCACACACACCCACACACACACACACACCGGGTGAAAATTTAAAGGTGCTCGGTGCAACCGCCCTCGCGCTTAATCGCATCGTGGGCGCCAGAGTTCACTGCGCCGGAAGCTGCGAGCTGTTGGTCCGCCACTCCCGGCAGCGGATTGGATTCGTTTTTCCGCTGGACACGGACGGTCGAGACATTTCGGGGGGATTGGCCCGGAGTTGAGCCGGGAAGGGAGGCGACACTCTCTTCCTCCGTGTGCCCCCGGATTCTCCAACGCCTTGATGTAAATTAGAAAACGCGTTCCGGTACCTACTTAAGGAATAAGCGCTCCGTTCCCACGGAGTTACCCGTGCCTAATAATTGCAGCGTCCCTCCGGACGCCCTAGCCGCTTCACTGCTGCAGGTCAGAGCGCGTAATTGCGCGAGGCGGGACACTCGACGTTGTGTGAGAGGTGGGGGCGTCCCGGGGACAGAACCGGGCGCGGAGCGAGGCTTTTACAATACGGACGACATAATCGCGGCTTCGAATATTTTTTTTTTCCTTTCTCTATAGCGATGATGATTAAGGACTAATCATCTTGAGATGCCTCGTGAGTCGCAAATGCTAGCGCTCGGTGCAACCCACCCAACTTCCCGCGGAGGTATCTTACTTCGTCCCCGTTTTATGTTTGATATATTTCTATTGACAGAGTTAAGGAGCATTTATCTGCCGTAGCAGTAAGGCTTCTAAAGAAATCCGAAAATATGAAAGATTTTGCGCGCAATATGGAAACCGAGATTAGATACAAGGCACGAAGCCTAGCTTGTGTACGTTCATAAATTTCGTATTATTGTCATACAGTATTAGAGGTTCCGCAATGAAACTCGGGTAGGAGTTCAGTCTTTCATCACCTATTTGCCACCCAAAGTCACGCACTTTCGCCAGCGACGGACAACCTGTCGGAGGCCATTGTTATAGAACTCCTCGTTCTGAGTGTTCAGCAATCGTTTCACTTCAGCAATCACGGGGTCGTCATTCTTAAAATGCTTTCCACGCGCTGGAGTCATCATGCGAGGGAATAGAAAAAGATGACTAGTTGCTAAGCCGCGGTAAATATGGGGGATGACGCCAAATTTCGTAACCTTTAGAGGCCGCGTGTGACAAGTCCCGAGTGAACCCGGGCAATTTCAAGAAGCAGACGGACGGCTTTTGTAAGCTCCCCTCTGCACTTTGCCTCGATAGCTTCTCGCAACTTTTTCAAAAGCTCACGATAATAGTCTCCTGCAATCGTTTGACCTTCGTGAGCATTATCCGTTAAAAAAAAAAAACCCTAAAACGATTTTTTTTTTAAATGTTTAGTTGGAACACGCGTTTAAAAAAAAAATATTTTACGCGAAAAAAAAATTGTTAGAGCAATATTGACGACGCGAGATTTATTTTAAATTCTGCGCGCAAAGTCCATGACGTCACGGAATGGTCCTTCGCTCATTCAACCTCAACGCGAAGGCGAAGCCGATCCACCTGTCCTCCACACGCCCGAAATGCCGAGAGAGAAAACAAGTGGAAAGGAGGTGACTACCGACTAAATCGCGCCTCGCGCCGTCGATATTGCTCTAAAAACTTTCTTTTTAGCCGTTGGATTCCTTAATGAAGTTTATTCTCTCTCTCTCTCTCTCTCTCTCTCTCTCTTCGCATAGAATTAATTTTTCGACACTCGTGTCCCAATCAGACCATTTAAGAAAACATTTATTTTCTGTTCAGGGGCGCTTTAAGATAACACCAGGGTAGTCACAAAATACGCTCAGCATCACCTTTCAGACGACGGCACAGTCCTGGCCTTTTTTTTGGCGCCGGTGAGTTCACACACTGCCACTGTGTGCTTCGTAATTTCGGCTCTAGATAATAGAGGTGAACGCAACGCACCATCTATAATGAGGCGATCAAAAACGTCATCCAGGTCGCTCTCGCACAGCCGCAACATTTCCATGGCTGCTTCCTTTCGGAGGTTTTTTTGCGCGGGCCTCAGCAGCCGTCCGTGGTACGAAGCGCGGTGAAAAAGGAAAGCTTCATCATATAGCGCGCAATGTTTAAACTGCGCCGAAACTAGAGGGACGTGCGCACGTGTTGAAACCTGTTTGTACCCCTTTCTTTTTCAATTTTTAATGCCGATAATACGAAATTTATGATCGAACCTCGTAATTATACGATTCAAGCTTAATCCACTTCCACTAAACAAAAAAAACAACAAAAAAAAACCAAAAAAAAACAAGTGGTAACGACATTTGAAACACGGGCGATGAAGAATTGAGGAGATGCATGCTGGGGCGTCAAAATGATGACACACTGTGTTCGACTTCCCTGTGACTCGGGCCGTAGCCGACGCTACGATTCGATCGGCGCCAATCGTTCAACGATAGAAAGTGCGTCGTCATGGCACTCGTTGCCTTTGTGCTTTCGCATTCGCCGAATAAACCAATCACTTGCGAAAAAGAAAAAAAAAAAAAAAGAGCAGGATCACGCCGCATTTACTGTGCGCTCACGTTGAGTACGATCGTCGATATCAAGAAGATGCTATACTTCGTTTCACCTTCGGTCCGAGCGCGGCCGATGCTATCAGCCGAAGGGCCAATCAAACAGCGCGAAAAGCGCAACGTCATGGCGTGCTCTCTGCGCTTGATAGGACTAGACGGCGAAGGAGCACGCACAGAGAGATGGCGAATACCCGCTGGTCCTATCAACTGCAGCTGAGAGCACGCCATGACGTTGCGCCTCTTCGCTGTTTGATTGGCCCTTCGGCTCATTACATCGGACGCGCTCGGACCGAAGCTGAAACCAAGTATAGCTTGCCTCAGCGCGAATAAATATGTATTCGAGCGTGTAGTACTTGTTTTAGCTAAAGTCGGCGCATTTCCCTCCACTTTTATTAAAACAATCACTGTAACCAGCTCACATTGCACAACAGTAACATCATAATCTGCTAAAAACAACGAACGCGATGCAGCCGAATTCGGGTGAAAACTGCATCACGATCATCTAGTGGGCTAGTTGGTTGATCATTATGTGTAATTAACAGCGCAAATACGAGAAGGAAGGATAGACGAGGGAGACAGGATAGAGCGCCGGGTGGAAATGCTTTTAAATGCCGACAGTTTTAAATTTCACAAGTTCGTTCTCGTATTGCAGCTTCTGGTATATCCGGCATCTGATTTGCCCTCAATTTTAAAGTTGTACCGTTAATTTTTAAGCCGACGGGAGCTCAAAAGCTTGGTGGCTCGTGTAGAACCCGACAGCATGTACCGGTAAAATTCTACTTCCAGTTGAGATTAAACGATCCATTAATAATAAAGTTCTAAATTTATATCAAATTGTAATGGTCTGGCGCTTGAAAAATTTTGACACAAAAAAAAAAACCATTGTGTCAAATATAAATCAAAACAAAAACACACATTTAAAAGCTCGCAGTTTGAAACAAATTGTAACGCGTGCTTAGCTTACAAAAAAACGAAAAAACATTTCGGGATTTTGACGCAAAATTTCGAGTTCGTTCGCACTGAATATCTGCAAACTTTTGTTTTCGTTTTGTGTGCAGCTGCGACTATTTGGAATCCTCCCGAGTTTCGGTAAAATCATCAGAGAAGATAATAAATTTTCCTGGACAGCGCGCTCCCAATGTAAACTCTGACCGATAATGAGTTTAGAGTTGTCACGTTCCATCACTTTCATTTTTCACTCCAGTATTTCGCCGACACGAAGAGTCTGAGCTAGGTGACCTCGTGACACTAGAGTCCACATGTCGAAACGCCCGCAAATAAAAAGATAAATAAAATATATATAAATGCGTGCAGGAATAGAAGATAAATAAGTTCGTTCTATTTGAAACGGGGTCCGTTGAATTGTGATAAAAACCATCGCGTCATGTATTTTGTTTCACCGAAGGGCATACGATCATCGGCATCATTTAATCTTCCATGTCGGAGCTGAGTAAAGTTCTTGCACTCAAGGAATGTTGTTCTTTTTTTTTTATTTTATTATTAAAACAAAGGAGGGGGGGGGGGGGGCGGGTTTGCCAATTCTGGGACAGTTCCACATTTTTGACAAGAAAAGGAGACCCAGCAGTTGCTTCATGAAACCTATCCTATCCGGAGTAAATGTAGCATTGAGAAATGAATCCATCTTCATATTCTAAATCTCAAGCCTAAACCCGGGGTCACACTGCTTTTATATACATCATAAAAAAGACAGTCTTCATACAGATTGGAACGGGAGTCACCGCGAAACTCAAAGCGGCATTATATGTTGGCGGTAACGAGTTGCAAGTAACGGCGTTACCAGTAACGCGTTACTTATTTGGGGTAACGTGTAACATGCCCGTTACTTTTTTAAAACAGTAACGGGTAACTTACTTAAAACAGTAACGAGTGACGGGTAACGGAGTTACATTACTCGTTACTTTTTCTTCCCAAGACTTAAACAAATGTTACACTTGAATTTTTTTTTCCGTTTCTAGGAGCCAAGCCATGTTAATTGTTGACTTATTTTCGTTTTCGGGGTTTTTTCTGGTGAATATTTAGGTGAAACCGTAAAAAAGATAAATTCATTATGTTCAGTTTGTTCAGTTTGTGCATGGGCATGATGTTTCTTGAATATGGGGCTTACGCCTACCTACAACATCAAACAGAAAAAAAGTGCTAATTCATAATTAAAAAAGTAACGTGACGTAGGTCGGTAACGCGTTCCTTTATTTTGGCAAGTAACGAGTAACGTATTTCGTTAGAGACCTTCGCTACGTGCGAAAAATGTGAATGTATATCGTATTATTTTAATGACGTTGCTGTTGGGCTGTTTACTGGATGTGAAATTTTAAGTCCCAACTGTAGAAACAAGCGTTGTAGGTTTCGCAATTCAGGCCCTTAAGATAAGAAAACCCCATCTCATGTGTTCATACGCAAACGCACGCACGCCCTCTGACACACACGCACGCGCGTGAATACATGCACATAAACGCACCCACACCGCAGTGCGCAACATTTGAGTAACCCTTTCTTATGTGAAAACCAGCACTCCGGAAACGCCCAGAAGATACCGTCTCCTGCGGCTTCGTGTGTGTTCGGACACCTTTATGCTTGTCGTAAATTAAGTTTTATTTAGAAAAAAAAAAAATAACAACAAGAAAGCTTAGCAAAAACAACATCGCCCATGGTAGATTAGAAGCGGGTAAACTCTTGTCCCGTTAGTTGCCCCGCTACTCCGAACGCAAACACAGGCAAAAACGAGAAGGGGCGGGGAAGGGGAGGAGGCCGAGTCAAAAAGTAAACAGGAGAGTGGACAGAGAACGGGCGAGGAGACATTCCATGGAGGACCGCGTTTCACGAGCGGCACGGAAGTAAGCCAAAGAAAGCGAGTGAAAAAAAAAAAAAAGGAACTCCCAAAGACCACGTTAGTCCCGCACGCCCTCACAAAAAACAAAAAGAAAAAAAAAAAACCGACGAGTACCCTACAATCGAGTAATTACGCCAAAGTGCAATAAAGCTTTGAATTTCAGGGTTTTGTTTCTTCTACGCTAGGGCAATACGCGAGAACTCGAGTGACCCGAAAATATTGGAAGAGCCGATTTTCCCAGCAATACAGCGTTAAAAAAAAAAAGAAAAAAAAAAGACACAAATTCAGAAACAGATAAAGCCAGCATATTAGCCTAATGGAGAGCTCGGGGAGAAGAAGGGAAGCTGAGCAGATTAATAGCCATGGGATCGAAGATGGAATGTTCGGAGGAAGGATAATACGCGAGGATGAATAAAAAAGAAGAAAAATATTACGGGGGAAAAAAAGGGTTACAGCGAGAAAGCACAAAAAGCGAAAGTGTCTAAAGACGCAACCTGCAGTGAGATATGGCCAGACACTCTCCCAAAGTGAGTGCCTCGCCAAATATAGGCAGTGTGCGGGGCCTCATCTCCAACTGTTTTGGGAGAGCGAGAGGGGCTGTATGAGCCACCCGGTATTTGGTTTTCTCCCCTCGGTTGAATATATCTCTCCGGGACCTCTCCAAATTGAGGGAACGACTCACTTCGGGGCGAGATCGGGAGACCAGGAATCGCAGAAAAGCCAAACAATTATACGGTAGATAATTTTCTATCCATAATTTTGTCGGTCGATGCCTTCCTGACATGTCGTATATAATGGTTCACACTATACCATGCGCACCACTTTAACTTCACTCGCCAAAACAAAACCAAAAAAATCGTGGGAAGTGTTAGTCCCATATACATATAGCTAGATGAGCTTCTTCACATGAACTTTAGGCGCCTGCCAACCTACCTTGAAAGCACTGTTCAAAAATTCCCGTCAGGACTAGAGGAAAATATATATATAATAAGCGCAATACTTTATCGGTATGATAACCGGAAATTGATTCGGTGCCACATTATTCACCTGAGCAAAACTTATACCACATGTAACAAGAACGCCTTAGGCATTTGATTCCCTCTGTTAGAACGTTGTGGTGCAAGTGGAGGCATTGACCTGGCACATAATGCCGCGCGCGCAGCTTGCCGAGTAGGCAGCGCGCGCGTGGCCGAACGGTTATCGCGCTTGTCTCCTACGCGAAAAGCCAGGGTTCGATTCCTGGCCGCGGCTACACATTTTTGTTGACACTGTAATGTGACGTTCTGGTAAATTCGAGAACCGTCTTGCTGACTCGAGGTTAGAATGTTCAAGGCACCGAACCTTCTACGCCGAATACTCCAGAAGCCCACGCGTGTACAAAAGCGGCTCTACGTGGCAAGCTGGGGTCAGTCTCGCCCCAGCGTTCGACTCTGCACTACGCCGACTTCGACGCCCGCGACGCTCTGCTATTACTTTCTGTACCCTTTCATTTTTGGCACAAGTTCGCCACATTAAACGTTTCTTTCTTCCTATTTATTTATTGTTCTTTTGGTCACCACCCGTGACAATATTTGACAGACTGCATCCGTCCAACGTTTTATCAACAGTTTACGTCTACTTCAGGAAATACTCGTTTTCGAGTGGCAAAATATTTGACAAAAGATACACTATATTCTTTTTCCTTTTTATAATATTAAAGTGTACTTTGATATGCCTACTTAGAGGTGGTAGTGTTTTTACACATACATACCTATAGCTCGGTTTTACGGGGATTTCGAATATCGGAAGGCCTTTGTAGATTCGGAGAGCTCTCAATTTCCACTCTGCGCATGTCGCTCGGTATTGCGCTGACTTGTTGATCTTATAAAGGCCTGCAGTCTGAGCGTCTTTGAAAGGCCTCTGAAACAGTGGTGATGAAACTAAAGAAAGTGCACTAAATATAAATTAAAAATATATCGCATTATGCTCCAAATCTAGATCAAGCTGTGCTGTTTTGTTTCATAAAAGTGCGCAGGTAGTAAGCATTTCGTGTATTCATTTTACCAAGGGTTTTATACGCAATCCGGTTTTGACAGATTAGCTATGACCGATTTGATAGAATATACGTGCCATGCTCTTGATTACATTTTAGGCAAGATTAAAGGAGCGGTGCAACGATATTTAATTGGAATGTTTTTCACTTTACACGAGCTTACTGGCACTAGTGGGACTCAAGGTTACTCGCACGCAACACCACTGGCCAAGAATCTCCTTTGTTGCGGTGTAATTTCAGAGACAAAATCGATCATTTTCATTCAATCTCTCCTTTGCAAAATTTGATGACGTAAAGTGGGGATCGCAGTACACCCATATGACGATAGTTGAATGCTGTTCATAGATTGGACCCGAGCATTGCGTGGGCACTCGATTTGGGGGGTCGTGATAATCACTAGCTCGAGAAGCATTCGGGTAGTGGCCCATGTCCAATCGCTGCAATGACGACAATAGCCGAGCCATAACAATGTCTGGAACTCAGTGCGTGTCCTGTGCTTTGCCAACCCCAACGCGTAGCTATGATCAACATTGGCGGCATATAATCGGCTCCAGATCACGTGGCCGCTTCCTCTGGCTGCGAGTTTTGGAAAGAACGCTGCTCGTTTTTCTTTAATTTTTTACTGGGACTCCTATTGCGTGGGGTGAAAAACGAACACGTGTTTCATAGGTCATTAACGTCAGGAATCCGTTCTAAGCGGTATTTGCGCAAAGTACAAAAATTGTCGCATCGCCCCTTTAAGTGTTTTTTCGCCATACACTCTAAAAAAAAAAGCCCGTGCGTTTACTTTCCCGCAAAACACTTTGAGAGCCAATCACCGTAACTTACGGAGGCAGCTCAGCAAATGACGATGCCGAAACATATCGTTAGACCAAAAAACGCAGTTTGAGTTGTGACATTCAGCAATGCAAGCGGACGTTTTGCGCCCGTTTCGATCTGGATGAGTTTCGTACCGGCACGCGTTCGTTTAATGACTACTGCGTGATGCACGTTAAAAACCCCAGGTTAGCGGTTGTACTGCACTGGCTAAATTTCTCACCTACGGCTAAGAGACCGATTACCCGTTGAGGCGTATCTCCATCAAGGCTGTATAAACATACAAAACAAGCCTTTTTTTTTTATTCCTTGCTAGGGATATGGGAAGTTGTGACATTATAAAAGTAGCAGCAGGCGGCTGCTAGCATGTATTCTTAGCGAGTTGATGTTGAACTTGTCCATATGTACATGAACAGAGTTATACGAGACACCCCTCCTGCTGCCTGGTCCTTCACGATTCCGGCTTCCGGATGAGGCCCTGACCTGGCTCGGCTCCCTGCCGCACACCAAGTGCCCCGACAAACGCTCGGTCGCAACACCCCCTCACGTCAAACAGCTGCGCATACCGGTTGACGACGTTAGACCTCGAAGCGTAACGATAGGCCTAACGTCAGGTCTGCGCAAACCCGCGTCCCCCCCCCCCCCCCCTCCCGCTGCGCCGCCAGCAGTTCAGCTGGCTCCTTAGCAACGATGACGCCGTTGCTATGGAGCCGCATGACGTGTCGCAGCCAATGGGAATTAAGGTCCTGTTTCGCTCATGGGAATTTAAGTGCCGTTTTTCGCTGCTACAGATGGAATTTAGGTGCTGTTTCGCTCAGCGAATGGGAATTTAGGTGCCGCTTGTCGCTGCTACAGACCACAATAACGTCGGCAACACTCACATAACTCCGGTTCTCTCTTTGGGACAGTTAATGCCTTCGCATTAAAAGAGCGCCGCAATCCCTGTCCATGATTAGGAATAGAAAAGTGACGTACTCAGTATAGATATTCGTTTGTTATTTCCTCAGAGTGTCGTCGGCGCTCTCACCAAAGACACGCCACCGTGCGTAGTAATGACGAGGTGACCATGTGTCTGCGTCACTCTTTCACACATCATTGTGCGCACGACTTGTGGCATATTCATCTTGCGGTCACTCCGTTTATTTTTAATTTTTGTCGATTAAAATCACACTTTGCATAGACGTATACCAGAGGCATTCCCCGAAGAATGCCGCTTCGCTCTAGTCTTCAAACACAAAACCTCCCGCATGACGACCCGTCCTGCCACGTCACGGTGGCTTCCACCACAGCCGGGAAAAACAGGCCCAGGTCCCGCCCGCGAGTCGTCGCCCGAACGCCGCGTCGGGAATGCCTGCGGTGGGAGCCCATGTCCCTGCCGCCCACGCACCCACGGCACCCCGAGAGCGGCGTACACGTCAACACACACCGACGGACCCAGAAACCACGACAAGCAGCAGGATGCTAATGCGGGGGAAGCAGGGAGAATTTTAAGCCCAGCCGCTGTCATCTGCGGCGGATTGTTTGGACGGCCGAAGGGGACGGCCGACAGCAACAAGGCCTTCCCCGATCTCCAATCGAACGGAGAGGAGAGGACGGGCCCAGGCGTCGAAGACGCTCCTCGCCCCACCGAGAATCCAGCCGGACTTGGCGTGTTCGTGGGGGAAAGGCGGCCAATATGGTAATGCGAGACCCGAGAAAAGCATGCGGGGGTTTCGCACCCTTCCGAGTGCCGTTTCTGTCCGCTCCTTCGCTCACCCACTTCGCTCGCCTTCGGTTCCCAGCGACGTCGGACGCAGCGCTCCTTGCGGCTGGCGAGAGCACCGTATGCGGCTTCGCACCATACACTCCCGGTCCTCGATTCTGCTGCTCACAAACGTCGCCCCGCCCCTCCGCAGGCCGTCGCGCTTCTTCGAGCATTGCTGACAAGCCTGTTAATTGCGCATTCTATCGGCCGCCCATCGAGATCTTCCGACTTTATCGAAGCTGTTTTGTCGTCTTCTTTGTTTCGGAGCTTAATGTGCGTTTCAAACATTTGTGAATTTTATGTTCGCGTTTTCCCTTGGCACGGTTGATAAAGATAGGTGCTCGTGATCATGGCATTTGTTGTCTAGTACGATTACTCTTAACACATTATTAGGCTCCTTCTTGCACGCTATACTAAAAAATTAGCACCTCTATCGAACAATATCATTCCAGCAGAAAGGCATACTATGTTGCAGAGAGGTGAAGAGGTGAAGGGCTCTTATCAAAACTACTAGTATAATGGAATGATCTTGTGCATGACACATACTTAGAAGCCAAAAATTGGTATTTGACACCAACCTATATAAGAAAATTAAAAAAAAGAGGAAACAAATAGAAAGAATCGCCGATGTCGTGGTTATATTAATCGTGTTGCACAGAGGTACCCCAACACGAAGTAATGTGGCCAGGTCGCCCCTATAGTGACCATCTTCGGCCCTCCCCCGCGCACGGTGCCCAACGATGGCAGCACCCGAAAATCGGTGTCGACAGTCAATGACTGACTATATCTTGATAAAGCAGTTTCATCGTGTCATCCTCCCGGGTTTCGAGTAGTAAGGGAAACCTAAGCGTATATGGTCCCGATTCTAGAGGAATCGTGCTCCTGCCAGCGTGATTACTACTTGAATGTTTTGAAGTTTCTTGTCCCTATAGTGAACGGAAGAGAATATTGGAATGTTGCATACAATCGGACACAAGCTCAAATAAGGCGGAAAACTTTGCGCAGCTGAAATTGTCATAAAATGTCCAATTTAGTGGTCGGGCATATCTCGTGAAATTTAAGAGGTATAGCTCCGCTCCTGTAAAACATGAGATGAAAATCCTTCAAATGTTAACGCCTGACGCTGAAACAAATGTCGGAGTAGGACCGAAAGTGGTTAAGCGTTCCTATTAAAAAATAACGCCACATCTGGTAACTGCAAAAAAAAAAAAAAGTAACAACGAAATTGCAAGCGCTTTTCAAAACCTCGGATACATTTAGCGTAACCTTAATTCAACCCATCCTTACCTCCGTAAACTAGCTTATGAAACCTATGTTCGCCCTAAGCTTGAATATGCCTCACCAACCTGGGACCCCCAACGAAGCTGCCTAACCTCGAAACCGCCCAAACTCGAGCGGCATGCTTTATAAAATCAGGTTCTCCGTATAGCATAAGTGTTTCTTCACTCCAGCATCAGTGCTCTCTCCCATGATAAATCGGAAATCGTCATAAAATTACTCTTCTTTTTCTCATTCATAAACTCTACTATCAATGTGCAGATGTTCCTTTTGTCGAGCCTCCAATAGATCTACTCATCAAACCACCAACATTAGAAGTTTCAAGCGCCTAACCGTTACAACGAAGGCATTAATCAATTCTGCAGTTTCACCTGGCATTCATGATTCACTGGAATTCGACGTTCTTGTTCTGATGATATGTTCTGATGATATTATAACATCCTGTTATCTTAATAATGTACATTATAATTGTAATGATTTTTTTTTAATTTCTGGTTTTTATTGTTGTATTTGCAGCAGGCCTTTTTTTGTTCTTTTAAATTGGTATATGATTACTAGCAGTAGTGGATAGTGACTGATTTGTTCCTATTCACTTTTACTGTTCTCTGCCCCCCCTCCCCCCTCCCCCCCTCCCCCCCCCCCACACACACACACACATATTGCACCCTGCTATGCGTTTAAGGGTGCAATACATAAATAAACTATGGCGGTGGTCGATCACATTGAAGGTAATCTGAGTTTAGCTAAACTTACGTCAAAAATTAATACATTCCTAATAAGGTCAACGTGGAAGGCAAAAGAAACAGAAGGCCAAACCGATTGTGCAGATCCTGCCGCCGGCGCGACGCCCACCTGTGTCGTCTACTTTCTGCTTTCGATGGAAAAAGCTTGATTATTTTTAAAAGTACCAGGCCTAAGCTTTTCCCGGGTTATTTTTTTTCTTCAAAAGCTCAGCAACGATTTTAAATTTTATGACGTAAAAATGATGTTAAAACACAACTTGCTACTCTCGCGCGCCAATTTTTTCCGGCGCATCTTACGAGGTGTGCGAGAATTGGCGTCACCCTTTTTATGCGGAAACGCATCTGAGCTGCGACGTTTTCATACCGTTAAAAGCCTTTGTTATAAATTCAAGATATTTCGGATGAATGTTGATTCATACAACTCGGGCAACGAAAAATGAATTCAGCTAAATATATCTCTACTAACGTTTTTCCTTAATTTATTTTACAATTTGCCACGTTCCAAACTTACTTGCGCTTGCCAAAGTGGTGCATTAACTTCCCTCAGCTTCGTTAATAAGACACGATATAAAAGGGCGCTGCGTGAACCGCGTGATAAAACTATAGGTCTCTCGGGTTTATTCGTATTCGATGTGAAGCATCCACGAGTGGAGCGTGCACTTTCAAGGTTGCGTTGTTCGTTTTCTTGCGCAACGACAACGAGGATGAAATTAACGGTCATCCCTTGTCAGCGGCTGCACATCCGGAGCGCCACTACACGCCCGCTGACAAACAAACAGACGCGCAATCAAAACCAAACGGCCGATTCCGCCACCCTTTGTTTTAATTATCCTTCTGTGGAGCGCTCCCATCGCGAGCCGTTGGCTGCAGCGGCGTCGCCGTCCGTTGCTGGCGGCGCTGGGGCGACGACTCGGAGATATGCAGTCCCCCCCCCCCCCCCCCCCCCATCCCTTTGCCACACGAGTCGAGAGCACATCCGACACGACTGCATGTGCCCATTACACCATAATTACTCGTTACGGGGCATCATCAGAAGGCAACGAAATAAAAGCTTTAGTGCGCTCGCTTAATTCCCAGCTCGGTCGTGAAGAAGAAAATCGCGAGAACGGCACCTCTCCCGAGCGAGTCTCCGGTCGTCGCGGAAACAAAAAGTGGGGCGCCGCGCTCTGACGCCCCCCTGATTAATGTCCGCCGGTTTCACGAGCTGGGTCTCGGTGGGCGCTCTGGTGTATGCAGACACTCGAGCCGCGTCGCGCACTCTTTGGAATGCCGACGCGCGCGCAGTCTCGAAAGACAGGAGTGCCTTATTATCCCGCGACAAGGGAAGAAGCAGCCAGAGTCCGCCATCGCATACTACTCGCCGCCTGGGGCAGTACGCCGTAGGGCGCAGTCCCATGGTGCTGAACGGGGGACGTGATGAGGGGGTAAAGCGCCTGACGGGGAAGTGGCTCAATGCCGAGAAAACGCTCGGCAAGGTAGGGGTTTTCGGAATGTCTGCCTGCGCAAGCTCCGACCGCAACACGCACTATACGGGGAAAAATCAAACTATACGACTGTGCTCTGCCGTACTTTCCATTGAAGCAGAGCAAAAGTGATTGCAGTACCAAAACCTCGGAAAACGTTGATCCGGCGTACTATCTGGTGTGACGTAAAGAGCGACCAAAATTAATCAGCCCGTGCTTCCAGCCTTTCCTGTTACCTTTAACAGTATTGGGTGGTACACTTCGCTTAAGCTTACGTCCAGACGCAGCCGACGCTCCGAGGTAATGGGACCATTGAAGCTGCGTCGAAAGCTCAAGTCACTAAGCCTTTTTCGTTCATGATTGGTTCAAGGATGATAGAACACGTATACAGAAACATGACGAGCACCATGGTGGGGCCTTTCACGCTGTGTGAGGTCCCATCAGCTCGTATACCGTCGGCAGTGCCTGGACTTGAGGTGAAACGAAGTATAGTTTGCTTTTGACATGATAGGACAGCACGAGCCAGTTGGAAAACTGAAGAAAAGAAACCAATGTCCAAGCTAGTTACTGTGGCACACGAGCCCGATATACGCGCGTCCATCGTATTGGAGTCAGTCAAATCACATTTGCGTCCCTTTGGGAACTAGTTCGCTACATCACGACATTTATAATTTTGAGCCTTCTGTGAGGTATCGCGTTTTTCGGATTCCTACACCGTGGCCTATCTGCTGTACTTTGTTCGCCCGTAACCTAGGAAGTCGTATACTTCCTTGTCTCTCGTTGGTGTTATCAGGTCAGCTGCGGGAACGCACGTAGCCTTGTGTTATTGCATCAAGAAGTACACCACTTTCTCGTGTGCGGTGACGTTCGACAACGCGGTGACGTCTGTGTTATAGGAGAAAAGGACGACATAGTATTCAGAGTAGGCTGCCCAGTTGTTTTTCTTCTTCCATAAACAAACAATTAGGACAAGCACTTTGTCGTTAATTTTGACCAGAAACCTACTAGAACCAGCAACTCTGAGTGGCGATAGCCTACCGAGCACAAATGGAGAGCCAGGCTTCGCAGAAAAAGCGCCAGCTCAGTGCCCGACGCAGGTATCTTACTGAAGCGGCTGCGTTCCGCAAACGCCAAAAACTGCAAAGACAACGAAGTCTTTCTGTGTACTCGTTGGAAAACATAGCAGACGAGACTGATAACGATCCCCCCTATTGTAGTACAACCAGTACTGGTCCGAAATATTCGCAAACAATTTCTAAAAAAACAAACAAACGAAAAAGCAGTTCAAGCGGGTGGTGTGGCAACATACACCGTACTTCACCGAATTATCTTCGTTCGATTGCCATATGTTCGGCAAAATAATAATAAAAAAACCGAGGTTAGAAGACAATAACTCCAAACCGATGAGACACTGAAGTCCTGCTCTGGTCTCAAAGTGGTTGCGCCAAACTGGAGGAGAATTTTAACAGCGAATCCGTCTTTTGGCATTGGGATATTGGTACGAATGACTGAAGGTAACTAAACGTTTAATGGGGCGAACTTACGCCGAAAACAAAATAAAAAAGGCTAGCATCGCAGGCTTCGATAGTGACGTGACAGCAGGCTCGAGCGCTGGGGCGAGACTGACCCCGGCTCGCCACGCGGAGCCCCTTTCGTACTCGCGTGGGCTTCTAGAACAATAGGCGTAGAAGCTGCGGCGCGTAGAACATTCAAACCTTGAACAAGCACTGGGTTCTGGAATTTACTAGAAAACAACATTTACAGAAATAGCAAAAAGGTGCGTCCGCCCCCAGGCATCGAACCTCGGCCCTTTGCACGGGAGCCGAGCACAATAACCATCCGGCCATGGGCGCGCTTGCTCGGAGACACGCGGGGAAAGAAATAATCTGAAAAAAGATGTAACGTCACGGATCGAGCCGGACATTCTTTTCTCGATAAATTTTCTGTGCAATACTTCTGTCGGATCCTCTTTTCATCTCAAAACTTACGAGAGACAGATTCTCCGTTCCCAGAAGTTTAACAAAAGCTTAAGGATTTTTTTTTTTTTTTTTTTTACGGGTATAGAAGAGCTATTTACATGTTCCGATAATTGTTTACAGTTTATCGTCGACTATGTAAAAATTCGTAATGGGGCGTTTACACTTGCGGATTTTCGGGCGGATCCACGAAGATGGAAAGTGGATTGTGGAGCCAGGTAGCGAAATCGACTCGTCGTTGGCGGAATATCTGCATATGGGTCCCGGACTGACAGAACCGGCCTTATCGCTGGGCGACCTGGGCGGTCGCACAGGGCGCCATCAATCGGGGAACGCCACGGCACCCAATATTGCGTTCCTTAGCTTAAAAAAGAACAAAAAGAAAATCTTTGAACACTGCGCCCGACACGACGCTATATGCTCGAATGTCGTTCGTTTTTGACAAGCGGTTCTCGGCGGACAAAAAATACCCATGTTGGACCGCTACTCACACGTTTAGTAACAACGCGATGTCGTACCTTATGGACATATAAAAAAGAGGGGGGAGGGGGGGGGGGGCACCACAGCCGGAATTCGCCCAGGGCGCCTGATAATGTAAGGCCGGCCCTGCGGACTGATCCAGATTTTTCGCCGGAATGAGTCGATTACGCCACCCGGCCCTAAAATCCACTCTCCGCCTGCGCGGATCCGATCAAGAATCCGCATGTGTAAACGAGCCACAAGGGTTGTACAGTAAGGTAAAATAGATGGCGAGGTCATTTATCTTTATTTTTATGTCCTATTTAGGAGTGTACAAATACTGCTTCGAATCGAATAACGCAGCGTTATCTATCGCTTCAACAATGCAAAGTGTACGTGGTGGATTTTTCTAGCGATGTGAATGCTATGAATGACGCAGCGCTATTCGATTCGAACCACTATTCGCACACTTTGTTTCACCTTAGGTCCGAGCACAGCCGATGGTACGAGCCGAGGGACAAATCAAGCAGCGCCGAAGGCGCGTCTTGGTGATCTCGCCGTCTTCCGGTGGCATGCTCCGCCGGCTCGTCCAATCAAGAGCAGAGAATGCGTCGTGACTTTACGCTTTTAGTCTGCGTGTATACGCTTTGTTTGACTTCTAGGCTTTGGCCAACCTAAAGTGAAACAAAGTGTAGTTTCATTCAGAAGTGTAAAGCGTAACCTTAAAGTTACACGTTTTGTTACGCCTTCATATATCAGCTAGAATATGAATGCGCACTTTATGATACTGAAAGATAATTCCTCTAAAACACCTTGCCGCACATAGACAACCGACCGATTATGACGGCCAAAGCACTTGTGCAACTCCCCTCGAAGAGGCCGCGAACTCTCTTTTGCGTCGTTTTACCAGGAACGCGTCTAGAGTTCTTTTAGCGATGAGTGCCGTATAGTGGTAAAGGCGAGCGAGTTGAACATGAATGCTTAAAATCGAAAGAATAAAACACGGAGGACAAGCGATAATGTGAAGTTGTTGATTGGTTCAGCTAGTTAAATACAGTTGATATAACGCTAGGTCGGTCTTTTACAATGGTCCATTTTACAATCGCAACAAAACTTGAGATATCAAATCTGAAGACTTTGCAACGTGTTATTTTTTCCCGTTTCCGATGATATTCACCGTAATCATTTTGATTGCACAGTAGCATACAAAAGTGTCTTTAGCAGTGGTGAAACTCGGGATCGAAATTTCAAATCTCCTGCCCCCTCCTGTTTTCTCAAGAACCGTATTTCAGCCTACGTGGATTTTATTTCCGCACGGGGAGATTAATTAGGCCCGTATGAAGGCCTCCAGTCTTTTCTTTTTTCAAACAACCTAGCACACACAAAGTATAGTGTTGCGACATGTTGCGCCGCTAATACGTCTACGCCTGAAAACCTAGGTAAGCGCTGTGCTTCGCTTATAAAAAAAAAAAATGAATTCATTCCGTGGCGTCGTCAAGCGTGTTGCTTGCCGCATCATGCACAGATAAACCTACGCGCTTTGTTCCTTCGATATTAAGTGCCGTATACCATCCACAATTCGTGCTCGTTTGCGAGAGTGATATGAGAGCGCCAACCTCTAGTGTTCTCAAGTGAACCTACATCTACTTAGTGTTTGTGTTGTTACATCCAACTCACCCTCTTTGAGAAGTATTTGTAGGCATCGAACGACATAGTTACACTGTTGTAGCTGTTGTCTCTGTTATGGTGAGATTGCTCTTGCAATCTAATCATAACATTGACACACTTCTTTGCACCTAGTGTTAGTGCGTGAGCTGCAAGATAACCATGCCTCCTCTTTTTCGTTTCTCCTTCTTTCGTCTCCTACCCTTCAACAGTTCAAACTAGCCAACCAAGGCAGGCAGCCTTAGCCAACTTCTATGTTTTTTTTGTCCTCCCTCGGTTCAAGTGTTGAGGGCAGTATATTTTCTACGCTCCTTATTCTGCAGCTAAGCCAACTTATTACACAAGTATGCCAAGTCAGTACTGCGTTGTATACGAGCGTTACCACATCATGGCTCAGAGAAGTAAACAAATGCGCGCGTTGGTTTATCTGCGCTTGATGCGGCAAGCAACACGCTTGACAACGCCACGGAACAAATTTCTTTTTTTTTTTATATATATAAGCGGAGCGCAGCGCTTACCTAGATTTCCAGGCGTAGACGTTTTAGCGGCGCAACATGTCGCAACACCCCTTTCTGTGTGTTGGGATGTTTGAAAAAAGAAAAGACTGGAGGCCTGGATACGAGGCCTAATTAATCTTCCCGTGCGGAAATAAGATCAAAGTAGGCTGAAATACGGTCATTGAGAAAACAGGAGAGGGCAGGAGATTTGAAATTTCGATCCCAAGTTTCACCACTGCTAAAGAAAAAGTTGTATGCTACTGTGCAATCAAAATGATGATGGTGAATATCATCGGAAACGGCAAAAATAGCACGTTGCAAAGCCTTAAAATTTTATATCTCAAGTTGTGTTGTGACTGTATAAAACGGACCAGTGGAAAAGACCAAACATGCGTTATATCAGCTGTATTTAACTAGCTGAACCAATCAACAGCTTCACATTGCTCCTTTCAATCATAGGTGCGCATGAAAAAAGCGCGGTAACACGAAATAGGGCCAAATGTGTTCTCACAACAACTTTGCAGCACGTAGAACGAAATATCGCGTTGCGAAATATCATTTATTCCGTTTTCAATCTGGGTGCGTGTTGTACCAAATTGGATATATGCATGTAATTATATGCTTTGAGATTCCCGTTAAATGTTAGGCATTCCAATGGCCAAATTTGTCACCTAGAGCGGATAAATCAGATACCCTTTTAGAACTGCTTGCTTTTTATCTCTCCACAGAACAGACTTGACCTTTTTGTGTACCATCTAGGCGTTAGAGCACTTGGCGCACGCTTTGATTACCTACAAATGATGTAAAGCTCGCGGTTGTCGAACTCGCCATTTTTCCCTGCATTAGATTGATTGATTGATTGATTGAAGATGTTTTTATAAGCTTGAGGACGATAACACTAGACCGTGATGTCTGTAAAGGTTTGAGTCGCCTGCATGAGGCTTAGTGTTCCACAAAAAATCACAGTTGAGCCTGCGACACGCGCAACTCACACAGCTCTCAACTTTGACAATGTCAATAACGCTCCCACAATCCCACTTTATACTCCGTTCCGCCAAAAGCTGAGACTAGAAGCTCCGCCTTCAGCGTGAGCTTTCTGTCCTTACTAACACGAGTGTGAACGCGCAGGCACACGCGACCAAAGCACTGCGGAATCCAGCGAGCTCGCGCTGAAGGCGGAGCTTCCAGCCTCATGAGTAAAGACGTTTGCAAGCATGGCGTCCCGGCTGGTGCCCCATCCGTGCAAGCACATGCAGCATGCGCGTGAAGATAGCCTTGGCAGGCCTGGAATTCCACGTGCTTGCTCACACGAGGAAGAGCATGGCGGCCGCCAGATGCCCTGTTTGCAATCGTCTATAGAAATACTTTGGACGCAGCCATGAACCAGTCAGCGTTAGGTTGGCGCATAGGAAAACTATTGAAGGCACTTTCGTAAAAATGTATTCCGACCTACCCGAGGGAGTGCAGTCGCTCAGAGAGCCAATGAGGGACAGTGCTGGGAGTACATACAAAAAACAAATTAGCCGAGTGGAGACCAGAGGGAATGGCAACCAAATAAAACATCACCGCCCGTCCTTTCACTGATCAACGTGCCGCATGAGCGTACATTGTATGTCATCAGGGTGCCCAACACGGTGAAGCAGTGGTCCTTCTGGCGACAGATTGCTTAAGTGCTGCCCAATCGAAACGGTAGCATACCCATTTTGCGCTTGAATGTCAAGCGCAGTCGACCCGGGATACGCTTTGATCTCGGATATAATACATACATGCCGTAACTTTTCATACCTACGCCGCTACTCTGCTAGCGATACGTCGTAATATCTTGCGTACGGCTTTGCAATAGTATGCGCTTCAGGCCAAAGGAAAGCCGAGATACTGTTTGGGGAGATTCGCCCACGTTCACTCGCGCAAAGGCTTCGAAACTTGGGGGCGAAAAACCTCAGACACTTTAAAATTAGTTTATTGACTATTATTCCTCATCCCTTGAAAAACAAAAAGAATAATATAACCCGAATCAAAACATCTAAGCGGGACGCCAAATAGCTGACTTTTGCAGTAGAAATACGGTTAACGTAAAGAGCGCGAGTCTTGATGAAAGCAACATCGCCCACAGCCTCCTGAGTGTAGTCTACCGTCTCCAATATATTAGAAACTATGAGTAGAGGGGACGGAATGTAAGCAAAAACAGGATTTATATTAACACCAGAGGTGCTGACTACACGGCAGGCACAACTTGATTCATACGCTTTATAGACATACAATACCCCCTCCTTTCCGGCCTCTGATCGGTAGCACCAACCAGGGGCCGTATACTTCGTTTCAGCTTAAGTCCAGACGCAGCCGACACAACGAGGTAATGGGACCATCCAAACAGCTTCAAAAGCGCAAGTCACTGGGCCTTTTCTGTTCATGATTGGTTCAGCGATGACAGAACGCGTCCAGACACACGACGAACACCATGATGGTGCGCTTTTGACGCTGTCTGGTTGGTCCCATCAGCTCGTAGCGTCGGCTGCGTCTGGACTTAAGGGAAACGAAGTATAGGACGAACTCAACTCGGTGACATCACGCCACTGCGGTGGCATTGGTGTCGGTACTGCGCATGCGCAAACGCTTCATTCCTCCCGACATCGGTTTCTGCGCACGCGCAGTGCAAACACCTGGTGTGGGCAAACGCGGGCTTGTTTGTAAACACTGTGTTGGTGCATAGACTTGCCAAACATAAAGATGGGGCCGAAGTTTACGGAGCACGCTGAATTAGTCTCCCGTGATGAGAACGGCGAGCTTTTGTCCAATCGGAGCACTCGGCTAAGTTTCTGCTCGGACTTTGTGTTTTCCGTGTCTAGAGGCCCGGATGCCGTTCTTGGGTCAGGCGACCTTGGGGGTAGGATGTATGTATTGGTGAATTCAGCTCGCACATCTCGAGCGCTCCGAAAGCGCTCCATTTGGAGCGCGCATATTCCGCTCGCAGATCTGGCTCGAGTTGGCCATCTTCCGCTCATAGGTCTCTGGCAGCGCCCGCACCTGTGGACCGCCCTAAATCATGCCACAACCGCTCCGTGGAATCCCACGGATCTTTGCGGAAGTTGACAGAGCGCCCTACGTCATTTCCTTTTGACTCAGTGGTGCTCATGCGCGGCGAGGTTGGTGAGGTCGCCGCAGTCGCCGTACCGAGCGGGCAGTCGAGTTGGCCTGTTCGGATGCGTTGGTTGTTTACGCGGGATTGTGATAGCTCCAACGCTTCCTCGCGTAGGGATACAAAGCCGGGACTGGAGTGTGGCAAATCGTAAGCGCTGACATCTGTGATCGTGAGAAGAACGAGAGAAAGAACGACTGAAAATCCGAAAGAGGCAGACGCAAGATTAGGCCTGTTAATTTTGCCGCCACTAATTGTTTATCTTTCTACAATGCATGCCGCCGGCGTTTTCTCATGGAATAAAGCAAGATCAGACTAGGCAACGACTGTGCAAGTGATGGTTTGTTACCTCTGTGTTTAGTAAAGTCGTATCAGCAATCTGAACTCCACCGATGGCAATCGGTGTGCGTGCCCCGTCGCTTCGAGGCGGCCGAAAGGTAAGTGGAGGTGTCGAATGCGGACGTCTTCCTCGTTATTTGTGACATGGGCTCCGTGGTGCGGATATTTTCGCCCATCCTGTGTCGCGTGTTATTTCCGCAGCTAAGTAATGACAGTTGTCACTGGCCGTCGGAAACACCAGTTGGCTGAGGCGTTGGTCGGCTTGTCAAGTTCGAGCAGCGGCCATTTTTAACGGCCGGCCGTCTCGCGCGGGTCGATGGGTCGCTCCAAAAATGCGAGTCCATCTTCCACTCGTCGATTCAGAGCGGGTCCCACGGAGCGTAATTTTGCCTCCCTCGCGGATTTTGGAAAGCGCTCCGGATCTACCCATAATATGAGAGGTTTACTGAATCAATTTTAGTTGAGTTTGAGACTTTGTCCTCCTCTCAGATTTTTCTGGGGAGGAGGAAGCAGATGGATTGCTAGAGACGAGAGGAAGAAACATCCCCATCGGTCCAGCAGTCCTTCTGCTTCCTCCTCGACATTTCCCTCGCCTTGAGCTCTTAACCCGCTGATTTAAAATGTTATCATAAATCATTATGAACCAACGAGCTCAAACCAAAGTCTTAACCAGTCACCGACTATATGTTTCTCGCTCCAGTCTCGGGTAATTTATCGAAATGATAAATATACGCCAGTTCACCTGCGCTCTCGCTGTAATTTCGCTCCTATTGTCTCTTGTGACGGGTTTTCAATTGTTTCAGCTATTTAAATACTATATTTGTTAAATTATATTTGCCAATAACTTAATTCAAGCATTTACGACGCAAATAGTCTCAAGTTTTCATTATGCGTACCTTAACCTTACTTTAATTACTTTTTGCATTTTGTGTTTTGTTCTCTAAAGCAGGAAGATAGGAATATTTACTAAAGTTACCTGAAATAATTTGTAAGAAATACGCAAATTACATCAACTTGCGTTATGTAATGCAATCATGCCTCCGCAACAGGCAGACTACATTTTTAAGTTTCGGCCCCATAGCCACTATTTAAGGAATATAGTTTTTATTTTTTTATATATGCTCACGTATAAGTGACTAAGAGCTCCTCTGCAAGTTCCTTACATTAGGCTGCATTTATAAACAGCACGTGGTAGTCGTTAGTGGGCGAAGCAAACATTTTGCGTCAGTATACTTTGTGAGCGCATACTATAGCAGCTTCGCCGGAAGCAGCGAGATTCGGAAAGCGTTGGCGTAAACACTTCCCGTGGTGGGCGACCTCGAGAGACAGGCGTGCCGTATGTACTCGAGTAATAGCCGCACTATTTATGAACAAGGCCATCGCGTCTACTTTCCCACAGAACACATATACAGCCAATCATCGCGTTGCGCAGAAATAATATAGCGAATAACCAGATCGAGAACACAGTTCGCCATACAAATGCAATCTTCACAGATGGTATCCTCGCACGAAGACGTTATTTCTGTCCTGTAAACAACTGGAATCATGCTGTCCATCGCGGTGATTGGCAATCTGCTTGCTCCGCGGATAAGCGAACCCTCAGGTTTTCTTCATAAACAGTGCGGCTATCATACTCGAGTACATACGGTACTTTCCGACGCGAGGTTCGGAACGCGCGTTTTCTGCCGAGAGAATCGGAACGTGCGTTTCGGACCGAGAGAAGGCGGTTGTTCCGGCTGGCACTGTTTACATCGCTGTAGTCTTTCTCGCCCGCGTGTTAGAGGGCATGGTAGAACGGCAACGTCAGACCGCGTCTGGCGAAATGAATGAAGGGATGGCTCAGTTGGTGCTATACATACCGGGGTCGGCTGCCTGACTCGCCTTGCGAATTCTAGATATAGTTTGCTTGCATCCGAAAACGCCTGACCTTTGGCCGTGAGATATACACAGACCGAAGGGTCTTTCGTGGGAATGTAAGTAATTGCATGCCCCATGGTGAAAATATGAACTGATTGGTGTTGGCCTCTCGGCCAGTGGAAATCACCTGTCTGACGACGCGAAGATCATTCGGCGGTCCTCTAAAAGGGGATGGACCAACGAGTGACTTTAAGTAAAAACGCAGCACGGGATTTTTTTTTTTTTTTGTGCTGGAGCTTACTAGCACTCCGGAATCGAGTCAAGTCGTTGAATTCCCAGGAACTTTTGTCCATGTAATCCCACGAGCCAGCAAACTCCCGAGCTTGGATAAGCTAACACCCGAGCAGCTTTCGCCAAACCTCGTGAAGGGGAAATTACCATTCGCAGTATTGTTTCGTTTATGTATTTTCATTCGATACAAAAGTAGTAAAGTCTTTATTGAAAAGCAACTACCGAATTAAACTGAATTAGTCGACGACGGCCAAGGGAAGCTACTTCGTCTTCGACAAGAGCCATGCAGCTTACCACAACGAAGTTCGTCACCCCATCCGGACCTGACAACCCGGACGGCGCAAAGCGACGAGCAAAGCAAAGCACCCGTACTGACCCTATCAGCAACACGTAGTAGGAAATTTAATATTTAATGCTAGAAATAAGGAGTATTTACAGTCGTCGTGTGCACTGCGTTAACTATGTTCTTTTTTTGTCTTAGATAATAATTTTAATGCGATCGCTGCACTTGTTTCTCGACAATCATGTCTAAACAAAAAGAAAGAAAGTTGTGTTTATGTTTATACAGCCTGAACTTATACTTCGTCTCACCCTACGATGGACTAAAGGCAGAAGCTACGAACCGTCAGATCCAATGACGAGCCACTTAGACATTGTGTGGTATTTCGCTTCGAAGCGCGTATCGGTGCCCACGTCTCGGATCACTGATGGGAATGGGCCGACAGTGGTTCGGATCGAGCAATGAGTGACTCAACAATTTCACATTGCAAAGAAAGCCACGGCTTACTTTCTCATTGCAGTGTCGAAGCTACAAAAATGATGCGGCGTTTTTGGATTCGGAGCATTATTCGTCCAAACCTAACCAATGCTAAGCGTGTCATAGTTTAGCGTGAAACGTGATTGGACCTGGCGGCCCGTGGCTTTGGCCTTTAGTCCATCGTAGGATGAGACGAAGTTTTTTTTATAGTCTGCCTCAACGGGTGACTTCAACAGGACGTAATCCCATTTATAACGTGTCTTCACTTAGTTCTTGTCGCATTTGATCGAAAGGTAAGCTTTATTGAAAGGAACAATACGTTTTTTAGTAACATAATAATCTCAGGTACTGTAAAACCCTATATTTTCGCGGCCCTTATTTTTCGCGAATCGGTCACAGAGGACATATTCGCGGCCACTAAATTTCGCGACTTCCATGCGCCTACATTAAAAGTCTTAAGGACCGAAATTTTCGCGTGCCCTTAAATTTCGCGAATTTTTCAATTCGCGAGATCCGCGAAAATTAGGGGCTCGCGAACATTAAGGGTTTTACAGTATGTTACCAAAGACATTGCCCTTAAAGAAAGATATTTCTTTACAATATTTAAAAAATCTGACATGCACTCGCACGCACAGTAACAGTGTGCATGGCATGCACGGTGACCTAGAGTAGTTTGCATATCTTGAGCAAAATATTATACGTGTTTTCCTCCTTCTGCGATGTTACTTTGGTAGAATGAAAACATACTTTATATTTGTTTGGGAGTGGCACGCGCTGCTGCAAATTTCCCGAACTCAACGAAATCCACAATAAACGCATGGGCGGCCACGGTCTGAAGTACAGTTATGAATTTGTTTGAACCGGTTTTCGTCTGGTGGAACCAGTAACAGAACCGATGTTTTTCATGCATGACTGAACCGTAAATGAAACGTAATTATGGCCGGTTCGACACCCTGCATTCATGCTATTCGTGGTTGCTGTGCAGAAATGGCAAAAGTATTTTGTTTTTCAAGAAGTATATAAATCACTTTACTAATTACTTTTCTGAAAACTGCACAAATGTAATTAAATTACATAACAAATTACCGCAGACTAAAAGTAATGATATTACATTACAAGTACTTTCTAAAAGTAATTCAATTACTTTGACATTACTTGTACTAAGACACGCTCGTGAAACGTTTGTTTTTAATTTTTCATGTTACACATGTGAGCAAATGTTTTTATTTCATTTGTAGATTTTCTGAAGATCTCAGGTCCGACGAGCTCCTTCTGGCAACAGAGGTGCATTCAATATTTAAAATTTCATGGATGGATGAAGCGCTCAGAAAACGCGTTCTCTGCTGCTTCTTGAAGAGGAATGATATAGCGCACTGTGCCCTTCCGAGGAAGTTACACGAGAGCCAACATGCTATGATGACGAAGACGACGACTCCTTCTTGCGACTGTGTCCTAATGTTGAGTTGACCAGTGAAGCACAGCGATGGAAGACTGACACCTCATCGACGGCGTTATCCAGACTCAACGACTTCCCCAGCATTAAACAGATTTTTTTACGCCTCAATGCCGCACTTCCTTCTAGCGCACCTGTTGAACGTCTTTTCAGCAAAGGGCGGGACGTTTTCAACATCAACAGGGGAAAGCTAAGTGACAAGCACTTCAAAAAGCACCTGCTGTTTCGATACAATATGGAGTAAATAATAACAAGGTGTTATTAAATATATCTCGAAAAGTTTAGAGTTTTCAGAAATTCCAAAATAAATGTAAATGTTGCTAATTTTGTTCTGTCATCCATGTCTTCATAGTTGCATACATACCCGAAAGGGCGCTTTGAGGTATATTAAATAAATAAATAAATAAATTAAATAAATAAATGAGAATCTTGAAAGTAACTAAGTTACTCTGCCGAAGTAACTGTAACTGTAACGCGTTACTTTTCTTTTAATTAACTGTAACTGTAACGTAAATACATTGTTAGGAAAGTAACTGTAACTGTAACTAAATACTTTTAAAAAAGTAACTTACCCAAGACTGCTAAGTAGTCGCGAACTAAGAGAAAAAATCAGCGACTAAGGATCGACTAGTTCTGCCGCATTCACGAGCGCAAAGCGAGCCTAGTCAGGCTCGCTTCGCGCTCGTTAGCTCTAGTCAGAGCTAAGAAGCGGAAGTGACATAAAAAGAGAGGTCACGTGCACGCGTACTTAAACGCGGTTGCGCAAATGGATATTTTATCGTATAAAAACTAATATTTAAATGTTTTAAAACTAATATTTAAATGTTTATCAGGAATAAAAAAGTTACAATGAGAGACTAATTGCCCGAGACAGAGTTTTACAAAGAAAAACTAAAAGAAACGCAAGGAAGAAATACGGAAGCCGCATTGCCAGCGACATAAGCAAATATGGAAGCGCCCGTAAATGCGTTTTTTCTCGCCGTCCAGCGCCCTGCTGAGATCGCTTTAGTGGCATTCTGGTCGTTGAACATGGCTATTTACACAATATTTGCTCCTGCAATTCTTTCTAGATGTGTCCCCCAGCGTTCCGAGTCAGTAAGTGCTTCATTAGCGCTGGCAGTCAGCGGTGATACGAGTCGGCCATGGCGCTGAGCCGCTAGTCACCCTCTAAACACCGGCTAAACTAGCCCTACCCCATGACTAAGATTTGTTAGTCAACTTCTTAGTCGCGCGGGGCGACTAGACCCTAAACACGACTGGTGAATACCACGCGCTCACTTAGCGGCGACTATCGCTCGGCACGTGATCATTTTAGTAGACGACGTCGCTAGTCGGTGGTTAAACAGGCCCTACTCGCACCTGGTGAATACGGGTGTAAGTGCGCAGGCCAGCTGGTGGTAGCTAATCATGTCGTTTAAGACCTGAGGCTGTGGTGAAGAAAAAGAACAATTTTTAGTTGAAAAAAACAGACACAGACGTTTCCTTCTGTGTCTGTTCCTTCGACTAAAAGTTTTTATTGATCTGTACCACAGGTCTCAGCTGCTAAACGACATCATGGATAACAGCTGGACGAAGGAATTGAGCTTAATACTTGTCTCAGAACTATTTTAACCTAAAGGCAGTGCAATACCTCAGTTTCGAAGGAATTCCCCTGATGCATGTATAATGACTTCAGTTGTAAATTAAGTTGTCAATAACCCTTCTAACGCGTGATTATTATGACTTGTATTTCTAAGTTAGCAGTCATTTGTTAGAACATGCACGCGTCCATGAACTCCCCAGTATTGTGTGCGCACATTCGGACATGATCGAAAACTCGACCCCAAATTTTATCTGATTAAGCTTTCTTACAAGTTCGCGCGAACGATTCTGATCAGATCGGAATGGGAGGCGTGAGGCTAATGAATGGAGTAGAGGAACGCACCATTTCCGCTATCCACACTTGACCGGAAACCCGATTTCTGACAGCTACCTTTCAAACCTGGTGCAGCGGAAATGAGATATTTGGGTATTGCGGTACTCACGAACCAGGCCAAGTCTATGTCCAATGTTTTTTTTAATGAACACGTGAATATTTTATGTTACGTTCTGAACATATTATTTTGGTCCCAATAAATAAATAATTTTGATCTTCATTTTGATGTGCCCACAAACAGCACTAAGCTTAAAAAGTGGTACACTGTCATAGTGATATATGTGCTAGTGCGTTCCAAATACACATGTGATGAATATACTTGTTTGGTTGATCATTGATTATAAATTGCAATGAGAGTTGGTTTCATATTACTCACAGAATTGTATGGGTGACGTCACTGTTTTATGTTTTATTACTTTGTGGTTTGAAAGACTTGTAGCGATATTTACGGCAACGTACCGAATTTCTAATCCTCGAAAAAGAGGGCACCGCCAGTTACGGTAAATACAAATAAAACCAAACTTTCACAAAGCGGCGTTTGCGAAAACTTTACTCGTCTGTTATGTCTATCCAGACGAATTTCCTAAGATTAAATTCTCTATACAGAATTATGAAACTTCCGGAATGTCTTCCTCTGAGCTCTATTTTTGAGTGCGTGGGTGCTCAACAGGAAACCCAGATGTGGTCAAAGCACACTTATATCCGTAACGAACCTGCTGACAAATGTTGGCTTGCTCCGTATTTGTGTTTAGAATAAAATCACGCCTTCTTTTTCCGGTGTTTATTTTTCAAACGTCTATATTAACCCAGTGATGTCAGTTCCCGACTCAAAAGTTTTAATAATTTGTCTTCTGATATATTTTTTATCATACTCAAATATTTGAAGGAGAGCGCCTCATGTTACCAGAAGCATTCTACTTAAATAACTGAAACTGAATCGCTGTGTTGAGGTCTTGAAGGACTAATCATCGTGGTAAATGGAAATGAATGTGATTGCATATTCTTTCTTAATGCTTTCATTGTTGTTCACCTCAACTTCAATGCCTGCTGAAATACACAGTCACAGTGAACATATACTTTAATTCCAAGCAAAATCGTGGAATACACAGGACGTCAACGCTGCTATCTTTTACCGAAGTTACGGTAGGTGTCATACTACGACCCTGTATAACTAAACTCGAATGTAGGGGTATTCACGGGATGACATACCTAGTGTTGGTTGTTGTTCACAACGCATGCTCTGACCTAGCTCACATTTATCTGCTGCATAGAAAAAATATCTTGGTTGGGAGCTTCGGGAGCGCGTTGAACTAGCATAATCGCGCATTGCGCGATTATGCTAGTTCAACATGCGTTCCACCCGATCAGAATCGTTGTTCTTGGCAGACGATTGGTGCTAGTTATGAGCATACTCTGCAAACAACCAACAGCAACCAGCAATAGGGCGTCCCAAGAATACCCCTATACACTCATGTCACATTGAACCATCATCACATTTATATCGCCACATTCTCCAGTATGTGCGATTCAAAACCGCACAATTCTGATTACACACCACCACCACATTTCTTCACTCTATGGAGATGTTTCTTAGCGCCTACTAAACAAATACGAATATTAGACAAACCATCCTTAGTTGAAGCGTGGCTTACACTTCAAAAAAGCCCGCGCGTCTACTTTCCCGCACAACACTTGGAGATCCAATCACCGCAACCCACGGAGGCAGCTCAGCGAATGACGATGCCAAAACATCGTTTTAGACCAAAGAAACCAGTCTGAGCTGTGACATTAAGCAATGCAAGTGTGACGTTTTGCATTGCTAATGTCACAACTCAGACTGCGTTTTTTTGGTCTAAACAAATGTTTCGTCATCGTCATTCGCTGAGCTGCCTCCGTAAGTTGCGATGATTGGCTCTACTACCGACTCCAATCCACAGGGTGACTGAAACACAGTAGTAGTAGTAGTAGTAGTAGCAGTAGTAGTAGTGGTAGTGGTAGTAGTAGTGGTAGTGGTAGTGGTAGTGGTAGTGGTAGTGGTAGTGGTAGTGGTAGTGGTAGTAGTAGTAGTAATAGTAGTAGTAATAGTAGTAAGTAGTAAGTAGTAGTAAGTAGTAGTAGTAGTAAGTAGTAGTAGTAGAAAGTAGTAGTAGTAGAAAGTAGTAGTAGTAGTAGTAGTGGTAGTGGTAGTGGTAGTGGTGGTGGTGGTGGTGGTGGTGGTGGTGTCATTATTAGAGTTATTGTTACTATTGCTGGTGTTGTTAATCTTGTTATTGTTACTATTGCTGGTGTTGTTAATATTGTTATTGTGTTTGTTTTTGTTGTTGTGGTTCTTTGTGTTGTTGTTGTTGTTCTACTTCCAGACGATGATCTCCATCGCTCAGTAGTTTTCACCTGAAAACTCGATCCCAGTGGCCTTTTCTGCCTTTAGTGCGAGTTTTCGAGGTCGTCGACGACGTTCTTTCGGCAGCACAGGATGAGATCCCTGTTTCCTGGTCGGTACATCTACAAAATCTCCGACATGGCCTCAAACGCCGCCATTGCCACACTATGAGCGCTGGGCCAATATCAGGGTTCTGCCCGAAAACCACGACATCTCAACCTTGTGCATGGTCTATCAGCCATCACTGTTACCGAGCTCCAACTT
Organism: Ixodes persulcatus; assembly: GCA_013358835.2. Taxonomy (NCBI): domain Eukaryota; kingdom Metazoa; phylum Arthropoda; class Arachnida; order Ixodida; family Ixodidae; genus Ixodes; species Ixodes persulcatus. Next base: position 3,679,977 of record JABSTQ010011052.1, read on the forward strand.
CTATGCGTGGTGGGATATTTGCTCTACAAGATAGTTTCCGGTGAGTCCGTACTCTTTCAGGTCCCCCTGTTTATTCTTTCTTCTCGTTGCAAACTAACTTTGTTGTGCCTCAGCGTGTCCCCACCTCCTATCTGTTGTGTGTGGGGTATGTGCGTGTCGTCAGATGGTAGATTTATGACATGCGTGAATTGTCACAACGCATTATATTTGGGACAATGTGCCGGCATTGCTGAGGCCGCCTTCACGACCATGGGAGCACCTAAGCGGGAGAAATGGCGCTGCAAGAACTGCCGTAGGAAAAACAGCTGTACCGGTTCAGGAAATGGGGAAGCTGCCTCCCGAAAGGACCCCAACAGTTCCTCGGTACAACTCACTTCTGTCAACAAAAAGCTAGGTAAGCTGTTGTGCTTAAAAGAAAGTGTAGACACACTTTTAACACTTCCTGCAAAAGTCGACGCACTCTTGACTCTGAAACCTGAGGTGAAATTGCTGCGGACTACCGCCCAGGACATGGAAGGGTCTGTTACATTTCTGAATGCGCAATACGACTCCTTAATAGAAGAAGCCAAAGCTCAAAAAGAAGTGCCGAAGGGAATGGGAGACGAGATCGGAGCGCTATACAGGCAACGGTAAGCGAGCAGGCCAACACCCTCCGCCTGCTTCAAGCTGAACTAAATTGTCAAGATCACCAGCATCGCTTACCTAATATGAAAATTCATGGAGTGTCATTCACTCCAAAGAAAAACTTTGGCGGGGTTCTTTGTGACTTAGCCTCAAAGATCGGCCTCTCTCAGCTCCAAACATCCAACGTTCTTTCCATCTGACGTCTGCCCAACAAAAAAGAGAAACCTGACGGTGTCCCTTTGCTCCTGGTAAGATTTGCTTCGGTCGATCTAAAGGAGCAATGAATGGGTTGTCGTGGACGACTCAAAGACCTCAACCTTTCCGGCGCTCTCGCTAAGCTGCTTTTTAACGACAACCTCACCCGTGCCATTCGTGAGCCTTTCTGGATTGAAAGAAGCAAGGGAAAGGAGAAGCAGTACAAATACATCGACAAAGAATACACAAATCTATGTAAGGAAAGCTCAAATCTCACTTCTATTACGGATTAATTCCGTAGAGCACATTGCAAAGATCATTTAGATCATGGACGGCAACGTTTCAAGTTTAGTGACATAACCGCCTTTCATACATTCTTAGAAAAACCGAAGGGAGAGACTATTATATGTTTACATGTTAACATAAGGAGCCTCCGCAAATATTGTAATTATTTTCTATTAATTGTTCGGCATTTGACGTTTCACGTCGATGCATTTAATTTTACTGAAACTAATATTCTTGATTCTATGCTTAGCCAATAGACCCTCAAAGACTACAATTTTTTTTTTCAGTAAGACCAACGCGCAGTGGAGGTGGCATTGTAGCTTACGTGCATCAACTATGCAAGTCTCTCGCCTCGATTTAGTATTTTCTCACGCTGAATACTTAACCATTAAACTAGATTATTCCACTCCCTCGCTCTCTCTATTATGTTTCTATAGGCCTCCCTCAGAAAGCGCTAGGTTGTTTCTGGGTGAGCAAGAACTGACTCTCTCTGCGTTATCATCTATGCAACACCATTGTTTTGTGGGTGATTTAATATAGAAATGCGAAACATAAAGAACACCATCGTATGTGACTAAACATTTTGTCCACCTCTGGTTTAGAATGCGCCATTGCTGCCCCAACTAGAGAAAAACTCCTAGGCAGGAAACTAATCTCCTCCTGCATTGACCGTAAATGCATAAGAGCGCCAAGTTTCCGGGTGCACTCTAAGAAATGCCTGTGCATCTACTTACTCGCAAAACACTCAAAGAGCCAATCTCTGCGATCTAGAAAATCAACTCAGCGAATGATGAGGCGGAACATCCGTTTAGACCTAAAAATGAAGTCTGCGCTGCATTACGCAATGCAACGCGTCATGCTTGCGTTGCGTAATGCCACAGCGCACACTTAATTTTTTTGGTCTAAACGGATGTTCCGCCTCATAATTCGCTGAGCTGATTTCGTAAATCGTAGAGATTGGTTCTTTGAGTGTTTTGCGGTTAAGTAGACGCGCAGGCATTTCTTAGAGTGTGGATAGTTCTGTGATTCATGAAAAACTATACTTCGTTTCAGCTTCGGTCCGAGCGCGGCCGATGTTATGAGTCGAAGGGCCAATCAAACAGCAAAAGAGGCACAACGTCATGGCGTGCTCCCTGCAGTTGATAGGACCATCTGATATTTGCCATTTCTCTGAGCGTGCTCCTCCGCCGGCTAGTCTTATCAAGCGCAGAGAGCACGCCATGACGTAGCGCTTTTTGCGCTGTTTGATTGGCCTTTCGGCTCATAACATCGGCCGCGCTCGGACCGAAGCTGAAACGAAGTATAGCAGATCGCTACTTTGTTGGCTGTCGAGTAACACACAACTCAGCGTTTATTTTTGAGCCTAAACTTTCTAAACATGTTAAAATCAGTGATACGGTACCACTTGAAAAATAAATTGCTTCATATGACAGGGATGGCTTCCTGGGCTCCGTCAAAAACAATAATATATATATCCGCGGTTTGTGCAGGTTTTAATTTTTCAATTGAAGCTGCCAAACGTACTGGTAATTAAAAAAGAAACGCAGACTGCAGCACCAATGGCTCCCCAATAGTATCCTGAAAAAAGACAGAAGGGCAAGGAACAGGGCTACACGTTCGTCTGGGTAACCAGAGCGAAAATCTACGCAAAGAAGGCGGTGGGCTCTCCACCTGTGAGAATTAACAGTTCGCTAGACCTTGAAAGGATTCTTTAGATGTATGGCAGATTTTGCTCAGGTTTCAAATTTCTCATCTCTTCGAAATTTCTTTAGCAAATGTGATGAAACGTTTTTTTTTTTTGTTTTTTTTCTGTAGTGCACGTTAATATTCGGAGTATACGTAAACATTGTGCAGAATTTGAAATTACCTCAAGAGCTATTGCTTCTTCAGTAGATGTATTTGTTTTAACAGAAATTAAAATCCCCTCTTCTGCTACAGATCAGTTCTCTTTATCGGGGTATCGTGGTACCTTTTCCACTTGAGATATGGGTCATGGTGGTGGTATCGCGGTTTTCATGAGTGACAAATGGTCATTTTCAAATATTTCGTTGACGTTCGCTCAGGCTGAGTTCATAGCCCTTTCTGTGGAGAATGCAATCAATTCCATATGTTTGCTCGCAGTGTATAGACCACCGTCCACAAATATAGGGTCTTTTCTCGAGGAATTTGAAGAAAGCATTACTGATTTGAGTTCGTATAGTCAATTATGCATTATAGGAGACTTTAATATTGACATCTTGAATGGGTCCAAATCTAATGTCTGCAATTACCACAACATTTTGGCAACTCACGGTATTGAGTCCGTTATTAATTCTCCAACGCGTGAAGAGTTCCTTTTAGGCAGGCTTGTTTCCTCGTGCATTGACCATATTAACCTAAGAACACCTTCGACTGTTGTGAAATCAGCAGTTATTAAGGAGAAACTTGCCGACCATTACTTTGTGGCCTGCCGCTGGCCAGTCGGCGTTCTTAAATCACGCGAAACATCAAGTCGCTTTAATGCTACAGGTATCGACACCACAGCCTTTGAAAAGTTGGTCTCAGCTTTTGACTGGAACCACTTTTTGAGGACCATTAACTACACCGACGTTTTTTCAAAGTTTGTGCTGGTTTTCAATCAGTTCTATGAACGATGCCGGAGAAAAATATTTGTAAAGAAACGCAACCCTGATCTTGTATGGCTGAATTCGAATATTTTAGATGCGATAAGGAAAAAAATACACTATGGGCTCGTTGCCGTCGTTCACCCAATTATGCACACCTACGAATAAACTTTAAATCCTGCCGTAACAAATTAAACGCGATGATTCGATCGGCTAAGCGCATTTATTATCACAGTAACTTCTCCCAACCTCATTTGGATGCACGTAAAACTTGGTCTTTGATAAATCAACTCCGTGGACACCAAAGACATTCCATTGACGATACATTGAAACGACACTTTGGCGATAATTTGTATCGATTGTAGAGGAGTTTAACTGTTTTTTTTTTGCTACTTTTTCTGGTCAGGCGAGAGATAGCCTAGATGCAGTTGATAACCTTGTCTCTTCCTCAGCGTTCCTCCTACCTCTTCTGGAAGCTTATCTATATTCCATTTTGTCTAGTTTCAAGAACAACAAGTCACCTGGTATAGACGAGATTCGTCTATCTGACCTCCGCAGAAATATAGGCATTCTGAAAGACGTACTTCTATTTATGGTAAATGGTTTAATTAAAACCAAGGTACTTCCCGATGAATTTGAAACATCTATAGTACGCCCTTTGCATAAAAGTGGTACCAGAAAGAATATTGCAAACTATCGTCCAAGTTCTCTTTTGCCAATCATCGCTCAGATCCTTGAAAAACATGTGTTTAAATGTAATATCTTATCTCCAACTCAATTTGGTTTTGTGCAAGGAAAGGGCTCTCAGCCTCTTCTAGAAGATTTCGCAGATCACCTAAGCTCAGCATTCGATCACAACCTTGTTACCTCCGCACTATTCTTTGATGTCTCTAAAGCATTTGACACAGTAAGCCACATGATACTGTTGAAGAAACTGTACAGCCTAGGTTTTCGTGGTTCATTTGTTCCCTTCTTAAAAACTATCTTTCTCGTCGCTCTAAACTGGTGTGCGCATCTGAATTTCAGAGTTCTCAAACTGAGCTAAAAGCCGGAGTACCACAGGGGTCTATTCTACCACCTCTTTTGTTTAATATTTTTGTCAATGACATCGCCACCATGGTACCGTGATGCAACCTCTATCAATACGAGGACGACACTGTAATTATGACCCAACACATCAACTATGCAAATTCCATCAGCCAGTTGCAATCTCAAGCGATAGCAATTATGGACAGGTTCAAAAAAAACCTTCTTGATATAAATGTTAAAAAGACAAAACTAGTATGCTTCTATAATCCACTCAAAACAGTCACTCTCAACATTCCATTAGTTCTGCACTCTTCTTTCTGTCATCAATACAACTGCATTCCGGTTGAGTATACAGATAGTATGAAGTATCTAGGCATGTATTTCGATAGCGGTCTGAAATGGAATGTTCATTTTACATATATCTGTAAAAAACTGAGAAGCATTAGTTGCCTACTATATAATACAAAATATGTTTTCCCTGCATGTGTTCGAAGAATGATTGCCCATTTGCTTGCATATAGCGTCCTTCGCTACTCCATCACCGTTTTCGGCCATTCTTCTGACTTTTGGAAAACCAAAGTGAACTGTTCCCTGAAAGCTATCCTGAAAAGTGTTTCTTATAAACTTAAAATACCTGACAACGCCAATATTTTCGATTATTTGCAACTACCTAACTTCCAAACCCTCTATGTTCATTCAGTGGTATTGCGGCACTTTTGGAATTCAGATTTCAAAATCTCAAGCCCACCCTCACGTGATCTTCGACATACGCACCCTTTTCACATACCTCTTTCTCGCACTCGTTACGGCGAAAGTACGCGTGCGTTCTATGTACCATATATTTTTTCTCACTTACCACCTGAACTTCTGAGACAAACATCGTTGGGCAAAGTTAAAAAGATGCTTAGAGGTATTTCGTTTTAATAGGGAACTACGTATTGGTTTCGGTCTCTATCTTGTATATTGTAGACTCATTTTGCTTAGTAATGTGTGACACTCTTAAATTCCTGCCTTTCTGGAACATTAATAGGTATTTTGCTGTTTGTAGGACATTTTAACAGAAGACCCCTTTCGTTAATTTTTTTCCGCATATTTTCCAGTCTTGTGGTATTTCATTTTGCTTTGACATTGTTCTTGATTTCTGTTTTAGTGTGTGCCTAATATTTTGTCGCGTAAATTTTTCACGTTATAACTAAAGTGACTAACTTCATGAAATTGTGTTTACATTTCTCTTTTTTTTCTATTTTATATTGGTGTATTTTCCGTAGCTATATATACACAGCTACATATTGATTTTTTTTATTGGAGGATGGCGTCGCACAAGCCTCCTGTTGGCTTTGATGCATCCGCAATACTAAGCTTTTCTTTGCTGGTAGCAATAAACCATTACAATTATTATTATTATTATTATTATTACTATTATTATTAATAATTTTATTATTATTATTAATATTAGTATTATTATTATTATTATTATTATTATTATTATTATTATTATTATTATTATTATTATTATTCAGTACAAGGAATTTCCTGTGCCTTGAATAGCTATGACGTCTTGCCATATTTCCCCCGCACACCGGTGACCCTTGATTAATAATAAATAATATGAGCAACAATCGCACACACCGTCGAACGTTGCATTTGATTCCATTACACTGCCAGATGTTTGTATATGTTTTTCTCTTTCATCGCAAATAACTTCCCTCCTCCGCACGAACCTTTGAGGGACGCGGCGGCCTCAAAGATACTTTCGCCGAAACGTCACTAAAACGGCAAAAAGGCGGACAACTTCTCACCGCTGCAAACCCAAAAAATCCGCGCGCATAAAACACGCTGGACAACAAGGGCGCGAGAGTTACCCAATAAACAGGAAATTGGTTTCTTCCCCCCCCCCCCCCCCCGACTATCGAGGCAGCGATGTCCAGCGACGTTCTCCACGACCCATCGAACTTATCCTTCCCTCCAGCCTCCTACCAGGGACAACCCATTTCCTCACCTTTAGTGCGATCCTGCCACGTTCACCGTCCCGGGGCTTCCTGCAGGCAGTTACGAGCCTATACAGAAACACGCGCATCTGCTCTCGTCCCAAAAGAAGCGAAGCAAACTTTGCGATAAGGCTTAGGTCATGCCTATTTTTTCTTCTTCTTCCGTATCTCATCGTCATCGCGGAAGGGCAAACGATAATGTTTAAGCAGCTTGATTCGCCGGAGGAATCCGAGATTCCCGGCCGCGTAAACCTTCGCGGCATCGGTCGGTGTACATAATCGCTGGGGAGGCTCAACGTCGATCCTTTGATCAGTCGCTGAAAGCAGCGGCGAGCGCCATGGAAACGAGAGCGGGAACGCAGAGTCATTTGCATTCGAGACAGTGGGCCGTGTGTCGAAGATCGTGGAGCCCCCCCCCGCTCAGTGATGTCTTCGGAAGAATACGTTTCACCCGCTGCGTCTTTGGAAATGGAGAGCCCCCGGTCGAAGAAAAGTGGCTTCTTTGACAAACTTCGGGGAGACACGCGAGCAAAAGAATGGTCCCTATACTCTCCGTACGCTAAACGACTGCTGGCATTCGGATGTGGGAGGCCCTGCCGGTTCTGTCGTAGAAATCAGAGCTACGAGTCATCCAGCTTATGTTTCTTGTTTCGATATGCCAAGTTACTGAGCAATATACAGTATTTAGCTTTGAGTTTATAATACCAAAGTAATGCGAATAGCCTAGCTCCGTACTCTTTATATTCCGCAACCTTCAGCCTCACTAAAAATAATCCCGTATAAAGCCTTCGAATTTAAAAAAAAAAGAGAAAGAAAAAATGTTTGCCATATGCCAAAACTCTTAAACATTCTAGGCAGGTATATATCTTATACTGCATGCATAAAGGTACAGAACACGTAACTTTGTCTCATTTCTTGTAGCGATGACATGATCTCTGCATTACGACTTCAAACACGTGTCTGCGATATTTTTACTCTATAAATGCATTCATACAACATATTTGGTGTAAATACAAGTATTTAGATGTGAGCATTTCTCTCGCTTAATACAATTTTCTACAAGTTTTGTTATAAGTTTTGTTTCAAGTTTGACTAGTAGTTTGCGGTTGAGGGGTATTTATTTGAGCGTGCGCCGTTGTTGTGCAAATCACATATGTTAATTGGGCGAACCAAGTATACTTGCAAGCTTCCTTCCGGCCCACGTTCCGCATTACTCCAAGCTAAACTAAATTAAAACTTATCGCAGTATATATATATATACTATATTTAAACTTCGTAGTCCTACATGGGACTATTTATTCATTCTGTGTCTCAAGAGTGCTCAGGTGCGATTAAAAGCTATCCAGCACTCCTTAGAAAGCGGGTTCTTGGGCTCGAAGGGAATAAGCGAAGAGGGGCACGGGACGGAGCATAATCACGTGACGCTATCAGCGAACTTAGCTTATTACAAAATTAGTTTAAAACAGAAGGTTCTGTGTCTAGAACGAAGAAACAAAATGTCACGAAGCTATGTACACACAGGGGCTTACGTATGACAGAGTAAATGCGATTATGTACGCCGTGGCGTGGTTGTGTGCTCGGGAAACGACGGAGAAAATAACCTGAGCTGCGATAAAGGCCTGTAACATCCTCTGCAAACAGTTCAAGGATACGCAGCAAACGGCGGGCTAATAAAATCTGCAAACGAAGTCAGTTAACATGTAGCGTGCCGTCGAGATTTAGGGAGTTTGCAGCGAGAGCGGTAATTTAGTTGCATATTTCAGGACTCTCATTTTCGCAAGAAACCTATTTTGGTCTTCTTTTTTTTTTTTCCTTTTTACGTGGATGATCTGCCGCGGTGCCATTTTGGTTCATTGTTCAGCTTTAACGCAGGGCAGTCGGAGAACACGGAATAATTTAGTGGTTCAGTAATTCCGTTCCTATGTTCTAATGTAAACCTCACACAACCTGACATTCGGACAAAGTGCAGACTCACGACTGTAACAGCGACCATTAATTCGTAAACCAGACGCAAATGGTGGTTGCTGAAGTTCATAAACAAGAGAACCTCAAAAAAACGTGATCAAGATTTTATTGGCTCCGACTGCGTCCTTTGTAAAGCAGGATTTCCTATAATATACGCTTCAAACTATTCTGCGTCCCCAGCGTGAAGCAGCAGTCCAGTAGTAATTATCCCGGTTGATCTCTTCGTCTTTGTTAATACGTCGCTTTAGTCGGACAACCTCCGCGCCATAAAAATAGGGTGCGACAAGCACGCTCTCCAGAAATGTCCAAGAAGAACCCAAATTAAATCGGCATATCTTCATAACTCGCGGAATGGTCAATATAGGGGCCATTTATAGGATCCAAGACGCAGACTACGCCCTCGCTGGTGTTTCACAGACGAGGCCTTTGATTCGGCTCGAGCGAGGAGGAGGAGCCATCACCACCGCCGCTTGCTCGCCAATAAACGCACATTTGCCAGACACACGAACGCACGGGAGCAAGAAGCGACTGGAACACCAGAAGCGCTATCGGCACCTACAGAGCCCTGGCTGCGTCGGCGTTTGCACAGCCGCCGAGCCGATTCGACGGCGAGGAAATTAAATAGACGGCGTCCATCGTACCCGCCCGAGAGCACCGCAAATACGAGGATCTGGAGCCCCCTGCCTCCCCACCACACCCGGCGGGTCGGTGCAGCGGCCCTCTCGAGGCTCGTCAATAATCATTCCGTTCATTCACAAAACCAAAAGATCGCTGGCAGCGGTGCCGAAGCGAAAAGAGTGTCCTCGGTGACAGGGAAAAGTGGCCGCGATCAAAGCGCGCCGCGAGCCCCGACCCGCCCGATCGCGCGGGGGGCCTCGAGCTGTTGACGGAGGTGTCAGGCCCAAATTTGCTCGCCGCGGCACTCGGAGGTCCGCCCCGTCGGCCTCCGGCTGTCACGGACACGTTTAAAAGCTGCAATTACCCGCAGTCGAGCGGCCTCCGGACCGAAGGCTGTACTGTTTCCAAGTGCGGACGACTGACTTCCGAGTGCGGGACCCCGGGTCCGAGTCCGAAACAAGTAAGAAGCAAACGAGGCGGGACGGCAAAGAAGAAAACTCGTTTGGACAGTCCTGGGGCGGCGGCCGCCGCATGGTTTTATTAGTCCGGAGCGTAAAATGTGTGCCTGTAACAAAACGCTAACCCACAAAAAAAAAAAAAAAGTCCTTTTTTTTATATTACGCTGTGTCTGTATAATTTACGTCTTGCAGTTTGCAAACAGGCACTCGACGGCAGCAATATAAGAAAGTTCTTGCACGTGTTGTGTGCTGATTAAAATAAAAAAAGAGTTGTTTCGTCACTTGAATGTACAGACCTTACTTATCAAAAACTTCGCTCTAAACCCTATTAACTTTTTCCAAGAATAGTTCTGCGAAGTTTTGCGTGTACGCCCGCTATCCTGAAACAACGACGAAAGCTCGAATTATGGTATGTGGTCGAAAGCGGAAGTGGCGGAGGCTTCTTACCTCGCCTGCCTCTTCAGCGTCTCATGTGTTGCAATTTTGATTAAAATTAGTGCTACATTATTAAGCACAGCCCAGTCTTCCAGGAGAGGAACGCTCGCCCCCGCAAGATACTAGATAATTTCAGGAACTTTTTTTCCAATACCGATACATTCGGCCGAGACCCGAAATGCTTGCCAAACGACGTGCCGACACTCCGTTCTCGCTGGCGTCGCCTCGATCATAAAATTGTCACTCTGCTCATAGAGAAAACGTACAGAGGCCGAAAATTCGGGTTAAATCAGTTCAACAGTTTTGCCGTAATATAGCCTAATTAGAAATTAGGGCGAAATGAGCACGAACACTGATTTATATCAAAACAAGCAGCCTTTTTTGTTTATTCATTTATGCGAAAAGTGCCATTTTTATTTTTCTCGCCCCCCCCCCGCTCTCCCTCCCCCCGCTCCCCCCCTGCTCCCCCCCACCCCCGGCTCCCCCACACCCTCTCCCCCACCACCCCCATTACCACCTCGTTCCTACCTAGGAAGCATTGGGGTAACTAGAAAAAAAAAATAGAGAAAGAAACTGATGATGGCACATTTCGCAGAGGACACTGTTCAGTGGCTCGCTGTCTTTAACCTGATGTACTGAGGGAGGGGCGCTGTGGTAGTTGAGCATGGATGTTGTGGAAGTAGGAGAATCTTGGGCCACTAATTATGGTACGCTTAGAGTACCGAAATTTTATTACCCTTCCCCTATTGTCTTTTCAACGCCGCCAGTTTGTTGCCTGGTGTAGAGTAGGAGCAATGCGGAGAGCAAGTCGTCTGCTCCTTGAGCAGGAGTTGCGGTGGCGTCAAAACCAATATGAGCTCTGATTGGCTTTGACTGAAAGGATAGTGGGTAGACCTCAATGTTAGATGCATTCAGGTCTACCTATTTTTTTTTTTCTTTCAATCAGCCAATAAGAGCTCGGCGTTCTGACATGATCGCAACCCATGTGAAAGGGGCAGAAGAATTTGCTCTCCGCATTGGCTCTGGTTGTGAGTATACAGAATGCGACTTTCAGGGCTAGGGTCTCAGGAAGATGAGTCGATATAGTTTAGCTGTGTCTGAGACTGTTTTATTCTTTCTTAAAGGGACACTGACAGGGTATTTATGCTCGCCGAAGTTTTCAGTTGTACATTACATATGAGAGCCCAACTACTCAGAACAGAATTTGCGGCTCAAAGTTCGGTTTCTTTCTGCCCGAACACCGCCGATCGAGAACTTACCGGTTTGAGTCGCGCTCACTCTCTTCTCCGCGGTCACGGGCCGTTTTCTAAGGTTTAGATACAAACACAAAATTTAATCAAAGTTGTGGGTTATTGAAGGCACACACTCAATATTAAAAACAGAAAAAAAAATGAAACCCATTTTTTGTGGCTTCTAAAAAAAAACTGCAAATACGTTGATTGAAAAAACAAAAAGTTGCACAGAGAGCCGGAAGCATTCTGTGCGTTCATTGCGTAATTCTCAATGTATGGCATCAAAGGATTCATTCCGTAAGACACGCCCGACCATCAAGCCGATTTGCACGCGGACGTCGCCGAGCTGTCACCCCTTCTCGTGGCTGAAGACATCGCTCGCGAAACGTCAAGCACGAAGTGCGTACTTCGATTTGAATATGCATGCGTACGATTTCTTTACTAGGTGAGAATGTGGACAAAGTATGGTGCTACCCGACTTCGAGCCTAGGGAGCGCCTTTGCTCGAGGGAAATCGGCAGCAAACTTTCCGACTTACAGTCGACCGGCTGCATTACTACGGAGGAAAGAGTTCCCCCAGTAGCTCAGTAGAATGGTGTCCGCTTCAAACGCAGCGGACTCAGGTTCAATCCAAAATGTGGGCGTACTGTTTTTTGTTTGTTTGTTTGTCGAATATTTTCCGATATTTACGAATTTATTTTTTTACAATTATCACTGAAAAAAACCAACCAATGTTGTGGACGAAACATCGCTGAACTAAATGATATGAGATTTCCTTTTTGACACCTGCGAACTCAATGTAGTCACTTTCCACAAAAATGCAAGGAGCATATAAATCGGGTCGCGTCCAATTTCTGAGGTGCCCGTAACTGTTCTGCAGGAACTGCAGCCAGCCATTGGTCCCGATCCCGTTGATCTTTCGAAAACTTGTGCAGACCCTGCCGTACAATGCTACTTTTGGATGCAGAATTTGTGAGGCAGCTCTTCACGCAACATCTTGGGGGCATTCTTTTCGGATGCCGATCACGGTCATGCACCACGGGCACTCACTACTCATTTCCAACTTTTCAATGTAAAAACCAAAAAAAAAGTCTCATGTCATCTTCAAGTGCAGAACAGTGAGCGGAACAAACATAACTACAAAGCAATCGCACGACAAGTGGTTCCCGCAACGATATGCTGCGCGCGGCCAAAAAAAAAAAAAAAAACGCAAGGGAAAAAGAAAAAAAAAGCGCACGGCCGGGTGTAGTTACGTGACTTCCGGCACACTCTCTCTCCTCTTTATTTCTCCGACCTCCGTGCTCAGGTTTCGGTTTTGGCTTCGAGCAGTTGCGTTTTTTGGCTTTATTAAAAATATACGTGATTCTGTAGCAAAATATTAATTGGCTAATCGTCTGAAACCATCATAATAAGTCTGGCAAAAAATTTAAAAAAAATGGGGGGGAAGGGGGTGTCACTGTCCCTTTAAGGACGAAAAAGCGTTAGTTACGATTTCAGATAAGGCTTCAGTTAACTGGAAACCTTAAACTTAAGCAACAAGATGGCTGATGTGTCGTTACTAAGAGGCATCGATTATTTAGTGGCACTAGGAAAATCTACACGCTGCTTCTGAGTAAATAAAATGTCGTCAGCTAAGATCTACTGAATTCTCATTGATGTCTAAGGCAGTACATACAATGCCATGCTCCTTGACGTTCACTTGATTTGTGTTTCTACTTAAGATTTGAGCAGCATATGTGCCGCTAAAAAAGTGTTCACAACAATGAAGACGTTCCTTCAATGTATCCGAGAGAGATCAACTCAATACACGCTGCAACCACTTTGCTAAAACAAAGTGCAGTTGCGGAACCTTCGTTGAGCATTGTCATCTTCGTGAGACAAGATCTCGCCTTACTTTTAGAATGTTGTATTTCTTATTGATTTTGATTAGCATAAAATGGGTCTATAGAAGTATTCCTTCCTGTAATATTTCAGTAGTTTGCGAAAATATATTAAAAAATCAAGTAGCACTAAAATTATTTTTGTCGCTCCTTGTAAAGGACTCCTCAAGCTTAAGCGAACACGATAAGTGGGTCTTACCTCGTGGGGCCGCCATTATGGCGGCTTCCAAACAACAGCTCGCTCACGTGGCGGTGAAGGAAACAATCCGAGCAGGGGAGCCCGCCCGCACAACGTCGGAATTGAGGCTGGAACGCGGACAACACAGAAATTTTTCGGCTCAGAGATATTTCGATCTATGTCCATCGCCACATCTTTGTACGAAGTTGCATGAGTGATTGCTGAAATTGTCAGTGATTGGATGGCTCAGCCAGCGGGCTCTTCACCTTTCTACTGAACGAACCATATAAGAGCCAACAATTTCGGCAGTCGCCCATTCGTCGCTGAGCGTGGAGGTGGCGATAAGCGTACGTCGTCCACCTACAAAATTGTCGTGGTGTGTACTGCGGCGATTTTGACCCTGAGCAAACTCTATTGCACAGACTGTTTCATTGCGGGCTACATCACGAAGTATGAGCTCGGCTGCCACGAGGATAGCATCACCAAATATTTCACTATAAAGGAGAATACATTCCACTACGCTTAGGTATTTGGATTAGACAGCGCACTCACAGCACCAAATCCTTTCCAGAGGCCCTAAACTCGTCAAACACAAAGTTGGGGCCGAGGTTGAGGGAGCGCACCGATTGGACAATCACGGCGATGACTTGGCGCTTTTGTCGCCAACATCCAATCGGCGCGCTCCGCGAACTTTCGGCTCCAGCTTTCTTTTTGACAAGTTTAGGGCCCCAGCGGTGTTGGCACTTTGTGTCTGAGAGAACGCCTGCGCATCGCGCTGTCCACGCTGTCGCGCATTCATGCAGCGCCGAGGAAGGGGCTGCCGCCGCTGCACCGGGTTACCGAATTCTCCAAGACAGAAGAGATGGCTGATTCCGCTGTCTCGACGGTCGACGGGTTTCCACGACAAAATTCACAGGGTCTATCATGTTATCCCTGAGACGACTTGAAGGCGAAAGCCCAAGCGCCGATGTAAACATGATAGCGAACCTCCGAAGACACAGCGTTCCTTGACGACGCACGTTTGGCGCCGTTTCATTGTACTTCGTTTCACCTTCGGTCCGAGCGCGGCCGATGTGATGAGCCGAAGGGCCAATCAAACAGCGCAAAAAGCGCAACGTCGTGGCGTGCTCTCTGCGCTTGATAGGACTAGCCGGCGTGGGAGCACGCACAGAGAGACGGCCAATACCCGCTGGTCCTATCAACTGCAGAGAGCACGCCATGACGTTGTGCCTCTTCGCTGTTTGATTGGCCCTTCGGCTCATTACATCGGCCGCGCTCGGACCGAAGCTGAAACGAAGTATAGCTCACTCGGATCGTGGTGTCGGCTGTCGTCCCGGTGATAGCGAACCTCCGAAGAACGCGCGCTTTCTGACAACGCACTTTTGGTGCCGTTTCATTGGCTCACTCGGATCGTGGTGTCGGCTGTGGTCGCCGTGATAGCGAACCTCCGAATACAGCGCGCTCTTTGACGACCCATTTTGCGCCGTTTCATTGATAAATTTCGTTTTGGTATCACTTTAAAAAAATTCCGTGCGTGTACTTTCAAGCACAACACTCGGATAGCCAATTACCGCAACCGACTGAGGCAGCTCAGCGAATGACGATGCCAAAACATATGTTTAGACAAAAAAAAAACGCAGTCTGAGTTGTGACATTAAGCAATGCAAAACGGCACGCTTGCATCGCTTAATGTCACAACTCAGACTGTTTTTTGGTCGAAACATATGTTTCGGCATCGTCACTCGCTGAGCTGCCTCCGTAAGTTGCGGTGATTGGCTCTCTGAGTGTTGTGCGGGAAAGTAGACGCACGGGCATTTTTTTGAGTGTATACCCTTCGTGTCGCCTACGTGTTTTCGCTCAAGGACTTTGAAGGTCGACTGACCGATGAGACATATAAGGCTTTCGCCTTATTAGATGGCAGTAGCCAACCCCCCCCCCCCCCCCCCCCCCCCCAATTTAAAAGGGAAAACCCCGAGGCTGGGCGCGTCCAGCCGTTCCAACTATGTGCAACGCCTGTCGGCGCCAAGGCCATGGGACTTTCGCGGAGTCAGATGTATTCCCTTCTAATAGAGTATTTGCGCCACCGTCAGATAACAGACAGTTCGCGCGTTCTGTATTCGTCTGGCGTGCAGTGTACTATATCGCCCGCGTCAACACGTGCACACGAAGGCAGTGGTTTCTCCACGAGCCACGGCTTCAAACTGAGAAAAGAAAATCACAGACCGCAGCGTCATTGCACACGACAGTGCTGCCGTGGGGCACCGGTAAAGAGTCTCCTCGCTCTTTGCCCTTTCCCGCCGACGAGGCTCCCGTCAGGAAACAGCCAAAGCACGGCGGAAACATCCCAGCTCAGACCGGAAGCAATCAGTTCGCCCAGCGGTTTCCCGTCGTCTGTCGACACTCGAATACGCCCGCTGGAGCCGTGCCTAACCTTGGCGTCGTTTATTTCAATACGTCTATCCACCACGAGTCCCAGATTAACCTGTGTTCCACTCCAGACTTTGCTCGAGAGGCAGATAATTCCACCGGAACAAACAAATGAACAACCGTAGCAATAAAGAGAAAAGTCCGAACATCGAAATGGCGTCCTCGGTAAAATACAATCTTGGGACGCCTCCTCGGCTTCTTGGAGCCTTCATTTTTTTTTTTTTTTTTTTTTTTTTGCACAAGAGACGAAGGTGCCCCCTAAGCCTCGCTATATATAGTACACCTCTGTATACTCTAGCGTGTTGTCTACAAAGCGTATAAAACCAGGATGGGCGGCACGCTTTGTTCCTTTCAGTGCCCCCGGACAGTCGACCGCAACGACCATCCTAATCCCGAACAACGGTTCACTAAATCTTAAGAACCAATACAATTACTCTCACTTTGCCCGCATCGATCCATTGGACCGTGCAAGAGCTTCTTCCGATAGAGAAAGCCTCGCCGCCCTTCCAGCCCAGTGCCGCTTCCGGCACATTCGCAACGCAGTGGGCCCGAGACGCCGGACATGGAACCGCTGTTCTCGCGACCCAACAAGACGATCAGCGACTCACGTCGTATCGAGTAGGCGGCTGCCTATTTTGTGACCAGGACGACAACAATGTACAAAGCAGCCGGATTTATAGACCTTTCCAGCGGCAGTCTCGAACGAAGCGACCGGGCAAAAAATGCTAAGTCACTGAGCTGTGGACGCATGCGCAGCGTTCGATATACCGCACAGCAGATCAACAGCGCATGCTTGGAAGGCGTTCCACAGCCCAGCAGACAAAGATGGCAGCGCGCAGGAGGCGGTTTCTGCAAAGGTCAATAGGTCAAGCTGGGGGGGGAGAGATAACGTCACAGGCGAAACGCTGCCCAGATCTATTTTGATGACCTTGTATTTGATATCTCGCCAAAAACTGAACTATTCGTCCCAACAAAATCTGATGTATGTTAATTTTTTTTATTTTAAAAAAGTTGTCCTTGGGGGTCTAGGGAAGCGGCCGTGCCCCCCCCCCCCCCCTCCCGCCCCCCCCCCCCCCCCCCTAAAATCCACCCATACATTGAACACAGTAAGTCAGAACGCTGTATTTTTCTGTACGCTGTATTTGTTTTGTTTTCAGCAAATAGACCGCTACCGTCCATCCAACCCGAGGGCCCTGTCACACTGAGGAAACACGACGGCGTCGATGTCGAACGCAACATGTTTATCAGCCGTCCGTCAACTTTTGGATCTTCAGCTATGTTGTCCGACAATCCTGTTACAGTACGCATACAGCAGCACAACATGGACATGCACGCCCCGGCAACGAATGGTCGATTAGTGTAGACCCCCTGAGGATCTGTGACATGCTTTCGAAACACCGCAAAAAGCCTTAATACAATTGCGGGAACACGTATGCAGTGGTTCCAACTATAAAAAATTGACCGCATCTCCACGTGGTGAATGATGTTGATTGGGGCGAAGCTCTGGTGGTGCTGGTCTGC
Source organism: Ixodes persulcatus (assembly GCA_013358835.2). Lineage (NCBI taxonomy): Eukaryota > Metazoa > Arthropoda > Arachnida > Ixodida > Ixodidae > Ixodes > Ixodes persulcatus. Next base: position 3,697,414 of record JABSTQ010011052.1, read on the forward strand.
GTAGACGCTGAGCCGCAGCATGCCGAGCCTTTCGTTCGTTTTCATCCATGTCAGAAAGAGAATGTGTCGTATGGAACGTGCTTATATACGCATTTGAGCATTTGACCGCAGCGCCCTCTCGTCTATAAACGTTGAGCCAATGCATGCAAAGTTTAACGCGATTATATACGCATTTGACCGCAGCGCCCTCTCCCGTATAGACGTTGAGCGGCTACATGCAACGTTTCATCCATGACATCCCCAGCTCTTGAGTTACTACCACATCTCAGATCCCCCTACTCGTCCCGCAGTCGTGGCCGAGTGGTTAAGGCGATGGACTAGAAATCCATTGGGGTCTCCCCGCACAGGTTCGAATCCTGTCGACTGCACAAACATTTTTTTGTCGTCATTTTTTTTCATCTTTTTTCTTTTTTTTTTGCCCTACACGAGCACGTGAGCACGTGCTCACGTGCTAGTGAGCTCACGAGCACGAGCACGATCACCGGACGCCGGACGCTGGACGGACATAATTTTTTTAGGGGCGAAGCTCCTTAGGGGCTAGCCATGTCCATATGTCCGTCCGCCGTCCGGAGTCGGGTGCTCGTGCTCCTGCTCGTGAGCTCACGTGCTCACGTGCTCGTGTAGGACAAAAAAGAATGAAAAAAATTATGAAAAAAGAAAAAGAAGAAAACAAAAGAGTAGGGGGTTCTGAGATGCCATCCCATCTGTCTTCTTAAAAAAAGAAAAAGAAGAAAACCACACATTCTCCTACTGACATGAAGGAAAACGACCGAAAAGCTCGGCATGCAGCGCCTCAGCGTCTACGCAGACAGCAAGCTGCTCCGGAGACCAGGGCGCGAGAAGCTGCTGCAGAGCTTCAAAAAAAAAAAAAAAAAAAAAATCAGCACCATCAGCACTACCTATGACCAAAATCAGTATCATCAGCACCACCCGAGCTTCGCCCCAATCCACATCATTCACCACGTGGAGATGCGGTCATTTTTTTTTTTTCATCTTTGTTTTCATTTCTTTGCCCTACACGAGCACGTGAGCACGTGAGCTCACGAGCAGGAGCACGAGCACCCGACGCCGGACGGCGGACGGACATACGGACATGGCTAGCCCCTAAAGGTGTATCCACACGACGTACCGGGCCGCGGACCGATTGATCACGTGATGCGCGGCCCCCGGGCCGCCCGGCTGCAATGAGCATCCACACGGCGGACCAAAAGAGCAGACGACAGAGCGAACGGGCCGGTCTAACCCTCGACCCCACAGCTCCGCCAAACGCATGCAGCGAGCTGCTTTGAGGCTACTTGTAAGGAGCCAAGATGGAGGTTGAACGAAAGAGACGTTTGGCCGTGGTGGCCCTTGCGTTGACTATTGAAGACGAGGAGGACTTAAGTGAACCGAAAAGGGCAATCCCACAGAGCGGGGAATTGCTCCACGAGCGCGATGAAGTAAACAGTTGCATCGTCGCACCATGCCGCCATCGTCGCACAACAAAAGGTTCTTCTTCGTCTTCAGCAGTTGGCGCCAAAAGAAAACGACTTTGGATTTGGATTCCAATCCAAACAACAAAAGTCAGCTTGTTGCCAGACTTAGCGCTTCAATTATACCAAAAACGCCGCGGTCCGCCGCCAAGGTCCGGGCAAGAAAAGTCGCTTGGCATTTCTCAGAAGCGCTGGCCGCGGACCACCGGCGGACCTCAAATACCGGTGACGTAAGATCACGTGATGCACGGCCCGCGGACCAAAACAGCAATTTGGTCCGTCGTGTGGATACACCTTAAGGAGCTTCGCCCCTAAAACTGGAAATCCGCGAAGGCCGGCACTTTGTCTCGGAGCCACGGAGCCAGCTCGGTTTGTTCATTGAACCTGTTTAAACAGTAACACGAGTCGTGTTACTGCTTATCTGTTGCCCTACTGCTAAAACGTATTTGGGGTAGGGAATCGGAACATTTTCATTAGATTTATTTGTTTAGAACATACTGCAGGCCCGTTGAATAAAGGTCGGTTCACACAAGGGCGTTCGCTTAGGGGTCATGAAACGATTTTCCTACTTCTTCCTCCTTAGCTTTAATCCTCAACTCAAATGCGAATTGTGAAATCACGCCGCCGTGACATTCTTCGGCACCGGTGCGATGACTCCTAGCTTCCACCGTGCTGTTTATGCACACCATAGAGCTTGTCATTCCCCAGTGACGATAAGTTCCGTCAGGGCACTCATTGGCCACGAACGCGAATCCGAATATTCGTCGACAGATTTATTGTTGACGAGCGCATACGACGCAGTTCTCGTGTCCAATGCGTGAGCTGGGCTCGGCTGACGTCAGGTTGGAACCGCTGACGCGCTTTGGGAACCGCGGATGTATCATAGTGAAAATGCGGAGAGCTTTCGAAAGAAAGAAGGTACAAAATAGTCCGCTATATTTTCAAATGTTCGTACCGAAAAGCTGGCTGTTGACTTTCTACCCTCTTTCGTTTGGTTAACTAAACGCTATGCGATTAGTAAAGTCCCAATTTAAAATCATTTATCCCAGCCCAAAATTCGTTTCATGGCCCCTTTAAGATTGCTTACGTTGCGTGAGGAATTACCGGGACATTCGTGTCTCGTATGTCATGTGCAAAGCAACTTTTTCGATCGGTCGCCACGCTTCATCAGAAGCACGTATGTCCCGGGGACACACGACTTAAGGCGGCGGTCCCACGGCGGCCATCTTGAACAAGCCATTAGTTCAACCACTAGATGGCGGCACTCATCCGTGTGGCCAGAAAACAAGCTCGTGGCAGTGATGTTTCTCCACTGCTCTTAATTTCCTCCTTTCTGCTGCTCGCCCGTGCACGTTCAGCGCTCAGCGCGTGCTCCCGCTGACACAAATGCCAGCAAACGTGCCAGTGATGCTAGCAGTGCCCAGTTCGCACAGAAGCGGAGCCCAGCTAGCTCATCGACCCGATCGAGAGTGCCTAGATCGAGATCAAGAGGCTCACAAGCCAGTAGCTATCGTTTTAACTATTCAAGAATTAAAAACATAGTCAATCAATCAGTGAAGAATGTTATCAAACGTTAAAGAACATATATAAGACATGCCTTGTCAACATTTCGGTAATGAAAGATCTCTTGCACGACAAAAACGTTCAAATTCATTTTCGCTGTAAGTCAGAGCGCAGCCGACATAACAGGTCAATGAGGCCAATCAAGCCGAACCAAAAAACACTATGTCACGGAGCTCAACATCCTATAGTGCGTTTGTTGTCACCGGTAAAAGCAATCAAGAGCAAACCATGCACTATGGCCTTGCGCTTTTAGTATGCGTGTTTGTGCTTGTGTATCTTATAGTCTTTGACTGCATTTTGATCTATAATAAAACAAGCAATAGCAGACTTTTTTTTTCAGGACGGGTGTTCAGAAGGGCGCTTTATATAACTCATCATTTTGATGGTAGTTTGATTAAACTTTAATACCAATTATCTGACCTTATAAATAACCACCCTAATAATAACTCATCATTTTGATGGTAGTTTGATTAAACTTGAATACCAATTATCTGACCTTATAAATAACCACCCTAATATTGTTGAAATAGTACGCCGAGGTCGAAGACTCTGCATGTTCAAGAAAAGAGTAAAAGTGTATTTTGTAGCCCAAGTGGCTTAAATTTTGTTAGGCGAGTGGGTAGCAGATTTCAAAGTGCATTTTATGGTGCTTTTGATATTTTTTGCATTATTATTTAGGTCTATTTATAATTTGATGTTGAACAAAAATATACCAACCTCTTACATGTATCTTTATCTATATATATTTTCTGTTTGATTGCAACAGATATGAAGAATTTTACAGTAACGCTGACATTGTATGTTAATTAATGTGATCTCAATGACGTCGATGGGAATGATTTCAATTTGAAACGTTTGATGACGTTGATATTAATTATGATAACTACGATGTTTAGCTGATGTCAATTTTAATATTTTATGCATAATTTAATTTTATACTGACACTGGTCCTGTACACCGTTGAATGCTGTAAAAAGGGGCTGATGGCCTGGTCAGAAGACTTTTAATGCGAGAAAAGTATTTGCCCCACCACGCGAAAATCCGGCGGCGGCGGCGGCGGCGGCGGCGGCGGCGGAGGCGGCGGCGGAGGCGGCGGCGGCGGCATGATTATGCGATGGTACCAAAAATGGCCGACGGCGCAAAAAGTAAAAACACGTCAGAAATGCTTGGATTGACGTCAAAAGTTTCACGAAGGTTCCTATAAACAAAGTAAATGAACGACGTTCGAAACAAACTTTAGTACATTTCGGTCTGGACGGGAATCGAATCCGGGCCTCCGGGGTGCGAGACGGGCACGCTTCCCCGACTCCACGGCGGCTCCAAGGTCCTGGCTGGCTAAGGTGTGCCTAGTGCGTGCGTCATTGCACACGTCCCGTCGCAACCATCTGGCTGACTAAAGGTGTGTCCAAGTGCGTGCGTCATTGGGCGCGTGACGGTGCAGCCAATGGGGAGAAGGTGGCGCCACGTCATGAGTGTATAACATGAGCGCGCTGTTTCCCGCGCGTCACACACCGAGTCAGCAAAAATAACGCATGTCAAAAAAATAAATCGAAAACTTTTCACCAAAAGGACTGCAGTGCTTTCATATTCCCACACGTAAGCAATCAAAAGTGTCTGTGCGGAATTTTCTGTTGTATTCTTTTGCCGCAGCCCCTCAGACACATGTATGTCTGGAAATAAGGAGTATTATTATTATTATTAACCCACGCACACAATATTTATTTTTATTTTTACAACATGTTCACGGGAGAACCGCCAAGTGGTCTGGACCATCTAAACTTCAGTGTGTCTTCACGTTCCTATAGCCGTCTGCACGTTCACGTTCAAATGGAAAAACACCGTAGACCGTCTTCTCTTTTCAAATGACAACGAACCGAAGCAGGCACGTAGCCAGAGGGGGGGGGGGGGGGGGGGGGCAGGGGGCCCGGCCTTCCCCCAAAATCTTCCATTTTGCTGAGACCTCCTCTCCCCCCTCCACCTCATACAGCATTTTTTCATGGGCGCCCCCCCCCCCTCCCCCCCGAAACAAAATCCTGGCTACGTGCCTGAACCGAAGACCACATGAAGTGGTGACAACTCAGCCATTTTTCCGCCCAATCGTTTTTTTTTATGCCTTTTGAAGTGCGGGCAATCCGGTGTCACTCAGCTCGAGCCCGTAGCTTTGGCTAGTGAATAGACGCCATTTTACCGCCCAAATCACGCAGCGAGTGCGCGAGAGCGTCACGCGCTGACACATTCAGAGCAACAATGGATGTCTTCACCCTGAGACAGGCAGACATGTATACAGGCAACCTAGGCTAGAGTGAACAGGCATGATCTCTTACGGCCATTGCACCGGGAGTATTTGCTCCCTGCGGCGGCAGCTTGGAGGGGTCGCTGTAACCCTACCGCTCCTGCAGTGCTTTAATTCCTTCTGAGAGGCACGTCCTCCTCACCGTGTTGTCCTCTTTGCTCGGGGGTTGAGTTGGATAAGTTTCTAGAGTAATTGGACCTACAGGTCGTGAGGCCAGCTGCCTTCAGGGACTTATGCGGAACACGTCTTTCTCTTCGTCTCCTTAAGAAACAAGTTTGTAAAGACAAGAATTTAATTATTGTAAGCCGAAACTTATTTCAATCTGCTCACTACAGGTATTTCAAGCAAGTATAATTTCACACATTTTCAATCGCATTGGGCGGGGAACAGTTGTTCAGGATGGCTCAGGCGGCGTTGGGCATGGTTGTGTGGTCGCACCCCTACGCTGCTAAAGAAGTTCCATTGCTCCTAGGCGAGAGTGAAGGCCACAAGGAAACGGCTCTCTAGCCCGGTCATGGAAGAACATGGCAGGGCAGCACTGAGCATCTCGCTTGATTTTATTTCGCAATACTCATTGCGGGGACTCAGAAAAACGAAAGAGAAGCGCGAGGAAACTTCACGAGTTGTGATCCTGGACCGGCTTGCTAGAACAGCGTCTCAGCTGAGACTGAGTCAAAGAAAGCACTGCAAAAGGTTGGGCGCACGACTGTCTTGAGACGCGGCTTGAGTCCCGCTCAGCTCGAGCGCTGGTTTTGGCATTGCTTTCTTTCCCAAAGTCTCAGCTGAGACGCTGTTTCTAGCAAGTCTGACCTGGCTGCTTATAATTAGTCGCAAAGGACAAGAGTCATGGTTGGTGTAAACGCAAAGTGGAAGCCTGGAGTCGTTGCATTATTAAACCAACACCATGAACGTTGATCGTCTGACATTGTTCTTACTTGAAAAAATGAAATAAAAATTAATCCAAAGAAAGACGACCGTAGTGAGGGTTTCGCACATGTGCAACGCTTTTGATGGGCACTGCATGGAAAGGGGGTTTATTAGACCCTTTTCCTGAGCCTCCGATTTGAACCACGATGACTGGCTGTTTGTTGCTTTACCATGAGGACCAGTCACTGCGGTTTACACATAACACTCTCTGTAAGTTTTCTACAAGTAGAGTAACGTTAAAACTGAAACTCTAAAATTCCTGCACGATGGCGAACAAAACAGAACCAGAGCGGTTGGAAAGCTGGAATCTTAAAAAGAAAAATGTCGGGTAAAAATCTTAGAGTGAAGGAAAATAAATTCCCCTTTGTCGTCACCATCATATGGAGCTCAATATTCGTACCTTTCGTGGTGTCGGAACATGGCAGGGAGCATTGAATAGCTTATTTATACACCATTCCAATGTTTACAAAATCACAGCCCAGCGTGCGATCTTCACAGCCCAGCATGTGCGTGTTCGTCGCTTCGGAAAGCGAGCAAAGCACGCGCCATACGCACGAACACTCAAAATGGCACCGGCCACACGCTCTTTTTTGGAAAGGTCTATAGACGTTTCCACTGTTTACAAAAATCACAGTCCACACGTGTTAAATCACAGTCCAGAACGCGCACGTTCGTCGCTTCGGAAAGCGAGCAAATCACGCGCCATACGCACGAACACTGAAAATGGAACCTGCCAAGTGTCCTTTTTTGGAAAGGTCTATAGGCACTAGATGTTTTCGAGAACTTGCTCGTGACCCTTGTTTTTTTCTACTTTTTCTTGCAAGATTATTTACTCATTGCAAGAATGAGAAAGTAGCGCGAGGAAATATTTGAGAAAAGAATCCTCTGCAGCAGGGACAGAATGCACCCAGCGTTGTTGTTGTTGTTTATTTTGGGGTGAAGAGAAAGGGGGGAGCCAGGAGATATGTGGGCCTCCAGTCAGGGGCAAGTCGCTACCTGGCTTTTGGGGAGAAGGGTAAATAAAGGAAAGAGGAAGAAGAAATGGTTATGTACAAGTTCGAACATCCGATGCACTGTAGTCCAAAAGCCAACAGGCTTGTTTAGAATTGGGCTTGTGAAAAATGAGTCCCCAGCGAGCAGGAAGATAGCATCCCCTGTTATCGCAGTGCCGATCTGAGATGGCGAAGTCCGTCAATGTACCGCGGAGGTTCCCATCTCGGCACCGCAACAGATAAGGATGTTGCTAACTTGCCGTTCTACCTATTCACTCGTATGCGTGAATTTAAACGTCGGATACTTTTCCTAGACCCGTCGTGTAAGTTTTTGTTCTGTGTCTGCGAGCATCAGAGTCGATCGGAGAGCTCACTGTCCCGGAGATATTGGAGGAGAGCACGAAAGGCCTTTTCAACAATTCCCCGCGTTCCACTGGGGTTCAAGAGCTCTTGGGCAGTGGAATGGGGAAGTCCAACTGCAGCATAGGATCGCAGCAGCACTTTTCGGAGATCCTCATGGGTTGGACACAAAAGTAGTGCATGCGTTGTGTCTTCAGGATCACCACAAGTTGGGCATCCGGGGTCTGTCTTGCGGCGGTACATATGGAGACGCTTTGCGGTATGCGGGCAGCCGGTTCGAAGTCTGTGAAGGAGTGATGCCTCTCACCCAGCGCCACTTTTCCTGAACTTCTCAACCTCGAATTTCAGCCACCTTTCAAAAGATGGCGCAAGTGCGCGTCGTCTGCTACAACATAGGTTCTTTTTATTATTTAGGACAATTAGTATGCTTTAAAAAAATTACAATCATAGAAAGTTATTTTAATTAGAACGAGAAAAGCACTAATTAAAGAATCGTTGCTTAAATAGCTGCCCTCTTCCTTGAAACCGGTTTCTTGCGTACAGAGTCGAGCTTCAAAATAGTCCCATGATTTAAACATATTTTAAACAAATCTGAATATGAATACGAAAAAATCACGCTTCTAGTGAACCAGCTCAGTTCCTCTAGCATACAATTAAAAAAATTAGGTCAGATGCCAGAACGCTCTCTGAGAAAACCAAGAACGCGTTAAGGGAATTCTTAGAAATTTTACCATAATCAAGTTGTGTTTACAAGAAAACGGCTGGCGTTGCACTTCTAATATTTTGTATTCTGAGTTCTTATGTTTACCACAAGCATGCCCTTAAATGTCGTTGCTTCGTTATGATGTGAAACTGAGTTACGAGACTTCAAAATCACATAAAAAAGGCTCTTTTTGAATAAATATTAAAAAATGTGAGCGTGCTAATTAACTAAAACACGTATGCACGGAACTAGACGAGTCCTTCTTCTATTCAATAAAAAAATAAGAACGCGTCTTGGATGCATTGCAAGTCTAGAAACTTGGAATGCATAGAGGTATGTCTTTGAAAATATCAAAACTTGCACTTTTTGTTTTCTTATTGTGCGTTAAGTTTTGAAAATGCGTATCATATCTTGCACTAAAAGAGTGATGATGAATTGGCTATTTATTTGCAAAAAGAACGAAATACGTAACACGCGCACAGACGCAACATTTGCACAGCAAACAGGAGTGTTAGCAGAGCTGCCACCGGTATTATAGTTGGGGCCGTGGGACCGCCGCCTTCAAGGACACATGCAAAGAAAAAAAAAATTTTTTTAAACAGCTTAGATGGAAAAAGGATATCATAAAACGATTTTACAACGAAGAAAAAAAATTTTTAGAGCTATATTTACGGCGCTATACGAATTTGTAGTTGGCGCCCGCGGGCGCCGCGGAAAAGTGGCCCTTATTTATCACGTGACGGGCCCATATTTGTCACGTGGTGCTCGCGCTCTTTCGGAAGCTTCCTATGGCCTCTAAAAGTAACTTATTCATCTTTGTTTGAAGTATAACAAAAAACTAAGATGAATAAGTAACTTTTAGAGCCCAAAGGAAACTCCTGAAAAAGCGCAAGCAGACGTGATCGACCTATGCGCCGGTCAGATGACGGCGGCGGCGCCCCGAACCAGACGAACTTGTGCGGCGGCGGCGACGGCGGCGTGGAGAAACGCGTTGAAGCGGCGTTCGCACAACGCTCAGCGTGCGGCGGCGGCGTCGCTTTACGGCTCCGTCGACGCAGGGCGGCGGCGCGCGGGCCTACCACGTGACCAGCGGCGGCTCCAGCGGGCGCCAACTACAAATTCGTATAGCGCTGTAAATATAGCTCTAAAAATTTTTTTTCTTCGTTGTAAAATCGTTTTATAATATCCTTTTTCCATCTAAGCTGTTTAAAAAAAATGTTTTTTTTTCTTTGCATGTGTCCTTTAAAGGGGACTCCGGCGATTTTTGAGCTACCTCAACTAACTATATTTTCTGACTCCCCGGCCTTTACCCTTTCCGGAATGCTATTTAGTATCGCGAAATTCATAATAGTTATGGCGAAATCGGCAAATGAAAATGATGCAAAAACCAACATTCAAATTTACCCGCACTTTTCAGTGCCGTGACGTCAGTGGAAGGGCAGGCTTGCCAGTCGAGCGAACAGTGTAAAAAATAGAATATGTCAATCATTTGTTCGGTTCTGGAGCGCGGATCCTGGAGCGAGCTTCCAAAGCATTCATTTGACACCATGAAACTGCTTCAAATCAGTTGGGAACAAATTCTACAGTCCAAAGAGTGAACCCCTGCACTTCCACTGACGTCACTTTTTCGTTGTTGCCAGTAGAGACTTTCAGTTTGAAAAACACGGTGAGGACCAAAATTGTAAATTCAATAACTTCGTGAAAAAAAATTATTTTAACCTAATATTTGGGATACTTTTTTAGCGATGTTGTTTGGCGAGTTTAGCAAAATTTCAAGCAAATCGGAGACCATGAAGAAATCGGCGGAGTACCCCTTTAAGCGGTCGTAACGCAACGTATCGTAAAACAACTCCCCTGTTTGAACCGACCTTAAGCTCCTGCAGGTCTGGGGGACAAAACAGCAAAACATAGCTATCATGAGAGACCTTTGCCTCGCACCACAACCCAAATTAAACTATAAAAAACAAAGACGTTATTATTACTTGTTATTATTACTAGTGTTACTTCATTGGGATAAAAAAGAGATCCAAGGTTTCCGCACAAACCCAGAAAACACCTAAATACCAATGGATATATTCCAGACAGGAACACGCATAAGAGACACACATGCACGCGCATTCACCACAATATCTACCAGCAGACTGGGTATTAGCGACGTGCGCGACCAAAAGCGTCCCTGCGGTCGACGATAGCGATTGGCCGAACCATAGCTTCTTGTATACTGATAATGCCAGCCCAATCGCAGGTTCACGGCGAGGCAAATCCTGCCAATCACAGCGAAGCAAATCCTGGTCGTGACGTCACGAACGGAAACCATAAAACCGGGGTTACATTGCCGCGTACCGCGTACCGGGGTCACATTCAAATGCCGCGTACCAAGTTTCTCCTTGAACTCATTGCCAGGCGGCATTCGAAGCACGCATGTCGCTGTGACTAGCGTTCAAATATGGATGCAGACTCTCTTTTGTATGATGTATAAGCAGTGTGACACCTGCTTAAGAGCTGGTGCCACCGAAACATCTCGGCGATAAAAAAGCCGGACTCCCTGTTAGCGTGGCGACACACGCCAATCGCAAGATGTCACCTATTAACTCAGTCACGCGGCTGCTGATGTCGAAACGTTTGTGCACAACAAGACACCGTGGAGGTTGTTTCCTGGTAAATTCTTGTTCAGTCAGCTTTTGTAATTAGGTCTGGGGCATGGGTGACTATGGAATTTTCATTAGAGCGGGCAGCGTCTGACGCAGGCTATGCGTGCTCAACCGCGCAATCCAGGCAAGCAGTTCGCAGCCGAGGGCCACGCATCGCTCTTTCTGGTATTGGCACGTAGCCGTGCGTGCCTCGGCCTCCCCGATCCCGACCGGAAATTGCCGACTTCTCGGAGTGGGCCACACACACCGCTCTTGCCGACATACAGCGGGATGTTGAAATATTTACTGAACTTTCTGCCGGAGCCTACCGCTCCAACGAAGGGCGCAAAATAAAAGCCAGACTCGCCCCCCAAAAAAATAATAAAAAGTCGGTAATGTAGAGCAGTAGTGGTACAGAAAGAGTAGGGGTCAGTATTTTTTTTTTTCTGTTTACAAGTTTCATGAAACCCTGGATCTCCTCGATTTTTTTTCTTATATTATTGTAAGGTTGCAAGCAAGCCCACGGAGGTCATTTTCAACACACGCAGATCTTATTTTCTTTATTTTGATATACAGGGTGCGGCCCTAAAGACTAACACATTTAGCACACCTTGCAAAATTCGAACTCCAAAAGTACATACCTGAAATTAGGCACGCGAACGTAGTTTCGCCAGAAGTTCTAAGTCTTTTTTTTTTTTTTTCTATAGCTCAATTTTGAGGTACTGAATTATTATTGTCGTCTGCACACTGGTTTATGAGCTCGCTCCCGGGTTGCTTGCTGAACGCAAAAATGCTAAAAACCAATAACAGCGGCTGGCGATAAGCAAGATAATCGCGATAATTAATACTTTTAAATAATACTTTCAGGTGTGTACGTTTGGAATTCCAATTTTGCAAAGCGTGCCAAACGTGTTAGTTCTCATGCCCGCACCGTGTATATAATAATATCTAAAGATGTGTCCCTTCGTTAATATATTACATTTTTGGGCAATCTTTTAAGTAAATATGAAGAGAATGAAGAGCTTACTATAACAGTATAGATCTTGCCGATATTGAACCGCCTCGTTAGTGTTATTTTTCAACAAGCAACTGACGAGGACCAATTTGTGTTGGAAGGTATTTAACACGAACTTGCAGAGCTTTATAACCCCATCTTCTTAAACTGTTATTCAAATATGTTCTCAAAGATAACTCTTTTTACTTAAATTTTAAACAAGCTTGTGATTAAAGAAATGGAAACCAAGAAGGCGTATCTTATAGTAGTGAGCTGGCACGTCAAGGATTGGTCAAGAAAACTAAGTGTTCATCACTTCAATACTAAGAGAAGAATAGACGATGATGATGATACTGATGATGATGATGATGGTGGTGGTTCTGATTCTGCGGCTTTCCCCTCGCAGCGGGCGAGCGAAAAATGTCGTGCCATATCCACAAATAAAAAGGTTAAAAATAAAAAAAATAACAAAAAAGGCGGATCTTACAGTTTTCAGACCCTTTTCAAAAGTGCACTCTAAGAAATTCCTACGCGTCTACTTACCTGCAAAACACTCGAAGTGACAATCTCTGCGATCTACGAAATCAGGTCAGCGAATGATGAGGCGGAGCATCTGTTCAGACCTCAAAATGAAATCTGCGCTGTGGCATTACGCAATGCCAGCATGACGCTTTGCATTGCGTAATGCCACAGCGCAAGCTTCATTTTCAGGTCTAAACGGATGTTCCGCCTCATCATTCGCTGAGCTGATTTCGTAGATCGCAGAGATTGGCTCTTCGAGTGTTTTGCGGGTAAGTAGACGCGCAGGCGTTTCTTAGAGTGTGGGCGCAACCTAGTAGCTGCTGCGCCAGTTATCGATAGTCCGTTATTGTTTAGGCATGCTCTAAGAGTGCGTTTTACTTTACCCTTACTACACAGCTGTGTTGTATTTCTACTTTGAAAATAAGAAAGGAGGAACGTTGCGACGCACGTGTAGGTTGTTAATTTGATATGCTTTCACATCCACACACAGGGAAAATAGAATTTGTAAGTAATTATGGAAATATGTTCACTGCATTCTTCTCTTTTCACTCCATTCACTTTTTGTTTTTCGATGGTGCTTAGAGTTTGCTATTCAGCCCGCACAGAAACGCGAGGTAGTTGCTGCATTTATGGTTGTAGTACATGATAAGGGGAAAAGAGCGCTATGGGACAATGCCAAAGAGAAGGGACATACACGACAGGACAGGCGCGGCTTTGTCGTTTATGTTCCTTCTCTTTGTCCTTGTCCCATAGCGCTGTTTTTCTCTAATCATGTACAAAAACTACCAACTAGCTCAACTACTTACCTTACAGCATTTATGGTGCCGTCAGTTCACACCTAGTCAACTGTGTGGCCGTCTTGTAGAAAGACGCCGCATTCCTCAACTCACTGGTTCCCAATAAATCGAGCTTGGGTACCGCCGGCTTCGCCAGCCTGTTCCTCAGTGAGAAGACAGGTACAGTTTTCCATTGCACAAAGCACAAATCCCCCAGGAGATGATTGGGAAGACAGGAGTTAACAGCTTACCCGCATCTTCTTTTCGTAGAGCAGCGATGTTCTTCAAAACGGAGGTCTCCCCGCGGGAAAAAAGGTTACGCACGCAGCCTTTCACAGCCCACGGCATGAACTTGTCTTATTTTGACGTTCTCTCCCCTTTACCCAAAGGTCTTGGGCAGGCACTTCGAAGTAGCGCTGCGTCAACAGCCTTCGGGTTCTGTCGTCGCGTCTGAAACTTCGCTAGATGGCGTAGAGCGAGCTCACAGTAAAGCCCGACTACCTAATTCGATATTTTCTTGATGCTGACGGCGCATGCCAGAGTAAGCAATGTAAATACATTGCCTTGTTGATTCAACGGGCCGTTTCCGCTTACCTGTAGGTTGCAGAATACCCGAGGGAGAAACATGTATTAGAGGCAGCGCTGCTCAAGCAGTTGACGCGCCGAAGTAACTTATTTTATTTATTTATTTTTTTATTGCGGCTTGCCTGACGCCTCTGGATTTATACTCCATTCACCCTTAAACTGAGACTGGTCAATACCACAAGCACGAGAGCTCAAGGTCGCTGCTTTTTGAAGCGTTTTTCCACAGGACGAGCGCTCGCGCTAAGAATGCATGTATCAAAGCCAGAAGCGCGGGATAGCTCGCGTAAGTAGCTTTGGCTTTAAGGCCCGTTCACACTCTTGCGACCTCTTAAACCTGGTTTGCTTAAAACTTCTTAAACCAGAGGACACACTGGCGCCATCTATTGGGTAGCAGTGTAAACTCGGCGGTCCGGCATATTTTTTTATTTCTCTCGCGCATTATCCTTTCTTTCTTGGCTCGAAAAACTTTTGTCAATGTTATAAACGAGCCTTTCTATGGGTATTACGCACATTTGACCTCGGAAATCCCGCAAAACCTTCGTTCTTGTGAAATGCAGTTCCAGGGTCACCGCATAGATGGCGCCACAATGCCAGTGTGTCCTCTGGTTTAAGAAGTTTTAATGAACCCAGGTTTAAGAGGTCGCAAGAGTGTGAACGGGCCTTTAGTCTCAGCTTAAAGGGGCACGGAAACGAAATGACATGGCCGCTGGCTCTCCACCCTTCGCTTCAAATCGGCCAACGAGAAGCGCGATGCGTATCACGCTCGTGACGTCAATGGCTCCTGCAAGGCCAAGGGTGCTGTAGTTGCGAGCGTGGCTGCTTCGTGGCGTCAACGCATGACAATCTCGCCTATAGACAATTGCAAGCATGGCGCGTCACTGGTGCCCTATGCGTGCAAGCATGTGCAGCGTGCGCGTGAACGTAGCATTGGGAAGCTTGTAAACGCACGCACTTGACCGCACGAGCAAAGAAATGGCGGCGGCCAGAATGCCCTGCTTGCAATCGTCTATAGGGAGTATTCACTGGACGCCATATTTGTGGGTGCTGTCTAGAGCGCATGCTCAGAACGAGCTCACATTAATAGGTTGCTAAGACCGCCAATCTTGATGGTGTGCACTGCAGGTTGCAAAACAACCGAGGAAGCTCACCCTTAGCACGCGCTCAGCAGTCGCGCGCACAGCTATGACCGCAGTGAATACTCCCTATACTTCCTTTCAGCTTAAAGGAGCGATGCAACAATTTTCGTACTTTGCGCAAATACCGCTTAGAACGGATCCCTGACATTAATGACCTATGAAACACGCGTTCGTTTTTCACCCCACGCAATAGAAGTCCCAGAAAAAGGTTAAAGAAAAACGAGCAGCGTTCACCCCTCAACTCGCAGCCAGAACAAGCGGCCACGCGATCTGGATCCGATTATATGCCGCCAATGTTAATCATAGCCAAGCGCTGGGGTTGGCAAAGCACAGGACACGCGCTGAGTTCCAGACATTGTTATGGCTCGGCTATTGTTGTCGTTGCAGCGATTGGACACGGGCCACTACCCGAATGCTTCTCGAGCTAGTAAATATCACGAGCCCAAATCGAGTGCCCACGCAATGCTCGGGTCCAATCTATGAATCGCATTCAAATATCGTCATTGGGGTGTACTGCGATCCCCACGTTACGTCATCAAATTTTGCAAAGGAGAGATTGAATGAAAATGATCGCTTTTGTCCTTGAAATTACACCGCAACAAAGGAGTTTCTTGGCCAGTGGCGTTGCGTGCGAGTGTCCTTCAGCCCCACTAGGGTAAGTAAGCTTGTGTAAAGTGAAAAACATTCCAATTGAATATCGTTGCACCGCTCCCTTAAAGGGGCGGTGCAACGATATTCAATTGGGATGTTTCTCACTTTACACGAGCTTACTGGCACTAGTGGGACTCAAGGATACTCGCACGCAACGCCACGGACCAAGAAACTCCTTTGTTGCGCTGTAATTTCGAGGACAAAACCGAGTGTTTTCATTCAATCTCTCCTTCGCAAAACCTGATGACGTAGCTGGGCGGTAGCAGTACCGCCCAGTGACGATATTTGAATGCGGCTCATAGATTGGAGCCGAGCATGACGTGGACACTCGATTTGGGCTCGTGATAATCGATCGCTCGAGAAGCATTCGGGTAGTGGCCCGTGTCCAATCGCTGCAATGACGACAACAGCCGAACCATAACAATGTCTGAAACTCAGCGCGTGTCCTGTGCCTTGCCAACCCCAGCGCATGGCTATGATCAACATTGGCGGCATATATTCGGCTCCAGATCACGTGGCCGCTTGTTCTGGCTGCGAGTTGAGGGGGTGAACGCTGCTCGTTTTTTTTTAATTTTTTACTAGGACTCCTATTGCGTGGGGTGAAAAACGAACGAGTATTTCACAGGTCATTAACGTCAGGGATCCGTTCTAACCGGTATTTGCGCAAAATACAAAAATCGTTGCATCGCCCCTTTAAGTCCCGACGCAGCCGATGCTATATGAGCGAGCTCCGGGCTCTCAGCGTCCTGCCAAGCAGGCGCGCTCGTGCAGTGCAAGCACTGCTCAGGGCCACATGTTCGCGCTTTTAGCATCGGCTGCGTCGGGACCACGTGGTCGGGACTTAAGCTTAAACGAAGTACAGTAGTAATATCTGAGGACTGTACGCACTATGGCCTGCACATAGCTTGTCCGTAACGTCAATCCCGGCCATGCCGGTATTATATGTGCCACGAGTGTTCGGTTCACAGTGTTAGTTTCACACAACAGCTCGAGGAAACCAGTAACTAGAAAGAACCGTCGGTGCCCAGGCATGGCGACACTTGCAAGCTATGTATATCAGGTATTCACGGAGAGTCATATTTGAGCGCGTTGTTCGCAGAGCATCACCGGGAGAGAGAGAGAGGGGGGAGGGGGGAGTGGTAGATTTGCAATCTAAAAAGAGCCCGTGCGTCTACTTTCCCGCGCAACACTCGGAGAGTCAATCACCGCAACTTACGGAGGCAGCTCAGCGAATGACCATGCCGAAATATTGTTTAGAGCAAAAAACGCAGTCTGAGTTGTGACATTAAGGGCCGGTTGCACCAACGCTGCTTATCGCAAAGCGGAGCTTAGCCGGGAACCTAAGCTAAGTTTCGGTTTCGTTCGGTTGCACCGAAATCGCTTATCGCTAAACCTAGCACTAAACTACGCTTGTCTTAAGCGCTCAACATTGGGCGCTTTGCTTTTGGTTGTTTCTTAATCCTGGATTTAAAACATGGCCGCTGGTTTGTGGCGGTCGACGCGGTGGACGAAATTGGTTGTACAAAGTGTTTTAGGCTACAACAGCGTGAGAGCCTCGACAGAATGACCTTCGATTGTGTCAAGGATGCAAAATATTGTCGCGTGAAGTGTTTATCGACCCCTGTTTTCAAGTTGGCTCTCCACTCTCAGTGCGTGTTAGCCCTAACCGAGATACGAACGGAGCTGTGGGGCTCACGTCTGTCTTCCGGTTGGTTATTCTGTCAACGAGCTTATTCGTATGTATACCTTACTGATTTTCGCATAACTGTAACGTATTGTTATTTACCAGCTTGTTTATTTCTACTTGCAACGCATATCCTTCAATCCGATCAGCGCGTTGAATAGTGGCTATACATGATCTCGGCGATCAGCTGATTGTCGACACTTCTGCCGTTTGCATCAGATTGCGGCGCTTTTAAATTATAAAACAGCGAAAAGTAAATTTCTTTCGTTTTCTGAGTTTCGAGACAATCTTCAGTGAATTTTCCTTGTCTCGCGAGTAGAATCTTGGCTTCAGAAAACTGTATCGTTCCATAACCGTGACTTTTCTGGTGATCGCGCTTTTTAGGAATATTTTGCTTTATATCTTTCATTCGTGGCAACGACAACTCGACGACTTATATTCGACGATTTCGGGCATTTTCGCAGCTGCCATGGCGAGTTCGTCACTGTTTTGAACTTCATCGGTCTCAGGCATGACTTGATTTTAGTAGTCATCTTACCTGCCTACTTATTCTAGTTGATGTTTTGTCTTCAGCGATGTAGCGAGTAGAGCGTCCTTCTCGCGTTCGGTGAGATATGGGGTCCCCGATGGCTCCTTTATTTCAAAATGTGAGCACGAAAACTACTGTCACTGTCAAAATATTTTGTTATCAACCGATATTAAACACACAATCACAGATGTAAAGAGCAGTCGTGTTTATTTAAAACGTTGACTCCTGTTTTAGAACGTTAAGCGAAAAAAATGATTGAATTTGGAGACCTTTAATTCGTTACTCACCGAAGAAATACAGCGAAAAGCAGACGACGGCTACTACAGCAGATTTTTTGTTTACATCACGAGATTCCTCTCCGCCAATCGTATTCGTCCGTCTGAGCGTTCCCTAGTTCGCTCTGTTTGTAGCTACATTCCCTAGGCAAATCCAGCGTTTGCTAGGGGCGCGTCTGTAAAGCCGGGCTAACGTTGGTGCAACCGGAATTTAAACCCGTGCTTATCCGAGCTCGGTTTAGGGCGCTAAGCCAACTTAGGAAAGAGCCGCTTTGGGTTAAGGTAAGCGGCGTTGGTGCAACCGGCCCTAAGTAATGCAAGCGTGACGTTTTGCATTGCTTAATGTCACACCTCAGACTGGGTTTTTTGCTCTAAACATTTGTTTTGTCATCGTCATTCGCCGAGCTGCCTCCTTAAATTGTGGTGATTGGCTCTTCGAGTGTTGTGCGGGAAAGTAGACGCGCGGGCTTTTTTTAGAGTGAACGGTAAACCCCCCCCCCCCCCCCTTTTTTTTTTTTTCAGTAGTCCGAGATTTGAAAGGAAACTGGATAGGCCTCTCCTCAGGACCACTAACCCAAGTTTATTTGTAGAATACAGTTTTTGCTTGTTTTGTTTGTCTTTTTGCCATCGTGACATCAAGGTTCAGTTTTTCAGATAAATCTGAACTGATGAATATTTTATCGGCGAATGTTTTTTTGGATTTCATCAGATTTATCCGAAAACACGGAACCCTAGCAGTGCAAACCGCATGATTGGCAATCTGAAACAAAATTTCTTTCAAGCTTCTTTTTTACTAAAACTGATTTTATATAAATGCGTAGTCTGTTCAAAATTATAATACGCGTCATCAGTACGGGATCCCGGCCATCGAGATCTGATCATTATATTGGACACCACTCAAAACTAAGCAGCTGGCTACATCGTGACTAATTATCATCGTATGGC
Source organism: Ixodes persulcatus (assembly GCA_013358835.2). Lineage (NCBI taxonomy): Eukaryota > Metazoa > Arthropoda > Arachnida > Ixodida > Ixodidae > Ixodes > Ixodes persulcatus. The sequence goes on from JABSTQ010011052.1 coordinate 3,716,451, forward strand.
TCGTGCAACTAGCATAAAAGCAACCTTAGCATTACCTGATTTGTCTTCCCACTGTAAACATGCTCGTTTGTGTTCATTTTTCAAGCTTTGTCATCATACCCCATTTTTCCGCCATAAACTCATCATTTAACCGTCTTATCACTCAGCTGGTCTCGATCACATATGTAATAAGCTAAAACTCCCACATTTGACATCTATAAAAGCGCTAAAACGTACACATTCTACATCCAATTTATAGCTCGAACTTCACATAACTGGTACCAACTTCCCGCTTTTAATCGCTGCAAATAGTAAGGCTTTTTTTTTTTAAGCGAACTCTTACTAACAGCACAATTAGTTGATTTAATTGCCATCTTTTTTCGTGTGTTCACTCCCCTTTGTAACGTACCTTGTACCTTGCAAGTAAAAGAATAAAGAAATAAATCCTGGGTAACGGTGGTTTCTCTGATTTACACGATGGCACGTTTACGAAATTATGACGAATAATCATGTCACTTAAATTGCCATAGCTACGCCCTTTGGGAGGGAAGTAACCCAGATTTTATTCCAAAGCCCGATATTCGTACAATGATAATTAGTCACTAATCGAAGAAAACAATAGAACAGGGTCTAGCATGAAAAGCTGGGCCAGCGAGAACGCTACTATTGAACATCCTTAAGAAAAAAACGACAACAATCAGCTGATGAATATTGTTTTCACCTTAAAGCTCACCCATATGAATTACTCATAGGAAACTCATAAAAACAAAGTTCGAGACCAAATGTGAAAACAAAACAAAGTCTCCGACTTAAGATTTTTGGCACATAAAAAAGCATGATATTGACATTGTGTTTTTGAGTGCAGACATAAAAAGATGAAAGAAAAACAGATTTTAGCCCCTACCAATTTTTCTATCAGGCTACTTTACGGTTTTGTATAGAACTGGGAAACAGGGTAAAACATGTAGATTCTGTACACACCTTTCGACAAACAGCTACTGCAAACGCGAATATCAAAGATTGTTTTGAGTAGAAACATGGCGTCTTCCAGACCCTCCTACTATACGCTCTAAAAACCCTAGAACGTAGTAGCGTCCCGCGAAGCACTTCGGAGAGCCAATAGCTGCAATCTACGGAGCGAGCACAGCGAATGACAGGGCTGATATTTTTAAACCGGAAAAACCTGTCTGCGCTGGGGTGCAGAGCAAGGCGAATCGTCATGCTCACTGCTACAGCGCATACAGTTTATTTAGGTTTAAACAAATTATCAGCACCGTCATTTGCCTAGCGCCGTCCGTAGATGGCAGCGACTCTGATTCTCCGAGGTGCTTCACGGCACAGCAGACGCTCTAAATTTCTTAGAGTGTACGCAGCAATGTTCGTCATGCCACCCATACCAAACCGCCAGTCGGGGTAACAAAAGTTAGGAACTACATGTTAAGAGCACAGGCCCTTTATAATAGAAACTTTACAGCATGTCAACTAACGCTTTTAAGGCACTTTAGACGGCCCGCGAAAATATATTTCTCAATGTATCGCGCTGCGATTTACTACAGGGGTGCACACAGGTGGAGCAAGTTTGCAGTGAAAATACAAAGAAATGAACTTGCCTCGTTCAAAAGAAGAAACAAAAACAAAGACCTCTTCTATGCAATCTTCGCCGCTTCTTCAGAGACGATGTGCGCGTAGTGAGAAGTGCTAGCGACAGATGGCGTACGCCGCGTCGAAAGAGTGCCGGACGATTCGGGTTCTTTTGCGGGATCGTCTGCTATCATAACCCGAATCAGCCGGCGCTCCCTCGACGTGGTGTACGCCATCTGTCGGCAGCACTTCTCACTGCACGTTTATCGTCTGCGAAGTGCCGCGTAGATTGCCCAAAACATGTTTCTGTTTTTTTGTTTTTTTTTTCTTTTTCTTTTAACTAGGTAAGTTTGTTTCTTGATATTTTCACTGTAAACTTCCACCACCTGTTTGCACCTTTGTAGTAACTCACAATGCGATACGTAGAGAGATTTGTTTTTTCGGGCCATTTGAATTGCCTTAAAAGTGTTAGTTTACATGCGGTAGAAGCAACAATTGCAAAATATCATAAATAATACAAATGCTATCGTAAAGTGATATTCTAGAGTGTCCGTGATTTTCACGGTTTATAACTCGATTGGCGCAACATTGCTCGCAATCCATTGGAAATAGGATTCCTTACAAACTCAGTATAACAGGGTAAACACTGTACTTACATTTGGCCTGATCAACCGGCCAACTAATCGTGTTAGCAACAGTCAGGTATACAGCCAAATGCAGGCCTCTTACATACTGTCAACGCCAGTCGTGCATGGTTCTCGTCCGTCAGCAACCTACTGTTATTCCATAACTTCGGCAGGTCCAAGGAAATAAAGATCAACTCTAGCTTTCCCGAACGCAGTATATGAACATGGCGAAATCGAGCGCAGCTAACCGAAACGAAAGAATCAGAGCCAACGTTCGCCAGCACAGGTCATCTATACGGGCTCAAAGCTCATGGTGCGCGGTCACAACTTGCTGTTTCAGAATGCGACGTCGACGACCTCACCCGCCAACATCGAACCTCAACGTCAACGGCAGTCGTTTTCGGCGGGTCGGGGGGACGATGCCCGCTAGACCGTGACACCGTCGAGGCGATTTTGACGCTCTTGGCCTCTTTTCTCGTCTTTCGGTGGCGTTTTCAGGCCCGATCTTGTATTTCTTCAGAATGGAGCGGGGTGGAACGCGTGGCGGAAATGGGGAAGGCGAGGGCACTAGGGCGACGCGAGCCCGACCGACAGACAAGCAATCATAAATGCGACCCAAGTGCCAAGTTGACGACACGTCCCCAAAGAAATCCCTGACGCGCTGACACACGGCGAGAAAGAAAACGCTGACATATGGGCAGTGGACGTTCACCTCATTTGTGTCAACCCTATTACCAAGCTTCCTCTATTTTTTTTTTTTTTTTTTTATTTCATGAGTGCGTTCGCGAGTGTTGCGTCGCTCCGAAAATGTTATTCGAGTCGTTTTCTGGGTGTTCTTGGCTTATTTCTTTTTGATACGGCGCCCTTTTTATTCTTACCTATATTTTCTTCTCTCTAGAAGCCGCCAAACGTGGCTTTCTATACTAGGATATTTCACGAAGTCTTTGTTCCCCTCAGACGTCGGCTAGACGAGATGTATCGAAAGAAGAAAAAAAAGTGTAGATACGGGCTCGTCGACTCCTGCCTCAGCAGGAATCGATGCCGGTGAAGTGGGATCGCATTTTTCTTTCCGTGCGGACCTATTTAAAACCTGAAGGACGTTGTAAAACCCCGGAGCGCTTGCCCTGTGTCAGGGCTTCGAGTTTTATTTTCGTACAGAACATCTATTTTAGTCAGTCTTTGATTTATGTACCCTCGAAGTGATCAAACCCTATATAGCCGAACTATTTTCCGAAAACAGAACTTGTTCAGATGCAGACTGCCCTTTCGATTTTAACGTGAAACGTTTTTTTGGCTAGGTGTTCGGCATTTCGTGAAACCCACATAAAAGCGTGACCGCGAGGCTCGACACTGATTGGTTGACGGGTGGGAAAGGAGGAGTGAGCTGCTCGATTGGTTAATGGGGAGGTCATGTGACCAGAGCGGTAGGTGAGGAGGAGTGAGGTAGGCGTCAAAGAGCATCACCACATGTGCGCACTGAGGGGGAGGAGCTCGAGAGTATGGAAGACGCTGGAAGATCGCCAGGTTTATCAGCCCGATTAGCGGTAGTATCGCTTCATTCTAGGTACCTATCAAGTGTACCCATGGTACGCGTTAAACTGTCCGATGAAGAGTGTCGTGAATGTAGGCGTCTGGCGTCTGTATACTCAGAGTATCGCAAAACGTTCGGAATGCTTGAACGTTTCACGTATACAACACAATTGCCTAGCAAGTTGGCACACATTTTGAACTAAACAATAACCTGCAGCACAGAAGGGTTGTAACTTATAACATATGGAACTTGAAGCAAATTATAACGGGTGAAGGTAAGGCAGTTATGTCAAGCCAAAAAAACATCCCGTAAAAGTGGAAAGTTCAGAAACTTTATTTTTTCTGAAATGAGAGCTTACATTCTACATTCTTATTCTTAAAAGAGGACTGAGGCAATTATTGCAATCGCTTTTTGCGCGAAGAGGAAAAAAAAATTACCTTATGAAGTTACTACGAATAAAGACCCAGCTTTTTTTTTTTTGTCATTATTCGCCTGACTTCAGATATAATTATGTACTCCCCTAAGCTATTTTTATTCGCCCGTGTGACGTTAATTTGAAGAGAAAGTATTAGGCCACAATTTTGATACCTTGATAGTAGAATGGTTACCATCTCATTGCGGTTTTATTTTTGTTACACTCACGTTCCTACTATACGGTGTGATATTTTTTCTTGATAGCAAGGGCTCACTGTTACGTAGATGACGTCTTCGCGGCGTGTTTCTTGAGCTCGACAGACATTAGATGGGAGAAGAGCCGTCACGATCAGTAGAGTGATTAACTATACTCTGTTAATTAACTTTCTAATGAATGGTTCCATGGCACATATTCTATATAAAGCATTGACTGCAATTACTATAATTGGCTAGACCAATTTAAACAATGGGAGCAAAGGCAACGGTTTCTGTAGATATTTATCGTTCACTATTGTGTTCTTGTCGCCCGATTTTGAAATTGGACATAGAAAGAGTGCCGGAAGTCTTGCCCAGAATGACCTTAGAAGAGAGACTTAGTCCTTTCAGTCAAGTCGTCATCATCTTGGCAGGGCGTCCTTGGTGGACGCCCCAACGGCAAGCTGCCAAGACTCACGACGTGACTGAAACGTTCACCTTATTCTTCTAAGCGCCATTGTTGGCATGACTTTCGGTGCTTATCTGCTTCCAATTTCAGATTCAGACGACAAAATTAAAAAAAATAACGAATCTGAATATTTCAAAACCCATTGCCTATCTCAGATAGTTTAAACTTCTTTAACCACTAACGATGACTGCCTTAAAAACTAAAATGCAACATAACCATTTGATAAACCAATTAAAATTTTAACTAACAAGATTTAGACAATTAATCTACTTATAAAGGTACCCCGTCCCCCCATTTCCAAACCTAATGCCCGCCGCCAAGCATCCAATAAAAGCTGTCATGTCGGCAAAGACTCGGATCCAGTCACGCGCTTCGTGTCCAAGGATGGATGGATGGATGGATGGATGCTAACGGCTGTACCCTTTATATCGGGCCGCAGCTTGCGCCACCTATAGACTAGATGTCCATCATTCAATTCTCCTAGGTAATTTCCACCAGTCTTCCAATCTTCTCTTTGCTCTTAAAATGCACTTATCGTCTAGTCTTCCAATCTCGTCTGCAAACCCCAGCGCTCTGGCCAAATTCTGCCAAGCAATGGCGACCGCCAATGTTGCCTGATGGACTTTTGAAAATGGTCAATTGAAGCTTGAAACATTTCGTCGTGCTTGTCAGTTAAAGGGGCACAATCTAGATTTTTAATGAACCATTAGCTCAGTTTCGTTCTAACTTTCTTAACTGCCTATTATGTATTGTGACACATGCCTACTAACAGGTAAATTTAATTAGCCAGAACCTTTGTTTCCGAAGTGTAACACAAATCCGTCAAAATCACCCGATTGCTTTTTATTTATTTCTCGTAAAGCATGCTGATGCGGTTTTGTGATACTTGAGGGCGCCAAAACCACGCCATTTTCTACACCACTGCAACCATTACGGATGCACGGCCCAGCCTGCAAGCTTAAGAGTCCACCACACTCGTGTTCATCGCTTTGGAGAGCAAGCACACTCCTACACGCCATGCTAACGAACGCTGAAAATGGCAGCGGCCAGATGTCTTCTATCGTGTGGTCAGATGTCGCCATCACTTTGAGCAGAGGGTAATTTAAGAAAGAAGGCGGGTGAGCTGGCATGGGACGCCTCCTTTCTGTTATTTAATTGAGCTTGCGTATGCCTAAAAATAGCAGCTCTTTTTGAAACATTTGTTATTGACAAAACCTTTTTTTAGTTTTTTTGTTTAGTTTCGGATCTTTATTATGTGTAAAGTTACTTATCTTTTATCACGCACAACATTTTTGTTGGAGGAGAAAAATTTGAGCGGGTGTAAGCTGTAAGCATACACGGAACAGCAACGCACGCAGCTAAAGTAGCCAGTGAAAAAAGCCTATGTGGAAAGTGCGCTTATAGACGCTTTGCAGTAGCTGTGCCTGGGCACCGCTCTAACCGACCTTCAGTTTTTTTTTGTTGTTGTTGTTGCTCTTATTTCGTTTACTTCACTTTATCATTACCACTGCAGGCCAGGTCATTGCCATTTTAAATTTTATCGCGTCCGTCTCCTCAGCATCGGCCATTGGGGAGGCTCATCAACGCCCGTTTCAGTGACTCGGCATCTCGGTAACACGACAGAAGGTCGGCAATGGCGGCTGTAATCTGGCGCGTGTGGAGAGCGTCTATATCGGTGTCACACGGGCACCCTTAATCTCAAATAACTCGCCTTTAACTGCTGTCACACGTCAGCACAGTTACCGCACTATACTCTCGGATAGCTATGTAGGAAGAAGTGAAGAGTGCGCGTGCACTGCTTTGATGGGTGCTCAAGATGCTCAAGCGTACGTGCGCCCATGGCTTTGACTGCATAGCCGCAGAACGTAGTCCGCAGGTATTGTGTGGCAACTGTGGCTTAACGCAACTGCAGTTAAGTGTAAGGGTATTAAAAGTACCATGAAATTAATTTTGGGCTGGGAAAATAATTTTAAACTGGTATTTTACTAATCACCTATCGTTTAGCGGGTCAGAAGAAAACCAGTACACGAGGGTGGAAAGTCAAAAACCTGTTTTTAGGTACGAACATTTTAAAATATAGCTGACTATTTCTTACCTCCTTTCCTTTGAAAGCTCTCCGCCTCGGTGCCTAAGCACGTCAGCCGACCCCAGCTCACGCATTGGACACGAGCACTGCGTCGCTCGGATGTATGCGCTCATCAACAATCAATCCGTCGACGTATATTTGGATTCGCGTTCATGGCCAATGAGTCCCGTGACGGAACGTATCGTCACTTGCGAATGACAAGTTCTATGGTGTGCTTAAAAAGCACGGTGCAAGCATGAATCATCGGATCCAGTGAAATACGTTGTCACAACCACGTGATTTTTTATTTCGCTATTGAGTTGAAGAGGAATGTTAAAAAGGAAAAAGTTGAAAAATAATTTCATAGTTACTTTAAAGGGGCGATGCAACAATTTTTGTAATTTCAGTAAATTCCGCTTAGAATTGTTCCTTGACATTCTTGACCTATGAAATAGACGTTTTTTTTGTTGTTTTTTGCTTCACGCAATGGCAGTCGCGAAAAAGAAAATCGAAAAAAAAACGAGCAGCGTTCAAACTCGCAGCCAGACAAGGGGCCACGTGATCTGGAGTCGATTATATGCCGTCAATGTTTACCATTGCCACGCGCTTGGGCTGGCAAAGCCTTGGGCACACGCTGAGTTCCACACATGGTTAAGGCTTGGCTATTCCTTTCATTGCAACGACTGTACACGAACCACTACCCGAATACATATCGAGACATTGATTATGATGAGCTCAAATCGGATACCCACGTAGTGCTCGTTTCCACTGTGTGAGCCGCATTTAAATATCGTCACCGTGGGGATCGCAAAGCATAATTACGACATCCTGGGAATCGCACTGTTGGCAACTCCAACAACCACACATTTGTCATCGAGTTTAGCGAAGGAGAGAGTGAAATAAAATGTTAGCTTTTATTCTTGAAATTATGCGGCGACACGCTTCTTGGTAGCGGGGTTCCGTGCCAGTATACTTGGGTCCCACTAGTGCCAGTAATCTTGTGTAAATTGAGAACCCTTGCTACTCAACATTGCTTCACGGCCCCTTTAAGTCTGGGCAGTTAATTGTAACGTCTAAACGCTGCAATCAAATGTGGCTCATAGACCGCACACAAGCAATGCGTCAGCACTCGGCTTGGAGTCGGGAACATTCTGTCCGTCACTGAAGGCAGCATGTGCAACAAGCCCAAATGCGCGTTACGACTATCATTTTAAACATCATTTTGTGGAAGTCAAATAAAATCGGCATGTCAACATTTGTGCTTCTTTTTTCCCAAGTACTGAAACGCGAGATGCAGCCAAGTCCGGTTGCACCTCCACCGGTGTAGGTACGAAAGAGAAAGGAAATCAGAAACACCATGCCCCATTTTTTCCCACATACCACGTAGTTTACGTTGTCGGCCACTAAACATGCTGATGTTTAGCGTGCGTTGGAGTGAACACTCGTCCTGTTTGAAGTCCGTCTACAGCTCGACATTTGCAGTGCACAGACACGTGGTTTCCGTTAAATTCTGTTCCGATATTCAGTTTTAGCACTGGGAGAGTTGTTAGAATAAAATACTGTGTTTTTGTGCACCTTCGAGGTGTTTTTGTTTTTAATGGTGAAGATTGTTGCGTTCGCTTCATGTAAACTTTTGTTTTGGTGGTTGCGCCATGTTTTTATGTCATATAGCTTAGCCATAACAACAGTTTCTACAGCGAGATAACTGGAGAGCGGGTACGAGTCTGAAATATACAAGGCGGAAAGAAAATATAGCTCCATACACCTGTACAATGAAAGCCTCTAAAGATTTCCAAGGCTGACTAATTATATAAAAGCACAAGAAAATGCGAACGACACGCATGGCGCACACCAGACCCCGAGCAGCGAACCGCCTTTACGAGTGTAGCCCTTAACTCTACACCCATGAAAAAGTATGGCTCTCCTTTTTGTTTGCTTTAAAATCAAACGAGGATTTACAGATTTACAGCCAATAAATTACACCCAAGGGCTTTTAAGTTGAGATCACTGAGTTAACCACAGACGTGACTGGAAGATTCAAACAGCCTCGGTTTGTATGCGACGGGATGCGGAGCGATCTGGGAGAATCTGAAACAAGCGACAACGCGTTGCGGAATTTCGCGTGGAAATTTAAGCCGGAGACGGATCACTTACTAATCGGACTAGACGGCTTCAGAAAGTGATCCCCGTATTCACTTCGCTACAGTTTGATATAAGCAATACGTTTAGAAGTATCCGCTTAGCACCGATGTGTTTCTAAACCTACTCTCTTATCCAGGTTTGAAGGACTTGGCGAGCGCTTCGATCGGCTCCGAATTCATAGTAGGGACGAAGTTGGAGCACGAATATGTATATCGCAACCCCTCTCTCACCTAAGCCACTTTGAATGGGAAGTCTTAGAAACGTTTTCAATTTGGAGGAATATTTGCAACTCGGCTTCATCTCAATGTTTCGCAACTAAATTCAGTTATCGAGGAATTTTCGAAACGAGCATTTTCACATAATGCCTCGGTGGTACTGCTTTCATGTCCTTAAACGTAGGATTTTCGGTTAGCAAGGAGGAATATACTCCCGAAAAGGCGACTTCGAGGAAAGAGTGATTTTGTATTTGATCGCAAGGAACCGTCACATGCACCCTTTTAAGAGAATCAATTAAATGTATCCGTTTTGTGCTCTCGAATTTTCGTGATACCTTCAGGAGAGCGGTGGCGCCATTAAAATATATCAAATCTAAATCTATCCATTGTTTCCATAGTTTTGAGGAATCTCAGGTTTGTCTCAAACCTTTTAAGAGCATCTAATTTACGCGAGTGGTTCAAAACTTAACCGCACTTTGGCTGCAGAATTTATTTGCACCTAAAACCTTTCAAAATTCAAGTCTGTCATGAATTATTGCAGAGCCAGAGCCTTGGCCAATTTGTTAATGATTTGTCACATTTTCTATTTTCACTGGTCTCTCCGACAGGAGCAGGTCACGTGTATGCTCAATGTTGTCATTAATCGTGGACGTGGACGGGTATCTGGCTCCATCTTCATGGCTGACACTTCTGCGTCCTTCCTTGAACTTCGGTATTAATTAAAATGTGTGCAATGCGTATAATTTTCTTTTCTACTGAGTTGTTATTGGAGAAGGAATAAGAAGGTATCGGGGGTAACATATCTCTCACGAAAAAGTTCTCATTATACTGCTAAATGAACATGGGAAAAGATTAAATTAATTTAGCCTGTCGCAGTCCATGCCCAAGAGAGTGGCGAGTGCATTTACTTCCGGCGGTTAGTTTAAGGGCATAAATTGAAGCTGCTCCACGCTGCTTGACACGGATCTACGCATATAATTCTCCACAGTTCCAAGGTGAGGGAAGTTACTGGGCAGGGCCTGAGTACAAAAATCATTCCTTTTCCTTTAATCGTTCCAATCGTTTCAGTTCGTGCTTTGTTGTGCAAGCGATCATTACGTGTGCAGTAAAAAAGAAGCTCGGTGCTTTAATTTGTGCTTTTTTATAGATACACGCAGGTGGTGCAGGTGCTTATTAAGATCGCTTCAATTTTTTTAGGAGGGTTATTTTCTGTTTCTGTTGAAGTTTAACAATATCTCATGAAACAACTTTGTACAGCCGAGGTCTAGAACCGCAAACTGTTGGGCAAGCTGTGCCCACCCGGCCTAACCCCGACAAGAAGCCGTGGTTGCGGTCAGGTTCGCTTTTTGGTAGAGCCGTGACCCAAGTATAGACACCCTCCTCGTGAACGCAAGCGCAGCTGAAGCGACCGCGATGGAGTCAGCGACAACCGCGAGTGGCTCGCCACACCGCCTACAGCTGTTTCCTCGTCGGAACCGCCGGCTTGAAAACATCTCCTTTGAAGCGGCAGCCCGGCCAAGGATAGAAGCGAGATATAAGCCCGCCGCAATTTGCCCGGGGCAACTCCTGTCAGCCGCTTCAGCGAGAGACTTTGCGAGCGTGCCGTTCATGACGCCACCAACGATCACGTATCGCACCGGACAAAACAGTTCTTTATTCCTGCTTCATTCGAGATGCAGCTGCGCTTCCCTTATCGCATTTTCACGTGCCCCCGCCACCCCTTGAATCTCTCCCAATTTCTCCCCTGCGCAACACTTTCCCAAGTTCAGAACAAAGCCCCAGCGGTCCTCGCCACCCAACCCCCTTCGCCCTCTCCCCAAGCCACCGTTTTTGTTCTGGTTTTTGGTTTCTGAAAAGTTCGTTCCCAGCGCCAGAGTTCACAAAAGTGGCCCATAGAAAAGCCATCTTTCAAAGGCACAGCCGAGTGTTGCGAGCCAAAAAGCGTGTATGCTAAATTAAGTACGCCAGAGCGCGCGATAAGGATCCTAAAGACGTGGCTGGCGCAGTCTCAATGGCGGCTGCGCAGGGACTGGAGGGGGAGGGAGGCTCCCTTAAAGCGCGCACGGTTCGTCCTGCGTGTTACTCGAAGGAAACCACCTAATTAACGTGGCCCTTTAAGAGTGTCTGGCTCAATCAATACGGGGCCAGTACCCAGGCCTGCTCTCTCGGCCTGCACCGTCGCCCCCCTTCCCTCCCCCATGTCGCTCTCAGTCCGCTTCGCACAATTTACTACGCTCACGTTTCTTCGCTTAGGCGCTTCGCAGAATCGCGCGGAAATTGTTCGAGCAAACCCCGTCTAACAATGCAGCCTTTGCGTTTTGCAGCCGCGGTGTTGGCTTCGCCACAACGCGATGGCGATTGGGACGGCGTCCAATTGTCACTCCGTCAGCTGGTTTGAATCACCCTCAGTCGCAGGGCGTTGTTGCAGAGACTGCAGTCTTTAAAATGTATTCTATTATACACCGAGACCCGACCAACGGGTCAATAGATAAGAACATCGATACGAGTGCAACAAATAACCTTGGACGCGAGGTTTACACCGTCGAACACTGTTTTCTCGCAAGTAGATGTCAGAGTCATAGCCATGGTCATCTTTATTAGACTTGGGAGGCGCTTAGAGCCACTGAAAGGCGAACGGCCCGTGTTACAGTGCCAACAGCGTCTGCTAAAACAATATAATTTTTTTAACATTTTTTTTTTTATGATTTATCGTGTTACATTTTATGGTGTACAGTTTTATGTTATGAAATGATGGTTTTATGGCTGTGCAGTTATGACCACATCATCAGGACTGACCCCACCATGTGAAATTCCAGTGACTAGATGTACTTTTGCCCTAATCATCTTCGCCAAGAGACTCAAGGAGCGCATGTGCGACCTCCCTTCGTGTGTCACGAAGCGATCATCGTTGCTTATGCACGGCGTTCTTAACCCAATGGTACTTATATTGGGAAGCAGCTCATAGTGCGGTCGCTTCCAGATTTGTTTTTCCTTTTTTTGATTAGCATTCGTCCCACTAGTTTGATTGTTTCGATAACTTCAAATTGACGACTTCGCACGGATCGCACCGGTAACCATTAAAACGAGTGATTATTATTATCCGATGACGCTCAGCCATTTAATTACCGTCAGTTGTTTTATACTGCTCCGTCCAATTTTCGCTCGTTTCTGTACGCTCAAGCTGAATCATCAACATTAATTTCCCATAGTTTTTTTTTTTCTTTTTTAATTTATCGGTTACAATTTGTTGAATCGTTTACCATTTCCAAAGAAAAATTGCGACAGAACTTGACGTGTTGTTCAATTTACAGTGTTGGCGTGTCAACTTTTCCGAAAATCAAACCCGACGCAGCATATTAGCCGGGAGCAGATTAAACTCTAACTGTAACTTTCACATTCAGGGGCCACGCCGCGCGTGCGGAACGTTCGAAATTTCCCCGACTGCCAACTACAAACTAAGTATCGGCGGGGACGAGCTGTCAAAGCGAGCAGACCGCCCGGTAAAAACAAGTGTTTCCATTTGCCCAGAGACTCATTCAAAGCCGCTCAGCAGTCAAAAAGCACGCTTCTACCCCCAGTGTCCTCCATCGGCGGAAAAAGTCGCAAAAAAAAAAACACACAAAAAAATAAACGAGATACCCCGCTGCGACCGTAACTCGAGCTCGAAGTCAGCGCGGAACTGGGTGCCGCAGCGGCAGTCTTTGCGGAGCCGCGGAATGGAAAAACAAATTTTTAATTTTGTCAGAACACCGCGTGGAACAATTTCGCGAACGAAACGTTATTACACGCCAATAGGATCATCCCCGTTATGAAGCAGAGCCTCGCTGCCGCGCCCGGGCTGGCGGCGGCGGCGGCGGCGGCGGCGGTGAGGATGGGGAGAGATCGGCACGCTAAGCTGCAAACAGGATTTTCACATCCATTTACGGCGCAAGAACGAAGCGGATAATCGCCACGTGAAACGCTCGCCCGAAAAATGTCGCGTAAAAATGTGCCTGCAAGCCCCCGTCCTCCCCGCCCCTTGGCCATTCGCCCGCCCCTGGGTTTCCGACACCGCGTAAAGTATACGCGCTTCGCTTAGACTAGAGCAGCGCACGTCTTTCGCCGTTAGTCACTCCACGCGCGCGCCTCCAACGTCGACTTTTTTTTACAACCACGGCTTGCCCGAAAGGAGCGAGCGTAATTGAGTACAGAGTGCTTTTATTAAATTGCCGCAATACGGTTACGCTGTCCAGAAGCTCGCTAACTGCGCCTCATCGATTACACCGCCGAGCGAAAACACAACGAGGAGAGTGCGTGTAAAACACGCACGTTTATATATCGCTAACTTTGAGCCGGGATCTCCATCCTTATCATATCACGATTTTGCGAGCTAATTATTCAGGTGTCTTATTTTGCGTTCCGCAAAGGGCACGTGGGAAACAAGGTCGCACACCTATATAAAAAAGTCTATTATTGCGTGTGTGTGTGTGTGTGTGTGTGTGTTTTCCTATCAAATTATGTATTAACCCAGTTACTGCATACGTGGAGCCTCTTTTATCAGGGCGGCAGGTGGGTCATGTCGAGTATAGTTTACTTAACTCAATCGCCGACCGAAGGTTTCCGAAATTTTACTCCCTCGCGTTCAGCACATCATTTTCAGGTAACTTATCGCCTCGGTGCAACAAAGAAAGACGTTGCACGAGGTGCGAATTATGCGTATCTCTACACAATACATCATTCTTGTTCGCTTTTCGAGCCCCTTAAAAACAAAACATAGCATACAGTTATAACCTAACAAAAAAAAAAAAAAAAAAAAAAAACGTAGTAAGAACGTTAGGTCGGTGGTGGGCCACCGATTGAGTGCAGTTAAATCTTATGCCCTGCCAGGAGAAACTTGAGGTAATGCACAAGTTGTACTGGTTGAATGCAACGAAAAAAAGGCATATAACTGTCTACTTTCGAGTTATCGTGAAATGCGCTTTAACTTTGGTCACCGCTCTAGGAGTCATGCAGAATATACTACCGAAAACATTCGCATGCCTACCACGGCGGTTTCAAACGTTCATGAACAACAGATATTATGATGAATGGATAAATGAACGAATGAATGTTATATTGACATCGAAACAGATAGTGGTTCAGATCAGAGGACTGATAAGTTAAAAAGGTGAATCGAGTCGCTAACAAGCAAAAGAAAAGCTGGCGCTCTAAAGTTGGATATTAGCTACGAGCTTAATTTTTACTTCTGTGGGTTTTGTTCTAGATAAGCATCGTACTGACATGTGGGCATGTCTTACTACTGAGGGATGCTCTACGTTCACAAACACAGTAGAACAGTCGTACTGCATGGCCAAATTGCTTCATCATGCAGAGAAATATATGGTCTTTCTACGGCAGACTTACAGACTTACTTCTCGGAAGTCAGGCAGCGTTGAAAAACGAAGTACAAAACAAAAAAAAAAATATTGTAGAATATCATATACGAAATATACATAGAAATATACTAAATATATGGAAATATGGAGGACCTACCTTCAACGAATATATGATTTTGTTAGACCGCCTTGGCTTTATGTACGCTTCAGTTAACACCTTTTTTGTGTGGTATGCCTAAGTGCATTCGGATTTAATTATATACTTTTTTCTTTATATTTGTTCGAGACTAAAATTAAATATTCGCGCCGTTATTTTATGTAAAAACAAATTCTTTTTTCTTCTAATCTGTGAGGTTTTATTTGTATAACATTTTCGTTGCAACTTCGACGTTCTCTTTTAAGTTTAACGTCCTTTCGAGTTGAGTGTCTTTTGCGACGCACATTACCACAACGGTCAGCGACAAAACACACAAGTCGTTTCCGATAAAACATGTACTAAAACAAAACATTATTCAGTGAGTGATCCGTTCCATACAGAGAGAATGAACAAAAGGACTCAATTACACAAAACGCAGCTCCACGATTCATCAAAACCTTTGTTTGCGCTTTTCTCTTTGTGCGACCGACATTTTTTTCTTCTTGCGCGTAACAATGAATTGGACAAAAGCGCGGAGACAAACTGAATGAGGTGATAGAATACCGGAACGACACCTCGACGAAAACTCGGCGATGGGCACACTTCTCGTATCACACTCACGTATGGTAAGATAACGCAAAAATTCAACAAAAACGTTGTTACTTCGAAGGAAAAAAAAAACAAAAAAAAAAAACTTTGTGGCATACGCTTACAAAGCTTCATTGGAAAAGCAACCAGTAGAAAGCAAAAGTTCTCATGTACCTAATTTATAGAGGTACTACTGACTCATAATGGTTAGTCATTACTCACAGCGATTAGCGTAATTGACAGATATTACAATCAGAAAAACTGTATGGCAAATTGCTAGGCAATTGCGCGCATACGTGAAACGTTCGAGCATCACAAACGTTCAGCGATACCCCGAGTATCCAGACCCCAGACGCCTACATTCACAGCGCTCTTCATCAGATAGTTTAAAGCGTACCATGTGTACACTTGATAGTTGTTCTTGGGATGAAGCGACACTACCGCCACTCGGGCTGATAGACCTGGCGATCTTCCAGAACCTTCCATACACTTGATTTCCTCTCCCTCAGTGCGCACAGGTGGTCGAGCTCCCCCTCGCCTACCTCACTCCTCCTCGCCTACCCCTCGGGTCACATGACTTCCCCTTTAACCAATTAATTTCCAGCACATCACTCCTCCTCTCCCACCCGTCAGCCAATCAGTGTTGAGCCTCGCGGCCATGTTTTAATCCAGGCTTCACTTTTTGGCTTCACGAAATGCCGAACACCTATAGTATATAGCCCCAGAATGTTTCACGTTAAAAATTCGTCCGCCATTATTTGCACCCGTAAGTCGTGATTGAGGATAAAAGCAAATATCTGATTAAAAAAAAGCTTCACATTTCACACCTGAAACCAGCGCTTACTCGGCCCGCGGCAGGATGATAAGGTATGCATTACTATCAAGATATTTCGCCTCCACCGCATCCCATCGGGAATATAGAACACCAGCTGACGCCAAATGGTGCACGCGGGTCTTCTAGGCAATGATCCGACTCATGTTAACCTAAAGTGCGATGAAGGCTACAAGGGAGAACTATGCGTTCGTGCAGTGGGAGCGTCGTCCAAAGACACCCGATTCCGCTTTGTAGCCTATGCGGAAATGAGACGAAGTTTAAGGCTGTTTCGCGGAGGAAAACCTTTGGCCGACGTCCCTTAGAAACCATGTATAAAAACTTAAAGACGAATTTTAAGTAGATTCACAAAACACTGACATATTTAATGCTTTCTCGGGTTTTTGCACTGTCTTGCGCGTAACAATGAATTGGACAAAAGCGCGGAGACAAACTGAATGAGGTGATAGAAATACCGGAACGACACCTCGACGAAAACTCGGCGATGGGCACACTTCTCGTATCACACTCACGTATGGTAAGATAACGCAAAAATTCAACAAAAACGTTGTTACTTCGAAGGAAAAAAAAAAACAAAAAAAAAACTTTGTGGCATACGCTTACAAAGCTTCATTGGAAAAGCAACCAGTAGAAAGCAAAAGTTCTCATGTACCTAATTTATAGAGGTACTACTGACTCATAATGGTTAGTCATTACTCACAGCGATTAGCGTAATTGACAGATATTACAATCAGAAAAACTGTATGGCAAATTGCTAGGCAATTGCGCGCATACGTGAAACGTTCGAGCATCACAAACGTTCAGCGATACCCCGAGTATCCAGACCCCAGACGCCTACATTCACAGCGCTCTTCATCAGATAGTTTAAAGCGTACCATGTGTACACTTGATAGTTGTTCTTGGGATGAAGCGACACTACCGCCACTCGGGCTGATAGACCTGGCGATCTTCCAGAACCTTCCATACACTTGATTTCCTCTCCCTCAGTGCGCACAGGTGGTCGAGCTCCCCCTCGCCTACCTCACTCCTCCTCGCCTACCCCTCGGGTCACATGACTTCCCCTTTAACCAATTAATTTCCAGCACATCACTCCTCCTCTCCCACCCGTCAGCCAATCAGTGTTGAGCCTCGCGGCCACGTTTTAATCCAGGCTTCACTTTTTGGCTTCACGAAATGCCGAACACCTATATATAGCCCCAGAATGTTTCACGTTAAAAATTCGTCCGCCATTATTTGCACCCGTAAGTCGTGATTGAGGATAAAAGCAAATATCTGATTAAAAAAAAGCTTCACATTTCACACCTGAAACCAGCGCTTACTCGGCCCGCGGCAGGATGATAAGGTATGCATTACTATCAAGATATTTCGCCTCCACCGCATCCCATCGGGAAATATAGAACACCAGCTGACGCCAAATGGTGCACGCGGGTCTTCTAGGCAATGATCCGACTCATGTTAACCTAAAGTGCGATGAAGGCTACAAGGGAGAACTATGCGTTCGTGCAGTGGGAGCGTCGTCCAAAGACACCCGATTCCGTTTGTAGCCTATGCGGAAATGAGACGAAGTTTAAGGCTGTTTCGCGGAGGAAAACCTTTGGCCGACGTCCCTTAGAAACCATGTATAAAAACTTAAAGACGAATTTTAAGTAGATTCACAAAACACTGACATATTTAATGCTTTCTCGGGTTTTTGCACTGTATAAACGCGCCAGCCTCGAAAGGTGTCCTGTGTATAACCTGCCGCATTGTACTCTCTAGGCGCGGAATAGCACAGCACGACAAACTACAAAATTCAAGCGAAAATACGAGGCTACCATCTCTTATGTTGTGCGCCATAATGTCTAAATCCCCAAACTCCAAAGCTTCCGCGTTTTCGTCTATCCCAGGGGTAAACAATATAACGGAGACTGTATACTTGGAATTGTATTCAGTCGCGGACGGCGTGACAAGCGTAGTACGCACCTCTGCTCTCGTCTCTGTCAGTTTACGCATACTCTATATAAAAAAAAAACAGCAGATAGGAGCTAATTATAACTGTTTTCAATACTGCTCCAACTGGTTGTTTATTGCTGCTATCTGATGATGGTACGGTCTCATAGCCATAATAAGATAATCGGTTCTAGAGCTGCATCGCCATTTTTTACTTGCGAGTGACTTCAGCGCTTGATAGTGCGGGGAAGTCTGCGGGGTAATAGTAACGTAGGGGGGCGTGTGGCCCAACAAGGTACGACTGACGCCGGTACTGAAATACCCATCCTCGTCGCTTGGGCATTTCTTGAGAGAACGCAACAGCGCCGTCTTGCGAAAGGGCGCCATATTTCTTGGCCCGAGTCGGTCGGCACTGCTTATTTCCTCACCAAGATGCTTTTGAGTGATTTCGCGTGCGCCCTTGTTCCTGCAAACAGCCTGTCGCTCTTCGGACCAGCCGTTTTCTCGGTGGAGCGTTTTAAGCTGCCTTACGAGCGTAAGCCTGGCTGGTTTTGTTGCCCTATTTGGCATGCGACGCATGCACATATTCAGGCTTAGCGTCAGGCGCGCGTGAGAGGGAAAAGCCTCTCGAAAAGAGGCTCGCTCGCTCGCTCGCTCGCTCGCAGCGCAAATACTCCTCTCTGCGCGTCTCGATGTCTTCGAAGAAAACGGCGCGATACGCCCGGAGGTCTCTCAAGCGCATAAACTACACCGGCGGAGCGCACACGGAGAAACGGGGCGGAATATTCGAGCGATACGTCTGCCGACAATGTACTGTTGATCTTAGGAAAAGTCTCTGTTTGTGGATTTTGATAGGGAAACAAAGGGCTACTTGAAGAGACGTTTCCACATTCAAGGACTTTTATTATTCCACGCGTTCAAACTCTCCGGAGACGTCGTCCTCTTTCCACACTGGGCCTGTCGCGACGCTGCCATACCGATGAATTAAAATATACCCTGAAGACGTTTTCTCGCAATCGTCGTACAAAGTATCTGAGTGTCACGTTCAACCGAGACGGACCCCGAAATCAGAGGAACAGGACGAACAGGTTACGAAATTCCACCATGTGTACATATATTTATATAAATAGACAAAGCGAAAGGCATAAGCAAATATCTAGCACAGTATAGTCTTAGACCCCTAAAACCAAGTCTCCGCCCCTAGCATTCACGACCTTGAAGTGACCCTGCTCGTGTGCGCCTGCAGGTCTCTTTCTCTGATGAGGAACATTATCTTGTCGCTCTGCCGAAAGGCGCCTCGTTGGTTCACGGTAGATTCCCGGGAGCGGGCCTCGGGTGGGCTTCCTCCGGTGCGTAGCCGAAGTCTCCCCGTTGGTTTACAGTAGATTCCCGGGCGCGGGCCGCGGGTGGGCTTCCTCCGGAGTGTAGCCGAAGTCGCCTCTGTTGTCCACCGGACCAGCGCTGTCTCGTTCCTCTTGATACTCTTTCCACACCTCTTCTTCCTTCCTTTGTCCCACACCACTCTCGTTCATCTTCTCGTCGTCTTCTCTTTTCTTCTCCGGTTCACAATCGTGACACTGAGTTAACATCGTTCGAACTGTAATTCCTTTTACTAAGTACCTCTAGACGTCTGTGTTAAAATAAATAAAATAAAACAAAAACGGAAGGTTGCTGGCAAGGCTAATGTTGAGAAGACGAGAAAAGCCTAACAAATTCTCAGAACCACGTTTATGTTATACCGAATTCCGGGGTATAGAGAGAATTCGGGGTCGGCGCGAATCGCACGCCAGCGGCCAACGGTTACAAGTGAGTCCAACCGCGAGGACTGAAGTTGGAGACCATCTCTCTTATTTTCAAGCAAAAACTGAGGGAAAAAGAAAACACACTCCCACCGTCTCATTCTTCTTTCCTGTTTACCATCGCAATAGAGACATTTCTTCGCGGAAGGCGAAGAAAAAACCTGATCATTTAGAGGGTGGCCCTCAAACGAACGACTTCCGTGAAGCAGCCATCGCTACCAAAAACAGAAAGTAACAAGCGTCGAAGAAAAACGCTTCTGGGGAGGCCGCGAAGAGTTCATCAGGCGCCGTCGGGACATGTCTTCCCGTGAAAGTTTCCGGCCGTTGGAGAGACTCGGCAGCGCTATGTATCTCTGTCAAGCGGTGCAAACATGTCGGCCCTCCATTCTCAATGCAGCGCGACAACAAAATCTCCCCACTTCCTCGCCCCTGAGTCACCGTCCCTTACAAATGGCATCCCGGCCGCATCCTACAAACCTCTCCACGGGTGAAGCGGGCGACGGGAAAAACGGCTCAAAAGACGTCACGTCCTTCCCCTAGAAATTGAAGTGTGTCAGAATGAATTCTCAATTGAAGCCTCCATTTGCTTCATGCAGTTCGGCGACCGGTAATGGCCTTCATATCTGCTTCCTCTTGAGTTTCCTTTTCATCGACATTTCGTACGAGGTGCTGGTGTTTTGTCGCTTTTTTTTTCTTTTTCTTTTTTTTTTCCGTAGCCTACTTTAGATGGATAAAAGCCTATAGCGGATAAGAGAACGTCATTCCGAAGGAGCCCGCGTTTAACATGTTAAACAATGGTCTACTTATAGAAAAGAAGATATGCCAGTAACAAGAACTCCTTCGTCGAGGATTGTATTCTACCATCGAAATACGATACAGTTTTTTTTTTTTTTTTAATGAATGGCACTGTAATACGGACGAAAATCAATTTAACGAACGAGCTCCACCAGTCGGTGTTGGCACCATTTCCTCGTGATAGCTTTCGCTCAGACCCCTCGCAGCTCCCTTTTGCTATCGCCGCATGTTGCGCTCGTTTACTCGGAGAGGGTGTGCAAAATAATGCATTTGGAACCGTCTTTTTCTAGCCAACTAACTTTGAAATTGCAAGGCACGTGGATGAGAGAAATAATTGTTTGCCGGTGTGGGAGGACACTATATTGTTGAGTAAAAAGAAAAATTACATAAAAAGGTTTTTAAAGGCGACATTTTATTGGCTTTGTAAGAAATTGAATTAGCCAACCTTCAATCGCACGGGATGCGGCGACGCGGAGGTTTTTAGTTTTGTAAGGGGTGGGAAAGAAGAAAGAGAAACACTGTATAAATCCTTGAGGGTTTACTTGACCTTGACATGGCTTTTGTTAAAAAAGTTTCAGTTCCGTACCTATTGGCTGTGTTATGAAAAGTGGGGCGTTGGCTGTGTAGACGTGTGAGAACTCGGAGGAGGTCGTGTGAGAGGGTGGCATATAAAACATGATGTGTGAGTAAAATATATTCAGCTGCGTTGATACGTGTGCGTTTGTTCCCTTGCCGTCCGTTCGTCTCCGGTTTAGAATCATGAATGACGTTCACCAGCCCGCCTGTTTAATAACTTAGTCTTCTGTCAACTTTCTTAAAACGGTTAAGATCGCTAGCAAAAGGGTGTGCGTTTTACGTTGAGGCGTGCGCTTTTTTCTCACCAGTCACGGTTGTAGGATTGTTCCTGAGCTGTCGTGGTCCTGAAAGATTCCAGATGCAGCCGACGCTACGAGGTAATGGTGCCATTCAAGCAACGTCAGAAGCGAAAGTCACTAAGACGTTTCTGTAGGATTGGTTCAGCGATGATAGAACACGTACAAAAACATGGCGAACACCATGATGATGCTATTTCGATGCTGTCTGACTGGTCCCATCAGTTCGTAGCGTCGGTCGCGTCTCGACTTAATGGTGCCCTGAGCAAGTTTCTGAGACCTCCTAAATATGGCAATGACTCACTCTGCTGGCTCTAAGCGCCCTAGAAATCCCTACATCATAACGATACGTCGCCGATTTCCCTATTAAAAAAAAAGTGGAAGCCGTTTACAACTCCCTGTAACGCCGAATTGGAGCGCAGCTCTTGAGGAGGAGGAGGGAAGGGCACTCAGGGGAGGGTAGACCCCTCCTCCTTATCCCCTCATTCTTCAATCTCGTTCGGGGGGGGGGGGGGGGGGTCACGTGACCTCGGGGGGGGGGGGGGGGGTCATTTTCCCCGCTAAATTTAGCGGACAAAATTTTCCGCTAAATTTAGCGGGGAAAATTATCCGCTAGATTTAGCGGGGAAAATTTTCCGCTAGATTTAGCGGGAAAATTTTCCCGCTAAATCTAGCGAAAATTTTTCCCGCTAAATCTAGCGGGCAAATTTTTCCACTAAATTTAGCGGGGAAATTTACCCATGATGCACCGCGCGGTTACGCCGAAGCCGACGCCGACGCCGCTCAAGCCGGAAACGGGCGCCTAAGAGC
The DNA here is from genome assembly GCA_013358835.2 of Ixodes persulcatus. Lineage (NCBI taxonomy): Eukaryota > Metazoa > Arthropoda > Arachnida > Ixodida > Ixodidae > Ixodes > Ixodes persulcatus. The sequence goes on from JABSTQ010011052.1 coordinate 3,738,783, forward strand.
TGCGTTCTAAATGCAATCAAAGATCCCAACACACCGAGGTCATCTCCGGCGATGGGAGGAGCATGTTCCGAAAACAGTACCACTGTCAGCCAATAGCAAGCGACGGATCTTCGCGCCACCGACCGGTGGAACCGCGGAGTGATATCTCAAAGTGCGCGCGGCTCGTTGCCCATACAGCTTGGACTACGATTCAACGTCGCGAGCGCGCGCTCGAGAGCTGATGACCAGACACATCACTCCCGCAAAAAACAACAACATAGTGCGTTGTTTTTGAGACGATTATGGCAGTGTTATGTTTCCTATCCGCGAAAAATTAACATTTTTCGACTACGGTTATTTTCTTTTATCACGCACAAAAGAATACACATTTTATAATAGCAGCGTTTGCAACGTGAACGAAATGTCGCGTTTTCATAGGTCACATGTCGTCCTGGTTGCCGGAACAATCCCGGAACAATCCCGGAAATAGCCGGAAATGACCTCGGTGTGTTCGATCTCTGATTGCTTTTTTAATAGAGAAATCGGCCGCGCATCGTTATGATTTATGAATTTCTAGGATGCTCAGAGCCCGCAGAGTGAGTTATCGACACATTTAGGCGATCTCAGAAACCTCCTCAGGTCACACTTAAGGTGAAACGAAGTATAGCACTGCGGGTCTGTAGATCTGCGTGGCCTTGGATGTTTAGAAACATTGCCGTTCTTCTGCTAGAACGCAAAAGTAGGTTTGATTGCGCAGGACGTTACAAGTGCAAAATTCTTCCACCAAAAGACAGCGTCACAAGAGGAGAACTCAGCGATCCTCACGGCTCAGAGAGTACCCCAAAACGGACCAAAACGCAATATTTACTCCGAAAGCGGCGAGCTACGACCACACCACAACACCGATATTGCGAAGATCAACAACCGCTCGTCAAATCCACTTCACAACAAGATACGTCTTCTTGAGGAAAAAGCCAACCAAAGGGGCACTACCTTCCACAGAGATGATTTTATTGGACGGATCTCTCGAACACTCACGTCGAATAACTCCCTCGAAAATTGGACAAAAAAAAAAAAGAAAGATTGGTGGAGGATTAGAGTTAAAAGTGGTCTTAACGCTCGACCGTCGCAATATTTTTTTTTTTTTAATGATTGTGCGGCATATATATTTGACATACTTTGAGCTATTTTAGAAAAAGGTTATGTTGTAACCCATCTTCTTATTTTTTCGGTTTAGTTAGTAACTTGTTATCTGGGTTTGGCAGGAATACAGATGAAGCACCTGGTTGACAATAAAAAAAAAAAAGGTCGCGGTTTATCGCTTAAGAGATGGGATGCCAAAAAACGTGCTCCCAAATAAAAGTACCCCCTTGGATAATACGAGCCGAAACGCCCATTACGGCCTTTTTCAGAGTCTGCGGTACCCACAAGCCCTATTATCATTCAATTTCTCAAATAGACCCAAGTATGGGATCTACACTTCGCGTACTATTCCTGTCCTACCACAGCTCTCTGAACATCGGGCAGGTGCGTCAAAGAAGCACGAATGACTGTTCTCAGCTCATACTGTCGCGATAGTACATTCAATATTTACACTCGAAAGCGATCAGTTAATCCGCCGTTAAAACTTCCAAATGTACGAAAAAAAAACAAAAAAAACAGACACCAAGTGATTTTGTGAACGAGCTGTTTTCATTTTAGTGAATTCTGAGGTAATCGAATTCAGATACAATGAACTACCATGCGAAAGGGGATATATCAAAGCAATACTTCCAGCAAAACAGGACACAGAAACGAAGGGGTCCTGAAAAGTTCTCCGCCCGGTCAAAATGGACAAAGCATAAAGTAGCGAAACGTAACCATTATTTTATATATTGACCTCGAATATAAAATAAACTGGACACAGTGTTTCTTGGGGTTTTTTAACCCTTCAAAAAAAAAAAAAAAAATGCGATGTCTGATCACTGAAATACCGCTCTGCTGCTGATATAACCTCCACGTCGTCCAAAACGTTCCTTCCTTTCAAAGTTTTTTTTTTTTCCCAGATTTGTAAAGAAACCTTCTCATATCAAACAATATTTTGTCAGTACATTCGATGATCGATATACTCATACGCCATTTAAAAAAGAAAAGAAAAAGAAAACTGCATTGTCTTGTCTGCCCTGTGAGCAGGTGCATTGTCCTGCACAAAAATAACGCGTTTGCGTAACAGGCTCGCAGCTTTTTTTAAAGTCTTTGTTAATTTGACGCAGAAAGCTAGAGTAATATTCTAGTATATTAACTGCTTGATTTCTCTGGAGATAGTTAGTTATCAAAATACCCTCCTTGCCCCAAAATAACGTGGCCAGCACCTTTCCTGTTGACCTTTCAGTCTTGAATTTTTTTTTGGTCTCATAAAACCCGAGGGCCACCACTGTATTGAATATGATTTGGACTCCGGATCAATACAACCACGTTTCATTAACCGTGACAAGTTGTTACAGAAAGGTGTTACTAGATAGCCCAAAAATGCCGTTAAATCAATTTGGAGGTGTCATTTCTCACTGGCCTTCAAACTGTTTGGCACCCAGGTGGCTCGCAGCTCCTCCATACCAGCTGTTCGTGAATTATAAACATAATGCATTTCTTGGATATGTCTAGATTCTCGACAAGTCTTTTAGTTGAGATCTGCCGAGTTGCCAAAATCATCTATGAACGGGATCCACAATTTCAGTAGTTGTCACTATTGAAGGCCTCCCGGATCCAGGGATATATTCGGTCTCGAAGTCGCCACGCTGAAAGCGGACACACCACTTCTTTGGAGTTCAATATGACGGGCACTTGTTAATTAATGGCTGCATCATAAACTAATAAAGTCTTCGTTTTCAGAAACAGGGACTCTACGATAGCCCCGAGTTCAACGCTCGAAAATTCTACACTTGTGGTAGACATGGTTTCGTCGATGTTGTGAAAACGAATGTAAGCTTCGCAATACAAACGTGTAAATTAAAAGTTAATAATATAAAATTACATTATTTTCACCTTCAGTGACAAAGCTGCGTTCATATTTGGCAGTGCGTCGCGCTGATAACGTTTCAGCACCTCTTTGCAGTTTGTAGCACAGTTGAAGTAATACTGCAAATATTTAGCAAGGTGAATGATGACCGGAAAACAAACGCAATAGCTTAAATATGGTCGAAACTTATCAAAGATGCTAGGGCGATATACAGCCGATGCACAAAACCTTCATAGTTCTTCAGCGATCCAGTGACTTTTGGTCCGATGACGCCGGGAGGACGGAACGGAGGTGCCTCGATGTTCTACCAAAGAATTTATTTTTACGCCAGAAAGCACATGCCGCATGTAAACTTTAATGCAGCATTCCATTGTTAACCTTGCATTGCTGAAATATTACAATGGCTTAGCTGTACCGATAGAGAGTGAGTATTCGCATTTAGGCGCAGGACTGCATCGTTAGAAACCTCGCGGGTTTTCTCGGCGCAAATAAAGCGAGCCTTTCTTGTCTGGGCCCTTTTACGATCGATTGCTACGGGATTCAAAGGCGCTCTTGAAAAGAATTTTAATAGAGTAGCACGCGTTTGATTCGAGAGTAATGGGCAGACGCGATCAGCACTGGTGCGCTTCGCAGAGTTTGGCAGCTCAGACGTAATTGCGTTCGTGCAATGCTCGCAGGGATTTGTGTGTGTGTGTGTGTGTGTGAGAGGTAGCTAATAATGATAATTATTCAGAAGCAATGCCTCAGTGCACTGTGGAGTAAACAATGCTAACGCTGTTTCGGCTACATTCTGAAAACGTGGCTGAAGCAAAGTATGTGATTGATCGTCACTTAAAAAGATCGAACTCAGGCGTTTAGATAAACTAGTCCGATACAAAACAAATATATATCCACAAGCAAAGGCCACATGTGATACTATTTCTTCCCCTTGTTCGGAGACCCACAGCTAGATGGGAGCAGTGCCGGCTTCGCGAAATCTTATGCAGAGTCATGGTGTTGAAAGCATTACCTACGATGTGTGCGGTGAAGTCAGCCGGAATCGACACTCGCGAATATTGATTTCAGAATTGGCCCAGAGCAGTTTCCAGAGGCGAGTGTTTCTTGGGCGGTGACACTCGAGCTGGATAGATGAATAATTCTGCTTTGTGCTTTAGTATTCATATGCCTTTTTTTGTTTCGTGATTATTAGGTGTAACGTTAATCTCGAGAGCTCTGGTGAGTCTTAAGCTTTTATATAGACTTGGCCCGGTCCATTTGTGCTCACATTACCGAGTTTTTTTTGGGGCAAAATAACTCCAGCATGTCCGGGTTTATAGAGGCGAGGAGAAGTAATCTACATCTTGCAAACGACTTTGTTGCTTGCTTGCATAACACAACAAAAAAATTAGGCACAGTAACAAAAGAATAAGATGATATAAATCGCTATTTATATTCTGAAATTTTTCTTCATTCACCGCGATATTGAGAAACGGAAGCAGTGAATATTCTCTGTACAAATATATTTCACTTAAGGACCGCTTCTGCTTACCGTCTCCTATCTAAAACCCGTTAAAATCGACCTGCATGCGAACAAGCAACGTTGGGGGAAACGGAACAAATATTTTAAAAATGTTATATTACTTGCCTATCACATTACCGCATCGAACGTCGCCACTAATTAAGCAGTGCCACGGAGCAATAAAAAAATAATTGGGAATTCAGTTTTTGTTTTTGAAAAATAAGCATAAGAATGCTTTGCTATATGGCGCTTGGTTACGATTATAATATATTTTTTTAGGGGGGGGGGGGGATTAGAATATTAGGAACACAATAAAATCATAGCAGGATCACTGAACAAGATAAAATGATATATCAATATTCTTACCGGCTTTCGGTATTTTTATGATAGTTAAATACGTTCTCCACAATACTCAATGCTGAATGCTGTATACAATGTTTTTTAATTGCTGATTTAGTAGATTAATTAAACAATTTCATACGTTCCCCTGTCTACTTATGTCGTTAAAAAAAATTATTCGCAGCCATGACAGTTTGTTAAAAAAAAGTGCTCACAAGAGTTCGCATAATAGTGACCGATCTACAAATACGTACTGACCTAGTTCCACTACAAGGAAGGTTCGACACACATTCTCGCAGACACGGCAAAAGACTCCCCGCTTTTAACCCTCCTAGCACGAATACCCGCCAATTTCGCGAGTCTTCCACGAAATTCTTAAACAGCCATCAACGTCCACGTCAAGCGAGGGTGAAAGCGTGCACGCCCGAAAAACCCTCAAAGTGACCAGAGAACGAAACCAGTTCGCCGACTCCTTCACCATTAGTCATAAAGAGCAACATTCCCCGTCTTTCGAGCCGCTTACAAATTCCTGGTAAAGCCCCGACTGTCATTCCCTGCGTCCCGCGAAGACCAGCGAACGCTGGGCGTAATAGCGTGCCACCGCCAACGCAGCTTAGTTGGCGCAACACACCACGGGTGTCGGGAGAGTTAATCATGAGCGCCTGTCTCGCGCTCATCGCCCGGCACCTTGGGAGACGCTTAACGCGCGGCATGCTAGTCCTATTACGCGAGGTCGGTGATTAATAAGCACCGCGTGGCAACGATCGCCAGATACGGGTCTCCACACGCCGCAGCTAAAGTGACTTTCGCCGCAGCCGGCGAAACGAGCTGCGGGGCGAGCGAGCAGAAGAGAGGGGCGGCATTCCGCAGGCGGCCTTATCTGCTCGTAAGCAGGTAAGCGCGTGCTCGCATGCACGACAACGCAGGCCCCCCGTTGCATCCGGTTACTCTAGTCGGAGACAACTGAAGCCCCGGGGTTAAACAGCGGGCGTCCTCTTTCCTTCGGCTGAAAATCCGACAGGCGTGTGCGCTCTTTTCAAAAAAAAAAGGACAGGAACCGCATTAATCTACGCGGAGGCTCTAGCACTGACATCTTGAAGGAGCTCTCCCGACACTTGAGCCGGAAATGAGGCTCTGGTTATCCGATTCACCATCGATGTGCCCTTTGAACTTTTCCCCAGCACGATCTCAAACTCCGAGGTTGCGGAGGCGGTCATATGTCGCACATGTCAAACGTGCGCGTACGGGAATAATTGGCGTGAAACAAGCGCGCGTGAATAGGTGCGTGACGCAAAAGTAGCCGTCACTGTATGCATGTCTAAGAATGAAGGGTAAATGCATCGCTCTTTTGGGAAGGGGGGGGGGGGGGGGGGGGGGTCTCCAACAAGTATGTATGGGGATCGTCACCGAAAATCGCTGCGCACTAAAAGCAATTAGTCGCAAATCGATAGCATTTTGACTACGTCTTTGCACCAGGTTGTTTCGCGATTCTACGATGACGACGTTACTTTGCTCAAAGTTTAGCACCTTTTAGTTAGATTGAAACAAAAATGTTACCAAAAACGTCGAGTTGTCTGAGTTCGCAAAGCGAACACGGAGTACGCGTTTTGAATTAGGCCTGTGGAAAAGGGCGACAACTAGGGTGCCTCAATGTCCTTCTGTTTAGGGTGATGCCAGCCTTTGTAGTACCCGATGCCGACAGCACGCGCTCACGGGAATAATACAAAGACATCGACGAAAACAAAATGTGGCCATAGCACAGTCAGCGCCACAAACGCGCGCAGGGACACGCTCTTTCACACGCTTCTGAATAAAAAATAAAAATAAACGTGTGGGACAAAATGGCGAGATGCCACCACCCTAAGCAAAGCGCACATGAAGGCACCCTAGCGACAACAAAACGCCTACAGATAGGTACAGAGACAGGTACAGAAGAACAGACCCCCCCCCCCACACACACACACACACAAATACATCACCCAGCGTCGGCGTGTGTAGGAATCCATTATAGACCTTCCCAAATCCGCCAATAGAGCGAGTTCGTCAAAGCAGGAGGCAGCAAGAAGAGAGCAGTATTCCGCATTCGGATAGAGTCACTGACAGTTGAAGAAACGCAGTTCTTAGACTAGTCACGCTTCTTGATGCGTTTCTCTACGTTCTTAACGACTAATATTGGCGCTTTCCCTCACTAAGGAGTCATAATATCAAGTTGGGGACTCTCCCCGTCCCGCGTTTCTTCAGTTGTCAGTGACTACAGTCGCGGTATGTGCAACTCCAGCGGCGTGCATTTAAGCTCATTTCCTCTATTTCACACCTGGTCCACCAAACCGCGCCAGTTGTCGGTGCAGGTTTTGGAGAGGCGTTAGCTCCCTGCTTCTCTCCGCGTCTTTTCCGCTCGGTACTGTCGCCTCCTCCATAGTTGCAAAGTGCGAAGTGAATTTAGTTGTCATTCGACTATTTACTTCCGCAATCAAAACGACAAAACTTAACGCGACACGACTAAGATATGTTAAAGTCAGCGCCATTTGCAGAATAGATACGACATTGCAGCCCTACGGGTCCTTGGCGTCACGGTCGGCGTGGATTTCGTATTTTTCGGGTGGTTTGAAAGCGTCCTAGCCACGGCCTTTTAGGTACAAAAAGTTGCAGATTTGGCTTCCTTTCCGCGACACCTTCAGTTCTGACAAGAAAAACAACTGCGAGAACTTTTAGCCAATTACCACTGCCCATGAACAGCGTGTCGATTGAATTATGGAGAACGTGGCCGCTATATGGCATCTACTTTATTGATACACCCCTCAAAGAAGGCAAAGAGCATGAGCTCACGTATTCGAAACAGGCTCCTACAACAAGAATTCCGCACGCTATTCGTGCCTGCGAAGGCTTCGACCCTGCGCCCATAACCATCGCTGCGTCCGATGCTGAGGCGCGACCGGTAGATGAGACTGTCTATCAGAGCCTTAATAAAACAGAGCGTACGACGAGAACGAATCTCGCACATAGGCTCATTCAGATAGCACTCGGCTATACTTTATCCATAAAAAGGCATACCCCTCGTCACCACAAGGAATGAAATAGCGATATTTATAATGATTTACTAAAAGTGGCAACTTTACTGAACATATAAACCACACCGAAGAACGCAGATGGACTAAATTCAAATAACCTTTCATGAAACAAAAAATCCGCCGCTGCTTCTTGCGGCTGGCACTAGAAAAATGGCTCTCATCCTGAAATCGCTTGTTTTAGAAGTAAACACACATTTTTCTAGCCTCCCAGTTGTTTACGAAGCAAAAGCTCTGGGCATAAAGATATCGGTACTTGAAACAAATTTTTTGAAATAACGCAAACAAATCAAACACCAACGGGTGAAGTTCACGGCATCGTGCATAGCTTCAAGATGCACAAATGTTATAAATGTACACCACAAAAAAAATGTATATGTATATAATTGATTCAGGCTTGAAGTTAAAAAAAAATATCAAATTCGAAGAATAAAATAATTTCAAACATCTAGGAAGAGTAAATATAGCCCCAGTGACGCACTCAAGAGCGAACTCCATATTTATTTGCTTTTCAGGCTTCAAAGTCGCAACTTTCAGTTTATGTGTCCCTTCGGTGACGTCAGAGGCACCCAAAGCGACCCGATGTTCCCGGTTCCTTTCAGCAAAGAAAAACTCCTATAGCTCCAGGGCGAACATCTGCCAAAGTCGAGCTTCTGTCACTACACGCACACCTCGCGCCGTGCTACGTCTCCACAATGAGTGCTAACAACTATCAATCGGCCTTGTACGCATTTGGTCGGCCGTTTTTGAGCGTGTGTGATGCACGTGGTGACCGGCAGAGCGAGAGCGAGATGAGAAAGAGGCAGGGCACGAAGATTAAAGAAGGCGCGGGCGCGCACGGAATCCAGCGGGACGGCTACATCGTGAATCGGCGTCGCTAGATCTCCGGCCCGCAATCCCATATTTCATTCATACCACCCCTCAAGTTGGAGCGGGACTCGCTTCGACCAACTCATACACAAACTCCGAGGGGCCGATATTGAATTTTGCTGGCGCACCGCTGCCGTAGTAGAAGGCCCTGGGCGAGAGGGAGCCGAGGATCAGGGCCTTTCGCAGAAATGTATCGCCTTCACTTGGCCTCAAAATCCCATCGCCCTGGCCGTGCAGGGAGCTACGGTTACGCATGGAGTGCCCGCGGCGCCACCCACCGAAGGGAATCTCATCGCGGCCAAGCTCTCACGGTGAATGGAATATTGCGGGGGCAAGTGCTTCGCCACTTTCTGTCGGCTGCCCAGAGGCGCGTTGGGCGATGCAGGCGTGGAGTCGGCGCCTGTTAAGCCCTCCTTACTCGCGTAGTAACGATCTGCACTGTACCGTAAACAGGAGGCGAAGGGAGTGTCTATAGTTGTTCGCGATCTTCTGGTGTTTTTGTTTCAACTCCACTACGGCTAGCGAGAATGCCAAATACTATTTAGGTTCGTCAGCTCGGAATAGTACATGTATGCGCTTTCCGGCAATGCATCTTCTTGACGCTACATAAACGTTTTGTGCGAGCGGCTTATAATTTTGACACTACAAAGATATCGTTGTCCTTTCCGAAGGCTCGCATTCCATCAGCAGTAAAGACTGGGATTCTCTCCATTGCATATAAGTAGTATACCAATATAAATCATGGCAATGCTTTCTTTTGTTTGTCTTCTTTTTTTTTTTTTTTTTGGGGGGGGGGGGGGGATTGGTTTGTAGAATGTGTTAAGCAATCGTAAATGCAACCCAAACGTTGGTAAGGAACTATGTCTTGTGCTGGAATGTTCCGTGTGTTAGCGACATGTAGCCAGCGGATATTCTGTAAATGCCATACATACGGTATCCTATCTTCAAGGCAAATGCAGATATGTGTGTGACCAAACACTACGAGATTGCTCGTACTATGTAAACTGATTACGATCTAATAATTAGTGTAACCGGCTTAAACGAAACACGTCACGCTCGAGTGCACTCATGTCAAGACTACGGTGATTGGTTCGCCTCATTTCGCTAACCTAAAAATAATGGAGAGATGCAGGACAAGTTAAGCCGAACAGTGCTTTCGACCTTAAGTATCTTCCGTGTTACTCACGACGACGAAACTATACGTAACGTAACCAAACGCAAACTTTGGCTAATCAGGTCCGCAACTTGTCCGACGTTTACGCGATAAAATGGGAGCAATCAGAGCGAGTGGTTAACACTAACAAGGCTACATCTTCGTGCACTCTGTCAAGGGGGGGGGGGGGGGGGGGGGAACTAACAAACGAACTGGCATCCACCGCGACGCCGCTCATTCAAGAGTTCGCAGCCACACAAACGCGAATCGCGCGACTCAAATCTTAAAATTCCGGAACAAACGCGACTGTCTGTCGGCGGCCGGGTCGGGCAGTTGGCAAGGTACGCGCCGTGAACGGGGGTTGCCGCCGGCGCGCTTCACGCTGATAATCATGCCGAGCCATTCTCGAGACCAAGCGGAAGGCCGTCAAAGAGGCGGACCAGCTCGGCTCGAAACATGTGGCTTGGAGCCGGAGGGCGCGGGAACAGAGGTTCCTGAAAGTGAGCGCGAGGAATGTTAATTGCGGACTTCGCTATGGCAAACATCCGCCCACGAAAACGGAATGCGCTTCGATTAACGGCAGGAAGAGGAGGCGGTAGAGAGGGCGCGGGGAGGTGCGCCGACGAGCCTGCGAATTTCAAAACGACGGCTCCCGCTCTCTCTTTCTGTCTCGCCCTCTGCACCAGGCTGGCGCGCCAGGTCGTCGGATAATTAAAATCCGTGTCATCGGCGTTACATCGCGGCGACACGAAAGTACCGCAAAGCAAACAGGGAAACGAGGAGGTCTGACTACCGCCACACGCGGAGCGAAATTATACGCACGGCAGCGGCGAGCGCGCCGTGCGGAGCGGTCGTAGGGGTGTGTGCGACCGCACCGATCAACCCGTCGGCAAGGCGAGGTTCAACTGCCGTGCGCGCTGTCGCAGAGAGCGTTACTGAGCTTCGATTTGCGTTGCTCGAGAAACAGTGCCGAACAGTAACTTGCCCTTTAAACGGGTGAGCAAAAGTCCCCACTATACTTCGTTTCAGCTTCTGTCCGAGCGCAACCAAAGCTACGTGCGCCGGAGCCAATCACACGCCGGAAATAGGTCACGCGATCTCGCCGGCATTTTTGTATCACTCCGCTGCGCCGCTGGTCGTCCGCGCCGCCCGCGCTCGCCGAGTATTTCGTCTGCTACGGGTGTATCAACGGTATCGTCTGCTACAGGTTTAAAAAGTTTCCTTTCACGTTCTGAAATTTCGTCACAGGGGATGTCAGTATGTAGGCTGGCCGCTGGCGTCTGTGTCCGAGCTTTCCACCTGTTCGGCATAGTTTCGAGATGTAAGTACACGTTTCAAATTGCCCGATGACCCGGCCGTTGATGTTTCCTTGTACTGTCTGGATATTCCTGGGCTCGAGGCGCAGTCCTTTCCACCAGCTTCTCGGCGTTCAATGTGATCGGCAGTTAAAGGGGTGCCCTGATTTCGCCGCGTATCAGTGAATTGTAGTGGCCCGGACGCTTTTTTTTTTTATTTACATAGCATTCGCGGTACGACGCGGCCGGAGTCTCCTGCCGAATTTGAAAGCAGACATTGATCACGACCTCTCGCGCCTGACACCCAAACGTGCCTTTGCGAAAGGACATTTTGAAGCGACTCGGTGAGGAAAACAGCGAAGCACATTATTCGGCCATTACGGGAACGAAATCACACCAAAAAACTGAGCGCTGCAGCCCTGTTGCCAGCGGATGCACGTGTTTTCACCAAACCACACTGCATTTACATATATTAATAAAAACATAAACTTCAGATATTTAATTCCTTTAGTTGCGAATCATTCTCGGCAGTACACATCTAGAATATTGTGCTAATGTTTACGCACAAATCAGTTATTTAAAAAAAAAAAAATACTTTTGCGGACTACTTTGTGGTGCGTAGGAATGCTCTTCTCGAAGTTGAGAACCGTCCCGGACGGAAGCTGAAACGAAGTATAGAAGTTTAAACCAGGGCCGACTTGCTAGAAACAGCGTCTCACCTGAGACCGGGGGAAAGAAAGCTCCGCCAAAGCCAGCGCACGAGGTGAGCGGGACTCAAGCCGCGTCTCAAGCCGCTCGCGCACCCCAGCCTTTGCGGTGCTTTTTTTTTACCAAGTCTGAGCTGAGACACTGTTCTAGCAAGCCGGCTCAGATATGGCAGACAAGCGCCCCAACGAATCTCATTACCACGAAACAATCCCTATTATTGACGGTTGGGGCTGTAACCTCGAGACTATGTCAGCGATTTAACTGAAAGCTGCTAATAATAATAATAATAATAATAATAATAATAATAATAATAATAATAATAATAATAATAATAATAATAATAATATAATTATAATAATAATCAATCAATCAATCAATCAATCAATCAATCAATCTTTATTATACAGTGCCCAGGAACAACCCTGAGGTCTTGGTGCTGGTACACTGGTGGATAAAAAAAAAACCAAAACAAAAAAAAAAAAAACATTATACACATCTCCGCAGGAAAGAAGATACATTTTTAAGCATAATACTAGGTAGTGCAAGAGTAATTAGTAGAATAAAATAAAAACGAGACAGTAACAGTAGAAACGGAACACAAGACCGTAGGACAACAAGTGCACCACCAGAAAGAACGGCATGGAGATGACGAAATTCAGACATAACAGAGCCATTCAGCAATGCTCATCCTGCACGGGCAAGTTTTTAATAGAAAGGACAAACGTCCTGTAGCAAGGGTGGAAAATATCAAGTCTTTCAGAGTAATGATTCAAACGCTGTGCCATTCTCACAATTGGGTTTACCGGACTAAACGTTCTAGACACATAAAAAGATGACCGAAGACGAGTGGGCACACGTGGGACCCTAAGAATAATAATAATCAATCAATCAATCAATCAATCAATCAATCAATGTTTTTATTCGTGCCCAGGAACAACCTTGCGGTCTTAGTACAGGTGCACTGAGTTAACATGTAAGGTATAACAGGGCAATAATAATAATAATAATAATAATAATAATAATAATAATAATAATAATAATCAAGAATCAAGAATCAAGAATAATTTTTATTAGGTGTCCAGGAACGACCAGGCGGTCTTGGTACTGGCACACCGCAACTTACACACTACAAAAAAGTAGAAAAAAATAAAAATAAAAAAGAAACATAAAAAACTCAAAACATGAGTAAAAGATATGATGCATATAATCATGCTGACACAAAGATACGATATACACAACAAAGAAAGAACGGAACACAGGGCCCGAACGCAGAGAAGAAGACTATCACAAAAACGAATATTCCTTATTAAAAAAATATATATTAACATCACAGTCACGACAGGTTCAACGAGACTCATACAAGACTCTAAAAGATCTGAAAAATTCAGTAACACAAAAAATGTCAAGATCATTTGCAATGCCATTATATGTCCGGCACATGCGAAACATGGGGTCCAGGATGTTTAACGTCCAAGGAGAGTAAAAAGACGTTGTCAAACGGGTCGCTGTCCGAGGAACTCGTAAACATATCTGTGAGAGCAGTTCTGAACAGTCGGCCATGCCATGAAGGACTTTGAAAAGGAAAAGGAAAAGGAAAAGGAAAAAAAAAAGGGCGTTTGAGAAAATAATAATAATAATAATAATTCATAATTCATAATTCATAATTTATTTGTGATGGAGGAGCATGTCCACAAAACAACGCAGGTTCGTCAAAGCCTTCAAGGGCTTGTGTGACTAAACCGAGGTTGCAAAGATATCAAAATAATTATCACAAAAGAAGAAAGAAAAGGAAAAACATGAAAAATTGTGAACTTAACCAGAATTAGCAATAGTTCCAGTTGAAGCTTAGGCATCCAAATCACAATAAAAAAAATTCAATAAAAATAAAAAGAAAGTCAGGTTATGTCACTAAAAAAAATCACAGAATCGTTTCTTGAAGAGTTGCACGATGCAGGGTACGTCCAGGTGAAGATTGAGATTCTCAGTGCATGAGAACAGTCACAAAATGAGTCATGAAAACAAAACAGAACAAATATGACGCAGAATTTGACACAAGCAAAATTGAGTTATCACAAATACACAACATTGAAAATGGCACCCTAATTGTGTCATTAATAATAACCACAAATAAAAGCATTATTTTAATCAATCACCTTTGGATTATACGCAAAATGCACCATTCAGAAGACACATACCTAGTGCCATCACTAGTGGCGATAAAAAGAAAACTGTCAAATGATATCAAATAAGGGCGTTTGAGAAAAAAATACCTAAACGCAAAAAAACACACACAAGAATGTTATACATTTTTAGATCGACTCATCGGGAGAAGGGAGAAAGCGAAGCGATTTTCTAAGCTTTTTTTTGGAAGTGAAATCAGGGAAATTAGCAGGTAAAGAATTAAATATCTGAGGAACGTAGAAGGACCGCAAGTTCTTGCCATAACTAGTGTAACATTTGGGGATAACAAATCGTGGAACCGTTCGCAGTTGCCGAATATTCGGATGAGGTGTTTTGAAGTCAGTATTCCAGTAGTGACCAAGGACTACCGTTTTCACAAACAGAGATTGAAAGTTGGGCATAGATAATATTTGAAACATATCCGGAGAGGAAGTGGTAGGCCTGTAGTAAACATTACGCAGCATTCCTTTTAGAATATTATTGATTTTTGCCTGCCATAATCCAGAGCAATTTCCAAAAATGGTGATTCCGTAGCGGAGGGAACCATATGAACTATGAGTTTCCTGAGATTAAGTGGTAGAAAAGCCTTGATGTTGTACATTAAGCAAGAAACGCTCCTTAACTTAGAACACAGTCTTGTGAGGTGTGAATTCCAAGAAAGATCAGAATCAAAAATAATTCCTAAATACTTCACAGTGTCTGAGAAAGCGATGGGAGTGCACTGGCAGTTGACACAGTGCGACGTGTGGAGGAAAAGATGAGTATTTAGGTCAACTAACTTAAGGGGATTGTGAAAACATACTAACTTAGTTTTTGAGACATTGATATCGATAAGACTATGGGCGAACCAGTTCATTAGTCCTAAAGAACATTCCTGGAGCATTTCCATAGCCCTTGAATAAGTAAGATGACTTGTTAACAAAAGAGTGTCGTCCGCGTATTGATAAAGGGAGCGAATTCGAAACAGAGGTAGACATATAATTTACATAGATATTGAAGAGTAAAGGCGAAAGTACCGAGCCCTGTGGGACACCAGATTTTAAAGAGACTTTGACGCTGTTTATGCCTTTGATTGAAACCAGCTGGGAACGATCTTGCAGGAAATTAGTCAGTAAGGTCAAAAATGGACCCCGGAAACCAACAGCTGAAAGTTTTTGCAATAAAATGGAGTGACTCACTGTGTCAAACGCCTTTTTTACATCAAGAAAGCAAGCACAAATAAACAGGTTGTTCTCAAAACCCAAATTTACCTCATCAGATAGCGCTTCGAGAAGGGGTTGAGTCCCACGACCAGGCACGAAACCGTATTGGTTGGGAGATATGATGTTGCACTTCTCTACAAAAGAAGACATAGCGATGTAAATAAATTTTTCCAATATTTTAGCAATACATGGTAGAATAGAAATTGGCCGATAGTTTTCAACCTGGCCACGCTGACCTACTTTAAAAAGGGGTTTAACAATAGCAGTTTTCAATTCGATGGGAATGGAACCTGTCTCGATCATTGTGTTGAGCATAAGTAGAAGAGTATCTTTTAAGTACCTGAAATTTCTTCGGAGATCGCTAAGACATATTCCATCATAACCCGGTAATTTATTTGGCTTGAGCCCTAAGATTACTGACTCGAGGTCCTGCGATGTCATTTCAGGAAGAAACGCGGAAGCTGAGTTCAGGGAGGGACTAGAAAAGGCCGCTGTGGCCGATAGCCGGGCACTTCCCGAGAAGGAGGCAAAAAAATTGTTGAAGGTATTTGCCATAGCCAGTGAATTAAGCCCAAAGGCGCCGTCAAAATTTTGAATGTGAGGAGATGTAACACCACGTAACTCGTTGATTAACGACCACGTTTTAGCCGAGTTGCGTCTAGAATCAGAAAACTGCTTTTGAAAGTACAGCCGCTTAGCTGAGCGAATTAAAGCGCTGACTCTGTTCCGGATAGTTCTGAATTCTGCTTTAAGGATGGAATTATGCGGAGACCGGCGGCATCGCTTCCAGGCTATTTCTTTGAGTTTTATAACAGACAATATGTCTTTATTTAGCCAGCGTATGTTGTCTTTTCTTTGTTTTACTACAATAATCTTTTTTGACGCTTCAGTAAACTCTCTAAACAGTTGCACAAAAGTGAGATAAATGTCAGAGCGTGACACGGAATGTTGAAATGTAAGCCAGTCATAAGTAGAAATACAGTTGTCGAGACTATGGCGATCAACAATCTTAACGCGGTGCTTATTGTTGATACCTGTCACCAACGCATCTCCAGGGAATTCCAACTGACATCCTATAAAATAGTGGTCCGATAATTTGTATGAAATGACTGCTGCCTTTGTTGTTGATGTTAAGATCTTAAATTGATATGATCAATAGATGATATTACAATTTTGTCTCCGAGGAGTTCTTCCCTTGTGGGGGCCTGAATCGCAGGCTCTACGCCGTGATCTGCCAAAAGAGTTAGATAATCGCAAACCAGTGCTCTCGAAGGCTTCAATAGATCAATGTTGAAATCCCCTACAAGACAAAGGGACGCATTATTTGGCAAAGTTTGCAAACAGTCACGCAGGTCAGAGAGGAATTCAGATGCGTTTCCAGAGGGTGGCCTATAGCAGGCTAGCAGGTATATATTATAGACAGAAGTAAGAATACGCAGTGAAATGGTCTCACATGATCGGATTGAAAACTTAACCTCCGAGAAAAACAAATCGTCCTTCAAAAATACCGCGATACCACCGCCGCGCTTCTTGTCACGAGTATAGAACGTGCTATTAAACCCCGGCAACGAAAATTTACCTACATCCTCATCATGACTATTAATTTCAGTCAAAAGAAACACATCGGCAATAAAACGCACAGAGTCAATGGCTAACTGAAATTCACACCAGTGCTTTCGAATGCTTCGTATATTGACATGAAACAAAGTAAAAATACTGCCTGCCCTTGTCTTAAATATTTCTTTACATGAGTCTAGGTTTTTTATCTGAAAAAACTGTTAATAATAATAATAATAATAATAATAATAATAATAATAATAATAATAATAATAATAATAATAATAATAATAATAATAATAATAATAATAATAATAATAATAATAATAATAATAATAATAATAATAATAATAATAATAATAATAATAATAATAATAATAATAATAATAATAATAATAATAATAATAATAATAATAATAATAATAATAATAATAATAATAATAATAATAATAATACATTTATTTACGCTGGGTTAGTTCAAAAGAGCAGAAGGCAGGTTCGTCTAAGCCAACAAGGGCTTGTGGGACTGAACCTAAAAGTTAGAGTGATTCACAGGAACGTTCCAGAAAGTAATAGGAAAAAAGACAAAAACACAAGACAATAAGAAAGCATCAGTTCAGAGTCACAATTTATTAAAAAGTCAAATTTCAAAGGATCAAGTTCTTCTCCAGCAAATTAATAAACAGTATTAGAAAATGAGCACGAACGTGTATTGCACAGAAACTATAGTAGTTACTCGTATAGCAAGACATTAGAGTGCGCCCCTCACATACAAATAAATGAGAACAATAATTGATTGACGAGAAGATAGTTTCTGCGAGAAGCAATAAAAAAAATCACGAAACAACATAGTTAATGATCACATAGTTTCTTCCTTGAAAAATGTATTGCGTAGTTCTTTTTAAGTTTTTTTTTTCTAAGTAAGGTTTGAGAGACTTGGTGGTAACTCATTGGAAATGTGAGGGACATAAAATGAAAGCATGTTTTTCCCATACCGCGTATAACATGTTGGAACGGCGTAGAGTGGAACTTTCCGCAATTGCCGCGTGACGGGGTGACGGTGAGTAGATTTAAAGTCGTCCTTCCAGTTGCAATAGAGCACTACTGTCTCTGGGAACAAAGATCGAAAGTTCGGCATTGAAAAAGTCTGAAATAAATCTAAATTAGAAAACCTAATGCCATAGCACACGTTTCTCAAAATTCCTTTTAAAATACCGTTCACTTTTTTGTGCCATAGTCTCGAGCATTGGCCAAATACAGTTATGCCATAGCGCAAATGTGTGTAGGCTAATGAATAAGTTACGCGCTTGCGCAAACCGAGGGGCATGAATGTTTTGATGCTATATAGCAAACCGGAGACACTCCTAAGTTTAGCACAGATTTTAGAGAGATGCGAATTCCATGACAGGTCAGAGTCAGAGAATGGCAAGATATTTTACTGTGTCAGAATATGTAACTTTATCACAATGGCACGGGAAACAATTAGATGTGTGTAAAGAAAGTGGAATATTTAGCGAAACAACTTTCAGAGGATTGTGGAAGCATACGAGCTTTGTTTTAGAGACATTTATAGCAATCAGATTTTTATTAAACCAGTCCATGAGCTAATTACAAGAAAGTTGAAGCATCTCCATTGCTTTTGGGTATGAAAGATGACGAGTTAATACAAGGGTATCGTCAGCGTATTGGTATATCATACAGTTGGTAACTGCGCTAGCCATATCATTAACATAGGTGTTGAATAAGAGCGGCGAAAGTCTGGAGCCTTGTGGAACGCCGGCTTTTAATGAGAGGTTGCTGCTATATACACCCCACCAGTTGTGAACGTTCATGTAAGAAATCTTTTAGCAGTGATAAGAAAGGGCCCCGAAAACCCAAAGCTGAAAGCTTGTGCTGTAAAATGAGATGGTTAACTGTATCAAAAGCCTTAGAAACGTCTAAAAAGCAGGCACAGGTAAACAAGTTGTTTTCGAAGCTGAAGTTTAGCTCGTCAGATAGTGATTCCAGAAGTGTTTGAGTGCCTCGGCCAGCAATAAAACCGTACTGATTTGGAGACATAAGCTCGTATTTTTCAAGGAATGAAGACATAGGTTCAAAGGTTTTCCTTTGAACTTAAACGAGTCCTACGTAGGAAACTGCATCTACACAGGTTGTCTAGGGGGTCTCACACCGGCAATGCACGCGAAAAATACCGAGAATGCAGGGCCCTGGCCAAACGCCTTATCAATCGTGACAGGGAGGTATACCATTCATTTGTCCAGCAGAACGTGACTCGGCGCCCTGAGGAGTTCTGGCACTTTGCGCGCAGTCGCACTAAGCATAAACATGGCGGACATGGCATCACCTTGCTCGATGACACAGAGTATATTTCTGATCCCGCTGACGTTTGCAATCTCTTTGCCAGTCATTTTTCGTCCGTTTATTCGTTGCCTAAAAATCAACAACTAAGTGACACCCCTCCACCATTCTGTAATAACTTCGCACCACCTCTCATTACGCTCGATGATGTTTTAGCCGCCATTATGAAGCTTCCTCCCAAGAAGTCTTGTGGTCACGATGGTATCCCCTCGTTCATTGTAAAAGGCTGTGCGGATGTTTTAGCTCCTTTGCTCGTTCACATATTTACATTGTCTTTTAAACATTCTGTGTTTCCGAGCGCTAGGAAGAAAGGCGTTTTGATTCCATTACTGAAGTCAGGAAACCCCACCTCTGTGGCTAACTACAGACCAATCTCTTTGTTACCGGCATTCTCTAAAGTTTTTGAAAAAGTTGTTCACATGCATCTGTCTAGCATCTTCAAACGAGTCATAGTTGAGAATCAGCATGGCTTTATGAGCGGCCGTTCCGTTGTAACTAACCTTGTCACTTTCCTGAGTGACGTGGCGCCAAGCATTTCCTGTCGAGAACAAACTGATACAGTCTATTTCGATTGCAGTAAGGCCTTTGATCGTGTTAGTCACGAAATCTTACTTCGTAAATTATCTTTTCATGGTTTAAGTGTCTGTTACTGTTCGTGGTTTTCTAGCTATCTTCGAGATAGACTAAACTGCGTTTCCCACGGGGGAGCCAAGTCGCACTTTTTTTCGGTTCCCTCCGGAGTGCCGCAGGGTTCAAATCTAGGTCCTTTGCTTTTTAATGTGTTTGTTAATGACATTCATGAGGTGATACAGCACTCCACCCTGTCCCAGTTCGCCGACGATATGAAGCTATATCGCCAAGTTCAATGTTTTCATGACTGCGCCTTGCTGCAAATCGACATCGATGCTATATGTACATGGTGTGTAGATAATCAGATTGACCTAAATCTTCGTAAAACGCAGGTCATTTCGTTCACACGCAAAACCATTCCTGTTCTTTTTGATTACTGTCTAAACAACGCTCTTATTAAACGTGTGTCGGTTGTGCGGGATCTTGGCGTTATGCTAGACGAAAAGCTGAACTTCAACAGTCATGTTGGAATGATCCTGTCAGCCTCTTTTAGGGTGTTGGGCATTGTTACTCGCCTTAGTTCTGTGTTTCGCGATCCTTTATGTTTCTTTGTATTGTATAGAAGCCTTATTTTGCCCAAATTAGACTTTGCTTCAGTTGTCTGGAACAACCTTAGTGCCACTGCTGCAGCGACGTTAGAGCGTGTCCAAAAACGATTTGCACGAACGTTTCACGCAAGACAAGACCTGTCCGAGCCCTACTCATATGTGAATGTGCTCAATCGCTTAGGATTGGTGGAGTTAAAAACAAGACGCGGCAGATGTGATCTCATATTTTTGTTCAAGTGTTTGCATGGGTATTATGACTGTCCTTTTATTGTGTCCTGCATCAATCTAAATGTGCCTGTTAGACATTTTCGCCACAAACGCACGTTTGCCATTAATCCCATGCGTTGTTTCTCTCCTGTAGTTCGCATACAGAACTATTTTAATCATCTTGATACGCGCCTTGATGACTTTTTTAATGACGACATCATATCATTCAAGATAAGCGTTGACAATCTGATCTAGTGCGTTGTCGTCGGGTTGTGTTCTGGATTTGTTTTGTCGCTTTCACCTTTTTAATGTGACTTGGTGCTCTACCCCTCCTAGGCTTCTGGCCGTTGGTAGGCACTAAAAATAAATAAATAAATAGCATTATATATAAATTTCTCTAGTATCTGGACAAGGCATGGCAAAATAGATATTTGGCGATAGTTCCCTACCCTAATTCTGTGCCCTCCCTTGAACAGGGGTTTGACAACGGCGATTTTTAACTCATTAGGTATGAAACCAGATTTAAGAATTGTATTGAATGAAAGAAGTGTGCTTTGAAGATAACATAAATTTCTTCGTATGTCTTTTACTCGTGTACTGTCGATTCCTGGAGACTTGTTAGGTTTGAAACTTAGTATTATAGATTCTAAATCACCTTCAGTCATCTGAGGAAGAAAAGCAGAGGCAGAATTGGAGTAAAGAAGAGTAATAATAATAATAATAATAATAATAATAATAATAATAATAAATTTATTGCCACAGACATGGGCTCTAATTAAGAAAACGGGCGCATCAAAGCCAATAAGTGGCTTCTGTGATGCCACTCTGCAATTAAAAAGTCAAGCATAGCATAGCATAACCACACTAAACCCAAAAATAAACACATACACATAAAGTATTTAAAAAAATCTCCGATATTGTATAAAATAATCTACACGAGAGATAGAGAAAGACGTGTTGAAAAGAAAGGAAGCCTGTTAACACTAATCAGAGTGCAGAGTTCCAAATGTCCAAAACAAATAATCGTATTGAATAAAAAACAACGCAAAACTTCTTATCAAAGAAAGATGCAGAACACTATACAAACACAAATACGCTACACAGTGTCCAAAAAACAAGTGTCCGGGAATGTCCAAGATCGACCCACATTTTCAAGAAAAAAAATCTAGATATGTTAAAAAGTTCAACCAAAGACACTAAACAGTAAGTAATACGTTTAACCACTTTCTCAAGAAAGAATAAAAAATCACAGTCACAAGTGACAAGAAAGAATAAAAATTCGTGTGCGATTCACTGTTACATCTGAGTACCTTTCAGTTCTGCCTTTATTGGAACAGGCTTTTGATTGAGTGGTCGAAATTGTTTCGGCTGTAATAAAATATGTCCAGTTTTCAGCGTAACCATTGTAACAATCCACTAACCTGGGAATTCGACACAAATGACTAAATTTTCTAAAGACATAAAAAGGTGAATTGAGTCTTGAGGGTACTCTAGGAATCCTAATATTCACTTCAAATAAGAGACTTGGGGAGTCAATTTGGTTGTAAAGGGTTTTAAACAAAAAATACCAAATCCGCTTTCTATACGTCGACATAGGTCAGGAAATTTAACACATTCCAAAAGGGCTTCATAATCCAAAGTTTGCTCATCTATAGCCAAATAACGATGCTTAAAAAGTGAGACTAATTTGTGCTGCACACATCCAATTATCAGTGAATTTGTTTTACAGATTCCGTTCCACACCACCGACGATTAGTCTAGCTGCGAGCGGCCCGTGAACAGTAATTAAAGAATTAAAAACGTGCGTAGATTGTTGAATTATCTAGTCGGGCGACAAAGCCCAAGCACTCGTAAAGATGCGCAAACCATTTTGCCCATGTGAACACCAAAACTCGGGGTTGAAACAAATACAACACCGAGGTCTCTAATATCGCTTACTCGAGTCAATAAGGCCCCCTCAATTCGATAAGGAAAACCAACATTTTAAGTTTTCTGAGAAAATTTCAATGCTTTGGTTTTTAACAGTTCAGACTGAGCCTGTTTTCCTTACACCGATTGCTAAATATGTTCACATCTGCCTGTAGTCTTACGCAGTCGTCAATAGTTCAAATTTCACGATGTATTTTAATGCCATCGGCGTACTGGAGGAATAGTGAGCGTGAGATAACAAGAGGTATATCACTGAAAAATATAGAAAAGAGGAAAGGGGAAAGGGGAAGGGAAAAATATAGGAAAGAGGAACAAATCCCTGAGGCACCCCGGAGCTAATTTTAAAAGTTGTGGACGTCATATTATTAACTCGAACAAAACCCTTCCTATTGAGCAGATAACTCCCAAACCACTCGATCAGGTTTTCCCCAACACCGTAGTAAGACAGTTTAGATAGTAACATTTCATGATAAACCACGTCAAAGGCCTTGCTTAAAGGGATACTACAACGAAATTTCGGCACTTATTTTTTGGTCCATATGTGTTCAAAGGAGCAGTATTACATCGACACACCAATATCTTGTTAAAAAAGTCACGAAAAAGAATTTTAAAACGAATGAAACGATCAGCAAAGAGCACCTGGTGGGTGTCGCTAACGCCTCGTTTGTAATACCCGTCTAGGATCCTTGAGAGGTAGTGACGGTAACTGTCTCGCCTCCGGCCACGACGAGAGAAGAGGGGAAGGAGGAACTCCCCTCTTCCCGAGAATCCCTTTTGTGTGACCCAGAAGTCGCTATTGTCCCTCCACAAGAATATAGAAGATTAACCCGTCACTCAAAATTTGTACAAAAGCAGCCTCTTCGGTGGCTGGAACGACTAGGCCATCCTCTCGACGTCAGACTCGCCGTAGCTTTGCTCGTCCCAAGACGAACTACGTCACGATTGCGTCGGATGTCACGTGGTCTCCGCTGGCTGTTTTCTGAGCGCTTGCAAGAGTGGGCCGTTTATAACGAAAAATACAGCCACCAGGCTCAAAATACAAACGTGCGATTGTCATTGACGGATATTGTGGATCATATTCAACCTATTTTTGAACACGACGGGTATATTTCAAATTTCGTTGAAGTATCCTATTAAATCAAAGTAAACTACGTCAAGTAGACCTTGCTTACCTACAATGCGGGAGGCTGTAGACGTAAAGGTAACAAAATTTGTTGTTGTCGACCTACCTGAAACAAATCCCTGCTGACTACTAATAATTATATTTCTAAATGAGAAAGATAAGAATGTGTAAATAACCATTTCGAAAAGCTTTGAGAAGGAACTAAGAAGGGAGATCGGTCCATAATTGGAAACATTGCCACCCCTTCCTCGAACAATGACAGCAAGCTTCAACATGTCTGGAAATATTCCGGATTTTAAAGAGTCACTAAATATTTCACAGAGCACAGGAGTGAATAAATCACAATAGGTTTTAATGAGAGCTGCTGGCACTCCATCGGGACCAGATGATAGCTTAGGTTATTTTCTTAATACACCCCGCCACGATATTTTCGTTTACACAAATCGAGTGTAGCAGGTCGCCACGTCCTTCCAGATGAGAATCAGGAAAGGAGGAATCTATGTAATCAGTGTAAACAGAGCCGAAATGATTAGAAAATATGTATTGTATATTTTTTTTGCACCGACACCATCTAGAAGAATTGTTTTTGGTCTATCTCTTCTTCTTGTCGGTGAAGCGACGTACAAGAAGTGCTGAGAGAAGAACACGGCCAACAGTGGTTCCTTACATTCACAAAATATCGTATAACTTGAAGCGGATAGCTTCAGGATATGACATACAAGTGGTACTCTCAGCCCCAGATAAACTTAAGAGGCTTTGTCCAAAAATCAATGGACCTCAACAAACTCGTAATCTATGCACAGTCCATCATAAACATAAGTACGTGAATTGCGACGTCAATGTGGTCTACGCAATTCCGTGCTCCTGTGGGAGTGCGTACGTCGGACAAACAGGCCGCTGTGTCACCGTGCGATTACGAGAGCATGCCTTGGCTCTTCAATCATCACCATCAGGACATCTCGCCATCCATGTCAGAGACTGTGCCTGCACCCCTTTGTTCAATCAAAGTAAAGTCCTCAAGCGGAATCCTAGCAAGAGGGCAAGAGAGATATATGAGGCTAAAACTAGCATGATTCACGGGACCAAATGCATAAGTGCGCCCTCTGTCGCACTGTCTCAAAAAGAGCATCAATATCTAGACAATTTTTCTTAAATCTAGAGGGTAACTAAAAATATTTTTCAATCATTTTTTTTTCTTTTTTTTTTGGGGGGTGGGGGGGGGTGATTTAAATCGATCATCAGTGTAGATTCAAGTGTCTTCTTCTTTTTTTGTTAGTTTCATCGCATTTGTCACTTCGTTCGCCTCTTTCCCGACCATTAGAGTGGATTCTCATCGCATTTGTCACTTCGCTTACCTCTTTCACGATACATACAGTAAATACCTAGTTGTGAGTAGCGTTCTTTCCTATCTCTGTCTCCTTCCTGTGGTGTCTTTGCGCTACATTGTAATCAGGAAAGTTAGCTCTGCGGTTTGTGTTTACTGGGATATATTTGCCCATACCCTCTTGAATTACTTTGGTGAATTTTGTGACCTGACCACCGACGTCCTGGCATTGTGAGATTGGGGACCAGTCGACTCCTGAGAAGTGTTGATGAAGTCCGACGTAACCTCCCTTGGGAAAGTTATAGCTCTTGTACGATAGGACATTGTGTGTGGTAACACGGGTCAGGCCTGATAAAATTGGAAACACTATACCTAGTGCGGGGTGATATTTATGTAGCGCTACCATCGGTACTTCGCTAAAGGTTACTATTATATCATCCGTGTTCGAAAAACACAAGTAGTGAACTTTCCCCTGATAGTTATAAGTGTCACTGTGTTGTTTTAAGCCGAAAAGAACGGCAACAACAACAACAACAACAACAACAACAACAACAACAACAACAACAACAACAACAACAATAATAATAATAATAATAATAATAATAATAATAATAATAATAATAATAAATGAAAGCCGTTTACAACTCCCTGTAACGCCGAATTAGAGCGCAGCTCTTGAGGAGGAGGAGGGGAAGGTACGTAGAGGGGGCAATGCCCCTCCTGCTCTCCTGCCCTCCCGCATTTAGGGGAAAATTTTCCGCTAGATTTAGCGGGGAACACTTTCCGCTAGATTTAGCGGGGAAAATTTTCCGCTAGATTTAGTGGCTAAAATTATCCGCTAGATTTAGCGGGGAAAATTTTCCGCTAGATTTAGCGGGGAAAATTTTCCGCCAGATTTAGCCGGAAACATTTTCCGCTAGATTTAGCGGGGAAAATTTCCCGCTAAATTTGGCGGGGAATTTTTTCCGCTAAATTTAGCGGGCAAAATTTTTCGCTAAATTTAGCGGGTAAAATTTTCCGCTAGATTTAGCGGGTAAACTTTTCCGCTAGATTTAGCGGGGAAACTTTTCCGCTAGATTTAGCGGGGAAAATTTTCCGCTAGATTTAGCGGGTAAAATTTTCCGCTAAATTTAGCGGGAAAAATTTTCCGCTAATTTAGCGGGGAAAATTTCCGCTAGATTTAGCGGGGAAAATTTTCCGCTAGATTTAGCGGGGAAATTTTTCCCGCTAAATTTAGCGGGGAAATTTTTCCGCTAAATCTAGCGGGGAAATTTACCCATGATGCACCGCCTGGTTACGCCGACGCCGACGCCGACGGCGACGGCGACGGCGACGGCGACGGCGACGCCGACGCCGCTCAAGCCGGAAACGGGCGCCTAAGAGCTGTGCTCTAAAATGTTTAGCTTTGAATCTCCAAAAACCAGCAAATCTTCGCTTTAATAACCACCACCATCATCATCATCATCATCATCGGTTTATGTGCTCATTAACAGCGAGAATTCCTTAATTATAATACACAGAAAAGATAACACATTTGAGACGTCGATGCCCGCTCAATAAATTATTATTATTTTTATTATAATTATATAATCCGATATAGTTAGCAACTAGTACGCACTAATACATAAACGCATATAAAACAGAGGTCATATATATATATATATATATACACGCCGGGCGCGGCGGGTCACGGGCGCCTTATCATCTCTCGCGGCCAATCATATTGCGGGATGATCCGATAAGAACGCCGAAGAACCAATCGTGAAGCAAGAAACGTTAATAATAATCCACACCCTGCCTTCCTTAAGCTGTCAGTGTCTCTAGTCGCCGTTCGATTCATACGCAAAGACTCAAATAACCCAACATAGCCACCAAATTACAGAGACTACATGTACACACAAGGAAACCCTACATAGTCACAGCTGGTTCGTTTTAATGTGCTTAGTTCGGGCACACAGGGTCTTGGACGAAAGGGCATAGGGCAGACAAGTTCTGACGGTCGAGGCCCGATCGCTCGATCACCCGTGGACCTGGAAGCGGCAGCGAAAGCAGAATAAGCTAAAGCGGAATAAATTACCAACATATTGCGAACGATAATTTGGGGAACTCGATACGCCGTTAATTTGACGCACGATAGTGCTTTGCCACGGTCGGGCCAGACCAGCATGTGTCCCATAGCTATTACACGTATTGAAGCCGGACTACATTGCCTGATTAGGATGGTCGCACCGTCCAGTATGGAGACGTTTTGTGAATAGCGTCCGCATTTAATCGGGCCATTCAACCCTTTGTTGGGGTAATCGTTCCCCAAGTTCTTGAGAGGAGGAGCTTTTCTTTGAAGAAAACAAAAATCTTTCATTATGCCCCTCGCCATTATGACTGAAATAGGTTCGACCATTCCACCGGTAGTTTCGATAATTAAGCCCTTACCCAACGCCCACTGCGCATTGCAAGATAAAATTAAAAACATTAAGTGTCCACAAATGGCGCAACAGCAGCATGAGGGAAGCCCCGTTACTAAGTTTAGGGAATCATTATTCATTCCGTATAATTACCCGAAGTCGAAGCAATTACTGCAATTTCCGCTACAACCATGAGCCAGAGCTTGCTTTTTGGTACGCTTTGAAAGCGTCCAGTGATTTGGAAAAGATTAAGAGACTTCGGAACATAATTCATCTTCTAAAATGTGCAACCAAACAATTACCAATTTTCCTTTTTTTTATTTTTTATTGTACACCGCGTGTAATTTTTAAACAAACAAGCTCCTCCTCAAGGTTTCGATGACGAGTCTCAAGTGCTCCCTTCAGAAAAACAAACTCCCTCCTTCAAGTAGTTAGCTCTTCGTTATCCACGTCTTTGTTTTCTAGATCCTCAAAAAGGCCACAATAATTACGCCACAAAAAAAAAAAAAAAATATATATATATATATATATATATATATTATGTATGTATTACGCAGAACGCAGTAAACACGCGTGCGCCACGTGGCACACTTTTTCATAGTTCATTAATAACAGCACGCACAATAGTACAAAATATAATTAAAAAAGAACGAGAAAAAAAAAATCGAGGTATATTATGCAATATGCGTTCTATTGACGTGCAGAGAAACCTACGTATCGTACACAAACACCTAGATTAGTTTATTTTTTTACAAACAGCAGCGCATGATTTTAAATATACAGAGTTAAAACAACGCGCATAAATGAGATGCTCTCCACATAAAGTGAAGCCAAACAACTGAAGATAAAAAAGTGGTACTAACTGCCAGGAATGTAGGAACCATGCGGAGTTTTGTTAAATATTGTTTCGCTTCAATCCTAGAGAAAATTGACTGTACTAATATCTGCCAAATTGGTTGAAAAAAAATAGTATTATCATGGATTTAACTGCAGTAGAGTACCTTGGTACATTTTAAAACACCAGACTGGGTACTAGCAGGAAACGCCACCTAAATCGATTCATTACCTTGTATACTATATAGTGAATTTTACATTGTTTCTCACAGCACTTGCATGTAAAGTGAAGGCGAGCTATTTTGCTCCGGTAATTTCATCAACCATAAAAATTTCCCAGTGAGCAAATGATTCAGAGACAATCTTTTACCATCATGCGGTCTCACACCTGCTCAGAACCCGAGCGAATGTTGCAGCAAACCGTGTCAGGAAAAACAAACAGAGAGGGACAATTCAATGCGAACATATCCGGCAGTGGGAGTCAGCAAACAAGTTCATTTTTCTGCCTTTGGCGTCAGCGTTTGGATGTGCCCCGAAAGACAAAGAAAGGCACCGCAAACTGTAGGTTTACACGACAGATAGAAAAGATCATCCATTCATTCGTCCTTCCTCCGCGGGGACTACTGCCTGGCAGATCGGCGGAGCACAAGTGACGCATTTCGGAAGGTTCCGGTACAGTGGGGACTTGTCATGATTGATGACTTGTGATCTTCAAAGGAAGTTGCGTGATACTCGCGGGAATCCAGCCATCAGCAACTCGACAGGTCGGCCCCTTTTTGCTGCCCGCGCATAGGCGAGCGATTCTATAAGTGATCATGTCACTGTTGTTTTTTTTTAACTTATACTTTTTTTATTTGCAGCTCACGTGTCGCGCTATTGTTAAACATACCAATACTGTTATTTATGTTAGCCTTAAAAGTAACAACTACTTAAGACGTCTCCTAATGACAACATTTAATTGGGAATGTAGCGTGTTTAGCTTTTTCTTATGCTTTGCATCAGAACTTACAAACTCATTTCGGGACGAAATCATAAAAAAAAATACACGTTTTTGTTTTTCTTCTAGCGCCTAGTTATGCGAACGTCGGTAACAGTCCCATTCAGTGCTATTCAAGTGCTTACTTAACTAAAAAAACAATTATGTTATATCTCCCTAGATTATTCGTAAAAACGGGTCGAGCGATTGTCACATGTTGCCAACGACCTCGTAAGTCGATCGTTTTATTGAGAAATCCGGTAAACATTTGAGGCAAAATTTCCAGCACGTGTGTATGCTTACTAAACATGTACTTGAGTCCTCTGTTAAAACCAAACATGTTGATAGCCTTATTAGATGGCTGACATTGTGACAAAAATGCGGGATTATGCGCTAAAGTTTTGAAATGCAACAACCATCACGTGTCGAAAGACCAAGGTAGGACACGTAATGCCGGCTGCGTTGATTCCCGCCTCTTGCCATTGCGAAATCTACCTTCAACAGAAACATTTCACAAGAACGTAGTTTGCTTTCGAGGCGGAGTCTTTTTTGCTTCTTTATAATTTTTTTTTTTTTTGCATTTTACGAATTACTGGGCGCCTTAACGGTAATTTGCAAAACGCTGGTCGTTTTCGTTTGTTGTTTTTTGTGTCAAGCTGGCATATGCCAGTCGTTCTTAGCTCATAAAGTGCGAGGAGGAAGCAAATTTTACCCAACAGCCTCGGCTACCCGTCGGCCTGGCAACTTCAATGTACAAAAAGTAAAAAAAAAAAATAAAAAAAAGGTGTGACCTAAAATGCAGCTAAAACACGCATTTGTAAGTAAAAAAGCGGAATGCAGAACGAACATTGGGAGGTAGGAAAGGGACTAAAAAAGAAAGTGAACCAGAAAGCGAGCTTCAACCGGTTGCCATAGAAGCAGTCCAAATGTTTGGAGCGACGGGGCGTTAAAGTGAACTACGACTAGGGCAGAGACGAAGACGCACAACGACGCACCGAAAGGATTGACTGATCTCGAGAGCCGGCCAGGGATGATCAATTAGCCGACCGCAATGGGAAGTATCGTAACCGTCGTGGTCAAGGGCCTCAAAACGCTCGCGGGCAAGAACGCAGGATCGTTGGGCGCGGGACTAGCATATAAGTGGAGAGAACGCTGTGGAGACACCGCCCCTCCGAATCGCATATTGGGAACCCAAGCCACAGTAGCAGGCGAGATGGACGAGGGTGGGAAAAGTGAGAAGGAAGAGAGATGAGGGGGAGGGGGGGAGGGGTGTTGAAGGTCCCACGACGCACCCTGAACGGGCGGCCAAACAGGGCTGGGGTCAAAAGGACGACGACCTAGGAAGGAATGTAGCCCCGGGGTGAAGTCTTTGCAATGCGAGTCACCATCTCGGCTGGACACTTGCCCCCAATAAAGTGGTGAAGCTGGGACAGCTAAAAATACATATGTAAGCGCGCCTCTGTGTCACTTGGAGCGGTGCGACGGAGGCAAGTGGGAAGGACGTGCGCAGAATGATACCTTGAGTGTCGCTCCAGGTTTACCAAACGAGGCAATGATGTCCATTTCTGTATCTCTCGCTGGAAATGGCGTACTTACATTTAACCCAGTGGCTGGAGGTCGGACCACTTATTTTCCTGGGCAGCGGTCTGAGATGTGAAAGGAAGCGTTAAGGTTTCCGTGTTAAAGTGAACTCGTGAATTAAAACGACAATTCGACTTTTCGAGACTCGCAACATTTCCCAAACCCTCTGGGTTAACTGTCAAAAGTAGTTCCGAATTACAGGCACAAAAAATAAAATCAACTGGCGGATTTTTTCGGTCGCGCACCAGTCACCTAGCTGTGTTTGGAGATTTGTGTTTGTCCTTTGTCCCTCTTGATCCCCTTCTCCAGGGATTATTTTCGTCATTCTTGTCCAGCTCGCTTGCACCTTTGCATTTAATTGCATTATAATCATGCAGTGTGGACCTATGAATATTGTAGCTGGAAATTTTTCGCGTTTTATTCGGTATCGTCCCATTTGTTTTCGGTTTGTTTGTTCAGTGACATTTTCAAATCCCGGGAGAGATTGTCTGGTTTCTGCTTTATTTATTTATTTATTTATTTATTTATTTATTTATTTATTTATTTATTTATTTTAAAGATACTGCCGGCCAACTTTTTGGGGCCAAGGCATGAGTGGACGAAAGAAAACGAGGTCTGCAAAACAAGTAAGAAGTTATAAACATACAGTAAAACGCGTAAGCAACCTAGTCCGTACAGTTCATTTGGTAGCACATTCTCAATGAAACGGCTGAGAAACGTGGACACACGGCACCTAAATGCCCGTATTTCTTTCATAGTCAAATCTCGTCGAATATGAATATTAACCTGGACTGTGTTTTGATTTTGATTGATGTGTCACCATGCGCAGTGGCGTCGGTGATGCGTTCGAGGACGAACCGTTCGTGTGGAAACGACTCGAGAAAACTCCCTAAGATCTGTACACACAATCCGTCATCCTGCTCAGCTGCTGAAGGCCCCAAGATTATCATTGAGCAACAAGTTAAAAAAACGTATCCACAAAGAAACAGCATCAGATTATGAGAATGTAGCAATACTGACGGCTCAGAAGAGCAAAACGAAGGCGCTAAAAGGCAGCGTTTCGTCCAACACCTGCAAACGGCTCGCAAAAAAGCACGCCTGAAAAAAAAGCCCACAGCTCCCAAGTGTGCAGCATTCAAGTCTGAACAATGGAGCAGGGAAATCGATGGCAGAATGTCCCCGTTTCGAACTGAATAAGCACCGTACCGGCGTGACCTTGTGCAAACACCCACGCGTGATGCACGGTAAAAAAAAAAAAAAAGGCAGTTCTTTTGCACTAATTAAATTTTTCATCGACAACGTGAATCGCTGTCACCATGCCAAACATCGAGACATACATTATGCTATCGGAACATTCTATGTGTTTCGATAGCGTGAGTGGGGAAGGTGGCACGTCAGCAGTGCACAGTAACAGAATGTTCGCTATGTATTTTCATCTCCTGCTCACCTGCACGCTGATTTCCGCGCATGGAACGAATCCTTGTCTTTTCATGGACCCTACACCGGAGAAGTACTCGTCATGGACGATGGCCCGCACTTTCCTGGACATCAGTGCGATAGATCCGAGATAAGGTGACACCGCGAATCAGTACGCTATCATCGATAGACAGCGATTGCTGCCGTCGTCGACTGGGCTTCACCCTGGTGGCAGCTTCGGCTGTACTTATGCGTCGCTCGACAGCTTTTCCGCCAGTGGGAATGGTGGCACGTCAGCAGTGCACAGTAACAGAATGTTCGCCATGTATTTTCAGGTGAGTAACAATGTACCGTACTTCTGTACAATATTTCTTTGCGAAGTGACAATATTTTTTCTTCGTGCTGCGCTACGGAGCTCGGTTTTTCTTTGTGGGCCTCCGACTTCCCGTGAATCTGTCTATTCGCGACTCCAGTGACCTATAGGGGGCGCCATCACCAAACGAACATGGCGGCTGGGTCCAGGTCGCGTCGGCTCGGCCTAGAGCAACGTTATTAGATTAACTCAGTTACGGAACTGTTCATAGACGCTGCATGCACGATCAGTACCCCCCCTCACTCACCACGACTCGCCCAGATTCGCTCGACGCGCCGCCGGACGGCTGCTTTGGTAACTGAATCGGGATACGTTCGTTTCAACGTCACTAGAAACGTAAAAACCAACGAAAAAAACTCATTTTGTAGTAACTTTTATTGGAGATTAGTACAAAATGGGGGCGGGTGATGTTTTCTAAAATTTTTAGTTTTCAAAGTTTTGCAGCACAATTAATATTGTTTTTATAGAACCATGCCTCAGCGAGAATTTCAGGTAGCACGTCCCGACCTAGGTGCATCTTAACTTCATTGATATGTCGCGGCGCGTCCGCTGGGGAGGCGGGGGTGCCACCCCTAGTAACCCCTTCATCTGCTTCGGCTCCGAAATGGCCGATTGAAGCCAAAAATAGATGTCATGTGCAGTTTCTCGAGTGACCGCTGCGGGAGAAATGGTGGCGTTGTGATCTTCATTTGGCGTTGCAGCTGGGCTCTTTGGAACTCACAGTTCTGTAATAAAAATATAGGTGGCGCTTCGATCGACTCTAGGCGGATTGAGGTGAGTGAGGAGGGGTACCCCCCTCCGCGGGAGTTACACAACTGAGGTAATCTAATAACGTTGGCCTAGAGCACTATATAGCTCCTACGGAGCAGAGTAGCGCAATCCTTTGATCCGCGTGTTTCGCCGACAAATCGCCGACAGAGCAGCTCGGCGCGAGTCACGTGGTACTCAGGGTTCCAGGAGGCGGCTTGCCCTATGGGAAAACACATGGAGATCAACGCAACACGGCTAATTAAAAAATAAACGCCGAGTTCGCACTTTTCGAAACTAGTCTGTCGTGAAGTTGGTAAAGCACTAATCACTTTATCAAAGTCTTAATAATATCGGACGCGTGTGCAAATTTTGAGAAGGCAATTTCCAAGGCAATGGCGTTTGAAGCAGACGATTTTTGCACGCAGCGGAGATTGGCTTTTTGGGTTGGCCGGAGCGGATCACGTGAACGCTGTGACGTCGCCGTGACGTCGCCGCGTCGTCTGCTGCATGATGCCGCTCATGCAATTTTTTAAAACATATTACGTCCTTATTTGGCATACAACTTAGCGCAAATTATTCTAAAATGTTCCTTTATTATGTCAAAAACTATTGTCGTTCCGTACATCTCAACAATATTGAAGAAACAACGATTTTCTCACGTTCCCCATGCATTTCTGAACGGAGTTGGAACCTCCGGGCGTTCGTTGCTAGTCGCCGAGAGACGGCGTTCAGGATTGCGCTACTCTGCTCCGAAGGAGCTATATAGTGCTCTAGCTCGGCCGGGCCGCCTGAACGGGGGGCGCATTGAATTTAACAGATTTTCTTTTGTTTAATGCCCACTTTTATAGGTATTTGAACTGAGACGGTTAAGTGTAGCCGGTGCACATACACTTGCAGAGCATAGTTTTGTTTTCCCGGTGTTTTTGTTTTCTTTTCATGTCAAACTTTCTTTCGGAGATTTCGTTCAAAACCGAAACTATGGGCTCCTGAGAGACGGTAACAGACTCTAATCAGTTTTGATCATCTAAGGAAAGCGGCGATGACTACAGAATTGTTCCACCGAGAGTAATTTTCAGCAAACTCGCATGTCTCGATTATGCGACTTATCTGTCCGCGAAATCGAGGTTTTGTGCGTATCCGCGTTTAAGAAACAGCTCCAGTCGTCTGCTCGGTCAAGAACACAGGCTGCGGGAAAATTACGAAAATTAAGCAAGCGCTTCTTGAGCCAAGGCGCATGTTAACCCGCTGGCGCCCCACTAAGCAGCTGATACTCGTATTTCTATTCAGGCTTTCGTATCAATCGAGAAGTCATTTTTACGAGCGGGTTATGTATTATATTACGTACTATGTTCTACTAAAGCGATATTAGTATATTCTTCGGGTTGAAATATGATCTTAGTTGACTAGCTATTAAGTGAACTGCTGAATAAAAGTATATTTGACATACAGGGTGCACCTTAAACTCAGCCAAATGGTTCTAGCCGGCAGCACGGAAACGAATGCGGACAAACTGAAGAGAGTCTTTATCGGAGATTCACGCAGAACCTCTCTGCATTGAACTTGACTTCGAATCCTGAACGGAGAAAATTAGTATTTCTTGTGGCCGGTCAACCTGAGCAATGTATACATACATTGCTGCTGGTTTCGACGGGGGTATATTATAAGTATTGGAGGCGCGATAGATCATAATGACGTGACAGCTTCTAACTTTGCGAGACGCGTCCCCCACCTTTTGAAAGCAGATAATTTACCTCATTAATCGTATGCAGCGAGCAGGTTTTCCTGAATCAAGTAATTGCAAAATCAGCCCAACTCCTTCAGTGTGGTCCAGAGCTTTTTCGGCGAAAAGCAGCCAAGATGAATAGCCAACGGACCGACCGGCGTGGGTGGCTCAATCTTGAAGCTAATCGAACACAACCAAACTCAAGAAAAGCAGCTATCGAACCTTCCCATTCACTTGACTGCAACATTGGTGTTCCCTCCAGTGAAACACCGCGTCTGTCGTCCTCAGTCCACTGTTCTACATCCTTATAAAGAAAAAACTTATCAGTTACCATGTAGTCCACCCTTTGAGTGTGATTCGACACAGACAAGAAATCAACACGTTTTTCCGTGATTCCCCCCATCCAAGAAACCGAAAGCACGCGACCCTGTGTTGTGTAGTAAACAGGCTTTCAAACACGTGATGGAAGGAAACAATCTACTGAGGCTTCACCACACTAATGAACACTCAGGCAAACTTAAGAAATTTTCGGACCTTCCTCAAATTACATTGTTCGCCACCGCGCCGAGAAACAGTGTCCGCGAAAGCCATCAGAGACGCGGAGGGGCGCAACGCGACCTGGTCCGGCTGGTTTCCGGTTTTCCCGCTTGGTGGCGTCCGTTTTGCTGGAGTCGCGAATTGCGGCAGCGCGGGAAACCGACCGGGTGATTCTGGCAATTGAGCCAGCGCCCAGACCTTTTTTGTCTAAGAGCGAAGCGTGTTGGCGTTTGAGTCAATAAACACGTTGAAACTGGACTCACTGTGTTGGTGTTGTCTGTCATCCACCGGTGCCCAAAAAGGCAGTCAATGGACGAACCCGGCCGTAGCCGCACAAAGAGCGGACTACGGGGTGGGTATTTACCTCAATAAGGACCAGGGGTTAATTGCGAATTCCCACATCTGGCGCCCCAACGTGCGGCCTGTCCGACGACTGCAAACAAAGCAGCACGTTCGCAATGACAGCGAACCAGGTCGATTTCCGGCCTTGGACTTCGTGGACGGAGGGAGAGGCGAACGCCCAAAACCCGACGCCACTCAACGGCTTCCACGTCAGCCACGCACGGACACAATGCAGTGTCTTTTGAGCCGAGCTCGCTTCTAAGCGGAGGCGACCCAACATGCCCGGAATGCGCCCGAGGCATCCCCCTTCGCGACACGCCAGCCAACTCTTGTGAGCGAAACGCACCTGCGCTTGTCGAGATCAACTCCGCGCTCGCACAAAGCGTGGCGACGCAACAACAGGCAAATACAGCCTCGTACTGCGATGACCTCCTGACCCCAGACTGGCCTGCAGCTTCCCCACAAACGAAAGACACTGCCGCCGTCTGCGAGCAATGGCCCAGCTCAGCTGCTTTATGCGCAACGGGACACACGGCGGCACACGGCGGCACACAGCGGCACACGGCGGCACACGGCGGCACACGGCGGCACACACCTAGTGCACAGCTCGCCAGCCGAAAGCGTATCTCATCAAAGAAAAAATGCGCTAAACTCGTACCAGCCACTGCTAGATAACGCAGCACGAGTTATCGAGAGTTTGACGGGAGCGTTGCAAACAGCGACGAGGCCCCCGCCGCCCAC
This sequence comes from Ixodes persulcatus, assembly GCA_013358835.2. Taxonomy (NCBI): domain Eukaryota; kingdom Metazoa; phylum Arthropoda; class Arachnida; order Ixodida; family Ixodidae; genus Ixodes; species Ixodes persulcatus. The sequence continues at coordinate 3,775,419 of JABSTQ010011052.1, forward strand.
ACGGCCACCGGTCAGAATCCCTATCCCGACATACCGAGGATACGGAGACCGAGTGAGCACCACGGACTTTCTCGAGGACCTGAAAAGCTATCAACAGGCCATGGGAATGTCGGACAACGAGATACTGGAACGCATCCTGCCAATCTCGTTGGTGGACCAAGCAGCGCGATGGTTCCGTCTAACCGGAAACCAGCTGCTGACTATCGAACAGTTCCGAAAGGCTTTTCACCAGGAATTCCTCCCCACTGACTACGAGCGCAGGATGAGGAGAGAGCTCGAGCAACGGACCCAACACCCAGACAAGTCACTTTTGGAGTTCGTGAGAGCGATGCAAGAACTCTTTGAGCTGGCAGAACCCTCAGAGCCACACGCAGAGCGGGTAAAGCGCGTCATTCGACAGGCGCACCCGACTTTTGCGGCGTATCTCCGAGGCAGTCGCTTCCGCGACTTGAACGAACTAGCCTCGGAAGCTCGGCGGATCCAGGGAGACATTCTAGCCGCCCGAGCGTACCGACTTCCGCCGCCTGCGTCATCGGCACTTGAGCCGCGCTGCGCATGGAATGGGGAGACGGCGCCCCGAAACAGGAGGCACGAAGCCGCCCACTACGCAGACGGACCGGGTCGAAACTCGTACGACATTTCAGATCGTGCGCTCGACCCATACTCCTACGAGCGGCGAACAGCAAAACCCGAGCCGCAGTGGCAAAGGCGAGATCGGAACAGACAAGAGTTACCGACGCCCCGGGAGCAAACGCGGCCAATGCGTCCAAATGCACAGGACGAAAGGCCCGGCGCGCAGCAAAACGTGCGACGCGACTCGAGAAGGGTTGCGCAACCACGCTGTTTTCGCTGCAACAGCGCCGACCACCTGGTTCGACAATGCCCAGAACGGCAGAACCCCGGTTCCCAACAGTCGGGAAACGAGCAAAGCCGCCGATAATCAACCCGGTGGCTCAAAACGGCACGAAGAAAGATACTCTTTTGCCGTCAGCCTACAGAATGGGCTTTCCGACAGGCACGCCAATGCCATTCATAGCGTTGACGATCGTTGGTCGGACGTTCAAGGCGCTGCTCGACACGGGCGCAAGCGCATCGCTTTTCGGCGACGAAGTGTTGACCCACCTCCGGCAAAACTCTGTCCAAATGAGGGAGGGAAACACGACCTTTCGACTCGCGTGCGGCACCGCACATTCAAGCGGTACCGTCCGATGGGTTGCGAGATGGGAGAATCGAGTAAGACGGCAACGCTTCGTTCATCTCCCCAGTCTTTCCGTTCCGATCATCCTGGGCAGAGATTTTCTCGCAAAAACAGGGATCGCGATTGACGTGAGTAGCGGTGGCTACCGAGAGGGCACTTTCGCTCCTCTGAAACCTTTCTGCGAACCCCCAACCCCAGAAAAACCGCTGGTTAATGGGGCAGGCAGCAGCAGCCGAGACGAGGCAACAGCCTTCGAAGGTCAACCTTCTCCGACGCGGCTGCAAGCGAGCGCTGTAGCGTCGGAGATAACGCACCCCCTGCTGACTGAGTCATGCAGCGTGTCAGGGCAAGAAAAAACCCGTTTGTCGGCATTGTTACGACATTATGACAAAATGTTCACAAATCGACCCGGGTGCACCAATGTAGTGCGACACCGGATCGACACGGGCGATGCATTCCCTCGGAGGCAAAACGCACGACCCGTTAGTTTGACTCAACGAAAAGCCATTGACGTTGCACTGGACGAAATGATCGACACCGGAGTTGTCCGGCGGTCAAACAGTCCCTGGGGATTCCCCGTCATGTTGGTCCCAAAGAAGGACGGCACTTCACGGCTGTGCATCGACTATCGCCGTCTAAATGACGTCACGCGGAAAGACGCATATCCGCTACCGAGCATTGACTCGATCCTGTCCAACCTCGGCAGCGCACGGTATTTTACAACCTTAGACGCCAGCCGAGGCTACCTCCAAGTTCAAATGGAGAAGGGTGACGAGGCGAAAATCGCATTTGTTTGTCACCGCGGGCTTTTTAAATTCACAAGAATGCCCTTCGGTCTGTGCGGAGCGCCCATGACGTTCCAGCGGTTGATCGACCGCATACTGGGAGAAGCCAAATGGAAACATGCAATGGCCTATCTCGACGACATTGTGGTCTACTTGAACACCTTCGAAGATCATCTCAGAGACCTGAAAGATGTGTTCGATCGGCTAAAAGCCGCGGGAATCACGCTGAACCCGGAAAAGGCTCAAATAGCCGAAACCCGCATCAAATTGCTCGGCTTCACACTCGATTACGGGCGCATTGCGCCAAACGCCGAGAAGCTAGAAGCTATCCGAGAGTTTCCCGCACCGACGGACGTAAGCTCACTCCGTCGCTATTTTGGGAATGGTGAATTTGTATCGCCAATTCATCCCGAACTGCGCCTCCCTCCAAGCGCCACTAACGCGGCTACTCAGAAAAGCCGTGAGCTGGAGTTGGGGTCCCGAGCAGGAGGCGGCATTCCGCTGCACCTCTAAAGCACTTGCGGACACCGCGGAACTCAAACTTCCCGATTTGAACAGGCCTTTCGTAATCCAAACGGACGCGAGCAAACTGGGCTTGGGAGCGGTCCTGCTTCAAGAGCACAAAGGTGTGCTTCGTCCCGTGGCTTTCGCTAGCCGCTCGCTCGTGCCTGCAGAGGTGAACTACAGCACCTGCGAACAAGAGTGCTTGGCTATTGTATTTGCCTTAAAGCGCTTCGACATTTATGTCGACGGGACCACATTCACGATTGAAACACATCACCAGAGCCTAATATGGCTGTCAAGACTTCGTGAACCCGCAGGGCGGTTGGCGAGATGGGCCTTGCTACTGAAAAAATACGACTACGTCGTGCGGTACAGGAAAGGCAGCACAAACGTTGTGGCCGACGCACTGTCGCGAGCCCCCGTAGACTGCGCAAATCTTTCCCCGAGGAGCCTGGCCGAGCCAACGGCACATGCAATGCCCGGCGAAGCCAAAATCAGTCCCAAAAGGAGGCAGCACCACTGACCTCCTCGGACGAGAGCATGAACCACGTAGACGCAGTGAGCGCGGTGGGGATCGTGTTCAGCAAAGAAGAGCTACTGAAAGCTCAACAGAATGATCCGTTTTGTCGAAAGGTGGTCGACGAACTCTCGAGTGAGTCGGACTCTGTGGAGTCGGGCGGTGCGTCCGCCGGGCGTACGACTGCTGGTATTGCAGTAAACGCCGAGTGTCGGGATGTATCTGGTACTGATACTGACACGCTGGATCAATTTCTGCTGAACGCCGACGGGCTCCTGCTGAAGTATATTCCATCTGAGAAGGACACGGATAATGTGTTCAAGGTGGTAGTGCCAAAACGTCTGAGGTGCGCAGTAATGCGTCACTATCACGACTGGCACTTGGCCGGACATGCGAGCGGCTCCAAGACTTACACAAAGTTATGTCACATCGCAACCTGGCCGGGCATGAAAAGGGACGTATTCCGCTACGCCCGCACGTGCCACACTTGCCAAAGCTTCAAACCAAGAGGCGCCAAAACTCCGGGCCTAATGCAGCCGACCCACAGCCAAGAACCATAGTCATTGGCGGCTTGCGACGTGGTCGGCCCTTTGCCGAGGAGCCCCAAAGGACACCAATATTTGTTGGTTGTCACGGACTACTTCAGCAAATGGGTAGAACTTTTCCCACTGCGAAAGCTGACAGCCCGAGAGATCATGGAGAAGCTCATGGAGGTATTCACCCGATGCGGGTTCCCGGAAGCTCTCCTAACACATCGAGCAAGCTACTTCGTCGGGAAGGTATTTGTGGACGCTTGCAAAGCCCTGGGCATCAAGCACAAAACAACCACACCCTACCACCCACAGGCGAACATCACGGAACGATGTAACAGAAACATCAAACCCATGCTGGCAGCATTTGCCGAAAAGCACCGCGACTGGGACGCATACATTCCTGAAATTGGGTTTGCTCTCCGTTCCACTGTCAATCATTCGACAGGCTTCACCCCCGCCTTCCTCACATTCGGAAGAGAGTTGGCGAATCCCATGGACCGTGTTTTAAGGGCGAACGCCGGGGGGAAGGACGCGCAGTCGACACAGACTGAACACGCGCGCTCGCTACAAATTCGGATGACGGAAGCCTTCTCGGAGGCCCGTCGCAATCTCGGGGTAGCGCGAGCTAAACAAAAGGCTCAGTACGACCGCTCTCGCGGAGATCTCCGCTACAAAGTAGGCGATCTCGTGCTCAGACGAAACCACGTTTTCAGCGATGCCAGCAAAGGCTTTTCTGCTTCGCTGGCACCAAAATGGTTGGGCCCGTACAAAGTGCGAGAAATACTTTCACCGCTCGTGTACAAGCTGACTGACCAAGAGTCATGAAAAGTCGGAGGGCCAGTGCATATTTGCGATCTCAAACCCTACCACAGAAGGGAAAACGAGGAGCAAAACCCAAAGCCACCCTCCCGCTGCCTGGACTTTGTCCCCAGGCCAGCAACACGTGTCATCCAGTCGCGGACCCATGCTGTGGACCCGTGCCGACAACAAGCAGCTCGCATTCCGTCACGGACCCAGTGACAGTGCCCGTGCCACATGGTGCGTCCCCAGGGAGAGACGCCCAGCCGTCGACTATTCCGCGGTTCCTCGAACATTTCATCGTGGAGTGACCTAGCCGGTCCTTCCTGCCCAAGCCAGGCCACTACGCGGACCGTTCAACGCTGCTCCCGGTAAGCCTGCCAAGAAGCGTGGACTGCAGAGTTCGACTGCACCCGGGATTCACTTGCAAGCAGCGAGCGAGAGTTTTCAGCATGTACCGCGCTGATCGTGTTTTTATTTCTTTGTGTTTTTTCTTTGCATCATGCTCTTTTCGCTCTAGCGTTTTTTTTTTTTTTGATTTTGCTTTTGAGAGCCGGTAGGCCATTTTATTTTTTTAGGCCTACCTTAGCCTTGAGAAGGGGGGAGTGTGGGAACCATGGGCTTCCCTATATCCCTATCTAGGTCTAGCTTCGAGCAGGCCGTGGGAGTCGTCGTCACCAATGGCCGCGGCCTCCCCGGGCGCGTCCATATACAAGGAACCGAGGCCGAATTCCCCGAAGGGGCCGGCGCTCCCTTGCCCACTTTGGGTGAATGTGCCACCGGCGCACCCTTGAGAGTTATAATGGACGCGACTGCTAGCGGCCTCCCCGGGCACGTCCATATCTCCGAGGCTACATAATCTGGTTCCGAAGGAGGGCTAGGGGCTCTCGTCGGCGGAGGCCCTGGCGCTACGGGGCTCGGTTTTTCTTTGTGGGCCTCCGACTTCCCGTGAATCTGTCTATTGCGGCAGCGCAGGAAACCGACCGGGTGATACTGGCAATAGACCATTTGCTATATCCCCCAAGTGCCCCGGCCCGCGCTAAAAGAATCATGGGAACGGTGTGCCTTCAGCTCCTTAGTGATCGGTAATTTCAACCCTATTCTTCGTTACACAGGTTTTGAGCGTAATTCGGAGTCACCCTGAACAAGCGCCTGATATACCCAATGACCTGTCATGTCGCTTTTAAAATTTCTCCTCTATGTCAGCGTTTTTGATACTGTGCATGCTGTCCACCCTTCAACCTGGATGGGCTGCAGAAATCTCTTACATTATTATCATGCTGATATTAAGTTAGAAACGATAAAAATGCTATAAACAACCCGTGGACTACGAGCTTAATCCTGGTTTTTGTTTTTGTGAATTATCGGCTTTTTAAGCTATTCCTGCGTAAACAACAATCACGAGAATCATAATATTGTAAGAGATTTCTGCAGCTCAGCCAGGTTGAAAGATGGATTGCATGCGCAGTATAAAAAATGCTGATGTTGACGAGCAATTTTAAAAGTGATATGACAGGTCCTTGGGGTATATCAGGCGCTTGTTCAGGGTGACCTTGAATTACGCTCTAAAACTGTGTAATTATGGAGTTGGTCAAAAATTAGTGATCACTAGGGAGCTGATGGAACACCGTTCCCATGATTCCTTGAGTGCGGGCCGGGGCGCTTGGGAATACTGCAAATGGTCTATTGAGTCAGCGCCCAGACCTTTCTTGTCTAAGAGCGAAGCGTGTTGGCATTTGAGTCAATGAACACATTGAAACCGGACTCACTGTGTTGGTGCTGTCTGTCGTCCACCGGTGCCCAAAAAGGGAGTCAACGGACGGACCCGGCCGTAGCCGCACAAAGAGCGGACTACGGGGTGGGTATTTACCTCAATGAGGACCAGGGGTTAATTGCGAATTCTCACAACTTGCAAGTATCGTGGCGTTAACTTCACTCATGACCTTTCTTGGAAAATCCTTATTAATACTATCATTTTCGACTCAAACCGCACTCTTGGTCTCTTGCGCCGTAATCTTTGTCTCGCGTCCCCATCTGTGAAGTGACTTGCATATGTCACATTAGTACGTCCGAAACTAGAATATGCATCGTCAGACTCGGACCCCCATCTTAAATACCGGGTATCCGACCTAGAAGCAGTTCAAAATCGTGCCGCTCACTTTATAACATCACAATACACTAGGTTTGTTAGTGTAACTGATCACAAAATTTATCACTAACCCCTTTGTGATCACGCAGGCGCGTCGCTAAATTATGTATTTTTCACAGGTTTTACTTCGATGATCATCAACACAATTCATTCATCTTGCCACGTCATCGCATATCACTCGGCATCGATCACCATGCCAAAAGTTGGCCTTCCTTTCACTCGAAATACAGATTCCTTAAATCTTTTTTCCCCGACGCCGTCTGTGGACCGGAATGGCCTGCTCGAAGCCATCGTTTCTGTTCAAAACATCGATTCGTTCCGCCGAATGTTAACCTCGTTATTTTGTTAACCCACTCCCTTATGTAATACCCTGACTCTGGGTTTTTAAGATATTTAAATTAATAAATAAATAAATTTGCTTCGCTTTTGACTGCGAACCCTCACCGTTGATGGGGGAAGAAACAATCGTCAAATCCACTTCGCCGCAAGCGTACTATCCTTGCGGGAAAACATAACCAAAGGAGCGCTGCCGCGCAAAGCGCACCACGACGGACGGTTGGCTCTCCTTAGCTGCGCACTGCAGCCCAGCGGGTAAGCGAATATTTGAAGAAAGAATGAGAAGCGACTGAAAAATATGCGAACGACTCATTAATCTTAAAATGCAAAAAAGGAAGGCGACCGTTCTTGCAAATGTTCAGAGAGCCGCCGACGAGATTGTACAGGAAAATCGAGACGCATTACAACGGCACCTGTCTGAGCCGTAACCACAAAACCAATGAAGCCTTAACCAAGACAAATGCGACTCGGAAGCCCATGCTCGACGCTCCCTTGTTCTTTTTCCGCGTCGTCCGGGACACGAGATGCCCATCCTTCCGGAGGAGAGCCGCGATCCTCCTCCGCTGAATCCGTCCTAATTAAGAGCATGCTCGAGAAGTGCCCTTCCTCCCTGGACGCGGTTTCGAGAAGAACGGAAACATGCACGCCGCGTCCTATTCTCTTTCCGAGCCATTTGCTCCGACAGCATCGAGTAGGAGCGCACGACCGAAACCGAGTGGGATTTGTGAGTAAAACAACGACTACTGCAGCTCTATCAATTTGATGTGCGGCGCTAATTAAAGGGGATACTTTTTTCTTGCTACGACCACTGGGAGCGCGCTATTCTTTCAAAATTTAAAAGCTGCAATTATATACAGAATCAGCTCCCCCCCCCCCCCCCCCCCACACACACACACACACATTTTTTTTTCTCCCCCAAAGGAGTTAGTGCCAAATTCGTCGGCAGTTATCAGTTTCCTCGCGCAACCGAAACTTTGGCGCCGCGGAGATTTGAGTAAAAGGACTGTGACAGAAAGCCTCAAGCAGCATTAAAACATATTTATTAATGCTGACGGTGATTCGTTAAAGATTGTTTTTTTTTTCCTCCGCTTAAGTAGCTCAAAACAAGGTTGTAGTCCCAGTAGCGCGGCAAGGCGTTGCCAAACATGGACCCACTCCTATTGGTTTTCCTTATTTATATAGTTTGTTTTGTTGAGGCTGATATAGTCTCTGACGAAATGAAGACTAGAGGGCGTGTCTTTCGAACGCCCGGACTGCAGCACACGCTTCATGCCTTTCACCGTGCTTTGGCTGCGTGCACGCACTTGCTGCGCACGAGACACCGAAGCGCTGTCGAAGGTAGGAAGCTCGCGCTAGAGGTGGGACAACTGAAGCTCTTCCCTGTCCTTCTCACCGTGTCAGTGGCTATAGTATATTCCGTTGCAAACATTATTTAACTTTTTTTTCTTTTCTTGTTTGTGGCAGCTAAATTTAAATTAAGATTTCTAAATAAAGAGAATCAGAAAAGTCTGTGAATCTTTCGGTCTTTTTTCGATCTGCTCTACACATCTATCGAGTAAAGGGTCTTATACATATGCAACGTAAATACGAAAAGGGCACCCAAAAGAAAGGGGAATTTATTGTTTCACAAAATCGTGGAGTCATTTTTACACGTTCAAATTTTAGTCACCTTCAAAGTACTTTCCGCCTGATGGAATACACTTGTCGAGACATTTCTTCCAATACTCAAAGCAGCCTTAAAACTCGTCGATGTTGGTGCCATTCAGTGTTTTTTTTTTTCTTTTCATCTCGTACACATCGGGAAATCGTTTCCCTTTAAAAAGTTTTTAATCCGGAGAATTAAATTTAAAAAATAAAATCACACGGGGCGAGGTCGGATAAGGGGTAGGAAAGGGGGTCATGTCATTTTTGGTCAAAAACAGCTGAACACTAAGAGCGGTGTGGGCGGGCGGGTTGTCATGGTGGACGAACGCATCTAACTGTGCAAGGCACGAATTTTGCTGAAACTCGTTTTATATGTAAATTATCTGACAAACCTCGCTGTCAGAAACTCCACGAGACGCCGGTTATCGAAGGTGGCTTGACGAGTTCTTGCGACGGTCTCTGCAGTTTGGCTGATCGAAGGATGCCCGGAACGAGGTTGATTGTCAATCGACATTTCGCCTTGCTTAAAACAGAAAAACTATTCGCAAACTTCTGTTGTAGTTAAAGCAGCTTCCTCGTATGCCGTCTCTATAGCATAAAAACCGTTTCTGCTCTATTCTTTGAAGGGAAACAACTTCACTGCCGCACGTTGTTCGAATAAATCTGCAATCACAAAATAGGCAAACGCGTTGAAAGAGTATCCAAAAACAATACACTGATGCTGACGGGTCCAATGGAACGCACTTAGCGGAAACAACTTATACTGGAAAAAAAAAAAAAAAAGCCTCCAGAAATACTATCGGTTACGTTTGGGTACCCTCCCGTATGTTTTCTGTAGTCTTAAAGGGGTACTCCGGCGATTTCTTCATGGTCTCCGATTTTCTTGAAATTTTGCTAAGCTCGCCAAAAAACATCGTTGAAATAGAATCCCAAATATTAGGTCAAAATATATTTTTTTCGCGAAGTTATCGAATTTACAGTTTTGGTCTTCACCGTGTTTTTCAAACTGAAAATCTCTACTGGCAACTTCGAAAAAGTGACGTCAGTGGAAGACAGGGGTTCAGTCTTTTGGCTGTAGAATTTGTTCCCAACTGATTGCAGGCAGTTTCATGGTGTCAAATGAATGCTTTGGAAGCTCGCTCCAGTACCCGCGCTCCAGCACGGAACAAATGATTGGCATATTCTATTCTTTACACTGCTTGCTCGACTGGCAAGCCTGCCCGCCACTGACGTCACGGCACTGAAAAGTGCGGGAAGATTTAAATGTTGGTTTTTGCATCATTTTCATTTGCTGATTTCACAATAACTATTATGAATTTCGCGATACTAAATAGCATACAGGAAAGGGTAAAGGCCGGGGAGTCAGAAAATATGGTTAGTTGAGGTAGGTCAAAAAATCGCCGGAGTACCCCTTTAAACGCGACAGTATTTCTTTGGGTAGCCGCTCCTAGAAAAACATTTTCTGTAACGCGACACGATCAGTTTCCTCTTCCCCTCTACTTATCCTCCTTTTCTTATCGCGTGTATGCGCGTGGTTGTGGGACGAGGAGCTCATCGGATGCTGGGTAGCCTTCACAATGCCTCGCAAGAGTGAAGACTGGACTCAAGAGGAGATGGCTGTACAGGAGCGGCGACGTGCTGAGTAGGATCGTGCTTGACGTGTCAATAAGCTATGAGGAGGACAAAAAACGATGTCTGACTAGGGACAGAGAAACGAGGCGGGCTCGTCGCCGCTCCTTCCGCAGCCTGTCTCCTTTCCCCGAAAGGACGCGTGGCCGGCCCATCGTGAGTCCAAACCGAAACTGATAAGAGCGTAGGAGCGTAGAAAACAGTGCGCAAAACAGACGAGGACGAAGAAACAAACGTGACGAGCGCTGCGTTCGTGTGCTTCTTCTCTGTCGTCGTCTGTTTTTTGCGCTGTTTCCTACGATGAATTCCCACCAACGCGCCCAACTATCAATTCTTCTATGTTAGCTGGAAAGGTTGCCGCCATCTACGAGCGACGGCGGAAACCATACTGGTTGTGTGCTTGCCGCCGTCGCTTATAGATGGCGGTAGCTGTCCAGACAGGTTTGTGTCGACATACCGGACACGATCCTGGGGAACCTAACCCTTAAAGGGATACTACAACGAAATTTAGGCGCTCATTTTTTGGTCTATATGTGTTCAAAGGAGCAGTATCACATGGAACATACAAATATCTTGTTAAAAAAGTCTCGAAAAGGAATTTTAAAACAAATTAAACGATTAGCAAAGAGCACCTGGTGGATGTCGCTAACGCCTCGCTTGTAATGCCCGTCTAGGAACCTTGACAGCTAGTGACGGAGGTTGTCTCGCCTCCGGCCACGACGAGAGAACGAGGGAAGGAGGAACTCCCCTCTTCCCGAGAATCTCTTTTGTGTGTCGCAAAAGTCGCTATTGTCCCCCTACAAGATTATAGAAGCTTAACCCGTCACTCAAAATTCGTACAAAAGCAGCCGCTTCGGTGGCTGGAACGACGAGGCCATCCTCTCGACGTCAGCCTCGCCGTAGCTTTGCTCGTCCCGAGACCAATCGTTGCCCGAGACGACCTACGTCACACTCCGCTGGGCCTTTTCCGAGCGCTTGCCAGAGTTTGCCGTTTATAACGAAAAATACAGCCACCAGGCTCAAAATATAAACGTGCGATTGTCATTTACGGATATTGTGGGTCATATTCAACCTATTTTTAAACACGACGGGAATATTTCAAATTTCGTTGAAGTATCCCTTTAACAGCTCCGCTGTAAAATGGGATAATATTTTTAGAGCCCAGCTCTTAGACGCCCGTTTCCGGCTTGAGCGGCGTTGCCGTCGGCGTCGCTGTCGGCGTAACCGCGCGGTGCATTATGTAAAACGTCCCATAATGCACCGCGGTGACGTTTCGGCATGGTGCCGAAACGTGACCGTGCCGAAGCGTCCCGTGCAGAAACGTCCGCTCGGTGCATTATGGGACCGTTCCCATAATGCACCGCGGTGACGTTTCGGCACGGTGACGTTTCGGCGCGGCATTCATGCCGAAACGTCACCATAACGTTTCGGCACCGCGCCGAAACGTCGCGTGACGACGCGCGTTTCGCGCGTGAAAGAAGGAGGAGGGGAGGAGGAGAGGGTACGGATAAGGAGGAGGGGCATACCCTCTTATCAGTACCCTCCCCTCCTCCTCCTCAAGGGCTGCGCTGTAAATCCGCGTTACAGGAAGTTGTAAACGTCTTTCATTTTTTAAATATTATTTTAAACACGGGCAGAAATCAAAACCGAAACTTGGGCTCCGTCCGGTAACATTGGCCTCGGCCCACCAAGAACATGGCTATCACGTGGTATGAGATGTCACGTGATCATCTAAGCAACGACGAGCGGGATTGCGGAGGGTGTGTGCCAGGCACAAGTGTCGTCTGTACCGCACTCTTCAACACGTTTTGGTGTCTACGACATTGGACGACGTCTGCACAACTGCGGCCTAAGTCTGCGCACGTTGTATCCGTAGTGTGGATTACACTCCGGGAGACAATAATCACAAATGGTGAGACGACGACGGCGGTTGTGACGCGGGAGACGGCGGTAACGGCAGGACCACGGCGGGGCGGCCGGACGGCTCCCATGAAGCGCGCTGCGCAGACGCGTTACGCCAATCACGTGGACACCGCTGAGCGCCGAGAGGAAACGTTGCTGAGGTCACCCGGTAAGCTTGCCCGAAGAAGAAAAAACAAGCAAAAAGGGGGCAACGGTGATGACGTTTAGCTCAATGTTGGCTACGCGCACGGCGTAGCCTTGACTGCGCTGTTGGTCGCCATTTTTCGCGTCTATCACTTGAAGAAGGGTGTCCGCCCGAAACGTCGTGTATACCTCCCTGTCCACGTATTTTTTCGAGAAGCACAACCATATTATTTGCGATTTCGTGTTTTAGCTCATTGTGCTCGGCAGCGCCCCCATACTCTTGGATACGCCCCAATTCGCCCTCTCGAATCGTAGAGTTATTATAATGCACGCTAGAGGTTCAACTGGCGCTAGTGTCTATGCGACTTCCGAGAGGCAAATTGAAGCAGACAGCAACCAGTCTACTTTTGCGGTGCTCCTGTGCATTCCTATGGGAAAACGCGCGTGAATTTTGTCTCTTCGCCGGAAAATACCGTGAATAACTTTTGTTATATCGGTGTACCGGATAGTATGTACCTTTATTGATATTGTCAAAGTGTAATTGATTTAGTTACAGCATTTTTCTTTACCACTGAACGATGTTAAACTTCGCTATATTTCAGGCCCAAACCTCCGTTCCATGGCAGGTATGTAAAAATGAGCGACGATTCTAAGCAAAATAACAATCGAAAGGAATGTAGAGTGCGTTCAAGGTTCGCTAGCGTTCCGGTGGCGCTTATATATTGCTAATATGCCCGTTCTGTCACTATGAGAAAATGACTCCGTCGTGCATCTTTACGATCTGTTAAAAAAATAAAGTATGGGGGCTACGAAAGGTGTGTCTTTTCATTATTTTCTATGTCGGGCAGTTTTAATCGAGCACCTATTCTCTGGCTTCTCCCTATTTGCAAAGATTTGGAGCATGCGGGAGATGATTTGAACCCATAACAAGCATCTTCGCACATATTCATGAGCAGAAAGAATAAAGCAGTACTTATTTATTGCAAATCTGACTATATTACGTGGCTTTCAGTTTATTTTGACCGTCTGCATGCACAAGGAGTTACTTATCCAGTGTTACTTCGTAGTTCCTGCCGTCTCTCTTGGTTTTCCACATGTCCTTCGTTCGTTTGGCACGTATATCACCCATGCTGGAAAGCGCCGACGCCTGTTCGCGCTAACAGTGTCCGACAGTGCACATAAATACACGTACGAAGTGGTTTTAACACCGTTTTTCATGCCTCGAATTTCAAATAAAAACGCAGTAACTGACCAATTATTTCGTCTGCGTAACTGAGAAATGTTCGAATGTGCCCAGTACGTACGAATTATTTGTGATATTTGCTCTTATAATCGAGCGCAGAGAGAAAATTCACTCGCCTTTTCCCATAGAAATGCATTACCGGAAGTCAATTTCGGACTGGTTGCTGTCTGCTTCAATTTGCAGCAGCACGCTAGCGCCAGTTGAACCTCTAGCGTACATAATAATAACTCTATGGCTCGAGTCAGCCGATTTCGGCAACTTGGCGAGTTGCAAAGCTTGCCGAACCGTTTAAGAAACATTTAGACAGACCTACGTCGTAATATTTGACGTGTGGTCCTCCTAGGTGATATCGAAGAGGACTGCATTGTTGTTTCAAAAACAGAAATGAAGCGGAGTTGCTCTTTCAATGTTTATAATAACCCGGACATATCCTTGAACATCAACTCTAGTCACTGAAACGCAGTGCTTGACGAGCCTATGAGGTTGCGGCATGAACCGGTAAGAGCTCCAAAGAACCATTCACGGAGCAAGAATCGTTAAAATAATAAAACACGCCCCCGGGTTGTTTTTTTTTTCAGCTGTCGATGACATAAGAAATCTAAATCTCGCAATAGCGAAAAGAGTCAGCAAAAAGACGGCATATTTTAGCGGATGGAGACAAGAAACGTAACTTGCCCGTCTCGTTTTTTATCGCAGCAATAAAGAAGTCAACAAAAGCGCGCGAAATTTAGTTGGTAGGTACGAGGCTGACGGACCCGAAACTACCGATCGACCAGAGATATGCACTCCATCCTGCCTCGGCCCGCATGAAGCCCAAAACGTAAAGTAAGGCGTCCGCTATGTCTATATTTATTGGCGTAAACACCGAGTTGTGGGAACCTTTGAACCAGTCTTTCATAGTTCGTCCTCCTCGCAAAATAACTCACTAAATCGTGTGCATGGCGTTCGTCTCACCCAGTTGTGACACAGCAGGAGAATGTTACTATTAAAGAATAGTATTATTTATCTTTGTTTTATTTTGTGCCTAAATAAAACAATATAGCCTGTGAGTTACACGAGGAAAGAATTAAAACATCAAGCGAAGTAAAACAAAAATTGTGTTGTTTTACAAGAGTTCTGCATTGGTACTGCGCGCACAAAAGTTTGAAGACCGTGCGTTGGCATTATTAACCTATTACCCCCCCCCCTTCTTCCCCCCGACGGGACTTTCGCGGTTTACACCAGAGCTATTTTATCCGAACTAACCCTGTTATATTTGTTTATCAAAGTTTATCCACTCACGTCAGGTATTCGTCTCCCCTGCAAACCTGCTGGCACACAGTATTTGATTTTTTCAGCGCCCCCGACACACCTTCACTCTGGCATTAAACCGTGCCCTACGTCTTTACAAATTTTTTGCGCACCCATTCATAATCCCTGGCATATCATTATAGAGTCTAAAAAAAAACAACGCAAGTTTAAATAATTCAGAAATTACTATTATGTTCTCTTTAATTGCGGCTCAAATATAATGCGATTCGCTTCTCAAAAGAACACATCATATTGAAAACGCGTTAAATATAAACGCTCCTTACTGGCCACTTTTAGACGAAACCGCAGCGCAAAGCGCCTTCGTCATTTTTTTTTTTCGCTGGTCTATTTGAGAAGCGACTCAAATTAAATTTCAGCTGCAATTTAGAAGAACATAATAGTAACTTCGGAATTGTTAAAACTATATTGAGGCACAACAACGACATGGAAGCATTCAGTCAAAACCGCCCAGACATCGCTAGTCCTTGATTTCTTGTTACGTTTTTATTTCGGAGGAAATAAGGGAAGGGAGAGGGGGTTATTCGGCCGCGTATACGCTCCCCTTTTCAGATCAAAGGAAGGAAAGGAGGTGTTTGCGAAAGCTGCAACTGCCAGCCTCACCGGCTGCCCCCCAAGAGCAAGCGGGCGCGGAGGGAATCCGACTGCAGCACGTGCCAGTGGACGCGCGAAAGCCCGAGTGCCTTTTCCCGTCCGACTCGACGACCCGGTTGCCGATGGACCGCGAGAAACGGCGCCAGGGGGCATTCGACAAGCCCGAAAATAGATTTCTCCGTAACGAAGTTATCGACAGCACACATCACCGGAGAGAGATCCAGCTGGCTCGCGAAGGGACGGGGAAGTTTTCCTTTTCCTTTTTTTTTTTCTTTTCTCCCCGCCAACCCTTGAGGGAAAAGTGACGAGAGCGAGAAGGTGGAAAGGGATGAAGAGGTGGGCGACGGCACCCTCGTGCTCAGTCGCGCCCACCTCATTCGATTAGCGGGTGGTTTCTTAAGACGATTACGTACAAGAACCCTTCGCCCCTTCCCCTCCCGTGATCCGAACCAAGGATTATGAAAACCACTCGGCGTGCTCGCCCAATTAATCGAGTTAAAAAGTGGGCGCAAGCATACCAGCGACGTTCGCGCGCTCGCGCACGGTTATTCGATTAAAATATTTGGCGTTCGTTACCGAACACGCTGGCTGCCGCCCTCCGCGAGTTGTTTCCGCCGCCGGCTGATTGTGAGCGGCGCCGTGAGCCTCCCCACACATCGCCGGTGTGCTTCTAATTGTTACGATCCACAAAACAGAGCATGCGTGCGTACTCACTGGCACCGCGGCCGAGTGTAAACCGTCATTTTTAACGGCGTATGCTATACGTTCGCCAAGCCTAAACAATAGCGCACCCTCTGGCTTCGGCAGGTGGCTTACCCGATGGGGAAAACGCGTCGAGGTCGCGCGGGGCAGCCGGTGCTCTGACAACTACATGCGTGTGCGCTACCCTGCAGCATGCAGGCGCGTACACCGGCGAGGGCAGATGCGGCGCTCTTTGGCCTCACTATTGTCGAGATCGCCGATCGAGAACGGTGTTGATCCCATTTTTGTTAGCGATCAGGTAACCTTCAGGGTTTTCTTGGGGACGGTTCGTACACTGTGCTTTGAACGTTTAATTTCACACTGAGGATGAGAAGAGCAGGGTGTCGTCTCTTTCGGACGTAAACCCTCCACCAGGCGCTCGCTGCCTTTCGTCGTGCTTCGCCTGCGTGCGTATTAGAGTCCGGAGTGTTATCAAAAGGAGGTGAGACAACTCAAGGACTGCCGTTCTCACACTGGTTAAAGTGGCCCAGCATGCTAACATCACGTCACAGAGAAAATAAATGTAGGAGCGAAGCCCTACGGCCCTCCAATGGACGGCTTATAACGCGAGAGCGCACGACACTAGGGCGCCGACGGGAGAGCGCGCCACAGGAGAGCGCACGACAGGAGAGCACCGCGACACCCAAGCGTACGACAGGGGACCGCCGCGTCATGAGAGAGTGCGTCACGAGAGCGCATGTGCTTGCCTTGGGGATGATCGATTTTGGGGTCTTCAAACACATGTTTTCACGGAGCTGAAATTTTTACATCAAATGGAGTTGCAATTCGAACGCTTGTTGTCATCTAATTGGCTGAGTACGCAAATTAAGCTGGGCGAAGTGGTACAAGCGTGCTGAACGTTGCGGTCTGCAGTCACGCCATTTAAGATCATTTATTTTGTTCGGGTTATCTATCCTAACACAATACATTACCGCGAAGTTGTCATCACGGCAGTTATATAGTGCTCCTTTTAAAAATGTTCACTACTTCGCTCTCGAGATAATTCTACTTGCCATTTTTCCTCCAGAAAAACAAAATCGATTCGCATTTCATTATGGGTGAAAATATTAAAGCCATTTACAACTCCCTGTAACGCCGAATTGGAGCGCAGCTCTTCAGGAGGAGGAGGAAAGGGTACTGGGGGGGGGGGGGGGGTCAGGTGACCTTGGAGGGTCACGTGATGATGACGATGCAGATGCCGATGACGTCTTCAGTGACGTCACTGATGACGTCATCAGTGACGATGACGATGCGGATGCCGATGACGTCATCAGTGACGTCACTGATGACGTCATCAGTGACGATGTGGATGCCGATGACGTCGTCAGTGACGTCACTGATGACGTCATCAGTGACGATGACGATGACGATACCTCGGGGGGGGGGGGGGGGGTCACGTGACCTCGGGGAGGTGGTGGTGGTGGTGGTGGTGAAAACTTTAATTGAGTCTGTTCAGTGATGAAGCCCTTAGCCCCCCCGGGTCAGGTCCCCAAGTCCATGGCCCCGCAGGCCACCGCTACCCGTTTAGCCCGTTCGAGCAGCGCTCGCTGCCGCTCAGGCCGTGAGCTGAGTAGAGCGGCCTACCAGGAGGTTGTAGTGGGGTTAGGAACGGGCATGACTCCTACCCCGACAGGGGAAGGACATGCCCAAGTGCAGTGGTAGAGGGATGGTTCAGGTGATTGACAGCCCGGGCATACACTCCGGTACCTATCAGGAAAAAATCCATGAAGGTGAAGGAGGTTAGGGAAAGAGTGAGTCTGGAGTTTTCTCCATTCGGAAGCCTCCTGCCTGTTAAGGTCCTTGTGGGGTGGGGGGTACTTTTTCCGCTGCGAGCGGTAGTACTCGGTGACATGATTGAAGGTTTCTAGGTGCGGTGTCTGTGGTTCGCGTTCCTGCTCGTCCTCGCGGCTAGTGTTGTCCCCAACTGTCGTCCCTTCCCTATGCAAAGCCCGGATAGTTAATCCTCGGGCTAGGGCGTCTACACTCTCGTTGCCGGGGAGGGAGGCATGGCCGGGTGTCCAGACTATCCGGACCAGAGGCAGTCTTGTGTGATCGAGGTTGGATAGAATTTGGTTGCTCCAGGTAGAATGCAAGTTTCCAGCCCAGGCCCTGCACGCGGCTTGAGAATCAGTTATGATGGGAACGGTGGTATTGCAATCAAAGTCTGCTCTATACTGGGTGGTCGATATGGCTAAAGCTATCGCTGCTTCCTCGGCTTCAGCGCAGGAGGGGGAGCCCTTCAGGGATGCCGAAGTCCCATTCCTGCCGTCCGAGTCGCACACCGCGATGTATTTTCCGCCCAAGGGTGAAGAATAGGAAGCAGCGTCCGTATAGAGTACGTCGGGGTCTCCGTGATATCGTCTACGTAGGTACCGGACCCTTGCGAGTCTCCTGCCCACGTTGACTTGCGGGTGCATGTTCTTGGGGATGGGCAGTACCCGAACTCTCGCGGCGATTGCCGGAGGCGCGGGTTTTTGTCCTCCCTCGTCAAGGGAGGATGCCGGAGTCCGATAGCCCAGTCTACGAAGTAGAACCCTCCCGGCCTTAGTTCGGCCGAGCCGGGTTTTCTGTCCAATCTACTGCGCCTCAGTCAGCTCCTCTATCGTGTTGTGAAGGCCTAGTTGGAGTAGGCGCTCGGTCGAAGTGTGTTGCGGGAGGCCAATGGCCGTCTTGACCGCCATGCGAAGAGTGGCGTTAAGGGCATCAATTTCGTTTCGGCGAAACTTTTGGAAGGGCGCGTGGTAGACTATGCGGCTCACCAGTAGAGCCTGAACTATTCTAATTGTGTCTCCCTCCTTGAGTCCTCTACGTTTGCTGGTGACTCTTCGGATCAAGTGGGCAATCTGTTGGCACTGTTTGCGCAGCGCTTGGACAGTAAACGGCGCTTTGGCGTCTGTCTGTAGTTGGAGGCCTAGAATTCTGAGTCTCTTAGCGCTCGGGATGGGTTTACCGTCGATGGAGACAGTAATCTCCTCATTGATTTTGATCTTAGCCATACCACGGATCAGAAGCCGTTCCGACTTGTCCGCAGCGCAAGAGAGTCCGGCCGCTCTAGCGTACTCCTGGGTAGCATCCGCAGCCGTCTGCAGTGCGTCCTGGATCTCTCCGTCCGAGCCGCTCTCGACCCAGACGGTAATGTCGTCGGCATATAGTGAGTGTCGAATTCTTAGAATGTTGTTTAGGATCAAGGGGAGCCCCGCCATGGCGATGTTAAAGAGAGTGGGCGAGAGGACCGAGCCCTGAGGGGTTCCTCGGCCGGTGAGGAGTATGAGACCGGAGCGTTGGTCTCCTATCCCTAGGGTGGCGATCCTGTCCTTGAGGAACGAACTTACGTACTCGTACGTTCGTCTCCCATATCGGGCACGGGCTAGGCCTTCGAGTATCGTGTCATGCGATACGTTGTCGAAGGCCCCCTTAAGATCCAGAGCCAGCACGGCCCTGGTCTGAGCCGTGCCGGGGTAATCTAGGATGTCCTGCTTGAGTTGCAGAAGAACATCCTGAGTGGAGAGGTTTGGTCTAAAGCCGAACATTGAATCTGCGAAGAAGCCAATCGATTCTAGATGCGGTTGGAGTCTACGGAGCACGACGTGTTTCATTAATTTGTCAATAAAGGAGGTGAGAGAGATCGGTCTGAGGTTTTGGAGTGATAGAGGTTTGCCCGGCTTGGTGGTTAGCGTAATTTCTGCACGCTTCCACTCTCTGGGAAGCTCCCCAGTGGTTCATACTTGGTTGAAGTATCCAGTCAGGGCTGAGATCGAGTCGTCATCCAGGTTCTTAAGAAGCCTGTACGTAACACCATCTTTGCCTGGGGCCGTGTTTCGAGTGATGTTCTCGAGAGCGTTCCGGACCTCCTGCTCGGTTATGTCCGCGTCTAGTGGGTGAGGGCTATCCCCTTCGTTGTGCGGGTACGGATGCGACGGTACGGATGTCACGTGACCTGGGGGGTCACGTGACGATGACGTCATGAGTGACGATGACGATGCGGATGCCGATGACGTCATCAGTGACGTCACTGATGACGTCATCTGTGATGATGACGATGCGGATGCCGATGACGTCATCAGTGACGATGACGATGCCGATACCTTGGGAGGGGGGTCACGTGACCTCGGGGAAGGAGGGGTCACGTGACCCCCCCTCCCCGAGGTCACCGAAGGAGCCCGAGGTTCTCCCGAGGTTTTCCCGAAGGAACCCGAGGTCCTCCCGAGGTCCTTCGAAGGAACCCGAGGTCCTCCCGAAGGAACCCGAGGTCCTCCCGAAGGAACCCGAGGTCCTCCCAAGGTCCTCCCGAAGGAACCCGAGGTCCTCCCGAAAAAACCCGAGGTCCTCCCGAAGGAACCCGAGGTCCTTCGGGAGGACCTCGGGTCCCTTCGGGAAAATTTACCCATAATGCACAGCGCGGTTACGCCGACGCCGACGCCGACGCCGACGCCGACGCCGACGGCGACGCCGCTCAAGCCGGAAACAGGCGCCTAAGAGCTGCGCTCTAAAAAAACTCGGTTTGGCGATGAAATTTTATTTCAGGGGGAGAGGAGAGGAGATTAAACATTTTAGTTTTTTTAGCAAGAGTAGGGTTACAGGAGCCTACCGTGCGTGCAGGTGTTACATCAATATCATGTTTAATTCTGTCAAATGTCCGGAAAACTTCGAATTTGGAACGCGCTAGAAATCAATCTGTTCGTTCCTATGATTAATGACGAAATTAAAGCTGCACTCAAACATTGTGCAATGCCGGCTGTCGCGTAACATATAATCCAATGTTTAACGACCCAGTTCCTATAGTGTAGACCTTTCCAAAAAAGCACGCCTGGCCGGTTCCATTTGCAGTGTTCGTGCGAATGGCGCGTGATTTGCTCGCTTTTTCAAGCGACGAACATGCGCGTGCTGGACTCAGGGACTCAGGAGATCGCATGGAGGTTTGAGGACTTGTGAATCTTGGAATGGTGTATGGAAGGGGATTGGATACTTGAACGTTCTGTCACGGGGAAGGGCACCTTAGTGACTGCAGCTGTTGCTCAGCGCTCTCGTGACGCGCGCTCTAATGACACGCACTCTCGTGTCACGGCGCTCTCCTGTCGTGGGCTCTGCTATCACGCGCTCTGCTATCACGCGCACTGCCATCGGCGCTCTCGCGCCGTGCGCTCTCGTGGCGCCCTCCCCTCCAGCACCTGAGTTTCATGATACCAGCTGCGCCGCGTCACGGAAAGTTAGCCACCGTCCCAAGAGTACTGCAAGTAAATGTCCGGAGATATCCGGAGCTGATGTGCAACAGACCACTGTCTGTCTGATCCTTTCGTGACTCTGGCGACACAGTGGGCGTTGGGTTCGTTACCGCCCAAGAATGCATGCAAAAACCTAGATGGAGACTGTGGTGTCATGCAAAAAGTTGCGGCACCGCCCGGTTTGTACCTTACGCCCATTGTGTTTGTTTTCTTCTTGTACCGATTATGAAATCAGCTGCACATGATTTCTCGGTGGCAATTCGGAACATAATGTACTACTTATCACTTGTGCATACAGTAAAAACAGTTCCTCCATAACCATCACCAACTACTTGAAAGAACAAATAAACACCCAAAATAGGCGCTATTCTCGTTTTGTCTTGCTGCAACTAAACGCACGACACTAAACATCACTCGCAATTAAAGCCCTAAAAAAACATGAACACCCATTCTCGATATGCCCACAGAAACATCCCTATTTTATTTTTGTATTTCTATATTATATGTAGTTTATTGAGATACGTGGTTGACGTGTTCAAAACACAAACGGGTTATATCATTCTTTAAAACAAAGCCAATAAGCACTAAGAAACCGCAGGGATTGCGGAAGACTGTAGCGTCCACGATATCTTCAGGCGAGCGTCGTGCTGGTCGGTGGTTTCAACGAGATCGGCTCAAATAAGAGCTTACTTTGCTTCTATCGTGCCGGCTCCGACTTGTATGAAGCAGTCCAACGTTTTTGAAGTCTTCCTATATGCGGTAGACTACGTCCATAATCCTATGGGCGAGAAAAAGTAACTCGGAAGAAAAAGACAGAGGTCGCAAAATCAATCCGGTAATGCACCACACGTACGAAGCAAACTCTGTCCATTTCGATCCCCGGTGCCGAGCTACTCTTAGAGGAACGGATTAAAGAAAACAAAGATTCATCGCTAAAAAAAAAAGACGGACAAAGTCACCGCCATTTGTCCGAGGCCCATTTCAACGGGCCCCGCGAAAACAACAGGTGGGTCGGCACCCACGAAAGGCCGGAAATCAGGAGCAGCTTCAAAGGCAACAAAGGCAGCGTCACTCTTGCGTTCGGGTTCTTTTTAATATGTTGGCAGAGTGAGAAAACCTCGCCGTTTTAATAAAAAAACAACTAAAAATAAAAATACGTTTTTTCTTTTTTTTTTTCTTTTTTTCCAGTTCAAATCAGGAGCTTAGGAAAAAGAGGAATCTCGAGAAAGGGGTTGGAGCGTGCACGGCGCGGGGCCAGAGAACCCGAGGAACAATTCCGGAAACGGGCGTTCGCGCGCTCGCTCCAATCTCGCCGCACGTACAGCGCACACACGCGGTCCGACAAACAAAATGCGACGCGGCCTCCCCCTATCGCGAGCATCCATTTATACGAAACCTCCGGCTTTAAATGAGCGCCCAAGGATAAGCTCCGGCTTAGTCCTCGAAACACAAAACTCTTTTGTTTTCGGCACGCCCATCGACGCAAACAAACGCGTACCGGCTCTAAAAAAAAAAAAAAAGAAAAGAAAGGGTCGGTTTTTATATTAGGGGGAAAAAAAGTTAAGACATACATATTTTGAGCATTTCGTTTATCAAAGGGTCTGCACCTGAATGGCACGGAGCCATCCGCCCCAGGGCCCGAGGCGCGCATCGATTCTGGGAAGCCTCGAGAAAACCCGTCCTCGGCGCATCTGTCCTCAAAAGAGCTAGGAAACGGAGAATGCGATTCATTAGTGCGCTCAAAAATGCATTGCAGTCGCGCTTAATCTCTGTGCTTGATTATCAACGACCGGAGAGCACTCCGCTTCTCCTTGATTTTCCCGGCACTCCTCGAGTCGGCCCCCTTCCGTTTCTTTTTTTTTTTTCTTTTATTCTCTTCGACGTTCTGCAACGCCCTCGAATATGTTTAAAGGGAACAAAATCAGCGGCCTGGGAAGAAAACGGGGGGATGGAACGAGGCTAAAACGCCGGGGACGACGCGTGGGGCCACGCTGCGCCAAAACACATCCCGGCCGGCCTCCTCACTTAATGCCGTCCTATAATCTGGCACACGAATTGTGCGGGGCCCAAAACAAACAGGCGTTCGTGCACCCCTGCCTCTCGCTCGAACGTACGCACAGGGCCACGCACGCCCGCACGAACGCGTTCAACGAACGCACGGGCGCGCGCACTGACAGTGAGTTTCAGAACCAAAGGGAAGAGAGACCACGGGGCGTTCTTGAAAAACGAGCTGTCCATTTATTACGGAGTGTATTTTTAGCTTTGTTTAGCGCTAATTCAATTCCCTTAAATGGGTTTTTTTTTTCTCCTACGTCTGTCTGTCTTGCTGGCGCCGCACTTGGATAACTGTGAGTGTTATTAGCGTTCGTCCGAATTCCCCTGCCCTCCTCGACCCGGCTACTCTCCTCCCCAAGTTCTCTTGCCCCCAATTTTTGTAGCCACCGCGCTCTTTAGGGACTGTGAGGAGAAGGAAGTGCGACGCGATAAAAGCCCTAATTGAAGTGCTTCACGTTCGAAACCGCAACTTCCCGTCGCCCAGTTTGGTTGGGTGGGGGACACTCGACGTTGCCACTCTGAGGAAGGAAGGGGGGGGGGGGGGGGGGGGCAGTGCTCAGAAACTTTATCCCTATTCCACTAGGACGCTGCCTTTTTGCTCCTACACTCCCCCCCTCCCCCCTCCCCTCCCCTCATCCCTCTTCCTTTCTGTTCTCCTCCAAAGTAAGACAAAATCCCGCGTTCAAACTTAACAAAGGAAAAACGATAAACAATCGCTAAGGCGTCAACTCAGAGCGCCCTAGCTGAACATTTTCTAGCTTCGGGGATTATTTGTTCCCGATACCCTGATTGTGGACACGTAGCTCGTTCGAATAAACAAACGCTTAGAGCATACTGCATATACACCATTCCAGTGTTTACAAATCCACAGCCCAACGTGCGAACTCCATAAGCCCAGCAGCATGCACGTGTGTTTGTTGCTTGGGAAAGCGAGGAAATCAGGCTCCATACACACGAACGCTGAAAATGGCCCCGGCCAGGAGCTCGTTATCGGAACGGTCGATAAACAAGTCCCGCCTGTATATTGTAGCATGGTTCACAGCACGGCTCAACAAATATTCCAGAGACTAGAAAAAAAAAAAAGGTGTAGTAATCTTTGACAAAGTTATTAAATGTTGAAGTTACCACGCGACCCTCGACTACGGTGCCCGAAAAGCGTCTCCGACCGGTGTGTGTGTGTTTAGCGTCCTATTCCACCCATACATAAAACGTGGTCTTCAAACGGCACAAAATGACGTCACAAAAGCCGGAGTGTCATGCTGTCGGATGTCGCGATCCTGGCGGTCGGGTTTCGAAGCTCCGGGGAAAAGCACGAGTGAACATGAATGTCGCCCTCGTCGCGGCCTTCAGACTCCTGGCTGCCGAAACTTCCATGGACTGTCAAACCGGGGGGCGACTCGCGACAGAACAGTGGTCAGCCGCATTAACCACCGCTGCTGTAATGCCGCAAGGGTCGCGGCCGGCGACAGCGTGACACTTCTACGAAGTCATCAGGTGTAGGGGTAACCGCTCTTCTGGACGCGGTAAACACAGCAGTTGGAGACGCGTTCCTTGGCAACGTGTCTGTCTACGCGGATGAAGTGACGCCATGGGAATTGAGACCTGGCACGAGGCCAGCGCGACTTACTACCAGCTCGAAACGGCATGCTTTACAGCGTCAAAGCAATGTGGTCTGAGCTCAGTGTCGGCATGTGCATGCTCGTAAGTTTTGTTCAATGCACGCAGCCGCCGGCCCGCAACCGTAGTTGCGGCAAAGCCATTAAAGGGGCCATGGAACGATTTTTATACTTTCGCTAAATACTAGTCAGAATCACTCCCTAACGCCAATAACCGAATTCGCTTGCCTTAGTTTCTCGTTCTAAGCAATGGCAGTCGGCAAATAAATTCGAGATATATGAGCATCGTTCATCCCCTCAATTCGAAGCCAGAACAAGCGGCCACGTGGCCTGGTGCCTATCAAATGCCGCCAAAGTTAATCATAGCCACGAGCTGGAGTCGGCAAAGTAGAAAACGCGAGCTGAGCTCCAGGCATTGTAAGAGTTCGGCTATTCTCATCCCCGCAGTGGTTAGACACGAGCCACTACCTGAGTGTCCGCCGAGGCATTTATTGTTACGAGCCGAAGTCGAGCGCTCACGCAGTTTTCGTGTCCAATCTATGAGCCGCGCTCGACTGTCGTCAGGCGGGTGGTTTCGATCCCACAATTGCGTCATAAAGCTTTGCGAAGGCAAGACTTAAAGAAATAGTCCCCTTATATCCTCGGAATTTCACCGCGACAAAAAAGCTTCTGGATCAGTGGCGGTCGGTGCGAGACTTGGGCCAGGCTAGGACCAGTACGCCACTGCAAAGTCATAAACACTCCAACCAGATATTGCTTCATGACCCCTTTAAATGGGCATCCGAAAAAGACAGAATTCCAACCGTGAACGTGAAATTATATTAATTTTAAATTAACTTGCGGCTTTTTGACCAACGGAAACAAGTTTAGATTAAAGAAATATTCGAGAAGAAAATAATTGACTTAGTGAATTAAGTTTTGTTGCCAAAATTCAGCTTAAACTATTGCGCGCTATGTGCATAGAGTTTTGCAAAAACAATTGTTAGGGTAAATAAAGTCTAGTATCTGGCAATTGATAAAAACTGTGAGCACGAATTATGTATAATATTGTAAGATATAGACACAAGGTAGGAGTATATAATAAAATTATAGTCGGTGTTGAAACCGTAGCGAAAACTAAAAGCACAACTAGTCGGTTTCAGAGACTCGTCTACGAGCAAACTTATGAGGTGTAAGGGTGAATGCTCTTTATAAACTGAGAACTAGAATGCTTTCTGAACGTAAGCCTCGCCATCTGGCATAGCGTAAAGTGCAGCTGGATGACTACTGTCTGGGGAGTCATCCCAGCGCAAGAATGGCCGGGGCTGAACTGCCTATGGCTAATTCTCAGTCGACACAAAACATCCGCACAGGAACTTTCATGGTGATGTGCACTTTTCCATTCACTTAGCGATGGCTTTAAGGCATGGTATCCGGTATTAATCTCCGCATTACACTTTGCTTGCCATTTCCAGCTGATGCAATGCTTTATGAGTCCGGGGTGTAAGTGAACTCCTCAATCAAGAGCCCTACTTCCTGCGAAATTGGGCTCTTGGTTTCTGGCTACATCAACTTCAACAAAAGAAAGCCAACACGAATGATTGCAGCAAGCGTCTAGAACCTTTCTTCGTGGTTTCATGTTTTGCACCAGCAGAGGTTGTTAATATTAGCTGAGCTCGTGAACGGGTAATCCAACCTATACAGGCACTGTTGGTTGTTTAGGCATTCCGTGCCGCTCACTTCGCAAAAGTGTATGAAATTGCAAATATTGCAACAAAACTGCATAAGCGATCGCCGTTCTTTCCTGTGCGCGTGCGTGTGTCTGTGTGCATGTGCGGCTTTAGCTACCGCTAAGCTGGTTACTAGCTTAATTTCTTTTTATTAATGCTGAAATGTTTTTTTAATGCTTCTCGACTACTTTTTAACGAGAGACTAATACAGGATGTTTATTTTTACTTGTAACATATTTTGTTTTAAGGTAGGGGACCCTTACATCAGTGTTGTCTTCACTGTGTTGTTAACGAGCTCGGCGGACGTTAGACGGGACTAAAATTCACCAGAATTCATCCGCTAATTGACTAAAATAGCCTAATGAACCTTTTAAGGTTTTTATGAGTCATGTTTCAATTACAGTTTTAAAGTCAATCACTAATAATGGCTAGTTCAATTAATAAAATTTGCGAAAATTGAATGGTCCGTGAGATATTCATTCATAAGTTTTCGCATATTTGTCGGTTAGTTAAAAAGGCGCGGGCACAGAAGCGCGCCTGATTATTTAGGGTGGGACGTGCTAAATAATTCGGATAGGAGAGAGTGGCACTTTCTCGTTATCAGTGCAGCGTCCGCGGTCGACGCTCAAATCAACCACGTGCTGCAGAGATAAAGAAGAGGTGACCGGCACGGGTACATCCCTCTTGTACCTTGATAATGAGGCGCGCTTCATGCGTGCACGTTTTGAATTGGCGAAAAATATTAATAAACGTATCGCTAAATATCTCAAATATCATTGCTTTTTTGGAAATTGTATAAATTGGTCAAACCATTTTAGTAATTGGGTTTAAAACTGCAATCGGAACATGGCTCATAAAACCAATACTTAAAAAGTTTTTGAGTATTTTTCTAATTATTAGCAGACGGATCATAATAAATATTGCCCCGTTTAACGTCCGCCAAGCCCGTTAAGTACACAGTAAAAACAGCACCCGTGTAAGGGTCACTCATCTTTTCTTTTTTTTTTTAATATTGTGCATGTAAAAATAAACACCCTGTATATTGCTCTCTTCATTCCTCCAGAAGCAGTCTGAATAAACCGCAAAACCCTGAGCTGTTGAATAAACAGCTGAATATGGCATTCGCGCCTTTGCGATAAATTCGTAAAATCTATTTAAGAGCTTAAAAAAACCCCAGAAACTTTATGCATATGCAAATTTAATTAAGAGGAATAATGCGCCCGCGCGCTGTGCTGCAATTCCCTTGGGCCTTTTCCTCGATAACTCGGTATCCTATAGTTCAAGGCATACTCTTTGTAGCCCGCAATTCCTGCAGTTTTTAATTACAAGCTTCCGTGCAAGCCGTCTACCAAACGTAAAGATTCGTGGCCCTCGTTTTGGTTGCTCGTATTAGGAGAAAATCCTGCTTTCGTGTAGCTATGATGCGCTTGTGCTGAAATTCTATTTTACAAGAGAGAGCTTAAAATTATTCCTCCCATATTGAAATCAATATTCATTAACTCATGTTAGTAGATATTAATACTAGACGACTAAAACAATGTTGGGTCAAAAACAAGAACATACATTAAAACAAACCTCACAAAATAAGGCTGAGATTCGTGAAAAAATTACTATCAGCTTGAGGCGCACTGCCTATTATGACCTCAAACCTAATATCGGACGGAATGCATATTAAGGTTCTATTTGCGCAAGAGAGTGTGCAAATGATACAGTCACACGCTCGCGCGCTAGAACATGCGGTGAACGAAGCCTTGAAAGCGAGGAGCTCGTGTCTCTAGTATGGGACAGTCCGGAGAAATGAGAAAGTTTTCATACTACGAGTTTTGTTGCAGTTTAGTGGGCACATTGAAACAAGTATAATGGTCCTAAATGTAGGGTGAAAGACCCTTCACATCTGCTGAACAGCACTTTGTCCTAACTTTTCTAGAAATGTAAACAAAAAATAAAAATTACAAGAACAAAAATGAGTTCCACTCCCCTTTCCCCCCAGGGAGGAATGATACGCATGCAAGATTGCGCTAAAAAGTGTACTAGGGAATATTATAGGCAGACGGATCTTTATCAGACATAAAGTCCGATTGCCCTCGTCCTTTTTCGTCCGATTGTCTGTGGTTTTGGAGCGGGGAATAAGAGTACGGTAACATTTCCCACAAAATAAATAATTGATGGCCTAAATGCAATAATAAACAAAACTTAGAGGAGTCACCTTAGTGTTGACCTACAAGTCAGAGCATCAATCTTTATTAAAGGAAGAACTGAGAAACTTTCCCATTCTTCCCATATCACTGTCCCATTCCTCCCAAACTGCCTCGCACACGGTAAGTTGCCGATTGCAGCAACAGGTGAGATGTTAAGCTTAAAATAGCAGTGCTTCAAAACAACCTATTAACACATCTTTTCAAGGTTAGTTTACTACAGCCGTTGGCTAAACCGTTTTAGTTTAAAATCGTGGAAAACGAAAGTATGCTACTTACTTTTGACTATAGAAATGGCAACCACCGACTCAAATCGTGTACACCACGTCAAGCTGGTATTCCATTAGAGTTGAAATGATCGCTACAAACGCGTCATCAACCTAACAGTTCATCAACTTTTTGGAACTATTCACTGAAGAAATATGTTGACTGTCCGACACCTCCCACCGCCCCATTCCTCCCCGATCTCCTTTACGAGCTCTTATAGCATGAGTGAAGCTAGGAGCCCGAGCTTTCCATGTACATTACGTAAGGAATACGGCAGGGTTTTACGAATATTAGCCCAATAGTCCGAAGGACAGGTAACACTCTTTAGATGCTCAGTTTGTCAAATCAGATGGCATAAACCCAGAATAATATCTTAGCTCGTACAGTATGTCTTCAAGAGTATTTTAATAGACAGATCTCACTAAGCGTTGGGCGCATGCATGAAGCCGCCATAACTTTAGTTCACAGGAAGCAGACGCCAGTGCCCGAGACGACTCATGCCGTCTCGGGCTCTACACGCGCAGAGCTCCAGCAAGGTTGTCGCACGCGCAAACAGACTTAAGCCTGCTTCAGACAGTTGCGTTTGACTGCGTTGTGGCTGCGAGAAACCAGGACATCCCTGCTGCTAATATCGCGTGCCCAGATGAGTCCTTGAATTGAATTCCAAGCTTCATACGAAGCACAGATGTGCCGGTGCCTGGCTTTCGGTTCTCGACGCAACGCAGTCAAACGCACTCAACCGCAAGTGTCTGACTCCGGCCTTTACGTTCCCTCGATACATTGCGGCAGCGGATGCGTAACTAAACGGGCTGGTTAGATTAATCTGTTTCGGTTTAGATTCTTGAAACACCCACATTCAAGACCTTTTTTGCAACATAACCCCTAAAACCAGTCAGTGAGACGTAATTTAATCCCTTAACTGTTTTGGATGACCTAGCTCGTCAACGTGGAGCCATCCCCAAACCGTTAAGGACGAGTATAGCTAGTCTACTTTCCCCGGTTCACGCACTCAACCGTTTTAAACGAACCAGGCTCGCTCATGGCTTCACTCTAAAAAAAGCCCGTGAGTCTACTTTCCCGCACAACACTCAGAGAGCCAATCACCGCAACTTACGGAGGCAGCTCAGCGAATGACGATGCCGAAACATATGTTCAGACCAAAAAACGCAGTCTGAGTTGTGACATTAAGCAATGCAAAACGTCACGCTTGCATTGCTTAATGCAGTGGTTCTCAAATGGGAGTCCGCGGACCCTTTGGGGTCCGCGAAGGCGCTCTAGGGGTCCGCGAAGCCCTGCCTCATCAGTCAAGCCCGGCAATAAGAGTTTTCTTTTCTCAGGTTGAGAAGAAATGTTTCAGTTTTCGACGAGTTTTCTCGTGTGTATGTCAATAAGAGAGGTCTACTTTACATTAGCCCTTAGTTATATCCATTCATTCAATAATTATTATATTCAACGTGTACATTTCCCCTCCCCTCACCACGAACGGGGTCCTCCATCATCTCCGCCGATCCACAAGGGGTCCGCGAAACACCGATGGTTGAGAACCACTGGCTTAATGTAACAACGGCGCCTCCCCCCCCCCCCCCCCTCCCCCGCCCCTTTGCCCGGAAAATTGTTATATGTAACAAAAAACGATTTTGCCTTCTCTCCTCTATCAGGGCGTCGTAGTTAATTGGATTCGCTCGATGACATAAGTCAGAAAGTTCGCTGGAAGTGCGCCGGTCGTCTTCACAATGCCTGGTAAAAGAAAGAAATCAACAGAACCGGACACTGCTGAGCAGAAGTGACGACGCACTGGGACTGAGCGTGTTAGTCGTGCCATTGATAAGCCGAAAAAAAAAGAACCGCGTTTGGCCAGGGACGCATTCTGAGTTGTGACATCAAGCAATGCAAGCGTGACGTTTTTCATTCCTTACTGTCCCAACTCAGACTGAATTTTTTTGTCTAAACAAACGTTTCGGCCTCGTCAATCGCTGAGCTGCCTCCGTAAGTTGTGGCGATTGGCTCTCCGAGTGTTGTGTGGGAAAGTAGATGCACGGGCTTTTTTAAGAGTGCATTAGTGCCGAAATGCTTAGGTGGCGCTCTCTTATTGTTTCCGTTCATGACTTCACGAGCAGTATTTGCCTTGTCATGAACCGGCGATTGGAGAGGCATTATTAGTATACAGGAAGCTATGTTGTGGACAATCGCGAATGCCGACCACAGCGACGCTTTTGGTCGCGCAAGTCCCTAATAGCGTTCGCCTTGACTAATTACGCGGAATGCGGCCTTCGCAGTCTGCAGTGAAGCAGCGCAAAAACGCAGCCTCGATTTGTTTTTTATCTACCTATTAAGATATTGATTACATGATTGGGTTATGTGGGGCGTAGACAGGCCCGCCGTTCTTCTTTCTTTTTTTATGTCGTTTCTGTTCGTAATTTTGTAATGTTTTTAGTTGTGGAAGTAGCATATATATTTGCGTTCCGAGGCGCTAGACGCCCAACATGCCTCGTGTTTCTTGCGCTTAACATTCCGGTCAGGCTGTCGGCTGGAACACCATGCGAACAGCGACAGACGACGCCAAAATGGTCCCCGTCGTGCGCTCCTTCGCGCGCGAGTGACCATAAATAAACTCCCCAAAGTCGCGACGTACGAGGACACAGATCGCAGAGTTGAACGAATCACCTGGGCCAATATCGGAGAAAGGGACCGCGAAGAGGAACACCAGGCAGTCGCTCCTCGGCCAAGCCCAGAGTTTTGACAACACCGGACCATTCCTCTCAATGCTCGACGACCGGACGCCAGCGCAAGAGTCCTATAGGAAAGATTGAACCTTAAACGCATTACTCGCTCGTCCAGCGACGGCCGACGGGTAAGAACCCTACCTCCCCTTCGGCCTGGCTGAGGCACGGGGTAGGACGGGGGTGGAGGGGGGGGGGGGGGGGGCGGCAGGAAGCGGGGCTCTCCGGGCCGCGACCAGCAGGCACGCGCCGATAGCGGCGGAAAGAGAAAGCGAAAACGATCGGAGCGTAAAGGCCACGCACGGGGGCTGGGACCCTATCAGTCGTCGTTATCAAATCCGCAACAGCTGAGGGCCCGCCCAGAGCGTCCGGCGCTTGTCAAACGAGGAAGGGGTCTGCAGAGGGGGAGAGGAGGGAGGGGCGGTGCTTTCCCCAGGCGACTCTGGCGCTGCGCCAGGACCCCGAGCAGCCGCGAAATCAGAACAGGCAAGGTCCCGCGGACCGCGGCCACGCCGTTTGGAGCGAGTGGCCCCATCTCCTCTCGTCGCTGGTGAGACGCCGCTAACTCCCCCCCCCCCCCCCCCTCCCCTCCACTCTTCCCTCCACCACCTCTCCTCCCTCTCTATGCTTTTCTCTTGCGCGCGTATAATGCGATGGCCGAGCCGTTTTTCTCAGCAGCAACGTCACTTTGGCATAACAAATAGTCGCTCGTATCCGGCTTCTTAGCCGCGCATTAAAACGGTTCTTTTTCGACGACTTGGAGGGAAGACAATGAGAATCGCCCCGAGTTTGTCGTTTGTAAATTTTTAAGAACTTTTTCTTTTTCAAAACTTGCCGGGTTTTTTTTTTTTTTTTTTTTTTTTTTCGCAGAGGAGCGAGCAACCGTCGGAACACGACATGGTCTCGGCGCCTTTTATCGTTTTTACCTTCCCTGCGTCTTGACTCGGAGCGGCAACGAAGGTAACGCGCGCGCTCTAATGATACGCTATAGCGTTCTTCGTGGATCGAAGAACAAACAACAGGCCGCAATCGCTGCAAACCAAGTCGTCGGGGTGGGAACGCATAGCACAGTTTGTCTCAACTCCAATCTGGCCTAAATAAGTTTATACCTCATGATTTGACAAGGAAGATTGACAGATGCTGTCGTCGTCGCGTCCGTACTTTTCGGTGCCTTCGAAGCTTGTTTCGGAGTCAATTAAACTGACCGAAGCCGGTAATTCTAGAAATACACTTGGAAGCGTGAGAAACAGCGTTCTTCGCGATGTGTCTTTTATTCTGTGCAGCCTAAACAAGCCAACCAATTCCTAGTTTATTTTTTACTTTTTTTTTACTCACAAGAAGTAAAAAAAGGCACAAACAAAGAAAAATATTTATCAATGCTCGTTTAAAAGGCTTCGGTACCAAAGTTGTGAATTTAACATACAACGCACAAACCAAGGTTCGGTTGCTAAAAATATTTCGACTTACAAAAGTTCATCCGTGAGCTAACCTGTAGCCTTAGGATGAGAGCTGAATATCGCCACAAGAGAGGGCTGCTTCCGGCATTAATAATCAAAACATCGGAGCACACTTCACTCTCCCCGCTTACTGAACAGCAGCTACAAAAAGAGAAATTATCCCAACGGTACGAAGCTCTGCGAAGGAATAAGACAAACCTCGCTGGAATTCCTGCCAACACTGGCAAACAAGGTATCCTGAGCCCAAAACCCAACAAACGAAGAGAGCGGTACACACAAAAGTTAACTGAATTACGTGATACACTTTCCCTTATGACTCACGGCACGATCAAACTCGGCCACCACTATCCCCGCTTTTCCCATCCATCTTTTCTGTTTGGGACGATTTTTTGCCTGGCTTCTAGTTTTGTTTTTGTTAGCTCGTACGACCATTCTTAATTATTAACCGCCGAACTCGAAAAGCAACACACCCGAAGAGATGTAAAGCAAATAATCCGCTTCCGCAACAAGCGTACGGCCTTTAGTGATAGGTAAACAGGCTCAACGAAAAAGGAAAAAAAAAAAAGAGGGGAACAGAGCGAATTACTGAAACCAAGTAAGACCCTCCGAAGAGCAACCAAAAAAGAAATCGGTCGGAAAAAGCTTTAGTAAAATAAACAAATTGGCGAGGCTTTGGAGGCAAGCGACTGAGACCATTAGAGAAATGGGTGACCGTAAAAGGTAATAAAGCGTGCGAGAGTGAAGCTTGCATCAATAACGTCCGTCCATCCGTCCCGCTTTGGTGGCTTTCATTGGTGGTTATGCTTGCTTCTGTCGTCGGATCTGCTCTCTCTGGCCCCAAGACAGCTTGCGCGAGCAGCGAGGAGAGGAAAAACTCGCGTGTCCCGTTACCCCGGGCAAACATGCAAGACCGTATCTGCGCCGAGTATCGTTTTATATGAGCTGCATGGAGATCTTTCCTTCGCTGGCCCTCCAGACGCGAGAGTTGCGGCAGCATCAACGACGACGTCCTCGTCGGCACAGATCTGCGTGTTTCGCCGAAACAGAAAGACTGCTTTGCAGACTTAACAGCGTAGTTTCTTCTTTTTTTAATGGAAGGCAAACCCAGTATTTTTTTTCTTTTTGTGCACCGTTTTTTTTATGTTTCTTTTATTTATCATTTTTCGTTTCTGTTTCGCGTTATTTTCCGACTTTTCCTTTTAGTGATTGGTCGGGATGTCGAGATTCCAGGTGCATTATTTTGAAGTTCAAACATAAATGGCCTATAAGGAAACTCGCTCGATCGGATCGGTTTAAAGTCGATCTCCAATCCGATTCTGGTCTCAGACGGTACCGTTATCCTCCGAGATTGGCTTACAAGAATAAGCGTTGCGTTGCAACCAAAACGTATTTAACTTTTTTTTTTTTTTTTTTTTTTTGGGGGGGGGGGGGGGTTGTTTGTCTGTACGCCTTCCCTCACGTAAATGGATTGATTTGAAGCGCGGATGACGCCTCTGCTGGTTTCGACAGAGGCTTCAACAGAAATATGCCAATATTGAGAAACTCGTCTCACCATGACACCCGCTGGCCACTCACCTAAGTTTTTTTTTTTTTTTTGTTTTTTTTTTTCGTAGACCAAGACTTAGGGTAAAATTCCACAAAAGTTAAAAGTTGTGCGACGTTTATAAAATTATATTTTATACTTTTTCGCTTTTTTGGGAAACTGCACACACTAAAAGAGTTTACGCCCTTGCGGGTATAAAATGCCTGTTCTAGAGACTTATACCCATGACTACACCCTTTCAGTGTCCTTATTTCGAGTAATACACCCATTTTAACCCCAAAATACTGTGCTGTTGCCTGGAACATCCCTCATATTTTGTGGGGTGTGAAACAGACGTGGAAGAGGGTACTACGAGTTAGGCGAACACCCTTTCTGAAGGGAGTTCGCCCTTGAGAAACAGCTTTAGTGGAGGTTCTTTTAGCGACCATATAGAATGATTATTGCTACTACTTGCTATTTTTACTCAGAGAAACATTCTATAATCGGGTATATTATGCTTTATGTGAAATATGAACGAGATCCAAGCAACAAACTTGTAGCTTTCTTAATTATGGAGACGGGCACCTGCGAATTGGTGTCTTTGAATTGCCGAGTATATAAGAAGGTGAAGCAGCGAACAGGGTCGTCATTCTGTCTTGTGCGTGATTTGCTGCATCCGTATTGACCCTTTTGTGGGCATATAAAATCTGCATGTGGTACTTGTTGCGTGTAAACGTGTTGGTCGTAAAAAAACATCCCTAGAGAGCTGTTAGGATGGTGTTCACCAGTACTCGAAGGGTGTTATTCTAACACCCTTAGGTTGCGAGCCCTGGGACAAGCTGATTTACACTCGTAAGAGTGTAAAGGAAAGTGTATGTGGAGTACTATGGCGGCTAAACCAGATGCTCTAGAGAGATGGTGACAGAGAAACCCTTTAATGTTTCCCTGACGCCTTGGGAAAGTGTTCTATATTGTCCGTTTCAAGAGCAAGAGCAGCACCAAACACGTTGGGGACAATTATGCGAGATTT
This sequence comes from Ixodes persulcatus, assembly GCA_013358835.2. Lineage (NCBI taxonomy): Eukaryota > Metazoa > Arthropoda > Arachnida > Ixodida > Ixodidae > Ixodes > Ixodes persulcatus. The sequence goes on from JABSTQ010011052.1 coordinate 3,811,237, forward strand.
TACTAGGCCAAAACACAAAAAATGATTTGTGCTCCGAAGCTCGACAGTATAAGTCCAGCTAAGTCCCCCTATAGCGCAAATAAAGGCTGTGACATAGTAGACTCAAAAACTACTATCAACGGAAGCAAAAAAAAAAAAAAAGAAAGAAAAGAACTACTGCTAGCGAAGCAGATAGACTCAATGAGGCGACTGCCAGCGCCCCTTCTTATCAACGCGGAAGATTTTTCGTTGTTCCATTGTCTCCAGCAAAGTCGCCGTTATCAGCCGACTGCAGCGTCGGGCTCATTCTTGAAGCGACGACCAAAGGCCTTCTTTTGTTTCCCAGCCTATCCTAAAAAAAGAAGCTCGAAAGTTGCCTAAAGCTTTTTGTGTTCAGCACTAACCAACACTAAAGAGTATCCTACTACGCGGGAAAATGTTTTGAAACAAAATTCGATACATCAAAAGCTAAACTAAAATGCGGCCATTTTCTTTCCCCTGGGTGGTTGGAAAAGGGTGACCTTTTTTTTCTTTTTCTCTTTTTACTACTCGTTGCTTAGTGATCATACGAAACGCGACATAAGATTTGTATTTTTTTAAACCCTCGTGCTCTGAGGTGGCAACATGGCCAGGGCGCACTGGTTTCCTTCTTCATCAAAAGAATTTTGTTTTGTTTGTTTTAGTGTTGTTCAGGCTAATGAGTCTAAGAAACACCAACACTTTAGGGGGTTCACTTCTCAATTCGTTATAGCTTATAGGTAAATGCAATGCAAGTAAATGAAACTCAAATTAAATTACATATAAAGGGGAAAGTAATTAAGAATTATATTTTGAGCGTACCTAGTAGAACACAACAAACCTCCTGTATTATCCGATACTCTTACTTTAATATCCCGATCTAGGGTATAAGAACTAGTAGTATTTATCATGGCCATTTGAGCACGGGACACACACACACACACACACACACACACACACACACACACACACACTCATATATATATATATATATATATATATATATATATATATATATTATTAATGTACTACAAAAATGCACACAAACATGAACGCAAAATAATGCTTGTGTAATATAGGATAAACCTCATCCTACTTGGGGGAATCCAATTATTCCCCGGAAATTAATTTCTTAAAATTATTTTAAAAAATATGTGTCAATATATGACCGAGGATAATAATTACGTTAATAATCATCTTTATTAGGGCTGGGCAATTGATCAATTAACTTTCCAATTAGTCCATCAATGCTTTATCCGCGATTAATTTTTTAACCTGTTAATTTGTTCGGTTCTGAGTTGAGAATTTTAGAGAGAGGGATAATGTCGGCTTTAGTGTTTGAGGCGATTTTATTTATTGCAGCTGGTCGCAATGTTGCATTTCACAGTTAAGTAGGTTAGCATTCCTTTCTGATTGTCATCCAGGGTGAAGATGAGATTTAAATAAAAACTCTATAATATCTCATGTAAAAAAATGTTTTGCTCGCGTTTTTTTTTTTTTTTTTTTTTTTTTTGTGGGAATCAGTGTTAAGTTTTAGATGAGGCTGCTTATTCCGCCAGTGACGGCATAGCAAAAATTGTCCAAATAAATATGCGTACTTTCGCTACTTTTTTACAGATATGCCGGAAGGTCAACGCGACCAATTACTTGATTAATGAGTCGACTAAAGGGTAGCAATCAATCGGAATAAAATTGTTGATCGACACCCAGCCCTAATTCTTAGGTTATTCTTTATAAGTATTATTTTTTTTATATATTTAAATGCAAACTGACTTCCACTCAGGGCTCGTCAACAGACAACGTAGCAAAAAGACCCGTGCTAGTTTGTTTATAGTATATATTAGAAGGTTTTTTTTTATTCGACTAGGGCTGAGTGTCTATTGTAATCTTATATTGTATGTTTAATTTTATTGGTATTTTTCTATTTATGTTTATGTAGTGTTTCTCACCCCTGTAATAGCCCTCAAGGACTGGCAGTAAAAATAAATTAGATGCAACATCCGCAGTAAAATGAAGCGAGAAGTTAATTGTATCGTGGCGGTAGACAGCCGCCCTCGGGTATTAGGAGAATACTACTGTACTTTTGATAAACTCAGCGGAACAGATTCACAGAGAGAAGGGTTTATTAAGGAAGGACAGGGAGTTTAACCTGAACGTAGGTTCTGGTTGGCTACTCTGTACTGGGGAGAAGGGGAAGGGGGAAGAAAAGGTATGACGATGTGGAAGAAAGGTAAGGTGAAGTTTTCAATGAGAGTGAGCAATGGTACAAATGTTCAAAATCTCACTGGCATTTTAAGCACCCTACAAAGTGTCTCATAATTCCGTGTTCATGAGGAACACTACCAAGGCCTTCGTGGCCTTCATAAATTGGTCAGTTGTGTCCCAGGCACCAAGCACTTTTGATGAGCAGAAAGGCCGCGAGTCCAACGCCATTAATGTCTGTTGCAGCACTTGTCGATCCTCGTTGAATTTATCGCATTCACACAGGATATGTTGAATTGTCCCTTCAACTTCGCAGCTTGCACAGTTTGCGGAATCTCTCCTTTGAATCCGATAAAGGAACTGCGGTGTATATGCCACACCAAGCCGTAGTCGATGCAGGACCGCCTCCAGCTGTCTTGAAAGTCCAGATGGAACGCGGAATGCAAGTTGAGGATCCAGGGAAAATAGCCTGGGATGGGGGTAATGTGGATTCAACCAGTAGTTCTGTGAAATTCCTTGAACCAGAGTTTTCCTGTCACACCTGGAGAGGGTATGCCAATTTTATTGCCGTTACTGGTTGATTTTGCTGCACTAGCTGCTGTCTCATTGCCGGCGACACCACAATGACCTGGTATCCACTGAAGAGTTATGTGATGACCCTGCTGGAGGGCCCGGTGGCAGGTGCAGAAGATTTGGTATGCCAGGAAGTCGTACGCATTATTTTTCATAGAAGACTGGATTATTTGAAGCGCTGGTCTTGAGTCACTGAAGATGGTCCAGTGCTGGGGTGTTTGACATAAGATGTACCTTACTGCTTCTCGTATGGCCGCTAACTCAGATGCCGTTGATGTCGTTTTGTGTCCTATTTTGAAACTGGAGGAATGACTGTGGGCGGGTATCACAATCCCAGCTCCAGCTCGTTCCTCAGAAGAGGACCCGTCGGTGTACACACGCATGTCGTCGAGTTGTATGTTTCATTTATGACCCTTAAGGACAGTTGCTTCAGTACAGGCAGTGGAGTTGATGACTTCTTATGAATGCCTTTGATGTACGGCACTAACAGCAAAAATATAGCATATTGAAAGAACAAAACGATATTGACCCATTGTGAAAAAAAAATTAACGTGTTATTCCTGCACTCGGATGCCACTCTATCGCGACAGTGACGATAAAAAAACATTTCAAGATCGTTGGGAGAACGTTCCGAGCGTTCAAACTTTAGCGGCAAGAGTTTCCCTGCGGCATGCCCGCTGGCAAAGTGTCACTCCAAATTCTGCTCTCTCTCCGAGGAATACCGGAGCAATGCGATCGGAGCTCTCTTTATAGGGAGCCTGAAACACACCATGAGAACCTACATCTCGTTCTCGCGTTTCCAGTTCTGTGGCTTAAAGCCTGTCTCTCAGCAACCGTAAGACAAACAAACGAAAACAAAGAAAAAAGGGCACCGAAGGCAGCGAAAGTTCTGAGGTCCTCTGGCGGTCCAATCGTTACACCTGGCACGTCCGAACAAGCATTACCACATCAAACAAGGTTTCCCGTCAATTTCTTTCCCTTCCCCCCAGTGAACGGAAGGCGAAAAGGGAGAAGCTGCTCGGAGAGCAATTGAAATTGAAATATATCGCACATCAGACAGCGGTACAGCGCAATATTTCTCTGCCCCTCGCTCCGCCTCGAACGCCCGAGTTAGCCCGGTTTCTGCTCACCGCCTTCGTCAACAGAAGTGCATCGACTCCGATGTAAAGAAACAAAGATACGACAGTGAGCAAAAAGAATCACAAAAAAAAAAAAAAAAACCTTCAACGGCGTGTGCTCGACACCGACTAAAAGACGCATCATATCAGTTTTTTACACAAATTCCCAAACGTTTCCCGGGCCTGATATTAAACACAGGTAGGGATGTTGGGCTGCTGTTGTCCTTGTGTTTTTGGCACACACCCAAGGAGCAATTATTTTCAGACAGCCATCTTTTTTTATTTACTTTTTACAGAGTCCAGTTTTCGTGTTTAAATGAACAATTCCGCGTGATCGTAGTATATGCAAAGCGCTAATGAAGAAAAATACAAAAATTCGGAATCGAACATACACAGTTAGGGGAACAAGAGCTAAAAAAAAAAGTCGCCCGCCCTCGTTCGTTCAAGCTTTCGGGCAGCCTTTAGTGTGATAATAATTCGAGGTTGAAATTCGCGTCCTCCTCACACAAAAGCCGTTGCCTGGGGAGAATTAGGGACGAACGTCCGGCAACGCGCGCAGTTACCGGTCGACATCGGTTAAGCCCCTCGCCGGGGCCATGCGCGAATGGGTCGTAAACGCCGCCCTGCGTCAAGACTAAACGTCACACACGGCGGTAAGACAGGTAATTATTCTCAGATACTGACTACCCCGGTTGCTCCGCAAAGCGACGGGCCCCACGCGCACGCGCAACAGAAAAAAAAAAAAATATTATTATCCGGAACAGCGCGTTTCCCCATCGAGGAATGCCGCGCTTCAAACCAGCGAGATCTTCGTTTGACAAATCCCGATGTAAACCGACCACACTGAGTAAATTTTAGTCGTTGCTGTAAGCTTTGGAGAGACAGAAGAATGAAAGAGAAAGGGAGAAAAAGGTAAATTTGGTTGAGCGGATAAAGGGACATACGTTTTCTTTCCGAGAAAAGCCAAAAAAAAATTAAAAAACATAAAAAAAAAACTTTAGCACAAGTTGCTTTCACGGTACATCCATACGTCGCCCAGCTCAGACAGCCGGAATTTGCGTGCGCGTGCCTCCCGGGAGCCGGATTAAATTGCACAAATTCGTCACTGGAACCTCGTTAGGATAGAGTAAAGGCCATTCTCTCGGAGGCTTGCTCTATCCTTAATTGCAACTGGCGCCCACCTTTGTTCGCTTGTTTTATCTTGCGGAGCGGACCTGGTTTGAGCAAGACTTGGCACGCAGCACGTGCCGCACGTTGCTTCGCGGAATATCATTCTGGGAATGAATCGACCGTAAACGCTGCGGAGAGTCGCTGGATGTCGAGGAAATCCCGGGTGCAACAAAATATAAATAAAGTTAGTTAAAAACTGTTTTAAGGATTTTAGATAGAGGTTCATAAAGCGCAGAAGAAAGAAAAAAGAAACACGACGTGGCCGCTTTCAGATGCCCTGATATTATCGCCAAGTCGCGCAAGACGACTTTAGGGTCGTGTCAACTAAACTAAACCAATAAAAACCAAAACACTCAGTTGTATCCAAATGAAAAAGTGACCAGATCCCATATTTAGAACTCTGATTCATCAAATCTAACGCCATTCTTTTTTATTCGAGGTTCCTAAGCGAAAAGGACTGAATAATATTTTATATGTATTGCAAGCAGTGTGTCCGACATTTATCCTTAGTTTTATTAGAAAAGCTTTTTTGTTTTGTAATGTTTTCAAAAATAGCACATCTCCAGCTTAGCAACTTTGAACCGAGGGGAGCGTAACTTCTAAACAAGCACAGAGACTGACAGTAAACAGCAGTGAATACTCTCCCAATGATCACTACAGGAAGGTTATAATACTCTTCTTCAAATGCTTTACAAACATTCGGGATCCCATCATCCACTTTTGAAGTAATATACAAAGTTACAGTTGTACACTTTTAGCATGTAGCTCCGGTGTCCTACAAGGTTCCGTTCTCGGCCTACTCTTCTTTCTTATTTATATTAACGACCTTCATGCGCGTGTATCCTCTTTCATAAGCATGCATGCTGGCGATTGTGTTATTTATAAAGAAATTATTAACGATTCTGACTTCTCTGTCCTTCAAACTGATATTAATAATGTCCCTCAATGGTGTGCAGATTGGCTCATGGAACTAAACATTTGTAAATGCAGATCTATGAGAGTGTCTCGTCAAAATAACACCTGTCCTTCCTACTACATCAATAATTCAATCCTGCTTTTTGTTTCCTCCTATGAATATCTTGGCGTTCATCTAGCCAATAGCGTCTCCTGGAATATCCATGTCGATTTTGTCACTAAAAGCGCTAACCAATTACCTTAAATTAAACTTTTCGCTAACTCCTGTGTCTCTAAAGCTTCTTTTATACAAAACTTAAGTTCGCTCTAAACTGGAATATGCATCCCCTATCTGGGACCCCGGTATCAACCACGCATCTGCTGTTGAGGCCCTTCAGAATCGTTCCGCTCGTTTTATTTTTTCAAACCATCATCGCATAGCCAGCGTCACCTACATGAAAGCATCTCTATCCTTACCTAACCTCTCTTTTCGAGAAAAAAAAAACAATATCACGTTTATGTCTTTTTAACAAAATTTATCACTCTAATCGCACACTTCGTGAAACATTGTTTATAGAACCCTCTTACATATCATCACGAACAAATCACCAGTTAAAGGCAAGCATCCCCCATTGTACACACTCAAAGAAATGCCTGCGCGTCTACTTACCCGCAAAACACTCGAAGAGCCAATCTCTCTGATCTACGAAATAAGCTCAGTGAATGATGAAGTGGAACATCCGTTTAGACCTGAAAATGAAGTCTGCGCTGTGGCACTGCGCAATGCAGAGCGTCATGCTTGCATTTCCTAATGCCACAGCGCAGTCTTCATTTTGCCACCAAAGAAGCGCACATTTTGCCACATGCCACCAAAGAAGCGCAGAAGCGGTCACGTGATCCTTGCTACTATGTCACGGTCATGTGACTGTCGACACTCCATCTTCTCGGGGCTAAATTCAGAGTTAACGGTCTCATTGCAGGGTAATTTATGCTCGCCGTCGCCTCAAGAACCGTCACCCGACACTTTGAGAAACGCAGAACATGGCGAGTCCCAAACATATTGTCATCGCCCCTCGGCCAATCAAATATTACGGCATAGACCGACAATACTATCGAAGAAAGAATCACGCAGCAAAAAGCGCGATCATGAAAAGCCACGCTTTGCGTTTCTTGAGCGGTCGGCGACTACACTCAAAGAAATGCCTGCGCGTCTACTTACCCGAAAAACAATCAAAGAGCCAATCTGTGCGATCTACTAAATCAGCTCGGCGATTGATAATGCGGAACATCTGTTTAGACCTCAAAATGAAGTCTGCGCTGTGGCATTACGCAATGCAAGCATGACGCTTTGCATTGCGTAATGCCACAGCGCAGACTTCATTTTTAGGTCTAAACGGATGTTCCACCTCATCATTCGCTGAGCTGATTTCGTAGATCGCAGAGATTGGTTCTTTGAGTGTTTGGCGGGTAAGTAGACGCGCAGGCATTTCTTAGAGTGTATGCGCAAAGAAGCTGAGGGAGAGGAGGAGACGAGAGGGGGACGTTAGAACGCCGAGCTCTGTTTGGCCCCAACTGAAGGATAGTGGGCAGACTTCAAAGCAAGCTTCCTTGAGGTCTACCCACTATCCTTCGATCAGAACCAATCAGAGCTCGGCGTCGTTCTGACGTCACTGCAATTCCTGCGCAAGAAGCAGACGACTTACTCTTCGCATTAAATCTTGTAAGAACTATTTCGAGTGATGTATGAATTATCCGCCAAGCTCGAGTTTTATTTTCTGTGACGACGAGCCTACCTCTAATGAGACAGCGAATGAAACCAGGGTGGACGCGCGATTTGAACGCATCACGTCCGTACAGGATCACGCGGTCCTTCACTTCAAGTTTCGCGCACGCGCACCACGTTCCAAAAAGGCAATCTGGAATTCGAGACACAAGCTTCGTCGGCAGACGTCTCCCACTTAGTGAAAATGATGTAGAGCCGCCAACGCCGCAATTACAGGTGCGGACCGGCCGAGTTTGTTTGGAGGGGCAAAGAAACAAACCAAAAAAGTGCCCGCTTCCAAGAGAGTGCTGCGATTTCGGGGTTGCGAGAGAGTGAGTTCGGCATTTCGCTTACCGAGGCGTGTGCTTACACTTCACGCTAATGGGGATGCAGCCAAGAGAAACCGTGTGCGGCGAGAACGGTCGCAACACTAACGTCTCGACGAACACGAGCGAGAGACGCACGCTCCCGACGGAGGGACTGCCTCTGAATTCAAAATCTACAGCGCCATTCCAAGAGCAACACGAACCTTTTGAGATTCAGGCGGTTTGCTGGCACGTACTAGAATATTCGGTTTGAAGGGGACCCTGACATAGCATCGATGAAAAAAAAAAAAAAAAAAAAAGTGCCGTCGTCGTCGTTCTCTAATTTGTGTCACATAGCATAAACTACTAAAGTGACGTCTCGTAGGGACCCCTTTAATATGGACATCCCTCTATTTAGACAAGGTTTTCGGAGACGAATTGGATAAATATGTACATGTCTGTCTCGTTATTATAAACAACTGACATTATGGACAATTTCGGGGAAACGGAGGCGTCCGTTATAACTAGACACCACTATAGTGTGAAAACCGAAAAGAACCTAGCGAATGGCTCGTGAACCTATAGTCACCGGTTTCCCTCCAACGTGCTTGTCTGTGCCGCTTTAGAAAAGTGAGGCAGTCTGAAGCGTGCTAATGCTGAACCTTCCATCGCGCCTGGTCCCATTAATGGCGCGTTCGTAATACCCATTATAATGCCCAATCTCGAGATGAGAAAGTACGAAGGGCTACCGCGAGACAAGGTGCTTCGAGACTGCATTGATAGGACGACGTTGGCACGCCCGCGCAACGAAAAATTGTACGTGTGGAACACGATAGTACCGTAGTTAAATTAAACAAACATAGAATAGCCTCCTGGCCAATCAGGAGTCGCAACCGCAACGTCACACGTACCCGATTGGTCACGGATACCCGGTCGATTGTGGGATGTCCACGTCCTTTCTTTAGAAAGATGCCCCCCAAGAAGGAAAATCATCGTGGCAGGTAGTGACGAAGTGCCGTTCAGCGGCAAACGCGGTAGTTTACTCAGCCCCAAAGACATCAAAAGCTGCACAACCGCACGTGACTCCATTTGATGCTTTGGAGCCTGTAAATTTGTCAGTCTTTTGAATTCTCAAAGCTGAATGGAAACTCCGGATAAACGAGCAGCGCTGGGGATGACCACACGTCCGTGTCGCCTTTGATTTTAAGGTTTTGGAATTAATTTCGCCCATAACGTTTTATATAACTTTTTTTTTTCCCCAGAAAAATGTTCGCGCCGTAGCGCGAGATACATACACACGACGAAACGCCCGTACGATGTACGACACGAGAGAAAAATTACCGAATCCCAAAGAAATCATTGTGGTCAGACTAGACCTTCTTTCTGATTCCAGGTGCGAAGCGTCTCTCTCTTAAGCCACGTTAGTTTAAACGTCAAATATAAACATGCAACAACGCCTCTTCAATATAAAACTCGAAGTATAGCGTTTGTTTTTTTTTGTTATTATTCACATGTGTAAAAGAGATATTAATCATCTAGCAATCGAAAAAAAAACTACTTCTCTTACCTGGCATGTCTGAATGGAATCAACTTAATACAAAATTAAGCTTTTTTTCTTCTAATTGACTGTCTAGAAAAATTGACACACAATATTTTTTCAAAACCTAGCCAAGAGTGACAGATGCGTCGTATGCCCCACGATATTCCTGCTCACTGGCGGGAACAAAACTACGGTACATTTTTGTGGGCTAGACTCTTACACTCTCTGTAAAATAGATAACAAAACCGATGTGAAAAAAAAAAATTATACACCAGGATTTCCAAGGCCGCGACACCGAGCAAAGAACCCAGAAAATAAACTACAAAATTACAGCAAACGTTACTCAAAGCTTTCTACATTGTCCGGGCGGAGTGCCTCCAAGTCGTGAGTTTTTGAGCGCGTAGTATATGTGCTCTTCAGGCTTCATTTAGTTCCCGGAAAAAATCAGGCAGGAACATTTCGAAGACACAAACAAGTTCACGGCATCCCCACCATGTCCAGATTAGGGTCAATAAAAAAAATGTCCTCCAAACAAACAGGATACGAAACATGAAGCAATTAACAGTAGCCTCGGAGAAAATACTATAAAACTGTAACATTTCCATTGCAGCTTGGTAGACACGAAGTTCCGTGATGCATTTTCTGTATGGTGTGTCTAAAAAAACAGACCACGGCGTTATCTCGGGATATTTAAACTCGGGGATATTGTGAGGCACAATCTGAGCAAAATCTTGACGTTTCTGCCACATCAACGTTTTTGTGTGACCAAAAGTTTTCGCTAGTTTTTACTCCTTATATACTTACGACGTTCCATAAAAGTATTTTCTCTGCTTGTTCTGTCGATTTACCCAAACATAAAATAAACACTGATACATGTTTCGTGGCATAGAGCTTAGCCGGTAGAGTTTCTCTCGCCGTCTTAATGTAAGGCAAAATTGCTCTGAGATGGAAAGCAAACAAATCGACATTAAGAAGAACGTTATTTCCTTATCTATCACGGCTTACCGATAATATTTAAAAGTGAGGTAATTTATCTCAGCAAGGGGCCTATTATATGTGTACAGCTTGATCACGCAAATTAACACTCAGAACTCAATCTGACGGGCTTAAATGCAGCACAATAACGGCATGAGCGCTAACCTGCTGCATGGGAGATTCATTAGTGGTTTGCTACATTTTATGCATTTCTCATTGTCACGTGATACTTTAGCGATTACTAAAATAACCAAACAACCTCTCCCGTCATAGTTATAGGTATAAAGTTTGGTTCGATCGCCACGGTCTGAGATTAGAGGCGTCATATGTGAACCAAAGTGCTTCAGTTTAGCCCTCGGTAACGTTGTCTGGTTATTCGTCGAAATGTGAGAAAGATAGATATAGCAGGCAATACGCAACAGTAAAGTAGTTTTTCGAGACATCTGCTATTCTTGGGGCCACCAGCAACATTACGGTGAAGCCAGCATTACTGAGCCGAAGGTTGCGACTCAAGTCAAAAAGGCAGTCTATTCGCTGTGAGAAGCACGCTAGGGGGCGCCACTAAGCAGCACGTTAATGTCACGTGATACACGAAATGTGAGGATGCCGGGTTTGTTTACATCGCGCGCGCCATAGCGGTTCGGCCTGATCGCTTAATAATAATAATAATAATAATAAATAATATTGTTAAATAAAAAAAACTCCAAGGACACCTAAGCACTTCTCATGAGTTGTGAATGCGAAAGCATGAATGTCGCTCTTCCGCTCCCTTAGTTCGTCTGCGGCGTAGGGGCGTGAGTGGCCACGTTTCAGTACTGCCGAGGCAGCGGCCGACGGTGGAGCGCGCGCGCTCTCGTGAGCCCCGCTGAGCTCGGCTCTACTAGAGTGCCTCAATGTCCTTCTGTTTAGGGTGATGCCATCGTTTGTAGTACCCGATGCCGACAGCACGCGCTTACAGAGAAAATACAAAGAAATCGCAGGAAACAAAATGTCGCCGTAGCACAGTCAGCGCCACGAGCGCGTGCAGGGACACGCTCTTTCACGCGCTTGAGAACAAAAAATAAAAATAACCGTTCGAAACAAAATGGCCAGATGTCATCACCCCAAGCAAAGCGCACATGAAGGCACCCTAGGCTCTACAACCTCCTCCGAGTTCGCCCAAGCAGGCTTTGTGGCCAGGCGGCTAGGCTGGCTAGGCCCGCACCGCCGCACCTTGCCGGGCCGCTGCGTGCGCTGCGCCGCCAAAGAGAGGGCTTCTCTGGTGGCGGTTTTTGAAACCAGGCCGCACGAGAGCCAATTGGAGCCTCGTTCCTTGATGACGAGCGCCAGCCAATGGAAGCATAATTCATCAGGGTTTTGGCTTCACTTCGCTTCGTTTAGAAAGGTGAATTTAGCTAAATTTTGAGTGGCTTATTGCACGGCTTCAAAGCTGGGATGCTTCAGATCGCGGCTTCACTTCGCTCCTTTGGTACAGTGGAATTTAGGCGCCGTTTGGCACGGCTGATGACGTCGGCTCGCTCCATGGGACAGTTATTGCTTTCGCAATAATAATAATAACAATAATATTAATAATAATATACTTAATTCAGATAACAAACTACAAAGACCAGAGTGCTGGCCTACTAAAGCAGCGTGTACAAATGTACAAACACGTACAAATGAGCTCGATATAAACAAGTAATTACAACGAATGGATGCTCGATGCAAACAAACAAATAGAATGAATGTTTGCTCCATATAAGAAAATAAAAAAACAACGAATATGAACACCAAACAATTCCATGTCGAAGGAAAAAAAAATTCTACAGCAAGAAAAAAGCAAAAATAATTGAGGAAAATATGGATCAAGAAGACATTCAGGCACATAGCACAATAGGCCAAAAACAATAAGTCAGAAACAAAGGTACGAAAATCATAAAATTCGGAATCAATTCCTCACAAAAGTTTAAGGAACATAGAAGTTGTACCGTTTCTTTAGTTCTTTTTTCAGATTTCTTTCGTTCTTTTTCAGCATTTTTGCTCTCGAATCCGGCGCGGTGGTTCGTTGCTGTTATGTCACTGGTAGCACAACACACGCGACTGAAAAAGGTGCAAGTTTCCATCCATATCCAAGAGAAAAAGAACTGGGGAAGTAGAGATGATATTAAAACAAGGCAAAAAGGGGTGGGTGAGTGCGATGGTGTGCTCCAACCACTTAGCAGATGCTTTCACGGCGAATCGTGTTATATTTTGTATTATGGTTTGCTTTTCTTCGCGAGTGTCTTTGTTTCGTCCTCCGCACGGATTTCAATGGCGGGACTTGGCGCCAACGCTAATCCGATAATCCGCCATTCTTTCTACCCCACCCCTGAATTTCTTTCTCCGTGTCGCCAGTGTCACCTGCCGCTCTGCAAAGTTGAAAGAATAAACAGTCCTCTTTATGCTGTCTAAAAATAAAAAGACGCTACTGTGTTAGTTCAACAAATCGGGCCCCGAAGATCCCGAATGCGAGCAAGGCCGTGTTCCAAAATTTACTCCATCTTACTCCAGGGTAAAGGTTTTGTACCTTGGCGTTACTAAACCTACCCGCGTCCAGCGCTTTTCAATCTGTGTTGTCACGTGACACGACCCGCCGGAGTAACTCGAATCCATTTCAGTAAGGTTTGGAACTCTAAGCAAGTCTTGCCTTTTTTTATGGTGCAATAGAGCGTGAAAGTTCAAGTTCGTCCGCTCCTTGCACACCTCGTGCGTTTGTTTACCCTCTAAGTGTGCCCACGTGCTTTTGTTTACCCCCGACCTCTACCATTGAAGGCGCGCTCTTTGCTGCCTCGCTGCCTCGTCATCGCGCGTTCCTCAAGGCTCTATTATACTCCGACGTTGGGCGCAACGAACGTAGCGTAGCGCAGAACGCGGGGCTTTGATTGGCCGGCGAGCAGGAACTCGATATCTGCGACCAATCAGTAGGTTACCCTTCGATTCGCGTGCTCCTCCTTGTATACCGATGCGCCAAATACGCATTTTGAAACACTTGCTCGCGGTATAGCTACGGCGCAGTGTTGCAATTGAGAAAAAAAAATGTATGCAGGATGTTATACCAGTTATACTCTTTTGCCTCCATGTAAGCGCCACAAAGGGCATGTTTTTTTTTTTTGCATTAAAACGTGCGCTGCTAAAGGTTTAAGTTCAATATTACGAGTGTTAATTATTCTAGATGGCTTATGGCCAGCAGTGCAAAATGTCATGTAACGTCCCAAAAATACTGGCTGTGATCCTAGGGTTTGTGGTGTTTTATTGACAGTAATTATAACTGGACCATAAAAGTGCTTTCTTTACTCGCAAATTATATATTAAAAGAATTCTTCGTCTCCTTTATTTTTAATTATATTGTCATTACGGTCATCAGATAGCATCTACATGTACATCAGTGCAATGTCTCAAATGGCTGTCATTGAAGCAGCTGTCGATCAAATGATTTATCAGTTTAAATACACCATCTTAACCAAATCTCTCGTTGATAAAGATAATTTGACAAGACGATTTCTACTAAAAGCTTGCATATGTTTTATGTTCTAATTTCAATTGTATGTAATTGTTTATTTTATTTATTTATTTTTATTTAGGTAAGGTTTTTAAACTGCGTGCCTCTTCAGAATGCAACTTTTTTTTTTTGCATTAAGTTTGTAAAGGTTTGTAGTCATCTACATTTTATACGCAGGGAGCATTTACTTCTTTACTGTAATTACCAAAACGGTAAACATGGTCCTGCTGTTGATTTTATTAACCTTGGTAAAATCCAAGATGTGCTGAAAAGCAATTGGGAGCAAGACTGCCCTTGATTTTTAGTGATGAAACAACTGGGATAGAGAGCAAACAAGTTTATCTCAAGGGACGAAACTGGGCCAACAATGGTGCCATTAATTGCTCTCCGACAAAATGGGATAAGAAAGCTTTTTTCTTTTTATTTGTTAAGAAAAGTCTGAGAAATATATGTACATTTAAAGGATTAGTGAGCTAAAAATGAGCATCTTCACCGTGCTTTGCACACGACACGAAAATAAGAAAACTCCATCTAGCAGCATTGAAATCATTGATCAAGACCTGTCAGACGCAGAATTTGTATCGTCCGCGACAAATGCAAAAAAAAAAAATGCAAAATTAAAAGTTACTAGCGAGACATCTACACTGAACGAAGACCTATTCAGCTCTAAGAAGCGGCGTCGGGGGAGTTTAGGTTTATGCCGGGCTTCCGCTAGATGGCGACTCCGACACTTCTCGCCGTAAATTTATCTGGTTGCGCAGAGAATATAGCCAACAGGAAAAACAGGTCAACCAACATTTATATAAATAATATTTGAACTTTGGAAGCAATAAATGCAAGAAGTTGTAGAATAGAAAAGTAGAAGTGGTATTTTCGAGACAACCGACCTCAAATATCTCAGGATGTTAGGTTTTTAACAAGTACGGAACAATAAATATTCAGTGATTTTCAACATTATGCGAAATCAAAAAAGCATTAAAAAAGAGCAAGTCTTTTTTTTTAAGTTCATTTAAATATTTTTTTACAAGATTTGGAGCAAGGTATAATTTCTTTCATGAATATTAAGAGCACGAGCCATATACCACCAGACAGACAGCTTATAATCATAGTTACATAGTGATTGGTGTTTCGTGTGAGAGTTTATAACGGCTCATTTTCCACAGCAATTCGAATGTGAGGCGAAATTGGTCCGGCTAGTAAGTTCGCGATTTCATAAAACAGTAGCAGTATAAGCTAAAACTAGAATTTCTTCTTCCTTCTAAAAATGGTCTTCAGTAGTACTTGCTACGCCGATAAATAGTATCAGATTGAGTAGAGTTAACAGTTCGTAAACTACGGCCGAAAGTAAACATAATCAACATCTTGAACCCGAGACTTGGGAACAAAAAGTTGACAGTGTGTTCTCCACTCCTTGTTCCCAAGTCTGGGGCATTCATGACATTGAAAGTTAGCCAGCTCGCCTTCATCTTCTCCGTTGTTGCGACATAATCAAATTTCTTCTCGTCTCTTCGCCGTACAAGGTCAGCCGCTCCGAACGTGAACCGATAGCTTTGAAAGGTACCCACGCTTCAGAAACCCAGAAGCCTACACGCCCTCGCTCGCAGTCTCCACTCCGAGCCGGTAAAAGGTCGAAAGCAGTCCGTTTTACCTTAAGAACGGCCGCAGAGCATACGAGCCATCGGAGCCAATGGAGTCGTCGAGAGAGCGTCCCGTGACTGCAGTCGCCGCGCGTTGTTACGCCCAACCGGAGGGCCACGTGGCACGCTGGCAACTTTGGATTGGCTCCGGCGGCACGTATGCCGTCTACGCCGGCCCATTTTAAGGCGAAACGGAGTCAGTATGTGCGCTCGGCACCTATCGGGTTGGGGACGACGAGGGCCTAGTCTCCGCGTTGGCTGCCAGCGCGCGGCCACACTCTCCTCCCCGTCGACGGAGGGTGAGCGAAAACGCGACTAAAGAGCGCAGGGGACGGAGCACCCCCCCCCCCCCCCCCCCTGCCAGCGACACGCGAATTATTCCTATCGGGTTACGCACTAATGGATCCCGGCAGTATTCACGTCTTATCCGAGCACATTTATTAGCATCGCAGCATCTTTGCGTCTGTCGTCTCCGTGCAGTGGCATTAGATGACTTCCCACTCGCGTACTCAATGACGGCTCAATGATATACAAGACTACTGTACTCGTATGCGCTTCCGATCGTGCATCAAAACAACAACGACAACAACAACTGCGTATTACTTCGTTGTCGGGAAAAAAACGAAATTAGAAAAAAAAGAAAACTGAAAGTGAATAAAGGATATTTTTCCGCGCGGAAAGAAATCTTACTCCGGCTTCCACCGATGTATGAGTATACCAGCAAGCAGGGGCAGCGCTTCGCCGTGGTGGGTAAAGAGTTACTGCTTTCGCTTCTCGAAATTAGATGCCAGCACGGTGCGCCAATTGAGGAGTACGGGGGGAGAGGGGGGAGGGGTGCTTACGAGACGTCGGCAGCATTACGCTCCCTTTTCGCCGCCGACTTCCAACAGACGAGGGCCGACAGCCTGCTTGGCCTTCGTTAGAAGAAGCCGACCGTTCCGCGATAAAGCTATCCGCGCCTACGCGCAGCACACCGTAGCACAACCATCCCGACAACGTCCCCCCCCCCCCCCCCCCCCCCCAAATCGAGATGTTAACGAACTTTCTCGACAGTCAACTCCACAGAAACATTCCCAGGGTTCGCCAAAATAATCCCAATTTCCCTTCACGAATCCGGGAATCGAGGAGTCGCATGAGATGCTGTAGACCGCCCACCGCGCCCGCACGGATTGTAGGGACTGAGTGCCGCAAACCTGGCGTTTCGTTGTAAAACTATGGCTAATGCGTTTCGTTGTTCTTAAAAAAAAAAGCGAACAAGCTAGTCCTGATTTTGTTGTAGTATTGGGGTAACCTCTTCCGCATTCTGCATCAAAATGATTGCCGCGTCACGGTTTTAGAAACTTGACGCAACCGCATGAACACTTTGTGTTCTAACTTTATTTTGTCACAAGCCCAGCCAGCCATAAGCCCAGCCGATGGTCCTAAGATAGACATCTGAAGGTCCTAAGACAGAAACGGACGCTATGAGCCATCGGAATCAATCCAGCGCTGAGAGAGTATCGACTGTCGGTCCTCATAGGTGCAGCGCCGAGCGGAGCGTGAACTCAGGTGATTCGCTCGCAGCGCTAGATTGGTTGGGGTGGCTCGAGTGCCTTCTTCGTTTCATCTAGGGCGACAGAGTACAATTAAGCACTGCAGTAATTGCAGCGAAATCGAGTTCGACAATTTTATTGCTATAGCATTTCTGCGGGCAGCTCCTCTCTCCAGAAAGTTCTCATCTGTAACACGCAGTGTTGTGCCAAATACTGAACAAACGTATTTAAGGTAAGATATTAAATACCAATTTATTTGAAGATACATTTAGAGTAGTATTTAAGTTTCTTTTACTACGAACTATCTTGAATAGAGTACAAATGCTTCGAAAACAAAAGTAATTGAATTACATTCGTAGACACTCGGCAAGTAGGTTGCAAGCATGGTAATATAAACTTTAAAAAATGCCCGTGCGTCTACTTTCCCGCACAACACTCGGAAAGCCAATCACCGCAACTTAGGGAGACGGCTCACCGAATGAAGATGCCGAAACATATGTTTAGACCAAAAAACGCAGTCTGAGTTGTGACATTAAGCAATGCAAGCGTGACGTTTTGCATTGCTTAATGTCACAACTCAGACTGCGTTTTTTGGTCTAAACATATGTTTCGGCATCGTCATTCGCTGAGCTGCCTCCGTAAGTTGCGCTGATTGGCTCTCCGAGTGTTGTGCGTGAAAGTAGACGCACAAACTTTTTTTAGAGTGTACCAGTGCCACACGGGCAACTCGAATGCCATTTACAACGAATGACATTCGTGTGATCAACGAATCGGCTCGCGAACTGTTGCGCGTGGAACGCCCCACACTCGAAGTGTCGCGCGCTGATTGGCCGATCGTTCAAATGTCATTCGTTGTAAATGGCATTCGAGTTGCTTGTGTGGCACGGGTATTACTTCCTTTATAACAAGCAGGAGGTTGCGAGGCGCACCATACTATATTGTACCTTCATGCCTTTGGGACACTGTTACGAGGTTAACGTAACGATCCACAACTAGAAGAATGTTACGAGGTTTACGTAACGATCCGCAACTAGAAGAATATTGAAACAGGCACCGGAAACGAATCAATTGGAAAGCACGAGGCGAAGCTACTGTACGCTCCGGAGCTCACGCCAACGGCTTCGAGCGCTGCAATGCCGCTCCGAGAACATACGAAGGAAGCTTATCAGACCACGAGGAATCGGCGGTGATCGTAGATCCGCTCTTGAGCCAACAGAGGCCCGCTTCGCAATGTGTTTTCTACGCGCTAAAAACGAACGCGGTGGGCAAAACAGGGCACGCGCCGCTTCCCGCGTTCTCATTCATTACATGGCTAATTGCGCCGTTAATACAAACCCAAAAGCCCCGCCTACTAATTTGTTTGTTAGTAGAGGCCTTGCACAACCGTAATTACGGAACGAAACAGTTCCCGCTGAAGCTAAAATGGGCCTCCTTTGTTTTGAAATCGGCTGGAAAAGGGTGGACGGATGAGGTCCCCCATCCTCCACTTCTAGCGTGCTAGAAAGAGCGATACCTTTTTAACCTCCAAGTTTCGGGGTCGAGTCTCGGAGCGCTTGAGCGTCACCTAATACAGGAATCCTGCGATGAAGCATCGCATCAGATCTCTGCCCTTACGATCAGGGGCACATTTATGGGTCGGGCTTGGAGGGAGAGGGGAGGGGGTCTTGGAACAGATGAAACGTCACGGAAGGGTGCGTCATCACAGGCGAAGCGGTGGCCAGATTTATTTTGTTTACCTAAAAATGGCCATTTTACAACAAAAAAAAAAATAAACATCTTTTTTATAAAAATTTGGTGTATGTCGTGTTATTAATAAAAAAAATCGCCATTGGGGGATTTAGGGGCGGTTCGTTCCAAAAGGGGCACTGACACCCTAAAATCGGTATTATTGTTTTACTGCACTAAACGCTTCAAAATGGTGTCATATAAACAAAAACAATTACAACGGTAAATACAAAAAAAAATAATAATTCTAGCGCGCAAACGCGCCCTCTTTTCCTGCCAGATACCTCCTTGTGATTGTTTTTCGGATCACGTGCCGCGACGTCATCGACTGTTGAATATGCAGAGATATTGAGGTTGCAGAAGTTTCATTTCTATGACATTTATTAGTGGCGCGTATGAAACATATTTTGGACGAATGTGACTTGCGCACAACGACGCTTGTTCCAAAATGTCAAAATCAAATTCCGGAAGAGACTCCGTCGTGACATTAACGCGTCGACGTCGTCTCCTGTCGTCTCTTTGCCATCTTCGCTTCGATCTCTCAAAATGGCGACACCCGAGGGTTGTGGCGCAAGCGAGCGCGATGCTGGTGACGGCTCCGGAGATCAGCTGTTCTTTTCGGTACAAGACGACCTTTGGGACTTTAAGAAGGAATCAGTTGGACGTTCGCAGAGGATGGGTATGGTACCGTACGAGACGCCTGATCGAGAGCCGGGGAAGAGACCAATGAGGACGTCGCCGAGTCGTCGCTACCTTCGCCTGCTTCAGAACTGAGGCTCCTGGACAACACAGACTGGTAAGAACGCGTTGCATGCACCAAGCAGTTGTCCTGCAAGAATCGCCTCCAGCCAAGCCTTCTTCTCCGCTTCATTCCTTGGAAGCTTGTGTAGAGGGCACTTTCGAATGTGGCAGTGCTGGAAATGTCTTTGACGCAGCACCGACGCGACATCGCCCCTGAGGTCGCACATCAAAGTCCGCTTAACTTCGTCTTCAGCACCACCGATTTTGAAAGTGTTTTGGAACGCCTAAGCAGAACAGTCGCAAGTTGCAACTGACGCGTCGTCTGTTTACGCAGGCATCGCCGGCGGTGCGAAATTCGAAAGCGAGCGCCTGATCGACAACGATACTTCCGGTTGGAGGGCAACAGAAAAGAAAAAAAAAATGTTCCAGAGCATTAGACCACTCCTCACGTCACCAAGGAGCGCGAAAACTTCAAATTTGGCTTTCTGCGTTTTCTTTTTTTTTTTTTCAGGGAATACAGTATTTACTCGAGTAATAGCCGCACTATTTATGAACAAGGCCCTTGCGTCTGCTTTCCCGTAGAACACATATACAGCCAATCATCGCGTTGTGCATAAATAACATAGCGAATAACTATATCTATAACACGATTCTCTGTACAATTACAATCTTCACAGATAGTATCTTCGCTCCAAGACGTTATCTCTGTCCTGTAAACCGCTGGAATCATGCTGCCGATCGTGGTGATTGGCAAGCCGCATGCTCCACGGAAAAGCGAACCCTCGGGTTTTCTATAAAAACAGTGCGGTTGTTACTCTAGTAAATACGGTACGCTGTTTCTAGGTTTCAGAATTTGAGGTTAATGTCTAAGTACCATGTCCAATCGTTTGGTAAATTAAAAACTATGTTTTGGGGGTGCCACAGCCCCTTTAAGTCCGCACCGGCTTCCGATTGAGGCGGCTGTTATAGTGAATATACCGACTCTAATCTCGAAGCTGAACAAGGACGAAATAGACCAGAGTTCCGCGGTTTCCAATCCATCTCATGTGACTGAATGATTTAATGCCTTAAAGCAACACCAGGAAGTAGATTGCACCAAGGCGTTTTGAGACGGCCCTTCCAGCGTGAGAAACAATTTGCGTGGGTGCATGCTCTGAGCATCGTCAAGCGCACTTTGTGATGTTGCTGAAAA
The DNA here is from genome assembly GCA_013358835.2 of Ixodes persulcatus. Lineage (NCBI taxonomy): Eukaryota > Metazoa > Arthropoda > Arachnida > Ixodida > Ixodidae > Ixodes > Ixodes persulcatus. Next base: position 3,832,117 of record JABSTQ010011052.1, read on the forward strand.
AATATATAACGGCAAATTGTTATATATGTTAAGTCTGAGATCCCGCGGTGCACAGCGAAGCGTGCCTTCCTCGCATCCGCGTTGCGCAGAGTAAAATCAATGCAATACATGGAAAGAAGGCAGAAACAAGGTACGAGTAAAAGCAATTACACGATACCGTACGGAGTTATCTTGAAGTTTTACATACAAACACAATATATTGTCCTTTTGAAGTGTGTTTCAGTTTCTTTAAAAGGAGAGCAAGAGTGAAAGAGATAATAGATGTTGTATTTGGATAAATTGGTAATTACAAGGAGGAACATTTCAGTCTAATCCCCCAACAATTTAGAATGTATTACACGGACATGAACAAATGCAAGCACATCAATTATGTACTTTTTCTCTCTAGTATCCAATCTCGCGCCCTCCCACGCACGAACACAAGCTCTTAGAAACAAGTTTAAAAATCCTGGACAATATCCGGCGAACCTGAAAATTAACGAACGAAACAAATACAGAAATCATAAACCAAATGCACGATATTTACAGGAGCGATAGCTCCACCCTTGGTTGTTGTTGCTTTTCCTTTTCCAAATTTATTCGTTCTATTGTTTTTTTCAGAGCATAAAGAGAAAAACAAATGTTTTAAAATATTCGCGTTGCTTCTTATATTCTTAATTTTCCTTCACTTTTTTTTTTGTTTTCAGTTCAAAAATTAGGGGGAACGAAGCAGGAGCAACAGCAACGCAGCTATCTTTGATTTATAACGATCGCTCCCCGACGTGGGCAACCTGGGCCTATATGGCGCCCAAATTGCGGCCGTTACTCTTATCAGCCATCAATTTCTCCTCTACAATTAACAACTTTGCAACGCGACTGCTTGGTTCGCCTTTCCTTCCCCACGTTCGCCGCCCCGCCGATGGCCGCCATTAAGTTGTGACCCAAGATTAAAGCGAAATTCTTCGGGCGCCCCCGTTTTTCGGTCAGCTCTTGCACCCAACAGTGCTTTGGGGGCTACTTTCCTTTCTTCAAACCGCCTTTTGTTTCGATGATAGCAGGGCACCCCCTTTCTTGCGCTCCTGGTATTATATATATATATATATATATATATATATATATAGAAGAAAAACAAACAAACAAAAGCAAGTCGAAGCCTGTCGCGTAGATCACCTCGAGTAAATCTGAACTGAAAAAAAAAAATATATATATATATATATATTTTTTTTTTTCCAGTTCAGATTTACTCTAGGTGATCTACGCGACAGGCTTCGACTTGCTTTTGTTTGTTTGTTTTTCTTCTAAGCCTAATCCATCTCGCTTGCCGCCTAGCGATGGAGTACGCCATGTTTAAATTTGTATGAAGCCAAGTTGAATGACGCTCGTTTGCACGAGCAAACCACGCGCAGATCGTCGGTGCCATGCATAGAGTTATTATAATGTACGCTAGAGGTTCAACTGGCGCTAGTGTGCTGTTGCAAATTGAAGCAGACAGCAAGCAGTCGGAAATTGACTTCCGGTAATGCATTTCTATAGAAAAAAGCGAGTGCATTTCCTCTCTGCGCTCGATTATAAGAGCAAATATCACAAATAATTCGTACGTACTAGGCACTTTGGAACATTTCCCAGTCACGCAGACGAAATAATTGTTCAATTAGAGCGTTTTTATTTTAAAATCTTGACATGAAAAACGCTGCTAAAACCGCTTCGTACATGCATTTATGAGCACTGTCGGACACTGTTAGCGCGAACACGGCGTCGAAGCTTTCCAGCATGGGTGATATACGTGCCAAACGAACGAAGGACATGTGGAAAACCAAGAGAGACGACAGGAACTACGAAGTAACACTGGATGAGTAACTCCTTGTGCTTGCAGACGATCAAAATGAATTGAAAGTCACGTAATATAGTCCGATTTGCAATAAATAAGTACTGCTTTATTCTTTCTGCTCATGATTATGTGCGAATATGCTTAATTGTTCTGGGTTCAAATCATCACCCGCACGCTCCAAATCTTTGCAAATAGGGAGAAGCCAGGGAATAGGTGCCCGATAAAAACTGCCCGACAAAGGAAATAATAAGAAAACACACCTTTAGTAGCTCACGTACTTTATTCTTTACGTTTCGAACGTTTTTTTAACCACTCGTAAAGATGCACGACGGGGTCATTTTCATATAGTGACAGAACGGGCATATTAGCAATATAATAGCACCAGCGGAATGCTGGCGAACTTTGAACACACTCTACATTCCTTTCGATCGTTATTTTGCTTAGAATCGTCGCTCGTTTCTATATACCTGCCATGGAACAGAGGTTTGGGCCTGAAATATATCGAAGTTTAACATCGCTCAGTGGTAAAGAAAAAATGCTGTAACTCAAGCAATTACACTTCCACAATGTTAATAAAGGTACATACTATCCGGCACAACCGAGATAACAAAAGTTATTTATGTTATTTTCCGGCGAAGAGACAAAATTCACGCGCTTTTTCCCATAGGAATACACAGGAAGACTGGAAAAGTAGACTGCATGCTGTCTGCTTCAATTTGCAACCGGAAGTCCCGTAGACACTAGCGCCAGCTGAGCCTCTAGCGTGTATTGTAATAACTCTATGGTGCCATGTTGGTGTGGAGGATCGATCACAGGCGGCTCACTCGCTACTGAGGACGGATAACTAAAGCTTGCACTCCGCCATTTGACTATTGAGAAACAAATGAACGAACTTAACTTGCCAACCTTTGGAGGCTGTCAGAAAAGTCGACGTACATTCTTGGTCAAAAGAAATACGAACCGAGAAGCGCGTGCATTCCTGAGCATGCAGAACCTTCTGGTGGAACTTGCTGGTACTTCTCCGGCGAGATTACTAGCGGTGCTTCCCGCCGTGGCATTATCTTCATTCACTCTTGGCGTGACGCTCGCCAGTTTGATGGTAGGCGCACTCTCGAATTGCTGCTCTTTTAAACCAAAGGGCCGTCGTGATGGGGTGGAAACGGGAGCAAACATAATTTGGCAATCTCATCTGCAGTGCAGAGTGAATGCACTGCGTGTTTTCTGTTTCAATCAACGAAGGTCTTCTTTCATTGCAACCTGATGCCCGAGTCCCACTAGAGCGACAAACAGAAACAAACGACAGCGACAAGCCTCAAACAAGTGCAGCATGCTCGCGATGGTACCTTTGGCAGGCGTTTGGTCGTTTGGTGCTCATGAAGTAAGCACGAGTGATTGCAGGCCTGCCAAAGATGCCCTTGCGTGCATGATGCTCGTGTTTGAGCATAGCCTCCTTTTAATGCGAAAGCGTTAACTGTCGCATGGAGCGAAGCCGGCGTTGTCTGTAATCGTCTGTAGCAGAAAAACGACACCCACAAGCAGAATTCACATTGGCTGCGACGCGTCGTATCAGATGCTTCGTCACGGAAGCCGGCCTGGCACTCAAGGTCAAAGGGGACGCGCCTCAGAAATAAAACACAACGACAAGCGCTACAACGCAGATGCATCGTCATGGAAGCCGTGAAGCCGTATACTCCGTTTCACCTTACGTCCGGATGCAGCGGACGCTACGAGCTCTCCTAGCCAATCCCGTTCTCTGGACGTAGCCCGTGAAACGCTTTCCGCGCGTCGCTCTAAGGTCACGTGACACTCACACGGCCTCGGATTGGCTCCGATGGCTCGTAACATCCGCTGCGCTTGGACGTAAGGTGACACAGAGTATAGCAACGGATTTGATTGTTGTTGCAGCACCGCTATTGGTAGGCCACGCAAAGTTAGGACTCCCGGGAGCTGCGTGAATTCGAGGAGTGTCAAAGGGAGAAGAAACAGCAATACGACCAGCGGCGGCATTTGGTATAGTGCAGTGGGCAATTGTTGCAGATGGTACCAGAGCTTCGCTGGCCAACCACCTTCACAGCGTGGATTGGAGCCCCAATTTTTTATGGCACCGGTCTTTGTCATTTGTTAAGTTCAAAAATGATGACATATTACTAGTTTCGCTTCCTGTGAGAACATTTGTAAAAAGTATGCAAACCATAACGTTGTTTTGTTTCACTAGTGAATTGTATTTGTCCATCGGTCATTGGACTGTCCAACAGCTGTTGACTTTCACTCTGGATGTTTTACCCTTTCACGATTTTCCAGAGTTGATCAGTACTTATCAACAAACTGATTTCGCGCGCCTCATGTGATTCTTTCCTAACGGCGAAAATCCGCTAAATTCTTTCCTCGACTTCGAAGCTCTCGTATCAGTGGATGTTCCAAGAAGAGTTCAACAATCTTTCAACAGATCTTCGGAACCTGTACGGCTTCAAAAGAGTACTCGCCCTTGTAATACTAGATTTTTAACCTTACTTCTACCAGTTTTTGTATTTGTTCTGTGGTTTTCTCAGATCCGAAGGCGTTAATGCATATAGTTACTTCTCCCAGAACACGCAGTTGGTGTTCCCGGGACACATCTTGGATGAAAGTTCGTTGGCTTCCTCCGTCTATCAATCCTCGTAAATAGTTGTACCCCGGTTTGCCAGCGATCCATACTCGAAAAGTTTGAAGTAAAATATGTGGCTCCTTTGTCTCTGGGGCTCGCTAGTATAGAGTGTCTTGGTTTCGTTGTTTTGGATCGTCTCCTTCCTTCATTGGCGAGTCGGGTCAGACATAGATGTAGCGTGCCTTCCTTTGCATCGATTGCAGACGATTTTTCTCTTGCAGACTCGTGCTCTATGTCCCTTCATGGTGCATTTGAAGCACCTCATGTCATGGGAACGTTTCTTCCCCTTCATCTCCAGTGCAGCGTCCGAGTCGCAGTCTTCCGACGCGTGCCTCCGGGTGTTGCAGAGGAAACAGTTTACTGGTGCATAGAACAGCCGCAGAACTTCTTGCTCCCGGTCTGCTGGAATCATACTTTGGTCTGTCAGATGAGTTGTCGAGAGTTTTCTTGTCTGTGCTTAATCCACGTCGTTCCCGACATTACACTTCAACCTGGAGAAATGTTAAGAGCGTATCGATATCCTCCTCTGATGTATTTGACTCACTTGGACCCCTGATAGAATTTTGCCGATGACATTCGATAACGACGTGTACTTGCAGAACCTTCAGTAAAGTCTCGTTCAGCATCGCAGAGTAGGGTATAGCTTGAACTCCAAGATCTTTTAACCCACAAAAATGCAGCTTAACTACATGCAACATCTTTCGCCAGCGCGTCCGAATAACAGGAATTCGATCCGTGAATGCCACCAATGGCTCTAGCTGCAGATCCAGTAAAACAGGACCGAAGATTGGGAAACTTTTCAGCTTGGCCTAGTTGAGGATGTTGGTCGATCGTGTTTTGAAACATGTCCTGGAAGGCTTGCCACGGAGAGGTGTTACCGGCAAATTTCAACATTTCCAACTTGGGCATTCTTGCTCTCGCGTTCCCAGTGGTTGTTGGGGCGAACGGATCCGTCTTGGTGGTTACGGCCGCCTGCGTTGCTGGATTCCGTGGTATTTTGATACGGTGATTTAGTATTGCAGATGCCTGTGCTAAATTGTCTTCATACATCATGAGCGCTTCATACTCTTGCCCGAGGTGATCGCCGCTTAGCAAGGGTTCAAACTCTCGATCGAGGGTTTTCAATTCGTCGATATTAATCGTTAATCTATGTGTCAGAGTTGTCAGCTTACTCATTTAGTGATCGGTGTTGGCAAGGGTAGCACTGACCTAGTTGATAAGTCGAGTGGCCTGTTCCCAGAAGGGTCTTGAAGTTTAATTTGGACTTCCGATTCGTTGAAGTATTATCCCAGGTTTCAGTACCATCAATTTCCTGTATAAACGAACGGGATCAAATATCCAGATAAAAAAAAAGAGTGCGTGCGTTTCCGTCGAGATCGCGCGATCTTCTTCCACCGTCGGTCATGCAGTGGTAGTGTGTTACTGTTATATTTGACACCCTGCGCGTTTTCCACGCTGTCCTTTCATTGCTGTGCCTCTTCATGCGCTCCAATTTGGCAAAGACGCATTTTGGAGCACTTGCCCTTCCTATTAAGGGATTGTCAGGTCCTCCTCGAGAGCGAGAAACACGTGAGCATTGCTGCAGTTGCTCTGGCGACTTTGACAATGCTTTAAACCTCGTAACAAGTATAATGTACAACAATGTTGATCTTGCTGCCTACATGTTTAATACTGCAAATATAAACTGAAGCCAGCCTACTTCTTATTGATTTTTTAATCGGTAATAGAAGGTTATTTTAAGTTTTATTGAGGAACAAAATGGTTCATTATAAAGCAGTAGAGACACAAGGCAGGCGCGTTTAAATAGGCGACACGGCACCTTATCCCTGCAATATCTTCAGTTCATTAGCACGCTGATGCGCAGCCCGCCGATGTCCTTACGTCGGCATACGATAACAGTGTTTTATCCGTCTCCGTTTATCCTCCGAAGCACAAAGATTTTGTCCTGTGCAGGATTAAAACACCGGCTTTGCTGTCCGACCTTTGTTACAATTAATTACCAAATTCTCAACCATCTCGTTTATAACTATTTTAAATACAAGTCTGGCAGAAAGCTGACATTTACGCAGTTCATTCTGAACAAAGTGGCACATAATACGACGCAGAGCTCCCTAATTTATTTAATCGGGAAATTTTGTTATATGCAATGGAACTTTTAAAGGGGTCGTTTTGGTCGTCGCTGTGTTTATTTCATTTCATTTCATTTCATTTATTTCTCCTTAAGGGCCCCGTGGGGCATTACATAAGGGGGGGAAGCTTGTGGGGTAATACAAAACATATAAACACAAAAATAGAACAAAAACAAAATTGATGTAAAATCAATAGTCAAAGTAATGCATGTTAAAATGGTTAAAATTTATTGGATATGTGCAGTCACTGATTGGCGAAAAGTGAATAGGTCAGTAATAAGGATGATTTTTTTCAGGAAGAGAGTTCCAGATAGTTATGGCATGAGGAAAGAATGAAGCATTAAAGGCTAGCGTTTTGCCGGTTATGCGTTTGATGCAACGGCTGTGATTGAGGCGTGACGAAATTCTGTCAGGAGGTGATATCAGGGAGTCAGATAAGTTGGTGCTGGTGTGGTAAAATTTATGTAAGAGACATAATCGAGAGATTATTCTGCGGTCAGAGAGCAGTGGACGCTCGAGAGTAAGTTTAAGCTGCGTCACACTGGTGTCGCGGGAGTATGCTGATGAAATGAATCGGGCTGCACGATTTTGAATTCCTTCCAGACTGTCGCTGAGGTAAGCTTGTGATGGATGCCAGATGGACGAGGCATACTCGAGCTTGGGGCGGACGAATGTAGTGTACGCTAGCTGCTTTAGGTGAGAAGGTGCTGATTTTAGATTCCGCTTTAAGTACCCGAGAGTCCGTGAAGCATCAGCAGTGATGACGTCGATATGTTGAATCCAAGAAAGTGTGGAAGCCATATGGACACCGAGGTACTTGTGTGAGGGAGTAGAGCCAATTGAAACGCCATCAAGTGAGTAGGAGTAAGAAAGAGTAGATTTTGTCCGCGTGAATGATACAAGTTTGCACTTCTCGTAGTTGAGAGGCATAAGCCAACGACCGCACCAAGTGTTAATTCTTGTTAGATCCCTCTGCAGGGTGATATGATCTGAGCAGTTTGCGACTGGACGGTAAACAACGCAATCGTCTGCGAACAGCCTAATTTTTGAGTCGATGTTATGCGGAAGATCATTTATATATATGAGAAATAGGAGTGGGGAAAGTCCTGTTCCCTGGGGAACGCCTGATGTTACGTTAGCAAGGGGTGATTGATGATTGTTAGCAATGGTAAATTGAAGTTCGGCAGCGGTGCAACACAGGCACTGTTCTAAGCATTCTACTCTGCTCGCATATACGCCCACACTGAAGCTAGGATCGGCAACGTCATCGCTTGACCATCAGCCGCGTGTTCGACGACGCACGTGCTGGGAGAAGACAGCGCACTCAAGAGGACACGGGCCACAACATCTGCCATCGTCTACTAAAGGAACGACGGTCGGCGCTTCGTGCTCAGTTCGGCAGCGGTGCAAAACAGGCACTGTTCTAAGCATTCTACTCTGCTCGCATATACGCCCACACTGAAGCTAGGATCGGCAACGTCATCGCTTGACCATCAGCCGCGTGTTCGACGACGCACGTGCTGGGAGAAGACAGCGCACCCAAGAGAAGAGGACACGGGCCACAACATCTGCCATCGTCTACTAAAGGAACGACGGTCGGCGCTTCGTGCTCAGTTCGGCAGCGGTGCAACACAGGCACTGTTCTAAGCATTCTACTCTGCTCGCATATACGCCCACACTGAAGCTAGGATCGGCAACGTCATCGCTTGACCATCAGCCGCGTGTTCGACGACGCACGTGCTGGGAGAAGACAGCGCACTCAAGAGGACACGGGCCACAACATCTGCCATCGTCTACTAAAGGAACGACGGTCGGCGCTTCGTGCTCAGTTCGGCAGCGGTGCAAAACAGGCACTGTTCTAAGCATTCTACTCTGCTCGCATATACGCCCACACTGAAGCTAGGATCGGCAACGTCATCGCTTGACCATCAGCCGCGTGTTCGACGACGCACGTGCTGGGAGAAGACAGCGCACTCAAGAGGACACGGGCCACAACATCTGCCATCGTCTACTAAAGGAACGACGGTCGGCGCTTCGTGCTCAGTTCGGCAGCGGTGCAACACAGGCACTGTTCTAAGCATTCTACTCTGCTCGCATATACGCCCACACTGAAGCTAGGATCGGCAACGTCATCGCTTGACCATCAGCCGCGTGTTCGACGACGCACGTGCTGGGAGAAGACAGCGCACCCAAGAGGACACGGGCCACAACATCTGCCATCGTCTACTAAAGGAACGACGGTCGGCGCTTCGTGCTCAGTTCGGCAGCGGTGCAACACAGGCACTGTTCTAAGCATTCTACTCTGCTCGCATATACGCCCACACTGAAGCTAGGATCGGCAACGTCATCGCTTGACCATCAGCCGCGTGTTCGACGACGCACGTGCTGGGAGAAGACAGCGCACTCAAGAGGACACGGGCCACAACATCTGCCATCGTCTACTAAAGGAACGACGGTCGGCGCTTCGTGCTCAGTTCGGCAGCGGTGCAAAACAGGCACTGTTCTAAGCATTCTACTCTGCTCGCATATACGCCCACACTGAAGCTAGGATCGGCAACGTCATCGCTTGACCATCAGCCGCGTGTTCGACGACGCACGTGCTGGGAGAAGACAGCGCACTCAAGAGGACACGGGCCACAACATCTGCCATCGTCTACTAAAGGAACGACGGTCGGCGCTTCGTGCTCAGTTCGGCAGCGGTGCAACACAGGCACTGTTCTAAGCATTCTACTCTGCTCGCATATACGCCCACACTGAAGCTAGGATCGGCAACGTCATCGCTTGACCATCAGCCGCGTGTTCGACGACGCACGTGCTGGGAGAAGACAGCGCACCCAAGAGGACACGGGCCACAACATCTGCCATCGTCTACTAAAGGAACGACGGTCGGCGCTTCGTGCTCAGTTCGGCAGCGGTGCAACACAGGCACTGTTCTAAGCATTCTACTCTGCTCGCATATACGCCCACACTGAAGCTAGGATCGGCAACGTCATCGCTTGACCATCAGCCGCGTGTTCGACGACGCACGTGCTGGGAGAAGACAGCGCACTCAAGAGGACACGGGCCACAACATCTGCCATCGTCTACTAAAGGAACGACGGTCGGCGCTTCGTGCTCAGTTCGGCAGCGGTGCAACACAGGCACTGTTCTAAGCATTCTACTCTGCTCGCATATACGCCCACACTGAAGCTAGGATCGGCAACGTCATCGCTTGACCATCAGCCGCGTGTTCGACGACGCACCTGCTGGGAGAAGACAGCGCACCCAAGAGGACACGGGCCACAACATCTGCCATCGTCTACTAAAGGAACGACGGTCGGCGCTTCGTGCTCAGTTCGGCAGCGGTGCAAAACAGGCACTGTTCTAAGCATTCTACTCTGCTCGCAGGTCAGAAACTTTTCGCACCCCGAATAGTTTGTTTGTATGCACTGCTGCCGAACACAGCTTACCGTGTATTTATTGTGTCTGTCTGGCCATCATGACTAAGGACGGTAAAGAAGCTAAGAAATCTAGGGAGTTTGCAAAGGCGCTCGACGACCTTCGTCGCGAATTAAGAGCCGACCTAAGAAGTTTAAAGGAAAGTACGAAGTTTTGCAGCGACACTTGCGTCAAAGTTGAGTCGATTGGAAGCGACGTAAAACAACTAAGGAAGGAAATCCAGGAACTGACTAAGAGAAACTGTGAGCTACAAAAATAAAATAAAATACTGAGTCAGCGGATCGATGAATTAGAGCAATACCAACGCTCAAATAACCTCGAGATAAAAGGAGTGCCTGAAGGGGGCAATCCCTATGACGTCATCAAAATGATTGGTGACGTACTGGAGGAGCCAATAACAAATTCAGACATAGATATCTGCCATAGGGTCCCAACATCAAAACCAGGCGAGCAAAACATCGTCGTGCGCTTCATACAACGCACGAAGAGAAATGCTGTACTTATGAAGGCAAAAAAAAAAAAAGAAGCTCACTGCTGCAGCCCTTGGTTACACTTTGGCAAGGATGACGACGCCTGTTTTCGTCAATGAGCACCTAACACGACAATGTAAACAACTGCTGTGGGCAGCTATCGCTAAAAAAAATAGATCAGGTGGAAGTACGTCTGGACCACGGGTGGAAAAGTGTTTGCGCGTAAGAATGATGGCTTGAATGCTTTAAAGATTCTGTGTACGGCTGATTTGGAAAGAATGACGTAGGCCTTTAGCGTTTGCACTTGTCATTTGATACTGTTTCCTCACGTTATTGAATGATGAGTCATGTAAATACTTTAATAGTGATCAATTCAATCATAGATACAGAAATTACAAGCCATGTTTTTCTGCAATTCATCTAAATACCAGGAGTATAAGAAGGAAACAAGACGCCCTTGATTTCTTTTTTGATTCCCTCTGCATGCCCTTTGATGCCTTGTTGTTCACGGAAACATGGTTGCGAGAAGACGAGATACCGCCGAGTTTTGCGAATTACAACTGCGTAAATTTCAACCGAGATAAAAAACGAGGAGATGGAATTTTGATATATCTAGAGTCTTCCATTTCTTTTACTGTTGTGGACGAATATTCTGTAATCGATGCAGATATCGAGGGTCTAGTTGTTCGAATGGAAACAATGTTTGTTGTTGCTGCATATAGACTACCCACGGGAAACAAAGCTGTGTTTCTTGATTTCTTTGACAACTTGCTTAATTTTCTTTGTTTAACGAAACGCTCTTTTATGGTTATGGGTGATATAAATATCGACACACTTGCAAATGAGTCTCACGCGACAAATTTAAATGACCTCATTCTGTCCTACGGATGTTCAAACGTGATATCGCTACCAACCAGAATAACAAGTGAGAGTGCCACATCAATAGACGTATGCATAACAAACATTAACCAAACTGAATTGTACCCTGGAATTTCAACACAGGATATTAGTGACCACCTGCCCATTTTCTGCCTAATCCGCCGTCCGAAACAAGGCCAAAAATTTGAACCAGTTAATTACTGCTACCGAAAAATAAACAAAATGACACTCAGCATATTTCATGAACTCGTTAATTGGACAGACGTTAACTTAGAAGAAAGCGCGGACACTGCTTATAGCAAGTTTTTAAGTGAATTTAAGAAGTTATATGATTGTGCATTCCCTATATTACAAGGAAAAAAGTCAAAACCCAAACTCCGTAAGCCATTGGTGGATGACGACCTGTACAAGAGAATTAGAATAAAAAATAACATCTACCATTGTTTCGTGAGGTCGCGTGATAAAGCGCTGCTGAGTGAATTTAAAAAAAAAAAATAGGAATAAGCTTAGTTCCGACCATAAAAGGGCAAAATCTGAATACTTTTTGAGCAAATTTGATGGTATTTACAATAACCCGAATAAACTGTGGGACGCTGTTAATAGCTCAACAAATAAAGACTATGTCCGGTGTGGTGTGGATAACATAACTATAAACAGTAGAAATATAGGTGGTGAGGAACTTGCAAATACCCTGAATGAGCATTTTATAAACGTTGGTGCTTCGCGAGAAAGGGAAACTGACAGCAAAATCAGTACCACAAATAAAACTACAAATATCTCGAACTCTATAATGCTCGAGCCAACTTCCACATGCGAAGTTTGTAATTTGATAAAAAATATAAAGACAAGTGTAGTGGCTAGGGTTGACAAAATAAAACCCTTGCCAGTTAAAATGGTGTCAAATATAATAAGCCCAGTCCTGGCACATATTATAAACAATATGTTGCAAACAGGAATATATCCAGACGAACTCAAAGTAGCAAGGGTTAGTGCGGTGCATAAAGGGGGAAACAAAAATGACCTAGAAAAATACCGACCAATATCTGTTTTGCCAATATTCTCAAAAATATCTGAAAGCGTGCTAAACGTTACGATTGCAAAGGTTTTTTTTTTTTTTTCAAAATACAACGTAATCACTAGGTCCCAATATGGTTTTCAAAAGGAAAAATCGACTGAACTTGCTCTTACGAATATAAAAGACAGAAGACAGAAACATCGAAAATAAACTATATACACTCGGGTTATTTCTAGATTTGAGCAAGGCCTTTGATTCGATAGAACACAATAGTTTACTGTCAAAACTTCAGACTTGTGGTGTACGGGGCGTAGCGTCTGACCTAATCAAGTCCTACCTCCGAAATCGTAAACATTTTGTACATGTAAATAACGCCGCTTCTCAGCAATTAGAAATAAAGAATGGAGTGCATCAGGGCTCCATACAGGGCCCACTACTTTTTCTCATATATATAAACGATATAACAGACATCACAAATTCCACACATATGGTTATGTACGCTGATGATACCAATGTTTTCTTCTGCAGATATACAAAAGAGTCCTTAGAACAACAGGCAAATGATTATCTTCAAAAACTTTCAGAATGGCTGGAAACAAACACGCTTAAGCTAAATGTGAATAAAACAAAGTACATTATATTTGGACCTATCAATAAGCACGACAATAGTGTAGTACATCTGCTATAAATAGCACCCCCATATCTCAGGTTATATAACAAAAGTTTCTTGGCGTCTGGTTTTATGAAACACTTACTTGGAGCACTCACGTGAACAAATTAAAAGGGGACCTATCGAGAACACTAGGCTGTATATATAAAAAAGCAAATTTATTACCATAGTGGCTTATCCAAAACTTATATTACTCTTTGTTTTACTCAAAACTTTGTTATGGAATTATGGCATGGGGGACAACCACTTCCACAAATTATAGCAACTTTTTCTCCAGAAAAAGGTTTTGCGCATTTTAGGAAACTTTCGAGGAAATGTTCGTGATTTTTATAGCAGTCTATATTTTACAAAACATAACATGCTTAAAGCAAACCAGATTTATTACTTTAAACTTATGCAGACAATATACAAAGAAAAACTTTATCAAATGGATGAAGTGCCATCGCAACCCTATCTTCATAGAAATGCCAAACACAAGACTCCTAAGGTCAAGACAAATTATGGAAGACAAAAACTAAATTATTAGGTTCCTACATTACTAAACATTTTTGAAGGGCGTACTGAATTTACAGTATCATTTAATAAATATAAAAGTAACATCAGACACACCCTTGTACACAACGATATATATTACGCGTAGTAAAAATTGTTTCGTTTTTGCGCCTACCAGTGTTGCAATGACAAATGTGTTTGTTACATGGCTGTAACCTTTTGTGTACATATCTTTTGTGATTTTTTTGCTCCTTTGATCATTTTGTGATTACACGTCAGTGATTACGAATCAATGTCGTATGACTGATAGTCATCTTTGTGTGGCATTGTCTAGCTAGGCTTAGAATTTTAAAACGTTTTGTCAATTGTTTTCGTATTTCTTGTACTATTATATTCGTCTGAGGACAGATTAATCCTTGTTTATATTCGTATAAAAAGTTCTACGATTTTGTGTAACACGTGTGCATGTTTGTTGCTATGTAGATATATGTATTTTGTTTACTTTCTTTGCGTATATATGGCAACTAATGCAAGTTGTGTTGTTATGAACTGTGGGGGGTAGAGACCCAGTCAGGCAGAAATGCCTTTTGTCTCTACCTCCCTACCGGGCCTGGCCCCTGAGAAACCAAATAAACTTCAAACTTCAAACAAATACCGAGCATTGAAAGTTTAGAGAAGATGCGATTATGCGGAACTCGGTCGAAAGCCTTGGAGAAGTCTAGGAATATGGCGGCTGTTTATAATTGTTATTCATATTAATGTGTATGTTATGAGTGAATTCGGCAAGCTGGGTCTCGCAAGAGCGATTTTTTTAGGAAACTGTGTTGGTGAGAGTAAAAGAAGTTGATCGAGCGCAAGTGGTTGATTATGTTGGTGCTGAGTATATGCTCCAAAAGTTTTGATGAGACGCTCGTTAAGGATATAGGACGATAATTGGATATAAATGATCGGTTACCATGTTTATGGACTGGTACTATTTTCCCAAGTTTCCAATCTTTTGGAGAGCGGCCACAAGAGAGGGATTGCGAGAAGATTAATGAAAGATATGAACTGGCGATTACATCGATGTTCTTGAGGATTTTGGAATTGATATTGTCCGACCCGGCTGACGATGAAAGCTTCAGTTTGTTAATCAGTGTAGTTATTTCATGGATGATATCGTTACAGGCGGCATGATATGGCTAGATACCTGAAGAGGAGTAGGTAGATTGTCAAGGTCTTCAGTCGTGAACACAGAGACAAAGAAGTCGTTTAGGGCCGTTGCACATTCACTGTCGATGATTGGGTCGTTATTGCTGTCGGTTAGTTCCAGTGATCGCGATTGGCATTTTGGCGATAGAAGTTGCCAAACTCGAGTTGGATTAGACCGAAGGATAGAGGGCATGTCATCAGATAGGAATTTTATCTTGGCAAGTTTGATATTTGCGGTATAATCTTTTGAAATGATTCCATGGGCATCCCAATGTTGGGTAAGCCCGGTTTCTTTAGCTTTTCAATAGAGGCGTTTCTTTTTGTTATTTAGCGACTTGAGAGTTTTATTAAACCAGGGATGGTTTCTGTCCGATTTACGGCAGACAGTCGAGATAAATATGTTGATGAAGTCGTTGAGCTTGGTTCGGAATATATTCCAGTTATCTTCAATATTTCTGGAACTAAATTTTCTGCTAAAGTCATCGTAATAGGCCTGCAATGCATAATTAATTAATGTGAAGTCTCCTCTCTTATAGTCTTTAGTAAACTTTTGTGTAGGCGCTTTTCTGTTAATGGGAAATGGCAATGTTATGTGCAGCATTTGATGATCGCTTAACCCTGCCGAATGAGTGATGTTCTGGATATGTTCTGGGGTGGTAGAAAATAAAAGATCAAGTGTGTTGTCGAGTCTTGTTGGTTGCATGATGACTTGAGTGAACGTGAAATCAAGAGTTAGGTCGAGAAATTTTCTAGATTCATTTTCTGCAGATTTGTTTGTGACTGTTAGTTCTGTCCAATTGATATTTGGGAAGTTAAAATCACTGAAAAGGAAGAATGACGCTTTACGGCGAGTATTTCTAAGTGCACCCACGCAAAGAGTTAACAGCTCCACTTTGAATATGACCTCCACTGGTTTCAGGGGCTCTATCTTAATTCAGAAAAGTTGCAGAACTTGAACACCCGTTTTGTAAGAAAGGCATATGAATGAGTAGATCGAGCGTTTTGCAGCGTGTCGATAACGTTATACTTAGAGGATGAGCCGAGACGTAGGACAATACACGTGTTGGGGCGGTGCGGATAGGTCTTTGCATGACAGTGCATGTTCTACTGGGTGTTTGGGAGAAAAGAGAACCGTCTTTTGTTTTCTCACCACAAAAAATAAACAACGCATTTCCGAGTGCCCAGTCTCTGCCCACATGGATCGCTAGCGGTAAGGACAAGATGCTAAAGTTTCGGAACTTACCCTTATCTTATTCAAAAACCTATAAACGATTTTCGGATATTTTTCAATGACGACGTGGCGGACAATGAAACCCCCGGAAATACATTGAGTGGAACGGCGTCTCACTCTCAGAAAAAAAAAAAAAGTATATTATTACACCCTTTGTCCCATATAGGACACGCCAAAACTTCAGGTCGACGTACAGCGTACTGACGTCGAACCAACGGTACCAACAGTTCCCGAGCGGCTGCTACAGCGGAACGGGTCCCACATTCTAATTGAGAATTTCTAAAAATCCCTTACAACGTTTGGACCGGATAACGGTAAGTTCTGAAACATTAGCTTCTGGTTCCAACCACTTGCGCTACATTTGAGCGGAGTCTGCGCTTTGGGCGACGCGTATAATTTATTTCCACGCGGTGAGAAAAGCACGGTTCTGCTTTCTTCCAACCACCCGCGGTGTATCAAGCCCAGAGAGCGTGAACGAACTCCCTCGACGTTCCCATTCTCTTATTATGATTTATGGCCACCATGGCGTCTTCGCATTTCCCGAAGGGCCTTGTCGCCGCACCATTGAAGGAAAGCAACAAACACTGTTTTTAGACTCCGAATACACCCTATTAGCAACATCTCGTACGATTAAGCGTCATCAACTGGCAACAAAATCAAACGTAATTGCGAACGATCGGCAAAGCTGGAAATGTATATTTATCGATCACATAAAAAAAAAAAGGAAAGAAAATGTTTTCCGCATTAAGGTAGAATCACCCAACTCAGTCTTGAGATGACGTTGGCGAGACTTTTTCCTCCTAACTCTCAAAAGCGCGGGAAACCCGCTTGCTTTGTGTATTCGAGATAAATGCGCTCTCGTTTGGCGGAAACAACACCGGTTGGAAACAGAGACTCCCGTTAATTGGATTCGACAATATGGAGCTGGAAAAATTATCGTGGCACTTGGCGACCACGCTTGGAGTTTAATGAACGTTGTTCGCGGAATTTAACCGACTCTAGGGATCCTGATGAACGGATCTGTTCTCATTTCGGTATACTATGCTTAAGTACTGTGCCAAAGGTATACACTTAATCCTAATTTATTTTCTAGTTTGTCGCTCCTAGTAAAATAAAAAAAACGCGAAGCAAGCTGTAATAAAAAGGAAATTACGTAAAAACAATGTTTCTTTCAAAAACATTTAGGACACAGAGACTCCTCCACGTTAGTCAGTGCCACACATTAAATCAATTCTTTCATATGAAATCGCGATGTGTATTTAATTCATGCTTTTCGCGTTATCGGCGTACATTTGCGAGCTATAGTCAAATGTAATCAAACGAACAATCTCAAAAGGAGCTGAACGGAATATTTAAGACAGCGAGGAAGCTCAGTGATCTGGAGCTTTTAAATAATATATATATGTAAAACGCGTCGGTGGTTCAGTGGTACAAATATAGTTAAAGGAACATTTTATTTAAAGTGTCGGACGATGAACCGATGCATATTATATTATAACATTACTTCAAATTGTATTGGAGTTGTTGGTAGAAGAACAGATTAAACCTTTAGATGGGCCAATATAATAATGTCCTACCGAGCGAGTCAAATGCTTCGAAAATACTTCAAATAAATCGAGAAAAAATTAGTTTCGTATGCTATGGCACAGCGATCTGCCATATATTTGCTGCTAAGTTGTGTTTTTTTTTTTTTATTTGCGAAAACATCAAAAGTCTAAAGTTTCGAATAAAAACTAGCAATTTATTACGGGCCGGAATGCAGTTAAGCTGTTTTCATGTCAAAGTTATAAAAAAATGTTGCTTTCGGTCAGTGAGGCAATTTATTGCACAAACAAGGGAACGAGGGAAAATACGAAAGGTTTCCTTTCCTTTCTTGTTTTTGTTACACCAACGTTTCAATAAATAACGTTTCCTTTTACATTTGACACGAACTCTATGTCGCTTCGTATCAAACGCTTTTTTGTTTTGTAACTGCTCATTGAGGAAATATATTTCTGTGCTATCTTTTTTTACAAAAGTAATGCACCACCTAGCTGACTCTAGATAATAAATTACAGTGTTGTAGAATCTGAAACTGAATTTTCGGAGTTATTTAAAGTAGGTTTGATCAAGTTGACTCACCCGGTAGTTTGCGTAACGTGGCCCTCTTGTAACATCTAATTTAATCAGGCCTTGCTCCAGGAGGCCCACCTCAAAATCAGTGAAGGCATTCAAATGCTGCTGAGAAAATAGAGCGTTAGAGTCATCTGGAACTTGGTTCGTACTCTCCAGGAAGGAGGCGTCATGAGACAAAACCTCTGGTTTCTCACGGCACCAAGCTCGCTAGGAGCCTAGTTGCCCTGCAAAAAACCCACTCCTGATCTTCTAATTTGGCAATAAATACTAGTATGCCACGTAACCAATACATGTCGTCGTTGGGACGTTGTTCCGGTGTGCATCACTCTGGTGTGATATTATGTAGTAGAGGAACAAGTAATCCATTTTTTTTTGTTGTTGTTGTTGTTGAAGATGTATCTTTTTCGTGTTTCTTAGCTTGGCAGAGTCCGACCCTTGGCGAAAATTAGAACAGGTGTTTACAATTTACGCCCCCATTCGTCTCTGCTCCATACACGCACGACGCATACACCAACGCACTAGCAAATAAAGCTGGGAAATGAAAACAGATGAAATTCGACCAAGTTCGCTGCCCGACGGAAGCTTACATAAATAAAACGCGAGTACGCGGTGATCTCACATTCAGGCCTAGCTCTGGCGCGCAATTTATCAAATCCCTTCGCGAACCAGTTAGCTCGTTCAGTTTCCTCGGCGCTCCTTTCCAACAGCCCGAGGAAATACACGGAGGTGATCCTTCTCGGTCCCAAGCGTTGATATACGAAGTCGGGGCCAGACGAGCGCACCCTACAGGACGTCCGCGGTGCCCACCCCATCCCCAAACGAGACCATCATATCGCTTCGTCTCCCGCGACAAGGCGGCCAGCCTCGGGCAGCGTCCTGGAGCAAAATCGGCAGGCAGCAGCCGCCGCATAAATAGAGACCGATGGAGCCGGCGCCCGCGACGCACTGACGGATTCTTCCCCGGACACCGATTGGGCTCTATTCAAATTTCCTTCCGTCGCAGCGCCTACCGCGGTTCCGGCCCCGAGCCGACCTGGCCTTATCGACGAGTTCGCGCCCGGGCTGAGAGTTCCCCGCACGCACCAACATCACAACAGCGGTGCGGCGCCCCTCCCGTCTCGGCCAGCTCCCGTGCACCGTTACGGAGCGTCGGCCGCCGCTTTTCGGAAGGCCCGAATATTTTTTGTTGGTGCGACGCCATCGATACCGGGACTGCGAGGGGTGCGCGCCGGCAGACACCACGCCACTCTTCCCGGCCAAGGCAGGTCGGGGGCGAAGGGCAGACAGGCGTGTCAGTGCGTGGGACTCCGCCGAGAAGCTCCTCGAGGGAGCGAGCGTGTCACGGGGACTGGAGACTCGCGCTGAGCCAGCTCTTTTGAAAAGGGGGGGGGGGGGGGAAGGACAGAGTTTGTCAATGAAATGGCTCTCTCACGGATTGGTTTCTCTTCCGGCTCGTAGCCTTTGGCGCAGAGGAAAGAATAAGTCTCGGCAAACAACCCGCGCCGCCCTGAGCGACGCTCGCTTCGACGCGCGAGGGAATGGACCGTCGACAGCGTGTCCAGAAGCCCCCAGGTGTAGTGGTGTGGAGGGCATTCGGCAGTGGGGGGGGGGGGGGGGGGGGAAGGGGGGGGGCTGGGGCTGGACTTTTTTTTTAGATTGGTAACGTCGTGTTGCCATATATAAATTACGCTTACGAACGTGTGAAAGCATTATATTTTATCATGTTACTTCCCCTATGCACAGCCAGATATTGTGTTAATTGAATGACATGCTTTTGTTGTTGTTTTTGTTTGTTTTAAAGTTTGTGAGTGTGTGTGTGTGTTTGTTTGACAAGCGTATAAGTAAAGGTATCGAGTACCAAAACCCTAGCGAAGAGTATACAAATTGTTTTAATTTCCTGCAAGATGTATATATATTTGACAAATTATTCCACAATAAATTCTTAAAGCGTTGAGTTCTTTTTAACGGAAATTTGTCTGTCCGTCCGGTCCGACCGCCCGCCCGTCCATGCATAAATTTATTCGCTAAATTTAACGGGAAAATCGAATTCGTGTATAATTATACACTAGTTCAGTTCGCGTAACACATCAGATATCACACGGAAAGCGTTTTCCAGCTAAAATTAGCGAACAAATTGAATTAATGTCACGTGATATCAGGTCAAATGACGTTTGAGTATCAGGTGACACTGTAACTTGACATTATGTCGTCATGTCACGTGACCATGTCGCGTGAGGTCAGGTCACGTGACGTGAATTAGCAAACAATGTGCTCTTCTTCGCTCCCTGAAACGACTCTTTAATGCATTCTAAACAAATTTGAACGACTGCTCGTTAGACGGCAATTCATCCTGCATTATAAGACCTTGGAGATAAAGGTATCTGGCAATTTGTTTATGTATCGTGAAACGTCATAAAGCAATGGCAAACAAATGAAAATGGGAAGTACAAACTGTTCTGAATTACAACTCTTTAGATAATAAAAAAAAAAAACGCGCGCACGAGCGTACTTATAAAAAAAAATGTACTAAATAATTTTGATCCACTTTTTGAAAAACAAAAAAAAAACACCGATCAGGTCGGGCTCCTTGTGTCGGACGTCTTCCGCGAAAAATGCGTACACTGCCCCATCATCAAAGATTCCTGCTCCAAAACAAAGGGGGCTTGTTCTAGTTCCAGCAACTTTGTCCTCACTCATGCACCGGCAGAGACGATAGAAATGATCTCTTTCGTGCGTATTTTTGGAAAAGATGTACACGATTGAACAACGCCGACGAGACATCTCCACGTCACGATTCTCAGTTCCTTTCGCTCTTCGCTTCGTCCCCTCGAGCAACACAGAAGACAAGGCCGTGGTGCTGACATTCTTGCGTCACCAGCGAAGGCCAACGCTAGACCCAGATCGGAAACAAGTGCTCTGTCAGCGCCTTATTTCGAGTCAAGTTTGAACTTTGAGCCGAACGTTGACGTAATCGTCGTGTCCAATCTGCGCACAGCATTGGCCTTCGCAGATGACGCATCTCATTCAGCACTATGGCTTTGTTATCTAGGAGGTGTTGCCTCGAGCAGGCACTGATCTCTATTGTAGTAGGCTGGGTCGCAGATCGAGGCTAGTCTTGCTGGGGTCGAGCGGCACCATCGGCAGCCATCGCTTGACACCAGCTAATGCATGGTACTCTATGGGAGAAACGGGAAAAACTGCAATTTCTTACCTTAGTAGGTTGTTTTCAACGATAAAACTTTTATCGTGTTTTACGGGAATGACAGGTAATATTCTGGCCGCAAATATCAAACGCGTTAGGATACCAATCTTTTTTAAAATAAATCGTTTGTGGTTGAGGTTTGAGGAGTACGACTTCGTTGGGCGTAAACTGTGATGTCGTTCAATGAGACAAGGGTTGCTGAGAGTCAATGTAGAGTCGTTCGTGATCTCGAAGTCATCAGAGCTTAGCAGACGATAAGTTGGAATGCCTTTACTGGTGATATTAGCATCGTTCAAGCGATTGTACAGAGTATTTCTGGTGCAAGCTATTGGTTTGAACTGCAGTGAGGTCTTCTGTGACGTACTAAAACTCGGATCGTGTCGTTCATTTGTTGAACGTGTGATTTATTTAGCGACTGAAGCAAGGGACGCCGGCACAGTCGGTGGTGCTCCGGCACATTTGATTTTCGTGATCGGCGTTCAAACGCTTGACAAACACCGATTCGATCTTCAAACACCCGTTATAATGATCGCAGCACATCATAAAACACTCGCCTTCGAGTACCGCGTACAAGCTTCAATATTGCTACTTGTATGAGCTTCTCCCATAGACCTGCGTGTCGGGCTCCCGACGGGCTCCCGATCCGCGATCCAGCCTACTACAATAGAGATCAGAGCGGGCAGGTGAACCGAAGCGAGGAAGAGACAAGCAAGGCCGCTTCCCCTCATTTTCGTCTGTTCCAGGAGAATCGTGAGGTCACATTGCTCACTTGATCGCTCCCTTCTTTTCCAAAAATACGGCCATCCGTTCGAGATATCAATGTATGAGAGATGTTTTTGAGTTTGTAGTGTCCCGTTCAACGCTTCTGCGGCCTTATTTGTGAAATCCGAATTTCAACTCATCATCCAATTTGTTTTGTTTAAAAATAGCGAGCTTTAAGAGTGTACAACGAGCGAATGCGACACAAAATGTGACGGATCGACTACGTGTCAGACGGTCATCATGTAATAAATGAACGTGACAAAAGGTATAGTTTGTCTCATGAGACAACTTCCTTTCTGCCTCCCTCTCGGGATTTAGACCTCCTCCCTAGCGTTCTCTCAGCTAAACTGGAAAGAGGTGGGAGGAGCTTTGCCTGAACTCTTAAACCTTGTCACCGACGATAGGTAGGACTCACGGGAGCCTGCAATATCCTAGGCGACCGTCGGCGCGCCCGGCTGAAACCCGAATGACAAAGCGCAGCTCACTACGTGCGACGTTACGGGGCGAAATATAACGCCATAATGGATAGTGCAGTCTATGACGTCGTCACGACAACGCAAAGCACGCAAAGCAGTCAATAGATAGCGCAGCGGGCACGATGGACCTTGTAAGATTACCATTGTTGCTATACTTCGTTTCAGCTTAAGTGCAGACGCAGCCGACGCTACGAGCTGATGCACCAATCAGACAGCGTCAAAAGCGCACCATCATGGTGTTCGTCATGTTTCTGCACGTGTTCTATCGTCCCTGAACCATTCATAAAGTGAAAAGGCCCAGTGACTGATTGGAACTGCTCTTGCGACTATACTTGGTTTCAGCTTAGGTCCGAGCGAGGCCGTTGTTGTGAGCTGAAGGTCCAATCAAACAGCGCAAAAAGCGCAACGTCATGGCGTTCTTCGCTCTTGATAGGACGAGCCGGCGGAGGAGCACGCACAGAAAGACGGCAAACACCGCTGGTACTATCAACTGCGGAGAGCACGCCATGACGGTGCGACGTTTTCGCCATTAGATTGGACCTTCGGGTCATAACGTCGGCCACGCTCGGACCTAAGGTGAAACAAAGTATAGCCCAGTCGTACGTTTTGCGATACCGCGGTACGAACGTTGCGTCACACGATGGGCATGCGGCTGATCACAAGGGTTGGCATCAAGCTAGAGGCGGTAGTTTAGTTTCTGGCGCTAATTAGCCCTCGCAAAGCCCTTGCGAAAAAAAAAAACTAATAGATTAACCAACAGGTTTTTTTTTTTGTTGTTTTTTTGTTTACCGTAGACCCCCGATACAAAGCTTTGCGGGGAAAGACCTATAGAACTACACAAGGAATCGAAAAATAAATGACGCCTCGTATGATTCAGTGACACTTCCTTCGCTAACAACAGTCGTAAGCCCAAAAACCAGAAAATGTACCGGAGTTACCATTTAATCAGAATGATCGAGGCGAGTTTAAATTAATCTCTCAATTGCCCGCACGGGCTGGTGTCTCGCAGGGAGAAAGTTGTGCAAGTGAGGTATATCCCCATCTCCTTTTTTCTTCAGACTTGCGTGCCGTTTGCAGTTTTAGGCTTTTTAAGTGAGATCGCCTGACAAGAACAAATGCGTAAAAAAAAAGTATAAAAAACTTCAATCTAAAATAACATTGTGGTAGGACTCCCCTCATCTCCGCGATAGGCCCCGTAACAGCTTTATAAGTCATTTTTCAAAACTCAAGCTCTTGCGCAAAGAATATCGAGCACGGCGTCAGAGTGGCAGCGCCCATTGATTATTAGGAATTACAGGGAACACCAAAGCATATAATCAAAATAATTTTAAACGACAATGTCTTTTAAATGGAGATTCAGCTTTTGCCTCTTTGTTATGTTTTCTATGGAATCAATAAGTATCAATGAACTATGATTACCAAATATTTCTTCCTTCGCAAGCCTGCCTTTTATTGAAAACTCCGAAAATACTCCAAAATGGCAAACACAAAATAACATTAAAATTATTTTTAAAAAATCCGGATCATCGTCATTATTCGTGGCTAGTACTTGCATGATCTTTAGTGTCTGTTGTTCCACCATTGTTGCAGAATTTTCTACGTTTGTCAAATCTGTGGTAAGTTCAAACAGCGGAAAGTTAACCGGATTTAAAATAGCTTCTGATGTATTTACTGTAGATCAGCAATTGGGCCAGAGCAGTCTGGCGCCAGTCTGTTTCCCTGGGTCTTGAACGTGCATCACGTAGGAGTAATTGCACGACCACATGCCGGTACGATGTTCGCCCAAACGGACAGCCTCAGGAGAGGGGACCGAACCGACGAAGGATTCCCGGGTTCTGGAGCGCGAACTTTCGCTCCACGTGCTGCGAGCTGGGATGCGCTAACGCGCAAACACACCCTGCTACCGGTTTCCTACATGCTAATGGGGCGCTTCTTTCGTGTCCGTACAGCGGGCAGGCACCAGCCACCCACGCCAACAATATCGAACACTGGCAAGGCTAAGCGAATCAGCTCGAAGCTCTAGAAGCTGAAGTTCAAAGCTCTAGCTCTGATCCTTGATCTCATGCTCGTAGCGCACTCTGTGATTCCGATAAGAGCAAATGATGTAAAGCATATGAGAAGAAATCAACCGAAAATCGCAAGGAATTTAGCACACTAGAAAACTTGTTATCTTCGAGAACGCAGGGTATCTACTGAACTACACTTGAAGATGTACTGTTGTTAAATGCACAATTAAAAATGTCGGGTAATAAACACCAGCCCATGGTTTACTTGTGTAAAACTGAATTACTTGTGTAAAACTGAATTTTTTTCTCGTTTTTTCTTTTTCGTTCCAAAATATGTGCGACTTTCCCATGATTCCTCGTGCACCTGTTCTTTTTACGGCTCGATCAAATGTGCGAAACACCAACCAAAAAATGCACAAAAGTCGGACCTTGAAAAAAGTAGTTTAGCACAATTTCTTCGAAAAAAAACAACCCCGCGAAGGTATTTGTGGTACGAAAATCGCGAATATGCTTTTAACGATACGATATTTGAAGTTTGTGGGCAGTTAATGCCTTCGTTTCACAGAAATAGCTGGAATCGGTTTTCACATGCTCAAAATTTCTAATGACTTTTTTTTTTTGTGCGTTTTAGCCTTTAAAGCCCGTTTCGCGTGGTACAACGCGCACCATGTGAAAATCGCAAGCCGATCGGCTGGCAATTTTCCTGCCTTTCGGATAAAACGTTGCGCAACCATTAAAAAAAAAAAAAAAAAAAAAAAAAAAAAACGTGGAGTGCAGTGCGTGCTGCGTCTACGGTATCTTTGCCGCACGTATGCCGCACGAAACCAAAAATTGGAAGCAGAGCTGCACCGTGTGAAACGGGCTTAAAGGTTGCAACACATGTGTTAAAATCTATCCGAAAACCTGACGAAAATCAGAACACGGAAAAACTGTTTCACGCTACTTTAAAAAACACACGCAACGACAAATATTTCACGCAGCACGCAAATATTTTCTTGTCAGAAGTATATTTGCAATCTTTGTACCTCAAATACTGTGGTGTTGTTGTCGTCGTTGTTGTTGTTTTCGTAATGGTGTGAAACTATTTTTAAAGTTTTCCTTTTCGTGCATTTGTAAGTTGGTTTTCCACACATCTGTGCTATCCTTGGAGAGGACTTTAATTCTGTGTTTCGCTGCAGCACCTGTGACAAACGACAAGCTGTTTACGTGCGGGCACTGAACACGCGGCGTACACTAAGTAGCTTCTCGCTCCAAAACCTGGCCAAGGCGTGTGCGTCCAGTGCCCACACTTGTGCCGCTGACGGTAAGTCTTATATAAGGAAGAAGCGAAGACTAAGCTACAAGTGCTAGCATGTTGACATGAACAGCGCTGACAGGGTGGTATGTTCCGCGTGACAGTGAACGGCACCGCTACTTTGGTTACCTTCATTCGCGGGTTGTGCAGTGCGCTTGCTAGCACAAGCACTGGTCATTTGGCATGCTGCAATTAAGACCGGCCGCCATGTACTCTGTCATGAATAACCCTCGACCACGATCTAATATATATATAAGTGAGAACACATAGCCCGGCGAACGCTGCGATCCGATCGACCGGACAAAGTCCTATTGGCGAGCGCCCCAGTAGCCTCAACCGACAGCGTCTCCACCGTCCAGACAGCGCAACTGAGGAAAAAAGAAACAAACAAAACAAATTCATCTCGTTCCCACGTAGGGATGCCGCGAACCACCCTAGGTTCGAATTCGAAAGGTTTCGATGTTTTCGAACCGAACTGAGGTTCGAATTCGAAATATTTCGATATTTTCGACCGTACGGAGGTTCGAATTCAAACAATTCGCAACTTTAAAAAAAACGCGGAGTTTCGAATTCGAAAATTTCGAAGCTTTCACGATTTCTACAAGTTCGGGTTCGATTATTTCGAACTTTTTTTTACTTGAGGTTTGAGAAATTCGAAGATTCGAACTTTCCTAACTTGAAATTCGAGAGAATCGAATGTTTCGAATTTCTTTGGATCTGAAATTCGAAATATTCGAACGTTTCGAATTCTCATCGACATAAAGGTCGATAAGTTCGAAGATTTCGAATTTCTTTCTACATAAAGTTAGAAAAGTTCGAAGGTGTCGATTCTCTTTTAGAGCTAAATTCGAAAGAAAAAAAACTTTGAAGGTTTCGAATTTCTTTAGAGTCCAAGTGCGCAAAGTTCGAAGTCCGGTTTTCATGTTCCGCCACAGTTTCAGTTTCAAATAACGTT
This sequence comes from Ixodes persulcatus, assembly GCA_013358835.2. Classification (NCBI taxonomy): domain Eukaryota; kingdom Metazoa; phylum Arthropoda; class Arachnida; order Ixodida; family Ixodidae; genus Ixodes; species Ixodes persulcatus. The sequence goes on from JABSTQ010011052.1 coordinate 3,858,893, forward strand.
TTCACGCCTCACTGGTTTTCACGAAATCAGGTTTAGAAAAGTTTGGGTGTGATATTTAGACTGCGCGAAGTTGGTTAAGCAATTAAATGAGACGACGAGTGTCCCGGATGTGCTGAAATATTAGCCAGTGCAGAGTGACGCGTGACCATAGATCAGTAATTGTGAACGCCAGCCCGGGGGGGTCATTAACGTGCATCACGAAGTGGTGATCACACGAACGCACTGTTTAACGATACTCATCCAGTTCGAAACGGCCAGGGGCAGGCAGGTGGTTGAGGCTCAGAAAAACCTTGAAGCGATCTGTCAAACTGCCTCCCTACCCCCTTGCACGCTGGTAGTAATCCGTTCGAACGCCGCCCGAGTGACGCTAGCATATAGTAAGTTTAGTTTGTATATGATGCAAAATTCTGAGACTGGGAATGAAATTTGAAAGAAAAAGTGTAAGAAGGCAGAAAAAAGGGGACAGGACAACGCCTCAAACTCAGCTCTGGGAATGAAATTTGAAAGGTCAAAGTGTAAGAAGACAGAAAAAAGGGGACAGGACAACGTCTCGAACTCAGCTCAGGACAACGTCTCAAACTCAATTCAGCTGAGTTTGAGACGTTGTACTGTTCCCTTTTTTATTTCTTCTTACACTATTTCTTTCGAATTTCATTCCCAGTCTCAGGATTTTGCATCATGATCAACATACACCAGCTCGCCTGCCCCTTGACGATTTTTTAGTTTGTAATTGCTTTGAAGGTTTATTTTCCGGGACAGAAGAAACGCTGAGCAAAAAGCACAGAAGCCGACACAACTTGAGGTCAAGGAGCGTTCTACCATACCAGTGGCGTCGGAAGAGAAACAAACGTGGGGGAAGGGGGGGGGGGGGGGTTCCAGTCTCCCCCCCCCCCCTCCCCTAGATATTTCGGAATGTTAAAGAAAGCAATACGGGGAAAGAGGGCATAGTCGAGCTTATTTTAATCTGAAATTATTTATGCATATGTATAGCTACTGTCGCTCTTCACTGCATAAAAGGTCGCGTGGATGGTCATAGTTAGAAACTCGTTGTCAGACGGCACTACTCGTCACATGCTCAGTGGTTCGGAAGTTCAAAGCTATGTCTTTTCGACCTAAATTACTGTGCCATTGGTAAAAAATAATAAATAAATAAACATAACAATAAATGCAAAAATGAAAAGCTGGAGAAAAAAAACACAAAACTATCAAGAACCCGCCGGAAGTGTTGTATTCTTGCATATTCAGAGGCCCAGAACTACAAAACTAGTTTCTCCTACCAAAATGTGCACAGGCTAAAAGAAACACGTCCCAAAAACGTGAAATGAAATTTAAAAAATTAAAAATATATTTTTTATGACGTGCTGAACTTGAACAATTTTAGAAATCTTCCCCCATGAGTTAATTTATTCCTCAAGTGAATAAAAAAAACAATAAATACATTATTTTGTATTCTGCAGATCGTAATAATATGTACTGTCTGCGGTGTTAATTTAAATGCGATACCTCAAGCAATTTAGACGAAACAAATTACCAAGTTTAGGGCATAATTGCCCGTAGATACATGTTTGGATATTTCTTCGAAACTCGTCTTGAACAACAATAATCATATCTTAAGACGACACTTACTTAGGCTATACATAGATAATTCTTAAAAAGTTTAACATCTCTACTATAAATAGCTTCGTCTATAACGCGCTTCAAATATGGCACAAACGGCAATTGTCAAAAACCCGTCGTCCTTCCTCGCTCCTTCGGGAATCTATTTCTTTAAAACCAAGCATGCCAGGTGATTGAAATAAACGGCATTGTCTTTCGCAAGGAATACGGCACCGCATGTAAAAATGCGAGAAAAAAAATTACGAATGTACCTCACTGCTTGAATTCAAATGAAACCGCCTGCCGGTCCCTCGAAGTTCGACGAACTTCGAATTTTTACGCTAAAAGTTCGAAGTTCGTCGAACCTTTGACTTTTCAGGAATCGAAAGTTCGATAATTTTCGAATTATTTTGATTTATATGTTCGAAAGTTCGAAAATTATCGAATTTATTAGCGTAGGAGGTTCGAAGGTTCGAAAAGCTTCGACTTTTTAGTGCAAGAAGTTCGAAAGTTCGAAAATCATCGAATTTTTTAGACTATCAAGTTCGAAAGTTCGAAAGTTCGACAAGCATCGAATTTTGCAGCGTAATAAGTTCGAAATTTCGAAAAGCGTCGAAATTCTTAGTTTAACAAGTTCGAAAATTCGACTTCCGTCGAATTTCTCAATATGGAAAGTTCCAAAATTCGAAATCTTTCTAACCTTTCGAACTGCTTGATTCGATCATCGAACCTTCGGTTCGAAAAAAGTTCGCGGCATCCCTATTCCCACGGCACCCGGACACACGCTCTTTCAACTCGGAACGTCTGCTCTGACCTTGACGGACGCTGGCTTGAACATCGAGCCAGTGGTCTCTCCGCTTCAACGCGTTCGTGAAACTTTTATTCAGGCGAAAGCCTTAGATGTCTCATCGTTCAGTCGACCTTCAAAGTCCTTGAGCACACGTTGGTGACACTAAAATTGCGAAAACCCGTCGGCGACACGAAAGGTACCAAAACGAAAGGTACCAATCAAACGGCGCCAAAAGTGCGTCGTTAGAGAGCGCCCTGTCTTTGGAGGTTCGCTATCACGTTTACATCGGCGCTTCGGCTTTTGCCTTCAGGTCGTGATAGGAATAACATAAGAGACCCTGTGAATTTTATTGCCGCCGTTGAGACACGATACTAGGATCAATGACGATGAAGTTTCTAAGTAACTCGCGTAGCGCAAGTGCCAAGTTCTACATGAAGTAACGCACACAGAGAACGACTTTAAAAATAACCATTTCTCCCATAGAGAACCATGGGAAACCGGGCCCGCGACAGGCTGCCATTAGCCGCATATCGAGGAGCCATCTGGTGACGCCGCTTGGAACCGAGGCGTGGAGAGGACTTTTATCTCACAGCTGCGACTCGCGCGGTGTCCACACCTATAGGCCTCCTGCGCTGAAGCTCTGAACAAACTGTGACGCCCTAATTGTGGGTAGTAGAAACTCACTTGACCGAGCCTTGCACTACTTATGGCACCTTCGCTGAGCTTTTATCTTTCTATGTAGGGCTGAAGAATGGAAAAACACATTTCGACGTCCGAAATCGGCTAGATTCAACGCCGCAAGACAATCGAAAGTGCCAGATGCATGCCACCACCGTTAGCGTAGGCGTCTCTTATCTCTGCGTGTAGACGTCATAACATCTGGCGTCCTGACGCTGGTTTTTCCCCCTTCTTACTTTGGAACGCGTGAAACGGCGTCTCTTGGCTCACGCTCTTAGCGTCTCAACTTTGACCTGTGCTTTGAGGGCGGTCAAAATTTTGTTGCTTCTTTGTATTTTCCTCGTTATCTCGCGTTCCGTAAAGAGCAGGCACGCTTCTACATGTGTGGCAGTATGAGACGCTCAAGTTCGTACTGCCCAAAACAAGTGCTAACGAGTCCCTTTTCGCAGCGACCCTTGGATAACGCAGGGGGCCTATAGTATTCGCGACTCCAACTCACTATAGGTGGCGCCACTCGTTTTCCAAAATGGCGGTTAGGCGGTTAGAGTGAGGGTCGGAGATGGGTGCCGCTGCGGAGCCTGTCTAGTGTGCTGGCTTTACAGAGCGACACAAATTATTTCTGGTAATACGAGAAAGCTAGGGTGTAATGAGCGCAAGTCAGCTCTTTATCCTTAAAGCAAAAAGGGTGTTTAGCGTAATATTTACGCCAGGAGGCACGTTTTAATTCTGGAGCGAAACCGACACTAACCTTCATTTTGGATTGAATTCCTCGCTATAGGTCTTAATTTTGGACTCTTCCATAACTCAAAATGTGTCTCACATCGTAATTATTTAGTTAAAGAAGTTTTTAGCGGAAACCCTATTTTATGACATACATGTTCGATCCAGGAACTTCAATATATTTTGGAGATTTTAGTGTCCCCTTAAAGACAGGGTCTTTCATACACCTTAGAGGTAACATAGGATAATGTAGTTGTTGAAAAAATCTGTGCTGATATTTGTGCGTTCTTGCTGCCTTTTCTCGCTCAGATAATTATCATGTGAAATAATGAACTCCGGGTATTTTAAGGGTTTTTGGTTATTTAGATATTTAATTGCTTTAACATTTTTTCCAGCACAAGAATAACGGAATAAATCCAATTTTTACAATATGTCCACAAAACGTACACATTAATAAACGCTGTTCTCACTACAACAACCCAAAGACGGAACCCGAGTCAAACAACTCAAGTGTGTGTGTTTTTTAAAGAAACACGTGACGCATAGGAATTTATATTGCATCCAGTGTTTGACTGTTTCACTATCTTGATAACGATGTCAGAGTTTTTCATATGCTAAAAAAAAAAAATAAAAAATAAAACCTTTCTGTAAAGGCTATTATGGTTAAATGGCGTATTTTTGTGATCGTGGCGTTAATAGGGGGTATACATTGCCGCGATTTGTATTAATATTAACAATATTAAAACTCAGATATTTTAATACGGAGTTTTTCAAGCTCTAATATAATTTGTTGCTTATGATGTAATTTCAAACGCGCGAACGAGTATGGCAATCAAAAGTGTGCTAATTATCATCACTAGTGCCAACTGCAGTATTTTTAATTACCAGGTTATAAAATTAAAATAGTCTAAAATCAATGAAAACAATCTAGCTAATGTGAGAAATCCATGTAAAATTACATTAATTCTGGGTAAAGCATATTTTGCTATCAAAGTCGTGACTTTTGACAATCGACAAACTTCCAAAGTCGCTGCCAATATTCTTCCACACCAACTGCCCTAAAATAAAAAAAAAAACAGATTTTTGTTTTGTATTAATTAATGATCTTATCCTTTGATTTTTACGCGCCGTCGTTTTGCCGATCTCAGCCTTTCCGGTTCGAAGGAACGCCTACCTGCTTGTACGTCTGCTCACTCCAGCACGTTTCGTTGGCGTTGGAAGCCGGTGAAGCAGTAGGGAGTTTTAGTATTGCGTATGCGAGGGAACGCAAGCACTGTGTGTTTGCGTTAGCTTTGCGTGTTCCGCACTGCGCGTGCGCGGAACCCAAAATTGGGGTCTTGGATTGGCTCATGGTGATGACGCGCGTGCACTACGTGGGCCACGCAACTCTATAACGCAAACGAACAGCGCTTGCGTTTGCTTCTATACGCAATACATACCGGCTGCAGGACTACGGTATTGTTTGCATCTGGAAATGACATTTCGCGAGCCATGATCGCGAGCAGTTCTGCCGTGCCGGCTGAGTAGGAGAATCGGGGGTCCTTCACTAGAGCGCTTTCCGTTTCCGCCACGGGAGGGCAAGCAACGAGCTGGAGACGCGAATATATCTTATGCCATGACCTACACATACGTATGCTTGGTAATTGACATCCTGATCATCTCACCACACAACACACAGGACGAGTGCGCGTGTGCGAGCAACACACTGAAGACGTGGATCTTGCTCTTGTTTTAACCTTTGATCGCTCAAAACTTCGCTAAGCTTTGCTAGGTGAGTGACACACCATTAAAACCGTATTTCTGATACTTGGTCATACGTCAACGAAGTGAGGCGTCTAATGAGATTTGCACATTTCCAACAATCAGTAGTATTGTCAGCAGGTACGGTGGTACGAATGCGTAAACCAGGAAACCCCTAACTCCGCTCACCTTTGTTACACTGACCACTTATCTACTATTGGCACTGAATGGAGGCTACGGTGTTAAATTAAACGGCCATCAAGTATTAAAACCACCCGATATCTATGTCGTGGCTAGAGAAAGTGAGTCGAGTGGCGTGCTCTTAAAAAATTAACATGAACACCACAAAGGCTACAAACGCCAGCTCCTCGTATCTGACCTTGCCACAGATGCGTGAACTAGTACAGTGGAAACGCAAGTGAAAGCTACCTCCTCGCGCTTGTAGTCTTCGCGGTTAGCCCAAGTTAAGGCTGGCTCACACAACGCTGTCTTTTCATATTATTTCATTTATTTCCACCTTAAAGGCCCGGTTAGGGCATTCCATAAAAAGGGGGGGGGGGGGGGGGGGTATAACGACGAATACAATAGCAGACGCATTAATAGGACAATAACAAAACACACAAAAAAATAAGAACAGGAGAAATTGTACATAATGGGCTAGTAAGAGATCGTAAAACACTGTTGCATAAGTGGTGTTAACGATGGAGGATGGCAACTGGCTCCATTCTGTGATGGCATATGGGAGGAATGATTCGTTGAACGCGTTTGTTTTGCAGAAAATTGTTTAATTGTACAAGAGTAAATCAGGGGGGATGATATTCTATCGGGGGGTGAGAGCAAAGCGTTCTTTAGTTCTGGAAAATGGTAATAAATTTTATCGAGAAGGCAAAGACGAGAGTTTCCTTCGGGAGAGTAAGGGCTAAGTCGAAGTTGACTTTTTAGAGAACAGACACTGGAGAATTGGTCATTCGATGATAAGATGAATCGGGCGGCTCGGTTTTGTGCTGACTCTATATGATTGATTAGGTAGACTTGACGAAGGCTCCAGATCTCGGATGCATATTCTAATTTTGGTCTTACGTAAGTGTCATAAGCCATTTTTCGGGCATTGGGGGAAGCGTCTCGCAGATTACGTCTGATAAATCCGAGGGTCTGGGAAGCCTCTGCAGAAATGGCTTCGATGTGATGTTTCCACGAGAGGTTAGGTGTTAGTTTAAGGTCAAGATATTTATAGAATGATACTGATTCGATCACGTCTTTGTCAAGAGTATATTGAAAGGGTAAGGGAGACATTTTACGGGTGAAATTGATTAGTTTAATTACACTTAGATTTGTTAAGTGACATCAGTCATTTTCCGCACCAGTCGTTAATTTTTTAGATCACTTTGAAGCAAAAGATTATCAGTGTCTGATGGGGTGGTGTTATAAATAACGCAATCATCAGCGTAAAGTCTTATTTGCATGAAATGTTATACGGAAGGTCGTTTATGAAGATAAGAAAAAGCAGGGGTCCCAGGACGAAATCTTATGGTACTCCGGAAGTGACGTTTTTTAGGTTAGATTCATGATCGTTAACGACTGTGTATTACCGGGAATGATAGGTCGACGTGAAGGATGTTGAGGTCGCTCAAACCGTTACAATGCTGAACCGTTTATAGAAGGTCTGGCGCTGTAGTTAAGATCGTGACTGTTAGCAGAGCGTGTAGGCTGGTAACCACTTGCGTGAAGTTGAATGTTTGACAAATGTCAAAAAAATAAGTCGATGTGCGTGTCCCATCAGATGATACATTTATCCCCTCTATTAGTGAAAAATTTAAATCACCAAAAATCAAGAATTCAGCTTTTGGGATACGGTTTTTAATATCAACTAATACGGAGGAAAGAGTGGTAGTGAACGATGAATCACAGTCAGACGGTCTGTAACACGCAGCCATAATGCTTTGACTGGATGGTGTGCAAACACATACTGTAGTAAATTCAATGTTTTTATTTGCAATCGTCACATCAAAACAAGAATTTTTTTTTTTTTTTTTTTTTTTTTTATAGCGATAAGCACGCCACTCCCTCTTCAAACGGCTCCGTCATCGCAAAAAATGTTCCAGTCATCATTATGAGGAAATACATTTTGTGTCATATATAATAGGATTAAGCCACGTTTTTGTTAGGACACCGATATCGGATCTAAAGTCCCTTGATACTTCTTTTACAAGTAACGACAACCAATGCAAACGACAAAGCACATTCCGCTGGAACATAATGGCGGCATTCAGTTTAAACCTCTGCTGTGGGCCGCCATTCCCTTCCTAAAACCTGCACCGTCACGCAATTGGCGCTTCAAAGAATGTCGTTACTTGTATAGGACGCTCTTATTTAGGAACTTTAATCGGATCCACTGTCTTCCATGACAGCACAAAGATCATCGCGCTTCGGTATGATACTACGAATGTTAGTAAAAAGAACAGAATGAAGGTGGTTTTTATCGCGTGGTTCGAAGTGGCAGGAGCTGATTAACGTTTTATTCACTTTTCGCGTTATTCGCTACGCATTTCGCTCTAAAGGTGACTGTGAATCCTGGTCATAGGAATAGCGGTTATTTCTAATGTGTAATTTATTAAAGCGCACCTTAAAAGAGACGTTAAGGCTTTTTCCTTACTCGAAAAGTTTGACTCGGGCTTGCCGCACTGATGCCTAAAAATCCTCGCGGACAGCAAAATTGCTTTCTTTTAGCTTGAACCCGTGGTCCAAGATACTCTCTTTGTCTTTAAAACAAGAAAATTTGACGATAACGGGTCTGTTCTTGCCTTCTTCAAATTTACCTAAGCGGTGTGACCGTTCAAGATTGGCGGGGTCTAACTGGATGCCCAATTCTTCTTAGCAGAAAGCAGTCCTGGATTGTTTAGAAGAACACTGTGATGATTTTTGTTGGTAAAGTGAAGATATTGATCTATGGAGAAAATTCAAGCATATTGTTTCTTATTGTACACATCACTTTGTTCCGTCAAGAAGCGTGAGAGCAAGGTGACACAAGCCATGGGTAACGAGAGAAATCTTACAGATCAAGCGAAAGGTCAAGCGCAAAAGGAAAAATAAAACGAAAAATGTATTGTAAATTTACACCTTAAGGCCACAATTGAAGGATCTTGTCGCCCAAACTAGATATGATTATTGTGGAAATGTGCTCTCGTTTCTTGCGGGAATCACCGCAAACGTTCTGGCGTTTTTTCTCGTCCAATAAAGAAGAAATATCTCAAGTAAAGGTAAACGATCAGGTTTTAACATGTCTTATTAGAGTTGCAGATGAATTTATTAAGTACTTTCAGTCAGTCTTTACTGCATCATGTGACCAGCTGGGAGACCAAATCAATGGCTCAGATGAATCCCGTATCTCGGATCTGGTTCTTTCAGAAAACGGTGTATTTAACTTGCTTTTAAATATTAATGTTAAAATTAAAAAGCTTCTGGGCCGGACGACTTTTCAAATGAGTTTTTGAAAAGATACGCTCAGTGGGCCTTTCGATATCTCGTCATAATTTTCCAGGCCTCGCTCCGACAGTCCAGGCTACCATCAGATTGGTTGTGCAGCAAAATAGTACCTATTCACATATCAGGGGACAAAATTACCGTTCAAAATTACCGTCCCATATCTTTAACGTCGACGTGTTGTAAACTTTTGGAACACATTATTTCAATACATATCACTGAATACTTGAAACAAAACAACTTAATATACAATTATTAGCACGGATTTAAAAAAGGTCTATCGACGGTCACACAATTAATTGTGTGTGTGCACGAGTTTTCATCTGTGGTAAATGAGTGCGGTCAAGTAGACGTCGTGTTTATGGACTTTTCCAAGGTGTTTGATCGTGTGCTTTATAACAAATTATTGGAGAAACTTCATTACCTGGGGCTAAATAAGGATATAATAATGTGGATCAGGTCATATTTAACTAACAGAAGACAGTATGTCTGCTGCAATGATGCATGTTCTGTTCCACTAGCTGTTTATTCGGTGGTGCCACAGGGGTTCGTATTAAGTCCCCTTTTGTTATTGTCATATATCAACGATATAGCCAAAGATATATCTCAGGCCATTCAGGTAAAACTATTTGCAAATTATTGAATGCTGTTCATTAATGTGCGTACGATTGCAGACCTGGAATTACTCAACGTTTCTCTTGAAAAACTAAACTCATAGTGTGAAAGATGGAGCATCGTAATCAATTTTGACAAAACGTTTTTTGTTGCATTACAAATAAAAAAGTAAGAATATCGATATACAATTGGAGGCATACCGCTGTGAACGGTAAACGAATTTAAGTATCTAGGTGTTGTATTTTTCAGTAATATGCGATGGAACAACCATGTGGACTACGTTTGTGAAAAAGCCTACTCAAGGTTAGCACTCCTAAGAAGAAAACTTATCCATGCTAGCAGTGACGTACGGCTACTTACTTAGAAGTGATATGATCGTTCGGTATTATAATACGCAAACTCGGTATGGGGCCCATATAGGAAAAATCAGAATTCTCAAATAAGAGAATAAAAATCGGGCTCTAAGATTTATTTTTTCCAGATACAACCGTAGAGATTCTGTTTCAGCATTGAGACAAATGGCACAACTTGACTCTTTGGCTAAGCGAATACAAATGGCAAGACTAAAAGAACTATTTTGTATTGGAACTGGAATGACGAAGATTGATCCTCAGTTGAAACTGCGGCCTTCAACATCACGCAAAATGCTAGTGAAGTTGGATTCAAATTCAGAGTCAAAGACTGCGCGCAACTGGAATTTGAATCCGAATTTACTCGCATTTTGGACATTTTTAAAGACTGTCTTGCACCCTTGCAACTGACGCACGAATTGACAGTCGACAATTTCATAAGATTTTAGACCTAGGCCTATATTTGTCAGCCAGGCATGTGTGCTGGTCCTTTAAGCCGAGAAATAATAAGCCGATCCACTCGTTCGGTTCAGCCCATTCCAAGATTGTGAAGAGAGGAATTGGGAATTCATGCTTTAATTCTGCCCTTTCTAAATCGGGTCATCACCGCATGTCGAATAGCTTCTTAAAACAAGTAGACAAACTTGCGAATGCCGGCAACCCACAGAAGATTCTAACTTCAGTGGCCGAAAAATTGCTGAAAACTTGAAAAAGCGCCCAACAAGTGACGAATGGCCAAGAACCCGTAGCAAAAAAAGTGTCCGTCATTCCGTATTTGCACAATAATTCCCACACATTGAAGAGAAAAGAAAAAATAGCAGAAGTTGAAGTCGTGTTTTCTTCTCCAGAGCGATTGTCTGCCCTCTGCAGGAAGGTGAACAAGATCGGGGAAGAGAAGAAACATTAAAAAAAAGAACCGAGAGCCTTTCGTTAAATGTCGAGAATGCGTCGTGTATTCTATTCCTCTGTCGTGTGACAGGTTCAACATCGGACAAACCGAACGGTGTATTAATGACCGATTAAGGGAACATCAGCATAATGTAACAAAACAAATCTCCAGTTATCTGGGAATTCACTGCCGTGACTGTGGATGCATCACGGACTACCAAAAAAGAAAAATAGTGAAAAGGAGCGGTGACAAACTAACTCGAGAGATAATAGAAGCTTACAAAATAAATAAATTAAACGACAAATGTGTCAGCTCGGCCTCCGTTGGTCTGTCCAATACAAAAATTTGTTTCCTTCCTGGTGTATGTTAGGGACCGACTATGGAACAGCACTGTATGATCTAACAAATAAGATGCTGAGACTAGTCGAGACTGCATGCATTTTTGTGTATTTTTTTCGCAGTCTGTTTATTTGGCTGTTGCCCATGTGTATATATACCGGGAGTAGTGGGTAATAAACCTTCAGTTGATAGTCAGCGCTGTCGTCTGTCTCATCTTTACTTTGTCCTTGTCTTTGTCACCCTGTTTTAAACCAAAATAGCTTCAGTATCTGGACCTCGATTTGATCCCATGTCTCCCGACATTACCGAAAGCATTTGTGAGAGCGAAACAATATAAGAGCAGTCAATGAATCATTGAGTGCTGTTATATGTTGTTCACAATAAGTATTCTTAATTTCAAGCTACTAAATACGCTACTAAATAGCATACTGAAAAAGGTAAAGGCCGGTGAAAATGATGCCAAAATGATGCTTCTAACGTTATGTTACGTTACGAAAACTTACGTGCAAGTCAACGGGATATCTGTGCTTCATAATAAGCGTGGCTACCAGTTCAAAGAGACTGCCTGATACGTAACATTGGAGACATGAATATTTAGGTGACTTATATGTATGTAAGAAAACGTAAGAAGACGGTACTTTGTTAACCGGCCTTTAAGGGGTATTCCGGCGATTTTTTTCTTACCTACCCCAACTGCCTGTATTTCCAGAATTGCCGGCCTTTACCCTTTTCGGTATGCTATTTAGTATCGCGAAATTCATAATACTTATTGTGAAATCGGCAATTGAAAACGATGCCAAAACGACCATTCAAATATACCCGCGCTTTTTAGTACCGCGACGTCAGTGGAAGGCGGGCTTGCAGGTCGAGCGGGCAATCTAAAAATGGACTATACCAAGCATTTGTTTCGTGCTGCTGCGCGGGTGCTGGAGCGAGCTTCCAAAGTATTCCTTTGACACAATCAAATGAATGCTTTTTAATCAAGCAAAATATACGCCTTTTCCACAAGGGCGCAGCCATCTTGAATGTGTCGTGACTTACGTACTTCGCCCCACTACAAACACTTCAGTAGTCATGGGCGACGACTCCAAGCTTCAACCAACCTAAAGCGTCGAAATTGAATACTTCTACCCTTTGAGATGGCGACACCAACTCAGTTCCTCTACCTCGGCATCTATGGTAAGCACTACTCCCACCTTCTCACCTACCCCAACCGCAACTATGACGACGCCCATCCTCTTTATACCTTGGGAAGCGATACCCCTCCAAGCATGCATCAACACCCGCCATCACGGGAATCCCCCCCCCCCCCCTTGCGCTGCCCCAACAACCTCCATACCAAATACTGTTTGAAGGTCAAAATACAAAGTCATAACTGTAGGTTCGGAAACTCATGCAGGAGATAGCAAATGGTGCAATTTTGCGGGTAGAGTTTTGCTTCGGTGCAGTTTGAATGTTTGTTTTTATTTTATTTATATTCTCTTTTTTTCAAGATATATAATGCCCCATCGTCTCGCTTCGGCACAACTACTCCGCAGACCAATGGGAAGGAGTCACAGACAGAGAGAAGACCAAGTCTTGAAAGGGCGGCATTCCATGGAGCAAAGTAGGCCGTGTTTCGACAGCAAGCGAAAGGAATTCACAAACTACTGATGTCCCCTATATTGAATGTGTCTGCCCCGCATTCTGTGTGTCATCAAGAAAGAAAGACAAAGGGCACAACAAAAGTTCCCATTTCGCCTTTCGACACCATCAAATAACGCGTTTATTTGGTTAGCTTGCGATTATTGTTGTTGTTTTGTTGTTGTTGCCATTTGTTTCCTTCCACCCGCACATAACTTTTACTTCCCTAAATGCCAAGATTAGCTTCTGGTCTAACTCGCAGTAAGCCCTTAAATGAGCACTGCCCTTTTAGTTAGAAGAGGGAGCGACACCACGCGGCCACTACCCGACCGTCTACACGAACGCTGCAGCAAACAGGTTTTGCAGTAAAAAAAAAATGATATCTTCAAATTTACGATGCGCGTGTTTAAGCAACCGTGGATTGCCTCTGCAGAGGAAGAAAAATTAGGTCAGCGAGGTATCACTGCTGACCTGAGGTCATTCTTTCACGCGCATATCCCCCTGAGCAAAGGCACTTTTGAGAACATCTCTTGGAGAACTTGCCAACTTGTAAAGTTGGAAAGCTTGTAAATCGCGCACAGTGGATATAAAACCACCTAGCTTTAGCTGTATTTCATTATGTGCCTAAAAACAGTTTAACATATATATATCCGTGCCTACGTGAGCTAGACATTGTATGGTAAAGTTAACTTTCCCAAGCCTCGTAGAAAAGTAGGCAGAACATGTCATGTCATTCTCCATGTCAGAACACTAACAAATCAATATCTGCCTGGACATTAAATAAAAAATATAGGTTGTAGAATTTGGTCAATGCGTCATCCCATAATTATGCAAAATAACTGTAGTCGGTGACAGGTTAAGAGTATATATATATATATATATATATATATATATATATATATATATATATATCGAAATGTATAAAATAGATTACCAACCTTAGGGCTTTTTATGCCTCCTTTCAGACTAGTCCATCAGAGCGATAGTGACCAAAATCCGCATATTTGAATTGTCTTTTCATTTATGTCACCTAACACAGATATGACTAACGTTCTCAAGCCTAAGTGCTCTTCTATATTCATTATATGAGATATACTATTCTGAGACACATTTACTGCTCGCTCAATACAACATTGCTGTGTCAAGTATTCTTTATTGAATGAACACCTTGATCTATTATTCTTCTTAGAGGGGTATGAAGTGTGGGTGCGTGTGTGTGTGTGTGGGGGGGGGGGGAGGGAGCAAGGGATTTCTCGGGTATCATGCCTTCATGTCTGCCCCCCCCCTTTTATGACTACCTCCCTTACCGATTAGTGAGGCTGTTCCGGCATTTTACGCGTTAATTATGGGCATGCGGCACGCGACTCTGCCATTTAGCTTTCACATGGGCAGTGGCCATCAGTCTTGTGCACGTTACTCGAAAAGAGTAATCGCTTACAACTACAATTACTCTTGGTTACAAGTGTTCAATTAGATTACTTGAGACTAAAAGTAATTGGCCGGTACCTGAAAAAGTAACCGTTACTTTTTTTATTACTTCAGAGTTTCAAAAAGACAATTTTTTCTGACGGTTTGAAAATGGGATTTTCGTACTGTCCATTACTGGATTGGAATAAACGAACTATAAGCTACTTGTCTTGTAAATCCACCAATTTTGGTAAAGCGTCCTCCTGTCGAAGACTCTATCCGATGACTCCTTGGTAGGAAACTTGTACAAATAGAGGGCACCATTAGGAAGGGGAGGGGAAAATATTAACGGTTACAAGTAACTTTAGTACTTCCGAAAGCGTTCAGATTACTCTTGTGGTAACTTCCTAATATATGTAATAGCATTACAAAATTACTTCAAAATGTAATCAATTGCAAGTAACTTGATTACTTTTAATGAGTACACCATGCAGGTCTGGTGCCCAAGCACAGTTATCACGTGATCGCACGCTTGTTTGTCAACAATAAAGTAGCATATACTCTACAATCTAAATTATATCCATTTTATTTCATACTTTGTAAGGTCACGCAGAGCCAAGCACGCAAGTCAGAACTATCTTCTCTCTCTTTTTAGAAGGCATGCTTACAGTGCATTAGATTGCAAGGAGTGTTTACAGACTTGTAAGCAGGGGCAATTCGTATTAAGGAAGTGCGATTTTTTTATATATAACTGCGCTGAATGCGGCGATAAAATTAAAAGTTGCTAGGCCAAACCACCAGACCCAGAAATGAAATGTTATAGGCTTTAATTTTTCATTGCGGCACTTGGATAACGAGACAAACAAAAAATGGAGCATACTGATCAACATGTGTCGCCAATAATTTTCTCCGACGTAGCCTTTTACTTCTACAATACACGTGCCCACAAATTACTACGTAATACGGTACTACAAAGTAAATCGCCAGCCTCACAAAAAAAAAATTCAAAGCGCGAAAAAAAAAAAAAAAAGAAACACCCGTCTAGGCTCGAACGAACGTCGGCTTAATGCCTGCGAGATTTGGCGAAACAGCCGTTCGCATTGGACAGCTAAATTGGAAACACAAGTCTCGGTGGACGGGCAAGAACTCTGCTTCCCAGAGCCTCGGGGGAGGCTCGTATTAGAGTGACATCTTACGGAACGAGCAATTCGACGACGACCAAACCACAGGCTGCCAGGCGGTCAACCCGGCGGTAGGCGGCCACATGACACGCGGCAACAGCGCAAGACAAAAGATTGCGTATCGGTTATTGTGCGAGACGGTCAGTCCGGCTACTGAGTAAACGAGAATGACGTTAGCAATGGCGCCATGGGCTTGTCGCGAAAGGGCTGCTGGTGGCCATCGACGTCGGAAGGCCAAATCGCCCTCGCTGATTGGAAGCTGCCCCCCTGTCGCCAACCGCCTCTTCGAGTTGTGAAAGTTCCAGCTTGTGAAACTGTCCTAGAAACTCAAATGAGCAACCTCTAAACTGGGCTGATTGAGAGTGTGACTGACAAACGTTCATTTGTAGGATTGAAGTTTGTCAATCCAGCGGATGGTTTGAGGGTTGAAAAAAATGAAGTCGTGTAGTTTATCGCAAGCGTGCGGGATTGTAAAGCCGGGGTCACACTGCTTGTGCATCATACAAAAGATGGTCCGCATAGAATCGAACGTGAGTCACAGCGAGATCCGTGCTTCGAATACCGCGTGGCAATGAGTTTAAGGAGAAAACTCGGCACGCGGAGTTCGAACCACGGATATTGGGGAGACTCGTGTTTTCAGACTGTCTTTTGTATGATGTGTGTGCAGTGTGACCCAGCTTAAGGGTTGCTCAGCGCCGCAATCTTGCGTTAAACAAAAAAAAAAAAGAGTACTTTGTTACCATCGTTTAAGAAAACTAATCTGCCTAGGTAGCGCAAATTTGATTAGCCACTTCCTATTCCCGCAACCGATTCCGATTTGTATGAAATTACATCGATTCCCCGGTGGTAATTAACGTCGAAATGCTCAGAACAGCGTACATGGGAACGTATAAACTAAATTGCGGTGTAAATTGGGCGTATATCAGCCATTCTAAAATTAATAACAAAAAATATTTATCGCAAATCTGTATTTAAAAACCATACCTGGTTTCGGATTTGATGTTCAGATTAGTTTCAAAGTGAGGCACAATTAACGAAGGAACGTAAATGAACAGAAAAGTACTGTCACACTTTCAAATGTCCTTTGAAATTGTGACAGTAAGCTTTTGGTTCGGTTGTTCTAATTAAGATTAACCGATAAGCGAGCGTCAAAAAGGCATGCTAGAACACAAAAGCATGTCTTACCTTGATATCTAGGGCTGGTGTCTCCTATTGCGAAGAGCAGTAAGAAGCAAGTCAATCGCACAAAGCTGCTCGCCGGGGACGTGTGTGCCATGACGCAAGACGGTCAAGCCACCCGGAAGGTTCACAAACTGGCGAAAGCACTGCAGGAGCGCCGACGCGCTGGTCCAGCGTCACGAAGCAAGTTCAAACACGCGCGAAAACAACTCGAAAAAAGATTTTTAAAAAATATAGTGGCCCGCGAGACTATCTAACAAAGTTCATGCTCACCGCTATTCGGGTCAAATGTTCACAAGAGAAACGTTCGCGACACTAAAGAAAGCGCCGAGGCTAAACGACCTAGACGCGCCCACGCACAATCCCCACGTGCACCGAGGGCACTGTTCCTAGTGCAGCCATGGTTCAGGGATGAAGAGCGCGGCTGTGCCGCAGCCAGGCATCCCCGTGGCCAGCTGACTTTGGCTTCCCCAAGACGGAGTTCCGAGCGAGATGTTCAAAGTTCCCCCGCAATTCCGCCCACGCGAGGCAAGAAGGGCCCGCCGCGCGTTCAGCTGCTCCGATCACGAGACGGACAGTTTCTGAAAGAGAGCAGTGTGTTTGGCTTCGCCGCCTGGCGCTCCGGCGCGCCGGTAGTGTCGCGCTGCGGCCGCCAGCGAAACTGCTTTCCCATTCAAAGTGGAAGCAGGGATTCTTCCTCCAGCCTCGCGTCCCGTTCATCTCCTCCTCGGTTCTCCCACTTGCCTCCGTATCTCGTTCCTATACGATGAATTTAATGCGTTGTTGTGATGTCGAAGATTGCCGCCAGATTGCGCGCGCGCGCGCGCGCCAAACTTTTTTTCCGCCAACTTCCCCTCTCGTCTTAGATTTTCTTCACAAAGTTCTCTCTTTTTTTTCTTAATTTTACTTCTTCGGCACGAACAGCGGTGCTGGGGCCATTCATTTTGTATCCCCTGGGTTTCGGGATTCGGCTAATCTCTCAAAATACGGCCTTTTCGACGGAGTCGGATCTTTTCCTTGCTTCTTCGGCACGCCTATACGATCACGTCGAGCGCATACTTATATGGGGCGGAGAACTTGCTTCTTTCTACTTACCCGCGTTTATGCGCTCGGTTTTATGCCCGTGGAGGTATGGGCGAGGTTTATGAGCTGATAGCTTTAGTTTTCTTCGTTTTGCGGTTTTACGAGTGCAACTTTTTCGCCTTCGCTGATCTCCGGGAAGTCCCATTGCTTCGTATACGACGAGCGGAGAAAAGTAAAAATGGCCAGTTCAAACATTCACACTCTGAAAGCATTTCACAGTGCCTAGAGTTGTGTTTTTCTACGCTTTATCTTTATTTGCACCTCTACCACTCAGCACAATACTTTTTTTTTTAATCACTGAAGCAACAACGTAAAGGACTGTAAGAAAAAGTTTAAAGCAATTGTGAACCCCCGTCACTAATTTTGGCAACGTGAGATACATGATATTGTCATGCATGCAGAAAGTTTTCTATTTTCACTAGTCGATGACCAGAATACCTATCCCGTCCACGAAGCTCGAAATCAATAAAGCCAGCAATTGTTTTTCTCTCCAAAACTCAATTTTGCATTTTGGAATGCAATGTCACACCAACACAAAATATAGCAATGCGGTCTAGGCTATTTTTTAACTAAACTGTTGCTCAAACATTATTTTTGGAGCCAGATTTAATACCCCCATTTCTCTCGTACAATTTCATACGAGATCCGCTCGTAGCTCTCTAATAAAGATGTTTTGTAGAACATTACAAAGACGTCTGTTTTGACAAGTTCTGCACGCAAAAACTGACGATAGCAAAAGCCACGGTAAAGAACGAGTGGCGTCCCTCAATCCAATTGTTCCTGAAAGAATAATTGTTCTACATTCAAGGATTAACGACTTGAGTGCGTATAAATCTTTCAGAGAGCGATTCGCGCGTGGATATCTAGTTTCGGTTGACCTTTGCAATAACATGCCATCTATTCTTTTGCACTTCACGAAGGGTGAAGTACTAAGCGAATTAATTATCTAATCTCAAAACACACTCATTAAAAAACAAAAGGGCCAAAATAGCTGCTGCCACCAGGCTGCTTCTCGAACAAATGCGTTAGCATTTCGCGCAGCGGTTATATAGGTGTAAGAAAGCATGGTGAATGCAGCCACTCAGCACTTTTCCGCAGGCTGAGCAATCCCGAAATCCCTCTTCTCCCTAGTGCAAGCAAATCAGGTCACTTGCCGTGTCCATGAAGGACCTGCGCGCGATGCGCGGAAAACGACAGAGCCATTTCGTCGTTGTGCATACCTGTTGTGCATACTGGGGTGACGACACCGTGCGCTTCCGGCCCGGGGACATGGTAACTGCCGGTCAAGAACGGCGTGGCGGGCCGAAGAACGGAACCGCAGCCCGTTGTGCGTACACAGGCCTCCAAAGCCTGAGGGCGTCGAAAGCGAGCACCCCGCACGCCGGCCGCGTGACTACCACCTAGCCACCGAGCTGCAGTGGGAGACAGAGGGGCTAAAGCGCATTTGGGCCGCCGGCGGGGTGCCGCGAGGCTGCGTGTACGGGTGGCCCAGGGTGGGTTAATATTTTGTAATGAGCCATCCGCAGACTGTCGATGCGAAGCGACGTGAACGAGGGGGGGGGGGGGGGGGGGGGCGGGGCGGGGGGATCGACACGAACCCCAGTGATACACCCGCCGTCCCCCAATGCGCGGCGCCCAAATTGCCAAAGGGGCACGTCACCGGCGATATTCGGTCGCTAGGTGTTACGTGGGGCTTTGGCCCCATCCCGTGGCTACGTTGCGTGAATACGTGTTCTCCAACCGGTCCAAGGTCAACGCATGTACCAGGGCACCAACGCATTTAAAAAAACTTACGTTTTTAAAGTGACAGCAGACTAAGCAGAATATAGGGTGCACCACCTAACCTAAGACACCAATATTCCAACTCGCAGTCGATTATGTTGCCAGACGAGCTACTCTAAAACAGAGTTCCGAAAATATCAAAAGTGTCTACCTGATTTTTTTTTTACAAAAGCACACAACATAACGCTTCTATAAACACAAAATAATGAATCCATACACATCCCAACAACCAGAGGTGTGAAGTAAGTATTTTGCTAAACTCACATTCATCGTGAAGGGCGCTAAAAATACCGAGGTGCCCACTTCTCAATGAAGTCACCCTAAGCAACGCGGTCCTCAAGTACGGTTTTCTGTGTACGAGAAGATTTAAGTCACACCAGAGACTTCCTTTCCTCCTAATTCCCGTCCACGTGACACCCAGTAACGTGCACCCGTAAATTCACATTACTTCGCCGTTGTTTTCGCGGTGCTCTTTGAGACGCGGTACAGGACGACTGAGAAATGGCTTGCGTCCTACCGCAGAAGCTCCGCAGACACGAGGAACACAAGGAACTAAGCGAAACCGTCAGCCCCGCACCAACGCCTCGCTTTTTCAGGGCGGCACGAGATGCGAGCACCATTTCATTCGTCCGAATTCCCGCCTTCCCTTCGTCCCCGCGCCACCTTTCCGCTCGTAAGTTCTCGGTGTCCCCAAACATTTGTACCCATCCTCTTTCCCGCGTCCCTTCTCCCCTTCCCAAACTCCCGACGAGCGGCGATACATGAAACGACAAAATTTCCCAAACCACTAGAGGAGAAACACTCGATGCTGCTCGTGCGAGATCGCTGAAGGATCAAGAGGCGGGAGAAATTCCAACCAAATGCATTCGAGACGTTTCCTCGAAAGCTCGTCCGTGCGCGCTCGCCCCAACAAACAGACATCAACGGCGCGAGTGACGTATGATCTCCGTGAAGAAAACTCGGAGCAAAACCGGAAAAGCTACTAGAAGAAGGTTTCGCGTAATTCAAAACGAAAGGAAAGGCGGAGGTGAGACCCAGAGTTCGGCAGGGAAGCTCCCCCGGAAATGAAAAACGCTGCTGGCCACTCTCGTCATTCGGCACCTCCCGGAAAGCGTTTCAGTATCGCGACGACGCGACTGGCACCGAGGCGACCGCGCCCGAGCGCAGCGTCCCGGCGATCCGGCCCAAGACGTCCACTGGTAGCCATGGTCAAACGCGAAGCGGCTATCGCCTCGGTAATAGGCAATGCGGATGTCAAAGACTCCTAATCAGATTGCGAGAACAGCTCTCCTCTGCTGCTCTTCTCTGGCGAAGATGGAACGGTCTGTCCGCTCTAGGTAACTTATCAGCATTAGCAGGACTCCATTTACGACGCTGGTCCGAGCCCTCATACATCCCGGCTTCGCTGCTTTCTGAGTGCGCAGGAACCGGCTCCACCAGTGGCCCAGGCCCGCTGGCGAGGTGATGACTTATGGTCGCAGTCTCACGCACCGTTCCGCGTCTCATGTCCGCCTCCGCCGGGAACCGCCGACCGTCGTGACCAGCTGGGGCTGACGCCTGTGGCGCAAACCGCAAGTTCCGATTGGAACCATAAGGTCGGAGTGGTCGAGAGCTCACCGAACAAAGTTCGGACACTTTATAGGGATCCTTCTTTTAACGCAGAATGCGTTTAAGAGCTGGGGTCCCCGAGAAAAGTGGGACGTGATGCCACGAAGAATCGTCAGGGAAAACCGTCACAAGCCCGCCAAATCAAGCGGTCTTGTGTCCTGCTGAATTTGGATCGACGCGCGTCCCACTAGATGCAACGGACAGGGTCCACGCGACGTTCGTCAGCGTGACGGTCCTCATGAGACACCATCTCGTGACATTATTACGCCATGTAACGTGTAACATCACGTGACACCATGTCGTCACGATGTCATTTGACGCCGTACGTAAACTCAACTCAAAGTCCCGTTGCGCGCTCTGTCTTCCGACATTACCCGTAGGATTAAGATGCCCTACATTTGTTTTAAGTTCGTGTTATACCTTATAAGCAAGGAACAAATCAGTTCGAATGCTCCCGAATGTCGGCTTTTGCGCTTTCTTGAATTTAGTGCATCGCCAAGATCACATCATTCTTGGAAACTAGAACCATTTTGGGTCACACTAACACTTTCTTTTTCTTCCCCTTGGTACTTTGCATCAGAGACTGGAATGCATTACCTGGTCGTATTGTTACTGACAGCAATCCCATTTCATTTAGAGACCAGTGTTCACTATTGTATAATTACTCACCTTGATTTTGGATTTGTATAATAGCTTTTGAACTCTGTTCGTGCTTTATTCTTTCTTTATTTCGCTTTGATTGACGACATTGGGTGCATCCGCGATCACATTTTACTTTTCCGCGTTTTGCTATCCTGTTTGTGTTTTAACCACTGTCACTTGTTTTGAATCTCCCCTCATGTAATGCGTCCTTCGAACGCCCTTGAGGTCAATAAAATTAAATGAAAGGGAATGAAATATGAATGATGAAGTCATCAAAAGGGGAGTATAAATTTTCTGATAACTCTTTTGACTTAAAGACACGGGTACAAGAAAACCAAGTACAACGCAACTCACCAAATGAAGCCGACATCTCTGTATCGCAAGGATACACAAGTTCCTATATATAAGCAGAACCTACGGTGATGTTTTTCTTACGTGCTAGTTTTCCGGGGAAAAAATCGCGGTTCCCCGAAGTTACTCTATCAACTCCTCTATGTGGAGGCTTACGTGCCTGGGTCCATCTTGCCTTCGGGGTTATATCGATCAACGGTGCTAAAACCGAGGGCGCAAAAACTTGCCTTGCAGTTCAGATTACAAGCGACCTTCTCGGAAAGAAGCGTTTTTGTGCAAGAAGCGGAAGGTCGTCCCAGATTTGCAGCTTTTCGATGCCGCTTTTATGACCCCAACGGAAACTCGAAAACGCTCCTTCGCAAACTGACATAACCCAGAAAGTGCGCTACACACCATCACGTTACGCAAGGACGATTAAATATAAAACTGAAAACGGAAGCCCCACTAAGAGTGAAGGCGAACGAGTCCTTATCATTTTAAATACTTTTTTTTATTATTCTCGAAACAAAACCGGTTGTTAAAAAGAACACTCATACCGAGGGAGGTTTCAGTTAAAATAATATTAAAATATATTATGTAGTGTTTATAGAGCATTGGCTCCAATTGTGACGAACTTTGCACAGTGCTAAGATTGAAAGAATTACCCGTGAACGTTTCAGAAGAAATATCTACGCATAAAATAATTGAAATAAATTATAATGCCTTTTTTTGTTATCTGACAACTTTCGAACGTCCCTTGTACAAACTTCGTCACTTACAACACTGACGCCATCAACAGTCTAGTTTTTCACTGAAACAGACCCCTTGTCTTGCTGACAAAACGAAAATATTGTCCCGAAAAGTGGCCGTGACGTCTCCTTCTACGGGTATAATAATGACGACAAACAGTGAAATCTAAATTAAATAATGGAGCAGGAAAAATGACCGGCTCGGCTGTTCCGATTTACAGAATGGCTTCAACGCGCGGCTGTTCTTTGAAAGGCTATTAGAGCCGTTTTTCCTTGTCGTTTCGGGGTGCAATCATCATCGATTCATTGGTCGCGCCGAGTTTCGACCAAACGAATTGCCGTCAGGTCGGCGGGTCGTTTGGTAACCCACATCTCGTTTCATTCCCTGCGAAGATTGGTTGAACGCAACTTTGAGGTTGTCCTTTATTTATACTGCCCCTGCAGACACAAAATGACTCCCACGGTGCTTCAGACCGGGCGTCATATTTCTGAGCACTTCGGATATCGCAGCGCTCGTCTCCTCCCATGCGTGTTGGCGCAAACGTCGCCTAAAAAAAATACAGCTTCACGTTATTTGTTTTTAAATTTTATTTATGCCGTGGTCACGGTTGTGCGCAACAGTAATAAATCGGATCGTAACACACTACCACAGCGGTCGTATGCTGCTATAAAGCGGGTCCGCGTCAGTATACTTCAACCATGACCCAGTTTCGAAACAATTCCGCTGGTTCGCTCGCTTTTTTTTTTTTTTTTCGGGCAATGCCGTTGCGGGCTCCGAACAAACAGTTTGGCCCTCCAGATTAGGAATAAACATTGCACTAGGACGGGCAAACAACTCCAAGTACCCGCGGCCCGTTGTGTCAAGCCCATGGCGGGTCCCCCAGTGGTGCTCGACGACTTCCGAGACGTCGTCTGCCGCACCTTTGACAAAGCGCGGCCGACGACGTCTCGGAAGGGGGTCGACCGACGCAATAATACGCATCAGCCGTTTCTCCATCTTTGGCGTCAGAGCGCACGCCGCACAGCCAGGCGTAGAGGGGCGCGCACAAACTCGGGAGAGCGCGGTCCCGTGTCGAAAGATACCGATATGAGAATCTTATTCATCGGGCATATTGGAATTGCGCCGCCCCCTTCAGCGCGCCCGCGCACACGGCGGCGTCGCCTCTGTGTACACAAGGCCGGAGGGAGCCAAGGGGGGGGCCCGCATTTCGAAGTAACGCAGAAAAATCCAAACAACTTCCAAAGTCAAACCCGGGAACTTGCCCGAAGACTCGAGCACATACAAAACCAGGCCGACGAGGAGCGACTCGGACACTATTCCTTGGGACCGGACGATATCACCTCTCGTATAAATACGATATGGATTTGCTGAGCGAAGATTGATCTGGCACGGTGGACTTGGTTGGCGTCGCAGCGCAACGCGCGAAGGGGGCGATGTTTTGTGTTCCACGTACGACTCGGATCGTTTTACTTGTCCCCCGCGGATACCGACCGCAAGGATTCGACGGACTACTCGTCGCGCGGGGAGAGAAGTCCCTCATCGACGCCGGTCAATTACGAGGCTCACGCTCCTACGAGTCTAAGAGCATTGACAGACGTCGATGAAGGGAACAAGGTCCAGAACTCGCACAAAATATGGCCGCATGCACTCGTTCTACGAAAAGATAGCAGGCCGCCATTATTCTGACATCGTGAAAAAAACTAAAATGTATGAGAGCCGATACCTAGAGCCCTGGGTGATAATTATCGCTTTGTTAAAAGGAAGCTGAAGAGGTGGTTGAAAAAAAAATGAACTAGAGGTGAATTCTGGCTTATTTTCATCCCGTGAATCTGAATATCACGTTCGCTTTCTCCGAAGAACTAAACGCGAGAAAACACGAAAAACCTCCGACTAGTCGTTACGTCATACCCAGCTCTTTCGGCCGCCAAGCGCGTGTTGCTTGTGTGAGCAGCGCGTGCGATTGCAAGCTTGCCAGGTATAGACCTTTCCAAAAACGAGCTTGTGGCCGGTGCCATTTTGAGCGTTCGTGCGTATGGCGCGTGCTTTGCTTGCTTTCCGAAGCGACGAACACGCACGTGCTGGGCTGTGAAGATCGCACGCTGGACTGTGATTTTGTAAACATTGGAAAGGTCTATACACCATTCCAATATTTACAAATCCTCAGCCCAGCGAGCGATGTACTCAGCGCACCACGGCGCATATGTTCGTCGCTTCGCAAAGCTAGCAAATCACGCGCCATACGCAAGAACACTGAAAATGGAGTCGGCCAGGAGCCGTTTGTTTGGAAAGGTCTATATTCCCCCGCACTGACACCAGTCGTAATGTCTTTTTTTTTTTTTTTTTTACCTTTTAAGGCGAAAGCTTTATTTGTCCCATTACGGGAAAAGCTGTTCGCGTTGTCCCCGAAAGATAGTAATTGGCGACGTGCGCGACCGAAAGCGTCGCTGTGGTCGGCCTTCCACGATTGGCCGAACGCTGACTATGACGTCAGAAAAGGATTTATCATCGACGGAAATAAGAGGAATGAAAGAACTCTAATTTTGACGGTGTTGGCAGTGTTCCTTTGAGAGCGCAATGAGTTCAAGCTTCCACCATGCTATTTACAAACACCATTGAACTTGTTGTTTGCAAGGTAATGACGTCACAAGGGGGAACCATAGGAGGGCGCCAACAAAACATCTCGCCGCTAATAAAACTACGGCATCAAGCACGCGCCTCAGAAATAAAACACAAAGAAAAGCACAGCCACGCAAATGCTTCGGTACGGAAGCCGGCGGGGTGCTCAAGGTGAAAGCGGACGCGCCTAAGAAAAATACAACACAAAGAAAAGCACAGCAACGCAGATGCATCGTCACGGAAGCCGTGGAGCCGGCGGGTTTCGCCGCGCCTGCGCAGTGGGGGAGCGTGATGTCAGCGCCGGAGCGCCGTGTGACAAAGGAAGACGTGGCGCGCTGCTTGTAGGAATGCGCTGCGTGTAGGAATGCTTTGGCATTCCTACACGCTACACGTAAGCAGTCTTAAGGGTCTTCGGTGAGATTTCTTTGAAAATAGCAAGAGTGCGCGTGCATAGTTTTGATGCGCGAGAGGGGAGATTCCGGAAACTCTAGATATGACGTCACGCTCCGGAAAGGAGGGGCTTTAGCGGTACTTTGAAAATGATTTTCTGGAGCCTTTGTGCACCAAATTGAAAAATCATCTCGCTATTCGTGATCCTTAAGGCCAAACAAAGACGATTTAAATGTTTTTACTCAAATACAAAACCGCTTCGATTTCCCTTCAAACACGTCTAACCGAAATGCATGGCTTTGATGTCCGCGCTAGGTCCGTAAACTTTGCGGCTTCTTTTTCCTTTGTCTTTTTTTTTTTTTTTTTTTGACGGCACATTGATTTAGAATGTGGGAGCGCTGTATTTATGTTCTAACAGCATCCTCAAAATTTAAGCGCGGTTCCAACTGCATATCCACCCATTTGTTGTTTGTTTGTTTGTGTTGTTCTTTTTTTTTTTTTTACATCTTACAGTTTGTACATTTAGAGCGTTTTTGGTACAAGTACACTAGCGTCGCAGAAGCACTCTGCGAGGGTACACATCACGCGTTTTTTGCTTTAACAACGCAGCACGAAGTTATTGACACAGACTTCGTATGCAAACAGCCGATGCCATCGTACATGGGCCATGCCAAAACGTTCCATTCCGGAAACCGCTATCCAAGCCGCGAATACGAAACAGCAAACTACTTTGCTTGCCCAATCATTGAAAAGGTTAAAAAAGCGCCAACTGAAACACGGACGAAATTATAAACACGTACGATCGACATGGACGGGCGCCTTTCCTCGTCGTACGTGTTTCTTATTTCGTTCGTGTTTCAGTTCTCGCTTTTATAACCTTTTCATTAATATGAGCTTACCAAAGCTTTATTGCCCAATCACTCGCGCAGGGCAAAACGTCTCGAGTCGGTAACTGAAGGATGAAAGAAAATGAGGAGAGAAATGCGCTCTTAGGCCCTCTCTTGGCTTCATTCTTTTTTTTTCTTTCACTGGATAAGCCAGTAGTGCGCCGTCTTTAACAGAGGGCGCCACTTTTAATTATAAAGTTAAGGCAACCAGGTGGATTCCCAGGTTATTTTCGGGGTAATACTCGTAAAGGAATTTCCCCGAGAATAATGGCTAGGCGAGTTTCGGAAAGCAAAGGTAAACAAGACAAACCAAAGGGAGGGTGCCAACAGTGGCAGTCCACGCGCCTGACACTGAAGAGTGGACAGGCCGACCGAATGCAGCTCCCGCTCGGTGTCGACCTAATCCGCACGAGAAGCGAGTTTCTGCGCCAGACGTTAAGCTTCATTAACGCGCAAGAAGGGTGCAATTAGAAAGCAAAACAGTCAGTACGGGCCCGAGAGCCGGCAACGCCTAACGGACGAAACTGACCGCTTCCGACAGCGCGTGGTTCCGTGTCCTCTTCCCTCGACCCGCTTCGCGACTCCCGCGTGGCGCTTCTCTCCTGAAAAGGGGTTCGCATTTCTCTATCAGACCCATGGGAACAGGTGCCGTCTGCAAAACAATCTTCGCCCACATTCATAGTATAAATATTAAGATTTCTTGCTTTCCCTTTTTTTTTATTTATACACTTACCGCCTGGAGTCGACACGCCCCGCACAGCAACAGTCAACGTTGTATTTCAACGTTGTATTCAACATTGTATTTTTCAACTATTCCTATTCAACGTTGTATTTTTAAACTATTCCTATTCAACGTTGTATTTTAACGTTGAATGCGCAACCTATTCAACGTTGTATTTTAACGTTGAATGCGCTCGTGACCTGGACTTGGCAGGTTTCCGCGAGGTGTTACGCGGCGAGGCGTTACGCTTAATCATTGAACTTTGAACTTTCCCGCTTTATCAAGCGGAAAGACCACCCCAATAGACGTATAGGGTAGTCTTCAAAGACATTCCTAATGTCCTCTTTTCTAATTTGTTGACTTGTCAGTATCACTGACAACACAGCAGTGGAGAAAAATCTGAGGCACGTTTCGTGAATAACAAATGAGATGTCATATAGGATGGCAGTGAAGCCAAACAAAACAAAAACGCAGTCTGCGATTCCCTGCCCTTACCAACGGGCCAAGGGGACATTGCCTTTCTATACTCTTTCGAATAACGTGCACACCTGTACACAGGCTTGGGCAGTCGTACATACAGGCGCATGTCCAAGAGGTCCAAGCTAAGTGAAAGTGAAACAGAAGGTTCTATCCTGGACCGAAAATAAGAATAAGAACGCAAAACAAATCCCAGCTCGTTCATCTCGAAGATGAGAATCCACATCGTGTCAAAGTTATGAGGAGCCGACTTCTATGTTGTCACTTACAAAATTCCAATAAACGTCCGATGGCGCCCCAGAAAAAAAAAATAACCGAAAAGCATTTGTATAAGTTAGACACTGCCGTTCTCGACAATCCGGCAAAACAGCTGTCTTTCGAGGGCGCCAAACGACCAGCTTTTACTTTCGGATGCGTTTCACCACTTTTACGACCGCCATCATACTAGAATGTGACCGCCGTGTGTGCCCCTGAGATGAGCCTTAGGTGTTCCGCCTTGTAAACGAGGGGCGTAGTTCCTTCTCGTTCGCTTACAAAATGCTCATTTGTCCCTCGGCGAAGGATTGTCCCGTAAAACCATCAATCGCAGGCGCCTTCGGGAAAAACGGCGGAACTATAGTCCCGTTACTTTGGAGCAAAAACGTAGCATAGGATATTTTGTTTTGTCATAAAAAAAGAAAACTCCGTAAAGTGTTTATCCGTGTCATTTTCCAGAGGCAGTCTTGCATCAGTTAAGTTTGGTTCACACACTTCCGTTGAGTTTGACCGAGTGCAACTGCAACGGCTTGCGACGCACGGGTTGCTATGGCAACAGCTGCGTCGGCTCCAACAAAACCAGTTTTCACCCCGTTTTGTTGGAGCCGACGCAGCTGTTGCCATGGCAACCCGTACATTGCAAGCCGTTGCAGTCGCACTCGGGGCGGACTCACGCAAGTGTGTGAACCTATCTTTAAGTTGGTTCACACATGAGTAGGAATTCGCATAATACGCACTGTCACGCTGCTTTTTTTTCTGTTCTTAGGACGCAGTGAAGCCGAAAATTCTCTCAGCATCACCCGCGGAAGACAAAGAAAGAAAATAATAGAAAAAGAGATATTTCGAAAAATCTTTCAAAAGAGAGTTTTAGTATTGTTTGCGTTAACCCTGCGTGATCCACGCTGCGCGTGTGCGTCGTCGCCATTGGTCAACTCAAGACGCAGTTTGGGCTCCGCGCACGCGCAGTGTTGAACAAGCAACACTAACGCAAACGCACAGTGCTTGCATTTGCTCGTATACGCAATACTAAAACTCACAAAATAGCGGGTTTTAGAATATCGTATGCAAAAGGTTTGCGCACGCAAATAAGTAGCGTCGTCGCCACTGTGCAAAGGACGAGCCCAAACCGCGATTTCGATTATTTCTTAGCGTACCGAATGCTTTCGCGTACATTATATTCAAACTCGCTGTTAGTGAGTTTTAGTATTGCGCATACGAGCGAACGCAAGCACTATGCGTTTGCGTTACCGTTGCGTGTTCCAGGCTGCGCGTGCTCGGAGTCGAAACTGCGTCTTGGGGTGGTGCATGGCGACGACGTCGTGCATGCGCAGCGTGGAGCACGCAACGCTAAACCGAACGCACAGCGCTTCCGTTTCTTCCTATACGCAATACTACAACTCTCTATTGTCTCTAACAATTGCTTGCTTTACCAGGATTGACGTGGAATTCTCTCGGTAGATTTGGAACGATTCAAAGGCGCTCCACGTTCACGAGTTTAGTGCGGTAGACTCAAGCGCGCGATCGCACGCCTAAGAAAATACAAAAAAAAACGCTCCAAAACCTCTTCAGATCCCTCAATGGAATTTTCCCATCAGACAGCGCGATGACTTGATGAATTCGGTTGTCCTGCCTGGATCTTTTTTGTTTTGTAAACGTTTTCTTTTGATATTTGCAAGGTGTGAGAAACAACTGGCTGGGTTGTCCTGCAGTAGGGGATGCATATTCTAATCAGAGCTCGGCATTCTGACATAACCACAACCCATACAAAAGAAGCAGACGAACTTGCGCTCCGCATAGCGCTGCGTCATCCCAAACTTTAACAGCGCAAAGAGAGCCGGTATATCGTGGGTCTCCCTAGCACTTGAAAATCTATGAATGACAAAGCGCTATTCGTTTGAAACCGCAAGTCTGACACCCATATTCTGCACTGGACAAAAGTAGAAAACAGCTGGAGGTGATAAGCCTGGGTCACTCACATTTCGATAAGCAGCAAAATGCAAATATATGTCTGAAAAAGAAAAAAAAAACTAGCCGAAAGATGGACGGAAATCATAATAAGCCAACTATTTCCGAAATATTGGTAGCTGTATTCATGCATGGAATGCAGTATTTAGTAGCGATCGTTTAAATTGTTTTAGAAGAAATTAAAGAGTCGTTTTGGAGGAGTAAAGACCAAAATGTCCACAACATCCCCGTGCACTGCGGAGATTATTTTATTTTTTATTTATTTTTACATACTGCAGCCCCGTCGGGGCTATTGCAGGAGTGGGGGGAAAGATCACAGTTCACAGAATTCAATATTGGATAAGACAGAAAAAGTGAAAGCCGTTTACAACTCCCTGTAACGCCGAATTGGAGCGCAGCTCTTGAGGAGGAGGAGGGAAGGGTACTCAGGGGAGGGTATACCCCTCCTCCTCCTCCTCCCCTCATTCTTCAATCTCCTCCGGGGGGGGGGGGGGGGGAGGGCGACGCCGCTTAAGCCGGAAACGGGCGCCTAAGAGCTGCGCTCTAAAAATAAAACATTGTAAAATATGATCAACCATTGTCAACCGCACACAGAAATTCGTCTGGAGGTAATTAACGGATCTTACCGGGTAGCAGATTCCAATGTTCAATTGATCTAGGGAAAAAACCGTATTTAAACATGTCAGTGCGTGCATAAAATGGTGAAATATTTAGGTCATGGTGGCTCCTTGTTGATGACTCTGTGTGAAACCTTATGTGTGCGTCTAATGATGTGAGACATGGCGAGTTAACCAGACCTTAAAGGACTTTAAGGCTCTCAGTGTGACGTCTATTGGAAAGAGGACTTAAGCTTAGAGAAGAAAGGTTAGAGGATGAGGAAAAATCTCTGTCGTAGCGACGGAAAATAAAACGTACCGCTTTCTTTTGGACTGATTCAATTTTGTTAATATCACATTGTTTCCAGGGATTCCATATTTTTGAACCGTACTCAAGGATAGGGCGTATTGGTGTTTTATATGTTAGAAGTTTGGTTTCTTGCGGGGCAACACAAAGGGTGCGTTGAAGATAGCCGAGTTTTTTAAAGTGCTTTGTTACAGGTGGAATCGATGTGTTTTGACCAAGACATGTCTTGCGAGAAAAGAAGACCAAGATACTTGCATTCAGGAACTCTTTCTAATGTGTCGCCATTGAATGAATATGTAAACATGGAAGGAAGCATACGCTTGGAAAAGGACATTAAGACGGTTTTTCGAAAGTTTATGGTCATTTGTCAGGTCTTACACCAGGTGCAGAAGCTTGCAAATGAACTGTTAAGTTGTGGTCTTCAGGGGGAATTAATCGTGTGTTACAGGACACAGTCGCCAGCGTAAAGACGTATTTTAGTGGCGATGTTACGTGGTAAATCGTTGATGTAGAGCAAGAAAAGAAGCGGACCGAGAACAGAGCCTTGTGGGACACCTGATGACACATCGACAATAGAAGAATTGGAGGAGTTAAGATATACATACTGAGAGCGATTGCAAAGAAAACTTGATATCCAGTTGTACGAGGGAAGCGTTGTTTAGTATCACATTAGGTTTGTACAAAAGTTTAGATTGAGGGACGGTATCGAAGGCTTTAGACAGGTCTATGAATATCGCATTCACTTGGTTGCCGATGTCGAGAGTCTGAGTGATGTCGTGAGTAAATTCAGTAAGTTGTCAAATTGTGCTGTAACCACGTCGAAATCCCTGTTGAAGATCACATAAAATGTTGTGAGTTTCAAGGAACACCGTGGTATGTTTGTAGATTATGTGTTCTAATAATTTGCATAAATGAGATGTTAAAGAAATTGGCCTGTAATTAGTTAACGAATGTTTGTCGTCAAGTGGCAAGTGTAGTGGGAGATCTGGAGCATGCACCTCATCCGGTGCACGTCGAAAGTCGTCCAACTGGCTCAGCGGTAGGGCGTTAGCTGCGGATCAAGGTGTTTTTTTTATTCCTCATGGGACATGAGTATGCTATATCTAGGGCTCTGCGTTTTCGGCTTTTATTTTTTCAAAATTCGGCGTATTGTTTGCGGTGTTTATTTTAAAATTCAATTTTCGGTTTTTTTCGGTGTATATTTATGCCCACAAGATTTTACCGTCTTTTTTTCGGTGAATATGAAATAAACACCAACGGACACTGGATCAGATGATCCTTGTAGCTCTGATATTTGTGATCACGTAAAGAAAAAAGGCACAGATACATTGAAAAAGAAATGGACACTTTTGGCAAATGTGTGCAACTGCAAAAGAAACAAGAAAAAAACACAAGTACGAAGGAGTCAGATATGAAGCCTATGCCCAAAAAGCAATGAACTTCACCTTCTGTACATCAGGATTACCGTGATCTTATTATAGTAAATACACATGTACTTTCCCAGGTTCTCGTTGATCCGCACTCTTTCTTTCCTGTTAATATGACCTTGAGCTTCGAGAATAACACTGGACACTGGCAGGTTTGAGGAGGTGAGGCGCTGCCTGGGCCAAAATCGGCCAATCAATCAAATCTGACCGCCAAAAGCGACACGGTGCGACGTTTTGAAGCACAACATATTTCGTGTGCTCTCTAAACTCTGGCTGCAGAGATTTCATCAAGTCAGTCTCCCTTACAACGAGTTTGAAAACACGCTCGCACAGAGCGCGACACTGTTAGTGCGAACAAGCGATCGCCGGTTTTTCCAGTTTTTCTTTTTGAAACCAAGGGATGTCATGCAAGTTGTGATTGCTACGGAAAGAGCTAATTTAGTTCCATAATGTAAGCGATAAAATTTCGTGCTCGCTAATACTATGTAGAAGTAAAATGCGAAAATGCGCCGATGTCGTGTTCACGCTAACAGTGTCGCGATGTGTTCATGGCGAAGTCATGGGGCATTTTAGACTTCACGTTCCGATCGATGATGCACACATTAAACCATAACGCCGTGATGGCATCCGGGTATCCCATACATTCGGACACGTTTCGATAGACACTGTTGTTCTACTTTTTCGTCACGGCTCTGCGGTGCGACTGGAAGGTCAAAGTGGCTTTTCTTTCGGTTTACACCGAATTTTAGAAAATGGATTCGACGTACTTTCATCGGTTTTTATCGGTTTAAACCGAAAACTCCGAACCTACAAACTGACCTTTTTCGGTTTAAACCGAATTTCCGAAAATTGATTCGGCGTACTTTTATCAGTTTTTATCGGTTTAAACCGAAAACTCCGAACCCTAGCTATATCGAATAAAATCCTAGTAGGTGACTGTGCACCCCGCTTTGCTTATGTAGCCATGGTGACTAAACTGTCTGCGCTCAATCGGGATGACTGTAGTGACCGACAGGACGAAAATGACAGGGAGGAGTCCCAATATAGTCCCTTCTCCATGAGCGAGCTTCGTACCTTCGATGGCGCTAAGGCGTCTCGTAAGCCTCGAGCGTGCATGGGCGGCAGCGGAAGCACGAGGGAAGGCAACGAGCACGTACGGGAGGCCGGGCTTCTAGAGGAGGCCCGCTGCCGTTTTTACCACTGTCAGTGGACCATAGTTGGTTGTTTATCCTCGACGCACTATGTCCAAAAAGCGCGCACAAGAAGAGGACGAGACAGGACGCTGCTTTGCACTGACATATGCCCTTCAAGCTACGCGTCGCGGAGTGTATGCGCGGTCGCGCGGAAGCACGAAAAAATTTCTGGGAGTATAAGGGGTCTCGTTAGAAGGCATTTCTTCCATCAAAAGGAGCCACGCGAGCGAATTTTCGCCGTAAAAAAGTCGTGAATGTGGTTTTCGTTGAAAGCCTATTTTCGATTTTTTTTACGGTTAATAACCGCTCAAGGTTCTTTTTTTTATGTTGTTTTTTCTAAGGTAACGTTATACTGTATTCGGATGTTGCGGGCTTTTCAGCTTGTTGTTTCCATTTTTCTTTTTTCTTCTCTTTACACGTGTCTTGTATTAAAGCGCGTAAATATAGAATGCACATTTCGTCGCGATGATGAAAATGACCTCAGAACTGAATTACCGAATTGATGAGATGATAGGGAAGTTTTCGTCACTTAGTAGAGGCGGACTATAAATAAAGTTTCTCGTCTCTCAAGTTTTTTTTAAGACAAAAAAAAAAAAGCAGTTTCATTTTTTTTTACAATTTTTTAGTCCTTTTAGCTTTCACTTCCAATCAGATCCTCTTTACCCGAGAAAATAACGCACGAACAAAATATACCTCAGTTAATAGATTTATCGATAGATAATAAGGTGTGAAGTGTTACTTCCAGTGCTTTCCACGAGACACCGATGTCGCTTGCCTCGTCGAGTTTTGGGAGTGTTTATTATAGTTTGGACAGAAAATGACTCATGATTTGCAATATCCTCATATTCGACTCACTCCGAGTTAACTGAAGTCTCAAGTTTTCTGAGTTAAAAATTTTCCGGAACAATTTCGACCTTGTGCTAAACCGCTGGTTTTGTAGCATCGTGAAATTACATCTTTGAACTCCTCTGCATCCTCAACCAGATGTAGTATGCAGACATCCGGGTCAAGGCACTCGCTAGACGCCATTTTTGCCTCCGTTGTGTACAACGCATGCTCTGAATGATCGTTCGGTTATCGACTTCCATGAACAGCAATCTCGATGGTGTTGAATCCACATTTGCGGAAGCGCTAAGGTTGCCGTTGGCACGAGCTGAGCAGCCACGGACTCAGTTATGGCTGGAGGACAGACGCTTTCAACACGCGCCAGATTGAGCCGCCACTTCCGACCCTCTCGTGTCTTACCGAGATGCCGAGCCACTGAAGCGGGCGTTGACGAGCCTCCACAAGGCCTATGCTGCGGAGAAGGACACAGTAACACTTAAATGAGTACTCCGGCGATTTTTTGAGCTACCTCAACTAACTATATTTTCTGACTCCCCGGCCTTTACCCTTTCCGGTATGCTATTTAGTATCGCGAAATTTATATTAGTTATTGTGAAATCGGCAAATGAAAATGATGCAAAAACCAACATTCAAATATACCCGCACTTTTCAGTGCCGTGACGTCAGTGGCGGGCAGGCTTGCCAATAGAGCAAGCAGTCTAAAAAATAGAATCTGCCAATCGTTTGTTCCGTGCTGGTGCACGGGTCCTGGGGCGAGCTTCCAAAGCATTCATTTGACACCATGAAACTGCTTGTAATCAGTCGGGAACAAATTCTACAGTCCAAAGAGTGAACCCCTGCCTTCCACTGACGTCACTTTTTCGTTGTTGCCAGTAGAGACTTTCAGTTTGAAAAACACGATGAGGACCACAATTGTAAATTCAATAACTTTGTGAAAAAAAAAAATTATTTTGAGCTAATATTTGGGATACTATTTTAGCGATGTTGTTTGGCGAGTTTAGCAAAATTTCAAGCAAATCGGGGACCATGAAGAAATCGCCGGAGTACTCCTTTAAAGTGGCAATAACCTGTCTTGCTGTGGGAGTGATGAAGTGAAGCGAACAGAATAAGAGGAAACAAAAACGGAAGGTCGGTTATGGCGGCGCCCATGCACAGCTGCCTGAAAGCGTCTATACTGGAGGTCACTCAATATTTTAGTAGTTCACCTGCAGAACAAATATTTCGCCCTTTTCGTGCACTATAGTGTCAAATACGGTGGTAAAACGAAATGTGGTGTGTGTTGCTTTGTGGTGATGTTGCACAGAGGTAACGTTGCGCAGATTGGTCTTGAATTGATTACGCGCGCGAAGACGCAACATGTCTGATTCACATGGTGAAAGTTTACTTGGAAATTCTCAGTTATGAAGTCGCTCGTGTGGCAAAACAAGACGCGTGGTGGAAGCCGTAGTGCTCAACGTCGCAGCTGCGAAATCGCAAGGAAAATCGCACACTGTGAATCA
Organism: Ixodes persulcatus; assembly: GCA_013358835.2. Classification (NCBI taxonomy): domain Eukaryota; kingdom Metazoa; phylum Arthropoda; class Arachnida; order Ixodida; family Ixodidae; genus Ixodes; species Ixodes persulcatus. The sequence continues at coordinate 3,894,854 of JABSTQ010011052.1, forward strand.
GGCTACACTAGACAAACCATTGTAGAGCTACGAGTGACGCCGGTAGCAAAACTAAGGTCGCCCATGACGTCTATGGTTGTGGCGCGCATGAGTAGTGTATAACAACGATCCCGCCCCCAGACCGTACCGGTATGGTACCGGTATCGTATCGGGAGTTAGCTGAAACTTATTTTATGTCTGTTTTAATACGCTCGGTTTAACATTACAATCCCGTAGACACTGATGTCGGCAGTGAATAAAATTTCCGATAATTGCATGAACATGCAATCTCATAAAATGCTACCTCTTTCTCTTGCAGGAGTGATAGTGACAGCGAGGTAAGTTGGAGCGGGATCAGCTGCAGCGAGCCGGGGTGACCATGATGGTCGTTCGATGAACGAAATGTTAGTGGAGCCCTGGCAACAATCAGGTCCAGTTTCTCACTCCGGTGAAAGGCGCCGGAGCCAGGAGATAGCCCGGTATAGGTAGACAGCTGCCGATTCCGGGGAATTTGTGCCCCAGGCTGCACCAACACCTCCTAGACTGGGAAGCCTCAACGCTTACGAGTCGGGATGTAAAGATGGCGGAGAGGGAAAGTCATAACCCCGGCGGCCGGTGGCGGTGGCCGCCACCGCCAACGCCGCCTCCATCGGCGAATTCCGTTTGCCGATAGGGGCGCCGTTCGAGAACATCTTTCAACGCAATTCTTAGGGTAGATCTATTCGTTAACAATGACTTCTCTACGTTTGTGGAGATGGACACACGAGTGTGCACGTGCCGGGATATGTAGTAAATTTCAGTCGAAACATTTGTGCCGTCTTCCAACTGTTGTGTTTGTGCATCAACACCAAGTCGACGTGCCGTGCACGTGGTGTGTCTTTGTGTCAGAAATGTTCTGTATGGATACTCAAGAAGATTTCATTTGCAGCATTCATAGGTGAGATATACCATAACTTCAGCTTGACTTGTGGCGTAGATGCAAGTAGCTCTTGACAAGAAGCTCTCCAAACTACTTGTATTCACACAGAACATTTACTTCTGAGGTTGCGTTGTTGCCCAGACTTAAAAGCAGATGCCATTGCAGATGACTATGTTTTGTACCAGGAGAGATGTTTAGAGTCTTCGTTAAACTGACTGCTGCCAGACACAGATAAGTTGATGTAATGTGACTTGTTTATAAGCAAACAAAGGGAATAAATTTGCCAAACCTATGAATCTACAACCCAGTTTTCATGACTACATTACTGGCTAATCAGGAATCTTAATACATTGTTGCAGGCATGGGACGAAGGACATAATAGTTTTATCCTGTTACTGTTGCGGTGTAAGCTCAAAAACCTTTATTTGAAGATAAATATACGAATCTTTATTTGGAAGATATATGACAAGATTTCAGGTAATGGTCTAAGTTTAGAAAGAGTTATATACGTAAAGACAGGAGACGGGACAACACATCTTTGAAAGATGTGTTGTCCCGTCTCCTGTCTTTACGTATATAACTCTTTAGATATATAACTTAGATCATTACCAACGCGCTCACTAACAAGTATTCAGGTAATGCTAGATGCAAAAGAGGAGGACTCTCCTTCAGAATAAATAAAAATCCTTGTATAAATTCCTTGCACAAACAACAACTATAAGCCAAACGGAACATCGAACCACTATCTTTTGCTTTTAAATACACTGTTGTGTTAGTTTCAGGCAAGTATGCAAATATTACATGCGTTTACTACGTCAACCGTGTTCGTGGTACTGTGATGTGAAATGCCATTTTCAATTATTTTTATCACGCAATGTTTGGCAAGTATTCTTTATAAATAATCCATCTTGCGGAGATAATTACATCAGTCACAATTTCGTACTTAAAAGTTAACTTTATCTATCTCGAGACCTCCGTATACACCTACCCTTTTCTTGCATTTTACATCAAGGATTTTAGGCAACGATAAATTGCCAGTCTAGCAAAATCAGCTTCCTAACCCTAATGTTGTGCACAGTTGGCATTTAAAGAAATGAACACGCTTGCATCCATAATAACCTGTTGCTATGACGGTAAATCCCCGCGTGTTGCCTTCCCTTCCACGCTCTAGCGCGGCCCCGATGGCGTTCACTTTCGGCCATGCGGAAAGAGCGCTGATCGCCTTTCTAGTCTAGGAGGTGTTGGCTCCACACGTAGCAAAGCTGTCACCTGGTACGGTCTCTTTCTGTGAAGAAGCTGCACCAGAATGCGCCTTCGAGTATTCGTGACGCACCCAGAAAGCAAGAGGTAGCGGTACGAAACATACAAAACAAAGGCATCCTCCGACTGCGCCTGCCAGAGGCCGAACCATTTTCAGAGAACCACGTAAACAAGCTTGCTTTGATTGTTCTCTGGCCCGCAATACAAACAGACACGACCAGCGCCCCACACCAAATCTCGTAGAAGCACAAGAGTACACATTCAAGGAAGGAAAACGGTGACGGCTAAAGGTAAAGGGCAAAGACGAGCCAACAAACAAAAAGAAAAGAACTGCTGCCAAGAAGCGAACATGGAAGACCGACCGAAACGGTAGCACACAGAAAATGGAGAACAAGCAGCGTACCAACTCAAGCGGCCTCTGGACCGGCAGAATCGACCGACGAGAAGGAGATAGCCCCCGGGGGCAAGTACCAGCCGAAGATGTTGCGGTTACCATCAAAGACCGAAGGGCTTGCCGCGGACGAGCCGCTGTTCTTCTTACGTTTGCCCGTTTCAATCAATACGATAGAACGATTCCGACCTCCGCGACCATCGGGGTCTCAGGGGTGAAATGTAACCCAGGCTCGGTCGGAGATGCGCGTGTGTTGTATACACGGGCGTGCCGCCGTGGGCCCCCCGCCGTGAAGCTCTCGCACTGCTCTCGCGATGCAGCCATACTGCTCCAGGGAGACGCGCCGGGAAACGTCACAATTTCGCACTTTTCCAAGAGTCTAGCTCGTCGTAAACACAGTCGGAGCAAGTGGAACCCCTTTAGACGCGAAAACTGCTTTCTTCTCTCTCTCCCCCCCCCCCCCCAACCCCTCTCCTCCCTTCCGTTCCTGATGGAGATTGTTCATCTTCTCCGCTACATTGCACTTCTCGCGTCGGTTATGTTTAGTTTTATTTCTTTGCAAAAACAAAGAAAGAAAGAGGGAGAGAGAGATAGAGAGAGATATTTGCCCAGCTCTGGTGATATCAGGCGTTGCGCAACAAAACTGACTAGAAATTGATTCTTTCAGTTCGCGCATTAATCAGGCCATTTGCGGTAACCACCCCATTCATCATCGAAGAAAGCCATTTCTCGCGCAGGAAATCGCTGCCCCTGTTCTTCGTCAGACAGTGAGGACATTTCCATTTCTCATTAATTCTTTTTTTTTTTTCATTTTATCCCGACTAAATATGATTCCTTGCTCCGTTCAAAACTAAAAAAAGTATCGTCACAACACTTTTTCGAGGACCACCTTCGCCCTCTAGCGCTCCCCCTAGGGAAACTTTAAACACACATTGCCGTCCTTCATATTGCTGAACGGAGTTCCACTGAATTTTGGTTCGCATCACAAACATTGTCTTTCTCAGCACACAATAAATGGAACCGTGGAAACTGTTCAACAAGACATGGCGATTAAATGCAATTAATGCAAAGGTGCAAGCGACCTGGACAAGAATGACAATAATAATCCCTGGAGAAGGGGAACAAAGGGGACAAGGGGCAAACAAAAATCTCCAAACACAGGTAGATGACTGGTGCGCGACAGAAAAAAATCCTCCTGGTCCTGATATCGAGCCAGGACATGGAGAGGTCCCTGGTTTGATACCAGGACCAGGCGAATTTTTTCGGTCTCACTCCAGTCATCTTGCTGTGTTTGGAGATTTGTTTGTCCCTTGTTCCATTTGTTACCCTCTCCAGGGATTATTATTGTCAAGACATGGTGAGGTCTGTGAATTCGATGGCGGCTAGTGGCAAGAACATAAAATTGTCGCGGCAGGTCATCTCAGAGGCCTTGGGCCAGTTGGCTCTCCGACTTGCACCAGCCGATCATATATTCACGACGCCCGAATACAAAACCGGGTAAGTAGGTTGGAAACGAGGTTCTGACAATTGCGGATAGTTGCGAAGTGCCTATTATATATATATATATATATATAAGGAAGCTGTAAATTGCAGCTTTCTCGCACGTTTTGGGTGGTGATTACCAGTCTTTTCTCTCAAATATCAAACGTGACACCCTGACTGATTGTTTTCGTTTTTAAATATCAAACGATGCAAACAAATTGCTTATTTCGGTATTTGGGCTTTTGACAGCGCCTTTTCTACCTTTTTGCTTGTCCACGGTTACAAACAGGCGCTATGTGTGTACGTACACACAGCAGGGATCGGGCAAAGCGCCGCGCTCGCTCGTGCATGCATAGCTTCTCGTTGGCTCGCATTAAGGGTGAAGCGGAGTATAGGAGCTCCCGGTACGGCGCGCTCGTGCGCTGCAGCTTTGCCCGGCAAGCGGTGCACTGTGAGCGTGCCTCCTTCGAGCGCCCATCGTTAGGAGTACGCGTAAGAAACAAAAAGCAGCAAGTTGGGCGACAAATCTGGCGCACAAAAGCGACTGGAAACGACGTCGCACTCGCCGCCAAAGCGTCCCCTGAAGAGGAAGTAATCAGGGGCAGCGCTTATGGAGAGCAGATTGAGCCTGGAAACTGGTAACTGGCAACCCAAAACCGTTGGCGGCGGAGACGATAACAATCTATCGACCGCCTTGTTTACGGGCACCAGGCGGAGGAGAGGGGGGAGGCTGTCGAGTTTGAGGGGGGAGGGGAGGGGGGGGGGGGGGGACGCCTGCTGCAATGTTTAACGCCCCATTGGAATTCATTAATTGCTTATTTTGATTATAGAGCCCGCGTGGTACGTGCTCGTTAGGCTCGCGCCGACTAGCGGGGGGCCCGAGGTACACTTTTTCGAGCACTCGAGGATGGTTGTGGTGCAGGCAATGGCAAAGTTCAGTGTGGTCTCGTCGAGGTCTTTGGCCAATGGAAAGCCACCATTCTTGTAGTTTTATGGAAGAGGAAAGATGAACGTTACTATTCATAATTTTTAGCCGTAATTAGCCTTTGTTACTCGGGGTGTGCTCCTCTCTCCCACCCCTTTTGCAAAGGGTCAGCCCTGAGGGTGCAATTAATAAATAAATAAACGTTTATCTACCGGCTTCTAGAGTTGACGACTAGCTTGGAATTTCCCTAAGCTCTTCCGACTCCCCATTCATAAATTTCGAAACCAAAATTCTCAATCTTCTTTTTTTTTTCTTTTTTAGACGTTGATGTAGTCCTCACTACTCAGTGCCTTCATACCACGTCTTACTGCTCACAGTTTAGAATATGCCCGTGACATCGGACACTTCAACTTGCTCTAAATGAACCGATCTGCCTGTGCTACCTTGATTATAAAGTGATTTTCTCCTAGTTTAACAATTATATAAATAACGCCGCCTACAAGGCCATATAATAAACTGACGCCTCGATTCGGGCCATGGTACCCCGCGCACCTGACGTCGCCACTGTAAAGGTAATCATTTTTACTAACTACGAAGCATGCCTTTCCCCCGGTGGCTCGGACAATGTTCTGGGGGCTCCACTAGCACGGTCGTGACGATCTTTCGTACGGTGCTTGCTCTGAGTGTCAATCGACACACGGTGATCTTAGCTAGCATTGTCCAAGGGTACAAAGCACGTGTTTGGTGCACTTGCTATAACGAACATGCGCTTAACGTGTGACCGTCCCCGCAGAGCCCCTTTACACTGATCGCGACTTCAAAATTGTATGCAAAGTATCTGTTCAGTTATCTAGTCCTATTAAAATATGATTTCCAAAATTCATGTGTAAAACTCTTAATAACACTTTTTTTCCCCTGGCAACCTTGCGCGCTAATCTAGTGAATTGGGCCTATCAGTTATTTAGGTAGGTAGAATGAAGCATATCAGTTACCTTTTTTTTATAATTAGGAATTTATTTATTCGAATATCGTCCATACAAAATAAGACGGTGTTAGATATTAATAGAAAAGCTTAAAAAATTGCAATATTCACCACTCACACTGTTTGTTTTTGTTGGTTTTATTGCAAGAACAATTAATTTTACAACTTTATTATGTGTCGACAATTTCTATGTTCTGGGTTGTTATGAAGTACTCGCGACTCACACAATATTTACGCCTAGCTTGGTCAAATGCTGATGTAGGTGCCAGTCCATATCTTGCTCCATTGAGTCCTTTTTTCAAACACTGTCTCTTTTTTTGAAAGGCAGTGTGCGAGAGTGCGCTCGTATTCTGAGAGGTATGTACGTTGTACTTTAGACCAGAAGAAACTCAAAATATGAACGCAATTGGAAAAGGTTATGCACTCCTGAATGGTGGTAGAGGCGTGTTGTTGATTTCTGTAAGAATAGAAGAGACACAAAAACAAAACGTAATGCTAGTCTCCGAGGTGATGCTTTCACGTCTTAAAAAATAAAAGGAGGTGGAAAATAAATTTAAAAAGAAGGAGAAGGGAGCGTCAGAGAAGATAGAGAAAAGTATGATAAGCGGGAGAGGGGGGCTGATTGAAAAGAAACAGAAGACGGTTAGGAATTCACTTGAGGTAGGGTCGTTGCTTTCGGGCTAACCCATTTTCATGCTGTAAGTATTTGTGAGCTATCTTTATATTTTATAGCAACCTTTTTGAGGAACAATACTAAAGAAGAGTATACAGGCAATTCTTTCAGTTGTACTCTTGGATATGTTGACTGAAAGTGAATACCTCCTGGCTGTATAAATTGTGTTAACTACACAGCCAAGATCAAAGTCCAATCAATCTAAACATTTTTTTTTTACCTGAAAGATACGGCATTTGACAGAGATGTCAAAAAACGATAGAGCAATAAACTTGACTGCCCCACTGGCCCGATGTGATGTATTCACGGATCAACCCATAAATGTTATCTATTATAACTAATCGGAAAAAAAAAATTAGAAAACATGACGCCTATTTTTCTCGGGAATATTAGTCCCCTTTCAATATTTCGGACATATATACCGACAAAATACACCTTGAAACCCAATATTGGTAGGTATGTTTGTTGAGCTCAACTGTTGTTGTTGTTTTTATGTTGAGCTAGACGCCCTCGCGCCTCTGTACGAACTGAAAAATAACTTCTGGAACGTACTTATAATATTAATTTCATGTCTTCTCTCTGTATCTGAGTGGGTTCAAGCGCAATAGCGAATTCCCGAAGAAGAACGTCAAGTTCAAAATGCTCGCGTCGCCCAGCAGCTTACAACCATTTATCGTTCCGGAGAGACATTTCTCGCTTACTTGGGTTCCAGCGAGGCGCCAAACAAAAACACAACATTAAAAGGAACCAGAAGAGCGAGCAAGAAAGTCAGAGAAAATGAGAAAACTGTTTTGTATCCCAGAAATCGGCTCGGAAGGTCCCTCCGCCCGAGTGGGCGCCGAAAGATTGGCATTCATGAGAAATGAAGCAACTCCTCCCCCCTCCGTCATCAAACGCTCTAAAAAGGACGCCACAAGAAAATGCAAACACTTCCTCCGCTGTTTTTGCTGCTGTTGTTTGTACTATAAGTCAACTCAATTTCTTTCCGCCAACAGGATGGCTCCTCTATAGGCTCCACGAAACAATAGACGTCGAATGGAACGGGCCAATCATTCTCAGTTCTACGCTGGCGTAATCGACTGGATACGACCGATAAACACTAATGGAGTTCAGTGCCTTAACGCGGAGTAACACAATCATTGTTCTAGCAACTTCGCTCATGTCCCCAATCTCCTCGAATGTATGCTTCCTGTGACTGTTCTTACTGTGTATACTTGCATGGTGAAATAAGTCAGACTGAAATAGCATCGCTCTAATCATTATAGAGGCGGTAAAACACACGATCTTTTTTTTAGCTTGATGGCTTTGACATAATATAGCCTAAGGTCCTGCGTTGATGGTAATAATATACGAATGTTTTATTTTAAATCAATTCCCTGCTTCTTGCTAAAAAAATATAATTTTTTGACGTGCACCATTTATTTTTTGTGACCTTACGAGTAATGAACCGGTAGAACAGTATACAGACTTACTGTATGTATACTATTAAACTCAAAGGCTAAAATGATGCTTCGTTAAACCATCATGCTTGCCCCTGGATAGTCGACGACTCTGCCGAGATTCCTTCGATGACACCGTGCACTTCTGGCTTTGATAGCGCTGCACACAACTTGGGAGATGAACTCTAGTGCTCGTCGCCTGTATGGGACTGTCTCGGTGTCGGCTGATATCAGTGATAGCGTTCAATGCTCGCTGAAAACGCGCGTACGAACACAACATTCTAAACGTTTTCATCCTTATCAGATTGTAAATCACAGTCCCAATCAAGCAAGGTCCAGTGTAGAACGTCACAATCTCTGCATCGATGTTTCATGGCGACCACACCGGAACTCATGGGAAGCGATAGTCGATCTAATAGGTGTGTAAGTAATAGTAAATATTGTGTTTTGTCTTAGTTATATAAATTGTATTTATTCTCTCCTGGGCGACTGATCAACTTTTCCTGTAAACAACTTTCTCTGTTAACGGCTCTTTGTTTTTTTTTTTTGGTTTTTTTTTTTAATTTCGGGGGGAATGATCTCTCTTCACGTAATACGCACACGCAGTTGTTATTTGCTGATGATTTTAGGTTGTTTGCGGTGGTTAAGGTGGTTGAAGATTGTGAATGCCTTCAGTGTGATATAAATTCTATTTCAAAGTGGTGTTTTTCAAATGGCTTGTTCTTAAATGAGTCAAAGACGTTATCTCTTTTTTCTAGAAAGCGCCAAATTTTGAATTTTTTATATACATTAGATTTTGCCAATATTATTCGTGTTGAGGTTATCCGGGATCTGGGAGTTTTTTTTTTTTTTTTTTTATAGATACTGCGATTAATTTTAAATGTCACGTAACTACAATCACTAATGCTCTCTTAGAGCTCTTGGAGCCATTACGCGATTAATACGCAGTTTTTCTAAACCATTTTTCTTTTCACGTTTGTTTTCTTCAATGGTGAGTAGTCGTGTCGAATATGCCTCAACTGTATGGAACTGTATTGCAGTGACCAATTCATGTCTACTTGAGCGTGTTCAACGTGAATTCATTCGTGTATTGTCTGATTGTTATTTTCACCCGAATTATTTCTACACTTAGAAAAGGATTTGTGACCTCGTGAAATTACACACGTTGCACAACAGGAGAACGATCCGTGGATCGATATTTCTGTATAAGATCGTAAATGGTATCCTTGATTCACTAGCGCTACCAGTCTACTCGCGCGTTCCTCGTAGGTCTAGTAGACTGGTTCTATTCTTCTGATTGATATCACGCAGCACCCACAACAAAACGCCTTCAATTGACGTATAATCATTTAGAAAAGTTTTGTAGGAATGTTAGCTTATACATTTTTGATGAAGAGCGTAACTTTAGAAAGTGCGTTGCTATCATTGTTTTGTCGTAAGTTTTTTTGTGTGTGTGTTTGAACAATTAATCTACAATCTGACATTGATAAGAGCACCACCACTTAGGAGGAGTTGTGGTTTTTGTGGGTAACTCGAAATAAATAAATAAATAAATACAGTAAAAAAAAACAATATCTCGAGCTCACCCTCTCAAAGTTCCCACGACATATTTGCCATTCAAGAAAAGAAAAACTACCTCGAGTATATAAACGGTGCGGCCATATTCGTCGCATCCCGCACGTTTATACATACAGTAAATAATCAAATAAATAAAAATAATCATCCAAAGAAATTAAAAAAAGGTCATCTGACCATATATAGAAGATTTTTTGCTCAGAGAAAAAGAAACAGGTTAAGAGAGAGAGAGAGAGAGAGAGAGGAAGGAGGCTAGAGGCAGCGGGAAGATTATAACAGAGACCAATTACTTGACTACAACCACTGACAGCCCAAGGAACGCGGGGCGTGATTAGTTCGGTTGCAATTCGTTCTTCGGCGTGCTGGTCGACTTATGCCGCAAGTGCGTTGACTGCAGTGGGAGAACCAGATGGATCGCCACCCACTCGCCACACCCTGCCTTTCTTCATCTCTCGGTGACTACAGCGGTCGATACTGTCACACCCTGGGGCACTAGAGACTCGTCGAACACAAGGCTGGAGACGAAAGTTTGCGGATCGCGCCGATTAGACTTGGGCGGCAAAAGCGCGGCGGAGTCGTCGCGAGAGTCCAATCCACGCTTCGTGAACTTTGACCCCAACTGGCGTTTGTCGAGTTTAGGGCAACTGGTCGAATGCAGATTTGGGAGGCTGCAGTTTTACGCTCCAGGCGCCACATCGAGAAATAGCACTATACTTATTCTACCCTCTATGCTGCATTCAAACTGCGGTTGCAAATTTCATTAAAAAATTGTAGAGCCCATCCACTTCCCGTGAAGATTGAGGACCAGCGAAACTGTTATCTTTACGACAACTTGACGACAACTATAAGACATTTATGCGATTTACATATGATTGCAATGAAGACACGTACACGACTTCGTTGTTTAATTTACTTCATTTAATTCTTAGTGACTAAAGTGATCATTGCCTTATGGTCACTTATGGGCAAATTCTAAACCCAATTTTTTGAAACACACAAAGGACAGTTTTCTCCAATTGAGTCCAAGTCTCTTTATCAGCATTACGTGAGCGAAAGAAAAGAAGGTTAGATCGGCGCGTTCTGCCCTCAGCCTCGTCACAGCGCACTCTTAGCTAGGTCGGTGGCCGTGGATGATAACAAGGGATCAGGACCTCACCATCTAATAATGCCAAGGAAGGCTGGCTCACGCGGGTTGCCCCCTCTTTTTATTCATACTTGCCACAACCAATCGGAACGAAGGAGCGCCGTTTAAACGGGAGTTTTTCTTAACAATCATGGACGCATTTTTTCCAGATCCTAGCACATAACAGCTTCGCTGTAAAAAAGTCCCCCTCTACTAACAAGGGTGTGGATCGACGTGTGCTTAACGCAAGTCGCAGAAAATGCACATCTTTGGTGAGAGGATCGCGTGTAAATTTGGCGGGAATTTAGCGGCGCAAATTTTTCCCCTAACTTTAGCGGGGAATTTTTTCCACCAGATCTAGCGGGAAATTTTTTCCGCTAAATTAAGTGGGGAAATTTTTCCCGCTAAATTTAGCGTGGAAATTTTTTCCGCTAGATTTAGCGGGGAAATTTTTTCATTTAAATTTAGAGGGTAAATTTGTGCGCTAAATTTAGCGGGAAAATGCTTTCCGCTAAATTTGGCGGGGAAATTTGTTCCGCTAAATTTAGCGGGGAATTGTTTCCGCTAGATTTAGCGAGGAAATTCTTCCGTTAGATTTAGCGGAGAATTTTTCCGGTAGTGACGTCACACGTGACGTCACTGGTGACGTCATCAGTGACAAAGACGATGACGATGACGTCATCACGATGACGTCACGTGACGTCACTGGTGGTCCTTGTGACGTCACGTGTGACGTCATAGTGATGACGTCATCGTCACTGATGACGTCATCAGTGACGTCACCAGTGACGTCACGCGTCCCATACTGCAGCGCGTGGTTACGCCGACGGCGACGGCGACGCCGCTCAAACCGGACCCGGGCACCTAAAAGCTGCGGTCTAAAAAGAACAAAATCATGCGCCATTCCACTCTGTGAAGGTGGATGACCAGCGAAGCTGTTTAGCACACGACACAGATGTGACACAGAATTTGAACAAAGGTACGAACACGTGTATTGTCTTGATCGGTGGTCATCTATGTAGTGCAAGTGGTCACCGACAACACTTGCAGCGCACGAGTCCGCTTTGCAGGATCCCGCACATTGCCGACGTTGGTCAAGTCGTTGTTGAACAAAAGCCGATCACACACCCTACAACTACACCCACACTGTCTGTCCAGAAAGTTTATTTTGAATTTAGCGTATGCTCCATTAAAGTTGTCCAATTTAGCAGCATGGTACCTGCGTCTTTGTGATGCGTTCTCCGCACCGCGACGTTCGTCGTCTTGTCTGGTTTGCCGCATGCGCTTGACGTTTTGTGCACGATCTTCCTCGGTGCTGTTTGCTGCCTGCCGCCGCCGCTGACATTCTCGTTGCCGTTCCCGCCGTTGCTCTTCGTAGGCGCGTTGCTTTTCGGGAGTCCGGACTATACGTGGCCTCCCCATTACGACTAGAGAAGAGAAGTGAAATTGAAAATGGAGAACGGCAACTTGTCTTTCTGGTTTTTTTATACATTCGCGTGGGCGACTATCGCCGCCCCGAGGAGCCGGAGGAAAATAGACACGCGCAACGGGACCGCCACCCCGGGAGAGCGGAAGGAAACTAGACACGCAAGCGCTTGGAACGACGACAAAGAGAGGGCGCTGCGAGTTTTTGTTGACGCACATGAAAAATCCAGGTAACCCTAGCCATAAACAGCTTCCCTGTAAAACATATTTTTCATATACTTACCACAACGGCTGTAATTGACGTTTACGGTCGTTCCATTCAAGCTGATCCCTGCGTGAGTTAAAGCTTCTACGACACGCCAATCAGGATGCAAGGCGAATAACTGACATAACCGCAGGCCGGCAAAAGGCGCATGACGAAACCCCAGGAGCTCAAAACTACTCTCTGCAAGCCTGGAGCGTCTAAGAAATATCTGGCCGGTCGACAGCAGTGCCACTCAGGGCTGGCAGGGAGCGGCATGGAGGCCGGAAGTCCCGTAACCGGTGGAAGTAAAAAAAAAAACAACCTTGTCGCGCATTGGCTGATACGTATTGGTTGTATCGTTAACATGAGTAAAATTTGACCACTTTTTAACACTCTCACTCACGAAGTTTCCGTGAGTTGCGCACGTTGTGACGCACATGAAAAATCCACGGAACCCTAGGGTTCCGTGGATTTTTCATGTGCGCAACGCCCCTTACGACTCGCATACGGAGGAATTGTTTAGAAGTTTAGACGCACTGATGGTTTAGAATATTTATAGCTATAGGCTCATTTGTACGTACAAAAATTAAACATATAATCGCATTGAAACAATTCCTAAATTATCACACTTGACAAAAAGCATTCCTGGATACGAAACAGGAAGGCGGGAATGCTGGCAGGTGACCACTAACACGATTACCCGGATAATTTTGAGTAGGGGTGTGCGAATAAAATTTCGAATCGAATAGCATAGCGTACTGCAAAGGGAGCCGGTATATCAATCAGTCAATCAATCAATCAATCAATCAATCAATTTTATTTACATCACCTGATAGTGATGTGGACGTGAAGTTCCCTAGGAATGTGAGGGCTGTGAATAGCGCAGCGCTATGGAATTCGAACTACTTGACGCACAGCCATGTTTTGGAGCTTTTGTGTACGAGAGAAAATAGTATTGAGTGCTCGCCATGTTTTATGTCCGTCCGTCCGCCCCCTCCCCCTTCCCCCCCCCCCTTCCCCTAGATACGACAGATCATTGCCAACACTGGACACACCGCCCGAACAGAAGATAGGCGGCAGACTTTCGCCAGGGAAGCCAGAGCCATATCTCAATGTGGCGTTCCTATAATGGTTCCTTCTCCCGCAAACGAGGTAAGCGTCCCGTATTTTCCTCTATCAAAGTATATTTCCAGAGATACGCATGAACACAAAAGTCGCAGCAAAAGTCGCATCATCGTCGAAAAAATATATATGTTTTTAATAATGTACAAGTAGAAGCATTCAGTCAAGGCGGGCGAATCCCTCGGTCTGCCGAGAAGTTGTACAGAACGCCGTCGGCTCAGGGGAACAGGTCGACGCCTCCGGGGAGCGTCTCGAGACCGCACTCCTTCCTCCAGTCGTCGGGGATGTACGGCTGGGCCAGATTTTTGAAGGTGGTCAGCGAGCAGCGGAAGCCCTCACAGCCCGGAATCTCGAGCCTGTACGGCTTGCGAGTAGTGTCGTTCTTGAAGAGCATTTGGATGAAGAAGTTGCCGTTGGCATCCTCGTGCAGTTCCGTAATGACCGCGGTAGACGACGGGACGGCCAGCTGGTTGAAGACTCCAAAGGCGGACGTGAAGGCGGCAATGGCCACGTCGTGCTGCGAGGGTCAAAACATTGTTCTTTTTATTTCGTGAAGGGAGCCGATTTGCAGTCACGCGCGTCAAAAAACAGGGAACTGAGTAATCGTCCGCCGTAAGCAATAGAAGAAACACGATCGCAGTAGTCTGTCCAAGAGTTGTGATTTGCCAAACACCTCCTGGTCATTTTTAAAACAATAACGGATATAAATTAAGAAGAAATAGACGCAGCAGAAGCCGGTAATGAGCTCATTCATAAGCAATAACAACTTAAAGGGACACTGACAGGGTATTTATGCTCGCCGAGGTTTTTAGTTGTACGTGACGTATGAGAGCCCAACTACCCAGAACAGAATTTGCTGCTCGAAATTCGGTTTCTTTCCGCCCGAAAACAGCCGATCAAGAACTGGCCGGTTTGAGTCGCGCTCACTCTCTTCTGCCTGGTGACGGGCCGTTTTCTAAGGTTTATACACAACCACCAAATATAATCAAAGTCGTAGGTCATCGAAGGCGCGCACACAATATTAAAAATAGAAAAGAAATACGATACCCATTTTTTGGAGCTTCTAAAAATCTGCAAATGCGTTGTTTCGGGGAAAAAAAGTATCACAGCCACGTGACTTCCGCCACTTCTCTCCTACTCTATATTTCTTCTTCCTCCCCAGTCCAGTTTCAGTTTCGGTTTCGGGCAGTTTCGTTTTTTACTTTATTAAAAATATACGTGACGCTGTAGCAAAATATTGATTGGGTAGTCTTCTGTTACCATATTAAATCGCCTAGCAAAAAATAAAAAATAAAAAATTTGGGGGGTGTCAGTGTCCCTTTAAGAAAAGAAGGGCGTGACTTATGATGTTCCCACTTGCTTCCCTATTTATTGATACCGCAATCTTATTGAGTGTAAAGCACCCGCGAAAGATAGGCGAGTGGAAATCAACTACAGTAGACAACCAACAATCAACCGACTCCCTGTTATCTTGCTTTGCTTTATTACCCCATGTGGATTACTTCGCGGCTTACTAACGCATTTGGCGTTTATATGAGCAAAAACGAACGCAGATTGTGTGTTAAGGAATTTCATGCCCTACTTCAGGTATCCTCGACTAATCGTGCTTGAGATGACAAAAATGTCGAATGGTGGGACAGGCTCGTCCTCCCCTTCATTCAACGAGAAGCAGGCGAGGTATCAATTTCTCAAAAGCCTCAAATGCATTGAAAACTTTGGACTGCGGTTGCAGTTAGTGGAACACTTCGCGGTTTTAGCGCCGTCGACGTGCGCTTCATATCGACGCGACCTCAAAACATACCCCATTGACGTCACGCCGCTGACGTCACGACGCTCGACACGACGTCACGTCGCGCATCAGGTCACCTGTTACCTGGCGTCAGCTGACACCATAACGTGACATTGTCAAGTCACGTTGCACGCTGACGCCACGCGACTTAATGACGTCAGGTGACACCGCGTGTCACGTGATCTCACGACGTCACATGACACCGTGACGTCACGTGACACCATGACGGCATGTAGAAACATAAGCAGATAATGGAAACAAAAAAAAATGCGTTTTCGCTAATAATTGCAGGAAAGGTTGTCGGTCGATAAAACGAATAAAGTTAGGTGGGTGTTAAGACAGCGAAACCACGGGCGTGAAATTAGGTGGAGCTGCACGCTTGAGACTGGAGTGCGCGATTTTGAAAGTGTTCTTCAGTGACCAGATGGCGTTGTTAGTTTGTGTCCAATTACATTGCGTAAGTCATTCAGGCATCCCCACCAACGACTGGGAACGGTTCATGCATTCACATGCAGTTTCGTCGTTCCCTGGATTTCAAACTTGGGCGCGCGATTTTCGAAGTGTTGTTCAATTACCGCAAAGCAGTCCTAGTTTGTGGCCAATAAAATTGTTTAACATGTTCACGAAATGTTCTCTACTTAATACACCGTCACTGGTTCCAAAACGCTATGGAATTTTTGTTCGGTGTGTTTCCAGGTTTAATACGAAACGTCTATGCGGACCCTATGGTGCGCGCACGCACCTTTACCGTTCCTTCAGTTCATCTGCTCCAAAATGACACCTTAGCGGCTCCGACGTCACACCTCAGCTGTCGCAGTGTTTCTCCTTACGGGTTGTGTAAGTGTCCTGACCGTTTTCTCTTCATAACTATACACATTACTTCTACTTGTATTCTGCGATCGCACGATAATGGGCTAGCAAGCGCTCTCAGAACAAGTTTCTATAGTTTATGGCTTCTAGCCAAACACCTAAGCGTGCCCATTTTTTTTTTTTTTACTAAATATAAATTCGCATTTGCTAAAGACTCTCCCTCCCGTTACTATTACACTTTTCAAAAAAATAAAAGACGTTTACAATTCTCTGTAATGCCTAATTAGAGCGCAGCTCCTGAGGAGAAGGAGGGGAGGGTGCGGAGGGGAGGGTATGCCCTCCCCCCTCTGTACCCTCCCCTCCTCCTCTCCTGTTCCCCTCCCATTTAGCGGAAATTTTCGCTAAATTTCCCGCTAAATTAAGCGAAAATTTCCCCGCTAAATTTACCGGGGAATTTAGAAACATTTGCCGCTAAATTTAGCGGGAAAATTAGCAAAACTTTTCACGCTAAGTTTGGTGGGGAAAATGAATTGGTCACGTGACGTCAATTTCCCCACTAAATTTAACAGAAAAATTTTCCCGTTAAATTCAACAGAATTTCCCGCCAAATTTAGCGAAAAATTTTCCCGCCAAGCTTAGCGGGAAACTTTGACCCTCGGGACGTCCAACGTGACGTCACGTGTGACATCAATCTAGAAACGTCCCATAATGCAACGCGCGGTTACGCCGACGCCGACGCCGCTCAACCCGGAAACTGGTGCCTAAGAGCTGCGCTCTAAAACACGTGTGCGCCAACTTCACAACTGCTTGTTAACGTGCAAAAGGTGTGGCCTTCCACGTCGCTATTGCGCGTACATCGAACGCCTACATTCCCTCCAGATATTAAGACAGGTCTCGCTTCATACCTCCCGAATTCAAATCTCACATCCTGCCGGTTTCACTATGGTTTTGTTCCACAGTTTCATTGTTCCGTCATACAATCGCGTAATACTGACTGAATAATGCAGGCCCTAGGGTACCAGCCGCACTGCACCGGTCGAATTGCTTATATACAGTACGGTGGCGACACCAGACGTCACTTTAAGGCGGACAATTTTTTTTCTTCTCCTGTTTGTCTGCCTGTTTATATACTCAGAGGCCCACACCTCTCCCAGCTATTCCTTTTTTTTTTTTTTTACAAAAAACATGGAAACTAAACAAACACATTTTAACTTTGATATCAAAGCGTATACTTCGGCAATTCGTTTTAGTACCATCTATTCAAATGTTCACATTTGGTACAGGAAAACCTTCAAACAATGATACAGGTAAAAAAGAAAAACAATACGGCGAGTGTGGTGGAGTTTAAGAGAAAAAAAAAAAGGCCGTCACACCTATTTCAAATCGGAAGTCAATGGTGGGTGCGTACCGTATTCAGTCTGCAGAGATAGAAGTTCGAGCCTAACATTACTGTTATCACGGCGAAAATTGTAGTAGGGATAAACATAAAATTTGACGGCGACGGTCAACTGACACGAAGAAGATGTGATGTTTAAAAACGATAGTTTCAAAATTTCTTCTCTGAGAAAGCGTCCGCCTTTCTCGTAGCCTAGGCATTAATAAAATAAAATTGTAACGATTCGGCGATGTTATTTATTGCCTAGGAGAGAAGACAGCACAAATTTCTTTCGTACAATAAATATTCCTAACTGCCTTTCTGCGTGTGATTTTCTGAGCTACTTTTTCTGCTCGTTATTTAACAAAAAAAAAAAAACGTTTATTTCCTAGAGCAAACGTAGGTCCCGGAAATGTCCCCTAAAAAGACGGTCCTCCTTCTCTGGTATCCGCGCAACGGAAATGACAAAAGAGGCGCATACGTACCGCCGCGTACATGTACAGCTTCACGTTGGAGTTGCCGTCTTTAACTTGATCGGAATGCCTCACGAGATCTCGAATGAGAAGACCTGCAACAGAGATTGACAATGTAATCGTGTCATGCAAGTGTGAAATGTCAGTATATAATGATCGGTTTGTGCGCGTGATTTGGCTGCGTTCACTGGAACTGCAACGCCAGCAACCCAGAGGCGTCGGGATACCCATGCGTGGCAACCAAAACAAGGAGTGTCTGCGATAAACAATCATCAATCGAGAAGACGCGCGCCCGTGTTCTTCGCGAGCTGTGATTGGTCGGTCGCAAGCGACGTGGCTGGACAGCCTTCGTTTTTGGTTTCTTGCGTCGTGACGTAAGACGCACAATTGCGCGGTCGCTGACGATCGTAAAAAACGCACTCAACACGCATGTCTGAACTGAGCTGCTATAAGGGTCAACTCCATGGAACGAACATGCGGCTAACAAGCTGAGAAGTTCGCCCGACAGCGTTCGCTCTGTGCGCGGCGTCGGAACAGAGGCTGTTGCGCCACGCAAAGACCGAACGTGCCGCCTGGCGAAGTTCGTCACTTGTTCGCCGCATATTCGCTCCCTGGAGTCTAGCCATTAGGCTATTTTGTCACACCATGTTTCGTCATCTCCTTTCTTTTAGAGTATGGAGTACGTGAACCGCTGTCTACCGGCTTTGGCTGGTACTTTACCGACATTTTGAGACACGTCATTTCATTTGTTTCATTTCACCCTCGTCTAGACCAGCGCTAACGGTTTTCACGCCTACGCCATGAGTGAGAGAACGTAACATGTCCAGCAGCCACATTGTTTCGAAAACATTACTGGCTGTGCATACCCAATACCGGACAACCAGCTTCCGAATGCCCAGTTCGCAATTTTGCGGTGACGCAAGGTAAGACATTGCACAAATAAGTTGGTCCTCTACGTCTCACCACATGGTTACCCGTGCCACAAACTAGAGGCAACCAACTGGATTAAATACACTAATACGTTTACAAATATCTGTAATGCGAAACTAGAGCGCAGCTCTTGAAGAGGAGGAAGGAGGGGAGGGTACGGAAGGGAGGGCATGCCCCTCCCCCCCCTCTCCTTTTCCTCCTTTCTTGCTCCTCTCCTCCTGCTGCTGAATTTCTTCATGGGTGACGTGACACGAAGTCGTGACGTCATTTTCCCCGCTAAATTTAGCGGAAAAACTGAATTGGTGTTGGGGTCACGTGACGTCAATTTCCCTGCTAAATTTAGCGGGGAACTTGACCCGCTAAAGTTAGCGGGAAAATTTCCTCGTTAAATTTAGCGGAAAATTTTCCCCGCTAACGTTAGCAGGGGAACGTCATATAATGCAACGCGCGTGGTTACGCCGACGCCGACGCCGCTCAACCCGGAAACGGGCGTCTAAGCGCTGCGCTCTAAAATGATGCCAAAATCGCTGCTGCCGCTACGCTGATTCGCGACGAAGTGCGCTAGCATTTAGCGCAGGGGTTCCGACTCGGCGAAGGCCGGGAATTCCAACCTCGCAACGGTCCGCATACTGTTGACTTCGGAGGGCCATTATGTTCTCTCGGACGTCAGCGGTTTCGGATGCAGCCACCACAGCTTCCCTCGATCGTCACCCTACGGTCCGCACACTGTTTTCTTCGAAGAGCCATTCTTTACTTCCCGGTGTCTGGCGGTTTCGCGCAAACGGCGTCGTCGCAGCACCTCGGTTTTACGTTGTCGCGTATAGGTTGTGCCACCACCACGGCCGCTCGATCCCCTCCTGTTCCGCTCCCACGGCGCGTCATTGGAAGCCTGCCGGGAGACTCGTTCCATCTTGTAAGAGGGAAAGTGGACGTAACGAGCAAAGGAACGGAGCAAAAGAGAACGGCGGAAACCGCGCATCGGCCTCATGAAACCAGTTCAGTCCAGCCCAGTCCAGTCCAAAGACCGTCCAAACGAAAGACGGCGGCTGCATAGATACCAGAGCAATAAATGCGAATGCATCTAAAAAATAAGTTTACCACACAAGAAGGTGACGTCCCATGCCTCTGAGCACAGACTATATCCCTTTGACCGTTAAGCTGACAGAGTGGTGTAACGCTCACCGGATCAATCAGTCACTTGTCATTCATGGCGTGTGAGCATGCGCATAGAGCGTGATCAGGTGGTGCGAGACCGACGGTTGGCTAATTCAACGAGCACATAGCTCCCACCGCCTTACTGTAAAATTAGGGCGGAGCAGAGAATAGAGAGTGCCTACGGAGATGATCCTCCTCGGACCCGCTTACCAACTGGAACGAATACACGGTTCCCTAGACTCACCGGCACGGAACTTGTTGTACTCGGGACTCTTGTAGTTGAGGATGGTGGTGTACTTGGCCACCTTTGTCATGTTTCCCCACAGTGGAAGGGCCCAGTCAGGAATCTTGAGGCCGCGACTCCTCTGTTTTGGGGCGCGTGTAAAGGAGATTTTAGAGGTGCATATCCAGCGTTAGTAAAATTGAGAGAGTAAACATAATTCTAGTAGATCTAGTACCAATAGATTCATTTACGGAAACATTGGAACGTTAGCCAGCGGTGTGTCACCTCCGGTGTGTCACCTCGTGAAGAAAGACATTTCCTTGTTTTGTTTCCGTCATCACAAAAATGTTAGTATTCGACGACGACACCCACGGTCGCATTGAAAGAGCGACTATGTGTGTTTACGCAATGACATTTCAAGAAGAAACGACTCAAAACGCTGTGGCAATATTTCACAACTCTTCGTCTTCCGTCGGGATCCAGGAAAGTAGCGGGGATGGCAACAACTTTCCGTGTAGCGGTAAACTACCTGACATCGACTGAGTTATGTGTTGCGCTCCTTACGTCGACAGAAGACGCCGTGCGCTTCTTTAGAGCACAATGGCTCATCCGACATGAGGTGTCTCAGATGATCACAACTCGTTTGCTCGTGAGCCAACATCTTAAGTCATAAATCACGCAAAATACGCACAGCTCGGCCGCAAGTCACGAATCACGCAGTGAATAACACTTTTCTCCTACTATATTCATTAAACTCCAACTCAGGATGCTTTAGCAAACCACTTTTTTCTCGGCTATTCGAAGATTATTTTCTTTCTTTTTTTATGTCTGGAATACTGCATGCAAGTACTACCGTATTTTCCGGATTCGCAGATCATACATGATTAAATGTTGAAATTTCAAGCGGTGCGGACTACACAAGGATTTCTGTTTTTCGAGATTAATCATTAGGATCATTAATTATTTGTCATTATCAAAATCTGTCATGTATCATGAGACATTTTGGTAATGACAAATTATGTTAATGATTATTTTTGCAGAGACAAGCTGCATTGTGCGTTAGTCAAGTAGACATTTTTCAATGTACGTTGTGTATGATTTTTTTTTTTACGTGCGGAACACATAGGGTAGGTGCGAACTGTGCACCGGGCTCAGCTATGCACCCGGTACAAAGTCCGCGCTATCTATGCGGACTATCTAAAGAAAACTTTTTTTTCTGCCAAAAATTGCTTTTGAGGACTTTAAATTGGGTACAAAATTAAAACAAAATGCGATACATTGTAATGTGAATACCGGTCACAATATACAGCTCGTATTTCTGAATCTATGCGTATATCTCAGCAGACTTGACCTGAATGGCTAAAACTTTCAAATAATTATGAGCACCTTGTCTTTTAAGCTGTTGCACTTTCTTGTGGTTCAAACAAACCATGATTATAGCAAAAGCTGGTAGGAAATACTCGAAAAGGAACTTCCCAGTCCGACAGCCGACATTTTTTCAGAGCTAAAGATTTTCATTGGTCACCAACTTATATAAGGAATAAAAATGTCGAATTTATGGGGTCACAGTGGGGGCGAACTCGAATAGCTGAGATAAAACAATGGAATCACCAAGGTGTGAGTTGCTTGAAAGGCCTCGAACTGCGTCTGCACCTCAAAAGGTCTATGCACTCGTGATACCATTGTCCCTTGACCTCATTTCTCTTGACCCCCTAATTCAGTTTCTCCACCTATGCCCAACCTGAACGCCTCCATTCCGGCCTCCGAAGCACAAAGTGGAGGAATCGTACCCTGGGAAGTCCCTTCTCAGTAGTCCTTAAGACGTCGCTCATAGCCTTCGTGGCTTTGCGACGCAAGGGCCCATTTTTTTTTCATTACCTTGCATTCTCACACGCCACGTACCATGAACAGTCTATAAACATGTTACCACTGATGGTGTGGCGCCCTGTATAATGAAACATCGCCTGCCCATCTGAGGCATCTCGAAGGCGCCTTCCCAAGTTCCACTTGCTTTTTTTTTTTTTTTTTCCAAACTTCTTTGATTAGAAGAAAACAAGGACAAACATCCCCACGTGGTGAATGATGCTGATTGGGGCGAAGCTCTGGTGGTGCTGATGATACTGATTTTATTGTTCATAGGTAGTGCTGATGGTGCTGATTTTTTTTTTTATTGCTCATAGGTAGTGCTGAGTTCCGGGTTGCGTTTCGACTTCATTATTACTGCTTTATGGTCGGTGAAATGCAGAGCCAGTGGTTCTTCTAGCGGATCAGCTTGGATCCGCTAGAAGCCGTGGGAACGCATCTCCACCGCTTAAGTCAACGGTCCATGTCAGAAAGAGAATGTGTGGTATGGAACGTGGTTATATATGCATTTGAGCATTTGACCGCAGCGCCCTCTCGTCTATAAACGTTGAGCCAATGCATGCAAAGTTTAACGGGATTATATAGTAACCCCAGCTCTTGAGTTACTACCATAGCTCAGAGCCCCCTACTCGTCCCGCAGTCATGGCCGAGTGGTTAAGGCGATGGACTAGAAATCCATTGGGGTATCCCCGCACAGGTTCGAATCCTGTCGACTGCGCAAACATTTTTTTTTTTTTTTTTTTAAGAAGACAGATGGGATGGCAATCGATATGAGCACGGACGCCGGACGGATGGACAAGGCTAGACCCTAAGGAGCTTCGCCCCTAATATACTGACCTCAATCGTGAGCGTGTCCAGCAGGTCACGAACACTGACCCAATCATTCATCTTCTTGCCGGATAATTCCTGGAGGGTCCTCATTAGGTTCTAAGGAGACAAATAATCGTCAGTCTAGAAATCCGTCCTGTCTCCCAAAAAATTCGTGCGATTACCCCATTCTCGCGCTAAACTTACAGCGTTGCTGTTCAACACTTCAGCACCCTCGGGGGACTGACGAATACGGTCAAGTTCTTCCTCGGCCTTGGGACAGATGGCGTCCTCGTATAGCATCTAGCGGAAAAGGAGAAGGAAGCAACTTATCAAAAATGGACTCGGAAAAGCCTCGATCGAACAGTGTCAAGTGTGAAGCAGAGTCAAACTAACACCGTCCAAGTCAACAGGCATGGTCTGAATGGGCACAGGCTGCCAGTCCACTTCGCTGTTCCAGACTTTCTTGCCTCGCGGTGGGTAGAGACCGGCGAGGTTTGTTTGGATGCTTTCCAGACAGCGTTCCCGACCGGAGCTCCTGGCCTTCATCTGGTTACGAGAAAAACAAAATGACTCTGAGCAAGCTTCTTAAAACAAGTAAATAAATAAGCGTAAAGCCCATCTCAGTCACGCTTCTTCGAAGTGCGTGATTCTCATATAACCATCAAATACTGCTCCAAGTCGTTTGTATACAAAATCTCTCTTTCAAGGGTAAGCTGGCATACGTGACATTGAGCTTTGGTTATCTATGTGTTCTTACACAACTTTAACCCTGAGTTCTTTCAAGATAAAAAATGTCACCCTTAAACAATGTAAGAGTATTATATAGTGAGTTCATTTTATTTCGTGCGTCTGTGCGCGTGCGTCCATTTTACTTGCAGCACACTTGAATGTGAATCTCGCTGTCTGCAAAGTTTAATACAGTCGACATCGTGTGTTGTAGAAAATCAAGTTCTCACCCAGCATTTTGTTTTAGTTGGTAATCCCACTAAGGAAAACTAAAAATGCTCGAGAACCGAACCCATTCAATGCGTTTCTCGAATAATACAATCATCACGGGGCCCACTGTTCATCTGACGGAGGTAACCAGATTATGCATGTTGCTAGATAAAGAAAGAAAAAGAAAATCAAGAAACCAAGTGTTCACCTACCTCATTAGGATCGTATGAAAGAAAATCTTCATACTTGACCCTGAGGTACCTCCCCAGGTTGTACTGGTCATTCTTTCCTTTCTGAAACATACAAATAAAAAAAATACTTCAGTTCATCGTGAGTCAAAACAAAGCAAAACGCTTATGAAGTACTATAATACCACTGGTTTTTGTTGCACAAACTCCATAGGGTGATGGCGAAAACCCAGTTTATTGTAAACTACCGAGAATCTGCCCATTCCACAATGAGCGGCCACCCCTAAATTTTGTGGCATTGGGGAAAAAAATACGTATCTCTACATATTGTTGACCTAAGAAGTGTTCATCCCCCAGTTTTACATGGTTATCTCCAAATTTTGAGCGGGCGCTGGCTCGCGATTTTACGGTAGTGGTTTCCCGATGAGCTTGCGGGGCTTACAAAAGGTTTCCCTGTATTGCTCGTGCCCCGACCACGTTAGTCCAGAAAACATCAGAAACAAACGAAGCACCGTGGTGCACGTGCTCTACAAGTACATTGGCCTTACCAAAGATACTGCCAATCAGGGTCAGATAAAAAATGCAGCGACTTTGATATGTTTCTTTTTTTTAATTCTCTTAGCATCGCTGACATACTCGCCCTCTGCCTGTACTTCAAACAGTAGGTTTGCTTATTCATTGTTAACGAACTCTAACAGACGACTAAGGTAGAGATGATATCAGTCGAGCTAATATTATGCGAAGAGATAAACCTCACTAAAAAGTGCAAGTAAGGTTTGTCTTAACCACTGAAGATATATCGATAGTTCAAGTAAAGTATATCTTTACCACTAAGATGAATCAATAAATTTTAAGTAAGTGGATATTTACCACTAAAGATATGCGTTGTCTCAGAGCCCTTAAATAAACTACGCTTCAGAGTAACGACACGTCAGCCATCTTTTTGTTATTTAAAATTATAGTTGCCTCTTATCTGATGCTCTATCTGGAATCGCAAAAAACGCTTTTTTGTCCTAAAAAATGTTTAAACAGTTTAGGACAGAGCAAAACGATATCGCCTGAGCTTCCCTTCACTGTAGGTGAAGGGAAGCTCAGGCGATATGCGAAGGTGCGACTTCACTGGAAGTCGCACCTTCGAATCGTAGCTATCGCCGATTGCGCCCACTCTGCAATGGGCAACAAAATGGCCGCGCCCACAAGACAATTTGTGAATGGAGTGCCCATACTCTAAGCGTAGTTGCTGTAGTAAGCGGATATCTCCGATGAAGATCGTTCGTTGCTACACAAACGGAACGAAAGGATTCGAATTATAAATCAGGGAAACGTTATCCTAACGTTTCCTCCGAAAACCTATTGCACATAAACAATAACGAGTTTCATGCAGTGTTGTGCGGAACGGCGTTCCGAGGCACGTTGCAGAAAAGGAAAAAAAACTTTTAGTCGAAGTCCTTTTTGTTATTTTACCCAAATTTAATAGTTTTTGACGACTATTTTAATCTCAGATTTTAGTTGATGGGAAAGTGTCCAAGAGACAGTAGAAAACAAAGAAATGGAACAAATGTGATTTGGAGACCCGACACGTAGTTCTTTTCTTTCTTTTCTTTCATTTTGAGTGACCCACCAACAGCTTAACGCCTCCTTAGTGGTGCACTTATCATTAAGTCAATTAATAGTAAAGTTTTAAACAGGATAAAAGCGAAATGTTAGGACAAAACAATAGCCTCTACACACTTTCGAAATTTACGCTCTTCATCAAAAATATCAAGACTAACATTCCCACAAATCTGTTCTAAATGGTTATACGTCAGTTGTAGGCGTGTCATGGGTGCAGCATGGTAATACTCGGTAGTGTAAAACAAAGTATAAAGTCTACAAGACGTACGAAGAACGTGCAAGTAGATGTGACTGAGTAGCTCTGGTGAATCAATTATACCATTTACAATCTTATGCAAATATGTCAGTCCACGAATTGTTCTCCTGTTGTGCAACGAGTCTAACTTCACGAGTTCACAAATCATCTCATAACTATAAAGATAATTCGGTTGAAAATAACGATCAAACAAAGCACGAACAAATCTACGTTGAACACTCTCAATTACACCTGAATTTGTCACTCCAACACAGTTCCAGACAACTGAGGCATATTCAACACGACTACGCACAAGTGAAGAAAACAAACGTAAAATACAAAGTGGGTTAGAAAAACCGCGTGTCACTCGTGTAATAGCTCTCAGCACTCTAAAGGAAGCATTCACAATTGTAGTCACGTGATGATTGAAATTAATTGCAGGATCCATAAAAACGCCTAGATCACGGATGACCTCAACTCGAGTAATATCGGTGTAATCTATTATCTAATACATAGGCAAAACTCAGAATTTCACGCTTCCTAGAAAAGGACATAATTTTCGTCTTTGGCTCATTCAAGAGTAGGTCATTTGAAAAACACCATGTTTTTCATGTAGATATTTTCACTTGCTCGCTTTATTTTATTTTAGGAATTATCCAGCACAATGCTTCACTAAACTAGGCGATTGAAACGTTAATTTAACGACCCGTTCCAATCTTAGAAATGTAACGGGAACTTTTGAACCGCTGGAATAAAGTGGCATACACCAATGCTGATCGTGCGAGACTATGAGACAGTAGCATTCACAGTTATAAATTATTTTTGGTAGTTATCATGCACCAGGTCGTAGCATTCGTGGGTCCATTAACGGAAGGAGCTATCTGAATCACTTCGAGAATGTCTCATCCCATTTCAACGACAGGACTATAGGCACTAAGGCCTTCGTAACGCTTCGTTCGCTAACCTCTCCCGCTGAAAAGCTAGTCGGGCATTGACACATACATAAGGTTTCACATAGCATCATCAACAAGGAGCCACCAAGACCTAAACATTTCACCGTTCTATGCACGTACTGACATATTTAAATACATTTTTTTCCCTAGATCAATTGAACATTGGAATCTGCTACCCGGTAACATCCGTTCATTATCTCCAGACGAGTTTCTGAGTGCGGTTGACAGTGGTTGATCATATTTTACAATGTTTTATTTTTTTTCTCTCTTTTTCAATATTGAATTGTGATTCTTCAACCCCACTCCTGCAATAGCCCCGACGGGGCTGCAGTGTGTAGAAGTAAATAAATAATAAATTAATTAATCTAGATGTAGCGTCGAACCAAAACACGCCAAGTTCGATGTGCAGCTAATCACTTTTTGCATGGGTCTATTTCGGCGGTACCAGAACTCCCTTGTCGAAAACATCACAGCAAATCGAGAAGTCCTCTTAAAGGCCGATCACGAACATTCTTTTGTTGAAATGCTCAGTGTGATATCACCGATGCCCTTTTTATGCCTTTATGTTGGCATAAAAGCGTCACGCATAGTCAGAAAGGGCTGTTTTAGATCAGTGTCCGAAATCCTAGCCCCCAGCGATAAAAATGGGAAATTATAATCTCAAACGCAGGCTTTTGCAGAGTGTCGAACCGGAACCGAACCGAACTGAAAACCGGAACCGAACCGTTATCTTTAGGCGAACCGGAACTGAACCGAACCGAAATCTTCGCAGCCATTTTGGAACTGAATTGGAACTGAACCAAAAGAATATATATAACAGTAAACGGTTCAAAACGCATCACGGTAGTTTTTTGTCTTTTTTGTTAATATTACGAACTGAATATTTGAGAATCCAAAATTGGGGTAGCTGTATTTCTATGTATTGATCAAATCGTCATACACAGCATTGCAGTGTATAAGCAATTGTGAGGTTTCGTGGCGCTTTTGTATTGGCACTATGATTAATCATGCGTCGTCACGTGTCACGTGGTCCTTGTGACGTCATGGTGTCAAGATATACTGTCAAGTAATGTCACGTCCCTTCACGTGGTCACGGGATTCACTGCGTCAACTTTATTCAAATGGAGAACGTCACAAGCTTCATTAGCGTTGTGACACCATGATTTCACATGACATCACGACTTCTTACCGCGAGACACGTGACACCGTTACGTACTCGATTATCACTAGCCCGAGTTGAGTGCTCGGGCTCAGGACAATCAGCATCGCCAGACATTCGGGTAATGGCTCGTGTTCAATCAAAGATGAGAAAATCCGAACTCTGGAGCTCAACCCATGCTTTATTCTTTGTCAACCCCAGCGCATGACTGTGATGAACACTGACGGTATACAGGGTGTTTCTGGAAACGCGGGCAAAATCGCTCCTGCGAAAACTACGCATAGCACAGAAAAAATGTTTGTGGCGTAGTGGTCTGTGTCAAAGGGCCCATTCAGGTAAATTATTAGCTTTCAATATAATAGGGTAATTAATTCTGAGTGAATAAATTATTGATTTTAAAGAAATAGTTAAATTAGAAGTTTGCTGGGCATCATTGAAAACTACTTAATACACCCATATTACAATTATATAAAGCACGCGCTGCATTTTACGGCGTTCTGAAAAAAATGCTCGACTTGGACGCCTTTCTGGGCAGAGATGGTAAAATTACTTTCAAAAAGTAATTAAATTACATTACGAATTACTTTCCTGAAAACTGCAAAAATGTAATTAAATTACATTGAAAGTTACCGCACGCTAAAAGTAATGTCATTAAAAACAATGACATTACATTGCAATTACTTCACAAAAGTAATGAAATTACTTTGACATTACTTTTTAATACCTTGAGGCAGTAATTTGTGCTCATATTATTCACACTCTATGTACCCAAACTCAGACCTTCCTGTTTACATCGCAACAGCCTTATACTCCTCAAAGTGAACCCTACTGAACAGACGCTTTGCTGGCGCACACGACATAAGTGTTAAACATGATGAATAGCTTCTTCTTTAGATGTGACTCAAAGAGAGTCGACACACCGGTTCCGCTGTTCATTCGCCTGAGAAGGTCTTAGTTAAAGAGTGATTTGTTTCCGTCTTCCCGATTTAAAAGAATTTATAGTCCGTGTCGCTATGTTAAGTCGGGCCATGAGAGCTCGTTCTTACAAGGAGTCGTCACGTGAAACGTTTCCCGTCCGCCTCGGGTACAATCTAATCCTATTCTCCCAAGAACACTAGTTGACGTATTCCCGGTAATTGCTCTCAAGGAGTCGTGTGCCCAAACACCCCAAGAGACCAAGCCCAAGATGCACGTAAAGATGCGTCTTCACACTGGAACCGACGTCAATAAAGGCAAACCTCGTGTGACAATCCGGATGCGTGGCGGCGCACGCACGTTGCGCGTTTGAGACACAGGGGTCAGGATTGCCCGCACGGAGATGCGCTCCTATAAGAAACCGAAACACAGAAACGCGTCCAAATCGAGCATTTTTTTCGAAACGTCGTAAAATGCTGCGCGTGTGTTATATAATTGTAATGTGGGTTATTTAGAAGATTGCGATGATGGGCCCAGCAAGATTACAATAAAAACCATGCCTTTAAAATCAATAATTAAAAATTTAATTACTCAAAATTCTTTAGTTACACAAGTATATTGAACTATAATGGTTTTCATTAATGGGCCCTTTGACACAGACCACTACGACATCAACCTTGTTTTCTGTGCGATGCGTAGTTTTCGAGGGAACGAATTTATCCGCGCTTCCGAAAACACATGCACACTTCATTGAGGCACCCAATCATGTTTTTTGTTTTGCTGAACTGTCTCAGAAAATTGTTCCCGAGAATACAAGCATTGAAAGGACTAAATGTGACTTATTAATCTGACGATAAAAAAAAAAAAAAAAAGATTTTAGAAAGTACGCGTCCGCAGATCGGATCAACAGCTGGCGTATTTTCGATTATCGTCCTCCCGTGTTGGTCTCAAGCGGTTGTGTGAATTCCATACAGTCAAATTTAATTATGACAATAAATATATATATATATAATTACTGACTGAAGATTTGACAACAGAAATGAAGGACCGATCACTTTAAAGATATACATCAAGTAAATGTCTCCTCAAATTATCAGAAAGATGCTCTGCAAATCATTTTGGCGTTTTTACCCTCAATAGGCACGTGTATCGGTGAGAGAGCCTTAGATTTTTTAAAGCTCATTTAAATAACTATGCGATCGTAATACATAAATAACTTTTCAAAGATATAGAAATCTGTTATTGCCTTTTTTATGTGATGAACAGCAATGTTATGTGTCTGTGAGCTGGACAAAAATGAAATACACAGACAGGGGCCGGTGACGATACTATGACGATTACGCACGCAGACCGCAAGAAAGCGACCAATTAGGTAGCTGCCATATCGAGTATAGAGCATCGAATACTACTTCGTTCTATTTAACAGAATGTCATCAATTAGCAAGGCTGATGCTTATTTGCAAATTGAATTAATCGGCACTTTGTCAAGTAGAAACCTCAGCAGTGCGCTCTAAAAAAAGCCCGTGCGTCTACTTTCCCGCACAACATTCCGGGAGCCAATCACCGTAACTCACGAAGGCAGCTCAGCGAATGACAATGCCGAAACATACGTTTAGACCAAAAAAACGCAGACTGAGTTGTGACACTAAGCAATGCAAGCGTGACGTTTTGCATTGCTCAATGTCACAACTCAGACTGCGTTTTTAGAGCGCAGCTCTTAGGCGCCCGTTTCCGGCTTGAGCGGCGTCGGCGTCGCCGTCGCCGTCGGCGTAACCGGAACGCGTCGGCGTAACGCTTTTTCGTGACGCGGCGGCATCGCCGTCGTCGTCAGTGTAACCGTAACCCGTCGGCGTAACGCTTTTCCGTGACGTGTCGGCGTCGCCGTCGCTGTAGCCGTAACGCGTAGGCGTAACGCTTTTTCGTGACTCGTCGGCGTCGCTGTCGGCGTAACCGTAACTCGTCGGTATAACTATTCTTTGTGACGCGTCGGCGTAGCGTAACGCGTCGGCGTAACCGCGCGGTGCCTTATGGGAAACGTGCCATAATGCACCGCGGTGACGCGCGCGTTGGATTATGGGACGCTTCCCATAATGCACCGCGCGGCAGGAGAAGGGAGGAGGGAGAGGGGGAGGACGATGGAGGAGGAGGGAGGAGGAGGAGGAGGTGGAGGAAGAGAAGAGGGGGAGGCGGCGAGGAGCAGGGGAGAAGTAGATGAGGTGGGAGGAGGAGAGGCATACCGTCCCCTCCGTACCCTCCCCTCCTCCTCCTCAAGAGCTGCGCTCAAATTCGGCATTACAGGGAGTTGTAAACGTCTTTCTTTTTTTTTTTGTCTAAACATATGTTTCGGCATCGTCATTCGCAGAGCTGCCTCCGTAAGTTGCGGCGATTGCCTCTCCGAGTGTTGTGCGGGAAAGTAGACGCACGGGCTTTTTTTAAGGTGTGCAGGTTATCCCAGCGAGTTTATCCCTGAATAAGAAAATGTTCACCTTGCGTTCGCGCTATTTTAGGCCAGCTTCGATCTGAGTACGAAAGAGCGTATAGGTTATAGTAAAGGATTTCGACCACTCCTTTCTGCATGATTCTTCGCATACATCACTGTGGGTAAGGAAAACAAGCGTTGTGATTGCCGCCCAGTGTTGCTATCAAAGGTAGGCAGAAAAGGCTTGTCCTGAAACTTCCGAGAAATTTTGAAAATATTTGTTCAGTGGAGTCATCATCAAATATATTATGAAACATATTTCGTAAACTGTATTTTACAATATAAGGCGACAATGTGCGCATTGTGTGATTTTATGCACTGTAATCAATACCTTAGTTCAAGAGCACAACTACCACTCAACCTTTAAGACTGCGACTCAAAGTTGTTCCAATCACGGCTATTTTAGGCGACCTACCTCACTATGTAATAAACTTTCGATTCAGGTAAAATATAGGCGACTGAGGTAAACAAATGGATGTTGAGTCGTACAATTACAACGTTTTTTTGTTTTTTTTTTAAATTTTATTTGAATCTTTCTTTTTTTCTTTTTTACTGTTGTGTCGAAATTAGATAATGCAATTTCTCATTTTTGGTACCTGAAAAACAAGAAAAATGGGTTCTACAAAAGGTAAAACAAAAATAACTATATAGCTTGCTAACGGTAGGTTTGGGCTACATGGTTGATGAGCATCTTGGTTTAAAACAGCGTCTTTACTTTTTCCTTGTCTTGTCGTGCTGTTTTAAACCAGGAAACTATATAGCTGCTCGTTTCATGATAGAAATAGCGCGTATTGCCTGAACAACTTGGAAAATATATTATCACTTTAGCGGTTCAAACCGGTTAGAACCTTTATATTTGTTCCCAGGAACTGAACAAGAACTGAACCAAAAGCCGTGAACCCGAACCCAAACCGAACCGATAAAAATTTTAATTCGACCCCCTAGCCAGGCTGCGCATATAACGAGAGTTTTGCTTTTTACAGCACTCTTGGCATCGGTGTTATTCTCGGAGCCTCGTGACTATACATTTCTGACGCTCTTGCACCACAATATGTGCACAGGTTTCTAAAAAAGGGAATCTTCCAAAACGCGCAGCCCCCTACTGTGTCATGGCGCCAGCATAAACAAACATGGCGGCGCCCATGGAACAGAGCAGACACTGGTCTATAAAACGAGGTACACACTAAGGAAAGCCCGTGCGTCTACTTTCACACACAACACTCGGAGAGCCAATCACCGGAACTTATGGAGGCAGCTCAGCGAATGACGATTCCGAAACATATGTTTACACCAAAAAACGCAGTCTGAGTTGTGACATTAAGCAATGCAAAACGTCACGCTTGCAGTTCTTAATGTCACAACTCAGACTGCGTTTTTTTTTTGTTTTTTTTTTGTTTTTTTTTTTGTCTAAACAT
This sequence comes from Ixodes persulcatus, assembly GCA_013358835.2. NCBI lineage: Eukaryota > Metazoa > Arthropoda > Arachnida > Ixodida > Ixodidae > Ixodes > Ixodes persulcatus. The sequence continues at coordinate 3,927,715 of JABSTQ010011052.1, forward strand.
ATGTTTCAGCATCGTCATTCGCTGAGCTGCCTCTGTAAGTTGCGGTGATTGACTCTCCGAGTGTTGTGCGTGAAAGTAGACTGCACGGGAGTTTTTTTTTTGGGGGGGTAGGTTGTCTACGTAACACTGCTTGCGTGAGATGCTTCGAAATTTTAGAGTACAAAAACAACTTATAACAGTGAAACCCTTACAAAAATGATCAATGACTTTCAATCGAGTTTCTCAGTGTATTGTTATATAATACATTAGAAATTCAATTGAAACTCATAGATCATTTTTGTAAAGGCATTTTCCCGCCCGCGGTAACTTTCGGGGATAATACATTGGGGAACGCGCTGTAAAACTTGAACCACACGAGCGCGATGTGGAGCTAAGCGACAATTCAAGGCCAAAAACAACGTCAAACCGAGAAAGTGGTTTGAGTATTCAAGACGTCGCGAAACAGTACTTAGGTAAAAGAGTAATTGAGCAAAATAGGAACCGCTTCAAAAGCAAACTTATAATCGGAATCACCATGCGTACCCTTCTATTTACACCAAATGTCTGCTAAGGCTGCATTCCCACAGCACAGTTTTGAAATATGCGTGTTTTCGTTTTATAAAAACCAACACAATATGTAATTTTATTCCACTGTTACATTTATACGTTTGTACAGTAGAAGCAGCGAAATAAAACAGTTCTCCAAAGTTATCACAATATAAGCAGTCATCTCAAGAAGTGCAAACCACTGGTATTCGTGGTTTGTTTCCTCTAGACATCATTGATAAATTGACGGCACAACACGGCAGAAATCTGCATTGTTTTCAAGTTTTCTTTTCCTTGTGTGTGATAAAGGACACAACTTGAGAACAATTTGCTATTTCCAGATTACTTCTTTACGACTTTAAGAACTTGATGTAACTCTCAGACCTTGATACCCATGGTGGCGCATTTTCATTCAAACTACAAGTAAAAAAAAACTAATCTAAGCCTTGCAAATACCAGACGTAGCCAAGACTCACTCTGGAATTTAATCCCGAAACCACAACTAAGAAACAAACGGTACGTAAAACGAATCACGATGGACTGAAGCGAATGCGTGCGCACCTTCGTTCTAATCGACGGACACGCCTGCTCGAAAGCGTACCGTCATAACTCGTTCCCAACATTAGACTGGCTCACTCGCGTGAGGACTGCAATGGTGTCACGCATGTTTGGCAGACAGTAGGCTAACCCAAAGCCCCTAAGTAAGCGACGCTTCAGAGCAACGACACTCCAGTCGTTCTTAGTGCCTAAAATCATTGTTGCCAGCTATCTGAAGCACTATTTTAAATCGCTGGAAACGGTTCTCCGTCCTCCAGAAATGTTAAGACCATTCGCGAGAGAGCACACCGACATCATCCGAGCTCCCAGATACCGTATCCAAAGATCAGAAATTCGTATTTTCCACTCGTAACGATCACCGATTGCAGCCGCTCTGCATTAAGAACCGAATCGACGTCGCGCCCACAAGAAATGGGGGAATAAAGTGCCGGTACTCCAGGGATATTTAGTGGCTCTATAGGCTAATCTGGTCGGATAACTGAAAGACACAGCCGTTCACGATGCGTGTATGGGCCCAGCTGGCAAGTAGCCTTAGCTGCGGCATACGTCGTCACATGAAACCAAGTACTCTCCCAGTCCAACTGCACAAAGTGTAGTAAAAGGTTGAAGTATACGCAGCGAATTTCTCGACGATTTGAGGGTGCTCCAATTGCTGGCAGCAGTAGCGTTGCAAGCGTGCGACGACACATTTTCATCCGCTAGCTTAACTTTCGCGACACGCGCACGGACGACTCAATAAATCTACAGACCGTGTGCGAAGGAGTTTTTCTTTTTTTATTTTTGCAACGAAAGCAAGAGAGGTTTTGAAATTGCTTTCGACATATTCAGGAACGCCGCGGAAATGTTTTACTAGAAATTAAAAAAAATTATATATATATATAAATTCATATATATAAATAAATATATTTTTTATGACGTCGCAAACAAGGGCCACGATTCTTTCGGGAGCAGTTTGCCCCTGTCAAAAGCAGCCGCATATTCAGCCCGAGAAGAAGCAGGGCGTGCAGTCGACAATAATCATACTCTCAAGTAACGCGGAGCTCGCACCGTGTGCAGGCGGCAAGCGAAGAAACCCCGTTCCGGAGCGGTGTTTCATTCACAACTGAGTGGATCTAAGTTATGTTGCAAGAAACGCAAGGAGTAATTCATTAGTCCCCCCCCCCCCCCCCATAATCTTATAGGCAATCCGAAAATAGCGACTTCCTGACGGCGCACAATAAAACGTACTAGGAACCAATTCCAAGGAGATGAACGGTTCGGAAAATAAGCCACGTTCCAGTCGCAGCACCTGCGAACGGTGGTGTGAACAATCGTGACCGAGAGTTTTGATCGCCACGCTCGATAAGGTGAGGCCAGGAACCGCGCTATATTATATACCTTTTGCCTGTAGTATAGCGCAGCAAAGGCTGTACCGGCGGGAGGTCAAAGGTGTTCGAGGCGCTGATCCAGCCTGTGTGTAGGTCGTGCGGTGAAGGCAGCTTCCTACAAGCGAACGACTCGTGCTCCTCGCCTCGTGAAGCGTTCAACCACACTCCCTTTCACTCTGCCACCATCCTATGGAGCCAATCAAGCGGCGTCGAAAGTGCATCGTCACGGCGCTTGTCCTTTTTGTGCGTTTGCCATCCCTGGCTATTTTCGAACTCGTGAACTTGAGAAGTTCAAAAGGTTCAACTAATTTCGAGCTTCTGAACAAACGTTCGGCGAAGTTCTAACCAAATTTATTTCCATTAAGGCAACGAATATAAATAACGCGAGTTACGAATGTGTGGAGTGAAAACTGCGCTGGAGTTTTAGCTAGCCGATCGTGCCATTACTGTCCATTACTGGAATAAAATCACCGAATTATAAACAACTTTTCTTCTTAATTCACCAATTTCGGTAAACCATCATGCTCTCCGAGACTTGACTCGAGGATTTCTTGGAAGGGATTTTTTAAAAACAAAGCGCGCATGAGAGAGGGGAGGGAGAAACAGTAAAGGTTACAGGTAATTTGACTACGTCCAAAAGTAATCAGATGGCTCTTGTGGTGATTACTTCGAGGTAAATGTAATCTAATGATTACAAATTTTAAATTAAAATTACAATGATTACAAATTTTAAATTAAAATTACAAGCAATTTGATTACTTGTAATGAGTGGCGTACGAGTCTGTCCCGAGGTAACCGGGCGGGCCAAAGGATCCCTGGTCTGCAGGCTTGAATTTCGACGAGGCGCTTCGCCGGGACGTCCTTCGTGGCCTTAGTTGTTTGCGAACGTAAGACGCCCGATTTCCTCGAGTAAGCGACTCGTCGGGCAAAGGCGCGCCCGGAGGTTCGACGACGACGCACTACAGCGAACGCTGGATCGGCACTTACTCCATTGTCATTGGGAACCGGCTGCATTTTAGAGCGGCCAATATCTTCATTCATCGAAGAAGACTGGTTCCAGACACCGGCATTATATGGTGAACCCGCGATGACGACCGGTCGTGACCTTAGTTGTATCTGCGGGGTGTCGGGGAGCACCCTAATTTAGTCTGGTTGCGTTCTCCTCAGCCTTGAGCTCGTGTCAGATGCTATATCCCTCTGTCCAGTGCTTTCTCCATCCTGCGGATCATCCCACCGAAAATAGGCGCCCAGAGAAACTAAAAACATTCGGGAAGCCTGGATGCTTTTATGCGCATGCTTTGTCTCGTAAATTTCGTTGTTTTGTGTTAAGCGACGTTCGATCGGATTCCTACTAATTTAGAAAGAAATAGAAAGTACGTTCACCGAACCCTCTCGGGGCTTTTCGATGAACCGTTCAAGCAGTTCAACGCTTGTTTGATGAGTTAGGATAAATAACGAGTAGTGCAGGTAGTGCCGTCAGTACCAGAGAATTGTGAAGGAAAAAGTACTTACGACATAAAAGAAAGTGCCACGTTTTCAGTGAAATTTGTAGTACATGTTTCGTTGTTGTTGTGTGGAGTTCGACTTCCGTCCGTGAAATTTGAAGACTTCGAACTCAAATTCGTAAATTTCAATCTCGTCCTTCGAAGAAATAAGAAATCTTTGAATTGTTCAAACTTGAATCTCAATGATACTATAAATTTTCGAATTTTCCGAACTTGGTTTGTCAAGGAATTTGAACTCTTTGAACTCAAACTTTCAGAACCCTTGACATTTTTGAATTTTTCGAATTCAAACCTTAATGGGGTTCGAAAGATGCGAACTTTTCAAATTCGAATCTTAACGAGGTTTTAAATTTTCGAAACCTTTCGAAATCGATCATCAGGAAGTTCGCGGCATCCTTAATCACCAGTATGGATAGACGATCTTCCCTGCTTTCGAAGCACGAAAGAAACGTCATGTGCATTCTAGGGAACAACAGTAACCGACATGCGCAATTCAGCAGCAGTGTTTGCACTTTCCGTATAGTAGTTAGAGCAGATACGGTTGAACCAATCGTAAAATCCGAGAATCCCAACGACGTCGGAGACAATAGCGATGACTAGATACCAAATCCTACTACGAATATACCCTATTTATAGCGGAGAGTCATAGCGCGTGGATGCACGGATAACCTAAGGCTTCACGTGCATAGGTTTTAGAACACCAAGAGAATCAAACTTCACTTCGAACAGAGATCGACTAACCTGCGTTAGACGGTGACCGCAGTTGGGTAAAGAAAGAATTGGGATGCTGGAAAACAAATCCGCTGCACGACAGTGGCGCCATCTGACCGGAGAGGAGAACTAGAGCATTGTACCTGTCTCACTTGAAATATAAGAGTAGGGAACATGACTCGATTTTTAATGTCGCATTAAGTTTCCCACTGTTTTTTTTTTTCATTGCATAATTGTTTTTTGTTTTGTTTTTTGAAGACGTCGGTCTGGCTTACCGGCTGCCAAACAACTGTCCCGCTAGTAATAAAAGTAATTAGCCGTAAGTTTATACAGTAGGAGGTTTGTCTGCCAGAACATGGCGACATTGTTACCCAATGTAGATGAGAAATTTAGCCAGTGCGGTACAGCCGCTAGCCTGGGGTATAAAGGCCCGTTCACACTCTTGCGACCGAGTTCGACCGAGAGAGACCAGACCGGTTTTTAAGCCTCTTGCGATCTCTTAGGACCAGCAGCGGAGCTGGTCCTAAGAGATCGCAAGAGGCTTAAAAACCGGTCTGGTCTCTCTCGGTCGAACTCGGTCGCAAGAGCGTGAACGGGCCTTAACGTGCCCCACGCAGTAGAGACACACGACCGCACGCCGGTACGATGCTCATCCAGGTCGAAACGGGCAGGGGGTGGGGATTGAACCCAGAAAGTTCTGCCGCGCGGGCTTTCGCTCCACGTGCTCCGAGCTGGGACCCTAATATGCACACTTGGCGGTATGTCCAAACAAAATCGTGTTAGTATTTAACAAGATAAAGAGCAATTTGAAGATGGTAATTTGCTCGCATTTTTTTAAATTTAGTAATGAATTTATGTTTGCCTCTTTATAGCTGTTCAATGAAGGTGACTGAGCTTTTGGCGTTCCTTATTTATTTATTTCTTTTTTTGCTTTTTTGTTTAAAAAATTCTGTCAATTTTAAAGCGCACCTATTATAACGATGATAAAACTGTGTGATTTTGCTTGGTGGTCTTTTCTAGAAAACCATAATCGTAATGATTAGTCGAGAAATTAAATTAAAAATAAATAGCAAGAGCGTTCATTTTTAATGCTGTTTTTTTTTTTCGTGTATAAACTATGCTCTATTTTTATTTTGAGAGTTTGTTCGGATATAGCCAAGAACAGTAATACTATTTTAGAAGTAACGATATTGCAAATGTTTATTCCTTGTGTTAGAAATAATTAAAATAAAACCTGGATGTTCCAATTGTCATCGTGTCACCCCTTCTTTAGATGATTCAATGCAACAGAACTTTAAAACGAAAACTTTCTTGTTTCAATGGTTATTAGATTTATTAGTTCTTTTCTACCGAACGGTGCGACGTATTGACACAACACCGGTAGCGGCCGCAGGTGAGCACGCGCTAAGATTGTTCTCTTAGAAGGGAAGAAATAAAATCAGATTTATTTGTTCTAAATTAAATTATTTTATTTGAAACACTGTACCTATAAAGCAATGATTCTTTATCACGAGGTGTATTTTTTAAACGTGCCAGATTGATTGATCAATCAGTTTGATCACTGAAAACAACGCGGAAGAAAGAATCTTGTAAATTTAAAGTAAAGTTTATTTAGCAACTTTTTATTGCGTAAACCCCGCCCTAGCGGAAGGAAAACATCTTGAATTCTTTTCATATTGTGAAAAGAGTTTATTAGCGTGAGTGTTGTTATCTTTTCGCGTTTTGATTTGTTTGTAATAGGACATTACTTTTCTAGTTCTCGTTCCTTACGCGTTCTTCTTTACTTGCAATATAAGACGTCACGGAGCTGACGAACAAAGCGGAAGGTAGAAAGGAGGCTCAGCGTTCCGATTTGCTCAGAAGACCACTGCATTCTGCTCGTGTTCAGCCCGATATAAATATTTCTTACTTGATGCTTCTTCGATTTAAAAACAAAAAAAAAAAATATGGAAAGCATCAAGTCCTGGTCAAACGGCAAACAAATATATATATATATATATATATATATATATATATATATATATATATATATATATATATATATATATATATATATATATATATATATATATATATATATATATATATATATATATATTCTTTTCTTTTTTTGCTGGGGGGGGGGGGGGGATTATATTTGTCGGAAAGGTTTGATTTAAATCATCATGGTAAAACCGGTACGATTTAAATCGGGATCTTAAATCACGATTTATATCATCTCGATTTTTATTCTCCACCCTGTCTCTCAGTCGTCTTAACCATTATCCATTAGTCAAAATCAATGTAGTCACCGACACTAATGCGATACAGAGTGTGTAGAAAAAAAATGAGTCGAGACAAGGATTTGATTGTGATGTTTCGTAACCTGCTCGCCTACTTTCTCTCCTTAAAATAAGTCGAAGTTTATTTTCGAAGTACAGTGTGCCATACAAGGCGGCTAAAAGTTACGCAAAACTATTATCTTAGCTTTCCCTCTTTTTTTGTTTTTTAATTCAGTTCACCGAGTGTTTCATATTCAGTTTAAGTCCGTCCGCAGCCGAGGCTATGCGAAGCGGAAGTTCGTCTGCTTCTAGCGCACGTTACGAAACTGTGGTGTGGTGACGTCAGAACGACGACGAGCTCTGATTGGCTCTGATTGAAGGATAGTGGGTAGACCTCAAAGCATCTATACTTCGTCTCATCCTACGATGGACTAAAGGCCAAAGCCACGGGCCGCCAGGTCCAATCAGGTTCCACGCTAAACTATGACACGCTTAGCATTGGTTAGGTTTGGACGAATAATGCTCCGAATCCAAAAACGCCGCACCATTTTTATAGCTTGGACACTGCAATGAGCCAGTAAGCCGTGGCTTTCTTTGCAATGTGAAATTGTTGAGTCACTCATTGCTCGATCCGAACCACTGTCGGCCCATTCCCATCAGTGATCCGAGACGTGGGCACCGATACGCTCTTCGAAGCGAAATACCACACAATGTCTAAGTGGCTTGTGATTGGATCTGACGGTTCGTAGCTTCTGCCTTTAGTCCATCGTAGGGTGAGACGGAGTATAACCTCGAGGTCTACCGACTATTCTTTCATCGAAGTCGATCAAAGCTCGGCGTCGTCCTGACGTCACCGCAACCCCCTACGCTAGAAGCAGACGACTTGCTCTCCGCATAGGATCCTCGGGACCCAGTCAAGCAGCGCCAAGAGTGCTTCGTTACGGCGTTCGTTTTCTTTGCAAGCGTTTTTTTCTATCACCAATAAACCCAATCACGCACTAAAAAAAAAAAGGCAAAGGATTACAGCGTTTGTAATGTGCGTGATCGGTGGCTTTAATCGATGATAGCGGACGGACAAAGACGACAAGCGCCGTGACGATACACTTTTGGCCCGCTGCTTGATTGCCTGCCGACGATCGCATAGCCTCGGCTGAAGCTCGGACCTAAAGTGGAACGGAGTAGAGCTGAGCTGTCCCCGCCTTTTCTATGGGTCAGCGCGGACCCGGTTGAAACACAGTGACCAAAGGAAAACAATTTCTCCAAACTAAAGGAAGAAAAAAGAAAAAAAGGCAAAGGATTACAGCGTTTGTAATGTGCGTGATCGGTGGCTTAATCGATGATAGCGGACGGACAAAGACGACAAGCGCCGTGACGATACACTTTTGGCCCGCTGCTTGATTGCCTGCCGACGATCGCATAGCCTCGGCTGAAGCTCGGACCTAAAGTGGAACGGAGTAGAGCTGAGCTGTCCCCGCCTTTTCTATGGGTCAGCGCGGACCCGGTTGAAACACAGTGACCAAAGGAAAACAATTTCTTCAAACTAAAGGAAGAAAAAAGAAAAAAAAAGGCTTCCTGATCAATTTAAAGTCCCATCCCAGTTCTCTTTCTTTCTTTTTTTCTTCTAAACATTCGAGAGAAAGAGAGAGAGAGAGAGAGAGAGAGAGAGGACGCCCGTCAATCGCCACACTTAAGGCCCGTTCACACTCTTGCGACCGAGTTCGACCGAGAGAGACCAGACCGGTTTTTAAGCCTCTTGCGATCTCTTAGGACCAGCAGCGGAGCTGGTCCCAAGAGTTCGCAAGAGGCTTAAAAAGCGGTCTGGTCTCTCTCGGTCGAACTCGGTCGCAAGAGTGTGAACGGGCCTTTACGGGTACACGTCCGTGAAAGAACCAAGAGGACGTGGGTGTTTTTTGGAGGCAAGCCCAGCTCGTATGCAAGAGGCCCGGTCAGCCCGAACGGGCCAAGGCGAGCCTATCACTTTCCATCGCACACTGCCGCGCGCCGCTCCACGGTGTCTCAGTCGGCTTCATATGACGCGACACCATAAACCAAGCCCGGGAAGGTTAATGGACGCATGAAAAATTGCGCTGCTCCTTACGCGCCACTGAAATATAATGCCGGGCAATTTTCAAAACGAGCAGCCCTGACCGTGGTCGAGAAATAAAAGTGATTTATGCCCTCGGACCTCCCCCTCTCCCAAAGTTACGAAGCACAAATTACGCTGAAACCATACGCACGACGCGGAAGGAGAAGCGAACAAAACGGGAAGAAAGAAAACAGAAAAAAAAGCGAGGTGGTGCTAGTGGTGCGAGGCATCGGAGTAAATATACGACACGTCCGTGAGGTAGATTCATCATTGCTGCGGCTTCTAGAGCAAAGTGGAGTAAGTATTCCTCTGTCATACATTTTAATTGTGTATTATCTCGGCGCGCGTGAGCGACGCGCCTACTGGAATGAAGAGGGGCCGTCTAAAAAATTCAACCCTCGTGGCCTTCGCTTATAAGTAAATAAAATAACCTCAAGAAGTATTAAAATGACTAGCCCCGCTACATCTTCATCGCTTTTACATAAGCGTTTGATGTTTGAATAGATCAAACGGAGCAATGAGAAGTTACGCACTCGCTCACTCAGGTAGATATATGAAAGCGGACGGAACGCCCGCTTTCATATATCTCCTGAGATATATGAAAGCGGGCGTCTTTTCATTTCGAATGTTCCCGAAGAAGAAAACAAAAGTGCGGAAAAATGTATTTTTAAATCTGCGCTTTTCGACATCCTGTAGAAATGCGAGGAGGCCGCCCCTTCGTCACAATCTCCCGCTCGTCCTTGTAGAGTGCGAGCGTTGTGGCGAAGCAGAGTGACGTGCGGTATATCACCAAAATATAACTCCTCTTATTGTGACATTAGATTGTGCACAAAACAAAACTGAAACAGCGGAAGTCGTGGTAAGCATCCGAGAAATATTTTAATATAAAACGCTCACAATTTTCTCTGGGATTTTTTTTTTTTTTTTTAATCGCAATTACGAGTATTATTTTTCGCAAAACCATAACACGCTTTTATTGGAGTGAGAGTCATTAGAAAGAAAAAGTTGGGCTAGCTGGTACAAATTCATTGCGGAAAACAGCGCGAAAAGATACGGAGGACGAAGGACGAGGAACTGACAATGCCAGCGCTTGGTAGTATTGTGCAATCTCGTCCTCTGTCCTCGGAATCTTTACGCGTTGTTTTCCGCAATTCGTGGTTATATTGAAGAGAAAAAAAAGTGTATTTAAAACACATCTGAAATTTTATTTCTGCGACAGTCTCATGTATATACAACGAAATACACCCACAACGCCAAAACCTACACTCGTCAACCTCACAAACCATACTGTTTGAACGGGCCTTAAGGTGGAACCGTCCAACTAGAGTCCAACTAACAAGTGAGGAAAACCTCACAACAGGACACCCTCCTGAGAAGCCCAACTGACTAAGTTGATCAGAAAAGCTGTATCGATGCGTCTTTACCATCCTCTTAAAGTGAGTTCGTTTGTTTTGTTTTTTTCTAAATATTAATGGATTTTACTGGTCTGGAAAACAATTGGTACATCCTTCTAGATGTTTCATAATTTCAGGCTCTGCCGAGTATGATTTAACCGTCCTCTTTTGTTATAAAATCCGGTCGTTCAGCTCAGTTGTTTGAAGTGTTTTCAGTGAGGTTCCAAGCTGATTCTGGCATTGCCGTCGATATTTTTATGAATTGGCTTGGACTTTACCTAACATCCACAGCGGCTAAGGTAAAAAAAAAAAATTAAAAAGTCCGTGTATTTTATCATTTTGGGCACCAATACTCTCCCGGATTCATTTGGGTGTTTTAGACCGTGCTGTGAACATGAGGGTCCCTTCTATGTTGGCGAACAGTGTAATATGCGGGTGCTATGTGGACAATTATTTATTTTTTTTTATTTATATGCTCGAGGGACTTGTTGTGCTCGAGTGGATTATATTTATATAAAAGCAAGCTCCAGAAGTGCCTTTATATCTGAGATTTTTAAATAGCAAGTATTCAGTTTTTTAGATTTGAACATTTACCGGGTCCAAGGGGGCGTGCTGGAACTATGGCAAAAATATGCCCAAGTCTGTACTTTCGTATTTCACTTGCCATACGAAGGCAGTAGTGGGTTCGAGTCTCAAAAAATTAAAGCCGTTTACAACTCCCTGTAACGCCGAATTAGAGCGCAGCTCTTGAGGAGGAGGGGAAGGCACGGGGGGGGGGGGGCGGAGAAAATTTCCCGCTAAATCTAGCGGAAAATTTTCCGCTAAATTTAGCGGGGAAAATTTTTGCGCCAGATTTAGCGGGGAAAATTTTCCGCTAGATTAAGCGGGAATATTTTTCCGCTAAATTAAGCGGGGAAAATTTTCCGCTAAATTAAGCGGGGAAATTTACCCACGATGCACCGCGCGGTTACGCCGACGGCGACGGCGATGCCGCTCAAGCCGGAAAGGGCGCCTAAAGCTAAGAGTCTCGTTGTCATCACCTTCATGAGGGTGTCTTTTCAAATGTCGAGGTTGGCTGCTTCGGGCTACTGCTTGAATGTTCGGCTTGCGATTCCAAGTGTTCTCTTTACCTTAGTTAATAGTGTGGTAGAGTGAGAAAGCCTGATTAGTGGGTGTGCATCTACCTTTTTTTTTCCTGCGTATTCATGCAATCTAAAGGCCTAGGCAATAAAGCCTCGTTTCCTTTTTTTTTATATTTACTTTAAATAAGTAGGCTAACTCCTATTTCGGGTGATCAGAAGGGTTGCAAAAAAAGTACACGAGTATACTTTAGACTGCTTACGTATGGGAAGGCGAAAGCCAGTCAAGCACGATGTCTAGGACGACGTCTAGGACGACCTCTAGGACGACCTTAAAGACGACGTCGAGAACGACACCTAGAAGACCACTTCTAGGACGACGTCTAGGACGACGTCAAAAACGATGCCTAGAGGAAGACCTCTAGGAAGACGTCGAGAACGACGCCTAGAGGAGGACCCTTACCGCTCATTCACACTGGAAGCGGATCCGCGTTCGCAAAGCGGTTACGAACGCGGTTGTATAAAGATCCAGTACAATTGCACGCGCACTCGATGACATCAAGTGCGCGTGCAATTGTACTGGATCTTTATACAACCGCGTTCGCAACCGCTTTGCGAACGCGGATCCGCTTCCAGTGTGAATGAGCGGTTAAGGAGGCTGTGGCGTATTTGCGTGGGCGGCCACGTTTGCCTGCGGCAGCTGCCGTAGACGTAGACGCTGCTACCGATGTCGAGGCCATAGATGTAGACGCGGTCGCCTCACAGTCCATCACATAAAGCACACAACGAGCAGAGATGAAGTCCCAAGCACACATTTTGCACACGGCGCTCCGGCGGTGATGACATCACACTGATGACGTTTGATGGCGTATTTTTATGGCCATCAGAACGCCGACTACGCCGCTTGCTTTTCACGCACAGTGACAAGTGAGGTGGTCCTAGAGGTCTTGGACGACTTCTAGGACGACCGCAAGGACGACGCCAAGGTCACCTTGAGCATACGATTGAGCGGCGCGTGCCGCGCAGTCGCGTTTTTATGGCCATTTACTCCGATTTTTCTCTCAATGGGACAAGTAAGGCTTTCGCCTTAAAAATACCCCAGGAATGCGGTAATGTAATGCCGAGTGGCAGTGGTGTATAAATTTCCCACGGCATGCGGGTTATCGTACGCTGGTCAAAGGGACGTTTGTGCTTAACGAAGAAGGTAACTTAAAAGGATAGTAAAGAAGCCGAATCGAATCACCAGCGTTAGCGGCGGAGGTACGGTCTCTGTTTAGTGCCTCGGGCTTCACAGGATGGGGGGCTCTGTTGTGGTGTCTCCTCTTTTGTTCGCTGAAATGTTCCACCCTTCTGTTTGTGGGGCGTTTCACCATATATAGAAAAGACTATCGTAAAACTAAAACTGCAGCTGGGTTTTAATATGTTCTTGCGGTTGTCCTCTTTTCCTTTTCCCTTGTCTCGGAATTTGTTTCAACAAAACACGCTTTCCTCGTGTTTTTGTTTTTTTCTTTCTTTTTATGGGAGTCTTTTTAATACCCCCCCCCCCCCCCCTTCCACAAGGTGAAAACGCGGTAACTCTGTGGCCGTTTTTTCAAACGTGTTCGCTTGTTGTAGGAACTCAACACTTTGTTTTGATCAAATAGCAAAGAGCTATTATCGATGCTGTTGGACACGACTTGTGAGATGAGAGTGCTATGAATCGCTATGATAGAAGAAAGGAAACGCATTCTTAGTACTTCGTGGTAATTGTTGTTTCGTTGTGGTTGAAACTACGCCTTTATGCGCGTAAACAGTAACTGTAAAATGTGTTATTACATATTTTCCTATAATCAACGGTAACTAGCACTTTTCGATATCTCAGAATATTTAGAAAACAAACTGAGTCCATGGTCTGAGCTTGGATTTCCCCAGATTACTCAGAATCAGAAGACAGCCTTCGAGCGTACGGAGGCAGCACAGACTTTACACTCGTTAAACGGCTACCCTCTCACGAGACTGACAGTTACACGGCAGCTTGCTGCGATGATTGCACTCATGGAGTCATTTCCAATGTCCGTACATTATGCATCCCCCCTCACCGAAAAAAGCATTTGAATGAATGCGTACGTGCGTGATATGACCAAGTCCCTCGGGGAAGTCACTGGGACTGTTGGGATCCTTGGGGTAGAGTGACGTCGGCGTACGATCACCGTGGCGATACACCTGGGAAGAAGAAAACAATTACTTGCACTCGCTCAATCCCTTCATCGCTCCCCCTTTCACATCTCCCTCAACTTACTCAAACCATGACGGATACGAAGTACAGCGCTCCAGCAACGAACAGCCGTCAAACAATTGGACAAATAAAAACCCGCTGACAACTTTTATATATATATATATACACAGTAACAAAAACTGAACAGCAAGATATTTCTCATGCGAAGTAATCTGAATTGTAAAGAAAGCTGCTCGAAGAGACGTACTGCATTGCTGAGACCTCGGACAAGGCCTCGGTCAGCGAGAGCGAGCGGTGAGGAAATTCGAGGAAAGCCGTCTCCGAGCCTAGTGGGGGAAAAGAGGCTGTCCAGGCGCCGATGTGATGGACTCACGACTCGCGCGTGTTGGGAGCCACAATAGACGCGACCCGAGCACGCACCGTCGGAAGCCGCCGCCAACGTGGCCGCAGTGACATGAGGCGGCGGCGGCGACAAAGACCAGGCGCGGCCCGACGAACGCGCGAAGCACAGCCGCCTTTCAGCGTGCTGAACGCGTGATATACGAGCGTGGGGCGATGGAGCGGCGAGCGCTTGCGGTGGGGCTTCGTGAATCAGGCCATCCCGCAAGGTGGACTACCGCCACTATTTTATAGGCTCACGCATAATATCGCGCGAAATTCTCCCCCCCCCCCCCCCCCCCCGGGAAGGACGGACAGCTCGTCGATCCGCTGTACACGAGAACGATCGAGCACAACGCGCTGGGAGGTGTCATCCCTGGTCCGTGAAGTGTTTCCCCTCCGTGCGTTTTCCTTTTCCTTCTGCTTATTTGTTTTCGCCCACCTATGCGCGCACTCAGCTCTGGAGAGCGTTGCTTGCCAGGATTGCTCGAAGCGACGCGTCGGTACGCTTTGTTCTAGCTGCGTTTCCGACGTATTCGGTTGAGCAATCAAGCGACTAGAAGATGCTTTTGTTTTGTTTTTTGTTTAGTTTTTTGGCGTCGTGAGTGCAACCTGTAGCGGCTTATGCGGCGTGATTCACGCGGCGCGGGATTGAGCGTAATTAAGAGTGACGGCTCTGAACGAGGCATGGGGTCAAACAAAACAAGATTTCGGGAACCGTGTTCGAAGCTACAGCGCATTAAGCTTACCGCGTCCTAGAACAGAAAAACACACACATATAAAAAAAAACACGGCACGCTGGAAAACTGAGTTGTTTGTCCCGCCCGACACAAAGCTTGGCCGTGAACGTGATTCGGGATAGTCCCGAAGTGCCTCGGCTCACCTGCATCGTGCAACTCTCAGGTAACGGGTTGAAATTTCGGGAGAATAGCTCTCGCAATATTGAATTGCAATTTGGAGGTGTAGTACTGACAGTACATTTATTTTATTGATTCTACAGCACCACAAACATAAATTTTAAGGGAACACTGTTTTCTTTTTTTTATCAAATATACACTTGAGTGACAAAAGCACCATAAACGCGTCGCATATTTTAACAGACAGATTTATCTACGGAGCAACGGTGCAAAACATTGCAGAGTTCGAGAATCGCAACACATATGTCTCTGGAATAGAAACTTCGATTTGAAGCAGGCAGTTTGCGAGAGAAGAGAGAAACACGCGAGAAACAGTAACAATCACTGCGAATAAATGAGAGTAACAAAAATCTATCCACCAAAATAAATAGCGCAAAACACGACATAAAACCCAACCTGCTGACGCGGTGTCACAGACCGCAACTTTCTCTCGCTCGAGAGTGCAAGGACCAAATTCTATAACCATGCGCTGCGTACTGAATCAACGTCCGCTTCAAGGATTGGCTACTCCATGCAGCACTGCAATCAAACTAACTGACCTATCTCTCCAATTCATCACAGACATTGCAAGGGAGAAACACCTCAATAACTACAGTACGCGAGACCGACATCAAGCTCATCAAATATTCACATTTGCCAAGGTGCCCAAGCAGCGCAATTAATTGCCCGCGACCAAGCAGATATGCCGAAGGCAAGGTTGTCTAACTTACGACGTGCAGTTGACGTAGGCTGCTGGATTCGGCGCACTGCTCGATGCTGCGGGAAGCCACACAGGCCACCAGAACCGAAAACCACGCGAGCCACAGCTTCATGGCAGTGATGATGGGGAACGAATAAGCCAACTCGGCGCGCTGTCGCAGCTTTTGAAGGACTCGCGCCTCAAGGCCACCGTGATAGCAGCCGATGCGCCCAGCCACTGGCGAGGCTCGTCCGCGAGTGCACGGTCGGCATCCGTCATTCACCGATGAGTTCCGAATATCTGTCAGCTCAATCATGTCAAATTATCTACTGCGTAACATCCCCTTTCGCGTAGGTGAGATCACTTTCGCGTTTCGAGCATTGTGCACTCTAAAAAAAGCCCGTGCGTCTACTTTCCCGCACAACACTTGGAGATCCAATCACCGCAACTTACGGAGGCAGCTCAGCGAATGACGATGCCGAAAAATACGTTTAGATAAAAAAACGCAGTCTGAGTTGTGACATTAAGCAATGCAAGCGTGACGCTTTGCATGACTCAATGTCACAACTCAGAATGAGTTTTCTGGTCTAAACATATACTTCGGCATCGTCATTCGCTGAGCTGCCTCCGTAAGTTGCGGTGATTGGCTCTCCGAGTGTTGTGCGGGAAAGTAGACGCACGGGCTTTTCTTAGAATGTGCCTCTCGCCATATTCCAACTCATGTAACTTGGTTTTGGCATAGCCTTATTTGTCGCACAAATATCTACTGCGTGACACCACGGGGACTTGTGATCCAGTGATCGAATGATGGATGCCGCTCTTTTCAGCGAGCCTAAAAACACAAAATTCTACCGTCCCTCGAGTATCTAGTGGTTTCTTTTCAATCTCGCAAAAATATTTCATTTTCCCTTACCGTGTGATAGCGTCATTGAGCAACCCGACCGGGGCTCAAGGCGGCCACACTTTGTGCACTTTTTTCATGACCCCTCTGTTCCTGACTGATAATGTCTTCAAAAGTCCCATGACACACTAGCTACCAAGCAGAATAAAGCAG
Organism: Ixodes persulcatus; assembly: GCA_013358835.2. NCBI lineage: Eukaryota > Metazoa > Arthropoda > Arachnida > Ixodida > Ixodidae > Ixodes > Ixodes persulcatus. Next base: position 3,944,444 of record JABSTQ010011052.1, read on the forward strand.
GTACGGCAGATTCGCGAGGTTTGTCGTCGAATCCTCTCTTCGACGTGACATTAGCGTTACACAATTCAGTTGGAATGGATGTTCGCTCGAATCACTTACCCGGGAATCTCTCGATCAGACGAAGCATGGTGTCTTGCTATTTTTCTTGCTGATATGTCAGCGAGAACAATAGCTAAAGGGGGGGGGGGGGGAGCATTAGGAATGGTATTGCTAGCTCAGAACGCGATTGCTCTGTTTAAGTTGTCCTGAGAAAAACACGACTCACACAAACAAACAACTGTTTTTTTGTTTTTTACAATTGAAAGATTGTGATTTAAACAATAGTCAGTGATAGCTTAGGACTTCAGGGGAAGCACCTCCCACCTCCTTTTTTTTTTTTTTTTAGCAGAGCGAACGCTGGAGAAGAGGTTACTGTAGTAGTGCGGTGGAATGTTATATAATTTGGGTGACATCATTTGATTTCCCCCAACCAGTGAAAAATCGCCGATGTCGTGTTTGCAGTAACTATGTCGCGCAGTGTGTACCGCCTTGTTGCTATGAGACACGTAGACCTGTACCTCAACGAAATACTTTATCGTCTATATGTCGCTGTTCTTGTGGTGCTCTAACCTAAACAGCCGTCATTTAGAATTGGCCGTTGCACTGTGTCTGTCACGTCCTCGTGTGCACTGTCTTTCCCTTGATTTCTATTTCCGCTTCCTAAGGTTCCCTTCCCAGTTGCCCTTCTTAAACCCCATTCACACGATGATAAAGGTACCTTTTTGCAAAGGACTTTTATGGTCGGCGGCGAATCGTTTCACGATCCAACGCGCACGGCATGTGCTCACGACCCAAAAACGCAGGCTGATTCGCCGATTGCAAAGGAACCTACGTTAAAAGGTACCATTTTTATGCTGGCCATGTGAATAGGGTATTGGTCCCCGCTCTAAATTCGTATGACAGCGAGCGGCTAGTTTTATTGGCGACGGGTCGAAAACTAGCGAACGAAAGGTACTGACACGATCTTTTGAGCTGATATTTTTAAGAGACTATAGACCAACTCGCCCAAATAAATAAATACCTTCTAATGACAGTAACCGGAACAGGAGGCCCGACCTCCTCCCTCTTCATGGCACATATGCGGTCGAGTAGCCTCACAAAACTTGATTACAAAAAGTAAACACGCGTGAGCGGACGTCATGCATCCTCTAACTAACATTTTATTTAATCCGTGTACCATTCATCAGACAGACACATTCGGTGATTGAAAACCGCAGACAACAGTGCTTAACGGTCAATAGAGCGATCTTCGCTGCATCGCTCGAAGATTGTGCTAGGCCCAACCCTCCTTCTGAATCTATACGAGTACGCAGTCCGTACCTCCGCTTGTAATGAAGTGAGAGTTACGAACGCGGGCGTCTAGCTTCGTAGGTAGTACCTCAGCCCCGTTGCAGCGAATGGATTTGTTGAAATTACGAGCTCGCGTCTGCCGCGTTTGTTTCTCATCACCAAACTTTCCGCTGGGCCAGCAGCCTCACTACAAAGCAAAAGAGGGTGCCACCATACGGGCATTTCATAAGCGTTTAACTAAATGCCATTCGAGCGAGCAGTGAACCAGCTCATTATCCCGGCTATGCGCGTTCTGCGCGGCAATCACTTGTTCGTTCATTCTTTAACAGCGTTTTTTTTTTTTTTTACGTTTTTGAAGTGCCCGTGTGGCAGGGCTATCACTCCATTATTCGCCATCGTCCATACCAGCGAGTGCTTTCGTTTCACTTAGAGATGGCGCCTCAGGGCATTGTTTCTCCGCGATACCTCGCGGAATCCTATTGGCAGAACTGTAATATGGTTTGATGATCGGTTGACTAATATAGCAAGCTAGGCCGACAAGGGCTACGGATCGCCAGGAACTAATAGACGAGAAATGGCATATCGTGATACCCGTTCAGATGACTTTGTTTTAGCCTTCGGTGTCATATACAAGCCAAAACTAGCCGGAAGTGTACTATCACGTTCAATATGAGCTGCAACAATCCTTCATACTTCTTGTGGCGTACCTGCCAGTTTTTGAGAGAGCTGTGATCCGAACAAAGGAAAGGAATGCGAAGTTGGTGTCCTATACTTCAGACTCTTTGACAAACAAGGAGATAACAAATTGCTTGTTGGGACCGCACAGGCATAAAATGTCCGGGTCGGGTGTTCTAGGTCCTACTGATCGTGATCGTACTTCCCTTAGAGTACGCTAACGACGAACTTTGCACTCCATGGAAGTATGGGAACCAAATGAATGTAAAGGCGCATGTGCATATTGGAATGTGGAATGGGACCTGCGCTGAAACGAGAGACGTATGGCTCATTCTACCGTCGTAGATTTGAACGCAAGTTCCACAAACCGTCAACATGGATTTTAATCGAGGTCCGTGGAGAACTATACAGCATTCCATTATTTACGAGTCCTCAGCCCAGCGTGCGATCTCCTCAGCCCAGCACGCGCATGTTCGTCGCTTCGCAAAGCGTGCAAATCACGCGCTACACGCACGAACACTGAAAATGAAACCGGACAGGAGCCCTTTTTACCAATTAGAGGGACACTTCGCGGGTTTCGTGCTGAAGACCGCACTCCATATCGACGCGGACCATTTTCGGCACTCCGCTAAAAGATTTCACATTGACGTCACGCCGATGAGATCACGTCGCGCATCACGTCACATGTTACCTGGCGTCAGCAGACGCCATGAAGTGACATTGTCATGTCAAGTCACGTTGCACAGTCACGCCACGGGACTTAATGACGTCGGGTGACACGGTGAGTCACGTGATGTCATGACGTCACGTGACACTGTGACGTCACGTGCCATTCAGACGTCAAGTGACAATACGTCGTCACGTGACACCATGACGGTACGTAGAAACATAAACATGAGACTGCTGATAATAGAAACAATAAAAATAAAACGTTTTCGCTAATTATGCCAGAAAGGTTATGGGGCGATGAAACCAATAAAGCTAGGTGGGTGTTAAGCCGGCGAAACCACGGGCGTGAAATTAGGTGAAGCTACACACTTGAAACTTGAGCGCGCGATTTCCGAAGTGTTCTTCAGTGACCACAAGGCGGTGTTAGTTTATGTTCAATAACATTGAGTAAGACGTTCAGGCATCCACACCAACGACAGGGAACGGTTCATTCATGCACATACAGTTTCGTCGTTCCCTGGATTTCAAACTTGGGCGCTCGATTTTCGATCTGTCCTTCAATTACCACAAGGCAGTCCTAGTTTGTGTCCAATGAACTTGTTTAACATGTTCACGAAATGCTCTCTACATAATATACCCTCATTGGTTCCAAAATGCTATAAAAGTTTCGTCCGGTGTGTTACTCGGTTTCAAGAGAAACGTCTATGCGGACTCTACCTCAGCGGCTCCGACGTCGCACCTCACCTGTCGCAGTGTTTCACCTTACGGGTTAGTTAAGTGCCCTGACTTTTTAGGAAACGTCTATTCGCTTGGTGTTATTTTCTTTGCGTGTGTGTGTGTGCGTGTGTGTGTGTGTGCGTGTGTGTGTGTGTGTGTGTGTGTGTGTGTGTGTGTGTGTGTGTGTGTGTGTGTGTGTGTGTGTGTGTGTGTGTGCGCGCGCGTGTGTGTGTGTGTGTGCACGTGAGAGATCAAATGGCGATTATATGCACTCGTAGAGCACGTGGAGCGATATATCTGGGATAACCTTATTTCTATCCCACGGGCTTTGGCAAAAATTGATATTTAATTAAACATCATTACGTTTCTCAGTTTCTCGAAGTAAACTACAAGATTATGGGGCCGAAAGTAGGTGTACGATGTGTACGTCAATGACAATTCGAGAAGAGACTTTTGGTCGGCTGTTTGACAGAGAAAAAAACCTCCGAGGACACCTAAGCACTTCTTACGAGTGCTTAGGTGATGACAATGACACTTCAATGACACAGTTGTAGAGCGTCCTCAGAAACATCAAAATTCAGCGGCTTTTATCAAAAAACCTCTAACACTGTTCGTTGTTCTGGGTTTCAAAAAAAAAAAAAAAGCCCGCAAATTACAACAAAAAAAAAAACATGTGACTGCGCATGAGAGCCTTGTATTGCAGCGCTCTCAGCCGTGGCTTGAATAAACTAGGCCCGCATGCTGAATAGAACACTGTTAACAGAGAGCTTTTAAAATATTCGCGTTTTTTCGATTTTTTTTTTTTTTCTTTCAATCTGTTAGTTCTTTTTCAAGCCCAGAACAATGAACAGTGTTAGAGGTTGCTTTATAAAAACTGCTGAATTGGATGTTTCTGAGGACGCTCTACGACTTTGTCATTGAAACTTTTGCTCTAAATTAAATATTTCAGAAAGTTCATTACCTAATCTAAATTAATTAGTTAATTGGGCAGAGTACAAAAAAATAGCCTGACTTGCTCTAGACCAGGGGTGGCCAGGCTGACCAGGCCTGAGAGCCGCAAACAAAACCACGAAACTTCCAAGAGCCGCGGGGGGGGGGGGGGGGGGGGGGGGGGGGGCAAACTTTCTGTTTAAAGCAATAAACGAAACTCGAACTGCTTTCAATCTATCCGAGTCACAAGCAGTCCAACTGCAAGGTAGCACAAGACTACCAACCCGCAACCTGTCTTTCGATTTAAAACTCGTTCCATTTCTCTTTTTTGGGGAGTGCTCCTGTAACCGGGAGGAAGGCGGGAGAGTGTGTGTGTGTGTGTGTGTGTGGGGGGGGGGGGGGGGGTAGGGGAGGGAGCCGCGAGCCGCATGCGGCTCGCGAGCCGCAGCTTGGCCCCCCCTGCTCTAGACAATGAACATGCTTATTTCTTTGATTTCGTCTTCCTAAAGTATACCGAAATATTTTTAATCCTTGGATCAAGTTTAGTGGAATACCCTGTATATATAGTACATGTAGATATATATATTTTTTTTTTTTAACTGAGCAGATTTGTTTAAAAAAATCCGTGAAAGTTACACTTATGCGGTTTGTGCAGGTCAGTTCTACGGCCAGGGGGACATAGCATATATAGGGGGCTAATCGTACCGATCAGTTACGATTAGCTCGTGGGAAACTCAGGAGCGTGCCCAAGTTACCGCCCGTGAAGCAGGCGCAAAGCTAGCAGTGGCGGAACGCGATAATGATCTAATCATCCGTGTTCCGCCGCTGCTAGCTTTGCGCCTGCTTCACGAGTTGTAACTTTCGTGCGCCCCGAGTTTCTCAGGAGGTTCAAGTCGTTCTAAAAAGAGTCGATTTAGTGGTTTTCGATAACGCTCTTCAAGTTTTTAGTTGGAACCATGTGTCTATTTTCACTAATTAAAATTGTAATTGACGAATTTTAATTAATTAGCCGACTTATCGCAAAGATTAGGCACCCACATTATTCATTCATTCATTCATTCATTCATTTGTTTATTTTCTGTGCTCATGAACAGCTTGACGCCTTGGTAATGATGCACAACAAAATATTCACAGGTTAGTTACAAAAGTCTTAAAAGCTACGAAATCTGGGTTAAAAACATCAATATTTGCTCCCCTGAGGGTATTGTAGAAGTGTTGAATACACGTCATGGGACTGGTTTGGATGATGTGATTAACATGGAAAGCTGGAGAAACCCGCAAAACTCGACTCGGAACGTGAATATTAATAGCAGATGTGAGATCTGGGCAATCGATTAATCCATGAATACATTTATACAAGAAAACAAGATCGCGCTCACGCCGTCTGGAACTCAAAGTAGGGCATTTGCATCGTTCCAAGAGTCTCGCATAGGAATAATAAACAGTACGACCAATGTAACGATCGTAAACAATTCGGAAAAAAACGCTTTTGAACATTTTCAATCATCTCTTGGCTCGTAGGACTAATACAATTCCAGACCACAGAGGAAAACTCCAACTTGGTCCGGATTAACGAGAAATATAATCGTAGAATACAGGTTGATGTGGAGAACTCACGCGTGATTCTAGATTCTAGAAATTACTCCCAGCTTACTTATGTCCCCCTGGCCGTATAACTCACCTGCACAAGCCGTATTAGTCCATCTTTTATGGATTTTTCATAATAAATCCGTTCGAATTAAAAAAAAAAATCACCTGGTATATTAATGAAATAAAAAATAAGGTTGAAAAAGAGTTCACGGATACGGAAGTATTGAAGTCACAGTTGATAGTATGTTCGTTTAATCTCTTTGTGTTCGTCTAATGTTCAAGCTGACCTCCTTGTATTGACATGTACCAACTATAGTCAGTAACAGGTTAAGAGTTCAGGGTGAGAGAAAAGAAGGCCGATGAGGAGGAAGCAGGCGGAATGCTGGAGCGAGTTGGATGTTTCCTCCTCTCCAGCAATCCATCTGCTTCTTCCTCCAGAGCCTTCCTTTCCCTCGCCCTGAACTGTTAGTATTTCACCGACTTTAGCTCAACTTAATCCGGTTACATATCTCCTTAGGACCCATACTGTTTCGATTAAATTAATTAGATATATTTCTAGCACACAAGTCGTACATTTCGGTAGTTGAGTTTAGGGTTCTCCAAACCCCGGCCGGCGGAGGGCTTCTCAGCGGCCCGCGGCTGGCCGCAGTCCCTGTGGTGACTTCCGGCCCACGGCCCGTTTCCAGAAGGCCCGCTGCTACCGGAACAAAAATAAGAGCGCGTCAAGAAACGGTTTTGCAACGCTCACCAAACGCTTCGAATCCGTTTCGATTCTTATCCCGCAGGCTGTCACATTTATTGCACATTGTCATCACCGGTATCTCCGTCCTTAGCCCCCCGCTTCGTGTCTGTAATTACGTTAAAAGTATTTTGCGTTCTCCTCTGACATAAGTATCGCGTGTTGTCCTAATCAGTCCTACCAATATCAGTGGTCTTCTGCCCTTTGCGAATATGCCAACGTTCCTAAGCGCTTTAATGTACGCCCTGTGATTTTTTGTGCCTTACAATTACTGTATGTCATATTTAGCTAAATAATGAAATATAAGAGATTGAACTGTATTGCTCGCAAATCTTGTTATTCGCGTGTAGGTATTCTATTAATATGCATTATTATGTTTTAAACAAAAATTTCTCCACTTTGCATTTTTGTATTTCAATGCTCATCTATAGGTATATTTGTTTAGTGTGTGTGTGTGTGTTTTCTCATGTATGTTTACTTGTCTCTTTTCTGGCCCTCAAGGCTGCGACAGGCACCTAATCCGGTCCCTTAGCCATAACGTTTGGAGACCCCTGGTGTAGTTCAATAAAAATCAATTTGATAACTGTACATCTACACACTCTACGTAATTAAATTTGAAAGCAACATGATACGAAATGCGTTACTAGCACGCTTGTTCTTCGAAAACGGAGATGTCGACAGGCATTGAGAAGGTTACTGATCTGTGAGAGAACAAACAGTGACCAGGGATTCAGTTCAGAGTCACGAAATCGAACTATAAGAAGTTGCGGGGATTTTTAGAAAGAGGGAAAAGGTCGAAAGTTATCTCCACTGGTACCAGATTGGTAATGCAAATTTAAAATAACATTTGCACGTCGTTACACTAATAACGCAATCATGTTGACATCCGTAAAATTTAGCAGCATCTCAACCACGCCGTATCAGCCTTTCTCGTCCAAGGACTCATTATTTATTGCCGGATAGAACAGCAAAGAAACACGCAGCTCCACTTTTCAACATTTAGTGGTTCTATAAAATTTCCAATATATTTGGAAATTCAAGGAATGTCTCTGAAACACATTCAGTTGACTCATAAATGCACACAATATTGTAAAATTGACCAACGAACACGATAATTAACGCACTCAAAAACTTTAAGAGTATGATGATTTCCTCGGCATCAACTTCATTAGGGATAAATCACCCCTATAACCCCACAAACAACGTGCATCGTGCGCGAAATAGGTTCATTTCTTCGTTAGTGCATATAGTATAGTCTTCTGTAAACAAAAATGTTTTTTATATAAACATGTCAGTCAACAATAAAGCGTTTAAATATCCAAATCTACGTCTTACCTCAAGTCAAACGATTCACTATAACCGCCTTGTAAAAATGAAGATAAGAGTTTCAAATCCCAGCCATTACTCACAAAAAAAAAAGCTTGCTTTTCATACTTGTCGAGAACTTTCATTTCAATTTTCGACGAGAGGATTTCAATCAGCGTACATGAACGCCCCCCCCCCCCCCCACCCACACACTCACACACACCATTGTATCTTTGACTGCATAGCCACAGAAAGTTGTCCACGAGTACAGGGTATAACCTATAATAGATCAACTACGCTTTGCGCCCTAAACAAGGAACACAGCAAGCTCACGCGGGAGCGCAAACAAGTTACAACACGAGTGGTGTTAATATTTCGAAGAAAAAGGCCCCGCGAGGAAGGTTCTTTCCATCCTCTTCTTGGAGATCTATTTTCGTAGACATTAGAGCCTTCTTTTTGCTTCCTTTTTTACTTTTCCTTCAAGCTTTGGGGTTTCCATAACAAGCCTGGTTGTATTTTTTTTTCTTTCCCCAGCTGGGATAAATGAGAACTCGAGTCTTGATAAACACCGACCTTCTCGTCCGTCTCATCGTTCGAATGAAATCTGTGTCGCGCCTTGCGACATGTCGGCGGTGTCTTATTCGGGTCCTTCAACCCGTCAAAGTTTTGGGTACGGTTTAACAAACATCTGTTCCGACGGCGTGCAACCCGAGAACGCGAAGTCTTGATAAGGTAACCTCCAAAGACGGTGCACATCATAATCATAACCTTCGCTGTGCCTTAACAAGACATACGAGCATCAAGTGGAAGCTTCCGTGTCTCCGTGTCACTGTGTCCTTTATGGATTATCTTTTAATATATATATATATATGTGTGTGTGTGTCAAACGATATCAGAATCAAACAGCACTTATCTGAATTTGTACGAAGTTTCAAGAGGTCTAGAGCACTCCAATGAAAAGAGACGAGGACAGCCTGCAGCCTGGTAGCGCAAACCACCCTACAAGCGGATGGCATTTACGAGTATACAATGCTGCCGACTCTTAGATGACAGAGACACGAAGCTCCGTTTGTCGAGGCTCTGTGGCCAGGTCACTGTTTTCTTATCGTTACGAGCTCCTTGAGTTCGTCATGTACGTATTCTGACCGAAGTTTGACCTGGCTTTATTTCAATTCTTGGATTCCGAGAAATTGAGATAAAACCAAAATCTCGAGGAGTTTACGTACCAAACCAACAAATGACATCGGACACGTGCTCCATAATAAATCTGGGGTCTATGCTAGACCGTCCGGGGTTCTTTAACGTGAAAACTAAATCTCAGTCACCCGTATTTCGTGGAACTCCACCACGACCAGGGTATAATTGAGTGAAGACATGCAAGAATCTCGTACCTATACCTGGTTCTTATCGCGATTTACTTGAATGTTTCGTCCAAAGCACACTTTAGTTCGTTAGAACGTTCAAGTTTTATAGTGCATAGTATAAGAAATGGTGCGGTAAAAGCACAGCGACAAGCCAGAGCTACTGTATAGCTAACAATAGTATGCGTTGCAACCTAAGCTACACCAGCCGGTTCTCAGCAAAAGGAGTCCGATCCTTCAAATGCAGTGTTCGTGAAACCTCAAGGCGAAGATAGTCAGGGACGTCCCTGAACCGGTCTTTTGTTTTTACGGTCAAACATGGCAAAGTGACAGTGGCTAGATCCTAAAACAAAAACGTTTATTATAAAGCACGGCCCCGCAATGCGCATGAGAGACATGCACACGCGTCCATTCAGATCCGCGAGACGCGAGAGTGCCATTAACAAATTACGTCCCGGTGAGGATGATAATTTCATCCTTGAAACTCAGACAGCGTCTCTCTTCTTTCCGCGTGTTTTGTCCCGCAAACAAAACATTAAGAAGGCGAAGGCCAAACTAGAATACTTGGATTCGTATGAAGCGTCCTTAGCCGTTGCAACTGAACCATTCTGTCATTTCTAATGTAACGAGGAATCCGTCTTTCGCTGCCTTGAACTTGGTCGACCACGGCGATTACTTTCTGAGACACAACATTTCTGTGTCCTTTCAGCAGTGCCAGCTCAATGTTGGGGAGCACGATGATACATTCAGGAGTCAGGGGTGGGCAATGTGTCTCGCTGTCAAGCCTACCGTGGAGCAGAAAAGTCCGTCGTTCCTCATCACTGCAGCGCCAAGTTGACTGGAACGGTGAACAGCGTTCTGCGGCAATCCGATGTAAGGTTGCATAACTTACGCGCACACTACGCATACTATACCTTTGGGGAGTCAGCTCATTTGCTGTGCTAGACTCGCGCAACGCAAGACCTTTTAAAAAACGGACGTGCGTCCCTACATCCCACTTCACGAGAAAAAAAAATGGTTAGACGTTTGATTGTTTGTTTGCTTTTGTAAAATCGGATTTCAGAAAACTCGGCCTCTTGGTATTTTGTGCCGGCGAAGTGCTGCACATTGCACAGACATCCTCACTCTTCGAGCTATGTTTGATAGTCAGATAGGTAACTGATAAAGTACATACCTTTTCTAATAATGGACTTGCGCTAGCGTCTACGAGCAGAAAATGCAAGGCGCATTTGGCTGTGCGCCGATGTATCAATCACGCAACATATATGAGCTGCTGCTTCACTTAGCGCGTTGGTATTTTTCACAGACGCAGCACAGGCGCGTATATTTTTGTGCATACGTCGGTGAGTAATTATAATGTCCTTCATATCCAAATTAAAAATTGCGCTAAGACCTGCTGTGGCACATACATAGAAATGTATATCTTAGGGAAGGAAAGCCAAGGTAACAGGTGACCATTTACTGGTTTTGGTCGTAATAAATGCCGCAGTGGCCAGTTTGCTTCACATGTTCACTTTCGCGAGGAATAGACTGATATGATTCCACACACTAATAGCACTAATACTCCGGAAAATTGCGTCCACACTACTTAATTGTGGCTTTATAGAGAATTACAACTCGCAGACACAATCTTCCATGCGAGATTTTTCCTGTTTTGGCCGTCAGCACGGCGGAGTCCTCTTCTGAGTGCCACGACAGTCTGCGGGACCAGGGCTTATTTAAGTCCCGCTCTCACATCACTCACGAGGTTCTCCGGGTTCTGCAACGTCGCCGTAACAAGAACACGCCTTATCGGTGCTGGAGTGGGACCATAAACTATAAAAATTGATGTCCACTGGGAACGAATAAACACGTGTTACTCCTGTCATCAAACAAGTCCGTTTCGCAACAAAAAAAAAAAAAGTCAAAAACATTTTTTTTTTTATTTGCGAGGTTGTACGCGCGAAAATATCACACGACCTTATCTGTGCGCGCCTAATATGCTCCACGATACGCAACTGTGCGTGCCTAATATGCTCCACTATACGCAACTCGGAAGGTGTGAATTCGTCAAATCCAAATAAACCCACATCGTCCAAAAGGCGATTCAATGGAAAAGAGAAACGGAGAGGCAAGGAAGCGTACTTGAACGCCGCGCGCGCCAATAAATAAGTTACCCAGCGTGAGCACGGCCATGATTTGGCAAGCAGTCGCCTCCGTAAATCATCGAGCATCAAGGCAGTCTTTCAGTCTCGGCAAACGGCTCCCAAACTGTACCCTTGATCTCTTTGTGACCCCCCTCTGGCAATTAAGATGAAAATGAAATATAGCCACCTGCTCGCTCTCCAAGCGGCCAATCATAACAATGTCCCGAGGGAGAGCAAACACTCTCAAAAAGGTAAAAATAACTACGCCGGGCGAAGGGGAAGATAATAAAGCCCATTACCTTTGAAAAAAACATCCTGTGGCGAATGGTGCACCTTATAACGACCGCCCTTGGGAAACGTCCCCTTATACAAAGACCACGAGAATGAAGCCGTATCCGAAACTTGTTTTGATTTCCTGTGCGTGCCAGGTGCGGAGCGCTTTTTTTAATAGCGCTCGTCGTGCAGATCACGTGCGTTCTTTGGTCCGAAATAAGGATGGGCCGCGCATCGCCCCGGAGCGCAGTTGGGACTCTTCAGAACCGCCGCGGAAGGATGATGATTCATTGGTCTAGCGGTGCGCGGATAATTCGCACCGACTTCACGCGTAACCACGTACGCCTAAATGCACACGTGTACGTTTCTTGAGCACATTTCCGCGTTTCGAGCTAATCGTTTGCCACAGATAGACATGCTCGTTCTGCTAATGTTTACTACTTTACATTATTTTAAAAGGAAGCCGAAGAGGTTCTTGAAAGAAAAACGAGTTACACGTTAATTGTAGTATATTTTCATCCCATGAATCTGAATATCGAGTACGTTTTCCTCGAAGATGTAACTAAATGCAAGAAAACACGAAAAACCTCCGACCAGTCGTCGCGTCATTCATCGTATACGCATGCTCAGAACGAGCTCACATTTCTAGTGTGCTAAGACCGGCAATCTTGGTGGTGCGGAATGCACGTTGCAAAAGAACTGCGGAAATTCGCCGTCAGCACGCACTCAGCAACCGCGCTCACAGCTATGGCCGCCGGTGGCTCCATTTTCAGTGTTCGTACGTATGGCGAGCGATTTGCTCGCTTTCCAAAGCGACGAACGTGCGCGTGCTAGGCTGAGGAGATCGTACGCTGGGCTGAGGACTTCTAAACATTGGAATGGTTTCAATTCGATCCAAAACATCTTTATTGCATAAAAGGTGGTAGATAGGGTGGAAGGGCCGGAGAAAGAACCCAATCTTGGTCGAGATAAGGTCGAGAGAGAAGACTTGGTTGGGTGCCCCTATTCCGGGGTTTCAATCGCGGCGGTTAACGCTGTGGCTCTCCGAATCAGCCAAGTTTGACTGCCATGGTCGCCACAGCGGAGGTCCGCGTACCAGCTCTCCCTCGTCGGTTTGGAAATCGGGTCCAATCCTTAGATTTTCTTGCATTCCACAATGAGGTGGTACAGGTCTGCCCTTCCCCACCCACAGAAGGAGCATTTCGGCGAAGGTGGGAGGTGGGGGTACCATTGATGGAGTTTCAGTGGAGTCTTAAGGGTTTTTGTCTGCAGTCTTCTGCGCATTCCCCCGCACTTACACCAGTCGTGACATCTTTTTCTGGTCTTTTTTTGAAAATAGCAAGAGTGCACTGCATAGCTTTGATAGGCACTGAAAATGCACGAGAGCGGAGACCGCGAAAACTCCTAATGTGACGTCACGCTCTGGGAAGCAGGGGCTTCAGCGGTACTTTGAAAATGATTTTCTGCAGCCTCTGCGCACCAAATTAAAAAAAAGAGTCTCGTTAATCGTTATCCTGAAGGCCAAATGAAGACAATTTAAGTTTTGGTTTTTTTTTTCTCAAATACAGATCCGTTTCAGTTTCCTTTTAATTATCTGGCACGAGCTCGGCAATTCCTAGATATGCCAGAAGACAGAGAGTGATGTGATTGGTGTAAGTAATTTTGGAGCAGCTCTTGAAGCAGTCATTTTAGAGCAGCAAGAATAACTTTTGTAGCATCATTTTTATTCGTACCAATGCAAACATTATGTTAAGATTAATACGTCGGCGTGTCCAACCAAAAAGCAATGTCTACATTGCCTTCTCACTTACGTTCAAACCTTTGTTAGCATAAATTGCACAGCAGGAGTCCCTCAAACACAAAACTATAGCGTTTAGTTGCGTGGATAAGCACCAGACAGGGTGACAAGAAGGTGAGTGATGAAGGACAGCACAAACTGCTGTGAATGGTTATTTTGGGTACTGAATCCCACTGAAATAGTACAATAATATTGAGCACACAAATTAATGTTTTCTTCAAGTTCTAGAGGTTGTAATAAAACTGAAATTTATAATTCAGATAAAAAAAACCACAGATCACTTGTCTTTTGATTATGAACGTCAATTACATTTTATGTGTAGAACTTCATAACAAAAACGGCATGTGCACGAAACTTAAAAACAATCCCGCCGAACTCGTTAAGGTTCTTCTCGAGATTCCATCCACTGCTCCTGCCAATTTAGTTATAATTTACTCACACCTATAGAAAATTGATACCTAAACAAATGAGTTGGCATAAATAAATAAACATACAAAAGAGGGCATATAAATGCTCTTGCAATACCAAAGTATCCTTGCTAAATCTCGAACTGGAAAAATGTACTGCCAGGATATCGCGGTCCATAACATATACGTGCCGAAGTTGTATTCAGGAATTGTGTCGCGTCTCGCACTGCAGGAGGAGCGCTTTCACCTTAGCACACGGGTGCACAGCGGCGAAGCAAGACACAAAAAATCGCGATGACTATTCTGCGGTTTTTTGCTTCTCTTCAGTACACCAGTGCGTAGTGAGAAGCGCACTCCACGTGACTAGCTAACCACCCAGCAAAACAGACGATGAATATGAGAATTATTCCGAAACTTCCAAATACTGTTAGTCTTTCATACGAAATGCGATCGAATAGTACGTTAGTGTAGGCAATAATCAAAAGTTCTGAAAACTCGCATAAACATATCGTAACGGACCGGCCGGGCAGCGCGGCCTGAGCTATTATATTTTCAGTGTTATTAAAGTGAAATTAGGTTATGGCGCAACGTTGGCACAAATTCTTCACATTTTGGTAAAATGTAGCAGGACGTAGCAGGGTAAGCACTTTGGCGCAGGTGGGTGCAAATGGCATACCAATCACATCACTGGAGGGAGGGAGAGAAAGAGAGAGGGAGAGAGTAAAATAAAACGGAGACAAACAAGGTAAAATGTCAATCGACGGGGCTTAAAATCTAGCGCAAGGCCCTTTACACTTTTCCATCACTTATCAAGCAGGCAAAAAGTGCTGAGTCACTGGGCTGTGGACGCATGCGCGGTGTCTCTGATATTCTGCAGAAGGCTGTGTATGACTGGCAGGCCGCAGGCCTTTACTGGAATAGTCTGCAAGGAAGGTTGGCAACAAAAAAAAAAAAAAGCCTATCTGGACAAGTTATGCTCATGATTTTTTCTCGTTCTCGATGCGACCGAGCGCATGTAACCATACACAATGCCTAAGCCGATTTCTCTTCCCGTAATGCAGCGCTTGAAACAGAGTGAATAAAAATTGTAACTGTCTCGCTGGTTGTAAAAAACTGATGACAAAAAAAAAAAACTGTTCTAAAACTAGAAACTGTAAACTCCTTTTCAAATCAACCAAAATAAAATTGCTACGCCGTGGATTTCTGAAATTTTGAAAATGCGTACCAGGCAGTAGGAAATTTCAAATTTACTTTGTATGAAAATATCTTCATGACCATCAGGTAACTTCATGAACATCGGGTATCTGCATGACCACCAGACACGTAATTACTTTCATCGTGTATGTTTTAAAAAATAAAATAAAAAACTTAAAGCCGTTTACAACACCCTGTAACGCCGAATTAGAGCGCAGCTCTTGAGGAGGAGGATGGAAGGGTACTGAGGGGAGGGTATACCCCTTGTAGCAAGGTTCTTTGGAGTTAATAATTGAAAAGATACAATGTCCTTCGTTTTTCTTAAAACATGTATTTACAAAAGAAATCAAGTGTTCATATGCTTATTATGAAAGATAAAAAGAAAACTTAGTTAAAGAAATGAAAGAAAGGGGAGTGCAACAGTCACCATGTTTTTGAACAACCATGCGCAGCAGCGGGTCTTGTGTCTGGAGCTGTCGTTGTCGGCCCACGGTTGTGGCTGGCAATCAGGAGCGGGAGCGGTTGGCTTCCGTCGATGACCCAAGAGCACGGTGCCCAAGAGTCACCGCACCAAATGCTCGCGCAGTAGGAAGCCGGGCAGCGTAGATTTCTGTGCACTGCCCTCTCTCGAACAGGCTGCTGGTCAGACAGTAGGAGCGAGCCGCCGATTGCCCTGGTCGATGGTGTCGTTTCGTTCTCGCACGTTCTCCCGGCCAATCCTTCGCACGCTCTTCGCGCACGCACTCCCCATCTCTTCTCTTCTTCGTCGTCTTCCCTTGTCCCTCCGAGCCGATCCATGAGTTGACTTGCACTTCTTCTTTTGCACACTGAGCCACACCATCACAAGGAGCCCCCCTTTAAGATTTTTTTTAAGTACCAAAAGAAATCACACACAAAAAAAAAAACTAAGACCATGATGATGTGCGCAAGTTCATTGCAGCCTACTAAGATAACCCGCACCCACATTCTCACTTCCTTAAATGTACTCCACGCGAAACGAGTACTCTTGAGGCATCAGACTCCAGCGTAACACTCGGTTGTTAAGTTGTTTCGAATGTTTAGATATTGTAAAGGATGGTGGTCCGTCTGAACAACAAAATGTGTTCCATACAAATACACATGAAACTCCTCTATTACCCAGACCCTGACCCAGGAATGTTATTGTCCTCATACCGACTACGCACTTCTTGTGTTTACTGTAATACTGGCTTGTCGCATTCTCTCAAAAATCTGCTTTAACGTATTCATATGTTCTCAAATTTCCTTGAAAATACGCTCCCAAAAATGCAGAACCCGAGGTATATTACTAAAAAAAATTTCTAACCATGAATGATTACAATTCATTCTACTTTGCACTGCTCTCAATCGTAATGAATGAATCGTAATGAAGAATGATTTGAATCCACTTCGCTTCCCCCAACCCTCAGTGATAATGCCCACCATCGTACCAAAACACTTCATACGCGACGAAGTGTTTCCTGGCAATTCTCGATCACTGTGCCTTCCGGACTAGTTCGTCAAACATCTTCTTCATGAGCTCCAGGTGCATCTTGTCCGTGCCGTCGCGTATCCTGCGCTCCTCCTCCATGTCCAGCCTCCTGACCTCGACCGCCATCTCTGCTTCAGACTTGGTCCTCTCAAAGGCCAGCCGCTCTTCGTCGAGCTTGAGCCTTCGCTCCTCGAGCTGCAGTTCTTTTTCCTTGACCATTTCTTCCCGGTCCACTTGCCTTTCAAGGAGGTCATGCCGTCCATCCTGACACTTCCTCTTGACCCCTCCGTTTCCGTGCTCCATGGTGTCCTCTCCGGACGAGACGGAAGGGTCGGCTCCTGCGAGGCTGTAGCCCTCGATGAACGCGGTCGGGACGCTGTCGTGAGGATATATCTCCGGCATGGGGTAGTTATTGGTCGTGCCCAGTGGCGAAACCACTGTTTGGGCCTCAGGGTCCCTCTTTTTGAGGCGCGGCCTCGGGTAGAGTACTCTGCGGAGCTTGGGGTACACCTGCTGCTTCATGTCGAAGACCTGCTGCAGCAGCTGCTCCTTCTCCAGCTACTGCTTGTGAGTGGCCGACCTGCTTTTCAGGCGCTCCTTGGCGAAAGTGTGAATCCACTGCGAGAGCAGCAAGTACCCCCGTTCCCTGGCACTCCCACCGTTACTAAGTTGGTTTAACCTACTCGGCATACTACCGTCGACGGCAGTGACGATTTCACCTTCCACGTCAGCCACCTCCTTCAGGGTTTGTTCGGTAGCGTCTTTCGCTTCATGAATATTCCCCACAATAACGTCATACAGAGGACGGTCCATACACTTGGCGGTTATCTGTCCAGTTAGGAACGGCGACACAAGCTGAATGTTTGCCTCTGGCAACATCAGACACGTCCCGTCCACTAAAAATACGGGACTGACTTTGCCAGTAAAATCTTCACATGCGGCCAGTTCCCGGCGCACTATCACGGTGTTACTCCCGGTGTCCCTCAACAATTGGGGTTGTGTGGATATTTACACAGCGAGTCGTTGGTCAGCCATTTTTAATGGCTGACCAACGACTCGCTGTATAAATATCCACACTTTTACTTCTTTGCCGTTTAATACCCCATCTGTGATTGGATACCTTCCGACAGAATTGGTCTCGCCTTTTCAGCCATATCCATGGGGGACGTTCTGAAGGCGTTTGTTGAGATTTTCTTCCTTCCCCGTGAGAACGCGTTCGTCTTACCAACAGGATCATCGTCAGGTTTTACGAAACATGAAACTTCTGCCGTTCTGTTTTTTCCTCGAGGACATAATCTGGACTCGTGGCCTGATCTCTGACACACTTGACAGAACACGCGTGTTTCTGGTTTTGATCGGCAATCTGCTGCCTTGTGGCCTAACTTACCGCACAAGAAACATTTTATCCTTTAGAGCGGTTTTGCTGCCATGCGCATCTTCCTTCATGAGAATCTAAGGTTTCCTTGGCCTCCTTCCTGAAATTGGCCAGATTAGGCTGGCCCTGCGCCTCCAGGAAGTGGTCCGCCATTTCAACCAGCGCCGAGATGGTCTTACAGCTTCTTTCCTTTAAGAAGACCGCGAGCCTCGGATGACAATTCCGAAGGAGTAGCTCCCCAATCATCTGGTCACGAATCCCCTCATACGTGTTTGGGCATGCGTTCATACTGACCCAGCGGTCGAAGAACCCTTCTAGTCCTGCAGCAAACTGGCTCCCTGTCTTTCCGTCTAACGGCTTGCTCTCTCTCAATTTCTCGCGGTACCCCTCTGCCGTGTAACGGAACCGCTGGAGCAAAGCCCTCTTCACTCTATCATAATCCAGAGAGTCTTCAGGCGACATCCTACCTATGACCTCCAGAGCTGGGCCAACAAGGCACATGCTTAGAGCAGTAGCCCACTTCTCTTGCGGCCAATCTTGCCCCTGAGCTACACGCTCAAATCTCCTCAAATACGAGTCGAGATCGTCCCTTTTGTCATCGAAGGGAGGCATAAGCTTGTGAGGACTAAGAGATAGCGATATAGATGCGCGACGTAACACTTCACTGCCATCTGTTCGTCCTATCTCGGTTGCGCTAGCCTCTGCAAGACGAATTTTTAATTCGATAATGCGTTGCTCACTTTCTGTCTTGAGGCGCTGTGATTCACTCTCAGCCGCCCTCTCTTCTCGTTGGTGTGCTCGCTCCTCGTCTACCAAAGTCCTCAACTCCGCTCCTGCGAGTCCCAACTAAGCGCCCGAAGACATTAGCTCTTTAACCTCCATTCTGATTAATTATTGTTACTTAGAAAAACGAAGGAACAGACAATATCTTGCCCTGTCGCGGACGCCAGTTAATTGTAGCAAAGTTCTTTGGGGTTAATAACTGACAAGATACAATGTCCTTCCTTTTTTCTTAAAACATGTATCTACAAAAGAAATCAAGAGTTCATATGCTTATACTGAAAGAAAAAAAAAAGACAACTTAGTTAAAGAAATGAAAGAAAGGGGAGTGCAACAGTCACCATGTTTTTGAACAACCATGCGCAGCAGCGGGTCTTGTGTCTGGAGCTGTCGTTGTCGGCCCACGGTTGTGACTGGCAGTCAGGAGCGGGAGCGGTTGGCTTCCGTCGATGACCCAAGAGCACGGTGCCCAAGAGTCACCGCACCAAGTGCTCGCGCAGTAGGAAGCCGGGCAGCGTAGATTTCTATGCGCTGCAACACTGTAGCGCTGCCCTCTCTGGAACAGGCTGCTGGTCAGACAGTAGGAGCGAGCCGCCGATTGCCCTGGTTCCTGGTCGATGGTGTCGTTTCGTTCTCGCACGTTCTCCCGGCCAATCCTTCGCACGCTCTTCGTGCACGCACTCCCCATCTCTTCTCTTCTTCGTCGTCTTCCCTTGTCCCTCCGAGCCGATCCATGGGTTGACTTGCACTTCTTCTTTTGCACACTGAGTCACATCATCACACCCCTCCTCCTCACCTCCTCATCCTGTCTGCTACTCCTTCCGAGCGGCGTCGCCGTCGTCTCACAAGGGTCACGTGACCTCACGGGGTCACGTGACGTCATCGGGGTCACGTGACCCCTGCTAGGTCACGTGACTATGACGTCATCACAATGACGTCAACGTTACTGATGACGTCATTAGTGACGTCATCATCACTGATGACGTCATCGGCATCGTCACTGATGACGTCACTGCGTCCCATAATGCACCGCGCGGTTACGGCGACGGCGACGCCGCTCAAGCCGGAAAAGGGCGCCTAAGAGCTGCGCTCTAAAACTGCATGTTAGGGACGGTTACCTAGTGGGACCAGCTTCGAAGAGTCAAGGAGCCACACCTTCGCTGTCCCGAAAACCCGATCTCCACACACCTTCTCTCCACCCCGTCCCCGGAATCCGAAAAAATGACACCCACTGACGACAAGACGGCTTACTACGACCCATTCTGGGAAGTACAAACCGCTCGAGCTGCCCTCAAGAAACACATTACAGCCAAAAACAAGGAAAGCACATTGCAGCCTTTTCTCCGGATTTCGGAGGCACGAGACAGTTCTTCTCAGAAGACTACAAGCTAATGCCGCCATCACCCCCCCTTCCCCCCCGCCCTCCTCCAAACCTAAAGAAATGGAGCGTACCAAAAGAGCGAAAAAAAGAACCAGATTTTATGCTGGAGCGCAAAAAGTGCAAGCAAAATGAAGAGTTAACTGCAGCTAACCTGCAGTACCTTCTATGGAACTGCAAACAGGACGAACAAGAACGCAGAGATGCCTTAGCCCAACTTAGCCCACAGGAGAAGCCAAACATACTTCAAAACTTGATCGATCCAGTAGGCCAGTGGTCTCAAACTCATTTGAGTGTGGGGGCCAAATAGCCCACACCGGAAATGTCGAAGGCCAACGTAACACGAAAGTCACAAGCTTTTAAAGAGACGTTGTGCTTTATGTTTTTCGTACTCTCACAGTTTAGCCAGTGAGATATTTATATTTGATTTGTTTATATGACTACCTTGGGCCCTGATCTGATATGATAAGAATTAAAATGACACAGCCAGGCCAACGTCCTGGCATCTTTAATGAAACAAGAAAGCAGGTACAGCGTCGTTCCCGCTGCTCAATTCACTCAGGAATTACCCAGCTCAACATGTCTCTAAAAAGAATCAGTTAATTTGACAGTCATTGCTTTCCTGATGATGTTTATTACAACACTCTGAACCCATACTTGTATTTTAATGGTGATAATTTTTTGAAGGCGAGAATCCTGAGCTCGTAGCTTTATATTTGACAGTTGTTCATGCTGACTCAGAGTTCGCGCAGCCGAGATGCATCCTTCAACGAATAGCTCGCGCTTACAGCCTAGTACCGGAATCGTTGTACTGTACATTACAAAAAGCTGGGAAGCAAAAACTAAAACGAAACAAAGGGCAAATGAATACAGGGAAGTATAAACTATGTGAATACGTTAAAATACCAGAGCTACTTTTCGAGCGAAAATGAATCGACGAGATGAGATCAGTACGGCGCATGCTATTTCTAGCGCTCGAGACTTGTAGCCTGTTGCCTGTGGGCCGCGTCTCAGCGAGTCGTGGGCCGCGTGTTTGAGACCCCTGCAGTAGGCAAAGCAGCACGACGCAATTCTATCCTAGCCAACGTCCTCGGCTTTCCAAAAATCGGCCTACTCTAAAAAAAAAAAAAAAAAAATGGTCGTAAAAAATAATTTTTAAGGGTTCTTCGGCTTGTCCCTAATTTGCACCCTAAAAAGTTCCCTTAAGCACCTACTTAAAGGGTTCTTCGTGAAAACCATATCAAGGGTTCTTTTAACTCCTTTTTATGCGAGAGTACTTCATCGCCCAGTTGCCTTTCTAGTGCGCCAGGGGGCGATAGTGATTGAGACGAAACCTAGCGAAACCGTTCTTCACGAGCTGAAAGAGTTCTTGGGGTGTCAAAAAACCTGTCAGAAACGGATTTTTTTTTTCCTTTAGTGTATAGGTAAGCATATTTAATCTCTCCTTCAACGCCCCCACAACCCACCTTATGCCACCCCCTCTGGCCCTACCGTAGCGTACATCGCCAGTTGGAACCTTGTACCAACAAACGCCTATCGAACCGAACCGAAGAGTCAATTTGAACATTCTGTTTTCTGCGGTGATACAAGTCTCTTACGGGGAACGCTGCTTGTGAACCAAGGCACAAGAAATAAGCATAGTGCGTCATTTATTCACCTCCAAAATAAACAAGGCCGTACTGCTCAGAGTCGTAGGCCCGCGCGGGGTACATATGTCACTCCGAGTGCTGCATCTGTGGGGCAGGTATTCGGATTCAATCAGTGGGAGTCCGAGCCAAACGCTGACCCACCACTCGTGTCCGATCTGCTACACGCTGCTCCACTGGCTACTCGAACGCTGGGCCAAAAGCGTCCAACTTAAAATTTGTCTTTGTGGATTTCTAAATTGAATCTTCCTAGAATTCTTTATAGATTATGAAAGTAACCAATGCTTTTTTTTTTTTTTTTTTCTGGCGAGTTATTATGATCCAAGAAATTTTTCCACGAATTTGGAAGCCGTTCCAAAATAACGACAGGGATCGCTTTAAAGAATCGCCCTACTACAACTCAGCCGATGAAAAAAAAATATATATATATTTTTTATTCTGCATCTACGTTGATAAAAAAAAAAAGCCTTTTAGTCACGTTTTAAAAAGGTGTTATTTTTGCTTCTCTCGCGCAATTGCTGCTCAAACTTTTAAAAAGAAAAGTATTTTGTTATCTTTGCCAGCTGGTGCAGGACTTGTGACAAAATTACTATTGGTATTTCACGAAGCCCTAGAGCTTACTCGGGGACTTGCCCGTACCATTTTGAGGGCCGATTTAAGTTGTGCGGCTGTGCCCGCACGCTCTCCTCTCCTCAGAAACGCCGAGAAGAATTCGTCTCATGGAATCGCCACTCAACGTCTCGTGGCGATTTTGTAAAAATATACTTTGCTGTTTCTGAGGGATTTACATCGTGCAATAAATTGTACGGGTGAATAATAAAATTGTATTTTCCGCTGAAAAAACATGATTTCAAATCCGATCTGAATATGCTGCATCAGTGGCCGTGCCTTCTTCGTACTTCTCAAATTACCCGCCTCTCAAGGTTTTTCCCTCAATATTAATTTCCCTGGCGATTACGAAATAATTAAACTCTGGAAACTGCTGTCAAGGTATAATACATGAAAATGCTTTGCAGGTTTAAACATCTATTTAAATTACAAGGAGCCGAGATGGAAGACGGACTTCAGCTGTATTCATGCGATAATAAATTGCTGCTGATTGCCTTCTCCGCGTTTCCCCCTCTGCTAAGCCCTCCGCAACGAAGAAGCCACTACTGCGCTTGCGCGCCCATGGCCTTGACTGTAGAGTTCCGGGTATCGTAGTGGGTTGCGGAGAGCGTTGCTGGACGGCGAAAACGATCTACGAAAACTCCCTAATGCTACCGTGGAATTGGATTCTTTGTCAATAGAGTGTAAGCAGTCTTGTACACGTTACTAAAAAAAAGTAATCGATTACAATTACTATTACTCTTGGCTAAAAAGTATTCGATTAGATTACTCGACAGCAAAAGTAATTGGACATTACTTAAAGAAGTAACCGTTACTTTTCCGATTACTTCATTGTGTGAAGACACATCTTTAGCGCTCATAACAATGAACTACTTCCAACCTATATTTCACATTTGCATAAGTATTGAAGAAGAAAAACTGGTTCCCTCTTCGTGGTCGTTGCACCTTCACAATGCGGACACAAGCATAGAATTCTTTTGAAGAAGTTTAATGATTTGGGCGTTCGCCAGTGTGTGTGTGTGTGTGTGTGGGGGGGGGGGGGGGGGGGGGGAGGGGAGGGTTGTCGCTCAAAGTTTGCGTCGCTCATTTTATTATTCACATGTGGATGAGCTCGCATGTTATACAAAAGAGCAGCAGCACCAGGATATGAAACGGATCATGTGTAGTATCCATTAGCGGAAGAGATCGCCCCGACCACTTCTCAACTCGAAACATTGCTTGTCACAAAGACCACGTAGGGGAAATGGGGAAATATTTCAACTGGCTTTGTTATATTTTGCATCCGCTTTAGGCATTCTTCGGTTCTGGTTCTCCTACGGGCTGCGAGTAGGTACCCTAAGCAGGATCTTTTGTTGTTTTTTTTGTTTTTTTTTTTATTTCTGTGTGTGTGTGTGCGTGAGGGGGCTAGAACTTTGAACGAAGGACTTACAAAGCTACATTCTGCCCCCTCAAACTTCGCCCTGAATGGCCTTTGTCACGCACTGTGGCTTCCCTGGGGTGTCCCACTCCCAGTCCCAGCTCGAAAAAAAAAAAAAAAAAAAAAACGGACATTCCACAGAAACTGTACATAGAAAGGGATTGACCTCGTTTCCTACAGCTCCGCAAAAATCTTTCTTTTTTCCGTTCGAAAAAAAAAGGAAATTTTATTTTTGTCATTTCAGAAAAAAAAAAAAAGGCGTGTGCCGGGGGGGAAGGGGGGGGTCCCGTGGAAAAATAGTAACGGTTACAAGTAATTTTATTACTTCAAAAAGTAATCAGATTACGTTTGTGATTACTGCCTAATAAAAGTAATCAACTGATTACAAAATTACTCCAAAAAGTAATCGATTACAAGTAATTTGATTACTTGTAATCAGACTTGTACCGTACGCATTACAAGTAATCAAATTACTTGTAATCGATTACTTTTTGGAGTAATTTTGTAATCAGTTGATTACTTTTATTAGGCAGTAATCCTCCCCCCCCCCCCACACACACACACACACACACTGGCGAACGCCCAAATCATTAAACTTCTTCAAAAGAATTCTATGCTTGTGTCCGCATTGTGAAGGTGCAACGACCACGAAGAGGGAACCAGTTTTTCTTCTTCAATACTTATGCAAATGTGAAATATAGGTTGGAAGTAGTTCATTGTTATGAGCGCTAAAGATGTGTCTTCACACAATGAAGTAATCGGAAAAGTAACGGTTACTTCTTTAAGTAATGTCCAATTACTTTTGCTGTCGAGTAATCAAGTAATCTAATCGAATACTTTTTAGCCAAGAGTAATAGTAATTGTAATCGATTACTTTTTTTTTAATAACGTGTACAAGACTGCCTGTAATGCGTACGGTACAAGTCTGAGTGTAAGCATGTGGGAACGGTGGATTTTGGCCGAATATTTTCAAACCGAATAGCTGCTGCGCCTTTCTCTAAACCCTTCACTACGTTGGCACAAAGCTTACAAATCCAGCTGAATTCATTAAGGTTGTTACCAATCTTAAATTTGTCCGCTGCTAAGATCAGTTAACTTTAATCGGACTATTTCTTTCGGACAATAAGAATTGATTCCACATGAGATGGAGCGCAACTGGCGCCCTCTAGGCGACTGGTGCACAGCTGGCATTTTCAGTTGCGCACCAGTCACCTAGAGGGCGCAAGTTGTGCTTCATTGGAAGCATCATTCAACCTTCACCTTGAGAACTTCCCCTAAAATCATTAATTGGCTTGAATAGTTCAAAGCATACATAAGGGTGACAAAAAGGGTAATGCACATCCATACTAAATCTGTGATTTATGTCGCCTTTCTATAGCGAAATCTCAAAACAATTTATTAAAAAAGAAGCATGCCAAATATCAAAATTTAATTTTAAAAATACTTTTTTTTTTTTTTAGATAAATATACCGCGGGCGTGAACGTACACCATCCCGCTCTAAAGCGAGACTCGGAAGGGAGTCAGCTCTGCGGGCATCGCTTCTCCACAGTGCACTAGCGCTCGGTGAGAAGCGCGCTCAACGGGGCTAACCAACCCGCCGCGACCACGACTTTGCCAACACTTCGTGAAATACGAATATTACAGTTCAGCTCGAGATAACTAAAATTTGTAAGAAAGAACCGCCGACAGTACAGGTTACTATACATGACGGAATGTCCGCAGCAGGTGGTGTGGCCCACGCTGATCTTATACACAAGACAACGCAAATAGCTCGTTAGGAAAAGCTACTAAAATAGAGGCGACAAGTATTGAAGGCAGCAGGGATTTAGAGGGAAGGTTGCCACTCTTGTAAACAAGCTCTAACAAAAGCAGTGGTAGAACAATGGCTAATACTTCTTCAGGAGAAAAAAGGATGGCTGACACAGTACGCGACTGGTAACTTTTTCGTGTTTCCCTTTGTTACTTACTAATTGGTTTACATTGTGGTTTCTCTTTCTATATCATACTTTAGCAACGAATTCCACCAACTGCATTTGGCCACATATTGCCTTCTCAACAGTTCTGAACCTTGGGCCCGTTGAATTTTAATGCTTTTGGTAAAACCTCCACAAGCCTAAGTTAGGAAAACCCAAAGCGCCCTTCAGATCACATGTTCATAAACCACCTCTATGAACAGAACTTGAAAGGAAATACTTGAGCATTTCCTGTGAAGTGGATATATGTGCCAACTGCTAGCACACACACACCTGGAGGTTGCAGATGATGCAAAGCAACACTAACAAATTCCAGTGAGTTGCCGACACTTGCAGTCTTTTTCCAAGTATGACACACCAATGACAGAACCACTATGTCAGAACAGTAAAAGAGCAGCTACTGTCGAAAATGTGGGGAGATACGATAGTAGAATCTATCTGAGCCCACCTTGTTTATCCTCAACTGTGTTTTTGCGGAGATTTCAAATGTGAGAAATGTCAATGCAAAAACGTGTGGCAGTAGCTGCCACAGAATGAAAAGGGTTATGAATCATTATGGCATTCAAACACATGATCTTGGCACTTGCTAAATGGATCTTCAGTAAAAAGTCACCAGGTTGTCTAGTCCAGATAAAAGAAGCACCCCGTCAAAAGCGGTAACCGGACAAAAGCTCACCGGACAGAAGCTCACCGGACAAAAGCTCACCCGTTTTTTGACAGACCCGGACAAAAGCTCACCCATTTTTTGACAGACCCAGGACAAAAGCTCACCTCGATTTTTTTTTTTTTTTTTTGCTACCCGGGCGAAGTGCGGACGCGATGGACATCGGACCATTTTTAGAACTTGTACCCCATCCACGATTGAGTTGCAAATTTTTAAAAATACTTTGAAAGAACGGGAGTTGGGCCTTTTGGAAAAGTACAAGACAGATGACCAATTTAGAAAACTGCGAGATTTTAGACAGGCTCGCGTTCCTTCCACCACAGCTTGTTCCACAAGAACTAACCACCAGGGAAAAGTCTACCGGTGACATCGGCTACTTGCTGGACTATTTTGATTGCACGTATGTCAACGGCCGCTTCCGTTATGCTTCTGTTCAATCTGCGGCGGCACCCAGAGCGAATTCTTCCCTTCGCCTGACTCTGCGCCGACGACGACCGGAGTTCACTCTTCAAGATAAAGACCGGATGAACAACACCTGCGAAGGTGGGAGTACCGAGTTCCAGAACCTCGTCGGCCACGCCCATCCAAGCGTCTTGAGGCTGATTGAATGCCTACAGCAAAATCAGGCGCTCGTTGCCACGGCATTGACACAACCCCGGAGAAATGAGCCCACAGTAAAGCGGGTGCGAAAAACCACTCTGCGCCTGCAGAATCGTTTTAGAAATATTTGCGAGGGCTTGCATGTACATCGAGATCTACCAAGACTGCTGGAGCTAGTAGGGGACTGCATTCGCTCCTAACCAATCGATAAATAAACTTGTTTGTATTAAAATCAACAAACCATGCGCCTGTCAGATTTAATTTATCGTTGCATTTTTGTGTTGCACGCATGCACCTATGTTGTCCGCACTCGTGTTAAGACCAACATGAAATTTTCTCGTGGTGAGCTTTTGTCCGGGTCTGTGAAAAAATGGGTGAGCTTTTGTCCGGGTCTGAAAAAATGGGTGAGCTTCTGTCCGGTGAGCTTTTGTCCGGGATTCTTCAAAAGCAATATCATTGCACATGTTTTCATTTTGAAAAAGCAACATGAAAACAAGAACACATTGCGCACGCGATTGGCTGAAAAATCCGGCGAAACAGCAGCCAGTAGTTGGGTGTACACGTTGTGCTTGCCAGAGGGTGAGGTTGCAGTGACTGCTCCCGTTTAATTAAGTTAACCGGGGGGATGGCTTGCGCTGCCTAGAGATGCCTTGGGCAACTGTTACTCAGTGTGACGGCCCCACATGCCACTGCCCACTCTGCCAACACCCGCTTAGATACAATACAAGACAGTGCAAGGGCGGAAACTAGAAAAGCTGAAGTGGAGAGGAGCGACCTCTTATCCACAACGGCTTTCCTCGTGTGCGCCCTTTTCCCCTCGCACTGCCTTTCTTATGTTGTATCTGACTATAGATTAGAAAGCCTTAGTGCTTTCCTGCATCACCAAAGAAGGCCCGCGTAGGACAGAGATTAGACGAGACTACGGCGTCAGCGTTCGGCTGAAACTCGTGTCCCAATCAGTGAGAACACGACTCCTAGCTGAACGCTGATGCCGTAGTCATATCCAATCTCTGGCATATGCTGATCTTTAGTGACGCAGGAACATTCAGCGCTTGGGCTTTCTTATCTAGGTGTTGCTGGCTCTGCCCTCACACCTCGTTGAGCATCACCGCACCACTCTCACAAGTAATTTTCCCTGACTTATCCAAATTTTTGGCTATTTCCCCGACAGTCCCAGACTTTCCAGAATACTATGAAATTCCGACACTTCCAGGTTGGCAGACACCCCGACAGTGTTTTGCAATGCTTTTGATGCAATGGTTTTTGCTTTCTTTGTACAACTTTGCTAAGATAATACAAATACCCGAATTAGCCAACCATTATCTACTTCCAACTTCAACTAACCTTGTGCACATTCAAATTCGGATTTTGTTCACAAAAGATATTCTAGCCTCCCTCCCAACATAGTGTCTTTGACTTCATATGAAAAAGCCAGCTGTAGTCACTCATGGAGCAACCCTGCAAAGCAGAAGAGAAAAAAACTCCTGTGACGACCATGTCACTCCACAATAGCAATATTGATTAAGTAAATGCTCCTTTCAAGCTTCTGGAAAAAGACAGCTTCATTGGAAGGAGTAGCCATACTAGCCGTTTCAGTTCTGTAAAGACTCAGGACAATATGTGCCAGCTTTACATGCAAGAAAGCAAAAGACACTTTGTTCAGGAGTGGCTGTGGAACACAGGACTGATTGTGTCCTGTGGTCCACCATGTTACACAAAGGATACAATGTGCAAACCAGACAGACACATGTTGCACCTTCGAACAATGTCCGCAAACACTTTCTGACAAAGATCTACAAAACACTCCTAATCCCTACAGCTAATTAACAACTCCGAAGGGCCAGCTTCGTCCTAATGTAAAGACACCTTAGCAGAGCAGAAGTAAAGCACTTGGACAAGGATCTGTTTTTGAGGCTTATTTTCCATAGGAGTCACTGCAGCAGCAAACATTTTTCATAAATGCACACAGCACATGCTCTTCTGATGTTAACAAGTCTATCATTTCAAAGGAACAGCCAGCACAAGAACAGGGTGTGCAATATTCAGAGTGTCCTATTGCATCCTCCATGCACCATCAGGTGGCCTATGGCAACATATTAAACAAACAAACAAACCCTAGTCACATCCCTTTCCTCGCAGCTGGCGATTCTTCTTGAGAGGGTTTTTGGGCAGAGCTCTGTTCCTGGGGTTGATTGAGATGCCAGTCAATGGGTTTATCATAACCCATCAAGTGTTTGAACACATCTACATCATGGAAGTCCCGAATGTCCACAAACAAGGGGCGTCCCTTGGCCAACAATGTAGTGAAGGGACCTGGAACTGCGGGGATCTTGACATCCTCAGCGGTAAAGTCAAATTTCCTTTTTCGGTTCAGAAGACTCAAAGTCGTTGCACTGAATTGCTTGTTGCTGCTGTCGAACCTGAGTTCTGTCACATACCTGGAAAGAAACCCTTTCATTACTACAATAAAACTCGCTGTAAAGTGAACTAGTTTGACTTTAGTAGTACCGTAATATCACGAGAGATAGTCCACCTAAAATTGAAAACAACTAGTAGTGTGAAAATTGAACATGAGTGGGCCAACTTTCAGTGTGCAATTAAAAAAGTTGAACATGCTAGCTTTAAATTTTGTGGCCCTTGAAACTTGTGACCACAGCAAGGGGCGATAAAGCAAAGACACTGGCCTTCCAAGCCAGCAATGTTCGCTTGTCTCCCCGTCGTAGGTAAGTAACGCCATTTCCACCAAGGTCACCACTGGCCAGAACCCTGCAATTACTAAAGTAGGGTATCTTTCGGCGTTTTCGAAAAAGTAAAAACTCGTGCCGAAAATAGGGGTGGGTTATCTTTCAGGGGTGGGGCATCTCTCGGGATATTACGGTATATAATATTGCAATCAAACTTAACTGGAGAAATTGCTATGCCTATTTTTGGCACATTTTGGTCCTTCTTTATGTGCCCATACATTGTTTAGAGCTCATGTTGACTCATTTATTTTCTTTGTGTCCCCTTACATATATGCCACACACCTTCGACTCGCACTAATACCAATACTGAAGTATCTGCAAGAAACACTACTTTGCTCCACATACACATATTCCGAAACTAAAAATCATAGCCACAATTTAAAACACAATTTAATCAGGCATTAGATTATTCCATTTCATATTCTGTTCGAATGAAGAACACAGCAAGAAATTGCTCCCATAGGCAGAGGGAGCGTCTACATAGCCTCCCATATAAGGGGAAAGCCTGCAAGGTGAGCGCCAGAACCGGCCGTCAAATCTGCGAGAGAGGAAGGATGGTGCACAGCACCAGAACGGCAGTTTTGAGAAACACCCCTTTGGTTTTTTGCCAGGAAAATTTTCTCTTAACCGACGGCTTAGCCTCCTCTCTCAGGTTATGGACACCTACTACCGTAAAATCCCGTAAGGGCGCCCACCTAAAATGAAGAGATAAATAGTGAAAACCATGGGGTGGGCTAGCTTTGGGGATGCCACAGCAAAACTTTATCAAAAATTAATGATAAGCGCCGGGGCACCTGCTACAAACCACGTGACGCGGGAACTGATACCACAGATCGCGGACGCGGCAAATTCGCGTTTCATGATAGGATTAAACATGCGGGAAATCACCGCAAGTGGCCGACGCAGCAGATTCGCGTTTCACGGTGCGAAGGACTCGCGGAAACCCGCCGAGAACTCGCATCTCACGGGAACGGATACCGCAGATCGCGGACGCAGCAGATTTAAGTTTCATGGTGCAATAAAGACGCGGGAACCCGCTACAATCTTCCCTGTCACGGAAACCGATATCGCGCGCGGATCACGGACAAAAAGGCGGAAATACGCTACAAACTTGCATGTCACAGAAACAAATACCGCAGATCGCGGACGCAACAGAATCGCATTGCACGACGCAATATACAGGGTGTCACAAAAAAACATTCACAGGGTTTTTTTCACCGCAAAAATAAACTAGGCATCGCCGAACGCTCATTCTCCGCCCAAAGGTAGCGCTAGAGGTCACAACCAGGTGCCAAAGTTTCAGCCCGATCCGATAAATTAATCAAAAGTTATAAGTGATTTTCTGAAAATTTCAATGGGAAAATGGCCGTTGACGGAGTTTTCGAATACATGGGGCTCTATGGCACCAGAAACCGAAAACGGGCAAAAATGGGCTCCATTTTCCCATTGAAATTTTCAGAAAATCACTTATAACTTTTGATTAAGTTATCGGATCGGGCTGAAACTTTGGCATCTGGTTGTGACCTCTAGCGCTACCTTTGAGCGGAGAATGAGCGTTCGGCGATGCCTACTTTATTTTTGCGGAAAAAAGACCCTGTAAATTTTCTTTTGTGACACCCTGTACACGCGGGAACGACTCGAGCGTATTACTTACAGCTAAAAATCGATATCGCGAGTGCAGATCGCGGACAAAAACACGGGAACCCGCTACGAACTCGGGAACAGATACCGCAAATCGCGAACGCCGCAGATTCGCATTTCAACTAGCGTGTTACGCAAGCCGATACCGCGCGCAGATCGCAGACAAAAACGCGGGAACCCGCTATGAACTCGCTTCGCGGACACACCGGTACCTCCGATTGCACCGCTGGTGCGCGATTTCCGTCGTACATCGCTTGACGTCCAACGGGAATCGGAGGTAGGCGATGTTTCGGAATTTTTATGTTACAGATATTTAGCCAGAAAAATGGGATGGGCGATCTCTCAGGGGAGGGCGCCCTTACGGGATTTTACGGTAGGCACCTATTGCTCCTACTCAGACACTGGCACCACCGCTCTCCGGGGGCAAGGGGTGTTTCGTCTTGCAGTTGGCCACTGCGCTTTTCCTAGCACTGCTGTGTGGTCTCTCTTCCTCCTCCCTCTTTACGGCTGCCAGGCAGGCAATTCCTCTGGTGCTGACCATGCAGGCTTTCTTCCTATTAGGAGGCTATGCTTCTCTTGAAGACCAAAAACCAAGAAAAGAAAATGAGTATGCAAAGGAATACAGTTACCTTTTTGTAATATAGTGAAGCAGCAGTGGAGTGACGAAGATGAAAAAAGAAGCAAAAATGGTCACAATCCCTATTGCAATTTTCGATGAGCCACTGAGCTGTTGCAGCAAAATGGGCTGTGCCAAAATACCAACAAAACTCGTCGTTAGAGACAAGGCTTTTACCATCTTCACCGTTGAACGAATTGTGCCCAAGTAAACCAACGTGCTGTTAGTGTGGTTTTCATGGCTGCCGTGACCCTGTGATGAGGCTGCCGATGTCAACTTCCTGTGCATGCTGGCAAGTGGCGTCAGATACTGGAATCAGAAATGAACATCAACTTTTAAGTTATGGTAAAAAAAAAATTAATTTCATTCCATGTTTGATGCTGTAAGCATGGCACAGTTAGCCGCTTTTTTCCATTTTGTCACTACTAGAAAGAACTATGAAAACTACTACGGTAAAATCCCGAGCAAGTGCCCACTCAAAATTTTGAGATAATCATGTAAACCGGGGGGTGGTTGTTCCTTAGTTCAACAAAATGTAAAGCTATGTCCATTGCATATATTCCAAATGTTACAAAATTGAGGGGATGGCGCTTATTGTAGAGTAGACGGATGCTCAGTATTTTACAGTGGTGTACTCAGAGCCAGTGGCGTCACGAGGGTCAGCGGCACCCGGGGCGGTAGCCCGCCACGACACCCCCCCCCCCGCTCTCGCGTGGCCCACCGCGACTCCGCGACTCCCCCCCCCGCTCTCGTGGCCCGCCGCGACACCCCCTCTGAGCCCTGCACCCGGGGCGGTTCGCCCCCCCCCCCCTCGTGACGCCACTGCTCAGAGCGCATGTGCGATACCAACTTGAGGATGTTTGGTGTTAAAAGAGCTGTGCAACGATTTTTGTAATTTCACTAAATACCGGAGAATTTATCCTTGACGTTCATAGCCTACAAAACATGCTTGTTTTTCTCTCCTTGCAATGCCAGTCGGGAAAAAAAATATGAGAAAAACGAGCAGCTTTCACCCCCTCAACTCGCAGCCAGAACAAGAGGCAACATGATCTGGTGCCGATTACTGTAAACGACTTAATTTTCGCGGGCTCAAATTTTCGCAAATCGGGCCAAAGCTGAAAATTAGAAATTATTCGCGGGTTCTAATTTTCGCGAATCGAGTGTAGCTTCCGTAGAGTTCACATATTGCCCGAATTGTTCGCGGGACGCATTTTTCGCGAATTGTAGTCAATTCGCGAAATTCGCGAAAATTAGGTCCTCGCGAAAATTTAGTCGTTTACAGTATATGCCACCAATGCTCACCATACAGACGTGCCAGGGTTGGCAAAGCACAGGGCATATGATGAGCTCAGACGTTGTTAGTTTGGTTGTTTCCATCACCGCAGAGATTTGACACGAGCCACTACCCGAATGCTCGTCGA
This sequence comes from Ixodes persulcatus, assembly GCA_013358835.2. Taxonomy (NCBI): domain Eukaryota; kingdom Metazoa; phylum Arthropoda; class Arachnida; order Ixodida; family Ixodidae; genus Ixodes; species Ixodes persulcatus. The sequence continues at coordinate 3,977,911 of JABSTQ010011052.1, forward strand.
GGCTTGATTGTAACGAGTCCAAGCAAAAAACAATTTTTTCAAAAATTGACATAAAACAGATATGCATCTCAAATTTTGAGGTAATCACTCTTCCTGAAATATTTATATTTGAGTTATAAAAACTAAATAGCCCGAAGTCCCACATCTCCCACTTTATATTCAAGCAGTTAAAATGATGCTTAATAGCTTCATTTGCATATCATAGATTTCTTAAAGGGGTACTCCACAGATTTTTTGAGCTACCTCAACTAACTATATTTTCTGACTCCCCGGCCTTTAGCCTTTCCGGTATGCTATTTAGTATTGCAAAATTCATAATAGGTATTGTGAAATCGGCAAATGAAAATGATGCAAAAACCAACATTCAAATATAAGCGCACTTTTCAGTGCCGTGACGTCAGTGGCAGGCAGGCGTGCCAGTCGAGCAAGCAGTCTAAAAATAGAATATGCCAAACATTTGTTCCGTGCTGGAGCGCGGATACTGGAGCGAGCTTCCAAAGCATACATTTGACACCATGAAACTGCATTGAATCCGTTGGGAACAACTTCTACAGTCCAAAAAGTGAACCTCTGCCTTCCACTGACGTCACTTTTTTGTTGTGGCCAGTAGAGAATTTCAGTTTGAAAAACACGGTGAGGACCAAAACTGTAAATTCAATAACTTTGCGAAAAAACAATATTTTTACCTAATATTTGGGATACGATTTTAGCGATGTTTGTTGGTTAGTTTAGCGAAATTTCAAGCAAATCGGAGACAATGAAAAAATCTGTGGAGTACCCCTTTAACGAAGAGTGACACATCACCTTATGCAGTTATGTAAAGTTGTCCTAGAGAGCTGAGTTTGCACAGTACACCTACATCTGAAGTTAAATCTCCCCTGCAAATTTCATTCGGATCACTTGAGTAGTTAGTTCAACCTCTAGTCAGTGTCCTCCCTTAAGAGGACAGTGAAATGTGTGGGCTACGGGGAAAAGGAGAATAAAGGCAGGCTTTTCATCTCCACAGTGGGGTCTAGTGTAAAAGGTAGGCAATTAACTGGTATACTAAACATAGCTTTCACTTGTGGAGTTTTGTTCTCCTTTTGCCTGGAGCCCATAAATTTCACTGTCATCTTATGCGTGAATGAAGGACTACGACATCAATTTTGTTGCGCTTGCTCGCACACACCAGCGGCTGCTGGCACGTGGAAAGATTGTGCACCACTTATTATGGACACTAAAATGTTTGGCTCAGTATCCCCGTAACCGTTTTGGACGAGCCTAGCTCGTCAATGTGGAGCCTTCCCAAAATCATTCAGGACAAGTACACTTCCTCTGTTTTTCCCGGTTTAAGCACTCAACCGTTTTGGACAAATCGGGCTCACTCATGGCTTAGTCTGCGGCTATGCTACCAGATGTCAGCACAGAATATATTTTAAACTTTGCTCACATTCTATTTGTGGCTAGAAATTTGGTTTTGAAGGTAACAAGTTTGATTTTGAAGACAATAATTAGGTGGTTGAAGGTCAGAAATGCCTGCATTCAAAAATCGGGTAAGGGGTTAAACACCAGCTTATATGAGTGCATGAAGGGTGTTAAGCAGCAACACAAACTGTAGCAGTGGCTGCAGCCTTGTTCAAGCACATCAGAGCAAATGCTTTCCCAACACCCATGGTACAGCATGGCAGGTGAACCATTTCTCTCTGATGACATGCGTACAAGATCTGTACAAGCAAGGGTGTGTGTGTGTGTGTGCGTGTGTGTGTGTGTGTGTGTGTAAAAGTTTAGTAATGTTATAGCCATTAGTACTGAACTGGATGTCTAAAACTAATTAAGTGAGAGAAAAAAAATGAGCGTGAACGAAAAACGGGAAGCGGCAATCTCAAGGGCTTGCTAAGCCGCGAGACTGTTCAGCGCTTGACCCCTTCGACGAGGATATGACATCTGAAGTTGAAACAACTTGAGTTTCAGATAATGGGTAGTTCCAACGATAACTGTTAACGATAACTGTAAAAAAACTAGGTTCAAAAATAACTTACAAGCTGCTCCCAGCATTGCCGGCCATGCTTCAATTTCGGATTGAACGCTGCCCGTGTTACTAAGGTTCTACAAGAGAACCTGCAGAGGTTTGATAAGCTTGCCATGCTTCTCTTTCTTCTGCACCAGTACCGTTCAGAAAAGTGCACAGGTCAAAAGCCCCACAACGCAGGTCCGCGCAGGTGAACGTAGGCTACAAAACACATAGACAATGCAAAAGCACCAAGTCAACCGTTCGAGTCGGAGCCGTCGGAGCAGAAAAAGGAAACAAGCTCGCCTAGTTCATACTTCCGCTAGGCTAAAGTAGCGCTGTAATCGAGGCGACCGCGACAGTGGTGGTGGGAGCTGCTTTTTGAAGACTGTTCAACGGGTTGGTTTAACGTTTGTTTGCCGCTTGTTTCATACAAGAAGGAACTAAACAAAATAATTTGGGTTTGCTTTTATTTGAGGAAGCAGTGACAAGCGGTGGTTGTTAATATATTTTATTTTTGCATAGCTATCATCAGTTCTGCATTCTAAGGCCAGAGTGGTGGCCGCACAGCGGTGGCTTTATGCAACTTCTGCATAACAAGCCTGCACCAGCTTCACCGAGGTTTTGCTTTCTGTTCCATCATTTCCGTGTGATGATGCTCCTCCAGCGGAATTTTCTTCGGCAGGGAAGCTACGAGGATGGCCGAATCCCCCGTAGAGTTTGATCGGTTTGCAGGAATTTAGCACCGACGCAGTCGCTTGATAATGCTGATTTCAGTATTTGCCGGGGCCGTGGGGTTGGCAGTGCACGTGGTGTTCTTATTTTCCATCTTCGACATTTACTTCAAGTCCCCGATCATTCATGGCTTACCCGCCTACGAAGTACCACTGCCCGCACCAGCGTCAAGACTGGTCCTCATCGTCGCCGATGGTCTCCGCGCGGATAAAGTATTCGAGCTTCAGAAGAATGGCACCACCAGGGCACCGTACTTACGGTAAAGGGCCCATAAGAGGCTACATGGTAACGAGAGCACCGGGTTTCTATCGAACATGCTCTGCGCGTGTCCTCTTTCCTCGAATGATGAAGTATTCCGCCGAAGTTTGACCAAACCTAGCTTTGTGCATGAGCAGTTGCGAACAACATATCATTGTGTCCGATCCATGGTTCTCAATTTTAGATTTAACATATTTATTTAACATGGATAGTTGCATGGTTCCTAACGGCTTAAGAAAATGCCTAAACAAGCCAATTCGAGAGATTTTACTTCACTGCAAGAATGGCGTTTGCCTTGTTTGGCTAACATGTGTGAACTGGTGTAGGCAAATCCTTACAAGAGATTGGATCAAAAACTGTGACTTCAGGATATTTTGGAGTTAAGAAACACGCCTTCATCAACTACAGGGTGACCCGTGAAGAAGGATGTACTCAAATGATAATAATAGCTGATTACATGTCATCATCCACATACATTCACTCCTGTCTCACAAATGCACTGTTATGTCTGTGTGCATCAGCTGTAACAGTACAATACTGACTATGTGACCTTTCCTGCACAACTGCCCACCCTTTCTATGGTGAGCATGTTGATCAAAACGTGTCTCTCCATGCATGAGAAAGGAAAGGGAGGGATTGACCGTGTGTGCAACCAAGTCCGGCAGATGGCGTCCTCTTTAGTGGGTAAACAACCTCAGCTAAAGTTTTTGTTTCGGTTTCACAATGAAGAGCAGTTCTTCAGTGTCATGCCACAGCTATGTCTTGCTAATGTCACAAATGCTGCCTGAGAGGGACGGCTCTGAGCCAAGGCGATCGTTCTACCTATGTTAAAGCGTGGGATCCGTGCCATGCTTCTCACGAACGAATGCGCTCTTCAGCGGATCTTATTTTTTTTTTTTTAATATAGGACTCGGTTATAACTGTAGTATTTTTTTGACAGTGACTGTTCTGACAGTTTACACCTGAAACAACTGATAAAAAATATTGATGACTATGTTTATTTCAAGCCTTCATGACCATATATATCTCTTGGCCTTACGCCGATGAAGCACCCTCTTCCGCTAAATTGAAACCAAAAACTCAGCGCGGCTGGGTTTGCCCCAAATGAATATCCTCCGCTTAAAGGGATACTGCAATGAAATTCTAGTGCCTATTTTATTGTCTGAATGTCAACGACTTTCTGGCGACACCACGGAGACACCAATGGTTTGCTCGAATAGACACCAAAAAAAAAAAAAAAAGATAAAAATGTACAGCACAAACAGACGAGACAGAAGGGAGACGACACACAATCGCAGACCTTACAACTTAAGTTTAATCGTCAAGATACAACCCTATATACGACGACCAAATAAGAAAAAGAAAAAAAATATTGCACTGCAGGCCTCCTGTGAACTTTCTACCAACAAAACAGGCTAAATCATACTTAAAGGGATACTTCAATGAAATTTGAAATATACCCGTCTTGTTCAAAAATAGGTTGAATATGATCCACAATATCCGTAAATGACAATCGCACGTTTGTTATTCGAGCCTGGTGGCTGTATTTTTCGTGGGAAACGGCCCACTCTGGCAAGCGCTCGGAGAACAGACGTGACATCCAACGTAATCATGACGTAGTTCGTCTCGGGACATGAAAAATGAATTTGAAAAATGCCATATTTATATTCATCAACATCTAGAGAGTATTCCCAGAAAGTTTCATTAGTTTACACTGCATAGTTAATTTTTTATAAATTATTTTCGGTCCACCGATGCTAAAGAAAAAGTAGAGGTTGGAGCACTTTGAATGCATTTTTCTCCATTTCACTTTTTGCCATAAATTTCACTTTAGGAAAACTATCGTTTTGTTATTACGTAACTTGGATTCATTTTTATGAGTTTTTCTGGGGTGAAATTTTAAGGGGAAGATAGCTATGAGCTTGTATTTTTTATTTTTGTAATTTTTCATGCTCAAAAACTAAAAGTTTGGACAAAGGATGGAAATCTAAAAAACAGTTTTTGTGTTTATGTGGCTTTTTTGTCATGAACGATGGTATAATATAAAAATATAGCTTCATAGCTATCTGCTCTGAACTGTCCTAAAGCAATATAACTAGGGTTCTGTGTTTTCGGAGTTTATTTTTCGTCATATTCGGAGGGTGTTTTTCGGAGTTTATTTTTTGCCAAAGATTCGGAGTTTATCGGAGTTTATATTTTTTTTTATTCCCAATTCTCCGAAATTTTGAGTTTAATTTCGCTCTGTTTCCTATTAAGAATAAATAAATAAATAATAACCGAATGTAAACGTATGCCAGATAAAAAATAAAACGCGCTTGTATCAATTTAAATGTCTTCAGTTGAATTTGGCGTTGGTGCCATTGCCAGTGGCAATACTAATTTATCCACGACAAAAGTCACGCACAAGTGGCGCTTCGGTGAACGCCGATACCTTAAAATCAATAAACTCCCGGAGGTAGTCGCTAGGAAGCTCGTAGTCATCTCGTCCTATTCCATCAGTCTAGCCCGCGGCCGCTCGAGGTGGGGTGGTTAAGGAGGTAATAGAGAGTTTGAACCGCCCCTCTTCCCAATTTTATACGATCTCCATGGTCCATAGCTTTCACTGTTACTAAAACATATACCCTTTCCTTTCTCTAAATCACAAGTCGCATGGCCCAAACTGGAAACCAAAAGAGTGGCTTTTGTCGTGACCCGAGTGTACAACGAACGACCTGTTGCCCTGAATCAACCTTGAAGAGACAAGCGGCAAGACCCCTTTTGACAACGGTCCGAGATTTGAAAGATAATTACGGTGGAATTTTTCCAGGACCATTGGCTATGTGCTGATCAAACTGTAAAAAAAAAGTCTTACTTTTTCTTTTGCCGGGGGGGAGGAGAGGAGAGGGAGGGAGGGAGGGAGGGGGGAGTGGCATTGACACATAAATATTCTGAGTTTATCGGATAAATCTGAATTGACCAAAATTTTACCGGTGGGTGTTTTTCAGAGTTTTTCGGATTTATCTGAAAACACGGAGCCTTAAATATAACACATGAAAACGACAAATTTATAAGTAATTTCAAAACGATAGTTTTCCTACGCAGACACACCCACTTTCACCTTTGAACATTTTCAATGTTTTTTGTACTTCACTCAGGATAACAAAATTGGGCACAAATGTTCTCCACAGCAACATAAACAAGCCCTGCAAATGGCATTTAAATCAGTCAAGTGGATAAAATATTAAATTTTTTGGGTAGTGTCCCCCCTTAAGGCAAAATGGAATCGTCCGGAGTGCGCGCGGCGCCGTTGCACGCCGCCCCCTCGGTCACACGCTCCCAGTGGGTCTTTCATATTGTGGGAGACTGTACAACGAGTCATATTTAACCAACCACATGATTGGCAACACTGCGAGCAAGTAAATAAGGCAAAAATATGAAAAGACTTGCTTCCTAATGCGCTGCATCATTGCTGCTCATCTCCTATGATGTTCGGCTTCATACGGCTTGCAAGAAAATCAATAAAATTTTACATACCTAAGCTTTTTTTTGGGGATTAGATATACTTTATTAGTGCTTGTGCATGTTATCTCACAGTGACATCTGTTGAAGCCTTTGTAAACATGATTTTATGAACACCACACCCAGAGACTCTCCTATGGGAACAGGGAACATATCTACTATCCTTTGAAAAAAACCGGAGATGACAAACGAAGAAGGGGACAAACACACAATGCTTCCAGAGACGTTATGTGCTTGTCCCCTTCTTCGTCCGTCGTCTCCGTTTTTTTCAAATATGTGTAACATCAACCAGCTCACCTGTTTACTTACTCTTTCTTCAATACCTGTTATTTTTGTGCCCCCCCGGATGTCTTATGGGTTCTTTCGGATTGCCAGCGCGCAGAACCTATAGAGTTGGGACGTATCTTTGAATTGAGAGTTAGTGCGCAGGCGAGCTGGCCCACTTCTCAAATCTGAGAAATATAAAGAACACAAAAACGTCCCATTTTTACTATTTTGCAATCGTAGATTGATCCCTATTATCGCCTTAATAACAGAAAATGTAAGAGCACACAAAAAATTGTGACAAAGCAATTATTTTGAAGCTGATTGATGCTAAAACACCCTAAAAGTATTAGGCAGTTCAGGAATGAAATGTGTCCATTTTAGTTTGTGCATTATTTGGAACTTAATGCTCAGTTTACAGATATTTTCTACAACAAGTGAGATGGCTATCCCTATAAGGTAGCTGCAAGCTAACCATTTCTAGTAACTGTGAGGTGTTTGTTTAGTTTTTACGGAGACGGTCATAACAAGCTATCATTTGCACTCCATTCAGATATCTGCGAAGGGGGGGGGGGGGGGAAATTGGTGGCCAAGTGGGCAGGTGCACACCAGCTTTGAGTGCATGGAGCGAAAGCTCACACTTTGCACTGGTACAAAGTGCGCTGGTGCACAATAAAAAACCCATGCCAGCAATTGTACTGCACTGGCTAAATTTCTCATCTACAGCTGAGACACCAGACAGCCATTGAGGCTGTGTAACTTCCATGTGCATAAACATGCACACAACATTATTATTATATATTTGAAAAAACTGGAGACGACAGACGAAGACTGGGACAAAAGACGTTTTGTGTTTGTCCCCTTCTTCGTCCGTCGTCTCCGTTTTTTTTTAAATATCTGTAACATCAACCAGCTCGCCTTTTTACTCTTTCTTCAATTATTATTATTATTATTAGGTTTCTGCAGGGAGTGCAAGCAATGGTACTGGGAGTTTATCTCTTACCTTCTTTATGCAGATCCATTATCACCGAAAAGGGGAGCTGGGGCATCTCCCACACCCGAGTGCCAACGGAGTCCCGACCTGGACATGTGGCCCTCATTGCGGGGTTCTATGAAGATGTCAGTGCCGTAACTAAAGGCTGGAAGGACAATCCAGTGGAGTTTGATTCGGTCTTCAACAGAAGCCGATATGTGTGGGCTTGGGGAGCTGCTGACATGGTGCATCTTTTCACTAAAGGTGAGTGAAATTGCAGTTATAATTCGAAAGGATTGCTGTCTGGGTATCCTACACATTTATGGGTTGCACCCTAAAAATACCCAATGAATAAAAACATTCAGCTCTTATGCCTCGCCAGTTTGTGACTACACCCATCTAGGGCAACACCAGTCTGTAGACTATATAGTGAACAAGTCAACCAAAATGCGCCCCTTCATGAGTGAGAGGGAGTAATCACATGTGCGACGAACCTCCGCACCTGCAACTGTTTGTCTTTCCCTTCTGCGGGGAGTAAACAATTACGTTTCGGCCATGGGTTTCGCATGTCTGGTAGTTGTTAGTCGACGAAAACAATGCTTTGAGTTATTTCTTCTCCCCTTTTTCGAAGGCTAAGTCCTCGTTCTTAAAGAGACGGTGAATTTCTGAAAGTCATAGAAAAGGTAAGACAGCCATTGCTAGGACCAGCAAACGCCGCCGCTGTTCAGCGCCCCAACACCTGACACTGATGCAAATGTTCCCTCTGCGCAAGGAACATACGACAACCTTGCTCGCTCTGATTGGAGGGGATATAGTATGTAGAGCTCGGTGCTGTGACATCACTGTACCTTTTGTTCAAGGTGCAGACCAGGGTGTAAGATAGACAGGTGGGGAAATGAGAGCCAAATGAGCGACCGGATTGTGTCCCCCTCAATTTTCTCTTTTTCTGTGGCGCCATCTATGTGGAGCACCGTGAACTCTCACTCCGGGTGGGCGGTCTGGTGGCGACCGGCTAAACTGACGGAGATGGTTTCTCGTGGATTTTCAATGAAGGACTGTCGTGCTCTCGGTTTATTTTGCGCACTCTCCCATAAAGTTCTATGCAAATCCGATTCCAAATTTTTTCTTCTCGCCGCAGCGCCATCTGTCGCGAATCGGGGGTACCCGCAAGCAGACGAGTACACAATCCGGTCACGGCGCTGCGGTAGGCTTCTATGGGCCGTTTCCCCACCTGTCTATCTTACACCCTGGTGCAGACCAACCTACTTGCCATGTACCTGGCACTTGTTGTCTGTCTGAAAAGCAAATTGGCAAACTACATTGGCCTGTTACTTCCAAGAAGACTGCGAAAGGGGTACTAAAGGCTTCTTACGTTGATGTTTATTTAGAAAATCATCCTAGCTTGATCCTTCATTGTTCTTGCACACTAGAATCTAGGCAAGCTTTTTGTTAGTCTGGTAAGCTTACAAAAAAACTTGGTGGGCTATAGGCAGTGCAGCCTGTAACCCAGCAATGCAGTAGCAGGTCTTTATGCAAGGTACATGAATGCTGCCGTAACACTTTGATCTTGTTAATGTGGCGGCTTTGGAGAAAATTGTCATAAAAGGATGAATTCTTTCCCCAACCCTCACTCCTTTTTTTATTATGAATGAATGTCAGTAAGGCCCAAAAAGTAGTTCAGTTGTGTCTGAGATATAAAGATTGTGTGGTAGCTTCACAGTCTAAAATTTAAAAAAAAATTGCAATAAATGCAGTGGACTTGTATGATAGAAGTACATGTGAATGCTTCCAAGATAAATATAAGGTTTGATGATTTTGTTGATTTTAATAATGCTGATGAGCACTTACCGAATTTCAGGGGAAACTAGGCAATTATTTGGCACTGTAAAATCTGCAGATGAGGTAGCAAATTTTCTGGGTTTTTTTACGGTATTTCAGTCATTACTACTTTCTGGGCACTGACTACCGTAAAATACCGTGGAAGCGCTGACTTCGTACAAGCACCCACTGTTAACATTTTCCGAACTTGGGAATTCTGAAAATTATACGTCAAGCACCCCCCAAAGCGCCGGCATCAGCCGAAAATATTTGCCCCGTCGCGGCGGCCACCAGACCACATGCTGCGATGACTGGGATATCTTATGAAAATAAACATGCTTTCTGTGATTTTGTTCGCCTTGCCTTCAAAGTTCTTTATTGACCACCATCTTGGTTTTTACCGATGAACCCAGTTTTCAGTGAAAGTGGGGTGGGCACTTCCCCAGTATTTTACAGTAATGTAGAGTGATGTGGTGGTGTCTTAAAAATGCTGCTCATACTTTAATTTTCCAGGAGATCATGGGAAGCGTGTCTTTGCCTGCACATACGACAATGATGAAGTTGATTTTGCCGACGAAGATGCATCCAGACTGGATACCTGGGTTTTTACAAAATTTGAGGTATTTTCATAAACTGTTTCAATTATATTGCAGTATTTAAACAGTTGTTACGCATTGTAAGTTATTTACAATGCATAACATTGTTACAACAACGTTATGTATTGTAAATTATTAGCTTTGCAAGCTACATTTGCTCGGTTCTTGGATTGAAAACTTCTAGAGGCCCCGATGGGGGAGACTGCGAACAGTCCCTCTATATGGCAACCACAAATAATTATAACTTTTAGTGCCCATTCCTGTGTTACATAAGGGCGAAGAACACAACCTACATGTTTTTATAGAGAACAAAATCAAAGCATCAACACCTATGCTGTAAACTAAAGGCGCAGATGAGTTGGTGAGTTGTGCTATAAATGTGGATGATTGCTTTTGGTTGCAAGGCTTTAGGGAATATTATTCCAGTCTGCTATTGGTAATGGTAGAGTGCGAGTTAAGAAGTGAGACAAGTGAAGCCATCATGCCCTGTTTTATGTTTACTACTCACACCGGATAGTAATAAATAATAAAAAAAAATTCACGTCACATGGTTACTGAAAAAGTGCAGGTGTTTATTATACTTCCGCACCAGATCACAACTGGACAAAATAAACAATCATTTCATGCTGTTTTTTTTGTTTTTGTTTTTTTCCAAAGAGATTATGAAAATATGCGACACATTAGCTCCTGCTACAATGGTGATTGAAGTTACTTGAAACGTTTACTTAGAATGATTGTCATATGCAGTTTCAAGTACTACAGCCATGTTGTAGTGCATGTCGATGGATGAGAGAAATTTGTTTAAAGGAACACTGCAGCGATTTGCAACATTTAATTTTATGGTTGTAGTATGTAGCTGAAGTATCCCTGGCATTGCTCACCAAGGATTACCCTGGTGGAAAAACGAGCTGAAATCTAATTAATTTTGATATATAAACTAATGTGCATATACTGGTAATAGAAGAATTTAGAAGGCTAGACTCACCATCTCTCCTAATGCAAACAAATGGAATTATGACTCTAGAGCTGTGTAGGCAAATCTCCCGGTTTAAATTTTTGTTCTTTTTGCTATTAGCCCCGTGCGCGACCGAAAGCGTCGCTATGGTCGGCCTTCCACGATTGGCCGAACGCTGACTATGACGTGGGAAAGGGGATTTATCCTCGACGGAAATAAGAGGAATTAAAGAACTTTAATTTTGACGGTGTTGGCAGTGTTCCTTTGAGAGCGCAATGATTTCAAGCATCCACCATGCTATTTACAAACACCATCGAACTTGTTGTTTGCAAGGTAATGACGTCACAAGGGGGAACCACAGGAGGGCGCCACCAAAACATCTCGCCGCTAATAGAATAAATTTGGGCTTTATGTACAATGTGTCACAAAAGAAAATTTACACACTCTTTTTTACCGCAAAAATAAACTAGGCATCGCGGTACGCTCATTCTCCGCCCAAAGGTAGCGAGCGCTAGAGGTCACAACCAGATGCCTAAGTTTCAGCCCGATCCGATAACCTAATCAAAGGTTATAAGTGATTTTCTGAAAATTTCAATGGGAAAATGGCGGCCGACGGAGTTTTCGAATACATGGGGCTCTATGGCACCACAAACCGAAAACGGGCAAAAATGGGCTCCATTTTCCCATTGAAATATTCAGAAAATCACATTACTTTTGATGAAGTTATCGGATCGGGCTGACACTTTGGCATCTGGTTGTGCCCTCTAGCGCTACCTTTGGGCGGAGAATGAGCGTTCGGCGATGCCTAGTTTATTTTTGCGGTGAAAAAAGCCCTGTAAATTTGTTTTTGTGACACCCTGTACATTATTTTCTACAGCCGTTGATAAGACGAACCACAAGGCACAATGATCAGAACTCGTTAACACCACTCTTTTCTCGCAATAATCATTTCAAGTTTTATTTTCCCCACGCCGTCACTGAGAGTGATGTTTTTGTACTATGCTGTTGATGCTTTTTATTCTTGAATATTGTTATAAATGACTTATGAGTGAATTTCCAAGTCGAAAAGTATAAAGTATTTGCGCTGTATTTTTTTACTTTGAATAGTGATTGTTAAAATCTAAACCTTTTGTACCTGTAGTAAGGTGGTGAGTTAGGCAAGTTGGTATGCATTGAACACGGTGATAAACAGTGCATGGGAGACAAAGACATGGTAGAAGAAAGCAGACAGGACAAGCGCTGACTCACAACTCAATGTATAGAACTTGTGTGTATTTGTGTGTGCAAATATGATTCAACCTCTTTTTTTGGTCATTTAGTTTCAAAGTTATTTCTTTTGTATGTATACTGTTGGTGGTTTTTCCCACTCCTTCTTGGGCCAACCATTGGCCTGCAGTATGTTCTAAATAAGAAATAAAATAAAAGAAATTACAAATTTCACTAGAAATCCACGACCTGAATGTATGTAGAAAGTGAGACAAAAAGTAGATGGATTTTGATTCCGAATTGTATGTGCATGAACGAGAAAATGTATGAATGGGCAGGTTTATCTTGAGCAACAATCAATGAGAAGAACAGCCACTGAGCACAAAATATATTTTCTAGACACATTATACGAGTTTACAGTGATGAGGCTATTTTGCTTGATATTTGAAGGGCAATATGGATACATGTTGCAAATCAATGTAAGGCCATTGCCTTTATTGTTCTCAGTTCCTCTCCACTCAGCATAGTTCAAGCACTGGATGTAACTTCCTAACATATCCCAGGAAATAGCAAGCGTGAGCATATTGCACTTCCAGATTCAACTGAAAGATTTTTTTAAACCTCGGTACAAGACATTTCACCCCATTTAAAACTGCTCCTCTACATTCACAGAGCACCCAGTTACCAAGTTTTGCAAACCTGTGTCTTTCTCCAACAAATTAAAATTCACAATCCACGGTAATTTCATATCAGATTAAACTGATCTCCTACACTAAATCTCTAGAAAGTCCACTCAATCTGCTCATTTTCGGTACAAAGTGCCGTAATTTCAAAGTCCGAGATTGCTTGAGATCTTCTTAAAGTTGGCTTCACCTGCATTACAAGATACATCTTTCCCGGGATTTCAGCTTCTCTGCAATGTTTCTAAGGGCAGCACTGAGCAATTTGTACATTGGTGCTCCTAGGTGCTACATGCACATTGGTGATCATAAGGTTCTATCGCTATAGTTGACTTGACTTCAGTCATAAATTTGCCTCTTTTCTCAGATTGCAGCTTCTTTGTAGTGCTCCTAAGAGCATCAATGAGCAAGCACTAAGTTGTGCACATTGGTGGTACACTTCACATTGAATCTAATTGAGCCTGACCACGCTGTCTGTTTGTATGGGCCTCGCCCCTCAAATCAAGTGTGCCTCGCCCCTCAAATCAACTGAACAGAAAATTAACAGATCGTGCCGGTGGTGCCTCATGCGTAGCACGGTAGACTAACAAGAGCAAGCAGAAATGCTGAAACAACATTGCGGTCTGCCATAGCCCTCTGTTTGATTGGAACGTTGCATCTCTCCTTTTCACTCACATCATCAGCACAGTGTTTGGTTTTGGACAGTGCCACTCTTTTTTGTGTGGTCCATTTTGTAGAAAAATGTTTGCAGAAAATTATAGAAAAAGGGTTGGGTGATATTGAGGCCACTGCGAAGCAAGTGAACAACATTTTTAGAAATACCTTTCGCATTGTCTTTAGTATCTTTTTAAAGTAGTTCCAAGAAGGCAAGGGAAAAAGGTAAACTTTAAGTGAAACTGCATTGCCCCTGTCATAGCATGTTTTACAACTTCTTTCTTGGGCATACCGTAAAATACCGCGGAAACGCCCACTTCGTTCAAGTAATCACTATTAACATTTTCCAAACTTGAGAATTCTGCAATTTATATGTTAAGCACCCGATCGGCAACTTTTATGTTAAGCGCCCATGTCTAGATTAAACCAGTTTTCAGTGAAAGTGGGTTAGGCACTCCCCCAGTATTTTAGGGTAAATATCTGGCCCATGCAGCTGTGCTTAATACTCTTGGTTAACAGTTGCAGTATACCAAAGCTCTTATCTGCATTTTGTTTTCAGGCATTTTTGGCAAGTGCATCTACCAACAAAACTTTGAAGCACATGCTCCAGCAAGACAAGCTCGTATTTTTCTTGCACCTTTTAGGCTTGGACACCAATGGGCATGGATACAACCCAGATTCAATGTAAGTAGTGTTTTGGGTTATATAAAAAAAAATAAGGCCACACACAAACTATGCTAGCAGACAAACATTTATTGTAAGTAAAAGGAGCTAAAACAATTGACTATCTTGTTTTTTTCTGCACCACCCTTATAAAGCATAAAAAGAGAAAAAAATAACACATGAGTTGAATGCACATATTAACTCCACTTCTCTACTCATATATTTCAAGGATCGAGCTTTAATTTCTAATTTGATATGAATTTTTAAAGAGTAATGTCTCGCTCTTCAAGCCCCTGCTTCTCATCAACTATGCTAACCTATGATACAAGGGTAGTTCCACAGAGGAAATGGAAAATCTGACAAGCATGAAACTAGTATGTCAGTCTTTCAAGGTATTCCCGTGCACGTCCAGGCACTGCTACCATCGTTTTGGCAGCTCCCTGACTCTTTTGGCATAGAAAGAACTGGGCTGCTGTCGTAGCAACTGCAGGACCTCTTTCTGTAGTGCTTCATCTGTGTGGAATTTTTTTCCCTCGGAGATGCTGCCTAAGGAGTCCAAACAAATGGCTATCGCTGGAAGCTAAGTCCGGGCTGGAAGGCACGTCTGCCATAACCTCCCAGCACATTTTGGCTAGAGTTACTGCTGTCGAATTGGCTGTGGGGGAGCATTGTCATGGAGAAGAATTACTTTTTACAAATAACACCTGAGCCCTTTCCTTGCGAATGACATCTCATGCGGCACCGGTCATCAGTTCGCAGTAATATTGGGCATTAATTGTGACTTTTTTTTCCGAAAATTCCACATGGATGACACCTTGCATGCCCCAGAAGACAGTTCCCATCGTCTTATCAGCAGACTGCTCTGTACTTTTCTTACACGGCAGGTAGCCCTTGTGTCGCCACTCTATGTTGCTGCTCTTAGCCGTATTAGGGGTGAAATGGTGCATCTATGTTTCATCGTAAGGGATGACTAATTGCAAAAAGTCATCACCTTCGGCTTGAAACTGGTTCAAGAGCTCTTCACAGATCATCATGGGTGTCCACTTCTAATCGAATGTCAGTTGTCGAGGGGCCAATCTTGATGCTCGCGAATGATTGTCTCAACACTGCCGACACAGATATTCGCGTCGGCCGCAATGTCCTGCACTTTTACTCGTCAATTCCCGAGGATGACTGGCTCAACATGTGCAAAATTGAATGCCTTGACTGCAGTCGGACAAACAGTGTTCGTGCAATTCATTTGTCACAGGCTGTCGTCTTCGCCAAACTGTTGACACTATTCATACACTCTTGTCCGTGACATTGTTTCTTCCCTATACTGGCCTTGTGGTCTTCTCAAAATTTATGTTAATTTAACTTCCTCCTTCTCCAGAAATTTTATTATTCACCCACGGCTACAGACACATTGCTCGCCGTCATGATAGCTGGAACTGCTGCGCATGCGTCAAATACATCATTCCAGACACGGGATATTCACGCAGGATTATGTTAATGTCGTCTGCAAGTTTCATCATGCTACACTTGTCCAGCGATTTCTTTTGGACTAAAGCTCCAGTCAGCCTTGAACGACCCTTGTACCATCTAGGACAGTGGTTCTCAACCACTGGTGTTTCGGGGACCCCTTCTGGTTTGACAGAGGTGGTGGGGGACCCATCCATCAGGGGGGAGGGGGGACGATTACAATGAGAAAGGGGTAAATAAGGAAATGAAATTTGTGCAAACCAACTTTGAAGCACTGAAACAGAGAGTAATCAACCCTACTCATGAGGTGCACATGGTTTGGTCTATTATAGGTTTGTGGGATAGTCAGCATCAATAATAAAAAAAAGTTTTATCACTCTGCTTGTCTAATGGTCGAGCGCTTCGAGGTTCCCAAGAAGGAATCTTCCCTCTAGGTACCAGGGGCAATATACACTCACCCTGTTTTAAGGGCGTACATGAATCAGTTGGATAGCAATTGCGCATGAAAGAGTGGAACATCTCTGTTGCAGCTGTGAGTCTTAAAGGCTGACCAACAAGCAGAAAGGAGGAAGCTTACTCTCCACTCCTCGATTTTCCCCTTGCCGTTTTTCTGCAAGAGGAAAGAAAGAAGTTTTGACGTCACCGTTTAGGACTAGAAAAGATTGGTCTAGCAGTCAGTTAGTAATCACACAAACAAATGCAGAAGCCACACCTTTTTTCCTCCCTCTCTTCTTAACGCTAGACTTCACTTTTACCCTCGGACTTAAACTACCCAGAGTGCTGTGGATGTTACATGCTCGTCGAACCAGTCATACGCCTATCTTTGTCCACATGGTTACGCCCCTGACATGACCTACGCGCTGAGAGCGGGGTCAGGCGAGGAATAGGAAGTGCTTGAGTGGTCCGGCCAGCACGTGTCTCCCACCGCACTGTCAGCTTTGAGCTGAACAGAGTATAAACGAAAACTGAAGAAAGCCAAGCCTCTATTCTCTCACATGCTGGCATCTGCTTGCCCCATCGGGTTCCTCGCATGGTTCGTTTATTTTAATAGCTGTCTAGAATGCATTTTACCGACAAGGGAACGTTAACTTTTTTTGGGGGTCTGAGGTTTCCCATTTTAAATATCTCGCAGTTTATTTTTACCTTTTTTTTTATAATTAAAGAATGAAATACTGGTTCCTTACTGTTTCAGCAACCACATCAAGTACTAGAACGGACTAATTATTGCGAATAACTAATTTTGACAAATTTCATGATTTAAAAATATTGAGAAAAATTGATTATACGCAAATACATCACTCCATCACAAGCAGTACGTAGTGGAGCACTTCCAACTGTAAAATGTCGTACACACTAAATATTCCCGAAATTCATACTTGAAAGGAAATTACTTGTCTGCAAAAAATAGCGGTTTATTTTTATTAAGTACAGTCGCCAATCGATTATTCGGACTTTGCAGGGACCGAAAAAACGTCCGAATAATAGAGCAGTCCGAAAAATCAGCAGATTGAAAAACTTGCCTTTATCACCTCAAAGTGGGCTTAAAAAAGCCGTAAATAGTGCCTTGCTTCAGGTTACGCCTCCGTTTGCATTCGGCAACTTTCTGTTAGCTTGAGAATCTCTGCCTTTTTTTCTAGTGTTATGGTCGAGTACTTTCTGCGCTTCTTGGCGACACATTGCGGCGGCGGAAGAACAGATGGGGCAATGACGTCCAAGCTGGCGTTGTCCGAACGAGATGAGAGGCGCAAATCCAGGAGCGCAACAGGGCGACTGGCGACGCGAAAGTGGGTTGGAGGCGCGAAGGGATGAAAGGAAACAAAGCAAAATTATAATAATGATGATGATGATGACGTGCAGCTAAATGGAACTCGCAACGATTTTGTCCGAATAATCCAACTTTCGGACTTCAAGCTGTCCGAAACATTGGTCGTGAATATACACTATTTCTATGGGGTAATTAACGGTTCCGCCTTTAGGTCCGAAATATCGAACAAGTCCGAATTATCGGAGTCCGAAAAAACGGTCGGCAACTGTAAATAATAAAGTACAACAAACGTTGAGGTCTCTGACCCTTTATTCTATGCCTTCTCAAAGAAAAGAGTGCGGGACGAGGGCCTAAAAGAATACACATGTCAGAGGAGGAGAGTGCAGTGGGGTATCGGCTCAGCGTTTCCAGCTGAGGTTGGCACGACAATGTTCAACCCTCTCCTAAAATAAGCCAACGCTGAAAATGAAGATGATTCACTAAATGTCATGACTATGAAAGCTCTGTTGTGCCTCCCCGAGGAGACACCTTGGTATCCTCACACAACCCCTTGATAAGCGTAAAAACGACTTACAGTGACATGTTTGTGAGTCATCGTCATTTGTTGGTGACATGTCTGCACTCTCGAACATACACTGTGCCGCCAAAACATATCATGGCACATAATGAAAAAAAAATTAAAAAAAATATATATACATGTATAGCAACTCAATGCCGGAAGCCCTATATAAAAAAAAAAAAATCTTCGTTGATCCTTGAGTTGACAGTGCTGTGGGAGTTACACGCTCGCCGAACCAATCAATCGTCTCCCTTTCATCACCTGACCCCGCTTTCTGCGCGTGTGTATGGACGGAAGCGTAATCACGTGGCTGGAGGTGGACATAGGACTGGTCCGATGAGCACGTAGCTTCCACCGTACTACTGTCAGCTTAGGAATGGAAGGAGTACATGGTCCTTCCCGAAAAGAAACCTGTGAGCCCGTCGCAGAATAGCTTGAAGAGCGATCGACGAATCCGAGTCAAACAATCGCAACAGCTCCTTTTAGTGCTCATGTCCTGCCAGTGTGACTAATCCCTGTTGTTCAGGTCGAGGGGCTATAAGTCACTTAGACGCTTAGCATGCAAGAAGGACGTAAAGAAGTGAGAAGAAACTTGGAGGGGGTAACGAGAAGAGAGAAATCTTCTTCCAGGAACAATTTATTTTTGCATGTCGGGCTTTAAGGCCCGTTCACGCACTTGCGACTCCTTAGGACCGAGTGCCTTAAAACTTCATAAAATCTCTTGCGACAAGAGAACACACTGGCACGCTAGCGCCATCTATGCGGTAACCTTTGAACTGCATTTCACTAGAGCAAAGGTTTTGCGGTGTTCTTGAGGCTAAAATTTGCGTTCGGCATGTGGGGGAAAAAAAATAACCGGCACTCAAATGATTAAGATAAATTCCCAATTTGGTATGAATTAACGAGGTTATATGCTTCTTTTTTGTAGGGAATATTATGAAAATATTGCATTAGTTGACAGGAACATAAAAAGAGTGGTCCAGCTTATTGATGAATACTACCAAGAGGATGGAAAGACGGCCTACATTTTCACATCCGATCATGGAATGACGGATTGGGGTAAGGAAGAGCATACTAAGCTTTAGTCATGCATGTTATACAGCCATTCATTTTAACAATCCATAGTTCTTGCCACCAGCACATAAACATTTTTGCAACAATCACAAAAATTGAAAACATAATGACTCGAAAAAAAATTGGCGCCTCAAAAATTCAGGTTTGCAGTATGTTTTTATAAGGAGTATTCACTGGGCGCCATATTTGTGGGTGCTGTTTAGAGCGCATGCTCAGAACGAGCCCACGTTAATAGGCTGCTAAGACTGGCAATCTTGAGGGTGCGGAATGCACGTTACAAAAGAACTGTGGAAGCTCGCCATCAGCACGCGCTCAGCAGTCGCGCGCTCAGCTATGGCCGCGAGTGAATACTTCCTATACTAGCCTTCCAAAAACAGCTTCTTAAGGTGTTTTTTTTTAATTATTATTATTATTATTATTATTATTATTATTATTATTAGTATATTTATTATATATAGGAATTAACAATGTGAGGACTTCATTTTGTGCTCTTTTTTTCCAGAGGAACAAAAACTGGATTGTGTGGTGCCCTAAGAGATTTAAAGGCTTACAAAGCCAGATAATGGTAAAGGTTAAATATAGGGAGTTTGCAAGTGCTTAGGTATTTAGGGCCTCATTTAATGACTGTATAGTACTAATCCAGATGTTCAGCTTTATAAATGGTATGAATGCAATAATAAAAAAGAACTGCTGCCAAAATAACAAGGGTGCTGGCAGTGAGTTATTAAATGACAGCCTTCTGATTACCAGTTAAGTGAGTTACCAAATTCATGTGCTGGCAAGAACTTTCATTGTTTTCTCTTGTCTTATTGTAACTGAAAACATGATGGTGTGGTAACCAATTGGTCGGAGATGATCTCAAACAATATGTTGCCATATGGTACACGATACAACATTAATGGTGCATGGAAAAATTGACCGGATCTCCACGTGGTGAATGATGTTGCTTGGGGCGAAGCTCTGGTGGTGCTTGTCTGCGTAGACGCCGAGCCGCAGCATGCCGAGCCTTTTCATTCATGTCATTAGGAGAATGTGTGGTTTTCTTCTTTTTCTTTTTTTAAGCAGACAGATGGGATGGCATCTCAGAACCCCCTACTCTTTTTTTTCTTCTTTTTCTTTGAGCCTTTTCATTCATGTCAGTAGAAGAATGTGTGGTTTTCTTCTTTTTCTTTTTTTAAGCAGACAGATGGGATGGCATCTCAGAACCCCCTACTCTTTTTTTTCTTCTTTTTCTTTGAGCCTTTTCATTCATGTCAGTAGGAGAATGTGTGGTTTTCTTCTTTTTCTTTTTTTAAGCAGACAGATGGGATGGCATCTCGGAACCCCCTACTCTTTTTTTTTCTTCTTTTTCTTTTTTCATAATTTCTTTCATCTTTTTTTTTCCAATTTTTTTTTTTTTTTTTTTTTGCCCTACACGAGCATGTGAGCATGTGCTCACGTGCTCGTGAGCACGTGATCTCACGAGCAGAAGCACGAGCACCCGACGCCGGGCCTACAGCGGACGGCGGACGGACATGGCTAGCCCCTAAGGAGCTTCGCCCCTAAAAGCATTGGTGTTTCCAGCGTGCCTCTCCAGTCCGTTCTACAATGTTTACTTTGTAAGCTTTGTGTTTATATTGGGGAACTACAGGAGATCATCTTTGTGCTAGTATATGCATATCCTGCACTAATTTGTTGTGGTTGTCTCATGAAACAGTCTTGAAGGTAGTTGTATATGGTGGTTATTACAGACTGGAAAGTTGCAAAGTAAGTAATTTCAAATGTTTGCAGGTAACCATGGTGCGGGGAATCCCTCAGAGACAGAGACACCTCTTATTGCCTGGGGAGCAGGCATTGGACAAACACGGTTATCTGGAAAAGATGGCTACTATGACGGTTATTCTGAAGGTAACTATTGATTCTTCTGTAGAACCTCAAATGTTTATAAGCCATCTGTAATTGCAGAATTTATGAACATGGTACAATGATTTTATGTAAGGTGACAAGCTATAAAAGTCGGTGAAACTCTCTGACATTGATTGGGTTATGTCTATAGTCTCAATTTATAAACAATTCTAGTTGAAAGCAAGAAAATCATAAATTTTTAATATTATTGATGGCACTATGGAGTGAATGAACTCTTGACATTGTGACATAGTAGTCTTGTGTATACATTACAACTGTATATCACTGAAGTGAGGCAACTTTAGAGAATGTAGTTTTAAAGAAGGAAAAATCTAAAATCCCCTTTAAGTACAGAAAAATTGAAACATGCTGATTTAAAGTTCCGTTCCACATCCACAAAAAGAGCAATAAAGGTGAAAGCAGAGAACATGTTGGCACCACTTTTGACGTGATACAAAAGAGCTCCACCGGTTTTTACATTCGTGGTTCCTGTATTCTTTCCTGCATGCTGAACTAAATGCCTAAGCCATTCAATGTTTTCTGGCTGAGAAAACTGTTGGAGAACAGAAAGAGTACTGAACAGACATGTGAGCTGATTGAATTCACGGTAAAATTACTTGAGACAAGGATAACTCTTGAAACGATAATGTAACCAATAATGGTCTCGGGTACTAATTATATTTTGATATTCCGAAGCATTGTGTGCTGCACACGCAATTTTGACCCACTGCGCTTGTTTATGTAGTTGATTTTCCCCTGAATTCTAGATAGTGAGTGTATGGGTAATTATATTGACTCCATAGGCTCTGCAGTCACATTTCCAGTGGCAGCGATTGTTGGTCCCTTACTCTGTCATCACATTTCTCCTTTTTATTGTCCAGCATGGAACTTGTCCTTGTACCAGAGAGTGGACGTCAAGCAAGCTGACCTAGCTCCGCTTATGGCTGTGCTCCTGGGCATACCCATTCCAATCAACTCCCTAGTGAGCTCTTTATCTTTGCTTGCTTCAGTTATGGCATAAACTTGGTGGAAGTTCCTAACTCTGTCCATTTTCAGGGGTTGTTGCCTGTGGAATACCTCAACCGGGACTCACATTTCAGGGCCGTAGCCCTCCTAACAAATGCGCGACAAATTCTGGCACAGTTTAAACAACAAGAACATAATGTGCAAGAAACTACATTTTCTATTTTCTTCCGCCAGTTCAAGTGAGTATGTTACACAATACTACAAGCTTTGGTTTCAGCCACAGGTTATGGGATAATCTGCATATTCTTCCCTCGCTAGAGAGCTGATGCCAAAAAGAGAAGTAGAGCTTACTGAGATGATGGAAACCTTATTGAAACAGTCGAGGTACAAAGAAGCGG
Source organism: Ixodes persulcatus (assembly GCA_013358835.2). Lineage (NCBI taxonomy): Eukaryota > Metazoa > Arthropoda > Arachnida > Ixodida > Ixodidae > Ixodes > Ixodes persulcatus. The sequence goes on from JABSTQ010011052.1 coordinate 4,000,305, forward strand.
TAAGTCATTCATCGGGACTTGTGCACATCCTTGTCTCATACTGTTTCTTCACTTCATTTTCTAGGTGCAGGTCATTGAGAAGTTTATTGAGCTGGCCTTGAAAGGGCTTACCTATTACCAAAAATATGACAGGCTGACTTTAAGGTATGCACGCTTCAAATGAACCCTTTTTGTCATGCACAAGATTTCTTAGGGTCTTGTCAGTTGTAATCATAACACTGTAACAACACTATTTGGTTTAATGGTAGTACTTGCACGTATGATGTTTTCTCGCACAAACTATTTACCACTATACTCGTTTTCACCTAAAGAAGCATAGTAAAAAAAAGTCGCACTCCAAGTGGAGCATTACTAATTTTCCCTTTTGTGTAAAGAATTAACATATACAGTCGCCGACCGATTATTTGGACTTCGCAGGGACCGAAAAAACGTCCGAATAATAGAGCAGTCCGAAAAATCGGCAGAATGAAAAACTTGCCTTTATTACTTCCAAGTGGGCTTAAAAAAGCCGTAAATGGTGTCTCGTTTCAGGTTACACCTCCGTTCCCGTTCGGCAACTTTCTGTTAGCTTGAGAATCGCTGCCTTCTTTTCTAGTGTTATGGTCGAGTACTTTCTGCGCTTCTTAATGACACATCGCGGTGGCAGAACAACAGATGGGGCCATGACGTCCAAGCCAGCGTTGTCCGAACAAGATGAAAGGCGCAAATCCACGAGCGCAAAATGGCGACTGGCGACGCGAAGGAACGGAAAAACAAAGCAAAACTATAATGATGATGATGATGACGTGCAGCTAAATGAAAAAAAAAGGGCTAGCATAGCGTCACCTAGCGGTAGAACTCAAGAGTACTCAAGTAGCGCTGCCAAGCCAAGCCAATCCATTTGCACCCAACAACATAGAATTCAAAATGGCCGCTTCTCAATGGTGTTTTCCGCCGATCGCTCACAACGATTTTGTCCGAATAATCGAACTTTCGGACTTCAAGCTATCCGAAACGTTGGTCGTGAATATACACTATTTCTATGGGGTATGTCACGGTTCCGCCTTTAGGTCCAAAATATCGAACAAGTCCTCGGAGTCCGAAAAAACGGTCGGCGACTGTATGTGGGTGCATTTTAGAGTAGATATCTGTTACCTTATCAAGACATGCATGTTTAAAATGCCAAAAGCGTCGCTTCTTCCTTCAACATCCTGTAAGGACTACTTCGCACGGCGTATGAACAATGCGCAAAACTTGCTTTTTTCTTGAGGTCAAAACAAGTATAGTGCAGTAATCCCTCGTTATGACTAAGTCAACGGAACGGTCAAAAAATTCGATATAAGCGGTAATTTGATAAAAGTGATAGAGCCAAAAAAAAAAAAAAAACAGCGCCAGCAGCTTTCCAGGTGGACGGGAACACTAAGGAGCACTCTGACCATGCATTTAATTGAACAAACCTTGGTTATGAACAACAAGCGGCAGCTTCATCGAGTAAAAAAAAATAAGTAAGTGGAGTGTGCCGATAATTTCATCCGGGCATCACTTCTCCTCGAACTGCTCCAGGCATCGCAAGAACACTGTCACCGCCACTGCACTCCACTTCGTTTCGAAGCAGCCGAAGGGTGTTTCATGTCTCCGCAGTCATCGGTGTTTCCCGAAGTGCCTTTCCGACGTCGCTTCTTGTTTACCCTGGCCGCACGCAAGGTGTACGACCGCAGCATCGGTGGCAGGAGCGACGGGAACGTCTGCATCGACTTGCGCGAACGAATGAGTTATCCTCGGTGGCTTTGCCGACATGTTTTCACCCACTCCTGTAGAGACCGTTGCAGCTCTGGGAATCGTGCGCCGGCTCGGCAGGCATGATCATGAGAGAAAATCCGACGTGCACAAAGCAGTTGGCGATCTTTCATCTTTGGGTCGCGGGTGCGCTTTCTCTTGCATGAGAAACTTCTCGAGCCCGTCTAGTATGCCTTGCTTGTTCTGCAAAATGGTGGACGGTGTCGAACGGCCGATGCCGGAATGTCGAATTCTTTGGCGATTTCAGATTTGGGCCAGCCACTTTTCTCAACCTCGCAGATCTAAGCGACTTTTGGTAAACGCTCCCACTCCCATACGACGCATGTGTGCGTGTAGCGTGTGGTACGCCGCAGGCGCACCCAGGCAGGCGTGCGTGTCGAGGGCTTCAAGAGGGATGATCTCCTCCGGGCTCCACCACTCCCTTGACCCGATTCCGACAGGAGTCGGGCAGCGTCAGCCGCTGGCGCCATGAGTAGCGTCGGAACGTAGACGCTGCTCCCGCTACTACCTGCCCACGCTGGCGTGTCGGCATCGGAAGCGGCACTCTGCCCTCCGTCACCCGTCTGTTTCATTTACTTGTTGTCATTTTTCCAGTTTGCCGTTTACCTCGGTGGAGAATGGGGAGGGAACGCAAAGGTCTTCGTGCACCTCCGTGTAGGCTTGCATGCTTTCAGCACCTCGGCCTTCGTAATAAGCATAGTCGGCCGCTGATACACTTCGAATAATCTGGATAATCCGGTTCAAAATGCATGCATTTTGGTCGGGACCACGTTGAACTTCAAAAAAAGCGATAATTCGAAAAAAGCGATTTCGTTGTAATGAGGGATTACTGTGTGTCATTTAATGATTTAAGACACCAAACTACAGTGGAATCACATTAAATTAACCCGAGGGGGACCAAAACATTGTTTGAATAATGCAAAGTTTGAATTACCGGGAGTTTCCTCCCTAGAAACACATAAAACGGGACCTGCAATTATCTGCGAGTTGTAGAGAGTGTTTGAATTAACGAGATTCCACTGTAGCATCAAGTCTGAAAGGTACAGGAGCTAACATTCAAAGCATATCTGTCGGAGGTATGCAAGGATGATGTTCGCAGTCCTTTGCAATGTCAGCAACTGGTTCTCATACAGTGTCTTTGTGCAGTCTACTCGTATTGTGTCCTCTTGCTCTCCTTGAATATGGAGCTGAGATTTCCTGCCCCTAACATGAGAGCCACGGGTTTCCTGGACCATGCAACCTTCAGGACCACTGTGTTCATGCGGACCACTGTGTTCATGCAATTGTTTCCTGCAATTTACAGCATTGCTGTGGCACTAGGCTTCCTAGGCTGGATGACCTTTGTCATATTGCTGCTGCTGCGGAATTACACTGGCATTATGTGCAAGTCGCTGGAAAGCCAGTCCAAAAAGATGATACCAGAGTGGCAAGGGAAAATCAAGATACTCTCCAGTTCCACTTTGGTGATCTTCTTGTCAAGTGTACTTTTATATGGTGAGATACATTCAGCATGCTTGTATTTATTTTTGTCCAGGCCATTTTAAGTAGTATACGGCTGGGTCTAAAAATTATGTTTTGAGCAGGAATACATTTATAACTGTTATCGTGCAGGAAACAGACCCTGCCATTTTGAGTAAAAAGCCATTTGTATATGTTTATTTATTTATTGTACCCTCAAGGTATACAGCATCAGAGAGGGGAGGGTCTTAAGGCTCCTTCCCTTTCTGATTGTGCTTATGCTCATAATAACTACCATATCAGTATTGTATGTGCGAGAACATCTGACTTTGAATGCAAAACAAAAATAATAGAACATTGCAAATTCATGTGATTCATGTGGGTGAGAACGAAATTCATTGTACAATGGTTTCCCAAACTGTGGGTCGCTGCCCCAAGGAGGATCACAACAGATTCATTGGGGGTGGGGGGGGGGGGGTAGGGTGTCGTCGTCGTCGGGGGTTGGGTCGGGTCGTCGTCGCAGAATTGCTTGGGAAATTAAAAAAAGAAATGAGAATTTGACTTCTCTGCGGTAGCGCCAATGGAAACAGAGTACAGTCGTGTCATGTTAATATGGACTCTATTAAATATGGATACCCCGCTATATATTTTCGTGGCAAAAACTAGGTAAATGCATTTTTGTCTCATTATTATGGATGATTTTTGGTGGAGATGGAGGTGTTCATATTACCAAGACATGACTGTACAGGTTGCAGCTCAGCATCAAGACAGAACTGAGAGTTGCGGTGTCCAAACTCCGCAGAAGTGGATTGAAAACTGGGCCAGTTGGTACTGATTCATTATAAAACAGGGACAAAAAAAGACACGTACGACAGAGGAGCACTCATCTGTCGTATGTGTCTTCTTTGGTTCCTGTTTTTCCTTGCGCTGTTTTATAATGAATCCAAACTCTACCCTTGTTTCAACAGACTGCTCTAACGAAGAAGCTCGCCTTAGTCATTATTCCTGCTGACATATGGTTGTTTTCTTTTTTCAGCGGTTCTTAACCCAGATGATTCAATATGTCTACATTTTTCAGATAAAATTTTAGCATTCATTTTCTGTATTACTGTTGAATTAGTCATGTGTGTATAATGGATTTTGAGTTCGAAGCAAATTCGAAGCGTATAGTGGTTTTGGCCGAATATTTTCAAATCGAAAATAGAATAGTTTGTCCAAGCCCTTCACTACTGTTGTGCCATGTTTAAACGAAAACCCACCTAAACTCGTGAAAGTTGTTCCCAAGCTTCCACCTGTCCATTTATAAGCTAATTTTAATCTAACTATATTTATGATCGAGACAAGGAACGAAAAAAGGGGTACAAACACAACACCATCTTTAACATTTAGAGACACTGTTGTGGACCCCCTTTTTTCGTTCCTTGTCTCGAGGTCTTTTTCACTGCGATCGTTCACCAGCTCGCCTGCGCAGTAACTCTCATTTCTATATTTATAATTGTGACCTCAGAAAGTCCAATGCCTTGGGATATAGGGTGACCATACTCAGGGTTGAAAATAGAACATAAAGGGAAAGGGTAGAGGGAGGGAAAGGGAAAAGGAGCGGGGGCGGGGCGGGGCGGGGTGGGGCAAGGTAAGGTGAGAGAGAAAGAAAAAAGCTCTGGTATTATTCAGTTCACCGTGAAAATGTGTAGTTTTCTGGGGCTTTTTATTGAGTAGTCGAGTACACAATCACCTTTCTTGTCCATTCTGCAAAACCTAAGCATGCCAAATATAGTAATATAGAAGTTGCCCCGTGCATATGTTTTTGTGAACAAAACTTAGTGGCACGTGGAGTCGGCTAGAAAAAACAAAAAATTATACTCTATTGGAGATAACATTTTTATGCTCTTTATTCTAATACACTGTCACGAGTATTTCTTTTTTGTTCCACTCACCTGGTATTGATTTTGCAAGCAAGTTCCCACGAAAATTGGACATTTGGCTATATTCAGGCAAAATGACAGGATGATAGAGGGACTATCCCGGCCAAAACGGCATGTCTGGTCACCTATTTGGGGTGGCAAGCAGACGACAGATTTGACATAACATGAAACCTACAGAGATGCCCAGCTATACCTAATAGACCACTTGCTAAATACCCAAGCACCCGGACTGCGCTTGAGGAATCATGGGAACGGTGTTTCTTCAGTTCCCTAGTGATTGGTAATTTCTATCAATTCTATGCTTACACACTTCCGATTCTAATCCGCTGTCATCCTGACTATAGTCCGTTGCAACCTAAGAAGGAAGGGCGAGGGTAAGACGGGCCGGGGAGGAGGAAGCAGACGGAACGCTGGAGAAGAAAGAGGGAAACTTCCTTCTCTCTTTAGCGTTCCATCTGCTTCCTCCTCCCCGGCCCGTCTTACCCTCGCCTTTCGTTCTTAGGTTGCAACGGACTATAGGCGTCATGTAGAGCCCAAAGACCTGTCATATCGCTTTTAAAATTTCTTTTTTGAGGCTGTGCATGCAATCCACCTTTCAACCTGGCTGAGCTGCAGAAATCTCTTACAATATTATCATTATCATGATTGTTGTTTTAGCAGGAATTGCTTAAAAAGCCCAGAATTTACAACAACCAAAACCAGGATTTAGCTCGGAGTCAGAGGAGCTGTTTGTAGCATTTTTAGTGTTTCTAAGTTAATATAAGCATATTTGAAGCTGTACGAGAATGATGATATTGTAAGTGATTTGTACAACTCAGCCAGGTTGAAGGGTGGATGGCATGCACAGTATCAAAAGCGCTGACATTGACGAGAAATTTCGAAAGTGATATGACAGATCTTTGGACTCTACACCAGTGGTTCTCAACCATCGATGTTTCGCAGGACCCCTTGTGGATCGGCAGAGATAATGGAGGGCCCCGTTCGTGGTGATGGGAAGGGAAAGGTATAGGTTAAATATAATAGTTACTGAATAAAGGGATATAACTAAGGACTAAAGTGAAGCAGACCTCTCTTACTGACATGCACACGAGAAAACTCACCCGAAAACTGAAACATTTCTTCTGGACCTGAGAAAAGACAACTTTCATTGCCGGGCTTGAGTGATGAGGCAGGGCTTCGCGGACCCCCATTTGAGAACCACTGCTCTACACGATGCATATTCAGGATGACTTTGGATTAAACTCAAAAGTGTGTAAGCATCGAATTGGTCGAAATTACCGATTACTAGGGAACTGAAGGAACACCACTCTTATGATTTCCCAAGCGTGGGCAGAGGCGCTTGGGGGATTTAGCAAATGGTCTATTGAAACTGAGTGGATTTACAAACCTTGCTATATATGCAAATATTCTTTCTTCACTCTCAAATTTAAAACAAAAAAAAAGGTATCACAAATGATGATTGCAGGTTGTCAGAGCATCTCTCCCTAACATATACTCTTGCATAACAGCCACAGTTTAATTTTGAAAGTTTTACTGCTATATAGATATCAACATTCACAAAGTTTCAGTTCCTTTTTAAAACACTGGGTGCGTCTGTGCACCATCCCACCTTGAAAGTGTGCTTTTCCCCCAAGCACGCAATTGCAATATTCATACTTTTCCAAGTGTTGATTGCTGCAGGTTATCCCGTTGAGTGCACTTCTTACTGAAGACTGGTGCACTGCGGAGGAGAAGCAACACCCGCGGGGCTCTCTTCCGCAGGTGTTGCTTCTCTGCAGTGCACCCATGTTTGCGGCGGGGCTCGCGGCGAGGCTAACCCGCTGCAATCAAAAGTTTGAAAAATATGAATATTGCAGTTCATCTTGAAGTGAATATCAGGTAGTGTACTATTCAAAATTTCGAATATTCGCACAACGCTACGTTGATGCATTGGAATTTAAAAGGCGGGGGGATCGCGACACATTAATATGTATTTCTGATGGGTCGCGTGCTATAACATTACAAACTCCGTCATGAAAGCAATCACTGTCGACGATGCTGACCAAAGAGGCTGGGAGGTGGTTCTAGTCAAGGCATGTTTTTGAAAAGAAAGAGTAAGAGAGAACAAAAGAGTAAAAGTAAGTAAAGAAAGAAAGGTTAAGAGTAGTCTTCATGTTAGTTATGCTAGCAGTATACCGTAATATCCCGAGAGGTAGCCCACCTAAAATCGATAGCAAATCAGATGAAAACAAGGGGTAAGCTAACTTTTGGTGTGCCATAAAGAAGTTGAAAAAATGCTAATATTAGATTTTATGACCCTTGAAACTTGTGACTGCAGGAAGGGGCAATGAACCAAGGACGACTGTTCTTCCCAGTCAGCAGTGTTCGCTGTGGTTAAGTAACACCGTTTTTGCCGAGGTCACCATTTGCCAGGGCTCTGCAATTACTAGAAGTTGGCTATCTTACGGTGTTTCAGAAAACAATAGTAAATCATGCCAAAAATAGGTGTGGGCTATCTTTCAGGGGATAGTCTCGGGATATTATGGTAGTGATAATTAGGAAGAATGAAATGGGCCAAGTGATTCTGTACAGCATCCAATCTAGTAATTGGTGTGACGTATCCGGGATCCCAATTGGTTAAGGCATATATATTCTAAATTAGAGCGAGTGTAAGTAACATACAGCTATTTTTTTCATGATAATGGTGCAAGATAGAAATTCCTTTTTTAATACCCGAGCTTTCGGTTACCATTAAACATTATGTGATCAATGTGTTGTTGCCGTGAAAGGTTATTATATACACACTAAGATATTTATATGTGATTACGGAATCAATCGGACAAGAATTAAGAAAATAATCGATACAAGATAATTGTTCACGTGAGGCCAACATTGATTTGCATTTAAAATAGCAAGTTGCATTTTCAAAAATGCACACCAAGCAGTAGTTTATCAAGGTCACCTTGAAGAGTTAGTGTCAGGATCATCAGTTATTTTTTGGTAAATGACACAATCATCAGCAAAAAGAAAAAGCGGAGAAATACAATTTGGTGAATCGTTAAATCAGGAAGAGCACAAGCCTCTAAACAGAGCCCCGATGTAGAAAAGTGCATATTGGTGTTTTGGACGAGTCAGTTTCGTTAGCACTGGGGTGATTCTACGTCAGTTCATGCAATGACGATCCGAGTCATAATTTAGATATTTTTGATAAAAATATATATGAAAGCCATGTTCTTGGGAGGACCATTCAGCTATATATGAACGCCGTAACAAATGTTTTCGCTGAGATATAAAATAGAGAAGCTTGAGGCGTGGAAATTGAGAAGATTTCACAATGCTACTCTGCACAGTTGTCCTTTTCTCATCGAAGCTTTCACGTCACCGTAATTTTTTTAATACGTTTTACAAAAGATATACAACACATACACAAAAAGTTAGAAATATCAATAAAATATTTCTATGCAAACAAAACAATCAAACATGGCATAAAAACACGTTTTAGATACATATTCACAAATTTTTTGCAAATAAACCATCTTTCATAATACTTTACAAAACATATCAAAATATGTGTCTTTAAATACTCTTTACAAATATATAAAGATAATATGCTCAACCTTAATTACCTTTTGGTTACTAACGCGGAAATGCGGCTGATTTCTCAAAATGTGGAAAGATTGGGCGTCGATATTTAAAAAACTCCATCTTTTATTTTCTTTAAACTCCCCTTGGCACTTTGCAGTGACTTGAACTAACCTGTGATGGCAAAAGATTGAGTAACATATGACCTCCGAATGGGAAAAGCTAAAACAAACCTTCACTCGGAGCGAGCCGACGTCTTTGTTATAGCAGCTTTGCCGCACAGCACCAAACATTTTGGGCATTAGTTATGGCACATATTTTATATTATTAAAATTCTTTTTTTCATAAGGGGTGAGTATTAGTGATGCGAAAAAGGACTTTCAGCTGGAATACCACTAATTAGCTTACAATTCACAAAAACAAAATGGCCCCACTCTGCAGATTCGCTTACTATGCATACATAAGCTTAAAACTCTGAGTTGCGCGAGTGGCCATGTACACAACCGGCCTCTCGGCATATGATGACTTCCACAGATGAGATGCCTGGATTCCTCTCACAGGTTTTACGGTGACCCACTCTGCTGCTTCGTAGGTCATATGTTACCAGTGGCGTACCAACTTGCTTTTGAGTGGGGGGGCAAACAAGACCCCCCCCCCCCCCGGTTGGTACGCCCATGTATGTTACTCAATCTTTTGCCATCACAGGTTAGTTCAAGTCGCTGCAAAGTGCCAAGGGGAGTTTAAAGAAAATAAAAGATGGAGTTCTTTAAATATCGACGCCCAATCTTGCCACATTTTGAGAAATCAGCCGCATTTCTGCGTTAATAACAAAAAGATAATTAAGGGTGGGCATATTATCTTTATATATTTGTAAAGAATATTTAAAGGCTTGCATTTTGATATGTTTTGTGAAGTATTATGAAAGATGATTTATTTGCAAAAAAATTGTGAATATGTCTCTAAAATGCGTTATTATGCCATGTTAGATTTTTTTGTTTGCATAGAAATATTTTATTGATATTTCTAATTTTTTGTGTATGTGTTGTATATCTTTTGTAAAACGCGTTATAAAAGTTATAGTGACGTGAAAGCTTCGATGAGGAAAGGACGACTGTGCAGAGTAGCATTGTGATATCTTCTCAATTTCCATGCCTCGAGCTTCTCTATTTTATATCTCAGCGAAAAAAATTGTTATGGCGTTCATATATAGCTGAATGTTCCTCCCAAAAACATGGCTTTCATATATATTTTTAGCACAAATATCTAAATTATGACCCGAACCATCATTGCATGAACTGACGTGGAATCACCCAGTGGCATGTATGGTTACAAAAGAAGTTCAGAATTCGGTGAAGTACCAATGGTTCAGTGTTTAGGTGCCTTAATTTTTGTATAAGGAGCTGATGGTCGACCTTATCGAATGCCTATAGAAGTTTAAAATTGTGCAGTTATTTGCAAGGCTCTAGTCAAGTAATGCGCAGAAATTATTGGTAAATAAAAGCAGTTGTGTTTCACATGAGAAAAGTTTCTGAAAGCCATACTATGAGTGGTGAAAAAAATTGTTTGGATTTCAAAAATTTAACGAAATGATTGAAGATAGCATTCTCTAGTATTATGTAAGGTACTGACGTCGGGGAAACAAGGCAGTAGTTACTTGTCCTTAATACAGAAACCCGTTTTTTACAGTACAAAATGCACCATTCATGTACTACTTCTACTTCCTAGTACCGATTGTGCTGTGGACAATGGTTCTCTATGAGTGAGTAATGCATATGCCATTTTGTCATGGTGCTGTCAGATTGAATATGCTATCTTCTATACTCCGTTTCACCTTATGTTGTATCGCAGCGAAGGCTAGAAGCGCGAGCTCATAGCGTTGGCAGCTGCCCTTCATGCACGAGAGCTTGTGCCGCCGAGATGCGCCCTAGAGCAAAGAGCTCGCGCTTGTAGCCTTCTCTGCGGTCCATCATAAGGTGAAATAGAGTATAGGTACAGCACTGCAGTAGTTTGAATGTCACTCCAATCAGAAAGCAACTACTACTATGCAAATGCTTAACTGCTGGAAAGACTAGAAAAGCTATAAACAACATATTGGCATGCATGAAGTTATGTTAATATAAAAATTACTTGCCTTTTAAGAGGATAAACATAACTTCCCTTGCTTAGTATTGCATCAGCAAGCAGGATGTTGCTTACTTTTTCATAACTGGAGGTAATGGCATCTTTGTCTTAATAACAAATATAATGCTTGCCTTCTAGGTTGGATGTGTACTATGAAGCTAAGGCCTACCTAAGACGTTTTGAGGTGAAGATGTGGTTCCTAGCTCTCGCAGTGCTAGCTGTGCTTGGACTTGAACTTTTGGTAAGTTTATGACAATGAGAAAGAATCGTGCTCCTGCATACAACTTAACAATGCCTTCTCTCCTTGGGTAAATAGGTCATCACATTTTTCTACAGAGGAGTGATGTCTTTGGGACTGGTATTTATTGGACTGTGGCCCTTCACCACACAGTTATCGAAGGTATATATCTTCCTTTTTGTATTTTAAATGATGAACGTGAGATTGGTTGCATTGCATCTTTCTAGTCAAAATGCATACGGAAAAAGTAAACTGATTAACGTTAACTATTATGGTCTGGATAGTTTTAACCGAATGTAACATCGGTTAAAACTATCCAGACAGTAACACACAATGTAACATAACATTTTTTTCACTAAATTCTAGTGCGACCACATATGTAATGCAAGGGGTAAATTTGTATATCGCCCATTGGGGAAAAAAAATGAAACCACAAATGTAATGTGAAAATAATAGAAGAATAAATTAGTACCTTTATCTGTCAGAAATCGTGGCCAAACACTTGCCATATTTTTTGTGATATCAGTTCTTTATCACCACGATGCAAGATATATGTACCGTATTTTCTGGTGTATAAGACACGCTTTCTTTCCAAAATTATTGGCGGTGAGTCTTATATGTATATTTTTTTTCTTTTTGGCAAACTCTGAATGAACTCCTGTTGATGCTGATTAGTCTTTTTTTAACTATTATGACAGCTCAGTGCAAATGGTGCGTCATAAATGCAAGCCAACCTCCCAAAACTAGTATCCATAACAAAAAAACAAAAACAAAAAGTCGAAAACGAGAAGAAATAAATAAAACGCGTCGCTTTGCGAGTTCTTGTCACGAAGGCTGCGCAAGTCTTGGAAGCCGCAAGCGCTGAGCTAAAATAGGTGCGTCTTATATACTAATTTTTACTTAGAAACTTGCGAAAAGTGGGGGTGCATCTTATACAATGATGCGTCTTATACACCGGAGAATACGGTATATATTGGTGTGGACAGCGTGCTCGTCACAGCTTCCGGATGAAGTCCTCTTCTCGCCTTGGTTGCAAGTGGCGACACCAGATGGCTCCTCGATATGCGGCTAATGGCAGCTTGTTGCAGGTCCGGTTTCTCATGTTTCTTTATGGGGGACATGCTTGTTCTTGAAATGGTTTTCTGGGTGCTCCACGTCATGTAGAACTTGACACTTGCGCTGCTACGCAGGTTGCTTAGACTGCTTCGTCATTAACCCTAGTTTCATGCCTCAATGGCGGCAGTAACAGTTTTATGAATACTTTGAAGCGGAGAGATCTCTGGTGCGGTGTTCAAGCCAGCATTCGTCAAGGTCAGAGCAGACACTCCACGTGGAAAGAGCACGCGCCCAAGAGCAAGACACTTTTTTTTTTCTTCATCAGTTGCACCGTCTGTACAGTGGAAACGCTGCCAGCTAAGGCTACTCAAGCGTGTGACAAAAGGACTTTATCTCTTCGATCGCTTTATAGCGTTTACCGTGCTGTGTTTCCTCACTTTCTTATACAGTAATCCCTCGTTATAGCGAAGTCAAAGGGACAGCAAAAAAATTCGATATAAGGTGTAATTCAATAGTAGTGATAGAGCCATAAAAACAGTGCCAGCAGCTTTGAAGGTGGACCAGAACGCTGTGGAACACTCTGACCGTATATTTAATTGAACAAACCTTGGTTATGAACAACAAGCGGCAGCTTCATCGAGTAAAACAAAATAATTAAGTGGAGTTTGCTGACAATTTCATCCCGGCATCACCTCTCCTCGTACTGCTCCAGGCATCGCAAGAACACTGTCACCGCCGCTGCACACCACTTTGTTTCGAAGCAGCCGTAGGATGCTTCGCGCCTCCGCAGTCGTTGGCATTTCCCGAGGGGCCTCTCCAACGTCACTTCGTGTTTACCCTGGCCGCACGTAAGGTCTACGATTGCAGCATCCGTGGCTGGAGCAACAACAGGAACGTCCGCATCGACAAGCGCGAACGAATCAAAGTTATCCTCGGTGGCTTTGCCAACATGTTGTCACCCATTCCTGTAGAGATTGTTGCAGCTATGGAAATTGTGTGCCGGCTCGGCAAGCATGCTCGCGAGAGAAAATCCAACGTGCGCAACGCAGTTGGCGATCTTTCATCTTCGGGTCACGGGCGTGCTTTCTCCTGCATGAGAAACTTCTCAAATCTGTCCAATATGCCTTGCTTGTTCTGGGTGGACAGTGTCGAACAGCCAATGCTGGAATGTCGAATTCCTTGGGGATTTCAAACTTGGGCTGGCCACTTTTCTCAACCTCGCATATCTAAGCTATTTTCGGTAAACACTCCCAATCTCCCATACGACACACGTGTGCACGTGCGTTGGGGGCTTCCGAAGGGATGATCTCTTCCGGGCTCCATCGCTCCCTTGACCTGATTCTGACAGGAGTCTGGCAGTGTCGGCCGCGGGCGCCGTGACTAGCGTCTGAACGTTGAAGCTGCTCCCGCTGCTCCCTGCCCGCGTCCCTGCATCGGCGCATAGGCATCAGAAGCAACACTCTGCCAGCTCTGCGCACTCTGCCCTCCGTCACCCGTTTACTTCATTTTCCCAGCTTGCCGTTTGCCTCGGTGGAGAAGGGGGAGGGAACGCAAGGGTCTCTGTGTGCCTCCGTGTAGGCTTGCATGCTTTCGGCACCTCGGCCTTCATAATAAGCGTGGTCGGCCGCTGATGCACTTAGAATAATCCGGTTAAAATGCATGCATTTCGGTCGGGACCACGTTAAACTTTGACAAAAGCGATAATTCGAAAAAAGCAATTTCGTTATAATGAGGGATTACTGTATCTTACTATCTGGCTGTCACTCATTGTTGTCAAAGGTCGAGTTACCACGCCACCAAGGACGTAGACGTCGTGCTTGAGAGCGACCACACCGCGTCAGTCTCTTGGGCCGGGGTCGCGCTGCTCGGGCATCGTGCGGGGGGCAGCCTGCGGATGCGAGTCGCCATGGTGTTCGTGGTTCGGGTGGCGCGTGCCAAGTTTCTCTGAACTTGTTCCCCCGCAGCGTTCGAGGCACAGATTTCGCGGTGGCTTTTGCTCAAATATGTCTGAGGACTGTCTTTTGTGTGGTGTCTGACCGGTGTGGCCCCCGCTTTGGGGACTGGCGTTTGTCCTAGATTAATAAACGTTGTCTTCACCTCACCTCCTCCTCGCAGATGATGCTCTTCTTTTGAAGCAGCCTTAAACCATCGCACTGCCTCCCGCTCCCAACAGGAACAAATTTCATGGTTCTATAACAAAGCCACATGATAGGGGCTACAGCATTAGAACGCAGAAACCGCTCAGCTGGTTGAGTTACCCTAAGCTACAAAGAAAAGAACCGTGCAAACTGCTCCAGTTTTGGTGGATTTGGATCTGGATTCGATTGTTCTCGTTTCAAGTATTCAAATTTTGTATATGCTGCCAGCAGATGATAGAAAAACCGCAGGGACTCACAAAATCACAGTGCTTTAAAAATGGCAGTACCATGGATGTTGACCTCAGTAATTTGATTATAATGCAAGGGCCAACTTTAGAATATGAAATTTGTTTTTAAAACTCGCATTACTTTCGAGTAAATACAAGAATAATTTGAACAGGTTTTATTTTTTTTTTCTAATGGTTGGACTTGACAGGTAAAATTTACACTGCACATTTAAATGATAGTCTGTTTTATAAGATAGCTGCAATGTACAGTTTTCTGATATGTCCCTTGGTCACTGAAGCCTGTGAGCTAGGTTGTGTCGCAGGAAACATAGTTAATCCAATATTCTCTTTGAACATTTTGCAAGTGGACTTTTTTTCTTTGAGCTGGTGGGTAAGCTTAGACTACCAGTTCATGCATTTGAATGTCTCCATGTCAAAGCAATGCCCTTGCCAGCTCTTTTTTTTTTTTTTTTAAGTTTAGAGACAGTGTGCAGGCTGATGGCTTCTTACTGGTGGATATTTCCTGTCATTTCACTATTTTATGCAGAGAATGAGTGTTGCTTGGTTGGCTGGTTGTCTGGCTCTTGGCGTGTTCCCTCTTTTACCAGTGATTGGCAAGCAGCACAACTACACTCTAGTGTAAGTAAATTACTGACTCGCTCAAGTTGTAAGACCAAAACTCGGCAAGCGGGTGTGCTCAATGTTTTCCATTGCCACAGTGTGTTGGAGCTGTCTGGGCACATACAGCAGTAGCAGCTGAATGCTCCTGAGCATATAGTCGCCATTTATTGTAGCTAGCCAAGAACGATGTGAACTAAACACAAATTGAGAGCAACTTTGGAGATCAAATTTGTGAGATTCGACAGATGCACCTTTAACCCTTTCATGGTCACTGACGTACCTGTACGTCAGCGCGGGAGCGTCCCGCGTGTTTGCTGACGTACATGTACGTCCGCGACAGCTCATTCAAAAATTCCCGCCTCCGCTTGAACGGGTGCGTTCGCGGGGACGTGCTGCCATCTGGTAGGTTTGTAGGGAACTACGACCGTATAACTCCGGTCGTGTTTGTTTTGGCGCAGCTTTTTGAAATTGCGAAACTAGACGTTCTGTGCAAGTGACATTTTCGAGATGGCCGCGCCTGCAGGCTGCTCCAGAGGTAGCGTAGCGGAGGTTGGAGCGATGGCTCTTCGGGTTCAGAATTTGAACACTTCTCGGACTCCGAGTCGGATGGCAGCCCGACATCCGACGAACAACTGTAAACCAGCTCGGTTCGGAGTCCGGAGTGTGACACACAGCCGCACCGTCTGCTAGACCATCTCGGAAACGGGCGCGTCGAAGTTTTAGTCCTTTTTGCTTTGTTCAGCCTCTAGCTAGTGTGCCGCAGATGTTTTGAAGTGTGTGTACTATTGATTTTAAGTCTTACATTATTTTTATGCGACAATAAACTATTGTATACTCTTTGCAATCGCACCGCGTAAAAAAAACCGACCACAGGGGAGCGTCTTTAGACAAAAAATGCGACCATGAAAGGGTTAAAGGGATACTGCAACAAAATTCTAGCGCCTATTTTATTGTCTAAATGTCAGCCACGTTCTGGCTACACCATGGAGATACCAATGTTTTGCTCGAAAAGACACCAAAACATTGTTTCAAAGTAATAAAACAAATGTCGCGTCACTATGCACTTAAAAGCAGCGCCGCTCTGCGGAAGTATGGCAGCAAGCTGCGTGCAGGCGAGCCCTGTTGAACCGGATTTCCCTTCTCTCCCGGCCTATTCAACTCTTGCGGGGAGCGGTGAGGGTAGCGACCAAAACGGCCAGGTTGTAACGTGTTGACGACGCCAAGTGGCGGAGCTCATAACCGGGCCAGCCCCCAAACAGCTTTGCCCGTGCTGGACCAAGTGACGTCATGTCTGTGACGTCGATTGGTTCGCTCCCGTGATGCATCGTGCTCTTCGATGGCTGATCTCCGAGCGCTTGCCGGAATCGGCTTTTTGGAACGAAAAGTATAGCCATTTCTTCAAAATACAAGCGTGCGATTGTAATTAACAGATTGAGCTGATCATGTTTACCTCATTACTGAACGTGAGAGGTATATGGTTAGTTTTAATTCAGTATCCCGTTAATTCATGATACATGTAGAGCTCATAGCAGTTTTTAAGGTCGCTGTTAGAATAGTAGTATTAATACTGAAGCTAACACAGTTAATTTATTCCTTTTTAAACTGTCCGTAGCATACAATCCTAAACAAGTTACCTGAGAAAACATAACTTTTGAAAATGTGCATTGTTTAATATTGTATTTCTTTCTTTTTTAGCACTTTGACTGGCTGGATCAGCATAATCATATTTGCCTACTGTGCGAGAAGGTATGTTCTTATGCCATCACAGTTCTGATAAGAGAAAAAAACACGAGGAAGTCATGAGAAGGTTAATCTGAATGCATGGCAGGCAGTTTTGCACAATGTATGTTTTTGGCTTTGAGGATAATCTTAAAAAGTTTAGCATGTGTGTAAGTGCAACATTTAAAGGGACAATGAAGACGATTTTATTTAATTTTTTTAAATGGTGTTTTTATGCTTCTGGGAACATAGCATGCTGCCCAATTTTTCGTAGACATTTGTGACGCGTATTTTTGTGCCTACGAAAGAAGTAAAGAAACCGAAACTGAACAATCTCCATTCTCGTTTCTGGGCCTCCGAAAACAGAGGTGACGTAGGGAGTGACGTCAAGTGTGAATAGTCGGTATCGGTAGTATTTAAGAGATCGAGACTCCGGTTACCCCGGTGGGTTATAGCAACGCGGTGGCGCGGTCGTTTCGTCGAATCTGTCAACATGGACGGCAATGCCGCTCTCGTGAGCGAGTTCGAGCTTCCGTTCAGTGACCCAACACAAACGGAACGGGAGTATGTGTGTGGCGGCCTTCGCCATCACCCGACGGAGACCACCCAGCCGGTAACGAGTGGCCCGCATGCCGAAGGACGGGAACGCGGGGGAGATGCCGAGGGGAAAGCGGCAGCAATCCGGCTTTTCCGGAAAACGGTTCCTCCGCGGGGGACGCTCCCCAAGAAGGAGAAAATAAACAGCAACATTTTTGGTTTTCACCAAAGTCGGACGTCCTCTTTTCATCGTCAAAGAACACGAACAGCAACCCACACGTGAAAACTAGCGTCGCCCGAACGAATACTGGTCTTCAGTCGACCGTTAGAACAGCCATCTACAGCGCACAAATTTGGCATGACCACCATTTTGCAAAATCCTTCGAGTACCGTGTTCTTTTTTTTATTTTATTTTATTTGCCCATAGTTGCTCGTTGGCCGTTTCGCATCCAGCGTAGCAAAGAAAAAAACAATTATGCTGCTTTATTTACAGTTTAGTAATCATTTCCAGTCCGATTTATACTTTTCATGGTTATTCAAGCGGAAATTACAACACTATTCCCAAAAATCGCGAACCAAAACGTGACCGAGGGCACGTCTCTCGTTTCGACCAATCGCTGACGCGTCTCTTGTGACGTCGCACTTCTTGGACCCGCATTGGTCACGTGAGCTCCGCTTCTGCTGGCTTCTCCCGCAACTCTCAGGGCGTTGCCCCAGTCGATCTCGGTACGAGTATTACCACGACTGTTTAATTGAATTGCACGGCACGCAAGCGCCGGTTTCGGCTGAAATTTAAGCAATGTGGCCTGAGACGTGCCTGGAGCCCAGTTCAATCGCCAAAAAGATGTCCGAAATTGCCTTCATTGTCCCTTTACACTTGCATTGTACTTTAAAGTGATAGCACTATAGCTTCATTTTCCTGCCTCTCCTTGCTCTATTTTAGAGCTCTATGGCAGGTGGGATATTCGGTATCATCTCTGGAAGATGCATGTCCGTAGCCAATTCGAATAGCCACCCAGTGTTTTTTGCTTAAAACACAAAAAACATTGTTTCTAATGCTA
The DNA here is from genome assembly GCA_013358835.2 of Ixodes persulcatus. NCBI lineage: Eukaryota > Metazoa > Arthropoda > Arachnida > Ixodida > Ixodidae > Ixodes > Ixodes persulcatus. The sequence goes on from JABSTQ010011052.1 coordinate 4,018,740, forward strand.
TTTTTCGTGTATCTAGTTGCTGCATAGAGCGACCCAATTGTAGTAAGGGCCATACTGAGTGTTAAATTCATAAAAACAGACAGTTTTTCTGGGGAGCTAAGATCTGACATGCTACACACTGAATCATAACCTCATGTAAAGGTGCCTTTTACTGGTCCCGCCATTCTAGTCAAACTTCTGATCGCAATTTGAAGAGAAATAATAATTAAGACTGTCTTTGGAATGTCTGTTGAAAGTTGGCTTGTCTGAAAGCTGTTTTTTTTGCAACTTGAAAACTCCGGCAATTTTTTGTTCTTGGCTTAGACTTTGTGAAATCCAAATTTTGACATTCACATTAAGTTGAAAATGATTGGCCCACACCACTTAGCGGTCATGGCAATCTGGCATAGCCCAATGTTCCACTTGTGGTGACTACCACAAAGTGGCAAGACTTGAAATGAAGGATGAGGTTGATTCTCTTTCATACATCACAAACCGATCACACCCTGCATCTAAGCCGAGCCCAAAATCTTTATATATTCAGATTCTGTCTGTGCTATCAAGAGTGTAGCACAGGCAGAATCTGTCTGCCTGTGCCATACTCTGACACTGGCACTGTCAGTATGGCAAAGGGGAAGCTTTAGTAAAGCTAACTTTTTTCATGTTTTATTGAGTTCAGAAATCTTTCAACTTATTTTTTTATTATTCAGAAACCTCAAGTGCAAAGTAAAATACAAATATACTATTTATTCAAGCAAGCTCCATAAAATATAATTGTTGCATGTTATTATTACTCGAAAATATGTTACCACAGAGGTTAAAATTGTTTTCAGAATTTATTTAAAAACATGTACTTCATGACTATAGACTTCTTTTTGTCCTCAACTGGATGTTGGGATGGCACTGGTATATCTGACTAAAAAAGTGTATTTTAATTCTATTAAAAATAAGTACAGTCAAACGCCGCTACAACGAACACTTCTACTACGAAATAGCCTGTACAACGCTTTAATAGCCTGTACATCTGCTTTATTGGGGTCATTAAAGTGCGCGACGGATATAACGAAGTGACGTGTATAACGAAGAATTATCGCGGTCCCACACGCTTCGTTATACAGGCGTTTGACTGTATTTGCACAAATATTACAAGAGCTTTTTTTTATGTGTTTATGTGATTCCGAATATAACGCAAGGCATGTTGCCTTGCGTTATATTCGGAATCGAGCTCTGCCACAAGGCACGTGAGTCAGGAGAAAGCCATCCCTCCAATTGTATACAGGGGATTGGGTGCGAAAAGAAACGAGGGTGTGGAGAGGGAAAGTTATTAGTTATCGTGCCACGTGAAGGGAGGAATAGAGAACGTGGAAAGCATTCTCTGTCGCTTTAGTGTCTGTACAATGGATGCCAAAAAGCACACCGCAAAAACATAGCATGTCACGTGGGAGTGGGGGACGCTGGTTAATTCAAGCCAAGTTAAGACACAAAAGCCAAGCCAAGACCTCAGGCCATGTTTACACAATCATGCAACATGAGGTGTTTGTTTATGCAGAGGAACCAGAACAAGGGCGAGAACGATGATGTATTGCACCCAGCAGTCTTTGTTCTGTCTGTGTGTAATCTTGCATCTTTCTACTGATCTTTCGCTCCCATCCCCTTTCTCCAAAGGATAGTTAGCACGACTCCCATTTGAGTGAGTCTACAGGACTATGTCTTCCTTTCCAAACACTTTCTCTCTGTTCTGTTTGTGCATTTTTAGTTTTTGCTCAAGAGTGTTTTGGCACTTGTGCGTTGGTGCTTCTGCTTGGCGTGCTTTGTATACCAACCGACTTGACACTGTACACTGTGGTTCAACAGGAATGGCTTGCAACAACAAGAAGCTCAGTAGAAGAAAAGGAAACAATGAGACAAGCAGGCGCACGTCTCCGAAGTCGCCAAGTGAATTGCAAACATGGAAGTGAGGAGCTGAGCATTGACAATGAATGTGGTTGAAACATACATCTATATTTTTCTGATTTTCGTCTCCTTTTCACTTCTGCCATGCCCTCGAGTGTAGTAACTTTAAGCGACCTCAGTTCACATTATAACAGTAATAATAGGTACCGTATTTGCACGAATATAATGCGACCACAAATATAACATGAGGGCAGGTTTTGAAGCCCCTAGAAATAAAAATAAATTACTATTGTAACGCAAACATAAATTTACCATACTCGAAGGCATAGCAGTAGTGAAAGGGGGACGAGAATCGGGCAAATATTGTTTTACTGCACTCATCGTCACTGCTCAGCTCCTCACTTTTGTGACTTCGAAGTAACACTTATCTCAAAGTTCCTTTTTCCTCGGGGTGAGCTCTTTGCATACCTGCCAAGTTTTACGATTTTATCGTAAAGTGCCCGCTTTGCAGCGCTTTCGTACGGTTATCCTATTGACAACAATATTTGTACGATTTTTTCTAATCCCATTGTAAAAAAAAGAAAAAGTAAATTGTTTTTGTTTGAGCTGCATCTCGCCAGTTTGCAATTCGGTGTTGGCCACACTGATACATCGACTTGTATGCTAGGGGGTGGTCAACGGTACTAAACCACTCAGTGTGGAAACTGCCATAGAGACTGCTCTGAAAAAGTGGCACCGACCCGTCCTCCAGAACTGAGCTAATGGCGATCACAACGCCGCCATTTCTCCCGCAGCGGCCACTCGAGGAACTGCACGTGACTTTCATTTTGTTTTTAATCGGCCATTTTGGGGCCAAAACAGATACTGTGGAAAGGGCTTCAGGGGTGCCACCCCCGACTCCCAAGCGGACGCGCCGCAGAATACTACTGAGGTTAACATGCACCTAGGTCGGGACGCGCTACCTGAAATCACCGCTGAGGCACGGTTGTATAAAAAGAATATTAATTGTACTGCAAAACTTGCAAACTAAATATTTTAGAAAACAACACGCGCCCATCTGTTTGTACTAAACTCCAATAAAAGTTACTACAAAAAGAGTTTTTCCGTTGGTTTTTACGCAAAAACACGCTTTCTAAAAGCTCAAGGTGACCACAGTTAAAACAAATGATACAGAGTGCCGCTGTTGTCGTATTTAGCTCAGTCTCCGTGGACGCCAGCGGCCCAGGTTTCAACGGTGAGTTTCCCAACTGAGGGTTCTAGTAACCTTGGGGGTGGTGCAAGCTACTGCTCGTTATAAGGGGTATAGCCGCTAACACCCATCCACCTATCCGAATCGAAAATAACTTTCTGTTTAAGAAATCTTCCTTGTGGCAATTTTGGTTGTGGCGCACGTCGTGCATTGTGTTACCGGAACTTTTGCACATGATCCCTTGAAACCACCTTTACAACAAGATGTCGGGGAAAAACTACTTTCAAGTGTTCATTCCGAGCTATTCGACCGACTTTCTATTTATCAAGACGTCACGCAAGGGCGAGAGGTACGCATTTTGTAGTTTGTGCTGCTGCCATGTCAACATTTTGCACGCTGCTCGTCGGGACATTCCGTGTCATCTCGGTACAAAAAAGCACAAGGATTCTGCAAAACTAGTTGAAACCAACAAAAAGCTTGGAGGGTACTTTAACCGATCAACGAATCACAAAACTATCCGAGCAGAATGCCTTTTTACGGCATTTTTGTTGAACAGAACGGGCCGTTCACGGCGGCTGACCACACCGGAGACCTCTTTCAGAAAATGTTCCCAGGCTCAAAGGGAAGCTACTAACTACGCTTGTGCTCGAACCAAGACAGCGTTGATAATGAAGGGAATGGCTGAAAAAGAGATTGGCGATGTTGTTAGTAGTTTCAGGAGTGTGCCGTTCTCGGTCGCGACTGACGCGAGCAAAGACAATGACAATGATGCCAAGCTTTATCCCATTATAGTTACGTTTTGTGACTAAGTTTTGAAGAATAAAACAGTTTTCGTATTTCTTCACACAATTGTAGTGTTTTTCGGCGTGCCCTGTAGTATTTTCAACATTGTAGGGTTGGCAGGTCTGCCTTTGTCTGCAAGATCTTGAACTATGGTGTACTGTGTGTCAAGTCGGTTGGTTTACCAAGCAAAGCGTGAAGCAGAAGCACCAATGCAAAAATGCCAGAACACTCTTGAGCAGAAACTAAAAAATGCACAGGCAGAACAAAGAGTACTGGAAGCAATCCAAGATTGTTATTCTCCTTTCTAGCTACCCTGCCTCTGCATAAACACACACCTCGTGTTCCATGATTGCATAAACACAGTAAGCGGTCTTGGCTTGGCTTGTGTCTTGACTTGGCCTGGCTTGGCTAAAGCACCCACACTCCCATGCGGTGGGTGCTTAGTGTTTTCGCCGCTTTGGCGGCTGGGTGCCTTGTACAAACTAGAGTCACTAAATAAAGCTACGCTTTCAGAGTACCGAAACTCCCAAACTACGCGTCTAAAGCGCGTCAGGCGCCGCCATCTTGGGTCCGCGCGCAGATGGAGGAGCAACTGTGGCTGAGCCAAGCCGAGCTCTAGCCGTCGCCTGCGCCAGCTGCCGTAGCCGCAACTGTGGCAGCGAATCAAGGTCGCGTTGTTCGTATCTCGACGTAAGAAGGAAAAGGTGCATGCTAAGCGACAGACTTCAGCGTGTGCGAGCAGTAAACAGTAAAACAGCCGCAGGCAGCGGATCGCTGGACCCAAGATGGTGGCGTTAAAAAAACGTGATGATGATGATAGCGACTCACGTGACTGCCGCTGTCCAATGATGCCGTAGCGAACCAGAATATTGTTGGATAGAGCGACTGTATTGTCGGCAAAATGCCAAAGAAAAGGAATGCGGTACTCTGAAAGCGTAGCTTATTTAGTGACTCTAGTACAAACGTGAAAACGACAGAGAATGCTTTTAATGTTCTCTATTCCTCCCTTTACTTGGCACAAGAACTAATAACGTTCCTCTCTACACCCTCGCTTCTTTGTTTCTTTTTGCACCCCTACATTCAGTCCGAGGGATGGCTTTCTCCCACAGGCCTCGTGGCCCAGCTCGATTCCAAATATAATGCAAGGTGTGTTTTGGAGCATGTAATTTCGTGGGAAAAAGACTTATGTTATATTTGTGCAAATATATAGTATTTCTTGTTCTTTTTAAGGGCATAAAAACCTACCCTCACTATATACTATCTGTGGTCGCATTATATTTGTGAAAATACAATTAGGAAGCAAAATCTGAATTCTGCGGAACTCTGGAATGAAAAGTGTCTGACACAGTATGGCTGCGGCTCTACTTTACCAGTGACAGATGGCACCAGGGGTATGCTCAAGAGAGCATTGTTCCGAGTTTTATGTTGTTTACTAACCTAATATTTTAACACTGAGGAAAGTGAAGCCACCCATAAGTAGCAACTCCAACTAGTACATGGAAAAGGCTAGCTGTCTATATTCCATAGGAGAGCACAGATGTTCTCGTTTTCAAACTAAACACAGACTTTTAAAATTTAGGAATGATACTAATATTAATGGGACCAGTAAGCACACCTTTCCTTGGAATTATAGCCTACTGCACTTGTCAAAATGTGGTATATCATGTAGAGCTGGAGAAAAGTGAAATGCCAAAGGTTGCTGTCCATCTGATGTGTTTTTTGGTTGGCTGTTTTGACTTCAGGTCTGAACTAGGCTTGGTAAGAAATAGCAGACAGATCTCTAAGGAGCCACAAAGGGCTATCGTCATTACAGTGCTGCAGGTTAGTACTCAAATCCTGTGTCTGTAGCATGACGTTTGTGCCCGATATGATGGAGAACATTCAATCTAGCCTTTTGCTAACCTTGCAACACCCATAAGCTCACAATGTTTCAACTTATCAGAGTTCAGAGGCTGGAACCTAAACTTACAATCCAGCTGTAGTCTGGGCAAAAACTTCAGAGGCTGGCAGGTTCACCACAGAAGCCTGATGGGCTGGTCACACTCATATTGCTTACAATGGTACTGTTTGTATTGAACATGTGTGTACATGCATCAACATGGGGAATTTAATTTGGAGAGAATTTTATGGTTACGGTAGTTGTTTCAGTATGGCAGACTGCAAATATATGGGCAACCTGTGGAATGCTACTATGCCCGTGCAAATATTTGGAACTTTTAAACAGTGATGCAGATGCTAGTACACTCGATTTGACATCCTAATTAAATGGAAGCGAACAATTTTAGTTATCTTCATTAAATATTTCATTTTGTTGTGACATTAGTTTAGCATCGTTGGGTGCTTGTCCCATCGCACAAGTGCACTCTGGCAGAGATACAGTGGTTAGTTTCCTATAGTGTGGCTGCACTTGTTGGAAGAAGCATGTTTTCAGGTGGTTGCATGTCTGAACATTTTAGAAAAGTTAACTGCTTCCAGCATGCTGAAAAGAAAAATTATTATTACTTTTTGAAAGTGTAATGGAGTACTCATTTGGGAAATATTTAGTAGCCAACTGTTGGTTTTGGATTGTTGCAATCTATGTGCAGAATACCGTTTTAGAGCAGATATTCATTTTTGAGCCGTGTTAGAAATGGCATATTTTTCACATACAGTTTCTACATTTAGTAGAAATTGTTGCTTTGGTATTTGAAATTATTCAATCTTATTTGTGGTCATGTGCGATTAGGGGACTTTGAATTTGAAGCGAATAGTGATTTTAGCCGAATATTTTCGATCTACCGTAAAATACCAGGCAAGCGCCCACTCAAAGTTTAGAAATAATCGCGAGAGAATGGGGGATGGGCGCTTGTCCGGTCATCAATTTTACATATAAATGTACTGCACGTGTTTCCTCAGATCTTACAAATTTGGGAATGGGCGCTTAATGTGGTATGGGCGGATGCGCGGTATTCTACGGTAATATTGAATAGGTAGTTTCCCCAAGCCTTTCACTACTGTTGCACCAAGCTTAAACAAAAACTTAGCTAAACTCGTGAATGTTGTTCCCAAGCTTCCACTTGTTCATTTATAAGCTACTTTTAATCGAACTGTATTTATGGACTGTGACCTCAGAAAGTTTGGTGCCTTGGGATGGCAAGTAAGCTATGGATTTTACATAAAATTAAACCTATAAAGATGCCCAGCTATACCTAATTGAGCAGATTTACAAACTTTGCGATATGCAAATATTCTTTCTTCAAACTCAAATTTACAACAAAAAAAAAAATTACAGGAGGACGCTTAAGCTTCGCCTTTAAAGGGGCACTGACACATCAAAATCATTTTTTTTTTTATTATCCGAAACGATTGAAAACGATGCCGGGACATTACCCTCAAAATTCGAAACTTTAAAATTCAGTATTTGTGAATTAAAAAAACAATTTCCAAATGCCTAATTTCAAGTTCCCGCGCGATCCGCGCCAGTGCAGTGAGTCAAATTTTGCGGTCTCCTGCGACTCGACTTTCTTTCGGACCTCCGCTCCACGCTATGAAGCAAAGCGCCATTGCCACGGCGACCCCAAGCGAGGAGGAGGTGAGCCTGCCGGTTAGAAAGGCGCCGGCGCGGGAACAAACCGGTTTCTTCCCCGACTCGCCGACGAGCGCCGCCAAGTTTTCCGAGGGAGGGTACAAATCTAGGAAGCAACATCACACCTAACTCTGATCTTTAGTATTTCAAAAAGAGGGGCCGTAGTGCGTTCGGAATTGCGTTAAAAAACATGTTTTACGATTTCCGTTATTAAACGTTATAGAAATGTCACCTACAAAGCTTCTAAATTTCCTGATTTTTGACGTCACCGATCAAAAGAAGCGAGGAGGTGAGCGGGGGGAAATATAAACGCCAAAACTAAAAAGGCGCGCCCGCGCGCGAGAAACTTTTTTTTCGCGATGCGGTTTTTTTTGCGTGTCTATGACTACAACTTGCATCGTTTTAGGCAATAAAAAAAAATACAACCTTTGGGTTGTCAGTGCCCCTTTAAGAGTGAATTGCGATAGCTAAACATATAAACTCCCACTCATTCCCAAACTGTGTCAGCGTGGCCTAGTCAGTCATGTGTCTGGCTTGCAACCAAAGAGTCGTGGGTTTGAATCCCATCTAAAATTCTTCAAATTTTTCTTTAAGGCAAATAAATTACTATATATATAGTGAAATCATTTGAGACATGCAGCAACCTTTTATTTGCATTACATGTCATGTTTTTTAATCACTTTCGTTCCACTCATGATGTCACGTTTCACGTGAGCGTTGTATGTTGTTTGAAATTCCCGCGCGAGGTCATGTGGCTGTGACATCATGACCCTATCGACCAATCAGAATTGTCCCGTCACGCCACCAACGCCGGCTTTTCTGCGACATAAGCTCCCTAACGCTATCGCGTTAAAAAAACAAAAACTAATGATGTAGACAAGTTGTCAGGGCATCTTTGCCTAATATATACTCTTGCATAACAGCCATAGTTTAATTTTGAAAATTTTACTGCAATGTAGAAACATTCACAATTCTTTTTTTTTTTTTTTAAAGGGCCCCTGAAAAGAAAAAGAACTGCTTTTTTGTAAACAATCCGGTTGGGACACGTGTGTCAAAAAAATAAATTTTACGGAAGAAAAAAAAATTTTTTTAGAGCAATATTGACAGCGAGAGATTTATTCGAAATTCTGTGCGCAAAGTCCATGACGTTACGGAATGGTCATTCGCTCAACGAGATGGTAGTTTGCTCTTTCCACCTCAACGTGAAGGCAAAGCCGATCCACCTCTCTTCCATGCGCCCGAAATGCTGAGGGAGAAAACAAGTGGAAAGGAGGTGACTACCGACTAAATCGCGTCTCGCACCATCAATATTGCTCTAAAAATGTTGTTGTTGTTTTTTTTGCGTAAAATTAATTTTTTTTTACACAAATGATCCCAACCAGGCTGTCTAAAAAAGCTTCTTTTTTTTTTTTTTTCAGGTGCCCTTTAAGTACACCAGGCATGCACGTGCACTATCCCACTTGAAAGTGTGCTTTTCTGCCAAGCATGCAATTGAAATATTCATACTTTTCCAAGTGTTTACGCGGCTGGTTACCCCGTCGAGTATGCTTCTTACCGATATCCGGTGCACTGCGGAGAAGCAACACCCGCGGAGTTCACTTCCGCAAGTGTTGCTTCTCTGCATTGCATCCGTGCACGTTAAGAAGCGCTCTCAATGGGGCTAACCCTCCGCGATCAACTCTTAGAAAAATATGAATGTCGCAGTTCATCCCGAAGTGAATATTGAATAGTCTATTATTCAAAACTACTATTCAAAATTTTGAATATTTGCACTACACTACTGATTTGCTATTTGCACATTGCTAAATATGGCATTTACCAAGAGCCAAACTACAATAAAAAAAAATAGAGGTTTTGTATACTCTGTGTTGTTCTTTTAGATCATCCTGGTCTGGGTGGCAATAACAATTGTGAAAAGTACTGCTGACAGCATTGAGCACAAAGAGGGCCTTCCTCTATTTAACCAGATTTTATCTTGGCTACTTCTAGGTATGTGTACTTTCAAAGTTCTACCATTACTGTGCATGCTATGTATAGAGTCCCGTCACAACTTAACCAACATCTTTATTTTTTTTTTTTTTTTTTAATGGGAAACATGCTTGGAGCATAGCTTCGGTACAGTTTTACAGTGACACTGTCCCTTGCCACGTTTTTGTGCCCAAGGCTCTGACTCGTGTCCTTTGTGCAAGCACAAAGTCATAATCTGGGACTTGTTGAGAAAAGCTATTTCGTTGTCTGTAGTTTTTTGTGAGCAAACTGGATATGTGCTAAAAGATGGTAATGAATCATTACAAAATTAGTTTTACAAAAAAGTTAGTTTCTCAGCCCTGTAATGTATAGCACAAAATACCAAACATACAACTATGTCAGTATGAGCACCCACCCTCAGTTTATTGTGAGCTCACGATCTGACTAAAGTGCCTAAAGTAGGCATAAATCTGGCTTGAGCGTGCAATTTCCTCATATTTCTTTACAGTTATCTCCAGACTTTGGGTGGGAACTTGTTTGGGATATTTTTTACCGCTTCCGTGGCATAGAGGTTTCGTTCTGGGCTCCAGAGCGCAAGATGTAGGGTTTGAACCCTCTGTGGCCCCTTACCCAAGAAGTCTTTGGAGTGTCTCTCATAGCCCTCTGTTGCTCTACAACATAAAACTCCAATATTTTATTTTTCCTTTTTGTTTGGGATTTTTCAGTATGAATAGTTTTCTTTATCCTGATTAGGCCAGTTGTAGCTGCCTAGTAGTGTGGTATTGCAAAGAAAATCTCATTCCTCTGTTATTGACAAAGAAAGGGCGATATTGAATACAAATGTTTTGTCTTTTTTTTTTTTCAGTTCTTTCACCAGTGCTGTGTCTCTTCTCCACCACAAGTCTATTCAACCGGCTGCTAAACTTGACATTATCATTGCTTGTTCCATTTCTCCTCATGTGCATATTGTATCCTTTAACTCCACAGGATTTTGTTGGGAGTAAAGACAGTGTGTCATCGTTAGGATACCCTTTGCCGGAATTACATACTTCATCAAATTTGAGAAAAATGTGACGTGCCATGAGTAAGGCACAGACAAAGCATTGGACACCTTTTGAAAGTTTTTTCGTATTTACAGCATGGTCAATTCAGCAGTCATAGAGGCTTATCTCATGATTACCACTGCACCTGTGTCTACAGTATGCATGAGGGGGACAATATTTAATTGCATTTGACCTGTTTTTCAGCTGCAATGCAAAAGAATTAAAGCATTAACGCTCGGGTGACATGGTACAATATACCTAAATTCCGGATAATGTTTTTAATTTATTTTTTGTTTCAGCACATTACTTTCCAATTTTTTTATATTGTGAAATCTATAATAAGCTGCCATAAATAATTTAACAAGTTGTGGTTAGAAAGTTTGGCATTTTATCATATATCAAATGAAAAATTCAACTTTAATGCCATGGTCATTTGCAGCAGGCTTCAGTTTCACTGTATACAGTGGGAGTCAAATGGATTGAACGCACTTTAAACTGACTGCATAAATCGGTTTCTTAACTTATCATGCTGGGATTTACTACAAAGGTGCCTGAAGTTGGTGGAAGCTTTTGCTAAAATTGTGGAAAGATTGGCTCACCTGAGTAAATCAAGAGGAATAAAAAACTGTGCTTTCCCATACTTCGCATGTTCACTAAAAAATAGTATGTGTTACTGTGGCACTTATTTGGACCAAATGAAGTGAAAAATAGGTAAGCCAATTCTGTTTTCTTTTTATTTCACAAATTTTTCAATCATAGTTAACGCCAGAATAGTCCACAAAACTTTTCTGATGCTTTTGAGATAAAAGACTTAATGATAATTTTTCCATAGACGAAACCAGTTTTTATTTTCTTTCTTTTGACTCCGGAGGTTTTATGTATTCAAACTCAATTAATGAATGCACCAGCTTGGAGCACCTCTGTAGAAAATCCCAGCGCGATAAGTGAAGAAACCGATTTATGCGGTCAGTTTAAAGTGCATTCAATCCGTTTCACCCTTGCTGTAGGTTATATCTCTAAGACACAATTTTATGATGCAGAAAACTATTTGACTTGTGAACGATGAGTAAATACTTTGCTATATGTTATATAAAAGGCATCATTTCCAACTTCGTTTGCTATGACGTGCCATTTAAGTTTTCCTTATATAAATACAGCTATGAAAGCCTCTTCTTTCTGACTTTATGCCTTGTGATGTTCCTCTGGATCTGCATCGAGCATCAGTTGTCAGGCTCAACATTGAGGGTAAGCTGATATGAAACTACCTACAGGTTCTAATGAATCCCGTAAAATAACACAGTTAAAAATTCTAACGAGTCTCCTTCTGTCTGTCTGTTTTTCTTTTGAAAGCTTCAAGACATGACTTTTGAGTACCAGAGCAGCTCCACTCAGACCAAGAATGTGACATACCACATTAAGATTGATGACGTCAGGAAAGCATACTTCTTTGTATCCTTTTGCTGCTTGGAAATGCTGGAAAACCCGTTTCTGTTCCTTATTTTTAATGTTTTCCTTAATGGTTGGTCAGATGTTTTTTATGCTTGTTGCATTCTATGGAACAGGAAACATTGCCAGTCTCAACAGGTAAACATTGTTTGCATAATTTACCAGCTGTGACTAGCGCTACTGCTATGGTCATCCACCTTCTGTGAAATTGCAATATTAGTTTTAATAGATGTGCATGGTTATAATTCGAAGACTGAACAATTTTGTTTCAATACTGAGAATTGTACAGGCCTTATTTCATTCGACACCCTTGCATTTTGTGTGCATGTACAGGGTATCAATTCTGTCTGGTCTAGCTAGAATGCTAGTACACTGTTTTAAAAAAGTCTAGGTTATATGATATGATATATAAAAAACAGTCCTTCCTAGCTGTGTCAATATAGCAACAATATTTTTGTCTTTCCAGCTTTTCAATATCCAGCTTCTACTGTTTCATGACAGTCTTCAGGCCATTCACAATGGCTGCCATCTTGCTCATCAAGGTAGTACAACTGCCTTATTGTGATGAAGCTGGGCAAATGTTTTAAATGCCCTAGCTGACATTTCAAGGTCTGATAACGATATATCAGGGCCTATGAAGTCATTAACTTTTTTAAATTTATCATTAGTAGTCTAATGTTGTTTTCTCAGAAATCCTTGAAAGTCTACACTGGAGCACAAGTAGTATTGATTGTCTGGTATTGCTCTCAGTGATTAGGCAACGTAGTAAGCTGTGTCGGAGAACAATTATGTGGGTGCAGAGGGAGTTTCTTGCACTGCACTGGCCCACCGATGGGCCCACTAAGAAACTGATGAATGGCATTTTTAACTATGGGTCTAGAAAAATTCCTGTTGTTATTTTGTGCAATATTTCAATTGTGATCTCCTAAAATAATCCACTAGAATTATATCAGTAATTTATTTTTATCCTTAGTTTGATCAGATTCGCCTTTACTCTTGTTGGTTGTAAACTAGCATTTTATTCATGTGACATGAAAGATAAGTAGCAATCTAAATTCCTGTGATGAATATCTTGTGGCAAGTTCGAAATAATCTGGAGCAGGGATGGGTAAAATACTTCTAAAAATTATCAAAATACAGATACAAAATACTTCAACAAAAATGTATTTAATTACAAATCCAATTGCACTTTTTAGAAAACTATTTAAATATGAGACACAAATACAGTGAGAACGAGAGTATTTGGATCCTCTTAAAATACTTTTTCAAATACATTTTTTCTCGTAGTCTTATATCTTATGCTTAAATTTAACCCCGGGTTAAAAAAAAAGACCATACCCAAATAAAGAGTGGAATCTATAAATACCAAGAAACAAGTGCTTAAAAAAAGTTGCACCTCTAAAAATAAAATTTATCTGCCATAAGATAGGCGGGTACAATGTCAGAAAACACTATGTATTTAGTATGATGTGAATCTGAAAGGCTCAGTCGAAGCAGTAAAGCCTTTTCAAACAAGTTGTTAATGCGACGTCTAAAAAATTAAATCGGTCAACCAAAAAGTCAATAATTGCACCGACCCTGTTCATTCTTTCTTCTATGCTTCCTTTCTTTTTCTTCCATGTTTATTATAAGCAAAGCACAGCAAGTTTCATCCTCTTTGCATACGACTCCCATCGCGAAGAGTCCATAACATTGCATTTGATTGCAAAGAACACTGCCCCAAATTGTGTTTGGGCATTATTTGAAATACAAGTATCTAAAATACTTCTTTTTTTTATTTAAATACAATCGAAAAATACATTAAGCAGTGTGTAATTAAATATGAAATACAAAATTAAATATTTTAAATATGTATTTGAAATACTGCCCTGATCTGGAGGTTTTTTTTTTTTTTGTCTGTTTTTTACATTTTCTTTTTTCAGTTCACTACACACTTTTTTATTGGACGGCCTAGAAGCTTACTGCCTAATTAATGTTAGTCATATGAGTATGTAAGCCAGCTGTACTCAGGATTAAAAAAAATTATCCTGGAAGCCTTATTCTGTGTCACCATATATATTGCATTCAACTGTTAAATATAATGGATGAGCAGTGGTTGACACTGAAGTCGGAGCCTGTTAACAATGGAACTGATTAGGCTACAGAAAGAAAAGTAGCTGCTAATGCTCCTCCTCAGACTGTTGTCATTCCCTTATACAATTATTGCATGGCCTCCTTGTTTCTTTCTTTTTCACTATCACCTCTATTTTTTCTGCAAGTTCATTATTTTTTTATTGTTGTTGACATTAATTAAATTGGTAGTTTGATTACAACTACTACTGGTTTGATTACTACTAAATCATCAAATAAAAGTTTCTGGGAGCCACCAATTAGTTTTGGACAGGCTATTGAATTTTTGTGTGTGTTTGCATTTTCTATGACAGATAGTAGAATGATAATCTGTCATTAATCAGAAATCTTAATCATGCTTTAAAGGAGCTGTGTAACGATTTTAACGTTGAAAGAATTGGCGTTTTCTACTTTTGACATGGTTCACCTTGTTACAAAGGACAGAAAACACACCTCCTTCTTTCGAAATGTTGCAATTCCGCCACGTAATCGCGAAGCAAAAATTAGAATATTCCTCGACCTGCAGCCGCGAGCGGTGGTCATGAGAAACAGAAGGCATGACGTCAATGGGGAATCTTGTAGAAAGATAGCAAGTTGTGCGAATACCTGCTTGATAAAAGGTAACTTTTCTATAAATCTTGTCCTTCCAACATAAATATAAATGCGTCAAAAACCTGGTATTATCAACAAAACTTTTATTATACGGAGTTTCAGTGGCGCCATCTATCTTAGGTCCATAAAACCGTCAGCAGCGGAACAGCCGCCAGAAGCCGGAGGGGGAGGGGGGACAGGGCCGGACGGGTATGGCCGGACCCGGATGAGACTTTCCTCCTTTCACCATATTGTTCGCGCTGCGCCTGCCAGCACGTGGTCACGCGGTCGCGAGCGGATGAGTTCTTGCTGCTTACTGATGGCTCTAAAGAGAGAGCTTCACTGGAACCCCGCGCCTTCCCCATTGATGTCACAGCGCACGTGACTCGGAAGTTAGTGAAGGAGTTGAGAGGCACCGAAAACCCCAATCTTTGTCCATTTTTAAAATAAAAACTAGGACATGCAGGCAAAAGCGTTTTTTTGTTCTTTACTCAGAAAGGTCGAGACACCAACTCCCAAATTATTTAAGCAAATCACTATAACTGTTGCACAGCTCCTTTAAGCTGATATAAAAAGCCACAGTGCTTTGAAATTCTTTATGCAGTCTTTGATGTCCTGAAGCATGTACTGAATCAAGAAACTGACAGTGTTTTTTCCTTTTCGTAATACAGGTTCTTATTCCCCTGCTCATTGTAAGCTGCGCATTCAGAGCACTTCTTCAGTCTATTCGAGTGTCAAACACTGCACTCTTCCTCTTAGTTTTCATCATGTCGGACTTCACAGCCTTGGTAAGAAGATATTTCTACTCTGACCATTTTCTTACATATTAGTTCAGTATGCTTGCTTTCCTTCATTGCAGCATTCATAATTGCATTTACCACATTTAAGGTGTAGGCTGAAATTGATTGAAATCTTACTTCTTATACTGAAACTTCCTGCTCCATATGCAAAATCAAATTACATAACAGAAGTATACATATTAGTATGCAGGCATTCTTGACATTTTTTTTTGTAAAATGCCAAAATGTGTTGCATTGATTAGCAAATCAATGTAGCAAACCATCATTTGTTGCAAAGGCAGTATGTTAGATGGTGCAGCTTAACGTCCTAACCTAGAATGTCAAGATTATATGCTGTTTGAACAAAAAGTTAGTTTTTAACAAAGCAACACATCACAGCATTTTGCAAGTAACGCTGCCAGCTTCACTATTAACTTCCCTTATAGGGGCAGCACAAAGAGTTTGCTAGATTAGCACAAAAAGTTAATAGCATATTGTTGCAACCAGGTGATATTTTGAAATGGGTTTTATTTTATATTTTTAACTTGGTAGGAGCATAAATTCATAAATTGTTTAGTAATATAAGTGCACTTTTGAAAGAAGGTTTGGACAAGTTACTCTTTCTTTCATTTACTTTTTTTATACTGAACATTTATTTTCTCTCAGTGAGCTGTCAGAAAATGCTCTACATATTTTGTCTTATAATTTCTTGATAGAACTTAGATTTCTCTGTACTGCCTAGTATAGTAGTATTTTTTCAAACAACTATGTCTCTTCAAAGTATTGTTCAATAGCACTAGTAGCCTAGTATTAACATATTTACTAGCTTATCAGCAAGCTTACTTTCTACTCGTATCTCTGCATTACAACAGTCATGCTTATATTTCGGGGTCTTGATGAGCATTCTACTTCTTGTGCGCAGCACTTCTTCTTCCTGATAAAGGACAGTGGCAGCTGGCTTGACATCGGCATGTCCATCAGCCACTATCTGCTCTCCATGGGAATGTTCATTTTCACAGCAGTGTTCCATGGGCTGGCCTGGTTCCTTACTACATTCTCTCTGGACTTTTCTGGACATGAGTTCAAGCGCCACCTTTTGTGACACATTCCGAGCCTAGTGTTTTACAAACAGTTTGGTGCCATCTCTTATGGGCAGGAAGTGTGAAGGCTCTTTTACACAATGCCTTCATCTTTCAATGTTACCTTAAACAAAAACAATGAAAAAAAGGTAATTTGCAAAGATGCATGATGTATCGTAAGATCATTGTGGTGTTTGGAATGGTTAACAGTAAGTGTCTAGCAAGTCTGAATATGTATGGCAAAAAGGTGGTAGAGGTTGACGGTAAATACTTCAAAAGGAATCCCACATACAAGTCTCCGAATAATTAGTAGCGCTTCCTTTTTGCTAAAATATTTGTTTTTTAGAGTTTTTTTTTAGAGAGGCTAAGTATGTTAACAAATCATCAATTAGCCTTTGTTGGACTGGCTTTGAATTTTTTTTTTTTCCATGTAGGTGTGTTTAGTTTACTTGTGTATTAGTGTTAGTGGACCTTTATTGCATCTAGGGGGACAATAAACATTTCTTTTTCACTTTAGCTAAATACCCTCTAGATTGAAATCTTGATCATAATATTCAGAGCAGGCATTCTTGATTTTTTTTTCTGCTTTTTTTTTTACTTTTGTAGAAACAAATCATAAAATCGAGTGTATTAGCTGTCACTGCCATAATTGTACCCAAGTTCGCACCCGAATGTCTGCCAATGTATTGATTGCACACGAAGCCAAGCACAGACATTGCTTAGGTCCAACCTGTAAGTTGATTTTCAACATATTTTTGACAAACATATTTTAAAAAAAAAATTTAAAAAAAGGATGTGCCAATTTTTTTAACTAAAAAGTTGTATTGAAGTTCATGCATCGTAGTAGTGTTACATCTTTATATGCATCAAAGTTAAAATCATTGCATGGTCCCCTTAATCTTTAAAACAGTTTGCTATATGATGTAAAAGTTCAAATGAAGCACATAGGTAGCAGAATCTGATATAAATAAAAATCCTGAATCAACCAAGTATCTTAACAAAATGTTGACTGCTAGTCAAAGGCTACCCAGGAGGTTTCTTTTTTGAGTATATAATGTAGAGAGGAATGCATCTATCAAGATATTTATTCCTCTTCTAATATCTGACCTACTAAAATTAAACAGTTCTGTTAGCCCAGCTGGATATATATGTATATATTTACTCCAGGCCACTGTAAAAACAATTGTAATTTATATCCTACTATATAATATTGTTATTCACATTACTACAAAACCAGTGCAATGTCCCAGTCACATTTGAAGCTGCTTTGACAATGGAATATCTCCTTGAGACTTGTAGATTATTTATAACGTCTGGGAACTGCCTGACAAGACCTGAGGGCGCAAGACAAGCGATTGTGTGGTGTTGCAAGTGGTGATGTGACCGAAAAGTAAAAAAAGCTTGTTCGTTGGCTACATGTTTACCTCTTGCCTTGCGCAAGGAGTAATTTTCATCTTGTGTCGGTTATGTGGTGGTAGAAGTCAGTACAAGCTATGATCTGAGCCTATGCCCCGATTTCGCATAGTGGGCGATATGAATGTTGTGCCAAAGTACTTTCGCTGCTACATCCTCCTGCATTTCACAGTGATGTAATTGCTGCACCATTTACGCCAAATTCAGCCATGAACGGAAGTCTGCTACATTTTGCGCCAAAATGCCCTTTTTTGCTAAGAATTGCGCCATGCCTGGGCCGAGATGGGTTTAAAGAAAAAAAATTAATGTTAGTATTGGTCAACCCTACTATACTGAGAAGTAGAAGGGAAGAAACATTGTACTAAAAGTTAAGGCTTCAATTCACGCTGTGAAGGTGGTTGGCCAGCGAAGCTGTGGTATCGCCTGCAACGATTGCCCACTGCAATATAGACCCTTTTTATGGGAAACGCCACCAGGTGGTACTCCAGTCTTTGACATCTGGGAGAGCTTCCGGGTTAAAAAAAAAAAAAAAAAATAATGAACAAAGGCCACCTCAACACTGCTGCTTGAAATTTAGATGAAACGTTTAACCACCAATTAGCCAGGTGAACGCCAAAAGAACGAAGGAGTGTCAGATCTGTTATAATGTTTCGAGTATTCTCGTAAACCAACTTGCCTCCTCCAAAATGTAATATTGTACAACCGAAGGACCTCGTTAAATCTCAAACTTTGTTGTCCGTGTAGCATTTATGCTTTCTAGCACTGATGACAAAAGCAAGCTCAAAAAGATTGCAAAGACGGTGCGACCGGAAGTCGCCTGGGACGCAAGCGGCAGTTCATGTTTGTTAACAGCAAAAGGGTTTATACCAAATGATTAACGAAAGAAAAGTAAATGCACTGTACCAAAACTTTTTTTTTTATATATGAAAGATTTCGTACGCTGCCGTCGCCGCGGCAGAGCTTATGCAACCGCAATCTTTACGGAGAAACGCATGCGGGGAGCGCTATGTGCTTCGCGTTGTTAGCGGGGCAAGTGACGTCACTCCCCACTTCGTACTCTGCCGTTGCCGCGGCAGCTTATGCAGCCGCAATCTTTACTGAGAAACGCATGCGGGAAGCACTACGTGCTTCGCATTGTTCGCGCGCGCCTTATCATCTAGCATGTGGTTTTGACAGTGAAGTTTTGTTATTGAAACAAGTGTCTAAAGCACATGATTGCTGACAAGGAGCGCGCGATGGTTTTCTGTCGACGGACACGAACAAATCCGACCAACGAGTCATATACAGCAGTGGTTCTCAACCATTGATGTTTCGCGGACTCCTTCGAGATTGGCGAGGATGATAGAGGACCCCATTCGTGTTGAGGGGAAGAGAAAGGTGTGAGGTAATTATCATAGTGATTTAGTAAATGGATGTAACCAAGGGCTAGTGTGAAGTATCCTTGTCTTATTGACATATACAAGAGGAAACTCACCGGAAAATTCTGATGTTTCCTCTATCTGAGAAAATACAACTTTTATTGCCGGGCTTGACTGATGAACCTGGGCTTCGCGGACCATGACTATGTCTTCGCGGACCCCCATATGAGAACCACTGACATACATCTTCGCTGTAATTTGAATTTCACGGCGTTTCAACTCGCCGTATAGTTTGTTTTGTGTCAGAGCACAGTCGAAGGCTCGAACACATGCGATCACATACACACATACTCAAGTAAAAAAAAAAAAAAAATCAAATTTGGGGGTTTTGCGTGCCAAACCAACGACGGGCATCTGGCACGCCCCAGCGGAGGACTGAGGATTCGAACCCGCCACATGGGGATCCGTAGGCCAGCGCTCTCGCCTCGGAGCCACCGAGGCGGCTCACATACTCAAGTCACGGGACGCTTGATTGGTTTAGCAGATGACGTATGTCAGGATGTCGCGCTTTGATGCTGGGCATCGACCGCTCTGGCCAGTTGACGCGCTGGCTGGTTGATCGCCGACATCGTCTGAATTTCCAGACGATGTCGTCGATGTCAGGAACTAAGCATCCCGAGAAAACTGAAAATAGTAGGATTGCCGATTGCGGCTATTGTGATAAAACAGAACCAGGGTCTTGTACTCCTGATAAAATCACTTGATTATCATGTATGCCACATGCCTTCTTTCCGTGGCTGCAGAGTACAGCTCTTGCGCCGCTCTCGTCAACCTTCGCCTCTCACCAGCGTGCACGCGTCGAGCTTCACTGCTTTGCACCGGAGTGCTAGGAGCAGCGACTGACCGGGGGGAGCGCCTGGCTTAGCGCGAATGGGCACGCAAATTATGCTCAGGATTATTACAGGTTGACCTTTGTTCTATATGTAAGTTGATCTCTAATTAAAAAAAAAAATGAGCATAGAGGGAGAAGAAAACACGAGTCTATATTTGAATAAATACGGTAGTCGCGGTAGTTCCCGCGCAGCTGTCAATCGAAAGAGCAGCTAACTTTGACGTAACTGTGGTTCCTACGCCGCTAAAGAGCAGTGTTACCTTTAAAGCACAAGTGTAGGGTTCTATAATCTTTTGGGTGGTGGTTTTTGCAGTTTATGATTATTAGAGTCCTGAGTTTGGTAGGTTCGTGAAACTTGCGGGACGCATTTTTATTGGTTGACGTGTCAGCGGATATGCTGGTTCTTGCTGGCATTTTACGGAAATTATATTTACAGGCTCAACAAACTACGGAGTGTAAAATGGGGAGGGGAGAGGATTTATCCCAATGAAGTTTTGCGCTACGATTCACTTCTCAACCATTTTTTATTACCCATTGTAAATGAACCCCACTCTGATTAGAGCCTTATTTAAGAAGACTGTGTTCCTTTTACGCCCTATCCTTATCACAAACGGTAATAAGTAATATGCTTGAGTACCAAAGAGGAACCCTTGATCACTATCGTAAATGAAATCGCTTAGAGATGCAATCACTTTTTCATTCTCAAGCGATGTGCTAACAGAAGTTGGCATCTGCTCCAAAAGCGTCAGTCGTTGCTCCAAACCAGTATTTTGCCTGCTACAGAACCTGCTACAAAATGTCCAATGCCGCCACCATCACTGATTTCACCATAAGTGCACCAACATTGCTCCGCAAGTTAATTTCACTTTCTTATTACCGAAGCTATTAGCTCGGGTCTCGCTGTCCTGCCCGATTGTTAAATGGAAGCTGAAGCACTTTTTTTTCAAGTTAGGAGCGGACTTCTATAGGTTTGTGTCCCCTGAATTCAGTTATCGCACTTATCTTGGCTAGAAGTAAACGTAACCCGCTTTTATTTAGAAAAATATACGTGCAGCAATCGCCGCCGGTCATGCGACGAGGCTCTTCGCCGCCTGTTTTCTGCGCAGAGCGTCGTGACGTCATCGGCGGCATCCCCAAGCCAGCTTAGTGGTAGTGCCACTGAAGAAGTTGCGCTTCAGAGTAACGGCACTTGGCCATATTGTGGTGGCTTAAAATCATGGTTGCCAGTTATCTGAAGCTTTATCTGAAATCACAGGAAACGCTTTTCCGTCCTCCACAAATGTTTAAACAGTTCGCGACAGAGCAAAGCAATATTGCATGAGCTTCCTAACACCGAATCTAATGCTGAGGAAGTCGCACTTTTGAATCGTGACGATCGGCAGCTTTGGTGCTTGTGCTCTGCACAAGCACCAAAATGGCGGCGCCCACAACAATGTCGGAGAACGGAGTGCCGATACTCTAAGCGCAGCTCATTTAGTGGCTGTACTTAGTGGCGAGCTCGGGTCATCTGACCCTGCTGATGACGTCAATTTTGTTAGTTTTTCACTCCGCTCTCGCGCTTTCCTATACCTCTGAGCGCCGCAATGGGCGGGCATACGTCGAAATTTTAATTGGCTATTACGACGCTCCTACTATTAAGACACATCATTTTTTAAGATGTCCACATTACAACTTTTACCGTTTGCGCTTCACGCGCTCGCCTTCCCCGCATAAAAGATTCGAAGTAAATAACCGAAATAAGGCGTTGACGAACCCGCGTCCAAGACGAAATTAGTTTTAGGTTTTTGCTTTAGAACAGTTACTACTGCAGACGTCAACACGTGCAGCGCGTGTAACCACTCGCAGCATACTCCTTGGTGCTTGGGTAATTTAGCGAAATGTCTTGCGGATAGCGCGCGGTAACATAAAAAAAAAAAACGAAGCTCTTTTTTTTTTTTATAAATATTACATTTTTAACTTGGAGACATGGTAGGAACGAAAAACACTCCAAATATACAAAAACGGTCGGACGGCCGACAGTGCCTTAAAATGAACAACAATGGGCCCACATATTAATGCAATTCAAAGCATAAATACAGAGATCAAACGCGTTTAATTAATATAATAAAGTAACAAGGACAGTGAACCAGAAAAAAGAAATATAGGGCTTGCAAATCACAAACACAGCCTGCTGACACAATACACACTGAGCAGGGGAAACATTATAGGTAGTTGTGTTCCCCTCTTGAACCGTTCGCGGGAAAAATTAATGCTTAAAAGCATCTATTCTGCAGCTATACTCAGCGAAGGCTCTGCTATTTCGATGCCTGGAGGGATAATTTGGGACCCCGAGTGACGTAATGTATTAAGCTTTATCCAAGTTTACATAACCGGAACTCAGACTGAACATAAACTTCGATCTGTCTACCTTATACGTCCGTGCTGCAATGTAGGCAAGCCAGCCTGCTCCTAAAGGGCTGAGACAGAATCTAGACGACCATATTTGTTAACTATAAAACTGAATGCTCTCCTCTGTACATTTTTAAGTAAAGAAATATTTTGCGCAGTGTAGGGACCCCATACGATTGCAGCATATTCGAGAGTAGGACGAATAAACGTCTTATGTGCAGTCAGTTCAATATCTACACAAGCTGGTTTTACATTTCGACGCAAGTACCGCAATTTCGATAGCGCCTTACGCGCCATGTACAGTTCACGTGAACATTCCAACGTAAATCATCACTAATTAGAATCCCCAGGTACTTATAAGAAGAGACTTCAGAAAGGAAATGACTCTCCAATGCGTACTGATAAGTTAGCCGTCGGAACGCCTAGCTCTAGTTCGAATGATTAGTGCGTAGACCTAAAGCTAACTGCCTTTGTTTCCACGGCACTCGTCGAACGCTTTCGAAAGCGTTCCGCGTTCTAACGCTTTCAACGTATGCAGTGGAGACAAAGGCAGCTATAGCTTTCGGTCTACCCACTAAACCGTCCAATCAGAGCTCGGCGTTCTGACGTCCCCCTCTCGTCTCCTCCTCTCCCTCACTTTCTCGGCGCATAGTTCCGTAATATTTGTCATTGAGGTCTGTCCGGGCGAGTCAGACGTTGGGTGCACTTCTCATCGCGCATTGAGGCACTGCGGAGAAGCGACACCCGCGAAGTGGACAACGCGATTCTGCTCTTCTCGCTTCGCTGCAGCGCAGCCGAGTGGAGGGATCAGGGGAAGAGCCCTCTTCCAGAGGATTGGTGCACTTGCACAACCTAGTATTTGAGCGAAAGAAAAAGAAAAATGTATCTTCGCGAAAGTTGACGAGACAACTCGGATTACATTGAAACAATAAAAAATAAAGATGCGGCAAGTGTGCAAGCATATATACCGGTTTTTTAATTCGAACATATGTATTTTTAAAAATAATCCGTGAATGCTACACTAACGCTCTCTGTGCAGCTGAGTTCTACGGCCATGGGGACGTAATATAGGGAGGGGGCGAACCGTCCCGACCAGTTAAATACATTTCTAAAGTATTTTCATTAAATTTTTAATTACTGAAAACAAACTTCGTTCTAATTAGAAGCTTGCTGAGCTTCATCGAAAATTAACCAATTGTAGAAAGATTAATTGTGCGTACTTCGTCTTTCTGAGCTCCGCAAATGCATCTAAATTCGACGCGGGTTTTCCCGTTTCTTTGCGTTTTCGCGCTGCCAGCCTTTAGCGCATCAAAGCGCTTACCACGCGCTCCACACCTTTCTTAAATGTATTGATTTATTGGTTTTCGATTACGGTAAGGAAGTTTCTCATTTGAAATAGTTTTTACTAATTAAAAGTTAATTAACAAATCTGTTAATTATGCGACTTATGGTGGCGATTGGCCCCCTATATTATCTTCTGGCCGTATCGCTTACCTGTACTAACTATTACATCCCTTTCAGGCTGGCAATTTAATACGTTAGTTCCATCGAATGACATTTGTGTGATCAGTGAATCAACTCGCGATCTGTCGCGCGTGGAACGCGCTACGCCCGGAGGGCAGCGCGCTGATTGGCCGATCACTGTAATGTCATTCGATGAAACTGACATTATATTGCCATTCTGACAGGGGTATTAGTGTACCTTCCGCTGCTGTTTCTTATAAAAATGTTCCAATTAAAGTCAAATACCCTGCGATGTCCTGACGAGTTGTGGGCATCATTTTCGTAATACTAAAAAAAAAACAAAAAAACACGCATTTAATATGAACTAAGTATGTCAAAGGCAACAGCCCCCGCATCTCCGTCCACATCACTGTCTGCACCACTGTTCTAGAGAGCAGAGATGAACGATGAAGTTGCTAGTACGTGCATATCAGTTCGTTTGTTTTGACGGCACGCACTGTTCTTTAGCGATATTGCAGCCCTCTGTCCACGCAGAGTCAAATACATCTTATGAATTTCTTATTTCAGAAAACTCGTCAATGGCAGCGCGCGCCATGATGCATGCTCGAGCGAGATCGCAATGTTTGCCTTGGGGTATAGTGCGAAAAAATCTTTAGGCGGCTAAGGAATCTGGTGAACAGACATAAGTGAAAAAGAAACGAGACACTGAGCTGCTCAAGAAGACCTCTAGCCTCAGTTGCTCGCTTGCTGTTTGTTGCAATGATATCAGCGGGAGATACGAGAATAGCAGGAAAACGTTTCATTACTGCTGCTCATGCTGCGACTTGGCAAGTCCATCGCGTGTCACTGAGACGCTGCAGTTCAATGATGGACAAACCCAGCCTTTTTTGGACGTTCAGAAATAAGGAGTGCATTGCAGATCCACTGATGAACACGTATACGCATTACAAGAGATCGAACAAATGCCTTGCTGGTTTGACCGTCTTGCGCACATCCACAATGACAACGTTTAGGCGATTGTTCATGCAATGTGCGTAAACTGAACAATGACCGGACTCCCCTGAGTTTCCACTCACGACATTGGCACCGTCGTATGTTTGCGCAATGCACTCTTTGGAGTTAATTGTGCAACGATTTAACGTTTCCCGTATGTAGGGTAAAAGGGATCTCTCGTCCAATCGCTCCGCGTTGCAAACTCCAAGAAGCATCTCAGAAACGGCTCCATCCATGTAGTACCACTACAATAGACACTTGCTCGGTTTTGCGTATGTCTTTTGTTTCATCAACCGTCGGCTCAAAGCACTGAGAGCCCTTGATTTCTTCCTTTATTGCCGACAGCATTAGGTGACTTAGAATGCCAAGAATCTCATCTTGAATCGAATGCTTCACTGAAGGCTGGTTCATCTGTCAACTTTTTTTTTTTTTTTTTCATGACCTCATTGTGCGTGCCAAAAAAGTTCAAGAGTTCGAGGTAGTTCCCCTTATTTTCACTTGTGGCGCTTTCCTCGTGACCTCTTTGAGCTATGCCCTGTACAGCGGTAAATCTAAGGAGATCTTCCACTCTTGCAACGTACATCC
Organism: Ixodes persulcatus; assembly: GCA_013358835.2. Lineage (NCBI taxonomy): Eukaryota > Metazoa > Arthropoda > Arachnida > Ixodida > Ixodidae > Ixodes > Ixodes persulcatus. Next base: position 4,044,257 of record JABSTQ010011052.1, read on the forward strand.
GATTTTCTTGCACCTGTCTGCGATGCGCGTGGCTCAAACTTGTTGCGATTGACTCGCCTGATCCTCTCGGCTTCATTTCTATGTAGGAAACCCACGAAGGCTTACTTTTGCGCGACTGAGTTTTTGTGCTTTCTAAAGCCAAATTCTTTGTTCATAGGTTGTTTTTTTTTTTTTTGTTACTGTATCCACCCGTGAATTTCTCATCGCTTTGGTAGAGAACATTCTACAGGGACAGCAAAAAACGGAATCAGCTTGTGTGCTGTATTCTAGCCAGGGAAATAACCTGCACCAGTCAGACTGAAAGCTTCTAGTCTCCTTTCCGTACTTTTTCGATGGGAAAGGGGTTAGTATCGGCTGCCTCGGCGACTCTGTCTTATACTTGGAAATGTCCAGCTGACCTGAAATATCGTCATTTCGCTCCGATGTGGTGCAAGTAGGCGCACAGCAAAGTTCGTCTCGTCTCACGCATGAAGAAAACTCGTCATCGTCACTGTTCTGCTTCCCATGTTCCGACAAAGGATGATGGACGTCGCTAGAAGCGGTTGGAAAACCACCAGGATGGCTGGATGGCTGTTGGTGATCCTTCCGCTGCCGCTCGATCTCCGGGGCTTCTGAACTTGAAGAGTGTGATTCGGAAGGGTCGCCGTCCTGTTTCTTAACCCGCTTGTTAGAAGACAAAAAAAAAAGAAAAGAAATCGGTGTTTGATTTTTTTTTTTTTTTTTTTACGACATTGTGTCTCATTTGCAGTCATGAAATCGGGCTCAGCTGCACATGTTCGGTTCAGCAGCAGGATTGTTGGGGCGCCTTTTTCGTCTCTGTCATAATGAAGATGCTGGTTACACTTGCCACCGAGGCTGAGAACCTAGCAGAGCAAGAATGGCCCTTGAAAATTACTCGTTGTGTTGAAACCTGCAGGTTCTTTTGTTATTTTTTCCCGTCTCCCGATACGTATGGAAATCCGGAATTGGGAAGGTGCCCAGTGTGGTCCAGGTGGCAGTTTACTGCCCCGCCCCTGGGACTGCCCTTGTGTCCTTTGTAATACTTTTCAAGGATTCCCTAATACTGGTTCTACTGGGAAATCCCAACAGACAAGTATACAAACCGGCGTTGTTTCCTAAGGCCTGTCCCGCTCACTTCTTTCCCCCTTGCTCTCGGCCTTTCCTCTATGAGCAGCCCAGCACTCGGTGCCGCCGCAGGGAAGGTGGTGCATTGTCGCCGCTAAATATCGCGCGGCAAGGCACGCACCCAAAAGAGGAAGAACCTTCACGTTTCCTAAAACATATTACATTCCCGAGGAAGCGAGCGGAACAATCGAGGGCCCACTTCCACCAGAGCAAGCCAATGGAAGGAAGGAAATTACGCTGGACGGTGGGATGGCGCGTCAAGGTCGCACTCCTGGATCTCGCTGCCGTGCTACTGAGTGTTGAAGCCAAGGCATTAGTAATATCCCTCCAGACGAACAGCCGAACCGGTGTTGTCTACCAAGCGAGGTCCCGCTCACCTCTTTCCACCTTGCTTTCGGCTTTTCCCGTACCGGCATCCGGTCGTGTATCACTACTGCGTGGTGCACATTAAAGACCCCAAGTTAGCAGTTGTATTGCGCACTGGCTTAATTGCTCATCTACAGCTGAGAGACAAGTCGCTCGTTGAGGCAGACTATCTTCAGGCTGTATAAACATACCCAAAACCCAATATTGAGTGGTATGTCTCTTCTAAAGCGGTTTCTTTTAAAATGTATTGATTGTCGTGCTTCTCTCTTATGCTTTCGGTTGCCTGCTTTCCAGTGTAGATCATAGAACGGATAGCTAGGTGAAAAGTGGGGGGAATCGATTTCAGAGTAATATTTTGTTTTTTGTGTATCTCTGTCTGCCAGAGGTACACAAAAAAATTCAGCAATAGTCTGAGTATTGGTTTTAATGCGAACGTAATGCAAAAAAATGGTCACCGCCACAGGGACATCTTCGATGTGTGATTAGAGGGATACGGAATAAGGAGTGCACGAATGCTATTGCACAGCACAACACAAAATAATGTTTGTATTTAAATTTAGAAAAATTACAAAAAAAGAAAAGAAAAGATCATTGCGTGGATGCCGTCGTCGCTGTGTATCCAGGGGGATCGGCGGACGTTAGATAGAGAATGGGGCATGTATTAAAGGGGCGGCGCAACGATATTCATTGGAATGTTTTTCACTTTACACGAGCTTACTGGCACTAGTGGGACTCAAGGATACTCGCACGCAATGTCACTGGCCAAGAAACTCCTTTGTTGCGACGTAATCTCAAGGACAAAAGCGAACGTTTTCCTTCAATCTCTACTTCGCAAAACTTTATGACGTAGTTGGGCGGTCGGAGTACCGCCCATTGGCGATATTTGAATGCTGCTCATAGATTGGACCCGAGCAATGCGTAGGCACTCGATTTGGGCTCGTGATAAGCAATAGCTCGAGAAGCATTCGGGTAGTGGCCCGTGTCCAACCGCGCGGGAGGGGGAGGAGGGAGGAGGAGAAAGAGGGAAGAGGAGGCGAGGAGCGCGGGAGGAGTAGATGAGGAGGGAGGAGGAGAGTGTACGCCGTCCCCTCCGTACCCTTCCCTCCTCCTCAAGAGCTGCGCTCTAATTCGGCATTACAGGGAGTTGTAAAAGTCTTCAATTTTTTTTTTTAATAACAGTAACGGGTAACGTACTTACGCTACTTATTTCGAGTAACGGGTAACGTAGTTACGTTGCTCGATACATCTTCCAAAGACTTAAAAAAAGAAAACAAAAAAAAAACGCGTGTGTGTGTTTTAAGGCACGAAACCATGAATTTTTCGCGTTTTTCTTCGCGTTTCTCCTTATGAGTATTCAGGTGGAACCGTTAGAAACATAAGGCAATTAAGTGAAGTTTCTACATTGACATAATGTTTCTCGAAATATGGCGCTCATGCATACCTGTAACTTCAAAACAGTAAAATGTTTTAATTCATCAATAAAAACAAGAATGCAAAAGTAACGTGTGTTACTTTTTATCGGTAACGGTAACGCGTTCCCTGTTACGTGAGGTAACGTAGGTCGGTAACGAGTTCCTTTTATTTGCAAGTAACGAGTAACGTATTTAGTTCCTTTTTACGTAACGCCTACAACACTGCTTATAAGTTATAACGTATCTTGCGTCCTTGAAGTATGCGACAGCATATCAATCTAAACCCGGTATTTTTTTTTTTTTTGTCCTGGACTATTATATTGTTTTATTTGTCCCTGAATGTTATATGGGTACTTCGGTATTCATGGGCCGGCTCACGAGCTTGGTTCTTATGGTGACATATAGTTCCGGCCATCTCCGCTCACATGAATCACGGGAAACCGAAATCGGGAGTGACTCGTGAGTACAGCACACCTGTGGCCGTTGGGTTATTTTTGAAGATGATCAAGAGACGCCATGGTGGCAGTCAACAGAGAGTCCACGAGATGTCGCCACCTGTGTACAGTAAGCGTGACAATAACTCGGATCGATATGACCCTTCTAACTGCTGTCGCTCCAAAAAGAGCCCCTTCCGCCCTCGCCACAAATGGTCGGAGTACGCAGTTACAATGGGTTTTTAGACGGTGTAGTTGACACAGGGAAGGGGGGGGGGCCACGGGGCCCGCCCCCCCCCCCTCCTGAAACGTTCCATTTTGCTGGGACCTCCTCTCTCCCGGCCCTCCCCCTCATACAGCATTTTTTCATGGGTGCCCCCCCCCCCCCCCCCCTCCGAAACAAAATCCTGGCTACGTGCCTGAGTTGACACATCCGATCTGTTTGGGACAAGATGAAAAAAAAAAAAAAAAGAACGGCGTATAATAGTATTCACTAAATGGCGTCACGCATGATGTTTCCCCAAACACCAGAGTCGCATTGAAATGTCTCCATACAATGTCGGGAGGGGACATAGAACAGCTTATCGTTCCATTAATTTTTTTTTTTTTTTTTTTAAAAGGGGTGGGGGGGGGGGGGGTAAATGTGGAGTAATTTAGTAAACGCATCTGGGTAAAAAGCTCGACTTTCTGGCAACTTTTATTTTCGTGGTACTTTTGACACCACCTGTCCCTGAAAAGCACATGCCGTCATGGACGCCGATGAGGCAGCCCTAATAGTCGCCGCTAAATCTCAAACGCATGCAAAGGAGATATTAAACGGTGAACTCCAATCTATCAGTAATTGGTTCATGTTAAACAGACTGCCATCAAATGTATAAATGAATCACCTTCAAATCCCGGGATGAGAATAGGAGTGAACTCTCATGGAGATTAGGTATCGGTAGTAACGAGTTTCAACAAGTCTAAAAGCTCACGTATTTGGGCGTTGAACTGGAAGCGAATTTAATTGGAACCTTTAAATAGATGCCCTGTGCAGAAAACTTCCCCACTCGTGCTTCGCGGGAATACTTGGAGCGCGGGAATACTTGAATATCGAAACTTTAGAGGTTGCATTTTTCAATTACATCTTGCTTACTGCATTGAATCATGGGGATTCACGTAGAAAACACGGTTGCTGTTGCAAGCCTCGGTCTCTTTTCTTCAGAGAGTAGTGAGTTTTTGAAGTTGTGTTTGGATTTTAGCTTTTCACAAATTGTTACGCAACCGACGCGTATTACAACTACAACTGCTTCTGTTTTAGACCTTATATTAACAACGTCGCCCGAGCTTATCACTTCGTTCACTTACATGCCTGGCATTAGTGATCATTCCTTGTTGCATTTAATAATAAACATTCCCAGTTCCCGCACATCAAAACAAATAAAGCAAATACACGATTATGCCAGAGCGGACTTTGATGTGATTAACAATGAAACGAGTCTCTTTTTAGATCGGTATATGCAGTGTTTCGCCGAGCGCTCAGTCACAGACAACTGGCGTTTATTCAAAGATAAGGTGGAATCAATGATGAAGGCACACGTACCTCTTCGCAACATAACGTCGTCACCGAATCGCCATGGTATACCGCGACTCTGAAAAGGCTCTCAAATAAAAAGAAGCGATTGTTTCGTGCTGTCAAGCTGAAGGATGACGTACAGCGTTGGGCAGCGTACCATCTAGCTGCCGGCGAGTACAAAAATGTTGTTGAAGAGGCAAAAAGCTCATTTTTTTAATATTCTGTTACCATCTATGCTAATAAACAACCCCCCTCAATTTTGGAAAGTCGTTAACTCCACTGAAACTCCGATGTTGCGCTTAGAATGGCTGACGGAGAAGATGTACCAAAAGAACAGTGTTCTTTTGTTTTAAATGATGTTTTTGTCAAAGCGTTTTCGTGCCCTGTTCTGAAGGGATTGCTAATATAATTGAAAATCTTAAAACCTCTTCGGCAGCCGACATTGACAATGTAACTGTTAAGTTTCTAAAGAACACTAAAACGTATTCAAGCATTATTCTATCTTTTCTTTTTTCCCAGTCTCTCGAACAAGGAATATTACCCAGTGACTGGAAGGTGGGCAAGGTAATTCCAATCCTTAAAGGCGTCGATAAACATAATACTATTAATTTCCGCACGATCTCTCTAACGAGCATCTCTTGTAAAATTCTTGAACACGTAATATATTCACATCTTGTTAACTTTCTTGACTCCAACTCTTTTTTTCAACACAGCTCAACATGGTTTTCGAAAGTTTTATTCCTGTGATACCCAACTACTAACATAACTCATCATCTTCACCTCACTCTAGACCAGGGTTCTACGACTGACTGCATATTGCTGGATTTCTCAAAAGCTTTTGACAAGGTTTCTCATCAGCTACTTCTTCATAAACTTAGTAACCTTAACATAAATCACAATGTCCTCACATGGATAAAATCATTCCTAACGAATCGCTTCGAATTTGTTCGAACTAATGGCACTAATTCTTCGCCCTCACCTGTGAACTCCGGCGTCCCTCAGGGCTCCGTACTCGGACCACTCTTATTTCTTATTTATATCAATGACCTTCCTGTGCATGTTTCTTCATCTATTAGTCTATTCGCTGACGATTGTGTAATTTATAAAGAGATAGTTAACGACTCTGACATTTCCGCCCTTCAGGTTGACATTAACAACATCTGCAAATGGTGCAAAGAATCGCTAAGGAGCTTAACATCACTAAATGTACATCTATGAGAGTATCTCGTCATAACAACACTTGTCCTTTCTACTCTATCAACAATTCTACTGTAGTTTTTGTGTCCTCCTATAAATATCTCGGCATTCACATAACCAACGACCTCTCCTGGAATATCCACGTCCAATATGTCACTAACAACGCAAATAGACTTTTGGGCTATCTTGCTCCCCTTTCGTTAAAACTTCTCCTCTATAAAGCCCTAGTTCGTCCTAAACTTGAATATGCAGCTTCTATTTGGAGCCCCGGTATCACCCTTGCATCAGCTGTTGAATCTATTCAGAATCGTTCTGCCCGTTTCATACTTTCGAACTATCATCGTACAGCCAGTGTAACTTCCATGAAATCGTCCTTCTCCTTGCCTGATCTCTCTTTCCGAAGAATATCTCGTCTATGTTTATTTCACAAGATTTATTACTCTAACCCCGCTCTCCGTCAAGCATTGTTTTAGAACCATCGTACATATCATCACGTGTAAACCATGACCTAAAGGTAGGGATTCCCCATTGCAGCACCTCCACTTTTAATGCCTCTTTTCTACCCCAGACCTCCATTGATTGGAATCGCCTTCCCGCACATATAGTATCAATAACTAACACTTGATTTTTAAAATGTTATTACCAACTTTTTAACAGATGTTGCGTAGCGCGTGTTTTTTTGTTTTTTGTTTTTGCCTTACTCAACTATGTTAATTTTATGTGTTCACCGCCCACTCCCCACTGTAATGCCTTCGGGCCCTGAGGGAATAATAAATGAAATGAAATTAAATGAAACAAGGTTGGAGAGGAGGGCCCTGAGAATAATTAATGTTGTACCTCCTGGCACTCAGTCTGAACCCTTGTTTACTATTAATTGAATAATGTGGTTGCAGAAATTAAGAGTTTATCGTGTAGCGCTACCATGGTGAACAAAGCAATTGGCAACGAGACTTACTTTCCTCCCAGTCTATTCAGCTCTGCCAAGACCCATTCCCGCTTCGCCGCGCATGGTAAGCTCTTGATTCTGATCTCGCGTAATAGAGAGTTTTCGTAGACCGCGTTTCCCCCTTCGCTAAGCCCTCCGCAACGAAGAAGCCGCTACTGCGCCTGCGCGCCGATGGCCTTGACTGTAGAGTTCCTGTTATCGTAGCGGGTTGCGGAGAGCGTTGTGGGACGGCGAAAGCGATTTACGGTAACTCCTTAAAGGGGCGATGAAACAATTTTTGTACTTTGCGCAAATACCGCTTAGAACGGATCCCTGACGTTAATGACCTATGAAACACGCGTTCGTTTTTCACCCCACGCAATAGAAGTCCCAGTAAAAATTAAAGAAAAACGAGCAGCGTTCACCCCCTCAACTCGCAGCCAGAACAAGCGGTCACGTGATCTGGAGCCGATTATATGCCGTCAAAGTTGATCATAGCCACGCGCTGGGGTTGGCAAAGCACAGGACAGGCGCTGAGTTCCAGACATTGTCATGGCTCGGCTATTGTCGACGTTGCAGCGATTGGACACGGGCCACTACCCGAATGCTTCTCGAGCTAGTAATTATCACGAGCCCAAATCGAGTGCCCATGCAATGTTCGGGTCCAATCTATGAACAGCATTCAAATATCGTCATATGGGTGTACTGCGAACCCCACTTTATGTCATCAAATTTTGCAAAGGAGAGATTGAATGAAAATGATCGCTTTTGTCTCTGAAATTACACCGCAACAAAGGAGTTTCTTGGCCAGTGGCGTTGCGTGCGAGTAACCTTGAGTCCCACTAGTGCCAGTAAGGTCGTGTAAAGTGAAAAACATTCCAATTGAATATCGTTGCACCGCCCCTTTAATGACAACGGCCAGCGGTGCCTAAAATGTACCGGCGTTAAAAGATTCCCTCAACAACGTTTCGTTCTCCACAACTGTCCCTACCGGGGGAAGGTAAAAGATGTGTGATAAAAGATTTGAGAGACAATTTCTAATGATCTCTGATGTTTATCATAATAGATTGTGTCTAACTGATGGGATGAATCTATAGATAATATTTAGCGTTCATAAAAAAACTCGAAATTTATTATTTATCAGTTACTCATATGCAATTAGCTATAAAATAAAATAAAAATATTTATTTATAAAGATGTTCCTTATTTTCTTTGATATTGAAAGTCTATTGATCGTGGAACTAGGTGATGCATATTTTGTAGACCATGTGCTTGAATATTTTATATATCTGATAGTCTGTTAATATGCTCACTCGTGCATGCTTCAATGTGTTGCTTTACGGTAGTTTCGTATCTGTCTATGGATCCTGAATCCATAGCCAAATATCCAGATCTAGGATTCATAGCTATTTAGCTATGAATTCTGTTCAATGTACAGCGTGGGGGGGGGGGGGGGGGGGGGGCAAAACGGATTAAACGCACTTTAAACTGACCACATAAATCGGTTTCTTAACTTATCGCGCTGGTATTTATTACAGAGGTGCCTGAAATTGGTGGAAGCTTTCTCTAAAATTGTGGAAAGATTAGGTCACCTGAGTAAATCAAGAAAAATAAAAAACTATGCTTTGCCTATACTTTGCTTGTTAACACACAAAAAATATGTGTTACTGTGCGCTTATTTGGGCCAAATGAAGAGAATAATAGGTAAGCCAATTCTATTTTCTTTCCATTTCACAAATTTTTCAATCGTAGTAAACGCCAGAATAGCCCACTGTGATTTTCTGATGATTTTGAGATAAAAGGATCAGCGATAATTTTTCCATAGACAAAACCAGTTTTTATTTTCTTTCTTTTGACTTCGGGCGTTTCATGTATTCATACTTTCAATTAATGAATGAACCAGTTTCGAGCACCTCTGTGGTAAATCCCAGCCTGATAAGTGAAGAAATCAATTTATGCGGTCAGTTTAAAGTGCGTTCAATCCATTTCGCCCACGCTGTATTTTCATTTGTAACTTTTTTTTTTTTCTAGAAATAAAAAAAGAATGTTTTTCTATACGTGAAATTTGGATGTACATCGGAGCAATATACCTGTTGTTGGACGAGAGGAAATTAAACCTGCGTTTTCGCTCCGCAAAAATGAACATACGCATCGCCAAAAGTTCAGACTCCGCTCAAATGCCAGGTTAACATTTCGGATGGTGAGCCACAGTTTTGGAACTCAACATTATTTAATTTCAAAGTTTGAAGCGATTTTGGGGAAATTGCAACGAGAGGGAGCATCCGCTTCTACCCGCAAACGCTGTTCGCCTTCGCGCAAATGCTTCATGTATTCGCTAGATCATCTAGCCGCCGCTTTTTTATCAATCAATCAATCAATCTTTATTATACAGTGCCCAGGAACAACCCTGAGGTCTTGGTGCTGGTACACTGGTGGATAAAAAAAAAACAAAAAAAAAACATTATACACATCTCCGCAGGAAAGAAGATACATTTTTAAGCATAATACTAGGTAGTGTACGAGTAATTAGTAGAATAAAATAAGAACGAGGCAGTAACAGTAGAAACGGAACTCAAGACCGTAGGACAACAAGTGCACCACCAGAAAGAACGGCATGGAGATGACAAAATTCAGACATAACAGAGCCGTTCAGCAATGCTCATCCTGCACGGGCAAGTTTTTAATAGAAAGGACAAACGTCCTGTAGCAAGTTTGGAAAATATCAAGTCTTTCAGAGTAATGATTCAAACGCTGTGCCATTCTCACAATTGGGTTTACCGGACTAAACGTTCTAGACACATAAAAAGATGACCGAAGACGAGTAGGCACACGTGGGACCCTAAGGCACAGTTCCGATAACAGGCTCGGAGAATCGATGAGTCCATGCAGCGTTTTAAACAAAAATAGTAAGTCCGCGTTCTCCCGACGCCGGTGCAAGCTAAGCATACCAACACGCTTTAACGCGGACTCATATGTTAAGCAGTGAACATCCTCCTTTATGTAGCGATGTTTAAAGATAGAAACAAACTTTTTTTGCACACGTTCGATCACCAAGGAGTGACTTTTAGAAATTCCATTCCAGACAACTGAAGCATATTCTAACTGCGACCTGGATAGCGAACAGTATAACGTGATAAAAGCAGTCGGGTTTTCGAACTCCCTGGTTAAGCGAGAGGCAACGCCCAACATTCGCAATGACGAGTTAACCACCCTAACAACATGATCAGAGAAACGCAACCCAGAATCAACCATGACTCCGAGATCTTTCATTACACTTACTCGAGGCAAAGTCTCTCCTTGAATATTATATGCAAAAGAGATATTGTGAGTTTTCCGAGAGAGCGTCATGACCTTGGTTTTGGACGGGTTCAAGAAAAGGTCGTTTTCAGAGAATAATAATAATAATAATAATAATAATTATTATAATTATTATTATTATTATTATTATTATTATTATTATTATTATTATTATTATTATTATTATTATTATTATTATTATTATTATTATTATTATTATTATTATTATTATTATTATTATTATTATTATTATTATTATTATTATTAGTGGAACCTGACCTGGTCAAAAACCCTAAGAAATTTTGAAGGTACGCTAGGACACGTTCCGGGAAGGATATCTGATCGACAATAGTTTTGTATCACCATGAAATAAATGCTGAGTGCGTGCCCGAGCTATTTGCAGATCATTTTAGTTCAGCCTACCAAGACAGTACCTCTGCCACATTGACTCACTTGAATGAATTCGGTGACCTACTAAGTTGCATTAATGTCGACGAGGAATGTGTAGAGCTAGGTATTAAAAAAAAAATGAAAGCCAGGCTATCTGCGGGGCACGATGGTATACCATCTGCAATTCTCAAAACTTTTCATGATATACTCACACCTACACTATATGCAATATTTAACAACTCATTAAGGTCAGGAGTATTCCCCGAAATGTGGAAGATTGCCGTGGTCGTTCCGGTTCTGAAGTCGGGAAAGAAAGGTGATGTTCTCAGCTATAGACCGATTTCCCTTCTCTCTTCATTTTGCAAACTCTTAGAAACAGTCATTCATCAATTCTTGTCTTTCAAATTTCGAAACTTAACCTACACTAATCAGCATGGGTTTATGACCGGCAGATCAACGACTACAAATCATGTAAGTTTTATGTCTACCGCATCCCAGGCGGTCTGCAACAGAGGTCAGCTTGACGTGGTCTACTTTGACCTAAGCAAGTCATTTGACGTTGTAAATCATACAATCCTTTTATCAAAGCTCTCCACCTACGGGGTTTGTGGCACAGTATACGACTGGTTTCAAACGATTTGTCAAACAGGAAAGCGTAAGTTCGAGTCAAAAATACGAACTCTTCATTGTACGGGACAAGTTCTGGCGTTCCTCAGGGATCCGTCCTAGGACCGCTCCTGTTCACAATTTTTGTAAATGACGTTTCTGATGCTATTTCTAATCCTCCTTTCCTGCAATACGCTGATGACATTAAAATTTACAAAGAAATAGTTCCTTTAAATGATTGCACTGGGCTTCAGGAGGATGCATGTTCTTTCTTTAAGGGGTGCTCAGCCAACAATCTTCTCTTAAACCGTGCTGAAACCAAGGTTATGATATGTACTTGGAAGGCCCAGAATACATTTTTCGCATGTAGTATTCATGGTGGACCCCTGTTCCGGGTATGTGCAATTAAAGATCTGGGAGTTATGTTCGATCCTAGCCTGCGATTCTCTAGTCACGTAACTAGGCTCGTAAACTCGTCTCTGAGCACGCAGGGTGTTGCCTCTCGCTTAACGAAGGACTTCAAACATCATTTTGCGTTTCTCACGTTGTACCGCTCGTCATGCATGCCCCAGGTAGAATATGCCTCAGTTGTGTGAACGGAATCTCTAAAACTAACTCATTGGAAATCGAACAAGTTCAGAAAAAGTTTATTTCCATCTTTAAACATCGTTACTTTATGAAGGATGTTCCTTGTTCAACTTATGACGTAACGTTAGAGCGTGTTGACTTGCTAAGCCTGCACCGACATCGGCAGAAGGCGGACCTATTGTTTGCGTTTAAAACGTTACATGGTTCAATTAATTCACCAAGCCTCTTGTCTGAAGTGTGTCTTAGGGTTCCACGTGTCTACTCGGAATCAATGATCATTTTATATTTCCAGAAATTTTACTCTTTTAAGCCCAATTATTAGACTGACTGAGTGTTACAACCAGTACTCTGAGAAACTCGATATTTTTAACTCGTGCTACAGGGCATTTGTTATTTCTATTGAAGACCTGTCCGGGGGGTGAATAATGATTGTGGTTCACTTTAAGATTGATTTCGGAGAGCACAGACAATGTTGGGTCTGTGCTTGTGCTACTGCATCGTATATTATTCCCTTTGAGTGCCTCTTAAACTTGTTTTTACATTACTGCATTTTCTCATCATTGTACACAAGACATAGAAATTGTATTTTGTTATCATTAAGCTCAGTGCATGTCGTGTATGATTATATGCAGTTACTATATAGTGCATTGCCCTTCTGTATTTGTCTGATTTATGTATTCATTTCTATCCAGTGTGCCAGTACCAAGACCGCAAGGTTGTTCCTGGGCACTATAATAAACATTGATTGATTTATTGATTGATTGGTTATAAAAAAGATGTCCTCATTTCCAACAACTATGCTCGGGGACAACGTTTTCTGGCATTTCCGAAGAAGTGAAGACCGCTCGAGCACAGCTGTGATCGGCGCTCAATGTGTTCAAGCGTACGGGTACCCATAGCCTTGGCTACATTGCCAAGAGAAGTCGGATGAAGGTATGGTTTTGCGGCCGACAACCTGTACAATGTGAAAATAATCTGCATTACTATGCCCTGTTGCAGGTTAAGAAAAGCAGGACAAGCTCCGTTTGTGAAGCCCTCTACCTTTTCCACTTGGCAGAGCGAACGCTGGAGAGGAGGCGATGCTAGGCGTTGGACTGGGCGGAAAGGGACTCGCCTCTTCTCAGGCGTTCGCTCTGCCTAGTGGAAAAGGTAGATGGCTTTGCAGAAGGAATTCGTCAATTTCTTAACCTGCAACAGGGTACAATACCCAATATTACAATTGCAATACGTCTAATAGGTCATTAGCGCCATCAATGGCACCATATTAACTTATCAGATATACTACAAAAAAAAAAAAAGGATAGCAGTCGGTGAAAGTTAATTTTTTCGCATCTAATCATATAGAAGAAAATAAAACATGATTGAGGTTTTTAAGGTAGCGATAACGGACTTCCTGTGGCAGCGAATCATCTTGGGGAACATTTAGAGCCCTTGTGGGCACATGTTTCTTTTTTTGCCACGTGCATCCAATCTCGAGCTTATTGGTAGTAGTAGTTGTTTCTACCATAGTTTTGCGCGAGGTAAAAATATAAGTAAAAACAAGATTTATGTGAAGGAAAAAAAAGATGGTTGGCGTCCGATCTGAAAGAATTGCCGCCCGTATTTCCACCGGGAAATCACTTGGATCCTTTCTCACTCCATACAAACAAATAAAAGAGCAGTCGTAGAAGCTAAAGTGAAACCTCAAATGAACTAAGCATGGCATGGACTTGTCCAAGTAAATTTCATGGCCCGCAATCTGATTCGAGGCTAGCAAAATGGGTCGACACAATCTAGACCACCGACACTTCTCTTTAAACATACGCCCGCCGGTAATGAAATTTTGGTTTCATTGTTGACGGGTATTTTTGCCGGGTTGAAACATTTATCAGCCTAAAAACCCCACAAAAATATAATCATCTTTGCCCATACATAAAAAAATACGCTCCCCAAAACTCAAAAGGATGGGAGTGACAAACCAGAAACCATAAACATTACACTTCGCAACAATAAGGGTATGAAAAATGTCGCGTGAATTCATCATTGCGTATTTGAACTTGTATAAGCTATTTTACGTTGAATAAATCAGTCGGTGAAACGGCGTTAGATGAAACGGATTCAATGAGACGGCGTTCGATGAATCGGTGTTCGATGAAACGGCGTTCAATAAACTGTTGGTTCGGTCCCAGTTTTGTTACGCATTCCTCTATTAAGGAGAGAAGATCGATTTTCTTATGTGATTTATTTAATAACCATTCAACTTATAACTTATAAAACATAAATATAATTGGCAAAGGTATATATGTTCTTATACCATCTCCTATGTTATTGTATGTTTATTGGACCAATTATTTTTTTAACTGGTGTAGATGATTTAGATTCTTGTGTTCTGGAATGTATGCTTCACGACAAATATATAGCGAGTCTTTGTTTTGCTTTTTGTTTTTACTTAATGTGGACCCCGGCTAATCTTCTTCGCCGATATTCGTCGATTATAGCCTGTCCGAAAAATCTACCATCCTTTCCATCGCCAAAAAGCGCCAAATTAGATCATCTATTTTTATTTCTTTCTCTTTTGTTTTTCAAAGAAAGGTCGCCACCTCACAACGTACAAAGTTTCTAATTCGACATTTTGTGTCAAACTTTTCAAAACGCACGCTCTCTTTGAGATGAAAGTGTTTCAAACTAAAAATATAACCGGTCATCCATTGGAAGTTCCAAACTCATTTTTCGTTTTTGTGAATCCAAGCATAAAACAGGCATTTCACGAGCAATTTTATTTTTCGCAAAAAAATGTTTTTTTTTTTTTTTTTTTTCACATAGTGAAGCCGTAACTTCGACGTTGAGAAGCACAGAGCACAACGTTGATGGCTAGCGACACCTGGTACTAATGGCACCCGCTAATAGCTAACTTATGGCCATTCAATTAAAATTTTGAAACTTAACCGCCATTCTCCCGTCAGAGGTGCACTGCACGTTCTTCACGCTCTTTAAAAGGCTGCTTATTGAACTCTCACTCCAGTCTGATACGTCCGGCATCGGGTAGCGGTGACGAAACATAATTCAAGATTTAAAGTGCTAAAAAAATGAGCAGTTTTGTGTGAATTTACAGTACAGTCACAGCGATAACTGCGACACTTAAATGTCGGACGCTAATATATCCTTAGGTTATGATGATAATGCAATTAATGCGAAGGTGCAAGCGAGCTGGTATCTTGCATTTATCTACCTTGCACCTTGCGTGGAGGAACCATCGCCAGTGTCTGCTCGGAGAGCGACACACTCATTTATTTTATGCACACAGAAGCCCTCTAACGAATACGGCGCGAAACTCAGATGTCGTGAAGCGACGTCACCGGAACTGCGGCCATCTCGCGGGCGCAGCTGTCCTCAACACGTGCTGTTTATTAGGCGGCGCGTTGAAGCAGTTGGCATGGCTCTGCGTTTTTCTTTGACTTATCTTTCTAGCTTCAATGAAAAAAAAAACTGTGTCGCAATTTATTAATTAGTGTTTTTTTTTCTCCAATGCGATTTGTACAGCCGTTGTTACTCTAGTGGGCCAAGATCTTCTTAGACGAGTGAAGAGAGTGCCAGATCCTGCGTCTGTTAGAACATTATTTTTTAAGTCGCACACAAATATGCTGCCAGTGAAGGTCTGGCTAGATCAGAAAGGGATCTATGTGTCATGGTCGCTAGATTGCATTTTCTGTAAAAACCTGCGACCGTTGAACTTGAACTTATTTTCTGTTGGGACGCGCTCTTTGTTGGAGACATGCTCAAGCGTACTTGAAAAAAAACAGCTCGCTGTAACTCAATCGGGAATACCTTTTATCAGTGTTTCTAATCACAATGGAGTACCATACGATATCGTCATATCGTATGGCACTCACTGTGCTTGCACCCCATTGCGCCGCTCGTATGCAAAGCGGCAGTACGCACTCCTTCACATTCGCACTCTCTTCAAAGGACCTGACGACCTTGATGTCGTCCTAGACGTCGTCCCCTAGGGCGTCGTCCTTGATGTCGTCCTAGAGGTCGTCCTTGAGATCACCCTAGAGGTTGTCCTAGAGGTTGTCCTAGACGTGTTCTTGAGGTCTTCTTAGAGGTCGTCCAAGAGGTAGTCCTTGATAGAGGTCTTCTTATCGTTCTAGATGTCTTTGACGTCGTCCTCTAGGACGTCGCGTCCTCGACATCGACCTTGAGGTAGTCTCACAGGTCGACCCCTAAGAATCTGTCGTCCTTAGAGTATGTCAAGTCACGTGACCTATACACATGACCTATGTACGTGAAGCTATCTTCAGATTGTGGACGTAACTTGCATAACAATCGCATTTGTCGTATCTAGCGTAACAGCTGTAATTGACGCTGCCTTCGTTGAAAGTGCCTTTCGTTCACACTAACCGCTTTTTGAGTTACGCCTTTTACAACAAACCAATCAGAATGTGAAGCCTATACTTGACGTAGCTATAGGTTCAAAATGGCGCCTGTCAATGAGCGAGTTCTGAGTGCGAAGCCATACAAGCTCAGAATGAAATTATCGTCATATATGAAATCAACCGTAGACGCCCAAGGCACCGTAGAACTGCTTGGGTGAGACAGGTGTTCCTCGACCGTGCTTTAAACGGCGACTTCCATAGTCTTTTAGCCAAGCTGAGAGCTGGGGATACGGCGATGTTCCACAACTTCATGCGTGTGTCGCCGCAGCAGTTCGACTACCTCGAACGTCTCGTCCGACCCCACATCCAGGTTCAAAGCACGCACCTTCGGTCATCGCTGTCATCGGCTCAACGATCGGCAATAGCCATCAGGTACGCCAGGTAGCGGAAGTGTTTCTTGTGCAGCGGCAGTGCCCAGAAGACACAACTGTCATTTATGCGCAGCTTCTCATGAAATAAATATTTTGCCGAGCGCGTGACCTGCGCTTTAATAAGCTGCAGATTTAATAAGCTGCGCTTTAATAAGCTGCAGAGCTGCAGATTTCATTACAAGATGCCTATCGCTAACACTACTGGGAACAAAGGCCCGTAAACAGCGCGAGGTTTCATACTAGATAATGCCAAATGTGGTCTTTTGTAAAGAAAATCTGTGTTGTGTCTCATACATCAATGAAACCTCGCGCTGTTTACGGGCCTTTGTTCCCAGTAGTGTTAGCGACAGGCATCTTGTAATGAAATCTGCAGCTCTGTGGTCCGTCTCAAACAAAGCAAAATATACGCTAGTGTTTACACAGTGTAAGCTAGGTCAGCACACAAAACGCAACACTGGTGTACGCTGTATATGAATAGTTTGGCCAGTGCAGTGTGGTTGCTAGCCTGGGGCCTTGAACGTACATAACGCAGATGTTATACACGACAACACGCCAGTATACGATGCTCATTCAGATCGAAACGGGCAGGAGTGGGCATTAAACACTGGATCCCTAGGTTCCGCAGCGAGACCTTTCGCTCCACGCGCTCAGAGCTGGTGTGCTCTCGCCCACTCCGCTACCGATACTCCCTGCGGTTCATCTCGTAATTGTTTTAGATGCCATGGATGCAGGCGAAGTACCAAAATGTAGTCTATAAGTCTATATAACCAGGGCGGTGTTGTACGCACGACGGTGTTGTACGCACGAATTAATTCTGAGAGGGAATTCCCTTATATATATTATATGCAGACATTTCCTCCCTTTTCATACTAGAAAATCAAATTACCTCATACATTGGTAGCGGTCATAATATTTTATTACGCGCGGTAGCAAAAAGGTTACGATTCGTAAACAAACGTCCTGCGGCTCTCAGACTCGCGCTTTGTATTCTTACAGGTGTCTGGCCACCGTAAACAGCTACCAGTCTTTGTCGTACAGCTTCAGAATTGGGAAGTCTACCGTTGTACAACTATAGTTCCAGTAGTTTGCTGGGCTATATGGACTGTTCTCAGGCCAAAGGTCTTACGAGGACTGGATCGCCAACGGCTGATTGCAATTTCTGATGACATTTGGTGGAAGTGGAACTTTCCTAACTGTGTGGGAGCCGTCGGTGGAAAGCACATTCAATTGGAAGCACCCCCGCCCCCCCCCCCCCCTCCCCCCAACTCTGGAAGTTTGGACTCTAATTACAAGCGGAGCTACTGCGTGGACCTGATGGCATCCTGTGACGCTAGGTATAGATTTACGACAGTCTATATCGTGCGCTACGGCCGTGAAAGCGATGGTGGTGTTTTTGCTTCGTCAGAGCTTGGGATATTTATGGACAATGTCCCGGAAAACTCTCCTACACCCAGCGTGCTCCCAAACGGTGGCCCTGTGCTTCCGTACAGTGGCGTAGCCAGGTATTGTTTTCTTGGGGGGGGGGGGGGGGGGGGGGGGGGGGGCTGAGTTGGCTGAGGTGGCTGGGATGTCTATGACTTGGGGTGCGGAGAGGGGGAGGGGGTCGAAATGCCTGTGTAGGGGGAGGGGGGCTGAAGCCTCATAACCCCCCCCCCCCCCCTCTACCGGCTACGCCTGTGCTTCTGTATGTTCTACACTCTAAGAAATGCCTGCGCGTCTACTTACCCGCAAAACACTCAAAGAGTCAATTTCCGCGGTCTACGAAATCAGCTCAGCGAGTGATGAGGCGGAACATCCGTTTAGACCTAAAAATTAAATCCGCGTTGTGGCATTACGCGATGCAAAGCGTCATACTTGCATTGCATAATGCCACAACGCAGACTTAATTTTGAGGTCTAAACAGATGTTCTGCCTCATCATTCGCTGAGCTGATTTCGTAGATTGCAGAGATTGGCTCTTCGAGTCTATTGTGGGTAAGTAGACGGGCAGGCATTTCTTAGAGTGTAGTACGAGACGATGCCTTTCCTTTCAAGACGAATCTGATGAAGCCGTACCCAGACATGCATGCATCAAATAGCCCAAAAAGAATATACAACCACAGGCTGTCAAGAGCACGTAGCGGCATTGAGAATGAGTTCGGCATCATGTGTGCACGTCGGCTGAGAAGTCGAACGACTCTGCTACCAAATAATGCGATTGCAGTCGTGGGTGCTTGTTGTTGTCTTCACAATTATCTGAGGGAAGAAGGCAGGCAGGTCCCCCGCGATTTACTGATACTGCCGACACTTCGGGAGCCCTTGTTCCAGGTAAATGGAGGAAGGATTACCGAGCCGCTCCCGCAGGTTAAACGGCATGGCTTTAATAACCTCGCTAACAGAGCAGCGGACGTGCGGGACAGCTTCGCGAGCTACTTTCACGGTCCTGACGCCGTATGATGGCAGTGGGGTACAAAATGGCTTTCTACCTTGCCAAGGAGAATCCAACCCAGCCAGTGGCGGATCCAAGGGGGGGGGGGGGGGGGGGCGACGGGGGCGGCCGCCCCCCCAAACAAAGTCGACCCCCCTCCCTCCCCCCTTCTCGGAGGGCAATTTGACATGGGCTACGTTTACATGGATGCGACTGCAGCGCATCGGATCCAGTTAACGAATCAAATCGGTCCATGTAAACAACTCGGATCGGATCGGATCGGACCCGATCCGATCCGCTGGGACGGGGTGGTTTGAGATGGTCAATCCGAATCGAGACTCTCCATGTATACGCTAGCGGATCGAATCGAGTGCTCGAGCGAGGGATTACGGGAGCTTTGCTTTGCATGCCGCTAGGCAAACCGGACACTTCACAAACAATCTGAAGGTCACGAGGTTTGCGTTGTGATCCTTCGACACGAGGTGCCGCTACTGGTCAATCCGAATCCATGTAAACGTAGTGGTTGAAGTGGATCTGATTCGCTAACTGGATCCGAGGCGCTGCTGTCGCATCCATGTAAACGTAGCCATGGGTGGACCCCCCTTGCACAAGAAAGAATGAGAGAATAGTATCCTAAAACGTTTCCGCCCCCCCCCTCCCCGCCCCTCCCCAAAACGGAGTTCTGGATCCGCCCCTGAACCCAGCCCAACCTAAGTGAGACCACACCCAAGAAGCAGTGTTAAGATTTTCGCAATCTTGCTGGCTGTGTGCTTTTTTTTTTTTTTTTTCAAGCGCCATAAGCTTAGTTTTCTAACATAACATACCCTGTACAATAAATGCTGCTTCGAGAGAACATACTTTGTCCAAATTGTTTCAAACTAAGTAGGATACAAAGGATATAGAAGGGCATAAAGTGACCGTACCAAACAAATGTGAAAATTAAGAAAACAGAACCTGCCGTAATACAAGCCATACTTTTTCTATTTTATTGGTGAATACAAAAAAAGTAGGGTCAGAAATCCGATTATAGCATGAGATAAATTGCTCAGCACACATTGCAGGTAAAAACAAAAAAAAGAATTTCATTGATTTTGAAACAAAAATACTTTTTGGCACTTAACTTTACACGTGAACAAGATTGCTATGCGTGTTTTAAGCTGGTTCACTGCCGCTGAACGTCGCGCATGAAGGAAACACTGCATCTAGCAATAAACTGTGAATTCTAAGCTTCAACATCTCCTTTCTTCTTTCATTCAGCCTGGCTAGGAGTGACTTCATTTTGAGAAGAAAGCTTTCATCAGCATCTGCTGCTAGCGTTCGTGTAGTCGCTGTCTGCTTTCAGATAATGTAGCAACCATCAGTTCATCCAGATCCATTTTCTTCTTTTTTACTTTTTCAATTCTTCAAATTTAAGGTGACACTGGCAGTGCTGTGCGAGGGACTTGCTAGGTTGTCGGCAGGAAAGTTGTCATGGTCGCCTGGCGACCTCGGCGGTTCTGTGTCCTGCTCGTGCTCAGGAAGCTCAAGCAATGGCATCGGCGTTTCCACACAACTGTCGAAAAATGTGCGGCATAAATCTTCAACAGACGAACGTGTTTCGCTGACCGGAGACGACTCGGATGACTTGTCGGCTGATAACTGAGCTTCACTAACATCTGTCTTGCTGCTGGAGAGGATGCAGTAGAGAGGCAAACATGTTTGGCTTTGTTTTAATCATCTACCTCGTGCGTGACGTCCATCGTATTACGTAAAATTCAAGGAAACTACAAAATGCATTTATTTAAGGCAGCAAGCACACTTAAAAATATAGTGAGGGCCGTGAAATGTCACCGGAGCCGTTAACATGGGAGGCACTATTTATTTATTTATGCAAGAAGTCTCTCACGCAGTTTTAACAAAGGGTTGGCCCTCTATTTAAATTAAAAAAGCATGCATGCCGGAAATGCAGGTCAAATTTGTATGTAATTAGTTGCCATTTAATTGTATTAATGTTACTATTAATTAATTATATTATTATTAATTTATTTACTATTACTATTAATTAATGATTATGTGCACAATATGCACATAGTCATTGAAATTGTCACCATGCAATTGCAGGATGAATAAAGGATGTACCTGGTAATTTCCGAAAGCGAGGAACTCCATGAGTTCATAAACGAAGAACAGAAATCCCAGCTCTTAGGACTTCATCATTTTTTCTGGGTTGTGTCCGCAAGGAACATCAAATTTGGCAATAGCACCCAAGTTTTTTCTATGACGGCTGCTCCACTCCCAGACTTGTTGTACGTCCTCCTCTTGCGTAGACATTTTTGGCGCAGGCAAGTCCACCTTTGCTGCAGCTTGTCCACTGCATTGCGAAAATCACAATATGTATATTTCAAGTCACGTTCATTTCAGAATTTCCTATGCTCGTTAATTTTTATGTATGCGCTTCATTTTGGCATGCGTGCAAAGCGGCGTCAAAAAATAGTTCACCACTGAGTCTATAATGCACATCCGGTGTACGCAAAAGGAAGAGAAGTTCGAAGTGAATAATTATTCTGAAATCAGCGGGGTATTAAAACTGTTGAAAGAAACGGCGAATATTTGTCTGAAATAAACGTCTCTACTTCAAGCAAATTTACGAAGATTATTATTTTCAAAGCACGCCCACTGCCTGCTCTATGCAAGAATGCCCATACAAACAGAATTACATCGCCATTCATTCGCACTACCTGTTCTCACGTCATGAAACTGCGCAGGATCTTGATCACCGGTGCGGATTGCTATAGGCTTCCTTCTATAAAGCTTGAAACTGTATCTGGCGTTATTATTTGAGATAATACAAGCTGGGGCGGATTTAGAGGGGGGGGGGGGGGTCCGGATGTCCTGACCCCCCTCTTGATTTCTGCATGTGTAAAATTTAGGGCGTAAAACGAAGGAGAGGAGGAGGGGGTTCCTAAACATATGGTACGCTGACCAACACCTGACCCCCCCCTCAGGAAATTCCTGCATCCGCCCCTGAATACTAGCCCTTCCTGCAATGGCAGCTACCAGATTAGCGCCGAATAACCGCTGTACTGAAGATAAAGTCGCTAAACAGACGGGTTGGTTTAAGTTACATATGGCTAAAACCGGTAACTATTTGTGGCAAATTGATGCTTTAGACCCGACCCATGTTGTTGTAAAAAAAAAAAAAAAAGCTATCTCCAAACTCTGGTCTAGAAACATGCTTTTCGTGTAAGGCTAGTCAAATTATGAGGCGCTAAAGAAAACCAGCCTTCTTTTTGTTCGCGTGCATACACAATGGTAAACATACAGTTTTTAAGCCAAATTATACAATCACTGTTCAAGCACAAGTGAAACTAAAAAATATGCAAATCAAGTCATTCATAATTACACATCACTGTGCAATAAAGCATCCAACTGAGAAAGAAATGATGTGATGGAGGTGCTAGTTGTAACAGCAGGATCTAGTTGATTCCATTCTCTCGTAGCTAAAGGGAAAATGAATAACGGAAGCAGTCATTTTTAAAAGCAACATTCAGTCAAGGTTTTACTATGTTTGTGCCTGGTCTGTCTAGTATCTGTGAAAAGAGACGTACTTGGATTTGTCAATTTTGAAAACATCCTGTAGCAGAAAGTACCAAGAACTTAAGCTTAAACAACCAGAAATAATAAACACAAATTCAGGACAAAAACTGACGCAGACAACTCTTTCAACTCTCAGCGACATTAACAACAACGAAATGTCGTTGAGAGTTGAAAGAGTTGTATGTGTCAGTTTTCGTCCCGAATTTGTGTTTATTCTTTCCGGCTGTTTAAGTATATTTACCAACACGCTCGTTTTTAATGTTAACTTAAGCTTAAGTCGCTTAGCCCTTTTAGCTAGTGTAAGGAGACCAGACATTTTGAGAAGTTCAGTTGGTGAGTCGGTGCGCCTGTATTTATTAAAAATAAATCTTACTGCTTTGCGTTGTAAATTTTCAAGCTTAACTAAATTATTCTTAGTGTGAAGAAACCATACGTTGTTTGCATATTCCAGCGTTGGTCTACAAGACTAGTATATTCTAGGAGTTTACTGGGTGTGGCGGCTAGCTTTGAGAGTCCTTTTTATGTACATATGTTTTTTAATGCTTCTGACGTTGCATGATTTACGTGAAGGTCCCCTCTTAAGTTTGAAGTAATAAATAAGCCTGAATATTTACACTGAGTCATCCGTGAGATCGTTATATCATCAAAGCCGTACTCAAACTCAGAAATACAGGGTGTCACAAAAAAAAAAACAATTTACAGGGTTTTTTTACCGCAAAAATACACTAGGCATCGCCGAACGCTCATTCTCCGCCTAAAGGTAGGGCTAGAGGTCACAACGAGATGCCAAAGTTTCAGCCCGATCCGATAAGCTTATTCAAAAGTTATAAGTGATTTTCTGAAAAGTTCAATGGGAAAATGGAACCCATATTTGTCTGTTTTCGGTTTATTGGGCCATAGAGCCCCATGTATTCGAAAACTCCGTCGGCCGCCATTTTCCCATTGAACTTTTCAGAAAATCACTTATAACTTTTGAATAAGGTATCGGATCGGGCTGAAACTTTGGCATCTGGTTGTGACCTCTAGCGCTGCACTTGGGCGGAGAATGAGCGTTCGGCGATGCCTAGTTTATTTTTGCGGTAAAAAGAACCGTGTAAAGTTTTTGTGACACCCTGTAGATAACTTCCTTGTTACAGACATGCAAACAGTTGCGCTCAAGTTGAGAGACATCTGCCAATCAGCGCACCACTCACTGGTCAATTGAAGAGAGTTATTTATCACTAGGTAAGCATCAGATACCGGTAATTCAACGATGAGTTGATTTCTCGATATATGATACAATTCTCTGCAAATAATCTAATTTTAGCATCAATGTTACTTGTAATGTCATTTATAAAAAGTAGGAAGAGGACTGGCGCACGAACGGAACCTTGCGGAACGCCGGAAGTGACTCTGACAGTTTCTGAAGCCTCCTGTCCATATTGCACAAACTGAGGACGATTTGATAAGTAGTTTTCAATCCAACGGACTATGGGTCCTTCTCCAATTGCAAGTTTTAGCTTAATGATCAGCTTGGGGTGTAATGCTCTATCAAATATCAAAAGCTTTTAAAAATCGAGCAGTAGTATGTCTACTTGCTTTAAGTTTTTAATGCTAAGGCTCACGTCATGCAAAGTTTCAAGCAGTTGGGGGACTGTTGAGAGCCCATTTCTAAATCCATGTTGTTCAGGAGAAAGAATCTGGTTTTCATCAAGAAATATTGTAATATGCTTTAGAATGATGGGTTCAAGTAGTTTACAGCAGGTACAAGTGAGAGAAATCGGTTTAAAGTTTGAAGGGTTGGTGATGTCGCCTGATCTGTGTACCTATAAGTATAATTTTCCATTCTTTTCCATTCAACGGGTAGCTGACACGTGCTAAGAGACTTATTAAAGATTATGGACAAGTATTCGCTTATCCATTCAGCGTATCGTTTTAAGAAGGCGTTGGGAATATTATCGGGAACGCTGCCTTCTGTTTTGTCTAGGTTGAGTAAGAGCTTGAAAATTCCTGGTTCAGTTATGAAATGAGGCTTCATAGCAATAGCGTTAGGTTCGAGATTACGGATAATACCGTTATCTTCCGTAAATATTTCTACCAATTCGATGGTTACACAGTTTTGTGTGTAATCTGGAGTCACACTGAACAAGTATCGTGTAGAGTCCAAGGACCTGTCATATCACTTTTAAAATGTCTCGTCAATGTCAGCGTTTTTGACACTGTACATGCGATCCACCCTTAAACCTGAGCTGCAGAAAGCTCTTACAATATTATCATTCTTGTGCAGCTTCAAAGAGCTGATATTAAGTTAGAAGCGCTAAAAATGCTGTAAACGGCCCCGCTGAATCCAAGCTAAATCCTGGTTTTGGTTGTTGTGAGTTACCGGCTTTTAAAGCCATTCCTACCAAAGCAGCAATCACGAGAATGATAATATTGTTCGAGATTTCTGCAGCTCAGCCAGGTTGAAGTGTGGATCGCATGCACAGTATCATAAACGCCGACATTGACAAGAAATTTTAAAAGTGATATGACAGGTCCTTCGATTCTACACGACGCTTATTCAGTGTGACTACGGATTACACTCAAAACTGTGTAACCATCGAATTGGTCTAAATTACCGATCACTAGGGAGCTAAAGGACCACCGTTCCCATGATTCCTCGAGTGCGGGCCGGGGGGCTTGGAGGATTTAGCAAAAAGTCTATTGCGAGCGAGCGCTGGCTGAACTGTGATTTAGCACGTGTGGACTGTGATTTTTGTAAACAGTGGAAACGTGTATACACCGTTCCAATATTTACAAGTCCTCAGCCCAGCGTGCGATCTCCTCAGCCCAGCACGCGCATATTCGTTGCTTCGAAAAGCGAGCAAATCATGCGCCATAGGGACGAACACTGAAAATGGAACCGGCCAGGAGCCCTTTTTCAGAAAGGTCCATACGATGCCGCGAGCTATTCCAGAGTGACTATGACAGCCAACCCAACACCACGTGACCAAGAACTCCGGGTATCGTGACAAGCCCGGACAGTCACATCCGCTAAGTGCTGGATTCGCTCTGATGGCTTGTAGCGCTCTCATGATACACCTCGGCTATTCGGTGGCCCCTTTTTTATGTGTTTGCTGATTACACGGACATTTGCATCTCTCGACAACTGTGCATGCCCGCCGCCATAACATATACCTTCCATTTTTGTTTCCTCTTATTCCTATTTTTTCACTTCCTTATTACCATAACATGCAGGTAAGGCTATTGCAATTTTAGATTCTACTGTATCCTTCACAGCACTGGCCTTTGTGAAGGCTCGTCAACGCCCGTTTCAGTGGCTCGGTATATCGGTAAGTCAAGAGAACGGTCATTAATGACGGCTAAGCTGGCACGTGTCTAAAGCATCTATGTACTCAAGGCTCTATTTCACTATAAAGGCTCGTTCACACAGACCCGTTTTCTTACGTTACTTTACGAAAAGGCACCGGAAAATCTGTGCTTCGTATTAAGCGTGGCTACCAATTCAAGGAGATAGCCTGGCACGCGAAATTTGAGACACGAATGTTTCGGTGACTTAGACGTAACGTAAGAAAACGGTGCTGTGTGAAAAGTTGAACCGAGCGCAACTCCTTACGTTACGTTACTACGAGCCTTGTGTCCTTGGTTGCCACGGTAACTCACCCTCCAAGCTCGTCGTCACCGAAACATTCGTGTCTCGAATGTCGCGTGCCAGGCTATCTCCTTGAATTGGTAGCCACGCTTAATACGAAGCACAGATTTCCCGGTGACTTTTCGTAACGTAACGTAAGAAAGCGGGTCTGTGTGAACGAGCCTTAAAGGACACATGCAAAGAAAAAAAAACATTTTTTTCAAACAGCTTAGATGGAAAAAGGATATCATAAAACGATTTTACAACGAAGAAAAAAATTTAGAGCTATATTTACGGCGCTAGACGAATTTGTAGTTGGCGCCCGCGGGAGCCGCCGCTGGTCACGTGGTAGGCCTGTGCACCGCCGCCCTGCGTCGCCGCCGCACGCTGAGCATTGTACTGATTCTACGAAACCGCTTCAACGCGTTTCTCCACGCCGTCGTCGCCGCCGCCGCAGAAGTTCGTCTGCTTCGGGGCGCCGCCGCCGTCATCGGACCGGCGCACAGGTCTGTCACGTTTGCTTGCGCTTTTTCAGGAGTTTCCTTTGGGCTCTAAAAGTTACTTATTCATCTTAGTTTTTTGTTATACTTCAAACAAAGATGAATAAGTTACTTTTAGAGGCCATAGGAAGCTTCCGAAAGAGCGCAAGCACCACGTGACAAATATGGGCCCGTTACGTGATAAATAAGGGCCACTTTTCCGCGGCGCCCGCGGGCGCCAACTACAAATTCGTATAGCGCCGTAAATATAGCTCTAAATTTGTTTTCTTCGTTGTAAAATCGTTTTATGATATCCTTTTCCCATCTAAGCTGTTAAAAAAAAATGTTTTTTTTTTTTCTTTGCATGTGTCCTTTAAGTGCAAGCGAAGCCGAAGGCACGAGCGGAGTGGTTCTATTACAGTGTACGTACTAGAATACCGGGAAGTGTTTGGACCGGCGCGAATCGACAATGGGAACTTGTGAGGCTGCGCGTGTCCAAAGCAATCGCGGCGCTTCAGTCGACAGGGCAGCAAAACGTCGCTGCAGTCCGAATGGACCGCCGCACGTGCGCGTGCACGCGGTGCACGCGCACGAACATCACCATACTGGCCCTACTGCCGATGCGCCGGTGTCGACACCTATCGCGATCTACACAACACGCCTCATGCGAGCCTCTCCGGCCCCAACACTACCCTGTATTCTAGTACACTGTAGTTCTGTGGCCTGCACTTTCCTTTCGTGCTTCGCGACGCCGTAGAATAAAAAAGTTGAGTTAGATTACCACATTCACGGTCGCCACGGGATCATCATCAACGCCCGCCTTGGTTCTCGCACGTACCAAATGTGAAAGACATGGCATTTCTACACAGATAGATAATTAAATATAATATGGCCTGAGCTCTCACTTTTAGATACGCCACAGCGCGTGTCTTTTTGCAAACATAAGATGAACCAGAAAATGACCGAGATGTGAAGCGGCGATATAAGCCAAGGATGCCACATCAGCGCTGTGAGCTAAAGTCCCTGGATAAAATTCACGCGTGGCGTTTCTTATAGGCAACCTGCAATGCAGTTTGGCGCTACACGTTGCGCCATCTAGCGGCGGAAAAATAAAGAAACTGGGTAGGCCAGGCCTGCGTGGGTCGCGGGGGCTGCGGGCGGACGCATCCAGAAACCACGTGTGAACGTTGCATTTCGGATCGGCGTGAGCTCTTTTGGAACCGTTTTTCGTAAAATTAAGTCCCAACTTCACGTCTCCATGACCTGCACCGGGTTCCTGTAACATCTCGCCTACTCCTAGAGATCTCCCAAAAAATAAACGTTGCTACTGCTGCGTGAAAGACGGCCACAGCCGCAAATGTGGCTCAGGCGTCAAACTTCACCGCTTCCCTTCGAGATCTTGGGAAGCGACACGGCGACAGAAGTGGATGCAGTGCGACACATCAAGTAAGTGAATTTTACAGAAACTGTTGGGGGGTGGGGGATGTGAACGAAAATATATGTGCAGGCTTGAAAAGTGGTCGGACGAGCTCGTTTTGCAGACTACTCGGCAAAGTAACATATTTATAAAAGTTGTATTACGAGTCGCTTTGACAGCCTCATAGAGAAATACGATGGGAACAATCGGGCCGATTGTTGCTTCGCTGTGACGTCGAGAATCGGGCGCAAGTCTTCAAGCGAAAGGCACGTCGGCCCGTTCCGGCACTCCTAATGCCGTTCGGCACGCGTGGTCGCAACCAAAAC
Organism: Ixodes persulcatus; assembly: GCA_013358835.2. Taxonomy (NCBI): domain Eukaryota; kingdom Metazoa; phylum Arthropoda; class Arachnida; order Ixodida; family Ixodidae; genus Ixodes; species Ixodes persulcatus. The sequence continues at coordinate 4,072,752 of JABSTQ010011052.1, forward strand.
CTTCCAAACCTGCGAGTTTTCAAATAGTGGATTTCCTAGCACGAAGTTTTGTTTGTTTCAGCAACCAAATTTAATGCTGAGTCTCGTAAGAAATGTGATGGCGTGCAGAAAGCAGGATGAGAAAAAGCTCGTGCGAAGCGTAAATATCCTTCTCAAACGTACACTTTGTTGCCTGTCGCCTTTTTACACCAGGCTTTGCAATGTGCGTACGGTTCTGTAGCATGCAAAGTTTGGTTCTAATTACCCAAATATTATTCTAGTGTTCGTGGGCGTCAGTTGGAGAGGACGGCCGAGCGAGGCGCGAGCGGGGGCAAGCCGGCGAGCAAAGAGGAAGGGCGTGCTGCACGAGGTTGGGGCCGGGCAGGAACGATAGATCTGTTCTGGCTGATCTGGCCCATGGCGAACCCCGGAGAATTCCACGAGCGAGGTTCGGATCAGGACCGGCGGAAGCGGCGAGCCCTGACCATACCGGCCTATGACGATCCCGGAGTGGTTGCGCAGCGAGAGACTGGCTGTGATAGTCCGGAACAGCTAGTCTACACAGCGCTGGCGTACGGGAAGGACGATCCGCAGGCCTGGACACGGGCTCCGACTGAGCTCTGAACGACGGGCGACAACTAGGGTCGGCGGGTCCGGACTGCCGGCTCTCGAAGACGGGCAACCGGGATGTACAATAAACCCATTCGCTGCCTTCTCGTTGTGTTGTGTCACTTCCTGGGAGATGAGCGAAGCACAGACCGATCGGGCGGCCACAAGTAGTAAAGACAACTCAAACTGGTGTCCAAATGATGACTCTACAGTATTCTCTCAACACTTGGACCTATCAAGGCTCCCGATGGTCTTAAAAAAAAAAAAACGCATAAAAGAACCAAGGACATGGCACGCAGGGACGCAGGTGCACACGGGGATTGCTGAAATCTGGGTCGCCGCCGATCGCGACGGGCAGACTGGCCGCCCCAGTAACAGAGGCGCCTCCGCTTGTGGCGCTGAACGCAGTACTCTCGTGGCGCCGCCTGGCCATTGCCGGCTGCCTATAGGTACCGACAACCACTCTTGGCGAACGCGATACACACGTACCACGAGACCACGAGCGAGAGCCATACCGCAGTTTCCTTTCAAGACCCGCACCATAGCCGCTCATTAGTGCTGCGCCGCCACTTGCTTCCACGCGTCGCACGAAGCACGGGCTCGTGCATTAGCGTACTTGATGATATGATTCCGCTTGCAAGACAAACACATCAAGGAGCTTTACTGAGGCACAGCCAGATTGGATTCGACCGCGAACGCGTATCTAGTCCGGGTGTGACAGAGGGCGTGTGACTATTCGGTGTGACCTAGGGACTCGCGGAACGCGAGGTTACGTAGCACGTTCTACCGCTAGATTGGTTGCATAGGTCGTGGCATCGACCGCGGTTGCTCTAAAGTTGAAAGCGAAAGGTCGTCGCGTGGTGGCGAGACACTGCACGTTGCCATGGCATCACCACGTCATACATGCGTCGCCTTGAATTGGTCCTACTTGTGTGGTGCAGCAGACAGGAAACACACTTACCATTCTCCGGCAAAACGGCAAAACTAAAGTCACTGAATCCTGGTAAAGTAGCGCCATTGCCTTCCCTGCCTGCTAGCCGGACACAAAGAGATACAGACGACCAAAACCTCGCAAGGTGATCGGCTGATCGGTGTTCGTTGCCATGGCAATCGCCATTTCGGCCCCTTCATATCTTCGAAGCTTCGAGAGGGTCGTTCTGAACCAGTCGCACCAAGACCGCCATGGAGCATCATCGTACTAGAATGCGTTCCTCGCCAGTATAAACTTCTTTGGCACTGTGTATGCAATTAACTTATCTATCACGCCCATCTGCACGGATCTCTTATACTTGTATAGTTCTTCTTGCGTATTGGAAGACATGAAAATTGTCTTTCAATGCCTCCAAGCACCGACACCGCGTGTGGTGGCGGTACAAAAATGTACGCTTGTTTCGCCGGTGTGTGGATAGCGAAATCTCGGTATATAAGAAACGTATCTATAAAGCTACCCATCACCAGCGAATTTAGATTGGCTCGCCAAGAACGGAGAGGTCAAGGAGAAACTGTTCATTCCATGAGCCAAAATGACGACCCTACGGCGCTACTTTCCCAGGATCCAGTGACTTTAGGCAAAACCGACCTCCGCGATGTAAAGCAAAGCACTCGTGCCGCGAGTCGCCGTCCGTGCAAGCTCGTGAAAACAGAAACAACAACGATTTCTTTGACTTGGGGCATTTGGTAGTGGTGTCGCTATCTCGTTGAACTCATTAAAAATAAATCTTGCGAAAACTGCCCTGTCAAATTTATTTACACAAATACGAAAATACCAAGACATTTAGGCTTCACGTCATTATCTTAAAATTAAGATAGGAGACACCTCTAGTACGTACTACCATTCGTTTTGTCACTTTTATGTTCTGAGTAAATTAAATTTCAAATTCACCTTAAAATGCGCTAAAAACGGTCAAAATGGTCATAATTCAGGATTTTATTAAAAGTCTCCAACGCTCTCAAGAGCAACTCCGAGGGTTGTACGACCTTCATTACATCTTCATAATGAGCCTAAAAAATAATCAATACTCTGGTGCATGCCTGAAACTCAGATTTGTGTAACGAAATTCGCCAATTGAGTGACGAGCGGGAGAACCCCTTAAACACATAAGTTTCTTGGTGTGTGTGTGTGTTTTTTTTTTTTTAAACCTTAGAAGGACCCCAAGTATTGAGAATCTGAGATGCTTCATACCTAGATCAATAGGTGTTCTAAAAACGCTACGACGTGTTTTACCAAAGTGGTCAAAGTTATAACTATACTATTCACTTATCTATTCACGTCTACAATATGGTATAATTGTATGAGGGACAACAATACGAACTAATACAAACAAGTTATTTACCTTACAAAAGAAGGCTGATCGATTTATTGGAAACCTTCAGAGGTACCGGCACTCAACGCAACTCTTTCAAGAGTACACAATGTTAACTAAAGAGCAAAACATAATCCTTAAGTTATCAATCATCGTTTTTAAAAAAATTAGGCAGTATCAATCATTTTTGTTTAAACAACTATCCTAAAACACCTTGAAACTACAATTTAAGGCGCAGTCACTACGTAAAAAGTAAGGTTCGTACAAACTATGGTTTGCAACAACTTGCATATCTCGTTCCGGATGTGCTTAACAGGCACCCAGCATAGTTGAATTGCCCCAAACTACCAACTCGTTGTATATTACCAATGTCTCATGATCTGTAGTTAGTACCTCAACTTGTTGGTCTACGTGCATTATTCAAAATGTGCCTGATGTCCCGTTGATGTTCGTGAGTAATATTTTTAGCATTTTTATTTTTCTGCTGAGTGCTGTAACCAGGTGCTAGGGCCCATTCAGAAGACAATTTCGTGCCTTAGCTCCTCAGAATTTTGCTGTCTGAAATAAAGAATTCATTAATAAAAAATTTCCATGTGTAAGAGCCTTGTCGAGGCCCTCCCGCAATTATACTCCATGGCGAGCAGGAAAGGCTCGAGCAGCTTATACGCTTGAGAAGGTGGAGAGAACGATTGGCGATTCGCCAAAGGCGAAATCACAGGGGTCCGACAGGTTAGGGACAGAGTTTTACTAAAAGTTTAAGAACATTGGAGACGTTTTGTTTAGTTTTATTTCTGAAGCGCCCAGACGTAAGACACTGTCGCCGTCGTTTGCACGAGCGTATACCGTTTTAATTCCTAAAAGCGAGAAGTAAAAAAGCTACGCAAAGTCGCAGGTTATCGACCGATCACGCTGTGCAACGTCGACTAGAAGATCGTTGCGAAAATCCTAGCCTGTCGTTTCTAGGGTGTAGCCCGCCAGCTCAAAGATAATCAAACATGTGGAATTCAAGGACGAAGCATCGCAACAAACATTAATGTCGAGCGTAGAGTTCTGGAGGCATGCGACGACGGCATGATCCAAGTCTCCATGCTCCAGATAGATCTAGATAAAGCATTCGATCGTGTTAAACATGACGTCTTTTTTGTGTGTTTTGAAGCGTGCCAATATTGGCGCCGTCATTTTAGAAGGGGCCATGAAGACATACAAAGAGTACGACAAAGCTTATTGTAAACAAGGAGTTGACCGAAACATAAAGGTATTGTTCTCCACCAGGCAAGAATGCTCTCTGTCGTCTTTTTTTTTTTTTTTTAATTGGTAGCTGGAACTTTGTTTGTTTCAGTGTTGTAAATTGTGAGCAGTGCCGCGGTTTTCGGTTGTGTGATGCGGAGATTAAAGTGATCAGTTACGCTGACGACATTGTGCTCTTCTGTAGTGGTATGAAAAGCGTTAGTACAGCTGTGCTGTTGGCGAAAAGATTTTGTGAGGCCACAGGCGCAGCCGTCGACTCGGATAAGTGCCGTGGCTTTTGGCAGGGGGCGTTGGCCGCAACTCCTTCAGTATATGAGGGCGTATGCTGGGACTCTGTTCCACGTTCTTACGTCGGCGTGACCTGTCCATTTTGGCTCGCGCGACATATTACAGCGAAGCTGTTTATGGCTAGGGTTCCATGGATTTTTCATGTGCGTCAACAAAAATTCTACGCTCGCACCGCCGCACGCGCACGCCTTTCCCGTATAAATGACTCGAAGTAAATAACCAAAATAAAGCGTTGACGAACGAGCGTGCAAGATGCCATTTGTTTTAGGCTCTTGCTTTAGAACAGTTACTGCTGCAGACGCCGGCACGTGCGGCGCGTGGAACACAATTACCTGCATTCTCCTTCATGCTTGGGTAATTTAACAATAGGTCTATTCAGTAGATTAGTTATCAATAGGCATAATTTTCAAGATCAGTAGACTCTCAGGTAGATAATAAACGTTTCTCAAAGATTTGCCGCTGTGCGACCCGCGTTGGCCATGTCTACGCTCGCACCGTCGTCTCTTTGTCGTCGTTCCAAGCGCTTGCGTGCCTAGTTAGCTTTGCTTCCGCTCTCCCGGGGTGGCGGTCCCGTCGCGCGTGTCTAGTTTCCTCCGGCTCCTCGGGGCGGCGATAGTCGTCCACGCGAGATAATAACCACCGATCAAGACAACAATAAATGTGTGTGCGTACCTTTCCTCACGATGACCATCGATCAAGACAATAAATGTGTTCGTACCTTTGTTCAAAATTCTGTGTCACGTCTGAGTTGTGTGCTAAACAGCTTCTCTGGTCATCCACCTTCACACAGTGGAATGGTTCATGATTTTGTAATATATATCTTATCGCCAAATTATGGTACGCCCTGCAAGTCATTTATTGTGCCTGTACGGTATACAAAGGTTTCACCGCGTTTTTGCAACATTTACTATATGTTACTCGTCATGGGAGCCGATGAGGCTTGTTAATCTGTTTCATCGAGTACGGTGACGGCGGGTTGGGGTTATCACGTTTATTTGTGCAACAGTTAATGTCCGGTTTCTCTTTTTCTTTCTAAAGCAACATTATTTAATAATATGATTAAGTTGAGCTAGTTGGTACTTGTCAATACAGAGAGGTCAGCTTGAACATTTGACAAACACAAGGAGAGGGAACGAACATGCACAGCGCTGACTATCAACTGTGACCAGCCCATTGCCATACCTGTAAACGCAGCGCAGATTACCGCAATATAACACAAGAATGCCTTTGTGTGCGAGTCACAGTTGATAGTCAGCCGTGTGTATGTTCGTCCCTTCTCTTTGTGTTTGTCTAATGCTCAATTTGACCAGACTTGGGAAGTGATCCATTACAAACGGATTACTTGCAATCCGTTACTTTTTCAAGTAATTTTGTAATTGCCACGTTACTTTTTGTCGGAACTAATTTGTAATGTAATTTCGTTACAACATATTCGTAACGGATTACTTTAATTACTCGTTACATTTTAAAAAATATGAGCATAATACAGTAACTGCAGCAATACGAGCAGAACATTCAGCAGCATAAAGAGAGCAAGTTTAACAAAAAAGAAAACACCAGGAAGGGGAGAATAGCAGAAAAGAAAACACGATTTTTTGTATGACCAGTCACTAGAACCACTAGAAAAAACGTGCAAGGCATATACAAATATGCGAAAAACAAAGATCAAGAATAAACCGTCGAGCAGGCGTTGTCCTCTTGATCTCCGAGCGGAGGTTGGCGCCGCTAATGAGCATGCTCACCGCTAGCTTTGTCTGCACAATTCCAGGGATCATTTTCGGAGGCCGTAAACTAGCAGGATGGCGGGTGTGGTTGCAGCTTTTGGTGCCTTGTCAGCATGCAGGTGAACGGAGTGCGCCTACACTCTTTTTCTTAAACACAATATTTTATTTTTACAAGGACTACCATAATACGGGCGTATGAGAAATGAAAAGTAGAGTTGCAGAACTTTTTTGAAAAATATCAAAATTGTTTCTATTGTTTTCTGGATAAGTGTACGGAAAAAGTAACGTGAAAGTAATTTGTAACATAACGAGTAAAGTAATCCGTTACCTTTGAGCAAAAGTAATTTGTAACGGTAATTTATTACATTTGAGGCTCGGTAATTTGTAATTGTAATCCATTACATTTGAGGCTCGGTAATTTGTAATTGTCATCCATTACATTTTTTTCAAGTAACGAGCACAAGTCTGAATTTGTCCCCCCTGTATCAACATTATTTGTTCATACACACATTTATTCAAACAAAATTTTCACCTCATTTGCCTATTTTCTTGTGTCATCTTGTGACGGTGAACCACCAAGACATTTTGGTTACCAGAAAGAAGTTGTGGACGCTCTGCACTTCTTCTTTGCTCGTTTTTCGTTGGACTATCTCTCAGTTGTCAGAGAGAAAACGCTTAAACGCGACTTATTGTCTAGTTCGTTTCCGACGTCGCTGTACAGAAGTGTCGTGTGCAGCGGGAGTCAGAATGTACTCAAGCGAGTGAAGCGGATGTGTGTACCTCCCTCAGTTAAGACTTTATTTTTAAAATTTCATAGCAATACGTTGCCAGTTAGAGCTTGGCGTGGAAAAAAACGTGTGGATGTCCCATGGTTGGTTGACTGCCCGTTGTGTAAACAACCTGAGACCACTAAGAATGTATTTATTTTTTGCTGGAACACCGTTATATATTTTTTTTTTTGGGGGGGGCGGGGGGGGGATGGGTGGGGGGAGGACGTTCTTTGCGCATTTTGCAGATAGATTTTGGTATTAGCCCAACATTTGAATGCAGAAAATGGCGACTGCATGCCATTTAATACGACCTTTGTTTTCCCTTTTTCTTTTTTTTTTTTTTTGGGGGGGGGGGGGGGTGTAGCATATGGCGGTCGCACATGGCGTACGGCATGCCGACCCCAATGCCAAAGGAGTTGGATTTTATTTTTTTTCTACCTTGTCAACAAGTGGAAAGTGGTCTTTCTACTCGCGAACCGAAACCTGAGTGGCTAGGCATTTGTAAAGTGAAAATATCGTAAGGGTGCAGGCGAGCAGGTGAATATTAACCATGTTGCATTAACCTGAGACTGTGGTAAAGAAGAAACATCAATCGTAGAAGAGAGAGAAAATAGACAGGACGACGTCTCAAACTCAGCTAACTATTTTATTTAGTCCACCACCTTATATAGTTTCAATCTCAAGGTCATCTCTACCAACAAAAACTGACGAAGTGTATACAGTTAAAGCGCTACAGTCTCCATCACGCAATGCAAGAATGTGGACAACCTTACAGCTCAACGTTATAAGGCAACATCCATCCACCTTCAAACTTGAACAAAAAGATCTCTTCCCCTTCTATTTTAAACACAGTTCCCACTTCTGATTAATAAAAAAACGCCCTCTTCATTTACTATATAAAACACACACAAACACACACACCGAGCTAGCTTAGTTTCAGACGTCGTCCTGTCTATTTTCTGTCGCTTCGATGTTTGATGTTTCTTCTCTACCCCAGTCTCAGGTTAATCCAACATGATTTGTAAAGTGATCCTGGAAACGGGTGATTTTTAATATGCCCTGCATAAGTCTTGCTGCGCATTTGTAACCTAACCTGACACGTGATGTTAGTGCTTGCAATAAAAAAAATACGGCGAGCCAGTTCATCTGCTCCTTGCGCACCTAATGCGTTTTTTTAACGCCCCCTCTTTTCCTTTTTCAAGCGCGCTCACCTGCTTTTGTCCCCCCCCCCCCCCCCCCCCCCCCCCCGACCTCAACAAATAGCGGTACGCGCTTGGCTGCCCGGTCATCGCAGGTTCCCTGCGCCTTTCTATGTTGTCTTATGATTGGCCTGCTCCTTCGTGTATCCCGATGCGCAAAAGAGTCAGCTAAAAACACTTGCTCGCCGAAAAAAAAAAAAAAAAAAAGCCGGTGTGGTTTTGTGGTAGCGCGCTCGCTTCGCTATCAGTGGACCCGCGATCGACTCCTGGGAACACCTGGCGGATTTGGGAGATTTTATTTTTCAAAGATGTGACGATATCGACGAACGCCATTCAAGTACAACCACATCATTTCAAGTGGGGGAAGCACCCATAAGAACTACGGCTGTAATTAGTGACGTGCATGTTCCGCAAGAAAACGCAGAATTGGGCGTTGCTCGAGGCACCGTTACGGGCATAAACACATTTTGCTAGATTGTCTTTAACCATTTCAGTATGATATACCAGGGTACCTAATAGTGCAGCCGTACGACACTGGATAAGGTGGTGATACCAGTTCATTCCCAATTTCTAAATTATTCAGTGATTCGTCGCCATTTTGTCATGCACTACATCTGTGTAATTTTCCCGTGATCTCACGCTGTCATCATGGCGCCATAGGTAGAAAATGAGGCACCATAGGATATATAGTCTACTTATAGTGTGCACTCGCCGGCCTCCATAGATGGCAAGCTTCCCCCATGTTAATTCTACATTGTCGAAGTTGCTCAGGAAATACATATCCTCACTCAGAGATCGAGCGACTCACCACATATAAGTATAAAGTTCTAGAATTGCCGTCTGATGGATTTTGTTTTCTAGCTCCGAACTGAGGATACTTGAACTTCTTTCGCTGGTTGCAAGAATTGCAGAACGTGCGTGTGAGGTGAAGCTTCTCTGCACAGTGAAATGGGAAATAAAAGCACGGTACACATCCGAAAGATATGCTCTCGTCTACGTTTTGTGCGTTTGTGATTGTGAAGATATATGGGCCCTTGTAGCGTGGTTGTCGGCGGTGGTCAGTGAAATTTTGTGGAAACCCGAGCCGCATGTGAGGTCGGCCTTCTGGGCACTAAAAAACTAAAAACACCAGCGCATGAAATGCGCGCACACCTGCCAAAGTGAGGATCACTAAAGCGACTCTGACCGTATTTATCGCAGCGACCAGGTACAGTACTGGATTGTCGGGTCTTCATTAGCGGCGGGAGTCCAAAACATTGTCACCTGTCTCATGGTAAACAACGGCTAGACAATAGTATATGACCAGTGTTGTTGGTGCTACCGAGGAAAAAAGTAACGAAATACGTTACTCGTTATTTACAAATAAAAGGAACGCGTTACCTTCCTACGCTATCTCAAAATAAAAGGAACGTGTTACCGTTACTGATAGCAGATAACGCACGTTACGTTTGCCTTACTTTTTTAAAAGTTTTAAATTACACGTTTTAATGTTTTGAGTTTACAGGTATGCATAAGCGTCACATTTTGAGAAGCATTGTGTTCATGCAGAAAATGTACATAACTACTTTATTTTTTCTTTACGGTTTTCCCTAAATACTCACGAGAAAAAACGCAAAAGTAAAACGCAAAAAACTACAAAATTCACATGGCATGGCGCCTAAAAACAAAGCAAAAATTGAAGCGCAATTCGTTTTTAATTTTTGGGAAGAACAAAGAACGAGTAACGTAACCATGCTACACGTTACTAGAAATAAGTAACGTAAGTATGTTACCCGTTACTGCTTTAAAAAGGTGACGAGTACGTTACTTCGTTACCGAAAAAACTATACCGGTAACGCCGTTACTTTTAACACGTTACCGCCAACACTGGCATATCACTAAGTTATCGACTATGGCACGCGAAGCGACGTCTTTTGTAACGCGTTTCACGCTATAAATGGAGCGGTTTTGTGCTCAAACATTTAACTCTCGGTCGTGGTTAATTTGGCCTCCAGGGTCATGAATGTTGTAATATGTTTGCAGGGTTGTGAAGGAATTAGTGAAAAAAAGTCCTCAAATATCATTGAAACTACACTTCATCTTAGAAGTTATGTGTAGTGTTGTTGGAGGCACAAACGCGAGCGTGAAGCTTCAGAAAGCATTTTTCTCGCGCAAGAGCTTATAAAAACTCAGGGTTACACAAAAACACGTTTTCGCACCTATGACTGACAGCACTGCACACGTATTTCGAAATGAAGTGTACACACTCCATCTAAAAAAAAAATGTCTACAGTGCGCAAAAAGGCGTGAATGCTTGAACCTAGCTACGCCGAACGATTTCGTCTGTGCTACAACTGCATAGAAGCCACCTTCCGTAGCCACACACTCATGTCCGTGCCTTTGGCAGCACTGTAGATGTTTCTGACATGTGCTATACACGAGTGCAAGTAAACACAAATTGGGTTGTGTGTATGTTTATACAGCCTAGAACTTGGTCTGCCTCAACGGGCGACGAGTCTCCCAGCTGTAGATGAGAAACTACGAGTGCAAGTAGGGAATATGACGCCTGCTAGTTCCTGCCCGTTCGAACCACCACGCGAGATGAACCTGCGTACTTCTCCAAGAAACAGCGAAGCCAAAATCCCCTCTATCCTGGGAAAAGTGGCGCCATTCATTATTGCGGAAATGCTCGAGACACGTGCTGCGCGCCACATCTGGGAAGAACATGGCGTCTGAAATCTAGCTCAGTGCTGCGCTGTTACACCATGATCTTCCCAAGGGCTGCGCGTTGCACGTGTCTCGTGCATCGACGCACCTTGCGCTACTTTTGAAACATGAAGAGGCTTTTGCGAAGCCGTGTTCCGGGGATGACGTAAAGACACCCCGCTCTTTCTTTTTTTGGTTTACATTGTCATTCACGTGTACACTTGCATTGGCATTCACGTGTACACGTGCATTGGCATTCACATGTACACGTGCTTAGTACAAACGTTTTTATTTTATTTTTTTTATTTTTTATGCTCAAAATGCATCAAGAAAAAATTTGAAGCGGGGTCCCCAGCAGGCTCAGTTTTCAACAAGCGAAACCGAAGCTAGAAGCATGCCTGGAACAATTTTCGCACAACACAAATGCACGTGTACGACAGGAAGGCTCGAAAAGTGACGGCGGCTCTCTTTCGTAAGCGTAGCTTCGCCCGCATTTATAGTGAAACATCTGTACAACATCTAAAAGACGCCCGTGGGAACGCGATGCGCACACATCTCAAATGAAACTCCCATACAAAAGAGTTTCAACGCTATTAACTTTTTTTTTTTCTAATCTCCAAACAAAACTGCTTTACCGACGGCGAACGTACCGCACCAAATTAACTTGCCAGCAGCTCTGTTCTAAATTTAAGATAATTCGGTAATATGTGCTATCGATACGAACCTCCCAAGTAATTGCTGTAACTGTGTCTTGTTGGAGAGCGCATGAGTGGGAGAGAATACTCGTTGGCTGCGGCGATGCTTCTCTGTCGTGAATGTCCCCGCCCTGCCGGTCGAGCCAATTTCGTGTTCAAGACGGCACCCGTGGGGCCGCAGCCTGAAGATGAATCAGAGTATAAAATATACTATATAAAGCGCTTATTTGTATGCATAGCACAATGATTGCCCGAGAACATGCCCAGAGAGGTCGGGTATGTTGCTTCCTTGAACACCGCGTTGTGTCCACGATTCTCTGAAGTAAATTGCAGGGTAAATTATCGCTGAAATCTACGCCTAAAATGTGTATACTATAGTTACACTCTTAAAGGCGTACCCTTCATGGCTACCTACAGACGAATGAAACTTCTATTTTAGAAGTTACGAAGTCGTTCCTAAAGGTTTCATACATTTTCCGTTGCCTTAGAGGTTAAAACGGCGCTTCTTTTTTGTCTAGAATCACGTTTAGTGGTTACTCTGCGACTCGTGTATTGTAACTTTTAAAATGTAAAGTTGGACAAGAACGGGTAACCTCTACACGATTGAAACGATTGTTTATTTTTGTTTCCTCCCAAAAAGAGAACTTAGAAAGGGAAAGGGTGAGGGAGTGGCCGCCACGAGCGAGAGAGAAGGCACAATAAGAGGGGGAGTGAACCCAACCTTTGTAGTTCAACGAATTTCAAAACTATAGAGACGTAACCACACGTGACCAGACTTCTTGGCGCCTTCACTGCCTTCATCGCCGCAGTTCGGTTTCGGAGGCATCGCGGTTGTGGCCGTGCGCGGCTGTTGTGTATGGTTTCGGATCGGAACTCCTCATCGCTGCTGTTTCATCTGGATTACTCTAAGACGAGAAATCTTCAAAAGGTACGCTTGACGTTTGGCTAGTGAGAAAGATGTTATACTCGACGCAGGATTGAATCTGCATCACAGCTTTCATTCAAGCTTCTATACCGAATATTCTTTATATGCACCTTGGTTTTGAGTCCGAGTTGAGGTTCCAAAGGCAAGTGCCTGCCCTCGTGGACGTCGGGATCAATGAAGTCAACATCTTTTCGAACATGCACGGAAAACGCTGTACCTTCTCTGACATTGAGCGACACCTGAAGCCAGCTGGAGCGAAGTACCTCTTGAACAACCAGGTAGGGAAGGTTTCAAGACTCATTTTTTGCATTGCCTTGTGTGAGATTTCGGATAACAAGTTTAATACTTCTAATGTATATGATTTACGTAAGTAACAACAGAATGCCTTAGGTTGGATAAATAGTGCGATTAAAACATTACATACAGGCAGACAATGTCCCCTTCTAATTTTAACGAGAGACAAAATCCACATATTGTCAGACCAATATTGATAAACGATCAGCACACCAACGATGGGAAAAATTCCCCAAGCTTCGTGAGTTAATTTCTTTTTTGTCTGTTCATACCGCAGGCAGAGATGCCAGACAAACCCACTTCGTCTGGCCATCAGATATACGCAACAGCTGAGAAGATTGTGATTTACGCCGAAAAACCAGGAGAACGTGTTCCCCTGAGTGATCCGTGCTCACTGGAGAAAGCCCTCGTGATCGCACTTGCGCAGCCGTTGATACTGCTCCGAAAACTGCTTTTGCCCAAGGATACTGCACCCCGAAGGTTCATGAACGGAAAACTGAAAACATTGCTGGTTAAGCTGGGACAATGAAGACATGTGTGACCTATGTCGAACATTACCTCGCATAAAAAGTTAATTCATTTTGGAGCATCGTCGTGGACAGGGTGTTTCATTCTTTCGTAATTACTTTAGGGCTTTGACAATAAAGAGAGTAGTTATCAACATTTGTTGCATTATTTAAGCCGCCCAAGCGCATACTTTTATGCGGGATGTTCACATTCGCCAATCAGCGAGCCCATGTAAGTGCAAAAATGACAAGGTTCACAGTCAACTTTAAATGAGGGCCGATTTTAGGGCGAAGGACGTGCTTCGTGTTTAATTCTGTTGCTAAAAGCTATATGTATTCCAGGAGGTCTCTAATTGGCAAAAAGTACTTGCTGAAAAGTATACATAAGTAGATACTATATACAGAGCGTACTTTTTATTCTTTGCGGTATTTTTAAGAAAAGCATGTATTGCTACGTGCATGCAGTCTTTGCCGTATTTTCGTGGGGCTTGGTGGACATTAGATGAGGGGATTAAACGTCCCATTTTGTTGACTAATTAATCAAAATATGTTGATTAACTTTTGAATTAATGGCTCAATTGGCCATGTCGCAATTGCAGTCTTAACGGAACCAATTATTAAAGCCTGACCGAATTAGACAGTTCGCAAAAAAGAAAGAAATCTTTCGAGATATTTGTCGTTTAAAAGTTTGCCTTCCTCGCTTGACCCAAAACCGCTCGCACAAAGGCGCGCCTGATTATGGTGCGTAGAAGTGTGACGCAGTTTTATCGAGCCTCCTCGTAACTATCTCGACGGCGTGCCTTTGGTGGACGCGAAGGGACAGAAGTAACTACGTCACTTTCCTGCGGATCATAATCAGCTTGCGGTCTTGAATCGAGCGAAGGCAGGATTTTAACCATGAATATCTCAAAGATCGTTGTCTTTTCACGAATTGCTTCAGTTGGGTTAGGCAGTAACCATTACTGACGTTATGACTGCAATTGCAACATGACCAATTAAGCCATTAAAAGGTTAGTTATCAAATTTTGGTTAATTAGTGAACATAATGTGACGTTTATCATCTAGTATAATTTCCGCCGACCACACGAAAATACGGTGAAGACGGCATCCACGTAGCTACGTATTACCGCCTTTTCCAAAAACAACTGTAAAGCATAAAAAAACGCCCCGAGGCAACGGTCGCCCACTTTTTTTTAACCTTAAAAAAATAAACAAAATAAACATGTGTATGTCAGACGCTACTGTAACCCTTATGCAGGAGCCTCCACGTGACCACTGCGTAGGGGTACAGTGTTTGCGGTTACATTGTAACTCTTATATTCAAAGGTACAAATTTGCAAAAACGTACCCTCTACTAAAGGTTACCCCGCTAAGAGTGTAGCGCAACTAACAGGAAAGGGATAAAACAGCCTCCTTTTTCCTCGGACGAAACCAGACTTCGTATAAAATACATTTTTTACGAGATATATTTATCACATAAAGGGCGTTTGATTTAAATTCGAAGATATTTAACACCTAAGGAGAATGCCAGTTACATGTATGGCGTCTTCACTGAGAATCTATCGAGCTCGGTGGACAATAGATGGGGCGTTACTATCACGATAAGTTGGATAATAAACTTATTTTTTGTTAATTACTTCTTTTAATTGATTGCTTTGTAGGTCACGTCGCAACTGCATTTTAAACGACAAACAATATTAGAGGTTAAACCAATATTTAAAAAAATTCTGCGAAAAGACAACGACCAAGAGTGAATCAGTGCTTCCACTTTTGTCGGCTGATTCCAAAACTGGGCGCAGAATAATCGCCAAAAGTCCTGCCCGCAATGCTACATGTTAGAGGACGCACACACTTCGTGCATCCAACGTTGCTAGATTACACCAGTTGTGGAACTCCCGCGGAGGGAGGTACCCCCCCCCCCCCCCCCTCACTCACTTCAGTCCGCCTCCCGTCGTTTGAAGCGCCATGTAGATTTTCGTTTCATAACTGTGTGTTCCTTAGAGTACGGTAAAACGCCATTTAGACTATGTGCTTCGAAACGTACGTATTCCATAGAATACACTGCAGTTACCAATATCAGCCGTCCGGAACGTCGAACGACGGGAGGCGAGCCGTGGGGGGGAGAGGGGGGGGGGGGGGGGAGAGACTGCTTGTGCAAGCAGCGTCTATGAGCAGTTCCGTAACTGAGCTAATCTAATAATATAGTGACGGCAGCATGCCGTCGCTATATCCACCAAGGGCATGCAGCCCGAAACAACTACGTCACTCCTCTACGCACCATTTTCGTTGTGGGCAGCACATCGCCCCTCTTTCTGTGCCCAATATCGGAACTAGGCTACAAAAACACGAAAACTGAGTGATGAATATCTCGAGGCCCTTTGGCTTTTCGCAAAATGTTTAAATTGGCCTAGCATCTAACAATAACATTCTTTAAGCCTGCAATTGCAACATGAAACATAAAGTCACTAGTTAAAAGGGGAATCAATGCATTTTAGTTAATTAACCAACTTACCGTGGCGGTTATCCCTCCATCTAATGTCCGCCGAACCCCATAAATACGCAGTGAATACAGCATCCGTGTGATTATAACCTCTTTAAGAAGCTGTATTCGAACTAAAAACATACATTCTGTATAAGCATTGTCAAGTTGAATGAGGCACAGTACGCCCACGTGTTTATACTTTTTGGACCAAAACAAAATAAAATCGAACTGTTAAAAACAACAGTACAAACGGTCCAAACGCTATTGAGTGCGTGTATAATAGCATAATTTCTATTGATGCTGGCTTCCTTGGGCGTTCTTCCATATTCGCGAGTATTCGGTAGTGACGTCGAAATGCACATTTTGGACGCTGCTGCGAATCTTCCTTTGGCAAGGAGAAGTGCTTTTCGCGAGCTTACGATTGCATTTTCCCCGCGCTTATAAGCTTAGAGTACAATCGACGGACCTCCACTCTGTGACCGCGCCCCAAATTCCTCGGATGTCGACTTCGAGATGTTTCAGCGCCAGCACCGAAGGGGCGTATTCGGAAAAGCTTGTGAAGTCAGTCAACGGGCCAATTTCGGGCACTTTAATTAGCGCGTTTTCGTGGACGTCGCGTCGCCTGGTTTACGGGGCAAGAAAGAGGAGGGGGGAGGGGGCAAGGCTTAGGTAAACACGCCTGTGATTCATGCGCCTTTCGTTGGCTCCCAGATTTGCTTACGCATAATGGGTAGGCAAACCTAAAAACCGGAAAAAGGCTAGCGCGTGAATTACTGAGGCGTGTTTACCTAAGCCTTGGCCCACCCTTCTCTCTCTCCCTACGTAAACCAGGGGATGTGGCGTTCATGAAAACGCGCCAATCAAAGCGCCCAAATTGGCCTGTTGACTTACTTCACAAGCTTTTCCAAAGACGCCACCGGGAGTCAATACTATCTGAAACAAGCTACTCGTGTATAGCCTTCAATTCTACACAATCGCAGAAAAAAAGAAAAAAAAAAAGAAAACGGAATAATCGCTTCTCCATCCTGCGCGGTGTGTCGTTTTGACAGTCGCTCTAGCGCGTTCCGAGGCAAGCCGCTGAAAAGCGTTTGAAATGCCTCGCGCTTCCCGCGCCCTGTAAAGCGTGCACCCCCTCGGTACTCCGGTGCGTTTGAAGAAGCCCACCTGTCTGCGCGGCGAGCCGCCTCGGCAATTAGGCGAACATCTGCGACCACCCACATCGCCGACAGCTTTCAACGAGAAGCTCATTTACATCTCCACGGGCAATGTGATGATCCGAACCTGATCAATACCCGGAAATACTCCGCTGAATTTGTACCAGACATTGGAGGGCATAATAATGCTACCGACTTTGCGCCCGAAAAAAAACAAAAAAATCGGTTCAGGAGTTTAACCAGCAGCCTAAATGTACTGCAGACTCGATATTTTATATGCACGAACTATAGAAAAGAAAACCTGGAGGGAAACTATATTTCAAGTTTTTGTTTGGCGGAAGTTCAATCACAACAGTAAAATAGAGTTTAAAAAAACATCAATAAAGCTCATTACAACGGCTTTGATTTTTTTTTTCCCCACGGGTAATTAAACGATTTTGGAAACCCCATATTTTGTCTTGATTATTAAAAATTGTAAAATAAATATCATTTTCTTTCTTGTCTCACTTTTGTTTCTTCTATATTCTTAGGAATGGAAAATCATTGGAACATCCAGAACTCCATGTGTTGAGATATGTTTCAGCCCCTCCGAATGAAGTGTGTTCCGTTGTTTCTTGTTCATAAGACACAATGTTTCAGTAAGTATATTATATGGCACTTTGTAACAGGAAGTACAGAAATGTGTAAAATAAAGGCTTACATAGTGTGTTGTTCACTCCTCTAACGTGTGCCATTTTGAATCTTCATTTAAACATCTGTCTTTCCAATAAAAAAAACAAAAAAACATGCCATTAAAATACTGAGTGTGTACTGCCGGCGCTAATTTTTTTTAAATATGAGGTTTTTATAGGTTTAAATTTAAACTAAAATTGTATTATGCTTTTGTTTTGTTGTGTTCGTGTGATAACTTAGTGCACTTTTCTAATTTATTTTGTTTGTCGCAAGTTTGGTGCAATTGTCTATGTATCAAGCTCTCCTGTAAAGGCCTTAAAAAAAAAGGCCGACACTGTTGATTCATAAAAAAAAATGCTAGTAGAAACTGATAGACCTATGCAGCTGTACGACTGTGATATTTGTGTTGTGCCAACCTTTGCGAATGTAACGCACTGTTATGTTAAGCGCTTGAAGAAGCTAAGAACCTCTCCAGCATACCTGGCGCACTTCGAGTCAATAAAATGCCGTAGATGACTTTGCGGGAACTCGGTACGGTGCGATAGGGTTGTTGAGCCCCAGCTGGTTCATTGCGGGGGTGCAGAACCTTCGGTCCGCGTGTCAAACTCCAGCTAGCAAGGGGTATTAATCCAGCTTGCTGCTGCCGTCGAAGGAAGACACGACCGTTCGCAACAAAATGCGAAACTCCCTGTATTCTGCAATCTATCAAAATATTATTAAGGTTTTTTTTTTTTGTTTTTTGTAACGGTGCCTGTGGTTGTTGACCTCAAAGGTTTGTCCATCAAAAAGAAAAACAACATATTTAGTATTTGAGCGCGTGTGAAGGCGAGTAAGCAACTCGTTCGAAGTACTGACCGAATATCATTCACTTTCATAGTTCGGAAACGCGAAGCCCTAAATATACCCTCCTCAACGTGTTTCGTGAAATGCGAGAAACGTTTTTCAAATATTAAGAAAAATGCCCCGTGCCGCACGTTAGTTTTCGGAAGTACATGCGTTCGGAAGCAGGGATTTTTAATGCTAGCGTTTAATATTATTAAACTGAAGAATCTCAATGATATGATGCGTCTGTTACAAGACAGCTGTAGACAGACGCGAAGCGTTTGGTATATCAGTACCAGTCTCCGTCCCCCCTATTAAAGGGGCGATGCAACAATTTTCTGCGTGCAATAAATACAGCTTAGAATTATGACCTGACATTTATCACCTACAAAACACATGTTGCTTTTTTTTTTTTTTTTTGCTACGCAATGGTAGTCGCAGAAAAAATCCGAGAAAAACGAACACCGTTTTCGCCCTCAACTCGAAGCCAGAAAAGGCGGCCACGTGATCTGGAGCCGATTATATGCCGCCAATGTTTTTCACACAGCCTCGCGTTGGGGTTGGCAGTGCAAAGGGCGCGTGCTGAGTTCCAGCCATTGTTAAGGTTCGGCTATTCCCGTCATCCCAGCGATTGGGCACGAGCCATTACCCGAATACATGCGGGCGCATTGATTGTCACGAGCCAAAATCGAACGCCTACGCAGTCTGCGTGTCCACTGTGTAAGCGGCATTTAAATATCGTCACAGCGGGGATCTTATAGCTTGATGACGCACTCCAGGAGATCGTATTGTTGTCATTGTCCCCACAGCTCCGTCATTCAAGTTTTGCGAAGGAGAGACTGAAAGAAAAGGTCCTATTCCGCCGCAACGAAAACTCTTCTTTGTCAGTAGCGTTACGTTCGAATATTCTTTGGTCCCACTAGTGCCGGGTGTAAAGGGAGAAACGTTCCTACTCAATGTTGCTGCACTGCCCCTTTAAGCCGCGCGTCATAGTACACAGCCTAGAATTCTCTCCTCCAACTACAAAGGTTGTACGAGCCTGTCTTAGTGCGCCGAATGGATGACAGTTACACTTTCCTTTGTTGTCAATTTTATCTACTGCCCTATGAGGGTATCTGCGCGAAATTAGTTACGTTTTAAATACATTAATCTAAGAGAGCGGTTATCGTCATTTCTAGGGCTACTACGTACTTGCAATAAAAAAACTTCGAAAATGCATTACGACTAATGCCCATCGTTCGAATCTCAAAATGTTAGATCGAACACAACTATATGTTCCCTCGGAGGTTTTACACTCCCTTAGTCCCTAAGACGGTACGCGTCTACCACTGACTAGCACATTGCCATGTCTTTGTTTCAGCAATCTTCAGCCCAATCGACACGTTCCTCTTTGCGTCGGGTTACAGTCTCGTTCGCGACGGGAGTATCGCGGTTGTGTCGGAACACGCGGAGCAAGTCGGTGACGGGAACGTCGCACACGTTTTCGACTCTTGCGAGACAACCGTGATGAGACCTGCGGGCTCCTGCAGCCCGGAGTTTGGACCTCTGCTCGGTCTATTTCTAGCACGTATCACCTCGCCCTTGTGGAAATCGAAGCCAACCTTTGTCTTCACTTTTAAGTCGGACCGCAGCCGACGCTACGATCCTACAAAGTCAATCAAGCGGCGCAAAAAAAAAAGTGCTTCGTCACGGCGCTTGTCGTTTTTGTGCGTTTACTATATCACCGGCAAAAGGAATCACACTCACACATACGCACACGCACGCGCACGCACGCACATACAAACGCGCTAGGTAACCGAACGATTCTTGTCCGTGATAGGTTTAGAAGGTAATAGCAAAACCGACAACGACCACCGTCAGTGACGCTGCACGTTTGACGCCACTCGGCTGGCTCCATCGAATCGTATAGACCTTTGCAAATTTTGTCTTTTTCGCGCTGCCATCTTTGTCTGCTGGGCTGTGGAACGCCTTCTGAGCATGCGCTGTTGCTCTATTGTGCGGTGTATCAGTCGCTGCGCATGCGTTCACAGCTCAGGAACTCAGCATTATTCGCCCAGGTGATAAGTCAGGCCGCACACCAGATCAACAGCGCATGCTCAGAAGGCCTTCCACAGCCCAGCAGACAAAGGTGGTAGCGCGCAGAAAGCGATTTTTGCGAAGGTCTATAGACCGGCACGCGGCCCTGACGTCACGCAGCTGCGGTGGCGCTGTTGACGGCACTGCGCAGGCGCAGACGCTTCACTTCGCGCGCATTCGGTTTCTGCGCACGCGCAGTGCCCACACCCTGGTTTGGGCAAAGAGGGCTTGTTTGTAAACAGCGTGTCGGTCTATAGACCCCTTTCGAAATACTGTCTTTTGTTGGCAGCTCTGGAATCCCTGCACAATTGCGGACAAAAGCCTCAACGTCACGGCTCACTGCAAATACACACCCACAGAAAAATGTGGTGAGCGCAATGACGTTGAACTTTCGACGCTGTTTGATTGGCTCGTCGGCTCGTAGTGTTGGCCGCGCTCCGCCGTTTGCTATCATATAGAATGACTTGCACGTTCCTCGATGCAGTTTTCCGCCATTGTGCAGTGGTTGTGAGCGACCTTCTAATAATGGGCACGTGAATTTCGAAAGGGGTCTATGCACCAACACATTGTTTCCAAACTAGCCCGCTTTGCCCACACCAGTTGTGGGCACTGCGCGTGCGCAGAAACCGAATTCGGTAGGAGTTGAAGCGTCTGCGCATGCGCAGTACCGACAGCAGCGACACCGCAGTGGCGTGACGTCAGCGAGTTGAGTTTGTCTATAGCTTCGGCTTCGGGGTGAAATTTAAGCGAAACAGAATATATATATTCTGTTCCGTCGAAACTCGAAAGTCGAAACCGTGGCGAAACCATGTGAAAGCGTGATCGGCGGCACTCTTTCGGCTAGACTGCCAGACCTCCCACTCACCTTCAATGTAGATGTTCCTATTAACGATACACGCTTAATGTACGGAAGCCAAGAGAGCTTCAGAAACGATGGAAATTCCGGCGGAGCGAAATATGTAAAACATGCGAGCGCATCGATTCCATTAGCTTTACTTTTTTTTTTTTTTTTTTTTTATTAGCCTCGCAAGTATATCGAACTAGTCGGAGCGAAGTGCCGACGACGGGGGGGTGAAAAACGACCTACTGCTTGCACGTGACGATACGGACCTCTAGGGAAGCGAGCATATCCGCCTAGTCCACTTAGATCAGCTCCAGTAGTTTAGCTTGTCGAAGTCGTTTCCACGCGTGTGGGGCAACAGCAGTGGCATTCGCTAAAACAGTTATTCTCACCCATCGATGTTTCGCGGACCCCTTGCGGATCGGCGGAGATAATGGAGGACCCAGTTCGTCGTGAGAGGAGAGTAAAGGTATAGTTTAAATATAATAATGATTTAATAAATGAATATAAGTAGGGGCTAGTGTGAATAGACCTCTCATATTGACATACACACGAGAAAACACGCCGGAAAACTGAAAAATTTCATCTCGACCTGAAAAAAGACAACTTTTATTGCCGGCCTTGACTGATGAGGCAGGACTTCGCGGACACCTAGAATGCCTTCGCGGACCCCCATTTGAGAACCACTGCGCTAAAACGTCGTTCGGTGAAACGGTGAGAGAAATGTCCAACCGTCGTAAAAGAGTCTTCATCGCTGATTATCGATTGTTTCGCCAAGCTTTCAGGCGCGGTTTCCTTTATATTATAGTCGCCCGAGTTTTCCCGAACAGCGAAAGGCCGGGAGGCGCGACACGCTCCAAAGAGTCAATCGGAGAGTTCGAATCGCCTGATCCTCTGAGTGGGGATGCTTGGACTTGACGCCTGTGTGCCGATGCGCGAGCAGAGTCGAGCGCCTGCTCGGGCGCCTAGTGGCGCATTGCCGGTGGCAAACAGGTAGAGGCGACGCCGCGGGGAGACCCCAGGAAGCCCGGCGGTGAGCCCGACCTGCGGAGAGGCCGAGAAACGCAACTCTCGATATCAGCCCAGTGGAATCGGCGGCGTCGGCAGCAGGTGGGTCGGCGAGCGGCAGGTCGATACTGCGGCTGCGCAGAGGAGAGCGCCCCCCGGCGGAGCCAGGAGTGCGCGTCCCCGTCAGATGCAGACTCCCAAACGCAGACGGTCTCCCGAAGCAGCCGGCAGCCTTCACCGCAGCTTGCCGCCAAGAGCACGACCGCGCAGAGAGGAGCCCCACTGAGTCAGACGGACGGGTCCAGCTTTAGCGCGCCCTTCCACGCGAGCGTCCCCCTGCCGTGACCCGAGACCAGAAACCCGGCGAGCGTCCGTTCGTTTTCCCAGACGACCCTTGAAACATCTCCCCAATCTTCCTTACCTGCACCAACTCACCTCGTGCTGTGTTATCTCTCGTCCGCTAAAGAGCCCGGCAAAAGCAGTATGGCCGAAGGCATCAAGGCAGGCAGCAAGGGCAGTGCCAACTTCATGCGCCAGTTCAGGGACAAGAAGACTAGGGAGCTCAAGAACCTGACGGCCAGCCAGTTCATGGACGTCTGGAGCCACTACGACAAGGACGGTAAGCAGCGCTGCTCCAGGCTACGCGCTCGTCGTCCGCTTCTTGGCCGAATGACTGCTCACGTGCTCAGGACCCTCAGGGGACGCCTGGCCACGTCCGCGGTCCAGGAAGCCCCGCGACGACTTGCGCCGCTTCTCTTCGCCAGCCGCGCTCACAGTACGTCAGTCTCGGGCATCGCGCGACCTCTGCACCGGCCCCGCGTCGCCCTCCTGGCTGACAATCCTTTGCATCCTCGACAGCCCGCCTCTCACGCGCCTCTGCGAAATCGTTCGAGGAATGCAACACAAATAAACCTTTAAACTAGTAACCAGGTGCGTGACCGAGAGAAAGAGCCAGACACTCCGCGAATGCAGGTGCGAGGGCTGCGGCAATTTAGAACTGAACCGAGGCGCGAAGCAGCGGAACGAGCAACTAAGAAACTTCGTCAAGGATTACTTCGAGCTCCCTTCAGTTTTCCATCCGGTTATAAGGAATGCTCTTAATTAATACAGAATTTTAGTGTCGAAGGGGAATCCCGCTACTCGTGTGTTCCTGCGAGGGAAAAACAATTTATAAGAACAAACTCGCTCTGTAGATTTCGGTCCAGTCGATGAAAATCGGTGGTTGAAAATAAAGTCAAGTTTCTCTGTACGACTTACTATTAAGTTACATTTCCCATTATCTTCCTCTTTTTCCCCCTTGTGTTTTCTGTTTTTGTTGGTGTCGTCATTCTCGATGTTAAAATGTCCCGTGCCACACGTGGAGTTATAATAAGTCCAACGTTGTCGCAGACACTCAGGCACGAGGACGCCAGGAGACACTTTGCGCTACTGCTGAAAGTCTACAAGATGCATCCCGCTTGACATTTCAAATTCTGTTTTCCAGAAAATGTAATCGATGAACTGCTCCGTTTAAACACTAATCTATGTGACTGCAATGATCGCGATTTCACCACATTGCTCAAATGACTTTCTTGACCTATATTTGATTCAATGGTTCGCCGCAAAAAGCGCCACGGAGGTGTAAGCGTGTTTTCAAAAAATAACTTCGTATTTCGATACATTTTTATAATTAATTATAAAACTATATTTTATTATATTGTTTAGAATTAAACAAAGTCGCAACTAATCAATAGGCCCAAACATGCCTTGCCGGAGATTGTTAACGTCCGCCGTTTATGTAGAAAATGGAGTAACCCCGTAGGAAATAGTCAAACATAATAATTGACTTAACGACGAGACACACGCACCACAAAACTTCCAGAGGGTCGTACTTCAAGTCGGAAAGATGCCCCAATCTAAACTGGCATCGGTCAATCACGGCGTCACGGAGCGGCGTCATGTGACGTGGCGTTTTGTTTTGGTATTACGGTGTTTCAAATTAAGTAGCTGGTGGCACCCATGGTCTGTTGCAGCATAAGGCCTCCAAGAGAAGCTCGGCCTCCAGCACGTGCATGTTGTCTTCCATCGTGCTTTGACTGCGCGTGATCACGAGACACCATAGTGCTATCGATGGTATAAAGCTCGCGATGGAGGTGCGGCTTCTACTGCAGACATTATGTTGCGACAAACTATTGTTCCATCTTTTTTTTTTTTTTGTCAAAACACGTTGAAAACGTTAACATAATATAATCCACTCGTTGAACAGCAGACCCAACACAAAAAAAAACGCTACATACACCGACGACGGTACACAATGAGAAACCATTAACATAAAAGGAGGCACTCGACGTCCAGTTATTGAACTAAAAGCACATTGCGCAATCCTGTACCCTGTGACTGTAAAAAAATAAAATAAAAATAAAAAATATTTGACTGAAGATTAATGAAGATTGATTCAGTGCGCGCGTGCTCCCAATGGCAACTTTTGATATTGCTTTTAAGCCCATCTGAATCTTACATGTGGAAAGTTGGCTCGCGTATTATCCTTGAGACTTTTCGAATTGATTGCCATGCAAGACCAACATTAATAAAACGCCTGTTAGCCACCTTCTTTTGAGTGTGCAAGTGAAAACGAAGTGGAGGACCCATCTTTTTTCCTTCTTCTCTCTTACTTAATTGTACTCGCCTCTCGTTATCCAAAAAGCAATATCAAGGTCGGGGATATGTGTTCATTGCATAATCAAATTTGCTGGCAAAATATTTGCATAATGAAACGACATATTTTTCTCTTTTATTCTAAAGTTTTATTGAAGCCCCTGTGTCCTTGTATTTATCGCATGTTTGTTGTATCTGTTAAAGGAAATATACCTGATAAAAGTCACCTTCAAAATGGCATTGAATGTATATAAGCTAAAATGTTTGATTTGTTACAGCTCGCAAAAAACAAAAAAAGAAAGAAACTTGAGTATGTTTTGAGGAACGTGGGTTAAGATAAAATTAGGGGTGTGCGAATATTGGAATTTTCGAATACGAATCGAATACGAATAGGACAAAAAACGGGCTTCGAATATCGAATCGAATATCGAATATGTGTCTAGTTTATTTATTTATTTATTTATTTATTTTACCCTCAGAGCACACGGCATTACAGAGGGGAGTGGGTACAATAGTAAGCATAGTAAACAATTCGAACAAAATATACAATACTTAAAGAACAGGGAACACGAAATTGGCAATAGATGTACAAAAAAGTACGTGGTCATTAATTGATGTGAGCGATGCAGGTAAGCGATTTTAGTCTTTGGAAGTCCTGGGAATAAAAGAGTCATAATAAACGTTAGAGTGGCAAAATGGGACACCGACTTTGTGACGATGATCAAGGCGTGCTGAAACAAAGTAGGGGGGAATGATTAGTTGTGATTTAAGCTGAGGAATATGGTGATAGATTTTATGAAAAAGACAAATACGAGAGACTGTGCGGCGATGTGCGAGGCTTGGGCGTAACAAATTATCTTTCATTGATGTTACGCTTGCAGTGCGGTTATAATTGGCCATTATGAAACGTGCAGCTCTGTTCTGAATACCTTCAAGTGAATCAACGAGGTAAAGGGTGGAGGGATCCCAGATGGAAGCTGCATACTCTAGCTTGGACCTAACTAGTGTTTTATAAAGGAATAGTTTTAATGATGATGGGGCAAGATAAAAGTTACGTTTGAGAAAACCAAGCAGTCGATTGGCGTTGTTAGTCACATAGTTAATATGAAGTTTCCAGGAAAGGTCAGCACTTAAAATCACACCCAGATTCTTCTATGAGTTTACAAGTTCTAGGGGTGTGTTATTAATACTATAAGCAAAATTGAAGTTGGCTTTAAGTGTTATGCGCATTATTTTACATTTATTAATATTGAACTCCATTGACCAGAGTTCACACCAATTATGAAATCTAGGTCATGTTGCAGTTTTTGTGAGTCAGAGTCATTATATATTACTTGATAAATAGCACAGTCGTCAGCAAAAAGTTTGATTGAAGAAGAAACCACCGCATGCAAGTCATTAATATATATTAAAAAGAGTAGAGGTCCCAGAACGGACCCCTGAGGTACTTCGGAAGAGACGGGTGCAGAGGAGGAGTTAGTACCATTACAGTAATAAAACAAATTTGCAAAACAACAGGTAACAGCAGGTTTTATTGCTTTTTTTTTAAATAAATCAATGCAACTGCATTTTACTGGGTTGCAGCAGGCTAAAGATACTTCTAGTAATGCACTCATTACAAATTATCGTGTAGGAAAATTAACTGCTCAACGTCTTCAGAAAGTAAGCGCTCCCTACGCACCGTGACAGCATTTCCGCCAGTAGAAAGACCCTTTCGGTCGGGAGACCTGCGAAATTTCACTAAGGTTCGAAGAAGTTCGATTTATGAACAATGTTGCCCGGCTGCTAACGAATATTTCGAATTTGGGGAAACAAAGAATTTAGAAAGTACTTTATTTTATATTTCATAAAATGGTTACCAATTTTACATCATACAAAAGCGAAAATATGCGCTTTTAACGCTCTCATTAGTTATTAATGTGAACCAGTGATGCCAATAAACCCAACAAATATTGCACCTTTCCTTCGCCAAGTGGAGTCAACTATTTTTTTTTTAATCTTCGCGCATGCGCACGAAAGTCGAACTTCAGAAAAACCTTGGTCGAACATCACGTTGAAGGTTCAAAAAAGTCGAACTTGGTCGAACTCGAACCTGGGCAGGTTCGCGACATCCCTAGTTTTGACTGCGCGGGAGTGGCAGGAGTTGTTGTCAATGGCAATGCAATGTTCTGCTCGCAAATAGCTTTTTTTTTTTTTTTACGTTTTAAACGTTTATATTAGAGAACACTCTCGAGATTTATTTTATATTTATACTTCACGCTCGAGGTTTATTTTATTGTATCAATTTATAGAACGCGCAGTCGCATCACATATTGCTATGAAAGTGGCAAACAACAAAAGGGCTTGGTGAAAAAGAAACCGAAACTGATCCTGTCTTGCTGCCATCGGACAGATAGAAACGGAGCAGACTGATAACGCACGCATCATACACCTTTCTCAGTGAATACACATATTCATAGGGGAATGCGTGGCAGGCAGATTATTCGTTACTTGCTCGAATATTCGCAGTTTGTGCGAACATTCGCCGTTTTTCCCGAATATTCGGCCAAAGCCGAATATTCGGGAACTTCCGAATATGCAATTTTCGAATCGAATTCGTTTCGAATAAGGAAAATATTCGATTCGTATTCGAAATTTCGAATATTCGCACACCCCCAGATAAAATTCATTACTAAAATTATTATACAGTATTGTTTCGGTTGACAAGACTTCAAATAGCCTAAGACAATTTGTGACCAACTACAGGAGTCGTCAATTTTGTACTAATCAAGGCGGCGGTTTTATTTTATTCCTGCATATACAAGAGGAGTGTCTGAACGTTCCCGAAAGGAACAGTTTAGATGACATTAAGATTTTTACCATGTATCACTTAATTTCAGCCTGAACTTTTGAGTTTATGCGATGATATGTCGCATCTCTCACATGAATATCAATTCTTAATTTTGCGGTAGACAATCTCAAAATATTTTATTCCTCTTTCCGCAAACTAAACACTGCCGATAACCATTACAGCCTATTTCACCCGTGATTTAAAAACAAGCGTCAAAACAATCTCTATTTTAAATTATCGGGTTTTCTAGACTAGAGTCCAGAAACTATTCATGTTTCAAAGTTGATATTCTACGCGATGTGGTTCATCTAAAGACGGTGACTATACAATATGTTTTTTTTTCTAAATCGTTCGTTTGCAATGAGGATGTTGCCTATAGCACGGTTATCGAGATCAATCTGTTTCACACCGGGCATTAGCCAACAAGAAAAGCTGAGACTTGGCGTATTGCTTTTGCCCTCAATGCTCCCGCCGATGGCGGATGAGTCAAGGTAGCCACCTTCGCCCAAGCAGACAATACGGATCAAGCTTGACCTTGATGGCACAAGCACTAGCTCTTTCTAGTTGTAAAATTATTATCACAAGCCAATAAGCGACTGTGGTGTTGTTTTTTTCCGGAACAACAGTCTCGATGCCTCCCGAAATGAAGAGCATTCACGCTCATTTTCGTTTCTGCTAAACCATTACGAATTATAAAAACAATGAGATCTATTAAAATGACATTTACATTCGTATTGTTTGATAATTCAGCACAGAGTGCTGTTTTTCGGGGAGCTAGCAACATAGCATATTTAGCAAGAGTAAAATAGAGACGAAGGGTGCGGTCTATGCACCAGGTACAAAACTACCTAAAAAAGATTCAGCCAAAATTTGCTTTTGTGGAGTATACTATATATACACAGGGTGCGGACTATAGTTCATAAAATACGACATTTCTTATTCAGGGACATCTAGCGTGCATGTCCCACACTTCCAATACCCTCCCCAGTCATTGACATTTCCGAAAAACCCAAGCGGCCGCAGAATTGTGTACACAGTTGCACGAACAACACGCGCTTCTCGATCCAACGCAAAATGGGCGAACAGCGGGGGGTAGAAAGGAAAGGTAAGACCACGTGCGGCACTCGACGCGAGCCGTGCGCCCCGCACGCCCGCAGACACGCAGGGCAACATCTACTATCCCCATACGTCTCACGGGAGCAATCGAAGAGGGGGACTGGGCAAGGGATGCAGCCTGGTCTCCCGAGGCTCGTTCGAAGTTTCCGCGTGACACAAGGAGCCAGGACAGAAACATTCTCTCGACGGCCGTTCCGTCCGCCGCATTTCCGAGAGATTTGCTTCAATGGCCGCGGCTCAAGCAGGATTGCGCTCCAGCCAGTGGTGTAGCCAAGAATTTTTTCGGGGGCGCTGAAATGGCTGGGATGTCCATGACTTGGGGTGCGGAGAGGGGGAGGGAGGCTCAAAATGCATGTGTATATTATAGGGTCGGCTGGATTTCGGGGGGGGGGGGGGGGGGGTGAACTGAAGCGCCATAAGCCCCCCCCCCCTGACTACGCAACTGGCTTCAGCATCTTCGTGTTCACCGTCATCGAAGTTGGCGTCCTGAGTTTCCTAAGCAGCGATGCACACACTCCCAGACATTGACGGCGGTGTACAATGCGCGAGAAACACATTGCTGCACGGAAAAGCCAGATTTGGTCACGGTAGTGTATGCTTGCTAATTCCATAGACTTGAGCATTAAAAACAGTGTCGATTCTGAATCGCGCCCCCTCGCTTACTTAAGGCGGGTCAACATACTGCATATCTAATAAAAAAAACTAACACCGACAAGCCTAAACAAAAACGCCCAGCAACTTAACGGACAAGTAGTTTTGCCATACTCAGTAAATCGGCAAAATTTGCCTTCGACGACTTTCTAAGGCCTCGCACAGAGTCCTGTACTACCTCTGGAGATCTCAATTTTTAAGACCCGGTAATGAACCGCGGTGCTTGGAAGAGGAGACTGCAACTCAGAATTTTATAAGGCATTCGATAGAACTCGGGAGATAAGCCAGCCTTGGCGCCTCCAAGTATATGTTCCCTGAGGCCCGGCATTTTCAATCGGAAAGTATAAATTCACATTGAATATGGGCGGGCTCATGTTTTTCACATTTTCCTGGATCTAATTATATCTTCGTCGTAAGTCTTTTTACGGTATGTTGAACTGCACGAAACTCCACTTTCTACGGGGCAAGACACGTCAGCGTAGTCTTTCGTCAGTCTGTACATTGTACATTGTACATTAAGTGTGGGTTATAAAAAGATGCTCGTTTTATTTTATTTCTTTTTTTTTAGTGCCCGCATTAGTTTTTTACTGGATGTGCAGCTCCCAATGCCATTTAGAACAATAAATGCGAGCAATATGATTTTTAACGGGATTAGCAGTCATAGTTACAATATTTTGGGCGTGCAACTCTACAGACCAATTTGGAATTAGAAAACTGCTTGATGTTTCAATAGAAAACGTTCGAAAACGCATCACAATGAGCCTTTGCGCACCCGAAACAGCGCTGCGTTAAGCTGAGTAATTTGACTCGCTACATTCTAGATTTCACGCAAAGTGATTTCAGACAAACACACACAAACAAAAAGACGAAATCAATCGGTAGGTCTCAAAGGAGCTGCATCAATTTATCAAGTTCAAGGTCTTCAAGATAAACAGGAGCTACGAACAGGCACATGTACTACAAATATCTATATCATCAAAATTAAAAAAAAAAAAAAACGTTGCAGCCACAAATTGTGAAGTTAGATCTATACGTCTAAAAATGCGCCGATTCGTACAGTATCATCGAAACAGGCTGGGGACTCGATTATTTAATTCGAAATTCTGCTCGTACTCCGTTTGAGAAGTCCTGCGCAACGTGGAAGACAACGGCTCGAGCGCGTTAATATATTTATTTCGATTATGTTGTTACTCAACGCTCTCGCTCTTGGAATATATTGGCTATCCCTGACCGATGGCGGGAAACAGCCACCACGATAAGAAATTCCGTAGTGCTGAATTTGAGGCGTCACCCAAAAGAAGTCCAGCAAGTGGAGACACAAGTGCTGCGTCAGCCTTCCGCTGAAACTCGTGTCGAATCGGTGAGAACACGTGACCCGGACGAGCGCTGACGCACGAGTCCTTTTCCAGTGTGTGCCCCGCGACGGCCTTCTCTGGCTGATGCCGAAAATCCAGGCCTACGGCTTCATTATCTAGTGGCGATTTTTCAACAAGTGTGTCTGCATCTGCTTTCACGGCTTCGTCTTTAGACCACCAGGCGCTGTGAATATCCGATTCGCTCGAGAAAGCTGGCAAGAGCACCTGCCCCCCCCCCCCCCCCCCCCCCCGGCCATAGCTTTCTGTTCTGGCCGCTAGGTGCCGTCGATTTCGCGGAAGTCGCCAATGGTTACCGGCAGCTTATGAAACGCAGGCCGCGGCGAGTACGGAGCCTCTTATTATCGCTCAGCAGCCGATGAGATTGCTCCATTATCTGATAAGAACGCCAAGGAACGAATCGCGCAGCAACGAGTGCCAACGAAATAAGTCACGCTCTGCGTTTCTTAAAGAAAAACTTTAAAAACTTGTTGAATTAAAAAAAAAAAAAAAACTGTGAAAGTTTTAATGTAGGCATTTTAAAAATTATGATTTTCGATCTTATTAGTAGGAGCGTCGTAATCGCCAATTAAAATTTCGACGTAGCTCAGCCCCTTGCTGCGCGCTGAGCGCAGGAGAACGCGAAAGCGGAGAGCGGAGAGAAAATAAAAAAAAAACCTAGCAAAAGTGACGTCATCGGTGGTGTCAAATGACCTTTGCTCGCCACTAAGTTGGCTCCGGGATGCTCACGATGACGTCACGACGCCTTAGATAGCAGGCGGCAGAGAGGCATGCCCTGCGGCTACACTACTGCAATCGCTGCTCGCATTTATTTATTTATTTTTTTTTTTTCAAAATAAATGCGATTTACGTTTACCTTTGCCCGAGTGAAGCGCGATAACTGAATCCACGGGAGAAAAAGCTATAGAAGTCGGCTCCTAACTCAAAGTTCTTGAAAAATGTTTCCAATTTTTAATCAGGATTTTTCGGGATGACGAAATCCCGCTTGCATTTGAAGTGTACCACTGGGCTGTGGTCCGCCTCAAATGCGGCGGCCCCTAAACGCAGTGTTGTGCCTCGAGGCGCCCCGGTCTGCGCCTAGAAGATTCGAGACTGCCAGGAGGCAAGAAAAAGCCGCGGCAGACCGGACTTCGCCAGTAATTCGATTACTGAAATGCAATAACTTTTACGAGAAACTTCCCATTGTAATTGGTTACTTCTACCAAAAAGTAAGTACAGTCAAACCTCGATGTAACGAAGTCGGTAAAATTCGGAATTTACTTTGTTACATTGAAATTTCGCTACATAGAAATTCGAGGCTAACTTTAAAGAAAGTTTTCACAAATGTTTCTCGGGTGAACAAAACTCACCGAGGACGAGGCTCTATTTCAGTTGAAAGTAGTCCATCACCTTTTTCTGAGCCACTCTTGGCATTATTATTGGCATCACACGACGTTCGCATAGCCAGACGGTGTGCATTGCGTCTTCGTCTTGCTGTGGGATCGCGAACCGCCTCAAGACATTCATCGCATCCACCACTTCATGGTTACTGGGCACATCGCAGGTGTCTTGATCATCAGGCTCGATGTCGTCCCAGTCTTGCGAGTTCCCACGAACATCGCTAGCTATCGCCTCGTCGGTCACCTCCTCCGTCGCAATGACAACAGAGTCGGCTTATAGAAAGACGACGTAATCGACGTTGTCAGGGGCGGCTCCATCACCTTCGAGACTCCATCGCCCAGGACAACGAGAAACGCACGCTTTTAGTTAGGCCTCGAAACGAACTACTCAGCGCGAACGAAGCCGACGGACGAAACGGCGGCGGCTCTAGTGTCCTCTAGTAGCCGTTCTGTACACCACTCGCCAGATTCGGCCCGTTTCACCCTTTGCGCTTTTCGGGGGCCCATTTCAGCGCATGTGCTTACCAAAATCTCCTTTGGGACCCAAAGGTTTGTGACAAATTGTCCATGAAATTTCGTTATATAGAAATTTCGGCAAACGGGACTTTGTTACATAGAGGTCAAAAATACATGGCGTGCATACACTTGCGGTTAGAAAAAGTTATGTACCTCGTTACATCGGGGGTTTCGTTACATAGAAGTTCGTTACATCGAGGTTTGACTGTATACGTTACGTTTTATTTCTAGCTACAATGATTGCGAAAATTGAATTATAATGACAACTACTTCTTCCACAAATTTGTCAGGCTGGAGCTTCGTTCTATAGAGTCACAGACAGGCGAAAATGCACTGAGCGTTTGCCTCATTGCCTTCAGCCAACTAGTAAAACTTTGAAAGCGGCGAGAAAGCGTCATGGCGCCGACCGTGGCCGCACAGCTGAGCAACTGTTAATGCCACAGCACCCGCCGAGGGGCGCAGAAGATGCCCCACTAAGAGTGCCTTCCATTGGCCGGAGGGAAAGAAACCAATCAACATTTATAGTGCCATGGGCAAATGAATATCTTATCAGAACTCCTATAGGTAATTTCCAGGGTAATTAAGGTTTGAGCCCCCATTAGATTTTCTTAGTGTCTGCTAACGGAGATCACTTTACTTTTACCTGCTCTGATAAAAAGAAACACTACATCTATATTGGTGGTATTCCAAAATAATGAAACTGATTCGTATCATAATTCAAACTCATCTCCCATATCGTGACACTACTGAAGTAGGCGAAAGAAAAGCACAAAAAACATTGCGTAGCAAATTGCTGGGCAATTGTGTTACACGTGAAAGGTTCCGGTATCACTCCGGAACGTTACCGAGCCCGGCGCCCATACGTTCACGGCGCTCTTCGTCAGATATCTTATCACGTGGCGTAGAAACTTGATGGCAGTTGCTAGAATGAAGATACTGGCGCTACACTCTAAAAAAGCCCGTGCGTCTACTTTCCTGCACAACACCCGGAGAGCTAACCACCGCAACTTACGGAGGCAGCTCGGCGAATGACAATGCTGAAACAAGTTTAGACCCAAAAACGCAGTCTGAGTTGTGACATAAAGCAATGCAAGCGTGTCGTTTTTCATTGCTTAATGTCATAACTCAGACTGCCTTTTTTGGTCTAAACATATGTTTCGGCATCATCATTCGCTGAGCTGCCTCCGTAAGTTGCGGTGATTGGCTCTTAGAGTGTTGTGCGAGAAAGTAGACGCACGGGCTTTTTTTAGAGTGTATTCGGGTTTTAAGGCCGGCGGTTTTCCAGAACCTCCCATACTCACCGGAATCAACCAATCAGCGTTGATCACATGACCTTTTCACCCGCCAATCCTGACGAGCCAAAGAACGTTTCAAGTTAAAATGAGAGAATATAAAATGCCGTAACATGGATGCTCAGCGGTCACACGAAGAATAAACAGCTACATTTCATTGCGAAAAACCTTTATCACATCAACATCATTGCCATTCGGTCGCTCTCCAAAGAAAGTATCTGCAAAGTCATTCAATTATTTTCTGAAAGTAATGCTTTACTGTAATGAATTACCTTTTTCTCTAGTAATTCTAATTGTAATGAACCACGTTTGGAGCAAAGTAGTTGTAATTAAATTACATTTACGAAGTAATTGACCCAACTATGCTTTCGACCAGTCACGGTAGTCAATCGTCCCTTCATTGCCGCCGCAGGATATACGGTCCCCTTTAGTTTAGGTGCAGGCACACGTTCGCCTGATTAAACGTTTATTTTCAACTTTCACGCTTGTCTGCCTTTTTTTTTAAACTAGTGACCACATACCTCGCACGAGAGATGACATAATTTTATTTCGGTATGTGTAGTACCTCGTGTACTAAGTTTAGATTCGCACGATGTTCAATCTTGGACACTTTAGCCTGCAACGTGAAGATTCTTAAAGTGGCAAGGTTTCAAGGCAATATTGTTTGTTCATATGTGGTTTCTTATCTTTTGCATACTAGAAAAAAAGACTTGCGACCTACTATTGCACATTGAATTAGTATTACTACGATGAAAACACATACTCGACCGGCGAGACTCCGCGGATAATCTAAGGAGCAACACCCGTGATCGAAAGCTGAAATTACAATGATAGCAACCACCGCATAATATGTCGCCGAATTTCCCTCTGCGTATCGTTACCGACCTAGCTGTTCGAACCTCTTCTTTGTTGTACACACGCGCGATTAGCAGCCGTACACGTTTCCTTCTCTCCAGAGGTGGTTGACAGCAGTGCCAGTCTCATATACAGCCCTCTCGCTGTCGATGAGGGCCCGCTGAAGCTGTTTTTCGAGCCCTAATCGAACAAAAAACAAGAACACACGTTATGCGCCCAATTTGCACCGCACTTGCCGCCTCGGTGGCTCCGACGCAAAGTGCAGGCCATCCCGGTTCAAATGCCAGCAATTTGACGGAGGCTCATTGCCGAGAAGGCGCCGTGGAAACTAAGATTTCGGTTGCACGCCGAAAGAGCCCCACCTTAATTGAACCTCGGTCCTTCACTGGAGTGCGCCGATTCGTTCGTTTGACTCTCAAACTGTTACATTTTATTCTTTTTGTTTTGTTACCCCAAGCGCCATAATGCCTCGCACAGCGGTCTCGACGACACACGAGTTGTGCGCAGCGGGAATTTGCGGGCTTAACACCTGCGCGCAGCGCGGTATGTCCACGTTATTGTAGACGGCAGCTGTCCTCCACCTCTCCGCTTTTTTGTTTTGTGCTCTTATCTTTTTATAAATATAATGGGGCAGAACGGCAACAAACCCTCGTTATTAGATTTTGATTCTCACGCGGAGCGTGGCCGGACTTTGAACGGCCGGAGGACGAGACTCGGTTTCGTGCCGCTGCCCCCGGTGTACGGCACCGGTCGCGTCTGAGTGGACACACGCGGGGCCCTTCCGGCGGTGATGAAGCCTGCTCAACTCGACCGCGGAAATGAATGAATCGTGCGCGTAACTACTTGCGACAGCCTGTTGAACTGCGTCGTGACGCCGGCAACGTCCGTGTCCACCGGCTGTCTAGGACGACAGGGCCACGCCTTCATTGATCGTGACGTGTGTGTCTCAACCAACGCCTTCGCCGAGTGCGACGACGTCTCTGGAGTAAGCTAAATGCAAAGCGAGGGACTCTCCACGTCGCAGTGACGCGGAGTTGTACACTCGTAGCCTCGAGCCTCTCCAGTTTTCTATTTGGCCTACACTTTCAGAGGTGGCCGTATTCTTCATGGTGGCCTTCTGCCCTTATGAAGCGTTCCGCGTGTTTTCTTCGAGTAACAGACAGAAACTTTCCCGAGCTTATATGATTCTCTAAAAAGAAGCCAAGTCTGTTTGAGAAACATCGGCCGCCACACTGAGCTTCCCCAAGACGCTACTCTTTCATGTTTCTTCTAGGGAGCCTTGACATGCACCTTTGCGTACTGTTGGACTACCCGCAGAACGTGTTGCCATATTGTGGGAAATTTCACAACATGCAAAGAAGGCGTTTAGTCGCTAACTACGAGGGGTGAACATGTTAACGCCTGGTACACTAAAAAAAAAAAAAAAAGCCCGTGAGTCTACTTTCCCGCACAACACTTGGAGAGCGAATCACCGCAATTCACAGAGGCAGCTCAGCGAATGACGATTCCGAAACATATGTTAGATCAAAAGACGCAGTCTGAGTTGTGACATTAAGTAATGCAAAACGTCACGCTTGCATTGCTTAGTGTCACAACTCAGACTGCGTTTTCCACGCAGTCTGAGTTGTGACTGTATTTCAAATGTATTTCAGTCGCATGTCGGGACATATAATTATCATGTTTCCATGATCCCACATAATTGCGAGCTGGGCCCTCGGAAAATAAAACAGCTGCGATGAAACGAGGTAGACTGATGCGAATGACGATACTGAAAAATAAGGAAAGATCTAACCCAGAAATTACACCTGCTCGCAACACTGAGCTTCATGTTTTCGGTATCCCAGTAGAGATTCTTTCTTTTTCTTTTTTCAGTAAAAACCATTGTGTACAAAATCCTTCTTCTTTTTTTTTTTTTTGCGCGCGAGCATTTTTTTTTAATTTTTTCAGTAATCGCACTTGACTCCGTAAGTGTGACGTCATGGGTCCAAACAAACCGTTGCTAGGGTCGTTGTTATGGACAAATACATGTGGCTAGGTTTCGTTACGAAAACCCGACCGTTCAAAAATCAGGAGTAGGATTTAAACTTCTAAAAATCACAGATATGGAAAGCTTGAATGTCATATATGTTTCGACAGGAGTGTACCGGAAATCGCTTGTTTCTGAAACATTTACGACTGAAACTTCCGGTCCTCAAGATGCCTGCAGCAGACGACGAATGCAAGTAGTATTGGTAGTATGCCGTCTGCCACACGCCCGCCGGCCAAACCGGCGCCGGCGTCTGAATCGTGTCAGTAATCGTGGGAATAAAGACGATATTCTGATATTGCATTCGTATGAAAAATAATGAGTTTCAGACACTTTTAAGATTTTATAGTGGGGTGCGATGCAAAATATGGTTTACCTAAAGTCCGCGCGTTGATCGAGATGATCGTCTGCTAAAAGATCGCATTGCACCCGTGAGAAAAGCACTTCAGGCGATTGGTTGAGATCCCAAATTTTGTTTGCGGACTCGCGCTATGTTAGGGTGCTTCGTACCTGGTTGTAACCATCGCGTGGAGAAAGATTCTTGCAGTTTCTTAAACTTTTTGCAAGACCCCAAAGCGCGAAAGAACTGGATAAAAAAAAAAAAAACATAAGGTGAGTTTATTACAGACTGTACTCACTTGCATCGCGGGTTCGATGGAGATCTTTACCAAAAAAGCATATCCACGGAATTTGATGTATAGCAAAATAAAAAAAGCAAAATACTGCGAAAGCGCGATAGACATGCAATGCTTTAATAACCTGACAACCTCCATAATAATAATACTAACAAACGACTTACCTCGAAGGCGTACGATTTGTTTCTCATGCTGGCCGGCACTACGCCGGTAATGCACTTCAGGTCGCCGTCGTAACTGATCTGCATGACGTGTTTGATTTTACGGCATTTGCACCCCTCTGAAGTAGCTAGGTTCTTCACAGAAAAAGACGCACATTGCGGAGACCTCTACGGCCATGGCGATGCACTTGTTTTTGTCGCTCGTCTACCGACGCAATTCAATGAAGACGCCCGCTGCAACAGAGACCAGCAAATCTGTCGTGTCGTGTGCTACCAAAGCAAAGCTGAGGGTAATACTTCAGAAATGGCTTTCATCGTTTCAATTCGACACTGAGACGACAAGAACATCTTCATAATTAGATATCAAGAAGTTAGGTTGCTTACAAAAAATTATTTACTTATTTGTAAGCATAGCAACGTCCCTAGCAACGGTTTGTTTCAACCCAGACGCCATATTGTGACTAAGCACTTACGGGGTTAATTATCGATATTCAACGCACTCTGTTCGGCTGCAAAATAGACACATAGGTGTCTCGTGTGTGTGTGTGTGTGTGTGTGTGTGTGTGTGTGTGTGTGTGTGTGTGTGTGTGTGTGTGTGTGTGTGTGTGTGTGTGTGTGTGTGTGTGTGTGTGTGTGTGTGTGTGTGTGTAAAAGATGTAAAAAAAATAAAAACTCGCAGTCCATGTCACAAGCGTAAGCGTCGGCGTGGTCTAAAAACAAATGTGGCATGTTTACCTGTGAGAAAAAACGTTCGTAGAGTAAACCGCTCTTCATGCTGAGTGCATTTCGAGCGTTAGTAAGTTAGGCAACTCACTGGCCGAAAGAAATGCACCCCACTAATGTGATGTCTGCGTCTCCGTTTTCCTATACAATGCAAGAATCTACAATAAAAGCTTCGCGACCGTTATGGCGAAGTTTAAAACGAATTGCACCTGACAAATTATACCTGAGAGTATGTGCCAAAATGGCATGCACGCAACTAAAAGTTTTAGGGGCCACAGGAATTATCTTCGGGCGTTGTCTACGGACTACTGTTCGGAGCTTCGGTGCCCTGACGTATACGTGTAGCTTCAAACTGACCAATTGTTTCGACACGAGACAGAACCGCTGTTCTGGGTTCTGTCGCCATGGCATATTGGATGCGCGTTTATGAGTTGCTAGTCTAGATGTCTACTACTTCGTCGGTTTTGCATTCTTACAGGGTGTCCACACAGGAGCCTGTATTTTCTAATGGAACGCACCAAAGCACTTCAGTTTCACTTATTTGTTTTATTGATACCGCAAACCCGGTCTAAAAACAAACAAAAAAATATATATATATAAAGAGCAACCAATTATGCCCACATCTTTCACGCATCATATATCTAAAGTAAAACCTCCTTCATTGTCAAAACTTGTCCAGTTATGCATCCAATGTCAGAGTGACGCGGATAACGCAGGCAGCGAGCGCCGAAAGCAAACTGAGAGAAGAGTGAAGGCGCAGATTCGCTGGCGAAACATTCTATATAATACCCCGACGGGAGGGAAGACACACTGCCTCCGGAGACAGTTTTTATGATCCCGTCCTCCGTCGTCTCAGAGTTTTAATTGTAGGCAGTTTCAAAATGCTGAACGTTTACGTCGCGTTGTCTTCTCATATTTTATTTCTTTTTAAGTTTGCACAAAGAAGAAAAGAAGCGACCAGACGAGAGCGTTTTCCGTGTATCGTATCAACAGTAGCAGCAATCCTTCTTCCCACGTTTGGACGGGAAAACGTGGGAAATTCAAAGCCTGCGCTCGTGTACTTTTCCTCCTTTGTTTTCCTTTCGTGCAATTTTTTTTTTACGATTTATGTTTGCTTATTTTTCTGGTTTCTAGTATAAAAGAGACTCGATGTAAGCTCACTCAGGATAAACTAAACACCTGCACGAAACCAAAGTGCATCTTACTTTCGTAGTACAGCGTATGATCTTGCGTTAAGACAAAATAATAACGGCTGCATGTATTGTCATTCTGCCAAACGCGTTTAAATGCGGTAGCTTTAAAGAGCGGGTGGTGCTTTTAGTTCAGTGGCGCCTAGGGCAGGATGACCTTTAGTCTTTCTGTGCCCAGGAGTGGGTGGGGCTTTTAGTTCATCACGTGGTGCCAGGGCTGAGCTTTGTATGTAAAAAGATTGTCACACCATTCTCCTTGTGACGCTGTGCGCGCTTGCCTTCAGGACCACCCAGATACGAAGCCTATGCGCTGAGGTTTCTTGGTCACCAAGAAAGGGGAAGCGCGCTTTCCTGCCCTTTCCACCCCTCTACGCTCCGCGCACTTTCTCACACCACCTGCTTCTGCACCTCCAGTTCCAGCGTGCTGGGTAGGTAGCTCAGTCAGCAGCGCAATCGGCTTCCACATCGGTGATCGGGGTTCAACCCCTGGCAACGGTTGCCGATTTTTTTTCACGATTCTTTAGCGGTTACGGACTGACCGACCTACACATTTCGTGCTTACGGGGCTCCCGAGGTTGGTCAGCCATATATATATAAAAAAAAAAATGTAGCTCGATAGGATAGTAGACTTCTTATCGACGTTCAGGTTCCGATTTCTGAATGAGAGCAAATACCGTAGGGTTCACGTTCACGCGATTAAATCACTGGTTCTACCTTTTCCCACTCGAGACTAGGCCCCGCCGTTGACACGGGACCGCCACAAATAGAGATTAGGGGTACCTTCGAATAACTAACGAAAATAAGTACACACATAAAAAAAGAGACGAGTGCGAGGATGCTCAAGTAACATCGACAGGCTCCTGACGGACTGATCTTTGCCCGTGGCCTCACGTAATAT
This sequence comes from Ixodes persulcatus, assembly GCA_013358835.2. Lineage (NCBI taxonomy): Eukaryota > Metazoa > Arthropoda > Arachnida > Ixodida > Ixodidae > Ixodes > Ixodes persulcatus. The sequence goes on from JABSTQ010011052.1 coordinate 4,113,311, forward strand.
TTACACCAGCTCGGGCGAACTTGAGCAAGAGGAGATGTCTGCCGCCGCCATCAACCATCTGTGGGTGTGAAAGGCGGACCGGGAGAGAAACGGAATCTGGAGCGTCGGTGGGAGGAGGAGAAGGAAAATGATCACGGGACGGGGTCTCGGAGAGAGATCGGAAAAGGAGCGCAACGAAATTAACCCTCTCCGCGTAAAAGTGAAATTGAGTTGTGTGTGTTTAATAAAAGTTTTCAATAAGAGCAAAAGCAACGTTGTGGTTAAATTCACGAACGACGCGCCCTTATGCCGGCGGAGGGACTGACCCGTTGGCTTAACGAGCGCGCACTTTTAAGACATGATGACAGTTCTCGAACATTTCACCGCTACAGGAGAGGCTGATGAAATATAAAAAGTGTTGTGTGGTCGCCAGTGGGATTAGGGCTTTTTCCTACGCGCCGATGCCGGACACGCAGCCAACTTGGCTAGGGCCGCACAGCCTTCGCAAAAACATCGCTGTACACACAAATTCTAGATAGTCATGTTTTGAATTGCACTACAATGCAATGGTTTACCTTAAGGCTGAACTCCATGGGACGAATATGCTGCGAATAACCGACGAATTTTGGCCGGCGGCTTTTGCTCTGCGCGTGGAATCAACACAGTGGCTGCTACGTCGCCCGCCAAGCGAGCGTGCCGTCGGGCGGCGTTCGCCAGTTATTCGTCGCATAATTCGTTCCATGGAGTTCAGCCTTTACTCCTTCCTTTATTTTCGAAATACATATGTATTTTGACGTTCGCGTGTGCGGTAGAACTGTAAAATAGGTATACAGAAGTGGAAGAGGCAAAATAAAAAAGGCAACCGTGCTCTTCATCAAATAATGATCTGGAATAGCCGGCGATATACTCCGTTTCACTTTTACTAAAGCCGGGGTCACACTGCTGATATAGATATATCATGCAAAAAACAGTCTGCATACAGAGTCAAACGCGAGTCACCGCGAGATCCGTGCTTCAAATGCCGCATGGCAATGAGTTCGAGGAGGAAACGTGGACACCCGGCATTCGAACCACGGATATTGTGGTGACTCATGTCTGCACACTGCCTTTTGTATGATGTAGGGTGCCTTCATGCGCGCTTTGCTTAGGGTGGAGACATCCGGCCATTTTGTCCCACACTTTTATTTTTCTTTTTGTTCAGAAGCGCGTGAAAGAGCGTGTCCCTGCACGTGTTTGTGGCGCTGACTGTGCTATGGCGACATTTTGATTTCGTCGATTTCTTTGTATTTTCCCCGTGAGCGCGTCCTGTCGGGATCGGGTACTGCAAAGGGTGGCATCACCCTAAACGGAAGGACATTGAGGCACCCTAGTATGATGTATAAGCAGTGGGACCCCGGTATAACAGATACTTGTAGCAGAAGCTACACGAGTTAGCTCCGGGCTTGCAGCGTCCCCACCAGGCACACGTGCTCATACAATGCAAGCTTCCTTCAGGCCAACAGGCTCGTGCTTGTAGCTTCGGCTTTGCTCACGGATAAACTGATACAGTCTATATTCGTGCAGCTGCTGAATATCACTGCTTTTAACATTTTATTTAAATAAAAATTTGTTAACTCTTTTCTTTCTTTCTCTCTCTCTTTCTCTTTTTTTCCCTTTCTCTCTCTCATGCCAGTCTTCTACTGTGTATTGAAGAAGGGAAATTGAAAGACAATAAACAGGATAAATCAAAGGAGGATAGGAGAAATCCTGCATTTTGTAAAGCTACTTATCAAGAGCAGCAGCCTTCAGGAGTTCGCATGATTTTTGTGGGCATATAGGAAGGTCACCGTAGCAATTTCGAAGTTCGCAGAAATAGCTTTAAAAAAATGTTCTTTGAGATTTAAAAAAAAAAAAAATCCACATTGGCACAGTGTATGTTTGAGAGTGCAGAGCGAGGAACGGTGGCGGCGCGTGAGGATGTTATTTTGTCTGAAAGGCGCAGGTACCTGTTCATATAGTCAACGTCGAGACTTATTCGGTGGGTCAGATCCTCTACTTCTCCACTATCCGCGGAAATCTTCGAAGTAGTTTGATCGAACTGACTACAGAAAAATTCTGCCGTCTGTGAGGATTGCTCCACAACGATGATGACATGTCGGAGATGTCATTTTCTATGTTTTGTGCCAGTTTCTTTGTGTCAGATAGGATAAGTAGGGTCAGTGTAAATGGTTCAGCTTTGTGTGTGGGTGTCTTTGTCTGCAATCGCGTTTTTTTATTATTATTATTTACAGTATTGTAAGATTAATCGCAGAGCAATAGAGCGACGTTTAAGGGTTCGCTGATGGTATCTTACGTAAATGTCAAGGACCACTTGTGAATTTTGGCTGTCTTTAGTCAGAGAAGATGAATGTGGTAACGCAGCTTCAGAATCGGAATATAAAGACCAGGCTTTGGAGGCTCATAAATTACCAGCTCAATCGTCTTACTAAATCTTGCAAGTTTCACTGCTGTCTACGACGTTGCATGGCTCAATTTTGAATGAGCTGCGACATGGGTTGGTTATAAATCGTAGACTGCACAAAAAGCAAATCTCTGCAGATGTGGACGTGTAACCTTTAAAGAGAAACTAAAGCGGTTCTGTATTTGTGGAAAAATACTTAAATCATCTTCATTTGACCTCCAGGATCATGAACTATGAAATTACGTTTTTATTTTGAGCACGGAAGCTGAAGAAAAATATTTTCAATGTACTGTTGAAGCCCCTTCTTCCCTGAGCGTGACGTCATATTAGGAGGTTTCGGAATCTCCGCTCTCGCACATCTTTAGCGCCTATCAAAGCTATGCACGCGCACTCTTGCTTGAAAGGGTAAAAAAAAAAGAAAGAAAAAAAGACGTCACGACTGGTGTCAGTGCGGGAGAATATAAGCGGCGAGATGTTTTGGTGGCGCCATTCTGTGGTTCCCTCTCGTGACGTCATTACCTTACGAACAATGAGTTCGATGGTATTTGTAATTAGCATGGTGGATGCCTGAAATCATTGCGCTCTGAAACCAACACTGCCAACACCGTCAATATTGAAGTTCTTGCATTTCTCTTATTTCTGTCGATAATAAACCTTTGCTGACGTCATAGTCAGCATTCGGCCAATCGCGGAAGGCCGACCACAGCGACGCTTTCGATCGAGCACGTCGCCAATACCTGGCAAGCTTTATCGTTAAGGCGAACTATCGAGCGATTGAAGTTTTTACATAGAATTGTCAATAATGTAAGTGGCATTGAATGTATGAAGTATATTTCCTTCTCAGATATTTCGTGCACTAGGCGTTCCCATCCCTTAAATATTGTACCCTTTCGTTCTCGCGTAAACTGTTTCAAAAATTCCTTTTTTCCGCGCACTGTTGAGCTGTGGAATAGTATTGACGGTTCTACGCGTATGCTCCAGTACGACGACTTTGTTATAAAACTCGCGAAAGTTGACTTCCTTTGATGTTTGGTGTTTCTGGCGAATCATTTGTTGTTGAATATGTTCTCGTTTATTGTTCTCTCTACTCATGTTTTTAGTTGTGTAATCCACTCCTGCAATGACCTCAACTGAGGTCGCAGTATACATAAATAAATAAATAAATAAATAAATTGCACGCGCTGCCCACACGAGCGACACGGACTTGGCAGCCGAAGGATCCTACTCTATAGTCTGACGTAACGACTAGTAGGATGTTTTTCCTGTTTTCTCGCGTTTAGTTATATCTACGGGGAAGACGAACGTGATATTCGGTTTCACGGGATGGAAATACTCTTAAATTCACCTCAAACTCTTTTTTTTCTTTTTTTCAAAAATCGAAACGCCCCATCGCGGCGAAATACCACGCAGTGCACCCTGGGAACTAGTTCCACTCAGTTTCGGTTTCGTTTGAGCTGCTTTATTTCATGCCTTCACGCCGTAATGAATGCGCTGCTTGCGTTTTCGATTATCTTACTTTTCACGAATGTACAATACACTCATTCTCGAGCGATGCAAAACGAAGGCCGGGCCACTTTCCTTTGTTCCCGAAACACCGGATATTGTGCGGTCGTACGAAAACGTAGTGAGACGTGGCTTAGTCACCTCACCCCACAAGGGCATCTTTGAGCTCAATTTCAATAATCCCGTCAGATACCAGTGAACTACAACTGAAATTTGGTCACCTTGAGCCTTAGACGTAATTTGTTTGCCAAATGTCCGCTTCTTGTTATTTCATTGGGGCAAAAGCAAGCCGCACCCTCACAGGAGTATCAAAGTTGAACCCAGCGTTGACGCATGAACTTTTAAGGAAACGGAATAAATTCGACCTTACTACGGCACTAAAGTTATTATTATGTCTTCCTCGTGTCATCATATATATATCGCACTCAAATTTTATGCTGATAGGAGATTAAGTTTTCGCAAACGCTGAGATCGGTTAGTTACGACGGAGGCTCTAACAAGCGTCCCCTACTCCTCGCTAAACCCTTTTGGACGAGCTTTTACGGACGGCCAAGATCTGTGTCTGAACGATGTGTCTGAAATTATCTCGGCATACTCAGTCAGGAAGAAAGCAAACACAAAACAAATATTACGGCCATTAGCAACCGTCAAATGCGCTCTAAATAATTTCGTTCGTTTGGCGCACCGCATAGGGGTTCACGCCCGTCCGGCGCACTTCCGGCGAACGGTGAGACATTCTTCATACAAGTGCTCGACTTTTGCTTTCTTAAAACGGTTTGTATGTGCGAATGTGCCCATATGATTGCAGGGTAACTTTATGCGCACACGCGATGTTGAATATTAGTGGAATGCAAGCGGGTGGGAACTTCGCTTCGTGCAGTGCTGCGGGTCAGTACAGATAAGAGATAAGAAGTGTGTTCGATTCGAGCTTTTCAATGGAGCCTCCGAGTTTTACCTCCCATACTCAGGCGTATTAAAAAAAACAGTAACTGCGAAAAGTTATATTTCGTCTATGGACGCACAAAACAAACAAACTTCCTGACCAGCAACACTAATGTAAAGGTGCGAGCTCGATGTATGCATACTTATTGGTTGTTACAGCTTGTTGATTCGTACACAAGCAAGATCCCCGAGCTTCGCAGCGTCAAGATTTCCAACACTGGCTCGTTTTTGATCTGGGCGCTATTTGGCCCTCGTGTTGTCCTTGCGCCATAAAACATCAAAACATCAACTGGCTCGTTCACATACCTCGAAACGCTAACAGAAAGGCTCGAGTACAAAAATACAACAAGCATGTGTTAAGACAAGCTATACGTCTCGGGCTTGTGCTAAGGCTTCGAGGTCTAGCCATTTAGGTTAGTTTAGAGACCAAACATGACGCTATCGGGACCAGAAAACACGTGATACGCTCTGTGTATAACCTCTTGTCGACGTGTCGATCGAAACCGAAACTATGCCACTCTCCTCCCTGGCCAACTAGTTCCCAGAGTGTAACGCGCGCAGTGTTGCATGCAGGGGTTTATGGAAGTAGTCTATTCAAAAACTTTACGAGAAAAACGGCCGGAATGGTCTAATCGGCTAAGGCAGTGGTTCTGAAATGGGAGTCCGCGGTCCCTTCGGGGTCCGCGAAGGCATTCTAGGGGTCCGCGAAGCAACGCCTCATCAGCCAAGCCATGCAATACAAGTTGTTGTTTTTTTCAGGTGGACAAGAAACGTTCCAATTTTCGGGTGAGTTTCCTCGTGCGTGTGTCAATGAGAGAAGTCAACTTCATACTAGCCCTTAGTTATATCCATTTATCAAATGATTATTATAATTAACCTATCCCTTTTCCTTCCCCTCACCACGAACGGGTTCCTCCATCATCTCCGCCGATCCAGAAGGAGTCCGCGAAACATCAATGGTTGAGAATCACTGAGCTAAGGCGTCGCCCCAGATAGACGAAGGATGCGGGTTCGATCCCCGCTTCTGGCCCAATTTTCGCCAGCTCTCCTTCCATTTTTCTTCCTCTAATGCAATGAATTCAATAATCACTCTCTCCCCTGTTCGTTCACAATATTACTACGGCTGCACTTGTCAATCTCTCCTCACTCCTAATATATGTACGGCGCAGCCTGTCCACACGGGGACGAGTGGTTCCCTGGATATCTCGGAAGACGGGCCCTTTCCGACATTTGCGAGCTGAAATGACGTGCTCCGTACGTCACTGCCCCAACTCGGAATTTGCATGGGCCTTCAATCAGCAACTGCTGCAGTCTACCCAGTTAAGAGAACCCAAAACTTAAAGTACACAGAGAGTTGGTCAAACATTGAGTCCGCAGAAACCAGTGGCCGGGATAGTCTAATTAGTAAAGAAAAAAAAAAAAAAAAAAAAAGCCGGCCCCGGATAGGCGAAGGTTGAGGGTTCGATCCACGCTCCCGGCAGAATTTTTCTACAGCTCTCTTTCCCTTTCCCTTCCCCTAACTGTAATGCAATAAATATTATTATTATTACCGTTTGAACTTCGAGGCCGTAACATTAACGAGTAACAATAAGAGAACTTCAAACAATCCTGGTAACGGTAAAATAAACACCGCCAAAAAACGACGCTTGTTTGCTTCGTCTGCTTGTTCTTCGTTTTTTCGCGCTGTTTATTTAGCCGTTAACATGTACCATCAATTAGGACTGAATGACACTGTTTCACCTACCCTGACATCGGCTACGTCCCCCCTTTCCCAACTTTGTCGTGTTGTAGTCTGAAAAAAAAAAAGACTTTGAGCTTGCTCTTGTGCGCGTAGCAGGACAGTTATATCTATAACACAAAAAATATTAAAACGCACAGAAAAAAAATGCGATGAAACTAAACATAACATTTTTAATAGCACTTACAATCCGGAAATGGTGAGCAGCTGAAAAATTTTAATGTACTTTAAGGTGGTTATGACACTTTTTTTATTATATATAAAGTAGTAAGAGCAAGAGGGGCGCAATAAAAGCAACTGCGCTTTCATCCTGAGTGTCTGATTTTAACCCAGTACGTTTTTATTCCACATAGCAGGACAAAGAACGAACACGACACGTAATAAGAACACAACGCACGTAAGGAAATGTTCAAAAAACTGTTTTCCGAGCGATCAAGGTTGTCGCTACTCTACCGTATAAGCAGCACAGGGTGCTCCTTTCATCAAAGAATTTCAATCCTTGAGCCGCCATGTTTTCGCTCAGGAAATTAACTTATGCACATTCTGCAATCGTGTTTTGGCGAGCGCAGTCGCTTAAAGCTTTTTTTTTTTTTTTTATAAATACAGTTTTCGAAAACATGTGTACGTTACTGCGTTTTACGTTTAAACCTATAAAAAAAATCGCTTTTCAGAAAAGTCGTCTGAAAAGATTACAGTGGAAAGGGGAGACGCGAGTTCAAAACGTTCACAATTTCAAACTCTGGAAATAAATATAGGCGGTATGTCGCAATACCGAGTCGGCAATCTGCACTCAATGAGATTAGGCGCTCGTTTTAATAAATTTAATGTGCCAAAAAAATTATTCGCCGCGTAGGGTTTTTATTTTTTCCTCTTTAACAAATGCATTATACAGTACAGGTGCCAATTCTACAACAGCGTGAAACGTTACTACGTTGAAATGTTTTTGCTTTAATCATTTTTTCATTTCTATCATATGCCAAACACTGTTAATATTTCAGAAAGCGACATTTAAACATTTGCACGTACATTTATCTTAATTTGATGCGAGTAACAAACAAAACGCACCACGTGTTATTGTTTGTTTGTACCTCCATAAGGAGCCTGTTTTGTTGTTCCGTTTTTTTTTTTTTTCATTTCTATTGAGAAAAACATGCGACATACGCATTTTATTCACGAGTACGTGAGAGCAAAACGCAATAGTCGTGTACGCATCGTCCAAGGCGGGACTCGAAGCACCATTTCGGCGCAGAGTTTCAAAAGCAGGCAGCATAAAAGCAGCACAAAAGGTGATTGTTATCTTCCAACCTCAAATTGCACATGACCCATAAAAGAAAACTGATAGAAAAGTTGATTTACGAAGTTGGTTACTTTGCCAACTGATCGTGAGAATTTTTCTCTCGCTAAATGTCCGCCGGACCCGATAAGTTCTCACTGAAGACGGCATCCACGTAATTCTCATCACCATAACAAAAAAAAAAAAAAAAAGAAAACACTCTGTATCAATTAAAATTCAAATACCTTGCAATTTTTGAAAAGTAAATGGCTGTTCACACCAGTATGCATGACGGATCTGCGGTCGGGTGCGCGTCTTTTTGACGGACGTGCTTGACGTTTCTTAGTCGAATCAGACAGTATTCAACGGTTAACGTGGCGCCCGTTATGAAGTCCTGTGGACTTTGTCATGAACATTTCAAGGGACAGGTGCACCATTTCCAATAACTCGGACGCTAAAAGGACGTTTGGAAAAGACCGAATGCAACCAAAAAACGTGCAAAAAAAAAAAAAAAGTGTACGTACAGCGGATCCATTGCGCGTGCTCGTGTGGACGGCCTTTTTAAACGAAGATTCAGCATACCGAAGCCCACGTTCCTGAGCAAAACGTGCAATACATTTAAAATCATGTCACCAGAGCCTTTGCGGCGTATTGTATAGTACCATTTCAAATCGGGCACGAGAGTTTGTCGCGCCGTGATTGGACGCTTGGATAGGACGAGCTATATTGCAGGCTCGGCCTTTCCTCGGCCCAAGTCGTTCCTGTGTTCTCTCGGAGGATCCTGCGTAGGTCAAGCTGTAACGTCCCGCGACGCGATGGCCGTTAATGACCGACGAGTCGCGACGTCCGATGTTGACGCAGGCGCCGCTGTGTCTCTCCCGAGGGATCGCGCCAACTAGTGTGGGAGCCGTTTTCGTTCCGTGACCCTTGGTGAGCCTGTTGATCGGCCCCGTGGACTGCGCTATTGTTCCCGGGCGCTCGTAAAGGCCCCACGAGCATGCCGTTTGATGCCTCATTAATTTGTTCTCCCCACCTGAGTATCTGGCGAGGGGTTGTTTTCGTGGTGCGTGGCTTAAGTTGTCCCCGAAGGACGAGTCGAGGTACGAGGTGAAAAAAAGCAAAATCGAGTAAGACCGAGTCCGGAGTTAAAATTTCTGTGGTAGGTAAAAGCTTCGGTTGAGTGTACGCGAACCTTTTTCCCAGGGGGAGGGCCGGGGGGGGGGGGGGGATTTAGAGCTAATTTTTGGGGTTATTGAAATCGTCTGGGTATGGTAAACTAGAAATCAAGGTTTTATGCTCACATCTCAAGTTCGTAAACGTATACCTTACCTCGACTTCGAGTCGACACGTTAAACCCGTACTGTGGTATTATACTCAGTTTATGAAGCACCGCCTTGAACTACAGGGGCATGCCCAATGATTTCTATTAAAGCTTCGAACAGTTTCAGATGGTTCAAAGCTGAAAAAGACGCTAATTAAGTTTACGGCAAGTTCTAGTGAAGTAAAGACCACCGTGAATCGTCCCCGTTCCCACCTCGGGTAGTATCCAAGATAACAAGCCCAGTTGACAACATGGTTCTACGCGTACTGAATCGTAACGGCGCATTATGTCGGCATGAGGGTTGTATACATTTCCATTCCAAAATCAAAGGGCTGAACCCAAAGCTAGCAGGATTCTTTATGCATTGATTTTTATTCTGTTGTTCCTGAGTGTCGCAAGTACTCTGGAGAAGGAATGCCGCTTTGCTCGAAGAAAACAACGCATCTAGAAAAAGAATGACAGCACTAATGGCAGACCAGCTTAGACGGCACCTGAACGAAAAATTAGTCAGCCTCACAGAAGACGCAGCACGCAGGTCAGATACGAAGCTCCTGCAGTCGAGAAAGGCTGAAAATATAGTCCGAGCACAAAGAAATTGAGCAAACGGCCTCAACGGCCATTCTGCACGATGCCAAGAAAAGCCTTGAACAAACAGGAAATGCATAAGCGCATGAGCGACGAGCAGGAGACGGAGCTCACTGGCGGGGATCAGCGACGGCACCCCATCTTTCTTCGCGACTCTTGGACTAGCTGCGCGGGCACGCAAGTGATCCCGGCTTTGTATGCTAAACAAGAGCGCCCCATCGTCAATGTGCGACCTGCGTTGTTCTCGGAATCGGTGATCTCCGAGAAAATATTGTCCTTTCATTAGAACCCGCGCCTTTCCTTGACGCCGTCATCTAACACGGTGAGAGTCACCGGAGTCTAGCCGTACGAAAGATTCCAAACTCAGTAAGCTTGCAGCTGGTGTCTCTTGGGCCTTCCGCACAACTATAGCTGCGCTGCTGGCGCCTTCCTGTCCATTACTAATTAGCAGAATCGCTCTTTCGCAATCACCTGCTTAACGGTGACGGGTGGAAAAGCGATCGGAGCAGCCTGATACGCAATAAATGTTAATGAGAACTCCGCTTTTGAAGCTCTGCGAAGGAAGATCCGGGGGAGGAGGTGGCTGACGACGGTGCCAGCAACGTGGCAGAAACTGGGTGACTGCCAGAGCCCCTAAGCCAAGGCAGCGTCGAGCTATTAGATTCGACTCGTTTTCCAAGGAAAATCAATTCCCGCTATATCAAAGTTCTGCATTTCTGCGTCAGTATCTGATCTGTACTGCCGGCATGGAAGATGCCAGCAGAAGGACGTTGTCAGCCAGTTTAGGTGTTATCCACCGCCGCACTGTGAGCATCTTTTCCTCGAGGGAAGATGTTTTTCGTTTTAGCGGGAAATCAAGACATCTTTTTTTCTTTTAATGGTAATATTCGATCGTTTACGCGCAGTACAGATAGATATATTATACATAAAATTCGAGAGGCTGCGGATCATATTTATTTTACTTCGCACCTTCAACACGCCCGGACACGCGAAAAGAATAAGAAAACATTGGATAATATGTACATAAAGCTGCCGGAAACACCTACACATACGCACATAACATAAACATACACGTGGGTAAAAGCTCATTAGGTAGCCCCCCCTCCCCCCCTCCCATTTTTGTAGCGTGAGCTACACTGGCCGAGGTTGAGCAGTTTCGCGTGGCTTTCAAAGAGCCGTGCTGCGCAAGCGTGAGGAGCAGTGACGTCACACGGCGCACAGCTGGCGCGCCGGAGCCGCCGCCGCCGCGCGCGCCTCGCCGGTGTGCGCATTCCAGAGGAGTGACGCCATAGCCGCGGCAGACGCACTGGCGCCGCCGCGTGCCCAGCTGTGCGCCTCCGTTGCGCAGTAGCCAAGTCTGACGCTGCATCGGAGCCGCTTGATAGCGCCTCTCATTTTGTGCGCATAAGCTCACGCTACGTATATCCTGGCATAGCCGAGCTAAGCCACCGCAATTTTTATACGCACACAAACGCACACAAACGTTACATATTATGAAAAGATAACATTTTATCCGGCAATACAAAAAGATAGGAATTTTATTCCTATTCCCACGCCTGAAAAGGCATTTGTTTAAATTTGGCTGTATATATATAAATAAAAAGCGGGAAAGAGAAGGTAAAGGATATAGTGGAGAGTTTCCCAGCATCGAATCGGCGTTTGGCCGCCCATCTTTGCGAAGTTCCTGGATTTCGCAAAGATCCTTATATATATGTGATAGCGGTTGCGAAATGTACGCAATTTTCCGGCTACGCCGAACACTTCTGTAAAGAGAAGGGCATACTTAAGGTTCCTCGATAAGGTCCTTAACACGCACACGCACATACGCACGATAGAAGAAGATCCATTGTATTCCTTGACACTCAGTCGCTAGGTCTCGCGTGTCTTGAAGGCGAGATAGGAAGACCGGGAGGACCACTTGTCAAGTTGACGCGAGGCAGCGCAAAAGGCCAAAAACCGTCTCGTTTCGGGGAGGCTCGTCGGAAGACGACATAGAGGAACGCCATCTGTTTACCCTCTGTTCCTCTTTTCGTCGCCTATTTGCAGCACGATGAGGCAGAGAAAAAAAACAAAGGAGACCCGCTGACATCGCCGAACCAGCCCAATAATGGGTCGCCGATGGAGAGCAAACCGCGCTGCTCTTAGGAAGCGCATTCTGGATAGACGTGAGTGCCATTTAGGTCTTCCTTAGAGTCACGCCTCCGCAGAAACAATGGAGCCTATTTAGCCCTTCGTCCAATCTATAATTCAGGGCTTTTGGCTTGCCCGTGCTTTCTCGCTCCTACGAGCAATCTCAGAGCGCGTCCGGCCCAACAATGCCTCGTTTTTATTATCCTCATTATTATTATTGGGCCTCCTATTATTCCACGCTAAGCGAAAATACCGTAGACGATCGAGTGATGGTGCTGACTGAGAAACCATAGCTGCTAGATGTGGTGCTGCCACTTCGCGGCAATTCTCGCGTATTCAAACCATCGCTTTCAAACGAAGCTGTCAGTGCGCTGCTTCTCCCTCTTTTTATTTGTGATGCTTTTCTTTCTTCGTTAGTTTCTATTGGCATAATTCCGCACCTGCATTTCAGATATTCATGCTTTTCTAGCCAGTCTGTCTCTATTTAACGTTTTTATCTCCCTCCACCTCAGCTTATGCCAGTCACATAACAAATAACATATAGTAAGAAATAAAAACAAATGGCGGATATCACAAAGGTGTAATTACAATTTTAAATTAAACAATTCAATTATAGTATTGATGCTTTCCAATAGTCTTTTTTTTTCACGAACAATCGATACGTAGAAACAAATTTCCAATCTACTTATTTACTTCTTTTTTTTTACTGCTTGCTAAACCAGCGTGATTAATGCATGTTCTCCTCGCGTTAGTTCGTTTATTTTTCCCTGTTAGTGCAGTTCATGATTGTTTGCATGTCCTTGTCCGTGCGCAGAATTTATTTGCTAAAATATATCGAATGTACTAAGATAACTCTCCCGTGATAGTGTTCCTTGGGCGATGCAGGATAACCTGAGTAAATAAAATTCATAAACAAATACACACAACTACCCCGCACCACCACAACATCGTTGCAGGCGACGCATCGCCATGCGCCATCTTGTTCGACACTTGTTGGGAATTGCGACTTTGAGTGTATAAATTTTACGAAGATGACAATGTGCTTTCAGCCGAAAACGTTGACATTTTGGTATGCTGGATGGCGCTGATTTGAGAGACAGGTGTTGTTCTTTGCAGTCATTTATCTGTTTTAGGGTGGCGCCAGTTTCTTCTCATAACGACTAGGGCCGTCATATTGTTCTCGTAAAACGTTAAAAAAATTAAACAAAATGGCCCACATTGGTGTTACTGTGACTTCCTGAGAGAGATTTTGGCATGCACTTACAGCAAACCCAAAGCACGCGTCTCGATCAAAATGAAGTTATTTTGTGTTGGTCCGTAAATTTTATTTAACGTTCTAGGCTCATTGGGGGGATGCTCGATATGCACCAACTCACCGTTCTTTTATTTCGACAGATTTTTTTTTAGTTCTTATTTCAATTTAAAAGCAAGAAATACCTATGTTGCAGTAACCAGTTATTGCCAGGCGATGGCTGTGCACTTTCCTCCATACTTAAAAAAGTATTAGTAGTACTAAATCAAAATCGAGAGGCTGCTATGCCTGAAATAATCGGGTTGACTAAATTCTACCGCTATATTTATACCTTACAAAGTATGGATCATTATACATTTATCCATGAAAGTGGTCAGACGGAATTCTGAAAATCACCGGTGATTTTCAGAATTTTGTCTGGCCACTTTCATCGCCGTCAAAACTCTCGTGTCTGTGTCAGTACTGAATAAACGGTACGGACACTGAGTCGTTAAGGACTTTTAGCAAACCGCTACCGTGTTCCGCTTACCGCACTACCGGAGCCTTTGAAACATGCTTTCTTAAGCGTTCGCCAGAGTGATACCGTGACCTCGGGGCGCGCGCTTAAAAGCATGTTTCAAAGGCTCCGGTTTAGTGCGGTACGCGGAACATGGCAACGGTTTGCTAAAAGTCCCTAGTAAGTGCACTCCAACAAATTGGGGGGGGGGGGGGGGGGGGCGGGGGGGGGGGGTATGGAAGCAAAGCGAGAAGGAGAGAGAGAGAGAGAGACAAATACAGAGAAAGAGAAAGAATGGGGCGATTCCCGGGAAATGTGCCGTGTAACTTAGGATGTTCAGTGAAGTGAAAAGAGTTGATGGCGGTCAGGCAAAGAACTTAAAGAGGCGCACGTGCCGTCTCTTGTCCTGCTTGTTTAACATTTATACATTCTCTTGAAATGCTGATCGAACACATTTTGTCAGGGCAGTATTATGCCCCAGCTATCTGTGTACCGACGTAGACGATTCAATGAGCGTGGCACCGCCCCTTAGCCTTCGTTTTCCGAAAAGCGACTATTGGACGTCCAAATTCAGCACTGCACGAACAAAGTGGGGCGTCACTTTCCATTTTCTCGATGCTTCTAAGATGCGCCAGTCGCCCTTCGTGACAAATCGAAGGATTCTATTTCTACACACTAATCGAAATCTCGGGCAACAAGAAGCCTTGACCCGTGGTGGCAAATGATCCTCGTCGCTGCTGTTCGTCTGTAGAGACGCTACGGCGAGAGTCGTGCCCCTCGACAACACTCTGTGTTATATCACGTACACACACGCTCTGTATCGATGCCAGAAGCGAGATGGTGGAGGCCGCAGAACAATTAGTGGCACGATACTAATGCGGGTCACTGTTTTTGTCCACAGGGCCTCGAAGGATCCTACGACCGGCATTGATTAAAATCAAAATAAAATGTCCGAAAAAAAATGCGTTCGTGTAAATACTATTGCACAGCGTCAATGCACCTGTACTTACCGATCGAAGCAGACTGCACAACGTTAATGATTCTGTACTTACCGATCGCTTGCTATAATATTATAAACTGATGAGAGATCGGGTAGATATAGGAATATTTAATGCACATTTTAGACAAAAGAGCGTTCAACGATTTGAAGACAAAAATTGTAATTAATACTTTGTATACAAACAAAATTAAATAATTTATAAAAAAAATTGCCAGTCATTTAATCAATACACTTGATCTTTTAAAGTGGAAAACAGCTATAGAGGTGTGATACTATGCTGTCCAAAACCGACAAGGCACGGCGACACATGCCTAGTAAATTAGCAGTATTACGTCTCGGGAGTAAGGACAGAACATGTAGGACAAATCATCCCACTTTTATTAACGTGAAACGTTGTTTGACTAGGTGTTCGGCATTTCGTGAAGCCCAAAAGTGAAACCCACATAAAAGCGTGGCCGCGAGGCTCGACACTGATTGGTTGATGGGTGGGAGAGGAGGAGTGAGGTGCTCGACGCTGACTGGTTAACGGGTACGTCATGTGACTAGGGGTGTAGGCGTTGAGGAGCTCGACCACCTGTCGTTACCTGTGCGCACTCAGGGAGAGGAGCTCGAGAGTACGGAAGGTTCTGGAAGATCGACAGGTTTATCAGCCCGATTAGCGGTAGTGTGGCTTCATTCTAGGAACAACTATCATGTGTACACATGGTGCGCGTTAAACTGTCCGATGAAGAGTGCCGTGAATGTAGGCGTCTGGCGCCCGGAAACTCAGAGTATCGATAAACGTTTGTGATGCTAAACGTTTCATGTATGCAACGCAATTGCCTAGCAATTTGCCGTAACTTTTTCATCAGTAATTTCTTGAAAACCATAAGACGTTTCCACAATTACTTTTCCCAGTGGTAAAATTAAATTTATGAGTGCTCACTGCCAGACCATACAAAACTTAAAGGAGTGACAAGACGTAAAACGATGCTTACGTGCTTATTAGACTAACCGTAGCTTTCTTCCGAGCGCAGAATATTTGGAAGGTTTTTTGACATCTAAAATGCTTGCTTTAAATTGTGAAAGCCCGGCTGCAGTCCCGAGTGTGACACGCAAGCGAGTCAACGCTGCTCGAAATGTTACGACACGTTCTCAAAGTGACGTTGTTGTTGCTTTGTGGTGCGAGTCATGAACAGTATTGGGCATTAGGAAACCATCGACTGAAGCTTGAAGAGATTGAAAGCTTTCTCGTTCGATCCCTTCAAGGGACATAGTGACATCCGAACCCCTCCCCCCCCCCCCCCCCCCACACACACACACACATTCCAGTGGTAGAAATGTCGTTGTTCCATTAGAGTCGAACTTATCTACGGCTATTTCAAAATGTATTTTTACACACAATGTGTATAGGGCTAGGGTTTCCTAAAAGTTAAAAAAGTGTAAAGTAAGCGAAGTAACTGAAGTGTAACGTAGAATTGTAACAGAAGCGCAACAAGTGTAAGGCAATTTCCCCGGTATAAATTTACCGGGGAAAATTAATGGGTGAATAATGGCCATGTGACCATGTGACCAAAGCATGTGGGGTATAGGCGCGAACCATCAGCGGGCGGCACTCACGTGACGACATCAGCGTGACGGTCGTCACCTGATACCGTGACGCCACGTGAAACAATCACAACACCTGACTGTGACGTCACATGACAATGTGACGTCGCGTCACACCATAACATGGCATCGTGATGTCACGTGACGTCATGGTGTCACTTGAGGTCACGTGACCCCCGTCACGTGACCCCGCCCCAGTTACGTGACGTGACCCCCGTCACGTAACTTTTGACGTTGCGATGTCCCGCGACACTACGACCGTGCAATACTTCCTAGATAGCCTACTGGATTCAGCAATAACGACTCCTAGATGTCACGCGCAGCTCAAAACAAGCTGCAAATTTTGTCTTTCAACACTATCGATACGATTAGAATGCACAGATTTGTTTTATCGTATAAAAAATGCAATAGCGCCTGGTCGGTCGCTTTGACTGGCGTCTAATCGTGTATAGATTACTTCGAAAATGGTCGCATTTAAGTATTTGTGTTATTCTGGTATATTCTTATATCCAAAAACATATATTTTAAATGTAATATGAGCCATCTGAATCACCATATGTAATACAATTAAATGCGGGAGATTATGTGTCCATAACTATCACATTTTCATTAATCTCTCTATTCTGACAACTGAAGGCACTCTCGCTTTACGTGGGCCATCTCTTGTGCCCCTCTGTAGATGCTGTGGTTTGGACAGCTGCTGAGCTATGCCTTACGTCCATGATCTACGCTGTCTCGGCGCTTTCAAATTTCCGAGAGTTGACAAAATAAGTATAGCTCAGTTTATGTACATGGAGCGACAATTGTAGTGCGAACAAGCGATCGCCGACTGCTTCCATTTTTTTATCCTAAAATTGAAAGGTGTTTCGTGGACATTAACCGGTGAAAGTTGGTGTCCGCAATTACGCTGTCCAAATAAAATACGAAAGAGCGCTAATAGGGAGTTTTCGTAGATCGTTCTGGCGTCTCCGCTACGCCTCCGCTACGTTATCCGCTACGCCTCCGCAACTACTGCGCATGCGCCAATCTAGCGCAGACCTTGCGGAGTTGCGGACGTGGTTGCGGAGGCGCCTTACGAAATAGCGGATCTCGATATACGCTGGCCGTTCGATTGTGTCTTTTTATCTATCTTATTTTATTTATACATATATACGCGAATAAATAAAAAACACAACGATGACGACGTTGAGAGGATGACACACCGGGCGACGGCGGTACCTCAATCTGAGCCCTGGTTCCTCGGAAGCGGCAGCTTCTACTTTGACTGGGCTACCTACTTGGAGCCTGATGCTTTGACCCCAGTGGACCTCAGTGGACCCCAGTGAGCAACAGCGCCATTACGTTCCTGGGGCTCGTTCGTGCACCGATCGAACGTCGTGCCAGATCCCCATGGCTCGCTGCTGACCCGTCCAACCCACCTCTACGAAACCTGGACTTCTGCGAATCGGACTGCCATCCTCCCCAATACCAACAATCCATGTTGTTGTGGCGGCGCTACTGTCGCATTTGTAGTTTGAAGAAGGAGAGGATCGAATAAAAAGGTTGTTCTTCACCGGTACTGGAGCAGGGCGGTCGACTTTAGCTGCCACGGCAGCATACAACAGATTGGCGACGAGTGATGTACCGACAAGCATGAGCCTAGCGGTGCCGCCTCCTTTCCTTCCCGCTCCCGGGAGACCTGCTATCCCGTGGAAACAGTGGCGGCGGGTGTTCCAAAATTACTTGCTAGCCTCGGGGGGCGACGCCCATGGACCTGCTCGGCGGAAGGCCTTACTTCTACATTGCCTTGGTGTTGAAGGACAGAGAGTCTTCTACACACTTCCGGAGACGCATCCTCCGGTACCACTGAAGCAAACAACTGCCGGCACGAAGACACCGACTGCGCCGGACGAGTACGATGTCGCTTTGGCAGCCCTGGAGACCTACTTCGCGGCAACTTCGAACGTGGTCGTTGCACGACACCGCTTCAGGCAGCGAGCGCAGCCACCGGGGGAATCTGTCGAAGTATTCGTTGCCGAGCTGCGAGACCTGTCGGCGGACTGTGAGTTCGGACTCTTGGCGGACGATTTCATCCGAGATCAGCTGGTGGCGAAGACTACGAGCCAGCAGTTACGAGAGCGTCTACTACTGGAAGGAAGTAGTCTAACCCTGGACCGGGCGTTGTCCATCGGCCGACTGGTCGAGGAAGCGGTCCGGTACTCCGAAGAGCTCGTATCGTCTTCATCGGTGCAGAAGGTGGACGTTAAGTCTCCGAAAACCGAGCGACCACAGCGTACACAGGAAGAACCTTCATCCTCCACTTCGAAGATATGTTACGACTGCGGTTTGTCGGGACATCTTGCGAATTCCGCTACATGCAAAGCAAGAGGGAAAAAGTGTGCTGGATGCGGGAAAGTTGGACATTTTCGTGCTGTCTGCAAGAGTACCGCCAGTCACACTAGCAAAGGGGGTACTGTCAGAGAAGTTGCGTGCTTGAATGGCTCTGACGAAAACGTTCTTAGTATTCTTCACGTGCACGATAAACCGAAGAGCGGTATCTACATTTCAGTTCAAGTCGAAGGAACACCTTTATCATTCTTGGTTGACACAGGGTCAGCAGTTTCTATAATGTCGGAAGATACGTACAAAAGAAACTTCAGTTCTGCTTACCAGCTGCAAGGTACGTCCGCAAGTTTGTTCGATTTTTCGCAGCAGAAGATCGCCGTAGCAGGCTGCTTTGTTGCTGCTGTCGGTTACAAGGAACGCAAGGCTTCTGTACGAGATGATCTTTCTTGACGTCACTAGTGCCGTCAGACACACTTCGGGACGGTACGCTGTAACACTAATAGATTATTTCAGCAAGTGACCCGAAGTGCGTCTGACGGCACTAGTGACGTCAAGAAAGATCATCTCGTTTTTACGGGCAGTGTTTAGCCGGGAAGGCTACCCTACTGAGCTTGTGAGTGATCATGGCCCTCAGTTTGTTTCTGCTGAGTTTGAAGCATTTTTGACAGAATGGGGAGTGCCACACACCTTCTCTTTGGTGTGTTATCCCCAAAGTAATGGACAGATCGAACGTTTCAACCGTGTGTTCAAGGACTTTGTGCAAACCAGTGTCCAGGAGCAGCGTCCCGTAAAGGAAGCGGTGGTGGAGTACTTAGGAGTCTACCGTTGTACTCCTCACGCTGCCACAGGCGAGAAGCCGGCGTTGCTCTTGCATGGACGCCATCCAAGGACGAGGCTGGACATCGTGGGGGGCCCGTCCAAGGATTTCTTCGATGAACCGACAAAGAGTCTGGGAGAGCTGCGACAACGAGTGACTCAGTACCAGCAGAAGTTCAAGAAGTATACGGAAGCTCGCCGGGGAGCCAGAGTTAGCGTGCTGAAACCTGGAGATAGAGTACGGGTCAAGCTACCAGGACACATTCCAAAAGGTAGCCTCAGCTATTCTGCGCCCTCAAGGTGGTGAAATACCTGGGGAAGAATGCCTACCGTCTAGAAGACGGGAAAGTGTGGAACAGGAAGCGGCTCGTCGTTATACCACCAAGCACGAAGCCACCTCCTCAAGGTGACCTGGGCCAGATCCCATGGTTTTCGACACCATCAGCGACCCCATCATCAACCGCATCTTCGCCTTCTATGGTCGCGCAACCACAATCACCTCCCGCGACATTGTTGGAGACTGCGTTGCCGGCATCTCCATCAACCTCGCCGGCACCGGGATGTCCCCTCATCAGTTCGCCCAGTTCAGTGGCCATGGAACCAAGACGGTCTGCCAGACAGACCTCCCGACCACAAAGGTTGCGGGATTTTGTCTTATATTAGTGTTCTTGTTTCTAATGTTGCACATAGCATTTCCTTTTTATTCTTGAAGCGGGGAACTGTTGTGGCGGCGCTTCTGTCGCATTTGTAGTTTGAAGAAGGAGAGGATCGAATAAAAAGGTTGTTCTTCACCGGTACTGGAGCAGGGCGGTCGCCTTCAGCTGCCACGGCAGTATACAACACATGTCGTCGTCATTATGCATGTTTATACTGACATTATCATGTTCACTAGACGCGGCACCGCGGGCCTCCATGGTACGAGCTGGTGCATTTCCGCGGTGAAGCGGCTCTCCAGAGCCAAATAAATAAAGTCTAAAGACTAAAGAGAAACTTCTTTGCTGATCAACAGTCGCTAGCGCCTTAAAAAAAGAACAATAGTGTTTCCCCGTTTATAGAATACAAATTTCAAAACTACAGCATACCAGTAACGCACATCAGTGAAATAACATAACACCGCTTTGGCGGTTCCGAAAACATCAAATACACATCCTCTATTTCCCTCCAACTTAAACTGGAGAATAAAAGTTGGTCCTCAAGAACGCTGAGCCGCTGCATCTTCGGGAATTGGCGGAGAACGCGTCCACGAACATAAAAGAGTGCGAGATGACAAAGAGAAGATTGGCTTGGCCGAACTGAATCTAGCGCGATTACCGCAAGCTGGCAAGATGTGCTACGAAGAATTTATCCAGAAAAAATATTAACATTCATAATCGTAAATTAACCATGTGTTGTGTTCGAAAAGAGGCACTCTGATAAAACAAATACGTGGTTGCAGTAATAGTATGCGTTTAGTGTTTTATATAGTGCTTTTTACGACCGCAAGTGGCGCTGTCCTATTCGCAGTACCGTAGCCCCGTAGCCCGCAGAGAACGGTCTACGAAAGTTCTTTTTTGAGTCTCCGCCATGCCTTTGTTAGCGGGTCTCGTAGCGGCTAGCGGATAGCGTTGCGGAAAGGCCAATACGATCTACGAAAATTCCCTAATGTCGTGTTCGCGCCAACAGTGTCCTAGAGCGTCACAAAATCAAAACAATGCACATTGAATTGTCATTCAAAAGTTGCAATTATTAAAATTTACAAAAAGTTACCTTTCACAAGAAGTAATAAATTATAGCTACATATTAGTAAAAAAACATGTAATTCTACTTCAATTACTTTAGTTGAATTTCTACAAAATAAACTGAATGGCAAGTTGCTGGGCACTTAGGTTGCATACGTGAAACATTCTAGCACCACAAACGTTTCTATCATAGTTTAGCGGCACATCTGGCCAATCCGGTCAGACGCCAGCGTTCACGGCGCTCTTCATCGGGTAATTTAACGCGTGAGCCTTCTAACCCACTCCTCCTCTCCCTCCTCGGCTACCTCTCCTCCTCACTCCACCCCTGGTCACATCACCTCCTCGTTTACCAATCAGCGTTGAGCACCGTCACTCCTCCTCTCCCACCCATCAACCAATCAGTGTCGAACCTCACGGCCACGCTTTTATCCAGGCTTCATTTTTGGGCTTCACGAAATGCCGAACACCTAGCCAAATAACGGTTCACGTTAAATAGGCGCTGCAGACAGCATCCATCGTGTGGACTTTTCTACGGTCCCTCCATACTGGTCGTGTCTCTCAGTCCAACGCGTTGGGCTGGAAAAAAAGAGGGGGGGGGGGTGCAGATGCAATTTATTAACAAAGTGAACAGTCCTTAATTGAACATCCGTAGGACCGTAGCACAAGATCAGAGGAGGTTTACTAGATTGCTAAGGAAGGCACATATAGCAGAGATCACCATTCGATTTTACAGTGGAACGAGCTCGAAATGTCTTGTGTTAAAATAGCATCACCATAACGCTGTCAAAGCCTGTCATACTAATGTTCAGGTACTTTTCAGCTCAAATGAAAATGTCTCGCTAAATACGGAAGTCAGGTTTTCACGAAAGTAGCAATTCGGTGTTTCTATCGTTGAGAAAGTTCCACGCCTCTTTTTCTCTTCACTTTATTTTTCATGATGTAGCATTCAATGCTTGAAATAAACCAATACAATTTTTTTCCCAAAACAGGTTGATGGTGAAATTGGGCCTTGTTAGTGTGATCAGTTTAAAAGGTATTTTAGATAGTCGCGTATCGGATCGTACATAAAACGCGGTTTATTCATATCAAGCATGTGGAAACTGATTTTGAAGGGAGAGTTTTGTCATTCAGCAAGATTTTTTATATAAAAAATATTCACTAAGTACTACACACATACCATAGATTCGAAACAATCACATCGGAAATAAAAGACAGTATTTTCTAGTTTGTGGCTGCGTAGCTTAAATTAATTCCTTGTTTTTAAAACGGCACGACTCCATGATTATTGGATAATTTATAGGTTTCCTGGATAACAGAAGTTTTCCTTTTCACCATTGACGCAGCTTGAAATAGTTTTAGTAAGACAATACAATAAATAAGATATCACTCCAAAAAAAGCCCGTCCGTCTACTTTCCCGCAGAACACTTTCAGAGCCAATCACCGCAACTTACGGAGGCAGCTCAGCTAATAAAGATGCCGAAACATATGTTTAGACAATAAAACGCAGTCTGAGTTGTGACATTAAGCTATGCAAGCGTGAGGTTTTGCATTACTTAGTGACACACCTCAGACTGCGTGTTTTTTTGTTTTTTTTAGACATGTTTTGGCATCGTCATTCGCTGAGCTGTCTCCGTAAGTTGCGGTGATTGGCTCTCCGAGTGTTGTACGGGAAACTAGACGCACGGGCTTTTCTTAGAGTGTGCCTTAAATAATTCAGCTTGACGTTACAAATCGACGTTTTTTATACGATTAGCTGTACACCTTCTTTTCGGGTATATTGTATGAACCTACATTGCCGCGGAAGTCAGCAAAGCCGCGTAGATTCAGCTTCTCGGTCAATTCGTATGCTATGAAAGACGCCAGAATTGCTAGAATGCTCAAAATAAGGATGGCACGGCATCTCAGCCTCTTGGTGTCACTCATCAGGGAATCACAAAACAGTCTCAGGTTATACATACATACATACATACATACATACATACATACATACATACATACATACATACATACATACATACATACATACATACATACATACATACATACATACATACATACATACATACATACATACATACATACATACATACATACATACATACATACATACATAAGACGAACGATAGCAAGACCCTATCTCATGTTCCTTGCCAGACAGTGTGGCACCGCCACGCCTCTAAACACAAGCTGCGTACCGCCGCCGCAACATCAACGGCGAATAAAGATGCTTCACAAATCTACTCGGCTGCGTGATGAACGAGTTTCCTATTGACTCAACCTCGTGACGCGGGCTGCACGACGACACGCGAGCAAACACTCGAATGCCCGGCTCCTGACGAGTCGGGGAGCAGTCGAGACTCTCGCGAGCCACGCTCGACCATCGATTGCCTTCATCCCGGTCAAAATAGGGGCGCTCCCCTGGACCGACCCTGAGCCCGAGCTCAATAATGTTGCCTCGCGAGCGTGAGCAGTCGCGACGAAAGGGGCGTTGAGCGCTTGGACGCCGTCTCGAATCGGTAAACACGGGCAGCGTCCGCTTACACAAGGTCAAACCCGGCGCCAGCCTCCCGTTTGGGGACGCGCGTCAAGAGGAGGCTGGACGCGGCGCGGAGGAGTGCTCAAGTAGCCCCTGGTCCCCAGAGAGGACACTTGGCTTGTGTACGCAACGGGCCGGCCCAGAGGGGCTTGCCAAAGAGGGTCCTAATTTGGTTACTCCTCTTTTTCTCTTCAAACATACGAAAACGTCACGGCTGAGTTAAAAAGAAAAATAAAAAGCCGGGGATACAATCCACGCTCTGAGAGTGGTTGACCAGCGAAGCTGTGGTATCCCTTGCAACGATTGCCGCCAGGCGGTGGTCCACTCTTTGACGTCCCAGAGAACTTCAGGTTTATAAAAAGAATGAACAAAGGCCACCTTAACACCGTTGCTTGAAATGTCGAAGAAAAGTTTAACCACCGATTCTCCAGGTGAACGCCAAAAGAACGAAGAAGCACGAGATCTGTTAAAATGTTTCAAGTATTCTTGTAAACCAACTTGCCTCCTCCAAGATGTAATATTGTAAAGCCGAAGGCCCTCGCTAAATGTGCAAATTGTTGTACGTGTAGCATTTATGCTTTCTAGCACTGGTGACATAAGCAAGCTCAACAGGCTTGCAAAGACGGTGCGACCGGAAGTCGCTTGGGACGCAAGCGGCAGTTCATGCTTGTAAACACCAAACGGGCCTACACCAAATGATTGACGAAAGAAAAGTAAATGCACTGTACCAAAACGTTTTTTTATATGAAAGGTTAGTGGCGTCACTCCACACGCCGCAAGCTGCCGCCACCGCGGCAAGTTGCGTAACAGTAACTTTACTGCGAAACGTATGCGGTGAGCGCTACGTGCTTCGCATTGTTATCAGCAGCGCCTTATTAGAAATTATCTTTGTTCGGATGATTGTTTTGTGCTTGTTCTTCAATCTAAAAAAAAGACCGCGCGTCTACTTTCCCGCACAACGCTCGGAGAGCCAATCACCGCAACTTACAGAGGCAGCTCAGCGAATGACGATGCCGAAACATATGGTTAGATCGAAAAACGCAGTCTGAGTTGTGACATTAAGCAATGCAAGCGTGACGTTTTGCATTGCCTGATGTCATAACGTAGAGTGCGTTTTTTGGTCTAAACATATGTTTCGGTATCGTCGTTCGCTGAGCTGACTCCGTAAGTTGCGGTTATTGGCTCTCCGAGTGTTGTGCGGGAAAGTAGACGCGAGGTCTTTTCTTAGAATGTTTATTGTAGCGAATGCTGTGCTGTATGTTGTATGCGCGATATGCAACTTTCGCTTCAATCGCTGAGAGTTTTTTTTTTTTTTTTCGTGAGGACGACGACACGAAAAAATTCCAGAAATCCAGCCTGCAAATCATATACAAACTTGCTGTAAAAAAAAAAAAAAAAAAAGAGGAAGATTAGCGAACAAAGCGTGCGTATGACTTACGCAAGTAAGTATGTTTCGACGCACGATGGGGCGTGCGAGTAAAGATCGCCCGCATAGATTCTTCCAGAATCTCCGTCGTCACTTTGCGCAAAATCAAATGAAATCACGAGTGATCTAGCGATGCTAATTCATAACTAAGAAAAAATTATGCCGAAATCGCTGCTGCAGCTACGCTGATTCTCGACGAAAAGCGTTAGCCATTTTTCGCAGGGGTTCCCACTCAGCGAAGGATAGGAATTCCAACCTCGCAGCAGTCCGCATACTGTTGAGTTCGGAGAGCCAGTCCATTCTCCCGGGCGCCGGCGGTTTCGGATGCAGCCACCACAACTTCCCTCGGTGGCCGCCCATGGTTCGCATACAGTTGTCTTCGAAGAGCCAATCGTTCCTCCCGGGTGTCGGCGGTTTCGCGCAAACGGTGTCGTCGCTGCACATGGCTTCACGTAGAGTTCCTGTATAGGCTCCCTACGGGAGCCAGGTTTTGCGCGTCAGTTTTCCACGTGCCGCCGCTCCGCTATTCCCCGAGATCCGATCACATGAGGAGCAGACTCAAATGTCGTGCGGGAAAGTAGACGTTGCGCGCGCCACGGCGTACGTTCCCCTGCTTTTGAGCGCGGCGCCGCTATTTGCCGAATTCAGTCACGTGCGGAGCTGGATCAACATACCATGCAGGAAAGCCGGCGCTACGGGGATGAACGCGCAACTCTGGCTCCCCTAGGGAGCCTATATATACAGGAACTCTAGTACCACGTAGGGTGCCTTCATGTGTGCTTTGCTTAGGGTGAAGACATCTGGCCATTTTGTCCCACACTTTTATTTTTATTTTTGTGTTCAGAAGCGCGTGAAAGAGCCTGTCTCTGCACGCGTTTGTGGCGCTGACTGTGCTATGGCGACATTTTGTTTTCGTCGATTTCTTTGTATTTTACCCGTGAGCGCGTGCTGTCGGCATCGGGTACTACAAAGGGTGGCATCACCCTAAACAAAAGGACATTGAGGCACCCTAGTACCACGATCCTCCAAACGAAAGTCGACTGCATGCACCAGGCCAATAAATTCTAACGCATTGAATAAAACATTGAAAGAAAGGCTTACTGTCGACGTCATCAACAAATTTAAAAAAGCGAGCTCAAACAGAAGCGTGGTCTAATAATTAGGTGCACGAGGCATTGAATCACAGGAACTGTTCACTCTGATAAGAAAGCAACTGATGGCTTCGCCAAGCAGGAGGAAAAGCGGAAGACTGGCACGTTAATTTACTCTAGTTCGTGGACAAAAGTGGTAAAACGAGGCATGGGTGTCTTCAGTCAAGTAACGCGTGAATAAATATTCTAAATTACTCGCTCGAAAGTTAACTAATTAGGTTTAAGCTTAATTTCTTATATCTTCGGTCAAGAACATCCGCGGCGAGAAAATGTATTCGTGTGTCTTGGGTTCGAAACTCTGAATAAAGCAGGATGCGTCGTATTTCCAAGATGTAACTAATAATCCTGAAGCTGAAAATATTGAGGAATTCGCCAAAATTATAGGTTCTGAATTTTATCGAGAATAAAACAAAGTTATTTTAAACCACGAGATAGAGTCTTCCACGAAGTTTTAGCTCCATATAAATTTCTTCTGGAAACTATCGTTTTTAAATGTGCTCCAGAAATTCTCAGAGACACCACAAGATGTCGCGAATCCTTTAACGTGCTTTTTTGAAATTCAGTTTTTTTTTTTTTTGTCTAAACGATCACTTACTCTAAAAAAAGCTCGTGCGTCTACTTTCCCGCACTACACTCTGAGATCCAATCACCGAAACCTACGGAGGCAGCTCAACGAATGACGATGTCGAGACATATGTTTAGAACAAAAAAACGCAGTCTGAGTTGTGACATTAAGCAATGCAAAACGTCACGCTTGCATTGCTTAATGTGCGTTTTTTGGTCCAACATATGTTTCGCCATCGTCATTCGCTGAGCTGCCCTCCGTAAGTTGTGGTCATTGGCTCTCCGAGTGTTGTGCGGAAACATAGACGCACGGGCTTTTCTTATAGTAATACTGAGCTCCTGAATAGAAGCTGGCTAACATATTCCTCTTTATGTTTTTACTACTGGGGATATCAAACACTCGATCCCCTCCTCTGTTGTCCAAGAATTGCAGAACATCGCTCCCGGTATTTTTTTTACCACCGTCAAAAAAGAAGTCTAATTCCCTGGTGTTACGTTAAAGTGCTTCGTATTCACCGGACTGACCTGTGTCGGGTATCGTTCCTAGATCAGATTCTTCAGTGATACACGGGTAAGCCATAGCAGCCTCGGAGTTTATCTTTACCAGTCATTTTGGGCTAACTTATTTATGCCCTCAAAGTATCGCACGAACTAACTATCGCATTAACAATATTACGAATCAGTGACCCGTTGGGCAGTCCGTAATCGTTGGCTAACCCACTCATCGGTTACCTGTCAGCATCGAATGCGGCGATGCGTTGGACGCGCTTCCATCACCTGCCCGATTGACGAGAACAGTGTGCGCGCCAGACTCGGCTGCAATTTTTGGAAACCATTGGCATCCTCAATCGGGCAAAGATAGATTGCGGTAACAAGTCGAGCCTTCCTGCCTCACTCCCGGCGTGTCCGTCTTGCACGAGCGCTGTCGGACACCAAACTCCACTGCGCCCGTGTCGAGAAAAACAAAAACAAAAAAAAAGAAACGCGTCAGGAGCCTGGCGCTCGTTCGGCATACGGTCTTTTGTTGCGTGCCCAGCTTTTCGTGCAGCTGGATAATGCGATGAGTCATGCAGGTTTCGAGGCAGTTTTGGGCAGGTGGTCACGGGCAGCGCTGTCACTCGAAATGTTTCGCTCACGCTGTTGACAGCAAACAGCGCCCGGATGAGGGAGACAATGGTGAGGGGTTGCCGAGCAGTCGCGACGCGTGGGAGGAGCGTTTTGTCTCGCGCGGTCCGCGCTTTCAGGCAGAATCTGAAGGACTGAAAACAAAGCGGGCGTGCTCCGCTGGTCATGGGGTTTTCTCGCATATAAGGACCCTTCAAAAAAAAAAAAAAAACGGTAATAGCATACGCAAAATCGGAAATAAGCGAAAGAGGGGTCCACTTTCAATACCTTTGTTCACGCCTGATCTTTGAACTACTTCATGAGTGGGGCAAAACAAGAAATGAAACAAAACAATAGAATTTCGAAGTCAGGATGAGCGGGTTGGTTAACTTGTACGGTTCACGCATCTAGATAGAAAACATCACCGGACGGACAGACCCGACTTCCGGGTTTTGTGTGCCCGTCCGTGTATGTTTTTTTTCCTAAATGTGTGAATGCAGGAGATGGTTTCCAAATTAATTCTTTCCTTCCAAAATAGTTGGGGTGTAATTGGAATACTTACTTTTATTAAAATTCTCTGTGCGTAGCTTCTTTCAATACAAGATTAAAACAAAGTAAGGAAGGGCTCGTAAACCGAAGTGTACAGAATTATTTCATTTTCGAACAGTTTGCAGGAGTAAGTAAACGAAATTTAAATCAGAATATATAATTACCTCTCGCCCTAAACCTCTAGTGTGAGAAAAGGCAAAGTGCCAAGTAACTACGGTCAATGGTAAGAGGCATAAATAAAAAACACATTTATTATTCATCCTTGATTGCTCCCTTCTATTTTTGATGCTACATTCTCAGCTGTTTTTCATCGCTCACAAAACGCCCGGGGCTGGCCACGTTGGGGATTCTTACCTGACCTTTCAAATAATAAAATACATTAACCAATTCGTGAGCTATGAACAACTAAATAAACATAGAGCCAATTGCAAGATCAGTGACGAAATATTGCGAGCCCTGAAAGGCACAGTACTATCACGTTGCAGTCAGTAACTCGTTTCAAGCAACATCGGAGACGGACGAAATCGAGAGATTTATAAGACTGGTAATGCCCTGTATTATTTCATTAACGCCGCTATGAACCCTCGAACACCAAGGAAAATGAAAACAAAAAATATTGTCAGTTTCGCAGCATTGATGATAACGTGTCAGCACTCGACGGCAATTCGCAGAAGGCATGCACGCGAACTATGGTTCAAAGCAACTTCCTTGTTTTGGGGCGAAGGCGTATATCAGAAGTCCAGCAGAAAATGCAATCGATACGTAGCAAGCGAAAATTACGATTCAATCGATTCAACGTCCGAAAATGCGAGGCGCGCATTATCGAAAACATGCCAACCCCGGAGGCCCCAGCCAGCATTTCAGGCGCTGCCGTGTTTGCGAGCACGGGCGGCTCCTAGCGCAAATATTTGCGTCCGGCGTGAGCCCAGCGCGCGCGCGCGCGCCCGCACTTCACCTGGGGACACGCGCGACCTTGTTTGCTCCGCCTTTTTTTTTTTTTTTTTTGCGCCTCTTGGCGGGGTTCTCAGAGGGCGGCTCTCCTGTTTCGCTAAATGAGCGCGAGATGGGCGCACGCGTACTTGATTCTGAGCGACCACTACCACCACGCCCCGGGCTCCCTCCGCTGTGCAGATCGAGCTGGCATCAACGGAAGGCCGCGTTCGTCTTTCTTTTCTTTTTTTTAGAGGGGGGGAGGGGGGTGCTTTGTATCGGCTGCTTTGTCCTTGCTCTCGGTGACCTAGATGCGTGATTGAGGTGAACTGGGTGAGCAATTACGTGCCCCGGGCGCGGGACCCAAACGCCGCAGGCCATCGCTCTGGCGCGAGCGTCGGTCACTTC
Organism: Ixodes persulcatus; assembly: GCA_013358835.2. Lineage (NCBI taxonomy): Eukaryota > Metazoa > Arthropoda > Arachnida > Ixodida > Ixodidae > Ixodes > Ixodes persulcatus. The sequence goes on from JABSTQ010011052.1 coordinate 4,143,085, forward strand.
ATTAATTAGTGTAAACAAAGTTTCCTATGCGGCACAGGGGACGACCCATAGATAGGTTCTAAAGCAGCCGTTGAAGAAGCCGAGTTCTAAAGCGCCTTCCTGACGGCGAAGTCGTTCCAAGCCAATCAAGGTATTGGTGTCGAGAGAGAGAGAGCCGGATGTTTCGCTATATATTAGCCAGAGCTGGCGTCTCGGAGTCAAAACACCCAGTGTAAGCTGCAAGAACCAAATACATCATGAAGCGTGAACGGGCAAAAGCAAAAATTGAAAAATGGGGAAAAAGAATTAAACGCATGTGGAAACAATAGGCTCTAAATGGAGAGGAGCAGTTGATCAATACTTTAATAAATGCACCCCGATGCGGATTGCCGTTAATTTTGAAATATGATAAAACGCGTCTAGCAAAAACATCACTCAGGATAGGCATGCATAAGTGTCGCAGATTGCGAAAACGAAAACCGGCATAAGCGAACACAAGATACGTCTATATGCCTAAACGTATAATACACTCTAAAAAAAAAAGGACAGTGCGTCCACTTTCACGCCCAACACTAGGAGAGCCAATCACCGCAAATTACGAAGGCAGTTGAGCGAATGGCGATGCCGAAACATATGTTTAGACCACAAAGCGCAGTGTGAGTTGTGACATTAACGAATGCAAAACGTCACGTTTGCATTGCTTAATGTCACAACTCAGACTGCGTTTTTTTTGGTTTAAACATATGTTTCGGCATCGTCATTTGCTGAGCTGCCTCCGTAAGTTGCGGTGATTGGTTCTCCTAGTGTTGTGCGGGGAAGTAAACGCACGGGCTTTTTTTAGAGTGTAGCGCGGCAGACAACGGATGAGAGGAGAGGCATGTAAGGGGCGCCCCGCTGCGGCGAGACTCAAAACACACCTCTCCCGAGCGATGGAATGTCCGCTCGTGCTTCTCGTGTTCCTGGCGCTGCCGCTTTTTTTCTCGTCGGGTTTGAAAACCATGTTTCGGGTCCTCGCCGCTGCAAAAGCTGTGCGCTGAATATCAGGTTCCCCGAGAAATGCTCTCTGCTACCAGATCCTCGCGCTCCAAATCTGCGACCGGGCACTCTATGGCTCCGTCGTCGAACTGCCAGGCTTTGTGAGTATAGAGGAGGCTATGGTTAATCACGCTTCTTGCTTTCTGATTGGTTCTTCGGCGTTCTTATCGGCGAACGACGAAATCTTATTGGCTGAGGAGCGATAATGAGATGCTTGGGAATCGTTGCGCCCCGCGTTTCTTAAGTTGTCGGTTACTATGCGGAGCGCAAGTTCGTCTGCTTCTTTTGCAGGGGTTTTGGTGACGTCAGAAGTCCAAACTCCGATTGAAGGATAGTGGATAGACCTCAAGGCAGCTTTCTTTGAGGTCTACCCACTATTCTTCCAATCTGAGCCAATCAAAGCTCGGCGTTTTCACGTCATCACAAGCCCTGCGAAAGAACCTGGCGAACTTGCTCTCCGCAAAGACGGCACAATATGATTGTCTAAGTAATACCACTTTGTACTGCCCCCGACCGTATGGGGTCCTCTAGGAGGATGTAAAGGTGACATCATCAGAGTAAGCAAGGGAGTTGCATCTTTCTTAAGCGCTCCAAAGTCACGGCGTCATTGCCACGGTAAATAAACGAAACAAAGTTGATTCTAATTCGGGTGAAATATAGTCATTTCCAAGCAAGAAGGAATAACACGGAATGTATTCAAATGTCTGAAATTCACCGAAAATGATGAGACCACTTGTTAAAGTCGACAATCAATCCCCATTCCCCTAGCACACCAATGGCTGCCAATCATTCGCGTGCCGCAGTTCTGACGCGTCTTATTCTTGCTTCGATCCGCAGTGTAGCAAAGGGGCCACTAAACGTAGGGGACAATATTAGAACTTGGCTTTATCTGTGCAAACAAAACAATGCGCCTATACTGCAACTTTTGTTTTTCGGCACTTCACCACGTTCTATTACGTTTCTCAGAAAAGAGGGCTGCGCAAACGCCACATTATTGTCGCGCAAAGTCAACTTCCACGCATGCCCAAAAGCGGACAAGTCATTTTGGCATCCCAATCAGTATAGCCTGGGCCTGTAAACATGGCACGAAAACTCGTCATTAGCAACTGCGCAGTCTGCAATTTACGTTCCTAAGTGACTGCAAACAGGGTCAGTGAGGGAAAGAGTAAGGCTCTTAGCAGAAACGTCGCATAGCATAGAGTTCAAGGGGGCGGCGGCGGCGGCGGCGTCCTCTTTGATGCCGCGGGATGCCCGCAATGGAGCCGCAACACGTGGAGCCTCACTATCGCAGCGACGGTTCGGGAACACCGAAGCACAGACCCTCGGACGACGCGCGCTCTCCGGGCCTTGAGTATAGCCGACTGTTGTCACCGAGAGAGGTCGGCGCGGCCCGGAAGCTAAGTCACGTAGTTCGTGGGCAATAACATCGGCCATCACGCTCGAAGCGGGTGAAGAGAGACGAAGCTGCAGCGACCGCTTCGCTGAAACCTTGTTGAGACGATACGACGCGTCGCGCTGTGGCAGTGGTATACGAAGGAGAAACAGGAAACAACCCCCGTCGTGCACTCCAAAATGTTAAAAGTAAAAAAAAAAAAAAAGAACGCGGTCGCACAGTGCTAATACATCACATAAAAACAGCGTGCAGACAGTGGCTGAGGTCTTCCTTGTATGACGGTGAGATTGGTCATAGAAAAACAGTTTTTAGGCATAACATGCATGAGGCGTGTCCGCAGGTTATTCTGTCTTCGCGTCTGAAGCGAACGCCGTGTCTTTTGTATGATGTGCACCAGCAGTCTGACTTCGGCTTCACAAAACGAGAGCGTTACGAGAAAGAACCACCGCCGGCCAGGGAGGCCCAGAGTTTCTTTTATGGGACGGAGGGTGACCGAGCTGAAAAGAAAATAACAAGTAATCAAGATGTCCTAGGAAAGAAGGGTTGTATACCATCATTCGGCGATGGTCATATTTGTACTTTGAGGATTTCCATTATGTGCCGGTGTTGCTCCCGCGATTTAGGCAGGTCTCCCAAAACGACCGAGTTACCAATTTGTTTTGTTTTGTTTAGTAAGTGATACGACGATTCTGCAGCACAAACGATGAGACAGAATAGTTGAGTCTTGTTAAGAATGGAACCTTCGGCAACCTTTTCCGAGTTTCAACGCTGCGGAAACGAGTCCCGAAACGAGTCCCGACGTGTCAGGACTGCCGGCCACCTGTCGAAGCCTGCCCAAAACGTGTCTCAACGCGTCCGTGACGTCAACGGGACGTGTGTGTGTGTGCGTGTGGGTTCGTGCGCTCCGGAAGGGGAGAGAGGCCTGGCCTAACTGCGGAGAACCATGGCTATGACTCATTTCTGGCTACGACGCGGCGGACTTTTCTGCTACGCACTCGGCGGTCGCACCTGCTGCCCTGGCGGAGAGTGAGGGAGAAAACGGACCCTATATAAGGCGGGGCGTGAGACGGCTCCAGTTGTTCTCTCGGATTTGACGACTGTATCGCTACCATGTAATTAAACCGTTCGTTACGTTACCAATTCTCCCACCTCCACTGGACCCCTGGGTTCTTTACTTCGGGGAATGGTCGTCGTCAAAGGCCAGGAAGCCTCCGGACGTGCGGCCTAAGCCCCGCCTCGAACAGTCTTCATCGTAGCCGACATCGCATCACCACCTTTAGGAAAAAAGCGCCGATCGTGGTTAGCGGGCAAATTAGTAGGCAACAATGCCCAGCCAGCGATTAGAACATCAAATTCCCTTGTCATTCTAAAAAAAAAAAAAGAAATGTCTGAACTTTTTTTTGTACAGCTTTTCAGCGCTTATTCCCCGGGCGAAAAATGTCAAGTCACTGGGCTAGAGACGCATGCATTGCGTAGCTGCGCATGATATTTCGCAGAAGAGAGCTATTGCTCGTGCTCGGAAAGTATTTAAATTTCAAAGCAGCTCCACACAGCTGTAGGCACGTGCTTTTGTTTATACAGTGTTTCCTATTGGCCCTAACACTCGAGTGCTACAAGCGCTATGGCGAAGAGCGAAAACTATTTGTGTGTGTGTGTGTGTCTGTGTGTGTGCTCGCGCGTGCGTGCGTGTGTACGTGCGTGTGCATGCGTGTGTGTGTGTGTGTTTGCGTGCGTGTGTGTGTGCTTGCGTGCGTGCGTGCGTCTGCGTGCGTGCGTGCGTGTGTGTGTGGTGTGCGTGTGCGTGTGCGTGTGTGTGTTACCTCTGCTTGGAGCGCCGCGAAGACACAGCGCAAGGTGAAAACCTGGGCGACGTTCGTCCAGCATGATGCAGGTCCCAAGAGATAGGCAAGCTCGCGCTCCCGGGCACCGGTGTCTCAACATTGAAGATTGTTTCACAGCAATAGCTGTTACAGGGACTTCCCGGCTGCATTCGCGACGCCGGCGTTGTGCTAGGCAGAAAGCTCCGTTTCACATGTGCTCGCACGTGCGCCGCCCCATGACGCCAGACCACCGTGCGCCAGACAAAGCGCGCGCACTTGGTTCTTGCCAGGCGGAAGTGTCTTCTATGCGCCGAAAAAGCGAGGGAGAGGAGCCGACGAGAGGGGCCGTCAGAACACCGAGCTCTGATTGGAAGGATTAGTGGGTAGACGATAAACGCTAGCTGCCTTTGTCTCCACGGCACTCGTCGAACGCGTTCAAATGCTAAAGCCAAACGCCGGGCGCCAGCGTTCCGCGTTTTAACGCGTTTGACGAGTGCCGTGGAGACAAAGGCAGCTAGTTTATCGTCTACCCACTAATCCTTCCAATCAGAGCTCGGTGTTCTGACGGCCCCTCTCGTCTGCTCCTCTCCCTCACTTTCTCGGCTCCTACTTCTACGGCTGGCGGGGGACGCTGCTACACATTCCTCAGAGTATGCGGAGCTCAAATTCGTCTGCTTTCTGTTGAGGGGCTGCAATGACGTCAGGAGGCCGAGTCTCATTGGCTCCGATTGAAGGATAGTGGGTAGGCCTCAATGCTAGCTGCCTTGAGGCCTACCCACTATCCTTCAAATAGGAGCCAATCAGAGTTCGGTCTCCTGACGTCACCGCAACGCCTGCGCGAAAAGCGGACGAACTCGCGCTCCGCAGTGAACTCGATTTGCGTGTATACTGTCAGATGGAGAGCAAATCACCACTCGTAACGGTATCTCTCTCGATTTAGTCTTAGGCAAGGACGTTGACACATGTGTGCAGTGCAATCCCTTAATTTCCTGCGTACTTCAGTGACCACAATTCTGAGTGTCGCGTGATCGAGTAAATAAAGAGTGGATATCCATAAAAGAGGGTGTTACTACGCGCAATAACAGCTATTGCTGTACCTTCTTCGCACAGTGTGGCGAAGAACTGTCGATTTATTTTCGATGAGCGAGCGCTATAAACCCTCTTGATACGACTCCTGCTTCGCACGCTTTAGTAGAGTTTGTGAATACCTTCTCGTAGAGCAATCTACACCACTGCGGAAGCCACATCCACTGCGCGGGCTCCCCGCGCACAATAAAAGAAAACTGCCATGGCGAAGAAACCTCGCATCTTTGCCGTGTGTCCCACTAATGTGAAGGCGAGCGTACTTTTCCCTCGTGCCGTCGTGAGCATAGCGATTGACTGTCACTAACTATATACTGCACGTTCTGTCTAAATCCCAGTCATTACAAGGGAAAGAGAAAAAAAACGTCCCGATATGCAAATTTACGCGAAACTAGACTAAAATCTTTACTTTTCTTTCACAGTTGCATTTGTTTTACCGCAGCCAGACAGAATTCAGCGTCACGTCTATGGCTGTCACCGTCGACAAAATAAATACAGTTTAAGTTTTCTGATTAGCATACTTCATTCGGTCCACTTTTATGGTCCGACTCTTTTAAGACTGCCTCCCATTCAATCGCAAAGCAACTACTTCTCCGTGTAAAAAAAAACAAAAAACAAAAACAAAAAACGACACTACAATAAGTGATTGGAGAAAAGTGCTTCATTCGGAACTTCCGTAATGAGTGAAATTCATTAGCGTTTTCCGCTTGTGCCCGCACGTATCTGGATTACTTCCGGACAGGGAATGAGACGGCAGCTTTCTTTCGTTCGCGTTTATACAAAGCCGTCTCCGGGAACACCGCTCCATGCACCAGCAACAATCCGCCTCCTTTTTTGATGGGCGCAGCTTCCCCATCAATGCACACTTGCATCCCGTAATCAACCAAGCTAATGACGCGCCCCCCTCCCACCTCTACAGCTCTCACCTCGCATCCCTGTAAGATAATCGCATATGCGGGATTTTCTTTTTTTTTTTTCCTTTTTTTAGATGCTGAAATTAATTTTAACGTGGGGCACAGGAAATAAAGCAATTATTCCTTTGGTATAATGTTGTCGACCGCGGCGGACGCTGAGGAGCGAGTGTCACGTGATAATTATTGAATCAATTACCTCAAATTCGCTAATTAACTTTTTGATTTTAGTATTTTTTTAGCTTCTAATAAGGTATTGAAACTAAGGCGCACAGGGCGGCAATGGTCATGCCCCGAAGAAATATCAGTGTTTTCTGAGAAAGCTTGTGACGAGGAATCGCCAGTAGTAATCGCTAAAACCCCTTGATCAAGTTTACGCTTCAACAAACAAGGGGCTTTAGTAAGCACCAGCCGATTTGGCAGCAGATTATATCTCGGGTTCACTTATTCGCGGGAAAGGCGCCTCGCGCCTTTTTAAATGCAAAACTTTCGGCTTTTTTTCCCTTATATTTAATACAGCGGGTTCTAGAAGCCTAAATTTGCCTCTTAAAAGCGCGAAGCAGAACGTTTGTTTTGCTTCTAAACTTTAAGAACTGTTACGGTATATATTTTTCATTTATGGTGGTTATAAAATTGGGTGAATTGTAGGTAATTAGTTCGCTAATTATCGTGTCACAGTCGAGCCCTGATGTCCGCCGCGGTTGACAACGCTATCTAAAAAGGCGGCCTCTCTTTATTTCAAGCGCTATATTCAAAGTTTATCGAGTATATAAAAGGGAAAAAAAAAAGACATCTTCTTGAGCTATAGCTCCAATACCTGTCCCATGAACAGTAACAATCGAGAGAACAGTGTAATGTATTATCTTAATCCCTGTTGGCGGGAACACGGGACCGCGTGACATCGGCTATGCTATCAGAGCACTATAACGACCCGGCGCTCAACTTAAACGCTGCAGTTGCAGTTCCGCGCCTGGCCGTTAGAGTGCTCTGTAGTACCCGGTGCCACGCGCTCCCGTGGTCCCGCTAACTGTGATTACGATAGTACGGATGGCTTGTCGCCCCGTGCCTTTCGGTCAATATAGAACAACCGGTCGTGGCTGTGTCCTCCTCCGCCCCACCCCTTTGACTGGAGAGCTAAGAATCTCGAATGCATGAATGGAACGATGCAGCTTCCCGATCTCCACCTCCGCCCCCCCCCCCCCCCTCCCTCCCTTCCTTTTGTTTTCCCCACACCATTAATTGAAGAAAGGAGGACGGGGACGTCCTCCTTTCATCAATTAATGCGGAAAAATGCAAGTGCCTCTATTTTATTCGCCTACCCTGGCTCAAACTGCGGGCGGGCGACCGGCAGCGGGTACCGCGACCGTCCCGTCGCATGCCCGTGTCGTGTTTTAATAATGCAATCGGCGGACACCGAGCCCGGGCACGCAGCGGGCCCCGGGCGCAGCGCGGCAGCCGACGCGGGGCGTCGCAGCCTAGGCACCCTGGCTTGCGGGGCGAGGCCGCGCGCGGGGCGAGGTCCGCGCATCAAACCACCGGACGGGTGTCGGGCCGCCGCCTCTCGGGACTTAATTAAATACGGCGCCAAACAGCAGGCCAGCTCGTTAAGGGCCTCGCGCGCCGACAAGAAGCGGGACCGGCCTGTCGCCGATGAGCTGCGCGAGGGGGACGCGTCGTGCCGGTCGGACAAGGGCGAAAGAAACGTAGCCTGAAACCGTGTCGCTTCTTTGCACAAACTCTTGGGGGCGCGCGCACTGCAGAACGCGTCCGAGCGCAGTAACCGGGCATCGATGGGAGTTTCCACACCCTCGGGCGACCGGATCAATCGGGCGGCTGCGTCACTGGATGTAATTCTTCTTTAGTAGTTGTCAGGTTCCATGACTTTCGGGGAAACTGTGTTCTAGATTTATATATGTATATATTCTTTTTTTTTTTTGTGACGGGCAAAAAAGAAACAAAAAAACATGGGGCCCGCAATGTTTACGAGTCCCGGACGCGACGGTAGCTAACGAATTCCGAGGTAACCCGAATCTCGAGAACCGGGTTTGGAAATGTGGGGAGGCGGAGAGAACTAACTACCACCGGGTCGGAACGACGCGGCAGGGAGTGCGGGGCGACCCAGCGAAGTGACTGAGTGATGCTGACCAGGCGCCCGGGAAGTGGGGACGCCTTCCGGAATTCTGGGGGCGCGCGGGAAAGAGAGGGCAGTCTACGCTGAGCATCGGAGGGGGCAAGACGCTACCAGAACCCCAAGAGGTCTCTCGCGGCTCCTAAGATCTGTAAACCAGTCCGTGCGTATATATGTAAATAAATCACATATATCTATTCGTATCCTTCACCTGGGTGTCCCCTTGCCATTACATCTCCTTTGGCCAAGGCGGAATTGGGGTTGCCATCATCACATCGGCGGCAACCCAACAAAGAAGTTCAACCTCTCTCAACGACACAAGAAGAGGGAGAGGAGAGAACCTTAACTGTAGTGTCCCTGTTTTTATTACCAAACTAACCTGGCCCTGTGGGCTGGACCCGGCACACTTTCCCCGTGCACATCTTTCTCAGCTCGAAAAATTATTCACACTCTTTCAGCCTAATGCCGCTAAACGAGAGATCTAAGGCTCTCGATGCAAACACAGAAGGAATCTCTCTATCTAAGGCCATGTAGGAGGCTCTGAATATCGAACCTCTTGCCCACCTATACAGCTTCAGTGTCAGATGGCTACACCGGAAGCTAGTTATGGCGACTGTACTGTACGATTTTTTACCTAAAACCCAGCATCTCCGTCTCCATGCAACGATCTAGTCAAATATATTCTCAGGAACAGTGTCTGAATATCTTGGAGCTTTTTAACGCATTCGCTTCTCTTCAAGGCTCTCCTTCGTGTTGGTCTGACCTCAGTCGTGTTAAAAATATTCCTACCAAAAATAGCAGTGGTCTTTCGTCCAGAGTGAGTAGCTAAGAATACAGGTTTTCACACCGGATGCAAGCTGGCGCTTCGCCATCAATTTGGTTCCGAAAAGCTTGAATAAACGGGTATAGTCTTGAAATAGTCGCTTATTGGAAGTTTCCTTTACGCACGAGTAGAAAAATAACTTGGAAAGAATCGTTGGAGGTCATGAAATATTAGCGGATATCATTTTAGTTCATAACCACTCAAACGGCTATAAATGGTCGTGCAGATGTTATTTCTTACTAATTCCAATTTCGTGAACACTCCTATTAAGTCGAAATGGTCATGTCACGGTCATTATCATTCATTTAGAGCTATTTGTTGTTAATTGTTACCCGAATAGCATGGACATTGCAAAGTAGGTCATCAAAGGGAAAGAAAAGGGCTAGCACTTGAGCGCCGTCAAATCTAAACTTTATATACAAGCGATGGCAGCCAGCACGTTTCACGGGAAATTCTACTTAGTGCCCGTCTTTATTCTAGTGCCTTCGCTCGGCTTGCATCGCGCACCACCGTACATTTATATGTGCATGTCGGATGACTCTTCACGTGCCTGTCACTGTAAAAGTATTGGACACTTTTAAGAATGTTGGCTACACGTTAAAGTGTCGCAGAAAGGAAAAGTGTCAAACGTTAGAGTTCAGAGTCTTGTTAATTAACAATCACGCGTACACGAATCTCTTTTTTTCATTTTTTTTTCTTTCTTAATGACCGAGACCTTCGTCGTAGCCCCTAGTTCTCTAATTACGTGGCCCACAATCGAGAATCTTGAGAAGGCAAAACTTAAAACTAAAGAAAGCGAGGCGACACGACCTCATGAAAATTCCCGCTACGCCCCCGTCAGTTTGGGGAATGCGTGAGAGCGCACTCTCCGGGACGCCTGGCAGAAGGCCGCATAGCGTGGACTTCGTGCCACGCGCACCTTCGTCTCGAGCCTCCTCTTTTCGCTCGGGGGAGTCTTTTCCAGCTTTGCAGGAAAAAGAGGCCCCAAGATACGGCGTTGAAACCCGCAAAACGACGGGACAGACAACGTCAGCAACAGACCTCCAAGATGAACGACGGAAAAGCCCGGAAGTGAACGTCCCTGTCACACTAAGCATACGTCGGGTAAAACAGGGAGGGTTACAAAGTGCCTTCTAGGCCATTCGGACTCGGTGGTGCGGGGAACGTTAGGCCCTGAAATAACGGAACAATCGCGAGCGAAGTAAGAACAAACCTTGACTAAAAAAAACAAAAAAGAAGCGCGCGCGCACACACACACACACGCACGCACCCCCCACACACTGGCGCGCGCGCGCGCGCGGAAAGCGAGATATTCTTAATCTCACAAATTACGAGCCTTATTACTTTTCCCGCAGAAACGGAGGACTCACGTCCTGGTGAGTCGGACTTATCTCACGGCTAACGTCTTTTGAGCGCTCAAGACGTACGCCGCCCTTGTCAAGCCAACCCGCGAGATGATAGAGCACGGAAAGAAAAAAAAAACCCGGAACGTATCAGAAACGCTGATGCAGATTACTTTAAAAAAAGAATGAAAGAAAAACTGCGCGTGGTCCAGGTGGCGATGGAAGAGTGCCCCTATATATCAGACCTCTCATCTTGCAACGTACGTGCCCTTCGCTCGAAATAAAGCTATCACGAGAATGCTCGCGTGATCGCGCGCACCAATGCGTTTTGTGCAGGCAGCGTACTGGCACATATCAAATAAACCAAAAACAAGGTGATGGGGAAGAAGAAAATGAGGCGAGGGGGAAGGTCGAGGCCCAGTTATATATCTCTTGTCTAGAAAAAACCCTTTTAATTTTTTTTTCTTCTTCCAAATTCCCTAGGTCTAACGACGGGTTGTAGCGGCTCTCACGGGACAAATTATTCTTTTTTCTTTAAGAGCAAAGAAGAAAGAAAACAGTAGCTCCGAGAGGAAGTAGGACAGGCATGATCCGCCCAAACAAGTAGGAAAAAAAAAAGGTAATGAAGATTTGGTGATCTAATTTAAAAGCCTCTTGACTTCCCTTATTGGCTTTTGGTCGATGGTCGTTTCAAGTTTCGTTATTATAATTGAAACTTAATTTTAGTTTGTGTTTCTGTCTCGGCGAAAAAAAGCAGCTTAATAACAAATATTTCCACTTTAGAGATTACATTTATCAATTCGCTTGATTTGAGCTGGACGGATTAAGATGCTTTGAAACAAGATTACAAATTTCGTTCATCTGAATGTATTAATGCGTCTTTCTACTTGATTTATTTAGTTTATGTAAAAAAAACTTATATAGCGAAACACGAAACAAAAGCCTCGGCTGTTCTAAATCAGACAGAATCTATGAGATCGCATAATTTAATTTATTTTACCAACACCTTCAAAACAAAGGGTGACTTTTGTTCTTAAAATCGGCTTCTCATTCTGGAAATTCCGCCAATTAGATGTCAATCACGACGTCCAATGTTTGCGCTCGCCCGCTGCTTCACCTACAAGACAAAAAGAGCGGGGGTGGGGAAGAACATTGCCGAGTGCACACCAGGGAAAGGAGAGGCAAATCTTAAAAAGCTCGCGAAAATCTATGACATCAAAACAATGTCTAAACATGTTTATTTGTAAAAGAAAGAAAAAAAACTGCTTTCTTGATCCGCATTTTATTAATGCGAAGTTTCCTCAACTTAGTAAGATCTTGCGCAAACAAATAAAATGACTAATTTTGGCTGGAGTGATTCTATAAAACGTGTTGCGTAAGCGTCAATGCAGAAAATGATCAAATTAATTTTAGGAAGTATTTGCGGATGCCATAAAGGCCACCTGAAGGCGCTAGTGCCTTTTTTTTACGATTCAAAATGGCACAATACAAACAGCGAAACACAAAATATCAACGCAAAGCGTGGAAGCTTTTTTTGTTTTTATGCATTTCTCCGGTGTAGAGCGGTGGAAGCATTCTAAGGTCAAAGACGTCACCCGAACTGCGCGGCTGGACTCGCTTCTTAGGTTGCATGTCATGGCCCGAATGTGGCGCCCGTTTACTCTCCGTCATCATGGTCTGATTTCCCATTTGAACAGTACACTCATGGCATACATCTAGTTTTTGGTACCTGACCCTGATGCTTTTCCCTAACTTTCCTTCCCGTCGAGGGGAAGATCACTAGGGGCACCTCTTTTTGACGTCAAGCTGCTACTTTGTAGCTTTTTGCGTAAAATGAAATCTTAAGTATTTCATCTTTTTGACCCCCCCCCCCCACCCGCCGGGCGTGTAAAATATAATTTACATAAATTGTACGCTTCAGATCTTGCGTGAACAGCCTGCGAAACGTAGTATCGACCGGCACGTAGCGCAATCGATACACTGGACAGTAAGAGAAGAGAAAAGAACGAAACACAAAGAAGAGGGGAGAGTAAGGAAAGACTCGGCCCAAGGAGCCACCATCCTTTTTTCTCCCATTCATCTCGAGTCATTTTTGTTCCCTTCTCTCAATGTTTCTCTTCTCTCTCTCTCTTTCTCTCTCTCTCTCTCTCTCTCTCTCTGCGTCTCTTTTGTTGTCTCTCTTATTGCGTTGTAATAACCCCATCAATGGGTATATATGATTCAGGGGCACGCTTGCTGAGAACGAATATTCTACCCCTTTGTACGTGTGATTATTTTTCTAATTTCCATAGATTCAAGAGTGGCGAAAGCATGCGAGGCTCCGGTTTCGGCAACAGACAAAAAGTTCGCGCACTTCGAGCAAGGTGCAAAAGACAAATTGCGTTTTAGGATTTCTTTACGGGTGGCACGCAGCAATTGAAGGGCCGCGATATATGCCAACCTTAGATACATGGATGAGGTGGGGCTGCTATCCGGCATGCCACTATGGTACATACAACGTTGGAAAACCCTTGTGCCTTTGAAGTATAAAACTTTTTCGTTTCTGTCGAAAAGAAAAAAAAAATTAAGGAAGCGCCGAGATGGACTTACCCGAACGTTTCGACGGTTTGGGGATTAGATTCATAAGGGACGCGCCACGGAAGTGCTGAAACTGGATAGTTTTCAATCCGGCGGATTATTTTTGGTCGAAAAGAGCAAATTGCATACGCGGGAAAGATATCTGGGGAAATTCTGAGTTATAATACGTGTTCTATCGATCGCCCTCCCAGGCCGTGTCCGTTTTGAAATTCAGGATGTGTACTTATGCACCGTTGATCGACTTATGACACAGTATTCCCGTGCACGTTCGTGTGTGTGTGTTTTTTTTTTTTTTTAGCGGTGAGGATAGCTTTAATCCTATCTTGGAAAAAAGTTCATCTGTAGTGGTATCTGTTTAACAAATGGCGCAGTCAAACCTTTAGTTGTGGATGCAGCTCAGAACGAGAATGCTTTGAGTTTGAAAATATGTGTACCTGAACACAACTATTCATAAAGAGTTCCATCATATTCCGAGACTTTATAAATTCCCAGAGATTTCGAAACACATGAAAAAAATTTACAGAAATGCACTAACGTTGTTTTTTGTTTTTTTTTTCAAAAAGACAAAATGTATGCCAGCCGCACGCCGCAACTTAAAACGCTCACCGCCTAAAAGCGCGACTTAACTCAGTGAAAATATAGTCGATCGACATCCAAATCAGCAGTGTCAATGGTGTTTATTCGCTAGACTTTCGACCTTATTCATGTATTCAGAGAACCACACCGGGTACATTCAAGCAAGAATAACATGTCGACAAGCAGGCAAGCGCCTTTACGTTAACGCTGCAGCCCGCAGGTAGCGTTGGCGCTACAAGGATGCTTATCTACTCGACTAATTATCTTGCTTTTCCGTAAACAAGTGCAAAGTCCGTGCAAATGTTTGTTTTCTCTTTTTTTTGTTTTACATACTATGAAAACATAGTTACCAAGCTCGTTCCGAGACACCGCAAAAAGGCTGTCGCATCTTCCACCTGGAACTAGGCGCGACAGAGTTGTCAAGACGGCGTGGTTTCGCACATAGGCGAGACATGCAGCAAAAAAAAAGTTACTTAATTTTTATGTTTTTGTTTGCTTAAAATGACTTATTTGTAGTCACTTATAGGCTGCTTCCGAGCTAAGCTACATTACTGCAATACTCGAGAGTATAATTTAACGCCACCTATACAAGTCTCGCCATAAAAGTCACGCACTGGTGAATATGGAGGGAAGCGACAGAAGTCAGAAATATAATTATACTCTGCCTAAAGTTAGCAAGCTTTGTCTCCACTGCACTCGTCGAACGCGGCCGAATGCGAAAGTCAAACGCCAGACGCCGGCGATCCGCGTTTCAACGCGTTCGACGAGTGCAGTGGAGACACAGGCAGCTAGCATTAGGCCTACCCACTAATCGTTCCAACCAGAGCTCGGCGTTTGACGTCCCCACAAGCCCTCGTCTTCTCCTCTCTCTCAGTTTCTCGGCGCGTAAATCGGGTTGGTAACGCTGTGGCTTAGCTCTGTGGTAACGCAATAATAAGAAATAACAAAAAAATAGCTCTATGGTAACGTCTCCGCTTCGCACGCAGCGACCCAGGTTCCATTCCCGCGGGCGGCGAGCTATCTTTTTCAAGGATTTGGCAACATCGACGACAGACACCCTACACCCTACTACGCCAAATACAACATCAACAACCACAACTACAACTGCAACTACAGCATCAACAACGGACGCCATTTCCAGTGATGGGAAGAGCCCGTAACAGCTATTGCTCTAATAATAAGGCTCATCGGCTATTGGCAGTGGCGTAACCAGGATTTTCTTTCGGGGAGGGGGGCGGGGGGGGGGGGGGGGGGTTCAATAACATGAATCCCCTCCCCCCCCCCCCCCCCCCAATGACAAAACAGGGTGAATTCGGCGGTACGGACGCTCACGCAACGATTAGGGAGGCGCTGTTAAGATAAAACGAGAGAAGCTGCATTGTCATTCTTCAAAACGGAGCAGGCTTCATTTACAGGAAAACGGGCGTGGTGGCTCATTTTTCTACTGTCGTCGTAATTGTGGCCCACCAACTTTAAAAGCTTCCTTAGAACACACAACTCCCCTCGCTTTTTGAGGTACCACTACATTACCAACGCGCGAAGGCCAGACGAAACACAAGGATAGCTATAGACCAGTCACCAGTGTCTGCTCTGTTCCATGGGCGCCGCCATGTTTATTTATGCTGACGCAATTTCACAGTAGAGCGGGCGCTTTTTGCGACACTCCTTTTTTTTTTAGCACATATCGTAGTGCACGATGGTCAGAAAGGCATAGTCACGAATCTCCAACAACAGCACCAATGCCAAGAGAGCTGAAAAGAGCAAAAACCTTCTTTTATGCGCAGCCCCTCTTCACAAGAGCCTGCCCTGGAGATTTTTATTTCACTATTTTATCGCTGGGGGCTAGGATTTCGGACACTACGCTGTTTGGTTTGGCGCCATCTAGCGACCGAAGCAAGAAACATTGGGTATGCCTGGGAGCGGCAGCTGCATTGTTCAAACTTAAGCTACAATTCTGGCGGCTGAAGCAACAAATACTGGGCAAGCCAGGAAGCCGTGATCGCATAACATGCAAGTACGGCGGAAGCTGCGGCCTGGCGGGCCAATCGGAACGTGACTACGTATCACCGGAGTGCGCTTTTACTACGAAGAAGGATCAGGCTTTTCGCTGCGTCATGCTCAATATGCGCCCGTTCCGCTCGTATACGTAGCGCAGTGGTTCTACACTGGGGGTCCGCGGACCATTTGGGGTTTGCGAAGGCATTCTAGGGGTCCGCGAAGCCCTGCCTTATGAGTAAAGCCTGGCAATGAAAGTTGTCTTTTTTCAGATCGAGAAGAAATGTTTCAAATTCGGGCGAGTTTCCTAGTGTTTGTCAAAAAACGAAGTCTACTTCAAACTAGCCCTTAGTTATATCCATTTATGAAATCTTTATTATACTTAACCTATACTTTTCCCCTCCCTTCACCACGAACGGGGTCCTCCATCATCTTTGCCGATCCACAAGGGTTCCGCGAAACATCGACGGTTGAGAACCACTGACGTGGCGGATATCAAAGCCGTCGGCACGCAAGGGGGGTTTATCGTTCACCCTTTGCCAAGTTACACCGAGGCAGGGTATAACCTTGGGCTCTCACTCTACTGGCGCCACCTGGCTTTTACCGGCAGGCTATAGTGTCACAAAAAATTAAGCAGCAAAAAAAAAAAAAAAGAAAAAAAAAATCTCGGTGCTGAAACGTTAGAGCAACCGTCCTTGCACAAGCACTAGGGGCCGATATGTAGGGCGAGGGTAATTCTGAACAATCACAAAACCAAAATCTATTATCTATTAAAGGTTCAACAAATTCGTGCTATAGAACAAGATGCCGAAGGAAAGGTCTTATTTTTGCTAGGCGGCTTTATCTTGCATTGTGGTCCAAAGGCAACAGCAGCATATCCTCGGGGAGGTAAGAAGTCGTCAGTCCGAACTCGTCGTTCCGTCACTCGGAGAAAGGACATCCCACACCGCACACAAACACGCAAACCATACGCCGATTGTGGAAACGAACTTGAATACTCTTGCGCTTATACGTATTGAGAATATGAAGGCTATTCGGAATTTTTGATGCTCCGTGCAACGAAAATATTAATCTAATAACGAATTTCATCGGATGCCACCTCGACATACAAAGCAGAAACCAAAACGGACGTCATCGCATCGATGAGCGACTATTGAGACGGGCGTCTCAATAGTCATTGAGACATTGAATTAATTTCTCTGGTAGCTTTCTCACCTCATGTCTCTTTATCATCTTGTTTTATGTACCCCTTTGAGCAACGGAGGTTGGAAGATGAAATTCTCGTGTTTTCCCTTCGGGAAAGACTAAATACTGAGAGCCCCTTTCTGACCTAGGCTTTTTTAAACTCAGTGGTACTGGCTCAAAGTGGCATTTCCAAAGTGGCAACACCACGTATCTTGTATGCGCGTGTATCTTGTATAACGTTCAGAAAACCGTGACCACCTGCTGTTTGACGAACAAGTCTGAAAAGTGGAGAGGCTGGAAGGCAGTAATCAATCGCTCAATTAACGTGTTCGTAAACCGTCGTGGTACAGCTGAGTGAACGCGTTATAATAAAATGGCAAACAAAACGATAAACTCTACTTTCGTTTACAGAACTCAAACCGAAACTCAAGTTGTGTAGCTTAAGCAATTTCCAAAAGAGTTCTCCTAAAAACAGATACCCTGAACACATGGTTCATGTATCACACAACGTTGTATCATAAAGTGCGCCCTCTATTTCGCTCGGTAGAGCTCTATGGAATTACAGTAGAACATAAATAGCTGTGTAAAACATCTTGTACACAAACGTCTCAGACGTCTGAGAAGTGGGCTGAAATGTAAGATCTTCAGCTGAGACGTTTCAATTAAAATAATAGTAGCCTATTTTGAGTATTCAAAGTTCTGGCTACCGATGTGGGCATGGTTATGTTGAGTGTTTACCTCACTATTGTTTTAACTCGGAAGATTGGACGCACCGAAAAAGTATTTTCTGACACCGAGAATTTTGAACGTCGCAATAAGAGAACAAACTTTTGCAGCGTGAGCTACACTGGCCGAGGTTGAGCAGTTTCGCGTGGATCCCAAAAAGCCGTGCTGGGCATACGCGAGGAGCAGTGACGTCACACGGCGCACAGCTGGCGCGCCGGAGCCGCCGCCGCCGCGCGCGCCTCGCCGCCGCGCGCGTTTCGCCGCCGCCGCACGCGCCTCGCCGGTCTGCGCATTCCAGAGGAGTAACGTCATAGCCGCGGCAGACGCACTGGCGCCGCCGCGTGCCCAGCTGTGCGCCTTCGTTGCGCAGTAGCCAAGTCTGACGCTGCACCGGAGCCGCTTGATAGCGCCTCTCATTTTGTGCGCATAAGCTCACGCTACGTATATCCTGGCATAGCCGAGCTAAGCCACCGCAATTTGTTTAGGCATATTAATTTACTCTAGGGGTCTATAGCCGGCACAAGCAAGGGCACTAAATAAACTAAAGGCGACAAACAAAGTGCACCGAAAGCGAGCAATCGGTTAAGTCACTGGGGATGATAGCCATAAAATGGCTCGAATCGGAAGTCATTGACATATCAGCCGAGCAACAATAAAACACAATTAAAGCTCAGCCACCCGTCGGCGTACTGGTAGCCCTCAAGAAAACATTCGAAATGAACAACAAACTGTTAAGTAATCTGCATTGGCATGCACGCTGCAACAGGCGGGAATTAGGTGTCGAAAAATAACTTTTTATGTGTGTGGTTCAGACACGTGAAACTAGAATATATTTCTGCAGAACACCGTAGCTAGGAAAGAATAAATTGCCTTGAGAATTGCCGCATTTTAAGTTGTTGTAATTCCCCGACGCCTACTGAATTAAAATGAAACTAGAAAGAACACCAGCGAAACTATAGTAAGCTTTTTTGTTGTTGCTTATGGCAGTCAATCGGCATTTATATAGAAAGCTACTAATTACAAGGCTAGAATCTTAAGATTACCTTTTGTTCTGCGGGACAGATCAATCTATCTAGAAACAGATGTTTGAAAACGAGTCAAAAGTAACACACATACAGATATTGTTGGTTCATGTCCACTGAGCAACCAATTCTCAGTAAATAAAGATGAAGCTAAAGTGTTGTTGGCCATTATTTTGGGTACGAAACTAGAAATCTGTAAGGCTAATGGAATAAACCTAAGGCTTTGGGGGCTTGGATGCATTTCCAAACGTATTAAACCATGCAGCGTTGTGAAAGGCCCGTGCGGAGAGCCAGTCACTGCTCTTCACAAAAACACCTTGGCGAATTACGCAGTGATAATAAGGTCACCTTGGTTCACCGTTTAAATGGCACATTGCAATTTTGGGTCGGAACGTGGTCTGCGTTTCGTCATCCGCGAGTAACGTTTTTGTCTGTGGCAGTAACTGACCCTTCAAGCATCAAATTCCACTTAAATTTCTACAAACCGTTTTACATGGCGCAACACACGACCGCGGTAATTCTTTTTGAAAATACAAGGCAAAATAGCGCAAAAATGTTTACCCAACTTTAAGCCAGAAGTCAGATTCCTTTCGTTCAACAACTTCAGCGTGTTTCCAGAGTCTGTTGTAACGTCCGGATTCGTTGTTTTTGTATGGTTCAGTTTGTTCACTCCAGTTATTACGTGAGTAAGTTTATGGTGGAGTGGGGAGGTGGATGTTTGTGCGAGTTCAGAAGCGCAGTTTCATCTAGAATCATCTTCGAGATTGTTCGAGATGAAACACTATCCGAATCAAAATTTCCGAAACATCATCAAATGCTGCACCGCACTACTTGCGAATCATGCAGGTAGAGCACGCTTTACAGAGCACTTGGGGTGCTCTAAGGGTGCTTTCAAACACGTGCACTGCTTTCAAAAGTTTTCTGGTTCACAACGAACACTGACGGAGTGTTCCTTTGGTGGGCCTCAGCACCAGCGCTAGCGGGCAACATCTACCGTGTTTCGCTACGCTACCAAATGACCACTGGAGGTCGTTTCCTTACGCTGCCTTCGAGACGTTCTCACAACTAGGATGTCAAAGATCGGAAGTCCTCCCGCTCACGTGACAACGTTCTACCTTCTCTCCTACGGAGACGAAGAAAGTCCTTTCTTACTCTAGAAACTCCTAAATACAGCGATCGATGGCATTACACGTACAACAAAAAAGTTTCAACTAAACCGACTTTTATATTGAACATAAACATGTGAATCCGATATGAGACGCTGAATACATTTCTATCGGTACAGCTCGGACCCGGAAGTCCTTTACGACTTCTTTGTCATTTATAGCCATATAAAATTGAACATATTCTTCTTCACACACCTCATTTGGAACGCGCGACAGAAAATAAAGTAGGAGGAAGTCGCAATGGTGACGTGCGGTGCCGAAGACATCATCCCCAAAAATAAACATGAGTGGAAGTAGCGCAGGTGTCTCCAACGCCGAACGACAGGCGCAAACCTACGAAGAAATCTAGGTTAAGTGTCGCCTCTGATGTATTACAATTGCGAAGAACCCATTTTATTGAATGTCTAATGCAACTGATACAAAAAAAGAAAACAGTGGACGGGCGTCGAGCCAACAAGGAAAATGTGGCTGTATAAAGAGAAGCTGCTGATAAGAGTCAGAATAAGAAATAGTGCGGTAACGTTTCCTGAACTCGTAGAGACCCCGAGTGCGTATAAAAACAAAACTTGAAAAAACGGCTCTTTTTTTTTTTTTTTGCGAAGCACTTTTGCTTTTTGCTTTGTCAGATCAATAGATGCTAACTAAAAAAAAAATCTAGCAAGATTCATGCCGGCTCAAAGTAACGAGGCAAAGACTCTCGGGAATCACAATGGTACCATTGAAAAACGTCTCGGTGCAGGTAATGGCACCGTAGCATTTTCATCCTATACAATTTGTTTCCAAGTTCGTTGTGTGTATAGGTGTGTGTGTGTGTGTATGTGTGTGTGCGTGCGTGCGTGCGTGCATGCGTGTGTGTGTGTGTGTGCGTGCGTGCGTGCGTGCGTGCGTGCGTGCGTGCGTGCGTGCGTGCGTGCGTGCGTGCGTGCGTGCGTGCGTGCGTGCGCGCGCGCGCGCGCGCGTGTGCTTGTTGGTGTTTGTTTTGGTGTTTTAAAAGTCTTGAGATTTGAAAACTGTTGAATTCTACTAACGCAAAGGCATCTTTTTTGTTTAGTTTAGCAGTTTTTAAGATGCTTCAAAATAAAACCACTATTTCAAAGGAGCTTGTTTTTTAGCGCAGCTAAATTAAATGATGAAATTAAAAAACCGACACTTTTTAGAGAGATGCGAAATCACATCAAGTGATTTAGAAAACAATTGACAAAATCACTGCATTACTAAATGGAAAACTTGCAATCTGACTCAAAAATGTGTGTCCTAAAATAATATTTTAATTACTGGAAAACTCCGTTCCAACATGTTCAGAAAGTTTCTTATAATAGAACTAAGCGACGGATTAGAAGTTCTTATATAGAGAGAGAGAGTACGTAAGGCCAAAAGACTGGTCACCAGAAGTTAAACATGGTGAAATTAACCCTAAAACTGGGTTCTCAAAAAAGTCTGAGCTCTTTTGTCACAGTATTTTCACGCGCCTATGAAACATAAAAGCACAACCCCCTTACTTAAGCCTATATAAGATGAACGCCGTAAAGCCTTACTTTTAAATACGCAGTTTTTCTATTTTACTTCAAAACAAACTACTCTTAAAAAGAAAAAAAAAGTATTACGCAGCCTCCTTGCCGTGCTAGATATTACACCCAGGCTTTTTTTTTATTTATTTTTATTGACCGATTGAACGCAAAGTGGAATGTGCTATGGATCACAACTGTTCTTAGATGTTACGTCATCTAATCTACATTGAGAAACTTGCATAGCTTAAGTTTGACATACCCATTTATTTTCTAAATTTCATTTCGTTTTCGGTAGGGAAAAAAAAACCGCCAAGGTTCGAACTCATTCCTCGTCTGGTCTGTAGTGGTCATTAAAGCAGAGCTTCAACTCCGGTCCCCGCAAGGCAGGAAGGGGACGGCCGACGCTATTAGTCAACCGGGTCCTCCGAGCTGCCAATTGCAAACCGGTCTCGCCGTCCGGGAACAATGGAGGCCCCTTCCTCCCTCGGGATTCCCTTGAACCGCCCGTGGCTTTGTTCGCGGGGCTCCAATTTCGTCCTTCAAACAGAAGTCTGGTTTCCCCGCGAGGCTCCTAAAAGGCCACGCTTTACTACTTCTCCTAAAGTGAACAACGAGGCCTAAAGAGAACGCCTCACACCGACCTATCCGCCATCGTCGTTTGTTTGTGTCGCTTTGACGACACCGGTGCGTTCTCGGTATAGTATTTAGGCGCGCTAGTAGAGGACTGTTTGTCGTGCTCGGGTAATTGATTTATAAAATGTTATTTAATTACAATATCGATCGCCTACCGTCAAAAGTACCGTACGTTTCGGTCAATGAGTCGCTCCGTTATAAAAGTCGCACCCCTCCTATAAACGGTCGTTATCACGAAAACGTTGATAAGTTAGTATATAAGATCACCGCGACGAAACTCCACTGTCACGCCTGCATATACATATATGTACAGTGATCGTGATAAATGGGCAAACGGAAGCCATTTTCAATATTCTTGCCAGCGAATCGAATGAGAAATATAGCCGTCTTGGAGAATTTGCGCAGCTGAGGTTATTACTTTTTTTTGTTTCGTTTTTAATAAGTCGTTGTATAAAAAGCACCGAGAAAAATTTTTTTTTTTTTTTTTTTTTTTTGGGGGGGGGGTGGAACTGCGAGTTATACACCGGATAATACGACACTTGGTTGCAATAAAATTACTAAAAAATAAAAAGTAATTATTAAAACAATAAATTACTTATTTAAAGCGATTCAACTGCTTCACAGTTACTTTAGCCATTCGAAATCAGCAACATACATATGGAAGCATTGTTTTGCAAATTGAAATACTATAGTGGTCCGTTTTTGTGGTGCGGCAGAGCGCAGCGTCTTACATTCGTCACATTTGGCGCCTTCGTTTCACAAAGTTCGTTGACTCTATGATAGTTTGGTCTACCGAATGGAAGTAAGTTGTTTAATTATTTTTTTGCGCCACTAACATTAGTAAATCAGTTTTTATTTTTCGTTCTACGGCAATTAAAATAATAAAGTTTGATGAAAGCTAGTTTTTATGCACTGGCAGGAAACAAAATATTTTTAGCTTCCGGACCTCCCCGTTGGTCCAGTGTTACAGGTATGGTCGTAATGACAAAATATTTGCGATAATTATAGTATGTTACACTTCAAGAAGGTTGAACGAGGGAAGGGAAGGCCGGGGAGGAGGAAGCAGACGGAACGTTAAAGAGAGGAGGAGGTTTCCCCCTCTCCTCTCCAGCGTTTTTGTCTGCTTCTCCCTCCCCAGAATTCATTTCCCTTGCCCTACCTTTCTGAGCTGTAACTTACTATAATGACAAAAAATAAACTGCAATTAAACGGCTACTTTTAGTAAAAAGTATTGAATTGCAACTACAAATTAATTTAAAAGGTAACTATACTACAGTAATTCAATTACAGTAGATGACTTATTACCTGCAGGTATGTTTTTTTGTAATTGCAATTTTTTAATCATGGTTGAGTACAAAAAATTACAGTAAGATCCATCGGTGGATTCTTTGGGAATGCGTTCGCATGATCTTTGGAAAAGCCACACACGTCTTTTTTGGGGGGAAACACTAACGCTGACACCTTCCTTTTTTCTTTTGGTTTTCTCTTTTGCTTCTTTTATTTTTTCTGTCTCTTTTTGTCCTCGCTACGCGGTCAGTGCTAGCGTTTCCCAAAGGGGGACGTGTGTGGCGTTTCCCAAGGGTCATGCTAACGGATTCCCCAAGAATCCACCAATGGATCTTCCTGTAATTGTTTTACCCCTTTTTTGTACTCTGCCTGTAAGAGGACGTGGACGCCCTAGGATACGGTCATTTATAATCCTAATGGAAAGAACCATATCCATACCAGTCGTGGAAGTAACCGCATCCATATCACTCGTGGAGTGAACCGCATCCATCGTTTTAACTACACACATACAGCCCACGTACCGCTACTAGGGAAACCCAGAGCGAAGAAAAACCGGCGACGGCAGAGGCGGCAACTGAGAAATCCCCCGCATTCCACCGCGCCGCGGTGCAACACGTCCTAGGTAACAAATCCGTAGTGCTGAATGAGATGGCGTCATCAGAGAAGGCTAACGCTAGGCACAAATTGGACACGACGATTGCGTCAACGTTTGGCTCAAACTTGACTCGAAGCTGAGCGCTGACGCAGAACTCATTTCTAATTTGTGTCAAGCGTTGGCCTTCTCTGATGACCCCATCTCACTTCGGCTTTGTTATCTAGGAGGTGTTGCGCGGCGCCTCCTTCTCTCTGGCTCCGTGCCAGCTGTGCGCGTGACTGCCGAAAACGAAAGGGCTCGTTTTGACGAAAGCCCGGCGGTGTCTGTCAGTTTGTCAGCGCCGGAGAAAGAGGGAGAGGTTGGCGCGTGCTCACGTCAGCGCTTCGGACCAATGGGAGCGTGAAACGCGACAACTTACGAACGAAAGACACCGCCGGGTTTTCGTCAAAACTAGCGTTCTAATGCTAACGATTGAATATCCAGTCTACTTCCATGTAACCAGGTGTCACTGCGGCGAAGTTTTATTACAGAATTTTAAATACTTATATCCGCCAAAATATTATGACCCCCTACCTGTTGCCGTTTAAATTCACCTTTGCCTCGTAAAACAGTCGCAAGGATCGTCTGCCGCGGAGTCCTATATCAAACGAAGTCCAATAAACTGTGTGCTCAGAAACACTTGTACCTTTACTTTTATTGTATCAAGCTGTCAGTTGAGCCATAGGCAGCCGTCTTTTTCGCCTCGCCAAGCCAGAAAGCCCCGGACGTCGACATTTTGTGATGAGGCGTGGACGTGCAACGCCTCGGCGTCCACTAACAGTTTCGCCGTCGTTCTTCCACTTTTGACAGGTACTCTACGACGGCAACTTGAGAACATTGGACGACCTTTGCAGTTTTCTAGATGCTTGTTCCGAGCAGTCAGGCCATCACGATCTGACCTTTGTCAAAGTTGTTTAAATCAGCATCGTTTCCCACTACGTCCATACGTAGTCGACAGAATTATCCTTTCTCTATCCCGGACAGCCGTTAGGTACCATCCGCATCAAAAGGTGGCAGATAACGCGAATGGCGCGTCAGCTTGGCGTGCTCATTCACACAATGTAAGGGTGGTCATAATGTTTTGGTTGATCAATTTATGGGCTGTCTTATCTACGTCTCTTTATTGGTGATGTTTTCTTGAAAGAGCGCGCGCTACAAAGTACGCTAAGAAGCGGTGGCCAAATCTCCTGATATCAGTGTCGCGACGGCAAAAAAAATCGGCTAAGACTTCCAATCAATGTCTATTTCTTTGTTTTGCTAAATATAGGGCGTTTGTCACCACGAGCTGAAGGCATCAAAAGGTGGATCTGGTGTCACATTACACTAGAATCACTGAAGGCTTAAGAAAGTCTGAGCGTAGATCATTCCGAGCAGCTCATTATCGCTCCGTGTCCAACGCATTGCCGCATCAACCAATAAGAACGCCGAAGAGCGAACCACCATGCGTGACCATAATATGCGCAAAGAAAAACGGGCACACAAAAGGAAAGGGACATAACACGTAGCGCTTCGTGTTTTTGTTCCCGTTTTACAGTGCATATTGTTTAAAAACCCTGTACCCATTTCTTTTTACGATATGAAGGAAGACATGTTCGATTCTCGATCGATACCAAAATATGAACGTCTCATATACCGACGTTTGTCTCGTTGACTGCGGGTGTCTTTATTATCTACTTTACTCCATTTATCCGGCTAACGGCACTCCGAGTAACGTGCAGAACCCTTTTAATGCAAAAAAGTGAGCCCTCACACTTCGTGTCACGGAATCTACCACGTCGCCGACAGCCTGATTCAAACGCGTATTCGCCAGTGTAAGGTGAAGCGGTTCTTGAAGTGGTGAGGCTAGGGCATGGCTGCTCGTTTATAAGCAAAGAGAAAACGAATCATTCAATGAAAAACAGCAGTCGTTTTAGAGCGAACGAATAAAGAAGCAGAAAAATTGGGCCCCCCAGGAAAATATCCGCGTGACTCGAAAAAGACGAGTTGTTCATTAATCTCTGACGGGACGGCTCCGCCCGGCTCTGGAAGAAAACCCATTACTGACGGCAGACCATGACGAACCACTTTCTAGCTGCCGCGTCCGATTAAAAAGAACTGTATTTTTCCTGTTTTTTTTTTTTCAACTCCGTTTATTCAGGCGCTAAAAAAGAAATTACACGCAAGCGCATATTTTGTGAATGCACAAATGTATACATAGAAGTTTCCTACATTGCCGGTTTAAATTAAGCTTCGGCTTTTCGTCCCCCTTGCCACCCTGAATAAGAAACAGGCGCGTCGTGTTTGATTATTTTTATGAGTGCATATTATTTTAGGATGACAATTTTATTAAGAAAACTCGAAGAGACTCACTTTGCCTCTTGTTGCTTTCGATGCATCTTTTGCCAATTAGTAGTAACGAACGCGCTAGGCCCTTACCTAGGCTTAGATCAGTGCTCGAATACGTCAAGACAATGCGGAGCGCAAGTTCGTCTGCTTCTTGCAAAGGGGTTTCGATGATGTCAGAATGCCGAGCTCTTATTGACTGTATAAAAAAAAATAGTGGGTAGACCTCAAGGCATCTAGCATTGAGTTCTACTCACTGTCTTTTCAATCAAAGCCAGTCAGAACTCGGCGTCGTTCTGAGGTCACCGTAACCCCTGTGCAAGAAGCAGACGACTTGCTCCCCGCCTTTTAGTGGATCCACTTTTGGGTATTGCGAAATGGTAATGTTAAGGTGCAGAATAAAACCTTGACGCCAGAGAAACCCACTAAAATAGGGAGATATGGCTGAGGTAAGCAACAGCGCCTACTCTAGAGCGAAGAACACTTGCTTTCTTTTTCTTATAATCGTGCAGCGTTGAAACCGTTCTATCGCAGATATTTCTCGGCAATCTAAATTGGGGTTCGAAGGAGCGCTAGAATTGCCAGCAAACTAAGTTTTTAAAAACAAAGCCCTGCTTAGGGTCGCCTCTTCTTATTTACCTTCTTTAGAGCCTGTCTCGTACGTGTGCAAGTTTCCAGCAAAAACTTTTGGCTCGAGAAAGCCGTCCGAACTCACGGTGCACACAACCAAGCCAATGTTCAAGCTTTGGCGCACCTCGAAATGAAATAAAATTTCTAGTGGCAATGCATAGATCGAATACTGCACTATATGTCCAAAACGACAATCTTCGCGTGTGCGTTCGGTGCTGTAATTTCAACATATGCGTATGTTTGTCATCAGTGATTGTGAAGACACAGAAACCGGGGGGGGGGGGGGGGGGGGGGGGTTATAACAGCACATATCATATGTAACAGGCACGTTCACATTTTAATGCGAAAGCCTTACCTGTCCCATGGAGTGAAGCCGGCGTTGTCTGCAACCGTCTGCAGCAGCGAAACGGCAGTGTTAAATTTCCATTGGCCAGAAGCACAGCAACGCAGATACATCGTCACGGAAGCCGTGGAGCCGGAGGTTGCGTCGCGCCTGCGCAGTGGGGGAGCGTGATATCACCGCCGGAGCGCCGTATGAAAAAGGAAGACATGTCGCGCTGCTTGTAGGAATGCTTTGGCATTCCTACTCGCAATCAGTCTTAAGTTTCTTTAGCGGACGCTATAGTCCGCTAAGGAACTCTTCGCACATCCGAATCTCCTAACTCTGCAGCTGCTCGGTAAGCGCTGTATTTCTATACCATATGCTCAAATCGATTGTATGAGTCGTTATTGATCAGGTACTCGATCTGCCTTGAGAGAGCGACTGACGTCGTGGGAAAACATTTGCCGAGTGATAGGTACTCACGCAGCCGTGACTATGCGCAAATACACGCTGGAACGACAGTTCACACCTAAACAGGCACGAGTAAGACTTGAACGCACGATTTCAACAATACGAGTTTTCGCTACACGTCCTGTTGAGTTTGGTCAAGGAAGTAAAATTTATTGCGCTTTAGGTGGCGGGAACGTTAGACTGGCGTTAACATTTTCCGATCACCGCACCAAATCTCCGTGACCCCGTGGCTCGACACTCGGGATGAAGATGAAGCGCAGAAATATTTCGAGGTTAACATTTAATTTTCAATGAGCGAATTTTGATTTTAAGACTATACTTTTCGGAGGTTTCGAGCTTCTGTTCTGTCGACGTACTTCCTTGTTTAGCGCCTCTTTTCTGAACAAAAAGGGTGGGCGGGCGGAGGGGCGGAAGGAGTGTATTTTTTTTTTCTTTAATGTTCCTGGATAAATATTTAAAATAAACCATCTTCATGGTTAAAAACCTTACGTTTTCCATTATTTTTTAGACGTTTCAGAGTTACCCAACCGGCTCGCCAACGCAAATTGTTTCGTTGCATTAAAAAAAAAATAAAATCGAGTTTGTTTTAGTTTTGTCGTTTTAAAACTACTTGTTTTAAAGCATTCAAAATATAAATCTCTCCCATAAACTGTAACAAGGTGTTGAACTGGGCGAGTTGGTAAAAGTTTGACATGATGGGTGCAACAGCTTCAGAAAACGAGAACGATAAAAGGAACAGACACGACAGGACAAAACTACGGGTTATGAGTTTGGGGTGTAGCAGCTGCAATTAAGGGGTAACATTTAGTGGTTGGGTGGTACAAGTTGACTCCAATCCTTTCTTATACACTCTAATATTCCTGTGTGTAGAGATGTTTTCCTCGAAAAATACTAAGAAATCTAATATGTATTTTCAAAATATAACGAAAGATAAACTAGACAACTTTCAACAATGTCTTGCGTGTACTGATTGGAATGATATATTTAGAAAAGACAGCGCGGATAAGGCTTACGATAAGTTCATGGAGCTCTTTTGTGCACTATATAATAGTCATTTTCCATCAAAACCGTTGAAAGTGCCAAGAGGTGCTCGCAAACCGTGGGTAACACTGGAATTATTGTGAAAAACTAAGGAAAAGAATGTATTATATAACTGTTTTTTTTTTTTTTTCAAAAAGAGAGAGCCAGAAAAGTTTACGATTTTCAAAATCTATCAAAATAGCCTAACAAAAGAACTACGAACCGCAAGGGCGCACTATTACTCCGCCCTGTTTCAAGCATCTGAAGGGCGTTCAGAAGTAATACGGAGAAACCTAAACTTGGTGAAACACCGAAACCGCTCGCAGAACGCTAATGAGAAGCTGAATATAGATGGCGTAACGTTGCCAGGCAGTCCTTTAGCAAACGCGTTTAATGATTTTTTTGTTAACCAAGGCAATACTGCTGTCGGCCGCAATCCATGTAGATATAGGTATTAATGAAATCAACGTAAGTTCTATATTCCTTGAGCCGGTTGTTCCCCCGGAAGTTATATCTTTAACAATGATATTAAAAAACAGTGGTTCTACTGCCGCTGACAATATTCAGATCCAACCGGTTAAATATGTCATAGATCTTCTCGTTCCACCACTAACACATATTTTTAATCTTGCTATCGAGACAGGTGTATTCCCAAAAAGAATGCAATTAGCCAAAGTATCAGTGATACATAAAAAAGGCGTAACAAATGACATGGGCAATTATCGCCCTATTTCTATTTTACCTGTCTTTTCTAAGGTTTTTGAAAAAATATTGCATAATCGCCCTATTTCTATTTTACCTGTCTTTTCTAAGGTTTTCGAAGAAATATTGCATAACCGATTAAGTTCATTTTCTGATAGGCATGACCTGCTAAACGCCGCACAATTCGGCTTTAGAAAACATCTTTCCACGGAAACAGCACTATTAGAACAGAAAGAATTTATTTTGGAAAACTTTGAGAATAGAAAGATAGTTTTAGGAGTATTTATAGATTTCACCAAAGCCTTCGATTGTTTAAACCATAGTATCCTACTACAAAAACTTCAACGTTATGGCTTCCGCGGTCGTGCGCTGACACTTTTGAGTTCATACTTAAAACATAGACACCAATACGTGTATTTAAATGGTTTTTCTTCTTTGGTCAAACCAATTACTTCCGGTTTTCCCCAGGGTAGTATATTGGGTCCGCTCCTATTCAACATGTATGTGAATGATATAGTTAATATAGATAAAGAAGCAAAACTTGTTATGTATGCCGACGATACGAGCTTATCTTTTTCTGCCGACGAGCCAAACTTACTTATCAGTCTTGCAAATAAAACATTATCAAAATGAAATTCATGGGCAAATGAAAATTCGCTGAAAATTAACACAAGCAAAACGAAAGCCGTTATATTTCGTCCTAAAAATAAACAAGTCTCGTACAATACTTGCCTTATCTTAAATGCGTCACCTATTGACATTGTGTGTTCTTTTAAAACACTCGGCGTTATTTTTTCTGAAAACATGTTGTGAGACTGCCACGTAAATCACGTTATCAGTAAGTTATCTTGCATCGTCGGGTTGGTTAATCGTAATCGCTCTGTCTTGCCAATTTCTGTACGACTACTTATATACAACTCCCTTTTCTACTCATACTTAAGTTATTGTCACCTCGTAAACAAATTTAGGTAAGATATTTTTACTTAAAAAAATAATCAGAATTATATGTAACGCTCCGTATGACTTTCACACTGCCAACTTGTTTACGCGCTTTGCAATTATTATTTCATATAATTTATATAATTACAGGTTGAACGTTAGTTTTAAGAACAAAGAAAAAAGGAATTCTCGCTTTCTAGCTGAACTTTCAGCACTGACCAAAAATATTCAGGCGTATCCCACTCGTCACACTGAGTATTGGAAGATGATCCCTCACAGAAAAAGTATGGTAAACAAATGCTCAAACATACCGTTTTTACTCAAAAGCCTCACAAGTAATGATTTGGATCTTAGCTAAATAAATGTGAAATTTGTACTATCTATGCTAAAAATGTAATCATGAATGACTGTCGAGCCACTGTATTTCATTCTTTATTTCCCTTCCCTGTTATATAACTTATTTGTTGTTCTTGCTGCCGTCTGTTTTGCCACTGTAGAGGGCCGAGACCCGTCAAGCTGTTCCTTTGCAGTTTTTTTCTCCGGCCTTCCCTTGATCATTGATGAGAAATAAAACTATTATTATTTAACAGACATGAGAGGACAAAACTGCCGGTTATGATTTTGGGGTACCAGCTGCAATTACGGGGTAACATTTAGTGGTTGGGTGGTACAAGTTGAGTCCAATCCTTTCTTATACCCTCTAAGAAATGCCTGCGCGTCCACTTACCCGCAAAACACTCAAAAAGCCAATCTCTACGATATAGGAAATCAGCTCAGCGAATGATGAGGCGGAACATCCGTTTAGACCTCAAAACTGAGTCTGCGCTGTGGCATCACACAATGCAAAGCGTCATGCTTGCAGTGCGTAATGCCACAGCGCAGACTTAATTTTAAGGTCTAAGCAGATGTTCCACCTCATCATTTGCTGAGCTGATTTCGTAGAACGCAGCGATCGGCTCTTCGAGTGTTTTGCGGGTAAGTAGACGCGGAGGAATTTCTTAATTCCCGCAAAGTCGGATGAAAAAATATTTGTTTCTTTTTTACTGGAAGAATCGAAATGAATAGTGGACGTTTTCAGAAGCAATACCAACTCTTGAAGTTGTCTAGTACCTGGAGTCCCCGAGAACTTAAGAGACGCCGAGCGTGGTGAGTTCCGAGCATCTCATTATCTCTTCTCAGTCAATCAGAGTGCGGCATTCGCCGATAAGAACGCCGAATGACCAATGACGAAGCGAGAAGCGCGAACATGGTTAAGCCACACCGTACGTTTCTTAAACAATCAGTGACTCTTAAGTTACAGTACGAAAGGCCAGCACAAAGCGCGTGTCAGAAACGATGGCGCTGCCGGGAAGCGGTTCTCGCGCTTTGTGAGTTTCATGTCGTTCTCAGTGAGGGGCGGGGGGGGGGGGATAATGAAGTTAAGTAATTCGGTACAACTGCCTCATGGCACCTGTGAACCGCGAGAGAAGAGAGGGATTAGTGTCTAGTCTGACACTATAATCCTTTCTCTCTTGACATCCGTCCCCCACCCCCCCTTGCGCTCGACGAGGCACTATTAATTACGAGTTGT
Organism: Ixodes persulcatus; assembly: GCA_013358835.2. Classification (NCBI taxonomy): domain Eukaryota; kingdom Metazoa; phylum Arthropoda; class Arachnida; order Ixodida; family Ixodidae; genus Ixodes; species Ixodes persulcatus. The sequence continues at coordinate 4,174,885 of JABSTQ010011052.1, forward strand.
ACGTAGAAGCAGGAGGCGCACGGAGGGAGTTTGCGGAGTTGTAGAATCCTTTAAGCAGGTGAGTCAAGTTAGGAGCTGAACAGGAGAAGCGGAGAGCCTCCTTAGCGCAGCTTAAACATCGTCAGGGAAACGAATGGTGCGGTTTGTTTCCCATCCAGCCACTCCTCAATTTTCCGCGAGAATGGACCGCTAAAATAATATGAACTTGACGGTAGCCCGCCATTCTTTTCAAACGTTGGCAAGTCCGGCGAGCGGGTACATTCTTCTAACGCTGTTTGCTTGTTGCATTGTAGGATTACGAGTCTGGTTAAAGCGAGTTAAAAAGTTCCTCTTACTTTTTTTAAAATTTAATTTAGGTATTTTCGGTTCTGGAATTTTTTTTCCAGATTTACTTTATTTATAATGTCTTCACTTCGCCAGTCTCTATACGGTTGGTCGACTCGGGTGAGGAGCACTCAATGCAACGCTCGCGTGAAGCGGTCGTGCTGCACCCCTGTGTGCGGAAGCCGTTCTGACGGAAGACCCGAATCTCGGTCTCTTATGCACGGAGGCACCACCTAACGGTTATAATCTTCCTCTCCGACGACGGGTCCGCTTCCAGCGCTGAAGTCTGGAGAAACCCGATTCTGTAGTAAACAAACGAGCGAACAATCGAAACAAAAACAAAAAAAGAGAGAGAGAGAGAGAGAGAGAGAGAGAGAGAGAGAGAGAGAGAGAGCGGGAGAGAGAGAGAAAAAGGAGCACCTGAATTCATCGCAACGACGATATGCACTGGCACGCATCAATGCGCAGTGCGCCAGCTTGTTCGATTTTATATAGTGTAGGTCTTCCTAAGGCGTATCGTATGTGTATGTGTTTCTTTTCAGTATACATCTTATTTTGCTCCTTGCGCGAGAGAGACGGCAGATGGCAGTAGCCGGGGCAAGATCGGAAACGAGCGCTCCCGGGCATGGAAAGCGACGACAGGAAACGGGGGACGCCGGGTAATCACATGCCTCGGGCTGGCCCCACCGAGGCGCCTTCTTCCGGAGCGTTGCTCCTCCAGTCGACAATGTTATCGCCGACTCTCGCGGGCAGTGAATCTTGTGTGTGACGCATTCAGTGAAGTAAGATGGATGAATCCGAAGAAAGTAGCGTATTGTCCCTGCGTCGTCTGTTCGAGTTTGTTGCATCTACATAAACAATTTGCGGCGCTTCCTCGGCCAGAGCACGCGAATAAATAATTGGCAGTTCCTAATAGCAGCTGAACGTTTAAGGTAACGTTCACAACGATAAACTCCTCCCCACAAAAGGCGGTGCAAGGCGAGCTTGCTTTTAGCTCGCTTATTTGTCCCGCTTATCTCGCGCAGAAACGTAAACAGGAGCCTAATGAACCGCGCACCCGTGCCTATCTATACAGATGGATTCGCACTTCGATCCGTCACACCCGACCGGCCAGCTGGGACTTACCCTGCCGCTCATAACGTTCCCGATAGCAAGCTTCTCGCGAGCATTCAAAACAAAACAAAAAGCGCAATGTCATGACGAATGATCAGCAGCAACAACGACACTGACAAAAAAAAAAAAAAAAAAACACCGGTGTTTTTTGAATATTTTTTTTTGTATCATGCAATGTTATTGACAAAGACGTAGAAGAAGAAACGCATGATCGCCCTTGTTTATGATTTTGTCTTTCTCCTCCTTTTTTGTACTTTTGCGTCCGATTTGCAGGAGATTTGTAGAAGATTGAATATTCCAACATAAAGATAAGAAACAAAACGAAACGGGTACTCTTATGCTGCATTCACACTGCAGCGTTCGAATCGCAACTGCGGAGCGGATGCGTTCGTTTTCATGATCAAATGCGCGTGAAACTGCACTGAATATTTAAGCAACCGCGTTTGCAACCGCTTCGCGACTGCGGTTCCGCCGCCAGTGTGAATTAGGGATTACAGTGCTGAAGACGCCATAAACGCTTTTCGTGCACGCTATCAAGACTCATTGGCTTTCTCTTCGAAGATATCAGCGTCTGTCATTCTTTGTTTTTCTTTTTCTTACGCTGCATAGGCTTTGTAGTTGTGCAGTTTGGTTGCAAGAGTCCTGTCTTTTCTATTTTTCTTTTTGCACTGTTGCTGCGGTATAAATCACTAACTTGCCCAAGCTTCAATTTTAACAAGATTCGTGACGAACCTCTTGCTTTACCACCGAAAATGAAACCCTACGCACAGACATTACAGCCTTTGTGTGCCCTTACACGATGCAGGTACGCTTCGACCTAAGAACCTCAAACGTGTCTCGCAAACCATGAAGGGGCTCTGAATAATGTACGGCGTTAGATTTTGCATTCTTCTTTCCGATGCCGGTGAAAACACGGTCCTCCTCGATTGTATTATTCAGGCGCGTGGGGCCGTCGCCGTCCTGCTCTACTGCGTCTTGCAATCGCCTCCCCCGCACTCTCATCGTGTGTGCAGGGACATCCGACGCCGCCCGTTATCCTGTGTCCACATAGGCCCACAGCGACTCGACTGATTTACCCTGCAAGACGCTACGCGTAATGTCTGGAAAAAGATACGTTAGAGAACGCGCTGCTGCGCCGGGGGCCGACATTTCAGGAACTATAAGGGTTTTGACTGCTCCAACAAAGCAAATGCGAATGAGAGAGGTAATACAAAATGCTAGAAGGTCTGACTCAACCAACAATCCCCCCCCCCGGCCCCCCCGGCTCCCCCCCCTTCCCCCCCCCAAAAAAAAAAAAAAGACTAATGGAGCGAGTAAAACGGAAACTATGACGCAAGGAGAACGCCGAAATGAAGCGAAGCTGCACTTCGTCCTGTCAGAGAAATTGGAGTCGCTGGGAACGTAGTCGCGGAGTATTTCGTAACGAGTACAATACGGGTTTAGGTTGCACATAACTCATTGCAGTAACAGTTAACGGCGCCGTTCCAGTCGACCAGAACCCCCTCTGGTCTATTTTTTAATGTTTGCTTTCTGACGATCGGCAGCTAGAGGAAGGCTGTAATATACGTTTCGTTGTTGTTTTTGGTTTTTGTCACAAGGCAGATTTTGGTTAATGACATCGTTTTCGTCACGGTGGCCTCTTGTAACGCCAGAAGGAAATGATGGTACACAGGTGCGTCGAACCACCTCCCTCCCAGACGCGGAAATATTTCAGTTACGCGCAGCGAAGCTGGAAGTTTGATGGAGAAAATTGAAGAGAAGGAAAACACGCAAGTCAGCCTGAGGATTACTTTCTAGAAAAAAATGTATTGTTCTGTTTTACTTACAACTTGACGCGTAAAATATAACGCACATCAATAAAAGAGGACTTACACAATGGGAGCCACTCAAAAACGACAAAATACGGCAGTAGCTGGCATCGTCTGGCGCAGATGTGATTGTTTGGCTACAGTACAATACTTTCTCTGTTAGAAAAAGAAAACTTTCTGTTATTTTTCTTCGAAGAAATGTTCTGTTCGCCGAAGAGCCTCGGCATCTGCGCCCGCCATCACCGTTGCTTTGTAGCACCCTTACAAGTTCGGAATACGAGCAGGTGAAGAAATCATTTCAAACTGAATTTTCTTGGCAGCAGTTAACTCCCGCTACAGTTGTCAAAACGAGAAATATTATTAAGCGTACGTTGATCAAACCCATCACGCGCTAAGCATTGACGTTCTGCGTGTCTTTGCGGAGTTGTTTCGTGGTCGCAGATTGTTTATTTCTCTATTTATTTGTACATACTGTGACCTCAAATGAGGCCATTGCAGGAGTGGAGAAGAGCGGTTAAAATAAATCAATACTGAACGACAAACAAAACACTAAAAATATCGATTTAACAATTACATGTCAAGGCAATGTAAGTTTTTTTTCTATTTATAACATAAAGTCATCATAGGGAAGCATGCGCGTAGGTCCATCAACACTGTTCCATATCAATGCTGGGAGAGAAAAAAAAAGAATTTCTAAAACAATTGACATGAGATTTCAATGGAAACATTGTCAAAGGATGAGACCGTCTGGTGCAAGTGACATTTGTGAAATTATTGCAGTTCATTCGCTAGATGCCACAATCCCCATTAACAATTTTATAAGTCTCGATAGTCCGCCTGAAAGACAAAGATTCAATTCCCAACACTGTCATACACTCTAAAAATATTCTGGCTGTAAAATAACTCTTAAGGGTTCTTCGGCTTGTCCATATTTGGCATCCTAAAAAGTTGTTTTAAGGCGGCGGTCCCACGGCCCCAACTATAATACCGGTGGCAGCTCTGCTAACGCTCCTGTTTGCTGTGCAAATGTCGCGTCTGTGTGCGTGTTACGTATTTCGTTCTTTTTGCAATTAAATCACCAATTCATCATCACTCTTTTAGTGCAAAATATTATACGCATTTTTTAAAACTTACAGCACAATAAGAAAACAAAAAGTGCAAGTTTTGATATTTTCAAAGACATACCTCTATGCATTCCAAGTTTTTAGACTTGTAATGCATCCAAGACGCGTTCTTATTTTTTTATTGAATAGAAGAAGGACTTTTCTAGTTCTGTGCATACGTGTTTTTGTTAATTAGCACGTTCACATTTTTAATATTGATTCAAAAAGAGCCTTTTTTATGTTATTTTGAAGTCTCGTAACTCACCTTCACATCATAACGCAGCAACGACATTTAAGGGCATGCTTGTGGTAAATATAGGAACTCAGAATACAAAATATTAGAAGTGCAACGCCAGCCGTTTTCTTGTAAACATAACTTGATTATGGTAAAATTTCTAAGAATTCCCTTAACGCGTTCTTGGTTTTCTCAGACAGCGTTCTGGCATCTGACCTAATTTTTTTTTAATTGTATGCTAGAGGAACTGAGCTGGTTCACTAGAAGCGTAATTTTTTCGTATTCATATTCACATTTGTTTAAAATATTTTTAAATCATGGGACTATTTTGAAGCTCGACTCTGTACGCAAGAAATCGGTTTCAAAGAAGAGGGCAGCTATTTAAGCAACGATTCTTTAATTAGTGCTTTTCTCGTTCTAAATAAAACCATATTCTATGATTGTAATTTTTTGAAAGCATACTAATTGTCCTAAATAGTAAAAAGGACCTATGTTTTAGCAGACGACGCGCGCTTGCGCCATCTTTTGAAAGGTGGCTGAAATTCGAGGTTGAGAAGTTCAGGCAAAGTGGCGCTGATTCTGTCCCTGACGCAGAAGATTCTTTTCTCAAATATTTCCTCGCGCTAATCTTGCAAGAAAAGAGAAAGAAAAAAAAACGAGAAGCGCGTTACAAGGATCACGAGCAAGTTCTCGCAAACGCCCAGAGCCGTTTATTGAGAGAGTTTGGCCATACATTGGCTTGAATAGGCGAGCATCTCGGGCCAACCACAGGCCGCGAAACAGCCCCTAGCGGTGGTCGCGTGCTCTAAATTGGTGCCACGACTATACTTCGTTTCACCTTATGTGCGAGCGAAGGCAAAACTGGAAGCGCGAGCACGGAAGCTCCGTGCGTTCAGGCTTTGCTCGAGCGCGCGAGCTGGGGAGAAATGCAAAAAGCGCTGGTCTCGCGCTTCTAGCTTTGGCTTCGCTCGCAGGTAAAGTGAAACGAAGTATAATTTGAGCCGTGCCGAGCGGAACTCCGCGTCTCAAGACGCTCGCGCACCCCACCCTTTGCACTGCTTTCTTTCAGCCAGTCTCAGGACGCTGTTCTAGCAGTGCAGACAAAGGCATGGGCACGAGCGCGTGGCTTTAGAAAGTGCCTCCTATGCACGAGGTCTCGTACAAACAATAGCGTTTCGCTGAGCTAGGCTCACGCGCCTGTGCCTTTGTCTTCACTGTCGACATTGTGTGAGATGGAGTAGAGGTCTCCTGATTGGTCGACGCTGTGTCACAAATTTAGTTTACGCTCTAAGCGTGGGGGGAATATTCGGCGCTGGCGGCGGCCTTTGCTCCGCCTATTGTCCAAACTCTCCTAATATACGGCTCTGCAAACGCCTAGTGCCTACTGTGCCTACAATAAGCTATTCAATGCTGTCCGCCATGTTCCGACACCACGAAAGGTGCAAATATTGAACTCCATATTATGGTGACGACGAAGGAGAATTTGTTTTTCTCCACTCCAAGGTTTTAACAGATATTTTTTTTAAGGTTCCAGCTTTCCAACCGCGCTGGTTCTGTTTTGTTCGCCATCGTGCAGGGATTTGAGATTTTTAGTTTTAAGGTGCAACCCCACCCTTGGTTAGTGTGATTCTGAACCAACAGATGGCGGTGGGATCACCTTCCAGGCCTGTACATCAAGGCAAGAAATCGTGTGTGGTGGCGCTTCGATACAGTGGGATATTTTTCTATATCCTGAATTTGACATCCTTGGTCCTTCTCTTGTTTTTCTCTGCATGAGATTTCTTTGGAACGCGCATGGCTGCGCCAGTTCTCGTGCGAGAGGGCCAGTTGCCTACGCTCCGAGCTCACGTCTCCAGCAAATGTGGGCAGAATAAAACGCGAAATTAGTCCTGAGCCAAATGGTGAGACAGACGCACAACAAAACCACCGACGCGTTGAAAAATATAAAATTGCCTGCGCGCCGTTATCGGAGATTTCAGAGGTCAGTTACACATATTTCAATGTGGTTAGATTTATATTGACACGAATGAAGGTGACGAGAGGACGAACAGTGAACTGAAAAATAAAGGTTTAATCGGCGAACTTGTGCCAAACAAAAAAAGTAAAGAAAGAGCGTCGAGGCAGCAGAAAAGCAGGCGGGATTCGGCAACGTAACAGAGAGCGAGAGCGAGACTGACTCGACAAGGTCGCTGGCAGCTGCTTATCTACTGCAGTGCGTCACCATCTCGAAAGTTCGGCAAAGAAGGTTCGAGCGTCGCGCGCTCGGGGCGAGGATGAACTGGCACTTTCGAGAACAAGAAAGCTGGGCGAACGTTACGTCTGGTGCAAGAATCAACGCGAATCTTCTAGAAGTCCGTGACCGAGCGTTGCTTTTTCGGCTCTGCGGGCGGCAATATGACGGGCCGGCCCTTTTGTCGTGCATCTGTTTGGCTCTTTGTGAATTTCGAGGAAAACGTGATGACGTGATAGACTTGGGTTTCCAAAATTGTAGCTTGAAAAATTAACTACCTAAACAATAAACAAATATATATATATATATATATATATTTTTTTTTTTTTGGGGGGGGGGGGGCGGTCAGGTGTTTTATTTAGGTGGCTGGGTGTTTATTTTGACCAAAACCACGAGACTGGAAAACACAAAAATTAAACTCGGGTTTAGATGTTGAGTTTGGTAAATCCAAAGTAGGACGGGCGCGGGAGTCATAGTAAAAAAAAATGCCGAGGTTAAAAATTAACTCACAGCAATAAATGATACGAATTAATTTTAATACGAATTCAGTGATAAATGCAACGACTGGCCAGGCAAAGATTCTGGGTCTGTGGATAGCTTTTTCACATAGTTTAAGCAATGTACAGGGTGTCACAAGACAACAAATTAAAGGGCTTTTTTTTTTTTTTTTTTTTACCGGAAGAATAAACTAGGTATCGCCGAACGCTCATTCTCCGCCCACTGTAGTGCTAAAGGTCACAACCAGATGTCAAAGTTTCAGCCCGATCCGATACCTTATTCAAAAGTTATGAGTGCTTTTCTGAAAAGTTCAATTGAAAAATGGCGGCCGACGGAGGTTTCGAATACATGGAACTCTATGGCTCCAGAAACCGAAAACGGGCAAATATTGGCTCCCTTTTCCCATTGAAATTTTCAGAAAATCACTTATAACTTTTGAATAAGGTGTCCGTTCGGGATGAAACTTTGGCATCTGGTTGTGACCTAGTGCTACCTTTGGGCGGAGAATGAGCGTTTGGCGATGCGTAGTTTATCTTTGCGGTAAAAAAAAAATGTAATTTTTCTTTGCGATACCCTGTACCAGTTTTAATCTGGTAATTTATGCGCGCAAGTAGTGGTGTGCAAAAATGAAAAAGATGCAAACGGGTAGTGTTTGACGTTGTATAAAATATAGTGTAAGCACGCACATGGTACGCTGATTAAGACTGAAACAACTCTACATTTTGCACTAGCGGTGAGCGTATCGAAAGTTAAGAGTGCATCAAAAGCAGTATATGTGCATGTACATATATACTGCCCAGGCCTTTATGTTCGAATGCTCATAGTACTTTATTACCCTCAGATTCGGTGTAAGTTGTCTCCTGATTGCTTACAAAAGAAAGAAGGAAGCATTCTCACTCTGGGATGATAGAAAATCTCCACCTGCTGACAGCTACCAATCATCTCGGCGTCGATGATGAGTATTCACTGCATGCCAACGGTCGCATGCTTTGAACGAGTTTTTTCCACGTGATTTCATACAATCGCAATTGTTCTTGACAAACAACAATATTTACTGAGTCAAGCGGTCAGATGTGAAGCTTAGAATATTTTGTACTGATTGTGGCACACATGGCAAGTTGCATCGGTTTTTTTACAATCCGCGAAATAGAATGCTCCTGAATTACCTTGGTTTCTAGTGCATGTAGCACACAGAAGAGTACGAACTGAATCGCAGTGGGAAACGAAAACATTAATGATAAACAAGCAATTAATGACGCGAAAACGGAGGGCACAGCACATATACAGAAGGTAAGCTTTGTTTCACTAAATACATTACCAGTAAAGCATTTGGTTTTATCCTGCGAGCGAAGCGGAACATACAAGTACGAGCATACTGCCCTGAACTATACTTCCAGTGAACAAGCGCACCATCCAAAGCATCGAGCTCGCTTTTATAGCTTTTGGTGAGCTGAAACCTTTCAAGACACAATTATAATCAATTATATTATTTCATTTATTTTTACTAGGTACACCTGTGTGTGTGTGTGTGTGTGTGTGTGTGTGTGTGTGTGTGTGTGTGTGTGTGTGTGTGTGTGTGTGTGTGTGTGTGTGTGTGTGTGTGTGTGTGTGTGTATGTTTTGTCTTTTGCGTTCACGTGCCATTTTCTTAGTTATATAATATTTTTCCAGAAGTCCGACAACTATAGTTTGTTTCTTCATAAGTAAGAACCGCATAATCAAAGATGTAGACAAAACAAAAACGCGAACACGCGAACACACATTAAAAATGCAATGTAACGGCGCATTCAAAATTAGTCGTTAGTTTCTTAGAGAGAAGTTTCGTAGGGCGACATTGTTACCCGTTGAAGGTTATAAAAAGTGCAGTACAACTGTTAGCTCGGAGTCTTGAACGTGCATTACGCAGTATATGTGGTACACGATCGCATGACGGTAGGATGCAGATGGCCGACGGAACCCAGTTTCCTTGCTAAAGCCCCTTGATAAAGGCATTTTTTACAACCGCCAACCATTGTTGTGGAAATGCGCAAAACACGTGCCACGACCGGGTACTCCGCCACCATTGGCTTTCAAGGAGCGGTCATTTTAGTGCTGCGCCGCCATTTGCGTCCAAGGGCCGCTCGAGATACTGGCCTCGTGCACTTGCACCTTTGAGGTTATTTGAGAAACCATCGCAAACACATCTAGGAGATTTATACCCGTGCCACACGGGCAACTCGAATGCCATTTACAACGAAGGGCATTTGAGCGGACGGCCAATCAGCGCGTAGCGCATTCCACGCGCGACAGATTGCGAGCTGATTCGCCGATCACAAAAATGTCATTCGTTGTAAATGGCACTCGAGTTGCCCGTGTGGCACGGGTCCCTACAGGCCCTGCAGAATGAGCTCCGTGCTTTGAACGGAGCTCGCGCTCGAGCATTTCTCCACGTGCTCTGATCTGTGGTGCCACAACACACTCGGCCAACGATCCCTCATCGCACTTGGTTTAGCCTCTGAGCTAAACCAAATGAGCTACGCTTAGAGTATCGGCACTTTTTCCCCCGATATTGTGGTGGACGCCGCCATCTTGATGGTTAGTAACAGATCAAATGCAACTGCCGATCGTCATGATTGAAAGGTGCGACTTCCCCAGCATTAGTTTCGGTGTCAGGAAGCTCACGTAATATTGCTTTGCTTTGTCGCGAACTGTTTAAGCATTTGTGGAGGACGGATTTCAGATAAAGCTTCAAATAACTGACAACCATCATTTTAAGCACCAAGATGTGTATGAAGCGTAGCTTATTAAGTGGCTCTAGTTTAGCACGACCGCATAGGTACAGAAAGAGAACGAACAGCTTGACCTCGCGTTCTTGGCGCTGCTTCAGTGGTTTCATCAGCCCGTAGCGTTGGCTGTGCTCCGAACTAAAGTAAAGCAAAGCAAATACTCAGATCTTAGGGTTTCACAAGCCAACCCAACGAAAATCACTTAACACGCCCCAATAAAAATAAAAAAATTGCGGGTTTATTTTGACTAACTGGAGATCTTTTGACGTTCAACCGAAATCTCAGATTGGCCTCCGGCGGATTGCGGGCACCTCGGCCGATATTTAAACCCGACAAATATGGGCACATGGGCCAGCGCGTTGGCTCCGAGACACTGAGACGATTTAATGTTTTGTGTTTTGTTTTAATATTATTGCCACTGAATAGCCACCGAGGTGGTTTTTAAACAAAATATAGTCAAACCATTCCGACAAGTATAGTTTGATTGCGGAAATGATTTTCGGAAATGATAAAAACATTAAAATGTTTTCGCATACGTGGCGGAATCTGAAATGGCAGAATGCATTTCATGGCGCCCATTTAATTTGGATCGCGTTGGGCGTGTGTGCCGACGCACAGTAGAACGCGCGCAAAAGTAGCTGTCGTGCACCCGCAGCCTCGCGCTTGTTGTTCTGACATCTCTGGCTCGCTCACTGCGGGCATCCAGGCATCTGACACCCCGACATCTGGAGCTTTTTCTGTCTTTCACGTGGCGTTCCAAGCGGCACACGACGGAAAATGCACATCAAGCTGTTCTTGAACAAGTGTCGCCCGCCATCTGTACTTTATATTAAGAAACTACAATTTTTCGTAACTGAATGGGAAAAGTTTGAGTGCTTAGAACATTCTTAACGTGTATTATATCAATATGGAAGTTCTGGAAAATGTAATATCGAAGCTTGCTTCATACTTTAATGTCTCGTTATTTCGATTAGTTGACGTGATTTCGTTTTTATAGCGCCTTAAAATATCACCATTTTGAACTTTATTTTTTATTTTAAAATATATATTATCTGTACAGTTTGTTGCTTACTTTCTTAATTTATTACATCCAACCGAACGCTCACGTAAAATATCGTGGACGATGGGACGTTATAACTCGAGAAATATATTTTTTAATATCAGAAACTGTGGTCTATTAAAAGGTGAATAATTGACTAACAACTAAAAATAATCGTAATATCGAGACATTGAAGTATTGTTGAAAAACAGCTCTTTAATTTGACATTAAATTTATAATTGTGAGGTATATAGAAAGAAAGTTTTAGGCCGTCAAAAAAGCACCAAAACGTCATGCACGGTGGGGTTGCACCTTAACGTCACTCTACTCGTAGACAACTTACGGAGAGTGTTATGTGTACAGTGTTGTTAAGTGCAAACCGCAGTGACTGGTCCTCATAGTAAGGCAACAAACAGCCAGTCATCGTGGCTCAAATCTTAGGCTCAGGAAAAGGGTCTAATAAACCCCCTTTCCATGAAGTGCTCTATCAAAAGCGTCGCGCATGTGCGAAGCCCTCACTAGGTCGTCTTTCTTTGGATTAATTTTTATTTCATTTATTCAAATAAGAACAATGCCAGATGATCAACTTTTATGGTGTTGGTTTAATAATGCAACGACTCCAAGCTTCCACTTTGTGCTTTACACCAACCATGACTCTTGTCCTTTGCAACTAATTATAAGCAGCCAGGTCCGACAGGTCCGACTTGCTAGAAACAGCGACTTAGCTGAGACTGTGGGAAAGAAAGCAATGCCAAAGCCAGCGCTCGAGCTGAGTGGCACTCAAGCCGCGTCTCAAGACAGTCGCGCGCCCAATCCTTCGCAGTGCTTTCTTTCACTCAGTCTCAGTTGAGACGCTGTTTTAGCAAGCCGAACCAGAATCACAACTCGTGAAGTTTCCTCGCGCTTCTCTTTCGTTCTTCGGAGTCCTCGCAATGAGTGTTGCGAAATAAAATCAAGCGAGATGCTCAGTGCTGCCCTGACATATTCTTCAATAACCGGGCTAGAGAGCGGTTTCCTTGTGACCTTCAAGGGGCACTGACACCCCAAAGATCATATTTTTTTTTGTATTGTCTAAAACGATGCAAATTGTAATCATAGACACGCAAAAAAAAAAAAAAACCGCACCGTAAAAAAAAAATCCCCCCCCCCCCCCCCGCGCGCGCGCGTTTTTTTATTGTTAGCGTTTGATTATCCCGCTTCTCGCCTCCTCCTCGCTTCGGGTCGCAGTGGCAACGGCGCTTTGCTTCTTAGCGTGGAGCAGAGGTCCGAAAGAAAGTCGAGTAGCAGGAGACCGCAAACTTTGACTCACTGCACTGGCGCGGATCACGCGGGAACTTCAAATTCGGCATTTGGAAATTTTTTTTTTTTTTTTTTAATTCACAAATACGTAATTCCCAAGTTTCGAATTTTGAGGGTTATGTCCCGTCATCGTTTTCAATCGTTTCGGATAATAAAAAGAAATATGATTTTGATGTGTCGGTGCCCCTTTCACTCTCGCCGAGGAGCAATGGGACTTCTCTAGCCGCGTAAGGGTGCGACCACACAACCATGCCCAACGCCGCCTGAGCCATCCTGAACAACTGTTCCCCGACCACTGCGATAGAAAATGTGTGAAATTATACTTGCGTGAAATAACTGTAGTGAGCCGACTGAAATAAGTTTCGGCTTACAATAATTCAATGTTTGTCTATACAAACTTGTCTTTACGCTTACGAAGAGAAAGACGTGCTCGTCATAAATCCCTGAAGGCAGCCGGCCTCATGACCTGTGGGTCTAATTACTCTAGAAACTTGTCCAACTCAAGCTCGGAGCAAAGAAGACAACACGGTGAAGAGGAGGTGCCTCTCCGAAAGAATTACAGCGCTGTAGGAGCGGTAGGGTTACAGTGACCCCTACAAGCTGCCGCCGCAGGGAGCAACGACTCCCGGTGCAAAGGCCGTAAGAGATCGCGCCTCTTCACTCTAGCCCGGCCACTGCTCTGCAAACTGCTGAACGAGGCAATGTCCACTCACACAGGGGCGTTTGCTTATGTTTTTCTACGTTGCGTTATAACTAGGTCTGGGCACTTGATCTAATAACCTACCGAAAAATCAATGAATGATTTAAGCGCGATTAAATTTTTAACCAGTCAAACCGTTAAATTTTGACAAACGAAAAAGTAAAAATTTAACTCTTTCACCATGCAGACGTGTAAGGGTACACCTGTTTAAAGGCAAACTTCAGGTGAAAATTTGACCTAAAGTAAACTGTAGGGGCGAGATGTGTGACTCGAAAGAAGTGGAGAAGGTTATATGTGCCCCCAGCCACTTCAACGCCATGCGATTGTCCGTTTAGCGCAGACAGCTGAGCCCATAGACCTATCACTAAATTACCCAAGTATCAAGGAGAATGCAGAGAATAGTGTTCCACGCATCGCACGTGCTCGCGTCTGCAGCAGTAACTGTCCTTAAAAGAAGCCTAAAACAAATGGCATTTTGCACGCGCGTTCATTAGCGCTTTATTTTGGTTATTCACTCCGCATCATTTATAGGGAGTATTCACTGGCGGCCATAGCTGTGTGCGCGAATGCTGAGCGCGTGCTGATGGCGAGCTTCCACAGTTCTTTCGCAACGTGCATTCCGCACCATCAAGAGTGCCGGTCTTAGCAGCCTATTAATGTGAGTTCGTTCTGAGCATGCGCTCTAAACAGCACCCACAAATATGGCGTCCAGTGAATACTCCCTATACGGGGAAGGCGTGTGCGTGTGGCTCGTGAAACACCAATCCCTGCATTCTCCTTGATGCTTGGGTAATATAGCAATAGGTATATTGATTAATAGTTCGATTAAAATTGACGCCCAGTCCTAGTTATAACTTAGTCCGCGGGACATCTGTGCTTCCTATGTCGCATGCAAATCTACTCTTTGAATTGGATCCCATGCCTCATTCGAACCACGAATGCCCCGTAGACTTTGAACTTAAGGCCCCTACGCACATTAACGTTTGAGAGCGTTTGAGTGCGTTTGACTGCGTTGCGGCTGCGAGAAACCAGGACATCCCTGCTCCTTATGTCGCGTGCCAAGCTATTCCTCTATTTGGATTCTACGCTTCATATGAAGCACAGAAGTGCCGATGACTCGCTTTCGTTTCGCGACGCAACGCAGTCAAACGCACTCAAACGCTGTCAAACGCGAATGTGCGTAGGGGCCTTTAGTGTACAACGCTGGCAAAGCTGCTTGCGCGAGCATGGGGTTTGATCTCGCAGATCTTTTGCACGTGTTCTCGCGCAAACGAAACTATAAATGAAGCAGCGTACGAGGGCGCGTTCATTGCTGTGTTTGTGTGTTATGCACGCGCACTTTCTGGCTGGCTGCAACTGCGATCGAGCGCTGGCTGGACTGTGATTTAGCATGCGTAGACTGTGCTTTTTGTGAACAGTGGAAACGTGCACAGATGGCGAGAGACGAACTGTCGTTGTAAAGTCCCTCGATAAACTTCACGCTTACAAGTACCGCCAACCATTGTGGTGGAAACGCGTAAGACACGTGTCAACGATAGGGTGCTGATCCGCCGTCATTCACTTCCAAGGGCCGCTCATTTCAGTTCTGCGCCGCCATTTGCTTCCAAGGGCCGCTCGAGACACAGGTCTCGTGCACTCGCGCATTTGACGCTACTTGCAGACAAACGCCAACACATCGAGGGGCTTTATGTCCCTGGCGTGGTATCTGGCCACCTCGGCATTCACTGCCGAGACTGTGGTTGGCGCGGAGTGGCGACCGGCTAATATGAGAGATTTTTGAAGCTGTAAAAGTCGGTTGATTAGGTGTTTCTATTTGTCAAATTTCTCAATTATCGTGAAGACAGCGTGCATATACCTTCATGTGGTCTACGTTTCGTTGTCATTTGAAAAGAGAAGACGGTCTAGGGTGTTTTGCCTTTTGAACGTGAATGTGCAGACGGCCATAGGAACGTGAAGACACACTGAACTTTGGATGATCTGGACCGCTTGGCGATTCTCCCGTGTACATGTTGTAAAAATAAAAATAAATATTACGACAACAAGTGTGTGTGAGGTAATAATAAAAATAATAATAATAATCCTTATTTCCAGACATACATGTGTCTGAGGGGCTGTGGCAAAAGAATGCAAAAGGAAATTCGGCAGACACTTAAGACTGCTTACGTGTGGGAATGCGAAAGCGTTGTAGTCCCTTTGGTGAAATGTTTTCGATTTATTTTTTTGACATGCGTTAAAGTTATTTCTGCTGATTCGTTGTGTGACGCGCGGGATGCAGCACCCGCCACCTTCTCCCCATTGGCTGCGCCGTCACGTGCCCAATGACGCACGCACTTGGCCACACCTTCAGTCAGCCAGATAGTTGTGACGGGACGTGTGCAGTGACGCACGCACTAGGCACACCTTAGTCAGCCAGGACCGTGGAGCCGCCGTGGCATCGGCAATAAAGAAAAAAAAAAGCCGCCGTGGCGTCGGGGAAGCGTGCCCGTCTCGCACCCGGGAGGCCCGGGTTCGATTCCCATCCAGACCGAAATGTAAGAGTTTCTCTCTAAAGCACTATTCATTTATTTAGTTTATAGTAACCTTCGTGAAAAATGTGACGTCAATCCGGGCATTTCTAACGAGTTTTTACTCTTTGCGCCATCGGCAATTTTTGGTACCATCTCTCGGTCATGCCGCCGACGACGACAACGGATTTTCGCGTTATGAGGCAAATAATCTTTTCGCATTAAAAAGTCTTCTGACCAGGCCATCAGTCCCTTTTTACAGCATTCAACAGTGTACAGGACCAGTGTCAGCATAAAAAACAATTATACATAAAATAATCAAATTGACATTAGCTAAGCATCGTAGTCACAGTAATTAATAATCAACGTCATCAAAAGTTTGAAATAGAAATCATTCACATCACCATCACTGAGATCACATTTATTAGCATAAAATGTCAGCGTTACTGTAAAATTCCCCACTTCTGTTGCATTCAAACAGAATATATATATATATATATAAGACGTTGGTATATTTTTTTCAACATCAAATTATCAACTACTTTAATTATTAATGAAAAAAAATATCAAAAGCACTATAAAACAGACTTTGCAATCCGCCACCCACTCGACTAACAATTTTTAAGTTTAGGTCACTGGGACTAAAAATACAATTTTACTCTTTTCTTGAACATGAAGATTCTTCGACCTCAGCGTACTATTTCAACAATATTTGGGGTGGTTATTTATAAGGTCAGATAACTAATAATCAAGTTTAATCAAACTATCATCAAAATGATGAGTTATATAGAGCGTACCTCTGAACACCCGTCTTAAAAAAGAGTCTGCTATTGCTTGTTTTATCATAGATCAAAATGCAGTCAAAGACTAAGGTACACAAGCACAAACACGCATACTAAAAGTGCAAGGCCATGATTCATGGTTTGCGCTTGATTTCTTTGACCGGGGACAAAAAACGCACTATAAGACGTTGAGCTCCATGACATGGTGTTTTTTGGCTCTTTTTTACTGGCCTCATTGACCTGTTATGCCAGCTGCGCTCCTGACAAGGCATGTCTTATATATGTTCTTTATCGTTTGATAACAATCTTCATTGATTGAATGACTATGTTTTTAGTGCTTTAATAGTTAAAACGATAGCTACTGATTTGTTAGCCTCTAACCAAATCGCTTTGCCAACCCTGCAGCGTGGAACAAAGCCAGGATCAAAAAACAAATTTTAATAATAATAATATTTTATTTTCCATGAAGCATGGTGGAGCAAAGGGTAAAAGCCTCAAAGGAGGCTTGACCAGCCCTCGGCCAAAGCTAAGCACTCTCGATCGGGTCGATGAGCTGGCTGGGCTCCGCTTCTGTGCGAACTGGGCACTGCTAGCACCACTGGCACCTTTGCTGGCATTTGTGTCAGCGGAAGCACGCGTTGAGCGCTGAACGTGCACGGGCGAGCAGCAGAAAGGAGGAAATTAAGAACAGAGGAGGAACATCACTGCCACGAGCCTGCTTTCTGGCCACACTATAGGCCACACTACCACACGGATGAGTGCCGCCATCTAGCGGTTGAACTAATGGCTTGTTCAAGATGGCCGCCGTGGGACCGCCGCCTTAAGCATCCCCTAAAAGGGTTCTTCATAAAAAACCTAAAAAGGGTTCTTTGAAGCTTTTGTTTATGCGAAAGAGTCCTTCATTACTTAATTGCCTTCCTAGTGCGCCGGGGGGTGATAGTGTTTGAGGCGAAACCGGTCTTCGCGAGCTGAAAGAGTTCTTGGGGCGTCAAAGGACCTTTGAAGAACGGATTTTTTAGAGTGTATAACAGACGATGGTGAGAAATGTTGATGATACCTATTGTAAATAAACCTTACAGCTTTACTCCACATTCCCACTGGCGGCTCAACCGCATCCGCAAAGCGGTTCCGAACGCTGTTGCTTAAAAGATGCAATACAAACTCACGCGCAGGTGATGAGAAAAACGAGCGGATTCGTTTCGCGGTTGCGATTCGAACGCCAGTGCGAATGCAATCTAAGCCTGGATTGAATCCAGAAGATTATTGTCCCTTTTTGGAAATACGTCTCAGACAACGGATCCATACTCCAAAATTGGTCAAACGAAGAGTTTTAAAAGCGGTTAATTTGACCTCTTTAGGAGAGCATTTCAAAGTACATTTGACGTACCCTAGCTTCCTAAAGGCGCGAGAACAAAAAACGTTAACGTGCTAGTCCCATATAAGGTTAAGCGTAAAAACAATACCTAAGCATTTTGAATTCATAAACCTCATTTCAAATTATATCATCATTGCCGTATCCAAAACACCAAAGGTGATTTTTTTTTATTTGTAAACCTGACGGACAGTGACTTGTCAGGGTTTATTTCCATCTGCCATTTTTTGATCCAGTTCCAAAAGCGCACGAAGGAATCATTAATAGTTCATCATATAAAGAAATAAATTGTACACAACGCTTTCATCCGCATAAAAACGAATTTTAACCGGCATATTTTCTACACTGTCATTAAAATAAATAAAAGATAAAAGTGATCGTAACACAAACCCCTGCTGTACACCGGATCCAATTGATGCCTCTGAAGAAGAAGAAGCATTCCAAAACGAAACGAACCGTGCGTGATCTGTCTTTTAAATAATCTGTAATCCAGTCGGTTACGAGTGTATTTTTCGATATAACTTTCAGCTTCAGAAGTATGCGGGACTTTATCGAATGCCTTCGAATAATCCATGAATATATAGCACCCACCTGTCCTCCTTTATTCATAGATGACGCAATGTCATGGGTGAATTCCAAGAGTTGCGTGGTTGTTGAAATATGACGACGGCAACCGTGCTGTTGGGGGCAGATAATTGAATTTCCTTCAAGATACTCAGAGGTGCGCTGATGTTCCTTCGAATAAGCGCACCCCTGTGTCAGAAAATAGGAATAATATTATTGTTGTTCCTGCTGTTGTTGTCGTTGTTGTTGTTGTTCTTAGTGTTGTTGTTGCTGTTGCTGTTGCTGTTGCTGTTGCTGTTGCTGTTGCTGTTGCTGTTGCTGTTGCTGTTGCTGTTGCTGTTGCTGTTGTTGCTGTTGTTGCTGTTGTTGCTGTTATTGTTGTTGTTGTTGTTGTTTACCATGAATCTAATAGTCCGGTACGATTCGCGTTCCTTGCTTCACCGGTACCTTCCTAAAACCAAGGGGTTGGCCCATAAGCCCATGGCACGTAAGGTCGCTTATCTAGGTCTGCGGCCGCATCTGTATATTAAACTTTCACGACGGAAACATAAAAGGCGGTGACCGAGGTAGCGCAAAAGAAACTGCCGTAATAAATTCATACGAAAAACAAATATTGTTTGCAGATAGCACCGGCGTATGGAACGAAGAAAGTAGTTTCCAGCCACGTGCGAGGCACCGTGCTCGTCTTTAACAGGGGAAAGTGAAATTGATGCGACAACGCAGCACCATAACTTATGTTTTTTTTTTATGATTTAGTTGTTTACTTATTTCTGCATATTCTAGAGCCGCCGGTAAATCGCCGCAACCGGGACAATCTACAATCCTAGCACAATATAATTCTACCATTAAAAAAAAAAATCACCGATTTCTTTTTCTTTTTTTTTTTTTTTTGCACAATTTGAAGAAATACGGAGACATCTCGGTGCATTATGTTTCTTTGTGACTGCATGCGCCGCCGACTCGGAGCGTTATTGAGGGCAACGTTTCTACGGGACATTACAAAGAAGGCAAAAAAATTAAAAGTGTCGTTTGTCCCGTAATATATGCGAACTTATCCTGAGCTCAGCATGGACACCGACTCCCACTCAGCCCCTTGCTCCAGCTTTTCTTCGACACCTCGAAGCTGGAATTATTATTTGTTCATATTTTAAGTCTCGTGGGTTAGTGTGTTGTTTTGCTCATTTTTTTTTTTTTTTTATTTGGGCCTTCATATTAAGTTTAGCAAATTTAAGTTGTTTCTGGAAATTTTGCATTGACTGTAAAAAGGAACTCAGAAAAGAAGTTCGGGAGCACCTCAGTATTAGCAGCTCGACTTATGGCTATGAGACTTGACTTTTTAAAACTCACATAAAGCTGGGGTGTCCTTTTTTTATTATAGCACATTACCTGTTTTTTATCTCCTCCTCGCACCACGCAGCGTTTATGTAATCAGACTACACCCCACTCATGATGACTGTTCGAATGTAAGACAAATTCCCGGAGCAAGGCACACGTAGCTGTGAAAACTATCGTTTCGCACCAGCAAACAGGGCAAAAGGACCGCAGCCACGTCACACTAAAGGTACATTCCACTGGCTGATATGTCCCTCACAGCAGCATGGGTTACACAATGAATGAGGCAGTTCTTTATCTATCTGAAGATCCATTCAGACGTAAAGAGATTCAAGGCAGCGAGAAGATTCAACGTCATATAACAATAATAACATGAAAGTAGCAGGTGCTCTCACTTTTTTTTTTTTCATTTTCACTTTAGAAGTTTCTGGCTAATATAACTATCCCGTTTAGACTAAACTGAGTGGTTACAGCTAAATCCCCTCTATCCTGGGAAAAGTAGGAGCTATTAATTGTTGTGTAAATGCTCGAGACACGTGCCGCGCGCCACTTCTGGGAAGAACATGGCGTCTGAAATCTAGCTCAGTACTGCGCTGTGCCGCCATGATCTTCCCAAGGGCTGCACGTTGCACGTGCCTCGTACATTGAGCCACATTGCGCTAATTTTGAAACATGAAATGGCTTTAGTTACAGCTAGTCTCTTCATTTGAAAGTATGTCAAACTGAGTCCAAGTGGCGCCTTTAAAATATCAAATGTATTTCAGGAAAAAAACACCGCGATTTCCGAAACGCGATGTTTTCGCATTTCGGGAATTTCAACTGAACAACACATATCGCAATGTTCTCCGGGAATATTTTAGATCAGAGTCTTAAAATATCAATAAGCGGTAATTAAACTTTCGGACGCGTATAGGTTTGATTCCACGGCTCTGCAATTTTTTTTATTTAATTTTATGGGCCACATTAGCAAAATTGTAAATTTCTGCTTTTCTTTACGGAAGATCGTAATTTTCCCCAGGACTGTAGTTGCCTGGGTATCATAGAATGCAAATCAATTGGAATTTTTATATTTCCTTAAAAACTTTTCATTCTAAGAAATGTCCCAGAAAGGTGGCCATGAATGGTCGAGTCTGTTAAAACAACAGAAGTTTTAAACCCGAGCGAACAGAAACAAGGCATCGTACGCAGTCTTTTATCTATTTTCGTCCTTGAGCCTTCAGTCTTTAGTTTTAGCTCTATTCCCCCACATCCACTTGCTTCCAACCTCGATATTTTGTTAGTATCTGTGTTGCTTTCGTTTTGTTTAAATCAAACCTTAAGGGTTTCTATCCATTTCGTAAAAAAACGTGTAACACACCATATCATTTAGGCAATTAAGTACTAGAAAAAACAAAAACAAGAACTCAGATCAAACCTACGATACCGAACATCCAAAGCCTTCCATTTCTCGGGCGACAAATTTCTTCCAGAGGGAAAAAAAAAAATGGCTCCGGGAGTCCGTTTCAACGACTGATGATGACAGCCAAGCCACCAAACCTATAGGCGCTCGCCGCCTCCTCTGGACTTCCTTTTACTTTTCCCATCTTATCCCGAACTCACACGCCGACGCACACACATTCGTTCGCTACTGCTCGTGTATCAGAGTGGAAAAAGTGCAGATCTGACCACAGAGGGGGCGACAGCATATAAGAGTGAAATAAATCTATAAAGAGAAAAAAAAAAAAAAGCGACCGGCTTTTTCCGATGTTTGGAGTTCAGAAACGACAAGCGAAATAGAGAAGATGAGGCGCACCGGCAACTTCTTGAGTGTCGTTCCACGCGCAGGAAGTTCTGCAGAACAGAAAAGCGAAGGTGGTTGGAGTAAAGGGGCGAAGTACCCGAAGGAGGAGAGTGTGCGGCAGTGCTGTCGGATGGATCGTTTATCTCAGAATCGACCCAAAATGGCCTGCCTCCGAGTTTGAAGTCCCGATTCTACAAGTTAGAGCCCCCCACATAAACTAGAAGCGTGAAGTCCCAGCAGGGCCCATTCTTTTTGGGAACGTGTCCGTAGAGAACTCCGGTGTTGCGAAGGAAAGGAGAATCCCAAGAAAAAACGCCCGCGGGAGGCAATGTCACCCCCTTTCCAGATCAAGAAAATAACATATACGCGAGTGACGCCATTTTATACAGCGCTATATGTACATAAACATAGGCACGCCGCGAGCGTCTGTATTTACAAACGTTCACGCGCCCAAACGGCACAACACTCGAATTTCTGATTTAGAGCCTCGCCGTTCTATAGTGCGTGCAGACCTGTCTTCGATTTCGATATTTTTTTATACTGCACGATGCAAAGTGTAAAATATTAGAAACTCAGAAAAGACGACAAATGCCAACACCGCTTCGCTGTGGTACTCAACTCAATTCAACGTACTTTAAACTCTGAAAGACTAATAAAAAAAACTGGCAACACAACCCAGGCTCTGCCTTGTGTTGTTAGTTTTGTTTTAAATTTTTAAATAAGGGTTTAAACAATGTTGTTTACCGACCAGCTCTCTGGCATGTTCTTTCTTTCTTTTTTTTCAATACAACATCGTATTTCATCTCCAGAAAGCACGGACTGATAAAAAAAAAAAAAAAAAAAAAAACGCCGAGATCGAAAAATATGCTCACTTCGGGGGGATATTATTTCCTGTTTTTTAACACAAAAGTTAGTGACAACGCCAAAGATATTGCAAATATATATTTTTTTTTTATCGGTGAACTATTTCTAGTGGCATCGAAGCTTGTTTGTTGGTTTGTTATGTCAATTTGCTTGCTTGCTTCCGGACAGGATTTGCTGGAAACTAGAAGCACAAGGTCAAATACGTAATTGAAAATACACGACCGGGAGTTTAGGGATTTCTTCACCTCTTTTCATTTTTCAGCTCGCAACATATATATATATATATATATACATATATATATATAGGTGAAGTAAGGTAAATATAAAAACAATGGACCGGGAAAAGTTAATAAGTCAAAGATGCGTACTGTCGGAGTTGCTAATACGAAGTTTATCCGACAGTACGTATCTTTGACTTATATATATATATATATATGTATATATATATATATATGTATATATATATATATATATATATATATATATATATATATATATATATATATATATATATATATATATATAATTATTATTTTTTATATTTTAAGGGAAAGGAACGAAGGGCTAAAATTGGTCTGAGGGTGGCTCCACAGGTAAAGAATCGTTCAAAGTTCACCTCACAGAGTCATGTCTGAGCCGAAAATTCTGACGGCAAAAGCAAATTGTTGTGTGTATGTTTATGCAGCCGGAAGTTAGACTGCCTCAGTTGGCGTCTGGTGTCTCAGCTGTAGATGAGCAATTTAGCCGGTGCGGTACAACCGCTAACCTGGGGTCTTAAAGGCCGGTTCAGACACTTGCGTTTGAGTGCGTTTGACTGCGTTGCGGCGAGAACCGAAAGCGAGTCACCGGCACATCTGTGCTTCGTATGAAGCGTGGAATCCAATTCAAGGAATCTTCTTGGCACGCGATATAAGCAGCAGGGATGTCCTCGTGTCTCGCTGCCGCAACGCAGTCAAACGCAACTGTGTGAACCGGGCTTTAACGTGCACCACACAGTAGGGATACACGACCGCACGCCGGTACGATGCTCATCCAGATCGAAACAGGCAGGGGCGGGGATTGAACCCAGGATCCTGGGTTTTGCAGCGCGAGCTTTCGCTCCACGTGCTCCGAGCTGGTTTGCGCTAGACCACTCGGCCACGCATATACGTGCTTCGCATTGTTATTAGGAGCGACTTATCATCAATTATCTGGTTAGAATTCTTGTTTTGTGCGTGGTCTTTATTCAAACGAACGCTGTGCTGTATGTTGTATGCGTGATATGCACTTTTCGCTTCAATCGCTGAAGGTGTTTTTTTGTTTTTGTTTTCTTCCGTCAGAACGGCGACACGAAAAAATTCCAGAAATCCAAGCTGTGAGTCATAAACACCTTCGCTGTAGAAAAAAGAAAGAGTTAACTGTAAACAGAGTAAATATAAATTGATCAGTTTAGTTTACGTCGTGGTTAAAATATTCGTTCCGCACCTAGGTTTAAACCGGTCAAGGAGGGATCGTGCCCTACTTCCTACGCACGTCCTTCGTCACTGCTTTGTACTGGGGCATGTGTATCGGGAAGTACAAAGACAAAAATCACCGTGCCGCAATCTTAATTGTTTCAAGACCAGATCTAAAAATAAACAATAAGTAGCTGGGAAAATGTGCGCAATTATTGTATCCCGATCATAAAAATATAACGATATTTCGTGCCGCGTCAACAAAGTGTACTCAATCAGTATAAAAAATTCAATAAGAAAACATCATGTGATCTAAAATGAGCTCCCTAATTCCCTTATTCCGAAATATAAAAAAGTGCGACGTCTTATCGTGCTTGTATTTCTTTCATTCTTAATTTCTGGTCGAGAACAATAATACTGTTATAGCGAAACAATTTTCCAAAACAGCTGAAGGAACTTTCTTTTTAATCAAATTACTTAAGAATCTCAAGCTTGCTTTTTTTTTTAATTTTACCACATATGAATGCGGATTATACTTATATAGCTTACTCAGAAGAGCAAGATGATTGGTACTTGATGTACTTTAACACTATTCATAATAAATTTTAAAAATATCAATAACGCAAAAAATATTTTCTGGAGATTGTCAAATTACGTCGTGAACAGTTCATTACAAAAAGTTTGAAGTACAACTTTAAAATAAAATAAAAATCCCCGCGCAATGTTTCCGCTGTTTAAATTACAAAAATATTCCATTTATACAGGCAAAGCGAAGTCACAATCTGACGTTCTTGAGAGACGATATCTTTGTACAAAAATTCCATACTCAAGAGCAGCAGTTAGATTGAAATAGATTTAAAATACTGCTTGGTGCATTATATTTTACGCTACAAATTAACAGCCGAAATCTTCTCAACAAACCTGGATTTTAGTTTGTTATGAGCACTTTACATGCAAAAGTTAAAAAGTTTAAAATATTCCCAATTTCGTTCTCTCGTACAATAAATACGTGGAACAATTATAACGTTGAAAATGTTTTAAATTTCATCCTTTTGTATAATAAATACATGGCAGAATTGAAACGTTGGAAATATTTCCAATTTCATTATTTCGTGCAATACATGGCAGAATTGAAACGTTGAAAATATTTTCATTTTCATTCTTTCGTACAATACATGTGAAATTTAAAACATAGGAAATATTTTTAATTTTTTGAACGTTTCGACGAGTGATACGCCTCCAGGAAGCTGGCTAAGAGAGCTGATACGCCTCCAGGAAGCTGGCTAAGAGAGCTGTGTAAAAACTGCGAAAATTAAAAGTGATATCCGACAAAGTGATGAAAAATGTGGAAACTGCCCAGGAAAAAAAACATTGTAGGATGACAGTCCGAAACAATTATGTCGGCAGTGTAATAACTAAAAGGATGAGGGAAGCCTCTGTTCTTTTCCGCAGTCTTTCTGCTCTTGGATGTACATTTAGGATTCTGTGTTTTCGGAGTTTCTTTTCGTCAAATTCAGAGGGTGTTTTACGGGTATTTTCCCAAGAAGTAAAAGTTCATCGGGGTGCTTGCATTTTTTTAATTCTCCGAAATTTGGAGTTTATTTTCGCACTGTATCATGTTAAAATAAACAAAAAAATTAACAATGCCCGGTGTAGATGTATGCTAAATAAACAAATTAATAAAACGCGCTTGTATCAATTATTATTTCTGCAGCTGGATGTGGCGTTGGTGCCATTGCCATTGGCAATACCAATTTCTCCCGTCTCTCCACGTATCGGCTTGACCCTACAAATCCAATAGATTATAAATAAAGTTGTGTCCTCCTCCTCCTCCCACGACAAAGGTTTCACGCAAGCATTGCTTTATAAACGTCGATACCTTAAAATCAATAAACTCCTGGAGGTAGTCGCTGGAAAGCTCGCATTCATCCCACCCTATTTCACTAACTTACGGCCGAGCGAGGTGGAGTTGTAAAGGATGTAATAGGGAAGTTCCAACTGTCCGTCTTCCCTATTTTATACAATCTCTATGGTCCATAGTTTTGACTGTTACAAAAACACAACCACTCCTTCCTCTAAAGCACAAATAGTATGGCCGAAACTGGAAACCAAAACAGTGGCTTCTGTCGTAACCCGAAAGTACAACGACCTGTTGTCCTGAAGGAACCTTGACGAGATAAGCACAAGCAGTAAGACCCCTTTTGACAGTGGTCCGAGATTTGAAAGATAACTGTGGTGCCATTCTCCCAGGACCTTCGACTCTGTGCGCTGAAGAAACTTATTTGAAAATACCGTCTGTTTTTGTGTGTGTCTTTTTTTTTTCTGGGGGGTGGGGGGGGGGGGGGCGATTTGGCACGTAAATATTCTGAGTTTATCTGATAAATTTGAATTGGCCAAAATTTTACCTGCGGGTGTTTTTCAGAGTTTGTTTTTATTTCTCCGAAAACACGGAACCCTTGGTATATCCTAGGAAACGTATGACACGAAGCACCCTCCAATTTGAAAGGCTCAAACTCCTACAGCGATACGGATAAAACTTCCAATGCATTGTCTTTATCGTCGTCATGCAATCAACGCTTGAGCTGCCCGTAAAAAAAGAATAATGGGTCGACTATCAAAGGCGGCATTTCCTACAGTGTGCAATAAACGTGATTGAAGCTGGCTGTTAGCACGCGATTAATAGAAAAGCCACAGCAACACGTGCATGGAGAGCTAGCGACGCATATCTTTACGTCAAGAGTTGAACTCCCACTTAAACCGGTATCTATATGGACGGTTTCGATACAGTTGCACCGGCAAAACGTGACATTTGTACCCTAGCTGCAGAAAGCGCATTCTCTCCCACCCAGCGGCTACGCGATACATGTCTCTTCAAAAACTCTCCATGCCCAGTTCACGCCCAAAGCCGTGTAGCAGGCATCCGTGTCTGCCGAATGAAAAGCCCGTTGCGAGCCCGCAGTCGCCAGCTGACGGCAGGGCGAAACCGTTCCCCTGACCGCTCCGCGCCAAAAAAACAAGCGCCGCGGCAGTTTCGAGCCCGCACCCAGTGCCCAGATCCTCGTAGCCTGGTCAGCGTCACGCTATATCACGCCCAGCTACTGAAAGGAACACGAAACACAAATGGAAAAATCCCGCACTAAAAAGCATCGGCGGCCGACGCCACCTGGCGTCCGACTGCAATCGATGGCGGCGCCGCGAAATTCCCCACGCCACCGGCCGGGCCAACGGTTTGTTTTTCCCTGCCACGCCACCGCCCGCCGTCAGCCCACCGCCATCAGTGACCGACCTCGCCCGTCAACGCACCTAGCTCGGACGCTGCCCGGCCAAGATCCGAGTCACGGGGCAAGCTAAGGTCGCGAGCGACGCCCCAACGGACGATTCGGCGTTCATTTGGGCCTCCCGAGGGCTCAAAGCCTTCCCGGCGTATCAGAAATCTATCAACCCGGGGTCGAGTGACGACCTGGTTTTTCGCGATTGAAGTTGCGACCTTGGCGCAGCGTGTTTCTGTAGGCCCCGCGCTGCAATGAGTACTTACCCAATGTCACGCAGCCGCGCGCGTTATTTGCACGGCGTTCATTAACGCTCGAAATGGTGCGTCTAGAAAAAGGACACGTGCGGAGTGGCAGGGCCCATTGCCTTTCAGAGGTCCACTCCTCCGGTAACGAGCCTCGCCGACAAGCGTGGCGCAAATATCGTGGGAAAGGCTCGGAGAGTGTGGACAGGAACGAAAAGCGGATGAACACTCGAATCGGAACGACTGGGACAAGCCTCGAAGAGCTCTCGGAATACCAAAACGTTAAATCTCGACGTGCAATAGACTGTTGTTTTTCTTTTTTCTTTTTTCTGTTGGTGCCGTGGTTGTATTTGCGGCCCAACAGCCTGTTCTCATTTGAGTTCATCATCACTGTACGTCGTTTGTCAGGTCCTCCGAAATGACGGGGTGCAGTGAAGTGGGTAAAAAGCTAGCACGCAATATGTACTCAACGTCCCTTCGCCAAGAGCGAGTTTCATCCGTAAGAAAACCATAGAGCGAACATTGCAAACACTTAGTTTCCCTTTTACTATTGAATTTGAGTAATAAGTATGCAAAAATCTCCATTTACAAATCTCGTCTTTGCTAAAACCTGTAACAGCTCTTTTTTTTTTTTTTGCTGTGTCGGAGGGATTTTTTTAGGAATTGTGTCTGCGTACGCACCTAAATGCGCAAGAATGACGATTGGAACTCACCGGCAGCTTATGGTTCTAGAAAAGAGACTCTTCAGCTTCATGCCTTTTTTCTTTCTTTTCCTTTTTTTTTTTTTTGGGGGGGGGGGGGGGGAAGGAGGGGAGCAATTTAAGCCTGCTATAAAAACACTTGTGCCGCGGCCAAAGAATGTTTTCCAACATGGAGAGAGAAACATTTTTAAAAAGCACGTCGTTAAAATGCAAGGTTTGTATTCTTACTTCAAATAGAGGATTTATGAAGGGGCTGAAGTCTAGAGTGTCGTCAGTTCTCTTTCTTTGTGTTCCTTGGAGTTTTCTAAAGACGGAGCTTAAAGCGCACGCATGTGCCATTGAAGTTCTGCGGAACGTTCGCCAAGGAAAAGGACCTCAAATTCCGCGCTAGCAAAATAACTTCTCCTTATATCATTCGTAAAGTATGTGCTCCCTCAGGCCCCAATCACCTTTTTTTTTTCATGTTTTTTTTTTTTTTTTTTCTTATTGGCAGCATAAAAAATTCAAATCTTTAAAACTTTAATTTTGTGTTTTCTTGGCGGTTTTAAATAAAAGCTCTCTCCAACAAAATTGACGCCAAGAGAGAAACGCCAAAATAAGGTACGCGCCCCCAACGTAATCCCCGGGTGACAAAACCAAACCCGATAAAAGCCCCGTAATCCTTTGTCACGTTCTATAGGGCGACTTTGCTGGAGCTGCAGGAGGCACTGGGTCAAAGGCGTGTCCGAAATTTTAAAAGACCTTAATTAAAAACTTCGGAACCAGAACGTCAGCGATCCTCAATATCTCAAGCCGGCGTACTTCGTCGAAAAAGTCGGCGAGGTGGCGGCTTCGAGTACAAATGCTTCAGAAAAACCGCCGAGCAAAGTCGTGATCCTTTGAAAGACGAGCTCAGTCTACTGTGATATACGGCTTCCCACATAGAATACACTCTAAACGCAGCGCACGTACACAGGTACATCAGGGTGGATTTTGCGCGGACTCTGAGATTTTGCCCTCGATATTTGCTTCTCCACTGCCGGAGCACCAGTCCCGTAGAAGCAGGAGTCAGCCGCGACCTTTCTCACGATCGGACTTTATCCCCAAACCTAAAACAAACAAAAACAAAACAACCAAGAAATTGAAAAGCCTATCCATTTCACGTGAAGATGGAGGACCAGCGAAGCGGTTATCTTTACAACAACTTTATGGCAACTTTACGACAACTATACGACATCTATATGATTTACATGTGATTGCAATGAAGACACGTACACGACTTCGTTGTTTAATTGTCTTTATTTTATTCTTAGTGACAAAGGTGATAATTGCCTTATGGTCTCTTATGGGCAAGTTCTAAGCCCAAGTTTTTGAGGCATACCTCGAGGCAGTTTCTTTTTCCGATTGAGCCCAAGTCTCTTCATCAGCATCGCGGAAGCGAAAGAAAAAAATGTTAGATCGGCGCGTTCTGCCCTCAGCCTCGCCACAGCGCACGCTTAGCTGAGATAAGTCGGTGACCGTAGATGATAACAAGGGATCAGGACGTCACTATCTAATAATGCCAAGGAACGCTGACTCACACGGGTTGCCCCCTCTTTTTATTTATACTTGCCACGACCAATCGGAACGAAGGAGCGCCGTTTAAACGGGAGTTTTTGTTAACATCCATGGACGCATTTTTTCCAGATCCTAGCACATAACAGCTTCGCTGTAAAAATTTGGCCGACGCGCTTAAAGCGTGACGCAAACGCCTCCACAGGTCACACTCCACGTTACGAAAACACGTTACCTTCACCGGCGCGGGCTTGCGTTTAAAGAGCTGCGATCCAATTCCGTTGCGCAAGAGCTTCTGGAAGGCAGCAGATTCAGCGATCTTCAATAGGCTGAGCTGTCACAAAGGTGAAGCGTAACAAGGAGCGTTCGTTTGTGTCCCACAAGCACTATCCCGGATGATAAGGACACCGCCCCTGCAGCTTGCTTCGATCTCGTGTAGCAGCGTAAGCATTCAACCCCATAGACGCTGGAAAAAAGCCAGTCGTCAATCTGCCACAAATAGGAGTGCAGACATATTTCAGGGTCCCCACATAGGTAAACCTCAGGCGAAGCGGGACCTTCGCACCGCGGCCCTCGGAGCTCTAAATGTAACACCCGTGCACCCAAAGAAAGCACAAGCGTGCACAGGAAGAAGCACCGCGGGAAGCATATGGACTCGAAAACAAGTGCCTCCTCCGCGTGTCACGTTCTTTCTTGCCTCGCCGGGGCCATTTCAGGATCTGTAGCGCACGGAAGCCAGTTCGAAGTTCCTGCTGTTGGCTCAGCGAGTCCCAGGTGGTCGCGTTCCCGCGCAAGCACGCCCGCCTACACCAAGCGCAAGAGCACTTTCGCAACGGTGACGGCAGACGGGGAGAACGGCGGCAGGGGTCGTCAATCAGTGCCGGAAATTCCCAAGCTGCTGCACGTCAAAACATGCTACAGATTCGATTGCACCTAGGCCCCGAGGGCCATGGAGCTCCGGCCATTGCCCCGTCGGTAAAACGTTGGAAGAAATTAGGGTATCGTGGACGCAGGTAGTTATTCTCGCAAAGTTTCCGTCTGAGAGGAACACGAAACAAAACAGTTGATGCGATTATTGATTCAGGTGCACTTGGCTAAACTCATGAGACGGAATCTCTCCAGCCTCGCAAATCCTGTCCGATTTGGAGCTCAGCGCTCCAAATGTAAAAAAAAAAAAAAAGCGATATTGTATTTTTTTTAATTCACTTAGTTTAATTAAAAAAGACAATCAACTAAATGACTGTAGCTATTTTTTACTTTTTTTTTTTTTTACTGTTTATGGAACTACGTTTAACAAATGCACTGCAAATCTCTAGAAGGTGACACGAAATTCTCAGTTGCTAAGCTATGTTCTGTAGTCTTACTTTTCGGGGGAAGGAAAATGGTGTAGACTGCGAGAGAGAGAGAGAGAGAGAGTAAGCACTGCAGTTTTTTTTTTAACCAAACAGAACAAAATGTTGAATATTTTTATAGCTGTTTTTTCAGCGTTGATATATTTCTTGTGTTTTACGTATTTCAGTCCTTTCGGCGCCTCACGCGACTCTAAACTTAATGGAAGAAATCGCACCCCAGAAAACTTTTTTCTTTTAGATATGAAACGCGGGTAAACATTGAAAAATGATCGAATATCAGTGGGTCAACAAAATTTTAGCTGTTATAGTTATGGAACGGCACGGGTAACATATATTTGTTTAAGCGCGCTAGGTTGATGTTGATTTTTCACTGGTATTTAGACGAGAGGATGGTGTTAATGAACAAAAAAACGCTTAAAAAAGCCGAATATAATAAATAAAATGTTCACACGTTTCTCCTTTTCCACTGAATATCTGAAATGCAGCAGCTGTAACGCAGATTTCTATGGAAGGTTCTTAGACGAACTATATGCACATGGCAGCCCAATTCTTGGGCATGATTACAGGCACCGCCAAAACACCTGTCAAAACTAAAAACTCGGGTCAATGCGTTCATAACAAAGAAAAGAAAGAGAACATAAGTTTTAACTATTTCTTCGCCTTTACAGCTGGACTGTTTTTGGTACACCGGTTTCCATCACCACTTGCACGCTTTCGCGTGACCGCGATGCCATGTTGAATTCGGGTTAACACGGTACGGTGGAAACACGGTACGGTGGAAAAAGCGGGGGAAAAATAGAACGACTTTAATAGCCGATCTTAACGCGTTAGAATTAACAGTAGTCCTGACAGTCGTTCTGTTTGTACCCCGCTATTCTCGTTTATTATAAAAAGATATGTCTATTTATTTATTTTTATTTATTAGATTCTTCGGGTCAAGGCCGGCAGGGTGGCAGAGTAAGAAGGCATTTCTTCCTCGCAAGTCATCTCATCATCTCTACCCATTACAGTTCAGCAATAAACAAATACGTAGACGTACACAGACATATCTTCCTCGAATTTGTCGAGAAATGCCTTTATTATTACTATTATTATTATTATTTAAAAAAAATATATCTTTTGTTTTTGTTGTCAATACTCACCTTGTGTTTGAAGCTCTACTGGATAGGATAATTCTTTGTTAATGTAGTACCGGATTACTACTTGAGCGAATGGTTTCCAAACATGGTTCAGTTTGAGCGAAAAGCTCAGATTAAAGTCAAGCGCTTTCCAAACCAAGAGTGAAAACCCGCACGTGTCCAACACAATGGCGGAGTTCTTTTGACGGTTTTGGTTTAAGGACACGACGATTCCAAGCTTCCACCGTGCTTTTTATACACACACACACACCGTCGAAACCGTCGCAGGCAGTAGATAACCCGTCGTGACATCACATACAGGAACCATAAAGGCCGGTTCACACATACAGCGAAGCGCTAAGTTAGCGCTACGTGAGCACTCGAAGGAGCGCTCATGTAGAGTTCCTGTATAGGCTCCCTACGGGAGCCAGAGTTGCGCGTTTGATTCCACGTGCCGCGTGTTGCCCTCGCCGCTATTCGCCGAGATCCGATCACGTGAGGAGCCGTATCAAGTGTCGTGCAGCAAAGTAGACGTTGCACGTGCCCCGGCGTACGTTCCCAGGCTTTTGAGCGCGCCGCGCGCCTCGAACGCGCGGCGCTGCAATTCGCCGAATTCAGTTACGTGAGGAGCTGAATCCACATGCCATGCATGAACGCGCAACTATGGCTCCCGTAGGGAGCCTATACAGGAACTCTACGCTCATGTAGCGCTTCCTAGCGCGTGATGTAGCGCTCGGTTAGCGCTTCAGCAGCGCTCTGTTAGCGCTCTCACGCTCCTTGTGTCGTGCTTGCTGCTTCGGAACAGCGCGTGCACGGCGACTCCTTTGTTGTTGTTTTTCCTTTGGCATTGAAAGAGCAGAAAGCAAAAGAGCCTCTCTCCAAGCAAAGGGTCGGGCAGACGATCCAGAGTCATGGACTCTGAGCGACTAATTGATTGGGTACGACCTCATCGCTTTCTATTCGATATGCGTGACCCTGGTTTCACAGACACGCATTTAAAAAATAAGAAAGAGCTCTGTGTCTCGGTTTCTCAACCGGGGAACAAGGTTCGCCGCAGGGTTGGGCAGTATCGCGATACATTTGTATCGCGATAGTATTTCAGAAATACATTTCGTATCTGTATTTCTGTATCGCGATACATTTTTTTTCACCAGTATCTGTATTCCTGTATCGAAATACATTTTGAATGTCTCTGTGTATCGCGATACAATCAGGAAGAAATGTATTTCGTTACATTTCTCGAGAAATACTCCCCCCCCCCCCCCCCCTTCCTAAAAAAAACGAATCGAACGCTTTTTCTTTTCTTTTTTTTACTTCTGAGGGCATGGTCAAGGAGATGCTGCGGTATAGTTACCATGCTGACCAAGGTTCCTTCCGATTCTCCTAACTATTTTTCTATGCGTCCTCTTCTCTCTTCTGAGAAGTGTTGCGTAGTCGGGGACTCGAACCAGGTGGCGTGCCAGGAGTAGAGTCGGAACATCTTCTGACGCCGGTCTTTAGGTAGGAATTTCTTGAGTAATTGTTTGCTGGCATCCAATGCCCGCAACTAACCGTCTCTCTTGCCTAGTGTACACAGTACACCCAGCCGGCAAAGCTGAGTCACAGTCCGTTGCAGCACGAGTCTGGCGGTGGTTGACTTTTGACTGGAAATAGTAGGATGACTCACGCACTGAAGTTCAACACATATTCGAATGCTTCTGCGGTTGCGCCCGTAATATTGCACGGCTCAAGGGTACGTCATAAACCTTCGTGAACGTGACCCGCTGCTATGGTGATCCGAAACCCAGGAAGGAGGCCAGACGTGGCCTCGCTGTGCCGACCCAGACTTCGTACACCTGCGACTCGTCTCGAGCGCGCTGTTTCTCGGAGAGCTCGCACCTGTGCCGGCAATATCATTTCGCAATCCACGGGATCTCTGTTTGGATGATGCTAGGCTAGGCGAAACATGAGGACTGCAATCTATGCGTCGGTGACGGAGGGTCGGCAGGAAGGACCTTCACAACAGGGATGCCACCGTATCGGTTTTTCAACCGTAACAGAAGATAAGACATGTGTTCCAGAATGCTTCAGGTGGTCCACTATTCTCGAAAATTTCAAATGACACTGCCTGCACGATCTCCAACGAGGTAACCTACAACGAAAGTACGTATTGTGCTTTCATACAGCAGCGTGGTAAAGTTTCATGTTCAAGGCCACACCTACAGATCAAGAATACTAGTTCATTCCACCGATACGTCAAGTGATCAATGTTGACAGGGGCGTCCTCATTGGACAGGGGCGTAGTGAAGTTTTGATGGGATTTAGGGTGACATAAAATTTATTTAGAGGCCGAAGTCTTTTCGCATTCCTCGTCAGACAGACAGGATGTGAGGGAAGCGACCGCGGTCAGTCCTTGATGGAACGTATTTTTTGAGCCCATTGAAGACTCCTCGTCGTCCGAAACCACTACCTTCAAGGCAAAGTGCCAAGCTTACGGGAAAGTAATTTCGGATGAAAAACTTCCATTTCCAACTTCAAGCTTCATCTCATTTGGCGTCTCAAACAAATTCGAAAAATGTATTGCAGTATCAGTATTTCTGTATTTGTATTTCAGCCCTCCCTAAAATGTATTCCTGTATTTGTATTTCCAAATACATTTTGCCTCTATTTGAAATGTATTTCCGATACGTATCGCGATACACTTTTCCAGATATATTTCAGTATCAGTATTTTAGCTGGGTAGTTTCATCTCAAATCGGGCAGGCTAAAAGGGTCTAATTTTTAATTTTCACGAAAAAAATATATGTTTTGGGGGCATTTCTCAAATGAAGGAGGGCGCAAACCGCATGTTCCCCAGATTTTTTGTTCTCGAGTTACGATGCGTAGAAGCCGCAGAGGCAGAAACTAGCGTTTTTGCCTGCCGTCGCAGGTCGCGTGTTTGACACCCTCTGCTGGCGCAAGTGTTTTTTCTACACCCTTTTAACTTTTTTACCTCAATTAATAGGTACTATAAAGATACCTTGACGTATTCAAATACTTTTATAAATTTAATTGTTTTCTAGAAAAAATGTTAAACTCGTCACTCCGGTCGCTTTTTGGTCAAATTTGACAGGTCATTACTTTGTCTCTACTTGAGGTAAATTTTTTTTCTTTGGCTCTACAGAAAGCCCAAAGCAAGCCCATTATAGATATAATAATATCATTATGATCTGTTGAGTAGCCGCTCCGCTACCTTCACGTAAACCTTGTAAGAAATAACAAATGTTTAAAGTTTGAGGTCGATTTTCTCAAAAACCCCATTTTTGTAAATTTTTATTTTTTAAATTCTTTTAGATATATTAGTCGACTACAAGAAAAAACAACCTAGAAATGTAATATTTTGGTTGTATGTCTTCTATTTGAGCCGCAATCACGTGAAATGTGTGAACATTTGTTATTTTTCATAACTTTTACGTGAAGGTAGCGGAGCGGCTACTCAGCAGATCATAATGATATTACTATATCTATACTAGGCATAGCTTAGGGCTTTCTATAGAGCTAAAGAAATAAAATGTACCTTAAGTACAGACAAAGTAATGACCTGTCAAATTTGACCAAAAATCGACCTGAGTGACGAGTTTGACATTTGTTTTAGAAAACAATCAAATTATTATAAATATATTAATACGTCAAGGTCAAATATCACCGCGGTACAAGAAGCGCTAACAAGGCGCTACTGAAGCGCTCAAGCCACCGAAACACCTCGTCGCTAATACGGGGTGTTTCTGCGAAGACTTTCAACATCCCTAAAAATCTAAAACAAACTTTCAGCCACGGTGGACGTCGGGGATTGCAAAACCAAAAACACACACGCACGCACTAATTAGCGAAATAATTGCCTAAAACTAACTATTGAGCTTTTAATTAGTGAAACTAAACGTATGTTTCCAATTAGACACTTGCTGAGCGTCGTCGAAAATCACTAAATAAGTCACTTCTAGGACGACTTGAAGAACTAAGGAGGCTCGGGCGTGCGCTAAAGTCCCTATTTGTGCAGCAGATGCGAAAACGCGGATGATATATTTTGTCATTCACGTTTACGCTGCGAAGTTAAAAAAGAAAGGCAATGAAATTCACTAGCCCCTGTGAATTTGAATTTGTCTAGCACTGCCAAAAGTCAGTGATAAACAACAGATGTCCATCGCTCACCTATGAGGTCTAGCGTTTATCAGTTTTAATTAATCCCCTTAGCGCAAAACGTCAGAATTAAACCGGATGACCGAATATATGGAATCGTCAACATTCCGTGCAAGCAGGTCCAGGGAACTTACGTGTTTTATAATGCTTTAAATTATTCGCAAATAGCTAGACCATGATGGTGTAGTTATTTACAGATCTTTTAAAGCATCGACATGAAAGAAAGAGCGGCATAACTCATATATCTGCGAAATTTCCGAGACCAGTCAATTTTCCCCTTTAAAACCGCAAGTACATTGGTCATGTATACGTAATGGCCCGTTTGTCAAACCCGTGAAACGTTACAAAGTGAACAAACAACGGGCTATAGACTGCCCCTTTTCGACAAACAAAAATTAAAGTTATGAAACTACTATTTAGAGAAGACCATATACTAAAATTAGGTTGCTTTTGGGTTGTTTTTTTTTTTACTTACTTTTATTTATTTATTTCTTTATACGTGCCTACGTTGAGAGCAGACGCGAGGTTAAAATGTCTATATGTCAAGTTGAGCATGGGATTCTAAAAAGCAGCCTAGGCGGCAGCTCTGAAGAAAGGAAAAACTCGGAACTACTAAATTAGACTTTTCTTTTTTTTTTTTTAGGAAGGAGAACGATAGCATTAAAGGCGATTGCGCCATTTCGATAATGTCTGTAGCAGAATCCCTCCTGAAATGGCTAGGCACAGTAAGAATGCTATCCTATCCCTTTTACGCAATAAAACAAAATCACCACATTCGGTGCTGATTTCCAAAACGCGATATAAAAAGAAAAAAATATTTCGTCGTATCTGCCACCCCGCGGAAAGAGAGCACCCTCTATTTCCAAATCACCACGTTACGACTTAGGCCAGTACCAGCATCACCATGAGGACGAACTCCTCGAAACGCACGTTCACCTCGCCGCTCTTCTGGCGGTCGTAGCGACAGAACGCGTCCGTCGAGCTCTTGATGAACATGCAGCTTTGGATAAACTCGTCAAAGTAGATCTTGCCACCGCGGTCGTAGCGCCGAAGCAGCAGCTCAGTGAAGAGGTCCGACACGCTGTAGCCGAACTCTCGCAGCGCGCCTTGCAGCTCGCTCGCCTCGATGCTCCCGTTGTTGGTCTTGTCAAAGACGCGGAAGGACGCCGACCAGTCGGTAACGAAGCGGTACAGCTCGGCGAACTCGTCGTAGTTGATGGTGCCGTCGTGGTTGCGGTCGAAGAGTTCCACCAGCATCTTGGCCGTTTCCATGTTGAATGGCCGCCAGGTGCCTCCAGACAGCGCCATCTGCAGCTCTCGGTAGTCGATGGCGCCGTTGTGGCCCTGGTCGGCCGCCATGAAGGTGCTCCGAAGGGTCGCCTGGTTCAGCGGCTGGCCGCCAATGTGCGCCATTCTCACGCCGCTGCGGTCGCCGCTCCTGCGACTCCCGCTGAGGTCGACGACGCTGCTCAACGGGCGGCCGTGCGCTCGCGCTCCGCGCCATCTTCT
Organism: Ixodes persulcatus; assembly: GCA_013358835.2. Lineage (NCBI taxonomy): Eukaryota > Metazoa > Arthropoda > Arachnida > Ixodida > Ixodidae > Ixodes > Ixodes persulcatus. The sequence continues at coordinate 4,212,511 of JABSTQ010011052.1, forward strand.
GCCTTCTCTTCGGCCGAAACAATCGCCCCTAGCTTGCAAGGTTTGCGCTAGATCGCGCAACACCAAACAACGGTGCAATCCACCTGCTTAGAAATCACGGTTACGGAGGTTTTGGTATGAAAACACACGTTTGCGTTCTATGGATTCACGAGCGACCATGGCAGGCTTTCAAGTGATATCTCGTACCAGCGCTCGATGTGTGCACGCGCGTTCTCTACCCAAAAACCTCGAACCGGTAATTTCCTGAAAAGATGGATTTGCAGGTCGCCTGTGACGGTGCGCGGCGACGCCAGGCGAGACGCTTACGCTGCTCCGCCGCCCACTCTCGACGAGTTTTCGCGTGACACTATACTTCGTTTCACCTTATGTGCGAGCGAAGGCAAAACTGGAAGCGCGAGCACGGAAGCTCCGTGCGTTCAGGCTTTGCTCGAGCGCGCGAGCTGGGGAGAAATGCAAAAAGCGCTGGTCTCGCGCTTCTAGCTTTGGCTTCGCTCGCAGATAAAGTGAAACGAAGTATAGGAGAGGGCTCGGGGACCCACTCACGACGACGTCACTTGCAGCTATTGTCCTTCTAAAGTCACGTACATGTTCAGTGTGTGCTGGAAGCTCCGCCCTCAGCACGCGCTGGTTGCCCTTCCGGTGCACTTTGCATGGCTGGGCGTGCTCAGGGACCCCATGGAGTGTTACCGAAAGTATAGAGCTCGGGCTGGAAGCGGAGCTTCTGGAGCATTCTTAACTTGGATCTCAACATAGCTGGTATCGACCCTACCTAATCCGATGCATCTCGACGCATACGTATGAGCTCCACATTATATTCTCTTTCTTATTCGATATCGTTATGTTTAAAGAGCCATTACGTCGCTTCAAGCAGAACGACCTTCACTCCTCTCATTTCACGGTTCCGTAACATTCACATTTTTATTAATTTACAAGATATTACTGAAACGCATCAACGAGGCAGTTACAATTTCTTTATTTTTCTTCCTACTTCCTCGTTCTTGACTTCTTTGCTCCACCCTTCGCTCCACCCGTTGCCTCACGCTGCGTATGATGAAATTTCCACCGCTGCCCTCGTATTGCGCCGGCAAAATTGCCCATCTACAGCGGAGACGCCGGACGCCATTTCAAGCCAGACTAACTTCCCGCCGCAAAAAAAAACCTTCATAAAACCATTTGGATTTTTGCTTCATCTTTTGCTCCGTCTCACTTTGGCGTGACTCGGAGCGACGGCAATATGCTCGAGTTTGGTCGCGCTTCAGAACCAAGGGATCCTAGGTTAAATCCCCACCCCTGCCCGTTTCGATCTGGGAGAGCATGATGCCGCCGTGCGGTCGTGTATACTACTGCGTGGTGCGCGTTAAAGACCCCAGGCTAGCGGTCGCACTGCCCCGGCTAAATTTCTTATTTACAGCGTAAACCAATTGTCGCCATATGTCTGGCAAACTAAACTCCCGCTGTCTAAACAACTAACGATTAATGTTGTTTATGCTCGGCCTTCTTGTTTTAGAAAGCAAAACATTGTCTATTACACATCACTTACATCCTTTATTTCTGTACTGTCGAAGTTGTAGCCTGCCAGAATGGGGAGCGAAATTTCTCATTGTACCGGGTGGATCAAGGAGACGGCAGGCTCTTTAAATCGACCGCAAAATTCGATTTCTTAACCTATCGCGCTACGACTTTGTGCAGCGCTGCCCACAGATGGTGCATTTTTTTTTTGTAAAATTTGCAAAGAGCAAACTTACCTGAGGAAAAAGTAAAGAAAGAAAAAGGCTTAGCTCCTATGGAAACGCAGCGACGCCACCGGTCTTCAAAGAGCACGGCGCCGTTTCGCACGGGACACAAGAGATGGCGCAACGAACGCCGCCAACGAACGAGCATACGGCGTCGAGAGCCAGCGTCTTTAGCAGACAATCTTTTCGACTCAAAAGCAGCGCGCGTTCCGCAGGCGGCGACAGTCGCAGAAACAATTACAGGCGCGGTAACAACAAGCAACTGCAGTTCCTTGTCTGCTAAATACGCCGGCTCTCGGCGTCGTCTGCCCGTTCATTGGCAGCAGTTGGCGTCGTGACCGCTTGCGCCCTCTCTTGTCTCCCGTGCGAAACGGCGCCGTGTTGTTTGCAGACCGGTGGCGTCGCTGCGTTTCCATAGGAGCTAAGCCTTTTTCTTTCTTTACTTTTTCCTCAGGTAAGTTTGCTCTTTGCAAATTTTACAAAAAAAATGCACCATCTGTGGGCAGCGCTGCACAAAGTCGTAGCGCGATAGGTTAAGAAACCGAATTTTGCGGTCGATTTAAAGAGCCTGCCGTCTCCTTGATCCACCCGGTAGATTGGGACATCATATTTATTACGGACTTCGCGATCTTCTGTCCAACCTGAGGTTCGAGAAGTTCAGCGAACTGTTGAACTTCTACAAAAATTCGACAAAGTTCGACAAAGTAATTCGCATTACATGTCATGTTTTAATCATTTTCATTCGACGCGTGACGTCACGTTTCACGTGAGCGTTGTGGTTTGTTTGAAATTCCCGCGCGAGGTCATGTGGCTGTGGCGTCATGACCCTAACGACCAATCAGAATTTTTTCGTCACGCCACCGACGCCGGCTTTTCTGTGACACGAGCTCCTTAACGCTATCGCGTTAAAAAAAAAAAAAAAAACATTCTGGGCTGTGGCAATGAGCACGGTGAAACGCCATGCTCAGATTTCATTGCCTAAAGCAATGCAATTTGATTAGCTGAACGCGGTTATTTAAAATACTCTAAGAAACACAGGGCGTGCTACGAATCCCAAGCATCTTATTATCGCTCCTTACACAACAAATCGATTAATTAGCTATAATAACGTCCAACAGGGTGTCGGAACGCAATAGCGTATTTACTCGAGTATAACCCGCACTATTTATGAACAAGGCCCTTGTGTCTACTTTCCCGCAAAGCATATATACAGCCAATCATCGCGTTGCGCATAAATAACATAGCGAATAACTAGATCAAGAACATGACTCTCCATACAAATGTAACCTCCACAGATGGTATCTTTGCGCGAAGACGTTATCTCTATCCTGTAAACAGCTGGTATCATGCTGTCGATCGCGGTGATTGACAATCCGCGTGCTCCGCAGGTTTTCTTCATAAATAGTGCGGGTTATACTCGAGTAAATACGGTATTTGTTAAGCTTTCAAGTTCGTTTCATAAAAAAATTCCGTACCGGCTCTGTTCCACAACGAATACAATTATGGTTCGTAACGGTTCGTGTTTGCGTGAAAAAAAAAAAAAAATCAAGACCAAAAGTTAAAAAAAAAAAACGAAACGTTCTTTTTCTTTCTTTATTTTTTTATTAGAAAGTTCTAACAAGTGCGCACTTATTGCAACGATAGATAATTTAAGAATTTGGGTAAAATACACCGCGAGAAAGAACGACTCAATGAACTGAATTATCTCAGAAGCGGCAAGTCATCAGAGTTCTCGGTGAAATGCGAGACCTCTGTTCCGATGCAATAAACTTCAGCGCCGAGAATGCTTGCCCCACGCTGACCTGTGTTTCTGGTACACCAAGAGCTACTTGAGCTAAAGTGTGCAGTTTCGGTTTGCGCTTCTTTTGTTCTTCCCAAAATTCAAATGCATTCGTGGTTCTCGGAAGGCGTAGCTCCTTATCCAGTATTTCGAGCAAGCATGTTATGTCCACAGGGCATAGCTCACTCGTCAAATGACTTCCCTTCAATAATGAGGGCAAACTGACAGCCGTCTCCTACCTCGCTGCACGGAACGAATACTGAAATACTTGAAATTTCCCCTTAAACCAAAAACTGATGTTTTTTTTTTTTGTGTGTGTGTGTGTGTGTTTTGCTCCGGAGCAAAATATTAAATAACTTTTCGATTACGTTTTCGTTCCGCCCAACAATATCGTTGTTGTTGCTTTGTCTTTCGTTTTTCAGGTGTTTTTTTTTTTTCGTTTCGACACTTTGACGCTTAAGAACGAATGACGAAGCAAGAAGTGTGAATATAATAAGTCATATCATGATATTCTTAAGCTGGCAATTTCTACACTATAGTGTTAAACTAAATTCTGTGAAAATAATTGCGGTGAAAATATATACATACAACTTTTTTATAGGTGGCCCTGCTCTTCTTTTCGCGCTTGCGTAAAAACGAAAAAAAAGGAGCTTAGGCACACCGCGCATATATATTTTATAACGCCCCTGTTCGGGGAACGGACAACAGAGCAGCGCGACGAGATTGAGAACGAGGCAAATCAGCCCAGCTATCCATTGGCTGGAGGACAACGTGAGCGCACAAAAGGTGCGCCGCTCTCATTGAGTGAAGGAGGGGCAGTGTCTCCCGGGGGTCGATGAAGCAACTCACTGCGGGACGCAATGGGCCGCTGCGGCGAATGTCACAAAAAATGTACTCGCCCCTCAATTAGTGGAAGGGCAGTCGGGCACTAACGACGCGCAAAGAAACACGCATATGTTCTTTTTTACATATATATATATATATATATATATATATATATATATATATATATATATATATATATATACATATATATATATATATATATATATATATATATATATATATATATATATATATATATATATATATATATATATTATTGCAGAAAAAAGTGTATTTACGTGTTTCGTAATCAATCGCCATTTATGCGATGTTGTTTACTGTTGTGTTCTTATAGACCGACACGCTGTTTACAAACAAGCCCGCGTTTGCCCACACAAGGTGTGGGCACTGCGCGTGCGCAGAGGCCGAATTCGCATGAAGTGAAGCGTCTGCGCATGCGCAGGGCCGTCGACAGCGCCACCGCATCTGCGTGACGTCAGGGCCGCGTGTTGATCTATAGACGTTATGTTTCGTAAAAACAACGCTGGCAAACGAAAACGAAAATTTTAAACGGTTCTATCAGACGCATTCGTATACATATGCGTTTTTTTCTTTTTTTTAGGAGATGACAACATAACAATTTGTTTTGCCCAATTGTTGTTCTTTATTTTAGAATCCACCCACATTTGCGTCTCTCGGAGCAAGCGCGTAGTTCTGATCGCAGTGGTAATGTATTTTACTGTCCAAATTTCATTTACATGTTTGCTTCTGTAAGCACTGGTGTCACTTGGTTCGAAAAAGGACATCGTCACTCTGAGACCGACAAACAACGAGGCACTCTATCCCAACTTGCCACAGCGCCTACCAGTAAACACTACGAAAAAGTGGCAACTAGTAATAACATCAATATCCAAAATCCTAACTAGCTTAAAACAAAATACGCGTGACTGCCTTAGGCACTTTTTGAAACGCGCGGCTGTCGTTTCCACTGTTGGTGAAAGAACGCTCTGAATCCACGAGTCGTACGCGTGTGAAAACAGGTAAAAATGCCGTGCTCTTATGACAATACCGTGCATTTACTTCTCACACTTGCAGTTTTGATTAGTCTCAGTCTGTCCGCTATTTATTCAACCAAACACCCTTCATCCCTCCATGATTTTTCGGAAGATAAACGACCGGGGTTACATGCACGCAACAACGGAAGCTGCTTTCTTAGGAACAAGGTATCTCGGCTACTTTGTCATCGCGCAGGAACTAAACCGAGAACCCGCCCCTTTCTGCTGTCCCTCCCCACGAACCCGACAAAAACAAAAAGGTAGCGTATAAAAACAAAAACAAAAAAGCAAACTCCAAGGAAGCATCTGTCGCGGGGTGGGACGTCCAAAATCCCCGTGACGTTCGCATCGAACCCCGCGCAACATCCGCCGTAGCAGTAGAAAAAGCAGGAAGGTAGGCGTGCAGGCTCCAAGATTAAAAATGGATTTTCTTGGCGCCCGGAATCCCCACAAGCCCGTCGCCGAGAAGGCCATCGCGTGTAAACAGCTCATGCGTCCTGCCGTGCACCCGAGGGCAACGTCGGTGAAATCTGGGCATGCATGGGGGAAATTAACAACAACAACAAAGAAAAAAGAAACTTTCCACGACATTACAAGATATTTTGGGTCTATTTTGTTCTGGAACACCGAAAGAATGAGACACAGGTGGAACGAGGGATGATGTACACTTTCTTTCAAAGGTGTATACGTCGTCCCTCGTCCCTCTTGCGGTGTTCCTGAACTGAACCAACACGCTGGACACTCTACATTACTTTGTTCAATGTGCACATGTGTCTTCTTTATTTTTTTGTTAGTGGTGATACAAGGGCAAGGGTAGGGGTACTGGTACTAAAAAACGAATAAAATGTGTGAAAAAAAAAAGTGTCTAACATACAAAATAGGCGCTGATCAGAGAACAGCTGTCATTCACAGCGGAGCGCAGCCACCCTGTTACGGTGCTCGAGATTGATCAGAAGCAATATTGTTCGAATTGCTTTCGAAAAAAAATAACAGGCACGAAGTTAACACGTTGGACCTCCGTTTCTTGTTTCAGGGAACGGATTCATCGAAGGTCGAGAATTGGACAACTTCCTCCGCGAATTCGTCTCCAGCGTCAGCCTGTCTGATGTAGGTCCGGAGGTGAGTGGCACGACGTCGGCCTTTCTTTCCACCGTTTCGCCCGTTTGTTTGGAAGAAGAGTGCAACTGAATGCCTTCCTTATTCCGGGGTTGATCATACGATTCAAAATAACTGGTTCTTTAAAATCACCTGCGAATACCAATTTAAACGGCACCGCGGTGTTGAAAGCACTCCTTAGCTATCATATCCCATTTCTAGGGGGATCGGTGGCCCAGCGGGCTAGCGCACACCAGTTCGGAACACGTGGAGCGAAAGCTCGCGCTGCAGAACCCATGGATCCTGGGTTCAATCCTTACCCCTGCCCGTTTCGATCTGGATGAGCACGTACCAGCGTGCGGTCGTGTATCACTAATGCGTGATGCGCGTTAAAGACCCCAGGCTAGCGGTTCTTCTGCACTGGCTAAATTTCACATCTACAGACAAGTCGCCCGTTGAGGCAGACTGACTTCCGAATGTATAAACATACACACAACACAATTCATCATATTTCTAAATTATCGAGCTAGGGTGGTGAAATCGAGCAAACGGACTTGTCATTTGCGACAATATTTATATATTTCTTTATAAATTACCTTCCATTAATTACTTCTCAAATTATTTACACCCATATTTTTTTTATCGGCTCCTTGCAATTATTTTGTTTTTCTAAGATTTCTCACTAAAACAAAATGGGTGTAATTAGAGGCCTGAAAGGCAGAGGTTCCAGGTGTGAAAGAAAATTGTAGAGAATGCTCGTTCGCTGCTCTCCACAGAGTACTGCGGGGCAGAAACACCCCGTCGGCATTCTTTGGTGTTTTAAAACCGGAGATTGTAGTTTTCTGTAATATACATTAAGAAAAGACACTGGAAGTACTCTAACCAACTGGTTTAAATTGCCCGACGTTTCGCGGCTTGCTTGGACGCTTGTTCACGGGTGACTTATTTGGCTGGGTGTTCGTCTTTCTCTTCTTCTCCTTGTCGCTGCCGTTAAAATCGTCTTCTTCTCTTTGTGACTCCTCGAAGTCCGTGAATATAACTGCTTGGGAGGGTACCGATCGACCGGTTCAGGTTGTTCTTGGTATGCTGGATATGCCAGGACTCTAAATAGAGTCGTTTTTTCCAGTTTCTTTCGATGTCTAGGACGGAACTGCTGTCGAAGTCGATGACGTGGTTGTTCTTTTGTGCATGTTCCGGTAGAGCGTTTCCTTGCACGTCCTTCTTTTTTACATCATATTTGTGTCTGCGAAGACGTTCGGTGAAGTTCTGGGTTTCTCCCACATATGAGGCGTTGCAGTCGGCGCAAGGAATGCGATAAACAAGGCCTTGGGCTTTTTCTTTTCGATGACGATCTTTCCGAAGAGGAAGATGATGGCCAATGGTCGAGACGGGCTTGTGTGTCACTGCTATGCCGTATGGTCTCAGAGCACGGGTGAGAACTTCGCTCGTGCCTCTGAGGTACGGGACGCACATGCGGCTGGAGGGATGGGTTTTCTCGGCTGCAGATGAGTGGCGAAGTTTTTTGTAGATATTGTTGACGAATCTTGTTGGATATGCGTTTTTTCGAAGGTCCCGTTTTATAATGTCCACTTCCTCTTTAAGTGCCTTATCTGTGGAGCACACCGTGATGGCACGTCGAAATAGTGCCGAAACTACTGAAGATTTGTGAGATGTGGAGTGGTCTGATAAAAAATTTAGGTATCGTCCGGTGTGCGTTGGTTTTCTATACACCTGAAATGTTAAAATGTTGCCTAATTTTTTCACAGAAACATCCAAAAAACGACTCTGTTTAGAGTCCTGGCATATCCAGCATACTAAGAACAACCTGAACCGGTCGATCGGTATCCTCCTAAGCAATTATATTCACGGACGTCGAGGAGCCACAAAGAGAAGAAGACGATTTCAACGGCAGCGACAAGGAGAAGAAGAGAAAGACGAACACCCAGCCAAATAAGTCACTTCTGAACAAGCGTCCGAGCAGGCCGCTAAACGTCGGGCAATTTAAACCAGTTGGTTAGAGTACTTCCAGTGTCTTTTCTTAATACTCACCTAACCAGGCAGAGTTTGCCGAAATGTTTACTTTGTAATATACAGGGTGTCACAAAAGAAAATTTACACGGTCTTTTTACCGCACAAATAAACTAGGCATCGCCGAACGCTCATTCTCCGCCCAAAGATAGAGCTAGAGGTCACAACCAGATGCCAAAGTTTCAGCCCGATCCGATAACTTAATCAAAGTTATAACTGATTTTCTTAAATTTTCAATGGGAAAATGGCAGCCGACGGAGTTTTCAAACACATGGGGCTCTATGGCACCAGAAACCGAAAACGGGCAAAAATGGGCTCCATTTTCCCATTGAACTTTTCAGAAAATCAGTTATAACTTTTGATTAAGTTATGGGATCGGGCTGAAACTTTGGCATCTGGTTGTGACCTCTAGCTGTACCTTTGGGCGGAGGATGAGCGTTCGGCGATGCCTAGTTTATTTTTGCGGTAAAAAAAAAAATGTGTAAATTTTCTTTTGTGACACCCTGTACATAGGCGAAAGCGTGAACGTTTTCCATCGTATGACCACTGCAAATTATTCAAGGTAATAGAATTTCAGGCTAACGCAACTAGTACCACCGCAATTGTGTCAAGTAACGTCATTCAGACTTCTCATGTTTGCACTCGGACGCGAGACACACGCCAGTGAGACACTGGCATGAACGCGTCCGTATTATATCATCTCTGGCGACGCCATGGCGTGGTCCATATTGGCAGATTTGTTTTTCTTATGGGTATCAAGAACACTTGTGTTAAAGCACCCCAAGGGTAATAAATATTGTACTAAAACCGCGTCCTGAGGAAAATGAAGTGAGCCTTTAAAACAAAGTTTACTTGATTGAAAATACCGTGCTACCGTGTCGAAGTCGAGCGCCATAAACTCTGGAAACGCTCTGGGTGAGCGTCGTCCTAAACCTGTCAGATCTATGCCGTCCGGTCGCAAACAACGCACCCGCACAAAGTAAATATCGGAAGAAGAAAAATGATTCGAGAAGCTGACGCTTCCTTTTGTTGACGATAAAACAGGCAGTAAAAAAGACAGGAGCGCCACCGACAAAAATGTTATAAATGTTAGGCGGGTAAATAGTTGTAAAACGGACCTCCGGAGATATCGTGTACACGCATTTGAAGTAGCAAGGAATAAAACAACGTTAAGCGCCGCTGCCATAAATTGCAATGGGAATATTTTTAGCACTTACAAAGCCTTCGGCGTCGAGCTAGTTTTTACAGCGAAGCCGTTATGCGCTAGGATCCGGGAAAAAATGCGTCCGCGGATGTTGACAGAAAACTTCTCATTGGTCGTGGCAAGTATGAGTAAATAAAAATAAAAAGAGGGGGCAACCAACGTAGTCAGCCTTCCTTGGCAATATTAGATAGTGAGGTCCTGATCCCTTGTTATCATCTCTAGGCATCGTCCTCGAGGTCGTCCTAGAAGTCGCCGTTGAGGTCGTCCGAGAGGTCGTCCTCTAGGCGTCGTCCTCGAGGTCGTCATAGGAGTCGTCCTTGAGGTCGTCCTAGGCGTCGTCTTCGAGGTCATCATAGAAGTCGTCCTTGAGGCCGTCCTAGACGTCGTATAAATAACAGCTTCGCTGGTCCTCCATCTTCACGTGAAGTGGAAGGGCTCTACAATTTTTTTTAACGAATGAACCTCGATTAAAACAAAACAAAAAACATAGTAAAACCATGTTACTGCCTCGAAATAAATGTTAATGCACGATACACTGCATATGCATTCCGAATTTACACACACGGAATATTGCTACAGTCAGTGACAGTTTAAGAAATGCAGTGACAGTTTAAGAAACATGTCCTGAGTACCTTCTGGACGCTCCGGAGCCAATGAAATTACGTATCACGTATCCCACAGCAAGAATAGTTTCTTAAAGTGTCGGTGATTGTAGCATAAGTATGGACGCTTAATGCAAAGAGTGGGCCGACGTGCTTCCAGACTTTCAAAAACACGAATCCTCCTTTCACAGCTTTTGACACTCCGGTCGTCAGGTGTTCAATAATTTCGGGCTTGCCAACACTAATGCGATTTATCAATTTGCATACTTCCGTGCTTTAGCTCTAAGTTGAGACCGCATTATTTAAATGAAGCCGCGAAAGATGCCGCAGCCGTGTATTTCTTACGATATCAAAACTCCAGGCAAAAGCGGAAGAGCATGCGCTATGGGGACTTCGAACTAGGTCGCAAGAAAATTGCAACAAAACCACCACTAACTTGAACAGCGAAACAAAGATCCGTCTATCGTTTAGCGACTACTTGGGGATTCCCGTGTCATTGTGGCAACGACGAGAGCCACTAAAGGCCCCTACGCACAGCTGCGTCTGAGCGCGTTTGTCTGCGTTGCGGCTGCGAGAAACCAGGACATCCGTGTTTCTTGTGTCGCGTGGCAAGCAATTCCTTCAATTGGATTCCACGCCCCATGCGAAGCGCAGATGTGCCCTTTACCTTGCTTTTTGCGCTATCAACGCGCAAAATTTCTGGCAGTACATGAGGGCTATTGAGGTGGTATGATAACTTATCTGAATAGCCTTCTTGAACAGCCCTTAGCAAAGTCGGGCCTACTTGTGTACATAATTAAAAATAAACAGCCCTTAAGAACAGGGATCAAGAAAAGAAACCCACAACACGGCACAGGTGCTGTCCTGCATGTCTTGGGAGTTACTTTTCTTAGTCCCTTAGTCCCCGTCCTTAAAGGGACACTGCAAGGAAAAAACTTTTGTTTTAAAGGGCATAAATGTGACAGTTTTTTTATATTTTTACACGAAAAAAACAAACTATTTTGCAAAATATTTACGCCATTAGACGCAATTTAGGAGCGTAAAACTCATTGGCTGGAGTTATGATAGACGTGTAGGATCCGGTTCCCGGTTGTAAATTTGTATCTCCATGTCGTAATAGTGTTTTAATCGACTTTTTTTCTGTTTGAGAAGTAAATAATCCTGAGAAAGTCATTATTGTTTTCAAATGTATTCTGCAGTTGCTTCTCCCGCTTTGGTTTGAAATGTTAACAAACATGACTGCTAGCGTCTGCGGAGTGCTGAAAAAGCGAAGCTCGTTGAGCTCGTCAATTTTTATGAGTGCGAGTGGTTTTGAGTTCACAGCGGTGCTTAGAGGAAGATCTCCTCAACCGACGTACTCTGCAACAAACAATTGCCGCAAGTACGCGCATTCGGAAGCGCTGTGTGGGGCCATGCGACTTAGAAAAGCTCGTTTTAGCGAAGGCCGTTTAACCGATCCCAATTTATCGAATATCTTTTACAAAGAAACCCAGTGTAGAGAAAACGGCGATGAGTCACCTTTTAGCGAATTCGGCCGCCGCGAAGCGGCGTGTATGGATGGTCAGGTGAGTTAATATTTTGGTAACGAGCCGCCGCAGACTGCCGCCACGAAGCGGCGTGAACGCGGAGGGGGGAGGGGGGGGGGGGTTAACACGCGCCCTAGTGATTGATACACGCGCGAAGTAGGGGAACCTTTTTTAAAACAGCGTTCCTTTTCGATAGACGGCGTTTCTTTAAACAGAAGCCCCGCTTCCGAGCTTCGATAAAACGTGCCCGTTCTCTAAAACGTGTTTCGATGAAATGGCGTTCGATCAACCGTAGTAAACCCGTGGGACTGTCCTACGCCTAGCGTCCCACATGAACTATTTTGATCGATCTGGCTTGATTTCTTTCTTTGCGCGTGTTGATGCTGAATAAAGATGTTGATTCCCATAAAAGCGGCCCCGCTGCTTTGTGAATTGTGCAACCGTAGTGAATCCGAAAATGGTTTTAAAACTGAAAAGATCCCTACACAGAAATTTGCGAGCCATTTGGTTGGAGGCAATCGGGTGTTCGGCTCGCATCAAGTTTGTCTAGGTATGTTCCCGTCATGGCGCCTCAAAAGGCAAGCTTTCAAGTTTTGCAGTGCTCCTGGCAGGTACGTAGCCAAGGGGGGGGGGGGGGGGGGCATAGGGCCCGGGCCCCCCCCCCCCCCCCCCGAAATCTTCCATTTTGCTGGGACCTCCTCTCCCTTCTCCCCCTCATACAGCATTTTGTCATGGGCGCCCCCCCCCCCCCCCCCTATGTGCCTGGCTCCTGGCCTACCAAAGCGAACACTTTTACGTCGCGTTTTACTTGCGCGTCATGACGCTCACCCACCTTGCTCGCGGATGTCATGTGAAAATAAAAAAAATAACAAGAACAGTAAAGCTAGAAAGACTGCATATTTATTTTGTTGATTATTCTAGTTCTCTCGGTCGCTTCTTACGCCCATCGACAGATGCTGACACACGCTTGAAGTGGACCGAGGCTCGTGCATGATGGAAGGCTAGAACGCCGCTTTCATGGTCACGCCTTCTGAGCGCTGCAGAAGTTTTTAGACGGGGTATGAATATACCTCCTACTTTGCCCAGGAGGTGCTGCGAAAAGGGACTTGTTAGGACTTGTTTTGGGTTTACAAACTTGGGCGTCTCCAACTGCCAGACATGTAGAAGCGTGCCTGCTTTGGTGCCGAACGCGAGATCACGAGGAAAGTACAAAGAAACAACAAAAACTTGAACGCTCAAAGCTAAGACACTGAGAACATGAGTCAAGAGACGACGTTTCAAGGTTTCCAAAATAAAAAAATAAAAAACATTAAAAAATTTTGACGTCACCACTCAAAGTAAAGAGACGCGTACCCTAGCGGTGGTGGCATACATTTTTTTTTCCCTTCTTCAGCACTACAGGGAAAGACAAAAAGCTCAGCGAGGGTGCCATAAGTAGCATGAGGTCATGTCAGGTGAGCTTGTACTACCCAAAATGAGGGCGACACAGTTTGTTCACTCAGGTGGTCGCGAGAAACGAAATTAATAAGTGGGTCAGAGTAACTCTGGGTGACTGAAAATATGGTGCACGTGATTTTTCGATCACGGTATGGCAAAATAAAAATCTAACAGAACGGACGTCGTAATCCGTACACCAGGCGCCGAGGGCCGGGCATCTGCCGTCCGAGCGGTCAGACTCTGTCCAAGCAAAACAGAGTTCAAGCGGCGCATTCGATTCTTACATCTTTTTGCATGATCATAATCGAAACATCACGTGCACCATATTTTCAACCATGAAGAGTTACTAAATTTAACTCTTACGCGCTTATTAAAACTGTTTCTCGCAACCACAGCTAGTGGATTATTTTCGGTTTCTGGTTAGCCAAGAGAGCATGTCAAGCCCTCTTTCTGCGTCTGGTGCACGCCCTGGCTCTGCCCGTTCCTCCCACTGACCAAACTATCTCTATATACGGCTCTGCAAAGCTTCAGCGCAAGGAGCGAAAACGGACGCCGACGCGCAGCTTTCCTGTCCGCGTCTCACGGCAACGCAGACGACAATATACGGCGGTGAAATAGCAGACGATGCCAAAGGCTGCCGCTCGTCTGCTAAAAACACCGGATGACGCGAAAGGGAGACACTACGCTTGTTGGCCTGTTCCGTGGAGCAGCCAACCCAGTCTAGTAAATCGACGGGGCCACAAATCTGTGGGCGGGCTCCGACCTCCCCCTAAATTGCGTCTGACGGCGTAAATAGTGCTCGATTATTTTTTTTTTCTTAAAAACATTTTTTCTTGCAGTGTCCCTTTTTTTTCCCTTGCAGTGTCCTTTAAGCGCCGTTTATTTCCAGCACGTTCGGTAAGCCCTTATAGTCAACGGCACTTGAAGAAACGCAAGGCGATGCTTACTACATTCACCTTCCTTGCTTCGGTATTGCTTGTTCGGCGCCTTAATCAGTTAATGTTGCAATTTGACTGGGTGCGGAGTCATCATAAAATACTCGTCACTCGCCACCCTTTGTGTTTCTTAAGCTGTCAGTGTCAATAGTACATCGAGTGCGACGAAAGCCACGCGCGAGCACTTTTCATATGTTTTTGTTTTTTTAACTGCCGCGTAAGGTTGTCAGTCGATACCGAAATTGACTGTTGTAAACCGTAATTAGCTCCCTACTGTTGTGTGAACGTAGCGTTACAAAATCTTACGCCAATCTATTGCCGAAACAAATTGCGACGAGGATCCCCGGACGAATCCCAGCCAGCGCATGATGAACAAGAGATAACGCGCCTCGAGCGAACAACCCCCACTTTCGCTGGGACACCGAGCACGCCGGCTCACGTGCTCAGAATCTCAAGCACTTCGGTTGCACTGTTAGGTACGAACCCGATTACTTTTCCGGACCTCGTCACTTGCTTAGCTATTTTGACAGATCGCAATGATTCGCTCCCGAAGTACTCCCTGAAAAAGTCGACGCACGGGGTTTTGGTACTGAAAAGCTCGACCTATAAATATTTCAGAAAAATACGGAAGAGATATTGAAGCTTTTCAAGGTTTTGTCGTGCACCGTATTATGTGTAACGTAAATATCCATTCGGAGCACGATACCACGTAAATTTCAATGCATGGTAAATGCCCTTTACGCACTTTCACTTTGTGTATCTAATTCTGGGATTCTTTCTTTTTTTTTTTTCCGTAGGGCGTGACTTTAAATAGCACTCGACACACGCATCGCGAGTGCAAAGCAGGTGTGCGGATGGTGTAGAAAATATTCGTAAGAAAACTGCCACGCCTCGCCATTTTTTGCTGTCCATGCTATGCATCTATTTTTTTGTGTCGGTCTGCTTAACTTTTTTACAAAAACTAAACAGAAATAAACGAGAATACACGCCCCCTAATATATATATATATATATATATATATATATATATATATATATATATATATATATATATATATATATATATATATATATATATATATATACGGGCATGGTGGCGGGAGGCCGAAGGCGTGGGCCGGACTCCGGCCGAAACGTCGAAGATTAAATCGTCCGTTGTTGCTGTTTTCACCGACGGTTTTTTCTTCCCAGTTATATATATATATATATATATATATATATATATATATATATATATATATATTAGGGATGGCGCGAACTTTTTTCGAACCGAAGGTTCGATGATCGAATCAAGCGGTTCGAAAGGTTCGAACTTGTTAAACTAAGAAGTTCGAAATTTCGAACTTCGCACGTTCAGAAATTTAATGTTTTTCAAACCTTCGACCTTATTACACTAAAAAGTTCGATTCTTTCCAAACTTTCGAACATATTACGCTGCAAAATTCCATTATTGTTGAACTTTCGAACTTGATATACTAAAAATGCGATGATTTTCGAATTTTCGATTTTCTTGCACTAAAAAGTTCAAAGATTTTCGAACTTTCGAACTTCCTACGCTAAGAAATTCGATAATTTTCGAACTTTCGAGCTTATTTATCTAATTAATTTGAAAATTTTCGAACTTTCGATTCCTGAAAAGTCAAAAGTTCGTCGAATTTCGAAAGTCCGGTGGGCGGTTTCATTTGAATTCAAGCAGTAAGGTACATTCGTAATTTTTTTTTCATTTTTACATGCGGAGCCGCATTTCTTGCGAAAGACAATGCCGTTTCTTTCAATGTTCTGGCATGCTTAGTTTTAAAGAAATTAATTCCCGAAGGAGCGAGGAAGGACGACGGGTTTTTTGACAATTGTCGTTTGTGCCAAATTTGAAGCGCGCTATAGCCTAAGCTATTTGGGGTAGAGATGTTAAACCTTTTTAAGAATGTATAGCCTAGGTAATTGTCGTCCTAAGATATGATAATTGTTGTTCAAGATGAGTTTCGAAAAAATGTCCAAACATGTATTTACGGACAATTATGCCCTAAACTTGGTAAATTTTTCGTCTAAATGGTTTGAGGTATCGCATTTAAATTAACACCACAGACAGTACATATCGTTATGGCATCTGCAGAATACAAAATAATGTATTTATTGTTGTTGTTTTTTTCACGGTGAGGACTAAATTAACTCATGGCGGAAGATTTCTAATATTGTTCAAGTTCAGCACGTCATTAAAAAATAAAGCAATTTTTTATTTTATTTTTATTTTTATTTTTTCCCTTCACGTTTCTGGGACGTGTTTCTTTCAGCCTGCACATGTTTTTGGTAGGAGAAACTTGTTTCAGAGTTCTGGGCCTCTGAATATGCAAGAATACAACACTTCCGCCGGGTTCTTGATAGTTATTTTTCTCCAGCTTTTCATCCTTGCATTTCCTGTTATTTTATTTGTTTTTATTAATGGCACAGTTATTTAAGTTGAAAAGATATAGCTTTGAACTTCCGAACCACTAAGCATTTGACGAGTAGTGCCCTTGTGACAACAATTTTCTAACAATGACCATCTACGCCATCTTTTATGCGGTGAAGAGCGACAGTAGCCATACATATGAATAAATAATTTTAGATTAAAATAACCTCGACCACGCCCTCTTTCCCCGTATTGTTTCCTTTACCTTTAACAGTCCGAAATATCTGGGGGGGGGGGGGGAGGGGAACTGGAGCCCCCCCCCCCCCCCCCCCCCCCCGTTTTTCCTCTTCCGACGCCACTGGTATGGTAGAACGCTCCTCGACCTCGACTTTTGTCGGCTTCCGTTTCTTCTGCTTGGCGTTTCTTCCGTCCCGGAAAATAAACCTCCAGAACAATTACAAACTAAAAAAATGTCAAGGTGCAGGCGTGCTGGTGTATGTTGATCATGATGCAAAATCCTGAGACTAGGAATGAAATTTGAAAGAAAAAGTCTAACAAGACAGAAAAAAGGGGACAGGACAACGTCTCAAACTCAGCTCAGGTGAGTTTGAGACGTCCTACTGAGCTGAGTTTTCAGCTGAGTTGAGTTTGAGACGTTGTCCTGAGCTGAGTTTGAGACGCTGTTCTGTACCCTTTTTAGAGCGCAGCTCTTAGGCGCCCGTTTCCAGCTTGAGCGGCGTCGGCGTCGCCGTCGGCGTAACCGTAAGGTCACGTGACCCCCCCCCCCTCCCCCCGAGATCACGTGACCCCCGTGAGGGGAGGAGGAGAAAGGAGGGGAGCAGGGAGCAGCCAGAAGTAAGCGCTGCTGAAGCTGAATCTAAGGGCCGCCGTCGAGAAGACCCGGAAGTGCGCGAAGCCGAAGCACAGGCTCATCGCCGCCGCCGAGAGCAGCCAGGAGTGAGCGCAAGTGCGTACGTTGGTTTTGTACGTTAATGGCGTAAAGCTTGGCTGGATATGCAATGCAGTTTCCAATATGCCCCACGGTTTTTCCCCAATCAATAAATGTCAACCTGCCAAAATATTTGTTCTCACACTATATTTCAGAGCACAGCTCTTAGGCGGCCGTTTCCGGCTTGAGCGGCAAGGAGGACAGCAGTAGGAGGGAGGTGGAGGAGGAGGGGGAGGAGAGAGGAGGAGGTGAGGGGAGGAGGTTGAAGGATGAGGAGGAGGTGAAGGAGAAGGAGGGGGTGGAGGAGGAGAATGAGGGGAGGAGGAGTAGCAGGCAGGATCACGAGGGAGGAGGAGGGAGAAGGGGTATAACCTCCTCTCAGTACCCTTCCCTCCTCCTCCTCAAAGCTGCGCTCCAATTCGGCGTTACAGGGAGTTGTAAACGGCTTTCATTTTTCTGTCTTCTTACAGTTTTTCTTTTTTTTTTTTTTTTTTTTCAAATTTCATTCCCAGTCTCAGGATTTCGCATCACGTACAAACTAAACTTACTATATGCCAGCGTCACTCGGGCGGCGTTCGATCGGATTACTACCAGCGTGCAAGGGGGTAGGGAGGCAGTTTGCCAGATAGCTTCAAGGTTCTTCTGAGCCTTAACCACCGGCCTGCCACTAGCCGTTTCGAACTGGATGAGTATCGTTAAAGAATGCGTTCGTGTGATCACTACTGCGTGATGCACGTTAAAGACCCCCCCCCCCCCCCCCCCCCGGGCTGGCGTTCACAATTACTGATCTATGGTCACACGTCACTCTGCACTGACTACGTCTCATTTAATTGCCTGACCAACTTCGCGTAGACTAAATATCACACCCGGACTTTTCTAAACCTGATTTCGTGAAAACCAGTGAGGCGTGAAAACGTTATTTGAAACTGAAACTGTGGAGGAACATGAAAACCGGACTTCGAACTTTGCGCACTTTGACTTGAAGGAAATTCGAAACCTTCGAAGTTGTTTTTTTTTTTTTTTTTTTTTCCAGATTCAGCCCTAAGAGAGAATCGAAACCTTCGAGCTTTTCGAACTTTTTATAGAAAGAAATTCAAAATCTTCGAATTTATCGAACTTTATTTCTATAAAAATACGAAACGTTCGATTTTTCGAATTTCAGATCCAAAGAAATTCGATATCTTCGTATTTTTCGAACTTCAGATTCAAAGAAATTCGAAATCTTCGAATTTCTCGAACCTCAAGTAAAAAAATATTCGAAATAATCGAACGCGAACTTTTAGAAACCGTGAAAGCTTCGAACTTTTCCAATTCGAGCCTTGGGTGGCTCGCGGCATCCCTAATATATATATATATATATATATGTATGTTAGAAAGGCGCAGCACGTGGTGGCTATAGCAGCGTACGCTATCTAAAAGGGCATCTACATGAAATATGCCCTCTTCATCGAGATTTTAGATATCTACTCGCCTCCTTCTTTTCAAGAAGGGGAAAGAAAATTTAAAAGATGTACAACACTTGGCGCGAACTGCGCAAGAATGATAAAACTGAAAAACTTTGCGGAATACGACCACGAACGAAAGTATACGAATAAACTACACCGTCCACCCTATCTGAATATCGGCACGTCGAATTACGCCATAAATCACTGCCATTGCGAAACGTAACTTGGTTCTCCTGCTTGTTTGAGGCGCCATTAGATTGCATCCCCTCTTCTTCTTCTTTTTTTTTTTTTCTTTGTTCCCCTGACATCCGAAAGAAATCCTAGCTTCGTTCTAGAGGAGGCGGGGCATTCATCACTCCTAGCGCCGACCCGTTCTTGAGAAAGACTACCTCGCCCGCAACAAAGCGGCACATCCAAACGGACTGCCCCGTTGTGGGTGGGCGGCGTTGCATGGTGCGACGTTTTTCTTCGTCGTCCTGAGCTTTGTTTAAAGCTCACGTCACCCGGCGACAACGGTGCGATTACGCTCACAAGTGATGGCCCATTCGTTTGGGCTCCCGAACAGCGTGGCTCGAATCGAGCTTAGGCCTTTCTGCCTCTCGTCTAATCCGTCACTCACTCGCAGCCCCACCTCCACCGTGTCCGATTCTAACTATTTTTTTTTTTTCGTGCCCACCTATGTCGTTGCTGTTTTTTCCCCTTCATCAATGGTTGGGTTCACCAGTATCCGCGGAGCATGTGGATTCGACTAAGCCCCGGCTCACTCGTCATTTTCCCCAGGCAACCGGACCGCGAATAACACCGTCACTGTTTTCGATAGGCGCGCTCCGTCCAAGAGGAACACGCAGCACGCGACTGGCGCCCTATACGCAGTCGAGTCACCGAGCGAGTTGTGAGGCGTGATCCGCTCTTCCGTGCGATCCGCTTTCGTCGTCCTCCATAAGCCGAGGCGCAGCAAAAAGCTCGGCCACAAACATTGCCCCCCTTCTCTTTTTTTTTGCGTCTTTTCCCGTCCACTTTTGCGACTCGACACGCGTGAATACGTGCCCAGATTTCTGAGTGGGGCATCTATCTTATAACGTAAACAGGAGGGAGGCCCAGCTCTGAGGAACGACAGACGGGGGCTGGCTGTCGGCGAGCTCACCCGCTTGGCTTGTACCGCACTACGTGAGACGAGACGATGCGGCGACGAGACACGGTAACTTCAACTCGAAACTCCTGACGAGCGCCTAGTGCAAGCGCCTCACGTTCCCGTCAACGTCAACGTCGCTTTAGAAGTGTCGTGGCATCGAGAGCCTCTGTAACAGCTCGTCTAAGCCACGCGCCGGCTGGAACTGCAGTCGGTGTTTACATGCTCGGAGGGGGGGGGGGGGGGGGGGGGGCGGGGGGGGGGGCGGGGGGGGGGGGGGGGGGTTAAGCTTCAACTGTCGTTAAAGCCCCAAAACGCTCTTTGCGAAAGGCAAAAAAAAGAGCTATGAGTTATTAGATTACGAAAGCTAGTGACAGTCAGACCTGTCAACCACTGGTTAGTTTGCTTCCTTTTAATGGTTTTCGTCGTGACGTAGACTGCATCTCTTCTTTTCTGTTTAGAAGAGCGTTGCTTAACCGAACCCTTTTCGTCTCTCATCGAAACAGGGAGCGAGCTATAAAACGATCCGCCGGAAAGATATTGAGCCACCAACACTCCAATGACAGCGTCTTTCGAGCCGGTGAACCGATCGTGTAGCGAAAGAAGAAGTACGATCTGTCATCGCTTGCGCTGCTCCACGAAGGTCTGACTTGTAAAGTTACGAAGAGTATGGCGTCTGGAAATAAAGCGTGGAACATTAATTGGGAGTTAATAGCATCCTGAACGTCTGACTAATCTATATTACCGGTTTTTTATCTGTTCTCCAAGTACAATTTCCCCATTGTTGTGACGAACAAGATCAACATATACTACCACATCTATTTATTAAATAGTGACGATTTTACTCTTTGTTCTTCACCTTTCAGCCTTTGCGTTGTGCGCCTTTTTATTGTTGCGTAGTGTTTTCAGTATAACGCGTTACAAGTAACGGCGTTACCGGTATACTTTTTTTCGGTAACGCCTAACGTACTTGTTACATTTTCAAAACTGTAACGGGTAACACGTACTTACGTCACTTATTTCGAGTAACGTAGTTACGTTACTCTTTTCTCGCTACGCCGAGCCATGTAAATGTTTTTGTTTCTTGCGGGTTTTCTTTTGTTTGTTTTTTCTCGTGAGTATTTAGGTAAAACCGTAAAAAAGGTATGGTAATTATGTTCAGTTTTTGCATGGAGACAATTTTTCTTGAAATATGGTGCTTGTGCATACCTGTAACGCCAAAACAGTAAAACGTTAATTTATAATTAAAAAGGTAACTCAAAATTAACGTGCGTTACTTTCTATCTGCAACGGTAGTGCGTTCCTTTTATTTTGAGCTAACGTAGGTCTGTAACGCGTTCCTTTTATTTTCAAGTAACGAGTAACGTTTTTCGTTGTTTTTTTTTTTTTGTTTTTTTGCGGTAACGCCCACTGTTATTCCGTGACCTCTATATCCTAGAAAAATATTTTTACTATTTATTTACACAATACCTGCTGCACTGTTATGCATTATGCAGGGGGTGGAAAGGGGGGGGGGTTACATAAATAAATGTGTACAAAGAAACACATTCCCAAAAATACGCAAAAAGTACAACACAAATTTCGTATTTACACGTTAACACAACTCTGTATTCTTTCGTGAAAAACAGCATCCTCCGAAATTGAAACTGGCTTCTGGAAATACATTCCACTCCCGACAGGTCTGGACGAAGAATGAGAAAGAAACACCATTAGTATGGTAACGAAATGCTGCTACTTTTTTCCAATGGTCCAGTCTTGAAGATACGTGGTACGGTTCTCGAATGTACAGTTTACGTTCAATGCCTGTTCGTTCATAATATATGGTGTGAAAAAAAGTTCAACCTTATACACTTTCTGCGATGTTTAAGAGAGCCCCACCCTAATATATGTTTCCCTTACATCCAACTTCAGTAAAGTCTATAGTCACTCGACACAAACCTTAGTGCCTGGTTTTGAACCCGCTCTAATTTATATTAGAGCTAATCCTGCGAGGGATCCCATATCACACAAGCATATTCCAAAATCTGCTTGATAAAAGAACGATATAACGTCTGTTCTACTTTGCGCGATGTTTTCGTATAATGTCTCCGGATAAAATACAACATTCTGCTAGCTTGCGCCACTACATTATCAATGTGATCATTCCATTTTAAATTGGATGAAACGCAAACACCCAGGCACTTATATTTGTCTACATGCTGAAGTCTGTCATTTTTAACTTCATATGCAGTCGAGGAAGTTAAACGATTAGAGAAGCACGTATAATTACCCTTTCTCTTTTATACTTAAGCAAATGTCCCAAAGGTCAAATCGGTCTTCTAGTACTTCAAAATAGATTTGAAGTATACGAGCATCCGCGTCGTTTTCAAACGCTCTGTATACTACACAATCGTCTGCAAATAATTTAATATGAAATAAGTTGTTATCGCAAATGTTGTTGAGAAATATGAGAAATAATAATTGTTCCAGCTCGTTCCCCTGTGGAACCCGTGAAGTCACGAGTACGAGCGAAGATTTCTGACCATTCAGTATGACACTTTGTTCGCGACCGGACAAATACTTCGCTACCCAGTGTATAATTTTATAGTTAATACCTAGCGTTACAAGCTTTTCCAATAATAAATAATGTGGCGCGGTGTCGAAAGCTTTACAGAAATAAAAAGATACATAATCCGCACGTTGTTTCTTGTCTATGGCATTGGAGACAAAATGAATGAATTCCGCTAGCTTGGTGACACACTAGCAAACACATGACGAAAGCCATGCTGGGCAGGAGAAGAAAAAAAAAGGCTACTAGAATCCAGAAACCTATGCATTGAACTTTATAATATGTGTTAGAACAGTTTGCAACCAATACAGGTGAGTAACACCAGACAGTAATTTTCCACTTTTTTTTTTTATCCGGACTTGAAAATCGGCGTAACATTTGCAATTTTTCAGTCGCTTGGGTCTAGACCAGTATTTAGATATTAGCTAAAAATAATTTAAAGGTATCCTGCAATTTCGTTTCTGCAATTGTGAAAAAAGTATCGGCGACAGTTCATCTGGCACGTAAGCTTTTGGTGTGTCCGTATCTCTTGGTAAAACCACAGTTCCATCTACATCGATTATCAAATCAGGCATAACCGTATTTTTTGTCCGGCCAGACACAAGGGGGATATTGATAGGAGCAGGAGAAAAAACTGATTTAAAGTGAATTATGAAAAGTTCTGCTTTTCTATTGTCACTATTTAATAAATTGTCAGTTCGTAACAAAGCAAGAATAGAAGTATCATCGTTTTTGTTGGTTTTAACAAATTGGTTTGTTGGTTTTAACAATAACAAAAAAAAACAATAAAGTCATTAAAAGACTTTACAAACTCGAATAACTAATGTAAGAAGGGTCACTGGCCCAATCGATGTTCGGCAGATCTAGAGTTGGGGCGCGATATTAGGTGCCCAACGCAAGAGTGCCTCCCTTAGGCAGATGAACTCGGCACCACACAGATTCAGTTTCATTTTGTGAAACAGAGAGCTGACTGCTTGCCCATTCTGCGTCGATTAATAAGAAAACTTCACCGCCATGCGCGTGGCCATCTTCACGGTACAAAGAAAAGTCTTCTGGAAACATTTCGCTGTCAAGTACAGAATCAGCAAGACAAGATTGAGTGCCCATGATTTAGCTTTGCTATATTGTATCTACAAAGCAAAAACAAACCGTTCATTTTACATTTTTGGCAATTTAACAACAATGCAGTGTGATAATCTGCACTTTATAAATCACGGCTACTACTTACAGCTGAGAGTATGTTACGTTATTCTTGTGATCATATATATGCCTTTATCACCACGTACAAGGACCGCCTTTTTTTGTTCAGTGCCCGTGATAAAGACCTCGCCGTTCACAACAAGCTTATCGTGCAAAAAAATCACTTTGTTATTCTTGTTCTGCCTTATCTCTTTAGAAAACTTCCACAGCATGCGTCTTTTATCGCAAAGCGTATCACTGAAATCTTCGGACAGGCTGTAGTAAGTTTTTTCTAACATAAACCCGAAAAGGAGAATATTTTCTTTTTCGATCTACGATAAAACGTTTACTATAATTGGTCTGCTGCCGTTATCTATAAATTGAGCAATCCGACGTGCTTTCTGACTCGAAGTTGATTTAATATTCATATTTTCATTGCAAATCTGTAAAACGTGATTCTTCGACTTTTCCCACGACTCATTGCGTCTTGCATCGGAAATACCGTAAAACAAAGGAGTGCACCGGCGACTGACGGTTTTTAAGGTCGTCAACACGCACCTCTAACTTTCTAGCCTTAAATAAGCCGCCGCCTACAGTGCGGCTCCTGTGGAATCAGCTCTGCAGCTTCTTCTACGCGGACAAGGCGGACCAGCGGGGCTCTTGTCCCCGATGTGCCAATCGGTGACGGCGACACTCTCTTCAATAATCCCATCGCAGCGGTCGCGGTTTGGCGTTTTTTGGCGACGTGTTTTTCAGCGCCGCATAGTGAACGGCCTGTCGTGCCGCTCTCGAGCGCGGGCTTGTGTGAATATATAATGTTGATTATGTATGTGTGTCTATATGTATGTATGTCTATGATATATATATATATTAATATTAATATATATATATATATATATATTTATATTACTGCAGATATGATGATGTATAAAAAGAGCAGTATGTGTCGCTGCATGCAAAACAGAGCGCTTGTATCACTAACCAACCCTCAAACTTCCTACACGTCAACATTCACTTTAACTTTTGACCCTCAAATTCCGTTACACGCTTATCTAAGTTCTAAATATATGTAACTTGCTATATACAAACAAAGTATATCTCAACGCCATTTAAAGTTGGTTTCTTCCGGATATAAAGCGGGTTATATTCGATTTAATTTTTTTTTTTTTTTAACCTGTACTAGCAGAATACAAAATGAAAGTGCGTACGAGCTAGAATAAAAGTATGATTTATTTTATAGACAACGAAATTACTAAAGGTTTGTGAATCTAAACTTTGCGTTCTGCGAGCCGCTGCTGATTGCTCACCTTTCAAATGATGTGGTTGTCAATGAACTCAAATAGCAAATTCAATTCCGCATCAATTATCAATAAATTGTTATCCACAAAAAAAAAGTTTTAAAAGCGTAGCAAAGAAGCTAAACAATTTCCCACTAAAACGCGAGAGCGTACATTTAGAAATTCGAAAAAACGACGCCTCCGAACAAGATCGACCGGACAATATTTTCATCGCACGCCCAAAATAACTGCGAAGGCATTGGAGCTGCCGCGCGAACCGCGATCTGCGAAAGCGAGCCGCATTCCTCAGTCCTGCGCGGGGGCATCCGCTGCTCCCGCCTTCCAACAACAAATGGCTCAATAGAATGCGGGAAAAAGGGCGCGCAGAAAAGCGGAGAGGAAGGTTGAGGAAAAACAAAACAAAAAAGTAACAGTGCTCTCTCTCCACCGGCCGCGCATCGCATGCCAAGCCATCCATTTATCTGAGCGCGCAGTAACACAAGCAGCCACGGCGTTGTCACGTCGTTCCAGCGGATCCTTGGCACATCTCTCCCGACGTCGACGTCCCCAATCGAAAAACGATTTGCACGCGTCTCATTCAATCACGGTCTAAGAGGAGTATCGCATTAGCACGGACCGAGGGAGCCGCCGTGGATAGTCCGATATGCCCGAGATGCCGCCGCGGCTCGACGCGGTCCAGCCCCACGAAGGAGAGGTCAGAGGGAGGCAGCCCTCGGGCGCCGTTCTCGGCGAGGACGTCCGGGCGTCGCTTGCACCGGCCACGTCTACCGGAAGCCAATCGCCTCGGGAGCGATATCAGACCGGAAGCAGTGCACGGCCGGCCTCACGTTTCACTGCTTCCGGTCGAGAGGAATGCGCACAAAAGGGGGAACGGGTGCGAGAGTTGGGCGGGGGGCCGGCAGGAAGACCGTGGTGCGGACCTGGAGCCTCATTGACGCTGACTCGTCGGCAGGCGCCACGGTTACTGGCTCGTCCGGTCTCTGGAGCGCGAGCGTGTATTCTTCGAAAGCACCTCCGGGAGAAAACGGCGTTTGTTCCGCGAAAGAGGGAAGGCCCTTAAGAATGCGTTCGTATCACGTCGGCAAAATTGCTTTCGTTCGCGTTTCTGAAGCGCAGAAGGCGGAAGGGGGGTGAAAGGGGTACAGAAAAAAAGGTTGTCGTCTGATGGAGGGGGGCTTTTGTTTTTCCTGCGTATCACGCTTTTTTTTTTTTTTTTCACGGAAGCGGCGAGTGCTATTTTTAAAGTAAACTAGTAATTGCGATGCACCGTCATTCTTACGCCCGCGCTGTCATGCATGTGAAATGTTTGGTTCGAACGAATGGAAAAACAAACGCGCGCACTTATGCAAAAAAAAGAATCAGATTACAGCAAGATTGAAAGTGACACTCTGCTGTTCCGAGGCAAATCGTTTAAATTGTTTTATTGATGGGAAATTCCTCTGCCAAAATATTTCAGCTCGACACTTGTTATACTATTTCTGAAACTTCAGAATCAAGCGTTTTAGTTAAACTTCTGACACTAAAAGAAAAGAGACTGTCGTCCAGACTAGAATCTCACTAACAAACATAAACAGTTACAAATTCTAAAGATACCTCAATGACTGTTTTAAAAACTATGATTACAACAAATACTGGCACATTCCGCTTGTGGATTTCGAGCAGTCTAAAACGGCTCTATGGCTGCATTTACATGGACGGGACCGTAGTGCATCGAATCGAGACTTGACTATTTTGATTGGTAGTAGATGGGTGGAAGAGGAGGAAGTAGGAACACAGGGTGCGTGTGATTGGTTCCTGCTCGATTTGATGCGCTACGATCGCATCCATGGCTGGGTTTGCATGAATGCGATCATACCACATCGAATCTAGCAGGGACCAATCACACGCACCCTGTTTCTTTACTTCTACCTCTTTTATACCTATCTACTACCAATCAAAATAGTCAAATCTCGATTTGATGCGCTACGATCGCATCCATGGCTGGGTTTGCATGAATGCGATCATAGCACATCGAATCTAGCAGGGACCAATCACACGCACCCTGTATCTTTACTTCTACCTCTTTTATACCCATCTACTACCAATCAAAATAGTCAAATCTCGATTCGATGCGCTACGATCGCATCCATGGCTGGGTTTGCATGAATGCGATCATAGCACATCGAATCTAGCAGGGACCAATCACACGCACCCTGTATCTTTACTTCTACCTCTTTTATACCCATCTACTACCAATCAAAATAGTCAAATCTCGATTCGATGCGCTACGATCGCATCCATGGCTGGGTTTGCATGAATGCGATCATACCACATCGAATCTAGCAGGGACCAATCACACGCACCCTGTATCTTTACTTCTACCTCTTTTATACCCATCTACTACCAATCAAAATAGTCGAATCTCGATTTGATGCGCTACGATCGCATCCATGGCTGGGTTTGCATGAATGCGATCATACCACATCGAATCTAGCAGGGACCCATCACACGCACCCTGTATCTTTACTTCTACCTCTTTTATACCCATCTACTACCAATCAAAATAGTCAAATCTCGATTCGATGCGCTACGATCGCATCCATGGCTGGGTTTGCATGAATGCGATCATACCACATCGAATCTAGCAGGGACCAATCACACGCACCCTGTATCTTTACTTCTACCTCTTTTATACCCATCTACTACCAATCAAAATAGTCAAATCTCGATTCGATGCGCTACGATCGCATCCATGGCTGGGTTTGCATGAATGCGATCATACCACATCGAATCTAGCAGGGACCAATCACACGCACCCTGTATCTTTACTTCTACCTCTTTTATACCCATCTACTACCAATCAAAATAGTCAAATCTCGATTCGATGCGCTACGATCGCATCCATGGCTGGGTTTGCATGAATGCGATCATACCACATCGAATCTAGCAGGGACCAATCACACGCACCCTGTATCTTTACTTCTACCTCTTTTATACCCATCTACTACCAATCAAAATAGTCAAATCTCGATTCGATGCGCTACGATCGCATCCATGGCTGGGTTTGCATGAATGCGATCATACCACATCGAATCTAGCAGGGACCAATCACACGCACCCTGTATCTTTACTTCTACCTCTTTTATACCCATCTACTACCAATCAAAATAGTCAAATCTCGATTCGATGCGCTACGATCGCATCCATGGCTGGGTTTGCATGAATGCGATCATACCACATCGAATCTAGCAGGGACCAATCACACGCACCCTGTATCTTTACTTCTACCTCTGTTATACCCACCTACTACCAATCAAAATAGTCAAATCTCGATTTGATGCGCTACAAACGCATTCATGGCTGGGTTTGCATGAATGCGATCATACCACATCGAATCTAGCAGGGACCAATCACACGCACCCTGTATCTTTACTTCTACCTCTTTTATACCCATCTACTACCAATCAAAATAGTCAAATCTCGATTCGATGCGCTACGATCGCATCCATGGCTGGGTCCATGGATGCGATCGTGGCATCCACACCCGACCGGACGTTGGGAGGCCCAGAGTTCAAAGCCTGGCTTCGCCGTATATTTTGGGTTTTCGTAAGACATTGATTAATTCGATCAAATACGGTTTAATCATCATCATATTTACCGCTGAACCGTATTTGATCGAATGAATCAATGTCTTATATATATATATATATATATATATATATATATATATATATATATATATATATATATATATATATATATATATATATATATATATAAACCCTACGGGTCTCTATTAAAATAACAATATCGTACTCAAGTCGTGCTTAGTGCTACCTTGCCGTCTTACTTCATTAAATATGGTATCTGCTTTTAGTTCTGTTGTTGTTGTTGTTTACTATATCTGACAGCGTTGCACCTCTGGAAAAATAAAAGTCTTTAATGAGAAAGAAACGTTAAGCCCCACCCAGCGCGCGGGCGTGGGGTACCGATATAAAGACAGCGCCGAAAATTGACTCCGAGGAAAGACGAAAGCTTTTTCGGGGGTGCCTATCGTCTGGCAAAACCCTGACGCACTCGCTACCCTATCTGAGTCGGACACTGGTTCTTAGGTCTGTTCGCCCGGAGGAGGGCTACATTAGCCACATAGGATTACTCTGGCGAAAAGAAGAAAAAATTGCGCTAATCTCCCTGCCGAGTGCGTTTCAGCGTCGCTAAATAATAAAAGAAAGGCTTTCGAGTCCCGGAATTTTCCCCCTTTCTGTCCAAGTCGTTTTAATTTCGAATCTGAGCCGACGCTCGAGCCGACGCTCTGTCCCTAAACGGAGAAGCTGCTTCCGATTTTATGAACCCAAATGTAAACAGTCATCTTCTTTGCGAGGCTTCGGAGTTTCGCTGATTCGCTGCGTGAGATAGGCACTTAAAAGACAAACGGCGCAGGAGCCTGACCCAGAGGGAGGGGTCTCGATTGGCGTTGTTTTCGGAACCGGCGACGTCGTTCACGAGCCACGCAGCAAAGAGCGGGAGCTCCTGGAAGTCGGCTTCTTCGCTTCAAGATGCTTAGGAAGGAGAAGCTCGCTTGCGGGAAGGCAGGCTTTTATCGTAATGCCGCCGAAGGCTAACGTGCCTACGTCCGTACCATTCCGGCTGCTTTTATTCCTGCAGATCCGTGACGCGTTTCTTTAATTCTCCTTTCAGGTCGTGTCAGAGTCGATGCTGGAGGAGCTCAAGGAGTGCTTCATGGAAGCGTACGACGACAATAAGGATGGCAAGATCGAAATCCGCGAGGTAAGGTTTCATGTTTTCAGTACTTCCAGGAATTTCTTTATCTTTTGAAAATGTGTTGTTGTTTTCTGTCTACTCCAGCTATGCATTTCACAGCATGTTGGTTGTTACTAACATGATGAATTTCATTGACCTCAAATCAGTTATTTAATGTAGAGCCCTACATATCCGCGGATATGCGCAGTAAACTGGCGGATGTGGATAAAGATGAATCAGATTTGGCGGATTGCGCATCGGATGCTGATGCCAGTGGCTGCGGATGTGGATATCCGCGGGTCCATATCTACATTTTTGCCGAGTCGGCCCATAAACGTGCGCGACCACACAGTGTAGAGTTAATAAGTGAGTGAAACTATGAAGTGCATCATCGAATGTACTGCGGTAGCAAACTACTCTCTTAGATGCAAGGTGCCAATCGGGGAGAAAATTGTTCTTTACGTCAAGAAAGTTTTGATTCTCACCGAAGATCGCTTTAGAACGTTCTATCTCACCAAAAAATGCTGTCCCTGGTAAAGGTAAAGATTGCAGGAGCATCAGTCGTCCCTAAACGTGTGTCCTTGGTTGGCAAAAAAAAAAAAGCAAAAAAACTTATTTTAGGGGGAGGGGGGGGGGGGGTAGAGAAAGCCCAGAGCATACCAGCCACAAGAAATTAAAAGAAGCCTGCAAGTGGTTTCTTCGCCTACAGGTAGATCGAGGAGACTGAATTCGATCCACTGGAGTGCCGAACTTGCGCCAGCACGAGTTTCCGCACCTCATTATTGTAGCGCAGTTCAAACTCAAACTCTTTATTTCTCTCCGTTTGGAGAGGGGAGACAGAGAAAAAATCAACTCAGTTGTTGCTTGACGAGCCTCTGCCTCCCCACAGCAGCGAAAGAGGACAGCATGTACATACACATATTTTTTTTTTTTCGTGCATGCCATCCCGGCATTAAGTGCACCAACAGAGAAAGACTTCTCATTAGCAGGTATTAATTTAAGAGAGGCGAACCAGTCTAAATGCCTCCATTTTGACGATATTCTGTTCCTTCTACACATCAGCCTCGACAAATGAAACGTTGCGTATGTGTGCGTTTTCCTTTTCTCCCTACGGTTGACACTGAGTTGTTTTTTAGTATATGGTTCTGAGCATTCAATTGAGGGTTCGTGTTTAAAACTGAAATCGATAGGAGGTGTTACCATGATTGAATATTGTTTTATTCTCCCAATGGTGTACTCGCGCCATACCGCATATACACGACTATTTTGCTGCGGTGAGTGAGCGCCCTTCCCTTCCCACTCATTTATTGTTTGGCCTAAATAAAATGACACGATAGTATTAGTCTCTCCTTTATTAATTTTTACTTTTTTGTAAAAATATGCGTCTGCTTCAAACGGGTTTTACAAAGCAAAAAGAAAAAAATATATTAAACTTTCTTTTTCCTTTTTAGCGCATCTTTTGAACAAAGTGTCAGTGTCACGGACTCCTCCCAAGACGATCTCATAACTGCGATCATCTTTCCAGCGATGCGAAGATACTCTGGAAGGATGATCGCTTATTATATAAATACGATAAAGGAAAATACGATCAAATTAGTTTCACCGTAAACTGACACGAAGATTTCTTTGTACAAAGTTAAGCAGACGGCTTATAGGATACCATCCATCCAGATGTTTTTTTGTTTTTTTTTATGTAAAATTAATGCGCGGATTGAGAGTCGGATGCGGTTCCTAGTTTTGCGGATGCGGTTCGGATGAGGATAGAAAGTCTGCGGATGTGGATCGGCTGCGGATACAATTATTTAAAAACATTGCGGATGAGGTTCGGATGCGGATGATCAAGCTGTTATCCACGCAGGGCTCTATTTTGTTATGTCCTTATAATTTTGAAGTGACAGTCTTCCACCAACCGGAAATATTCAAGCGCTGCACGAAGGTTTTTGAGATCATCATTTCCGACTCAATCTGTAATTGTAGGTCTTAAAAACGGGCTCCCATCGTATGGTTCAATCGGGAATAAAGCAGTACACTGTTATTATTTTTTTATTTTATTTTAATTTTGCAAGTAGTTATTTATAACCTCTGTCCGGGATTATTATCGCGTTATGAAGTATAAGGGATGCGCGAGATTAAGTAAAACAAGGAGACTACAATTTTTCAACGCATTCCACTAAAACAATATAAAAAATGCCTTTTTTTTCTTCTTCATTTTTTTTCTCACAGCGAAAAACTAGCGGTTATTGGAATAATCTGTGATCGATGCGCATCCTCGTCTGGTATATTACAAAAGCATGCTCCACATTTCTAAATTGGCGTCTTTTATCTCTTATGTATTTTACTTTATTGCATTCAACGAACATTTATTTCAACAAGCATGTTGGAAACGCCGCCATGATAAGCCCATTTTTCGAAAATAAATGAACACTGAAAAACTGGCAGTGATTTGCAATCGTTGGGAAAGCATGTATTAAGCGGAAAGAAATAATAAATCCGGGGAATTATCCTAACCGAAACGATGCCACTTCGGCTAATCTCTGCAAATACGCAACACTTAAAAGTTCGTGTTCTTTAAACAGAATTAGAAGCAACGACGTAATAATGTTGCCACATCCAATACGGCATTAAAACTACTAATAAGATAACACTCCAGTGATAAGCTTAGTCCTCGAGCAAACTAATAGTCTAAAAATGACTTAACAATTATTTATAAATTTAAATATCGTTCGTGTCCTAAACGCGTTGCCCTCTCCATTATAAATGTGAGGCTTTATAAGGTTCTCCGGTTGTAGCTGAATTGAATCTTATTTCGAATCGGAAACTGCAAAGGTAAAGAGGAATAACAAAACCTCAGTGCCCAATCTCGACGACTTCCGGCCTTCATAAACAACACATTAACTCTCGCCTCTGAAAGCATAAAGTGCAGATATCCACTTCCTTTATCGCCTCAAAAACGCGCAATGATAAGACGTCTGCTTCTCGTCAACCAAATTATAAAGAAGGCGCTTCTAAACACAAAAAATATTACAATAAAATCCTAACGTCGGTAAGGTGCATGCAGTGGTGTCAAAGGCAGGGGGAGGGAGAGCCGCAGTACCCGTAGCGAAAGCAATTCCCACAAAGCTCTGTAAAACGGGGCAAGAAAAAAAAAGGCTCACTCAAGGACGCGCATCTGCCACAAACAGCGAAGGACCTTCGTATGTGGCGACTCCCAGGGCCTCTCATCAAACGCACTGCGAGGGGGCGGCGTGCAAAGGACCGGGCAAATTATCACGCGCCAACCTCCAGCAGGCATCCCGTTCATCCAGACCGCCCTAACGTCTCCAACGAAGCACGCATTCCGGCGACGCGCGCGCGGCCCTACGGTGTTTGGAGGCGGACAAA
This sequence comes from Ixodes persulcatus, assembly GCA_013358835.2. Lineage (NCBI taxonomy): Eukaryota > Metazoa > Arthropoda > Arachnida > Ixodida > Ixodidae > Ixodes > Ixodes persulcatus. The sequence continues at coordinate 4,245,785 of JABSTQ010011052.1, forward strand.
AACGGGGCCCGCCGCAGTGCACACTCCTCGGGAGCCTTCGCGGCGTAGAGCCGAGCCCCGCGCGCCAAGGAAACACAACGAAATCGCGACCACTGCGGCAAAGGCAGCAGCAGCAGAGACGAGAGGCGCGCGCCCCAGGTAGCAAATTGGCTCGCCGGCGGACCGGCCCACGGCGGACTTGACGTCAAGCGGGAAATTCAGAGGCCCACTCAAGCAGCAGCTCTCCTGCCAGTGGCGGCGAAAGCTGCCAGCGAGAGAAGGTGCATGCCGGACTGCGCTTTACAGCCAGGCATCCCTCTCTGACAACGATGGCGGTGGAAGTGGCTTTCTTTTTCTTTCTTTTTCTCTCTCTCTCTTCTTTCTATCCCTCGTTTCTTCGTGTTGAGTAGTATACTTGCTCGAAATTGTGTGTGTGGTAACAGACGAAGGGACGAAAAGGGGAAGGAGGGAAAAAGGGGGGGAAGGGGGAGTAGGTTCGGGTTCTCCGACAATAACTCGAGAAAACAGGGACAACGCGAAATTGGCCGGTGCGCCTCAGTCAACGTGTCTCGAGATCGTGTTATCATTTCCCTTCTTGCTTAACTTGTTTTCCCGCCGCGAGGCTGAAGGAGTTTCACCTAGTATAGTAGTTGATTTGTTTGCTCGCGTGTATGTTTGTGTTGCATCCACGATCCATTTTCTAGATGGCCATATGGTAACAGGCTCCGATGACAGAGCGACTCTGAGCACGAAGGAGGCTCGGGGGCTTGCGTTGTCGGCGAGCCAGGACTCGAGGACGAAAATTCCGTCGAGACGACGTTGGCTCAGCGACTAGGAGCAGTTCCAGCCGTCACGGCCCCCTTTCCCGTTCTCTAAAAGTTTAATTGCCTCGGAATCCGACGATGGTAGTTTGTTACATTAGCTGTATGCGGGCTATCGCACCCCTCGGCGCGGCAAGTCATTATCCGCAAGAACGAAATAAAAACTACCAACTTTGAGGGCGTCTTTCTTATTCTTTTTTTCTGTTTGTGCGTGTGTGCGTTTATTTGTGTTGGTATGAGGCTGAGCGCGGGACGTTAGAGACACAAATTGCGAAGCACCCCGGTTTCTCCTCGTCTCGCCACAATGAAGGAATTCGTACTTCAGCCATGACGACAAACTTTCAATCTACGGGTATTTTTTTTTTTGTTTTTTTTTGTTTTTTATTTAGCCTGCACCTTCATTTGATGGTCCATACATCATCCCGAATCGTAAGGTTGCTTGCAAGTGAGCACGGTGTGGTTCCAAAAGCCCTACATTCGGCGCAAAGTTAACATCTATGAACGCACGTCTTAAAACCTCGTTTCATTTCAATCTCCACAGAAGTAATAACGGACAGCAGAGTAAGAGGCCCAACTTTACAAACCTTACAAGTTGAGCGCAGCATCACAGCTTTTCGAGCTTCAAAGTGAATGCCCAAGTGAATATTATTCGGAAGATGCGTCGCAGCAAGGCAGAAAGTTGGGCGAGTTGGTTAATCATCTTTCAAGGTAAAACAGCGCAAAAACGAGAATAAACATTCAGTTTAAAGTCAGCGCTGTCTGTGTGCCTTCCTTGTTTCTTTTGCCTCGGTTTTGCGGTTTTTTGACCCGGTAAGATTATAATTTTCTCTTTCCCTTCTTCGTGTTTTTTTTTTTTTTCTAGTTCGCTAGAATAAACATTCAGTTGTAAATCAGGGCTGCGTCTGTGCCTTTTTTGTATCTTGTGTCTCGTTTTTTGAGCTATCTTACCTAGTAAGGTGCGTCGCAAAATTCAAATATTCGCGCAAGCCTCGAATCACGTCCCGTCCCCGTAGGCTTACGTAGGTTGAAAAAAACCTTTCCAGTGGAAGCCTCGTGGGCCGAAAGACTTAAGAGCCCTTTCTAGCATCGTAACTCGACCATCTGACTTGGCCGGACGGCGTTCAAATTACTCGCCGCCACTCTCGAAATAATTACGCTCGCGTTTCGGAGCGCTCGTGTTTCGCGCTAAGGGAGCTGGCTCCCGCGCCATCTTGCCCAATCTACCGGAAGCTCATCGCAACGAGGCGATGATGACGACCTCCGCGCGTCTGGTTAGCGATTCTCGGTCCCTTCGTTCTCCGCTTCTACTGTTCGCGCCCAAGGTTTCCACAAACGGCACAGCGCCGATCTGTTAGTCTCACTTCGCTATACTGGAGGCGAGAGCTGTTAATACCGCGCGCCTTCAAACCCGTTTTTCATTTTTTCTTTTTGTGAAATTAGGGAAAACCGGCACTCATTTGTCTGTTGTCTCGGCGTTATGAACTGGCTCTTTCTTAACTCGGCATCGTGCCGAGGGCCCTCTTAATTATGAACGCCGAAAAAGAAGCCGCGGAAACACGCGTGCGTAAAGGCGCTATTGTTCCGAAACTGCGCGTTGTTCTCTGACATCTTCTTAGGGTTCCCGGAGAGCCCGTGCTCATAATTTGTGTGACCGTTTCGTAATGAAGTGAAGTGCGTTATAAATAAAATACAACGTTCTTTGTTTTGTTTGTTTTTAAGAGTGAGGCAGTTGTTAGTGTTCGCGCTTTCGTGTGAAATTATAATATCAAGTTAAACACGCACATCCAGCGCAGCGGTCGAAATATGATGACTAAGTTCAGTGTCAGCAACTAGTAAATTTTTAAAGAAGTGAAGTCTGAGTTCCCGTTTAGAAATCGAAATTTGTCGAGGGGACATAAAAAACGACGCGAGTGACACGGTCAATCTTTGAAGATGAGCGGTATTGAATCTCGAAAGCAAAAAGAACAGCGATTAAAGGTTCAAAAAGGTAACCTAAGGAAAGTAGATTTAAAAGAAAATTCGATGTTCGTCGTGAGACGCAACTGAATATTTGCCCTGATTCTTGCCTTATCAAACTAACTTATATAGCGTGAGCAAGCTTTTATTACACCAATAAAACACCACGATGGCAACGTGCCGCTAGAGCTACCTAACTCCGCAGATGTCTATATGTATAGCAGGAGTCAATAGATATCGTATGAAGAGCCACGTTTGCCATCTTTAAAACTTAGCACCCACACTCTAAAAAATCCCGTGCGTCTTCTTTATCGCACAACACTCGGAGAGCCGGTCACTGCAACTTACGGAGGCAGCTCAGCGAATGACGATGCCGAAACATATGTTTAGACCAAAGAACGCAGTCTGAGTGGCGACAACTGCGTTTTTTGTTTTTTTTTTTTGGCCTAAACATATGTTTTGACATCGTCATCGTCATTCGCTGAGCTGCCTCCGTAAGTTGCGGTGATTGGCTCTCCGAGTGTTGTGCAGGAACGTAGACGCACGAGATGTTTTTAGACTGCACATGCATACTCAGTTGTTCAAAACGTCGCATAATTAAATTAACATAATTTTATATACACTCTAACAAATGCCTGCACGTCTACTTACCCGCAAAACACTCGAAGAGCCAATCTCTGCGATCTAGGAAATCAGCTCAGCGAATGATGAGATGGAACATCTGTTTAGACCTCCAAATGAAGTCTGCGCTGTGGCATTACGCAATGCAAGTATGACGCTTTGCATTGTGTAATGCCACAGCGCAGACTTCATTTTGAGGTCTAAACAGATGTTCCGCCTCATCATTCGCTGACCTGATTTCGTAGATCGCAGAGATACGCTTGCAGTGCGTAATGCCACAGCGCAGACTTAATTTTGAGGTCTAAACAGATGTTCCGTCTCATCATTCGCTGAGCTGATTTCGTTGATCGCAGAGATTGGCTCTTCGAGTGTTTTGCGGGTAAGTAGACGCGCAGCCATTTCTTAGAGTGTAAGAGATGAGTTGCCGCTTCGGCCCGTTGTGCAGGTCTAAAATCCCTCTACCAACGACTCGACGTGCATTTGTATTCCGTTCCGCCCTCGTCTAGTTTCATTCGCTCCGAACTCAACGCACAAACATAAACACGACATCTCTCAACAGCGCTTTCCACAACCTCATTTGGTCAACACGGGCGGAAGCGTCTCATCCTCCTGCCCATTCTAAAAAAAGAAAGGTGGAAGAACAATTCGAAGCCACGGAGCGCAAACACAGCTCGGGCCATTCATCATCATCATCATCGCCCCCTCTCTCTCTAAAACCCGAGTAGCGGTTCGGTGGTGTTACCGTAACCTGAACTTTCCCTCGGTGGAAACCCCCGGCGTCCTATAGCGCGCTTTATTTTTCCTAGGCAAGACACAAGGAACGCATATGCACGCATCGAAAACACACGCACGCACGCACCAGCAACCGAACTAAGCCTCGCGAATGAAACGAGCGTAAAAAACGAGGCGCTGAAGGTAGCCTCGGTGCGCGCGGTGGCTGTCTTCTCCACTTCATCCCGTCGCGGTCGCGCCCTTTCTGCCTCAGGGCCGTTAGAGCGTTCACGCTCGCGTAAGCGCGCCGCGCGCATTGTGGTTTGCCTCGGCCACGAATTTACGACGCCAGCTTGTGGTGCCCGAGCAGGGCGTCCCCCGTTCAGGCGAGGGAAGCAGACTGCGCAGGCGCGCGCAAGAAGATGGAACCGATGGACGAGGACGCCCACCCCTTTGCCGGTAGAACTGGGACGGTGCAGCCCCAGGCGATGAAAATGAACGAGCGGCGCCCCGTTTTCTTTCGGCTTGGTCCACGGATCGAGATTCACGCACCGGTGAATCCAAGTTGGTGCTCGCAAACTATGACTGGCATTGCTGCGCCGTTCTTTGCCGGTTCCATCCTTTGTCTTTGTATTATTATCATTATTATTATTTATTCTTTCGTATGGTGTATCATCTCGCGCTCAAATAAATGCTCATTCTACTCGCAGGTCTGAATCACCTTTCACACGCTTGCGGGTGGACGCGTTTCGATGATGTCGTCCAAATGGTTTGCCCACTCCCCCGCTTTTCTTCTTCGCGGAGGTCGTCGGGACGACCATTTTCGCGGCGACCATTTTTCCGGTTCAAGACCTCCCCCACGCTACCCCCAAATGACGTGCATATTTGAAGAAGAAGGGTCCCCAAAACCTTTCGAAGCAGCCAATTTGACCGCGCAGAGCGTCATAGCACCGCATATTTTTCTTCATATGAAGTGCATGTTTTGCAATTCAAGGCGTACGCCTTGAATTGCAAAACATGCTCGTTCGCCCTCTTGCGATATAGCTTGGCTCCCCGCTCTTTGTTAACCCTCATCTTGTTTTTTTTTTTTTTTTCTTGTTGTTTTTTTCGCGTGTGTGTGTGTGACCTTCATATTTTAATAAATTCACATGCACGGCATCGCATTACGGACCTCTTACCATTAGTTAGCGCTAATGAGTGTACGCCGTTTTTTCATGTCCTACTTTTATCTGCCAGGGCGATATTGTGCAGGCTATACTAACCTTTTTATTCTTATGGGCCCCTTGCACTAATATTTGTCAAGCTAATGGTGCGCTTCGGTTGTCCCGCTAAGCTGCCAACCTACATTTTGGAATACTCGAATGACATTATTTTGATCTATTTAGTTTTCGTTCCAACGAATCACAGTGTACTGAGATATATACTGAATATATTTTGTAAGTGTGCGTATCTCCACACTCTCCTATTCCCTGCTTTTTGATGACATTGATTAGACGTTTTGTTTCTTCTTCTTTCTTTTATTTTGCTGGTCACCAGTGCAATGGTGACACGTCCTGTTGATCATTATTCGTCACGTTTCCACCACTATCCGAATTCCGTGCGATGTCCGTACGAAGTCCGTTTCTATATCTTCCCTAATCGATTAAACGAAGCCGTCTTTGTTTTCCTAGGCCTGATTGCAACCACATACAGCATTTGTTCAGTCATATTATTGCGAAAATTTATCAACGCCACAGTAAACAAAAAGCAAAAATTGGCGTTTCCCGGGCCTCCATCGCTGCAGTTCTCGAACGTGTGCATTTCCCACTTCTCTGTTCTTTGCTACTTTACTTCGTTTTTTTGTTTTTTTTTTTTTTTTATGGTGTTACGCAAATGCCTAAAATATTGCTCCCGACAGCGTGTAGATTTAACTGAAACGTACTTAATTACAGCGTTGAACCTCAAACCACACAAAGCGTTAAAGCAGCAGAAACAAACAATACCCCCAACCACAGAGGAGTGATTGTAGTAGCGGGCGGTAACGAGTGCGGTGTGTCTGGCGAGGGGGATATAATTTGCTCCTGCCGTTCTCTCGACGCGAACACGGGCACCACGTTTAACAACATGGAACCTCCGCTGTTCTCGTTGTCGGTATCCCTTTATTGGTACCGTTATTGAGGCAGTATATTCACTCGCATTCTAGGTTGCTCCAGCTCCCCGTGTCAAGAAAAAGAAGGGAAAAAAATGTGACAAAAAAACACAAATGAAGAGAAAACAATCTGTGTTCCCTGGTAAAAGTTTTCTCGTTAAAGCCCCCGACAACGTCACGCTCAATTATTCTCTTGCCCGACAAATGGTTGTCCCGACCCACGTGTATCGCATGCCATCGCTCGTCCTCGCGTGCTCCTCGTAATGAATCAACGACGCCTACAAGGCGAGGACCGCTCTCCCGGTTTGACGTCATCGGGGTTGCCGTCGCGCCATCTTGCGCGCTTCTATGGTCCAGGCTGCCTAGTTGCGTAGGCGTTCTGACCCGAGGTCTGCTGCAGTACGGCGTTTGTTGGAATCACCCAACGCGGGAGTGACTCTCTGTGAGCCGCCAGAGTGACAACTCGAGGTACGTTTTGTATATACCCTGTGGGAAGTCGCAAGACTCAAACGCGACGGCCGTTCTCTTAACAAATCGAACTCTACAACAACTTTCAAAATTAATATTAAACGTCTTCTAACAGTGAGTGGGAGTAACGCAGTGCCATTTGGCAGCCATTTTATAAAATGATACGCCGATACCCTATTTAAAAGAGAAAATGCTTATATATGATCTGTCCAATGAACACATCAGAACTTATCTAAATTACATAAAGCGTGGATAAGTTCGTATATTGTCTTATATGTTATCTGTTTACTGGACACATCTTTTTTTTTTACTAGGGCAGTACTTTATACCCCACATGGGTGACTACCTTTAAGGTGATGCAATCCTCCAAGTATGTAAGCAAAGCGTCAAACTTGTCTAACTATGAAAAATGATAACTTAACTTGGTTTAGATTGAAAAATAGGTCGTGTATGATAGATCCACACAAACATATAACTCAAGTTATTTCGTTTTGCCGCATTGAAACAAAATGTCAGAACTGTACAAAAGAAAAAAATCACGCACACCAAAGTTACGTCTTCACTTTGCCTTCCATTTCTTCGTAGACATATGAGACTAAAATATATTCTAAAAAAACGTTTCAGGGGTAGGGCATCAAGCCGTCCTGCGACAAATCAAAGCAGCTACATCGACACAAATGTTTAATTTCAAATTTAAAAACAAAACCCTGCGGCGTCTCCTACGCACGAAACATATTCAGTGGACGCGTAAACTAAGCACGGAAAATATTGAAAGAAACCAGTCACTGCCGCCGCTAGGAAAACAGGCCCCTATGCTCGAAACGAGCTGTCTTTTGTTCCCCGTTGTACCGCAAACTTGGAGAAGTAGAGCGGGATGACCCCTTTGCAGGCCCATAAACTTCGCGGCGCCTGGGATCGATCAAGAAAGGCGCTTTCGTAGCGAGTGGCCCCGCGTGGTATAGTTCGGAGAGGCCCGAAGCAGACTCCGAAGGGATACATCTCTCTGCAAGCGACCTGTCACCTGAGGCCTCGAGAAACCACGTCGACTCTTTGTACTACGGGTGGAATTTGAAAACGACAGCCTTCCCTAGTGTATAAACATTTTTTTAATTGTTGGAAGGAAGTGCTTTTGGCAATTAACGTTCCCACGAACTTCCGGTCAAATGATAGGACAACCAATCCCCACCATAGCACCGCTTCTTGTAATATTTATGAAATATTTTATGACCAGTTCTCCAGGTGATTAGCGAGAGATTTCTTGAAGATGTGTTTTATTACTCGTATAAGACGACTGATCCCCTCCTATATGTTGAATAGCACAACATAAGGCCCTCGCTAAATCCCCAACTTCGTGATTTCTGTAGAACTTCATCGTTCCAGGAATTTTAACATCAACAGGCTCGGAAGGCCTGCTGAAATGGAGCGCAGGTGTCTCTTGGAGGTAAAGCCGTGGCGTAGCCAGGGGGGAGGCTTACAAAGCTTCAGCCCCCCCCCCCCCCCATCCCCCCCCCCCCCCCCGAAAACAATTCCTGGCTACGCCACTGGGGCCAAGAGACGGCTTGTGTTTGTAAACAGTAAAAGGGCTGTTCCGGGCAGCGGTTGATCCAAGATTGTCAATCTGGGGGTGTTAAAAATTTCTGGAAGGGACTCCGATGAGGTGCATATTATAGGTTCGTGTACTTGGGAAATACTGAAGAAGAGGGGGGGGGGGGTATTAGCGGCCAGATTTTTTGGGAAGTAATCCGTTACCTTTTGAAGTAATTCTGTGATAGCCACGTTCCTCTTTAGCTGCAGTAATTTGTAATGTAACTGCGTTACAAAATATTTTTTACGGATTACTTTAATTACTTGTTACTTTGTAAAAATATCAACATAATACAGAAACGGGAGCAATATGAGTAGGCAATTCAGCAGCATAATGATATCAAGCTCAACAAAAACAAAGACATCGTGAAGAGGAGAATAACCGAAAAGAAAACACTATTTTTTGTGTGACCAGTCTCTAGAACCACTAGAAAAACGCGCAAGGCGTATACAAGTATGCGAAAAACAAAGATCAAGAAGGCAGCGCCGAGTAGGCGTTTTCTTCTTGATCTCCTAGCGGAGGTAGACGCTAGTACTGTGCATGCGCACCGCTAGCTTTGCTTGCAGAATTCCAGGGATCATTTCCGGTCGCCGTAAGCTAGCGGGATGGCGGGTGTGGTTGCAGCTTTCGCTGCCTTGGCCGCTTACAGGTGAACGGAGTGCACCCACATTCTTTCGCTTAAATAAAATATTTTATTTTTACAAGAACTACCGTAATGCGGGCGTACGAGAAATGGAAAGTAGCGTTGCAGATCTTTTTTTTTTTTTTTTTTCAAAACATCAAAATTTCTTTCATTGTTTTCTTGACAATTGTGTACGGGGAAAGGTAACGTGAAAGTAACTTTATAACGTAATGAGTAAAGTAATCCGTTACTTTTTAAGCGAAAGTAATTTGTAACGGCCATCCTCTTACATTTGAGGCTCTGGAATTTGTAATTGTAATCCATTACATTTTTTTCGAGTAACGGGCACACGTCCGATTGCGGCACGTTTAGAAACCTGTAGTACAACCATCAATAGAGACTACTGCGTTCTCGACTCTAAAGACATAAAAAAACTAAAAAAAACTTGGGGAGGTTTAAAGGATTGGCGCAGCATGCTCGAGGGTTTGTGAGAAAAGCCAGAAGCCGCACTCCCGCTGTTCGTACATCCTACACAAAAGACATGTGGCGTTCCCTCCAGACACCATGGCAGAAGTAGATCTGCGGACGCTCCTCAAGCATTTGCCGAAGCATGCTTGCTTCATGCATGCTTAGAACATGTCTGCGGACGGTTTTCCTATGCCCAATACGACAAGGAAGGCCTCAGACAGTGTCATCAGTCTGTTCTTTGGTATACCAGCAGTGTGAGCGTGGCTATAGACAACGCCCGCTTCACTTCGGAAGAATCAACGGAGCAGTGGACCAAGTCCAGCGATTTCAAACACGAACCGGCAAGCGTGTTTAGGGTCCTCCGGAAGACTAAACATCCCGTGGAATCGTCGTTATCCTCGCGAACCGGCTTCCACGTCTCTTTCTCTCTCTCTCTCTCTCTTTATGCCATCGTTGTTTCCTCCACGATGTGCACATGAACAAAATAGCGTAATTAATTTCCGATGCGAGAGGTGTCTTCAGCTCGCCGATGCAGCGGTAAGTCTAGTGCGGCGGCGGAAGAAGAACGAAACGAGATTGCCGGAAGATGATTGGAGTCAACGAGGGCAAAACGCTGGCGTAACGATAAGAGCTGACGAGCGGCAAACATGCGTGAAACAAAAAAAAAAAAAGAAGATTTCAGGGCAGCGCGCGGCATTAGGGAAAACCTCGGTGCGGGCAGCTCTGCGCGGCATGCCGTCGTCGTGGGAGAGCATGTGCGGAAGCTCAAGCGACAAGGGCGAACATGCTCGAGCGGGTCCGGAGCGCAAAAGAAGGCGTCCGCCGGCGCCTAATGGGGCAAGCGCCGCTGACTGTCAGATACGCCTCCCGGCTGTTGAACACGCTTCGCAATTGATTGCTAATGACTACACAGCGACGCTGTCACGATCGGGACTGGCGGCGCCGTCATCTTCTAAAGCTCTCGGATTTTTTTTTTTTTTTTCTTTATCGACGCGCATTTCAAACATGCACTTTGGAGGGGAGCACTATGGGCGGGATGGACAAAAAAGTCGCGAGCGGCATGATGGAGAATCGTAGACCGGTCAGCTTTCGCCGACGATTTTCCGCCGCGTATGACGTGGGAATCGAAAGGGTGTAACCGATTCGAAAAAAAAGGAAGGTAGATACAGGAGGAGACCGTTTCGACGTCATTTGACAGGTCAGATTCAATCATCATCCAAACTTTCGGTCATGTTTTAGCCTCGCGTCAAGGTTTCAGATATCGACTACACGCAGCGTAACGTGGAGCGCAAGTTCGTCTGCTTATTGCAGAAGGATTGCAATGATGTCAGAACGCCGAGCTCTTATTGGCTGATTTAAAAAAAATAGTGAGTAGAGCTCAAGACATCTAGCATTCAGGTCTACCCACTATTCTTCCATTCAAAGCCAATCAGAGCTCGGCGTCTTTCTGACGTCACGGCAACTCCTGGGCAAGAAGCAGGTGACTTCATATCCGCATTCAAAATCTTTCGACACGAAGGCAAGTGTGTACATCTACCGGACAGGTGCGCTCAATAATGTCCCAAGTCAATTTTGAGTATTCCTATTTATTTTGTTCCTTTCTTAAACCGTTATCAATAAAATTAAATTGTTGAAAATATAAGCACGAAACAAAAAAAAAGGTTGTCTGCTCAATACGACGGTGTGAGCTCTGAAATGTCTTCACAGGAAACGTATGTCGAGCGACCTTAACTTTTAGGCCGGGGTTAGAATAGAATAAAAAGTGGAAACAAAAATGAAAGCCGTTTACAACTCCCTGTAACGCCGAATTGGAGCGCAGCTCTTGAGGAGGAGGAGGGAAGGGTACTCAGGGGAGGGTATACCCCTCCTCCTCCTCCTCCTCCCCTCATTCTTCAATGTCCTCGGGGGGGGGGGGGGGGGGTCACGTGACCCTGGGGGGGGGGGGGGGGGGCTCGCGCGGTGCATTATGGGAAATGTTCCATAATGCACCGCGCGAGCCCCCCCCCCCCGGGTCACGTGACTCCCCCACCCCCCTCGAGGTCACGTGACCCCGGGGGGGGGGGGGGGGCTCGCGCGGTGCATTATGGGACATTTCCCATAATGCACCGCGCGGTTACGCCGACGGCGACGCCGACGCCGACGCCGCTCAAGCCGGAAACGGGCACCTAAGAGCTGCGTTCTAAAAAGAATGGAAGAATGGACAGAAAACATTTTAAGCGAGCTACAGAACGGGTTCCGAAGAGATAGAAGATTAGATGATTACTTAAGTTGTAACCCGATTGATCGCCACCCTTTAATCGATCAATTAATTGATTAGTAATCGATCTTGATAATTTCCATTGTTAGAACGGAATGAACGGCGCCTTGGAAGCTGTCCAGAATAGATCTGTGCGTTTCATTCTTTCTAATTACCATCGTACATCAAGCGTAACCTCTATGAAAAAATGCCTAACCTTGCCAACTCTTTCTTTACGCCGAAAGTTTTATCGATTAAGTTTATTTCAGAAAATATGTTTTCACAACCCAATCCTTAAGGCTGAACTCTTACTGGAGCCATCCTACATATCATCACGCAATGATCACATACATAAAATCGAAATTCCGCAGTGCCTCACTAATACCTACTACAGATCATTCATACCTCGTACGTCTGCTGACTGGAATCACCTTTCCACATCCATCGCCACAATTGTTAATCCTGTTGATTTTAAAAATGCTGTATCCATTCTACTAGAACTCGATTCGTGATTTGAGTGTTCTATTAACTTGTACGTAATAATCCCACTCCCTCTGTAATGCCTTCGGGCCCTGAGGGTACCAATAAATGAAATGAAATTAAATGAAAAAACGGTCTTGTAGACTGTAAAATGATTTGATGAAAACTTCGAGAAATCATTTGACACAAGGGGGCTATATTCGCCTCTGTTTTCGTTCCTCTCGTAGTTGAATCTGTCCCTTTGTCTCGTTCGCTTCCTGTTGCTCGAGTTTCTCGTGGTCTTCCTTTCTTATTCCCACGCTTTTTCTTATTCCCACGCCGGGACGCCGGCATCGGGGGTCGAAGTCGAGCTGGTTACGTTCCGATCACCATCCGGTCGAGGCGGGGGAGGCTCTCCTTGCGCGTCTCGGCCGCTAGCATATTCGCTTACACAATGCATAATAATTTTGTTTAATACAAATTAATATTTGTTTTCTGTTTTTGCATTTGCTGAATGTGAGGTAAAGGGCGGAATACGCAATTTTTATTATGAATCAACCTTGATGTGTAGTTAAGATTAAGAACAGTTCAAATGCACTCACGTATTATTACTTCAGCTGCATGTGGTAAATAGGTTCGTTGATATTATCCGGCAAGAGCAACCTCCTTTGATGGTTCACAGTGGTCTTTGCTGCGCTAAACGGACACTCGCACGGCGTTGAAATGACCGGGACACGTGTAACCTTCTGCACTTCTCAGGAGCTACAAATCTTGCCCCTTAAGTTTACTTTATGATACATGTTGACCTAACATTGGCCCTTCACAGGGGCGGATTTAGAGGGGGGGTCCGGATGTCCTGACCCCCCTCTTGATTTCTGCATGTGTAAAATTTAGGGCGTGAAACGAGGGAGAGGGGGAGGGGGTTCCTAAACATACGGTACGCTGACCAACACCTGACCCCCCCCCCCCCCCCCTCAGGAAATTCCTGCATCCGCCCCTGGCCCTTCATACAGGTGTTCTCGTCCTGTCTGCGTAGTAAAACCGTTTGCTTTTCACTTTATTTTGGTTCGTTAAAATATTACAGATTAACAGATAAAAAAATTAATCGCGATTAAAGCATTGATCAATTAATCGGTAGGTTAATCGATCAATTGCCCAGCCCAAACAAAACCGGCAGAAATAAAAAGAGGACGCATGCAGGGTTGTCCCCTATCACCTCTACTTTTTATGATATACCTGAGTAGAATGGAAAAGAAATTAGAAGAATGCAATTTAGGTTTTGATGTGATATATATGAAGAAAAGGGGAAAACTAAACCAGGTTATTCCAGGAATGTTCTATGTAGACTGCATTGTACTCTTAGCAGATAGCCGGGATATGTTACAGGAGCTGATTAAGATCTGTGGAGAGGGAGGAGACTCTCTAGGCCTGAAATTCAGTAGCGACAAGTCGGGGATAATGGTTTATAACAATGAGAAGGGGGACCCGCTGAAAATTCAAAACGTTTCAGTAAAACTCGTAGAGAAGTTTAAATACCTAGGAGTATGGCTGAATGAGGGAAAACAATATTTAGAAGAACAGGAATAAAATATGCTAAAGAAAGGAAAAAGAAATGCAGCAATTATGAAGCATAGGGCACTATGGAATTACAAAAGATATGAAGTTGTTAGGGGGAAAATGGAAAAGAGTCATGGTGCCAGGGTTGTGTTTTGGTAATGCAGTATTCTACATGAAATCTGAGGTCCAGTCAAGCTTAGAGACCCGGCAGAGGAGCGCGGGCAGACTGGCAATGGGGTCGCATGGGAATACACCAAATGAAGGAGTGCAGGGAGACATGGGCTGGGCATCTTTCGAGGCTAGAGAGGCGATCAGTAAATTGAAATTTAAACAAATGCTAGACACAATTGAGGATACACGATGGGCGAGAAAGGTGCAGAAGCATCTTTACATGAAAAGTCTGAACACTAAATGGACAAACTGAACCCGAAAACGTGTACTCAAATACCAACAGTCAAGTGTTGGGGCAGAGCAGACTACCTCTGTGAAAAAGGAAGTAAAAAAAGCCGAGACAAAGATGTGGGAGGAAATAATGCAGGGAAAATCAGCTTTAACTATGTATAGGGGACGAAAACAGGAAATAAGGAAGGAGCATTGGTATGATAATTGACGGGGGAGCTCGTTGTTATTCGAGGCTAGAACAGGAGTATTGAGAACTATTACATAGAGGACAAAGTATGAGGAAATGAATACGCGGTGTGCCGTGTGCCAAGGGGAAGACGAGACGATAGAACATGTGGTGTTGAGGTGCACAGGGCTTGCTTCCACCCTCCCGGAGGGGGCGACAGATTTGGCCGGAGCGCTGGAGTTTGCAGACGAGAATGTAAGAATTGATGGGAAGTGCGTCTTAATAACAAAAAGGTGATGAGAAGACTGGTGGAAATTATCTACAGAGAATTGAATGACGTACAACTAACTGACACAGCTGGCAACAGAGACAGAGAAAAATTGGGACTCCCTCTCGCGTGGCTCCGGTCCAAGGTCTCCACCCTGTCTCCCAGTGGGCCCGGTGCCGGAGTAACGCCGACTAGGGTTGACCAGCGGAAAGTTGGCGACTCCCTCACCAGAGTGAAGAGGCGAAGGGTGATGTTTGTTTGTTCGTTGCTATTTTTTGCCCAATCCCCCAAAGGTCATCCTAGTAATATCCCACACCGCCTGTTGAAATGCTACGAAAATGCAGAGGGTAAGCACATTGGCGAAGAAAAGAAATCATACTGCTGGTTCTTAATTTCTAGGCAAGGTGGCGTAAGCTGCCGCCCGTTATGAAGGGTACAGCCGTTAGCATCCATCCATTCGTCACACTGCTTTAGGCCAACGCGCTGTTTACGATGAAGCCCACACGAGGTGTGGGAAAACGCGCAATTCCCGGACGAGGTGTGGGCACTGCGCGTGCGCAGAAACCAGATTCGCGTGAAGTGTTTGCGCATGCGCACTGCCCTTCACAGCGCCACCGCAGTGGCGTGGCGTCAGGGCCGCGTGTTGGTCTATACATAATACAAAAGACAGTCTGCATACAGATTGGCACACGAGTCACTGCGAGATCCGTGCTTCGAATGCCGCATGGCAATGAATTCAAGGAGAAAATTGACACGCGGCATTCGAACCACGGATATTGCGGGGACTCATTTTTGTAGACTGTCTTTTTTAAATGATTAGGGTTTCGCGTATTCGGTTTTTATTTTTCAAAATTCGGCGTACTTTTTTCGGTGTTTATTTTAAAATTCAATTTTCGTTTTTTTTTTTTTTTTTTTGGTGTATATTTATTCCCAAAAACGTTTACCGGGTTTTCTTTTCGGTGAATAGGAAAGAAACACCATCGGACACTGGATAAGATGATCTTTGTAGCTGTGATATTTGTGATCACTCAAAGAATAACGGCTCATATACAGACGTGGTCTTCGCTGCAACTTCCGTCAGGACAGACCTCAAAATCGCGGAATTCGCGGGCATAATCTTCAGCGCGCTTCTTTTTCCTTCCCATTCTGACGACGTGACCGTCCGAGGTGATGACCGTACAGGAACCAGCGGAGTGGCAAAAAAAAAAATCCATTGTATTTATGTTCTCAACTACAGGGAAGTTTGAGGGAGGATGTTAAGAAAGGTATTAACGGCTTTCCTCGATGTCCTCTGAAGTGCATGAAGCGAAAAACATTATACTAGCCCACATCCAAACTTTTTTTTTTAGGGCCGGGAACTTGACACACTCAGCCCGACCACAGAAAGGACACATGCCCGCGAAGGCCAATCCAAGACCTCTTTGTTGTATGTCGAACCTTAGAAAAGGGCAATCACGAAGACGTCACACAATGTCGAACCTTGAAAAGCCCTCTCTTTCTCCCCTCCCTCCCCCACCCTTCTCAGACGCGGCCCTAAAAAACTGACCTTTCTCCGTTAAAACCGAATTTTAGAAAACAGATTTCATGTACTTTTATCGATTTTTATCGGTTTAAACCGAAAACTCCGAACCTACAAACTGACCTTTTTCGGTTAAAACCGAATTTCCGAAAATGGATTCGGCGTACTTTTATCGGTTTTTATCGGTTTAAACCGAAAACTCTGAACCCTATATATGATGTATGAGCAGTGTGACCCCGGCTTCAACTTTCGTTTTCTTAGCAACGAAACGTTATCGAGAACGGAAGTTATATCTCGGCCTTCATGGAGCTGTCGTCGGTGAAAGTGAAACGTTGAAAGACTCTGTCCCGCCTCGGGCGATTCATCTGCCGTTGGTTTGCTCTTTTTAATTCAGTTTGACTCCATCCTCCGACATCTCAGTCCACGTTATTATTTTCGCCCGGAAATTAAAGACTCAAGATCCAGCACATACCTTATCCGGTGTACACTGATGATGATGATGATGATGATGATGATGATGATGATGACGATGGTGGTGGTGGTGGTGGTGGTGGTGGTGGTTGTGATGATGATGGTGATGACGTACAACGTTAAATTATAAAAACTGAACAGTCCTTAGATCTGCGGAGACAACCAGTGCAGAAACGGGTTTCTTCTGCTTTGGAGTGAAGTAAGCTTTGCCTGAATGAAAGAAAATCACTCGGAAAAGAGCGGCATATACGTAACGCCAAAAAAGTAAGTAAACAAAAGTTACACGTATTTCATGTTTACAGTAAATTCTACAGGCTCGAGGTTAAAACGTTGGTATGATACACACACGGCACGTGCGTTCGTGCGGCCGAGGCACGTTCTAAAAGCAAGGAGTTGACGTATAAAGCCTCCGCTGCGATTCACGCTGAAGTGAGACCAAGTATACAATTCATTTCAAACTTACTTCGCTCGGTAAACAACTCTGCTAAGTTCTCACTGCAAGGTTGGTTATGTTTTATCTAGTGGTACAACCTACCCAACCCTCTCCAAACGCAGGAAGGGTCCTAGAATAACATCGGATATCGATGATCAGCGAATATGCCGTCATCGATAACCGGCTGAGCGCACGCAAGTGTCTCGATCGCATGCCGTTCCCGATGTCATTGAAAAACGACGCAGACACTAGACAACGTCAACGTCGGTAAGGATTTGCGTGCTGGCCACTGCAGGAAACATTTTCGCAGCCCTCTACTAGACTCCGTTTGACCTTATTATAGACCGCATTAAACGTTACGAGCCATCGGAGCCAATCCAATGCCTTGTGAATGTCACGTGACCTTTGGCGACGTACAGGGCACGTGGTTACGTGGCACGTTCACAGCGCTGGATTAGCCACAGGATGGCTCATGGTGGTGCATCGTAAAAGGGAAACGGAATAAAGTGGAGGTGCGCAAGGAGTGTGACGTTGTACTGGGCTATTAAATAGCCTATATCAATGCCACCAGATGGGTAATCGAAGCACTAGAGAGACACCTTGAGTTCTTTGTCTACCTACCTCGTTTCTGCGCATGCAATTCCTGCCTTGACGCAGCCGCCCACTGCAACCTAAACAAAGAACGGCACGGGCCTGCAAAACACAACCGCGGGAGGCTCGTACAGCGGAAAGGAGCAACTCTGGTTTGCCAGCGCCGGAATTGCCCCTGATATGCATTTAGAAGAGCTGGCAAACAGCAGGCCCAGAGAATACGAGTGGTCGATTTTCCGCGGAAGACAATTTCCGAGTACCGTGTTTCTCAAGCAGAGACCCTGTTCAACCCTTCCGTTCGCGGACCACTGTTTTAACTTACAAGATAAGCTACGGTATACTCATTTAGAGATGAAACAGTTGTGTATATGATATAAAAAAAAAAAACTGTACTCAATCGTCGAAGCTTCCAGCGCCCTAATGCTGGATTTGCGCCGGATTAAGGGGCTCAGGCCGGAAGGTGGGATAATAACGGCTGCTGTCGGACCGGCGCAAATCTTCGGTGTGTCAAAGCCCTCGGGAAAATCACTAATTCCCTCCTGCGGAGAACCGGTGACCCAACCGAGAGCACGCGGGGAATGGGGCGAGCGAGGACGACACATACCCAAAGCAAACAGGGTGCGAAACGTGTGTGCCGAGGCACACTTGAGCGCGCAAATGTCTCACGAGGAGCCTCGCTGGAGCCAGACATCTTCTCGTCGGTACACAAACCATGATCGACGACACGCCTGAGTCAGTGAAACGGGCCGGGGCTTAGAGCCAAGAGCGCGCTACAAGACCGCCGCGGCCCTGTCTATCCCGCATTAACCGCCACTCTCCCGGGAGCTGGCCTACATCCTGACGACTCTTCCACGTGGAGAACCGTCGTATTCCTCCGCCTCAAACAAAAGTACGTCGGCGCGGCAAGAAAGGCGCGTGCAATCATTTCGCGAGCGCCCAACTCCACTTACACTAATTAGGGTCATTCTCGATGTTTCTTGAGTGAAGTTGACCAACCTGAAGTACTCAAGTGGGCGCCTCTGGTGACGTCCGGCAAAGGTTACGGAGTGGACGGCTGTCAGAACGCGCTTCGTAGAATGTCATCCTAATTAGTAGTCCGAAGGAGAGCGGGACCGGCGGAAAGCTCCGGTCCGACCCTGCCGCTCAGACCCTTCGACCGACACTTTCACGAGCAGCGGCGTTATTTTCGGCGGACTCGCGTATGCTCGTCGGAGCCCATGTATCATCGGCGCTCTCGAGCCCGCTCTCTCAAAGTGGCCCGGTCAGATTAATCAATGGGAAAGCTTCGACGTCTTAAGCCCCGAGGCAGTCAACCGACCGTGAAATGGAGTTCTTGCTTGGTCAGCTGTGGGCACGTCAGCCCCCGTTTTGGTTGTTCCCGGCTGACGTTCGAAAAGGGGGGGGGGGGGGGGACGAAGGAGCGCGGAAGGGGGAAAGAACGGGTTGACTGCGTTATGCTTCTAAGGATTCCCAAATGACACATGACAATAACACAGTTGGACTGCCGTGAAGTTGAGCGGAGTGAAGTTGAGCGGAGTGAAGTGGAAAATATTTGTTTGCAATAATTTAATTGTTTTAGGCACTGGCAGTTTAAGAAACTCAAGGCGTGGCCAATTTCGTTTACGCATCTTGGTTCGTAATTCGTTATTTTGCGTTCTTGATCAACTAATGCAGTGATGCAGCGGAACAAGCTGCCTTTCTTAATCAGGCAGGGACTAGAGGCGTTGATCACTTGCTGTGCCAGCAAGCAAACTTAAATTCTCTTCATCGATCCGATACTTTCCTCTATCAATGCAGTTTTTTTTTTTTTTTTTTTTGCAGGTATTTTTAAAAAATCGAATAAATCAAGTTATTTTTGGAAACAAAATTATTTATTTTAAATCATATTAATTTGATTTAATTTGCTATAGCTAGGAAATAATGACTTGTTTACCAGTAGATCTATTTTTTTTTTTTCAAAACGGCAGATCGATTGATCAATCCGCTCGGTCCCTGATAACTACGAGGAAAATTTAATTACTTTAAATGTGAAGTACAGTTTAATTACCAACTTTTCATTGATTCAATCCCCACCATACTAAAAGAGAATAGCTTCATTTTGTTAGTTGGTTAAAAAGCTTTATTTGATTTTTTTTTTGCGTTCCTACTTGATGCAATAGGACACTATTTTCTTCTTTTCTTTTGCGTTCTGATTTTGCTACAATAGGACGTTACGTAGCGGACGAACAAAGTGAAAATCAAGCTCAACGCTCCCGTGTTCTCAGAAGACCAGTTCTTTTTGCTCGCGTCCAGCCTTATGTAAATCTTATATGCTAGATGATTCTTTAGATACAAAACAAATGTGCATAAAAAAAGCATCAAATGATAGACAAACGGTAAATGAAAATATTTCCTGGAGTATTTTTGCGGGAAAGGTTTGACTTAAATCATCATAGTAAAACTGGTTCGATTTAAATAATTATTTAAATCACAATTTACATCATACTGATTTTTATTATCCACCCTACGTACAACTCAGTGAAACATTTCGGAAACTAAACCTGGGTTTTACGCTCTTTTTTTATATATATATATACATATATATATATACATATATATATATATATAGGTTTTTTTGTTTTTTTTTTTCCTGCTTAAGAAGTCAGAAAGGTTTGTTTTTTGTTTGTTTTTTTCTTTCGGGAAGGCAGGGGAGTTTTTTTTTTTTTTTTTAGGTCAGTCTCTTCGTCAGACGTGAATGAATATTTACAGGGCTGAAAGCACTCCTTGCCGTGAATCGCCAAGAGTCGAACAATTGATTCGCACACTTGCGTCGAGTCCGACCGACTGCGAGGGTTGCTATGGCAACAGCTGCGTTTTTGCTCCGGTTTGTTGGAGCCGACGCCATAGCAACCCTGGCAGTCGGTCGGACTCGACGCAAGTGTGCGAATCAAGGGTTCGACTCTTGGCGGAGCGTGCGTAAACGTGCGTCTATAGATTCAGTTCTTCGGAGCGTGCTGTTTACCCCTCGACACGTCGCCCTGCAACGTTTACGCATTGCAGCTCCAACCTGCCTACAATAGAGGGGTCCAGCCGCTGAGCGCAGCCATTGCAAAACGTCAGTACGCGCGCACAGTTCGAACCCTGCGTGACTTTCGGCACTAAGACACGCTTCTGTTCTCTTTCCATCGCAGTTAGCCCAGCTGTTGCCCCTCGAAGAGAGCTTCCTTCTCCTCTTCCGTTTCGACAATCCCTTGGAGTCAAGCGTTGAGTTCATGAAGGTGAGTCGTCAGTCTTAGCATAGGTTGCTCTGAACGCGCTTGGTCATTCTGGTGCCGTCACTGTGTACACTCGATATACATAGAATTCTAGACTGAACCGTCGTTAGATATCATTACTGTAGTCTCGATGTTACTCCAGAAGCCGCCTCGGTGGTTCATAGGCAAATCGCCTGCTTACGGATCGGCTTCGGATCCCGGACGACCTGCCTGAAATACGGTGCAGGTTTATTGCGCATAAGGCTCCGTGTAACCGATACTTCGGTTACACGTCAAAAGATCCTCATGTGGTAGAATCCCCAGTCCTTCGCTAGGGTGTGCCGGATGCCCTTCGTTGGTTTGGCGCGTAAAACCCCCCAAATGTTTATTTTCCTCCAAAATGAACGCGCTTCGTCATTGTGATAACATTACTGGCAAGACTTAATCACTCTAGATTAAAGTAAGACTCAAAGAAAATTTCCTAATACCGTAAGAATCACAGGCTGATATATTGTAGTCAAAAAATATTTACTGTTGCGCGTGCACAAGTAAATATTTGTCCTCGGCAATTAGGAACTCATCGTGCTGAATAATCACGCGCGGATAATACAGTATACGTATTTTTAGAGGTTACATAAAACGCGAAGCTGGAAACAGAAGTAGATGAGCCTTTACTGCCTCCCGGAAAACAGCAAGCGCGATACCAAAATAAGAAAATACGGCAATAAACCTTAGTTTTGTGGTTCCGATATTTCCATAGTTAAATCAAGATTGTGATATTTGACGGGCATCTAATGTAATAGAGGGTGAAATAACTGGAGAATTTCAACGAGAAAAACTGCAACTTTGATTCCTTGTCAGATTGCCGGAATTCGTCAAAATCAAGGCCCCTAAAAACTAGTATAGTTTCCATGACAGGCTTCACACTCCACCGAATTTATTGAAACTGGTGTAAGGATTATAGGGATGTGCTTATTTTAAGTTCAAACCTCGGCAAATTACAGTCTCAGAAGTTCACAGTATACGAAACCTAGAGTTCGAACTAATTACGCTACACAGCACCTTACATATCTCGTACCAGATCTACTAAACACGCACCCAAACATAGCAGAAATGGCCCAAGCACACATTTCGTTTTTCCAATTTAAAAAAAGGATTGTAGAATATATCCTAAATCACTCATGATCTGCAGTTATTACGAAGTTGATAATTATGTGTTATTGTGTCTGTTGTGGATTTTAAAATTACTGTATCTTTGTATATTTATTTTGTATATGTGCCTGTTTCTCCTCCGAGTGCTGTAAAAAAGTGCTGGAGCCTCGTCAGAAGACAACTCGTCTTCTTTTGCCCCAGCCCCCCAGACCCTTTTTTGTGTCTGAAATAAAAAGATACATACATACATACAAGTTAAGACGGCAAGTGAAGAACCATATTTTTTATCCTCTGGTGTTTTTTTTTTTTGTTTTTTTTTTTCATTGGTGAGCAATTCTTTTTATAGATACCCTAGTTTATAATAAGCATGCTCAGTTTCACAAATATTAGTCAACCATGATATAGGAAGTCCACTACTTTTTGTTTTCGTGTTTATGCTCAGGGACAAACGTTTTGAATACGCGACAAGCTCAAAGATTAAGAACTGATAATTAAATATTTCGAAACTTCGTTCCATAAAAAAAGAATCGAACGAAGCCGTAATCTTTAAATCCTAATGTACACGTCAACAAAACACACATTTCAAAAGCAAAAATGCTATATTCACAGCTGTTATTAGTGTTTCGCCTCTTTTCAACGTATTTATGGCGCTTCTCGTATCAGTGGCAACACATATTGCAGAATCAAATCTAACACAGATCACCGTTATCGAGCGCCGACCCTTTCGTATTATAGAATATAGGCGGACTGCATACATCAAAAAAGAAAGTAAACATTATCGATCCGACTGGCTTTCAGGGTTGGGCTACGATTTAGAATGTCTCCCGTATACTAGAGGCGAAGATGATAATGGGAGTTACAGGATACGGATCACGCCACGATGTGAACAATTTAGCAACTACCTCTCGTCAGCAGAAATGCCAGGAGAGGGCTCTCCTATGGCAGAAACGACGAAGCTGCCTGATTTTTCCAGCATTCAACTTTTGATGATACGGGTGACGTCACAGGACGCCAAATTTGTTACCACCCCAAATGTGAAAAAAAAAGGCGTGCGGCGGTGCAATACCCAGCAAACAATGGCGGTAGCGTCTGGCTAATGTCGAAGGCCCATTTTTCCCCTGAGGCACGATGCCCGCCGAACACTTTCCCCAGATCGGAGTGTGCCGGCTGACTAAGTACTTCTTCCGCTGGATATTCCGAAGTCTGTCGGGACTTGCCGGAGACAGGAAATCCCGCCCGTCGGACCCATTTAGGGCAGGCCTTGTCGGATCTCTGCGTGGGCGGATGAGTGTGCGTGCGCGGGCACACTGCGTCCACTGATGAGAGGCCACCTACTGGCGTTATTAATCAGTCGAGGAACACTCGGCTTTGGGACAGCATCTCCGGCTCTGGGCTTCACGCCGCTTTCGACGAGGCATATGTGTACTGTATGCGAGCAACTAATATGTAGTGAACGCGAATGTAAAAAAAAAAAAACGACAGTGTGCGGCAAGTCCCAATTATCTCATTAGCACTGTGCAGCCTATCAGATCGCGGCCTCACTCGGTAAACACAATCGCGGACCAATCCCGGTGCGAGGAATTCATCATCATTAGGCCAAGCCCGGTCGCTCGTAAAGGGACTACGAAGTGATTTTGGGTTCGAATTGTGCGAACTGTGCGCCATGTGTCTTCTCTCGTTAGGATGTCTGCCGACTTGATTGTAACGCGTCCATCGCCTCTTTGATAAGCATTCATTACCATTCCAATGTTTATAGAGCGTTCAGATACAAAGGTCGGACGACGGCGTTCGTCGTTCGAACGCGTTCGAAGAGTGAGTAGAGACAAAGGCAGCTAGCTTTAGGTCCACCCACTAATCATGCCAACCAGAGCTTGGTGTTCTGACTTCCCCGCGCGCTCTCGCCTCCTCCTCTCTCTCTCAATTGCGCTGTGCGTTCAATATTGCGAGAGTCTCCTCCGAAACACGCGACGCACTGTTGTGCTAACATAAAACAAAACCACTGTCAACGTATGCATAGCGGAAATTGTAGAGGCGTTCAGTTGTCATGACACCAATAAATAATGGCGTTCCCGTGAGCATAAATCATTGAGGAGAGCCCCCTGACTCGGAAGATCAATATAAAAAAATTTAAGAAAAAAAACGTTCTCATTTGTCGCGGCTGACGGTTGCAATAAACGGAGTTTCAGAAAAAATCGTTCGTTCGGTTGACACGGAAGGTTTCATCGGACTCACTCTATCTGTCTGTCCGAAAGGTGCGCATTGCAAAATGTTGAGTTTATTTCATAAACATGAACGCCCCCCCCCCCCCCCAAATTTGCTCTATTTTTTTCTCTTTCCCTTTTAAGTTACGCAATAAATGAATAATTAAAAAAGGGATCTGGAGAAGACAACAACGATCACAGTCGGTAACAGCTTAACGGACTTCCCTCTCCAAAGAAGCAAGACAAAGGAGACTGGCAATTGATTATAATTATAAAAAGACCCATAGAGTGCTCACACCTTCATTTGTTATGTATCCACCCGGCGAGCTTGGGTTATGCACATAATTTGGGCACTCATGTTCTTCCATTTTTTTTTTAATCCTTGTTGCAAAGCCTTTTTTTATGCTGATAATTTTTTATAGTCTCAAACATTCCGAAAACTCAATGGAGGAAAAGTCATCACTAAATTTTTAGATCATACAATGTGATCTAATTTTCTGCAAAGATTAAGGTCCCATTTGGGGTTGATAGCCTGGCGCAAAAGTACGTGACTGAATCTTAATTTTATTACTTTTTTCGGGGGTCGTGCATAACGCTGATTTAAAGTGTTTCTATGGGCGAACGAATACCATCCAATTTCTTCACTGCATAGTAACGTATACCTTCATTGCATATTCCAAAATGGCTCATCAAGCTATCCCTCAGGAGCCTTCTACCAGAGCACCGAGAAAAATAAATAACTGATCGAACACTATTCGATCAAAACTGTGGCGGAAAGTTTCCAAAATGGGCAAAGAAAGCAAATTTGTCAGGCAAGTTGCGACAGCCACATTTGTTCAAGAAAACAAATTTCTTAGTAGAACATCAGCTTCCATTCAGAACATTTTATAGGCGCGAAAGAGCCTATTCATCGCTACGAACAATCGAAACACCAACGAACACTGAAACTGACCTTCAACATAAAATGATCCCATGTAGCCTTGTAACGATTCGGACAGTCATAAACAGAACTCGTGTCGGCACAAACGGTATTTTATCGATTCCATTTGGAACCCCTGGAAAAGGTTGGTCGGGTAGCTCTATCATACTTTGCCATCAAAGTGCCATTAGCCGCATTCGCCGCAACGCTGATGAATCGCGCGCGTTTGTTTGCCGCCTCATCAAAACGGCAGAACGACCGGCTCTTCTAAACAAACCGCGGCGAATGAAGGTGCGCGTGTCCCATTTGGCACGTCCCTCTTTCCGCCGAGCATTGTGACAGTTTTAGGGTCATAAGCCACATAATCAATTCTCGAACTGATGTCCCATCTCCATATTCTGTTCTATTCATTCGTAGTCCGCGTCTGCGGCGTGAGCCCCGTGACGCCATTGGATATATATTACGAATGTCGTCGCCTCAAACGGCAACCCGAACGTCTCCAGGGCGCTGCGGTACGAGCTCAGAATACATCGCACTCGGCGCCCCAGCACCGATAACGGGCCAGTGCCGGCCTACGTCGTATGCTACTCTGCAAATTATCCAAAACCGAAGTCAGAGTCGACAAAAAAAAAAAAATCTAATGTACTTAAAAGTATGCCACCGCGTAGCAGCCAACAGCGTCACTAAGGCGTTTACGACCCGTGGTACCCAAGACACGCTCGCGGCAAAGACCCTCGTCCTGGCGTACGCGGCGGCGGCCATGCAGCACGAATCGATAAGAAGCCCTAAACGGGACGTAAATCTAGCGAGGCGAGTTACGCGCATTTGGCGTAGACAAGGCACGATCCGATATCTCGGCGCCCGTGACCCAGCCCGTCGGCGTACTCCCCACACCTGGACGGTCGTCCGGCGTTTTAGGGAGGAGTTTACGAGTACACCCGGCTCGGAGATTAGGGTCTATGGGCGAAGCCCGTTTCCGGAGCGGCCTTTTTGGAGCTGGCGACCTGCGCTGCTCGGGAGGAGGGGAGCTGCGCCAGCTGCTTCTGCGGAGGTGCGAAAGCATGCACTTGGCTCCATCTTCGAGAGATCGGAGCAGCGTTGCGGGGTGCGCGGGGGGGAAGCTTCGTGTCTTGCGCGAGTGCTCACGCGCATCGCCCAGCGCCACGCTTGCTGTCCCTCCTGGGCCTTCGATGGCGCAGCCACGCGACTTCAGGGATAAGTTGGTATCCCTGTGGCCCCCAAGCGGAAAGAGTTCTATACAGCGTGCAATTTTCTGGCTAAACACCAAATGTGCGTGGACGGTTTATTCTCTACTTTCGCGCCATCTCTGATAAAAAAAAAAAAAAAATGTCCGCTCTTCGGCAATAGCAATAGCTATCGGCGTACTTCCCGGGAAGAATGCACGCAAAAGATTACGCAATCGCTTGGGAAGCAGAGAAGCATTTGAAGAAAGTTATCGTGACCTTCGGCACTCTTCTTCGGCCCCTAAGTTGTCTTTTTGCTACGAAACAAATACAAACCGTAGTTTAAAATTAGGTTCGATGCAAACAAAATTTAAAATTCAAACCAATTCAGTTAAATGGTAATGTCATGCCAGTGCAAGGTGCTTTTCGTACGAGTGTCCTCGTGTTTCTGATCTTCCGCTCGCTCTCCGGTATAATAGAATTTGAGACGTTGATGAGTACTATAGCGCGCATTTTTGTATGCTTTCCAATGCGCCAAACGATCAACCATAAGTTTGACATGTGAGACATCAAATCATGTGCAGCTCTTAATCGCGGCCGACGGCGGCAAAAAAACCCGCCGAAGACACTTAAGACTGCTTACGTGTAGGAATGCGAAAGCATTATAGTCCCGCGGGTGAAATGTGTTCGAGTGATGTTTCTACACGTATTCAAGTTGTTTCTGCCAGTATTGTATTCGGTGTGTGTGTATTCGGTGCACACGGCGCTCCGGTGGTGATATCACGCTCCCCCACTGCGCAGGCGCGGCATCCTCGTCGTCTTCACGGCTTACGTGACGAAGCATTTGCGTTGATGTGCTTTTCTTTGCGTTTTATTTCTGAGGCGCGTCCGCTTTGACGTTGAGCGGCTCGTGCTTGATGACGTATTTTTATGGCCATCTTTCGGGCACAACGCCGACGCCTTTTCGCGTAATGGGACATATAAGGCTTTCGCCTTAATAAACGAAGTTTCAGAAACACCTGTCTCCGAGCGAGAAGGGTACAAATCGTCGCGTGCCCTTTAGGAAATTCTCAATCCGCTTGAAAACCGTTTACAAAAGTGTCGCCGCATGTTTAGCTTCGAAGAGAGAAACGAAACATTCGCATTAAAATACGGCACCCAAAAAGAAAACATGACGCTAGGCTGCAGATGGCGATAACGTCAAATCGATCGAGTGTTCTTCGTTATTCGCGTCCTCGTGTGCGTCAGTGTCGCCGCCGCAGTCTACCGTTGTACCACAACAAAACAGCGGCGAATATGGGAACGTGGGCTCTCTCCGAACCTGTCAGTTTGCCGATAGCTGTGTTTCGACGGACATTGCTCAGCCTTCCTCGCTTTTTCTTTAAGCCGCACCATGATACAGAATTGCTGCTGCCTCCTCGACAAATCTACCACTGGCACACCCACACTCGGCAGAGACGACCAAATGAAACAATCATCTACCTCCGTTATGTGAGCGTTTCTCCGTCAAACACAGAAAGACTATCGTGCGCAAAAGAAAATCGGCTCTTCTTCATTCTCTTTTTTTTTTTTTGCGTTTCGCTTAAACAGGGTATTGACGGGCACCACCAATCTCTACCGCTTAAGTTATAAGTTCCCCCAATGAGGACTTTTTTTTTTCGTCCCGAAAGTAGTTTTTATGGCAGCTTTTCAGTTCTAAGAAGAAAAAAACGGCGATCGCTTGTTCGTGCTGACAATGCCACGCTTTGCACATTGTAACACCCCCTTCTCCTTCTTTTTTTTTTTTTTTTTAATCGCTCCCACCTTTAGCTTTTCAAGCTTCCCATCTTCCCGTACTTTTTTTTTTTTTTTTTCCTAAGAAAAGAACCGCCTTACGGACGAATAATTTAGCGAATTTTCAAACCAGAGACGCGGCAGCTGTCATGTGCAGAACCTTCGAAATTTTCGTTCGGGTCGTAAAGAATTGGAAAGAAGAACGAAAGGGGGGCGAGAGGGGGGAGAGGTACAACCTTTCAATGGTTCCCTGTTACAGCGTTTTGTGGATCTCTCTCGTTATCTTTCCCGCTATTACGTCGGCTTCCTCGGGGAAATGGTCCGGGGCGAGTGGAGAGAGAGAGGCCGAATTGAAGAGACGGGAACGAAATGCTTCCCTTGTGATCGAAGTTTCTTCAAGTACATCATCCACCTCTGGTTTAATTGATTCTCGGAGAAACGAGCAGTGCAGAATTTGTCGGAACGCACACCTCTGCTCGAGAGAGCGACGAAGCGAAGGACTCGTTCCGAGAGCGCGCTGTATCCGAGGTATGCGGTGCGTGTAGGAGAACGACTGCAGTTCAGCGAGCCAATCTGCCAACAAGGGCGGAAAAATTAAGGGTCGACTCGGAAGACGTCTGCCCGAATCGCAGACCCGTCAAAAACTCTCCGGCTGCTTTTTGTTTTTACCCTCGGTCCTTCGCTTTCTTCGCTGCATTATCATGGAACATCACGCGGCGCCCGGTTGAAAGCGCTGACTCGTCGATGGAATAACAAAGTTTTCCTCCCACTCCGCCAATCTCCCGAGCGGAAGACCGAACTATTCGACCACCGCAAATGCGTCCGCCCCATACAGCGCATCAGCCTACCTGCGCAGCAAAACGCAGCGCTTTTTTTTTTTTTTTTGTGCGTGTGTGTCACCTTGATTTTCAAAATGTCCTTAAAGAAAACTCTTTTTTTATAAGAAACGCTGCCGGTTACCCTCTTATATGTTTTTTTTTTTTTTTTTTCCTTTGTTGATGGGTTGGAAATGTGTTTTTGTGAAAGCGGCAGCTAGAAATAAAGAAACGATTCCTTTGGGATAAGGTTATCGATCGCGGAGGACGTGAAGGTACGAGTGTGACTCGATAATTAGCGTACTAATTACCTGAAATTAGCTCATTAACAATTTGGATATTCGCCCGCCTCACATTCCAATCAGCGCATCGTCAAAAGAGGACAGAGCAGTTGTTATCTTTTCCGAAAATTAAATTCTTTGCCGCGCTATATGCAGTGGGAAACCACTAAGAGCGAAACGAAAAGTGCTAGTGTCCAAAGCCCCGTATTCGAGGAGACATTAGAGCATGACGTGCCATGTCGACAAGCTCACGAAACGGAGAAATCACGCCTTCGCCAGATCGGTTCACAATCTGAAAGTGAAGAAGTCCCTACTAGACCAAATGTATCTGGGCAGTTTAATATGTCGCAATGTCATAACACATGTTGGGAAAGACTTATCGATTTCTGTGGTACAAATGGCTGGAACTCCCGGCCTCGAAGTTGGCATCATTTTAGCCAAGCAGTAAAAAGCTACATGTTTCTTTCTTAAGCCACCTTTACCCACATGAGTCATAAGCATCGTCTTGGTTTAGTGAAATTAGTATGGCTCCTATAATTGTATAAATCTATTTTTATTTATTTTTTTTTTTTCTGTAGGGTTTTTGTTTAGTTCCTTAATAACCTGCGCCACACCTCGGATGCCTTATTTTAATGGACCCAAACTAGCCATATGGCTATGCGTCCACCTGCTTTTTCAGTAACATGTGTATGCCTTCCTGCTGATGAAGCGATTTGAACTCAATTGAATTGAATCGCTCCCCACTCGCTTGTGATCGTCTATACCCGTTTTCACCTCAAGAAAACAGCAAGTTTTGTGCATTGTTCATACGCGGCGCGAAGTAGTTCTTACGAGATTTGGTTGACGGAGGAAAAAGCGATGCTTTTGGCGTTTGGAATCTGTACGTCTTAATAAGATAACATATATCTAATCTACAATTCACCTATATATATATCTAAATTCTCTACAGAAAGGAGGAAATCAGTGATGCTCCGCGAAGAGCTGGACTTTTTTTACTGCGGTTCTTGAGGTGAAAACGGGTATAGTAGGCGCGCAGACCTTCCTCGCTCATGTGCGTCTTGCGTCTGTCTCAGGACTTTGGCAACTTAAATGCCCTACTCATTAGCGCGGAACAGACTTTTATCATGGCGGAATTCTAACAACCGCCCCGGCCTATTTTGGCGACGGATGCCAAATCTCAAATTAAGATGGGCGGACTGAGACGAGTATTTAGAAGAAAAAAAGTTATTTAGTTCTTTTTAGGTAATTAAGCTGCTTTTAGCTAGGCGGACTAGGTAATTAAATGAGATAATTGAGATGAATAATTAAAAAGGTTAATTAGTCAATTTAGGCAATTAAGCTTCTTTTAGCTAGGTAGGCTAGTTAATTAAGATAAATGTTTCAAAAAGTTTATTAGTAATTTTTAGGTAATTAAGCTACTAACTGTCGCGTCACTCACCCTGGCGTCCGCCGCGGCCGATACCGTTACCCCGCAGGATTAATTCTACTATTTCAATTGCCGATTTGTTTGTTTTTATTATTATGGTAATCTAAAAAATTAAACACCCAAGGATGTGTTTCGTTCCAAAAGCGTACACTCAAGGCTCAAGATGCCAGGATGCTGCTGTTGTGGTGCAGTTATCCTTGTCCTTGTAATTTTTACAAAAAGTGCTTCCCGCAACAACAACAACAAAAATTATAAAATAATAATATTAATAAATAGATAATAATCTAAAAAAATAATAAATCGCCGTTGGAATATTAATAAATTCAACTTCATGATGTTTCCAAGAAAACCATCTGGTTCCGATGGGCGTGTTGTTTTCTCTTGCTCGAGCAACCGAAGCACTTTTGACAGTTGCTTCAAAAATACACCGCAAGGAGATCGCACTGTTCGAAGCGCATTCGCTCGTTTGGTTTCTCTGTTGGCTACTTAAAATCTCTGGAGGGAAAAAAATATGTCCAAAAACGTTTTGAAAATAACCGAATATTTATGCCACAAAAGTCAATGGAAGTTTGACCTCCTCACCACTGAGAATGCGTCAATAATTAAAATTTGTGGATTTTCGCTTGGGACGACGAGACATCAAAGAACCCTTAATGTTTGCTAGACTGCCTCGACGTCATTAAGATCATCGGGCGGGCTACTTGGTTGTACATATTGAGATATTAAAGCGCAAAACGACAACAAAGGAAATACAAAGGAGACCGAAAACAAATGGTGTGTGTTCATAAAGCCGGAAGTTAGTCTGCCTCAGTGGGCGTCTGGTGTCTCAGCTGTAAATGAGCAATTTAGTCAGTGCGGTACAACCACTGTCCTGAGGTCTCTAACGTGCACACCGAAATAGAGCACGTCGATCATCCTTCTGCCACTCCAAACACCGCAGATCGCCACACCATTTCGTGTGAGTCACCCCCGCTCATCGTGTCTCAAGTGACGCCTAGCCCCACAGCCTCTAAGTCAACAGCCACCCCTGGCCCGGACGGCAAAGACGGCGATGCTGACGACGATGACGTAGGCTGGCAAATGACGCGCTACCACAAGCAGAGACCGCAGCAGCAGCGGCACTTCCTCGGCGCAGCGCTCTCGCCCTTGTCTTCATCAGACCACCCAGACCCTAGCTGCCACCGACGAAAGACCCAAATCTGTGATCGTATTCCGATCCCGGGACAGGTATGACCTCACTCGTATATTCCTGCCTGCACGATGCAGCGCGGTTTCTACGCCACATTAGGTCTACATCCCACAGCCTGTGACACGAAAGACACACCGTACTTCCGAATAGCTAAAGCCACAAACACCATCTTCGTTACGGTACGAAACCTCATGCACGCTGACGATGAGCTGCCTCACTGCCCTCACTGCCCTCACACTAACTGCCCACGACCGGGCAGTTGACATTGTGGCTCACGAAGCCATTACCGGCGACACCATCCATGGCGTTGTGCACGGCATCAACCCAGAAGACACCCCCGAAACGTTGCTCCGAGCCCTCCGAAGCAACTCACACGCAATAATTAATACCAGACCGCTCGGTAAGAACGGTCTAGCCTTGATAACGTTTCAAGAACATCGACCCACGAGAACTATGCTGTATTACGACGTAATCATCAACGTTACGCCCTACTCTCTTACAACCCTGGTTTGTCGGCGTTGCCACGGCCTGAGCCACAAAGAGCCTGCCTGCACCCGACAGCCAAGGTGCCCTGACTGCGGCTGTATCGTCAACAATGACCACGTCTGTGTACGCACGTACTGCGCTAACTGCCACGTCACCACGAACCTCGCCACCGACCCCAAGTGTCCGGTCAAGCGTAAGGTTGACCAGCAGCGCCAAGAGCGCACTCGGCGGATGGCACAAACTACCACCGCAGAACTCGGCACACCTCGTGTATCCACCGCAGAGGGAGCAAGGCCCGACGTGCCACAACCTGCACATTACAATCCCGAAGCAGGCCCCGAACTCAAAAGTCCAAAACCGTTGTCGGTGGCAAGGTTTCCATCGAGGAATTTCCGCCGCTGATCGCCGCATCCAAAAGGTTTTTGGCCCTAGAGCTTGATGAACTAAGAAGCGAAGACGCACCCTCGCATCGCAGAAGTAGAAGTCGCAGCCGGCAGAAACAACCACAACGGCAACATCAGCCCAGTCGCCCCGCAAGCCGTCAACGCAGTTCTGCTGACGAAGGACTCTGTGGCGCTAGACGACGGTCGCTTTCCGATCACCGCGGCACCCCCCCACCGACTCTCACCAAACCCATGACACATTCGCAGGCCACGATGAACATGCTCAAGACCGCCTATGGCACTGATTCTGAAGCCTAGGCCCGGAGAGAAGAACTCCGATTCATCTCTGAGGCCGAAAAGGCAGCATCAGAGGCACTTTTGCAACTCGAGGAGGAGGCTAAACAACTTGAACTCCGCAAAGTACGACTCCAACAAAGACTCAAGACGGAAGCTCAGAAACGTGAGCCTCGCAAGGCCGAACTCATGAGGCGACTTCGCAAATACGCCGAAATAGTTGCAGCCCAACGTAAGAACCAACAGATTGCTCCATCTCAGTGTACCTCCCAGCAACAGCAGCATTTCCAGCAGCAGCAGCATCCCCAGCAGCAGCAACAGCATCCCCGGGGGCATACCTAACAGCAGCAGCAGCCCCAGTGACAACATCCACAAACACAGCAGCAGCATCCCCAACGGCAGCAACAGCATCTCCAGCAGCAGCTGCAGCCTAAGCAACAGCAGGAGTCCCAGCTCCCACCGCCACCCATACCGCCGAGTAGTTCTTCACCACAGTCGCAACATGTCACCATAAATCAACTGCAGGCCCTGTTTGCTCAGCAGCAGCAGCAGCAGCAGCAGCAGCAGCAACAGCAGCAACAAAAACAGCAACAAGATAGAGCTACAGAAGCAGATACAGCAACTGCAGCAGCTCATCTCTCGTACTTACGGACCGTATGACAGCACTCCCCACGCAGGTACCACCGGCACTCTCACTACCACACCAAGATGGCGTCCTCACTCAATAAGCCCACTCTCAAAATCCTGCAGTGGAACTGTCGTGGCCTTGCGAAACGGAGAGGTGAGCTCGACGAAAATAATCTCTGGAGTAGGGAAACAAAGGGGACAAAGGACAAACAAATCTCCAAGCACAGCTAGGTGACTGGTGTGCGACCGAAAAAATCCGCCTGGTCCTGGTATCAAACCAGGGACCTCTCCATTTCCGGTGGAGCGCTCTACCAACTGAGCTAACCAGGAGTTAGACGTCAGTAGAGCAAACGGGTTTTATCAGCTGCCACCCGTTTAAGACCAACAAGGGTACGGCTTGCATTTTATGGTTACGATTATAATGCAGTTCAATGCAAAGGTGCAAGCGAGCTGGACAAGAATGACGAAAATGATCCCTGGAGAAGGGGAACAAGGGGGACCGTGTAATCGGTAGTGTATGCGTCTGGTCCTGTTTTGGAACAAGAGGTCGCTGGTTCGATACCGCCTGATCCTGGTATCGAACCAGGGACCTCTCCACTGGAAATGGAGAGGTCCCTGGTTCGATACAAAAACCAGGCGGATTTGTTGCGGCGCGCACCAGTCACCTAGCTGTGTTTGGAGATTTGTGTTTGTCCTTTGTCCCCCTTGTTCCCCTTCTCCAGAGATTATTTTTGTCATTCTTGTCATGCTCGCTTGCACCTTTGCATTTAATTGCATTATAATCATAACGAGGTGAGCTCCTCGTGCGTGTCTCCGACCCTCAATACGCTTTCGACATACTCCTGCTGCAGGAGACGCATACCAACACTGTACGACTCTCAGGCTACGACATACACCACAACCCCACTATCGAGCACAAACTCCCAAAGAAACGGCACCCAAATCCCCTGACAACTGAGATTATTATTCGTGCGCAAGCCGGCGTCTACGTACACCGCAACATGCCCCACGTCAAGCTGGACAAGGCGGCATGGTGCACCCCATCCAAGAAGTCACCGCGGTGCGCATCACTCTCGACGGAACTGAGCGAAGGCTTCTCGTCGTCTCGGCATACTGCCGCCCCTACACCTGCAAAAAGACAACGTGCGACTTTTCCTGGATGAAGATCTTGCACGACGCATACCCTACCGACTACACGGTATTCGGAGGAGACCTGAACACACACGACGAGGCATGTAGCTCCTGCTCCACCACACAGCGCGGGGACGACCTCAGCGCTGTTATTTGAGTATACCGACCTGGCAATCATGAAGGACATCGACCGGCCAACGCGCTAAGATACGAACCCCCGACAACGCGATAGCGTACTTGACCTCACCCTTCCGTCTCCTCATATTGCCGGCCTTCTTACTTGGACAATCCTCGACGAAGATGCCTGAGGCAGCGATCACTTCCCTATTGTCATAAAGCTCCCCACGGGCAAACGTAAGCGCGCCATACGCTCCACCAAAACAGTCATCTGGGACCGATTTCGGAAGACAATCGAGGACAAAATCACCATATTCGATACCTCTGCCATCTCCACTCTCCTGATGACAGCTACGACTTCTGAAACGAAAACGCGGAAGGTGTGCGAGGGTATACCCACTCCGGATACGCATCTTCTTTCGCTATGGGATCGACGTACGACGGCGCTTACCAAATATCGAAGCAGTAAACGTCAATGTTACCTCAACAGAGTCACTCGTCTTACACGCGAAGCTGACAAGTATGCCAATACCTTAAGGCTAGAGCGGTGGATCGCACATTGCGAGTCTTTCGACAAGAACACTCAGCTGAGTAATGTGGAGTACTTTCAACGCAATATACGGCAAGCGTACCCAGATCCACACTGTCCCTGTCATAGCACTTTTCTCGGACGAGAGCACCGAGGACATCTTCGATCAGCTCGGAGAAATCTTCTTCCCCCAGCCGAACGAAACCCCGCCACCCGACGTATATTGCCCCAAGTACAAAGACGTGGCCGACCTCCAGCTGGCAACCAACCCTTCACCGAATGGGAACTTGATGCCGCCATCTCCCAATGTCGCCTCCGAAGCTCGCCCGGCCCCGACGGGATCACCGCGCCGATGCTGCGTAATGCACCCCGAATCGCTCAGGAAGCCAACCTCTGTTGGTTTAACTAAATCTGACCACACAGGGCTGCTCCCTGACGACTGGAAGACCTCCTGGGTAACACCGATTCCCAAGCCAGGCAAGCCGCCGACAGACCCTAAGAACGTGCGGCCCATATCGCACGCATCTGTCATAGGCAAGCTCATGAAGCGTATGGTCCTCGCCCGCATTCAGTGGCAGGCGGAACAGGTCAAGATACTCCACCCTACACAAACAGGCTTTTGTAAGAATCTCAGTACACACGACAGCCTGGCAATGGTATACAAAGATGTCGTCGACCGCCACGTCAATAGCACACAGCTGCGCGTTTTTTGTCACGGTGGATATTCAAAAAGCCTTTGACTCCGTTCCCCATGCATCGATCGTCTCCGCCATGCACGAGCAAGGCCTCCACGGCAAACAGCTCGCTTTTGTGCGCTCCTTCCTTCATGGCAGCCAGTACTTAGTGAGTCAGGAGTCAGGA
The DNA here is from genome assembly GCA_013358835.2 of Ixodes persulcatus. Lineage (NCBI taxonomy): Eukaryota > Metazoa > Arthropoda > Arachnida > Ixodida > Ixodidae > Ixodes > Ixodes persulcatus. The sequence goes on from JABSTQ010011052.1 coordinate 4,281,847, forward strand.
CACGGCCCCGATGCGGTGGGTATTAATACGAGGCTGAACCATGTCGGCGTACCCCAAGGCGCGATACTCTCTCCGACGCTGTTTTACATCGTCATGGCCCCCTTTTCTGGGCCTTACACGAAATCCCACACCTCCGCGCCTCGGCTTACGCCGACGACATTACTATTTGGACTTCCGACGGCAGCCCCTCCTCCACGCAACGAATCGCGCTCCATCAACAACCATGTGCATCACGTCAGGCTCGCACCATCACCAGAGAAGACCATGTATACTGTCTTCGGCAAGGGACATGCGAACCTCGACCTCGGCCACACGTTCGACAATCAACCCGTAAGCAAAGCACCCAGCATCAAGATATTGGGTGTCCACTTTAGCAATGGCCCACACGTCACTACAGAATGGGTCAAGGCAATCATCGAAACCTGGAAACAAGGCCTCCGCCTATTCCCACGCATCTCGCATCGGCTCCGTGGCGCAGGCGAACGCACTGCCAAGCTCCTCGTCACCTCAGACCTCGTATCGAAAGTCGTCTACGCGACCCGTTTTTATCGCCTCAAGCGCACACATTGGGATAAGCTCAATACCCTCACTAACGAAGCCCGCCGAACCATCCTCGGACTTCCTCGCATCACGCGCATCGCCGAAGTTCGGAAATGCCTTCACCTCATCAATCTCAAAAACACCCTAGAGAAGCAGATCGAGCTGCATGCCACCCACCTCCAGGCTCCAGCACACACCTCAAGGCGGCGCGGTAGCGCGCTACCTCGGAATCGCTCTCTCCACCAACAACGAACTCCACTCTCCCACCCCCCGCCAAGCTACCCTGGGAACTGATCGACCTTACACAACACTCCAGTTCACTTCCTCTCAACATGAACCGCAAACGCCATGCGAATTACGATAGCATTACGTTTGACAGCACCACGCTGAGCTGAACTGTCTTCTTCAGGATTCTTCCAACACTATAGCTTATACCGACGCGGCCTGCCACAGCTCCGGCGCATCTTCGGTGGCTACAGTTTCCTCTCCCCCTCACCTGACGTCCCCCGATTTCCCCTCAGTGTACGCGAAGACCTACAACTCGCCTTCCTCTCCGGAATTTGCCAAGGTGCGTGCTGTGCTCCTCGCTGCCCGGACTCGCGAAACCCACGCGCGTGAGGTTCCCGACCTCGCGCCCCGCGACGGCACTCTCACAGTCTATACTGACTCCCAATACGTCGTCCGTGCCCTCAAGAAGCAACACTTGACACACAGCCCCACAGTCTCGGGCATCTTCCAGACTGTCCTCGGCCTCTACCGGAACTACGCCATCCGCACATCTATCCGCTGGATACCAGGGCAAGCGGGCGTCTGCAGGTAACAAGCGGGCCCACGGATCCGCGATGGAGGAGAAGCCTCGACCTCCCCCCTCCTCGCAGTCTCCCACCTCCCTCTCGATGCCACCGTCTTCTGGAGACACCGCCTCGCTTCTTCCTGGACCCCGGAGCAGTTTCCGATCCCCGACGGAGTCTTCCGGCGAGCGCACATGGTGCTCTTACGCCGGATCCGTACCGGAGGGACCCACACGCCCTACGTGCTTCAATTGTTTGACACCACCCGCAAGCGCAAAACTGATCCATACTATATTACCCCTGACCCCAGCTGACAGCGCTGCAAGGACCCAGAGTCCTTACCCAAGCTTCATCATTTAATTTGGGACTGTGCAGCATTGGCAGAGCACCGCTCCGCAGCCTGGTCCCTTCTGCCCGACGACAGAACGACCTGTTACGACGACTGGGTGTACCTAGAGTCATAAACTTTATTTAGTAACTCTAGGTGCACCCACCACCACCCAGAATAATGAAAGCCTCCGCATCGCTTCCTCTCCCTTCATGAAACATCATCACAGTCGGATCGCGCTAACTCGGCTATTGGGCCCGAGTCCGACCTTCGACGCGCTGATTAGACACAAGCCCCAGGCGAACACTGACGCAGCGCTCGTGCCCAATCTCAGGCCTCGATCGATCTGACTGTGATGACGTTAACACCATCTAGATGGTGTTAACATTAACACCATCTAGATGGTGTTAATGCACCCCCCCCCTCCCTCCCCTCCCTCCCCTCCCTCCCCCCCCCCCCCCCCCCCCCGGGTGGGTGCGAGCGCCGAAAACGAATTCTGACCTCCTCGACTTTCCCCCTTTTCATCCAGGGACTTAGACGCCCCGCCAAAGCTGCGACCGCGTCGCAACGGACTTCTGATCCTGGTGTAATCCCTTGGTTAAATAAACGTCTTAACAACAACATACGTTAAGTAAATCCCGTTCATATCATTAAAGGGTAAATTAATAAAAGTACTTAGTTTTAAGTAACGCATTATCAAAAATAGATAAAAAAAAATAATGGAAATCTTTTTTTAAAAAAAGAAAAAGACACGGAAACACGTAAAACATAGATGCTGATAAAAATAAGCAAAGACGAAGTTTGGGAAGACTATGAACTAAAAAGTCATAGCAGGCCAGAGTTCTTCAAGGCGTGAGACTGAGGTAATAGAGTTCTTTTCGTGTCATGGCAATAGACCTTTTGCTAAATTACCCAAACACCAAGGAGCATGCTGCGAGTGCAGTTACAAGCACTTCACGTGCTGGCGTCTGCAACAGTAACTGTTCTAAAGCAAATGCCTAAAACAAATGGCATCTTGCACGCGCGTTCGTCAACGCTTTATTTTGGTTATTTAGTTCGATTCTTTTATACGGGAAGGCGAGCGCGTGTAAACATTCCCAGCATTCTCCTTGAAGCTTGGGCAATTTGGCAATACGTCTACTGACGGCGCGCTGATGCAGGCATCCCCGATGGACAAAATTATTCGGGCCTCGTACAGCTCGCGAGGCCTCTTAGCCCTGAAACGTTTTAAGATTTTGGTGTGGCTAAACATAGCGGAGCACTTGCAATCACTTGCACGTATTGCTAGGTGGCCCGCTGGCGAGGACTTCAAAGATAGGGCGTGTTCTCTTAGGCGGTCATTGATATATCGTCCTGATTGCCCCATGTACGCTTTCCCGCAGACAAACGGTATCTCGTATGCCGCTCCACACTAGCAGTCGACGTATTTCTGTTGGTGATGAACATTATATTCGGCTTGCTGTATCTGGTGATTGTTGATCCTTGGACACAACCGCTATAGTTGGTCCTATGCAGAAAATGCTACCTGAGCTTGATACGTAGTTGCAATCTTCTTTAGGTAATGAGGATGGATGTATGGCATGCACTGCTGACCGGCGGTTCTTGTCCTTCGCGCTCTCTCGTCGTCCGCTTGAAGTGATCATGGACACGGCGACGTCAAACAAGATATAACTCGGGTATCTAGACGCCTTAAGACGCTGTAGCTGAGAAAGAAAAGTCTCTCCCGCTTAATGTGTACAACACAATTATTAAAGCCGCACTCACTGTGTTTCTCACAATTTTTCTCTTATCGATCTTAGAATGTTCCGAGTCATATTGCAGCAGGCCTTTTCTGGATCTTGGGGAGTATTTCCAGCAAGTGTGATTGTCATAGAACACCAGTTGGAGATCTAAAAAAATTAAGAATGGAGTTTACCGGTGACTCATGAGTTAACATAAGCCCTCGCCCTTCTTCCAATAAGGTTGATCGTATGGTGTCGATTATTTGTGCTTCATTATATATAGGTCGTCGTAAAAGGAGAACCCGGTACTCATCCAAGTACCTAAAAGTACGAGATACTTGTCCGGTGGAAAGTGCATTAGCTATTGTCCGGTCACATTGGGAAAGAAAAATATCACAGAGAACTGGCGCTACGCATGACCCAATACTCCTTTCTTTTGTAGGTAAGACCTGTCTTCGTACGTGACAACTGTTGCAGAAAGGTAGAATCGCAAAAGTTCTAGAAAGGATTCCGCCTGAATTCCACATTCGTCTTGAAAGGACGTAATTCCATTGGCCTCAATACACTCATTGACAGCTGCAAACAATTTTGTATGTGGAAGAGAATAAAACAAATTTTCTACATCAAGGGAAAACCCCAAGCGTACTGTTGATGTATTCTGTAGTAGCTGCTGTATAACCTCCCCTGAGTATACATGCGGCAAAAAACATGTCTAAATGGTCCATCTTGGTAGTCGAAATTAGTTCCTTCATTTGCGTTCGTCTGTTTTTCTCGCCTCCTCCTTTCCTATACCCTGCCCACATTCTACCTTGTCCTAACTTGGCTCGTTTGGCAGTTCACTAGAGGGGGGCGATAAGAGGATTGTCTTTCCTGCAGAAAACCGAGGTTGTAAGTCGGCCTTTAAGGACTTTTTGTTCTGTCGTCTGCTCCCTCATCAAAACATTTTCCTGTTTGTTTTTTCTTTTCTTTTCCTTGCAGATCTGGCGCGAATATGACACGGACGGCAGCGGATATATTGAAGCAGACGAACTGAAAGTAAGTATCTACGAGAAGATTCTCAATAGAAAATCTGGGTATCGCGGAATTAGAAGGATAAAGAGGATTCTGTGATAAACGCTCACCATGCAGCTCGCTATCTTGTCCAGACAGCGCCCATTACAACAGGAGACTGCCTAAACTAATATCTGCAACTCTCACGACAAAAACAAACACCAAAAAGGAAACAATAGCTAAAACTCACAACACGTGGTCATGAAACGGCCATACGTATATATATATATATATATATATATATATATATATATATATATATATGAGAGAGAGAGAGAGAGAGAGAGATACCTCCTAGCGTGTCGACAGATGGCCAACGCAGGACTAGGAACGCGCTTGTTTTGCGAAAGCGGCGGCGATAATTAGCCGGACACCTGTCCGAACAATTCCCAGGTGACGGCTGAAAGTTTCTGCCACGACACCTCGCAGTTGCCCGAGCCGAATTTCCGTCGGACTTTGTTTGCGTAACTCGCCATGACGGAAAACGAGAACAGTGTAGGAAAGCGCGTGACCAACTGTGTCCCCACGCAGCTCTTGCATAAACAGTACGCCTTCAAAGCCGAGCTTTTACAGCAAGGCACGGGAAAAACGACGCTTTTGTAAGACGCCCATCCCGAGGTATATTTTCGCTTTAAAGTTTACGAAAAACTTGACATATACCCTTTTGTTCAGTGTAGTCGCTATAGTGAATACGTCCGTGGCGTTATCTCGGGCATTTCGTCAAACAGATATGCTGCAAAGCGTAACCAAATATAACATTCTCTCTCTCTCTCTCTCTCTCTCTCTCTCTCTCTCTCTGTTGCGAAAGTTGGTTTCAGAGCATGGAAGTGCAAGGCCCCAAAGACATCGGCTCTTTTACTGTTTATTTCGTTTTTTGTTTGTTTGTTTTTTTTTAGTTCATCGGCGCGATGCTGTTTTCCAAATTTTTATTCCATACCGCTGACTCTCATTCTGTCTCATACTGACTATTGTTCAGTCGGACCGGTCCCGATTGCCTCAAAAATTAGGAGCAGCGACTAATCAGACAAACATGCGAGTCAGAAAGCCCCCTCGTTCTTGACTAATGAGGTGCCTCTCAGCTCCAAGTGACTGCTTTCGTGGTGGTATAAAGCTTTCCCGGTTCCCGATGTCTTTCGGAGGTCTTTCGTGTACTGTATGTAAAAACTCTCAGCCTTTCCACTCTGGTGAAGAAGGAAGAGCAGCGGAGCTGTAGCTTCTGTTCTCGGCGGTGGCTTTCCAGGCGAGCGATCTGCCCTTCTTTCGCAAGGGAATCTGAAGCGCTCGACGTAGTCGAACTTTAGGCGATAGCGGCTTCGCGGCGGTTGCGGAACCTTTCGCGCTGCTGCGCATGCACATCGCCTCTCGTTCCGCTCCCGCTCTTCTTCCTCCGAAGAAAGGTAGCCGCCATCTATGAGCGACAGCGGCAACCAGTTGTCTGGTTGCCGCCGTCGCTCATAGATGGCGGTAGCTGTCCAGAGTTCCGGTGTCATCATTTCTAATCTGGCGGACACGATCCTGGGGAAACTAGCCCTTAACAACTCTGCTGTAAAAAAAAGGGACTTTACTGCAAATAGCTAGCTCACAAAAAGAGGTGACATCTTCGTGGACACACGCCAGACGTCGTCCTAGACTCGAGCAACTTCCTGCGCAAGGTCTTGTCGGCGAGACAGGCTAAAGTCACACCGTTCGTACAAAAGACGGCCTTTCTTGTATGACGATTCTGACACACTGGTCATGTAAAAAAACTGTCTGGACACACGTTCATGTATAAAACCAACATGATTCGAAGATTGTCCACGGATAATGGACCTTTTGTAGAAATACGCGGTGCGCATGCGCGGAGTATTTGATGCGCCTGGGTTCGAGAGTACCTAGTTCCAAACAATCCGCCATCTTGCATTTCTCGCCTTTGAGCGCCTTGGAGACCCTCGAGACTCAAGTTTTGATGTTGCGAACAAGGTGAACACGAGTCAACGTACTGACGACGCCCATTCTAGATTACGACGTGCACCGCAATCATGCCGGTGAACTGTGTAGCCTTCGGCTGTCGGAACTATTATCGCCCGGGTTGTGGAATGGACCTTTTGTAGAAACATCGGTTCGAGAGTAAATAGTTTCAGTACCCTTTCTCTATTCCTTCTGGCCTAGCAGAGAGGGAAGATGGTTTCGTTGTGTCGTCTTCGGGGCGGAAGATTACGCACGATGGGGACAAAGGCTAGTTTGGGGGAACCGCAGGCACGTATCCAGGGGGGGGGGGGGGGGGGGCCCATGGGGCCCGGGCCCCCCCCCCCCCCCCCCCGAAATCTTACATTTTGCTGGGGCCTCCTCTCCCCCTCCCCCTCATACAGCATTTTGTCATGGGCGGGCCCCCCCCCCCCCCCCCCCCCCCGAAACAAAATCCTGGCTACGTGCCTGGGGAACCGTATCTAGGTCACAGCGCCTCAATGGGTGAACAGGATGTAGCTGACGTTTTGGGTGTGGAACGGGTGGGAGAGGCCTTGCGCGCGCGTTGTTTTCTCGCCACTTAGCCTCGAACCCAGTCGCGTGTCTAGGAGGCAGCACATATTCGCCAAGAGGTCCATTCCGTCATCGTTTATAATGTAAGAGCAGTGCAACTAGGCCTGCGGGCATCCAAACGGCAAAAATAAAACTATAATCTGAAATAATACTCTCACCTAATACACGGTGGTGCCGTATTGATGTGTTATCTCGCGAACGGAGAAAGACCCACAAATCAATGTTGATTTAAATTTGGCCAATCCCTCGCTATGATGGGTCGTACGTAATAGATCCGACATGAATGCTCGACGCAAAAAAAAAAAAAAAAAAAAAAAACATTTCACTGACAGAACGAGAAGAGCAGGTGGGATACTTTGGATGGTCCGTCTCCTGTGCGAGCTTCCTGTGTATACCTTCGATAAGGCGTCGGCACCTCGTGAGCTTTGAGTGAGCACGCGCTGCCAACGCGAGACGGGGGAGCGCGTGTCGGGCATCCGAAAGAGACGCCCTGTCGTTCTCATGCTCGAAGTGGCTAGAGCGTTTTGTCGATTCCGTTTCAGAACTTCCTCAAGGACCTGCTCCGTGAAGCCAAGAAAGACAGCATCGAAGAAGACAAGCTTATCGAATACACGGACACTCTGGTGAGAATTGTCGCTAAGCATATGCCCATCGTCTGCTGCAGGTTTTCCCGCTCATTTCGAACCAAACGACAATCAATTTAATCCGAGTGCCTTCCAATTTAATTCAAGAGCCATCCAATTCAATCCCAGTGCTACCCAGTTTAGTCCCGGCGTCAGTGAATTTAATCCACAATATATAGTGGTCGCGTTTCGCCTACATTTATGATAACTAGAGTAATTGTTTATAGAATTAGACTGTGTTTGGGACTACTAATGTTTTGATCACTATTTCCATTACTTGGAGTTACTAGTCGCATGATTGACGTAGCTTAATTGACATGCTGATTACTTTTTTGGTTACCTCGAGTTCTTAGTGGCGAACTCGACTTTAGCTGAATTGACGTTTTGTCTACTCTTTCTTTTTATTTCTACTTATTATTGATTCAATTCAAATGATAAAAGTGCAATTGCAGTTTTTGATTACTCTTTTGATTACTTCGCGCTATTATTGACATTTCTGACTTTATTGAAAGCTTAATGGGGGTATGGCTTGATTTTCTAATTACTTCGGCCCATTAAAAACACGAATTACAATATAAGAGTTACACAAACATTTTGGATTACTCCCTCGATTACTTAGATCAATTATTGACAAAATATAACTTGGTAGGAGCTCATTTGACCTTTCAATTACTGTTTGGTTATACAGGTATCATTGACACAAATAACTTTATAGAAGCAAAATTTTCATTTCTCAGTCGATTGCTTTGAAATATAATTGGCAAATGCAACTACATAAAAGTTCAGTTAAGATTTGGAATACTCCTTTGATTACTCCGTGTTACTAGTCACCCGATTGACTTCAAATTAACTCAATTAAGTTAGCAGTTACTTTTTTATCTTTTCCCAATATATTAGTCACACAACTGAGTTTCGATAAGAATTATTGACATCTTTATTACTTTGAGCAACTACAGGTTTTTCCTGCTCATAATAATCCAAGTGCCAGCTTTTTTATTCCAAGTGTAACTGAATTCGATCCAGCTGTATACCAATCTAATCCAAGTGTCAATGTGTTTAATCCAAGTTGTCAACAATTTAACAGATTAGTGTAATTTGTTTATTACTTTGAGTAGTTTGGAATCAGTTTATTTCGTCTATATGTACAGACGACAGGGGAATAGGGAAAAAGCCAACACATGTTGGCTTTTTGCCATTCATTTTAATTATAGAGTCACTCAATTTACTCCGTTCATATCTCTCAATTAACTATGACTACTAATTCATTTGTTGCAACAATTTTAGAGGTCTAAGTTGCTTGTAAGTCATGAAAGACTTTTCACCGTATATGCGCGTTGGGTGTCTGGTTTTCTCGTCAATTTTGAGGGATTTCTTAGACCATAATACGTGAGCTCGAGACTGAATGATGGGGATATTTTGTCGGTTTTAGAATAGTAATGAAACTTTTCAAGAGGCTTGACAGGAAAACCATGTTTGAAAGAAATTGTATTTCAATTAGGTGTATGCAATGCATTCAATGGCATGAACATTTCCATTGCAAATCAAGGTGCTGATTTTCGACTCCATGTATTCCGCACTCGAATATTTGAGTTACATATTCTCGGTTTGAAGGAGAGGCACAATGTACTCAAAATTATCGCGGTCATAGGCTGCACAATCGACACGGTGGAATATCTGCATTGCTTCTTGCATCGCCGTTTGGAGCATCTACCATCGGTGTTCCTTTAAGGTGGTAGCTTCAGGCCGCGCAAATACGGCTGTGCTATGCTCACTGAGTAAGCTTTCACAATGGACTTGAGCTTGGAAAACATATCTACGATTCGGTTGAAGAAAGGACTGTATGGCGGTAAGTACTTCAAAGAGTCACCCTGGACAAGGCGGCGTCTGCGGCTCGTCTGTGTGCGGGAGCATTATCAAATATGATGACCGCATCCTGGCTAGGGGATGTTGCCAAGATCTCCCTCGAAACCTCCTCCAGGAATTCGTTGAAAGCCAACCAGGACACTTTTTCCACACTTCACCACAAGAGGACCACCTCAGCAGAGAGGCATGCGAGGATGTTGATATTGAACCCTCTGGTACCTGTAGTTCTCACGACAGCGTCCTTCCCACGTTTTGACCTCCCAAACCTCCGACTACACCAAATATTAGAGTTTGTCTCGTCAACGTCATATCGAAGTTGAAGCGGGCCGTCCCCCTGCAGTCACGAAGCGTATTCTTTTCTTGCACTTTTTACGTCATCGCGATTTCGGTCAACGGACTGCAGAGAAAGTTGCTTTGTTGTGTAACCGTGTCCATCCAAAAGTCTGGCAATTGTAGATAGGCTGATTTGGATAGCTGATTCAGCTGCTCCAAGCTCTTGTTTGCGTTGCTTCAGCGTGTAGGTTGGGTGTTCATCCACCGTCGCTGTCAGATCCTGCACAATATTGGAGACGAACGTCTTCTTTGGGCCTCTTCTGGGTTTCGCTTCATCTCTGTCAGTCTTTAAAATTGACCAAGCAGTTTTCACGTTAATTTCTAGTGTTTCATCAAGTTGCTTGAAGTTACCGCCTTGTTGCCAGTAGTAAAGCAGCCGCGCCCCATCTTGATCGGATTTCTTTTAGTAGGAATTGTTTAGGTAGGTTTGGATCCTTCTGAGACCGACCTCGACACCTCGCATTAGACAAACTCATTGCCAAGGGCGTTCACAAATGCGGGTGACTTGCGTGCAAATCGTCGAACTTCTCCAATCGTTTTTATCTGCATCGGAAAGTTGAGAATCGGCCGACGTCTGAAGCCAAGAGGGAGATGCCAGGGAATCGTCTGCAACTGCGGCAGGGCGCAAGAATATTGCGAAGTGTTCGCACATGATTTAAAGCAGCAGACGAAGCCCATTGATGAAACAGCGTCCCCCCTCAAACATACCACAAAGTTTTCGCAGACGGTCTCCGTGGAATAGCAGACGGCGTCCGTCGATAAAGCCATCGGACAGCGCATCTTGGGTTGTCTGCAAACACTTCGTGGTATGCTTGCGCCGTGCCGCGGTTGCAGACGATAACCTGGCACCTCCCTTTTGGTTAGACGTCGGCCGATTCTCAGCTCTCCAAGGCAGATAAAAACGATTAGAGCGGTTCGACGATTTCCACGCAAGTCACTCGCATTTGTGAAGGCTTTTGGTAAGGAGTTTGTCTAATGCAAGGTGTCGAGGTCGGTCTCGGAAGGATCCAAACCTACCTAAACAATCCTACCAAAAGGTATCCGATCAAGATCGGGCGCGGCTGCTTTACTGCTGGCGACGAGGTTTCATCAAGCAACTTGATAGGAATTAACGTGAAAACTGCTCGGTCAATTGCGAAGACTGGCAGATATGAACCGAAACCCAGAGGAGGCCCAAAGAAGACATTCGACTCCGATGTTGTGCAGGATCTGGCAGCTATGGTGTATGAACACCCAACCTACACGCTGAAGCAACTCAAACAAGAGCTTGGAGCAGCTGGACGAGGTATCCAAATCAGCCTATCTACAATTGACAGACTTTTGGATGGACATGTTTACACAACAAAGCAACCTTCTCTGCAGCCCGTTAACCGAAATCGTGATGATTTAAAAAGTACAAGAAATTAATACGCTTCGTGGCTGCAGGGGGACGCCCCGCTTCAACTTCTATATGACGTTGACGAGGCAAACTCTAATATTTGGTGTAGTCGGAGGTTTGGGAGGTCAAAACGTGGGAAGGGGCGCCGTTTTGAGAACTAAGGTACCAGGGGGCCCAATATCAACATCCTCACATGCATGTCTGCTGAAGGGATCCTCTTCTGGAGAAGTGTGGAAAAGTGTCCTGGTTGACTTACAACGAATTCCTGGAGGAGGTTTCGAGGGAAATCATGGCCACATCCCCTAGCCGGAATGCGGTCATTATATTTGATAATGCTCCCGCACACCGACGAGCCGCAGACGCCACCTTGTCCCAGGGGCACTCTTTGAAGTACTTACCGCCATACAGTCCGTTCTTCAACCCAATTGAAGAGATGTTTTCCAAGTTCAAGTCCGGCGCGAAAGCTTACCTCAGTGAGCATAGCGCAGCCGTTCTTGCACCGATGGCAGATGATCCAAACGGTTGCCGTTTGCAGCAATGCAGAAAATTCAACGTGTTGATTGCGCGGCCTATGAGAGCAATCATTTCGAGAACATTGTGCCTGCCCTTCAAACCGAGGACATGTAACTTACATATTCGAGTGTGGAATACACGCAGTCGGAAATCAGGATCTTGAGTTGCAATGAAAATGTTCAAGCTATTGAATGCATACACCTAATTGAAATACATTTTTTTTTCAAACACGGTTTTCCTGTCAAGCCTCTTGAAAATTCTCGTTATTTTTCTAAAACCGACAAAACATCCCCATCATTCAGTCTCGAGGTTACGTATTATGGTCTAAGAAATCCCTCAAAATTCACGAGCAAACCAGTCACGCAACGCGCATATAAAATGAAACGCCATATTTTGCATTCATGACTTGCAAGCAGTTTAGACCTTTAAAACGGTTGTAACCTATGAGTTAGTAGTCATAGTTAATTCACAGATATGAACGGATTAAATGGAGTGACTCTCGAATTACAATGAATGGCTTTGAGATTAAATTGTTGACAACTTGGATTAAATTCATTGACACTTGGATTAAATTGGTGCACGGCTGGATTAAATCCTGGGACACTCGGATTAAAAAAGCTGGCAATTGGATTATTATGAGCGGTAAAACCTTTGCTTGCATTTCTTAAGCATTTCGGAATGTCTAGTGCACAGTGACCTAAGCGCTTTCCTCGCCATCCTTAAATCTCTCCTATTGCTCTCTTTCCTTTACTTACCTCTACATCAGACGGAATATCAGTTCAGCACACAAGTGAAAACGTCATCTCTACCTCTCTTGACGCGTAAATATGGAATCTTCCAAGTCCGTGTGTGCACGCGCGTCATTCTTCCCGAACGCGTGTGTAACCACCATGTGATAACTACACGCGAAAACATCGCAACGGTGGCAATCACAGTGCACCGACCGTGTGGCCAACCCAACGAGAACACCACGGGAGGTCTGTCCAAACTGTCTGTGACCGCCAAATTGCCAGTTTCCGCTCAAAGCGAAGGAAAGAAATACCACTGAAAAACCGGGGTTCGTCTCTCGATGAGCGCGCCCAAAACAAGAAACGTAAACAATGGGCGGAAGGAGCCCGGGGCGTTATCTTTCTATACTTCGTTTTACCTAAAGTCCACATGCAGTCGACGCTACGAGCTGCTGGGACTAATGAGATAGCGTCAAAATGAAACATGGTGTTCGTCATGTTCTTGTAGTATACGTGTTCGATCATCGCTGAACCAATCACAGACAGAGAAGGCCCAGTGACTTGCGCTTTTGACGCTGCTTCATTGGTCCCATTAGCTCGCAGCATCGGCGGCGTCTGGTCTTAAGCTGAAACAAAGTATAAGCTCGGTATAAATCGAGGTTTTAGAAGAATAAAAAAAAAACGGGACCAGCGCAATACGGGCCGTGACGTTTAAACCTTGTTCAACGTGAAAGCCGGTAAACACCGCTGTCAGTCTCCTACATGCCCTCGCTTTCCTCGTATCCTTCTCCTCCTCCCTCGCTCACATGATGACTCTCGTCCGTTCGGCAAAGAGCAGACAACCTTTCCCACCGCTGACATTTCTCGGCGTGCTTCTGAGAACAGTGCGCAGAGACCAAGCTGCGTCCATTAGAACCCCCCACGCGACAGCGTGTCACACCGTCTGAGTCACAGTCGGAATTCGCGAAGAAAAATATATATATGTATATATTTAAAAAAAAAAAAGGATGAGAGGGGAGGCTGTGGGAAAATACGTCAATGTCCAAACAGCGTAGCCACAACCGAGAGCCGGAAACACCGCTCCCCTGGTCGCGAATGCGATGGCTATCTGCGAGGTCTTTGAGGCAGCCGCCCGCCCGAGGACCGCGACCGAGCGCGCCGGTGGGCTCCGCTCATTCAGAAACCGTGCTCAGATAAGGCAGCGAGACAAAAGGGAAATGTCCACCGACGAACAAACGTTGGAACGCGGATTGCTGAAGGGGAATGGAGTAAAAACGTGCACCGCGACCTGCCTGTCGTTCCTGGAACTGCTGGCCATTGTCCGCTTCGTTGCTGTCGGCGCTCGTTCGGCGTTCACACCCGTGGAAAAATACCGCCACCGCTGTACCGCTCACTCAAAGTGGCGAATTCTTCGCGGCCTGTTTTATGTGCTTCGGACAGGGGAAGGCGGGCGTGTAATGCTTCGCTCGTACTTGCGAGTCGAAAAGTGGCATCTCCACTCGCGCCCGTTTGTGATTAGACTGTTTCGCTTTCTGCTGATATTTTGAATCGGACGCAAGTTTTGTGACGCGTGCCTCGAGAAAGGACAGATTGAACCATGTTGTTGACAGCTCTGCGCTGCGCGAACAAACTGCTCGAAAAATTCCGCATCAACGCGAAATGTGAGCGGTCCCGACGTGCGGCACCCGAGATTCTTATAATTGGGTGGTAAAGTGTAGGTAGTAAAGTCTAGCGTTCGATACTTACCTCTGTAAGTAGATTGTGACAAACTGAAGATGTGTTTGGGTTGGCCGTGCCGCGCAGTTGTTCTAAGGTCTGTGTGTTATTTTTGCTTGCAGCTACAGATATTCGACAGCAATAAAGATGGCAAGTTACAGCTCAGTGAGATGGCTAAGTGAGTCAAATCATTTCTGTACCATCAACGCTAGAACTTATAGTGATGGTTGTCAATAAATGAAAGCATTAGAGAAAGTCTGTCAACGGCCAGTAAATATCACATCAGTAATGCATGTGCCTGCATCTATCATATCAAAGCAGCATGCAGTTCGACGAAAGGTCCATGTATGACCACTCAAGTCACACCCAGTGCTTGTGTTCCACACAAATCGCCGGAACCTATCTACGAGACTTCACTTGTGTGTTCTGTTTCTGTAATTGCGTTATTACTATTACTAATACGTTTCTTCTTTGCAGACTGCTCCCGGTCAAGGAAAACTTTCTCTGTCGTTCAGCCTTTAAGGTAAGGGGTGCGGTGTATTTATGTGAGAGGTCAACGTGTTGCACCTGTTGCCAAGCCAAATAGTCTAGCGAACCCCCGAATTTATTAAGTAGGTACTATTATTGTGGGTTTCTTTTTTTTTTTTTTTACATTCGGTTAGCATACAGGTTTGTACCAAATTGCCCTTTTTTTAGCAGAAATTTGAGTTTTATGGGGCCTTGTACGGCCTACAAAATTCTTTAAAGCGAAGGCCATTATCCACGAAAACTAATAGGCTATTCGAGTGTGTAGTATGTCCTGCCCCCAATTTCAACGAACAGGAACCAAAATAGGTCTGCTCGTTTCAGAGTTAGAGAACCTGAAAATGCATAGTTTGAAAATGCGAAATTTCATGTCTCTACGATATATCCGCTTTTAAACTGCGAATTTAGGTATTTGACTGGTATATATCCGGGAATCGATGCAAAAAGAGCAATCGATGGATATTTTTCGGTGAAGAAACGTAAGCAAATTAAGTCAACGCCCGCCAATTGTAGCCCAATCACAAACGCAACCTGAAAGATATTTTTTTCAGTGCGCAGGTTAAAAATATTCACGGTGAAAAGTATAGTCCCAACTAGGGTGACCACCCGTCCCGCGACTCGCGGGACTGTCCCGTAATGAGGGCTCGTGTCCCGCGTCCCGTAAGAAATATCAAAATCTTCAAAATGTCCCGCATTTCACACTGTCGTAAAATTCACTACGCATTTCACGGCGCTGCCGAACAACCGGGCAAGGGGAAGCCCCGAGGTCGCTGGTAAACGTGTGAATCGCAATGGTACACCATGTTCTTTCCAAGCATTGCGGGAAGCGACCGTCATTCTTGCAGGAGAGCTGACGCGCATGCACCGTTGTGGCTCTCTTCCCTTGGTGGCAAAATATTGCAAGAAAAATTGCTCGCCAAATGTTGAAAATAAGTTATAGTAATTGTTGTCAAATCGTGCTGTGTCAATGAAAAAAAAAGTGTTGTAAAAAGATTTTTTTTTTTTTTTTATTTTTAGGGAAGACGATTACACAAGGCAAAAAGACCAACTCACAACAATCAAAAACAACAACCTAAGGTTCGAAATTTGTGTAGGAGCATGTTGGTAAAAATAAGAATCGACGGGAAACAAGAAGCCGCACAATATTTACTCCGTCCTCTTTCCTTTTGGTGCATTGAGTTCTGCTGCAGTCGATTTTATGTTTTCAACTTAGACACATTTATTTACATATATGGCATTAGACCTTAAAATATATCACCGGGAGTGAAAGTTATTTGAGCTTAATTGCCGCAATACAATTTGCAGCTGTATAATATGCTTTCGAACAAGACAGGATATCAGATGTGCTAGCAAAGCCACATTTCGTGGCGTGTGTTTATAAATTTCCTCGAATAGTGTTTTTTTCCTGATGCTTTTTAATCTGAGACTGGGGCAGAAGGAGGGGAAAAAATTTTGTCCTTCTGCCCCAGTCTTGGGTTAAAAAGCATCATATGGTAAACTTACACAAGCTCGACTGCGCACTAAGTTCTTTTCTGCGGTTGCCACATGCAGTCGAAATGTAATACCGTTCTTCTCTTACAACCCCCCCCCCCCCCCCCCCCGGGTCAGCGTGTCCCGCATTTGGCTAGCAGGAAGGTGGTCACCCTAGTCCCAACTATCGGTTAGCGTTTCATTTATTGATATTACTCTTCAATTCATTAATAAAGGTTGCATCTATCAGTGAAGGGAGCACTTTGCCGCCGTATATAACGAACCACATTTACTGTTATTTACTCCAGCCGAACAGGTAAAACGAATACCAGGTCTAGATCGCTGGTGTTGCATTTTTTCGAACCCCTCAAAACGTATCACTAAAACTTTTCAAAGGCTCAAGAGAACTCGTCATTTAGGACAAAAAAGAAAGATATAAGAAACAAATACATCTACGCTACGCAGTTGCGATATAGAAGCACTACAACTGAGCACAAACTGCTCGTTTGCACGGTTAAAGTCTAGCGAAGTGCGTATAGGCGCAATATTTTAGACAGCCTCAGACTGCGCATACGTTCAAAAGCCATCGACCTAAAGCGCGCGTAAGCCGCAATTATTTACCGCCGATAAAACCAACGCCCATCAGCCCTCGGATGAGAGACAGCGTCCTGCGCCAACCGACTGGGTGGGAGCGGCCAACACGGGTCGCCCTGGAAAAATGAACGACGGCGTGGCCTTGTACAGTCGCGTGTCTCCCTTCTCTTCTGCCTAACTATGCACAGAGGACAGTGCTCCACATTGATTTCCGATGGGCTTGCATGAGGATAGGACACCGCAGGTCGAAGTATCGACAGAGCCGGCTGGAGAGCGCACACGAGCTTCGGGACCGTGTGCGGGAGTCGCCGGTCAGCTTAAATGATAAACCGCAAGATGTAAAACGAATCCCAAAACGTGAACTGTGCGTTGATACTGCGCATCTGTTAAATGGTAGCGCAATTCTTTGTTTTATTATTATTATTTTTTTTTTTTTTTTTTTTTCACACGTGCATTTGGGAATTTCCTCTTTTACCGAGGAGCATAATAAAGACAGACCATTAATATTCTGGAAGTAGGGGAGAAATAGAGAGAGAGCGAGAGAGAGAGGGAGAATTGACCCTCCCTCTCCCGCTGATGTTCGACCACAGTGTTCAATCCGAGACACAGCCCGGACGCCTTCAGCCTTTTAGCAGAAATTCGAGATTAGCGATCAAGTACTCGCTCCAAGTGTGTCGCGTAGTGGCGTTGCGTCACATTTTTACTTTCCCCGAGAGGCGTTGCTTGAACTAGTGCGACACTCCATTCCTTTGTACGCTAGTTGAGGTACTTCTTATTCATACGCATCATTCTGTACAACAACAACAAAAGGTCGCAGAATGAAGCGCCAAATACGAGCGAAAGAACCTCGCAGTTCGTAGCAGACAACCGCACTCGTCCTGTTAGGGAAGCCGAGTCCCAAGCTCAAGGAAGTCGACACGTCCTCACTTGAGGACTAGCTCGACTTGAATGAAGTAGTCGTTGCTCAAGCTCCTATCTGATATACGTATACAGGACGTCGTCATTGGTATAATTGGAAGAGCTTCCACGCGTACCCTCGGAGGAGCGGGTACGGTTTGTTGGGACCACTTGAGGCAGCAGTTCGTAGTATACTTTATGACACGATTTACGTGGAAGCAGTTCGTCCCGGGGAACTTGTTTCCCGGGCGTCTACCCGGCCCTCGGGGTGCCTGGATAACACGGCGTATTTGTTGCTCTGCACAGCTAACTGATGCGACAGCGGTACGTACCACCGGGTAATGTGGGCATGCCTGAGGACCGTGCTCTCCATAGTGACACGCCCGTAGTGGACTGCCGAATGTCAATGTACGTGCTGCTGACGCGCTACCGCAAGCGCGGCACCCAAGACGCAGGCACCACCCCCGTAGACTAGAGCCGGCAACCTTGCTTGACGTGTGAGCGCCTCGCTTGCAGTGACAACTGTCCGTGACGCTGATGCACACGTTTGCTTTGGTGTGACTCCATGTTGCTGCAAACATAGAGGCACTCAATTTTGCTTCGGGCCAGAGTGCCGCCGTTGAGGCCCCCTTGCAGACGCCCCTCGTTCTATGGGACGAGTTTGACGAAAAAGCGGATATATATTGCAGCAGCACTTTTGGAAGGACAGTGCTTTATCTAGGCGTAGGGGAGATTTTTTATTATTATTTTTCATGACCTGGATTTAATTTATTAATTTTTTTCTTTGGTGGCGTGAGAAATATCTATTGCTTTTGCTTTGAGAGAACGGTTATTCAGCACGGGACGTTCAAAAGCGGTATGACCACCCCAACGTCGGTACCTTTCATTTGAAAATGTCAACGCCTAGAAATATTCACGGAACGCGCAAAAAGTATCGGTCAACGGAACTTCTCGCATTCGTCTGGTTACGACAATCTCTTTCCTCTGGATTGGTTAGCCAGCACACTGCCTCGCGTCAACCCAGGATCGTTCGCAGGGCTCGCAGTGTCCTCAGCGTGTAAAGAAGGACAAATACTTCTGCTCGTCCCTTGCCCTTGGAGATTGTGCATGAGGCAGCACACGAATCGACGGATGCTTCGTACACTCCAAACTATAAGAACGCGGCAAGCGTGTGTTGTGCCGGCTGCCAACAAATGGCGCGTCACTCTGCACATTTTTCTTGCCACGAAAGTGATCCAGATCTCAAGCGCATGATGGTGGTGTCTCGTTATTCACTGTGCAAGCGTCATTACCGAGAGCTACGCCCCGTCATTTCACGCTCGTTTTGTAAACGTGATGCTACTGACTCCCCTGCTTGCGATCCTTCTGGTATTCATAGTCGATATTGCTACTGGTGATACGAGGATTCCTATGCAAAAATAAAAAGACCAAGCACAAAATAAAAAAAAAAAACTAAATCAAACGCTCACGCAATTATTGATGGGTAGCACTATGCACATTCACCCGTATTATGGGCTGCTCACACAGGTAGCGCTTTGTTTTGTTAATGACAGTGGTTTTGCGTACACACGCGCTTTTTGCGTGCGTGTGTGCGTGTATGTGCGTTTGTTGCTTCTTCTCTTTTTTTTTTTTTTTTTTTTTAAGATTACGATTTTTGGAATTTTGTTTCTGAACCGGGAAAAGTAGTTTCATCAAGTGCCGGTATGTTTCGTTCGCTACATTCGTATAACATTCTGTGAAGTCAAAATCGCAGAAGCGGCTCTATAGGTAGCACGAAAACGAATCCAGCTTGGAAATATTAAAGGCGGCACGCAACCACCGACACTACCATTACAGTGCAATATCGTCCATAGGGCTCGGGAAAAGCATAAAACCGAAAACGAATCCGGTGGCGCGTCAAACGCACAACGGAATGCGAAACGGACGCCGCCTGTGTGAACAGCCCCCCTCCCTTCTAGCACGCTCACTTCGTTGCTCGCTGACAGTTCATGTGCCCGAGGAGTGTTGTCATTTGGCTGGGATATATTGACGCTGGGGAACTCCCACTCCGTGGGGACGTGCAAATGGCAGTCGGAATATGTACTCGGTTCACCCCTATGCTGGCAGTGCGGTGGGATCTACGTGCTCCTTAGGACCAATCATACGTCTATCTTTTGCCGCGTCATCACGCTCCAGCCCATACCCGCGCGCAGAGAGCGGGGTCAGGTGACGAAAGGGAGGTGGTTGATTGGTCCACTAAGCGCGCTACTTCCACTGCACTGTCGGCTTAAAGGGCCCCTAAAAATATTTTTTTTAAGGCCTGGTCGAAACACGCGTGTCAAAAAAAAAAAAAAAATTACGCGAAAAAATATATATATATTTTTAGCAATATTGACGGCGCGAGATTTATTTCAAATTCTGCGCGCAAAGTCCATGACGTCACGGAATGGTCAAGCACTCTTTCCACCTCAACGAAATGGCCAAGCCGATTAACCTCTCCTCCACGAGCCCGAAATGCCGAGAGAGAAAACAAGAAAACAGATATTGCTCTAAAAAAAAAAAAAAAAATATATTGTGTTCGCGTAAAATTAATTTTTCGACACGCGTGTCCCAACCAGACTGTTTCAAAATGATCGGTGATCTCCGCGGTACAAGCAGGGCTGCGTCCTTGTTTGCGCAGCAGGGGACTATACGCAGCGCTGCTCGCTTGTAATTACATGTCGCACAGCGTTACAACCCCGAAACACGTACACTGCTTGAAATAACCAGGAGACCTATCTCACCAGCCAGTTTGACTACGCCACCGCTGCCGCAATGCATCGAGTGAAGTTCAGTCTTTCTGCACGTGCGACAACCTCGCTGCAGCTCTGCGCTTGTGGAGCACGAGACGGCACGAGCCCTCTCGTGCTGTGCCGCCTTACCTCCTGTGAACTAAAGTTATGGCTGCGTCACGCATGTGACCAACGTTTATTGGGATCGGTCTGTTGGATAGGAAACGTATCTTGGCCCTGAATGAGAATTATTAAGGCGTTTCCGCTCCGTTAAAGGTTCCACCAAGCTCAGGTGACGCTACCGCGCTCTTCTTTGAGATAGACAGACTCAGCCAGAAACAGGGAAAAGAGCAGCAGAGCGTTGCGACCACTGGCATGGAGAGAGGTCGTCACTTGTGGGCATTCCAAATCTTTACTAAATTTTAGAAGTATGATATATAACGCTGCGACGTTCCTAGCCTTCCCACTGTAATTGTGAACACTACAGAGCAGTGATTTCCCTACACCCCCCCACCCCGTCCCCTGTTTTCCTGAAGGCACCCCTTTAATTCGCAACGACGCCTCTATTCTCAATGCCTCCCTCCGACCCCCGCCCCCCCCCCCCGTCTAACATTTAGACCCCCCCCCCCCCCCCGATTAATTTTAATTCCTGGGGAAACCCCTGCTACAGAGTACGGTTATGGTCCGCACTTAGAAGCTACTATCAATGGCGTTAGAACAGGAAAGGGGGAGGGGCTGAGATATATTGAATTCAGTCTTTCTGCACGTGGGAGGGACTTCAGTTGTTTCTAGCAAAAACCATTCGAAAGTAAATGGAGAACCCCCCCCCCCCCCCCCACTCAATCTCCCGAACACTTGTGGCGACCCTGGCTACCTATTCTTTGCGCTCACCGAAATCATTCATTACGGTGGCATAAGCAATAGCTGTTGCTTACTAAGCATTGCTAACTCAACAGCGCAGTTCCAAGTTTTAATAACAGCCCCCCCCCCCCCCCCCCCGCCCCATCGAAGTCGACAACAGGGACGCAATTCCTTCGACAGGCGCTACTTCCCAGCGCTCACCCCACGGTCGCAACGCTGCCCGATTCTAGTCCATTCTATCTAGTTCTAGCCCATTCCAGCAAAGGACTTTGCACATTGCTTTCGGCACGCAATGCTTGGCATGGCTGTCCCAAGTATTCCCTAAGGACTATGTGCAACTTCCGCTTCACCGGAAAACACATAAAACATTTTCTGTACCCCAATGTTTTTTTTGTTTTTTTTTATTGGAAGTGAAGCGGAGTTTGCCTTGTCCTAGGTAATGGAACAGAAGTTTGGCTTTCGCAAAGAGCTTCAGCAGTGTGCGTAGTAGACATAGAAATAAAAAATAAAAAAATTAAGGCGCTCAAATCTTTCTTTCTTCTAGACCCTCGAAAACTATTGTTTTGATTACGGCAAAATAAACCAACAACGACCTACGTTTGTTTGTTTGTTTTTTGTTCTTTTTTTTATATATTATTGTTTAGGGATTGCAGCTATGAGCTCACAATCCAAAATACATGATCCAAAGAGAATGATCATCAGTATTTCTTTTCAATGTCCAATTAAATGAGACACGGCAGATAAACATCACACTGAAATGACATGCCTAAGCTTAACAAAGGACTTAGGATTTGACTTCACGACATTACAAAAAAAACAAAAAGCTACAATTAAAAAGAACGTCTGGTAGGCAACCTCCCACTTATTGCGGATATCTGACGTTCCCTTGTCTTCGCAGGGCGCAAGCAAGTTAACAAGGGAGGACATCGAGCGAGTTTTCGCACTCTATGATCGGGTAAGCCTTCGGTCTGCTTCAACGACGGCTAGAATAAAAAAAAAAAAAGAAGAAAAAAAAGGCGAACGGCAAGAAAACTTGGAACAATGTGCGAAAAACGAACCGAAAATTGCATGAAATTAGAAACAGACTAAAATAATTCTAAACCCTTTTTTTTTTTTTTTTAACGAATTATGTTTATGGGTAATTATCGTACAGGAATCGCAAATAGGTATGATTTTAACAAAACTACATTTAAGGTTCACATGCAATATATACCTTCTCCCCCCCCCCCCCCTTTTTTTTTTTTTTCTTTCCTTTTAATATCCCGTAAAACTTTTTGTATGTTCTGAATTTCGTGCGATTTCCGGCTTTTCGCACATGCGCGCTGGTAAGAGGCGAACAAAGGACAAAGAGAACTACGTGTCGCTCTACTGCAGCAGTACTGCTACAGTGGAGAACTGCAGTGGAAAGTGCAGTGTTAGCACTGTGAAGCAAATACACTTTATGCGCACTATGGTCGGTGACCGGTCAAGAACCAAGTGGAAGCTCCTCTCCAGCGTCCGCTCTACTAAAAGTGGAAAGAGGTGGGAGGAGCTTCCACTTCGTTCTTGACCTGTCACCGACTACAGAAGTGCGCGTTTTCCTGTCCGAACCTCGAAGTGTGAAACACAATATTTCAACCGTGACCTTCCAAAGCATTGGGGAAACAATTTGACGCCAGCATGATGCAGCTTCTTAATATCACGGAAAACGAAAATGAAAAACATAATTGAAACCGCATTACTAAATAATAACGACGCGGCAAATGCTAAAACTACTGTTGACTACACAGTGTCGATTACTCTGTACTTTAATCGAGTAATATACTACAGGGATACATTGTCCAACGTTTCCAGGTCAAATTATTGTCATCGCAGAGTATATTCGACGAATTCTTCCTTTGTTTTGTATTTGCGTTCACAGGACAAGAACGGCACGATTGAAAACGAGGAGCTCAAAGGATTTCTCAAAGATCTACTGGAACTTGTCAAAAAGGTGCGAGTTCAAATTATCCCTCAGTAATATAACCTTTTTGTTCCCATCTTTAGATCAATGCCATTTTTGGGGGAAGTGATCAGTTTAAACGGTCTGCTCTCAAGTGGAGTTTAAATATTAACTTCTAACATATTCGTAACAAATTTATGAGTCACAAGCATTACCGCATGTTTTGTATTAATTCTCACAAAAAAAAAAAAAGCAACAGCGGCCTTCAAAGGTGGGAACTACCTAAGAGGGTCAAATTGTTTATGCCTGGCTTGAAATAAATTAAGTGTAGACTGCTAAGGACTAAAATGATGCATTGCGAAGTTTCAGACGGGTTTTAAGCCTCTTGCGACGGCGGAGGACCGTTTGCGCTGCTGCGGAGCAGGTCCTACTCCGCCATAAGAGGCTTTAAGAACAGGTATTTTCTCTCTCGGTCGTACTCGGTTGCACGTGTGTGAACGGCGCTTAATTGTGAAGGAAACTGCAGTTTTTATCACGAGCGCATCACCATTGGTTAGTCAATCTAGTGTTAGAAAAATAATATGATGTCCAACATTCTTCTTCACTAAATACAAAGCAGAATGTCTAAAAATGGACACTGTGAAAACAATTTTGTATACTAAGTAGTTTATTTCTATAACATTATTTTGCACAAACTTTTAGGCCTTCTGTATCTTCCCGTTTCAACATTTTTTTTTTTTTTATTATTATTTTATTCAATAAATTTTAGAAAATTCCAGAGGCGATTTTCTCGATACATTATATTAAGCAAAAACAAAGAATAAGCATTTCTATTAGATCCATTGTCAAATGATAGATTGACTAAAATCAAATTTATACCGCTAAAATTAAATGCAGGAAAAACGCCCTCAGTGTCGAGATCTCCACGTTTTATTTAGCATCGGGCACCTAAAATAATTTATAACAACTACGCAGCGGAAACAAATCAAACTTTGTGCAAAACACTCTTCAGGTGTTGGTGGAGTACCTAAATGAGGCACTTTTCAAAAACGCTTTTTGTACACACAAAAACAAAACAAAAAATCTGTCAGGTGTTTTTTTTTTTTTTTTAATACTGTTACATAGGTGTTCTATACTAAAGAAAGGGAGCCATTTGCTTTGTTCTTATATATATAAAATGAACGATAAAATAAAACAGATACAAGCAATTCCTAACAGAAAGAAGTCTAGGCGAAAGAGAGGGGAACACGATAAGTGCCTCAGGCACCCAACTTGCATCACAGCTAGCGTCAATGCCACTGGGACTGTGAAAGCCATTTGCACTGGGGTTGCGCAGAAGCCCGTGAAGAAAATGCCTTCGGGCGAACCAGACCCGCTGGATAGACAATTTTCATGCTAGCAAATTACTCGGCCACGTTTTGCAAAACAATGTGGTAACTTTTTTTTTTTTTTTTTTTTTTAAGACGAGTCAGTTTGCGCTTTCCATAATGACGTGACTGATTGCCTCCGGAATAGCCATGCCCAACACTGAAAGCACCTGGGGCTGCCCACCAGAGCTGTAAAGAAACTAATTTCAAGTATTTAAGTTACTGTAATAATAGTGACGTTTTTTGTAACACTGCTTCCAAGCCTGTTGTTAGAAGCGAGTAAGAACGGGTCTGAACAGATACAATTTCGGGAACTGCGGCAAGATATTACAACTGCAATGTAACTTAGTTACATTTCAAGTCATGTAACTATAACTGTAACCTAATTGCTTTTTATCGGTAACGCTGCGTCACTGGCATGACGTTTCGCTATACTCAATGCCACAGCACCGACTTTTTTGCTTCTTTCTTTTAGGTCTAAACATATTTTTAGCCTTGTCATTCGCCGAGGTCCATTTGCAACAGCATTTTTAAAGGTTCGAATTCAATCCAAGCACTGGGTTCCTACCTATTCGCGCGATTCCAAGGGCTATTGTCGATTCC
The DNA here is from genome assembly GCA_013358835.2 of Ixodes persulcatus. NCBI lineage: Eukaryota > Metazoa > Arthropoda > Arachnida > Ixodida > Ixodidae > Ixodes > Ixodes persulcatus. The sequence continues at coordinate 4,306,936 of JABSTQ010011052.1, forward strand.
CGCGTGAGTGAAGCTGTCGGCATATTGATGTACTTTCGGGTGTTTTTCTTTTTTTTTTTTTTGTTTATTTTATAAGCTTTACAGATTTGTTTTAAAAAAGCCGTGAAAGCTACACTTATGCTGTTTGTGCAGGTGAGTCATACGGCCAGGGGGACATTATGTAGGTGCCTAATCTTTGCGATAAGTCGGTCAACTAATTAAAATTCATTAATTAACTTTCTAATTAGTGAAAATAGACATGGTTCCAAAAAGAAACTTAGAGAGCGTCATCGAAAACCCCTAAAGTCTTTTTAGAACGACTTGAAGTTGGTGGGAAACTCGGGGGCGCACCCAAGTTACCACTCGTGAAGCAGGCGCAAAGCTAACAGTGGCCGAACGCGGGTTATCATCGCGTTCCGCCACTGTTAGCTTTGCCCCTGCTTCACGAGTGGTAACTTTGGTGCGCCCCCGAGTTTCCCACCAGCTTCAAGTCGTTCTAAAAAGACTTTAGGGGTTTTCGATGACGCTCTCTAAGTTTCTTTTTGGAACCATGTCTATTTTCACTAATTAGAAAGCTAATGAACGAATTTTAATTAATTAGCCGCCTTATCGTAAAGATTATCCACCCACATAATGTCCCCTTGGCCGTATAACTATAGCTTTCACGCTTTTATTTTTTTAACAAATCTGTAAAGCTTAAAAAAAAAACACTCATTTATATATATGGGGGTGGTTTCATCTCAAATCGGGCAGGCTAAAAGGGTCTAATTTTTAATTTTCACGGAAAAAATATATGTTTTGGGGGCATTTCTCAAAAGAAAAAGGGCGCAAACCGCATGTTCCCCAGATTTTTTTGTTCTCGAGTTACGAAGCGTAGAAGCCGCAGTGGCAGAAACTAGTGTTTTTGCCTGCCGTCGCAGGTCGCGTGTTTGACACCCTCTGTTGGCGCTCGTGTTTTTTCTACACCCTTTTCACTTTTTTATCTCAATTAATAGGTACTATAAAAAGTTCGTGACGTATTCAGATACTTTTATAAATTTAATTGTTTTCTAGAAAAAATGTCAAACTCGTCACTCCGGTCGCTTTTTGGTCAAATTTGAAAGGTTATTACTTTGTCTCTACTTGAGGTAAATTTTTTTTCTTTGGCTCTACAGAAAGCCGAAATCAAGCCCATGATAGATATTATAATATCATTATGATCTCTTGAGTAGCCGGTCCGCTACCTTCACGTAAACCTTGTAAGAAATAACAAATGTTTAAAGTTCGAGGTCGATTTTCTCAAAAACCCCATTTTTGTAAATTTTTATTTTTTAAATTCTTTTAGATATATGAGTCGACTACAAGAAAAAAACAATCTAGAAATGTAATATTTTGGTTGTAAGTCTTATATTTGAGGCGCAATCACGTGAAATGTGTGAACATTTGTTATTTTTCACAACGTTTACGCGAAGGTAGCGGAGCGGCTACTCAGCAGATCATAATGATATTACTATATAAATACTAGACATGCTTAGGGCTTTCTATAGAGCTAAAGAAATAAAATTTACCTTAAGTACAGACAGAGTAATGACCTGTCAAAGTTGACCAAAAATCGACCTGAGTGACGAGTTTGACATTTGTTTTTAAAAACAATCAAATTATTAGAAATATATGAATACGTCAAGGTATCTTTATAGTACCTATTAAATGAGGGGAAAAAGGTAAAATGGTGTAGAAAAAACACTAGCGCCAGCAGAGGGTGTCAAACACGCGACCTGCGACGGCAGGCAAAAACACTAGTTTCTGCCACTGCGGCTTCTACGCTTCGTAGCTCGAGAACTAAAAATCTGGAGAACATGCGGTTTGCGCCCTCCTTCATTTGAGAAATGCCCCCAAAACATATCTTTTTTTTTGTGAAAATTAAAAATTATACTTTTTCAGCCTGCCCGATATGGTAGGTTTCAACTCAAATCGGAAACGCTAAAAGGGACTAATTTTTAATTTTCACGAAAAAAATGTATGTTTTGGGGGCATTTCTCAAATGAAGGAGGGCGCAAACCGCATGTTCTCCAGATTTTTAGTTCTCGAGCTACGAAGCGTAGAAGCCGCAGTGGCAGAAACTAGTGTTTTTGCCTGCCATCGCAGGTCGCGTGTTTGACACCCTCGGCTGGCGCTCGTGTTTTTTCTACACCCTTTTAACTTTTTCCCCTCATTTAATAGGTACTACAAAGATACCTTGACGTATTAATACATTTCTAATAATTTGATTGTTTTTAAAAACAAATGTCAAATTCGTCACTCAGGTCGATTTTTGGTCAAATTTGACAGGTCATTACTTTGTCTGTACTTAAGGTAAATTTTATTTCTTTAGCTCTATAGAAAGCCCTAAGCATGCATAGTATATATATAGTAATATCATTATGATCTGCTGAGTAGCCGTTCCGCTACCTTCACGTAAATGTTGTAAAAAATAACAAATGTTCACACATTTCACGTGATTGCTGCTCAAATAGACGACATACAACAAAAATATTACATTTCTAGATTGTTTTTTCTTGTAGTAGACTAATATATCTAAAAGAATTTAAAAAATAAAAATTTACAAAAATGGGGTTTTTGAGAAAATCGATTTTAAACTTTAAACATTTGTTATTTCTTACAAGGTTTACGTGAAGGTAGCGGAACGGCTACTAAACAGATCATAATAATATTATTATATCTATAACGGGCTTGCTTTGGGCTTTCTGTAGAGCCAAAGAAAAAAAATTTACCTCAAGTAGAGACAAAGTAATGACCTGTCGAATTTGACCAAAAAGCGACCGGAGTGACGAGTTTGACATTTTTTCTAGAAAACAATTAAATTTATAAAAGTATTTCAATACGTCAAGGTATCTTTATAGTACATAATAATTGAGGTAAAAAAGTTATAAGGGTGTAGAAAAAACACGAGCGCCAGCCGAGGGTGTCAAACACGCGACCTGCGATGGCAGGCAAAAACACTAGTTTCTGCCACTGCGGCTTCTACGCTTCGTAACTCGAGAACAAAAAATCTGGGGAACATGCGGTTTGCGCCATTCTTCATTTGAGAAATGCCCCCAAAACATATATTTTTTTCGTGAAAATTAAAAATTATACCTTTTTAGCCTGCCCGATTTGAGATGAAACCACCCATGGGCATGTTGGCTGGGAGGCCGCAGGCGTAGAAGACAGAGATGCAGGGTAACGGTGGAAAACAAACCCGGAGGTTTTTATTCGACGTTTCGACCTGAGCCAGGTCTTCGTCAGGAATAGGGTTACAAGAAAAATGTGGTTCTACTTATACAGTTCTGTAAAAGTTCCTGGGATTTTGGAGGTTCTTTGCTCCGTCATGTTCAAGCGCACTCTTGACATATACGTCCTTGCGTGACGTATCTAGTTTTTTTTTTTTTATTTATTTATTTATTTCAACTCGTTTAACGATGTTAGTGGAAACCCTCTTATTCCATGTTCGCGCACTCTTTTTATTGTGTACCCAAACGCTATTCAAGCGCGTCCGGCAAACCAAATTATTGAAGAAAAACATTTTTTTGTACGTAATTTCCTTTAGAAAAAAAGAAAAGAAACCATATTGTAGTGTTGGGCGGTTCGTGGACCGCTATCAGAGCACGACCATGGCGGGCAGAGTCTCGTGAGTAACTGCTTTATTCGGACAGAACACAGAAGAGGAAAAGAAAGAAGATGTATTAAAGAATAACGCGGTAGATCGGACAACACAAAGAAGAAGAGGTGAAAGATAAACACAGTAGGACGCAACATTTCCCCCCTCCCCCGAACAAACATACATCAATAATAAAAAAAAAGAAAACAATCAAAGCACTTCTAACAATTACATTACACTCTACATATACATACTCTATCTACACAATGAAAACAATCAAAACACGTCTACACTACACTGCTTTGGTTGTTTTCTTTTTTTTTATGTTTGTTCGGGGGGGGGGGAATTGTTGTGTCCTTTCCGGAGAAAGCCCTTGGCGCCCTTCGAACTGTTTCTCGCCAGATAGTCTCCGGGCTTTGACGCGGCTCTTTGATGTCTCTGTAACAATTGACAGGTCTGCCCACTGGATGCTGACGCGGTGACGTTAGCCCATTCTCGAACTTCGCGTCGTGACCGCTCAAGGTTCATGACGGTCTGCATTACTACGTCGAACGGAAGAGCTGCATGAAGGACCATTCGTTCTTGAATTTCCGTCGATGCTACCCCAACCATGAACTGCTTGCGGATGCAATCTTGCGTTCGACTTCCAAAATTAGCCTGGACGGCTAACATCCTAATGCGGATAGAAAATCGTGAAGAGACTCGCCTTCCCTTTGTCTACGTAAATGGAACTGAAGCTCCAGCAGCGCCACATTTGCCGGCTGCGTGAATTCGGCTTCCAGCAACTTGATGGTCTCTTTGTAGACATCAGGAGTAGCGCGTACAGCTTGCTCGCCACCTGCTGCTGCTAGCGGTGCTAATGCCTGATCAACAGCAGGTTCAGGCGTTGGTAGTGAGCCATAAATCTGCTGGCCGGCCTCGCCGAGGCAGTTCAGCAGCATCGCTTGACGCCGTTCTGCAGGATACTCTCGGTCGCCCGTTGCCAACAAATAACGCTCGAACATTTTGATCCACCGCTCCCATTGGAATGGGTGCAGGTCCCAACTTAGCCAAAAACTTCGGGGGAACCTTGCCGCCCGAGGCCATGACGATGCCAGATGGCTTCTCAGCACCCAATGGTGCCGTTCGAAATGGTCGCCATCTTGACTTAGATTGTGCGAAGATGGTTCCACCGGGAAAAGCAGAAAACTGTCGAATACAGAGGGTACCGTTGAGGTCAGGCTGTAGTCCTCGCTGAGGCTCAGCCCAGCGCAGGAAAAGCTTGTTCTAACCCTCGTCGCCAAATGATGTAGTGTTGGGCGGTTCGTGGACCACTATCAGAGCACGACCATCGCGGGCAGAGTCTCGTGAGTAACTGCTTTATTCGGACAGAACACAGAAGAAGAAAAGAAAGAAGATGTATTGAAGAATAACGCGATAGATCGGACAACACAAAGAAGAGGTGAAAGATAAAAACAGGACAAAAGACGTATCATATGTCTGGCGGAACTCTTGACACGTCTTAAAACCGTGTTATATTTTAAAAAGGTTTCATACACCTTCCTACATTAACGAACAGTATGACGGCGCCAGTTGTGAAATTAATTACACGCAGGGTGAGTCAACATGTTTTAATTATGCAATGATTACTTTTTATCCGAGTGCACGTGCACAGCATTAATCGGCGTTCAGGGTGCGCCAGCGTGCCTTGGATTGCAGTGCCGTGGACAAAGGTAAAAAACACTTCAGACTGCTTACGTGTCGGAAGGCGAAAGCATTCGTACACGCAGCGCATTCCTACAAGCAGCGCGCCACGTCTTTCTTCTTCACACGGTGCTCCGGCGGTGACATCACGCTCCCACGCTCCCCCGTCACGGAAGCGCCGGCTTCACGACGGCTTCCGTGACGAAACATATGCGTTGCTGTGCTTTTCGTTGTGCTTTATTTCTTAGGAGCGTCCGCTTTGACCTTGAGCGGCGCGTAGGCGCGGTACCCCCGCCGGCATCACGGCTTCCGTGACGAAGCATCAGCGTTGCTCTGCTTTTGTTTTATTTGAAGCGCGTGCTTGATGACGCATTTTTATGACCAGTTTTCGGGGACAACGCCGCCGCTTTTTTGCGTAATGGGACAACAATATGCGCAAAACTTTTGCTGAGGTGAAAACAGGTATAGACAACTGTTGGCTGGTAATTTACTCCGACTCTTTTCCTATCGACTTCCTAGGACTACGATGCCCAGGACTTGGAGGAGTTCCAGGAGGCCATATTGCGAGGCTGCGACTTTAACAAGGACGGCAAGATTAGCAAGAAGGAGCTCACCATGGTGTTGCTGGCCCTAGCCAAGCACTCTGCCGACGAGGATGGCAAATAAGCAGGGCCAGTGCTCGGAGCATGTGACAAGCCATTTCTACTTCGCATCCAATACTTTACAACCAACTTACTATAGCCTCAAGAGTTCCTTTCCTCGTCATCTACTCTCTGACCCAAACCTTTCTGCTACAATCATGACCCGTATGCGGGGAAACAGCTCCGAGGCTGGGGGACGCCATGCTACGTCAACCAAATAAAAATTCTGGGGGCGTGAACACAGATTAAATACAAAGTCCATCTTCACAGTGTAGACACCTCTATGATAACTTCAGAAACTCTGCATTCCGATCAATGATCCCTTCTATTCTACAACCTATACTAGTCTGATGGAAAGATTCTGCTACTCTGCAGCAAAGAGCAAGACAGCAGGGTCACGGGAAGAGCCTACTGAAGGACAATAGCAGAGATCCTTTGATTGCATGTACTTCTAATACTCTAACCTGTATGGAACCTCTAAACGACCAAGGCACAATCCTAACCACAGTCCAGTGTTAGGAAAACTACACGTTGTTGCTTGAAATTCCCTAAGGTAGTGTTAGTAGACCCACACAGAACTACTAAACTGAAGGTATATGACTCAAAACCAGACCAAAAAGAGAACACTGCTTGATCCTCCAGTTCATGTTACTGTCGCATTCTATAGATATTGCCTCTCTCCAAAACATCATAATTTCATTAACTTGAGTGTTTGGGTTTAGGTGTTAGATGTTACCCAGTTACTTTCTCATGCAGATACACCCGGACAAAGACACGAAATCATAACTTGTTAGGATGTGATGCTCTCTACATACTAGCAAACAAAAACGGTATTATTTGCAGTCGAGTTCAACAAACTGCCCTGTTCCACCCTTCACTCAACTGTGATTTATTTTTCTCTGGATGTCGCTGTCAACTGCACCGAAGTGATATTGGGGAAAAAAAGCATTACTACACTGCACACCAAATGTGGATATAATCCCAAGAATGCCAACTTTTCAGAGTATGTAGAAAAGAGCTCGAAGAGTAAATATTCCAAATACAGTTGTTGCCACTATGTTTTGTATGTTTATCATGGTTACTCCTAAGCATATATCCGGTAGAAATTACCTAGTTGCTGCAGGTGGTCAAAACTGTACCAAACAACTTGAAAGTGAAATACAAAAATTCACTCACTACTTGATAAGTAAAAATATTCATTTAAAACTTCTACAAAACGAATGTGTGCCATTTAACATCAGAATTAGGCTACTATTTTTTTTCAGAAACACCCACTCAAAAACATGGTTGAGATAACCCCGAGACTGCGGGTAAACGACACGACACTAAAAAGTTGATTTTTACCATACAATGTAGTAGTATACCATTGATGGTATTTAATGTCATCATTTGCCCATATTATTGAGTTATAAACATTCATATACTGGAAGCAAATATTAACTAGCTGCAAATTGTTTTGCTTTACTGCTGTACTTAATTAAAACTGCTCCGAATGTTTTTTGCTAAATGAAGCATACAGCTATGGAACAGCTAATTCTATAAATATTAATTGGCTTTGTTATATTGCATAATACATTTCAGGTGTACCTGGTATTGTATTTTCCCTACAGAAGTTCAGAAATTATAAAGCAATGATACCTTCAAAAACTGTAGAACAATGGTATATTACTACAGTGATGTCTCGTTAATATGGACGCCTCCGTTCCCCCCGAAAATCGTCCATAATGTGAGTTGTCCATATTAACGAGACAAAAATGCATGTATTTTCCCAGTTTATCCCCAAAAATAGTGTCCATATAGCGGGGTATCCATATTAACGGGGTCCATATTAACGAGACATGACTAACACCATCGTAATGCAGACCTCCCACTGTCTAAATCTTCGTACAACAAATTGGATTTGTAATTAACACACAACTGGTGCAGAAACTGAACTTTCATGTCATTTCACACGAGTGGCTTCCTCTGCAATTTTTCAGAATCCTATGTGCTAAACTAAAGAATAACCCACGTCTAAAATGTCTTGCTGTTGGGTATGTTTCAATGTACACCATATTATTGCTTAATAGCTCACTGCTGTGGCTATATCTTGTTTTCCCATTTCTACAGGAAATGTTGTTGGCCTTCAGATGTGTTGAAGCAGCTGTAAAAGCTCATATCAGCAAACACAAAAAAGAACAATAAAAGATGGAATTATGCCCGTTAAACTGTGTTGCTCTTTATGCACTGGAAAACCTGGATATCAAACTGCCTTTTTGACACATATGCAAAAATAATATAAGCTCACAAAAGGCTGTCAACAAGACGCCATAAAACATAGAAAAATGCTATTTCGAGCAGGTTGGAAAAATGTTGTTTTGTTTCCCACCATTGATACTGTGACAAAAATTAAGCAAAACAATATATCTTATCCCAGGATTGCACATAGATGCCTATTAACTAAACAACTTGTCAACTTTTAAAGAAAGCTTTTCTCTTTTGATAGTCCTGATTACTATAGCTGGTCATCAAAAATTATGAAATAAGAGTTCCTAAATCCCATCTCACCATCAAAGCTTTAACCCCTTAAGTGCCTTGGACGAGCTGAGCTCGTCGGCCACTTTCTGGCTAAAAATGCCGTGGACGAGCTGAGCTCGTCCAGTGGTTTTTTTGGCTGCCCTCAATTCCACGGACGGGCTAGGCTCGTCCGAGTAGTTTTGCGGCGCTGATCATAGATGGCAGCACTCGTTTTAGTTGGCAAATATTTTTTTCGCCTCCGCTGATTTTTGCGTAATAAACTTTTCAAATTTTATGTGTAATACTAGAGGAGTAACAATTCAAAATAAAAAGAATCTTGCACTTTTAGGTTACTTTTGGAAAAACAAATTTGGCACTTAAAGGGGTACTCCGGCATTTCTTCATGGTCCCCGATTTGCTTGAAATTTTGCTAAACTCGCCAAACAACATCGCTAAAATAGTATCCCAAATATTAGGTTAAAATAATTTTTTTTCGCGAAGTTATTGAATTTACAATTTTGGTCCTCACAGTGTTTTTCAAACTGAAAGTCTCTACTGGCAACAACGAAAAAGTGACGTCAGTGGAAGGCAGGAGTTCACTCTTCGGTCTGTAGAATTTGTTCCCAACTGATTTGAAGCAGCTTTATGGTGTCAAATGAATGCTTTGGAAGCTCGCTCCAGGATCCGCGCTCCAGCACCGAACAAATGATTGGCATATTCTATTTTTTAGACTGTTCGCTCGACTGGCAAGCCTGCCCGCCACTGACGTCACGGCACTGGAAAGTGCGGGTAAATTTGAATCTTGGTTTTTGCATCCTTTTCATTTGCCAATTTCGCAATAACTATTATGAATTTCGCGATACTAAATAGCATACCGGAAAGGGTAAAGGCCGGGGAGTCAGAAAATATAGTTAGTTGAGGTAGCTCAAAAATCGCCGGAGTACCCCTTTAAGGGCAAGAAGCAAGGATACCTGGTTGTGCAAGAGTTCAATTAAATTTATCTTGTTCTTGGTAATGACAAACTCTTTCCTTTAGAGCCTCAGATGCTGCATTTTTAGCACCATCAATGTGCCAAACCTTATTTATAATCAGCAGGAACATTTAACACATTCTCCAACTATGTGTGGTGACACAAATTCTCGGTAAGTAGAGCAACGTTGAAGTCAAAGCACCTGCTGCAGAAGCATGTACAACAATCACATGCAGAGAATTCTAGAACTACAGTAGACCCACTTTGGTATGTCATCAGTTTACACATTTTCCTGGCTATTACGTTCATGAACGCCGGTCCCATCTAACTTCCATAGGGATATGTGTATTACTTTCCCATTTGTTGTCTGCTTTCCTGGTTCTTACATCCAAAAACTGCCATCTGAGACGATGTGTTGGGCCATGATCTCCCTCTTACTTTTGTACCACTCTCCCCAAGGTCATTTCATGTCAAAGGAAACACTGCAATTTTTTCATGTCTAGGATACCTACAAAAAAATTTAATTTGGATAAAGAAGCCTCTGAACTCCAACAAAAGTATGGTTATGTAAAACACTTATTTTATTTTTGCAGATATCATGCTCTAAATTTCTGGAATTTGCTTAAAACCCATGTAGTTAAGAAAAATACTGTGAAAACACGGTTGCGCACCACACAAATTTTGGTGGGCGCATAATTACTTAATAACATGCCCTACCCTACACTAAAATACAAACATTCAAAGACGCTATTTTGAGTCCAAATAGGAGGAGGCTCCAAAAAGCAACGACTTTACGCCATTCCTTTATTTTGTTTAGTCAACTTGGGGTTGGGTGTTAGCTACAATACTTTGTTTTCTTTGTTCATATAGAGCTAATAATTGAATTCCATATGTTAAATTTTCAAAGCCTTGTTTTGCTGTGTGTTAATTAAATGACAACATCGCCAGTTTCTGCAGAAACGGCCTTATCGAGAGCCAGAAAAAGCAATGTGGGCATCGATGCCCCAACTTTCGAAAAAGCCAAAAGTTCAATTCACCTCATCTCTTCAACATATAAAAAAATTAGAAAAATGCTTTCAGATGTTGCCGAGAAATTATTTTTTAAAGATAGGCCTCTCCGACGATGCCTCCAGGCATTCGAATCGTAGGTGACGCATGCCAGCAAACGCGAATGAGGCATCAACGGTGTGTCAATGCAGCCGCTAGGTCTTCAACTCTCTCCTGAAAACACTCTTTATTCAGTTAAAATGGACATTATCCTGACATCCATGCATTCATATCCTATTTACCTTACGTAATACTGGCGTCTTAATTCCACTCTACTGCCCAGGTAACTGCCGACAAGCGCAGGCCTTCACCGTCTGCTTCCCAAATTAGGGAATGCATTCTGCGCATCTGCCTCGTCCGTCGTATGTCCAGATGTAAAAACAATCCAAAACGGATAGCTATCCACCGATGCAAAATGATAACAGTGATGTCGCCTCCCCGTTGAACTTAAATGTATTTTGATAGAACTAAGATGTATTGAAGTTTGTTGGCGCATCCACCAAGGACGCGCTGCTGAGATAGTGACAACGTCGTAGAAATGATTACATCACTCTTCTAAGCGTCACTATCGGCAAGGCTTGTGGCAATCTTTTCGCGCGCAATATAAAACCGGGAGTAAAAACACGAAAACTGATCGATCAATATCTAAGAAACTATTACCTTTTCGGAAATTCTGTAAATTGGTCAAGCCTCCGATAGTATTTGGCGTCAATACTGCAATTGCAACATGAGCCATGAAACCATTAATTAAAAAGTTAATAAACAATGTTTAATAAACCGACTTACCATGACAGTTATTACCTCATCTAATGTACGCCAAGTCTGACACTCAGATGGCAAAGACGGCACCCGTGTAACTTTCACCTCCTATCAAACACACTTCCTCTAAGAATACTAGAGTTCAAAATTCTAGACATTTTCTGCTGGCCTCCAGTGTATTACGGAGCCTAAAATACTGCGCATGTACGGCGGCGGCAGACGCCTCAGGGGTGTGAGGCGTCCGCCGCAAAAAGTGGATGCTTTTTCCATCATTAGATCGCTTTTGGCAGCACTACATGTTCTATCAAAATACATTAGATTCAATGGAGAAGCGACATCACAGTTACCATTTCGCATCGATGAAGAGCTATCCAGTCTGATTGTATTTATATCTGGACATGCGACAGACAAGGCCGACGCGCAGTATGCATTCCCAAATTCGGGAAGCAGACGATGCAGGCCTGCGTTCATCGGCAATTACCTGGGCAGAAGCAGAGTAAAATTGAGATGCCAGTATCATTATGTAACGTAAGGAGGATGCAGATGGATGGAAGTCAGAATAAAGCCACTTCAACTCAATAAAACGTGTTTTCAGGAGAGCATCGAAGACCTTGCGGAAGCACCTCACACCGTTCACGCTTCGCTGGAAAGCAACAGCGTGCATCGCCTACGAGGCAGGCGCCTGGAGGCATGGCCGGAGAGGCCATCTTTAAAAAATACTTTCTCAGCAAAAACCAAAAGTACTTTTCTCATTTTTTTATGTTGAACAGATGAGGGGGATTGAACTTCTGGCTATTTAGAAAGTTGCGGGCACCAATGCCCAGATTGCTTTTTCTGGCTCTCAATATGGCCGTTTCTGCATAAACTGAAGATTTTGACATTTAATTAAAACGCAACAAAACGAGGCTTTGAAAATTTAACACATGCTATTCAATTATTAGTTCTGTAAAAACAAAGGAAAAAAAGTATTGTAGCTAACACCCAACTCAAGTTGACTAAACAAAAGAAAGAAATCTCATAAAGTCTCTTCTTTTTGGAGCTCCTATTTGGACTCAAAATGGCGTCTTTCAAAGTTTGTATTTTACTGCAAGATAGGACATGTTATTAAGTAATTATGCGCCCACCTAAATTTGTGTTGTACGCAACCGTTTTTTCAGAATGTTTTCCTTAGCAACATGGATTTTATGAAAATTTCAGAAATTTAAAGCATAGTATCAGCAAAAATTAAATTAATTTTTTTCACAAAAGAAATACTTTTTTTGGAGTTCGGAGGCTTATTTTTTCGTACATATCACACACATGAAAAAATTGCCGTGACTCCTTTGGCATGGAATGACCCCCTCCCCCCTTTTGCTCTTTGCCTCTGTGAGCCGTTTCTTGACGATCTTGCCCGGGCCATGACCTTGGACTATGCTTGAAATTAATTGAGGCTTTCACAATCACTTGTTTTTCCTGCTATCATTTTCTCCAACACACATGCATTGAGCTTCACCGTTCTGCACCAGTGTACTAGGAGCAGCGGCTGATGCGGGAGAGCGGCTCGGTTAGCTTTATGAGCTCAACTTCTGGCCAATCGTACAGATCAAAATACTTTGACTATAATTATAGATAAACCCCTAGTTTTAAAGACGAATTCCAAGAAAAAAAAATGTTGACCTATATCTGAATAAATATGTCCTTTCTCGAAAGTCATGGCAGTTCATGGAAATCAATTGCTGTACGAGAGTTGCTTACTGCCTCATCTATAGGCCTCCATAAGGGTTCATTGTTATGTTTTTCTGGGTTATATCTTTTTCCTTTTTTTTTTCTTCTTTTTTTTTTTACCAGCCCCCTGAAAAATGTATTGACGGATTTCGAATATGGTAATGTAACGTTTTTCTATTACCACATTTCATACAAAACCAAGATGTAAAATGTGCCTCTGTGTAGAGATTAAGATATGCTTTTATTTGGTTCTGAAATAGTCTAGAATTACAAAACAACACATAATGTTCTTCAGAAATATCACAAGAAAAAATCCACTAATAAGTAGTTCAAGCAAACTACCAACCATCTTAAGCACACCTGTACAGGTGTTCCAAAGATTTTCTATGGAGCCTGAGATGATGTGCATGCAGAGACCCTTCTCTGAGATCTTTCAAAGCAGCTCAGCCACCCAGAGTACCTCAGAGCATCCACATTTGCAGCCAAACAGGAACGAGACCCAGGGCACAAATGACAAACGTCCAGTTACCATAGAGAAGCCAGTCCTCGACACTGAACATCACAAGTTTCTTGTGGCCCTGGAAAGCGTGGCCCAGGTTATTTCTTATGGAATGAGGCTGCCAACTGTCCAGGCTCATGGCTTGCACAAAAATTAACACAAAGCTCAGCACAAACGGGTGAATCAGCAGCTGCAGCAATCTGTGAAAAACCAACAAGAACCTGCAAAAAAAAAAAAAAAAAAGATTAACAGGATTTAAAAGGTAATTGCAAAGAAAAAAACATTTTTTTTTTTTTAAACAGCCTAATTGGGACAAGCATGTCAAAAAACAATTTTTCCGCAAAAAAAAACAATTTTTTACAGCAATATTTACTGCGCGAGATTGATTTTAGTTTGCGGCAATTTCGTCAGTTTTAAATCGCGCGCCACGAAGTTGGTGTTCCGTGACGTCTAGCACCAATTGGCTGCTATACTTCTCATTGGCTAAGAGTTTGATCGACAGCTTAGATCTTGGTTGTTAAACCTTTGTTATATGTTGTAATTTCCTTTTGATCGGCATATTTTTACATTTAAAGAATAACCCATGTAATGAGAGTTATTATTTTTTACAAAAAGTTTACAAGACGGGCACTTACATTTGGATTCATACCATAACAAAAACAAAAGTTTCGCCATTCTTTGATGGCCGCCAATGTCTCTGCTCCCGCCTGTCTCGCCTACCTCGACTAGTCGTTTCGCCGAAGTGATCAGTGTTTCGTGTTGACCCAGGTGCTTGAGTGAGACTTCCTGAAGCGAAGTAGTGTGTGTTTAGCAGCTGGCACCAGCGTTAGTGATAGGAAGTGACGCGTGGGTCTGGCTTTCATAGCACGGTTTGTTACTTTCGTTTTCCTCTGCTTTCTTAGCGAGCTTCTTTTTTTATTTTTGCTTGCGCGTGCAAATGCCGACTTTTTGGAGATGTCAGCTCCTGTAAAGCGCCGCCGTAGCTCTGTAAAGTGCTACGAAATGAGTGATCGCGAAAGCGAGTCTTTTAGCATCCATGTCGCCCCGAAAGATCACAAGCTGAATGCTATTTGGCAGCAGGCAATCGGGCGTTCGCGTAGCGACAAACGAGTCCAGGTATGTTCTCGTCATTTCGCTCCGGAGGACTTCGAGATTCGCACCGGGTGCACCGAACGTCCGCGAATGAGACACAGCTGTTACGTAAAAACCTAGCACAGTCAGGTTATTACGTAACAGCTGTCCGCAGAAGCCTTCGGACGTCCGAGTTCTGCTTTAGACGACAATCTTTTTTTTTTTTCTCTGCTTCCGAACCATCTTACGTAAAGTTGCTTGAATTGATTGCGTACTGTTATCGTAAATCACGGCTTGTGATTACGCCTTTGTAGATCATCTTATTCGTTTTGCTGGAGAGACGCAAACGACGGGCACAACAAAATCGTTTGCATATTCAGCACACCTCGCAAAAGAACTTCCCCAGTCATTTTGCGAAACACGGAGTATGCACCGTCCTGACTTCAAAGTCTTTTACCTGCTTTAGAGCAGTTTGTACCTGCTAGTAGGTATGCCTACTGAAACTGCACTTTGGGACAGTGCCAGAGAGGAAAGAGACAATGTTCAGAAAGCTTGGTCACCCTCCCCAATTTCTGAACTCTCAAGTGATTGTACCACAATAAAAGCACCAACGCCTCTTCCCAAAATAAAGAAAAAGCACTATGTTCACTATGTAAAAAATGGTCTCAGTTCATGCATCTGTGGGCAGGTAGGAAATCTTGCCCAAATTTATTCACACCGCATGATGAGCGCTTCTAACTCGCACGAGATTTACAGGAAAATATCGGTGGTGACTTAAGTTTCCCTGAAATTCTGTATAACCGGTCGTTCGCAGGACCGAATCATCTACTCGAGCGGTGTGCGTCGTTGTGCAAACACGTCGCTGTGCAAACGCAGTCTAACAACACCAAGCATAAAAACGGCAGATTTAGGGAAACAATCCGGAGTCCATTGTTCAATTAAAACGACGTAATTTTGTTGAAAACGCCCCGCAGCTTTTTAATCACAGTGTGCGTCGGGAATCTTCCACATTTTGAAACGAAACGAAGGTTTACTTTTAAAAACGCTCGCTGCGCACTATCGGACCAGCTGGACCGGATCAGCTGACGACGACGGGACTGAACCCGTTGAACGTCAACCCCACAACAACCAATTTGCACTCCGTGTTAGTGTGGGTTTCTACTTCCAAGCCCCGCACCACACACCACGAACGTTTCAGTTCTTTGTCGCATGGAGGTGTCGCACCAAACAGAACGAGATCTCCGAAGTCAACGCAGCGCTGTCGTGAACGTTGGCTTGTGGTTGCGCACTCGTGGACCCTGTGACTCCCTTCACTTTCAAAGCACACACGACGATTACGAAAGATACTTTCCGTCTTCGGCGAACATCTCAGGGTCACGTGTTCGCTACATGTGCTCGCAAACTGCGGAGACTTCTCGCGTCCCGTCAAACCAAAACAATACCGGCGCCATGTTGAACGTGCGTTGCTGCAAGATTTTCACCAACCAAACAAATACACCAAAAGCAAACCGGCTCTAGCTTCCAGCGTACATTGACGGCACCTTCTCTTCCCCCTCCCCTCTCCTCCTCTCTCTCTCTCTCTCTCTCTCTCTCTCTCTCTCTCTCTCTCCCCCCCCCCCCCCCCCCCCGATCCGCTGCCGGAAGTCAAGACGCTGCGTACTCCGCAGCCAAGTCAATCCAAGAGAATCCAAGAGTGAGGGGCGGGGTGTACTTCTCCCCCGCTCGGGTCGAAAGAGCGGGAGTTTCAAATGTGGAGAGGTTGTGACTCCGACTAAATTACGTCCTGAGGCGTAAGTATTGCTAAAAAAAAATTTTTGTTTTCACGGAAGGGTTTGTTGTGACATGCTTGTCCCAATTAGGCTGTTTAAAAAATGAAATATGAATTAAGCCCAAAAGAGCTGCTGGTCTGAGGTAAAAAAGGTCTAGCATAAGGGATTGAGGCAAGGCATTCAAAAACTCTGGTTTCAACTAAAATGACTGTAAGTACTGCTCAATTCCCAAATATGGAGTGTTTATAAACAAGGAATCTAGAGGAACCTTGAAAACGAACTCAAACACTGACCATGGCACCTACGACAGCTATGTTTTATAATAAAACCGGGGAACTTTTACCATTTCTTAGTTCAACTTCCATATTAGCAAAAAAAAAAAAAAAGCAAAAATTCTAAATTTAGCATTGGTGAAAATTTCTAGATTTGTTATAGCTAGGCGTTTTAGCTCCATTGAGTGCACTTCCCAAGTGACAGGGGTGTACTGTGGTCAAACTCCATCCACTGAGAACGTGAGAAGTTGCAATACACATTTGTGAGATGAATTAGGATATAAAGATGTACTTTCTGAGTGGGTGTAATATTTTCTGTATTTGTACCAAATGCCCAAATTATTTACCTGGAAGGGTAAATACTTATAGAATTCTAATTATCTTAACAGTGAATGTCGGGAATAGTGAGCATTTTAATATGCTAACTCCTTGCACAAGAATATTCCTCGCAATTCAGTTATATTGTCAAAAGAGCATATCTAAATACAAGTTGCTGTTTTCATATTGAAACACTGTCTATGCAAAACACTATTAAGCTCAGCTTTATTCGAGGACAAACGTTTTTTACACATATCTGAACATAATTGGAACATTTTTTTTCTATGCAACTTTTATGCCCTCGTTTTTACAAAGATATAATTCGATACAGTTGAGCCTCGATTTAACGAAATTCGATTTTACAAATTTCCCGATTTAACGAATAAATTCGTATTCCCCGCGCAGCCTATGTGCGAGGTTTCCCTTCCTCGATTTTACCAAGTTCCCGATTTAACGAAGTAATTAGCGGGTCCCGGTGACTTTGTTAAATCGAGGCTGAACTGTATTAGAAAATGTGTGTATTGTATTTCTTTCTTTTTTTTCATTTTCTCCATTAAATGTGATGACCGTAAGTACTGAATGAATGAAAATCCCCCCCTGCGCAATGCACATAGGGTTTCAGGATACTGTAAATAAGTAAATAATTTAAATTATTTATCTTATATTCATCTATTTTATACAAAAAAAAACACCATTTATACGTGCCTAGAAGTGTTAGTTTGCATTTTCAAGTCCGTCTTCCCGTACACTGCAAGAGAAACTAGGGAAAAACAAACCTGTTGCCTGTGCCACCTGCAGTCACCAACACCGGAACGGCGAGCAGAGACACGACTGTCGCCATGGAGATGTTCACCAGGGCCAAGGGGTGAACCACAGCAGCAAAAATGAGCAGTAGAGAGCACTTCCGAGCATGCTTCTTGTCAACCCTGGTAGAAACATAAAAACATCCACTCTCAAGCTAACTCAGGCTCTAAAGAGCTCTACAGAGCCCCCCCCCCCCCCCCCCCCCCAAAAAAAAAAAACACTGCTATATGTCATTTCTGTATTTCAATCAAAATATCTCCACACAAATTATGGTTATTAATGCATAAATAGGACATACAGTCGCCGACCCATTTTTCGGACTTCGCAGGGACCGAAAAAACGTCCGAATAATAGAGCAGTCCGAAAAATCAGCAGATTAAGAAAACTTGCCTTTGTTACGTCTACGCGGGCTTAAAAAAGCTATCAATAGTTTCTTGCTTCCGGTTACGCCTCCGCTTGCATTTGGCCACTTTCTATAAGCTTGAAAATCGCTGCCTCCTTTTCTAGCGTTATGGTGGAGTACTTTCCGTGCTTCTTAGCGACACTTCGCAGCGGCAAAAGAACAGATGGGGCCATGACGTCCAAGCCAGTGTAGTCAGAAAACAGAATTCACCGAGACGAGATGACAGGCACAAGTCCAGGACTGCAGAATGGCAAATGAATAAAGCCAAATGGTAACAGTGATGATGATAATGTCGTGCAACTAGAAAAAAAAGCCGTAGCATAGCATCACCTAGTGGTAAGACTTAGCAGTACTCAAGTAGCACTGCCAAACCAAGCTAATCCATGTGCAGCCTACATAAAATCTAAAATGGCTGCTTTTCTGTGGTGTTTTCCACTGATTGCTCACAACGATTTTGTCCAAAAAATTTAACTTTCGCACTTGAAGCTGTCCGAAACATTGGTCGCGAATATGCACCATTTCTATCGGGCAGGTCACGGTTCCTCCTTTAGGTCCAAAATATTGAACAAGTCCGGGAATTGGAAGAATCGGTTGGCGACTGTATAGCTGCAATGCTAATGGATGCACGCGGGGCCGGCCCGTCACCATCGAGCGCCTTGGGCAAACTCTGACCGTGGCATTCCCCCCCCCCCCCCTCCTTCCCTCTCATATGCCCCCATCTACTAGATATGTGACATCACGTCGTTAGTAAACCTGTGAGTAGTGGCCCAACACGAACGTTTTGTCAGACGAAGAAAAAATTCAAAAGGGGTGTGCGATGGTACCCTGGGCGACCGCCCCGGCCGTCCACCACTAAAGCTGGCCCTGGATGTACGCAACGAAACCTTATGGGGTTTCTCCCACAAATGAACCATGAAGGATCAAACCCACTTATAATTAGTGTTCCATGTTTTCGGATAAATCCGAAAAACTCAGAAAAACACCCGCCGGTAAAATTTTGGCCAATTCGGATTTATCCGATAAACTCCAAATTTTTATGTGCAAATGCCACTCCCCCCCGCAAAAAAAAAAAGAAGAAAAGTAAAAGACGTTTTTTACAATTTGATAAGCACAGAGTCAATGGTCCTGGAAAAATGACACCATACTTATCTTTCAAATCTCAGACCGTTGTGAAAAGGGGTCCTACCGCTTGTCTCGTCAAGGTTCATTCAGGGCAACAGGTCATTGTACATTCAGGTCACGACAAAAGCCACTCTTCTGGTTTCCAGTTTAGGCAATGCGATGTGTTATTTAGAGAAAGGAGAGGGCATGTTTTTGTAACAATGAAAGCTATGGACCATAAAGATTGTATAAAATAGAGAAGAGGGGCAGTTGAAGTTGAAACTTCTCTATTACATCCTTAACCCCTCACCAGCTAGATTGATGGAATAAGATGGGATTACTACGAGCTTCCTAGCGACTACCTCCGGGAGTTATTGATTTTAAGGTATCGACATTTATCGAAGCAACACTTGTGTGCGACTTTTGTCGTGGGACAAATTAGTATCACCAATGGTAATGGCACCAACGCCAAATTCAACTGAAGAAATTTTAATTGATATAAGCGTGTTTTATTTTTTATCTTGCATATGTTTACATCCGGTTATTATTTATTTATTTATTTTAAATAGGAAACACTGCAAAATTAAACTCCGAATTTCGGAGAATTTGGAATCAAACAAATATAGTAATCTCCGATAAACTCTGAATCTTCGGCAAAAAATAAACTCCAAAAAACACCCTCCGAATTCGACGAAAAATAAACTCGGAAAACACGGAACCCTATTTATAATGGACAAGGGAATAGCAAATTATTTCATATAAACTAGGATTCACCTTTCTCAGTATTTATCACAAAATGCCGAACACTGCCCAACAACTCTTTTATTTATTTATTTATTTAAATACTTTAAGGACTTCCAGGAGATATTGCATAAGGAGTGGGTAACAATTTAAAACAATTTTAGAATGTCACAAAAACGAGTGTGCATGAAAACAAAAACATCAACAGGGTAAGTACACAAACACAAAATACTCCATTAGACCTAAAATGCAATATTACATAATAGTTTCCTAAATTCTGTCAAGCCATGTGAACCTACGATGTACTGGGGAACCGTTCCAGTCAACAGCAGAGTACATGAAAAAGAAAAGAGTTCTGAAAAGTGACAGTTCTTGCTTTTGGATGTTTTACATGGAGGCTATGGCCCATTCGATGAGGACGGCATTCTGAAGGTATGATGTATGATGACTAAAGCATGGGCTCCAGTCATCATAGATCAGTTTAGTTTTTATCGAAATACATTAAAGATGAGCATCCGTAACTTCAAATAAAAAGGAGACTGATATGCCGCAGTTTATTCTTGCCACTTAGCAGAGACTGCTGAGAGGTTTCCAAATCAAATGACGAAAAACCAGCCACAGAGCGGGAAAGGGGAGGGAGGGAGGGGGGGGGGGGGGGGGCTGATGTAGTTGTTTAAGCATTTTGATAAGATCAGGATAAAGAAGAATAAAGACGTGAACCTTGCCCACATCTTGAGCCTTTGCTTTTTTTTTTTTTCGCAGTAACATCTAGTTGTTTTAATGAAGAGTATTCACAGGTGGCCATAGCTGTGTGCTTTGCAGCTAAGCGTGTGCTAACAGTGAGCGTGACTTTCGTACAAACTTGTCGTTTGCATTCTTTTATGCGACGGTGGCACCTTCGAGACCATTGAGAATATGTTTGCTGTGTATATGTGGTATGTTCGAGAAGAGGCAGTCAATGAAATCGCTTTTAGGTAGTGTCACATAATCGACTGTTTAAAAGTTTCTGTGTGAGTGTCGTAAATGCGCATCTTTACAAGGTGGAGTGAAATTAGTGGTTTTAATATAGCTTGCTAGTGAATAGATTGTAGGCATCCAATACCACCTTTCTCATAGGTGCCGAAGAATCGGCACATTACAGTATCTTCTCTGTAAAATATAAATAAAATATAAGAACCACACCTTGTATATCTGCTGCTATCCATTATTACACTTTCTTGAGCATGTAAACAAAGGGACAGGGAAGCGCACCTCACATGCACCCACGTCAGCTATTGTAATAAAAAAACATTTGGCTTCGTTGTAGCTACTTTATACTAAACATTTACAAAAGTTCAGCAGCAGCTATTACGCAAGTCAATTTTATGTACCCTATGACCATTACATGCTGCGGGCATCAAACAAGCTTTAATACTTAGTAAATCCCTTTTAAAATTAATTTCGGATATAGCGAACATATTTTTACTTCAATCAACTTCATTATAACTGGGTTCAACTGTACCACAAAACGTTCAAACTTTGACCCTTATTTAACAGAAATTAATAAATATTATGCCTACTATGTCACAATGCGCACCTTTCAAAATCTAGTCGTCCCAGAATATAGTCTGTTAACAGTAACTAGGACAGTAACCTTCATACTCAATAGCAGGGGTCTGAAACGTACGAGGGCTGTGGGTTGCATATGGCCCACAACAAGGGTGCAAGCCACAGCCCATGAGCCTCTCAACGGTGCAAAACCTCAACGCAGCGAATAGGCAGATGCAATTTCACTTTCCCACCTGGAAGTATCTCCAACGAACAGAGGTAGCAGGAGGGACAGTCCCAGCATGATGACATAGCCATAGTACAGAGAGTCCTGACTGGAGAGCTGAAACCGATGTCCCAGCTGGTCCAAGTATGGAGGTGCCACCATCAGCAGAAGACCCACCCCCAGCGAGACAGCAGTACAGGGAAGGGAAGACCACAGGGATGCTCCCTGCATTCACAGAGCACATGCCGACGTTAGTTTGACGAGATGGGGTGAATGTGTGCTCCATGATAGAGCACATAGTACAAGGTTAAAAACAAAAAAGAAAAAAAGTTTTTTGTTTTGTTTTTTTGCATGGGAAAAATAAATTATGAACTTCCAAAAGCTCAGACTTCACCAGAATGCAGCACTAGCAGTTGGGATAAAATGCTCAACTTTCAAAACCAGAGTAAAAAGTTAGAAGCAAACTAGTGGTTTTGCCTACGAGAGGATGCCATCAGGGCAGCAGAAGTAGACGGAGTGCCTCTGTTTTCTGCTGAATCTCTCGGATGGTGCCACTGTCGTTAATAAAAAGATTTTCAACGCAGAAGCAGAAGACGTCTGTATCTGCATTTGTGTCTGCTTGTTACAGCTTTTTTAAGCTTATGAGAGAGTCAGTTTTTAAAATCTTGCCATCAAAATACCTCTATTTATTTCTGAATTGACTATCACAATAAATAATGTATGACATCACGGCAGAGTAAATGAAGCAATGTACAGTGCTAATCACACTTGTCTATAACGCGCGAGCGTGCGGCTTTCTCTGAAGAGCGCTAGACTGGTGGCATTCGCGGAAACTAAGCTAGTCACGTGGCGCAACATGGAACGGCCCGCTCGAGGGGTGTCCTGCCCACTCTGTCAGCTGGCGTCGAACGCGGAAGGCTGTTCGCACGCTTTTTACAGACATCATTGCTCGAACAATAAATAAATTAAAGCATGAAGGCATATCAACGATGTCGTCATCAAAAAACAAAAATATATCATAAAGCACTTTACTTCTATCGGTTATCAAGCTGGTATAAGGCTTGCTACTATGCAAAAAACAAAAGTATATCAATTGACCGAATTCAACAGGACTGCGCATAGTATCGAGAGAATCCTACAGGACAAAAGCACTGATCGCCGACAATGACACCACGAGTGCCGAAAGACGTTCGAACAAGGATAGTCGGAATGAGTGGAATGGGGTTGCCCCAGCTGATAGAGTGGGCAGGACACCCCTCGAGCGGGCCGTTCCATGTTGCGCCACGTGACTAGCTTAGTGTCCGCGAATGCCACCAGTCTAGCGCTCCCCGGAGAAAGTCGCACGCTCGCGCGTTATAGACAAGTGTGATTAGCACTGTACCTACTCTAGGTATCGTGCTAGTACGATCAACAAACTAGCAAATTAAGACACTGATACAGTAGTGCTAAGTAAAATTATTGAAAACTGCCAGTACTAAAAAGGAGTGTCACTGATAATGTGCAATATACTCCATGTCTGATAGGAGCAGAATACTAATAATAAAAAACATTTAAGTGGGAAAAAAAATCTAATGGCATTAAAAGTTCACCTCCATATCCATCTTCTTTCCATCCTTGGGTTCAGCATTGAGAGATAAAAAAATAACTCCAGCCTGCAAAGACAAAGTAATTATTCCTGATATTGTCAGATTCAGAGTACACTTTAATGCAAATGTTTCCACAAGTGCACATATGCAAGAAAAGTTATACAACACCCTGGTGTAGCATTCACAGAAAGTGGCCACCTTTCTGAAGACATTTTTCAGCACCAAGCAAAGGAAAAGACCAATGCTCTTCGAATGCAACCAAATCTTTGCAATTTATAAAGTCTTTCAAGTCAAAGGGGATGTTCAGGTCTGCATGAATTATCCCCCCCAGAGGCGTTTAAATTACAAAACCACCATGAATATCTGTAACTGACAGCAGAAATAAGGAATGCAAGTCATACTTTGACCGCTGTAGATAGCCAAATGGGATCGAATAGACCATTTCAAAACTTCCAGCAAGCCAAGCAGAGCACAGAACTGTACACTTTAGGAGTGTACATATTGAGCTTCTCACCCCATTCAGACAAAAATGGCAGAATCGTCACTGATCATGAATCTATGACCCAGAACAAAGCTCTACTGCACTACTGGACAGGTAAGTCGAGAAAGACACCTTGCCCTCTGCACCAGGCTGACCTGCCTCTTCTTCCATACTTTAATCCCCTTTCGCCAATAAGTAGTGGCTTTACATTTCTGACCTCTAGCAAAGGTTTGTTTTAGTGTCCCAGCTTCCATTTGGAACTAGATTCCCAGGAAACACGAACCGCACATACAAAATGTGGTCACTCAGTGGACAGAAAGAAACAGTTGAGGAAACAGTACAACCAGGCACAACGTTTTCGAATGAAGCGCTCCAGTACTAGTTTTTGGAACTACCTACCGTAAAATCCAGAGAGATGCCCCACCCCCGAAAGATAGACCACCCCTATTTTTGGTTTGATTTGCTATATTTTTAAACACCGAAAGATAGCCCACTCCTAGTAATAGTAGTGCTGGGATCCACGATGGCCTTGGCGTAAATGCGGCTAGTTCGCTATGGCGGGATATAAGCGAATGTTGCTGACTGAGAAGTACAGTCATCTTTGCTTCGTTGCCCCTCGCCACCATAACAAGCTTGGAAGGTGGACGACCTAAAATTAGCAACTTTTTTTTTAACTTTTCTCGATTATACATCGAAAGTTAGCCCACTTCATATTTTCAGCCGATTTTCTCTCGACGTTAGGTGGGCTATCTCTCGGGATTTTACGGTATGGACATATTAGCTGTTTGCAGTACAATATAACAGCTATGATGTGACAGTGAGGCATTTTATGTGCCTCAGTCACAATCATTATAATGGAAACTGGAAAGCAACACTGAGGGGTAAAATGCTATACCAGTCTAGGTTGGTGCTGCCATAATAATATTTTAATCAGTGAAACAAAATTTGCACTGGGAAAACAAGCAACAAAACTCCTCATTTGTTTCGATCACTGAACATTTCAAAAATTAAGGCTATGAGTTCCGCATAAGCATTCGCTGAGAAGACGCCTCACCTTTACCAAAGTAGGCAATGCAATTAGAGCCAGAGCTGGACTATACAGGCCAATGGAAATGTATCTCCGTGTAGAGGGAAGCAGGTAGAAGAAGAATGATTGATGGAATCTCTCCAAGAGGTTGTTCAGGCTACAGAAGACCCCCTCGAGGACCCTAATGTGGCACACAAGAGGAATAAAAACAACACTGTTCATTTGAAAGTTGCTAATCCTCAGTTCCACAATTGAATTAAAGGCACAAGAAGCAAGTAACGTGTTGCTCGAAACTCAAATGACCAACAGTTTGGAAAAGCTGTTGGCCATTAAAAGTAAAGGAATTAGCAAGGCAAGAAAAACAAGATCCAAGCTTACCGTCCAATTTCGTAGAAGCCCACCCTAACTGCAGCCTCACCATCACCATGACCTTCCAGCGTGAGAGCTTGGATTGCATAGCGGTGGAAAAGGCCGTGGCCCCCGTTGGGGAGCCCACTGGCCTGGGCTGCCATCATGGCTGCCAGAGTCTTGAATGACTGCTTCCAGCCCTCAAACGATTCCGTCTCGTAAGGAGATACCTGCACCCCCCAAAGAAGCCCCAACAGTGAAGCGTAAAAGGGCACGAAAAAAGGAGCTCATGTGTGGTTTCAGCATGGCTAGCACTGAGGAATTCTCAACCTGGTCAAGACAGATTGGCACTCATCAGTAGGCCTGCATTTGTTACTTTTGAAATGGGTTTAGAAGGACTTGAACCATGTGCTTCTTTGTTGCTGCAGGAACATAAAAGACTGCCAATTTATTTTCATGTTCCTTAACACAAACAATAGGGGGCATTCACAGGACGTCACTAGTCCGTTAGGCCCAAACGTTGCAGTCTCTGTGTGTACACAAAAGCGTAGTGAGCCGCATTTCTTGCATTCGTGCCAAGTGTCATGTGGTGTTCTCGCTGGCCAGTTTGTTATTGTCATGTTTTTGTGTTGGTGTGCATACTGCTGCTACGAATGAATCTCCCAAGACGTGCTATCTTGGAAAACTTAGTAGTCGTAACAGACTACATGCACTTGCAGGGAATACAGCAAGCTTGAAGCTCGATGACGTGCCAGAGGTAAAGTTAATTAGAATTAAGGATGACCTCATGCATAAGACAATTTTGCGATGACGTGCCAGAGGTAAAGTTAATTATAGTCGGTTACAAGTTAAGAAGGTAGGAGAAGCTCCTCCCACAAGCGTGGTGCGCCGGTTTCAAATCCGTCCGCAATCGAAAGAGGAGTTCACTGGAAATGCTCCTTGTTCCGCTTCAATGGATAGATAATGGCCACAGAGTGGTGCCAACTTATCTCCGACCCCCACTTTTTAAGAAAGCGACCTTTGTATTCATCGGAGAAGGAACCGAGCCCCTGAAAGCAGCCTTTGTATCAATCGAAGGGGGAAGCTAATCCCCGAAAGTCGTCTTTGTTTCCATCGGAAGGGGGAAGACTTCATCTCCCTCTCGTGGCTTCCACAATGCTAAGTCAAAGTCGAGAGATAAAGCAAATATGTACAGAAAGGCACGACCCTCCTCGCGCGTTGGCCGCAACGTCACGGAAACGATGGGACGCTATTGGATGTGGAGGTGGCGGAGGGATACATGATTCCCTTTGAGGGGCATTTGCCGCTACCTTCTTGACTTGTAGCCTACTATTCGCGACTCCAGCAAAACGGACGCCACCAAGCGGGAAAACCGGGAACCAGCCGGACCAGGTCGCTCCGCACCCCTCCGCGTCTCTGGTGGCTTTCGCGGACACGTGTTGTCGGCGCGGTAGCGAACAATGTAATTTGACGAAGGTCCGAAAATTTCTTAAGTTTGCCTGAGTGTTCATTAGTGTGGTAAAGCCCCAGTAGGTTGTTTCCTTCCATCACGTGTTTGAAAGCCCGTTTACTCCACAGCACACGGTCGCGTGCTTTCGATTTCTTGGATGGGGAGGAATCACGGAAAAACGTTTTGATTTCTTGTCTGTCTGGAATCACATTCAAAGTGACGACTACTTGGTAACTGATCAGTGGTTTCTTTATAAGGATGTAGAACAGTGGACTGAGGACGACGGACGAGGTGTTTCACTGGAGGGAACACCAATGTTGCAGTCAAGTGAATGGGAAGGTTCGATAGCTGTTTTTCTTGAGTTTGGTTGTGTTCGATTAACTTCAAGTTTGAGCCACCCACGCCGGTCTGTGCGTTGGCTATTCATTTTGGCTGCGTTTTGCCGAAAAAGCCTCTGGACCACGCTGAAGGAGTTGGGCTGGTTTCGCAATTACTTGATATGATTAATGAGGGAAATTATCTGTTTTCAAAAGGTGGGGGACGCGTCTCGCAAAGCTAGAAGCTGTCACGGAATTATGATCTATCGCGCCTCCAATATTTATATTATACCTCCGTTGAAGCCAGCAGCAATATACGCCTACATTGCTCAGATTGACCGGCCACTAAAAATACTTAATTTCTCCATTCAGGATTTGAGGTCAAGTTCAATGCAGAGAGGTTCTGCGTGAATCTCCGATGAAGACTCTCTACAGTTTGTCCGCATTCGTCTCCGTGCTACCGGCTAGAACCCTTTGGCTAAGTTTAAGTAGTATATCTCTGTCTGTCAAATGTACTTTTATTCAGCAGTTCACATAATAGCTAGTCAACTAAGCTCACATTTCAACCCGAAAAATATACTAATATCGCTTTAGTGGTACACATCGCGACACTGTTAGCGCGAACACGACATCCGTGCATTTTCACATTTTACTTCTAAATAGTATTAGCGAGCACTAACTTTTATCGCTTACATTATAGAACTAAATTAGCTCTTTCCGTAGCATTAATAACTTGGATAAAATCCCTTGGTTTCAAAGAGAAAAACTTGGAAAAACCGGGGATCGCTTGTTCGCACTAACAGTGTCGCGCTCTGTACATAGTACGTAATATAATACATAACCCGCTCGTCAATATGATTTCTTGATTGCTACTAAATCGTGAATTGAAATACGAGTATCAGCTGCTTAGTGGGGCGCCAGTGGGTTAACAAACTCCTTGGCTCAAGAAGCGCTTGCTTAATTTTCGTAATTTTCCTGCAGCCTGGGTCGTTGACCGAGCAGACAGACGACTGGAGCTGTTTCTTAAACGCGGATACGCACAAAACCTCGATTTCGCGGACAGACAAGTCGCATGGTCGAGGCATGCGAATTAGCTGAAAATTATTCTCGGTGGAACAATTCTGTCGTCATCGCCGCTTTTCTTAGGTTATCAAAACTGATTAGAGTCTATTACCGTCTCTCCGGAGCCCATAGTTTCGGTTTTGAACGAAATTTCCGAAATGAAAGTTTGACATGAAAAGAACAAAAAACACAGAGAAAACAAAACTATGCTCTGCAAGTTTATGTGCACCGGCTACACTTAACCGTCTCAGTTCAAATACCTATAAAATTGGGCATTAAACAAAAGTAAATCTGTTAAATTGAATGCGCCTCCCGTTCAGGCGGCCCGGCCGAGCCGACGCGACCTGGACTCAACCGCCATGTTTGTTTGGTGGTGGCGCCCCCTATAGGTCGCTGGAGTCGCGTACTATAGAATTAAGGATGACCTCATGCATAAGACAATTTTGATCGTATGCTAGCCATACCTACAGACGGCCATTCCCATTTGGGATCATAAGCTCTAAAAAATGAACGCTATGTGTCAACTGCACTCGCACGGCATATGCAGCGTAAATGACAGTAGCAGTAAGCATTGAAAAAGAAACTGAATGTCGGAATGCAATGCTCAGGCTTATGAAATGCACTTCTACATTGCAAAACTTAATGGGGCATTAAAGAGGCTTTTGAGCTTGTCTTTCTAAGGCAATAATTCAATCTATGTGCTCTAAATGCCCTAGAAAAAAGAATAATACTATCATATGTGGCCTATTTCGCTATTAAAAATGTCATAAAAATCATGATATGTTCTTTTTTCAGAAAAAAAAAGAGGGCTTTTCACCCCCAAAAAAAAGGATGTGCTTCTATCTTCGATCACGTAAAACCTTCTCTCCCCAACCCAATCAAAGCGAAAAGCATCGAGTGCAAGCCGTTGACTTGTGAAATGTGATCTCAGTATGCATGTATGTATGTATGCAGTGGAGAGCACACCAAAGTCCTATGCACTTGTGCTAATGAAATGCTCTTCAGTTGAGGGATATAATAAATGAAATGTTGATGGAACAATTTAGAGAGTGATTTGATCTACTTCTTTCCTTTTACCAAGTGCACTACCTTCCCAAGTTTTTACCAAGTTTTCCCTTACAAATATCTATAAACTTGATATTTTCTTCAAAGAATAATAGCAATACATCCTAAAACTCTTGGATTTGTGCAGAGCTTAATGAATATAAAGAAACATGCTGTGACCCACAGTGCTATTATTTGTCGCAGTTTTAGGACAAATATTTTAGTACTATATGCTCCGTGCGGGAACTATAGGGGGCGCTTCGAAAAACGCGCGTAGCGCCGCTAGCGGAGGAGCTGGCGTTCGACAGTGAGGCGCGTTCAGCAGCCTGCGGCGCCTCTTCGCATGCGACGCTGTGGCGGCGGAAGCGCGCACGGACGGAACTTTTGCTTTTTGAGCCGATACGTTGAGGGTGACGTTGCATCAGGGCTGGGGAGACCCAAGAAGGACATCTAGCTGTTCTCAGCTTCATATATTGAGTTTCACTCGTTAATAGGGGTCCTTTCTTTAGTTGCGGTCAAAAAGGTTGTTGGAGCAATTTTCAGAAAAGCAAGATGGCCGCCACCATAACTTCTCTCAGTGGAAATTTAGTTTGGCTCGTCGCTGTAAACATAGGACTACTGGGACGATGATATTTGGAGGCCAGTGAGATGTTCACTAAAGGAAAGTGGACTGTACTTCCAATTGGAACAGCGTTACAAAAGGTGGTTAAAAAGCCGAGAAAACAAAGTTGTTGGCCAACACACGGTTTGGCCGTCAAAGGCTTTTGCGGTCAGCTGTTGAGTAATAACCTGGTTGTGCGAGTTGCCGATTTTTGGCATACAGGTACTTGGACATGACCGTAACATGACACAATACTTATTATACCAAAAAAGGTAGCATAGGGAAACCAGGTGGAAATTTAGTTTGGGCGGCGTAACTGAATTGGAACTGTTTCTGACCGTCAAATGCTGTCAAGAGAATACCACTCGTCTTGAGATGTGCACACTTTACAGGTAAGAAGGGACCAGTGCGCGGGTACTTCTATTTCAAACAACTTTACAATAAATAACTCCAGAGCCGAGGGAAAAAAATTGTCGTCTACAGGACTTGGGATGACGGCATTTCCACATCCAAAAGGACACTGATAAAAAAAAAAATCACACTACATGAACTTCTATATTCAAACGTCGATTCTCCAGTGATTCCGAGTTTCGTTGTCATTTTCCTTAGATTCATATTCGCCCCTTTTTGTATACGGTCCGAATCTTTCTTCATGAAGTACAGACTGCATGCCATACTGGTCCGGAAATATCATAGACACGTACGATGAGGACGAAACTTCTTTGGAGGGCATTCCTCCAGCGAAATTGGCACTGCATACCCGTGAGTGTGGGATGGCATTTCAGTTCGTCCCATCGGCTCTAACATACTATGTAGGCGTTACTGGTACGAAAACAAACGCAGAGCGCAACACGGCAGTGTACAATATGTCAGCCGTGCCGACACAGTGGCAGGCATGATCGGGAGACCAAATATCTCGCGTCGTGCGGCACGGGTCAATTGTTGTCGCGTCCCACAAAACATCGGCGACTTGAAAAACTGGGAACCCTTATCCCCCCGAGATACAACTCACAACTATTGAAGCACTTAACGATGCAGAAGTTCATGCTGTCAACCCATGGCGCAACCGCACCGCTACGACTTCAATGCCTACCAATGTATACGGTGTGGTTTCGTTTCGCTGGGGTTCTCACTGCCTACCTTCAGTAACGGCCGCGCGGCGGCGCGCCGGTCGCGTCGCACGGAGTGTATACAAACCTTACTAGCTTTAGGATGTATGAAATCCCAGCATTTCAATAAAATACAACTTTTTAGAGCAAAATCTTTAGAAAGATGGAAGAAAGAACCTCCTCAGAATGTATATGAAGTCTGAGATATTTTTACTCTAAACATAAATTTACAGATAGATTAAAATTCTCACTATGAATTATATCTTCATGCCATATATCAGCAAGGTGCAAAAAATATTTAGAAAGAAGGGTCTACACTTGGCATCATATTTGTTTGTGCTGTCAAAGCTACTGGAGCGAGCGCACAAAAATGAGACGCACAATGAAACTGTTGTGCAAGAACATGGTTTCATTGTGAGTATCACTTTCATGCGCTTGCACAAACAGTGCTGCGGAAACTATGCTAGCCTTCATTATGTAGCCCTAAAAAAATTTGCAGAGAGTGTAGAAAGAGCCCCTGCCTTAGAAGGAAGCTGAAACACTCCTTGAAAAAAAAAACGAGTTAGAGGTGAATTCTGGCGTATTTTTATCCCGTAAATTTGAATATCACGTCTGTTTTCCCTGAAGATGTAACTAAACGCGAAAAACCTCCGACCAGTCATGACGTCATACTAGGATCTTTGGGCCACCAAGCGCGTGTTGCTCGTGTGGGCAGCATGTTCAATTGCAAGCTTGCCAGGCGTATTCCCCCGCACTGACACCTTTCGTGACGTCTCTTTCTGACCTTTTTGAAAATAGCAAGAGTGTGCGTGCATAGCTTTGATGGGCGCTGCAGATACGCGAGAGCAGAGGTTCAGAAAACTCCCAATATGATGTCACACCCCTGGAAGGAGGGACTTCAGCGGTATTTTGAAAATTAATTTCTGCAGCCTCCGTGTACCAAATTGAAAAATAATCTCGATATTTGTGATCCTGAAGTCCAAATGAAAATGACGTAAGTGTTTTTCCTCAAATAAAGAACCGCTTCAGTTTCCCTTTAAAGGCACACTGAAAAGGTTTTAGGGATTGTCTTTTTATGGCTTTAACTTGATCTATGACCTTCCGAAAATCTAAAGAGAACAAAAATTATTTGGAAGGTTGAGCAGAACCAGAACAGTATAGCCTCTCCTAAAGGTGGAGGCCTGCCAGTTCCAGCATATTCTGCTTCAACACAGATTGTGCAGCCAAAGATTCATAAGCCTTCCTACTTCTGCACTAAGACCTTTTCTTTCTTTTTTTTTTCATAAAATGGGAGAGCAACAAACCCAATGAATGGCACCACTACAACTTGGTAGTTGAAAGAGAATCCTGAATTGTGCTTTTTATACAGATGACGGACATGCACGCAGATAATCTATGGTCTTTGAAGCATGTGGATCAAATAGTCATAAAAGAATCAAGTCAAAAACTAGAGAAACTAGAGAAAAGTAGAAATTCAGTTCACCAAGTGCTGCAAAAGCAAAAAGTGACTGCATATGTTGTTGTCCTGAAAATATTTTTATGCACGTATAAGTTATCCTTGTGACTAAAAGTACTCTGCCGCAGGCTGATGCAATTCATACTATTGCATGTAAATGGCCCCTTAAATGCTACACCGAGAGATGCAGATTGTTGTGGAAACCTGACACCTTTGGCATTTCCATCCTAGAATTCCTTTTCCATTAAAGCCAATGTTGCCTCACCTGATCATGGAATGTTGTGTGCACTGACTCACGCAAGCACAGCTCAACAACAAGGTTGAAAAGGTCCAAGTTTGGCAACTGGCCGTTGAGTCCCACCAGCTTCAAATCTAGGCGCCTGATTCGGTCGGTGTGCAACTCCAAATTGATAGCGGCATGAATGGGTCCACTCCTGCCGTTCAGTACACCCGGGTCAATCACTGTAAGAAAGCAGACCTTGAATACCACGCCACAGCCAGTTTGCCCAAATCCAGTGCTCCCTCATTATGGGTTTCAATGCTTGTCTGGACCATTTGGAGCAGACAAGTTTTTTAGGCTCCTATTATTACATGCAAAGATTACATGCAGCTGGCAGTGGTCACAGCAAGACATGAAACACAAAACATGAGACACCAACCACCAGGTGAAGTGTGCATGTCATGATAGGCATCTAGCCAGGCTTGGAATCCCACCAGTTCATGTTCAGTCACCAGAAAGATGATGTCTTTGGCCCAGAAACCTTGCACTGAAAAGAGGAATGTGAGCCAGATAGAACACATGTGAAATAGCAACATCGTGCAGTAAACATAATCCTGCATATGAGGAGTCATTAGTGCTTCACACCCAAAGGTCAAAGCAGCCCACATGCCACAGTATCTGCAACCGGCATGAACAAATATAAGAGATAATGCTAGCTTCAAACAAAAACAGAAAGCATTGGCACAACAGTGCCGCCGTTCCAGCCAAGTAAGAGTAGCTTTTACAACTGTTAAATGAAAGGCAAATCACCTACTTCTGAAATACTTGGCCATTGCAATCATAAGAGCAATGCCAGGTAGAGAAGAGCCGTGTAGATTGTCCTCGGTGCGGTAGGGTGATGAGAGCACCACAGCTTCTGTGCTAGCACCCCGCGGGGCTCGCAAGATGGCGTAAACATTCTCCCCAGTGTGTGTCTGCATCAGAAAGAAAAAAAGTCCCCTTTGTTTTTTCTTGAAAACAACAAATCTGACCAAAATGGCTCCAACTAAAGACATTGTAACATTAATATTAATAAGATTACATCTAGCCTTTAATGCTGGCCACTCACCCTTGTGGTGTGTTTTGGTTTCAGACTGGTGGCAGCTGATAAGATTCATTTGCTTTACTGATGCTCAGTGCGTGCTTAGCCGACACCACTTAGACAGAAGGCCGTAGTGCTGTATTTTTTACGTCACCTACCGCAGGTCAGCGTGGGGCAGACTGGACACAAGTGCTGCATCAGCATTCAACTTGGACTCACATTCTCCCCGACTGAACACAGGACTGAGTAAAACGCTGATGCAACACTCATGTCCAACTGGTACACCGTATCGGCCTGCGATAGGGGACACAAAACATTCAGTAGTACGGCCTTCAGTGTAGGGTGGGCTTGACTTAGCACGGTAGGTAGAACACTCCGCTAGTCATGAAAAGGTCCCAGGATTGAAGCTCGGACCAGGTGGAGTTTTTCAGCAGTGCACCAGTCGTCTAGAGGGCATGATTCACGCTTCATCTGAGGTGGAAGTGTCCGCTTAGACTCTCAATCTAGAAAGTTAGCTGCAGGGTTATGAAAATTTCTCTAGAAATATGAAATTCAGAGAGCCATTTATGGTCTTCCTCATAAATGAAGTCAATCGGAATTAAATAATCAAAGCCACGAGTCCTTTAAACATGCCTCTCTTAGCCAAAAAATCAGCAACCATTCGGAGGCTTCCCAGGAAGTTTCTTTTTGAGATTTTGCCATCGGCTTCTGCTACCTTTGCTTCATTTAGCCACTGAACCTGTGTTTCATGCAAAAGATTCCCCTGGTCGAAAAAAATTAAAGGTCAAATAAGTAGTAGGGTTATTTGCAGCACTCATCAGTCGCGTGCTCATCAGTCATACATCTGCCATAAGATATAGCAACCCCTACGTCCCTTATTAAGGGGCAACTTCGCCAGTGCAGTGCGACTGCTAACCTACAGCCTTTTAACATGTATCATAGAGAAATGGTTACATGAACGTACAACAATGTAATGGTCGTCCAAAGACAAGGCAAGCTTCACATAGAGCAGCTTTTGCACCAGTAGACCCATAAGTATGCCTCGAAAGACGAGCAATCCGTCATGTTGAGCACGTACCGGTTTT
The DNA here is from genome assembly GCA_013358835.2 of Ixodes persulcatus. Classification (NCBI taxonomy): domain Eukaryota; kingdom Metazoa; phylum Arthropoda; class Arachnida; order Ixodida; family Ixodidae; genus Ixodes; species Ixodes persulcatus. The sequence continues at coordinate 4,341,429 of JABSTQ010011052.1, forward strand.
GATCCTAGGGGGTAGTGGAGACTGAAGTTATGACGGTAAACGTCGAGTCCCAACTGGCGAAACTGGCCAAGGAGCCAAGGTAAAGGTAAGCTGGAAGAAGAAACAGGCGAGAATGACAAACTGGCCTCGGAGATATCAAGATTACGTTGACGCGATAGATTAGAAATGAGCAGTCTCTGACGACACGAAAGATGAAGTTGAAGCATGCACAAAGGCGTTCACAGTGGGTCCTTCATGATGTCGGAGATCCCCAAAAACCGAAGTTGCTGGTGTAGAATGTGGTGTGTCGGAAACGAAAACGAGGGTTACCTTGCATGATTTTGCGCCTCTTCTTTTAGGCTTTCCAGAATATCCCTTGCAGCTTCAGACAGACGAAATCGCCTTTGAACTAAGCCGGGCAAGAGGGCGTTCTCGGAGAAATATGTCTTGTTGTTGCAACCGTCCCACGCTAGAAAGGCGAAGCAAACGACGCCGGCGACATAGCTCAGAAAGCAGATGCGGTTGCATTGCTTCTGTACAAACAAGATAAGTTTGCTGTTCTGAGAGGTGTTCATTAGCACGCCCATAGTTGATCGTGTTTAGTGCATCCGAAGGGAGTATCGGGTAATGACTTGAACAGCACTCATCAGTCGCGTGCTCATCAGTCATACATCAGCACATGAGACAGCAGTGTTTACGCCGCGAACGCTCACTGGTCTAGCACGGTCCCGTTAATCTTGCTGGTCCACACCTGGCACAAACACTAAATTTTCTACAACATCAATAAAATCTGCCGTATTTTCAGTCATAAAGTTCTTTTTTCAGAGACAGCAAAACCGCCAACAGTCCGCCAAAAGCAAAACAGCAGAGACCTTTGCCTGCCTTTGCTGCCTTTGCCGCCGATGAATGGATGGATGGATGATAAATGGCACGGCGATCCCTTTAATCAGGCGGCAGCTTGCGCCATCACGCTGCCACTCCGACGTAATCGAGAGCGGCACTCACCTAGCGTTACCGATTTTCGTAAATCGCACTTTGCGAATATTTAAAATCTAGTCTCTCTAATTTTTTACAGATTTTACGCAGCATAAATAAATAAAGATTAATAAAGTCAAAGTTTCATCCAGCGTGTTGCCTTTCTACGTTGCCCATTGCAAATGCGCATGCCAGTGATGCTGGTATGCGGTGACGACATTTTTCCCGAGAGGGCCGAGGGAGGAAGTTTGTGTGTGTCATGGTGTGTGTGCATGTCCGTCCACTGTTGTTTATAAGCTGTTAACTGCAAACTTTTATGCATTTAAACGAAATGTCATTGTAACTTCAGCCTGCTCAATGAGCGAGAAATGTCCAAACCCCTGAAGAACTTGCATCACCTCCAAAACGGCAGTATTTTAGAAGTAAAAAGCAAGGTAAGTTTGTAACATGCTTTAGGCCTAATTTGGCAGGTGCAGGTGTTGTCTTCTCTTAACTTCATTATCAAATCGCCTTGTACAGTTCTTCACCAGGTGCGCCGCTTTGAGGAAAGGTTTATCCAGAATATTTGAAAGTGACGAAAAATGACCTTTTGTGTATTCTACGGCTACTGCGGATCACGTGCCGCTAAGATTTGTGCGGGCGGTCCATCCCAACGTGCAGAAATGTCTCGAGGTGGGGGGGAAAGATCGCCTCAAGCATCTTGAGTGTTTTCTTCGTTTTTTTTTTTTTTCTCTTCTTGCGAATGACACAGGATTTTTGCCGTTTTGAAATGGCAGAAATACTGATTCTGTGCTTGGTGTTTGACGTCTTGAACAACGGAGCTGTGTGAATTCTCTTGATTATTCCCTCCCTGTCTTTGACCTGCTTTAGAGAATTCCGTTTTGCAACCTACCTACGTACCTATGTGCAGTACTTATTTTTGTCTAGCCCCTAGAATATATTGTAACGGTCGGCTGCCCGAGATCTGCGTGCATCGAGCTCGGTGTTGGCCCGTTCCAAGGTGCAACGTAGCCGCCGCGTGCAAGGGCACGCCTTTTTTTTCTTCACGGCTGACTGAGATCGTGGGCAAACGTCTGGAATGCATGTAAATGAGATCCCTGCATCTCAATTCGGAGTCGGACCAGTGAACCAAGTGTCGTTCGTGCGGCTCTGCTTTTGTGGTTTGGTCTATGGTAGGGACTTGTGCGAGCACCCCCGAATCGTCCGTGCTCGAGGAAAGTGTCGCGAGCTCTCGCTGGTATCTTGCGCTCATTACTGCGGAATGTGCGTCGGAAACGTTTCAGACAAGCGATTTTTAACACGTTTTTTTGGTTGACAATTCTAACGGTGCGCTACGTAGTCGCAGTCTTTTTATAGACTTGTATGTGTGCATTTGAATCCCATGTATATTCTGTTGCTGTGTAAACTTGAGAAAATGAAAAGCAGCGGTATTGTGATTGGTAACAATGATTACAGATATGTGGCAGGTTTTCTATAACATAGTTTGACCCTCTTAATCGATGGGTGCTGTTATCACATAACAGGACCCATCGTTGTGGTTGCTTATTTGTTCATTGATACATGTAAGTACTAACTGTTGAGGGCTGTGGCTAGGGGGAAACTACTAAAGGGAAGTTACCTTTGCATCGGCAATTTAAGGCTAAAAAGCTTTAACCACTTTGCTGTAAAGTGCTTCTTGTGTTGTCTCACTTCACATTGGTTTTTGTTGTTTTCAGTGCTTTATACTTAAATTATGAACCAACTAGCCCAATTAACCACTTTGCTTCAATGTACCATAGTGACTTAAAGTCTTCATGTTGCAAGAGGTATCCAGTGCAGTTCTGTCATTTCACTAAACATGTCAGGATAAATGTGATAACACAGAGTGAATGTGCAAGGTAGGGCCATGTTTTGGGTTCACCCATGAAAAGTAGGATGTTAAAAGAAGGCCTAAGGTAAATGTTGTTTTTTCTCCTGGGCATCAGGGCTGAATCCTCAGAGATATACCACATGCTAATCATCTAACTCGGGTTTGTCAGTCCATGACATCTTTGTCATTCTATGATTCCGAAGGATTATGGAATATTCAGAGTACTGTAAAGGACATCACTTCTGCGAAGCCTATAATTATGAGAGGCTATCCAAGCTGGGCTCTTGGAATGTGTTATATGCGAAGGTGCTGGTGCAAAGACAGTGACGTGGTTAGCAAATTTTGCAAGGACAATTTTTCGCTTCAAGGACCCGTTTGCAAATGTTGGGTCCCTGAAACATAAAATTCAGTTTGCATTTTGTGAGTGCATGTTGGCATGAAGGATCTCAAAATATTCATGAAGCATTTGGCAACAGACTGCTTACTGCAATTATTCCAGTATCTTGACTTCAACAAAAGCTATTTGTGACTTCCATGCAACTTTACCTTACCTGCACACCTATATGGAACTGATTTTGGTGTAGTCAAATTTATTAGAACGTATTAAAAAGTACTTTAAACAATTCATTTCTAGAAAACTGTAAAAAACTGACCTAAATGTTTAGTCAAATCCAGTACACCCTTGTACTGATGGCCTACAATATATGTAGCACATCACTTGCAGCATTCTTTCCAAGTCTTTCTGTTTTGCCAATGTTCAGAAAAGAGATAACATGAGTAATTGTGTAGTGCTGTCTTTGCATCGGCGTGAAATGAAATGACCCTGCTAGGAAGTTTATGATGTTCAAGGTGTGCATTGGAAGGGTTTGGTATTACAAACTAGGCACATGCAACTTGTGAAGCAGTCGTCGACAAATACTGACTTCTAGCTTATTCATATCCTTCTCATGAGATACATCGTACGCTAATTTTCTGCTTATCGTGAAATGCCAAGCAAGCGCCCACTCAACATATGGAGATAATCGCGAAAATTGGGAAATGGGCGCTTGTTAGATCATCAATTTTACCTATATATGTAGGGCGCATATCTTATATGTTGCAAAATTTGGGGGTGGGCGCTTAGTATGGAATAGGCGGATGCTCGGTATTTTACGCTAAGAGGGTACACTGTTGGCGCAAACATATTGGAACTTTTTCAGTTTTATGTTGAAAGGGTATTGTCAGGCACCAAATTTTACCTTTAGGTTCATGCGATATGTAAGAACTTTCTACCACCATTGTAGTCTTAATGACACCCCTTAAGAGTATAGGAGAAAAAATGGTGATCGCTTGTTTGCACTAACAGTGTCACACAGTGTGTGTCAGCTAAGCACTTTTTTATTATAGAAGTTTTTTTTTTTTTTGAAAAATTATTCTGAATAAACTGATCTCACTAAGCATTGCACACATGCGTGATGCCGCCATAACAGTAGTTCACAGGAGGCAGGTGCTTGTGCACGAGACAGCTCGTGTCATCTCGTGCTCTGCTGGCACAGACCTGCAGCGGGGTTGTTGCACTTGCAGAAAGACTACAGTTCCCACGATGCATGCGGGCATCGGTGGCACAACGAAACTGACTGGCGAGATCGGTCTATTCAATCTTAATTTGAGCAAATATTCGGGACTTGCTGAAAGATGGTGCTTCTGGTATTCTAGCAGCATTCTGTCAAGAAAAGCTTGATTGGTAAATTCTCTATTCACCGAAAGAATGTTGGAAGTAGTGGCATTGCGTGACCAGAAGTTACACGACTTGAACATTTCCCCTAAAGAGTGCATTGAAACAAGACTTGTTCTTGGGCTAGTTGGTGCATGATGCTGAGGAAACTCTTATTTCGCAAAACAGAGAGAGAAACACTGAGAAGGGGGCATTGGAAGCTGGCCACTGATATACCCACTTGAATTGGAATAGACTCGCTCAAATAGTACACCAGCATGAAGGCGACGCAGAAGACTACCCACTTGAACAAACTTTCTGGTAGAAATGAATGTACTCTGCACTCTTACAGTCTGACTCAAATTATTTATTTTGTTATCCTAACAGTTTGCACAAATGAGGGGTGACTGTATTGGCCATGCAGTAAAGTTTCCAGATATCTGAACACTGGCATAGTTATACTACTGCATTATTTCATGCAATCCTAGTTTGCATGGATGGCACTATAGACCGACACGCGGGCTTGGCGTCACGGAGCTGCGGCGGCGCTGCGATCGCGCCGGAGCCGGGTGGTGTGGGCAAAAGCGCGCACGTTTCGCATGGGCGTCATAGCATTTCAGCATGCCGCGAAGCTGTGTTGCCGTTAATTGCACCGAAATGTACAAGAAAAGCAGCGGAGTGAGTTTCCACAAGTTCCCGGCAGACTCTTAAAGGCATAGAAGGTGAATAATATCCGCGGATCGAAAAAAAAAAAAATGGTCGCCTCGCGCGAACGACCGTTTGTGCGGCAAACACTTTTTTGAAGGCAAGAGCGGCTTCCATTTCAATCTCCGTCCCGAGGCTTGCTTATGTGCAGGGAAACCGTTGTCTGATCGAGACCACCCGGATTTTGTTACCATGGTGTTCGCGCACAAAGCATCGGTCAAGCGCTCGTCGGAGGCTCGCCACGCTCGTGCTACCCAGCAGAAGGGGATCGGCGACAGGACGGCAGTGTTGTAGGCGTTACCGAAAAAAAGTAACAAAATACGTTACTCGTTACTTGCAAATAAAAGGTACGCGTTACTGAGCTATTTTACCTAAAAATAAAAGGAACGCGTTACCGCTACCGATAAAAAGTAACGCACGTTACTTCTGCGTTACTTTTTTAAATTATGATTTAACACATTTTACGGTTTTGACGATACAGGTAATATATCAAGAAACATTATGTCCATGCAGAAACTGAACATAATTTATCTCTTTTTACGGTTTCACCTAAATACTCACGAGAAAAAACAAGAAAGAAAAACATGGCTTGACGCCTAAAACACGGAAAAAATTGAAGTGTAATTTCTTTAAGACTTGGGAAGTAGTAATGAGTAACGTAACTACGTTACTTGAAATAGTAACGTAAGTATGTAACCTTTACTGTGTTGAAAACGTAACGAGTAGGTTACTACGTTACTGAAAAAAGTAACGCGTTACCGGCAACGCCGTTACTTGTAACGTGTTACCGCCAAGACTGCAGAACGGACAAAGCATTACTGCTTGTCATGCCTTGTGGTCATGAGGGTAGGAAAAATATCATACCTTGATTCGAAGACGCTGTGTGTATTTAATCAATTAATAAATACACTTCCGTAGACCCACACTCTGCTGATCCCGCCGGCAGTGCGGAAACCGACTCGAAGTAATCTTAGGCCTCGAGAGACTTGTACGCCTGCACCGTGTCGGCCGTGAACTGGCTTTGCGAAAAAACTAAATAAACGACGACGTGAGCCGTCGACTTCGGTGGCAGCAACTTTACGTAGGAAGTCCAGCAGGCCTTGTTTACGGCGTACGGATCCTCGTAGGCAACGCCATCCACGCACAGTTTGTTTCAATACCGCTGCCGTTCAGGCTCGGGCAGTGAGCTCAAATGGTCGGGCATAGCATACGACATACGTTGTAGGAAATACGACGCACAAATAAAGATACAAGCGTCCCTACAACGTCAACAACGAGCGCACGCCATAGAACGCAATGGCTAAAACACGCGGAGAGCCGGGCTGCTTTTGCCCACATAGCTACCGCGCATGCGCGGCCTTCCGGCTATGTTGGTAAACAGTCGCTCCGCGTGTCGGTCTATAGTCACTGACAGCTTAAGAGTGACTACTGGTTGGTCCCACCTCCACTACCAGCTCTTCACCTACGGTGATATCCTGGCATCACCTGAGCTTTAAGTATGCATGCACATATTCGCCACATAAGACAGCGAGGTTATGCTAGAGGTAAACAACTGGAAGCTCCTACCCAAAATCCTTATCCCGTTAGGGGCCACATACAAAGTGCACTTTGTTGTTTTGCAAGATTGTCTAGGAACATAATGCGCTGGTTTGTCGCTGAATTAACGCTGCATTTCCTGTAGTAAAGGCCACTGCATGAAGTTTCGTGCCGAATACCTAAAGCCCGTTCACAAACTTGCTACTGAGTAGGACCGAGTGAGACGAGGACCAATTTTTAAACCTCTTGCAACGGCGTAGCACCAGAAGCGCCGCTGCGGAGCAGGTCTTAAGCTGTCGCAAGAGGCTTAAAAACCGGTCTCATCTCAGCCAGTCCTACTCTGTTGCAAGTGTGTGAATGAGCCTTAAGAATGCTATTATGAAGTACACTCCAAGAAGCCCGTGTCGTATGCATAAAAAGTAAGGGCTTTCTCCCAATTATGTGTAAAAGTGTTGTGACACACAGGAATGGGTGCCATATTTGCTCTGAAGCTGGCACAAATTTTGCACCACCTGCCAAACTGGGAAGAATGTCTCGCTGATAATGTCTGGCCCACATTTTGCAGTTTGATGCAGAGTTCCGGCGGTTTTCGCTGGACAAAGCTGAGCTGTCGAGGTATGAGGAGTTCTGCCGGCTTATCGAGCGGTTCCACAACATTGGCGAGGTTGCCTTCACACTATGTTACACGGACCCCATTCACGGGGACCTGCTGCCTATCAACAATGACGAGAACTTCGCCCGGGCTGTTCAGTCGGCACGACCCCTGCTCCGGCTGCTTGTGCAGAGAAAAGGTATGCGAAACTCCTTGGCTGTTTTGGCTTCCTTCACTTGCTGATGATTGTATCGTGAATGAACAGTGTGGAAGTTTAGGTAAGAATGAGAAAACAAGATACTAAACTCTGGCTAACGGAATATTTTACCAGAGCGACAAAACCGCCTGCGCAAATAAATACGGACTTAGAAGACACCTCGCATAGACAACACCCCATTCGTTGGTCACAAAGGAGGCGCAAATAATCAATATCCCCCCCTCCCCCCTTTTTTTTTTTTTTTTGAAAGGGATATTAAAATGAAAATTAAAGTACACCTCTCATCTTCAGGTATGAGTTAAGCATAATCAGCGAAATCTGCTAATGACAACCGCACACCTGTATTTTGAATGGATGGCTAGATTTTTCATTCCAAACGCCCGATTCCAGCAAGCGCTCGAAGAGCAGTTATCGGAGAGTGCGATGCGTCTTGAAAGATCCAGTGCCTCGAGTGCGTTCGTGACTTCAGGTTTTCCTTCACGGGCAAAGCTACAGGGAAGCTGGCATGGTGAGCTTCACCACTTGGTGGCGTCAACGCGTTACAACCTGGACTTTCGGGATGCCCACTTCCTGCAGGAGTTGGAATAGTTGCAGGAGAGAAGGAAAATCCAGTTAGGCCAAGTTAGGACAGGCTGGCGCACACGCAGCTTGCAGCCATACTTCTGCGGAGCGGCGCTCCTTTTATGGGCAGTTTGACGTAACGACATTCGTTTTATTCTTTTTAAATAGTGTTTCGATTTCTTTTCGAGCAAAAAATTGGTGTCTGTGGTGTGGCCAGAACGTGGTTTATATTTAGACAATAAAATGGGCACTAGAATTTCGTTGCTGCACACCTGTAAAGCGCATGCTCTCCAGTGTTCCTTAAAGGGACCATGAAACGATTCTGAAATCGAATTTCATCCGCCGCACGTCGTAAAATGTGTGAAAAGAAACACAAAAACAGGAAGCCAGAAAAAATTCTTCGCTATAGAACTTTTAAAAGAAAACTGGACTCTTTTGCGCCTTCTTTCCTTCGAAAGCTCTCTGCGTTTTCACTGCGATGCATCCACGGAATCGCAGCACGTGAGCCGAATACACGTCGCCTATTGGGTAAGAGCCTACCTCACCAGCACCGCAATCATAAACAATAAATAGCCGGCGAATGTTTCCTATAAGTTTTGTTAAATAATATTCAGATCCACATTTTGTAGCATAATTAGAGATGTGACGAAAATTGCCAAATTTGATAATGCTAAGAGCCAAGCGCCATCTATTGTGTGGTAAACGAAGCAAGAAAAAGACCCTACTGCGCCTGCGCAAAAGGGCCGACGCGTCGTTGGTCGCGACGACCAACGAACGTTTATTTTTCTACGTGTTCTTCTCGTGCGTCCCGACATCAAGCAGCAAGAAAAAAAGTACTTGAAACAGACCACGACGAACAAGAACGCTGGATCCACAAACACCCGAGAAAAGCTACAACAACCACGAATCCACCGACCCCGACCAAGCGAGCGGGCAGAATATAGGCCTAGCAGGCACTCCGACTCGGCGCAGCATTGCTTCGACGGTACTTGGCCAAGACCGTCTGCCCACGACCAGCTGACGTGCTAAATGGAATATGCCCGCGCGACCCTTGTGGACCCTTCCTGTATTATAGTTTGATCGCTGACCTCAATTTTAGATTAAGAGGTGAGGTCAATCTCTTCCCCTTGTCATCTCCTTGTTTTCCGAGGCAGTGTTGACAAACACTGTCGTCGAAAAGGGACTCTCGTCGATTCTATCTTCTTGTTTTGTGTGATATAGAGCTCAAATAAATGCCGTATGGATCACCTTCATAACACGGTATGTACACTTCGTTATTAGTATACCATTTTTATTCTGACACGACTGCGCACCACTGTCGAGCTATAAGAGTTCGTGGGAGCTACGTGCAATGCCGGTCCAACCTTCCTTTGCCGAGTGTCACGTCAGTATCGAGTTGCAATCGTAAAAGATGGGTCCCGAAGCGCTTACCAACAGCGCGAATACAGCACTTCATCAAACGCGCGTCCGCTCCGAGTGTGAACAGGTATTTACGTGGCTCTTGCTGACACTCCTAGTTCAAACGTATCTTTTTTAACGTCGGCTCGCTCCTGCATCTCCGAGGCCGCGAAAAACGCCGCAGCAATTTGTTTCCATCTAAGTCGTTTTGCAAACGACTGACACGGGCCGCCTTTTACCAACAATGACAGTTGGGTTGACTTCTGGAGTCTTCACCGGAAGACTCGCCGCACTTCCCAACAGGCATATCGGCGTACGAGACTAGTTCCATGCTGTCGCTGTAGTGCAACATATCTCATTGAATTTCGCTCAGCTGCGATGTGTCCATGACTATCGCGGCGATGAGAGGCGCCGATTCAGAAAATACGTCGGTGACATCAGCGCAGTAAAATTTACCGGCGCACCCCCAACTCGCCGCCGCTAACACTCCCATTCTCCTACTGCCGAGAGAACTTCCGGTTCCTGTGCCAGGGTACGTCACGATCGTCAAAATTACGCCGCAACTTGTTTTGCGGTCAGTTGGAGAGAAAGAAAAAGTCGATATTTCATTAATTTTTTGTATAGAAGTTAATGAACCGAGACGAAAACGGATGCCTGTTCGGCATTCAGTGAACGTTGAAGGTTTAATGTAAAAGTTATCTGACAAAAGTAAAAAGGTCACTTCATGGTCCCTTTAAAGAGTAACTCCGCTCAATTCCGAAGATTTTGGGATAATGAGTGCTTTCGCATTAAAAAGCACTAGTAAAAGACATTGTCATTTCCTTTGCAAAAAATTAATATATATTGTGAAATCTAATTTTAAACACGAGCAGAAACCGAAACTTCGGCTCCGTCCAGCAACGTTGGCCTCGGGTCGCCAAGAACATGGCCATCGCCAGGTACGAGATGTCACGTGATCCTCTACTGAACAATGGGCAGGATTGAGGCAGGCACGTGCGTGTCAGGTACAAGTGTCATCTGCACCGCACTCTTCACCACGTTTTGCTGTCAAGGACATTCAACGACGTCTGCGGAACTGCGGCGTAAGTCTGGGCACGTAATCTCTGTAGTGTGAACGAAACTCTGAGCGACAATATCCACAAACGGTGAGACGACGACGGCGGTTGTGGCGTGGGAGGCTGCCGTAACGGCGGGACGACCGGACGGCTCCCAAGAAGCACGCTGCACAGGCACGTTACGCCACTCACGTGGACACTGCTGAGCGCCGAGAGGAAACATTGCTGGACGTCACCCGCTGTTGGTTGCGCCTTAATTCGCCCGCTTGAGTCAGCAGATTTCGGCAACTTGGCAAGTTTGCCGGACCATTTAAGAAACATTTAGACAGGACTACGTCTTAATATTTGACGTGTGGTCTTCCTAGGTGACACTGAAGAGGACTGCATTGTTTTTTCAAAAACAAAAATGAAGCAAGGTTGCTCTTTAAAGGGCAACTTCACTCATAAAGTCGACCCTATAGAAATGGCTGACATCGCTTTAGGGCAGGGGTCGGCAACCTTTCGCAGCGGCGGGCCGAGTCGTCACGAAGCCGACACTGAGGGGGCCGGATGGCTAGTCTCTTCAAGAGAGGGGGGGATATGAAAAAATGGCAAAAGGGAAGTGAAGACGTCCTCTGCCTAAGTATGGGGATGCCGGGCAATGCCAGTTGGGAGTGCTTCTTGTTTCTGCTAACCCCATAAGAGGTCCTAACTATCCGGTGGTTCTTGGATTCGTGTGAGGAAGCTGCAGGAAAGGGGGCATTTTCCGGGGTCATGTCAGGGGCCGCATAAAACTGCCTCGCGGGCCGTGGGTTGCCGACCCCTGCTTTAGGGGGTCAGAATACGGTCATACCCGAAATATTGTGTCAAACCAACCAATATTAAATTTGATTAAATTTGACTAAACCAATATTAAAATTGTTCTACCAGGTGGGTTAGCAGCCCGACAGCGGGTGAGCAACGCTGGCATCGGGTGAGCTTGTGAAGCAACACTGGGCGATGACATAGCTTTTGTCCTATGCTCTCGTACAAATGCCGCGGATGCTTTGTTTCCCGTGGAATTCTGCAATTCTGCTGACGACAAGAGCTGCTTACCGCATTATTCTGTGTTCTCCTATTTTTATTTGCATCCGGGCAGTTCATTTAACTCTAGCATAGCTTCCGCGACCGCGCGGAAGATAGCAAAGTTGTGCTGCTCGCTCACGCGCGTGTCGTGGAACCGAAGAGACTTACCGGACTCGCGTTGGGCAATGCCGAGCACGACTTGTAGTGCTGTGGGTTTCACCAACAATCCGGTGCGTTACCCAGAGCTGCGGTTCCACCAGTTCCTAAGAGACCGAAAGAGGCACAAGGTGTGGGTCGGTGCTGTTCACCGGATAGACTTCGGAAGACCGTGGACTCCAAGATCCAACGTGAAGCTCTGCTCCAGCAGTTTACGCCAGACACCTACACACGAGATCTGCGGCTGCCGACTGCTGAGGGTTCCTCCACGAAACACGCATATTTGAAGAAAGATGCGGTGCCGTCGCTGTTCGCATACCGTCACCGGCTGCTCCAGCACGAGTGTCCGGTCACAGCAGCTCTAACTAGCGTGCACATAAAGGCACCTTAGTTTTACCAACGACCGCTTGTGGATACCATCTGTCTCCCATTATTTATTTATCTCTTGGTCTGTGAGCAAGGAACAAATACAGACACGCTGCGCCGGCACTGACCGCGTCATATTTAGAGCAGTCAGGTTTGCTTTTCGGCCAGCAAATTTATAAATGTGCACTAAAACTTGCTGGATTTGGTGCATATTTACGAGGTGCAGCGGTAGAAAAAGAAAATGTGCAACTTGCCTTCTGTTCTAAAACTCCACGTGCGACTGAGCCGGCCGTGTCGGTTCGTCAACTCTGGAGCGCAGGACAAGATCTAAGTCATGCTGTCGACGCACAGCTGATTATCAGTGTTGCCAAGCTGCTCAAGCCTGTAGTTTTGGTTTCGCCGTTTCGCCGTAACTAAACTTGGATTCGCGATATCTACATAACTTTATACACTACCGAAAAACAAATTGTATCTCGTGATTCAGGGGCGCGACTTCGACTAAACAGATCATACCCCAAAAATCATAAAAATAAAATGGAGTTGCTTTTTTAAGAAAAAACACTGCACTCAAAAAAAAACTTCTTTAATTGCCTAAATAGAATATGCTTTGTCTGGTTTCTCTAGGTTCAAATTTATAGGAAACGTTGATTGAAAGTGTTAATTTCATGGGCTTTCTGCCCATGGTACTGTGGTCCTGGGGCAGGAAAAGAACTAAAGAGGCATAGATTTCTCATTGCCAAAATATCACAGGTTTGGAGGGAGAAAGATGCCTGAATTCAATATAAAAAAGGCCACTCCCACTGTAGAGTGCAATCAGTCACACTCAGTGCCAGGATTACAAACCTGAACACCACTGGCACCTGGCTGTTTCAAAGTTCACGTTTCTTAACAAGTGCAACATTAGAAAAGATTGACTTCCAATGCCCGGAAAATTTAATGTTTGCACTCCAACTACTTAATCAGTGCTAAATCCACACATGCATACACCATTGTGACTTTATGCCGAAATCTCCCAGAACAGTCAAAATTTTGTCGTAGAAGGTTAGAAAGTTTTCGAAACAGTCCGAACCGAACCTTGAATGTTTTGCCCCATTGCTAGGTAAAACATAATGTAACAAGGTAAGCAAAGCAGTGACTGCCTTATTTTTTTAATATAGCTTGAGGGTTTCTTTTCCAGCACATCTCTTTAAAATAAGGGATTGAACTATAATTAGTTATATAGTGATAGTGAGACCATAGAGTCGACCGAGATGCTCTGACATGTCAACCGTTTCTCCTAACCCTCTAGTGCAAAGCAGTGAAGCTTGATGCCATGGTGCTGGTTCAAAGCAGGGAAGCATGAAGCAAAAGATCTTACAATTTTGGAGACACTTCGCAATTCTCGAATATTCATTCCACTCAAATACTTTGAACAGCAAATCGAATAGCAAACACTCCTTGCGAATTTTCCGAAGTTTCAAATATTCTAATACCTTTTTTCTGGGTGCTCTTTGTGCTTGTCAGCTTTAAAGGGGTACAAAAACCAGATTCTGGTGCTCATCTCTGCTTAAACATGAAGCGGGTTAAAGTAGGACTTCACCAATACAAATGTTTTGTAGGATAAAGCAAGAAAACAAATTTTAAACTGAATAAAACAATAACCAAAAACCTCCTTGTGGATGTCTGTGAAGCTCTATGGAATGTCGTAACATCATGGAAGTAAGAGTAGCTCCACAACGGGAAGGATGCTCGCCTATAGAGATTACTTGGGCCTGATCATATATCGAGGCACTTTGGTGAAGAAAGTGACAGCAGAGTTGGCCACCATTAGTTTCAATATCGGGTGGTCTTTCCGGCAACACTTGTTTGGGGTGGTTTGGGGATTGTGTACATGCAATGTAATGTTGAAGCTATAAAATGCCTTTAAACGGGCCCGAATGCCCTCCTCTTCTGATGATGGAATAGCCGCCTTCGTCGACAGCAATGAACTCGATTGCTATGAAGCCAACACAACTACCATCATAGCTAAAAGGAGACGGCCCGCACGGCTCTGCAAGGTGACGCACATGTAAACAGAATCGCTGCGGCATTGTTGGTGCCACCGGGGATCCGGGAGGGAGCCGACGTCCAGGAAGATACGTTTGAACTAAAAGAGTGTCAGTAAGATCCACGTAAATACCTGTTCACACTAGGAGCAGAACCGCACTGGCACCACATTCTTTGTTACAATTCGGGAACAATCTTCTACAACCAATTTTATGAACCGCTAAGCCACTAGACAATTGCAACTCGATGCTGACTTGATGCTCAGAAGAGAAAAATTGGACCGGCATTGAGTAGCTCCCAACAACTGCTCTAACTCGACATGTGTTAGCGTACTGTCATGTCGGAATAAGATGGACATACTAAAAAAAGTGTACGTACCCATGTTGCAAAGGCAATCCGTATGGCATTTATTTGAGCTCAATTACACAGAAAAGGACATGGAATCTAGGAGAGTGTCTTTTTTCGACGAGAGCATTTGCCACTGCTGCATCTGAAAAGAAGGGACGACAAGGGGAAAGACTGGACTTTTTACCCCAAAATGGAGGTCAAGAGTTCAAACTATACATACGGAAAGGGTCCACAAAGGTCGCGTGGGCATATTCCATTCAGCAAGCCAGCCGGTCGTGTGCAGAGGGTCTTGTCCCGGGTCGTCGGAGCAAAATTGCGTCGAAGTGCCTTGCGAGGCCTAACGGTCGCTTGGTTGGTAGGATCATTGTCATTGTAGCTTTTTCGGGTATCCGTGGTTCCGGCGTTCGTCTCCGCCGCGGCGTCCAATTTCAAGTACTTCTTTTCTTTTCTCTTGCTACTCGAAGTTGGGACGTGCACAGAGAGCACATAGAAATGCACGTTGGTCGTCGCAACGACGTAAGCGAGCAATGTTGCCGGCGGTGTGGATTTGATCATCATGAAAAGTATGTAAACCTCAGGAGCTGTCATAGGCATGGTCGTAGGATTTCATCATAGCTTACGAAAAACTTGCAATAATTTTGCACCATGAATCCGGATTTCTTAAATTTTGTCGTAAGATTGTTTCGTTAATAAGCTCTGTTACCTGTTGCGGACGGCAAAGACCAGGCAGACAGGTTATACAAATACGACTCTGGGCCGATTCGCTTCTCGGCCATCATGGCCCCTGGTAATCTAGCGTTGGTCGGCCATTGCACACTCGAGGCAGCTCCGCTGGCTCTGCAATATGCTACAGCCCTCGGGTACTTCGACTAAACAAGATTGTAACGCGTTGATGCCTCCAGGTGGCGAAGCTTGTAACTATGGTATGCTTGACCCTTCATGGCATAATGACATCAAGGCCGCGCCGGATCTCTTGAGATGCATCACGCTCTTCAATGTCTGATTTTGAAGCGCTCGCCAAAATCCGATTATTTAGAACGAAAAATATAGCCATCTGCTTAAAATACAACCATGCAATTATCAATTACATTACAGGTCTAGCTGATCCTATTGGACTAATTTCTTGATGTTTTGTGTATATTTTAAGTTTCGATTCAGTATCCTTTTACTACCTGGTTCTCATAGCGACCACTTGCATTTCATGATAGTGCCGACAACGCATATTTCTGAATGCTAAAATACTTTGGAAATAACATGCTTAGTGACAAATGAGGCCAGAGAAACTAAAACTGGGAAATATTTTTTTTTTATCTGAATTTTTTTTTAAAGGTGCATAAAATGATTTTGTTGTTTTGTGGCTCTACCTTTTTTTATAGAGTCCAAAACTTGTAAATTATTTGCATGAACATCCCACTTCTATATGAAATGTGCAATCAGTAATATTATTTTCTTTAGTACCAAGAAGGGAACGGCTGTAAGATTTTTGGTTGAGCATTTGGAAATTGGGATTTTTACACTTCATAAAGTAGGTTATGTTTAGGATTCGGATTTTTTGGTTTAAACCGATAAAAGTATGCCGAATAGACCGATCTCACTAAGCGTTCGGCGCATGCGTGACGCCGCCATAACTTTAGTTCACAGGAGGCAAAAGGCAGTGCACGATAGGGCTCGTGCCGTTACGTGCTCTACACGCGCAAAGCTCCAGCGAGGTTGTCGCACGTGCAGAAAGACTAAAGTTCCCTCGATGCATCGCTGCAGCGGTGGCGTATTCAAACTGGCCGGTGAGATCGGTCTATTCATTTTCAGAAATTCTGTTTTAACCGAAAAAGGTCAGTTTTAGGCTCGGCATTTTCGATTTAAACCGATAAAAGTATGTCGAATCTATTTTCTAAAATTCTGTTTTAACTGGAAAAGAGCACTTTGACCTTCCAGTCGTACCGCAGAGCCGTGGCGAAAAAGTGGAACGACAGTGTCTATAGAAACGTGCCCGAATCTATGGGATACACAGGTGCCATCACAACGTTTTGGTTTAATGTGCGCATCATCGATCGGAACGTGAAGTCCGAAATTCCCCATAACTTCACCATGTACGAGCGGTTTTCAAACTCGTTGTAAGGAAGACTGACTTGATCCAAGCGCTCTGCATGTTGTGTTGTGCTTCAAAACGTCGCACAGTGTCTCTTTTGGCGGTCAAAATTGGTTGATTGGCCGATTTTGACTCAGGCCGCGCTTCATCTCCTCAGCCTGCCCGTGTCCAGTGTTAGCGTTGAGAGGGCATTCTCGAAGCTCAGTATCATATTAACAGGAAAGAAAGAGTGTGGATCAACGAGGAGAACCTGGGAAAGTATGCATGTGTGTGTGTACTATAATAAGATCACGGTAATCCTGATATACAGAAGGTGAAGTTCCGTGATTTTGGGCATAGGCTTCATATCTGACTTGTTTGTACTTCTGTGTTTTTTTCTTGTTTGTTTTACAGTTGCACACATTTGCCGAATAAAGTGTCCCTTTCTTTTTCAATGTATCTGTGCCGTTACTCTTTCAGTGATCACAAATGTCAGAGGTAGAGGGATCATCTGATCCCGTGTCCGTTAGTGTTTATTTTATATTCACCGAAAATAGCCGATAAACTTCTGTGGGCATAAATATATGCCGAAAAAAACCGCACATTGAATTTTAAAATAAACACCGGAAAAAGTATGCCGAATTTTGAAAAAATGGAAACCGAAAACGCAGAACCCTAGTTATGTTTGAGCCTTGAAACGACAGTTAAAAAAACCCCAGCCGTTCAATTTTAGAATTAATGAATTGTATTATAAGACTGGCGAGTATTTTAAAAGCCACTGTCTGTGTTCTTTCTTTAATGCCCAGGATCTGGCAAAATATTAGCAATTTGTGTAATCTGTTGTCTCGGTTAAATGTGATCTTCAGTCGAACCAATGTCCATCTCTTGCCATCATCTAAGTTGTACAAGAAAGTGTGCATCATTTGCAAACTTATTTGGTGGAATAATCGGAAACAATGCACAAGTGGTAGCATTTTGAGCCATAAGGAAGCTGCACAAAGATCTTATAAAGAAGTTAAAATTTCAAACCTCAAATGACGGCCCTTATGTGTTCATTGTTGGCCGTGAAGGGCGAACATGGTTTCTGTGTGCCAACTGTGGCCACCGTTGTTGCCCAGGGGACAGCCGGGAGGAGTTGAACGGCTATGGCGCCCAGGGGGGCGGACGCAAGAAGCGCTTTCTGGGCCAGTACCTGTTGCCGTCGGGAGTGCGGTCGGCCAAGCCGGTGCTGTCCATCTCTCTGCCCGAGGACTTTCGGCAGGTGTCGTCCATCATCGATGTAGACGTGGTGCCGGACACGTGCCGCCGGGTCCGCCTGGTGAAGCACGGCTCAGACAAGCCGCTGGGCTTTTACATTCGCGACGGTACGAGTGTGCGCGTGACGCCCCACGGCCTCGACCGAGTGCCCGGCATCTTCATCTCTCGCCTGGTACCGGGGGGCCTGGCGGAGGGCACGGGCTTGCTTGCTGTCAACGACGAGGTCCTCGAGGTGAATGGCATCGAGGTAGTGGGCAAGACCCTCGACCAGGTGCGTGCCTGTTTTGAGCTTCTCTCACTGTGGAACATCTGTGCCGACTTGTGCCAAGCGGGAGTTCGTAGAGGGTTTGCACGGGTCCTTCAAAACCTTAAAACCCTTGAATTTGAACAGAATTTTCCAGACCATGAAAGCCCTGGAATTTCTAACGGTACTTGAAAACCCTAAAATTTGCCAATAACAACCAGTTTTTTTTTTTTCAATGATGAATGTTTTTTACGATATTAAAATATAATTATTTTTTTTACGTCTATAATTTTCAACAAGAAACTTTTTTAATTGGCACATTTAGAGACATTAAGCAGATAGCTTTTAAGTGCCTGGCTACAATGGTAGCTGACCCGGTGGTTCCGGATCCGGTCTCGCCCCTCGCCATCTTGCGATATTGCCCCTGTTCGCCTTGTTTTCTCGCGTACTTTTTCCTAGCTACTCCTGGCTTGTTTGTTCAGCATCTGTTTTGCTCTACACATGGTGAACATAGTTTAAATTGTGCGCGATGCCCGAGAAGTGCAACTTTCAGCGGTCGTGGCGGGGTCACGACGACTACAGACACCGAGAAGCATAGGCAACGAATGACATCGCCTACATTCTTGCCGTTTTCCTTAAACTATTCTACTTGACTTTGTCAAGTCGAACGGCCTAAGGAAAACGACAAGAACAAAGATGCAAGAACTTCTAAACATCCACCAGGAAATCAAGGAAAAGCTGCAGTGGCTCTACTGAACCCTTTACTAGAACCTCTTTGGCAAATGCACATTTTCCTAGGTATGGTGGGTATGGTGCAATAGGGAATTTTTGCAGTGCATTTCAAAAAGTTGTTATATTATAAATTTACTAGAGATACAGTCAAACCTGTCTATAACGAACAGCAGGAAACTCTATGATCAGTTCGATATAGCAAGTAGTTCGATATAGAAAAAACCATTTACAACGAACTTCCACGATGCGTTCGTTGTAAGGTGAGAGCTTCTCTTTCTCATCTCTTCGCTTCCGCCTTGTAGCAACGCGCTTTTTGGGGGGGGGGGGGGAACATGCGTGCAAAGTTTTTTTTTTTTTTTTTTCAGCTTATCTTTCTTCTGAATCGCTTCTCTTCGTGGGCAACCGCTTTGGGATGGGGATGGATAAAAAACTTTTTTTTTTTTCTGTGCTTGCATGCACAGTGTTTTTTTGTTTTTTTTTAGCTTTCTCTCCCTTCTGAATCGCTGCTCTTGCTCAATTTTGTTCGCGGCTCGAGCTTTTGGAATTTTCTTTCTTTCCTACTTTTTTTGGGGGGGGGGGGGGGGGGAAGAGACAGGCTAGAAGACGATTGTTTGCGCGTTTTTGGAAGGCTTCTTGGGGGAAAAAGTTTGATATAGCCAATATGTTGTTCTTTAGAAAAAGTAGTTTTTACATGCATTTATATTTAAATTTTTTATGAGTTCGATATCGACAATAATTCGCTGTACGTGGGTTCGTTCTAAACGGGTTTGACTGTAGTATTTTAAGGGGTCCTTGAAAATATCTTTACAGGCCCTTAAAAGTCCTTGAAAACCCTTGAATTTTTTTTTTTTTTTTTTTTCTTAGAAGCCTGTACGAACCCTGTCGTAGCACACGCTCAAATGGCTTGAGCTGAAATCGCCGAGATGCTGCTTGTCCCGCCCCTGAGACGAGAAGTTGAGCTATTCACGAATACCACTGTCTGTAGGTGGCGCCACTCGTTTTTCAAGATGGCGGTTATAGTGAGGGTCAGAAATGCGTGCTCGTATACCAGTTGCTGAGCCCTGTCTAGTGTGCTGGCTTCACTGAGAGACACAAATTATTCCCACTTATACGAGGAGCCTAGGGTGTTATGCGCATAGGTCACCTCTTTATTCTGAGAACAAAAACGGTGTTTAGCGTAATATTTACGCCGGGAGGCACGTTTTAATGCAGGAACAAAACCGAAACTAACTTTTATTACGGATTTCATTTCTCGATATAGGTGTTCATTTCGGTTTCTCTCCTCCCTTAAAACGTGCCTCACAGCGTAATTATCATGCTAAAGAAATTGTTCGCCGAAACTTCATTTTGTGATGTGCATGTCCGACCCAGGACCTTAAAAATATTTTGGAGAGTTTCCCTTTAAAGGAGCTGTGTAACGATTTCAGTGATCAGCTTAAATAATTTGGGATTTGGTATCTCAACCTTTCTGAAGTAAGGGACAAAAAAACGCTTTTGCCTGCATGTCCTCGTTTTTATTTTGAAAATTGACAAAGATTGAGGTTTTCGGCACCTCTCAACTCCTTCACCATCTTCCGAGTCACGTGCGCTGTGACGTGAATGGGGACGCGCGAGGTTCCGGTGTAGCTTTCTCTCTCTAGAGCCGTCAGTGAGCAGCGAGAACTCACCCTCTCGCGACCATGTGACCACGTGCTTTCGCAGCGTGATCAACATGGCGAAAGGAGGAAAGTCTCGTCGTCTTGGTCCGGCCATCCCCGTCCGGCTCTATCTCCGTCCTCCTCCGGCTTCTGGCAGCTGTTTGCAGTAGCAGATAGAGCTGACGGTTTTGTTGTCCTCGGATAGATGGCGCCACTAAAACTCCGTATAATAAAAGTTTTGTCGATGATGCCAGGTTTTTGACGCATTTATATTTATGTTGGAACGACAAGATTTATCGATAAATTACCTTTTATTGAGCAGGTATTTGCACAACTTCGTATCTTTTTACAAGTCCCCCATTGACGTCATGCCGCGTGGTTCTCATGGCCGACGCTCGCGGCTGCAGGTCGGGAAATATTCAAACTTTTGCCTCGCGATTGCGCGGCAGAATTGCAACATTTCGAAGGAAGGATATGTTTTTTTGTCCTTTGTGACAAGATAAACACTGTCAAAAGTAGAAGATGCTAATTCTTTCAACGTTAAAATCGTTGCGCAGCTCCTTTAAGGACAGGGTCTTTCTTACACCTTAGAGGTGATAAAATATTGTGTTTTTCAAAAAATCGGCGCTGGTATTTGTGTTTTCTTGGAGCCTTTTTTTTACTCAGATAAAGGTCATCTGAAATAATGACCTGCAGGCCCTTTATTGGGTTTTGGGGCACTTGGATGATTAAAGAATCAAAATTTTACAAAATATCGCTACGGGTGCTTAGTCCATAATATGTTCTCAAAACGTATAAATTGAGAAACTTTGTTCTCGCTGCAAAAGCCCTAAAATAAAATCAGTCAGACAACTGAAGTGTGTGCTTTTTTAAGGCAACGCGGGGCGCATACGACTTTATGATACATCAAGTGTTTATGTATATCTCGATAGCAATGTCAGTTTTTCATGTGCTAAAAAGAAATCAAAATGAGACCTTTCTGTAAAGACTATTATGGTTAAATGGCGTGTTTTTGTGATTGTGGTGTTTTTTTTTTTTGCCCCATAATTGCAGCAATTTGTTTAATAATAATACAATTACGCAAATTAATACATAGCTTTTCAAACTAATATAATTTATTGCATATGATCCAATTTCAACCGTGCGAACAACTATGGCAATCCAAAGTTGGCAAATTATCATCACTGGTGCCAGTTGCAGCATTCTTAATTAACAAGGTATAAAATGAAAATAGTCTAGACATTCTAACTGGTCTAAGAAATTCACGTAAAATGACATTAATTGTGGGTAAAGCATATGGTAATGTCAAAGTCGCGGCTTTTGGCAATCAGAAAAGCTTCCAAACTCGCCGCCAATCCTTCGGGACCAAATGTCCCGAAATACGAAAAAAACTGATTTCGTTGTTTTAATTACAAAACTACCCAGAACACTTCTTTTATTTCGTTTTTATGTGCCGCCGTTTTGCCAATCTCAGCCTTTCCAGCTCGAAGGAGCACCCTCCAGGGTGCTCGTCTGCTCACTGCAGTACCTTTCGTTGGCGTTGGAAAACCGGTGAAACAGTAGCATGTTTTAGTATTGCGTACACAAACGAACGCAAGCACTTTGTGTTTGCGTTAGCGTTGCGTGTTCCACATTTCGTGTGCGCAGAGCCCGAAGTTGTGGTCTTGGATTGGCGCATGGCAACGACGCACTTGTGCAGCGTGGAGCAGGCAACTCTAACGGAAAAGCACAGCACTTGGGTTTGCTTCTGTATGCAATATTAAAACTCTCTAGTAAGGTAGTCACATGCCGGCTGCAGCACTCCATCGGGTCAGTGAAGAGTGCTGTTTGCATTCAGAGATGACTTCACTAGCCATGATCGCAACCAGTTCAGCCGTGCCAGCTGCGCAGGAGAACCGGGAGACCCTCACTAGAGCGCCTCCCGTTTCCGCCGCGGGAGGGCGAGCAACGAGCTGGAGGCGCAAATATGCAAGAAGGGGCATGTGGACGAGGGTGCTATCCTATCCGACTAGGACTGGTGGTGCATAGAAAGCTTTAACCGGCACCGATATTACATGCTCAGATATGATGAAGACAGCACCAAGCTGAGGTAGGTGGTAGCGAACAACGCAGTTGCAAGGTGTGTTGAAGTGCACCCCAGAACACAGTAAAAGAATGTGCCAAGTCACGCTGGTGCCGTGATTTTTTTTCGCTCGCTCTTCTTCGCGGCTATAGTTCAACTTCTCGTCTTGGGGCACGACCACTGGTGTCTCTCAGTTGTCACTCGGTGGTTCCAGCCGACGTTGCCCTAAAGTGTATGCAGCATTTGTCCTTGGAAAAACGTTGCTTTCTTCCAATATAGAGGGAGTTTGTGTCCGTCACTCTCCAAGGCAGGCAATCACAAGCAGCCTCGTCAGTAGCGCCTTGTTTGTGCAGGTGACCGACATGATGGTGGCCAACTCTTCCAACCTTATAATCACGATCCGGCCAGCGAATCAGTGCAGTGTGGGGACTCTGCCTCGGCGGGGCTCCTTCGGTCGCTCCTCACAGATGTCTCACGGCTCACACAACTCTAATCCGTCCGTAGTCTCTGACGACGACCGCCTGGACGAAGACGAGATCAGGGACCACACGGCGGGTTTTGAGGGGCTCGACGAAACGCCGCCGCATAGTGCACACGACGGCGTCATCACCCTTTGACTCGGCGCCCCCAGCGAGGGTGGCCGTATGGACGTAGCTCTATTTTCCCAGGGATCGCTTCCCCCAGGCCTTGCTTCCGACTAGGGGGTCCCGCCTGTTCCGTTCCAGGGCATTGGCTCGAGCTTCACCTTGACGAGTCCCACTCTGTCCGATGGCAGAGCCGGACGGCGGTGGAGGGGGCAAATAACCAAATTGCATGCTGTCGACGTGCCCCAGACTACCCTCGCACGACGTGCACCCATCCGAGGGAGAACCGGACGTCCAGTTGCACGAGTTTAATTAGTTACCGTCGAGACGTGTTTTTTTTTACTTGTCGACAGTTTTAGGGAAAGATATATTATATACATATGTATACATGTATACCATCTATTTTTATACATTCGACAGGCCCTTGCCAGGGTGTGTTGTGTGCGTGCAACAATGCAAATTGTTTCTTCTGGCCTTTTTTTTTTATTATTTGATGCCGACTGTTACTCATTTTTGTATATGATTTTGTTCATAGGTGACACGATTTTGACAGCTTGTTGCTGCACTGACTTTGTTTTTTAACTGTAAGGCCTTGATTTCAAAAATGGAGGGTGCAATTTGTCTGCACTCTCGGACGTGATTTGCAAGGGGTCAGTGACATCTACATTCCGTGCTTGTGTTGTATGGTGCTTTTGTTACCATTTTTTACACTTCCCTTTCCCCATGGGCTGTTTGCAGCCTACACGACAAACCATTTCTCATTCAGAGCTCAAGTGCCTTTCTGTAAGGAGACTGGACGAGCTTAACTCTTCCACACGCGTTGACTCCCGAAGGCTGGCCTTCGTGATTGTGATTGCACAACTTTTATAAGGACAACCATCACCTGTCTATGACTTACACCTGACATTCCTTTCTTAAAAATGCAAGTGTTTGTAAAATTGATCTGGAGGTAATAAAGTTTTCTTATGCCAACTCCGAATTTGCTCTTCTGAATGGAGAGAGGTACAGTGGCAATCCACTTGTAGCCATAATGAGAAAACCCGAAAATTTAATCCTTATAACCGATTATCGTCTCTGGACTAAAACTGAGCATAGTAGTCTAGAAACTGATTGTTATAAGCAGTACATCGTTATATGTGGTGTTGCCATAAGTCGTTTGCACTGTACTACTTGGAAAAATGGTGTAGTCCCATGTTGCAAGTCAAACCGATCAACTGTGGGGATGGTTTGCTAGCAAATTGTAAGGAGATAGAATCATTTCCTTGTAATTGCAATGCCACTTAATTTCACTAAACCAAAACATTTCATTTGATCATAACCACAACAAATCGTGATTACAATGATTATTTAGGATTTGAAAGCCTACAAATCTTGCACTTTGTTGTAAAAAGCCACACCTAGCGGGTCAAAATTTTCTTTTCAAAGGTGCGCTTTATTGATATATTTTGTTTCCTGAAATTTCAAAGTACTGTACCCGCTAAAATTCAGAAAAAAAAAATATTTGTCAATTTAAATCTCGCACAGAAAGAACGGTTATGTTTGCGGAGCTCTAATTCAGGGGTGGCACTATCTGCGTTCCCCAGCTAGAGGAACTACATGCTCCGCTTGCGAAGCAGTATGAACCCATGGATGGTCGGAGGCATGCAGTTTAGAGAAGCTCGTTTTAGCGAACGCCGTTTTACCGACCGCAATTTTTTTAATCCCTGTATAGAGAAACCCAGTTCAGAGAAAATGGCGATGAGCCTCCTTTTAGCGAATTCGGCCACCGCGAAGCGGCGTGTACGGATGGTTCGGGTGAGTTAACATTTTTGTAACGAGCGGCGTAAACGGGGGGAGGGGGGGGGGGGGGGGGGGTTGATACGCGCGCGAAACAGTGAAGCCTTCTTTAAAACAGCGTTCCTTTTCGATAAACCAAGTTTTTAAATTGATGCTCCGCTTCCTAACCGAGCTTCGATAAAACGTGGCCGTTCTCTAAAACGTGTTGCGGTGAAATTGCGTTCGATCAACTGTAGTAAACCCTCAGAGGCATGCGGTTTAGATAAGCTTGTTTTAGCGAACGCCGTTTTACCGACCCCAGTTTATCGAATCGCCTCATGGAGAAGCTCAGTTCAGAGACAATGGCGATGCGCCTCCTTTTAGCGTATTCGGGCGCCGCGAAGCTGCGTATACGGGTGGGCCAGGTGGGTTAACATTTTTGTTACCCACCTGGCGTTAAGTGATTCACGCACAAATATGTGCGAAGTATGGGAGCCTTTTGTTAAGCAACGCCCCCTTTTCGATAAGCGGAATTTCTTTAAAATGAGGCTCCACTTTTATCTAAACGAAACTTCGATAAAACGAGCCCGTTCTCTAAAACGTGCTTGGATGAAATGGCGTTCGATCAACCTAGTAAACCCGAATTTGATGCTGCGCCGCAGCGGCTCGGTGCGTCATCCCGTCGGCGCGTGGCGGCGGCTTTTTGCCGGGCGCGTGGACGCGATGACTTTGAGTGGTTTAGGCAAATATTTTGGCAGCTAGTAACGGCGGTTATTGGCCTCCGTCATTGTAAAATACGATTACAAAAATATTTGCATAAGTGGAAACACCTTGCTCCGCAGCGCTAAGTCTGAAACTTTTCGCCGCACAGTGCAAGGAATAGCGCGAATGCGCGCCCGAACCGTTTGGCGAACCGGTTCGGAAAGGTTCTTTTGTTTTGCTCCGGTTCAGATTCAGCTCCAAAATGGCGCCCAACATATCGGTTCGGGTTCTGTTCACGTTCCGACAAAATAAGCGGTTCAGTTCCGTTTACGGTTCGACAGGCTGTAAAACGTCGCTAGCATTTAAAAAAAAAAAAAAAATCGCACAGCCGTTAGATTCTGGTTCCCGCTCCGCTGGGAACGGCGTGCCGAGTGTCTTGTGGTGGCCTCAAGATTACAAGATGCCATAAAAATGCGCTTTAGCATGACGTCCCCCCCCCCCCCCCCCCCCCAAAAAAAAAAAAAAAAAAAGGATGTCTTTTTTTTTTTTTTTGCAAAAATAATTTATGCATTGCCCAACGCTCATTCTCAGCCCAAATGTAGCGCTAGAGGTCCGAACCAGATGCCAAGGTTTCAGCACTAATCGCTATCGGGCCTATTTTCGTCCGTTTCGAGAGCTCGGTCGGCCGCCATTTCCCCGTCGAAAGTTTCAGAAAATCGCATAACTTTTGAATAAGATAACGGTTAGTGCTGAAACTTCGGCATCTGGTTCGGACCTCTAGCGCTACATTTGGATGGAGAATAAGCGTTCGGTGATGCGTAGTTTATTTTTGCGGTGAAAAAAATCTGTAAATAGGTTGTTTTTTTGTTTGTTTGTTTTTTTTTTTTGGGGGGGGGGGAGGGGGGGACACCCTGTATTTCTCACAATTCCAGGGGTAACCCAAAAATTTCGCCCTTTGGTTCACTTGGTCGTCTCTAATCACAGGCCATAACAAAACAAACTAACGGCAGCCGTGCATTTCCTATGCCCTATACCGGATGTTCGTCGTCTGCACACGTGTTGGTGAGCTCGTTCCCAAGTGGTCATTGTTCATATAGTTCGTTAAAAGTATTCATTATCGTGATTGTCCCGCTCATCGCCAGCCTCTACTCTTGGTTCGTAGCGTTTTTGCGTTCAGCAAGCCACCCGGGAGCGAGCTCATAAACCAGGGTGCAGGCTATAAACAGGCTGGTATAGGACATAGAAAATACACAAGCTCCGATTTTGCATTTTTTATTATTATTATATTTTGCTATTTTCGAGTTAAAAAAAAATAATCATAAAACTTCTTGCGAAACTACCTTCGCGGGCCCAATTTCGGGAATGTACGTTTGGAATTCGAATTTTGCAGGGCGTGCCAAATGTGTTGGTCCTTACGGCCGCACCCTGTACAACCACTTTTTCTGCTTTTTTTTTTCTTTTCTTTTTTAGGGGAAAAAAAGGGGGGGGGGATAGTTGAGATAAATTGCATCACATTTATATATTACTTAAGCTATTGCTAAAAAAAAGTAGCGTTCTCCATAGTTGCATACATCGATCTTGCGTCCCAGAGCGAGTGTGCCGTAAATATGGATAGTGAGGCAAACCTACGGGCTAAGCCCTATGCCGTGAAACATATTGTGCGTAGCTATAAAATATCAAACAATATGTATAGCCCATTGTTAATATCTAAGTGGCCAATCAGTTTAAAAGGTTCGTTGATGTGATTGCTGCGCCATTTGCGCCAAAGGGCTTACCCTGCTGCATCTTGCTACATTTCGCCAAAATTGGATGAATTTGCGCCAACATCGCGCCAAAATATATAAGTTCACTTTATTATTACTAGAAAGATAATAGTTCAGGCCCCCGCTACATGGTCGGATCGTTGCGCATGGGCTTGTGCGAATTTTCGGAGCCTTCGATTATCGCCTCACATAACGTACCACTCGATTTGATCAACACCGGCAGTACTTGGAGATCTGACAGCATTTCTCAGGTTCATGATCTGTTCTGACGGGTTAGTTAGCTTCATTGAGTGCACTCCTCGTCGCACTGTCGTGCACTGCAGAGAAGCGAGAACCGCCAAGTAGGCATCGCGAGTTTCTGTATCTTGCTTTGCCGCAGCACACCCACGTGCTAAGGGGAAAGCGCCCATCCAGAGTGGTATGTCGCACGCGCAATCGTCGGCTCAGAATTTTTTTGTTTTGTTTTGTTTTTTAGTGGTTTTACTGATTTGTTTAAAAAAAGGCGTGAAAGCTACACTTATGCGGTTTGTGCAGGTGAGTTATGCGGCCATGGGGCATTATGCGCGTCGATAATCTTTGCGATAGGTCGGCTAATTGATTAAAATTCGTTAATTAACTTTTTAATTAGGGAAAATAAACATATCGGTCCAAAAAGAAACTTAAAGAGCGTCATTGGAAACCACTAAATCAACTTTTTTTAGAACGACTTGAGGCTCGTGGGAAACTCGGGGGCGCACCAAAGTTACCACTCGTAAAGCAGGGGCAAAGCTAGCAGTGGCGGAACGAGATGATAACATCCGCGTTCCGTCACTGCTAACTTTGCGCCTGCTTCACGAGTGGTAACTTTGGCGCGCCCCCGAGTTTCCCACGAGCCTCAAGTCGTTCTAAAAAGAGTTTATTTAGTGGTTTTCGATGACGCTCAGTAAGTTTCTAATTGGAACCATGTGCCTATTTTCACTAGTTAAAAAGTTAATTAACGAATTTTAATTAGTACCCCTGGGCGTATAACTTACTCGCACAAACCGCATAAGTGGAGCTTTCATGGCTTTTTTTTAAACAGATCTAAGAATAAAAAAACACCCTGTATATATATATATATATATATATATATATATATATATATATATATATATATATATATATATATATATATATATATATATATATATATATATATAGCCGCTCACCTAATATTGTTTAAATGTCGTGTCATTGATTTTGACAATCAAATTATTATCTAAGTAGAGCTTGTTGACGCATGTTCGCACACCATTCTCAATCCGACGCGCGCAAATGCTGCACAACAACGGAAGGCGTGCTAACCTGCTGCATGGGCGGGTTCGTTAGTGTTTACTTCACTTTATGCGCTTCACGTTGCCCCATGGTGCTTCTTATTATTGTCCCATAATACTTCGGGAATTAGTCCAATAAATATAACACTCTACTCTCTGTGTTAAAAGTACAGTTGGCTTGGCTCTCTATAGTCTGTGATTAGAGGCGATCTAAGTGAACCGAAGTGCTTCATATTTTAGCCCGGCGTGAAATTTGGGAGTTTTTCCTGGATTGTGAGAAATACACATAGCATGGAATACGTCCTGTTAAAGTACTTTTTATGCCATCTTCTATTCTTGAGCCTACCAATAACGTTCCGGTGAAGCCAGCATTCCTGAACCGAACATTGAGAGTCAAGCCAAACAGCGGCTTATTTAACTGACTGTAATAATTCCTAGAGAAGCGCTCCAGTAAAAATGAAGAGAAAAAAAAAAGTCCAGAAATATTTGTATTTAGTGATTCTAAACCTTATAAGCAATCTTACAGAAAAAGAATTAAAAATTACATTTAAAAAAAAAAAAAATGACCTTAGACATCTCAAAAGTTTAGGTTTTCAACAAGTTCGAAGCAAAAAAACTGGCATATTTAACTGATTGTCCTGAGAATACAGCACAACAAGGATATCCGATATTTCTATCATCTGACTCTCTGCTTCATGGGCAATCAACGCAAAAAGGTAGAAAAAAAAAAAGAAATTGATTTTTGAGAAGGTTGCTTTTAACTTTCTCAACACTTTATGTTTTGAAAACATTGTGAGAAATCCAGCCACTTTTTTTTTTTTAACAATTATCTAAAGAATGCAGAAAAAAAGTTTAACCAATATTATATCCTGTAATTATATTTTACGGACAATCAATACAAGCTTCAAAGAAATGTCACTTTGTTTTAGTTTATATACACATATATATATATATGTATATATTATTTTAGGTTTTTAACCAGTTTGGAGCAAGGTAACTTATTTTCTATAAACATTACCAACACGAACAATTATATCATCAGCTTGTGAACAGGGAGCCCCCACACACCTACAAAAGTAATACAAATTTGTGTTGTTTTCTTATCGCCAAAATAAACTGTCTCCGAATGCGCAGTCTCTGCCCAAATGTAGCGCTAGCAGTCCGGACCAGATGCTAAAGTTTCAGCTCTTGTCGTTATCTAGTTCAAAAGTTACAAACAAATTTGCTAAATTTTCTGTTGGAAAATGGCGGCCGACGAAGCCCCCGAATGCATGACTATTAGCCCCGAGAGCGACCGAAAGGTCGCTCTCGGGGCTAATAGTCATGCATTCGGAGGACGTCATTTTCACGACTGAAGAAGAAAGTATTAAAGAAAATTAATCAGCACGCACACTTTGAAATCCTGTGCTTTCCGGAAGAATATTATACACCTGAAAATTGTGGTGCGGCAATTGTAATGGTAAATATTTTCTTAAAGGTGTTTAAGTTAAAAACATAAAAATCGACTGCAGCAGACCCTAATGCATCAAAAGGAACTAAGAAACACTAAATCTTTTCCGGCTTATTGTTTCCTGTCGATACCTACTCTTATTCTAACATGCTCCTACATAAAATTAGAGCCTTGTGTTGTTTTTATTTTTTTTCGACCGTTGGGAGATGCAGGCTTTTTGCCTTGTGCAGCCGTTTTTACAAAAAAAAAAAAAAAAAAAAAACTTTTTACAACAATTCTTTTGCATGACACAGTATGATTTGCAAATTATTCCAATAGTTTATTTTTAACTTTTTGCGAGCAATTTTCGCTCGCAATATTTTGCCATCAAGGGGAGAGGCA
Source organism: Ixodes persulcatus (assembly GCA_013358835.2). Lineage (NCBI taxonomy): Eukaryota > Metazoa > Arthropoda > Arachnida > Ixodida > Ixodidae > Ixodes > Ixodes persulcatus. Next base: position 4,371,852 of record JABSTQ010011052.1, read on the forward strand.
CAATGGCGCATGCGTGTCGGACTCCTGCAAGAACGACGGTCGGTCGCTTCCCGCAGTGCTTGGATAGAAAATGTCATAACCATCAAGATTCACGCGCTTAGCTGCGACCTCCGCGCTTCCCCGTGCCCCGTTGTTCGGAAGCGGCATAATTTGCGTCGTGAATGTTACGACAATGTGAAATGCGGGACATTTTGAAGATTTTGGTATTTCTTGCGGGACGCGGGACACGAGCCCTCAATGCGGGACAGTCCCGCGAGTCGCCGGACAGGTGGCCACCCTAGGGTAGCAAGTTTTCGATTTTGTTAAAAAATAACCATAAAAGCTAAAAAAAAACTTTCCTTCTGAAATTGGTCAGAAATAGTCGCTGCCTCCTGAAAAAGTATCAAACTGAGTAAAGTCACCAGTTTGTGAACAATTACGTATTCCACCCTTGACACCTGATTTTTCTTTTCTGCAAAACTGTTAGAACTTGTTGTTTTGATTTTTTTATCTTTTTTAGGCAGAGTTTCGATTGTTGCAGGTCTTTAGCTATCACATATATTTTATTTAAAAAAAAAAAAATTAAAAAGCCCCCCCCCGGACCAAAGTTTGGTCCAATTCAAATTAAACCACCCTGTAATGTATCTACTAATCTTGAAAATATTGCTCATGAATTTGACATTAATTCTTTCCGAGCCTTTAGTAAACATTGTTCTCTTTCTATTCACAGAATGCTACAATGACTGATGTAGTTAAGTCATGGGGAATATTTTCTCTGCATTTGCTCTGCTGTATTAAGGTGACGAAATCGCGCATGCTGATGGTTTGCCCAATCATATTTTCCGTCTCTACACTGGGATTATTTCCGAGTACCTTTCATTCCCTTCAATGCTTCACACAAAAGATTGGTTAACGGCTAGAGTGCGACCAGTATTTCAATTGGGTGACAAATTAGACGCTGGTTATTACAGACTTTCCATAATAAGCGCGTGTTGCAAGTTGCTTTAGCACATAATTACTAATTATGTATCCTCGAGTCAATAAACGTTTTAAACAAAAGTCAACATAGACTTTGCAGAAATGTGTCGAAACGACTCGACTAATCTGCAGCCCACGTTATAGGCGTAAACAGCGGGGAAAAGAGGCAACAGAGGCAATACGCACAGATATACTAACCAGGGCGCTGACTTACAACTCAACTTCTGCTGTGATTTGATAGAAATAAAGTTTACTTGACCACTGACTACCTAAGTTCGAATATATTGGATCAGACTGAGTACTTGCTATATACAACTTCACATACTTAATATTGTTGTCACCCGAGCAATTTTACGTTTCATATGAAGCATATACCTATACTGATCCACAAATTGTTGTTGTTTTCTTTTTTCTAAAATGCCCAAATAGCTTAAAACAGGTGTTTACAATTGTCAAAAAGCGCAGCCGTCATTGACGCGTCCACGCCACAGCTAACGGAAAGTGGAATAAAGCTACGTCAACATCATCAGCTCTTTTGTACTCCGGCACATTTGTCATCCGAAATAGCTTTAAAACTGTTATCACTAAAAAAAAAAAAAAACTTTTTTTATATAAGACATAATGGTGTATTGAATGAGAACCATCATATGGCTTCGTGTGAAAGTTGTAACATTCAACCTCTTCAACGACTTGGGACATGATCAGTGGGGAGAACGTAAGACGCGAACTCCTACCATCGCTTGTTCAATATGTTTCCTGTTTCCGAAGTAAACATATTCCGGCGTCTGGTTGTCTGAAAAAAAAAAAAAAAAATGAAACGCAAAACGTAGACACAACAAATTACTATACTCTGTTTCACCTTATGTTGTACTGCAGCGAAGGTTAGAAGCGCGAGCTCATAGCGTTGGCAGCTGCCCTTGGTGCACGAGAGCTTGTGCCGCCGAGGTGTGCCATAGAGCAAGGAGCTCGCGCTTGTAGCCTTTCCTGCGGTACAACACAAGGTGAAACAGAGTATAGTACTGCATTCAATATCAATTTGAAACTCGCGTCCATAGATGGCGTAAGTGTCCCAGCGTCAATAAAGCCACTGAATAAAATAAAACGTAACATTTGTTCTCTCCTCCTCCGCCGCGCACCCTCTTTTTACCTCCTCGCACTCGCGCATCAAAGCAACTATCGAAGGCGCGCGCGCCGGCTTCGACAGCTGTACAGAGATCCCGCGAAAAAACGTAAGAAAACGCATAAGTGCACGGTCAGTAAAATAAATCGCATAAATATGATTTGACAGGAATGTTGACGGATAAAAATTATGACTCTTCATCAGCATCAGAGAAGAATCAACATTTCTCAAATCAGAACTTTCACGTAAAGCAACTGCGCTTTTGTTAAAAAAAAAAAAAAACACTTTACATCTACAAAAAAAAAACTAAGATCAAAAAAAAGAAAACACTAACTATCTGAAGATTGGCTTCAACGTCAGACATGGAGAACACTCGCAAAGCTTTTGGCACTTCAAACCAGGGCGACAAAAAAGCAGCAGGTCAAACCAAAACCAGGACAAACAAGCCTTTGGGCTAATATTCAGTTCGTTTGCGTTTTTTTTTTTTTTTTTTTTTTTTGCTATTGTTGTGATTGTGGAATGAAATTTAGCTGTGCTGGAAGCTTCATGTTTGTGTCTGTCCCCGCGGTCCAAGGTTGAAATGTGTGTTAAACCAGCTCGCCTAATTTAATAGCAGGAACCAAGATAGCCTAGCTTGAACTTGATGAACTGCCCTTAGTTTTCCAACCGGTGCAAACCTTGACGGCTAAACAAGCGTCCTCCAGAGTTTTCCTACATACCGCACCAATTAACCTTTTTTTTTTTTTTTTAGGTTGGCATTTTAACGTTTTATTTTACATACATAACTTTATTTACCGGTGTTGCTACACAGACACTTGAAAAATATAGCTATAGTGTAAAGGTGAATAAATAAACAAAAAAGTTGAAGTGACAACGTTTGCAACCTACGCACTTTATGCTGTGTTATGCCGGAGTTTAGTCCATGCACCCAGTAGCATGTCACTGAGAGCATGCTAGGATGACAGACACACTGTAAACAAAATATTACAACGACATCTTAGCGACGAAGTTCTCAGCAAATCACCGACCCGGACCTGCTAACCCTCCCACCCCCCTTGCCCCCCTAAAACGGAATTGGTGTCTCGTTTTATTGTTAATTTCCCTTTCTCAGTGCCTTTAAAGTACAGTAAAAACTACCTCCCATTCCTCCTTCTGTATATTCTTCCGTTAGCCTGTAGCCTGCATAGAAAATAAATATCGCACAGCGCACACTCGCGGGTTATGCGGTCTGGGTCATTCGATCGATGAATTATGTGAGCGCACCACAAAGTCGGGGGATTATCAGACTGGGTCAGAGTGCAATCACTCGGCCTGAACATGGCCACAAGGTTCGGTCGCGTCTTCGATTGCCAAACGGCAGTCTCGACCCTGAGGTGATCTATTCGATAGCAAGTGCTTAAGCATAAGGAGACCCCGTGGAAGTTTGTAACAAGGCCAAGTTATGGCGAAACCATGAGCTCAAAATCAAAGACGCGCCCAGGTTGAAAAACGGTGAAATATCAGGATCATAAGCGTGTCGATCTGCTCGGGAGACAACGAGTCGTCTGGCTAGTGGCTAGAAATGCGAAGGTTTGCCGATCTTTCTCGGCTTCTACATTTCCTAATGCAGATTTCTAAGCGTAAAACTGTAAATGTGATTTACTTTTTACTAGTATTATAACTGTTGCAGCTCTGTATACTTTGACGGCCGAGGAATGCATTAGTGCAATGTCTGAAAAGAAATGGCCCACCACGCTGTTCCCCGGATCGAAAGATATACCTTGACATATTTGCCGCTGTGTTCAGCAAATAATATTTTGAATGCACATGTTTACCTGTGCTCACTCAATACTATTTTTTAAGCCCTTTGATCCGGTGGTCTCTTTTCTTTCTTAGGGCTACGAGCGTCAAATCTGAGGTTGTTTATACCATTTATGTGGATCGAGACATTTCTTCACTGTTCCTGTCCGCCATGACTGACGTGAAGGCGTACTCATATAATAGCATAAACCTTGATGTAATCGCTGATGCCGAACTGTACTGCCTCCCGCATTGCAAAGAAACCGATAAGACATTTTCATCCTTAGTCGCATGGGTGCTGCCTTCTTGAAATAACGTGTCGCGGCCGCCATTACGTTGCTTCAACTCGCCGCTCCGCTCTCCCCTCCGCGCCTTGGCGGGTGCGATGTATTCGTGTTTTTCGTAGCGTTTCACCGGATTTCTTTGCCTTAATTTGTAATGTGTAGTTTGATACTTATATTTACTACCTAACCGCATTACATCATAATGTGCACACCTACTGCAGTTAATTTTGTAGTACAATTTGACTATTTTCACCGTCGGCGTACCGAGCGTGTGAGGATGAGGGACAGGAATCAGCGTTAGGACTGAGCCACATTGATCATGCAGATGACTAAGGCAGCACAAGGGTTCAAAGGTCAATTACTTGTGACAACTCAGGTTTGTTTAGTAATAGTTTGCATTCCTAATAAGAAGCGCGTATATTTAAGATCGCGCATTTAGGATCGGAAGGTGCCAAGAATATTCAGCTTAAAGGGCATCTCCGCCGTAATTTTGATGGTCACCGATTTCTATAAAATTTTCACCATGTACTTGGATGTGCATGTGTACAAAATATCTCGGAAAAATATTAATTTTCTTAGAAGAAAATGAATTTTGAAATTTACATGTACACACCCAAATCACTTGCTGCCGCCCTACTGGCAACACTGAGCAAGAGCGGCACACGGAGGCTGCCATGATGGCGCTGACGTTGCCGTGACGTCACATGTTGGTCAGGGTGCTTGCTTTGTAGCTTGTTGGTGCTAGGCTGCTAGCGACTGTCTGCTTTTTGCTTATGTTATTGGTTTATACAGTTATGTAAGAGCGCGTAATGGCGACTGGAGGAAATCGGTGTTGTGCCGTAGGGTGTAATAACACCACAAAGAAACGCAGCAATGTGACATTTCACAGTTTTCCGACCGACAAGTCTACACGAGAGAAGTGGGTCCTGGCAGTCCGACGTGAACGCTGGCTCCCAAGTAAAAACAGCCGAATCTGTTACGACCACTTCTCACCGGATTGCTATGACGATAGCGTGCGACTAAGGGAATCTTTCGGGTTGGGCGGGACGGGCACAGAAAGAAGCTACTAAAATGTGCCGTGCCTACCGTGTTCGCGCACACACAACCCTGACAGCCGCCGATCGAGCGACGAGCGTTTGCAAAGAGGAGAAGAATGCAGGTAAGGGTGCTTTATGTCGCTCTGAAATAACACTCAAGAATGTTCCGAACTACATTTTTGGGGGTTCTTAGCGTGAACCCCGAAGTGAGCGAGCGTGAGACAAACCGTTTTCAGATGATAGTGCTCCTGACCATGCACGATTTTCTGAGTATGCTTCAAAGTGGCAGAGCGAGCTCCCGCTACAAAGATCGTTCCCTACACGATGAAGCGCCTGGGGGCCTCGACTGGGTCTCGCTGCACGAGCCCGTGCAGCCGCGAGGCGTGATCCAAGGGAATTAGGTCGTGTGTTTAGGAGTACCGCGATAGCCCTGGCCGCGCGTCTCGGAGCATGTTTTCAAGTTGTGCGAACTGCCGATACAAATAGCGTTCTCTGAAAACCGAATCTACTAAAACACACCTATGCCTTCATCGAACAAGCTCACCTGGACTCGTATCACGCGCGCGCGCCTCGATGCTGCAACCAAGAAATCTTTCCATTGGCAATTACGGTAATAGTGAGAGGTGTAACTTAGGAGCTCCCGCGAAATTACTATCAATGCACCAGTGCGCCTGTCGGTTTCCTCGGAGGCGATGCCGGCGGATTGTATGAGAACGGGTTATCGTCATCATCCTCAAAATCTAGCAGCATATCCTCATCGTTGCTCGATTCAGACGAGCCTGATGAGCCCATTTTTATCCGCGGCACGAACACAAAACAGTGACCTGCTGGCAGGCTGGCCAGGCTCAAACTGCACACGTGCGAGTGTTTATACCATATGTGACGTCACGTCAAAATGGCGGACCAGTCGAGTGGCAAGTCAGTTTCGGTATCGGTTTCAGCGTATTTTAACGATTATAAATTATGTTAACAGTTTTTTAATGATTTAACCGCTGCTATAGGCTAAATTTTTAGTACCCTTTCCGAAAATATGTTTCGATAAAAACGCTCAAGTTGACGGCGGAGCTGCCCTTTAAGGAGACTATGCGCGCTTTCTGAAAGTATCGTCCTTTGTATTCATAATAGATTGAAAACAGTTCCTGTTGATTGTGTGAGGGAACTCCTGGGGGGCTATGTTCGACAAATGTTTCGTTTCTCCTAAAAAGAAACGGAAGTGACGGAACTGACGATATCGCGTCTGATTGGCTAGAGGCTCAAATGACAATAGAGGGAACTTTCGTCATTTGAGCCTCTAACCAATCGGAAGCGATATCGTCGCTTCAGTCACTTCCGTTTCTTTTTAGGAGAAACGAAACATTTGTCGAACATAGCCCCCCTGGAGGAGATAGGCAACGAATGTTTATCTTGAAGTTTATCTCATGCTAGGAATAATGGTACGTCAACATCAGGCGATTTGTTTGTTCATAATATCGCATATACATGTGCTTGACGTTCTCAATCGTTTTTGCGGTAAAGCATTCGCTTTATCTGTTTATTTATGAATTTTAAGAAACGGTATAACGTCTCGGTCCCATTTCGGTGGTCTTTCAATGGATGTATTGATTGTCTTTAGATAACGAGTTGAATCCACTTAATTTATTTTAACACAAAGGTTGGGACTTCCCGCGTAAGAAACTGTCATATACAGCTTAAAGGGGCACTGACACCCCCTAAAACGTTTCTTTGGTTGGACAAAATACTCGATAAAAGTACTTAAGTTACTAAATACCTGCTTCATGAAGTATTTAAAATGCGACTCAAGTTACTTTCACTGTAAAGTAGCTTGAGTAGAGTACAAATAATTAGAAATGTAATTCAATTACTTTTGAAGATACTTTCGCATTGCGTAATTTGTATCGATGTCAGTGACAACGACAATTATACAGCTGAGCAAATCTCGGTTACCATGATGGTTTATTAGCACGGAACAACACAAAACGGAAAAAAAAAGAAAAAAAAAAAGTATCGTAGGGCTATTTTATGCAGTCCAACTATAAGGAGCAGGATATTGTCACGAGACTGACTCCGGACCGCCACTCGGAGCACCTTTTGTATCCGCGTGGGTTTCTGGAACATTCGTAACTCGATCAGACGACAAAATTCTCGAACTTACGAGAATGTCAAGCTGAAAATTAAAAGAGGAGTCCGCTCCCTGGTATCGAACTCGGAGCCTCCGCGCGAGAGCCATGCGCGGCAACCATTCGGCCACGTGCTCGCTGGGCAACGCGCGTGGCAATATCACTGATGGATGTTACATTTCTGGGACAACAAGAAAGAGGTCGCTTTAGCTATTAGGGAGGAGATCAGACCGTGGCGCCCCAAGTGGTTAACTTTAGAACAGCATGAATGGGGACAACAAATACAATGACTAAGCGCTCGGCTGTCTTAACCGAACGCGGCGTCAGCGTTCGGCTGGAGACTGGAGTTCGTGTTCTACGGTGAGGGGCAGGAGGGTCTCTTTTGTTACCACTCCGGCCTGCATAAACAATGCAGCATGCACGGTGCCCAGCTCAGCAAAAAACCCAAGCGGGTCAAGCTCGCATCCTCTGACGACTGCTTTCGGGAGAGATCCGGCACTTAACGTCACTTCACTAATTGTTGATATTTTTTACATTACACTGTGCCCCGCGCTCTATTAAAAAAGGCCGAGGCTACATCCACGCGCGGGGACGTAGCCAAGTCGGGAGGAGATGAGGCTCCATCCACGCAAAAGGTCACGTGACTTATAATATAAGGACATAATTCGTTTTTATATACATGTTATGCTTTCTTATAAGTAAATATAGGATATAAAAATAAAGAGGTTACACTTTGTTGTTTTAAAGTTAATATGTCACGTGACCTTACAAATTCTGAGACAATTTATCAATTCTGTACTGTTTTCTAAGCATAATAGCAAATATCATGCGTTATAAAAATAGTATCAATAGATATCTTTATAGTTATGTTGTCCACAAGTCACACACTCGGGTGGGCGGCGTGCGTGCCATCCGTGCGTGCGGGCGTGCAGCCGAGCAGCTATGTGGTGCGGGGTTGGCTTGTTGCGGGTACGGCCTCCGGGGCCTTCGCCCATGTGTGCATCGCTGCCGAGGCGAGGCGGTGAGGCTTCGTCGTGTGTGTGGTTGGCTTGGTTCGAGGCGTTTTAGTGTGAGCTTATGGGCATCGAAGGGGACAAATGCGAGCCCACCGCTCCGTACGTTGTTGACTTGCGCGCACGCTCGCAGTCCCACAAAAATTGTGAGAGAAGGGAAAACATGCATACTGAGAGCATTCAATCGAGAAAACTGGGTAAAAGATTCCAGAAACAGTTTATTCTAATAAAACAGTAGCCGATGCACAGATGCCACTCGTCCTCGAGATCACCGACGAACACGAAGCCCTTCTTGCGGCAGAACTCCTGCAGGAGCCAGTTCACGTCTCTGTGCCGATCATTCAACGCCTGAATCTCGGCACTCAGACTACGCTGACACTCCAACGAAGAGAACCTGTTCTCCCGCCTCGGAAGGACGGAAGAAAAGGCGATCTGCATGGTCAGATTGCGTTCCAAGATCTGAGCGGCCAGCCGACAGGTACTTGTCAATGTACGCGCTGGCACAAACGCTGGTGTTGTTTGTGCCGAAATCGAGCAGGGCGTCGGACACCTTGGAAAGCAAAGCCTCGATCCTAATACCACTAAACGCCCTCACTTCGACAGCCACCCGGTTATTCGAGGGGAAATACTGGGACAAGTATTTCACCATCGAATCCCCGGCAACCAAAACTCGAGGCATATAAGAAGCGCGACCGTGCTAATACACAAAGGGCCAAACTCCTTGACCAAGAAAACAAGAACAAAAATGATTCAGAGAAAGTCAAACCCGCTTGCGTAAGACCAGGTAGGAACAGCAGTCCGCGCACGGCAGGAACGCAAGGAGCAGTGGCCGCCGAGCACATGGCAAAACAATGGGAGGCAAGACCATTGTGGGCAAGACCTTAGGATGATTCCTGCGTGGACGGAGAGAAGACGGGAGGAGAACTGCCTCCGTGCACGCAGGAAGTGACGTAGTGCGCCGGAAGTGACGTAGTGCGTGGATGGAGCTTTATCTCCTCGCGACTTGGCTACATCCCCGCGCGTGTATGCAGACACTCCCATTAAAATAGATGACATGAACATGCCCGCAAGGCCTGTGGGCATGTGCACAGGCCTTGTGTGGGTAAACACCGCGGTGTGGGGGTGACAAACGGATCAGAGCGCCTCGCCAATAGTGACATCAATGAATATCACGTCCTGCGGCGCACCTCAGACGCATCGTTTAACTACAATCCATATTCCCTATATGCGGAGTTCACTATAAACGAACTTGGGATACGGATATGAGTGAATGGATGACAAAGAGAACCCACATAATAGCCACTGCAGTGGTCGCGCCTTCTTCAAGTAGGTTGCGTTCAGAAAGGCACTCAACGTTAGGGGACACTTTGTTGGCATTCTGAGAGGTCATCCAGCTTGCAGTTCGTTTCCTGTACTGTTCTCTGCTTATCAATGTTTGCTTACAGACATGTTCGCGAGAGCAACAGGCGACGGACTGACGACAAAAAGGAAAGAAACAAAAGAAAACCTCGACGTTTTGCCCTAGCGGGGTCAAATATACAAAAAGAAAACAAAAAATATTTTTTTTGTGTGTGTGTGTGTCCACTTCTTATTTTTCTTCAATTTGTTATTTTCTTGACACTCAAGTCTGCATTGTTGTCGTAGGTCGTTTCCCGGTCTGCGTTGCGCCGCAGGGTGGCATCTTTACTTCCGCAAAACCACACCTTTTGTTTGAGGATTTGTTTTTGGGGGAAGCTCTATGGAAGCAAAAGGCGCTTTTGGGAAGGCGAGGGGAAAACCTTAATTGTACGAACTTCGGGCTAAATATGAGTCACAATCAGCAAAAAAACGATGTTTTCACGAGCTAAATCAAAGTCACCGTAGCTAATCGGAGCTAGCAACAGGATTTGGTTGCTCCAAAGAATGTTCACGTTTGCTCGTGCCACGCCCACGCCACTTCATACCGAAACACTCGGAAAATGGCGGAATGTCAAAAATGTATTTGAGATAATGAGTACAAGATACTCGGAATTGTAATTAAAATAGAGTATCAAATACTCTCGATCAGAAGTATTTGCAAGATACCAAGATACTTCAAAAAGTATTTGAAATACAGTATCTTGAGTAGAGTATTTGAGATAGGCACAAGTCTGGTATGTACACGTAGTCATAAAAACACCTTCGTTTAAAATAACGATCATAAACGATTCGAATGAACCTCTTTTGAACTTTTTTCAATTGGCGATGCATCGGTTGCTGTGATGGAATTCCACACACCACTTGCGAACTCAAGCCGAGAACAAATTGGACTGCAAAATAAGCGAATAAATACACAATGAATTAAAAAATTCTTTGGTCAAACGTGAAATCAAGCCCAGCAATCTTACAGCTGATGCGACAATTTGAGAGACATGGTAGGAAAAAGAAAGATGATCATCAAAATAAACGTCAAGGTCGCGAACCAGACACACGCAAAATGGTAGTGATAGCACTTTAGTTTTATCGGGATTGATTAACAAAACAAAAAAATTGCCGAGCACGACTGAAGTACACGTGACACATCGTCTTGTAAAAGTGTGCAGTCATTGAGTGACCGAATATTAAAAGCTAGCTTCAAGTAGGCGGCGGCGAATAGCAACAACCGAGAATTCTTCACGCACAATTCGATATGATTAATAAAAATAAGAACCAATACTGGTCCCAAGTTAGACCCCTGAGGGTCACCGGACGAAGGAACAAACGCATCAGAAAAGCTATTTAAAATTTGCACACTGCTTTAACGTTCGCTAAGATAACACTAAAACCATCTGGTGAGTGCAGGTGAAACACCATAACGATATAACTTATGCAGGAGCAATTTATGATTTACTTTGCCGAACGCCTTCGACATGTCGAAGTAAACTGTATCAACTTGATCGGGATTTAGGACAAACGGCACAGAATAGAGGAAGAACGAACAGAGGTTCCAAACACCAAACCAAACACACCACCACCGAACGACCCTTTAGGAAACCATGCTGGAAATCCCTTAGCTTGTGCCAGAAGTGGTGAGACATACGGACAAACATAAAAAATCTCAAAAACCTTAGAAAAGGCGCATAATAAGGAAATAGGTCTATAGTTGTTCGCCACGCAAGCATCACCACCTTTGTGCACAAAAACCACAACCTACCTTTCCCACAGGGAAGGAAATGCGCCCAATCGCAAAGAAAGATTAAAAAATATGCTTTAAAACAGGTGCAAATAACTCGGAGCAGCCCTTGACGATGAAGCTGCCCGTATGAAAATGTCAGATCGGAGCGGTTCCAGTTCGGATCCGCGCAGAGCCGCGTGGTTCCAAACTTGTGGACAGTTCAGATCTGTGGGGATCCGATCTGGTACCGTGCGGTTCTGGGTGTAACCAGTCGGATCCAGTGAGACACAACGCACTGGAGCCGCACAGTGATGGGTGGATCCGATCCGTTCCCCTTGGTTCCAGTAGGGTCTGCTCCCAGCCAGCGGGCGCGCACATGCGTGACTGGAGGAGAAGGAAGGGGGAACCCACGCTCTCTTCCCCGCGGTCTCATGCAGGTCACATGTTAGGGACAGGCGCATCCGCTACGTACGCGCTGCAAGCCGGCGTTCTCCGCCCCCGCGCCTCGCTTTGTCTGTCGCAGTCGGCGGCAGCGCTCCGAGAGTTTCGGTTCTTCTCCGCTCTCGTCGAACTGTCAGCCGGCACTCGCCCGGCGGCGACGTTCGCGCTGTGGGCGCACGGATAGAAAGTTTTAGAATAGCGCAAGCTAAGGCTTTGCGTACGCAAAGAATAGCGTCGTCGCCACTGCGTAGGCGCCGAACGCTAACTACGTTTTGCGTGCGCTATTTTAGCGTATGCTATTTTTTAGAAATCGCATGCGTTCGCAAAGAGTCTTCGCGCTCCTCCAAGGAGGATTCATGATGAGAAGCTGGCTAAAGCCAAGACGAGCACAGTTAGAAAATGGCGGCTCCCAGAACCATGTCTGCGGCAGCTTTGGCGGCGTCGTGAGTGCGACGTCAGCGGCATCCTTGCGACTGCGATTTTCAATACGGGACGAAATTGCACTCGGTTTGGCAGCGATCACCGGCAACTTGATGCTTGCGACGCGTGAACATTTCTCGGCGAAGGTACGATGTGTCAAGGTCGGTACACGAGACCTCTCTTGCCGAGGCGGCGTAAGCGGACACGACCGTTCGATCGCTCACGTCGCATTCCCATGTTTAAACAAATCTAAAATGTTATTCTGGACCAAAAACTTGTTTTTTTCTCAAGTTACAGCATTTAATAAAAATTGTGACTGTATCTTGGTGGCATCGCAAGCGCGAGATGCATGGGCTTTTGCGTCGCGGCGGAAAAACGCTATTCTAAAACTCTTTTGTGTAGTGTGCGCTAACCCAAGTGCTAAATTCAGAGCTAGCGTCCGCCAAAATTGCGTACGTTATTCTAAAACACTCTACTGACGCGCCCATGGTTGCCCTGGATGGATACCCACTGACCTCGGCTTTGAATCTTCATATAGTATGAAGCTGCCGACCCATTGCACTTTGGCTCGGCATCTGGACGCGCTTGGCGCTGCTGTGCTTGGTGACAATACTTGGACAACTCGGATACCGCTTGCCCGCCGGAACTTTTCGATGCGCTCAACAATGCATGGACTCTACGAAAGTATTTCGCGCGATGCCCTTAGCCGTTACAAGCGAGAGAGCGTCGCGATTTTAGACCCAGGCTATTCCGCCTGGGTCTGAAACCGCGATGATCTCTCGCTTGTTCTTTTTAAACACAGCCTGTCTAGAACATTGCAGTCTCATCAAAATCGATGGCCACTGAGCAATAATGACTGGCATTCTTCTAGGGAATAAAAATAACTACCATTATTAATATGAAATACGTCCCCAGGTCGCTTGAAACAACGAAACCTATATTTTATGATTATACTATAGTATAGTGGCTGGATTTACTCCGCAGCTTGGGGCACGTTCGGCTAGTTTGTTCTGGTAAAAATAGTAATTCTTCAGGACTACATTCATAACGTAGCCGCGAAACAATAGTGGCAAATTGTCAGGCAGTACCCCCGTGCTAAACCATTTAACCCACTCTAAAAATATTTAAAACCACACGCAAAATAAAACTTACTATGCCGGCATTTCCCCATGGTGCCGAACTTTCCTCAAACGTTCGTGAAGTAGCGTTCACGTTTATGTGCGCAAAATCAAGATCGTATCATTGGTGAGAAAATGACGACATAGAGTAGCTTTATATAATTTTTGTTGTTTTCTTACTTCTCTGTTATCAGTGCTACCCATGGTTCAGTTTCACGAGCATTTGCTAGTTTTGACGAACTGGCCTTGTGTCATCTTTTCATTCATTCTGTACAAATAAATTATTATTAGCATTATTATTATAATTATTATTACTATTAGTATTGTTGTTGTCATCATCATCATCATTCGTTCTCATCGCTCTAGGTATTTTAACTTAAAACATTAAGGCTCGTTCACACAGACCCGTTTTCTTACGTTAACGTTACGAAAAGTCACCGGGAAATCTGTGCTTCGTATTAAGCGTGGCTACCAATTCAAAAAGATAGCCTGGTTTGCGACATTCGAGACGCGAATGTTTCAGTGACTTACACGTAACGTAAGAAAACGGTGCTGTGTGAAAAGTTGAACCGAGCTCAACTCCTTACGTTACGTTACTACGAGCCTTGTGTCCTTGGTTGCCACGGTAACTCATACCCCTGTCAGACGGGCTAGTTTAGTGTCACTACAAGCGAGTGCACTTCAACCCGTCGAAACACACTCCAAGTGTGTTGGTGCTACACGGGAAAACTTAGTGTCACTCCAAAATGATGGCAATGACGATGGGTGAGTAATGGGCACGCAAAATATTACAGTGCATACGCATTTTTTTCATAAGTAACTTCGTCGTCTTATTAGAAACACGTTACCACATATTGTTGCGCTAAGTCACGAGCTTTAATCCAAATTTAAATCCAACTTGATCATTACGATCAGCCATTACAAGCCAGTGATACACGTCCGCACGCCGGTACGATGCTCATCTATAGACCTTTCCAATGTTTACAAACTCACAGTCCAGCGTGCGATCTTCACAGCCCAGCACGTGCGTGTTCGTCGCTTCGGAAAGCGAGCAAAGCACGCGCCATACGCACGAACGCTCAAAATGGCACCGGCCACAAGCTCGTGTTTGGAAAGGTCTATACTCTGTTTCACCTTATGATGTACCACAGGAAAGGCTACAAGCGCGCTCCTTGCTCTAGGGCATAGAGTTATTACAATACACGCTAGAGGCTCAGCTGGCGCTAGTGTCTACGGGACTTCCGGTTGCAAATTGAAGCAGACAGCATGCAGTCTACTTTTCCAGTCTTCCTGTGTATTCCTATGGGAAAACGCGCGTGAATTTTGTCTCTTCGCCGGAAAATAACATGAATAACTTTTGTTATTTCGGTTGTACCGGATAGTATGTACCTTTATTAATATGGTGATAGTGTAATTGCTTTAGTTACAGCATTTTTTCTTTAACACTGAACGATGTTAAACTTCGCTATATTTCAGGCCCAAACCTCTGTTCCATGGCAGGTATGTAGAAACAAACGACGATTCTAAGCAAAATAACGACCGAAAGAAATGTAAAGTGTGTTCAAAGTTCGCCAGCATTCTGTTGGTGCTTATATATTGTTAATATGCACGCCCTATCACTATATGAAAATGACCCCGTCGTGCATCTTTACGAGTGATTAAAAAAACGTTCGAAACGTAAAGAATAAAGTACGTGGGCTACTAAAAGTGTGTTTTCTTATTCTTTCCTATTTCGGGCAGTTTTTATCGGGCACCTGTTCTCTGGCTTCATCCTATTTGCAAAGATTTGGAGCGTGCGGGTGATGATTTGAACCCAGAACAAGCATCTTCGCACATATTCACGAGCAGAAAGAATAAAGCAGTACTTATTTATTGCAAATCGGACTGTATTACGTGACTTTCAATTTATTTTGATCGTCTGCAAGCACGAGGAGTTACTTATCCAGTGTTACTGCGTAGTTCTTGCCGTCTCTCTTGGTTTTCCAGATGTCCTTCGTTCGTTTGGCACGTATATCCCCCATGCTGGAAAGCGTCGACGCCGTGTTCGCGCTAACAGTGTCCGACAGTGCACATAAATACACGTACGAAGTGGTTTTAACACCGTTTTTCATGCCACGAATTTCAAATAAAAATGCTGTAACTGACCAATTATTTTGTCTGCGTGACTGAGAAATGTTCCAATGTGCCTAGTACGTGCAAATGATTCGTGATATTTGCTCTTATAGTCGAGCGCAGAGAGAAAATGCATTCGCTTTTTCCCATAGGAATGCATTACCGGAAGTCAATTTCTGACTGTTTGCTGTCTGCTTCAAAATGCAACAGCACACTAGCGCCAGCTGAGCCTCTAGCGTTTATTGTAATAACTCTATGCTCTAGGGCACATCTCGGCGGAACAAGCTCTCGTGCGTTAAGAGTAGCTCCCAACGCTATGAGCTCGCGCTTCTAGCCTTGTCTGCGGTACAACATAAGGTGAAACGGAGTATAGACCTTTCCAATGTTTACAAAATCACAGTCCAGCGTGCGATCTTCACAGCCCAGCACGTGCGTGTTCGTCGCTTCGGAAAGCGAGCAAAGCACGCGCCATACGCACAAACACTAAAAATGGCACCGGCCACACGCTCCTTTTTGGAAAGGTCTATAGACGCTTTCAGCGCGCGCCAGATTGAGCCGCCATAGCCGACCTTCTCTTGTCTTACCGAGATGCCGAGCCACTGAAGTGGGCCTTGACGAGCCTCTACGAAGACCTATGCTGGGGAGAAGGACACACTAACACTTAAAATGGCAATAACCTCTCCTGCTGTCGCAGTGACGAAGTGCAGCGAATGGAATAAGAGGGAACAAAAACTGAAGGTCGGTTATGGCGGCGCCCATTCACAGCTGCCTGAAAGCGTCTATAGATCGAAACGAGCAGAAGTAGGGATTGAACCCAGGATTCCTGGGTTCTGCAGCGCGAGCTTTCGCTCCGCGCGATCCGAGCTGGTGTGCGCGAGCCCACTCGGCCACTCGAAACAACGAAACATCATGGAGTGTGTGGAGGACCAGCTGGAGGGCGATATCCGCGATGTTGGACAGTGGAAGCTCGTGGTTGGGGCACTTTTCTCCGTGAGAGCCCAACGCCTTTCAGATGAGAGGCAGCTGGACCTGGATGCCGACGCACAGGCAAGAATTTCAAGGGACATCGATCAGCAGCTGCAGGCCAATGCCTTCAGCCGCTCTCATGACCGACAACCTACCCGTGATCAGTCGAGAACGGTGGGCTTTTCAGAGGAACGAACGGTGGTTCGAAGACACCTTGCCCCATTTGGGCGAGTTCCATTTTAAGCAAGCTTTTCGCCTCTCTCCTGCCACCTTCAGATTCCTGGTGGAGTCTTGCAGGTGCCTCCTGGCCGTCGCTGGCCGTCGCGCAGGGGCCAAGGCTGGAAACTAGATTAGCCGCTTGTTTTTCTACAGTGTACTACTTTCCTACGAACAGAAAACAAGTGCGCATCTAATATTACTCCTATCAAAATAATACTAATTTTACGCAGCGTTAATTTCTTCTATTATTTTTACTCCATGAACACTGCTATCGAGATTACACACTCGGTCTACCGGAGCGAGCGTATAGTGCTCCCCGAACTCACTTCATTGTAAGTGTGTTCTTCGGGCAGAGCTGGGGATTGAGCTCAGGATCACTGGGTTCTCTAGCGCGAGCTTTCTCTCCACGTACTCCGATCTGGTGGGCGCTCCGCTAGTCCACTTGGCCACCGATACCCCTTAATAAAGGCATGTTAAAAAACATTAGACGTTTACAATTCTTTGTAATGCCGAATTGGAGAGCAGCTCTTGAGGAGGAGGGAGGAAGGGTACGAAGAGGAGGGTATGCCAGCTGCTCCCCCTCCGTACCCTCCTATCCTCCTCTTCTGTTCCCATCCCACTTAGCGCTAAAATTTCGCTAAATTTCTCACTAAATTTAGCCGGAAAATTTTGCCGCTTAGTTGACGTGTGACGTCACATGACACGTCATCTGAAATTTTAAGTGTGACGTCACGTGACGTCACACGGGTAAAAGTTTTTCTCTAAATTTAGCGGAAAAATTTTCCGCCAAACTTAGCAAAAACTTTTACCGCAAAATTTAGCGGGAAAATTTTACCTTCGTGACGTCACACGTGACGACATACTTGGCGTCACGTGTGACGTCATTTTGGAAAACAGCCCTTAATGCAACGCGCGGTTACACCGACGCCGCTCAACTCAGAAACGGGTGCCTAGGAGCTGTGCTCTAAAACAACGTTACATTAATGAACGATTTTTACGCCAATTGGATGATTCTGATCGATCATCGCAAGCCATGATAAAGAACGAAGCATATCCAACTTTGGCGTTCCGCTTCGTCCCACGGAAGTTTACGAGGAGGCCCTGACACTGCCTAATTAGATCATAATTATCGTGTTGTCTCGAATAGTTACATGCTGAAAGAAAAGTAGGCTCTATCATTCTTTGCAAACCAAGATAGCCATGAATGACTGACTTTGTCGTCGCCTTTTATCAACTCCCCGCTGCGCTAATCTTGGTTCAGATCAGCCTAAACTCCAAGTCCACCGCACTATTTTTTGCAACGCCAGTCTTCTAGATGTCGTCTCCTTCACGAATTTCCTTTTCTTTATAAAATAAAACTTACGCCACGCTTTTGGTTTCTGTGTTGTTACGTTTTACTGTTGAAACACTCCTATTGATGCCACGCACTCGATCGAGCGAAGTGAGTTCGTCAAACTCACTCCGAGCCAAGTGTGTTCCTCAGGAAGGAGCCGCGTGGCACACTACAGAAATGACACTAAGGGCGAAGTGCACTCGCTTGTAGTGACACTAAACTAGCCCGTCTGACAGGGGTATCACCCTCCAAGCTCGTCGTCACCGAAACATTTGTGTCTCGAATGTCGCGTGCCAGGCTATCTCCTTGAATTGGTAGCCAAGCTTAATACGAAGCACAGATTTTCCGGTGACTTTTCGTAACGTAACGTAAGAAAACGGGTCTGTGTGATCGAGCCTTTACTCTGTGGCAGGCACGTAGCCAGGATTTTGTTTCGGAAGGGGGGCCCGCCCATGACAAAATGTTGTATGAGGGGGAGGGGGCAGAGGTTGATCCCAGCAAAATGGAAAATTTCGGGAGGGGGGGGGGGCATGGGCACCCCCCCCCCCCCCCCCCCTGGCTACGTGCCCGCTCTGTGGCCTCTCATCTACTCGGTGAGCGTCGCATCGCAGTTCTGGACGATGGTTCATCGACAGAGCAAGCCGTCCTTGCCCAGTGATCGGCGGTCTTCGTCCATCTCCATCTGTGAACTCCGGCTGCCTGCGGCTATACCTCAACACCAGCTCTCTATAGTCCAACATTGGCGATGCCCCCCCCCCCCCCCCCCTCCCACAAGCAACCACTGCTCACTCAGTGCCGATAACGTATAGCGCTTTTGTCTCGCTGACAGTCTCAAGCTGTGGTCGGCACAGTACTTGGCTTGCGCAGCCCTCCCTGCTCTGCTTACATTCGTTTTATTTCTTTTTCTTCTACTGCCGTCCCTTCACCACGCCACCGCGCCTCTAGTCTGCGATGCCTATCTCAAACCGATGTCGTCTGACGGTCGTCATATGACGTGCTCGGCATGCGGACGTAACTATCACCTAGGGAAAACGTGCTTCGGAATTGCCGAGTCCACGTTCGCTGCTATGAACGTTGAGAAAAAAGATAAATGGAGATGGAAGGTCTGTCGCTCTAAGAGCAATCGCACTGAACTTGACGGAACTGATGTGAGCTCTGAAGTGACCTCGCAATGTGACTCCAACTCGCTCGCAGCGCAAATTCTCCAAGTCAACCGAAAGTTGGACTCTTTGCTTTTGCTCAAAGTGAGTGTAGATTCGTTACTCGAGCTTCCGAGCAAAGTGAACGAACTACTACTTCTTAAGCCGTATATAGACATGATGAAGGCGTCTGTCGAAGACGTGCAAACCTCATTCGCGTTTTTAGCGAGAAGTATGACAGCCTTCTAGCTACGACAGCAGCGCACGTGACTGAAATCAGGGACCTGCAGACGGAGATGAGTGATTTAATAAACACAGTCTCTGAGCAGGCCCATATCATCCAGTGTTACAAGACAGAGTTGAACGAGGCAGACCATAGGTGGAAGGTTCTCAATTTCCCCGGGGGGGGGGGGGGGGGGGGGGTGGACGAGACCGCCTTAGTCTCCCCCCCCCCCATATGTATCTATATATATATGTATCTATATATATATATATATATATATATATAATGTATGTATGCAGCCCCTCTCTCCTATATATATATATATAATATTATATATATGGGTCATTTCATCTGAACTCAGGCACGGGTTTATTTAGGGTCGAATTTTTAATTTTGACGAAAAAAATATTTGTTTTGGGGCAATTCCTATACTAAAACAAGACGCAAACGGCAATTTCGTCGGATTATTTGTTCTCAAGTTATGGACCGTTGAAGCGGCCAAGGTGGAAACTGACGTTTTTTCAGCTTATCGGAGGTGCCATATTTCACTCCATCCCTTTTCCCTACTTTTTACGCTACATCAATATAACTTTTTGGGAACACTCTAGACATAGGCTTTTTCATGCTAATTAAGCGTCTAGGTCATAAAGTTCTTAATGATTTTTTTTTTTATTTGTCAAACCGCCTCTCTGCGACGATATTTGACGACGTTCAGCAAGCTGTGCTGTGTGACCTAATCAACATATATTTATTATTTTTATATCACCATAAAGCTCCAATTAAGCTCTTTCTTTTGAGTATAATTTCAATATTTTGCAATAAGTATATAATGCGCTACATGTGCCTGAAAAACGAAAATTTTGAAAACTGGCATGTTTGGAGTCGATTTTCTAAAAAACACCCACTTTTTATTTCTTTCATTTTTTATTCACAGTTAGGTAAGACAGTAGTCTATCAGAAACTACCAACATAAATTGTAATATATTGTTTCTATGGCCGCTATTAAGACTCCAATCTCGTGCTATGGGCGTTTTGAACGGGACTTCGCACAGGCGCTCTGCTGAGCAGAATTTTGGCCTATGTAAGGTTTTCTATTTATCGTTAGCAGTTACCTCAATATCCAACCATAAACATTAATAAAATTTGGAGTAGTGTACTTAAAAAAATTTACTTCGAAGTCCGTATCCACAAGTGCGGGCACAGCGCTTACTTCCTCCCAATACGGGGGAATGCAGATCGTTAGAGAATTCCTCTAAGGCCTTTTGCTTTCGGCTTTGAGTTTGAAATACCGAACTTGACATGTAATTGTCATATTTTCTTATTTCAAACAGATATGCAGTGCATATACATATGTACGATTTAGTATATGACGCTTAGGAAGTACGGTTTATTTTGTGCGCGTACGGACTCTTTCGTAAAATAACAAGCATTTCGTAGCGTGTAAGGCTTCCAACGTGTTAGTCATTTGTTTAGGCTTCATTTCTATTTTTAGTGATTAATGCCGGGTTACTTAGACTTTTTCCTTTTGACTTAAGTTTGTCCGGGAGTCTAGATGTTACGTATCTTCTCCGTCAATACATATGGCGAAGCTCACACACCTTGCAAATCACGCCAGTGCCAAGTAAATAAATATTGTTAGGATAAATATTGTTGTTTCTCTGGCTTTTACGCTCATATATTGAGGTAAGTACTAACATTAAATAGAAAACCTTACATAGGTCAAAATTCGGCTCAGCTGAGCGTCTATGCGAAGTCCCGTTCAAAACTCTCACAGCACGAGATTCGAGTCCTAATAGCGGCCATACAAACAATATATTACAATTTCTGTTGGTAGGTACTGACAGATTACTGTATTACCTAACTGTAAATAAAAAATGAAATAAATAAAAGGTGGTTTTTTTTTTTTTTTTAGAAAATCGACTTCAAACTTGCAACTCTTTCTTTAGAAAAACTTGCAAGTTTGAAATCGATTTTCTAAAAAAAAAAAACACCTTTTATTTCTTTCATTTTTTATTTGCAGTTAGGTAATGTAGTAGTCTGCGAGGACCTACCAACAGAAATTGTAATCTATTGTTTGTATGGCCGCTATTAGTACTCGAATCTCGTGCTGTGAGAGGAGAGTTTCGAACGGGACTTCGCATAGACTCTCAGCTGAGCAGAATTTTGACCTATATAAGGTTTTCTATTTAATGTCAGTACTTACCAGAATATCTGAGCGTAAAAGCCAGTGAAACAACAATAGTTATCCTAACAATATTTATTTACTTGGCACTGGCGTGATTTGCAAGGTGTGTGAGCTTCGCCCTATGTATTGACGGAGAAGATACGTAACATCTAGACTCCCGGACAAACTTAAGTCAAGAGGAAAAAGTCTATGTAATCCGGCATGAATCACTGAAAATATAAATGAAACCTAAACACATGACTAACACGTTGGAAGCCTTACACGCTACGAAATGCTTGTTATTTTACGAAGGAGTCCGTACGCGCACAAAATGAACCGTACTTCCTAAGCGCCAGATACTAAATTGTACATATGTATCTGCACTGCATATCTGTTTGACATAAAAAAATATGACAATTACATGTCAAATTCTGTATTTCAAACTCAAAGCCGAAAGCAAACGGCCCCAGAGGAATTCTCTAACGATCTGCATTCCCCCGTATTGGGAGGAAGTAAGCGCTGTGCCAGCACTTGTGGATACGGACTTCGAAGTAAATTTTTTTAAGTACACTACTCCAAATTTTATTAATGTTTATGGTTGGATATTGAGGTAACTGCTAACGATAAATAGAAAACCTTACATAGGCCAAATTTCTGCTCAGCAGAGCGCCTGTGCGAAGTCCCGTTCAAAACACTCATAGCACGAGATTCGAGTCTTAATAGCGGCCATAGAAACAATATATTACAATTTATGTTGGTAGCTTCTTATTAACTAACTGTGAACAGAAAATAAAAGAAATAAAAAGTGTTTTGTTTTTTTAGAAAATCGATTCCACACTTGCCAGTTTTTCGAAATTTTCGTTTTTCAGGCACATGTAGCGCTTTATATACTTATTGCAAAATATTGAAATTATACTAAAAAAAGAGCTTGGTTGGAGCTTTACGGTGATATAAAGATCATAAAAATATGTTGATTAGGTCACAAAGCACAGCTTGCTGAACTTCGTCAAATATCGTCGGAGAGAGGCGGTTTGACAAATAAAAAAAAATCATTAAGAATGTTATGACCTAGACGCTTAATTAGCATGAAAAAGCCTATGTCTAGAGTGTTTCCAAAAAGTTATATTGATGTAGCGTAAAAAGTAGGGAAACGGGATGGAGTGAAATATGGCACCTCCGATAAGCTGGAAAAACGTCAGTTTCCACCTTGACCGCTCCAACGGTCCATTACATGAGAACAAAAAATCCGACGAAATTGCCGTGTGCGTCTTGTTTTATTATAGGAATTGCCCCAAAACATATATTTCTTTCGTCAAAATTAAAAATTCGACCCTAAATCCGTGCCTGAGTTCAGATGAAATCACCCATATATATAATCTCTCTCTCTCTCTCTCTCTCTCTCTCTCTCTATATATATATATATATATATATATATATATATATATATATATATTCTATCTACACACAGATAAAATACAGATCATAGAACCTTTTTCGGAGAACGAATAAAGTCACAAAATGACATATCACATATATACACAAATTGCAGAATATATTACAATTTCTTAGCCATATTTATGGGTCATCCTTTTACATTGCACGACGGCGTAATGTATGACTAGTAGTAATAAAATAAAGCAATACACCGGCATACTTTGACTACCTGCAAAAGTTTTGAATTCATCTTTCTGTGCAATTAAAGAAAAACAGATAGAATGATATAAACTCAAGTAAATTAGTCAATAAATTAATGCAAACAGGAACTGGAGAACGAACAGAACACAGACGCAAACTGCTTCAGCAGCATTACTAAGCGGCCGATGCACTATGTAACATCATCAATAAACAGTAATAACATAAGACACTGCATGCGGACAACAAACACTCCATTGCCTAATGCCGCATCAAACAGTCCGTTGTTTAATGTGAGGATTTCGATGACGTGGAGAACGTGTTCGTTCGTACACTTACTTGATCTGCTAATGAATTCGTCGGCGGCGTCATTTAAATTTATTTTGCGGGAGAGCACTTTGTGAGTGTGAAGAAGTGCCAGGTGATTCAGTCGAGTCTGCTCCATCGTCGACCGTTTTGAGTCGCCGCAGACAAGAAAATGACCTCTGTGAGGTGCATGACGTGACTGGTTTGGTCAACGCACTTTTGATTAACTTCGCCATTTCCGCAAAAGATTCCTCAGTAAGGTGCTGACCTTTGTCGCTCGAAAATATCTGCACTACATCGTGGAATGTCTCTAGTGGTGCAGAGTTGTGCTGCTTTACAATATCTATCAGCATGTCTCTGTGTAGCAACAGGCGTTTTGGTTCTAGATCCTATGGCAAACTGCTCAATGTGTGCCATATGCTGCCACCAGGGTTGTAAAGTAACTGGAAATCGTTATCTAGGTACTTCCGTAGTACCTGAGGAACAAACCTAGGTACTTTCATTTCTTGCTATATGTATCTGTATCTTAGGTACATTTTCCAGTAACTTGTAACTAAATGAAGTTACTTTTTACTGGTACTTTTCTATTCACTTCGTCAAAATGGTAGAAACTATTAATCTTGAAGTATTAACACACTACCATGTACCGTGATTAACGTCGAGTTGGGTACGACCTGGGAGGCACTGACTTGATCGAATGACTTTTTGCCAATGGCATTGTTCATTTGAGCGAACGATGGATTAGCGATGCCGTTCTAGCGACACCAATTTATCAAATCGTTTCGGGACTCCGTTGAGGGAAAATAGCGACCTGCTTCCTTCATCTCAAACCGAAATCGACTTCATTGCGTGTCTGAAGCTCCTCTGACAGCTATACAAGGGAGGAGATAACTTGAAAGATGTGCGCAGTTTCTGTTGCCTGTATCTTGTCCTGGTGGTGGCTCTCTTCTGCCATAAATACAATATAAAATATAATTGAAAATAAATTATAATTACAATCGTAAAGCAAGGTAACATCGCTGTATATAATACAGTTTCCACTCAGTAAATCAGACTCAAATTTTGCAGTTATCAAAACTGAAAAAGTTCCGAAAGAAAAAAAAAAAAAGCTTATTTTTCTTCAAACTAACGAAATAAAAATATTAAAAAAAAAAATAAAAAAAACGAGGAAGCTTGGAGTCGTTCGCTCGTCGTCGTGAAGGTTAGGTGCATATGCACTCGACTCATGCGATTCTTCATGCGGCCGACGTCTTCTGGGCCCGTCGACGTCAGCACCGGCTCTGAGGGCAAGAACGTCAACAAGCGAGTTTCGGCGGTTTCGGCGTGACATGGTAAACAGTGGAAGCTATGGCCTCGGTGAACCATTTGGAGCGTGGGGATAAGGCACGTGAGGACTCAACGCCGATGTGGACATCGCATTGACACCAATAAAGCGAATGTATCGAACTCGTTTTTGCGTGTATCCTTAGTATAAAAAGCTTTACTTTCAATATATTGACAACTTTTGGGAAAATAAAGAAAGAAAGTTTCTTTGAAGTAACTGTACCTGTCAGGGGTTTCCCCAGGAATTGAAATTAAGGGGAGTGTATAAATTTTTAGAGGGGGAGTTGGGGGTGGGGGCATTGAGAATATAGGAGTCGTTGCGAGTTAAGGGGGTACCTTCAGAAAATCAAGGGGGGGGGGGGGGGGGGGGGGGTGTAGAAAAATCACTAGTACCTGTACCTAGGTGCATTTTTAAGCAAGTACCGAGGTACGTACCATTTCGTATGAGTAACTGTAACTGTATCTTAGGAACATTTTTGAAGTAACTTTAACAACCCTCGTTGCCACTCGCAAGGCGGATACCTGTTCCTCAGTGACGACAGCACTGTGTCAAGTACTTCGTTGTACCACCGGCGGTACATTTCCATCTGTCACAACCCCCCCCCCCCCCCAAAAAAAAAAAAAAAAAAAAAAATCGAGAGAAAGTTTTTTTGGTGTGACGTTGGGAAAGGGTAGACCACTGACCGAGCGATAGGTCCACGCTCTGGTAGAGAATCTGACCAATGAGGAGAGATGGAGACGCGTAGCTCGAGAACACAAAGAAGCTTTAATTTGGTGGTAGGCAGAAAGCTAATTACGATACACGCACTCTGCACAAATAGCTTCTGTAATATTGGGGAGAACACTTACAAAAACAGGGTCTACAAATCTAGATTTACGGAGGCTTATACAGTCACTAATGAAGATGCTACGATTAACCGAATCAAAGGATGCTAATTAAAGAAGTAACAGCGAGTGCGGAAAGTCTCATCTGGCGAGTCGATGGTTGACGACGTCTCCCTGCGCGGTCCGTCCAAGGTGGAGGAGTTTCGGCGGTCAGCTGGCTCACTATGGGCGGGGCCCCCTGGCCTCGCACCCACTTCTTCAGATGACACGCACACACACAGTGGAACTCCGTCCTGTACTTGGCGTGGGGCCGTCGACAGTGGTCTCGTCGCCCCGCTCGACGACGCGATGCGTCCGTTCGCCTCCGAGTCTCTTCTCGCACTCAAACCCAGGTTCGCGCACCAAGCGTGGAAATTCCCCTCTCCCAGACGGTCATTGCCCTGCGGATCTGCCCTTTGGCCCTGAAAGCAGCCTGCCCTCTAAACCCAAACATTCCCTGTCGTTTTATGTGACGCCATCCCCGATGAAAATACGTGAGCAGCAGAACCTTCCTCATAACGGCGTGGGATTTTTTTTTTTTTTTGCCTCAGACAACTGTAACAGAGGGATCCTCAACGTCCTTTTCTGCAAGTCGGTGTTCAGAGCTTCAATATGTGAAAATACCATCGTAAGAAGCTTGAGTACGAAAAATATGTCAAACTTGGAGAGCATTTTTAGAAGACCGCTTGCTTTTGCTCCAGCCTCATTTCGCTCTTCAGATGCTGTCTCCCGCAGACTTGTGATAAGACTTTCATGCTTTAAAAAAGTTGACCGTAAAGAAGCAGGTCACGAAGTTTATCAGTTCGGTCACAAAGTACAAAAAGTCACGGCACATGTCCGCTTTCTGGCTGACGTCCTGCAAGACCAAGTTAATTGAGGACGTGCGCCAGGCAGTGTACATACAACGCCCGTGGCTCTTCTTCTTGCATGAGAGCTTGTACTCCTCTATGTTTCCCTCCCATGTTTGCTGCTCCGCACTGGCCGCGGCACTTGTATGTTAAATCGGCAAAGAATGGATTTTAAAACAGTAAAGAGGCTCGCTGATGTAGTGTCAGCCGTGCTAAAGAAACCGCAAAACAACTCCTGGACCTCAAAGCTCTCTGTAACCACCCGAAAATAAACTGAGAGTTGTTCTTTGGCAGGAATGTCTGTTGTCTAGTCCAGGATAACAAAATAGTGCTCCTCCTCACGCACTTCATCTGCGAGTGAATGGACGACATCGTGTGCCATGAGTTCCAAGTTCTCGTTTAGAATCTGTTGGGAAATCCATGTGTATTTTGTTTGTTGAAGCCACGATTGCAGCGACGGGATGTCATTAGTACGGAGTTCCAGCAACTGCCTCAAATTATTCTCTGTGTCTTCGTGGCCACGTATTGCCAAACCCTGGGTTGACAGGTAGAGCAGAGACGACAATATTGCTAAGAGGGCCTGCCTCGCGTCATCCATTTCTTCCGCCTTTCCCTTGACATAAGCAAAGACGACATTTACGCCGCCTTTTGCAGCTACGATGGCCCGGCATGCCTCTTTATGGAAGTTGGAGCTCTCACGGCTCTTAAACCGGAGCAGAGCTTTTTTCCAGTTGGAGAAACCGTTTGTAACAAAAGCTAGGTGAGAAGCCTTGTCGCGAGAAGTGTTAGGAAGCGGCAGTTTCATATCGGAAGCCACACGACAGGTCTCGCAGAACACCTTGCCACTTTGGGCATTGTATGAGATCCATGTGTAGGTATTTTTCCAAGTAGACTGGTAACGCCGTCCTTGTTTTTCTGAGCATGATATATCAGAAACCTCACCGACGGTTCGAATGCTGGAAGGTCCTGCTTCTGCAGTGGACGACAAGCTCGGTGTGCTGCAGTGCTTGGACAAGCCTCTGCAGCGCTGGATGTGGAACTGCTCTGGTCGCCGTCTTTGCCCGGAGCTTTTCGTTTCTTGGTCAGGCTCCATGGCTTTTGAACACTCACTGAAAATCAAAAACAAAAAAGGTAGAAGCAATTAAGTCTTCAAACTTTTTGTCAAGTATTTATGTTAAAAGTTTCGTCAGGAAGGAAGCTGACTTAAATACTTGCTGTTGTAAGGCGTCATGAAATAAGAAAGCGCATCGTGAAATAAGGAAGCGGCATATCTGGTTTTAATTGCCTGAGCCGTAATATGTACAAAGTTTTCGTTAGTTCTGTTCTAACCGACATTTATCCGTCGAAGCGGCCGGTGCACGAGTTAGAACCACAGCTATACCTAAACGTGATAGTTTTGTTTGCTTACCACGCCGTGAAAGTAAATGGTATCAATGTATGCAGCCTGTTATAAGACGCGCATTCACTGTTCCTCTGCACTGTAGACCTCCACTTACCGCTGTCTGCAAATTCGCACGCCGCTAATATGAACGCCGCAATGGCGGCGTTCATTTTAGCGAATGGTCTAGTAAAATCGACAGCTCGGATTAGCTTCTTTTTGTAATGAGGCGTCTTGTCTGTAGTCGTGAAGCGGCGTGAACGGCTGGTCCAAGTGGGTTAACAACTTAACACGTGCGTCTCAGTGATACAGGCGCGACGAAATGTTCCTACAGCGTGCCGCCGCTTGCAAACAGCAGTTACATCAACTGTTCACAGCTCGGTTTAGCTTCTTTTTGTAATGAGCCGCCTTGCCTGTCACCGCGAAGCGGCGTGAACGGGTGGTCCGCACGGGTGGTCCGCACGCCTGAAGAAACGCCCTACAGCGTGCCGCCGCCTACAAACAGCTTATTCGCTAAACCGTCATTCGCGAAAGCGTTCATTCACTCAAATGATTCCTATTAGCTGAAGTGTCATTCGCTAAAATGTCATTCGCTTATATATAGAACTCGGTGTTTTCGGATAAATCCGAAAAACTCTGAAAAACACCCGCCAGTAAAAATTTTGTCAATTCGGATTTATCCGATAAACTCCGAATTTTGATGCGCCGATCCCCCCCCCCCCCCCCCCCCCTCCCCCCCAAATAAACTAAATAAAGACAGTATTTTACAATTAAGCTTGATCAGAGCAGAGGGTCAATGGTCTCGGGGAAATGCCCCTACGGTTATCTTTCAAATCTCGGATCATTGACAAAAGGGGTCTTACCGCTTATCTCGTCAAGGTTCAGGACGACATGTCATCGTACCTTCGGGTCACGACAAAAGCCTCTGTATTGGTTTCCAGTTTGGTCCATACTATTTGTGTTTTAAGAGGAAGAAGAGGTTGTGTTTTTGTAACTGAAGGCTATGGACCATAAAGATTGCATAAAATTGGAAGAGGGGCAGTTGAAACTTCCCCATTACATCCTTTACCGCTCCGCCTCGCGCGGCCGCGGGGTGGCACGGAATAGGATGGGATGAATACGTGCTTCCCAGCGACTACTTCCAGGAGTTCATTTTTAAGGTGTCGACGTTCATCCAAGCCACAGATGTGTGTAACTTTTGCCGTGGGACAAAGTAGTATTGTCAATGGCAATGGCACCAACACAAATCCAGCTGAGAAATGTTATTTGAAATAAACGCGTTTTATTTTTCATATCTAGCATACGTTTACACCTGTATATTATTTATTTATTTTTCATACGAAACACTGCGAAATTAAGCTCCGAATGTCGGAGATTTTGGAATAAAAAAAATAAAAAAACTCCTGTAAACTCCGAATTTTCGGAAAAAATAAACTCCGAAAAAAAACCCTCTAAATTTGACAAAAAATAAACTCCGAAAACACGGAATCCTACTTATATACTATGCACCCGTTGAGGAACAGGCACCTAACTAAGGTTATTACGATTAAACTATTAAGCAGTAATTTGACAGAAAGATTAAGCAGTAATTTGACAGAAAAAAAAGAAAAAAGGTTGGTAACATAAGAAACAACGGTGTCATATCAGCCGATGGTGGCCCAGTTGCATGGCGAGCACTTTCCGACGGCGTAGAGCGGTCTCCCGATGGCCCGCGGCGCGGACTCGCCGAGGAAGTTGGTCAGTAGGCTTCGAATGGAAAGGAAGTGGGAACGCTTCCTTATATGCAATTCTGCGGCATTCACGGAGCCCGAAAAGTCCAGAGACCACGCTTTTCATCAATCAAGAAATAACTTCTTAGAGCCAATCAAATAGGCCGCCTTCGAAACACGCTAACAAATCGCAGACGGGTGTCGTCAAGTTCAAGCACGACCGGGAGCAGCTCGACCTAAGAAAACAAACAAATAAGTACAGTGTAATGGGCAAGTCAAGTTAGCGGAGCTCTTTTATTATTATTATTATTATTATTATTATTATTATTATTATTATTATTATTATTATTATTATTATTATTATTATTATTAATTATTATTATTATTATTATTATTATTATTATTATTATTATTATTATTATTATTATTTCTAATAATAATAGCTGGGCTGGTTCGAGGAAAATTCGTCGAAAACGAAACTACTCTGTTTTAGAAATCCACTAAAAAAGGTAAACCTCAATTTGCCAGTTGTACTGCACAAACCGAGCTGCGTGAACTGTGTTTGTTCGCCGCTAGAATATGTTGACAATGTGAAGTATTTAGGAGTGTTTTTTGATTGGGATATGGCGTGGAATTCACATTTATTGCACATTTGTGGTAAACTGCGAAGCATTAGCTGCTTACTTTACAGTTGCAAAGTGTTCATGCCGCTTTCTGTAAGAAAGTCTGTTGCCTTTGCCCTTGGCTACAGCCTGCTAAGGTATGGAATTACTCTGTTCGGTAATTGCGCAGAGTTATGGCAAACAAAAGTTGACCGTATTTTGAGGGGCATGCTAAGAAGCGTGGGGTATCACCTTGACCTTTCAACTGACATAGACATATTCGAGTCTTTGCGGATGCCGAATTTTAATTCTTTGTTTCTGCAAACGGTAGTGTTAAACCATTTTTGGAATAACGACTTTAAATGCACTCTCGTCCCCAGCAGGAATCTCCGTCAGACGTCCCGTTTTGTTACCACCCGTTGTGTTACGCGTTATGGAAAAAGACTCCTCTCCCATTATGTGCCCTCCATCTTTAACAAACTGCCCGATTGTGTCCTCGAAAGTACCACAAGAAGAAAATTGAGAAAAATGCTGATCAACTTAAGATTGTAGCCTGACTTAGTCGCCATGTTTTTATTTTCACCTATAGTTGTTTCTTTTTTTGTTTGTTATGTGTTTATGACTTTTCACTTCCCAGCCTCGCCGTTCGGCTGCCGGGTCCTGTCCCACAAGCCTCCTTTGGCTTGGACAGACCCGCATTTGTACTGTGTTATTCTGATATGTGGAATAAAATTATTATTATTATTATTATTATTATTATTATTATTATTATTATTATTATTATTATTATTATTATTATTATTATTATCATCATCATCATCATTGCCTTCGTCTTGCGTCTGCTTTCTTTTTGCATCATACCCGACCTCCACCTTCAAATGTAAGGTGCCCGAGCTCCCTTTTCTGTTCATTTTGTTTCACAAGACCGCCTCAACGATTGCCGGCGCCGAGGGAGTCTTTTCCTGCGTATTTTCTATCATATGTGCAATTTTCTTATTGCTATTTATTTTTATTTTTGTCTAGAATTGACCCCCAAAAAATGTCTCTTCTGTACGAGGGGCGTTCATAAAGTTCGTATTATCTGCACAAAAAATTTAAAAAGAGGGAACAAAACAGGCATCAACATTAGCGCGCGTCCCTCTAGTTTCCGCACAATATAAACATCGCATGCTATAGTAGCTCGGAACGCCGCTAGGGAGTCGAAACTAAAATGGCACCGCCTGTCGGTGCCAAGCACACGCAGTGATCCGTTGTTTTCATTTGAAGGGAAGCAATGCCAACGATATTCATTCCAATGTGGAAGCGTTGTTCGGGGACAACACCTCAGTTTATGACACTTTGGTTAAATTGCACAGACGCTTCCAGTGTGGCCAAATAAGAGGAAAGCATTTCAAGGACGGCGACCAAGTGATTGCTCAAGTGGAGCGATTCCTGAACACTCAATACGAGGAGCTCTATTAAAATGGCTACCGGCATGTGGTGAATCGCTGGGAAAAGTGGGTAACTTTCGGTGGCGAACATGTAGAGAAAGTCTCAACTCCTACTCGAGTTTGATTGCTGAATCTCTATTCCTTCGTGACAATAATACGAACTTTATGAACGCCCCTCGTAATGTTCGCGAATTGTTTGCACGCTCATTTTTCTCGTTACTTCGACTTTCGGTAAGCTACTGGCATGAGCCGCTGGACAGCCTCTGACAACCGGCGATATTCGCATTCAGCCAAGATATGACAAGATTATCGCGTTGTGCCGAGAACATCAAGAGAAACCTTCTAAACTGTTGTTTAAAATGCTTAAATTTTTTTTTTTCCGCTTGAAAGAGACGCCCCAAACGTGTGTAATCCCCTGCATAACGTAGGATGAGCATGCTGACGGCATGATACCTAAACAAATGTCTGCTTTTGTGACCCTATAAATCAGCTGTCATTGCAGTTGTGATCAGTGAATTCCGTGGTTCAAGCGCACTGATCGTAATGAATTGTTTCAACGTTTGGGAAAACATAATGGGGCTTACAAAACGCATTATGTCGTCTACTTCCGTAGGCTGCAGGTCCGCTAGAGGTGCCACTGTCGTCATTCGTAACTACGTCCAATGGATTTCGAAGGAATTTCCAGCACTAGCCTTTTTCGTATTTGCTAATACTACGTGCGGTCTTGGAACAGGACTGCGCGAATAGTTAGAAAAATTTATCCACTCACCAGCTCTGGTCACTTAGCGACCAAAGCTGGTGAGTGGATAAATATTTATTTATCCACTGGGCGCCAGCTATCGATATGTGCGAGCACCGGCGCACAGATAAATTTTTATTTATCCACTGGGCGCCAGCAATCGATATGTGCGGAGGCGATGGTGCTTGCTTTTCCGAAGAGCTTGGTAGAGGGGGGGGGGGGGGGGGGGGGGGGGGGGGCTTGGATCTTCGAGCCCCAGTCGGCGCCTATGAGCAGACCATCATGCTCGCGTCCAGAATATGGAGATTCATGGTTGAAAAGCGATCCCGGCGTACCCATTACTACCGCCCTCAGTGGGTTGGCAGAGATGCTCGGGATTGAGGGGCAGGAACAATCTGACGTTGTATCTGTCTTTAAGATACTGGGCAAGCAAGGTGTGCCTCATCCTATTTTAGTTAGTTGCCATAAAAGACCGCTGGATGAGGGCTGGTGGCAAACGTCGGCTACACAATGTTAACAGCCTAGCTGAGAGAATATTCTTTAACGACAACTTAACTCGCACAAACAGGGAACTTCTCTGGCTGGCTCGTTCCCGTGGTACGGAGCTAGGATACAAGTTTCTATGGGTCAAAAACGCCCGAATTTTCGCAAAGAAATAAATGGGTGCACCTTTGGTGCGGATACTGCAACGAGGTGACCTTGACCTCATTAAGTAATCACAATGCTAGCTGTTTTCGGTTGGCCAATAGCCATGCGTTGAATGACTCCTGCGTTTCCTCTTCCTCCAATTCCTTCACCGTAGTTCATGTTAACATTCATAGCATCCGGAAATACTGGGATGAACTTAGGGCTGTTGTTGACGAAATTCATGATAAAATTGGTGCCCTTGTTTTCACAGAAATAAATGTAAGCTCCGACTATTTGCCGCAGTTTAGATTGCCTGAGTTCCAGAACTTTTTTGTACACCCGTCAGGATACCCGAGGAGGTGGAATCGGTATATTTATGAAAGATTCCTGGTCGACAACTCAGGTTGACATAGTGTTTATGCACTCAGAAAACCTGACTGCTAAGCTTTCTGATTCCAACCACACAGTTTGCCTTTTAGCACTCTACAAACCTCCCTCATCTAACTGTATAAACCTTTTGAAAGAGCTGAGAGGAAAGACGTATTAACTAATGAAACACCGATGTGCTTGGAAGGGGATATCGTTTGTGATTATTCATCTCTACTTGCCGAGCATGGAATAACACCAACTATTCAAAGTCCAACTAGAGAGGAAGTGATAAATTACTATCTTGTGTCCTTATGTCTCGACCACATTAACGTTGCTCCGATGCTTCTGCCAATTCAGCAGTAATTTTGCAAAAGCTAGCTGACCACTTTTTTGTCGCGTGTCAGTGTGTCTACTTCTGGAGCAGTTCACAAGATTGAAGGAATGTGTCGACTAGAGATGCACGACTTGACCACATTTGACAGACTGATTAAAGATTATGACTCGGAAGTTTTTTTTTTTTGCTTTTTTTTTTTACGCTCAGTGAACTACAAAAACATATACCCAATTTTCATTAACAGCATTAACAATATTCGGAACACCTCAAAAACGATAATATATGCCAAAAAAAAAAAAAAAATTCGGCAGAGCCACTTAAGACTGCTTACGTGCGAGAATGCGAAAGCATTATAGTCCCTTTTGTGAAAAGTTTTCGATTCATGTTTCTTTGTGTCCATGCCGAAACACAAAGAAGACTTAGCCCACGACGCCAACCTCAACGACGCGTCCATTCTGTGTCTCACGGAAACGTGGATGAATCCGAATGACAGCAGAGAGATCCCGGGGTACCGCTTCGTATGCGGTGCACAGAGACCAGGAAACGCTGCCGCAGGAGTTGCCATCTACGCCAAACCCGACGTCGAACTCGCAACCGTCCCACTCGCGGAGTGGCACGATCATGGCGAAATGTGCGCCGTGTCGCTGCCAAGTGGACTCATCATAGTATGCGTCTACCTGGCGCCAAACACATCCAAATACGATTGTTCGTCATGCGCAATATACCTCAAGACATCAGATCAAAATCACTCGTGCATAACGCACGCACTACAGGCATGCCTTTAGTCAGCCGGAACCGTGGAGCCGCCATGGCGTCAGGGACGCGTGCTCGTTTCGCACCCCGGAAGCCCGGGAAGACCGAAATGTACCAAATTTTCTTTTCAAAGCCATTAATTTACTTTGTTTAAAGGAACCTCCCTGGGAAATTCGACGTCATTAATGCGGACATTTTTTTACGTGTTTTTACTCTTTGCGCCGTCGGCCGTTTTTGGTAGCATCGCTCAAACACGACCGACGACGCCGGATGTTCGCGCAATGGGGCGCATAATGCTTTCACATTAAAACGAAAGCCTTCACTACCATGGCTAACTCCAGATATTCTTGACGCTATAACTCCGAAAGAGCAATCATAAAAGAAGAGTCGGCGTTCCCCCAGCAGCGCTGCGCTCAAACTGGAGTAAGATACAAAGAAACCGCGTCAATGCTCTCCTTCGCACCGCGAAGCGTTCATATTTTCCTAAAAAGATCCGTGATGCACGCTCCGACTCTAGAAAAACTTGGTTGCTTCGCGGTCATGTGCGAAAGAACGTAACCGAAACTCTTTATAAACATTTTGGTACAGATATGGCGTCTACTGCAGAGGCATTTAACACTTTTTTCGCAACCTCTGCTGCCATCCCCACAACGAGCAAGGGCACTTTGACACCCAGAACTCCGTCTTTCATTGAATCCGCTTTTCTTCTTTCTCTCACTGAGCATGACCTGCACACATATTTGTTCGGATTCAAGCCATCTATACTCTGTTTCATACTTAGCGTGCAACGCTGTCAAAGCTACTGGCGCGAGCGTGGGGCTTGATCTCGTTGATAATTTGCACGGGTTCTCGCGCATACAAAAGCATAGATGAAGCCACGCGCTCGCGCCAGTAGCTTTGACAGCGTTGCACGCTAAGTATGAAACAGAGTATAGGAAGTATTCACTGGCGGCCATAGCTGTGTGCGCGACTGCTGAGCGCGTGCTGATGGCTAGCTTCCAGGGTTCTTTTGTAACGTGCATTCCACACCGTCAAAATGGCCGGTTTTAGCAGCCTATTAATGGGGGCTCGTTCTGAGCATGCGCTCTAGACAGCACCCACAAATATGGCGCCCAGTGAATACTCCTTATAGGTATGCGGGTGTCGGCGGTATCACAGTTCGAGATATATGCCGAAGCTAAAGCTCGATAAAGAACGTGTTTTTAACCCTTATCAACACTATTTTAGATATGGGTATTATTCCCGACGAATTAAAACAAGCCTTAGTGGTTCCTATTTTTAAAGTTGGAGTTCGAGACAAAGTTTCTTCGTACAGGCCTATTTCGATCCTTTCTTGTATATCCCAGATTCACGAGAATCATTTATTTGTTATTATGACTTGCTTTCTTGACAAACACTCCATAATTTCGCAAAGTCAATACGGGCTCGTTGCTGGTCGTGTCACCATTGATATTTTTTTTTTTTAATTTCTCAGACACTTTGCATTACTTTTTTGAGAACAATATGTACAGAGTGTCACGAAAAAAAAAAAAAGGTTTTTTTCTTTACCGCAAAATAAACTAGGCATCGCCGAACGCTCATTCTCCGCCCAAAGGTAGCGCTAGAGGTCACAACCAGATACCAAAGTTTCAGCCCGAACGGACACCTTATTCAAAATTTATGTGATTTTCTAAAAATTTCAGTGGGAAAATGGAGCCCAGTTTTGCCCGTTTTCGGTTTCTCGTGCCATAGAGCCCCATGTATTCGAAAACTCCGTCGGCCGCCATTTTCCCATTAAAATTTTCAGAAAATCACTTATAACTTTTGATTAGGGTATCGGATCGGGCTGAAACTTTGCCATCTGGTTGTGACCTCTAGCGCTACTTTTGGGCGGAGAATGAGCGTTCGGCTATGCATACTTTATTTTTGCGGTAAAAAAAAAAAAAAAGAACTGTAATTTTTTTCTTTTTTTGTGACACCCTGTACATGTGTGCACTCTTCATTGATGTAGCTAAGTCATTTGATATGGTAAACCACGACATCTTTTTTATATAAATTGCACCGGGTGGGCTTTCGGGGCCCGTTTCATTCATTGCTGAAATTTTTTTTCTCTTGAATCGTACCCATGGTTGTCTCTTTGGGCAAGTCTCGCAGATCCCAAATGTGCTTGATATATGGGGTCCCACATGGCTCCATTCTTATAGGTGGTATTCACTGGACGCCATATTTGAGGTGACTGCTCACAGCGCATGCTCGGGATGAGTTCTTATTTATAATATCCCAAAGAACTCAATCTTGATGGTGTGCAATGTGCGCGTTGGAAACATTGTGGAAGCCTGCCGTCTGCACGTGCTCAGCAGCAGCGAGCTCAGCTATGGCCGCCAGTGAATACCA
The DNA here is from genome assembly GCA_013358835.2 of Ixodes persulcatus. Classification (NCBI taxonomy): domain Eukaryota; kingdom Metazoa; phylum Arthropoda; class Arachnida; order Ixodida; family Ixodidae; genus Ixodes; species Ixodes persulcatus. The sequence goes on from JABSTQ010011052.1 coordinate 4,408,693, forward strand.
TCTATTGTTTAAAGGGGCGGTACAACAATATTCAATTGGAATGTTTTTTTTTACTTTACACGAGCTTACTGGCACAAGTGGGACTCAAGGATACTCGCACGCAACGCCACTGACCAAGAAACTTCTTTGTTGCGGTGTAATTTCAAGGACCAAAGCGATCATTTTAACTCAATCTCTCCTTTGCAAGATGTGATGACGTAACGTGGGGATCGCAGTACACCCCAATGACGATATTTGAATGCGGTTCATAGCATTGCGCGGGCACTCGATTTGGGCTCGTGATAATTACTAGCTCGAGAAGCATTCGGGTAGTGGCCCGTGTCCAATCGCTGCAACGACAACAATAGCCGAGCCATAACAATGTCTGGAACTCAGCGCGTGTCCTGTGCTTTGCCAACCCCAACGCGTGGCGATGATCGGCGGCATATAATCGGCTCCAGATCACGTGGCCGCTTGTACTGGCTGCGAGTTGAGGGAGCGAACGCTGCTCGTTTTTCTTTAATTTTTTTCGGAGTCTTCTATTGCACGGGGTGAAAAATGAACGCGTGTTTTATAGGTCATTAACGACAGGGATCTGTTCTTAACTGTATTTGCGAGAAGTCCAAAAATTGTTGCATCGCCCCTTTAACATCTACGCCAACGATTTACCAACTGCAAATAATAATAATAATAATAAAAACTATCTGTGCAAAGTGTCGTGTAGTGCCACTAAATAAGATACGCTTCAGAGTAACGACACTTGGCCATATTGTGGCTTAAAATCATGGTTGCCAGTTATTTAAAGCTTTCTCTGAAATCACAGGAAACGCTTTTCCGTCCTCCAGAAATGTTTAAACAGTTCGCGGCGGAGCAAAGCAATATTACACGATCGGTTCCTAACAACGAATCTAATGCTGAGGAAGTCGCACTTTTGAATCATGACGGTCGGCAGTTGTGTCTGCTCTGCACAAGCAACAAAATGGCGGCGCCCACAACAATGTCGAAGAACAGAGTACCGATACTCTAAGCGCACCTCATTTAGTGGCTCTAGTGTCGTGCTTCCTCATATTTGGTGTGATGACAACAAAGTTTCCTCTGCTTCCCAAAGAACTGTTCGTCACACACGTTATGTAACACCTCGATGCTTTACGCGTTATGGTAAACGAGTGCGTGCATATTATGTGCCTTTCATTTTCAATAAGTTTCCAAAAAATATTCTCACAGCTACAAAAAAAAAAGTTCGAAAAAATGTGATCTAATGTATCCGGGATTTTTTTTTTTTTCGTTTTTATGCATTATTTCGTGTTGTATATATTTATTCAGTTCGTCCCGTGGCACCTGCTTTATTTTGCTCTATGTAAGCGTGCAAACTAACAAACATACTAAACGTACAAATCGACGTTTTCTTTATTTCTTTTATGATAAACGTTTCCGTACGTGCGTGGACTGTCATAAAAAATGTGCGTGCATATTGACCTTGACAACTCGCCCGTCTCCGACCGAACAATCACCCAATTTTGCACTGCATCATTTTTTGACTGTGTGTTTATGTGTGTGCTCGTAGTTCTCTTCAAGCTTCGACAACTCCAGCAACTACTACTACAACTTTTCCACTCTACTCTGACGAGACATGGCCACCTGCGTGTGTGTGCGTGCGTATGTTTGTGTGCGTCCGTATGTGCGTGTTTTGTGCATGCTCGTGATACTGTGCTACCGTTTAATCCGCTACATTTGAATGCTGAGTCTGGTCCTACAAGTCCTTGCTGGCTTTGATCAGTTCCGAAAATTGAACTTGCTGCATCTACGCTCGCCATTAAAGATAATAATAATAATAATAATAATAATAATAATAATAATAATAATAATAATAATATAATAATAATAATAATATAATAATAATAATAATAATAATAATAATAATAATAATAATAATAATAATAATAATAATAATAATAATAATAATAATAATAATAATAATAACAATCAATCAATCAATCAATCAATGTTTATAAAGTGTCCAGGAACAACCAATCGGTCTTAGTGCTGGCACACTAAAAAAAAAAGAGCAAAAACACACACATACAAACACACATACACACGAGTGCAGAAGGAGAACGTAGCTCACCTGTCTGAGAATAAAAATATTAGCAAGTATGAAAGACACTCAAATCAACAAGGGAAATCAAAAGCACAAAACAGAGACATCACCAGGTGTGAGAGCGAAAAGCAAATAATTGGATAACGTACTGACAAACATCAACGCTTCAACTGATCAGCCCTTTTCTTGCAAGAGGAAGTTTCGAACAGCATTTCCGAACTTGCTCCCGCATGAGTTAAAAATATCAATTGTGTCAGAGTAGCGGTTATAACACTCAGCCGATCTTTGGATCGGGTTTAAGCGGCTAAAATGTCGAGCTATATAAAAAGATGATTGTAGCCGTGTAGGAACACGTGGAACTCTAAGGCTCACTTCGGACAGAAGGCTGGGAGAGTTAATCGAGCCATGCAGGGTCTTAAACAAAAACAACAAATCTGCCTTCACCCGACGCTGCTGCAGGCTCAACAAGTTGACGAGTTGCGAGTTACACCCACCGTTCAGACAAGGATCACCTTTCTCAAGGTAACGATATTTAAAGATAGAAATAAATTTGTGTTAGACTCGCTCGACAGATAAACTGTTAGTTTTGGAAATGCCGTTCCAAACAACCGAGGCGTACTCTAGCTGGGATCTAACTAAGGAACAATACAGCGTAAAAAAAGCGGACGGGTTTTTGAACTCCTTCGTTATGCGAGACACGGCACCTAACGTGCGCAAGGCCGATTGAACCACTCTGGTAACGTGAGTGTCAAATCTCAGGGTCGAATCAAAGACACCTCCAAGGTCTCTCAGTTCACTTACACGTGAAAGCAGTTCGCCATGATAACTATATGGAAAAAATATATCATGGGTCTTGCGAGATTATGTCATTACTTTTGTTTTCGAATGATTCAAACGGAGGTCATTGTGTAAACACCAACGACCGAAGGAGTATGCGTCATTCTGAAGCGCGATGCAATCCTCTAAGGTCGATATTTTTTTGTAAAGTTTAATATCATCAGCGTACTGCAGAAATGAAGAATTTAAGATAACTTTAGAGACATCATTTACAAAAATATTAAACAGGAGGGGGCCCAAGACAGATCCCTGAGGCACTCCAGAGCTTGCCTTGTACAAGGACGAGGTAGTATTGTTGACGCGGACGTAGGCTTGCCTATCAGACAGATAGCTTTTTAACAAATTGTATACCGAACCACATACTCCGTACGAGGAAAGCTTGTATAAGAGGGTGTTGTGGTTGACTACGTCGAATGCCTTACTCAGGTCGAAATAAAAAACGTCAAGCTGACCTCTACTTCAGAGGCAGCAGACGTAAAAGATACGAGATTGGTGCATGTCGATCTGCCGGACATGAAACCATGCTGATTAGGAATGACTATACTACGAAACTTGAAGGAGAGGAATTGATGGATTACCATTTCAAAAAGTTTGGAAAAAGAAGAGAGAAGAGAAATCGGTCTGTAATTAAGAACATCACCACTATTTCCAGATTTCAGGACCGGAACAACTACTGCCAGTTTCCAATCGTCAGGGAATATCCCTGACGTCAAGGAGTTATTGAAAATTGTGCACAGTATAGGTGTAAGTAATTCATGATAACCCTTAACAATTGCAGCGGGTATCCCGTCATGACCTGCAGACAACGTGGGTTTCATTTTCTTAAATACATAGCCTAACACATTCCTCATCGACAACTACAGAACTTAATGAGTCACCAAATCCGTCCGAGTGAGGCAATATAGTTGAGGAGCAGTTATTATTATTATTATTGTAGACTGACGCAAAGTGATCCGCAAACCACTCAGACATGCCCTTCGCACTGTCGCTATGCTGATTCATGAAGATTTCGGACTCAATATTCTTCCCCAAGCGCGATTTAGCGTACCTCCAAAATTTCTTGGGATTTTTAACAAGATCTGATTCTACCGAGTCACAATGCGCCTGGCGATCACGGTTTAAAATTTTCTTACATCGCTTTCTGCAAATTTTAAATTCAACTTCCCACTTTGGAAGACCACTTTTCTTAAACCTCCTGTGCAAAAAATCTTTCCGTTTTAAAAGCTTTCTGAGTTCACGAGAGAACCAGATAGGGAAGCGAGATTTTTTAGACGTTTTAAGAGGGATATATGTGTCCATGGCCTCCTGAACAACAGTTGTGAGAAGATATACTTGGTCGTTGACATCAGACGACTCCAAGATAGAAGCCCAGTCAACACCCGAAAGATGGTGATACATTCCAGTGTAGTCCCCCGCTGAATACTTATACGATATCTGTGGGGAAGGACCATTAGAGGGACTGAGGACCGGAGGATCAAAAACAGAAAGAAATACATCAAGAGCAGGGTGATATCTATCCTCAGGAACCATAGAAAGTTCACTTCGAGCCACACGTATACCGTCAGTGTTTGAAAAGCATAAATCTAAAGCATTACCTTGGTCGTTTAGAATGTTATTGTGCTGTCTAAGATCTAAAAAGGAAGTAAAGTTGAGGAGATAGTTGCACTTTTGTTTACAATAAAAGTTGTCAGTAAGGACATTGAACTGTGTGCAGTTAATACCTGGAGCGTTAAAATCCCCCAAGATTAAGATATTGCTCCCCTGTGAATCATTCATTGTATTTTCAATGTCAGCGAGACATCTTTGGAAATCATCTGGTGTCGTCTAAGAAGGAAGGTAAAACAGACCTATTAAAATACGTTCTTTCCTAGAACACTCAATTTCCACCCACAGAGACTCGGGAAATCTTTCCAAATCTTCACGTCTTCGTGAACTATATTGTTTGTTAGCCGCGACAATACACCGCCTCCTACTCGGCCCCGGGAAGAGAAATCACGGTCGTGACGGTAGACATCAAAACCAGGGAGAAAGTAGTCGGAGGAACTAACACTAGGACATAACCAAGTTTCCGTTAAGCAAACAATCGAGTAATTAGAGAGAGTAATGTTGGCAAAGAAACATTCAGCTTTCGTCCGCTGGCCACGGACATTCTGGTAAAACAAATCGATGTTACTCATCTTGTTACGTTGGGGCTTGTGGGCTTCTCAGACGAGTGAAGGAGTTCTTGCCGAAGTGCGCCTCTGAAAAGTTTTAAAAAGACATCTCGGCCACAAACGGGTAGTGAGTTTCTCGAAGTCAAATAATAAATATATAATAATACTAATAATAATATAATTAATAATAATAATCATCAATCAATCAAATCACAATGTTTATTAAAGTGTCCTGAACACCAATCGCTCCTTAGTGCTGGCACACTCAATAATAATAATAATAATAATAATAATAATAATAATAATAATAATAATAATAATAAATAATAATATAATTTATTATATTATTATTATTATTATTATTATTATTATATTATTATTAGTATTATTCCGTCTGATTAAAAACCAGAGGTTTTTAATCAGCTCGATTCACTACGATCTTTAAAAAAACAACTGAAAGAAATGTGCTAGAAACCATATATGCATTTGTGTTTTGCGAAGAACATTTCGAACTCTTTGGACCTTTCTTCAGTTGGTGCTGAATACACATAGGCATTTGTTTGTGTCTTTATCTATGTCTATGCTGTAATTACTGTGTATTTGTATATCCGTGTACGTATCTGTAGATCTAAATTTGGATATATATATATGCCAGGCACGTATCAAGGGGGAGGCCCATGAGGCCCGGGCCCCCCCCGAAATCTACCATTTTGCTGGGACCTCCTCTCCCCCCTCCCCCTCATACAGCATTTTTTCATGGGCGGGCCCCCCCCCCCCCCCCCCCCCCGAAACAAAATCCTGGCTACGTGCCTGATATATGCCTCGGTGCATCTTTGTGTGATATATGCCTGTATACACATATTCGTTGTTTTTTGTTTTTTTTTTTGCAAACATTTAGTTTTTTTGTTTTTGTTTTTACTTTTGAAAGTGTACACTGCCCCATCTACGTGTTTGAATATTACTTTGTCATGAAGGATGGTATAGTGCATTTATAGTAATCATCTCTGTGTGTCTTATTTTTTCCATTTGTGAATTATTTCAAACTTCTATACTGACTGCCATTTGTGAACTATTTTGAACTTCTATACTGACTGCTAATAGCAATACGAAGAACTCCCGTCAACCACTCACATTGACTAACATCTTTGCTGGGTCGTGTCACACAAGCCAACAGTGGCTTCGACAGACCCGAGTTTAATATAATGAAGAAATCAAATGCTGGAATAAATTTATTATTATTATTATTATTATTATTATTATTATTATTATTATTATTATTATTATTATTATTATCACTCTGCGATTAACACCAATCGCGCTAAAACTAAGCCTTCAACAAAGAATGAGCGCGCAATCGTCCGCATGCAAAATTGAAGAATGAATATACTTTATTGTAGGGATGGGTTCCAGTACCCCCGGTTGGAGCCCCTATTCCGGGGCCCCACCATGAGTGGCGGCCACCGACTCGGCACGGTCCACCAGCCATTGCTGGCCGGTGGCCGTGTCATCGGTCAGCCGCTCCTCCCAGGAGGTGGGAGAGGGGTTGGGAAGAGGCGAGCGAGACAAAGGGAATGGCCTGCATTGCCAGACCATATGGAGAAGGGTAGAACCGTGGACGGTTGCCGCAGTGCGCGCTCAGGCGGACCGCGGGAGGGGTTCCAGATCCAAACGTGTATCGAATCCCACGGCACATGTAGAACAATTCGCATATCTTCAGCACCTGATCTGAAAGGATGAAAAAAAAAAAAAGTAGAATACTAAGAGCAAGCACGCGACATACAGGTAGAGGCAAACTTTCTAACATCGAAGAAAACCCACAACAAAAAATGCAGGTGCGGCCACTACATTCTCGGGCGCGCGTACAGACATCCCGGGTGTGACATGCACGTAAATATGCGCAAATAAATTAAAAAAAAGCGATTGCAATTCGTATCGTTCAGAAAATACCGAGGCTGCCGATATTTTTCTTTTCAACGGAGAAATGTATAAGGACGGTGAAAGAAAGAAGGGAGAAACTACGATATTTGGACACCTCTTCTGTAGTACTTGGCTTTCCACTGCATTACTTAAAGTTGGAGCTGGCACAAGTAATTTGGATGTCGAGCCAGCCGGGAGACAGAATCAAACAAGAATAAAGAAAGGAAGGTGAATGACCCCACGTTGGAGTTGGGCTTCCCGACGGAGGTGACTTGCAACCCAGTCATGCAGCGAAGCTCACTTTACAGAAGCGTACGCGCTACAAATATAATAGGGAGTTTTTGTGTATCGTTTTCGCCGTCGCGCAACGCTCTCCGCAACCCGCTACGATACCCGGAACTCTACAGTCAAGGCCATGGGCGCGCAGGCGCAGTAGCGGGTTCTTTGTCGATGGCTTAGCGGAGGGGGAAACACGGTCTACGAAAACTCCCTAATAGGGAGTCACCGTAGATCGTTTTCCTTACTCCGCTACTCTCCGCAACGAAGAAGCCGCCAGTCCGCATGCGCTCCTGGCCTTGACTGCAGAGTTCAGGATATCGTAGAGCAGTGGTTCTCAAATAGGGGTCCGCGGACCCCAAAGGGTCCGCGAAGTTATTCTAGGGGTCCGCAAAGCCCTGCCTCATCAGTCAAACCCGGCAATAAAAGTTGTCTCTTTTTTTTTTTCTGATTGAAAAAAAAAAAAGTTCAAATTTTCGGGTGAGTTTTTTCGTGTATACCTATATGAATGACAGAAGTCTACTTCACACGGCCCTTAGTTGCATACATTTATTTAATCATTATGATAATTAACCTATACATTTTCCTTCCCCTCACCACGAATGGGGTCCTCCATCGTCTCCGCCGATCCACAAGGGGTCCGCGAAACATCAATGGTTGAGAACCACTGTCGTAGGGGGTCGCGGAGAGCGTTGCGCGACGGCGAAAACGATCTACAAAACTTCCTTATTTTTTTTTTATTGTTTTTACAAAGACAATATGGAGGAGCACGATGCTTAACAAGCCCTCTCGAGAAGAAAGGGGTCCATATCACATGAGCGAATGACGTTTTAACGAACGCCGGTCATTTAAGCAGATCGACGTTTTAGCGAATGACGAGCGCGCGTGATCACCCCCCCCCCCCCCCCCCCCTCCCCGCGTTCTTTTCGCGGCCGCAGTCTGCGGCGGCTCATTACAAAAATGGTAACCCACCTGGCCCACCCGTAAACGCCGCTTCGCGGCACCCACCATTCGCTAAAGTGTCTTTCGATGAAAAGTCGGCGTTCGCTAAAACGTCGTTCGACTAACTGAGTGCCCCCCCCCCCCCCCCCCTCGTCCTTAGCGCACGGTTTTGTAGGAGTCGCACAGTCACGCGGAAGTCTCCACGACGGCGGTGCTTCCAACGTTCGAACAAATATGAATCAGGACGTAAAACGATCGACCTGCCTGTACTGTCTTATTCGCTTGCGATCCTATTTCCTCGCAGTCTTGTCAGAAGAACGCGTAAGGCTACCACAATAAGTCTCCTGACCGCGTAGACATGCTGTTGATTTAATTCTTATTGTTTCGAGCTAGCCGTCTCTGCAGTCCGGAACGTTCAAAGCTCGGGTCTAAGATCCATGTAATACGGCCGAGGCAGTTGATAGCAGCATGCTGCGCAGAAACAAAAAGGGAGGCGGTGTCAGGTTCCATGTGACTATCATCTGGCACGCGAAATGAGTCATGTGCAGATCTGATTTGGAAGCGATAAGTCATTGTGACCGCGGTGTGTCAGAGGTTCCAGTGTCGTGTAAAGTACATCTAAAAAAGTACTTGAAGTACAAAGTAAATTGGAGGTTATGTTCTTAACGTAAAGTAGAAGGTATTCCGGGTGCAATGTACTTGAAATAAAGTACTGTAAAGTACAAGTACTTTGTAACGCAATCTTTCATTGTGCCATTTCATTTCCCTATACTGTGCGTGCGTGCGTGCGTGCGGGATCGCGTGCGCGTGTGTGTGTGTGTGTGTGTGTGGATTGCGCCAGGGGTAATCGGGGGTGCATCAGTTCTTTTCGGAACTGGCGTTGAATACTGGATAAAGTCAAATGGATTCAGAGTATAGACAAATCATCATTTTGTGATACAAATTTAACAAGGACAAACTTAGGGAATGCAATTTGAAGTCGGAAGTTGTACTTTCCTCGGAAAGTACCAGAAAAAAAAAAAAAAACTTTAATTATATTACAAAGTACTTCAAGTAAAATACAAATATTCTAAACTTCCTTACTTTAAGTACAATGTACTTAAAGTACTTCCCAACACAGCAGGTATCGATCATACAGAGCACGGGAGTCATTTGTTTGCCTGACTGCAAGTAGTCAGGCAAACAAATGACTCGCATGCGGGGTTACAAGTCCGACGCTGGAGTCAAACCTGACAGACACCAAACAAAACAGAAACGTTCATATTGTGATTGTACATGACATAAACCCGAGACTGCAGGTAAAACCGAGACAAACACTAGAAGGTCTCGAGTCCTTTTAGTGTCTGTGTCGGTTTTACCTGCAGTATCGGGGTTTATGTCACGTTCAATTTAAACCAGCTCGTTTGCGCCCTTATTCACTTGTGACTGTATTGGCGATTTTCATCACTTGTTTTTGCACCTACTTTCACGGCTCCTTAAATCGCCAGGCGCTGTGAAATATCTGCTTCGCTCGAGAAAGCTCGTGAGCGAACCTGCCGCTATAGCTTTCTGGCTATATAGGCTGCCGTCAAAATCGCGGAAGTCGCCAATACTGCACTCGCAAAGAGTGCGTATTCCATTCAAAAACCTGCCTGCACGTGATGTCACGCGGTATTCTGCCATCTTGATGGCAATGGTGACAAGATGCACTCAACCTCCTGCAAGCGCGGCGGATGTTAATCGACTAACGAAAATCGTAGAGAACTCCAGGCAAACAGTTGCACGCCATATTTGCAAAATCTTGTCCGGGGGGATGATTCAAAGTACATGCGTTTTGTCTTCATTGATGTCTCGTTTACTTTGGTGATCGTTTCAGGGTTGCTTGGAAGTCGTCCCTGTCCAGTGTCATCTCTCGGCAGCGCAAAGTCAAAGCTGCGCTGGTGTCGGCGGTCTTCTTTTCCCTCCTCGCGCCCTTGACGACGTGCGCGACCAAACGCGTCGGGTCAGCCTTCCACGATTGGCCAAGCGCTCATTGTGACGTATTTTGTAATATTTCTTCTCTTTTTCACCGACGGAAGTAAGGATAATGTCAAAACGTCAACTTTCATGGAATTGCTGTTCAGCAAGCGACGGTTACAAGCTTCCACCGCATTCTTCTCACCTATCGCGCCTCCCTTCCTTTCTTCTACTCCCCCGTCTTCTTCTGCCTTCATTAAAATGCACGTACCAGAATAATGTATGTCGAACCCCGTTCCACCTCTCTCGTAGCCATAATTGCGCCACCCGCAGTTTTTTTCACTCGAAAAACACACGTATTTTCGGAGACACAATTCTACGCATATCTTGTTCTTGTATGTGTGGCAACTTAATTAGAGTGCCAGCGGTGCTGTCGAGCAGTTGCGGCACGACACGTAACTTGTAAAACTCTATTCTAAGCTTCCTGTCCGGTGCATTAAAATGCGAATCGGCGAAGCGCCCCCGGCGCGCTCCTCGGCCGCCAGCGACCGAACGCTCGCAAGACACGCGCCAGAACGCGCCCAGGGCGACGCGAAGCTCCCGGTCACCAAAAGCACGCTCGCTCGGCCTCCGACGACAGCGGGGCATTTTCGCAATAGTGTTTTGGCTCTGCGTGAAGCCCTTATCGGTGTTACCAGACGCAGCAAGAGCGGTGGCTCGTGAGCTGCCTGCACGCCGCTCCCCGCTCCGAAGAGAGAGCGAACCTCAGAGATGTCCGGCGCAGTCCGGGCGGCGAGCGCCGCCCGGGGCCTCGCGGGGAGAGCCGCGCGCTGCTAATAGAGCTGCCAGGGAAGCACTCGGGGCTAGCCCAAGTCGGCAGCCCGGGACGCGGCGCAGACGGCTTGGCTGCACGGCGACCGCGGCACGCCTCAAACCAGTTTCCCAGCTCGCGCCGGTGACGAAACCGCAAGATCCATCACGGGCCGCCGAGCGCGCGCCGATCCGACGTGTCAGTCGGAAACCCTCGCGTGCTCTTGGAAAGCGTCGCTGAGCGAATTAATTTTCGCCTAATTAGGATGGTCGATGGCCCCCGGGTGCGGGCACGCGAGGGTGACCCCCCCCCCGTCCGCAGACAGCCCGAGGCCCCCGAACAACAAGCGGGGAAGCCAAGGGCGAGAGCCCTCTCCCCCGGCGATAACGAGCCTTATCGGAAGGGAACAACCGTGTCCCTCGGCACTAAATACACCGGTTGCCGACGGCCTCCTCTCCCGGCGTTTTATTCGTTTCTCGACGCCTGCAGAGCCAGTTCGCGTCACTTGTGGCCTCTTCCTTGTTCTTCTTGGGCGAAGAATCGGAGCCCGGTCGGAGCGCCGGGAATGCGCCCGGCACGATGGTTTTGCGTCGCCCACTGGATGCCCGCGCAGCGTCAGCGCTTGTCCACGTCTGCCAGCGTCGCCTCAACCGCGTCTTCTTTCTCGCACCGCCTAATGGAGGGGGGAATCTTGTAACCGCAGAAATTAATGGTGTGGTCATCAGCAGCGGCAGCCGCGGCGGGAACCAGTTTAAAAGGGCCATCGCACGCGCGTCTCCCCTCCTTTAAAGCGGTCCCGGTGAACCGGCGGCGCTAATGGCTGCTGGCGACCAACAGTCTACCTTGAGCGGATGCCAATTGGGCCGCACGGGGACGCGCGCACTCGTAAAGAAGCGCGGCCAGAAATGCGGTAAATTATGGCCAGCGTCTCGGTCCCCGCTACGCGGGACACCTTGGCGGGCGGATATCCTCCGATAAGCGCGCCGGGACAGTTCGCCGCGCGCGGACGCCCGCGGCTAGCCAACAGACGCTCGCGAGCCACCACGCTCCGCAGCGGGCTGGCCGACCGCCACGCGCCCCGGGCCCGAGCGAGGGCTCAGTGCGCCGGAGCAAAACCCCGATGGCCACCCGGGCTCTGGCTTCACTCAAATCGTAGCGAGAACCGCGCAGCGAAAGAAAGACGGGAGTTTGTTGCACTGAAACCCACGTTCGGCGGTAGACGCGAATAGCGAAACGAAGAGGCAATGTAATCGTGTTCAGATATCCTTGCGCACACAACATTACGTGAGGCTGTGTCGCCCAGGCAAATTTCCCGGACGTTTTTTTCGGTCAGCTTGAGACGCGGTGAAGGTTTTTTCGTTCTCCTTTCTCCCTCCATGTCTGCGCGTCGTTTCACCGTGCCGGCCTTGGTGCCGGCCGATAATCAAGAAGTGAGCATAATTATCGAGTGTACACACACATATAAAGTGAAATTCAGCTCATCTTTCTTCTTCTTTCTTTCTTTTGCGATAGGAAACTGCTCAGAGCGCACTGAAATTAGTCTATAGCTTTGACGAGGAGGAATGGGAGATACGCTACCGATATGGCTCGACTGCGTCTCGCATCCTTCCGTCCTTCCATTTTAATTTGTGTCATCTCTTTCTTTCTCTCCTTCCCTATTCCCCAATCCCCAGCAGAGGGTAGCCTGTTATACTCAGTTTCGATCACCTTACGACCGACCGCAGCGGACGTGATACGCTCTCCGCCCGTCACTACACTCGCTCTTCAAGGTCACGTGACACTCACATAGCCTCGAATTGGCTCCGATGGCTCGTAGCATCCGCTCCAGTAGGTCCTAAGGTGAAACGGATAACTGGTCCAGGCCATCCAAGCGAACATCCCCATCTTTCCCTTACATCTCTCTCTTTCTCAATCTCTGTGGCGTCGTCCTGCCCCCGAAAGATTTCGCGAAATATGGTAATCCTTTGGCCGCTTCTTAAATCAGACCGAGAAGTGTTTTTATGGGAAACTTCCCAGTTCCACATCACTACCCCCCCCCCCCCCCCTTCTTCCCCACAAGGGGCCCGAACCTGAGGGCACAAATAAACGAATAAAAGTGAGCGAAGTAAAGAAGTCACGTATACTCAGCGAGACTGGAGCCTGTATTCTCAGATCTGACCGAAAACAAAGCAACAGCCCCAAAACGGTAGTGTCCGCGCTAATGCAGCGTTCCACCTCCAGCCGACAGCTCATCGCCCAAACTTGGAACCGCGTTTTTCCTCCGCGCGGTGACTCCCGCTTGCGCGGCGACAATCACCCGAGCAAGGAAAAGGAAGCCGAGCGTCTCGTCCTGATTCACTCGCTTTGATTCCAGCTGACGTCAGTTCGCCCGAATGAAAACAGCCCCGAAGAAACACGGCGTGCTCCGGAAGCTCCAACGCTCCAGTTCGAGTCACAGGATAGGTTCTATCCAAATATATATGTCACCGACATGATGATGCACGGCGGGGAGGTCCTTCGGTTGTCCGACCTCCGGCACTATAACTTCGATAACACTTCGGAGTCTCGCGGCGAGTCTCGAGCGGGCACACAAGAGCGAGCTCCGGGCCACCGTGACCGGGGCGCTTTCAGCGTCCCTGCGATGCACGCCCGCTCGTGCAGGGCAAGCAGCACGCGCGTGCGTGTGAGCTTCGCTCGCACACAAAGTGAAACAAACTGTAGTGCTGTCGTGTGACAGCCGTTCCGTGGCACTCGTTCCTTTGTTTTCCTCGTGCGGTGTATAGAGCACGCGAAAGCGTTGGGGTCACTGAACAGCCCAAGACGTGTTCATGTCTTATCGCCGCAAACCTTGACATCTGGCGGGCTGTCGTCTCGAATCTGACGCCGTTTTTCCATTACGCGATACGCGAACCTCGCAACGTTTCTCTCCCCCCCCCCCCCCCCCCCCTGCCTGTTAACGTCATCGTCTGCGTTACATGATGCCATATACATACGGCGTATCGTTGGAATGTGCTAATATTCGAGGGTTTTCCCATGTTGCGTATTTCCAGCGGTGAATACTTCCCTCCTTTCTACCGAGTGTTCGGGCACATGGGAAAACAAACCCATCGCCATTTAGGCACTCTCGCTACTTTTTTTCTTCGTTTTTTTTTTATGTTTTTAGAAGATTTATACATACACAATACCAGAGTTCACGTCGTAAATTTGGTCCTACAGTTTGGAAGTGTCACAGTTGTTACATTTGTGTGGTACGAGTGTCCATTTTGTGACCCGGAAAGCTCGTAGTCGTGACTTTTTGTTCTTGTAGCACTCGTTCGCGTAACATTCGAAAACAGTGATGCTGCTTGACACTTCGAAGCACCGACACTTGACAAAAAGTGCGACACTAAAAAAGCCGACGTAAACGTTTTGACACTTGTGCCTGCGACACACCGACTCCCGTCAAATGTCGCATTAAAAAAAAATGTTACGTGTTTACGCGTATGCACGTTTCATCTAAAATGTAAAACAAGTGTAATGAAACTGTGGTTGTTTCAACCGCAGTGTGGTTTGGTCAATAAAAACACAAGCATTGAGAAATAACGAAAGTAAAGAATGCTATCCTCGTGGTAGAGCCGGACTATCCAGGGTAAGGGCGGCGGAGAAAAGCTCACCGCAGAAAAGCTCACCGGAGAAAAGCTCACCGGAGAAAAGCTCACCGGAGATAAGCTCACCGGAGAAAAGCTCACCGGAGATAACCTCACCGGAGAAAAGCTCACCGGAGATAAGCTCACCGGAGAAAAGCTCACCTCAAAACTGTCCGATGCGGAGAAAAGCTCACCGGCATTTAGACGGATGCGGAGAAAAGCTCACCTACGAATCTAAGAATCGAGCGTTCACTCAAATGAAATACGTTCACTCAACTTAAGCATGCTGGCACGCCTTATGCGCATGGGGTCATTCTGCGAATACATTTTGAAAATATAAAATATTCTGTAACATGTCAGGCTTTGCCCGGCGAAAATAAAAAAAAAATGCAATAGAGCGCTAACTTAAAAAAAAAAAAAAAAAAAAAAAACGGGGGAAATATAACCAGTGTAGGGGGCTGCAGCTTTTCTCGATATTAATTTTTGAAATTACTTTTTATGTAGTATAACGACGCCGCATTGCTAAATCTCCAAATCTCCAAAGGTATTTGCGTAGAGCTTTATTTTTACCTCCGGTTTCGTTCGTCAGTAAAGTCACATCGTCTTGCAATGAAATCAGAACACACGACAGACAGAAATCAGAAACCAAAAGTGAGAAAGTAAAGTTGTTTTGCAAGAAAATTAGATTACGAAAAAGAAAAGTCAATGCAGCGCTTGCGTTTGCAAAAAAAAAAAAAGAAGATTTTTTTTATGTATGGCGGTGTTTTTATAAATAAAATGTTCAAATTGCAGTATTTTTTTCCGCATTGTTTCCACTGATTAGAATAATTGATGAAACAACCTGTCGTGTTTAAAAAGGCATATAGTGATAAATAATCATTATTTTTAAGCTACAGTGATATTAGTCACGTCTAAATGAAATAAATCTGACATATTTCAAAAATATTGAATTTCTTAGTTGTTGTTGTTGTTTTTTTTTGCCCACAGCAGAGCGATCTGATGTGAAGTGTGTACCCTGCGTGACACTGTCAACATAAGCAAACAAATAACTTTTATTTACATTTTAGTGGTTGACATAAAGCTACTAATGCGGTGGAAATTGCTCATTCAGGGCACAAGCTTATGCAATAAAAGTTTGACGCAGATCAATCCCTTTTAAAATGCGATAAATGGCTTCGCGCTAACTCGGTCACACGGTGTACCGCCTGCGTTAGAGACGCCTAAAACCTTGGCAGCACTACTGCTATTAAATGATAACGACCACTTTACATGATAATTTAATTCGAGGTGAGCTTTTCTCCGGGTCTGTCAAAAGACTGGTGAGCTTTTCTCCGGACCCGCACAAAACTGGGTGAGCTTTTCTCCGGTGAGCTTTTCTCCGGTGAGCTTATCTCCGGTGAGATTTTCTCCGGTGAGCTTTTCTCCGGTGAGCTTTTCTCCGGGATTCCCAGGGTAAAGCAGGCAGAGAGTGCCGGCGTTTGCAGGTCAACATGTGGGATCATCATCACCCACACCGCAAAGCGGCGTGAAACGCACACAACGTTCGCGTGAGCTTTATTTTGCTTTGTAGAAGGCCGGTAACATCGTTCCATCGTCTGCGCCGCTATTCGATAAAAATTAAAAAAAAAGAGCCGGGAAAGTTACATTAATGCGGTCAGTGCAGGTGAGTTATACCTCAGGGGGACATAATTTAGAGGGATAATCGTCGCGATAAGTCAGCAAAATTAATTAAAACTTGCTAACTACCTTTTCAATTATTAAAGATAAGGATATGGTTCTAGTCAGGAACTTGCTGAGCGTCATTAAAAAACAGTAAATAAGTAGAGTTCAGAAAGATTTAGGGCGCGTGGGAAGCGCGGTGGTGCGCTCAGGTTACCTCTCGTGCAGCGGGCACAAGGCTACTGGTGCGAAAATGCGCCCGCGCGGTTACTCCATCTCTCAACATGCGCGTTTTCGCACCGAGAGCATTGCGCCCGTTGCACGAGTGGCAACTTTAGCGCACCATGCACACTGCTTTCTACTTGCCACAAATCTTAGTTGGGGGTTTTCGATTACGCTCAGCTAGTTTCTAATCGAAACCATGTGTTTATTTTCGCCGATGATTATAAAGTCGACCAACAATTTGTAGTTAAATATTTGACTTATCGTGCAGATTAGCCCCATATGCCGAGTCCCCCTGCAGTCGTTTACCTCTCCTGCTCAGACCGCACCAAAATACATAATTTAAGACAAACCCCCGAGACTGGTGAAAAGACGAAGGACAACACAACAGAGTCTCAAACGCAGCTGAACTTTATTCCACGGAAGTTCGTGTTTATTTAGGGTTTCGCTGCCCCCTCAAGCCAAAAGTTCGTGTATGAAGGTGCTCCAGAGCTACAGTTTTCAGTGGAAAGGCCGAAAAACGATCCCCTGCAGTTTTTAGATATTCAGTTGAAAACTCCGTCTAGTTTGAGTTGACACACTCTGAAAATAAAAAAAAAAAAAAAAATTCCGTGCGTCATTTCCGCGCAACACTCGGAGAGTGTTGCGCTGCCTCCGTAAGTTAGTTGCGGTGATTGGCTCTCCAAGTGTTGTGTTGGAAAGTAGACGAACGGGCTTTTTTTTATTTTTTTTAGAGTGCTTGCGTTTCTTAACACCATACTGCACGCGAGGAGGAACCGCGAAAAGATAATGTCTTTCAGGTCGCCAAATGGGACTTTTACTAAATGACTAAAACACCAAAAACGCGCTCACCCTATGTGTAAAAAAAAAAAATAATAATAATAAAGGGTATGTGAAAACAAGGCGATGAATTATGCACGTGAAAATTGTCATTTGTTCCAGCGTTTTACTTCAGAAACTCCTACTCCAGACGCCAGCACGTGCGGCGCGTGTAAACTATATAGAAACTCATTATGCTCCTCGGTGTTCCCGCCTGCGGCCCGCCAAAGAGTTCGCGAAAATGCCGGGTAACACAGCAAAGGCGAAGTGAATTTTTAAACCTTTCGCGCAGCGGGGGAAAAAACTTAAAAAGTGGGGAGAGGACAGTGGTGCCAAACTGCCAGACCACAAACGGTTAGTAAAAGTATCTCACTATCATTAATCATGGTAATGCAGTTAATTCTCCGTCCTTAGTTTAGATTTCTACAAGTCTGAACGCCTTGTTTTGTTTTGAGCAAGGTCACCCACCAAACTATATGTTTCGGCATGTTCCTTTGTTAACCATAGACGTCTATCTTTTTGTGTCCTTTCTTTTGTTTTGTGTTCGTTTGGTTGTTCAAGGTTTTGCCCACAATCCTATTGTTTTGTCCCTAGCCTTCTATATTTTTGTGTCCTGTCTTTTGTTTTGTGTTTGTCTGGGTGTTTTGAAGATCGAGGTTCTTGCCCACGGTTCTGATGGTTTGTTCCGGGAAAGAGGGGTTCTAGTTTTTTTTTTTTTTTTGTTTGTCTCAACAGGATGTTTGGGTGAAATGATTAAGATTCCACGCAACTTCTTTCGGCTTTGTGCCAACTCCTTTGAGTTCTTGTGCGTTTGTGTCAAGAGTGTTCTCATTTTCCTTCTCTTTTCTTTTGGTTTGTGGGGCATTGAGTTTAATGAGAGATCCACCTTAATCCAACTTGTTTTCCACAACCGTGATTTTCTTGGATCGAGCGCGGGGTGCAGCAGACAAGAGCTGCGTCAGCGTGCTCGTGCTGATTGAACACGAGCCCCAGCCGAACGCTGGCGCACAATTCGGCTATACGTCAGCCGGGCGCTGCCTCCAGTAGGCTCCTGTTGCCTTCCGTGGTGCTTTGACTGCATGTGCACGCTGGAAGTTACGAAGCTCGCGCTGGAGGCGGGACAGCTCGAAGTCCTATCTGCCGTTCTTACCTTGCCAGTGACGGTACACAATCGAAGTCGTGGATATCCAAGATTAAGAACCGATTCGCACTCTCGAATCTCGACGCACTTTCCACTCGAGAAAGTTCCCACGTAATGCCCTGGACAGAAGAGGACACCCGTGAGCTGAATTTCGGTCAAAAGCGCGCTTCTACTTACAACGTGTAGAAAAAAAAAAAAAAAGTTACGCATCGCCGAACGTTCATTTTTTACCCAAAATGTAGCGCTAGCGGTCCGAACCAGATGCCAAAGTTTCAGAACTAACCGTTATCTTATTCAAATGTTATAAGTGATTTCTCGAAATTTTAATGGGAAAATGGCGGCCGACGGAGCTCTCGAATACGGGCGCTCCAATTTCCCATTCGAATTTTCAGAAAATCACTTATAACATTTGAATAAGATAACGGTTAGTTCTGAAACTTTGACATCTGGTTCGGACCGCTAGCGCTACATTTTGGATGGAGAATGAGCGTTCGGCGGTTCATATTTTATTTTTGCGGTTATACACTCTAAAAAAAGTCCGTGCGTCTACTTTCCCGCACAACACTCGGAGAGCCAATGACCGCAACTTACGGAAGCAGCTCAGGGAATGACGATGCCGAAACATACGTTTAGACCAAAAAACGCAGTTTGAGTTGCGACATTAAGCAATGCGGCAAGCGTGACGTTTTGCATTGCTTAATGTCACAACTCATAACGCGTTTTTTGGTCTAAACATATGTTTCGGCATCGTCATTCGCTGAGCTACCTCCGTAAGTTGCGGTGATTGGCTCTCCGACTGTTGTGTGGGAAAATAGGCGCACGGGCTTTTTTTTAGAGTGCATGCGTTTCTTAACACCCTACTGCATGCGAGGAGGAACCGCGAAAGGATTATGTCTTTCAGGTTGCCAAATGGGATTTTTGCTGAACGACTGAAACACCAAAAACGCGCTCACCCTGTGTGTAAAAAAAAAAAAAAAAAAAAAAAAAAAAAAAAAAAAAAAAAAAAACATTAAAGGGAATGATGAAAACAAGGCGATGACTAATGCACGTGAAAATTGCCGTTTGTTTGAGCGTTTTACTTCAGAAACTACTACTCCAGACGCCAGCACGTGCGGCGCGTGTAACATATAGACGCTTTACACACGCGCCAGATTGAACCGCCATAGCCGCCCTTCTCTTGTCTTACCGAGATGCCGAGCCACTGAAGCGGGCGTTGACGAGTCTCCACAACGGCCTATGCTGGGGGGAAGGACACAGTAACACTTAAAATGGCAATAACCTGTCCTGCTGTGGAAATGATGAAGTCAAGCGAACGGAATAAGAGGGAACAAAAACTGAAGGTCAGTTATGGCGGCGCCCATGCACAGTTGCTGTAAAGCGTCTATAGAAACTCATTATGCTCCTCGGTGTTCCCGCCTGTGGCCCGCCAAAGAGTTCGCGAAAATGCCGGGCAACACAGCAAAGGCGAAGTGAATTTTTAAACCTTTCGCTCAGCGGGGAAAAAAAGTGGGGAGAGGACAGCGGTGCCGAACTGCCAGACTCGCACAAGTGGCACCAAATAAAAAAAAAAAAAAAAAAAAAAAAATCGGGAGTTGACCAAGGGAGAGTGTTCAGCGTTACACTGCAGACTGATGATGGCGAATTTCGCGCCGATGATGGCGAAAACCGCCAGGTAACCAGATTACTACTTGTGTGCGTGTGTGACTGTTTTTAGTTTAGGTTCTAGCTTCTGATACGATGCAAAGTTTTTGAGGAGAATTTGTTCTGAAAGCTATAGATGTAGCAAAAAAGCTACCCGCGAAGGAAATATCTAACAGTGAGAGCTTTCACATTACAGTAATTGCCACGATGCGGCACATCTCGCGCAATATTCGGGTTAGCGGACGAAACACTTAATTCATAGCGACCTTTCGCTCCCCAGTGACGCACAGCTACACTGCACACGCCTACCGAGCTGTTTTCATACATCGCTGGAACAATTAACTGTTTCTTTCTCGACGTGATACGAATATGTTGATTGCTCCGTCCCCTTCAGCCTCCGACGAACCCGCTGTTATCACAATTATATATTATACCATGTGTTCGCACATGCAACCGGCCGGGTTATCTTTTCTTTTTGTACTCACTAAAGCTATTATTAGCGGACTCTGTTTTCCGCGCTGTTGTGTGATGGGGCATTCCCAGTTTCCGGCCCGGGGAAGTTTCCGGCGAGTGGGCGGTTGCCGAGTCGCCGGTAATCGCGTCGACTGGACGCCGTGTACACTCTTCGCACATTGAAAGCCGCAAGGAGTCAGATGCTCAGAACGTAAAGATATTTAAGCAACGAGCTATAGCTCGTTGTTTAAGTATCACTACACTGTGACTCTTTGCGGCTTTCAACGTGCAAAGGCTGAGATACACGTGAAAAAGCACTGTTTGTCCCCTTTTCTGTGTACATCAGTCTCAGGTGTTTATCATCATGAATAGCCACAACGTGTTGTCCTTGAATCCCGGAGAAAAGCTCACGAGAGAAAAGCCCACCGGAGATAAGCTCACCGGAGATAAGCTCGCTCAGTTTTGTATGGGTCCGTAGAAAAGCTCACCAGTCTTTTGACAGACCCGGAGAAAAGCTCACCTCGAATTAAATTTGCATCTAAAGTGGTCGTCATCATTAGTAGTGCTACCGATGTTTTACCCGCTCTCACGCAGGTGGTACACTATGCAGCACAACTAGCGCGAGGTGATTTTTCGCATTTTACTTAGAGAAGAGTTAAACTTTTAACGCATAAGTTTGTTTCGAAAGAGAAATTTCCAGCGCAGTAGTAGTTTTAATGGCAAACACTAAAATGTAAAAAAAAAAAAGAAAAAAAGCCCATTCCTTGTTTATGTTGACAGTGTCACATAGTGCACACACTTCAGATCAGGTCGCTCTGCTGTAGGCGAAATAGCAAAAAAAAAAAAAAAAATTAATGATTAAAAATTATTATTTTTTTTTTAAATTTAAGTCAGATTCATTTGATTTAAATCAGAATAATCATATTTAAAATAATCACTGTAGCTAGAAAATGTTGACTATTTATCACAATATGCATTTTCAAACATGGCAGATTGTTTTATCGATTCTCCTGATCAGTGAAAAGAATGCGTAAAAACTAATTGCTCCAATTTTAACAACTTTTTGTTTATGAAAACCTCGCCATACTAGAACAAAAACAGCTTAGCTTTTTGTTGTTGTTGTTGTTTTGTTTTTTTTGCTAGCGAAAAAGCTGTATTGGCTTTTCTTTTTCGCGATCTCATTTTCTTGCAATACGAGATTGCTTTCACAGTTTTTGTTTCTATCTTTCGCAATTTGGTTTGATTGCAAAAAAGATGTGACGTAATGACGAACAAAATCGAAGGTAGAAATAAAGCTCAACTCATCGACTTGCTCCGAAGACCAATGCTTTTTTCTCGTGTTCAGTTCAATATAAATCTTTGTTGCGTGATGATTATTTGATTTAAATACATAACATATGCGCATACTCAAAGCATCAAATGATGAACAAACAGTAAAATATATATATATAAATATATATATATATTTTTTTTTTATTTGGTGTGTGGGGGGGGAGGGCATTATTTTTGGGGGAAAGGTTTGATTTAAATCATCCTAGTAAAACCGGTTTGAATGAAATTATGATTTTAATGGTTATTGAAGGCATCTTAATTTTCATTTTGCACCTTGGCTGTAGTCTTTGTTCCGCTTTAACGTGAGCCCATTTCGTGTGAGTGTTACCGTATTTAATTTTGACGTAGCCGGGACAGAGGAAATACGACCTTTTATTTTTCTGTTCAAATGAGGTAAGAATTGAAACCACTGCTTATGGTGAAATGTGGAGATTTGGCAATGCAACGTCGGTATACATCATAAATGGTCATTTTATAAATAAATATCCAGAAACCACTGAAGCTGCAGCCTTCCACACTAATTATATTTTCCATCGTTATATTTTTTATTATCATTCTAGGGAAATTATTTTCATGATTTCGCCTGACGTGGTACAGGACGTTTTTATATTAAAAAAAAATTCTGGTGAGGTACAGAATGACCGCATGCGCGCAAGTTGAGTGAACGTATTTCACTTGAGTCAACGCTCGATTCTTATATTCGTAGGTGAGCTTTTCTCCGCATCCGTCAAAAGCCCGGTGAGCTTTTCTCCGCATCGGACAGTTTGGCGGTGAGCTTTTCTTCGCATCGGACAGTTTGGCGGTGAGCTTTTCTCCGGTGAGCTTTTCTCCGCCGACCGTTGTCCTTACTCGAATTACACCTATTGAAGACTCAAGTAATTTTTCCTCAAATATCACCTTCAGAGCTCTCAAGTATCACAGGCAATAACTCGAGTGTCACAAAGCAAGAGTCACGAGATCATCACATACGTCTCACGTGGCAGTGAGTTTTCGCAAAACGGCCTGGGGTACGCGCTATCTTTGCAAAATGCAAAACGGAGGCACTGTGAGGGTGAACCTTCTCGTTAGAGCCTAACAGAAAACAAAATTACATAATACTTTTTGGTGTGGTTGTTGTTGGAACACTCCGGAACACTTTCAGATATAAAAGGAGGAAGACAGAAAATCCCTGTAAGCCATTTCAACATTGTGCGATGGGAAATTCATCGCCTTGACAGGCACACGGGCACGCGATCGCGATACGCGCCTCCGCCAGAGATCTAAGAGGGCTCGTGAGTGTTTCCGTTTCGCACAATCTTATCTACGTTCTTAAAGAGGACGCGGACTGATAGAGTCGGGCCCGTTTACACGGCATTCACGCCACCGGTTAAGACGACGGCCAACACGTACCGCGATGTTGTCCCTCTGTCGCTGCTTGCTGGATCCTCTTATGTCACGTTGCGTTTATCCTTACGTTTTTTAGTTTCGGTGTGCTGGACATGTTTCCGTTCTTCTCGGGTGTTGACGATACGGACAAAGGGTACCAGATTGAATGTTTTACTGGCACATGTTTGTTGTTTGTTTGTTTGCTGGAAACTTAGGCCGGTCACTTCCACGTCAACACACTATTCGCTCTCGCGATCGGCACGAATCGAGATCACAGATTATGCTCTTGCAATTCGATAACATAAGACCTCTCTCCCTCTCACGCCATGCGTCCATTTCTGGCCATCCACCTCTTTATTTTTTAGATATGGGTGGCACTCGTTTAAAGAACGAATCGACTTTTCATCGAAAGACGGGGGGGGGGGGGGGGGGGGGGGTTAGCACGCCCCTTAGTGATACGTCATTCGCTAAAACGTCGATTAGCTTAAATTATCGCTGTTCGCTGTCATTCCCTCATGTGATATAGACTTCGCGTGATGTGTGGCACCTGGTACTTTGAGTTGACGATGGATCACCGGAAACGTTAATTAATATATATATGTATGTATATATATATATATATATATATATATATATATATATATAAGTTTACGACGGGTGTTGGGCGCCACAGAGAAGGAATGAAGACTAATTTAAAAGTTCCCCCTGTGGATCTTCCGAAACGCATCCCAAATCTCAGCTAAAAGGCGTCTTCGCCGAAATACTGTCCGCCCAACTGCAGCCGGGATTGGAACCCGCCAACAGGGAATCCGGTGGCCGGTACCTTGCTTCGAAGGCGGCTTTCGTCGGTCAGTTACTGACCATCTGCAGCTGGCAGTCAAAAATGCAACACGACAGACCGCAATCGAGAACGAAATGCACAGCGTGACACATTTAACACGAATAAGCGATCGCCTACTTTTCTCTCACAACTGCAACGCTGTCAACAATTAAAGCTACCACTATTGCGGTGGAATGTGCTCGAGGTAGTCAAACTTGCTCGGCAGAGTGCCCTGTCCGCGCAACATGCGAAAAAGCGCCGTTGTCGTGTTCGCGCTAACAGCGTCGCTCAATGCACGTGCTCCTTGTGCACAAAAGGTCCCTTCGCGCGTTTCCCTTTATTCTCCCCCAAAGACGTCGGGAGCCCGGCGGCAGCCACGCGGCCAGCCCGGACGCTCGGTGGTCAGAAGACGTACCCGCGGGCGTTGCCCCGTCGCGGGTTCCCCCGGCGGCGGGCAGGTGATCGCCGGGAAGGAGGGCGAAAGGGGCCGACCTGCGGTGGCCGTCGGAAGCGACGTTCACGCGAAGCGATTGCGCCGGAGGCCAGGGCATGCGGGCAATCTCGCCCTCCCGGGTCAGAACCCCCCGCAGGTGCGCTCTTCCCCCGAGGGCGGGCGATCCAGCGGCTCGCGGGACGGGAAGGCCGACGCAGCCGCCCAATCGGCCTGGAAGCGGCCGCACGGGCGCACACGGAGCGTCCGCCGTCGCAAATGGCAACTGGAAACAGCCGAACGGAAAGGGAGCGGCGGACCGACCGTTCCGAGAACGACCCACCGCCTGACGGGAAGGGGCCCGGCCGAGAGGCACGCCGTCGGCGCGCCAGTCGCTCGCGCGCGTTCAGGGAGAGTGCTCGTCCAGGGGACCGTTTCCACGGGCGCCAGAAAACGGGGCACGCGCCTGTTGCTCGGCTGCTGGTCCGGCGATGACGGCGGCCGCCGTGACCGTTCACCTTGGCTGCAGAAGAACGACCAGGTGAGCCCTCGGACCCATCCTCGGTCGGCCACTCCGCGACCACTCGCCACTCGGCCAACCAGTGCTGCCCGTGTCATGGGCTAACCGCAAAGGCTACGAAGGTGAGCGTGTTGCTTTGACTGGTGCTCCCGAAGTGCGATCAAATGCGAGGGGCTCGCGCTCGTAGCCTTCGCGGTAGACGTCCAGCCTCGATGCTGTCCACTTGACCACAGTCAGGGACAGCAGCGGCGCCGGAAATGTGTTTCGAGAGGTTTCGGGGTTTACTGGGCCTCAAGTGTGTTGCCGTTATTAGTCCATCGTGTACCGTACTAATACGAGCAGCATCGAAGTTCCGTCCGGGATTCGGGACGGGGGAAGAGTTTGACCACGAGCATTCCCCTGTCCCCTTCTTTGGTGCGGCACTGGTATTTGATGCATTTTAGGCTACAGCGTGACAGGCAATGCGTTGGCTGGTTAGCAAGTTAGCAACCGTTGACGCCGATGCTCTGACAGCTGGTCGTGGTTCTGACATGCGCGGTAAAGGGGTGTACTCTTGCCTCGAAGCTATCCGCGAGATGACTGGAAACTTAGGTCACCTCCGTCTTGGTCTTCTAAAGAAGGCACCGAGCGTGACAAATGGCGGTGCGGGAACCGGGCGGAAATCTCGTTCACAACCGCGACATATCATATCCCCAGGAAATAAAGTGCGCGTGTTGCGCGCTTGCTCAAATTCACCCGAGTTCGTAATGCCAGTTGTCGCTGTTCTTGTGCGCGATAAAGGAAACAGAAAAGAACGAACTCTAGAACAGCGGAGGTGCTTCCAAAGTATAGATTCGAAACTGCTCGGCACCAAGCTCTTTTATTGCTCCAAAGTTCGTTTTGAAATTACACCTGGAATGTTAAAAAAAAAGAGTTATTCGATCATATAGCGAATCGAGTTGGACGTTATTCTTACAAATTTCACGGTACGTACAGAGAACGACACTGTTAGCGCGAACAAGCGATCGCCGGTTTCTCCAGTTTTTCTCTTAGAAACCAAGGGGTGTCATCCAAGTTATTATTGCTACAGAAAGAGTTCATTTAGTTCTATTATGTAAGCGATAAAATTTTGTGCTTTCTAATACTAATTAGAAGTAAAATGCGAGAATGCGCCTATGTCGTGTTCGCGCTAACAATGTCGCGATGTGTATACATCTTGTGCCGCCAGCGAATATACATATTTTAAATGTTGGCTCGTTTTAAGCTTTCCGCGCTACACTCCACTCTGTGTACTACCTTAACAGTGTCATCCGGAAAAAATCTCACCTATTCAGATGGACCGAATATGCTGCGAACAAGCGACAAATTTCGCACCGCGGTGTTCGCTCTGCGGGCGTCTGCCCGCGAGTCTGCAGCAGTGGCAGAACCGCCGCGCGCCAGGCGAACGTGCCGCCGGGCGCAGTTCGTCGGTGATTTGCCGCATAATCGCTTCACGGAGCTCATTCTCTAACGATTGGTTCGACCCTTTGCAGGTGTGTTTTGCTTCGAGCGTAAGTCATTGCTGTTTTACTGTGCTACCGCGCCCTCCACGACTTAGCAAACAATTCTTAAACGGACTCGACTGGCCAAAAGCTCATTTTGTCGTCTTTGGTAGGATTACTTCTGCTTTAATCGATGGAAGTGAAAGTTTTGTCAGAACGTCAGCTTTGACGGAGTTGATTTAAGGATGCAGCGACTCCAAACATCCACCGTGCTTTTTACATGCACCGTCGACCTTGTGGTTCGCAGCTGATGATAAGTAGCCAGGATCACAAGCATAAGAGGGCGCCACCAAAACATCTCGTCGCGATCAACGCACCGAGGGTCGATCTCCATCTGCAGAGAGAATTGATCAACGTGGTGTCCTGGCCGGGTCCCCGGATCTTTGGTCCGTTAGGGGCTCCGCGTATTGCCTCTAAAAAACACGTCATGTTTGCTAGTAGAAAGCGTCAGGCAGCGCGGAATAGGCCGCAGCGCGCGTGCCGTACGCCCCCGTAATTGCGTGCAGTTGAACCTCAGCCTTCGCCAATGCGCCCCGCAATGTAGGTTAGGGGCCGGCTCCCGAAGGGATGCTCAAGTTTCGCTGTGGCGCAGCCATTCGGAGAGGCGAGAGCAATTTCCCGAGGCCGCAAGGGGAGCCTATTTTCTCGGCCTTTGACACCTGGCGAGAGTGGTTTGTTCACCTCGCTGACCCTTCTCCGGCAAACACCCGACGACGGGCTCAGGAGGAAGGGCACACCGCTGCGAGAGATGGAGAAATTCGAGACGTTTCCGTGTCCTGTGTGTTCCATCAGCGCTCCTGGTTAGCGTCGTGGAGGACGCGTTCTGACACCGGAGGAAGTTGAACGAGAAAGACAACGCCGAAGAGCCGCCAGAGTCGCCACGAAAACAGCTTAAACCGCTTCCCCATAAGCCACGTGGCATTGACTAGCGAAGGCGATACAGGTTTAGAATGATTGACGCGCAAAATCGACGGGACGTCCTGACTTTTGCGCCAGCCACATCCTAAAGAAAGCGATGGACGTTTGCATAACGCACTCACCTACTGCATACTAAATATGAAACGGTCTGAGCTTGGAGTTAGGTATGCCGAGGTGTTTGCTCGATAGCCTATGAACGAGGTTCGCGTGAATCGCTTCTACGCACGGGTTGAGGCAGTTTTTTTTTGGTATTGGTATTAGTATTTATTGCGTGCCCAAAACACCGTGAAGGCTTTGACCTCGGACACGTTCTGTTTGGTCTTGGTAACTTACCACAAGGGGGACTGCCGATTTGAGGGAATTTCCTTTAGTTCTTGATGGGAAACAAATAAATGCATAACGGAAATGTAGGTTTTCCTCTTTAATAGTCGTGTTTTCCCTCCGAGTTTGCGCCCTCAGTCATTCTCAGATGGTTCGATTGCAACAGCTGAGCAACAGTCGCAAGCCCGTGACTCATAAAACTGTACATTTGTACATCCGAAGCGTTGAACAAACCTCATCATAAAAAAGGCCTCACATTTCGAAATTGTACGCAGTGTGACATTTATATAGCGTCATAATATAGTTCTATTTGCGTCATATATTTATATAGCGTCACTGACAGAGTATTTATGCTCGCCAAGGTTTTAATTTGTACATGACACATGAGAGTCCAACTACCCAGAACACAATTGGCAGCTCGAGACTAGTTTTTTTGCCGCCCGAAAAGCGCCGATCGAGGACTGGCCGGTTTGAGTCGCGCTCACTCTCTTCTTCGTGGTCACGTGCCGTTTTCTATGGTTTAAACGCAACCACCAAATATAATCGAAGTCGTGGGTCATCGCAGGCACACACTTAATATTAAAAATATCAAAAATAAATATGATACCCGTTTTTTGTGGATTCTAAAAAAACTACAAATACGGTGATTAAAAAAAAAGTTGCACAGCCACGTGATTTCCGGCAACGCTCTCCTCCTCTATATTTCTTCTTCCTCCCAAGTCCAGTTTCGGTTACGGTTCCGAGCAGTTGCGTTGTTTACTTTATTAAAAATATACTTGACGCTGTAGCAAAATATTGATTGAGTAAGGGAGGGGGGGGAGGGGGGGTCAGTGTATGCGAGAGAAATTTCGGAGCCACCATTCAGGGAACGTTGTCTACTATAAGCGTGCACCAGAATTGCCCTGAAACCAGAACAGTACGCAGTGCTCCTTGGTGGTGTCGCACGGAGTCGGTGCAATATCGAAGACAAAAAACACTGCAATGCACTGCGCCAGTCGCGCCGATTAGATGCATCGATGGATGCATACGGCTGAGCCCTTTAAATCTGGCCGACAGGGAACGCTATTGCGTGTACCTCGCGTTTCTCACTGCATGTTTTACACACGTTTCACTTTGAACACATCATATCAGATGAGCTCCTGGTCGCAATGCTTGTTGGGATTGCACCTCGGAGCACAGTGGGATTTCTCGGTGCGCGTTAGGGCAACGAAAAACCGCACCGTGAGGGTGCGCCCCGTTTATCGAAGACGTCCGGTGCGCATCGGTGCATTTTATCGAAGACGACGGGGCGCACCTCGGCGCCCCGATGCGCACCGGTGCAGCAATCAAAGATGAGCATCTCTGCCAGACGCAGCCGACGCTACGAGGTAATGGGACCATTCAAGCGGCATCAAAAGCGCAAGTCACTAGATCTTTTCTGTTCATGATTGGTTCAGCGATGCTAGAACACGCACAGAAACATGACGAACCCCATGATGGTGCGCTTTGGATACTGTCTGATAGGTCACATCAGCTCGTAGCGTCGGCTGCGTCTGGACTTCAGGTGAAACGAGGTAAAATGTATTGCAGACGATGCGAAACTGGTCGAATGCCTAATCTGGGAGTTTTCCCACGTCGTGCGCACGCACGTGTGTCGGAAGCCTTTCGTTAGCATTTGGCCCGTGATGCAACATCTGAAGTTGCAAATCGGCTTCACGTTGAATGACAAGCCGGGTTTGCAGGCTGTCTGAGAACCTCCGATGCAGTCGGTGTAATTTTGCCGCGTGGAGCGCGGACGGGGATAACCGTGCCTGCCTGCTTGTCCAGACAAACGCGGCGAGCATTCCGGTAGCGCGGCAGGCGAGGGCTCGGCGAGGGGCTTTAGGCGCGCCTGGCCACTGGCTGTCCGTCTCGAAGCGTGGCGCAGACGCGTGCTCGCTGAAGCGTTTGACAGAAGCGAAGGAACCTTCCACGCGCCAGACGCTGCCATCACTCAAGGCCTCCCGGAGAGGCCGCCCAAAGGAATGGCCCGGATGTTCGTGTACAGCGCCTAGTGATTGCGACAAGTCGCCCCGCCATGCCCGTTGCGCGGCTTCTGGTCGGTTTACACCCGATGTTGCCGAGGCTCGATGAGAGCAGGCGCTCAACTGCCTGGCTCGACACTGACCCAACCGCAGTGATACAACCGATTACGACGTATTCACTGCGCTCCTTTTTTTCCTCTGCCGTGAGCGAAATTCGAGTAGAAGTGCTACGTTCACCGCACCGGGCTGTTCAAATGCGCGGTCACTAAAGGATTGTGCAGTAGGGGTGCAAAACTATCGATTGCACTATCGAAAGCATCAACAGTGGGAGCCAAGTGTATCTAACTGTCGTTAATGCAAAAACTATCGATAGACGATTATCGCAAAACTATCGATAGTATGCTATCAATTGTAGACTATCGTGAGACTGTCGATAGCCGACCATCGTCTAGAGTCCATCTAGAAAATGTGAAGCTCAAAGAAAAACGCAACTGCAATCAGGGACTTCCTGATAATTATTAGGAACAATCTAAAACCTTTTGGAAAACTATCAGAAAACGGCATAAATTCTTTCTAGAAACTATTGACAACCAGCAATCGAGAAACTATCGATTGCATACATCGAAAAACTGTAAATAAAAAAATAGTGAAATATAACTTTTTTTTTATAGGTTGTCATAATTTTTCTGCTGTTTTTATATTGATTTTTTGGGAGTTTTGGGAGGAAAATGAAAATACCTTTGTCTCACCTGATAAGTAAACTATGCATCGCATCATATGGCCATGAGTCATGAAACCACCGAAACAAGAGATTAAATCAATTACGCCTTTTCTAACACACACACACACACAAACACACACACGCGCACACGCACACACACACACACACACACACACACACACACACACACACACATTAGTTTGGCACTTTCATACGATACATTACGGGTGGAACCAGCTGAACAATGAAAGAAGGAGAGACAGTAAAGACACCCTATCGCTGGACTACCAACTATTTTAATAAATCGTCCTCCTCTTCTACTAAATCTGTCTCGTCTTCTTTCATTGTTCAGCTGGTTCCACCCGTAATGTATCACAACCAACTAGCTCAACTCATTCCAGTAGTAAGTTACCTTTCATACGACTTTGATTAAAAAAAAGAAGTAAAAGAAAAAGAAGCAAAAAGTAAATAATTTGGGCATTTTCAAGTCCGGAGAAAAACAATTTGGGAAATTAAAGGCCCTTTTCGGTTCTGCCGGTGTTTCCAAATGGGCTCGAGAAAATAATACATGCCAGATTATACGCTTTTTATGAGAAACATTCCGTAACATCCAGCCAGTTTGGTTTCAGAAAGGGACATTCAACGGAACTCGCACTATTAAAACGAAGAGAGCTAATCTTAAATAATATGAAAAAAAAAAAAAATATTACCTTGGAGTCTTTATTGATTTTTCTAAAGCTTTCGACCGTCTAAACCATAAAACTTTGCTTCTTAAATTAAATGCATACGGTGTGCGAGTTGTCGACTCAACGATGATCGAGATTTTTCTCAAACATCGTCATACTTATCAGTGTGTCGTAACAGAGAGACAGCACTCTTGGCTAAAGAAGCTGACGTCAGGGGTGCCACAGAGAAGCATTCTTGAACCCCTTCTTTTTAACTTATACATAAATGATATAGTAAATATAGACGACCGCGCAGATTTTATAATATACGCAGACGAGACCAGTTTGTTCTTTTCGGGGGAAGTTGTTCATCAGGTTGTGTGTACGGCGAATAGTTTGCTACAGAAGATAAACGCTTGGACGATTTCCAACTCCTTAGTAATTAATGCAGATGAGACGAAGGCGGCACTATTTCGTTCTAGAAATACAATTTGTTCATTTACTCTTGCGGTCTCTCTCGGAGGACGCTATATTGATTTTTTGCCAAATGTGAAGGTTCTTGTTTTTTTTTTTTTTTTTTTTTTTAACGAGTACGTGAGCTGGGACGCGGAAGTGCAATGTATAGCGGGGAAACTCTCAAAAGTTATGGGCATTGTTTATAAATGTCGACCTATATTACCCATCTCAGTCATTATCCTTCTTTAAACTCCCTGTTTTACTCGTGCTATAATTGTAGTTTTATTGTTTGGGGAGACACACCGGCAACAAATTGCACCGCTTACATGTTTTGCAGAAAAAAATCTTTCCAATTATGTGCAATGCGGAATTCAGTACTCACACGCTCCCATTATTCAAAAAATATTCGTATAGCGCCAGTTAGAGAACATTTCAATTATAAACTTCTTACGTATCAGATGTCTGTAAGCCAAAATCAACTTCCATCGCTAATATGAAACAAAGGGTGTCTGCATATTCCATGCTGTTGTGTTGATATTTGGTCAACACGTTGATCAAGCTGAAGTTTTCGCTACCAAATCAGATATCTCTTTCTCTAGTGTTTAACTTTGGTTGATTTTTATCAGATATCTCTTTCTCTAGTGTTTAACTTTGTTTGAATAGGATCATCCTCGTGCAGGGGAATATTTTATGGTTTATGGTCTGAGCCGTTTTTTTTTTTTTTGGTTGTATGTTGATGTCGTAAAATTCATTACCATGCATGCTATTTTTCTCTGATGCTGGGGGAGGAGAACCATGTCAAGCGACAACTTTCTGCTTTTTTTTTTCTCCCTCCCCCTCCACTGGAGAGAAACAATAAAGTTGAAAGTTGACGTTACCCAGATGAAAATATACGTGTGGCGTTTCTTTCGACCAAACAGGTTGCGAGCAAAAAAGGAAACAATATTGCCTTCAGAATTTACAATTTTATTTTCTCACTAAAGTCAAATTTAAAGTCAAATTTGGGGGTTTTACGTGCCAAACCAACGATGGGTATCTGGCAAGCTCAGCGGAGGACCGAGGATTACTTTCGACCACCTGGGGATCTTTTGACGTGCAACTGTAACCTCGGTTACACGGCTCCTTCTCAGCAATAAGCCTCCGTCAGATGGCGGGCACCTCGGCTTGGAATCAAACTCGCCACGTACCTGGGAAGCTTTTTTTTTTTTTTTTTTCACTGAAATAACGTTTTATTGTTAACAATATGGTTACTGGGATCACGGAAAACTTTCGTTTTTATCTTTTGAATTTTGATCCAGTAACGTTAATGTTTCCAAACCTATGTAATTGAAGAATTAAAAAAAAATCGGTAACTAACCATGTTGACTGGATAAGCTTTTTATCTGGTAATGCTCAATTTGAAACATCCAGAAGCAAATTGCTGTAACATTTGTTGACTAAAAATTCTTTCTTTATTCATTACGTGACGAGTCCTATACTTTAAAATTGTATTTCATACCAAACGGCAAATCATTTACCAGCCACCGTTATCAAAACCTGCCAAAAGAAGACCGAACAAAAAGTGCCAACATATCAGGGTGAACAAGCCTAACCGTTTTTGTAAACAGCTAGTTTCCAATTTTCGGAAATTAGCTTTGGATGGTCATCCGCAGAAAAAAAAAAAAAAATCCCCAGCAAAGTGCTTATTTTTACCTGTCAGTGTTCAAGACTAATGAAAGTAATATGTAACATTTGAATAACAAAAGAAACAAAAGCGTGAAATGTGTGACATTTGAATGAATGCCCAGTACCAACTCGCCCTATAATCTGCACTCATTAGTGAAAAAACCTAAATATCTTCAGCGATTATATTCCCTAGCTCCAAGACAACAACAACAACAAAATCTCTCTCTCTCTCTCTCTCTCTCTCTATATATATATATATATATATATATATATATATGAAGAGCGGTCCCCGCTCGAAACGTCGTAATACACTTCGAATTAGTAACTCCGACAGTACGCATCTTGACTTATTAACTTTTCCCGGTCCATTGTTTTTATATTTAACTTACCTCACCTATATATATATATTTATTTATTTATTTATTTATTTATTTTTCCACAAATGCGGGCGTATTAAAAGTGTGAAGCCTAATATTTAGACCCGATGAATATACAAATTCTGTGTACAGAAAACGTAGCCAAACATCATTTCTGTTTTCTCTCTAAATTTATTTTATGAGAACGCAACTTTCTGTTTCGTTTCCCTTCGATTTCATGTTTTGACCAGAGCCGGCCTCGTCTGCCCGTACATATCCGTCGTCATCTCCTTTTTTGGACCGTGCTTTCATTTTCGTAACACTCGATAATTTTCTGAAAGTCGACTTTCGATAGTGTCGATAGTCAACCGAGAGCCAGCAATCGAAAGTCAGCTATCGATAGTACTATGATAGTTGACTAGCCATAGTTTATCTATAGTACTATCGAAAGTAAACTATCGATAGTATACTATTGATAGTCCACTATCGATAGCTTTTGACGTTCGAAAAATGGACTATCAAGACTATCGATAGATTTTTTTAACTATTGATAGTCTCGATAGTTAAATTTTCGTTAGTTTTGTATCACTATTGTGCAGCCAACAGTGGCCACGATCTGTCCTTCATTTGAACATTAGTAAAAGAGTTAGCTGGAATGTACAAACGCGGTCAAACATACTAAAAGGGTAACGGCGCATGCGCGCCTGATTGTTTTACTCTTGTGTACGGTAGCACACGGACAGAAATATGACGAACGCCCTGACGCTTTTGGCCTGCTTGAATGACTCCGTACAGTCCCCAACGAAAGAAACGCGAACGACGGTCGGAACAACTGCACAATGGCGGAACAACCGACATCGTGGAACGTGCAAGTCATTCCATACGATAAACGTCGGAGCGCGGCCAACGCTAGCAGCCGACGAGCCAATCAAACAACGTCGAAAGTGCAACGTCACTGCGCTTATCCTGTTTTCCTGTGTGTATGTGTGTGTGTGTGTGTTTTTTTTTTTTTTTTTTTGCCTTCTAATCTAATAAAACGCATAAAGTGTGCCTCGACGTTGCGGTTTTAATCCGTCATTGTGCAGAGATTCCACAGCTGCCAACAGAGGGCAGTCTTTCAAAGGGGTCTAGATTATGTGCGGCCGCCATCAGTAGGTCTTGCGCCATGAGCACGCATTGGACACAAGCGCTTCGTCAGCATTCGGGGTGTACTCGGATCGAAGCGCATTCCACGAGTGCTGCGTCAGTGCTCGCCGGGAACTCGGAACCGACCAGAAGCTTCACGCCGAAAGCGACGAGCCCGACTAATGGCGGCTGCGCATAATCTATGCATCATTTCACAATTTCGGAAGGGGTCTATTTTAGTGTTCTGCAGGAACACGAAACCGCAGTGTCGAGACGAGGCACGCAGACGACGCTGCTGCGGCATGCCGATAGCGCGCATTTCCGGCCTGCGTCGTCGTCTTGACGCGAACGTGTGCGCGCCACTGTCCACGTGCCCCTCTGGATACGATGCCCACGGAACTGTGCCGCCCGGGACCAGGCATTGCACGATCGTCACGTCAGTACACGCTCGATTGCAATTTTCGGCTCATTTCACGATAAGAGTTGATTTTCTTTTTCCGATTTTGTAGTTTTTTTTTATATGGTTAATTCAACTACTCCCAATCTGAAGGTCCCCGGTATTTCGGAGAGCTCGCCAGACTAAAGCGTCAGGACGTGTTTGAAAGGGCGGATAAAATTTAGTAAAGATGTCATTGTCAAAAGATTGCAACCTGCTCAGCGTTGCCATCTGTTACGGAAGGAAGTACACTATCGACGAGGATATCGACCAGTCAGATAAAACAGTGAAGCCAACAAACATGCAGCCTGCAGTGCTGTCTTCAATATCGCAGTAGTGACTATAAAAAAAAAAAAAATAGATCGGAGCGCTTTATTAATCTTACCTTGAGAACTAAGTTTTAATCGACGGAAACCTAAGGACAATGTTGCCGCACCGATTTCTCAAATTGGTTTTAAAAGGTAGTTTGCATACAGCTAATTCTTACGGTCCTATTAAAACAATAAGGCAATCCCACCTCGCTAATATAATGCGCGACTATCCTGAAAGAATCATCGTTTCATGCGGTTGACATCGTGCTGACGGCGTAATCGACATTCTATCAAGCTCCGAGCCCTGTCATTTCACTGCAATATGCAAAAGAAATAGAAAAGTGATGGCTAAGAGCCAGTGGCGTAACCAGGTTTTTTTTTTTTTTTTTTTTTTTCGAAAAAAAAAAAGAAACTTTAATAAGCCCTTTTACAAACTTTTTTTTTTTTGCTACAAAATATCTACTCCACATGAGGAGGCAATCATGGCCGATCGGCAGGCATTAGTCGATCATGTTTTGTTTTTTTTTTAACAAACCTCGGTACAACTTTTTTTTCTTTTTTTTTTACCCCCACAAAATCATACGTCGTCGCAATCGTCTACTAACTGTGCGTCGACGTTCGACGCAATTGTTTATGAAGCGGCGAGTGTTGACAAAACGAGCCATGTGCGATAAGAATATCAAGAAAAAGAATATATCAAGGAGGAATGTGCCGCGCTGAGCGAACATTCGAAATTCCGTCCAATCTTAAACTACGCTCGCTATTCCCGTTCAACCTGCTTTCATGCTCTGTCGAGGTCAATACAAACTGGCCGGACGGAACACGTGGTCACCGATACGACCGCCACCGCGCGCGCTCTCTGCTGTCCGGCTTGCTTGGCGCTCACTCCAAAGTACCCTGCTTGCGAATTCCGATTCTCTTCACAGAAAGCGCTATAAATTCTCAGGCTCTTTTTTATCCGCGCTGAAACGTATACGGTAGTCCGGTTTTCGGCGTTCATTTTTTGACTGGAATCGACGCGTTTATTTCACCGAAAAGTCGGCGTTTACTGGTGTCTACCACGCGATTCACGTTTGATTTCCTGAGCCTGTCTGGCCGCGTCTCCTCGGCAAGGCAGAATTATACATCCATGATCGATGCCTTCATTCCTATCAGCTCCGCAGAACTTTTACAAGAGCGTGGAACGGCCGATCCAACGTTTATGTGTCTTTTTCGCTGATTCTTCTGTCGGTGCTTTCGCGGCGAATACCGAAATCAGAAACCTCTAAAAATCTGCAATAGCCTGTCAGGTGACACAAAGGAGCAAACACGAGGGTGATCAATAAGTATTGCTTCCGACGGTAACATTTTTTTTTATTTAGTGATAGAATTGAGAGATGTTACATTCATATGAAAGTTTGGAATCTCCTATTTCCCAGGAGCACATAACTTTTCATATTAGCCCTTCCCTACCGGCGGCGATGCACTTCCGCTACCCGAGCACTAGTCTCCGCATGCCGTCGTATAGATGACTGAGGGCGGCTGTTGATGACACCAATGGCGCACTGCATCGGGAACTTCGTCGTCGGATGCAAACCGTGTACCTTTCAGATGTTCCTTTATCCTAAAAAAACGGCCAAAAGTCTGATGGCGCGAGGTCCGGGTTGTAAGGAGAATGAAGCAAAGCATCTTGGAACTGCAGCTCCTCCAGCGCGGCGTTGGTCTCGTCAATAGCCGCCCTCAGTCATCTACGACGGCATGCGGAGAGTAGTGCACAAATAGCGGAAGTGCATCGCTGCCGGTGGGGACTATATTGAAAAGTTATGTGCTCCTGGGAAAGAGGAGATCCCAAACTTTCATTTGAATGTAACATCTCTCCATTCCATCGCTGAATAAAAAAAAAAAAGAAAAAAAAGAAAGTTTGCTGCTTAGTAGCTGAGTTGGAGAGCAGGCAACGGAAAGAAAGATACAAATAAAATTCGACAGAGCCACTTAAAACTGCTTACGTGTATTTCTAGGGAGTCGCAGCGCATTTCTACCATAGAGTTATTATAATGTACGCTAGAGGTTCAACTGGCGCTGGTGTGCTGCGGCAAATTGAAGCAGTCAGCAACCAGTCGAAAACTGACCTACGATAATGCATTTCTATGGGAAAAAGTGAGTGCATTTTCCCCTTGCGCTCAATTATAAGAGCAAATATCCCGACTAATTCGTACGTACTAGGTTGCCTGTAACATTTCTTAGTCAAGCAGACGAAATAATTGGTCAGTTACGACGTTTTTATTTCAAATCTATTGCATTAAAAACGCTGCTTAAACGGCTTCGTACATGTATTTATGTGCACTGTCGGACAATGTTAGCGCGAACACGAGGTCGGCGCTTTTCAACATGGGGGATATACGTGCCAAACGAACAAAGAACATCGGGAAAACTAAGAAAGACGGCAAGAACTATGACTCCCTGTGCATGTGCGATCAAAATAAATTGAAGGCCACGCAATTTAGTCCGATTTTCAATAAGTAAGTACTGCTTAATTTATTCTGCTCTGTGCGAATATGCTTGTTCTACGTCCGAAACATCACCCACACGCTCGAAATCTTTGTTAACGAGTGTCCTATAAAGGCAGATAAAATATTAAAAAAGAGACACCTTTCATATCCCACGTACTTTATTATTTACGTTTTGAATGTTTCTAACCGCTCGTAAAGATGCAAGACAGGGTCATTTTCATATAGTGACAATACTAGCATATTAGCAATATATAAGCGTCACCGGAATGCTGGCAAGCCTTGAACATACTTTATATTCCTTTCGATTGTTATTTTTCTTAGAATCGTCGCTCGTTTTTACACACCTGCTGTGGAGCATAGGTTTGGGCCTGAAATATAGCGAAGTTAAACATCTTTCACTGATAAAGAAAAAGGTGCCAACTAAAGCAATCGCACTTTTACAATGTTAATAAAGGTACATACTATTCGGTACGACCCAAATAACAAAAGTGTTCCATGTTATTTTCCGGCGAAGAGACAAAATGCACGCGCGTTTTCCCATAGGAATGCACAGGAGCACCGCAAAACTAGACTGGTTGCTGTCTGCTTCAATTTGCCTCCCGGAAGTCGCATAGACACTAGCGCCAGTTGAACCTCTACCGTACATTACAATAACGCACACGGGGCTCCGGCGGTGACATCACGCTCCCCCACTGCGCAGGCGCGGCGAACCCCGCCGGCTTCCGTGACGAAGCATCCGCGTTGCTGTGCTTTTCTTTGTGTTTTATTTCTGAGGCGCGCGCTTGATGACGTGTTGGCGTGACCATCTTTCGGGCACAACGCCGCCGCTTTTTCGCGTAATGGGACAAGTAAGGCTTCCGCCTTAAAAGGTACAGCGGAGGCATCGTACAAGTGCACAAGATGGAAGTAATGACTGTGGTTAACTAAAGTGCTTCGCAGATTTATGATGCGATACGCAAATGAACAGCTGAGAACTCCCGCCGCAAGAACTCTAATGTTCAGATCATTGCAGTTTATGGTGCAAAAAATATTCACCGTAATCAGGATGAGTTTTTTTTTTTTTTTTTTTTTTCTTTCAAATACAATTGTATAATTTTCGAACTGGAGGTGAGTCCACTCTGAAAGCAAATTCTAGGACGAACTGGATTTTTCACTTGAATCTTCCAGTTGAACTGAGAAGGCAGCCAAATTGAGACTCCAGCAAATTAAAACAGAACCGTTGAAGCCCATTCACGGGTGGGAGAGAGAGATGAAGATTGAGATTACGATCTCTTACTGGCGGTGCACGATATTATCAACAGTATCACTTTTACAGGCTCATTGCTCTTAATTACCTGTTGCGTATTTTGCGTTAGTGGGGCGGGACCGTATACTCTACATACAACTCATCCATGCAGCAAGACAAAAAAAAAAAAAAAATGCACCCCAACAAATTTGTCGAGACGCACTGGAGTAATCCCTCTCGAAGACGTTGAACAATTAATTTTTTTCTGTATTAAAAAACACAAACACACGCGCACACAAAAAAAGCTTGTCCCGCCCCCCCCCCCCCCCCCCCCCCCAAGCAAAAAAAAAGAAAAGGAAAAAGAGGGAGAGAGAGAGAGAGACAGGGGGCGGGGGGTCACTGGTTTTCTTCAATGAAAATCATGACACTCACCTTACGGCGACAAGGCGCGAAAAGAGGTCCTGCGTGTGAGTCATAAAATGGTTGTTTCAGCGTTCCACCAGTGCGTGGAGCGAAAGCTGGCGCTGGGAACTTCCTGGGTTCGATCCGCACCGCCCCCGCCCGTTTCGATCTGGCTGAGTTTCGTACCGGCACGCGTTCGTGTAATCACTACTGCGTGATGCACGTTAAAAACCCCAGGTTAGCGGTTGTACTGCACTGGCTAAATTTCTCATCTACAGCTAAGAGACCGGTCACCCGTTGAGGCATACCGACATCCAGGGGCGGATTTAGAGGGGGGGGTCCGGATGTCCTGACCCCCCTCTTGATTTTTGCATGTGTAAAATTTAGGGCGTGAAACGAGGGAGAAGGGGAGTGGGTTCCTAAACATGGGTACGCTGACCAACACCTGACCCCCCCCTCAGGAAATTCCTGCATCCGCCCCTGCCGACATCAAGGTTGTATAAACATACAAAGCAAGACCATTTTTTTTTCTTCACCAGTGGATTCAAATTTGTGAATCCGATTACCGTAGTTGTGCACAATGTTTCTGCAACTATGTACTGTGGACACCGATAATGAAACGTGCAACACGTGACAGCAGGCAAAAGAAAGCTCTTTAATAATAAAGAAAAAAAAAGTAACCTCCAAGAAGTCATTACCATCATTGGTGGAGTGGACGTCAAAAAACCAGACGACACGTGGCGGATCCATCCCGAGTGACGCACTAGCAAATGGCACGTAGCTGCAGTCGACGACGGAAGCAGTGCATGTTCCGAACGGCCCGGTGGTTGCTACTGCGCAGCTTCATACGTGCACCGCATTGTCCAAGGACTTCCGAAGCGCACTTCGCCAGCATGTGTGTGGAGGCGCGTTGTTAAAAACAAAAAGCAGCGAGAAAGAAGGTCTGATCTGCCTTGGCGATCCGCTCCGTCACGGTGATTAGGAGGGAATACAAAACAACATGCACAGCAGAGGATCCACAGACAGAAATGTCGGCACCGTACTATGAAAATGATTTTGTTCAAGCAGTTCAAGTGTTTCAGCCTGTAACGAACTACGCGGGCAAAGGTGCACAGCGCAGCCGGGTTGTTCACCCTGGCGGGGTGCAAAGACCAAGGAATGGTCGGTCAGGGAACAGAGCGAAGCCGGTAGTGGTTGTGCAACGTGCACTGCGGCGGCTCGCCACGAGAGCTCGGGCTTCCTCGGCGGCCCGAAGAAGGAGCCCCCAACCAGTTATCGGGTTCAAAACACGCCCTCCGCGGGGCGGTCAGCGAACACGGCCGGACGGGCGAGTGCCAGGAGGAAGGCGGCTTCCGGCTTTGAGACAGGTTGTCAAACAGAGCGCCCAGAGATACTCGGGCCCTCGGAGGCGTCCGATAGCGATCAACAATGCAGCCTGTTTGCGCGAAAGCGTGAAGGACGTACAAACTGAATGTGTTCCACTTGACGCGTCGGTGACCAAACGCGCAGGCCGTCAAGGAGGGCGAAGAAAAAAAGAGCGCGCTATCTAATCGTCCGGATGTCTGCGAGTGAGAGTAAGCGGGGGATCGAATTACCGGGCTTCTAGAGTGTCTAGACGCGGCTGATATGTCTGGCGAACCAGTCGGGGACCAGTGTAGCGCACGGCTAGGGCAGGGGGTCTTCTTGTTGGGCGTCGGGCAACCGGGGAAAGGCCTTGAGAACGCGAGCCCCGAGAGAGCGCGCTCGGAGGATGAAGAGGCGAAACGAGGGCATCCCGCGCGGGCGGCGCTCGCCAAAGACCCGGTCCGAGCAGCGCGTCGCGGACCCGAGAAGGGCAGCGGCCGGCAGTGGGGCGCTTGGCCGCGATGTGGCGCAATTCAACTGGTTGTGAGGGGGTGGGCGCTTTTCGTCCGGAGGAGCCCGGCGGAATGCGGGAACCGGTGTGGAGCGCGAGCCGGCACGCCAGCGGCGATGATGGGAAGAGCAGTCCGTGGAAGGCCGAGATAAAGGCGCGCAAAGAGCCTTGGCTGGCGGCCCCGCACGTCCTCCCCCACCCCCTCGTCACTCACATTCGCCTTGAAATCAACACTTGTGCCGCTTTGCTTTTGTGGCTTTTTTGGCGCATTCCTGGGTCAGTGTAGTTGGCTCTCTGGGGACATTGGGAACGACCACCCTGGGAGGAAGCACTTCTACTCAGTGCAAAAAAGTGCCGCCGCAGAAGCAAAAAGAGCCAGGAAAGAGGGGCTTTTGGAAGAAGGGGGCTCAAGGGGCGGGAGCGCAGGAATCCTGCACCTGCACTGCCTCGGGCCTTCTCGCTTGGACTCGTCCGCACAAAAGGGGGAGTCGCTGTCGGACTTGGAATCCCCTCCCCCGTTCTCTAAAACACACGCGCTGCCGCAAGCACGTCGCCTGCTGCATCGCGGCCTGCCTGGCCGCGGCCCACTTGGCTCCGTCCGCCACAACGCCAAGTGGACGCCGCCGTTGCTGCTGCTCAGGGGCTCGACTTTCCATTTTGCGCCATCGCGGCCGCCCGGGCCCCAGCGGCCTCTCTCGGGTTGCGTCGCTTTGATAGCCGCCGTCTTGCTCGGGCCGCGCCACTGGCTCTGCCCGACACCATGACCACGCACCGCGCTAGGCCCCGACGCGACCAGGACTCGCCGCCGGCCGAGTAGCTACGACCGGAGCACCCCAGGTGAGCAGTGGCGAGCCCCAGGCGCGTGCTCCGGGCCGCGGGCGCGTCTTCGGCGTCTTCCCGGCCATCCGAGGTGGACGCGCGTGCACTCGCATGCACTCGCGAGCGCCTCCAGCGTCAAAATACACGGTGCAGCAGCGGTATCGTTGGCGGACAAAAACTGGAAGTCGTTTTCTGCCGTCCCCAAGCCCCGGAGACGCGGGTCTTCGCAGGAGCCTTGCGAGTTGACAGTCCTGGAAGCGCCGGATGCGACAAGACCATGGGCCATGAGCCGCGTCGTCAGCGGTGCTGCTGCCTCTGTGACACATGCTGCCAGTGCTTGATAGAGATGTAGAGAACGTGGTCACCTCCAAACAGTAAAGCGAATGCTCGTGGATAGTTTTATTTTGTTTTTGTCTCGTTCGTTTTCAAGCCCAGCGTCAGGCACGCGGCCCTTGGCTCCGCGAGACACGCGCCAATAACCTAGCAGATTCGCGCCACCATTCCCTCGCGGTTTTAGCTTGTGGCATCGGTTCAGGGGTTCAGGTTGAGAGAACCGCCAGGTGCACGGTGCTCGAACTCGTGTGGGGCATGAATCGTTGCAGAAGCTTGGTCTGTCGTAGAAGTGATGTTATCCAGGCGCTCGTGCAGTTCGCGCCGCAAGTAGCGATGGCAGGAGCTGATTGGATGTCGTTGTTTACATTTTTGCTTGGAGGCAAACAAATAATAATAGAAATTGACGCACACTTTCTTTTCCGCGCAAAAAAGCGCATTAAAGAAAGAAGGGGAGAAAGAAAAAAAGGAGAAACTAACGTGCGTCCTATACACGAAACGGATTTGTTTGATGCTTATATGAAACACAGCAGGGATACGGCTTATGACGTGACCGGGGATATTTTTGTGCCTAATATTTAGCGGGTAGTATTTTCTGCTGCACGTAAAGGCGTCGTGCTCGTGCGCTCGTTCTACGCGGCGTCGGAATCTCGCATATTTCAAATGCTTCACGCCGCAATGGAAAGGAGGAAGGAAAGCGAGTAGCAAGCTCCCAGTTGAACTTTTGTTTTTGCATAGCAGTCTAGAATCTTATGCGAATTTGTGCATTATGCACTCTTAGAGCGCACACAATTACAATGCCCACAGGAGTTACAAAACGAACACACACTGCGAGCGTGGACACGTAAATATGTTGCCAGGGTTGTATTGTTTATGAACACTTCAAACGATTTTCTAGCTTTGAAGGTGGTAGGTGGAATAAAAAATTAAACCGGCAGAGAAGCAACACTTGAGCAAGCTTAAAGGAATTTGTAGTTTTCTAAATAAGGCAGTGTATGAAACTCAGTGTTGTCGATTCAATAAATACGACTTGCCGTAGAATAATTACATTACGAGGCAGTTTCGACTAAGCAAACAAGTTTACCTATTATACGGAAAAGCTTTGCTACAAAATGTATAAAAATACAACAGCAATGTGTGGAAAATATATTCATATTTCTGATGGGAAGTTTTGCAATAATCTGAAGAGAACAGTATATAATTCCTTGTGTATTCTTTTAGCACCTGATTAGGTTAAATGGCTCATTTTAAAAAGGATATATGTCAAAACAATTAACTGTCTCCAATATTTGCTCTCGGATTGAGCAAAACAAATAGCACTCAGATGCAGTAGGTGGCTCCGACCTTGACCTTATCTGCCCAGCTGAATGAGAAAATGACGCAGAAAGGTATTACATAGAGAAGTGAACACTACAAGGCACAGTAGCTTGCCTTTTAGCACCTTTTCAGCAGTTTACCACTTTGGGCTGAATTTGGCCCCTGTTCTGTCATTCTTGCATTCATTTGTCATTATGTATTACAGTCTAGCCTATCTTTATACCACTCTCTCTGTCCAGTTCGATTCATCTGTTTGTATTTTACACTGCTTCTTTGTCACCATGTGCCAGCAAACTAGCCCAACTCGATGCCTTTTTGCATTCAGTTTTCGCGGAAGGTGCACACTCATGTGGGGCTTTTTCCTGCAGTGCAAAATGATGCAGCGGGCCCTGTTGCCCCTGTTGGTGGCTGCAGCATGTGCCTTGGGGCTGACCCTGGCCTGCAACGAAGCCATCTGTGCATCCATAGTGAGCAAGTGCATGCTCACCCAGTCGTGCA
The DNA here is from genome assembly GCA_013358835.2 of Ixodes persulcatus. NCBI lineage: Eukaryota > Metazoa > Arthropoda > Arachnida > Ixodida > Ixodidae > Ixodes > Ixodes persulcatus. The sequence continues at coordinate 4,453,080 of JABSTQ010011052.1, forward strand.
AGTGCGACAAGCTCAATGTCACCTGCAGCCGAGACTGCTTCTACTGCCTTGACTACCTTTACACCGAGTGCTGCTCCTGTGTAGGTGAGTGACACATGCTCTTCCTAGTGAGACACTCACTACTGGTGCTCTACAATCTCAAAAGAAAAAAAAAAAAAAGGGGAGGGGGGGGGGTGATCGGTGGCCGAGTGGTCTAGCGCACACCAGCTCGGAGCACGTGGAGCGAAGGCTCGCGCCCCTGCCCGTTTCGATCGATGAGCATCGTACCGGTGTGCGGTCGTGTATCACTACTGCGTGGTGCACGTTAAAGACCCCAGGCTAGCGGTTCTACTGCACTGGCTATATTGCTCATCTACAGCTGTTTTTTTTTTTTTTTTTTTTACAATTTTAAATGAGGACGATATTTATCGATCTTTTTTTTTTTTTTTAAAGACACGAGTGACTACTGAAGTTTCAGAGTATCCGGTTCAGTTTTTTTGTAGTCTACTAAGCATCCAGACATTACATATTACATACTATGGCTGGGGCGATATGGTGCTGGGAGCAAGTGTTCAGATTATTGTTCACCATTGTTTGTTTCTGCAGATCCTTCAGCAAAATGTGGGATTTTCTGCGTAAAACTTTATCTGCTCTAGTATTTATCTGCTCTTGCGCTGCAGCTGCGTGGTAGCAAAATAAACATATGCTTATCTTTGATTTCTTATGCAATGACAGTTTGCGATAATGAAGTACAACGTCAGGAGCAGGTGCTGTGCTAGAGTGGTGCGAGGGCAAGGTTGTAACGTTTTAATGAAATTCTGGTGGTTTACATGCCGAACCAACAAAAGCAAGCTGATACGCTTACCGCAGCAAAGGACTGACGATTTAGAGATATGTTTAATCGCAGCCAGAATCTCAGTTACGTGGCACTTACACTGCATTATGAGCAGCATTTGCACTATATCGGATTGCAGACACCTTAGCTAGAATTCAAACCTATTAATTTGGATCCGTAAAACGGCACTTTCAGTAAAGCCGCTGAGGCTTGGATTGTAGTGTCTGATACAAGACAGCAACAAGTGTGATTTTATTCATAGGATCAAGCCACCTCCAACAACAATGATTTACCCTCCCTTTCTCTTCCCCTCCCCCGTGAGTGTATGTGTGCGAGCGTACGTATGTGTGTGTGTTTTTTATATGAAAATCTTCCTTTGTTTTGTTTTGTCTGTAGTAATGCGGCACTGCAGGCCTCAGGTATGGGCCAATGGCCTTTCTGTGGTGTCCCTGCCTTTTAGGCTGAATAAAGATTACTATTATTATTCTAATCTCCAAGCGTAACATATTCACCTGAATCACATGCAACTGAGACTGCCTTAGCAATGGTAGGGCGAGCTGCTAATATTTAAATGTTGTTCAGTGATATGCATACACCGAGGTAGACCAAAATTTATAAAAAAATTCAGTATTATGGTTGTTCCTGTGATACAAATATAAAACATCTTGCCAGTCGAAGGTATTTTTTTGCCTTTCAAAGGGTGGCATTAAAACGTGCTGCAGCTGTGATAAATCTCAAACTTGTTGACAGGCACTTAGCCAGGATTTTGTTTCGGGGGGGGGGGGGGGGGCACCCAAAAAATGCTGTATGAGGGGGGAGGGGGGAGAGGTCCCAGCAAAATAAAAGATTTCAATGGGGGGGCGGGCCTCATGGCCCCCCCTGGCTATATAGCCTGCTTGTTGACATTCTAGGACAAATAGTAGCACTTGTTCAAAGCCACTTTTGATTAGGAGGTTAGAGGTGACTCTTTATTTGTGCATTGTGCAGGTTGTGAGAAGACATCGATAAAATTCAATACAGACCTCCTACAACTTTCCATTGGCTCAGTTTGGAAGTTTCGCAAAAGCATGAAAACCTGCATTGTTTCAATAAGTTATTGTAGTTTGACGTGCCATCTTCCACCCTCTCACAAAAGTGTTGCTGATTGTTGGTAGTTTTTTTTTTTTCTTGCATTGTTTGATTTTTGGATGCTTTTAAGCTGTGTACTCTGTGATGCGACTCTCATCATTATTTTTTAGTGCAGAGTTTGGCACATCTTTCTTGAAGTTTTTAGAGTCACTTTGTGATGCATGGGCTGCTGGATAGCTCATAGTGTGAGTATCACGCTATAGTGCATGAAAGCTTTCATCGATATGTTAAAAACAAAACCGAAGGACCGCACTTTCTGCAACCAATATTTGATAAGGCTCATCCTATTCTTCAGGGTGCTCCAGTTTTAGAACCATTTGGCCAAGGAAGATGTTATCTGCATAGTAACTGCAGGACTCTGTCGAGGGTCCCGATATGCCAGCCCTCGAGATTCCAAGTAGGAAAAGAAACTAGAGAAAACGGAAAAAATCGTTTCATTCAAATCGGAAAGCCTAAGTGGCCTCAACCAATCACTGGGCTAGGGAAACAAGCCAAGCAGGTGATAACACAATTTGCATAACTTCATATTATCAGGTTTGCAGATCAGACCCCTTATCACGGTGCAGTTGTGTCAATAACACCTTGCCACCCTACAGCTTTTTGTTTTCTTTCTCATCGTGATTTATTGCAAGTTTTCTCAAATTAGTTTCATGTCCCACAGCAATGCTGGGTCCTTCAAAATAGTCAGTATGTACAGAAGCTCCCACATCAGATACCTCCAAATTTGGACTGCCCATGACTATCTAAGTTGCGAGGTTTCAAACCATGTTTTCCTAAGCATTTGTGAGGATAGTTGAATATTTGTTAGAAGAGGGGAAGGAGGAAGTTGAATATTTTAATAAGAATAAGTTGAATATTTGTTAGAAGAGGGAATATTTGTGATTTTCAATATGAGCGCATTTTCGTCGTGCATTCACATTGACAGTTGAATGTTATAGAATCCACTGTTTACCTAATTGACAGCGACTGAATATTCATAGTATTTGTAAATAGTAAATTGAAACTACCTTCATGGTTCAGCTCATACCTTATGGCAGTATGTTGTTGCATCTTGAATTGTTGGCATTTTACCCTTTTAGTTTCTATTGTTTGTGCTCAGTGCTTTTCTAGTCTACATGGCACTGTGCAAACAGTACCTTGTTTGCACAGGGCAAATAATGAAAGCCTCTAGTTCGACTTAAGTGTCCACGTTCTGAAAGTCTGACATAACATCCTGCTACGTCAGTACACAGCAAAGGAGCTTCCCCGCTGCAGGTAGCACTGTCAGCACACATGTTAGGTCTTTATGTGGAAATCTGCAATCTACCACTTGCTTGCTGAACTTCTGCTAATTACCTGTACCTCTGTAATTTGTCCAAGCTTTTTAGCTTAAAAGATACCAATCACCACTGTTGCTGTTAAAAAAAGGGGGTTCATTGCGACTTTGGTGGGTACCATATTTTTGCTATTTGTATACACCCCTAAAATACACATGCATTTAGTAGTCAATTCCATTTTGTTGTCACTATCTGTCCGTGAATATATTTACACGCTTCCCAAAATCTGTTATTGAAATGGGGGGTTCAGCAGCCGAATTCACTGCAGCTTGGGCGCCACAAGTTCAAATTTGACTCCACAGACGTGCTGCCACATTTCAAGGCAGACTACAACTTCACACTCCAAACATTCATACAACCAACTTGTTACTAAATCAATATTTGACTAAAGTTTACAACACAAATTTTCTCAAACTGATTGTGTTTTCTATTTCCTTCTGTGTGAGGAGGTTGGATGTTTATGTTTACCAGAAGTGAATTGGGTTCCACAATATGAGGAAATGTGTTTCAAAGCCTTGTATAGCAAACAGTAAAAATGCTTGTCATAGTGGAATGCTGGGATGCCACAACTTATAAAACTTGAAGGACATAAACGAGAAGGTCAGTCTCCACTGTAACCCAAGAGTGAATGTGGAGGGAACAATGATTGGGCCGAACTCCTATGAACGGAGAATCCCTTCACAGGAGCCATGTGGTCACAGGACACCGTGATGCCACATGGTCTCAGATGTAAGCTCCTTGGGGATGTTACACCTCTTTTCGGACTTGGCCCCCGAAATGCAGTTCGACATGCTCATAATTCGTACACGATGGCAAACCCCCGAGATTGAGTAGAAAGGCGTTTTCCGCCGTGGTAAGCTTCTGCTCTTATTTGTATCACGATTTGTCATTCTAAGCTGTGCATCCTTCTGTTGGTCTTGCAGAGATGTGCCCGAGGGCCAACGAAACCATCTCTCTAAGTCACAAGTCCAACATCGAGGATCTGCCAGACCCAACCCATGGGCTGTTCGCGCTCCTCACCGAGGAGGCCGACCGGTCCTTGCGATGGCGCTCCTACACGTTCCCCGTCCACGTGGCCCTTTACAGTCCTGTGCACGACAAGGACATTAAGTTCAAAGCTGGTAGGTCCCTCAGTAGACAAGCCCCTCTCAGCTATGGTTCACTGGACCAAGGTACCAGATAAGTAGGGTTCCATGTTTTCGGATAGATCCGAAAAGTACCTGGCGGTAAAATTTTGGTCAATTCAGATTTATCCGATAAGCTCCAAATATTGATGTGCCAATCCCCCCCCCCCCCAAAAAAAGATGACGCTATTTTACAATTAAATTTGATCAGTGCACAGGGTGAATGGTCCTGGGAAAATGCCACCACGATTATCTTTCAAATCTCGGGCCATTGGGTCTTGCCTCTTATCTCGTCAAGGTTCATTCAGGACAGCAGACCATTGTACACATTGCGACACTGTTAGCGCGAACACGACATTGGCACATTTTACTTCTAAATAGCATTAGCGAGAATGAAATTTTATCGCTTACATTATAGAACTAAATGAGCTCTTTCCGTAGCAATAACTTGGATTACATCCCTTGGTTTCAAAGAGAAAAACTGGAAAAACCGGCGATCGCTTGTTCGCGCTAACAGTGTCGCGCTCTGTACTTTCGTGTCTCGACAAAAGCCACTGTTTTGGTTTCCAGTTTCGGCCGTACTATTTGTGCTTTAGAGGAAGGAGAGGTTGTGTTTTTGTAACAGCGAAAGCTATGGACCATAGAGATTGCACAAAATGGGGAAGAGGGGCAGTTGAAGCTTCTCTGTTATATCCTTTACCACTCCACCTCGCGCGGTCACGGGGCGGGTTGATGGAATAGGATGGGATGAATACGAGCTTTCCAGCGACTATCTCCAGGAGTTTATTGATTTTAAAGGGATACTACAACGAAATTTCAGCACTTATTTCTTGGTCTACACATGTTCAAGGGAGCAGTATCACATCAGACATCCCAATCTCTTGTTGAAAAAGAAATGAAAAGGAATCTTAAAACAAATTAAACAATTAGCAAATGGCACCTGGTGGATGTCGCTAAAGCCTCGTTTGTAATGTCCGTCTAGAAACCTTGACAGGTAGTGACGATGCCTGTCTCACCAAGAACTATAGCCTCACTAGTGCCCCATGCATGCATGCATGTGCAGCATGCACGTGAACGCAGCTTCGGCAAGCTTGCAATTGCGCACGCAAGAGCAGAGACATGGCGGCGGCTAGATGCCCTGCTTGCAGTCGTCTTGTCGACGTCAGCCTCACCACAGCTTTGCTCGTCCCGAGACAGGCTACATCACGATTGCGCCGGATGTCACGTGCTCTCTGCTGGCTGCTCTCTGAGCACTTGCCGGAGTGGGCCATTTATAACGAAAAATACAGCCATCTGGCTCAAAATACAAACGTGCGATTGCCATTTACGAATATTGTGGGTCATATTCAGCCTATTTCTAAACACGAAGGGTATATTTCGGATTTCATTGAAGTATCCCTTTAAGGTATTGACGTTTATCGAAGCAACACGTGTGCAACTTTTGTCGTGGGACGAATTAGTATTGCCAATGGCAATGGCACCAATGCCAAATCGAGCTGAAGAAACATTAATTGATACAAGTGCATTTTATTTTTTATATAGCATACATTTACACCTGGATATTATTTATTTATTTATTTTTAATAGGAAACAATGCGAAATTAAGCTCTGAATTTTGGAGAACTGGAAATCAAACAAAAATAAACTCAGATAAATGCAGAAGTTTTGGCAAAAAATAAACTCCGAAAAACGCCCTCCGATTTTGACGAAAAATAAACTACGAAAACACAGAATCCTACAGATAAGCAATGCACAAAATCAAAGTTCAAGGATGTGTTACACTGTTGATCTGAGAGGAAGACCCTCTTCTGGATATGTTTGTACTTGTGAACATCTCAATTATCAAACAAATCGGGAAATTATTTATCGTTTCAACTACCAAATGTTTAGAATAGTCTTCACATTCAAAAAGCGTGGAGCAGGAGTCTTTGTTTCCACATAATAATTTTTTGCAGAGGAAGCGTTTATGAGGATCAAGCTATTATTTACCTCCTGCAAACAAACAGTCACATGTCGCACAATAATCATGCTAGCAGAGATGATTAACAATTTATTAACGTTCATAAAGAACATGCTCACCTACTATCTGCAGTTTAATGTCAGTACTAAATTTTGATTTTGCACGTTTTTTCATTCAGCTTACTCAACCACACATTTTAAGAGATTGTAGTTGCTTCTTCAAGAATTATTAAATGTGCACTTACTAAACGTGTTATGCATTAAACCCTCGAATAATGCATATGCTCTTTGGTCGAGGAGTACGGGAAGAATAGTGATAATAAGCTGCTACATGCAAACGTTGTGTCTCGGCGCATTTACTTCCTCGAACGCGAAAAGGCAGCATTAATTTGGGTCTCATATGAGCTGGTTGTCTGGATACGGAGCAATGCGGCACCCATTATTGAACAAAAGGCTACTCGTCTTTGGCATCTGATGAAACAGCTTGAATTTGAATTATTCCGAGTGTTTGGCGGGTGGCAGTAATTAACACTAGTCGGGTGACCCTAACTAGGCAATGCTTGCGAAAGGTGGGTTACAATAGCAGACACAGAAGCTTAATTCGATAAGTATAAAACTAAATTTGCAGCTAGGTGAAAGCCCAATTCACATGGTGTAATTCTGCTTGCAACTTTCATGCAGCAAAATGCAGGAGCTGTGGTGCCTGACTTCATGACTGAAAATCACGAGCAAAATCACATCATGTGAACTGGGCATAAGAAAAGAGGTGGGCACAATCCCCTAGACACTATGCCCAGTCTCATGGCACGCCCAGTCTCGTGGCACTTCGAGTACTGCTGATGCTAGCACCTGCAAGTGCAAGTAACAAAATATGATGCAGTAAGCTATCCAAACCAGCTCCAAACTCACCAGCGGGATTTCCTGTTAGAATGAATCGCCAATATGCTTTGTGTATCTGACAGGCATTCTTTTGCGGTGTCCTTCCTCCAGTGGTGTCAAGTGGAAATACATCTGAGTTAAGTGAAGAGGAGGATGTGCAAGTGAACTGTACTGTGGCATTCATGTCACAGTGCATGTCACTCAACAAGTGCCGGGAGTCCTGCCTCTCCATGGGGGCTTCGAGCTACCGGTGGTTCCACGATGGCTGCTGCCAATGTGTTGGTAGCATGTGCATCAACTATGGGATCAACGAGAGCAGGTGGGTGAACTCTTCCTGCGCCCGAGTGAAACTGTGCAGCAAGTTCATTTCAAGTGTGCAAAGTTGCCAAACATTGTTAGACGGATGGGCTGGTTCCTGCTTCACATTCTGCACTATGTAATAATGTAAGCACCAACTTTTCAGACATAGTGGGATTCGGCATTACCCCTGTTAATGTAGCATGCCTAGAATTAGAAGTCGGTAATCACACATAGGTTTGTTTTCCTCGCAATGCTTTCCTAGTGGAGCGACAGTAACTGTATCTGAAACAACAGTCCCGACAATTTGACATACGATTGACAGTAATTGAGATCGGCTGTGAACACTTCAAAAAGAAAAAGCATGTCGTGTACTTTTTTGAAAAGGAAGTAAATCATAATTTTTCATTTAAACCCAATTCTCAAAGATTGATTGTTTCTTTGTGCACGATGCACGTCGTCTCGCACCAATCATCAGTTTATATTTGGTAGTCGTACAAACATCAATTTTGACTCGTTCATTCCGATAAGATGAAACGATTGGAATCACCTCCATCTCTGCCATTTCTGAAGCCACATAATGTCTCCAAGAAAAGTACCGAAAATTTCATCCGTTACAACTACTCTTCTTTGTAACACCTCCGGGCCTTGAGTGTAAAAATTAATAAATGTGAAGTAAAAAAAAAAATCTGGTTGCATTCCAAGTTGCATGCCAAGTGCTGGTTTCCTTGCACCCTCAGATGTCTGCAGTGCCCATACTCCAAGGAGCTGATGGACTTGGACGAGGAGCAGGACGAAGAGGTGCCCATCGAGGACCCCGAGCGGCACGTGTACCACCGTGTCGACTACCCGGACAACTACTACAGTGCCAAGGAGAAGGACGAGGACAAAACCAATGCGGTGGATGCTCCAGCTGAAAGTGTCCACTCCACATGAAGGCAGTGCAAACCACGTGCATCCTGCTGGTGCAATACAACCTCGCCGAAGCCCGATGGCAGGAGAGCCCTCGAGGCACGCCTGCAATCCTGTAGTCAGTGTACATAGACTGCCAAGCACTCGGCCCAGGTCACTTTGGCGACTAGCCAGTCCCCTGCACTTTCAAGCTGCTCACAAAACAGCCTGTTGCATTTCTGCGAGGACAGTGGCAATGCACACGTAGTAGCCTAATATATTGAAACCAGAGACTGACTGTGTAGTGAAAGGAGCCCATCACCCTGGGTCACGCAGAGGACCACCGGACCGAGACTGTCAAACAAGTGCTTTAGTGGAAAAGCGCCGTCTGCAGACAATTGCGCCAACCACAACCAACCGTGTGTGCAAAGCCACCAACGATATTGACGAGCATGTGCATTGTTGCATGTAGTTGATTATCAAGTCATCAGTGCCTTCGAGCTTTTTTTTTTTTTTTTTTTTGCTTTCTGTTGGAGCTGTGTTCTGTTGCCAGGTGCATGCAAATTCCGAGTACAATGTCTTCCATTGTGTGTACAAGTGTTGTGCTGCAGAGGCCTGTACCCAGACCAATCTTGTGCTACATCCCTGCCACCTGCAAGCAGGGCCAACGAAGGCTTTTGTATGCTCTATTATATTTATTTAGAAAAGAGACAGTCTGAATAGAGCGGTGTACAGGGAAATAACTTGAGCATCCAGATGGCCATAGCTGGGAAACTGCGTTGTTGTGCAAGTTTAGCGGATCAATGCCATTACAACCGCAGTGCCTTCATCCATTATGTGGTGAAACAGATGTGCCAAGGGCTCAATTACTCATGACCCATCAATCACTTTCCCAACCATGCATCAAAGTAGTCACACTCAGGGGCCATTATCCTTTGACCATTTTTACAACATAATTAAATAATTCACAAACTACATTTTTTTTTTTTTTTCAAATTTCTCCCATTGTCTAAAATGACTTCATATGCCTCAAAATTGTCACAATTTCCACTGTGAATTCTAGACAGAACAAGAAACCTGCTGTTTCTAAAATGTACAAATGCCTACTCATGTTTGTGTCCAAAATGCATGCCATCAATTACATTCAATTAATTTTATTTCTTTTCTTTAGGACTAGCAAAAAGTTACATGTTACAATATGGTAATATTAAGTCCCCAAAAAAGAAGGTTGCAGATCTAAACTTTTGTGGCATGGGGCCTCTTCTCACAGTTGTCAAATGTCCCCCTTTTTCTAGATCCGTAACAAATATGCTTGTGTAGTGGTTGGCAATTTTGCCATCATTTCATCTTGCAAAGTTGGAGTGCAACTCTAACATGACAAAACTCCTAGTTGTCACATGTGCAGTTGTTTCCCTAGAGAGTCTGGTCTGCCCATATGATGGGGAAGCAACCCGGCACGAAGTCACCCCACTGCACGAGCTAAGAATGTGACCATCACACAAGTGCAGACGCTTTTGCCTGAAAGTCTTTTGGGCTTAAACATCATGACGAACACAACCAGTACATTCAGTAATGACCCTTGGAGTCCAGTTCTATTGGCTCTAACCAAATGAAAATCAATTGCCCCCAGTTCACACGGCAATCCCTCTATGCACTAAATTTGAGTTGGAGCTTGTCTCAAGATGGGTGCAGACCAGACGGCACACCTTCGAAAAAGTTATCTTACGACGATGTGAAAAAATATGGCTGTGCATCAGTTTATAATAGGTTTCTGATGTATGCTGTCCTTTCAAGCAGCAAATATACCAGACCAGAGCTAAAATTCTACCCGACTACCCTTTAACTTAGTTACATTCGGTCTGTCTCAGTAAGAGGCTTTCTGAAGCAAGAAAATATTGCTTCCCTTTGCTGCTTGCTTGTGCGAACATTGTGTGTGGAAGATTCTTTTTTTTTTTTCTGGGAAGAAACACCGGTGCACTGGGAAAGATTAGTGTCTATAGACATGACCCCATTAGGTATACAGGGGGCGGCACTATGAGTTGGTGCGGCTCCATGGCATAGCATGTCGGAGGCACCCAGCATTTCAACCTTTGGCTGGCACTTGACTGTGCTGGCTCATGTTGTCGCCGATTTGGTGGCAAAGCATGCATGGCCACTACCAAACAAGGAACAACTTTAGCCATCGATATGCTACCCCTTGAGCATCACTCAGTACTTGCTGTCAAATTTCATAATGCACAAGTACACTAGTCTTAAAAAGGAAAAGCAGCAGTATCAACGGAGACACCTTCATTACACATCTACATTTTGTACACACCAGTCCAGTAAATCATTTTTCCATGCAGCATTTTCTGTCATGCAGAGCTGCTATGTGCTGTAAATTTTGATCTCCATTAAAAGTAACCCTGACGTTCCTGCAATATTATTTCTGCTGCTAAGATAATAAGCACAGCAAGCAAGCTTGAATGCAGTCACATTTTTTCTTCAATGTTTTACAGTATGTAAACAGTGTATGTAAACAGTGTAGATTGCATCATAGAAGTAAAATAGACGTAGACTTGATCACAAAGATTTGAAAGTGCACCAATTTGCTGGTAGCTGACAGCTTCATTTTTTACATGCCCAGATAAGTGGTGACAAAGTTCTGCTGCGCCATATCTCGACAGGACTACTGTAAAATCCCGAGAGGTGCCTTACCCCCGAAAGATAGCCCACCCCTTTTTGTTTTGCTTGATTTGCTATATTTTTTTAAACACCGAAAGTTAGCCCACTCCATACTTTTTAATCCGACTTGCTCTTGATGTTAGGTGGGCTATCTCTCAGGATTTTATGGTAAACGTTTCCACAATAGGTGCAAAGCCCGATTTTCACTACAAAATACAAACAATGAGTGTTGAGCTTTAGGTAACAAAATTAATGTTACTTTCTTCACTCTAAGGCAGGGGTCTCCCCCAACCCCGGCCCGCAGATCTTCTGACCGGCCCGCGGTCCACCAATGAAGCCCGGTTCGCGGCCTGCTTCCAGCAGACCCGCTGCTACCGGCACAAAATGAAGCGCGCGTAAAGAAACAGTGCTGCGCTCCATATGTGCAAATGAAGATACCAGAAAAAACAAGAGAAACGGCATCATCTCTTTTGCACTGCACGAATATGCCAAAGTTCCCAAGTGCTTTGATTTATGCCTGATAAGTTTTCTTGGTCACAATTGTTGTGTAATGTTCAATATCAAATTTCGAATAGAAGTATATGTCTTCATCCACCTTATGTTTTTTTTTAATACTTTAACATTTGTTTCTGTGTTTAAATGCTCATCTAGGTTTATTTATATAGTTCTTCCTCTTTTAGAAATACTTTTTTCCCCCGGCACTTGAGACTGTGACAGATCCCTAAACTGGCCTCTTAGCCAAAACGTTTGGAGACCCCTGCTCTAAAGCAATCACATGAGAGTTAAATCAAAGGTTTATAACGGAACAGCTGTACATAAGTATGCATTGTTTAAAGTAAAGTGGGGTGTAAACTTTCTCTTTGCATATGACACAGCTGTAGCTGGCACATATTTGCAGACAGAAATTAATGGTGATCAGGTGACTGTCTAGTAAAATACCTTGGCAAGCACTAAACATCACAAAGGATGTCAGAAAGATTGTCACTTACTTTATTTGAAGAGCAAACAACAGATCATATTCTTGTTGCAGCACATCCTTCCATGAAGCTGCATTTTTAGAGGTGATTTTATCCAAATATTTTGCCTATAGCATTTGGCATCATGTTCTAAGTAGTTAGGATATACACCAACTTTACTAAATTCACTCCTCGCCATACAGTTGTAACATTTTTCAAGCCCCAACCGATATGGCGGTATGCCAATCGAACAGTTGTTTGCGCAACCATAACTGCAGATGGCAACCAATTTCAAACCACAACGGCAATGTTGCTTCGTGTCATTTTCACCTGGCAGCAATCATCAGCTTGGGTTAACAGGAGTTTTAGGAAAGGTTGCGCTAGAATAACTGCACAATAGAAAAGTACAAACTGATATTACATGACAAGATGAAAAAGAAAACTAAAAGTGTTGTGTAAATTTTATGCGAGCAAATATCAGCAGGATGTTTAGCCAACCAGGACTGCTTACATGAAATTGACTGAATGCTGACAAAACTGAACAAAAACACACTAATACTGAGCAGTGCATTTAATTTTCTGCTGTTATGCACACATTCCTGCAACTATACTGTATTCACAATTCCCTCCGAATAAAGGTCGGAACAATGAGCCATGTGCAGAACTCCCGTGCCTCTTACGGCCCATGAATCCCCCAGAAAAATTTGATCTTCAGGTAAAGCAGGCAACACTTTAGAGGCAGGTGAATCGGGCGGACAGATCGTGGATTTGGCTCTTTGTCAGAGGGAAGGGTGAACAGAGTGCAGGCATCTGCATTCATACACATCCTTACTACCATGTCCTGCCAAACAGGTGTGATTATGAGTGTAATCTCAACATGCCTGCCATGCCTAACAGTGGGCATATCCTGCCAGCACAAGGAAGCAAGCTGCCATGGCAGTGCCTTTACCCCCTAAGCAGCAAATAACAATCATGACTACCAACACACTTGTTGTGTGGCCCTTTTGTATTTAGTGACACAAGATTTGTCGGTCATAAAAACTGAGCATGCACTGCAAGGTTTAGCAGTCTTTGACATTCACTGAAGAGCACTGACTGATTGCCGTGCACACCAGTATCCAAATCATTAGTGGCTGTCGCGTCACTCTTCCCTAGGAAGACGAATGAAGAACGATGTTCCCACCTACCATAATGAAATTAAACTTATTTTATGGCACAAATGTCAGAACACTGCTGCTTTTAACTAGAAGTGCCCCACTATGCTCTATATGTATGAGCATTATGTGAATGATATGAATGTGTAAAAAATGCACTTTTGAGAGTTTAAACATAGAAACTAGATAGTTTAACCAGCAAGCTACAGATAAAAAAAGAAGCAATTTTGCGAGAAACAGGAGCTAATACGATGTCAGTTCAGTGAAACGAGGCAGATGCACATGAATAAAAGACTCACCATCACTGTACAACAAAAAAGGGCACATCCCTAGACCTTACAATATAAAATGTCAACAAAAGAAGTCTCTTACAAGTAACTTAATTTTCAGGAACTACCATACACCTTTTCAAAACCAAAGTAAGCAAGAATGGGCATTCTTCAGAAATTAGCACAAGCAGTCGCTGTGACGAGACTTGCACCACGAGTACATCACACCAGGCACGTAGCCAGAGGGGGAAGGGGGGGGGGAAGGACCCCCCCACCCCCCCCTTCGAAGTTTTCCATTTTGCTGGGGCCTCCTCTCACCCCTCCCCCTCATACAGTATTTTATCATGGGTGCCTGCATCACATCTTTCATAGCGTAACCACCAACCCAAACCTCTTTCAGGGCCACTGAGGCAATTAGTATAGAATTTTAACTGCTGGTTTCATACAGAACGAAAGAATCAAAAGCAGCAGACGATACAAAACACTAATGTTTGCCGACAAGGCAAGGCAAGTGGAAAAATAATGGCTAGATGTTCCCCTTCTTGGAAGTTCTCCGACTGACACCAGTTCAGTGACGTTTATCAGCGACGTTGGTCCACCAACACACCATAGGTGCCCCCTCACACACTCTCCAACCAGCGGCTCTGATCACTACCTCTTCAGGCACCCTCACATTTTTGCAACATCCTCGTCATGCTCGCATTTTGGCAGCATTTCTGGTTGTCGACCATCTTGAAGCTCAATTTCACCCCACTTCATCTATTGGACCCAATCCCGCATTTGCATTCTGGAAAGAGATGGTAGGGTTGAAACACCTATGGAATGGCGAATTTTCTCTGCATTTTTGTCACCACAGAGCAGACTCCACAATTTTGTCTGTGACCTTGAACCAAGAGGGCGACAATCGGACTACCATAGTTGATGGCAAAACGCATTAACGGCCAGAGGGCAGAATTTTGCAGCTTCATTTGACAAGAATTTACTCAATGCAAATAAAAGTGATTGTACAAAGAAAAGAAGCATTAAAATAGCGAATAATCGTCATATCGCGCTTCTGAAATAAAAATTGTGCGATTCAGTTACATTTTTATGGGTTCTCAAATTTGGCAACATTACAGCAGCGAACTGTTTCAAATTTAATGGCAACACTGTTCCCGACATACTGTAAACGACTAGATTTTCACGGGGACCTAATTTTCGCGAATTTCGCGAATCGCCTACAATTCGCAAGAAATACGTCCCGCAAACAATTCGGGCAATATGTGAACGCTACGGAAGCTAACTCGATTCGCGAAAATTAGAACCCGCGAAAAATTTCAAATTTTCAGCTTTGGCTTGATTCGCGAAAATTTGAGCCCGCGAAAATTAAGTCGTTTACAGTATTTATTGACAACTCAAATATAGGTATTGATTTCTCTGCAAGTAAAGCCGATGTGTGGACTCTGCTTTACTTCCAGCTTTTAATAAGAGTGAGGTTCGTATTTCTCAGCTTCATGTTTGAACAACGCAATATGATTATATCAAGGTGTCACTAGGTTTGGACCATGAGGGTCCTAGTTATTCATATAACTCGTGCAAAGATCAGTACTGGGAAAATTTGCACATTAGAACTATTATTCCGCAGACTAATAATCTTTAATTACATCTGATGGTACCAATGGGGTTACTAGCACAAACGAGAGCACTGTAACCTGAACAAGATTCATCACTTTCACTGATCATTCAATATGGTCAAGAATCAGTTTCATCCCCACAACTATACCCATGCATATCCACAATCACAGTCCATGCTTTTAAGATGTTGGTATCCATGACTATCAGTTCTGATCATGTCTACCAACATTAAAAATACTCCCATACCACTAACTTGGACTTCCAGAGTCCGCCTGACCAAAAAGAAAACATTGTGCGGTTTTCTTAAACAGCAGAGGTTAACAAAATATAATAATTTGCAAATAAAAAAAAAAGTAAGTAAAATTTTTGAGCTTGAGAATTCTATATCATTACTTTCACTTTGATTGAATGCAAGCTCTGATGTGAAGGTGCTTGGACTACTTTTGAGGTCCTGCTTTTTGCACATCTTCCTCTGTCACCACAAAGGCTAAGAGGTAGCACATCACTCCAGTCCAGACAAGAGTGACAGTGGATGGCAAGAATGAAATTGTTTAAAAAGCATTTTACAATTGCAGAACACTTTTAAAAGGAGATTGCAAGATGCTTCATTCAATGAGGTGAAATTTTGTCTGGACACAAGATGCTGCTTCTTGAAGGTCGACATACAAACTCATTTTCCAGCCTGTCTGAGAATTTCCGCTCGGTTTCCAAAATTCCTTGCTTTCCTGCACATTCCCCTGGCTCCTTCAATGAATGTTGCGAGGGTTAAAAGCTAGTCCCCGCAGCAAGGAGGATGTCAACCTTTAAAGGAGGACGAGACTTTCAAAGAGACCGCGAGACTCTTTTTCTCATTCACAACAATACGTCAAACGATAATAAGGTCAAAAGGCACAGGACGCAGAGAGCCTGATTATACCAAGATGCTTTAAAGAGGAGCTCCGGCATCAATTTGAATGTTTTCAACTAAACATATATTCTGAAAGAGCACAAGAAACTGACCCTAGAGCAGCGAGTAAATTTCCCCAAAAATGTTTAAATAATTTTTAACCGTTGAAATACGATATAACCGGAACCGAAACTAACCTGCAACTTTACTGGTTCACCATCTTGTTGCAACATAGATGTTGTACAAAACATCAGCACATGGGCAGCTTGAGCCAGTTTCGCCTAGCATCAAAAGCAGACGAAAGGCTGTCGCGAACGTCCGTGGGAAATAATGGACTATGATTCATCAAGCTCATCTTAGTCAAGCAATGACCAGAAAACATTCTAAGATTTTCAGCATGAGATTTCAGAAGATTCGCCGTTCGCATTCCATTCGCCGGCATCGCATCCGAGGCGACCTCCCGTGGGGGCTGCATTCGCGATCCGCCGACATGTGGACCCAGATGCCGCTTCGAAGCAGAATGGCATGGAAGGTTTTAGCTGCTAGCAAGGTGTCAACTGTTTTCTAGCACGACGCAAACGCTAGGAGCCAGCGTTCGCATCGGACTGCTCGGACCCACTTCCGTCGCAGACTTCTCGGTCGAAAACCAATAAGATGCCACTCTGCTGCATTTCTTCGTGGTATTATTGCACCGAACAGCCCATCAGCAATTCCCCGCAACCTCCATCGCATGCCGCAAACAGCCTAAAACAGACGTTATTAGCAAAACCACAGACACTCACTATCGCTAGAACGCACAACACCATGGAGTAGGGAGCGTCGTCTGCTCTCGGATGCATTTGACGTCACGAGTGCCCCTGCTTGTTGTTGCCAGTCGAGCGGCAGTAAGTGATTCAAAGGAGTATGCGTAAACTTCAATATTAATTTTCCCTAAAGAAAATGAATATTTTGATTAAATGTCTCGTAGACATATCACGGGTGTATATTTAGTACATGGTGAAAATTGTATAAAAATCAATGACCATCAAAATGTTGCCGGAGCTCCCTCCCCTTAAGGATAAAATAAATGTGATATTTTATATTCTCAAGTCATTTATTCTTAGGGACGTGAAAAAGCCCCCTACATGTTTGGACAAGTTTCTTACAAACAAATTTGCCCAAAGTTGGCATTTTTTTTTTATATATATAACTAAACTGCAATACAAAGATTGTTTTTCCTCTTAAGTTCAAGAATTAAAAGCACTTTGCTGTAAACATGGATAGCTATCCAACATTTTTGCAATATCAAGCTCATGGTTTATTGAAGGTTAGTACTATTGCTCTTGAAATGTACTAATTAGATTTCATAAGGTGCCTAAGGAACTTCTGTAATACAATAAAATGTTTAAGAAGAGATGGCTTCAAATACAAATACATAACTAGAAAAAATGGCCTTCATTAAATTTCTAAGCTTTTCATGTTTTGCTCTAAGAAATATAGAATTGTTGTTAAGTTACATATCTAAATAGCAAATATCAGTGGTATCCATAAAAAAAGATGTGTTAAAACATGCATCCCACTTAAAAAAAAAATATGCGAGAATTCGGCTAAAGTTCTTGGCTTTATTTTTTCTATTCATGCTGCAAGACGTTCTGAGAGATGGTACCAAACCGAGCAATGATTTGTTTCTATTCAGAGAATTCCAGCTATTATAAGAGTGCTCACCAACCACTGGCAACAGTTTGCAGTAAACTCAGTGGGCATAATGGGAGGTTACCTACTTAAATCCTAGCTTTGCGCATGTAGTAATCACTGCTGGGATACTACAATTGCTGCCTCAATGGCAGCACTTTACAGTGAAATTTACCGGTAAATTTGGAGACCCGAAAGAGTGTTATGTTTGTGCTTTTAAATGTAGTTAATGTTGGCTGGAGCATGTTTGCACAACAGAATACCAAGCACAAAGCCATTCAAAACTGTTTCAAATCCCGGTCATTTATAAAATATTCTAAAAGAATGAAAGCATTTAAAATGGCAGCAGAAATTCATTGCAGCAATCTTACAGCTTGCTTACCTATTGCTTGCTGTGTAACGAAGCATGCATCAAGTTTGCCTGCGGCAGCATAATGAACAGCAAATGTCCAAGTTGGCTAAGCCATTGCTCCGAGAAAAAAAGGGGAACTGCTGCAAACAATTTGTGCACACTAAATGTCTAGCAAACTGACACACATTCCACATTACGCACCAACCTATGCTCAAAATTTCTCCTCAATGTGTAAAAGTGAGAATGACATCTCTTTTTACCCCCCCCCCCCCCCCTAAAGTTTTGTTTACAGTTGCACGATAAATAGGCAACACAGAACTCGTCCGATCAAACACGCCTGTCTAAAAGATAAAAAAGCACGCAGGGTCCATGCCAGCATGGCACCATGGTGCTGCCGAAGAAACAAAAAAAGAGTTCACGGACGACACTCACACAGATCAGCTGGAAACCAGGCAGTCCTAAGCGCACTGCCACAAGGAGCCAAATGCCCACAGCACTGCGACTAGCCACATGTCACGAAAAGCCCCCAAAGTGGCCGGTTTTCGTCAGGTGGCCAGCAGAGATGCTGGCCACGGAGAGAGGTAGAGGACAAGCGAGCTAGGGAGGTTTGCCCGACCAGCACCGTCATGAGCCGTGGCCAAAGAGGAAGTATGAGTTGGCGCTGCCTGGAGGCCCCGGCGTGGTCGCACAGGTGCTGTCCAGGGAACAGCCCTCACCGGCCGCGTCGCCCGCAGAGTGGGACAAGGGCACGTGCACGGGAAACGAGCTGGACTGTTTCAGGGGCCACGTTGACGTCTTCACAGCACGCACCTCCGGCTGTGGGGCGATCCAGAGTAAAGCGTGTCAGGCTGGGCGGCAGTGACCCCTCGGGCCGACGTTATAGACACAAATATTGTTCGCACTGGGCAAGTCCTTGAAATCCATCTCTCTTTCGGAGATGGACGAATGCCGAAAAACATGCATCCTAACTGCACACAGACTGCATACTGAAATATTAAGGTCAGGATTTCAGGCAAGTACCCATATAAAGCTGAGATCAAAGGGAAAAAAACAAAGTGACGCAAATGATACTGCTTTATTCAGGAAGAAACCTTTACAATACATCCAACGGCACAAATATACTTCCTAGATAACTCGTAGCTGCAACGTGTTACCGTATTTACTCGAATGTAACACGAGGTTTTTTCAAAATTTCCCTCACCTAATTTGGGGGTTTGCGTTATAATTGAAACGCCTCAAAATTTGCCTTAGCGGTGTCGCGGCACAGGCTCTTTAAAATGGCTACGACAAATCTCGCAATCTTTCAATCTTATGCTGGCAGCATATACACGCTGGCAACAGCCAATCCAATCCTATTCTTGTTTGCGACTCGTTGCACCCATGTTAGGGTTAGATTACCCATGTGCCCGAGCACGACCGAGTCCCCGAGTTTCGCGGGCTGCTGCGTCGTGCTTCTGCGACTGGACTGGAGCATATGGCAACGCGACGAGCTCAGTACGACGCCCGCTTTAAAAGAAGTGTAATTTTGATGGCTGAGGAAATCGGAAACAATGCCGCGGCTCGACGGCTAGATGTGACAGAACGACTATCCATGGGTGAGGGCCTCGTTGTGGCAGTCACCGATGGTGAAAGCGACGAGTAAACTCATTTTATTTTTTGAAACTGCAGGTGTTGGCCACGATGTGCAACAATTAAAGGTACATTTTTCCCCTCACTTTACTCGCGTTACATTCCTGTTCTTTTTTTCTTTTTTTTTGGCGCTGTGAAAAATCATCCCTCGCATTACAATTGTGGTCACGTTACATTCGAGTAAATACGGTACTTTTACATTCTCAGCTAACGTACATACACTTAATTACAACAGGCAAACTGTATTGAACGAAAGTCTCTCTTGGGAGCACCATTCCTCTCCTTAACACCTTTAAGCCTTGAAAGCTTTAAAAAAAATTAATTCAAGAGCACAAAAAAAAAGAAAAAAAAAAGAAGACAACAATAACACAACGATGACTAATCAAATGTTTTTTTTTGTCACAGACCCCCACAAAACACTGACAAGTAAAGAGACTTATAAAGTTGTGACGTTGGCTCATTTACAAGCTACCCTCAATTCAATGGTTTTCCAGTCAGCTTGTAGAAGCAGAGTGAGCCACAAGCCACTCACCCAAGCAGTATCGGGGTGATTCGACGAGTCTAAGGCATTGTGGAGTCCTTCAGGAGGCCCGTCGCTGCTACTGTGCCTCCTGTAACAATTGATTACAAGCACCGCAAAAGCTAAAGATTTTCTAGCTCAATATAACCATATTACCCCTCATGCCATAAGGTTTAGCCCATCCATTCTCAGAGGCCTAAAGGCTCATTCACACACCTCTGCTTGACTTTGATTGGCTGACACAACAAGACCGGTTTTGAAGCCTCTTGCAATGGCTTATGACCGGCTGCATTGCTGTGCAGCCGGTCGGTCGTAGTCAAACACAAGTGTGTGAACGAGCCTTAAAACAACACTGACACACTCCCAAAATGTTTTTTTTTTTTTTTTGCTAGGCGATTTATTATGATCTTAGAAGACTACCGAATAAATATTTTGCTACAGCGTCACATATATTCCTAATAAAGTAAAAAAATGCAAACTGCTCGAAACCAAAACTGGAATGGGGAGGAAGAAGAAATGTAGAGGAGGAGAGAGTTTCAGGAAGTTAGTGGCTACACTCGACTCCGTTTTTTAATGCGAAAGCGCATTAACTGTCTCATGGAGCGAGCCGACGTCATCAGCTTTGAAACCATGCAAAACGGCACCTTAATGAAACCACGCGCAAAGCTAGCCAACGGCACCTTTTGCACTTCGGTCCCATTGGCTGGCGCGCGTCGACGAGGCTCCCACTGGCCGCTGCGCGTCAGTTTGTGTGGTGTCATCCTGACTGTGTTATCACACCTGTTGTGCTATCACTGATCACCGCGTTCGCTCGCCTCTTATCGGTTGTACGGCGCGTGGCAATATATACAAAGCATGGAATAAACCAAGGGGTTCATTCTGCTGGGAACTACGTTGCCGCAAGGCACACGACAGTTTGAACAATCGCTCACTCGATGGCGCTGCATGTCCGCGAAACAGCGGCTCCACCAATCCACGCCCAAGGTCAGCGCGTTGTACACCACAGATTAAAGAAGGGAGCGAAGAGTGGCGTGCGTGCTTTCGGATTCACAACTCATAAGAAGTGCTTAGGTGTACCTCGAGCCTTTTTTTTTCCCCCCTTTGTTTTTCTGGCCAGGTTAAGCAAACAAGGATGTGCACGTCGCACGAAAAGTGCAGAAGCCAGCAGCTTTGTGCTTGATGTTTGCGCGTTTTTCAAGCTCTTACCAATTCGTGTTCGTAAGGCGAGCAATTTCTTCAGCCAGGAAAGGGGGTGACGACTCGGCAATGTCTTCATGTGAATCAGCTTGGTGGTCGGGCGTGTCGTACGGAATAAATCCTAATTGTTTTGATTGGTATAAGATTCCTCTTTTGAAGCTAGACAGATTCGCCGGTACCGCGAACAACAGTTCTGAAGTAGAGGTACGATGCCCATTGTCCGCTGCCATCGCTTAATCCGCTTCGTCCAGCCGGCGACTCCCGTGATACGAAGCCATGTTGAGAATTGCGCAGAGAATGCACAGAGTGCTTCCGGCTCTCTATGCACCTTTTTTTTTTTTTTTTTTCAATCAACGTATTTGTAGTTTTTTAGAAGCCACAAAAAATGGGTATCATATTTTTTTATATTTTTAATATTGAGCGTGTGCCTTCAATGACCCACAACTCTGATTATATTTTGTGTGTGTGTCTAAACTACAAAGAATGGCATGTGACCATGGAGAAGAAAGTGAGCGCTACTAAAACTGGACAGTTCTTGCTCGGCGGTTTTCGGGCGGAAAGAAAACGAATTTCGAGTCGCAAATTGTGTTCTGGGTAGCTGGGCTCTTATGTGTCATGTACAAATATAAAAACCTTGGCGAGCATAAATACCCTGTAAGTGACCCTTTAGGGGGGGACACTACCCAGGAAAAATCTTTTTTTGCAAAAAAGCTGATTTTGAAAAATGCCATATTTACATCCATCAACATCTAGAAAGTTTAATTTGTTTGCATAGCATAGTTATTTTTTTTATAAATTATTTTCGGTCCACAGATGCTAAAGGAAAGGTAGAGGTTCGAGCACTTTGAACACGTTTTTCTCCGCTGCGCAGCTGTGGCATTTTTTTTTTACTTTGTGAATGTCTTTTATAAAAGATGTTAAGATTTTGTCGACGACATAAAAGGCAAGAAATTTAGTTCAATTTTCAGGGCAAAGTTAGCATAAAATAAATGACATTTTTGAAGTTGCACTCTTCAGGCAATCTGCTGCTTATCTAGTGAAGAAAAATGCTGGGTATTACATTAGTTTTCTAATGATAGTTTTCCTAAACAATGTCAGTATGTTCGTGATAAAAACCACTATAATTGATTTCACAATTCATGTACACAGATGAAACTTTCCACTGCATTCTGCCTTGCAACTGCCAGTATATAAATACTCTATATTTCATTCATAATAAGCCTAGGATTCAAAAGTTTACCCTTTTAGGTAGTGTCCTCTCTTAAAGGGATGCTGAACCGAAATCTGGATTCTACAAAGCACGGCGGAAAAAGCGTGCAACGGGATGCTACAAACATCAAAACATCACTCATACGACGATATATCAAACGGATGACCGTATTTAAAAAAAAAAAAAAGGAGGCGCATCTGACAGGTATGTTCACGTCTTGTTTCTCCGAGAAGGAGTGGGAACGGCCTCGCGTCTTCTCCGCCTCGCCACCTTGAGGTGGCGAAGTGAAGAGAGGAGGAAACGAGATAGCTTGACGTCACGCGCCTCGTCGGCCTCGTTCAATGTCAACCTTTTTTTTTCCGAAAATTCGGCCATTGCTTCGAGATATTGCCTTACGAGTAGTGTTGTAGGGATTGTAGCGTCCCACCTACAGCTCCCTGCATCATTTTCTGAAATCCAAATTTCGGTTCACCATCCCTTCAAGGCAAACACCGGATGACGTGGGTCTCCTCACACAGGAACACGGCTACCTACCTCTGCCTCACAGATGCCACCAAATCACTTCCTGCGAGATTCAGTCCCATGAGGAAAGTGTCCGAGTCATGGCCATTGTTGGAAGACGTCTCATCACTCGAGCTCCCATTTTCTCCACTTAGAAAACAGCTCCACCTGGGGTGAAATTCCCCTTATTAAGAGTTGTACAACCAGAGTCAATGGCAGCAAATACGTTGGTCAAGGCAACAGAGTACCCAGACAGATCACAGGTTCCACTCTTGTGGCTGGCACCACACGCAATAGTTGCCACAATAAAAATTGGTGCCTTTTAGTAGTGCCAAATGATCCAAGTTACCATAGCTCAAAAGGTTACAAGGTTGTAATATTATCTACTTTATATTTATGATCTTTTATACTGCTAATCCCGTTTGGGGTCCGAGAAAAACGCTTGCCATCATTGTGCCAGGGCCTGCACAATTCGAATAGGGAGCAGAGGTGGGCTCCGAGGCCCTCCACTACATCTCGTCGGCCTAGAAGGACAGCACAATAGTGTGGACTTGTCTGCGACACATACCCTTGCCTGTCACCAGAAGACCAGAAGCCACCAGATAAGCAGTCACTCTGACTAGACGGCAGTGCTGAGCAGAAGCCCCGCTGGTCAAAATGTGCTGAGCTGCTCCACACCAGATGGTCCATCTCAAAGGCACTACGGAGAAAAACAAAGAGGCAATAATCAGCAATTATCTTCCAGCCAGAAAAAACCAACACTCCAGTGGGTGATACCGCTATGTCAATCGTAGCCCCTTACCGGAGTGAAAGTTCAGGGGCCCACTCAGGCTGGCCAAGTCATGGTGTGAAAACATGGTTTGTAGAGTGTAGTATCTATTTGTGTCTTTCTGTGCAAGGTCGCACATGCACCAGATAAAAGCTTAATGACCAAGTAACTTTCCTGGGATCTCAACTGCAGGGTAATAGTTGAAAACTGTTTCCTTGAAAACCGCTAAATTTTTCACTACGAAGTCGGGCATTATATTTGCGTTTCTACAAAGTAGATGGCCATTTGTTTCCAAAGCTCTAAATACAGCAGAACTTCCTTGACATGTTTTTCAGGTGGCCGGGGTAAAAGAACATATACGTGGAAACATATCAACCGACAACAATCTTTGTATGTGTGTGTATGTGAGGGGGGGGGGGGGGGGACAGAGGGCGCTATAGATGAGATAGGAAGCAACTTTCACATTACAATTTATCAACTTATAGCACAGACTCTCACAGCAATGGAGAACTATTATATTTATTCAAATATATGCTGGCACTTTTTATTGTTACTTTTCTTTAAAATTAGGTGTCACCCAGTAATTGCAACCTTTTAAAGACTGCCAGGGCAACAAAATGCTAAGCCTGCCTCTGCATATTCCTATGAGAGCTTACCGGGACTGGTGTTCGTGAATGTAACAGCTGGAAAATTCTGCTAATTGGGATGTATGAACGAAGTCCCACTGCACAATAGTAACTTACTTTATTGTATCTTAGGTTCATACAGCACAAGTTATTACAGCAGGCAGACATGCCTGTATTGCTCTGTTTTTGCAGTACTTTTTTTAAAGCTCGTTTACATAAAATTGCATTGAGTTCAGGCATCCTTGTTCTGCAAATTCTCCACCTGAAGCAAGCACTTATAAATCTTGTGTCACCTTAGGTCCATCATGGAGTTCAGAATCATGCTATCCAATTGTGAAAATGCCACTTCCCTGAAGTTTGCACATTAACAAATCAAAAACTATTTTTTTTTTGTTTTTAGGGAATATTTATAAAATGTTCCCTAAAAATTTAATTTTTAGGGAACATTTTATGGATGCAGCACTCCACTTATCATAAGGTTTCATCACTTTTTTTTTCTGCATCAGTGAGCATCCTTGCCCACCTCCCAATAACACAAATTAAGTTGGAGTGAGAGCAATAGATCAAATATTGCGTCTGTTATGCAAAGCTCCGCTCCTCACTAAATTCGCTTGGTTCTCGGACTACAAAACTTCCAAGCTTATACTGCCACTGTTGTCGTTGGCACATGCATCGAGCGGGCATCAACAAGAAACTAGTGTGAGCAGTCTCTCAGAGCAATATCTCTGTATACTTTTGCATGTGGCAATATACATATCAGTGATGGAAGTGGCATCTGATCTTTTGTAGCAGGTTTTGTAATAGGCAAAATATTGGGTTGGAGCAGCCGGTGACACTTTTGGAGCAGATGCCAACATATGTTAGCACATCATTTGAAAATGAAAAAGTGATTGCATCAATCAATAAATTAGTTCATCTCTGATGATGATTTAAGTTTACTTTTAAATAGTGAAGCATATTACATCTATATATTTTATAAAAAGAATATATCGGACGCAGAAAGAACACACAACTTTCTTAGAAATAAGGGCCAGGTCAAAGTACCCACTTATACCCATTTACAATAAGTATTAAAAAAATGGTAAAAATATTAAGCATAGCTCCACACTTCAGTTCAGGTAAATCCCTTCTCTCCCTTTCCCTCTTACACTCAGTAGTATCATTTAGCCTGTAAGTATAATTTTTGCAAATTGCCAGCAAAAACCAGCATATCTGCTATACTATGTCTACCAATAAAAATATGTCCCCCCCCATATCAAAAACTGCGCAAACAACCACCTGCAAATATAAAAACATACACTGGTGCTTTGAAAGTGACACTGTGCTCTACCGGCATCGAAACCAGAGTTGAGTAAAAGTTTGCTCCGTTAGACTACTGCACGAGAAGTACCTCGACTAACGTATTTATTCAAATATGCACCCCCATTTTTCCCCTTTCTCAACACAGCCTTTTTAGAATTGGAGCTCAACCTACAGTCCAGGTCAAAGAAGGTCGTAATAGTACTCTGCATAATTTTCGAGCCATTACCGCTAACCGAGACATTTCCTTCATGCCAGCCGCCGCTCCAAGCGCTCCGGTGCAAAGCGGTGAAACTCGACGTGTGCACGCTGATGTGAGGCGCTGATGGTTGATGTTAGCGGCGCAAGTGCCAAGGTACAGCCTGACTGTAGCCATGGCACGGAGGCATATGGCAGACACAATAATCGAGTGATCTCATCAGGAGTAAAATACCCCGGTTCTGTATTACCACGGTAACCGCCATCCCAATATTTTGCAAAATTTCTTCGCGACATTTAGCTCCTGACATCACCGGCATCGTTTGAAGAGTCAAACGATGGCGGGGCCAGCGCAGTTGACGAGCAATTTCTAAACGGCGTACAATTTTGTCTGCTTGTGCATGTGTACCTTCTAAATGTGCCCACAAGCTCTAGTTTACCCCAACCTCAACCAATAACGACGTGCGCTTGGCTGCTTCGTCATGCACGCTCCCTGTGTGTTTTCTATAAGGCCGCTTGATTGGTGTGCCCCTGCTTGCATTCTGAAGTGCCAAAGACGAATTGCAGAGCACTTGCTCCCCATATGCTTGGTTTTACTTTAAATCATGGAGTCGATGCTACAAGCCAAAGGACCAATTAAATAGCGTTAAAAGCGCGACATCAAGGCATGTGTCATCATTCTGTATGTGTTCTAGCTTTCATCGGCTGAACCAATTAAGCATGACTTTCGCTTTTGATATGCGTGTTCATGGTTGTATGCGTTGGAGCCTTCGACTGTGCTCCGACCTAAGATGAAACAAAAAATGTTGCGAAATAGATATTTTCACCATTTTTCTTTCTTTCTGCTTGTCTGAACACTGAGCAATAATAAAATATTTGTATTATTCTTGTTTAAGCCTCCCTCGGTGCAGAGTGGCACAATTCTTATCACAAATGACATTTTGACGCAAGATGTAGCAGACGTTTATGGTACAATTTGGCGCAGAGTGGCACAATTCTTATCACAAATGACATTTTGACGCAAGATGTAGCAGACGTTTATGGTACAATTTGGCGCAGATGGGGCAGCCCTTCCATCACTGACATACATTCGAATGAGTTAAAAAAGCATAGAGGAAGTGGCAACAATGTCGGTGAAAGCGATGTGCTTAAGCCTAACAGGGATCCCAGTTGAGCAAGAAGGAATGAAATAGAAAACAAAAAGGGACACACATAACGCAATCCCTAACGCAGCTCAATCTCTAGAGCGGAAATGATGCTTTGAGGTAAGCTAATCAATACTAAGTGCCCCTTGCATCTAGGAGGGCAACGATGCAGGTATTAGACTACATACACTCGAGCCGCTCGAGTTTTGCGGTGTCTGATAGCATTACCGCAGCTTCATTCAACCAATGTGATCGGATGCGGCACACTGGCAGCATCCGGCAACCCCAGCCCTCACCTGAGGCCTTGTGCGCTGCTGCTGGTGGGTCTGGGCCAGGTACGCTTGCCACTGCTCCCCAGCGACTGGGGCCACATGCCAGGGGTCAGGGGAGCCAGGGGGGCCAGCACAGGCTCGTGCCCCAGAGGGGGCCCCGGCGCGGCCGACAGCAGGTTGATCACGTCTTCCAACTCACCGGCACTACCCAGCACGCCTAGGGCACACTCAGCTGCATGGTAGATGAGAAAAGAGGGGCTTGCGCGCAACACGACAAGCTCGCGAAAATTGTTGATCAGCTGTCACTGACCAAACTACGAACATCATTTATAATTTGAAAGACAAAAAAAGAACCACGTCCGGCAATGGTACCTACAGCTGTCCAAACTCTGACTGCCCATCCCGCAGCGCAAATCATACAAACCCAGGGCACATAATTTTTTCCTGCATTGTTTTAGACTACAAACAATTCAACATATCCAGAGTGGTCTAGCTTTCCTCAGATCATAGTATGGGGATGCTGGACGGCTGACGCAGCAGCTTCGTGAGCAAACTTAAGGCTTCTTTAGCAACCTGTTTGGCAGACAATCTAGTCAGAGAGCCAACTCACCTCCTTCGGCAACGGCGGGGGCAGCGGCGGCGGCGGCAGGAGCGGCCTCGCTCGGTAACGGTGCACTAACCATAGGCTTTTCTGGAGAGCGGGGCCACTCGAGGTTTTCGCTGCTGGAAACTGTCACCGCAGGCTGATTATCTATCCTCGCCTCCGTGGCAGCACTCCCTGCTGGTGGAGGCGCCTGTGCCAGGTAGTCCACGTAGAGCTGGCCCTGCTGGCTGTCCGCAAAGCCAACACTGCTTGGATTGCCCTGCTCCAGAGAATGCGTTGCACACCTGTTAAACTCGGTTCTAAGGCCGGTGAAAGTCCCAAGAATTTCTCTGGTTTAGTTCTTTGTAGATCCAAGTCGGCAAGATATGGCAATGCATGCATGGGCCTCCCAATAATCCAAACTCAAAGTATCGAATGAATGTCAATGTGGCTCTCTGCCCTGCTCGTGCATCAATCAGGATTATGGAGTGATTTCCATGTGCCTGCCCGTGCCTTTCCTTACGTGCATGGGGAGGTGACACTTCAAAAATGTTTCTCGGACGCAATTATTCTTATAATTGAAGTGGGTATGCCTATTGTAGGAGTAGCATACGTGCAATGTTGCAAAAATTAATACGGACATGATTGCTTTTTGCAATACCTCATAAAAATTCAAAGGTTAAAGGGACTCTGAACCGAAATTTGGATTTCGCAAAATAAGGCCGCAGAAGCGTTGAACGGGACGCTAAAGACTCCAAAACATCACTCATACATCGACATGTCAAACGGATGGTCGTATTTTTGGATAAGAAGGGTGTGATCAAGCGAGGAATGGGGTGTCATGACTCTCCTGGAATAGTCGAGAATAAGGGGAAGCGGCCTTGCTTTGGTTCACCTGCTCGAGGGGACAAAGCGAAGAGCAGAGGGAATGAGAATCTCAATGTCACGTCTCGTCGGCCATGTTCAATCGCGCACTTTCTTTCCCAAATATACGGCTATCTGCTAGAGACATCGCTGTATGAGTGATGTTTTGGGGTTTTGTAGCGTCCTGCTATCGCTCCAGCCTTTTGTGAGCTCCAAATTTCAGTTTAGCATCCCTTTAAGGGGACATGCACCAGGGAAAACTTTTTTTTTCTTTTTATTATTTATGATAACTGAATTAAACCTTCACAATTTATAGTGCTTGATCTCCCTTTTATAGATCTGGGGTTATTTTTCATATAGCTTGTTTTTTATGTTCTGGATGCTATGCACATGCAGAAAAAAACCATGCTCTTGCACACACGTGGGGCATGGCAACACAGTTAAAAGAGCCTATCGTCCGTTGCAACTCAATGTAGGGCGAGGGAAAGGAAGGCAGGGGAGGAGGAAGCAGACAGAATGCTGGAGAGGAGGAAACCTCCCCCTCTCTTTAGCGTTACGTCTGCTTCCTCCTCCCTGGCCTTCCTTTCCCTCGCCCTACCTTCTTGAGTTGCAATGGACTATAGTAAAATAAGATAATTCGCTCCATTTAAACCACCGAGTGCAATGAACAACAAAATGTGTGCGAGAGCCATTTTATTTTAAAATAACTGAAAAATCGCAAAAACACCATTTCAAAGAACCAACAAAGGTTTCTGAAAATTTCCATAAATATAAAAATTACACATTTGTGTGCGCAAACTGTGAAGACGACACAAAATTACATAAAGAAAACCAGGCTCAAATGTTACCGTAGATGTGTAGCAACACTCTTTCACGACAGGAAAATAATTTTTTGTTAATAATTTTCCGTGATAAATTGAAGCTACAGAAAGTTGCAGTGGAGAGGAGACAAGTAGGACTAGGTACTCCTCAACATAAATGTGATGGCAGGCGACGTCACAATTTGAAGAACCGCGCACACAAAAATGGCTCAAACTTATGCCATTCTGGGTTGCCAGTTCTTCAAATGTATATTTGACTAATTTTGCAATCATGACCGATCCTTATTATTTTTATACATAAAATATGAAGATTCAAAGATAATAAAACACCATAATATCCAAAATCAAATTTTTTTGCCAAATATTGCTGTTTTTCGACCCACAGGACAAGCCAAAAATAAAACATGAGATAACTATACTGCTAGGACCCATTGTATGTTCCTATCATCCTGCTAAATTTGTTTTGAAAATGGCGCCATAGTTTCGTGGATAAATCGATTTAGAGGCGGACCCTCAGATCCGCCCTATTCGAAAGTGCTGTCGTCTTTGTTGAATCGGTGACATCTACCGCCCAACGCGTGGCGTCCCCTGCACGTACTCGCCGACTTGGCTCTCTCGGCGTTTCGTGTGTCAGCTTCCACAATTACCTTCCTCTTTTGAGCATGCGGTTTCGAGACGGTGACGTCTACGGCATCACTCGCTTTGCAGGAGTCTTCGACACTGATCGCAGCAGCGATGAGAGTGATGTTATCAAAAAGATGTTGGAAGCTGGTCATTTCGGCATCGACTGGCTCGCGACCAGGTCCAGCGACGACGATGAGATTGTCACGGGAAAACTCACTGTCGCCCACGACGATCATGCACGTGCATGCAGGGTGGAAGATCAAAGGGCAAGGCGGACGAGAGCAAGAGTATATGTTGGAGTAGCCGTGTAGCGCGAGAGCGTGCCATCGTACCGTGGCGACGTGAGCTTGGGCGAGCATGGGGGTGCCTCAAATGAGATGGCAATCAACTAAATATGATGATGACATAGTTTATGGGCACCATGATGTGACTAACTTGAGTAGTGTTGGCTGGTCGCCAGACGAAAATTATCAACATTCGTAAATTGATTATTGCAATTATTACAGCTCTAAAAATCACGAAACTTGGTGTTTATACTAAGTAACCTACGAGCATTCATTTCAAGAATAACCTACCTGTTTAATTTTCATGTCCTGACCCCTTTAAAGGGCCCTGGACACGAAAATTAAACAAATATATTACTTTTGATATAAAATGATCATAGGTTACTTAGTATCAGTGTTGGCAGTAACGCATTACAAGTAACTTCGTTACTGGTAACACATTACTTTTTTTCAGTAACAAAGTAGCATACTCGTTACATTTTCAAAACAGCAACGGGTAACAAACTTACACTTTTTTCCAATAACGGGTAACGTCTTTCCAAGTAATATAAATACACTTGCATTCTTTGCATTTTTCCTCGCTTTTTTGCGTGTGAGTATTCAGGTGGAACCGTAAAAAAGATAAGGTAATTATGTTCAGTTTCTGCATGGACATATCTTTCTTGAAACATGGCGCTTGTGCATATCTGTAACGCCAAAGCAGTAAAACATTTTAAAGTACAAATAAAAAGTAACACAAAAGTGACATGCATTACTTTTTACTGGTAATGGTAAAGCATTTCTTTTATTTGGAAGTAATGAGTAACATATTTCGTTACTCTTTTCGGTAACGCCTACAACACTGCTTGAATATACACCAAGTTTCACAATATTTAGAGCTTTATAAATTACAAGAAACAATTTTCCTACGTCAATCATTTGCATCTGGCAACCAGACAACCCTGACGGAATTCTGGCATAACATGCCCAGAGGGGTCACACCATCATATCTGTGAACCACATGACTGTACTACTCATATAGTTTAATGGTCTCTCATTCTAGGCTTACTGTAAATGACTTCTTTTTCACAGGCTCAATTTTTTGCTAATTTTGTAAAGCTTAGACATTGGAAATACAGGGTGAAACAAGGAGACGGCAGGCTCTTTAAATCGACCGGAAAATTCGGTTTCTTAACCTATCGTGCTACGACTTTGTGCAGCGTTGCCCACAGATGGTGCATTTTTTTTTGTAAAATTTGCAAAGAGCGAACTTACCTGAGGAAAAAGTAAAGAAAGAAAAAGGCTTAGCTCCTATGGAAACGCAGCGACGCCACCGGTCTTCAAAGAGCACGGCGCCGTTTCGCACGGGACACAAGAGATGGCGCAACGAACGCCGCCAACGAACGAGCATACGTCGCCGAGAGCCAGCGTCTTTAGCAGACAATCTTTTCGACTCAAAAGCGGCGCGCGTTCCGCAGGCGGCGACAGTCGCAGAAACAAAAACAGGCGCGGTAAAAACAACCAACTGCAGTTCCTTGTCTGCTAAATACGCCGGCTCTCGGCGTCGTCTGCTCGTTCGTTGGCGGCAGTTGGCGTCGCGACCGCTTGTGCCATCTCTTGACTTCCGTGCGAAACGACGCCGTGTTGTTTGAAGACCGGTGGCGTCCCTGCGTTTCCATAGGAGCTAAGCCTTTTTCTTTCTTTACTTTTTCCTCAGGTAAGTTCGTTCTTTGCAAATTTTACAAAAAAAAATGCACCATC
The DNA here is from genome assembly GCA_013358835.2 of Ixodes persulcatus. Taxonomy (NCBI): domain Eukaryota; kingdom Metazoa; phylum Arthropoda; class Arachnida; order Ixodida; family Ixodidae; genus Ixodes; species Ixodes persulcatus. The sequence goes on from JABSTQ010011052.1 coordinate 4,485,336, forward strand.
TGTGGGCAACGCTGCACAAAGTCGTAGCGCGATAGGTTAAGAAACCGAATTTTCCGGTCGATTTAAAGAGCCTGCCGTCTCCTTGTTTCACCCTGTATATTGAGAGCATAAAATATTTTATGATTTGGAGTGATGTGCTATGTATCCGTTACCATGAGGTGATATATTTGCGCCATCAATTTTTCGCTATATTTTTCAAGTCGCAAAATTCGGTCCTTGAAAATAATAGCCCCCCAAAAATGGGTCCCTCTTTTCATGTGGTAGATCCTACGTAGGACAAACAGGACAATGTGTTAATGACTGGTTAAGGGAACACAATCTTTCTCAAAATTCCAAGGTGGGGGGTCACCTACCCCTGCATTGTCAAGCGTGTAAGTGCTATCTTCACAAAAAACCTCGATAATTGGCAGATTCCACGGAAAACACACTCGGGAAATTTTTTAAGTTTTTAGTTTTTTCCACCTAGGCGAGCGTTGTGTCAGCAACCCTTCTGTGGCATTAACCGACAAGGAAATCGCCTTTCTGCAATCGTACAGTATGGCTGATGTTGTGCGCCCCCGTGCCAGTGTGGCCTCGGCCCGAGCTGATTCCGCGGACTGTTCTTTTTTCTGCCTTCAATACATCGAGTTGTGAGTTTGCACTTGTCTCTTCTCTCTCCTCTGTTCCTTTCTATTTGTGCTCAATTTTAACCATGTTCTAAAGGCCGAAGCAGCTCAAGCACCGAGAGAGCCAAGTGTGCGAGTGTATGCAAGAGCATGGTCGGAGTTGTGCCGGCTGTTGCACTGTGGCCCTAGGGCTGGTAGGGAACTGGCAGATATACGCATGATACATGGAGAAGCGAGGCAGACTATGTCACCAACCTTTCATACATGCCGGCCTTTCTGAGCGGGTCAATCTGAAGGTCCCACGATTAAATTGAATTCATCCACAAAACCAATGCATTGTTCACAAAACAAATGTAGTAGAAGTATAGTAACACCTAATGGGTTTTAGCTATTCAGATTTTACTTTTTGCGTACCTTGATCCTTTTCAAGTGTTCTTCAGCAACTGACAACACTTCTTGGTTGTAGGATAGATAATAAAATGCCCTTGCCACTGTTGCCCCATCCCTAAATGGCAGCGCTTTCATTAGAAAACCATAAATGTACAACATTGCACATGCCCCAAGCTTGTATCACCTTGCTCACATTCGAGCTTAATGACAGCTATTCCTAACTTTCATGGCTCAATGGGGGAATACTGGAGCCTATTAAAATGACGTCCAATCGTTCACAAGCTATGGGGTGCGTGTCCTCTATCCACAATATGTTGGCAGTATTGTATATACGAGGCTCTTTTTTCAGGCAAAACCAGACTGTATATCATCTCTGCACCTTAAAAACTCCTCCGTAAAAACCTTGTTGAACCAGAAGTCTCCCCTTTTTCCACATAATATTTCCACTGGGCGACAGAAAAAAAAAAAAAAAAAAAAAAAAACACCAGTTTCTAAATATGTGAGTAATTTGGAAATAGCGGACTTCCCTTATCGAACTAATTTCTCCAGCACAGCCCCAAAAGACACCGTAATTTGTTTCAGGTTAAGAAAAGCAGGTCAAGCTCGACCCACAAAGCCCTCCACTCTTCCTATCTTAGCAGAGCGAATGCCGAAGAGAGGGCGAGAGAGGTGAGTCCACTCTCCTTCTCTCCAGCGTTCACTTTGCTAAAGTGGAAAGAGCAGAGGGCTTTGAGGAGCTTGTCCCGCTTTTCTTATTTCGCCAGGCTATGCACAACTCCAACGCCCCATAGATAGAGGGGCGGTAAGAGACGGATTGCTAAACTACCCAAGCATCAAGGAGAATGGTGGGGATGTATGTACACACGCCATATGCGCTCACCTTCTCCGTACAAAAGATTCTAAGTAAATAACCAAAATAAAGCGTTGACAAACGTGTATGCAAGATGCCATTTGTTTTAGGCACTTGCTTTAGAATGCTGCAGACACCAGCACGTGAAACTACACTCACAGCATGCTCCTTGGTGCTTGGGTAATTTAGCAAAAGGTCTATTCCAAGATGGCGGACGAGACGGGAATAGATTTTCCAGGAGTTTCCGTGCGCCTGCTTGCCGACGCCGGTCAGTGCACTTAAATTAATTTATTTGCCTACAAATGTGAAGCGGTCAGGGCAGGAGCATATCACAGGTGACGGAGACGCTGATGTACGTTAGGAACACGAGTATGTTGATTTTTAAAAGTTACGGCTACCTCGCAGAGCTCACGAAGCTTTAAGGAGGGCAAGTTGGTTTGGGCGCACCACATCACCGTGTGTAGCAAAAGATTTTGAGGGTGATAAAGATATTTGCAGCGTTTGTGATGTGCGTGGCCACCGCGCAGGGTGACCGTTAAGCTCCGGAAGAGCAGCGTTTACACCCCTGATGCTCCTGCGTCAGAGGCTCGCAACTCGCTGCACACCGTCGCGGCTTTAGTGCACTGCAACACGCGACCAACCTGTGCCATGGTTACTAAAAGGCAGTTTTGGCATAGCGTGACCTCAGGTTACCGTACGGTGTGACATTGCAACTGAGAGCTCAAGCTGCACCTTTGAAGCATGATTTTCAGCATGTGCCAGGAGCGTTGCCGTGCCCATAGTAACCTGTGGTAATGCTATGCTAAAACTGAATATTAATGCCACCAGTGTGATTGGGGGATTGGGCGCAGACTTTTCGTATATCGCACGCGAGAGCTTTGCACTATTAACGGGAGATTTTGCCGTCACGTTGAGCAGATTGAGCTGGCGACCAAATCATCTGGGATCCACAGCGTACACGATCTAAGAAAAGTCGCTGATGAAATAAGACATCCCCGTTTTTTCGTGCAATGCTGTTGCAAAGCTGAATGCAACAATTCATATTATATCATGATGCACGAATACGCCGATCAGAACCACGAGGTAATGGCAGCATCAAGGCCGACAGTCCCTGGCACCATTCCCGCTCCTCTGGTTCTTCGTTCGTCCACAAGGGGGCGAGCAGAGGGCTGGAGTTGCGAACTGCAGAGGACACGCACCTGCTTGGTGCTGGCCCCAACCTTGTGTAACAGGCTTGCAAAATGCTTCTTGATTGTAGCAGTGAGCTCCGCAGACGACTTGGCAGCAGCTGACTTGCTGGCACTCCTCTCTTGAGGCAAGCTCTTGGAGATCTTGCTCAGTGCCTTCCAGGCCGAGTAAGAGAGCTGCACCTGTAGTTCCAGGTAGGACCCCAGGCACGAGCCAACGGCCTGTGGGCAGAACCCAGCCCAACATCAACTTCTATGCATGCGCAACCCAAGCCAAGCAATGTCACTAATCATAATATGAACCTAGGGTTGCCACCTTTCCCTGAAAAAAAAAAAAAAACCGGCTCTTCGACAAGGGGGGGGGGGGGGGGGTATATTTTTAATTTTAGGAGATTGAATTTGTGTTGAAAGGAAGATGCCATGCTCGTCTTTGACAGGCAGTGCACTTTATTGTAACGAATGATTTCCAAGAGAGGAATTAGTATAATGCACATGTACACAAATACACAGCACTGAGCTCAATAATATGTGCAAATTATATACCCTCTTTAGTGAAAAATAAAGACATTTCTCACTAACTTGCTACGCACAGCAGGTGGAGAACCAACTAGTCTGCTGGTTGGCATAAAAATATCAGTGAATGGAATAACATTTGTACTAAAAGTGAGTCGTGACTGAGGTTCTTATTGCTGCTCTCAGAAAGCATTACGCTCGTGTAGACTGAGCGCAAATCCATATTTTTTCTAAAGTCGCCAGCTCGGGGTTTTAGACGAGTAGATCACGTCTCTTCAAATCAAATCAACTTTATTTATGGCCTTGAGCCAACGGTGCCCCTAAACAAAAAGCTGCCAGAGGCAGCTTGACAAGGTCTGGGGCCCGTCTCCAGTTTGGCAGTACGACAGAAAACCACATGCACACATTAGCTATGTACAAAGGGGAGAATACTCTATGTGATCAAATAATCAAAAGCGCCTCTTTGAAATAAAACATCTCTTAATCTATGTTAAAGAAAATACAAAATTCCCATAACGTCTTGTGACAGAAACAACATACTACAGATAAAAAAATACAAAATTCACATAACCGCTTATGACAGCTCTAAAACCAACATACTACCAACACAAAAAAAAAGGTAACATGCTGCCTCGCCACTCGCAGACCCCTTTCGAGAAATTGCAATTACTGGCTCCCCATGTGCGGCACTGAAAAATAACCGCACATACTTCGTCCATAAAATGCTCTTTGCGACTAAATCCACCAAACCAGTGGCATTACGTCCGTTAAAAAGTATACAGTGCATACGGCACAATGTATCAGATATTATCATATATACATACACGCACAATAATATGCAATACACAAAACAACGCAGAAAAACAAAAAAGGTAACATTTTATACGCTCGCCTTTTTCTATTTGCGGAACTTGAATGTGTATTTGGAATCCGACTTAGCTGCTCGGATGAACTGCTTGTTTTCTTTCACAATCTTTAGAAAGTCTTCACAGCTGTGCACCAAATTATACCGCACACAGAGCTCCGCTTTAACCATTGGGATGCTTAGCTGATTTCTCTCATCCATCCACAAGTTCCCCATCATGCTAAAGACGCGTTCCACAAACGCGTTGCTGCAGGGAATGGAGAAAACATGCTCCATTAAGTTCTGCAAATGGGGGCATCTGACCTCTTTAAAGAATTTGAGCCAGATTGAGCTCGATTTCTTGTCATGTCCTAGAAGTCCAGGGAGAGTATCCCTCAAAAGACAAAGCTCTGAGTACAACTCATCGCCTTCCTCTTCAAAGTTAATGCCAAAAAGCTCCCCCGCATTCATTACGACTGACATGCTGGGTGCACCTTTGCGCAGATCCAATTCGGCGAACCTCTTAAATGGGGAATTCTCGAAATCAAACCACTTTCCAAGGTACGCAAGGGCCCTGTCATAAACATTCACGCAGTCCAGCGTTGCAGCCTGTCCACCCAGAAGGATTTCAAGTCCCTGATTAGCCTTGACACCGAAGAACATATCATCCTTCCGGTTAATCAGCTGCTTCCTGAGCTTAGTCATTAAAGCGTAAAGTTCTGTCGGCTCAAGGTGACTCTTTTCGAGGGTGAGGATCGTTGAATGAAACATTGCAAGGAACGAGTGCATGAAGTGCAGGTAGCACTCCGGAAGCGTGATACACTCCGAAAGTCCATCGGCTTGGTTGCCAATAAATATCCAGATTATTTTTTCGCACTCCTCCTCGCCCTGACTCAGAAATTAGGACTTGATGGGAGCCCAGTTCTTAATCAGTCTGTCTAAGGCCGTAAACAAGCTTAACCAACGGACAGAAATATGACCCAGCACTTTGCTATATTCCTGATCACAGAAGTAAAAAAAAGTTTTCAATTCCTCTACACATTTCGAACTAGAAGAAAACTCTTTGAAGAACTTTAGTACAAGGGTTTCCACATCAAACTTTAAAGACTTCCCTACATGCTTGGCAGCGCTGTGCACTACATGGTAATTACAATTGGCCTTCAACAAGTGCGGCTGATCTTTCTGCATCTTCTGGAAAACGGAGGTGTGTTTCCCATAATTCACAGAAGCGTTATCCGCGCTATACACTAGAGCTCGCTCTAAAGGATGACCCACCTTCTCCAAACTTGTTGCCAAGAGTTCACAGATGCCGCCGGAAGTCTCGTCCGCCTGCTCACAGAAGTCGATGAGAGCGTCCGTTATTCCGGCACTATTCACGTCGTAGAAGTGCACGACGATGAGGAAAAGTTACGGGAGGTTGCGGCCTGCTGGGCGAAGTTTCTCGACTATGCCCTCCACTGCATAAGGCGCCAGCACATCTTTCACGAGGTGTTCCATCTTCGTTCTTCCAAGTCGCATTCTGCAAGCGACATCTGAATCCAGGAAGACTTTTGACGCTAACTTGCTGCCACAATCCATTGACACGGTAACTGTAGTTGTGCTTGATGCCGTGGAATATGGTGCCCAGTTCTGCAGCAGTCACCTTATCTTCTGCGCTAGAAGTCGCTGGAGCGAAGGACTTCGTGAGCGCAGCCGATTGTTTCGAGGCGAGGCTCTTCTGCTTATGTTTCTGCGTTGACGCGTGATGCTTGACAGCGCTGACGCCATCGAATTTCACCGTAAACGTGCTTGTGCATAAAGTACATCTTGCAGCTGTGGCATCGTCGTCCACGGGCAGGAGCCAACTCTCGTACTCGGGTTAAGATCTCCAGTCTTTCCGGAACATGCACTGACGTAATTTTTGCTGTTTCGAAGGCGGAGAATTCGCGCTCATGATGCAAGCAAAGGAAGGGCGTAACCACTGATGCAGATTTTCGCTCTCCCAATGATCAGTATACTGGAAGGGACCTTGCTTCCAGTATTTATGGGCACAACATAAGAAGTGGTTGACAAATAGCGTGGAAGGTTTGGTGATTGACGTCAGAAACGCCTCTGTACAGACCAATCGCATCGCTGCGCACGGTACTGCTCTTCGAGACCCAATCTCCAATAGGATATAGCAGAAAACGGATAGCCTTGCCCTCGGTTCCGCCTCAAACCTCATCTGTGTTTAACGTCCCTTTGAAAAAAAGACAGACATGTCTCTCGGCACGTAATCAATTTATGGCAGCCACTTGGAAATAGTTAGAAAGCAAGCCTGAACATAGCAGCACATATCGATGCTCTAAAAGAGTGCCGAAAAAACGACAATGTCGGCGTCTTCCTTTGATCCTCTGCGATGGGTCCACTGGCAGTGCATGGTAGCACCACAGACAATGAGTCAGCACTCAACGTGCGGCTCCTATTGCGCACATTCTCTGTCACTTTGGAACAAACGCAGGCCACCAAGTAACCCCAGCTGCGAGAGCCGCGCATCCTTTCCTAGACATCGTCGGTGCGTTTCTCTGGTCTTGGTACTTAAACAATTAAATAAAGAATGAAGAGGGAGGGGAAAAACGACGAGGATCTAAAGTAACAACAACAATATTACACCATGTGTAGTGGACGGGGAAAGCTTGGGGAAAGCGCATACGCCGCCCATCACAGTGGACGGATGAAGCGCCGTGCGTGTCCTTGTCAAGATGCCGACAATCGTTAAGAAAACCAACACCTCCCAGAAGGCTCAGCTATCGGGAGGGCCTGCCGCCGAGTTGCCTGCCGGCGTCTTGCTTGTTCTCGCTTTCCCTCATTTTCCTGCTTTCCACCTTTCCACCGCGCTCCCGGTGGTCGTTTCGTTTTGTGTTGACCGTACCCCTCTCCCCCCCCCCCCCCCCCCCCGTCTCAGGGAGTTCTCCTGCCGCGCTTGCCCACATACTTTCTCTAATCGCGTGTCCTCTCAGTGTTTGTGTAATTTTAAACTTTTTTTTTTTTCGTCAACAAATATTTATCATTGTAGTTGTTGAATTGTCGCTTAAAAAACGCAAAAAAATAAGCTAAAAGCAATCGCGCTTCGATGGCTGTCAAAAAATTGGCCAATGACGGCCGGTCTTACCTACGGACCGGCAATCGGTCTGCTGTCTAAAAAACCGACCGGGCCGGTCAAAAACCGGGCAGGTGGCAACCCTATATGAACCCCCCTGTTCTTAGCTTTAATGTCACTACTCTGCCAGCTCACACGACGGAACTTGCAAGCATGCCACAAGCGCTAGTGTTCACAAATGTCCATATCTTTCTTCATTTGTTCCTTTGGTTCACAGCAAGTTAGAAGAAAATCTGTTGCACCATCCTACCAACTAGGTAAAGCCAGCAATGAGCCAACATACCAGATTCTTTGTTTCCACATGCTACAAGGACTCCAATGAATTACTTTCATAACTAGTGAGAATTACTTTCTTAACTAGCAAGTACTCATAGTTGGGAAAGGGTACTCTAAGATACGGCAGTGCACGAAACTATGAGTGCATGCACTCAGCACTGAAGACTTTTATTTAAAACAAGCATTCCAGCAAAGCAGAAATACACCAAAGCCATGCACATGTGCACATACATGCACAAGTGCCGCTGCATGCCTCAAATGTTTCACACAGCTATATTCAAATCTTCTGTAGCACCTTGAATCCATTCTTGATCTGACCTCAGCAAAACTTTGTGACCTCCTAATCTCAATCACCGGTTTCACTAACAACTATATATATATATCTGTGAGGAACTTGCAATGGATGCTTGTAGTTATTTGTAAGAGGTGTCAATAAAACAATATTCCCCTTTCAGACTCGATTCTCAGCTTAGCTATTTTCTCACAGCTCTCTTTTCACAGAAAATTCCCACGTCTTATAATAGACCCTTCACTAAATTACCCAAGCGCCAAGGAGTATGCAGAGAGAAGAGTTACATGCGCTGCATTTGTTGGCATGTCTTGTGGTAACTGTACTAAAGCAAAATCTTAACAAATGGCATTTTTAATGTGCATTCGTTAATGGCTTATTCTGATAATTTACTTTGAATCTTTTATGTCAATAAGGACAGTGCATGTGGTGTGTGTACCTAGATTCCCAGCATTCTCCTTGGTACTAGGTTAACTTGGCAAAAGGTCTAGAGTAATTTGGCAGGTTGATTGAGGGGCCACATACAAAAGTGGTACAAGTTCAAAAGTGGAGCTTCCACGGAAGTTCACTCAGCCTCTATTAATTCTTTATCTGCGGGTCAAAGTGAACATTTTAATTCATATTTGCAAGAGTGCATCTCTGGAATATTATGTTGGCAAAAGCAAAGCGTATTATTTCCACCTCTGAGGACAATATGCTGAATATAACGGGTCTACTTCTACTGCCACTTTAAGCAACCCCCTCATCTGAACAATAAGCACGCTACGCCAATCTTGCACTATAGTGTGCTCCAGTGGACGTGCTAACCGCCCGCACGAGTACCTGGATGCTCTCAGTCAGGGCTGCCGACTCATCGCCCGGGCCTTCTCCTTCCAGCTTGGTGAGCACATCCTGGAGTGTCATGAGTGTCTCCGTCTTGACTGCTGCACTGGCCGCAGCAGTGGCCCGCCCCAAGTCTTCCCAGGCCACCAGGAAAAGGGCTGCCACCTCACGGTACACTGGCACGTTGTGGAACACACGCACCAGGCTCTTCGCCAGCACACTGCTGGAGCTACAGAAGCAGTTCAGGGCCTGAAGGAAAGGGGGGAATTGGGCCAGTTGGACATCAGTCAATTTCACTAAACACACATGCAGATTTGGTCCAGCGCACGCTTGCAGTGCATTCATCTTTCTAGGCACAATCATGGAACATTTGCCACGGTCCTCGACAAACCAGCTTTCGTTAAAATGATTAAGAGGCCTACAGCATGTCTGATGCCTTGTGGCCGTTGTGTGGCGATGCACGATATCTATTTTTTGTGGGCAACCTTTCTTTCCTTGCAAACACACTCGAAATCCAGCCTAATGAGTACCGAACTCTTAACTGTGTAACCCGACATGCTGCTGATGGCTACTTGGAGGTATTTACGGTATGGTTCAAAGGACCCCTGCATTGGGCTACTGGTGCGTTTGGCATATGTGCTGATCACCTACCAGGTGGCAAAATGTATACAACTTGTGCTAGTACCTTTGTACCACATACCATAAGTGGTGTAAACGGCGCGAGGCGAGATCAGAATGCATCGTTTTACTTTATAACGATGCACTATTTTCGGTATTTGAAGTTTGAGAGCTTTTTGTATGAACGTGGGCATCCACCGTACGTGCATGTGTGCATTGGATGGGGGCATGTTTCTTGTTTTTTTTTTTTTTTCATGGTTACTCAGGTGGCGTGCACGAGCAACCAATACCCTCGGAAGGAGACTACATTATCCAGATTGCTTTTCACAAGCGTTTAGTATCACGTCTTGCATTAAGTGTACTATTAACTACCGTTGCTACGTGACACCATCCTAGGTAAGCGTAGTCGAGCAAAGCTTGGAACGGTCTGAAGTCCGCTTGGTGGTTTTTCTTACCTGTATATAGGCTGAGCAGTGATCGAGGAAGCTGCATACTTCGTTCATGAAGGCTGACCTGCTAAACGCATGGTCTGGAAAAGCGATACCCTCCGTGCTTGCTTGATGGCCATGTGACGAGCCCAAGTGATTGACGGACCCGGTCTTGTGCGATCCAAAATTGAAATGGCGCCTTATATTCGCCATGACTGCATTGGCAGCCCCTTGGCTCGACTAGTCTGTGATAACGTCGTTCGTCCGGAGTCTCTGCTGCATTGCTACGAAATCCAAACAAAAAGAAAGTCGTTCACTCGTCATCTACTTCACTGAGCGCTTTGAAGTCGACGTTTACTGCCGAACGTAGTCTCAAACTCGGTACCATTAGTTGCGATCTTGTATCGATGTGTTTATAAGCGATCACTCACACAACAAACAAAAAAGATGAGATTCGCCAGACAGACAAGCAAGTAAACTTCATCCACTAGCGCCGCCAAATGTTCATCGAAGCCGAATGGCCGATACCAGCCGATGCCGTTGCCGATAAACTTACGACCCTTCGATCGGAGCAGCTAAGTGACGTTGTGTCGCAGTTTATAAGAAACTATAATTATTATTGCCTTTTCGCGGACGTAACTGCGAAACTATACTAAAGTTAATTGAAGCTACAAAAACATAAATCTCCCTTAGGCTTAACGAAATGGCTATGCGCAGCGACCGATTGCAATCGCACACAAAGCCGAGAGAAAGGGAAGTGATAGAAGTGGAGAGGAGAGCCCGTCAAGAGCCGAGGGAATCCAGAGAGAAAGCAACTCGTTCGATTTACCTGCACCTCCTGCACTAGTGCAGAGAAGTGTAGGGCAGTGTACTTCCAGCATGTGTATCGTGATAAGAGTACGACTGGAAGTACACTGCCCTGCATTTTTCTACACCAGTGCAGGTAAATCGAACGCGCCTATTAATAATTCGCGTAACGCAAAACAAACTTACGAAGACAACCAATATACTGTGAGAATATTATGTTTATTTACACGTGATATAAAAAATGGAACCTTGAACTGGGATGAAAACTCACAAATTCCATCGAATCTTATAAACAGCCATAAGCATACCTTCAAAACTGTCAAATACAGCCATTCAGTTGCTTTCCTAAAATCATCCATTCTTTAAAGTAGCAACAAGCAAACATGCGCACAAAATCGCTAGTACAAAATCTGGTTCCGATGGTTGCACTCGACCAGAACACATACACACACATACACACACCCACGACACACTGCAAGACGTTACAATACATATCACAAACTTCCCTCACACATCCAGGAGGGAAATGTTTCTTTTTTTTCTTTGTTTAACACAAATCAGTCCCCTGAACTGATGAAATAATGTTAATAAATTTTAATGGTTTGGAGTTCCTTGTGCAGCTATGGCACATCGTGACCAACATACCAGCACTCAACTGAACCGCACCCTGCTAACACGGGACCCCGTAAAGCGTGCAGCAGTGCAAACTGTCAATTTCTTCCACAGGAAACTGCACACCCGGAGGCACATGCTACACCTTGGAGTCCCCTTGGCTGAGACAGTCTGCTGCTCGTAGCACACCTTCATGCCCGTGAAGTGATTCATCAGCCGTGCCAATGTCTACCGATCAGCATCCACTGCACTGCACCAGCACAAGTCCTAGTTTTGTGGCCCTGCCTATGCACGTTCGTCCAGGGGACGTGCTGACTGAGCTTTGTGTCATGCTGGCAGCACATCGAACTCGTCGCTCACATGCACGCTTGGCACGCAGATGTCGTCGATGATGGGGGTTGCCTTGACGTCGCAAAGGCCGAGTTCTTTGAGCTTCCACTCCCAATCCAACTTCTGGACGGCGTGCAGGCTTTCTGCCTCATTGTGTTGCCGCAAGAGCATTTTTTCCTGCATCATTCCAAAAAGAGGAGTTAACCAACCATTCCACATCCCGGAAAAGCTAGAATGCCATTTGTTTTTCACTTCCAAGATCAACTGCATGTTTATGTCAATTGAAGACGCCTCGTATGGTGCTGCATCGTCAGTGAGGCTTGCCAATAACCCCATATCTGGTTTCTCTACCGCCAGCCCTTCTTACATAAACATCTAATGATAACCATTGAGCACTGTCCAGTGCTCAATGGCTACAACAGGGGCAGCCAGGCTGACCTGGCCTAAGAGCTGCAAACAAAACCATAAAGCTTCCAAGAGTCCAAGGGGGGGGGGGGGGGGGGGGGGGCAAACTTTTGTCCAGAGCAATAAACGAAACTAACTACTTTCAATCTATCCGAGTCAAAAGCAGTCCAACTGTATGTAAGGTAGCAGTAGCACAACACAAGCAAACCGCAACCTGTTTTTCGATTTAAAACATGTTCCATTTCTCTTTTTGGGGAAGTGCTCATGTGACCGGGAGGGAGGCGGGAAAGTGGGAGGGGAGGGAGGGAGCCGCGAGCCGCACTTTAACACGCGAAGAGCTGCATGCGACTCCACCCCTGGGGTAAAATATGCCTACCTATTGGCGACTCCAGCGAAATCGACACTGCATAGCAGCAACACCGAGCAGCTCAAGAGAGGGGGTAAGTAACCATGTTGAATTAACCTGAGACTGGGGTAGAGAAGAAACAAGAAAACGTAGAAGGGACAGAAAATAGGCAGGACGACGTCTCAAACTCAGCTAACTCGTTTATTTAGTCCACCTCCTTATATAGTCTCAATCTCAAGGTCATCTCCACCAACACAAAAGGACAAAGTCTATACAGTTCAATCGCCACAGTCTTCATCACACAATGCAAGAACGTTGACAACCTTTACAGGTCGACGCGATAAGGCAACATCCATCCACCTTCAAACTTGAACAAAAGGATCTCTTCCCCTACTAATCTAAACACAGTTCATACTTCTGAATCATAACTCTCCCTCTCCACAAAAAAAACCAATGAAACGGTAGTTGGGCCAATACACGTAGAGAACCGCACAAAACAAAAATGGTTTACAGTTTTTTGGAAAATCACAAGCAGGTCGCACTTCAAACAACCTAAATGGCAAATCAAAAAAAAAAGTTTACGTTTTTAGGGAGCTTTTTGAATTGCTTCCGAACTGTAGTGAAATGAAGCCTGACTTATGCAGTTGCCTAGAGACTTTATCCGCACGGTCTCCCTTACTACTCTCTTTACATCGTTCCTCTCTGTGTGTGTATGTAAAGAGAGTAGTAAGGGAGACCGTGCGGATAAAGTCTCTAGGCAACTGCATAAGTCGGGCTTCACTACAGTTTGGAAGCAATTCAAAAAGCTTCCTAAAAATGTAATTTTTATTTTTTTGATTTGCCATTTAGGTTGTTTGAAGTGCGACCTGCTTGTGATTTTCCAAAAACCTGTAAAACATTTTTGTTTTGTGCAGTTCTCTACGTGTATTGGCCCAACTACCGTTTCATTGTTTTTTTTTTGTGGAGAGGGAGAGTTATGATTCAGAAGTATGAACTGTGTTTAGATTAGTAGGGGAAGAGATCCTTTTGTTCAAGTTTTTTAGGTGGATGGATGTTGCCTTATCGCGTCGACCTGTAAAGGTTGTCAACGTTCTTGCATTGTGTGATGAAGACTGTGGCGATTGAACTGTATAGACTTTGTCCTTTTGTGTTGGTGGAGATGACCTTGAGATTGAGACTATATAAGGAGGTGGACTAAATAAACGAGTTAGCCGAGTTTGAGACGTCGTCCTGTCTATTTTCTGTCCCTTCTACGTTTTCTTGCTTCTTCTCTACCCCAGTCTCAGGTTAATTCAACATGGTTAATATTCACCAGCGCGCCTGCACCCTTACGATTTTTTCTATGAGGTAAGTAAGATAAAGATTTTAATGGCACAGCGGCAACGGAGGTTATAATGCGTCATCAAGAGATGTCGTTTTGACTTTGCTGTCTGCTATTGCTGCTTGGTTCTCATAGGCAGCATAGAAACAAACATAGTATCCAGTAATTATTTTTATGCTTCCACCATGTCATTCCTACACACTGACTAGAAGGTTTTTACCGTCGAAAACTCGCTTTGCTTTCATATGTAACACCGATTCTACGCTGCAATGCAAGATATTTATGGTGGTCCGCGTGCTGAATGACGAAAACGACCTCCTTTCGTCCGACATTTTGTCTGACCCACCCTATGGTTCGCTGGAGTCGTGAATAGTCATTCAGGATAAAGGCAGGGAGGAGTCTTTGCAGGCCCTGCCCCTAGCAGGAGAGTTGGCTTACATCCTTTTTAATAACTCCGCTCGAGGCACTACCATAATGTGAAACTCATGACATAAAATTAATTTATTAAAAATATAAGAACACTGTAGTTATGCAAATGTCAAATACAATTGCTGTAGCGCATTGCTACAGCTTGCTCATCAGAAACTCCCGTATGCAACATTGAACGAACCTGAACAAACTTCCACTGTTATTTATTGATAAGCTGCATGAGAAGCAAAATGTCGTGACAAATGTTTTCCTTTCCACGATGTTCATATTTTATAATAGCAAACACAAACTATCCATGCATTTGTCGCTGTATGCTTCTTCCCTAATAATTCAGCAGTTTAGATTTCCTGCATTGTGCTTTATACTACCTCGAGCAACAACATGTGGCCAATTCTAACAGCAGAGGGCATATGCCACTGAAACAGGGCGTGGTCAAGCATGTTCAGTGGCACATTCAGTTTTCTTTCTACAGATTTTTCTAGACTACATGCATTGGTTGCAAAGTGAGACAATCTAGCTCGTTGGACAGTGGTGGTATGGCTGTTGGTGATTTTTATTCTGAAGGCAGCTATATCCTGAATAATTGGAAGGTTTGGTTTTCTCTACAGTAATAAGGTAAATTGTACGGTTATATGGGTCAAACCAACGAATGGCATCTGGCATACCCTAGCGAAGTACTGAGGATTAAATTAGACCATTTCTAGATCTTTTGACGCGCAACCAAAATCTCAGTTGCACGGCCCCTTCTCGCAATAAGCTTTCATCGAACTGCAGACATCACGGCCAGGATTCAAACCCGCCAACCGAGATCCGTAAGCCAGCACCTTGCCTCCGAGCCACCGAAACAGCTGTTTCCACTATCAGAATTTGAAGTACCAAATACAGTAAGGGCGCTGGTGCAACTGCCTCTCCTGCCAGTGATTTATACACTGTTATTGTAAAATTGTCCAGTACAGAGCAGTCTTGCGATGATATACAGTAGTCTTTTAAAATCTTAGAGCACACAACTGATGAAGCACAACAGAGTTGTGAAGTGAGGGCCCAAAACACATGCACATAAAACCGAATACAACATTAGCCACCCGAGGCAGTATTTTGCCAAGTTCCGAGCTCATGCATGCTGATGCCCAAGTGTGATGTATATTAGGAATAGGGGAATTGTTTTCGAAGGACAGAAAACGATTCCCCTATTTTTTTAAATTTATTTAGCAGCTGATTTAACGTGTAATTAGGAGTAGCATTGCATCTCCATGTATTTCTTTTTTTTGCAGCAAAGCACCGTGCATTGGATTTTCTTATTATAATTACATTTATTATTTCCCTCTTCCTCCACATTTTGGGTATTTGCCCTCAGACCCATCATGTGAGCACATAGTTCTCTTTGGCATACCCCGCGACCTGGTGTTTCACACTGCCAAACAGCGAACAAAGAAGCACGTTTGTGCAGGGGGGCTATGCAAGACAGCGGGACTAAGCGATCGGGACATCGCCTCGTGCTGCGATGGGTCAGCGCTGACCGATCGCAGCACGAGGCGATGTCCCAATCCTTTCGTCCCACCTCGCACCGCCGCTTTGCATAGCCCCAGATTGGCTGACCAGGTGGCATATTTTCTAATATCATCCTCCCGTGACGATCTCAAATGGTGATGTGAACTTCGTGCAGTCAAAATGACCGATAATGAGGAAAAATATATTTAATTACTGATCGAAGATTGGACAACTTAAATGAAGGGCCGATCACCTTATTTAAGATATACATCATAGGTAGATCATCTTTCAGATTACCCCCAAGTAATCTGAAGGATGATCTGCAAATCCTTTCTGGCAATTTTATCATGTATGAGTGATTTTGGAGAGACAAAGAATTTTCTAATTTAGGAGCTGATTTAAACAAACGTTTTTATGAGACATAAAAGACTTTTCAATCTGTTATTGCCTCTTTTATGTGATGTACAGCAATTTTATGTGTGTTCCAGACAAAAACAAAATACACAGGGGTGCATGGAGGAACTATAATGATCATGCACTCAGACCATCAGAAATCCAGCAATTAACTGGCTGCTATGTCAAGTAGATCATCAAAAACTTTTGTTCTATAAAAAAAAAAAAAAAAGAAGAAAAACAACTAGCATGTGTTGCATATTTGAAAATTTACCGACATCTTGTCAAGAACAAACTTTAAGAGACAGGCTATGCCAGTTTATCCCTGTATGAAAAAATTTCCATGAAAGTGAGTAAAGATTTGAGTGAATTTTGATCACTCCTTTCTGCACAATTATTTGCCTATATCACGGTATTGGTGTAAACAATGTTGATTAGGAAAACCAAGCATTGTGATTTTGCCGAGTGATTCTGTAAAAGGTAGACTCAAAAGGCTTGTCCTATATATTCCCAAAATGTTGAAAATATTGCTTTCGCTAGCGTCGTCATCATATATATTGTGATGCATAGCTTGTAAACTGTATTTCACGATATACATACTATATGTAGGGTCCTTCCTTTTCGGGTTTTATATTTTTCAAACATCAAGAGGGGGGGGGGGGGGGGGGGGGGGGGGCAAATCGGGTACTTTGTTCTAATTTGGTAATTGGGAAGAAATCTGGTTTTTCAATCAATTGCTTTGTGATTTGAGTTTTTCAGTTCATATTTAGAAGTAAATATGTATAATTAATATTAGAGTATTGATCAGTTGTAATATGAATATTCTTTTTACAACCAAGTCATTGAAGTACACAATACAGCATTCTAACATGCATAATATGAGAGCTCACTTGGTCTTTTTGATTTTTTTATAAAACCATGTTGCTTACATAATCATCTGCATGTGTGGTGGCATCCCTGTCTCCATCCCAGACCTGTCCAGTTTTCGGACACATAACCGGAAATACGCCCCCCCAAAAAAAACGAGGACAGAGAAGAGAGGCACACAGGACAGGGCGTAACTTGCAACTGAATTTTAATAGAACACACACATAAAAATATTAAAACCGCACATGTGCACAAAACTTTCATTTAGAATAAAATTTTTTTTTTAAATCAGTTTTTTTTTAATCTTAATCTATCCTCTGTGTGCATGTGCAGTTTTAATTTTTTTATGTGTGTTCTCTTAAAATTCAGTTGCAGGCCCTGTTTTCTTCTCTTCTCTGTCCTCGTTTTGTGGCGTATTTCCCATCATGTATCCGAACCAACTAGCCCAACTCGCAGTCTTCATATAGATTTCGGACATATTTGAATTGAGAAAACATTCTTTTAACATCACAGCTTTTGCAATGCACAACGTCGTCACTGGAATCTGCTGCTCTTGCCAAATCAAAGTTGCTCATTTTTTCTTTTTGTTGGTTTTGCGCTATTTGAAATGGAAAGGGAAGAAGGGCGAAAGATAATTCATAATGGACATAAAAACAAAACTTCAGCGCTTGATCTGTCACTGCAGTTCAATGAATTCAACAGAATCTACCATCTTTTCCGAGCTCTGGAGATAGTGTATCTGTTCCTTCCAACTTTTTGTTCCATAGGGAATATTTTCGGACAAACGTAATTCGGAAAACGGTAAAATGCATTTTCTAAATTTGGGTAAAAATCAGGTTTAACTCGATTTAAAAACAAAAAAAAAGTGTTAAGGGTGTAAATATGGGGAAGATAAGGTTTTACTCGAAAACGGAGGACCCTATGTATGGCGACAAGATGCATATTCCTTGGTTTTATGCACTGTAAATACCTTACATAAATCGCACAACTACAATTTCTTTTAACACTGCGACGTTCACTTTTAGCAGACATGGGCATTTTAGGTGACCTACCTCACTTTGTGACGGCCTTTCAATTTAGATAGAACTAATGCGACTAAGATAAATGAAAGTTGAGCTATAGCGTTTTCACTGTTAATCTAATTTTTGTTTTTTTTCTTTTGCATTGAAATAAAATAACGCAATTTCTTGTTTTTGTTAAGTGAAACACACATCCATTGTACGAACGATGGTCTTGTTTCAAAGGAGGATATTGTGCACATTGGAAGGCAACGCAAGAAAACACAAATATCGGAAGGCAATGCAAGAAAACACAAATATAAAACTAAGCTAGAGGCAGCATGACTTTCCATACCCAACGATAGAGCATGACCGCTGTGCAGCCTTTGTCGGTTGTAAAAAATGTCTCCGTGAAGCCAACGTCGTGTGGTAGAGCCCCTATACACATTTGCAATTACGGCCTCCAGGCGCCGCCATCTTGCTCGCTTGGGTGCGTCTGGGCGCAACCATAATCTGATTGTGATGCCTTGCTAAGGTGTCGCAATCGGATTATGGCCGCCCCCAAACGAGCAAGATGGCCGGCGTCCTGAGGCTGTACTTGCGAACGTGTGTAACGAAGACAAGCTAGCTCGATTGGAGTGAAGGTTTGTAAACGGTTAAGGAGAGTTTAAATAAAATAAAAATTTGACTTTTTAAAACATTGACATACAATTTTGCCACATTTAGAGAAATGAGCTGCATTTATGCATTAATAACAAACCTACAATAATGGCTCAGCATATTTTTCCTATATATTCGTAAAATGCATTTAAACATGATCATTGTGATATAATCTGCACCGTTTCATAAGTAGTAGGTCATTAGTAAATAATTTGTGAATGTGTCTCCAAAACGTCTTTGACGAGTTTTGAAAATTCTTTTGCACGGAAATCTTTTATTGTAATTTTTAATATGATGTGTACATATCGTAAACCTTTCGTGAATTAAGAAAAAATGATTACTATGTGCATGCTTCGGTGTAGAATTGACGGCTGTGCAAAGTGCCATAGCGAAACCTTGGCAATCTCCACACCTCGAAATTTTATATTTCTGGAAAATTAGCTACTGCATTTGCATACTGCTGAATGATCCTCCCAAGAGCATGGCTGTAACATACATTTTTTAAGTAAATCTAAAAAATATGACTTTAACCATCACTGCACGATCCGACGTGGAAACACCCTTTTATCGTTTTACCTATCAATATACATGCTTGGGTTCCAAATCATGGTTTTTTTTCTAGGGGTGTGCAAATAGTGGTTTAAATCAAATAGCACAGCGTCATTCCCAGCATCGATAGTGCAAAGAAAACCGGCAGGTCTTGGTTTCCCCTAGCGCTGTGAAGGCTATAAATGATGCAGTGCTATTCGATACAAACCACTATTCGAACACCCCTAGTTTTTTCACTATGCTAAAAAGTTTAGTTCTTTCAAATTATTTTATTCCAGACCCTTCCCCACCAGGAACTATATAGATAGCAAGTAATGTGCATTCTGTATACAAGAATCAGCCTGTTCGACATTACTAATTACAATTTGCAGATTAGAAATGCCGAGCTGAACAAGAGTACAACTTTTTAGGCAAGAATCTAGTAGACACAAGGAGAGAGCACTGAAAAGCTGTATAAATTAGACACGACAGTGCAAGATTCATGCACATAAATTCGGCCCATTCATGAAAAAAAAAAACGGCAAGAACCTCTCAAACTCTCATAGTGACGCCACTCCGAACAAAATCATTATAAACAAGTGAAGGTGAAAGGGTTGAGAAAATCACACAAACCTTAGTCTTCTCCCACTTGTCTTCTACATCCTGCAGCCACGACAAGAAGAGACGTCCGTTATACCTAGAGCGCACGTTCTTGTCCTTATCATCCTAAAGCACAAGAATAAAATGATGTCCAAGTGCACCAAAGAGCAGATCAACAGAGACCACCTGACATAGGAGGTGAAAAACAGTACAAGCTTAGTTAAAACTTGCCTTTTTCTCGGGAAGAGACTCTGGGCTTTTGATGCATATCTGTGAAAAAAAAAAAAAAAAAGAGGGAAATAAAAACCAGCAGAATGGTGGGGGCAGCTCCTAGGGTTCAGATTGAGAGCTACTGCACACAAGTGCAGCTTGAAAGCTGTTTTCTCATTTCTCCTTACCGTAAAGAAAGGAACAGACATTACTACTTCAATCTGCAAGTGCCTCCACTGAAAGTGCTCACACTTGATCCATAATTTAAAGCAAAAGCCGCAACCACAAGCTCGCATCAGAGTTTTAGAACGTCCAAGGGCTGCAGAAACCTCCCCCAGAGCCGACGAGCTTGTGCCCAAAGTCACAACTTCTACTTGAGTGAACAATGGTTGGGGCCGCTCGGACTGAAACCTGCCCAGGAGTACTTGGCAGAAGCAGACAAACAGTGAGCTCAGTTGGACCCACCTACCTGCTCTGGTTTGAGAACGTTGTAGATCTCCTCGTCCCTGAGTATGCTACAGGCAGAAAGAGGCACAGCCTGGTTCTGGATTGCACGTGCCGCCCGTCCATGCACTCGCAGGATCTCCTGCTCAGCCGAGAGCACCAGTTTCTCCTGGGAGAAAAGGAGGCCGTGAGCCCACCGGACTGCCCACGATGCCACCCGCAGGACCGACACTTGCCCGCTCAATCAAGTGTTGCAGTCGCAACTTGTAACGCTCCTGTTCTTGTTCACCAAACAGCTCCTTCATGGGTGAGCCGCTCAGCGACTGTGGCAACGAGATCTGAAAAGCAGAAAGCCTTTGCACATGGCCACTTTCACACACCTGACAAAGCTAGAAATTGATTCGAAAAATTTACTCGACCCGGCTTTTAGTCTGCACAACAAGCCCGCAATCTGGGGACTATGGGCTTGTCGTAAGGAACTCACGAGCCTCGTCTAGGCATTTCATAAATACACCCACAAGCATCTGCTCACTGCATATTCAATGACTGGTCTTTGTGCAGCACAAATAATGCTTCAGAGTGACAATTAATTAGACTCCAAAAAATAAAACTTTATGAAATAAAAATAACGGTCTTCGGTGCCCAGCCTGTAATAGACCTCTTTCAAAATCAAAACGATCCAAGCGGCGTAATGTCGCACAAAGCATCTCGGGAACTCTGGTCAATAGACCGACACGCTGTTTACAAACAAGCCCGCGTTTGCCCACACCAGGTGTGGGCACTGCGCCAGCGCAGAAACCGGATTCGCGTGAAGTGAAACTTTTGCGCATGTGCCGTGCCGTCGACAGCGTCACTGCAGCTGCGTGACGTCAGGGCCGCGTGTTGGTCTATAAGTTCCAGCTTCGATCGGCCAACCTCACTTCACGACATCACGTCAAGACCAAATACAGTAGTACATATGCATTTTCAAATATATGTAACCTAATACCGTAGGTGTAGCCTACAAATACGGATGGAATATGAAGAAGTATACTGATCCGACCATCCTGTTCCGTTAGCTCCTCAATGCACCAGGCTTCATAAATTATCTGTGACACGGCAGGGTCATGTTGCACTCTGAGTGGTAGCCAGGCCGCCAATACGGCCGGCTGAACTCCTATTCTTTGCTAAGCCTAAGCAGGTCCTTACGGCCGCTGGAGGTCCGTGTTTCAGCGGGGGGGGGGGGGGGGGGGGGGGGCTTTCATGAAGATGAATGGGTGCAATAAAAGCGAGTGGCAACTTTTATTTTTATGCAGTGCTGAGATGCACTATTAGTCAACGGGGCGATCGAAACCGAAACTGTGCCACTCCTCTCTATGGGAAATCAGGTTCCATAATGCAACGTACGCAGTGTTGCATGTGGGGAGTTTCGAAAGCCCTCTATTCTAAGCTATTCAATGATGGCGGCTAGAGACCACCAGTGGTCCGGCGATGCTCACAGCATCCATGACAACTCACCACAGGCACGGAGAGACGCGACGACGGATTTCCTTCGAGCACGTACGAGCCTCGATTGAGAAGATAGTCCTTAAAACCCTGGGGTGGTTTGGGGTGCACTATGGCCATGGCCTGCCGCCTCTTCTCGACCTGCCGGCGAATGTCCAGAAACATCTGAAAGCCATTGGCCACCGGCTGCAGGCCGTCCTCGCCCAAGGGAGCCAGCTGCGGTGGTTGTGGAGGCAGCCCACTCGGGGCAGGCAAACTCCCGGGGTGGTGCTCCTCCCGTGCCCGTAGCTTGCGCTTCCGCGGATGCACTTCCGTCGAGGCCCCTTCCTCCGTGGCGTCGTCGTCGTGCGTCAGCGCCGCCCGATGGCTGCTACGGGTCACGCGCTGGCAGCGCTCTTCCTCCCGCCGTCGCTCCCCGGCCTCGCCGCCACCTTGCTCGGGCGATCCTTCTCCCACCGGCTCCGTTGAATTCACCACATAGGGCAGGGCCGGCTTGGTGGAGGATACCTTGCGCTCCTTCGAGCAGGCCCCGCTGACCGGCTCACCAGCCTCCAGCCCACCCACACCGCTGGGCGGGAGAACGATCTTGAGAGGGGGCACCTTGGGAGAGCTCCCGTGCCCGTTTCCAGACGAGGAGCCACACGACGCTTCCTGGGTCGCCAACGCCTGGTCCGTGTCCATCTCTTGTTCGCTGGGTCCACTCTCCGTGTCCGAGCTGGAGTTGCCTCCTCGCTTTCGAGGCCCGCCAAAGTTGGACTCCGCCTCGGGCCCCCGCGAGTGGGCCTTCTCACCTCGAGACGGACGCGCTTTCCCTGTCGAGATGCCATTGTTGCTGTCATTGCTGCTGCGCCTCCGCTTGCGTAGCGGTTCGTCCGAAGCGGCCTCGTCGCAGTGTGGCTCTGCCAAGGAGCCGTTGAGCGTCTCCCCCGTCGACACAGGGGTCTGCTCCTCGCCGGAGACTGCCGGGCTGCTTGACGAGACGACGTCCACTAGGGCAGAGCCCCCGGCAGCGGTGGTCGAAGGCTCCTCCTTCTTGCCATTCAGGTCGTACGTGTCCCGACCCTGGGCCTCCATGCTGACGCAATACAGCGGGTACTTGGGTGCAGCAGTGGGAGCAGACACGGGGCTGTGGCTCCTGGATGGCCCCTTGTCATCCCTCGACCGGACCGACTGGAAGCGCAGCGTCAGGCGAGATGAATCGGGGCTGCTGACAGCTGCAGGCGAGAACAAAGAAGAGGGCGGTCGTACGACGGCCTGCTGGGCTCCCGACACTAGCCAAGCGCTTCCCTCTTTTCTCCCATCGCAGTAACAGTCTCGCTGTCAACCAGTCCTGCTATCCCCTACCTCTAGGGTCTAGAGTTATTCGTTGGAGTTGAGCCAGGCAATGTGAGAGAGGTTTTTCACCCTTTCAATGGGTTGTGTATTAGTGCATAAACCGAGAAAACTAACATTTATAAGGCAATGGGACCGAGAGATGTAGGCCTAAGAAGCTTAGCAACACGATACAAATTTTGCAAGAAATCCAGCACTATAGATGTGGACGCCTACGATTTGTAATAGTGAATTGCCCTTAAAAGAGTGCCGTTCGAGTGGCGGAAGCGTTTGTCTCTACGTAACTATGTGCATTGACTGGATCTGTCGAAGGAAATGGCGAGCTTGCACAGCCAATAAAAGAAGTTTGCTAACGTTCCGATGTCTAACTGGTGAGTCGTACAAGCTGGAAGAAGAGTTTCATGTAACTGCATGTTGTCTAGATATGAATTTAGCAAATCAAAAGGATCTTGACATCAAGGATAGACCCCAATATCGTCTAGATATGAATTTAGCAAATCAAAAGGATCTTGACATCAAGGATAGACCAAAATATCAGACTCTTCAGCATTGAGATGCACACCATAATGATTAACCGATAAGACAGTACCGGAACTTTTTGTCAATTTGGTAAAGGTTGAGTACATCTCCCAGAGCTGGATGTTATGTCATAAATGATAAGGAAATCGTAGCATCATAGTTTCTGCTAGCATCCACAGTAAGTGCTACGACAGTGCATAAAGTCTTTAAGAGACCACACAAGACACAAAACTTGCAAAACATTGACTTGGAGCGTTAACACTTCATCAAAAAGTCACTATGAAGATGGACTTGTTGAGAGAAATGTCATGCATCGCTGAGCAGTCTTCTGTCATGCATAAAAGCCTAAGAGCCCCTTGTCTACCCCAATCTCAGAACCAAAGCTATGAATGAGGCAGGACAGGAAGTGTGACTGACATTTCCACAAAGAAGAGACTAAAGTAGATGCTGTAGAGTAGAGAAATGCTGACAGGTACTTGGGTCCTGCTACTAGCCCCACAAACAAGGTGAAAAGAAACACGAGAGTGCATTCCAAAAGGAGTTCTCTTGCCAGTGGTAGCCATGAGAAAACGTAAATGCATTGAAGTGAGAAAGAGACAGAGGACAAAGTACAAGCCAAAGAGAATCCATTCAAAAAGGAAGGAAAAAAGGGGCCCGCAAGTCAGGTGTCTGAAAGAGGTTATTCTTACTCCAGGCAGCGCAAGTACAACTACCCTTCCGACAGCCTTAGAGCCCCCCACAGATAATCGAGCAATGCCGGCTCCTTCAATCCCCTCAACCAGCTCCAAGAGCACCTCGTAGCTCAAGGGCCTTAGTGCATGCACCAGTCGGCCCGCAAGGTGCCAAGAGCTGAAGAGGAACGCCAGAGATAAACGCCTCCAGCTCAGGCCGGCCCCTCGTCCCCGAAGAAGGAAGGCTAGGAACAGAGTCAAGAAGAGGGCAGGATGGGGCCACCTTTCTGCATCTGACTTTGAGCTGGGTTGTTTTTCATGGCAGAAGGAAGCGATGGCGTCGCCTCCTCCTGCTGTGCCGCCTTCGCAGCGGTCCCCACTTGTCCAGCGGCGTCCCTTCCAGCTGCCGATACAGGCCTGCGCGCAAACGCATGTGCCCGCCAGCCGTCAACCTCCCAGCCCTGCGCAACCCCGCCAAAGCCTCCAAACCACTGCTGGGCCGCCACGCAGACTGCCACACACTAGAGCGCACAAGAGGGCAAAGCTGGCACACAACTCGCGGCATTTCCGATGCCGCGGAGGATTAATGCGCATCAGCCAAGCTTCCGGGGCTACCGGAACACTAAGGAAGGGACACTCGGTAGCGGGTTGCGTCTCCCACAAGCAGTAAGTGAGGGCCAAGCATCTAGCATACCAGTGCACGTGTAGGTCTTGAATGTGACATTCAGTGCCTCAATGACATCGGGGTCCCGTGCAAAGTCCACCGGAGTGCCGCCACATGCGTTTTTTGCGTTGCGGTTAGCACCATGCTGCAGGAGTAGAGTCACAATCTAGAATCAAAAGACAAAACAGATAACTCGGACATCTTGACAAGAAAGCACAATGTAAAACAAAAAGTAAATGCATGTTACTAGTTTTCCCCAGCTATTCAAAATATATTTCGCAGATATAACCTTTTCTGATTAATAAACCGCTCGACACCAAGGAGGACCTAGGTCGATTTATTGGTACTGACAGCTGTCAGAACAAATACTCTAAATGCCTCCTATCAGACCGATATTTCAGGAAAAGACGTTCGAATGCAAAGCAATTGAAGAGTTCTAGTCACTGTCATAAGGTTAAGAGAAGTATTCAAATCCCATTGCCTGAAAAAGTATTTATATGCACAATTTGTTCACAATTCATATAAAACAATGATGTCATACTTTCAAATGCTCAGCATTACTTGTTGGATGTTAGTTCTGTAGCTTTACTACAAAATATATGGAAACGTGCCAAAAAAGGCGCAGGCACTAGGACAATGACACACTATTCCGAGTAGTAGGCTGGCACGACAGTACCATTCATGCTTAGGTGCAAGGAGAATGCAAGTTTCTACACTAAAATAAAAAAAAATACCTGCTCATCAATCTTTTTTTAAAATGGACTTGTATTTAAAGTAGAAAGCTGTTTTTATTTAGAAAACTTATTTCTCAATGTATTGGTCACAAAAAAAAAAGAAAAAAGAAAAAGATTGACTATTTTTTAGGTGCTTTTAAAACTCGCTAAATAATCCATAAGCAAAAGACAACAAAAGCAATAATAATGTGCAAAATCGCAATAACAGTGAACTCCAGTGTCTCAATGGCTGGTCTCCCCAACCCTCAAAGTTAGCAAACCTACTGACATAGGCACTTCCATGAGCTTGAAACTTTGTGAAGTGTTAGTCCAACGAGGGAAACGTTTATGAATAATACGGTATTAATCGCATCTAACCTTAGCGCACGCTAATCCTGCGGTTGGTGCGCTTCGGCCTCTTTCTAAGTTGCATGTCTCTTTTAGGAACACTGAACTCGATTAACTGTTGTTCTGTCCGCTTTTTTTTATTTTCCTACATCTCAGGGTTACTATGGATGCCATGCAACAAATTGCCCTAAACCCACCTGCTAGCCCCCTCGATGACCGAAACTATCACACAATCCCTAGCACACCGGTTATGACTGATTAGTGATAAGACTGCATGAGGTCAGACAAAAGTAAGCTGAACGCGAGTCTCAGCTTTAACCACAGCAGATGCAGAAAATAGTGGAGAAGCTTTTCTTAGAAACTGGTTCAGTGCAAGGTACTAACTTAAATTATCTAGATTGCTGTTGCCGCTACTATACTGAAAAAGCAGACAGCAAGACTGTGCATGATATACGAGTGCCCCCACCCTACCAAGCATTTCATTGTATGCAATTTATGAGCCAAGATTTACATTGAGGTAAGCCCACTTCCTAGCATTAAATATTATGGGGTAGCACCTGTTGCAAGAAGCACTAAGCTATTCACTATTCTTTGCTTACCCTCAAGGAGGTACTGGAGCAAAGGCTACAGTACCTCCTTTAGAGTCCAACTTTGGAACGCTTGCTGGCTGCCAGATTTAAACGTTCCTGCTATTGGCGACATGCGCGACAAAAAACGCCGCTGTGGTCGGCTTTCCACGACTGGCCAAACGCTCACTACGTCTTTTGCAGGACTTCAGAGTCACTAGAAGGCTAAGCTCCGAGTACAAACACTCTTTTCCCCCATTGTCCGACATCGCCATGATGGTCATTTGTCCGTTGGCGTCGCACAATGTGTTTACATGCCAGTGGCTCGTGGGCAGCTCCATTTTGGTGCTTACGAAAACAGTTAATAACAGTTGCGGTTCTCAAATGAAAATCTTTGCATGGCAGATATGGTCAATAAATCACTGCGGTATCGTCATACTTTGCTGTGAACTGTTTTAGTAGTTTTTGCAAGACGGAAAGCACCTTTTGCATCTTCTATCAGGCACAACGGCAAAAGCTGGTGGCAACTGGCAACATTGATTCTATGCACCAATATGGCTGAGATGTCGTTACATAGCTTATGCAGTTACTCTGCGGTCGGTGACAGGTTGAATTCAGCAGAGCCATACGTTCGGGAGAGTTTGGTCAGTTTATGATCTTGCCGCTTTAACGCCCCTTTCCTGAATGAGCCAATCAGCCCGCGGCACAGAGTGAGAGGCGGCGAGCGCATGCGCATGAACTCCCAGCTGCTCCCACCTTAGCGGGGAGGGCCGCCATTCTTTCATTCATTTGCCCAGTGAAACGCATGGGATCAACATCCAGATTTCGCTTCTTTCCTTTTATTTCGCAGGCTCTGGCAAGAAAATGGTGTAGTATTATTCCAACGTGGGCAAAGAAGCTAACGAATTAAGTTTTCTCGGCGTTAGACCGCAAACTTTTACTCGGGCTAAAAAGAAGTCGGCCCAAGGCAGACGACGCATAGCCTCAATAGTGCTCTGCGCTGAAAGCGTGTTGCATCAAAATGGCGGTCGTTTCCTCTTTGCTCCCTCCTTCGGCGCTTTCCTCCCTTTCCTTCATTTTTCTCCTCTTCACTGCCTTCGTCACCACACCTACTGGCAAGACTCTCCCAATATACAGCTCTGGAGTTCAGGGGGAAGCTCCTGCCACCTCTTTCCACGTTGGCAGAGCGAACGTTGGAGAGGAGGTGACCTCCTCTCCAGCACTTGCTCAGCTAAATTGGAAGAAGGTGGGAGGAGCTTCCACTTCACTCTTAAACAGCCACCGACTCTAGTAGGACTTGTTCCGCTTTCATCGTCGGAAATAAGGGCAACGTCAAACTGTCAACTTTGACGGTGTTGGTTTAAGAAAGCGAAGATCCCAAGCTTCCAATATGCTTTTTACTTATGCACATTATCCAATTTGTCGTTCACGATTGATAAGTAGCGCCCAAAATTACGATTTGTGATGCCACGGCGAGGCAAACCCTGGTCGCGACGTCACGGATCGGAACCACAAAAGGGTGCCATCAAAACATCTTGGCACTACAGTGCAATCCACTAATAGGAAGTATTCACTGGCGGCCATAGCTGTGTGCACGACTGCTGAGCGCGTGCTGATGGCGAGCGTCCACAGTTCTTTTGTAACGTGCATTCCGCACCCTCAGGATTGCCACTCTTAGCAGCCTATTAATGTGGGCTCGTTCAGAGCATGCGCTCTAGACATCACCCACAAATATGGCGCCCAGTGAATACTCCTTATAACGACACCAGATATAACGATTTACTGCTTATAACGATCAGTGTCTAGAGCTTCTAGACTAGAAACGCTCAGTTTCTAGTCCAGATACAATGATAACCGGTAATAACAATTGCATTTTCGGGTTTTCTCTCCATCGTTATAAGTGGATTGCACTGTAATACTATAATTGCGAGCCTCTAACTTCTTTTCAACTGAAACATTAAAGCAAAAAGAAAGCACATTTCTTTGGCATTCTGGTATCCAAGAACAGCTAGGGAGCAAAGCAACAAATAGTAGGGCCAGAGGCTGACCTCGGACTTCCCACAGATGACCGCGTTGTGCAGTGGGGTTTGTCCATTGAGGGACGGTGCACAAACATCTGCCCCCGACTCAATCAGCATTTTAGCAACCTTAAACCATCCGTAGTTGCATGCCTCATGCAGCGGTGTCAAGCCTGAGTGGGAGGCAAGCACAGCATTTGGAAGCAGAAGCGCCAACACCATCAGCCAGCACCAGGAGTCACATGCAAAAAGCTCGCCAAGCTTGTTATGACATGAGGCACAAAACAAACAGGTACACAAGGACAGACTTCAGGGATATCTTTAGACAACCCACCCTCGAAGAGCACATGCACAGAGATAAACAGACAGAATCCAGCATGCAACAAGCAACTGAGATTGGCATTTTGCTATCATTCGGTGAGGTGGCGAGAAAATAAAAAATTCACTATTTTCAGGGGGAAATTCAAAGGGCGTAAAAAAGCCCTAACAGCTGGACAGCCATCCTTAAAATATTTACTACTAATTTGCAGACTCTCCTTATGGTATAAAACAGTTGCACATTTCTACCAGTTTCTATGAGCAAAGAAAGTGGCCATTCAGATGTTGCAACCACAACAAGTTTGATTCAAATGGGGAAATAAAATGTTCAGTTTTCCTTCAGATTACTCAGCAGGAATGTGCACTTTCAATGACAAATGACTCGCATTATAACAGTAATATTGCCATGTACTGAATAACATAAGAATGTACCAAGCATTGCAGCTATGAATGGTGTCTGACATGCCTACCCCAGAGAGTGAGAAACCTCGCACCCGACAGGGTATAAAACAGGTACCTATTCGAAAGAATGCTTAGATGCCTCAGTTGTATTGTACTTTCACCACTGAAAATAGTGCCCCCACATTACAATAGTCCCAGACCTTGCAACACAAAATAGCTTGTCCCCTGAATAAACCCAAAAAGAAATTTTGGGCATTTATGTGACAAATAAACAAAGTTCACCTGGCATGCTCCAGTGAAGGAGTTAAGATCAATTTAGACCACCAATGGTCATTAAACATGCAGCCAAAATCTTGGTTACATGGCACCTTCACCACGCTGGGTCTCCATCAAACTGAGGGCACCTCGGTCGGGATTTGAACCCCAAACCGTGGATCATAGGACAGCACTTTGGCCTTGTAGCCACCGAGGCGGCTTAGTGAATTTGAAAAGGATCCACAGCTTCGTAGCATTTTAAACTATCAGAATTGTTCCGCTTCAACATTAACACACTGAATGCAGTGCAGCACATAAAAAAAAGTTTGTAAAAAAAGAAGAAAAAAAAACATTGCAGTTATATATCTTTTGAGTGTATAAAGTGTACATTAAGGAATAAAAACAATGGGTCCTTTCCAGATACTCTGAGCCCTCCAAAGTTATCAAGATGATAAAGTGGTAGGGCTGTGCAAACACAAAACACATTTGAAAAGAGAAAAAAAATAAAGCTTACTATCTCAAATAAAATATGTAGTGTCACAAGCGATTAGAAATGACAAAAGCATCCTGCCAAAATCAAGATTACTACATATAACTAAGGGGAGACATGCAATGGACAAACAGTGACAAAATATGCTAGTATGCAGACACAAAAAGCAATTCCAATTTTGATTAATCATGTGCTCCAAACAAGCTCAGTTGCTCAGGCTATCCACTAGTCACTGTAATATTTGGTAACTGCTCACAAATGTTGAACCAGTGCTGCATATTAAAGCATGTCAAAAATTCTAGCTCTGAATTCAATAGAGAAAACTTGCACACCCCTACAGCACAGATGCACCATCACCCAAGCAACAGGAAGTGACACACACACACAGGAAACACACAACTATAAGCTGCAGTGTACTTGCATGAAAGAGGTAGTCGTTTTATTGCCACCACAAAGCCAGAGCTCCTTTTCATGCAACCATTGGAATCTTAAAAACCAATGCAAGCATCTCTGGGGAGTACAAGCTGCTCTAGAATGCTCCAGTTATACATATTGAAAATGGAGTTATATTGAGTGTTTTAGTGTGGCTATTGTAACGCTAAAATGCAGCATAACTAGTATGGGCCAACAGGTTCACTTCCATTGCATGCCCACCAGGAAGTATTTGAATTAAAAGTATCCCCGCAACAGTTTTATTTTGACCACACCTATATTGTTTTAATACTGCCAAACTACTGAATTTCTTTCTACCAAAGGCACAGTTGATGCTATACGTCTAACATGTTCCTTTGCCAGCAAGGTAAGAGATATTAACATCCTTATGTGGCTTTGCAAAGTGCTTTAATTGCTTGAAAGCTGTGTGAGCAGTTGTCAGCCATGGCCAATATATAATGGCTGACCCATTAATTTTCTAATGTGAGAAATGTGAAGGCAGACAGAGGCAGTGTAACGTACACCCAACAAAGGGCACAATGCTATTGTCACACAAGGGCACCACCGTCGCCAGATTTTGCCAGTGCACCATACTGCTTTACAAAGCAGACCACAAAGAGGTCGGCACGCACTGCTCAGCTATTCGCCACCACTGCCTGGTACTACAGGAGGACACAGAGATACCCAAGCTGAGAAAACGAGGTGAGAAATGGTTACCAGACCCGCAGTGTCACGCGAGTTGGGATCGGCTCCTTTCTTGAGGTACCGCCGCACGCTGGCAGTCTGGCCACTGACTATGGCAAGATGGAGGCGCCGGAGGCACCGCTCCTTCTTGCTGTGCTCAATCAACTTGGCCAGTGCTCGCAATTTTGTCTTCGCTGGAGCAGCAATTTTTTGCGCCAGGGTAGCATCTGGACAGTGAAACAAAGCACATACTTAGCGCACATGTGAATACAAAGACCAGTACAACTGCAGGCTACCAGCAGGGTGCCTACAAGCTGCAAGTAAAAGACTAAAGGACGTGACTGAGATCAAAAATTTATCGAGAGGACCACCTGCATGTCTAGCAAAGGTATTCTAGGAGATGACTGTAGGACATGAAATACCTGCCTCTCCTGTCTAGTGAATGTGGAATGCCTGCTGCATGATTTTGTGCTCTTTTGTCACAACCCAGAATCTATATTCTGAAGGATACTTCCAAGCATGACACGAAGGAATGCATCCAAACAAGTCTAAAAAGCAGTTACAAAGTACATAATAGGCATGCTTCAAAGCAGTGGCGTCACTAAGGTCAGCAGCACCTATAGTCCGTTGCAACCTAAGAACGAAGGGCGAGGGTAAGACGGGCCAGGGAGGAGGAAGCAGACGGAACGCTGGAGAAGAGAGGGGGAAACCTCCTTCAGCGTTCAGTCAGCTTCCTCCTCCCCGGCCCGTCTTACCCTCGCCCTTCGTTCTTAGGTTGCAACGGACTATAGGGCGGTGACCCGCAACTACATCCCCCCCCCCCCCCCCCCCCCTTTTTTGTGGCCCGCTGCGATACCCCATGGAGCGCTGCACCCGGGGAGGTCTGCACCCCCCCCCCCCCCCCCCCCCCTACCTTTTGTGATGCCACTGCCTCAAAGAATGGAAGCGATTTCAAACTTCTTTGCCAATTCAAGGCACACACATATTTCACTTTTTGTCTCCCTCAGTACCTACAAGGATGGTCATAACTACCAATTTTCTCATTTTGTTAGCAGCAATGCAACAGACGCTTACTCTTCACAAGCTTACCTATACATTACTGTAGTGTCACTTGTCAATATGCCCTGAACAATACTACAATTGCGTTGATAATTAGCCTTTTACATCCCGGGAATCAAGTTAATAAAATGATGTGCAAATAGATGTTTTTAGGCAATGGTGCATGGATGCCACCCTAACTGACCATTCTTAGTTTCTTATAGCTCAGGCCACTTCATGTCATTAGTATGGTCACAAGAGGTGCAGAAACTAATTTTCTAAGAAATAAACATCTGCACATACCCCAGAGTCTGCACCTGTGAATCAACAAGATGTCAGGAACACAAGCCGGCATATAATCTTTCACATATTAAACATGCGAGGCCCGACTCCCAAAAACAATCGTTGATAAAAAAGAAAAAAAATTTACGCCCAGAGATTAATTGTTGAATCACCAACCTTACTCAAATTGAGGCACCCCACGACTTTCCCAAGGAAGGTGCAAGGGCCAGCGCTGACCAATCGCGACGACGGATAAGCAGCCTAAGCCACCTATCCGTCGTCGCAATTGGCCAGCGCCGGCCCTCGCGCCTTCCTTGAGGAAGAGGAGGGGCACCTCAATTGGAATGAGGTTTGTGAATTCGGCAGTCAGTCCACTATTTACTAGTGTGAACACAAAAATTACTACTTCCTTCCGGCCTTGTGGACAAGGAATATTAGTTAAAAAAATGATACAAGCATTACCAGCACCAGTAGGAACGTAAATAGAAGAAATGGTACATATCAACTTGGACCACTTATTAAATGCCCCCTTTCAATTGAGCTCCAGTCCTCTGCTGAATTGAGCAATGTGGCTTCGAAACTGGCTTGGTATCCATTTAACCCGATGGGTGGATTTCAATTGCACGTGCTTGCCCACACAAGCAGGAACATTGTGGTGGCAAAATGCACTGCCTGCAATTGTGTGTCGGCACACCCTCACCCAGCGGAAAAGACTTGAGGGACATCAGCGGAGGCCATCACCTATTCAACTGTGCAGCAAAATCTGACACAGCCAGGTGGCCAAGATGTGCAACAGACGAAAGAGGATTAAATGCATAAGATTGAAGTCACTATTCTCTCTCTAGAAGATTAACCAGACACCCAAAATTCGTACAAAAACAGCTTCCCCCTCATTCTCTTCCGAGGTTGTGCGTAATGGAATGATGTGACGTCAGTGCAAAGCATGCATGGACGTTTGGACAGCAGGAAGTTAGCCTATCCCAAGGGACATCCAATAATTCTGCTGTAGTCAAAGGACGCAGTCGGTGCAGTATGACTGCTAACCTGGCGTCTTTAACGTGCAACAAGCAGCAGCGATACATGAATATACACCAGTATCCAGATTTAAACAGACAAGGGCAGATGCCCTGGGTTCTACAGTGAAAGCTTTCACTCCACGTGCTCAGAGCTACAAGGGGTACTATTTTAGCAAACCAAGGTACTATTCATTTCTTATCATTGATCGCACCGGCAGTTTAAACGAAATAGAAAAGTCCCTCTTTGAAGGAACACTCCCGATTCCCATAATCAGACTTTTCTTCATTCACCAAGCACATTACACCAAAGCCCCCAATACAAAATATCAGCAGATGGATCAGGACCACCACCATTTCACGGAATGAAAGGCTCAACGCCGACCGGGTGCATGCCATAGAAAAGCGACAGCTCCGATCAATTCACATCATCTGTCGAAC
Source organism: Ixodes persulcatus (assembly GCA_013358835.2). NCBI lineage: Eukaryota > Metazoa > Arthropoda > Arachnida > Ixodida > Ixodidae > Ixodes > Ixodes persulcatus. Next base: position 4,519,385 of record JABSTQ010011052.1, read on the forward strand.
GCAGGATAAAAGGGCCAACCCGGAACACAAAATGAACAGCTCGAGTGCGCGCGGATTAAGCTATTTGTAATCCTCGCGTTCGCCGCGAGATCCCAGAGAGGAGCACGTCGGCACGCGCAGTCAGTTCGGATCACTCGAAAATGGCTGCTGTAAACTAAAAGAAAAGAAAAATAATACTATATGGTACAGGGTGATAGGATGGTTCGATCCAATAGAAAGCCTTCTAGGTACTCTTCAGGTACAAAATACAGCCGGATTAACCGATCAAAGACCGAGCACGCACGACATTCAACGCTCCAGCACACACTAAGCCTAAACTCGTTCTCGTCAACTATTTGTGCCATTGAAAACCAGCTTCAGTACGCAGTCCGCCGTGCAAGCACTGGCAGAGGAATATTTTCGAATGCAAATTAACGTTTACCTCGAACGTTCTGTCTGTTTATCCCGGTGTTTCACAAGTGCTCTTTAAACGCGTGCTCACAAAGAAAGCAACCGAAAAAAAATTCTTCTCAGCAAGGTAGTACAGTGTTGTTAACTGTTAACTTGTCCACTTGCTGCTGCCAAAACTATAAGAAACTGATATGGTGGTGGTAGTGAGAACTGTGAGAAGCAACCTTGAAAGCGGCCATTGGTAGCTTGCGTCACCTAGCCTTTATTTAGAGTGATAACACTGAAAAAAAGTAAAAAAAAAACTCACACAAAAAGTCAAAATTAAAAAAAAAAATTTACAAGGTTAATTAATATAAATTATATAAAAAAACATTGGAATCTTAATAATGTAATCACATTTTGTTTGTCACAAAGCAGCGCCTCTACAAACTTTATGTTGAAGTGCCGTCAAATTTAACACTATATATTTTATTTGATATATAAAAAAAATTAAAATAAGTTCTTACTTAAAAAAAAAAATTGACGGCCAACTTAAAAATATAATCTTCTTTAAAAATATATTAACAAAAATATTATCTACTAGCGCCACGGTGCCACGGTGCCACGGTAGCAATATGGCAGTATATTGAGTCTCACGTGACAGACGTGTTTACATTCGCTCGTGAACGTTGTAACATTGAATTAGCGAATATATTAGCTGTTTGGTTCTAAATTCGATGATTAAATTATGCCACTTAACGTCCAAACGACCTAGGGATTGTTATCGCAATGAATATTCATAGAAATTTGTGTTCCCATGTTTTGCAAGCTCGAAATTACAAGCTCCTCTCACGCTTTCATGCGCGTTTATTTCGAAGTTTGCAGGCATTACCGCCGGCTCGTCCAGTATGCAAATACCAAGCTGCGAAAATATCTAGGAAGGTGCGTGCTGTGTTTTCTAAAGTGATATTTACGACGAACAGAGAGAAGTATTGCCTCGCGCTTCTTTGAATGTTTATTGACGGTGAGATGCACATATTTGCCCTTGCAGCTAGTGGGTCAGTTTCGCTCTGAACTACGAGCAGTCCAAAGCCTCTTGAGGAATTCCGGCCTGTTGAACAAGAACGATGGGACGTTCCCGTTTATGTTTGGTAAGACAGAAAGGAAACGAATTCTCGGGTCTCTCTACATGCTTTGCACCTGACATCATCCCATCAGCTCTCCGGCCACAATCAGAGAAGAGACCGGGACTCTCTTTTGTGTGTCCCAACGTCGCTATTCTTCCTCTAGAAGATTATGGACGATTAATCCGTCACTCAAAATTCGTACAAAAGCAGCTTCTCCCTCTCTCTCTTCCGTGGTGGTGCGAAATGGATGATGTGACGTCAGTGCAAAGCATGTATATATTTCCAAGGGTATTCCGCGATGTGACGCAAACGGGTCGTGCATTGCAGGGAACGCTCGGGCCCTCCACACGAGTTATGCCCTCGGACAAGAACAGAACGGCAGAAATAACAAGGACAAAGATAAAGAAGATGGTAAGCTCAAGAGGGTTTGGGAGCAATTGCCTTGACCTGGCTGGCAAGGCTTGAGGAAATCCTTAGGAGGAATCCCAACGTCTTTGCAGAAGAGTCCAAAGTGTCCCTGCTGGCCAAGGCAGCGATATGGATGATGACAGCTTATATTGTGATCACCCTGATGTCGCTCCTGTTCCCCACGAGCAACCAGCCGGATGTCTTGCGTTACGTATCTTGGAATGAGTTCTATCACCACATGCTGGCAAAGGGGGAGGTGAGAATGTCGGCGCGGCCTTTCTTGACGTTTGGTTGGAACGGATGTTCATTGTTGAAACTGGTCGTCCAGACAAAATGTAGCATATACTGGACGTCTGCGAGAAAACCAAACTCTGTTTTTCGCACCGCAAAAATAAATTGGACATCACTGAGAGCTCAAACTCCATCAGAATGTAGCCCCAGCCGTTCAAGCAAGATGCCAAAGTTTCAGCACCAACTGTTATTCAAAAGTTATAAGCGATTTTTTGAAAATTTCAATGGAAAAATGGCGGCCGACAAAGCTCTATGGCACCAGAAACCGAAAACGGGCAAAAATGGGCCCTGTTTTCCCATTGAAAATTTTCAGAAAATCATTTATAACGTTTGATAAGATAACGGTTGGTGCTGAAACTTTGGCGTCTTGCTCGAACGGCTGGGGATACGTTCTGACATAGTTTGAGCTCTTCGTGATGTCTAGTTTATTTTTGTGGTGCGAAAAAAAGGGTCCGGTTTTCTTGCGTACGCCGGTATGTACCGTTTGCATGTACTGTGGTGCAAGTGCGAGTAACCGAGCCACTCTTCTTATGTTGGCAAGGGCTGACTGCAGGACAGAACATGCCTAGCCACTGAGTTTTAAATTATGCAAAATAAGGTGGATTATGTTAGGAGCATGTCGCTGAGGTTAGGTTAATTGACATTGTATCTTTCTTGTGAGGAACTTCGATTGCAGCAGATCATGCATCCATCTGGGGGGTGTATGGTGTAAGCAAGCTTGTCGCACCTGTATGCCAAAAAATATTTAAGATCAATGGAAGCTTCTGGCAGCACCTTACATGACCAGGTATGTCATGACAAATCGTGGAAGATAGAGGCGGTTGGCTGAGTGGAACAAAAGAGTAGCAGGAAGGAGTTGGGCAAACGTGATGGCTCCCTCTCCTTTCTTTATACCCATTTGGTTTCCTGTATACTCTGGGATATATCAAAATGAATATGTCACTGACCCTTGGATTCATTTATGGTCACCATTGCCACTGAAGCCACACCTTACATCTGATCATTGCATTCCCAATGGTCGGAGAGTGGAGATGCAGTCAATGCACATAACTTGATCTGGTTCACAAATGACCTGGTAACATAAGTTTAGGAAGTTCTTGTATAGTTCTGGTCTCATAATATAAGTGGTTTGCACACTTCCTTTTCTAACTAGGTTGAAGAAGTAATTGTGCGACCGGAACTGGACCTGGTTACCATCTACTTGCATGACAATGCAATTATCAAAGGAAGAAAGGCAAGTACTGGTTTGATATACTGGTACATCTCTTCAAACTATGGGCACTAATGCAGGTCATTTATTTTCCAACACAAGACACATTTATAGTGGTGGAAGTTGATTGGGTACCATTTCATTCTCTGATGGAGGAAACATGTGCATCAGTTCCATTTTTCCTTTATTTAGCTCAAGGACATCCTTGCAGATGGATTTTGTGAGTGAGATTTTCTACAAAGTGAAGTAAAAGCACGAAAACAGATAATGAGGTAACAAAACATAGAAGCAAAAACCGATTTCCAAATTAAAGCAAGTCTTGACCTTTTTTCTTAAACAGTTGCACATCTTGTTTCTAGTTGCCAAAGGGTCTGGGTGTGCATTCCAGTTGCAGATACACAAAGCAAGCTGAGATGAAGAAGATAGATTAGTATGGGACATGAAAGACTCCACTTTCTTTGTGTTATCAATAAGTTGCTGGCCTACAGTATGCCAATTTGAAAGTTGAATGACTGCAATAGGTGTGATGAAAGAAATGTAAGCGAGCAATCTTATGTTGTACCTGTCAAGGGGACAAACCCATATTTTCTTTTAAACTCGTGACACTGACTTGATATAGTAGTTACCACAGATGAAGTGAGCGGCTTTATTTTATAATATTTCGAGGCTGTTGTTAAGATAATTTTGGTATAGGTTCCAGATTATGTTTGCATCTTCCAGTTTTGGAAGGATAATAGTTCTATAGGCAAGCAGACAGATAACTTGGAGTGCATAACTGTGCACATTTAGCAAAAAAAGTTTTCTTGTATTTCAGCATGTTTATTCCAAGTTAAATTGTGTGTAACATAGATGCCTAAATACTTGTAAAATGTTTCAACTTCCAGTTCAAGCAAGGGGTTCCAGTATTGAGTCAATAACACTTTTTTTTTTTGTTTTAGTAACTCATTTGCCTGCATTTGCTAATATTAAAGTTTAGTTGTAAGCACCATGTACTGGTCTCGTCCCTATCAGTTTGTAAAGTGAGACCGTCATCCACATTGACTATTTTACGATGTATTGCACAGTCGTCTGCAAACAGCCCGATTGTGGTTGTTATATTGGATAGAAGATCAATGATGTGTACGAGGAATAGAGGGGGACGAGTTGCACTACCTTGTGGAACACCCAATGTGACTGGGAGTTGACGAATACATCATTCCTGGATCTATTCATCTCCTCTATTTTATCGACCTTCACCCCAAAAATGTGCAAGCTGAGTTATTGTAATAAACTTTGGTTACGCTGTCGAAGCTTATTGATTTAATGAAAATATTTATCTACTATATAATAGCATTTGGAGGTCTTGTGCCATTGACCCTTAAAGGGATACTGAACCAAAAAATTTAGTGTCCATAATAAGTGGCGCACATTCTTTCCACGAGCCAGCAGCCGCCGGTGTGCGCGAGCACACGCAACAAAAATGACGTCAAAGACCTCCATTCGCGGTTAAGATGACAGTGAAATGTATGGGCTTCAGGCCACAGGAGAATAAAGAGAAGTTTTTCATCTACACAGTGGTGTCTGGTGTAAAAGGTAAGCGATTAATTGGTCTAACAAGCACGTAGCTTTCACTTGTAGAGATGAAAAGCCTGTGTTTATTCTCCTTTGGCCCGAAGCCGATGCATTTCACAATCCTCTTAAGCGCGAATGGAGGCCTTTGACGTCATTTTCGTTGCGTGTGCTCGCGCACACCGGCGGCTGCTGGCTCGTGGAAAGAATGTGCGCCACTCATTATGGACACTAAATTCCTTGGTTCAGTATCCCTTTAAATTGTTGATGTGAGGGGGGTGGCAGTCTTGGCATCACGAGAGTGAATACATCCTATTGGCAAGGAGATTGAACTTTAGGGAGCACTTTGGTTAGCTTGTTTTCCTTACAACTCTGTGTTTACCCAGCATAAGGCCTGTGCACTGGTTTCTTTACATTGTTTACCTCGATCGAGCACGGGGCGCGGATTAGACGAGTGCTGCATTGGCGTTCAGCTGGGTCTTGTGTTCAATCGGTACTGTACCGATTGAACATGAGTACCAGCCAAATGCTGCATCAGAAACAAACCAGTAATTTATCTTGTCCCCCCTGCTGAAGTGAAGTGCTAGGGATGTGACTGTTTGATCTCCTGCCTAGTAGGGCTACAGTAGTGGTGTAGCCAGGGGATGGGCTTATTGGGCTTCAGTCCCCCCCTCCCCCCACCCACCCCACACCCCAAGTCATGGACATCCTAGCCACCTGAACCCCACCCCCTCCTCCTCCTCCCCACGAGAAATATTCCTGGCTACGCTTCTGGACTAGTCAAAACAAACCGAATATTAGCACATATAGGGTAACTTTGATGGAAGGCTGAAAGTTTTTTTTGAGACTGACATAATAGTTATACTGTTTCTTCAGCATTTGAACAATAAAGCATTGAAGTTGTTTCTATAAGTAAACTTTTTATGATCTTTCAGAATTCCTTTTAACACTCTGAGTGCCGGGTTTCTTTCCCTTCATGCCGAACACAAATTTCGGTCTCACTAACACTGTGATGTGCTCTGTGAAGAATATTTATTTATAAAAGACACTATTTTATGGGCAAAAAGTTAGTTGATGTCTGCATTCCTCCAACCTATGACATATTTGTCGTATTGTAGTTTTCGAGACGCGGTACGCGGCCTTACTCTGACTTTGTTTACTTGGAACCGTAACTTCCTTATTTTCACAGTCGTCGTATGCCGAGTTCATTAGTAAGTTCTAGTTCTCAGTGTTTGCCATGAAGCACGAGGTTGAACGACATGTGATGTGACAGTACTAGTGATGTCGCCGTTTGGTTTTTTTTGTAACAGGACAAACATTTACCGTAATTCAAGCTGCTGCTGTTTTCTATCGAAGTTTTACGGCAACTTGACTGAATTCATACAAACTTCTACAATATTTAAAAAAACTGGCACGGGTTCTTTTTGGCAGAAGTGCCTTCTTATGTAGTCTTTCAGAATACAAAGAAAACACACTTTTTCTAGTGTCTTTTGCAAAGCCTACCCCTCTTACTTGCCCATGCAGGCAGAGCACAAGACATTTCACATGAACATTGTGGACGTGGAGCACTTTGAGGAGAAGCTGCGAATGGCGGAGAAGAGCCTGGGCATTCAGGCGGACGCCGGCGTTCCACTGGTCTACGAGCGAAACCAGGAGAGCACCTGGCTCTTGCTTGCGTCACTTATTGCAGTGGCCCTCATGATTCTGCTGATGTTCCGAAGCGGTACCATCAAGACACCGCAGGCGATGGATTTTTTTGTACGTGCCGGCAAGCCGGGGCACACTGAGGACGTTTCCCGATGTCCCTGTTATCTGCAGTATCTGCCTTGCCTTCTTCATTACTCTCAGGCCTTGTCGTTTGTCATGACTAAATTTTTTTTTTGCTGTTTTATTTGGAGCATTAGAATCAAGACCTCCACCCTAAAATTCCTATTGTACACTCCCGTTTGGTTTTCCCAAATTTAGAATTTGTTTGTGTAGATGAGGTGTGGATAAATTTGAGTGGAAGAAGTTCCCATCTTTTAACTTTCTTGGAATTGTTTCCACAATTTTGGGTGGGTGCTTGCTATGTGTTTTACGATAATTAGAAACACCATTCTGAACTGACGGGCAAGCTAGTGGCACTTTGTGATACGAGTTAATTCGAGAGAATATCGCTTCTCTCGCCTGTCTTGTGTTACTTATTCTGTAGTTAAGTGGTTTGTGGCTAGAAAGGTCTACTGCAGCTTATGCACCTGGAATAAATGAACAGCGAGTTCCCAATAGAATGTGTTGTAACCATCCCGGTTAGGGATGGCACTTCCAAATGCCTTAGCCTATTTGCAGGCGCTTTTTCTTGGATGTGCTGTAGCAAGGACCATGAAAATTGAGACTCTTCAAAGCCTTGATACACACCTCACATAAAACAGTTCTTCGGCTCCCACGACATAGCCCACCATTTTTTGGGGGGTGTACAACGAGAGCCCCTCTGGTTTTGAACTATTAATAACTGTAATAGAAACAGTACTTGGTTACTCGCTAGTTGACTAGTACCAGCCTCTTGTCAGTGGCTAGATGACTAGTACCAGCCTCTTGTCAGTGGCTAGATGACTAGTACCAGCCTCTTGTTAGTGGTAAACCAGCCTCTTGTCAGTGGCTGGTTTTTATAATGATAGTGCTTGCAGAGTTGTTTGTTTCTGCACATGCAGTGTGAGCAGATGAAATCTTGCCAGTCTTATTTTATTAAGTGCCGTTAATTGCAGTTATATTCTGGAGGTCTATATAGAGCTTGTTGTGCAATGCTTTGTTTTATACTTTCCTTCCTTTTTCGTCCTGACTTTTGCAGTCTCAAATGAGCAGGGCTCGTTTCACGATCGTCGACCCTTTGACGGGGTCTGGAAAAGGCGTTCGATTCAAAGATGTTGCAGGATTGCAAGAGGCAAAGCAGGAAATTATGGAGTTCATAGACTACCTGAAAAGGCCTGAACGCTACACTGTAAGTTCTTATTGAGCGCAGACTCTAAAAGAACCTTAATTAATGTTGTTCTGTCAAGCTCTATTCATTGAATTGCTCTATTTCTGGATTTATCCCCCACACCAGGCTGAAACAGAATATTTCAGTAAACTTAGTTCCTTGTCCTTAGAACTGGGCATGAAGCCTAAGAATCGCCATCTGACATAAAGTAGTAACAAACATCGCTTGGCTAGTTGGTGCTTGTTTAGGTACCAATAAAATAATGCACAAAGACAAGGAAGAGAGTAGAAGGACAGGCACTAGTCCTGTCTTCTCTCTTTTCCTTGCCTCTTTTGCACTATTTTATTTTGAGATAAAATAGAAGCCAGGTCAGTGCCATGGGGCCACCAGGGGTTTGCATGGGTAGGCAAGTCCCCAAAACATTGGAACCGGAATAGCCCTAAATCAAAGTAAAATGTTCTGAAGTTACTTCAGTCTACGAAAATAGGAGTATCCCAAGGCTTTGCAGTAGATCAGTGGAAGCGAAGTCGGTACATATATATTGTGCATCCGTACGATGTTAGCATGTTTGCAACTACAAAATTTCAAATGTTGATGTATGACGTATTCCTCCACCCCCCAGACATACTCATGCACACAATTGTTATACAAAATCCTACCCTGCCTTGTGTTTAGCCTTTTGATTTATCCATTAGTTTAGTTCCTGTGTGCGGCAGTGCAGCCCAAAGAGAGCATCCTCTTTGTATGCAGCGCCTAGGTGCCAAGGTTCCAAAGGGTGTACTGCTTTTGGGTCCTCCGGGCTGTGGCAAAACGATGTTGGCCAAGGCAGTTGCCACTGAAGCCAGCGTTCCATTTTTGGCAATGGCTGGATCGGAATTTATTGAGATGATTGGAGGCATGTATCTTTTTATTTCTTTTTATTTGCACAAAGATGGCGAATGCATAACAAAACCACTTTTGTCTAGGCCTTGGGGCAGCACGAGTGCGTGATCTCTTCAAGGAGGCAAGAAAACGTTCACCTTGCATCGTTTACATTGATGAAATCGACGCCATTGGGAGAAGGCGGAGTAATCTGTTAGTACCTAATCTTCATCACGCGCTTCTATCTAGTATTGAGTTCACTGGCAAAACGTGCTTGCCAGTGGCATAGCCAGGAATTTTTGGGGGGAAGGGAGGGGGTGGGGGGGGGGGAGTGTCCATGGTTTAAGGTACAGAGGTGGAGGGGGGGGGGGAATGTCAAAATGCATGTGTTTATTTTAGGGTTGACTGGATTTTAAAGGGGGGGTGGGGTCTGAGCCCCCCCTGGCTATGCCACTGGTGCTGACTAGTTTGTTCTTGCTTTCCTTAGTGGAGCTGAAGGATCAACAGGGGAAGAGGAGCAGACTCTGAATCAACTTTTGGTTGAAATGGATGGTAATATTAATTCTGTCTTTATTCACAAGATTATTATGAGACTTGTGGTAGAACCCTAAAAACTGGCATTGGTGCAAACTAACCATTGATGGTCATGGGTGCAGCATGATAGTTGAATGCTTCATGCACAATCTTTGCCATTTGTTCCCCCCCTCTCATAGGAATGGCAACCACAGCAGGTGTTATTCTTTTGGCATCCACAAACCGATCTGAGGTTTTAGACAAGGTGAGCAAATAATTGCGGAATGTTTGAAGTGCCTATTGTTTTCCGAATCAACTGAATCAACTTGGTGGCTCAGACAAGACCAAAAACTCTAATAAACTGTTCTTTTTTTTAGCATAATATTTTGGGAGTTGGCCCACCTAAAATCGGGTGAAAACGGAGTGGGCTAACGTTCGGTGCATAACCAAAATAAAAGTTGGAAAAAAAAAATCTTGTAGCAAAAGAATGTGAAGGTGTGTTCACGCTCCGTTCAGTCACCCCTCAAAACCTTTGAACGAGCAGTCGCTATCTCTGTCAAACAAAATGTCAATCACTTCGTCACATAGGTCCTGTGATCTTTTAAACTTGTTATCGTAGCCGGGGGGTGGGGGGGGGGATGGGGGGGCGGGGGGCGGCGGCTGTGAACCAAAGACGACCGTTCTGCCCAGTCAGCATTTATTGCCTGCCTAACTCTCCTCGTTTCCGCTGAGGTCGCCATTGTTGGCCTGGGCAGTGCAATTACTAGAAGTGGGCAATCTTTCTGTGTTTAAAAAAAAACCGAATCGTGTCAAAAGTAGGGGAGGCCTAACTTTAGGGGGTGGGACATCTTTCCGGATATTACGGTATGCTCATTTCAAGTAATTCTAGCGGGTCTCTTGCAGATCCCAGAGGACTTGTGGGTCTCCATACTACAGCCACACCTGCAGATAATTCAAATAAAAAGTGATGGAGGGACTCATTTTGGGGAGATGTTGGATTCATCCAATTTTGAAAATGACATTTCTGGGGCTTAGATATTGAGGGAAATTGGGTTTTAGCCTTTTAGCCCCAAACTAGGAACCATAAATATATTAGATACTATTGGTAAGTTGAACCTGCCCACTCTTTCACATTTTTAGGCATTGCTAAGACCTGGCCGCTTCGACCGTCACATTCTGATTGATCTGCCAACACTGGCGGAACGTAAGGAGATCTTTGAGCAGCACCTGAAGGCTATCAATTTGGACAACCCCCCGTCGCATTACTCCAAGCGCCTGGCTCAGCTCACCCCAGGCTTCAGCGGTGAGGTTGCATCCAGTTCGCGGGTGCCTTTGACAGTTAGTTTCTTAAACATGCAGTCCATGCATTTTCTCGTTCAGGAGCTGACATTGCGAACGTGTGCAACGAGGCAGCCCTGCATGCTGCTCGCAATAAAGAAAAGGCGGTGTCCGCAGGCAACTTGGAGTATGCTGTCGAAAGGGTGGTGGGAGGTGAGTGGACCGGGGTATGAAGCCTAACTGTAGAGCTGCAGACGACAAAAAGCGCGTCCCGAAAGGCACCACAATTTTAAAGAGTAAAAGAGGCCTGTTGGACCTTATCCCAAATCTTTTCAAGTGGTCTCGGCGACTGCGCACTACCTCGCTTCTCGTCTACAGGAACGGAGAAGAGGAGTCAAGTGATGTCCTTGACCGAGAAAGAAGTGGTGGCTTTTCACGAGTGTGGTCATGCTCTTGTTGGATGGCTGCTGGAGCATACCGACGCTCTCTTGAAGGTGTTTCTCACTGGACCACGTACTTCATCAGCTTTTGCTGTCATCGGTGTTTCTCATAAACTATTTTTGCAGGTATCCATTGTGCCAAGAACATCAAACGCCTTGGGGTTTTCCCAGTACTTGCCTACTGATCAGAAACTCTATTCCTACGACCAGGTATGCCTATGAGTTGTTCCGGCTGTTCTTAATTTGAATCTTCATATTTCGTGGCCCAAGCTTAGCCAAACGATTCACATGGGGCACTGACAGTATTATAACCAGATTGGTTAACATCAGAATGAAAAGGTTTCCTTAACATTTTTGAGTAACTTGCATAGCTTCCGAGCGTCTCATTCCAATGGTTGCTTGCATTGTTGCAGCTCTTTCAGAAAATGTGCATGGCACTAGGAGGACGGGTGGCCGAATCACTTACTTTCAACCGAGTCAGCACAGGTGAGTCACACGTGACAGTATTCGCGACTCCAGCGAAATCGAGAGCGCATGGCAACTGTACCGAGAAGTCTCATGCATATATTTTTTTTTTTAATAAATATACAGTAGACTTTTATTAATTCACACTCCAGGAAGCCACGAATTTTGTCTGAATTATCAGAAATTTAAATAGATATGATGCAAGACAAAATGATGATTTGCTATATGAATGGCTGCACGTGCAAAGCATATATTTGACGATTTCCTTTGCACAGGCCGACTAATCATAAGCAGGTATATTGCACACATGAAACATTGGTGAAATTTGTGAAGTTTATTCATCTCTCAAAAATGCTATCCATTGTGGTCTGTTTGGACAGCACATGACACCTCAAAACAAGATTAAGTTTGTTCATCCAACAAATAAGTTGTCTATTGTGGACTATTAGCCCCGTTGAGAGCACTTCTTGCAGAGCACCGGTGCACTGCGAAGAAGCAACACGCGTGGAAGCGAGCTCCGTGGGTGTTGCTTCTCTGGAGTGCACCAGTGCTCAGGAAGAAACGCGCTCAACGGGACCGCGAGAACAAAAAGTATGAATTGCCCAAAAACGCCTTTAGAATTAAGCAGCTTATAAGTACATTGCAAACATAGCAGGACAACAAAAATTTTGAAATTTGTTTGAATTAACTCGAAGTATGAAATATTAGTTTGAATTATCGTGAGCCTTCTGTATTTTCTCTTTTTGAAAGGAGGCCCTTTTTCCATGGCTGGAGACTAGAACCATGCAGCGAAAGCTGCTTGGTTCTCGTCTTTACATGTTTGTTTATGGATGTTATCTAAATAATCATGGTTCAGTGGTGCCACAACATGATAAGGGATGATCAAGGATGGAAAAACAGTTGACTGGTGTGCCATTTCCGTTACCTGCAGAAGGAAAAACAATGCCAACTCTCTACATACGTTCACGTTTGAAGCTAGAATTTAAAACCACCGACAGGAGTAGATTTGTGGAATTAAGGTCGACACAAGAGAGAAACATAAATAAATCCTGAGAAACTATTCATTCTTCATTTGTGAATAAAAAATATCAGAACTTCAGGCATTTAAAACATTAGCCAGTTCGGATGCCATTTCGCACATTCTGAAATGTGATCACGATGGAGTGATGATGGGCCATCATGATCTCATGTTGCTCTGTGCCATTCATTGGCAAAGTTGGGCTGTTTGAGAATCCACTCTATTGAAACTAAGAAGAAATAAAGCACCGAACGCTGAGCACCCGGAGTGCTACGCACCTTTTTGATGACTACAGTCAAACGCCTGTATAACGAAGCGTGTGGGACCGCGATAATTCTTCGTTATACACGTTACTTCGTTATATTCGTCGCGCACTTTAATAACCCCAATAAAGCAGCCTGTACAACGCATGCTCCGTTGTACAGGCTATTTCGTAGTAGAAGCGTTTGTTGTAGCGGCGTCTGACTGTACATGGTTCTTCGATTACGCGCCGCTGTCACATCGGCTTGCAATGACCTGTGGCCACTGCGGAGGGTAACGTCCCTTTTAGGTGGGACTTGCATCGCTGTCTTAGTCTCGGTATCTGTCTCCTCCCAGCCTAAATTTGCTGGGACGTAGCACGGAGCAGAATTTAGTTGTCTAAATTCTAACAACAGCTGCGGCATATTGTAACGACGGGCAACAAATCTGCAATTGCAATGTGCCAGCTAAGGCAAAGGCCACTAGTAGTTAACTTCTATTTAAGAAGTTAATTAGTGGATTTTAGGTACAACCACTTTGCTAATGATCACTTTACACACATACCCCGACATCCGCCACTGTCAGTAATGGACGAAAAACACAAACAGTCTGTTGGCTTGATGAGGTCCGGGCCCCGAGTGCTTGGCAGATGGTGATGGAGATGCAGGGAAAAAAAATCAGGGGAACAGATATAAAGAAAATACATTAACTAAAAGGTTAACATAAATGAATACATATTATACAAATAGTAGTTATAGTGATTTATGATCTATAAATGTCAAGGTTATGCAATATTTATTATCCCGAAGGAACCATTTTTTTATTTCAAGTGCCCTTAAAAATTATTTGTAGTCTTATGTGAAACATCTTTTATATCATCCCATAAAATGGTAGAAACTGCAATTTCAAAGAAGAAAAAAAAGTATATTTTTTAAAAGGGAATGTTTATATGTTAAATGCAACATGTGGGATCACAGTATCCTACCACTACTAGCAACAAAAAAAAAAATGGATGGCAACTGTGGAAAGTGTTGTGCCATAAAGAGAAGATTGGAAGACTGGTGGAAATTGTCTAGGGAGAATTGAACGACATACAACTAACACAGCTGGGGACAGTGGGACAGAGGAAAATTGGGGCTCCCTCCAGCGTGGCTCCGGTCCAAAGTCTCAACCCTGTCCCCCAGTGGGCCCGGTGCTGGGATAACACAGACTAGGTTTGACCAGAGGAAAATTGGTGACTCTCTCACGGGGGAGGAGGGGGGGGGGGCGGGGCGGGGGGGGGGGGGGGGGCGGGGCTGGGCAGGGCAGGAGGGGGGGAAGGAAGGGGAAGGGGAAGAGGCAGAGGGTGATGTTTGTAGTTGTTTTGCCCGATCCCCCAAAGGTCATCCTGGTGATATTCCACACCGCCTGGTGATAGTTACGAGATTGCAGAGGGGAGCGAATTGGCTTTGAAGGGCAAAGGGAGGAATCATACTTTTGGTTTTTAATTCCTAGTCTAGGTGGCGCAAGCTGCCGCCCGTTATAAAGTGTACAGCCATTAGCATCCATTTATCCATTGTCTCCCCTCTTCAGGTGCAGAGGATGACCTGAAAAAAGTGAGGAAGATGGCCTATGCCATGATCAGGCAGTATGGCATGAACCTGGTACTTGGGCCTCTTTCCTTCCCTGACGAAGAAAACAGCAGCAAAGGAGTGGTAGGCCGCAAGCCCTACAGCAAGAGGCTCGCAAACACTATTGATGAGGTGAGGGCAACGGTGGTACTACCAGGGATTTGTGGCATCATTAGGGCAAAGTGCAGCTTTTTAAATCTTTCACTTTGTCTTTAAGTTGAAGGAGAGTGTTTCATGTGCCATAAGTCAGATGCACATTTATTTTAATAGCAAACAAGGATCCTTGTGGCAAGTGCCTACAAGACAACAGAAAAAGTCCTCACGGAGAACAAACAAAAACTTGCGTTGGTAAGTGCTCGATTGTCATAGAAAGGTGCAACACCATAACGTTCCACTACCTTGCAAGGTAGCGCCATACTACCAGCAGCATAGACTTATAATTGCTGCTCATGCATGCTCGTACCGATATTTGCTACTTATTTCAGCTTGCCCAGGAGCTGTTGAAGAGGGAGGTTCTGAACTACGACGACATTGAGAAGCTCATTGGGCCACCACCCCACGGCAAAAAACAGCTGATTGAAGTTCTAGACTTAGGTCCCACTCCAACAGATAAAAAGAACAAGAGCTCGGAGACCGAAGGTCCAGGAAAAGCACAAAATATGTTGAAAGCTCCGAGCTCGCAGATATAGACGATTTGGGTGTTCTTTCTAGAAGCCTGTGGCAAGAAGTTGCCCAGCCTTTTGCAGAACGGTAGTTGTAATAAAGTTGTTTTATTTCAATTCACTGCATTGTTTATTTATTGTGCATGTTAGCGCTGCTATGAAGCAGCTCACATGTAGCAGTAAGGAATGTAACGATGAACTGAAATGACACTCGGCTTTTTGGTTGATTGTGAAACCGAGCATCGGTGCTAAGCAAAGAAACATTGAGGACACGTGGGACAATCACCCTTCTAGTTCCACTGCGAGTACATTTATTTGGTCCGTTCAATCTCAACAAACCGGTCTCTCAAAGTAAAATCGGAATGAACTGCGTGCAACCTGAGCAGCTGGTCGTACTCTGGAGTTCTTAATATATTGCGGATGAGGGGTGGATGAGAGAGTCCCACTTCCAGAAATAGACGCCCCCCAACTCTGAGGTTTGTCCTTGAGTAGCGCAGGATGTTCTGCACGATGTCCAAGCCACGGGGGCCTGCAAAGAGGGCTCCGTGATCTTCGTACCTGCAATTGTGTAGGCGATGTTAGCACTTTATTTTCCATTATAAAATATGGGTAATCGGGTCTCTACTTTTTACTGACGACTGGATTGATGAAATTTTTATTTCCTTGTGCTACCTGCGGAGATTAAGCCCAGTCTAGTTTTGTTTGAAAATGCATGCGTACACTGCACGTCGCAGCATGGGCGTGACAATGGCGACCTTCTGACACAAAGTTTTGTGGCCTAAGTAGAGAATGCGCATAGTCTCATTCTATTAAAGTACACTAGTAATTTCACAGATGGCCTTTTAGCTGGGAAAAAATAGGACAAATGGGCGATCGTGTGTTTATGCTGTGTTGCACTCTGCAGTCGTCCACAACATGAGGGTGAACATGTGAGGGACAGCTAATTCTGTTATTGGTTTATAATGGGACTCAACAGATTGTCACAGCCTTCCTTCAGTTGTATCTATTTTTAGGCTATCAACAAATGGTCAATGTGTTAAATTTATGCTTGCTTCTGCAATGCAAAATCAAACAAGAGAATACACATTTTTCATGTGTATACCATTTATGTAGCAATCCAGCTTTTATTGTTTTTACACACTAAAGCCATACCTTAATATTTCAGGTTCGAGATCCTTTGCCTCTTCTGCACTGATGTATGGTGGATTGCTGACAATGACGTCATACACTCGGTTCAGCAAGGGTGAATAAGCAGTGTGTATCCCATGCGAGCTAATCTCTGCTTCGTGAAATGTCACACAATGGGCTAGGTTCAAGTTCACTGCATTTTCCTTTGAGAGTTTCACCGCTTTCGGATTCTTGTCCACCCCAGTGCAATGTATCTGTAAAAGAAAAAAGTAAGGACATCCCGTTTTTTTTGTTTGTGTAAAAACAAACCTACCGTATTTTCTATGCGCCTTCTCGCAGAGTCTCCTCACCCAGTTATCGTTATGCCTCGCCTTAACCAACCATGCAAAGGTGATTGTTACACCTGCCATACCCCATTTCTATATTATTTTTTTCCCCAAAACAGTCATCTGGTAGAATGACCTCCCTATACTCATTGTCACTGAATCTAACCCCAAACGTTTTCGGGCTCTTATTTCTCATCATTTAGGGACCGATTTATGTTCAATCAGTTTTTGTTTACGATTTTGGTTGTTTTGAGGGATGAGATTGATTTGTTTTTACTTTGACTGATTGTTTTGTTATTGCTTTGGCAATTCTACTGTCTAGTCATTTTTTTTCCCCCTTCGAAATGTGTTTTTCCCCTTTATGTATAATGTCCTTGAAGGTATACCTTAAAGTATTTCAAGAAGTAAATAAATAAATGAATAATGTCTAAATGCATTTCCTGTAGTCTATATCAAAAGATACAGACTTATTTCTATAGATATAGACTTATTTCAATGCAGGCAAAAAATAAGATTGCAACCTTGCTCACACACCTGAGCAGCATTTGCAAGCGCTAAGCAGATAGCACCAGTCCCGCATCCAATGTCTAGTACCGTAGAGGACTTCGGGGTTCGTTTGAGATGTGACAGCACAATGTCAACCAAGTTCTCCGTTTCTGGCCTCGGGATAAAGATCGGAGGTTGCATCTTCAGAGTGATGCTGTGGAAGTCCCATTCTCCAAGAATGTACTGAACCGGCAACCTATAATGAACAGAGCAAATAGTGGCTAAACGAGTTGTACCACCCATGTAAGCGTTCCGCAAGCTGACATGTGACTAGCGCTAAGAAACTAGAGCTAACCTGGAAGCTCTTTTTTCGCAGTATTCATCGATTCGTTTCACCTGGAGTGGGGAGAAAGGCGATCTCTCTGCTTGGTTTGAGTACATCTTGACAAGAAAGAAAAACAGGGAAATGGTCAATGTTTGAATGAAGCTAACGGTACGGTACTACGGACCTCTAAGGTACTCCTTTTGCCCACCACGCTTGTGAGAATACAATTCAGCGAAGCCCTTGCTTCGTCCGTGCCGATACCGGCGTCGTGGAAGGCCCTCAGCCAGTACTGGAGTCGTCGCGGTGAGTACACTACGGTTTTCCTCATTTTCGTTGTTCAAGCACGCGTATACGCAGGAAACTTCCAGCCCTACAGAGTCCCTGACGGACTGACCTGACTGACCTTGGACGACTCAACACATGCGAATATGCGGGTTATGCGAGCACGCGGCACGCGATCAACGCCTATGAATGACCAACGGAATGACCATGACTATGACCACGGTAACATTAACGCCCCGCACGGCAACACTAGCGACACCGCAAACCGCCGCGACACGTGAAGCTCAAGAATAGCTGCAGGGGGCGCTTCAGGTTTCTAACCGGCAGAGCTAACCGGCGCACACTTCCATCCAATTGTTTATTTATAATTACTATGATATTTGATGTAATATATCTGGTGAACGTTTGAAATGTATGTGCGTGGTTTTATTAAAGCAAAACAACTAGAGAAACGTTCTGTATTTAAAAGGAATTAACTTCTGTATAGCAGCGCACGTAGCGGCGAACAGTGAACTAAGGGAACGACAATAATTTTGACAGCTTGATGGCACCTCACGGTGATACGTGGGACTTGGCTCAAGGGAGACGGCGGTGACGGCGACGGCGGTTCCAGACGGTTGCAAGTTCTCGCTTCGCTGGGAACTAGTTGTGATGGCTGCATTCGTTCAAAATCATTTTCTCTTGGATGACCCTTCGTATAAAAAACTGCAGGAATACTACAATGCAAAAGGCAAGACCCTTAACATGCCTGCTCTTTTCGAGGAGGACCCAGAACGTTTCAGGAGATACAGGTGAGTCTTCAACCATTTCGCTCGTTTGTTTTGATTTGCTTCCTTCTGTGTCTGAACCGTGTGAACCTTGTTCGCCAAAACGCTCATGTTCGTTTCATTTGCCACTGTGCACCTTGCCTGCAGTTATCGGTTTAATTTGTTTGTCCTTTTGAATTTTTCTTGAATCGAAAGTTCGGCATCTTGCCCTTGTTTGACCTTCACTGTTCTGCCAACTGGTATCGATGTTTCTAAGAGCGGAAACAGCAAACCTTTGCCGCAGATATTGCATCCAATCAGTCACTGGACAGCTCACTTGCACAGCTATTCCGAATTAAATCGGAACCGTACCTCACTTTATCTTGCAATCCGGAACAGGATGCCTTGAGCAGGAAAGTTCTGCAGGGGCGTTAAATATCCGGTAGGAAAAACCCCGCACGGCTGCTCTGTATTATGCTCCTTTCTCCTTTTGTCTTCTGGCCAAGGAAAGCGTGTTCGCTTTCCTAGATCTTGGGATACAAGCGAAAAAACAACAAAGGTGCACTGGGAAGCGCGAAAGCAAATTCTTTTGGCATGTTCCGAAGACCGTTTGTTTTCCGTAGTGTCTAGAGTGCAGTGCCGTCCGACAGCACTCTTGCAGACCGTTCAAGTGCTGTTACTCCATTCGCGCCTTCGAATGCCGTTAGGAAGTCCGTATTGTCAAAATGAGAATTTTGAAGCTGTAGCGTAGTCGTCCGCTTCATATGCAGTGGACCCAGGTTCGATACTTTTTTATTTCTTTATTTTTTGTCGAACATTTGGCGATATTTACGACATCTTTTTTTACACCTATGACTACAAAAAAATGTTGACGAAACTTGCTGAATGAAGTGGTATGGGACTCCCTTTCCGGAGGTGCAATGGGGGACAGCGGGGCTCGGGTTGTTGGGGTTGTCGGCTGGACGCCGCGAACCAACGTGTACGACGCAAGTGGGTTAATAGTTTTGTAATTACCAGCCGCACACTGTCGCCGCGAAGCGGGGGGGACGGGTTAACACGCTCCCCAGTGATACACGCGCTGTCCGACTTTCTTTCGGACGGCACTTGAACGCTCTGCAAGGGTGCCGTTGGACGGCACTCTAGACACTAATTTCTTTTGCCTTCTTCTAGCGAAAGGGAAGTTTTTTTTTTTTTTTTTTTTTGAATTTGTTGCTGTACAAAATTGCCCTGTAACGAGTTCATAACAAAAGAACAGAACTTTAACTCTTCCTTCATAATCATTCTAACAAAATATTTTGAATGCCACAGGTGACTATGTTTGTTTATTTTATTTAGTGACACTGCCTTTACAGGAGTGATAGTGGGTAAAACGAAAACAGCGAGATCAACCATCCAGATATACAAAAGAAAAATGTACCTCTGGCACTCGTCCCAATTCCACTGCCTTGTGTATTCTAGCGGTAGTCGCAGTTCTAGCAGTAATCGCAGCAGAACAGGTTCACTGTTTGATGGCAAGAGGGCCGGAAAATGACTTATTTGTGCCCCACCCTGCAGCCACTGATTGACAGTTGAGCGGTGGCGTGTCGATACCGATACCACTGTTGTCGGTGAAGGGTAACGTGGAAGCCCCTCCCACCTCTTTCCACTTTAGCAGAGCAAACACTCTCCCCTCCAGTGTTCGCTTTGCTAAAGTGGAAAGAGGTGGGAGGGGCTTCCACTTTACTCTTAACCTGTCACCGACTATAGCATTGAACCAAGCACTAGCATGCCTAAGGGTAGAGGGCAAGGCTATTAGCAGTTCGTTGTTTACTGCTAAGAGTTTACATTCACCAAAGTTATCAAAACCATGCTGAGAAGTGTTTTAAATTCTCATAGGCTAGCTGTTGTCATAGAAAGTGAGGAAAACTAGACAAGCTCTGCCTGGGAGCTTTTCATTGTAGCCCCTCGGATTGTGAAATGAAAATCTGTTCCTTTAATTTATTGAGAAGAAAGAACCAAGAGACAGACACTAGCAGAAGTAGCAAAATAATAGTGTACCAGGCAAAGCAGACACCAACGTTGGTTTGAGATAAAAGTGACCTCAAAGTGCAAGGGTAAAGGCCCGTTCACACTCTTGCGAGCTCTTAAAACTGGGTTCCTTAAAACCTCTTACGAGGGGACACACTGGTGCCATCTATTGGGTAGCAGTGTAAACTTGACGGTCCGGCATATTTTCTATTTCTCTCGCGCATTATCCTTTCTTTCTTGGCTCGAAAAACTTTTGTGAACGTTGTGAACGAGCCTTTCTTATAGGTATTACGCACATTTGACCTCGGAAATCCCGCAAAACCTTCACTCTTGTGAAATGCAGTTCCAGGGTCACTGCATAGATGGCGCCAGAATGCCAGTGTGTTCCCTCGTCCTAAGAAATCTTAAAAAATTTTAACAGATCTCGTCGTACTCGGTTGCAAGAGTGTGAATGGGCCTTTAGGTGATCTCTTTGGTTTAGACCCTGCTAATTATATTAGGTATTAAATTTATATATCTAAATATTTATAGAAGAGATGGATTCACAAAACATTCCATCTTGGTGATTTTCCAAAAAAATTTAAACAATGATTATTTGTAATTAATATTGCCTCTGTTCCTGTGCGGGCCTGGTTACGTTGCTGATTGGTGGGAGCTGGTAGCATCCATTTTTATACACGTCCACCACCTGTGGGCATCTTTGTGGTAAATGGCAATATGCTGAGAAACCACTTTGACAGATATATGTTGGCCCCACATGGTAATCTCCCGAAAATTTAGTACTTAGAGTCTATGAAGCATCCTGAATATATTATATACAGCATGTTTCATGGAATGCCATCCAAATCGTTTCTGCAAAAAGTAGGCATCGCACAGAAAAAAAATTCATATTGTTCAGTATACTTAGGTTATTAACTACTTTTGAGTAATTAACTTTTTAATGAGTAAATGTAAAGGTGTGGTTTTAACAAATATTTTTGGGCATCATCGAAATCCAATAAATCGGCCCACTTTACACAACTATGAGGCTGGGAGCATTCTAAAGAAACACTAAATTTGGGCGAATGATTCAAGTTTTGGTTTCTATAAGGATGTATCTCTGCACCAGCAACCTGTTCTTGGTGGCCAAGGTGCACAACTACTGCCTCGCCTCCTTCCTAAAAGAGAAGGAAGTGTGGTGCGAGCCGGCAAAATTATATGCTGTGCTGTTCAAATGGCATTGCAAGAATAAGCTTTGATTCTTGGGTTCACTTCGGTGCTGCAAAGAATGCATGGTGGTGCACTCTAAGATCTGGTGATTTTCTATGATGCCCAACTATTTTCTAACTGAAACCATATCTTTAAGCTTAACAAGTCAAACCCGACTATATCGAACCCGTTTACATCGAATTATCCCTTATATCGAACAATTTTTGTGCACAGTAATGTTAGTGATAATATATAGCAAAAACTACGGTTACATCGAACAAAAATGGCAGCCGCTACAGATATAGCGAACTGTGCAAGACCGCCGTTTTGCTCTGCAAGCTGGCTTTCCCCCAATTCAAGCGGCCGCATTGGGGGAAAGCCAGCTTGCAGAGCAGGCTGGCTTTTCTTTTTTCCGGACAACCGTGTCGGCCGCTTGGAAGAGAAAAAAAACCAGCTTGCTCTGCTAGCTGGCTTGCTCCCAACGCAGCCGCGTGTCTTGCAACCGAGTACGACCGAGAGAGACGAGATCTGTTAAAACTTCTTAAAATTTCTTAGGACGAGGGAACACACTGACATTCTGGCGCCATCTAGGCGGTGACCCTGGAACTGCATTTCACGAAAGCGAAGGTTTCGCGGGATTTCCGAGGTCAAATGTACGTAACACCTATAAGAAAGGCTCGTTTATAATGTTGACAAAAGTTTTTCGTGCAAAGAAGGAAAGGATAATGCACGAGAGAAATAGAAAATATGCCGGACCGCCAAGTTTACACTGCTACCCAATAGGTGGCGCAGGCACGTAGCCAGGATTTTGTTTCGGGGGGGGGGCCCGCCCATGACAAAATGCTGTATGAGGGGGAGGGGGGAGAGGAGGTCCCAGCAAAATCAGATTTCGGGGGGGGGGGGCCCGGGCCCCATGGGCCCCCCCCCCCCCCCCCTGGATACGTGCCTGAGGTGGCGCTAGTGTGTCCTCTGGTTGTAAGAGGTTTTAAGGAACCCAGTTTTAAGAGGTCGCAAGATTGTGAACGGGGCTTTAGGGGAAAGCCAACTTGCAGAGCAGAACAGCGCTCTGCAGGAGAAGGTGCTCCTGCTCGGACGTGCTCCGTGCTCTCGGCATAGTTCGGTGCTAATGCGCGAATATAGAAGGCCTCAGCATTTGGGAGTCCGTCGATAGCGTAGAAAAATATCATTATCGCGGATGCAATGAAGAGAAAGCAGCAGGAGATGCAAGACTATTTCATTGTGTAAAATGTCAGCAGAAAATGGATTTTTGAGTCAAATTCATTAAAACTGTTATATCGAATTACACAATATATCGAACTAATTCCCGTTTTTTTGCAAGTTCGATATATGCGGGTTTGACTAACTACAAAGTTAATTTCCCTGAATAAATAGTACCATTCACGAGTAATTAATTAGATCAGCAGATATCAATAAAACATCAACCTTTGTTCTGTGTGATGCATAGTTTACAAGATAAGCGATTTTGACAATGTTCCATGAAAGACAATTGTGGCTCAACACCTTTCGAGCCTCTTCTCTCTTTTAGTTATGCAGACTCTTGACTAAGTCCCCTTTTGCTCAACATACATATACCTGTGGCCGCTGTTCACAACCCGTTCTCTCTCCTAATTTCTAGTGTCCGGTTGAAGACTCCAGTTGATGGGGTGCTCCTGGTGGATTACTCCAAGAATCTGATCAACCACGATGTAATGACAAGATTGTTTGATTTAGCCAGGTCTCGCAAAGTGGAGCCGGCTCGTGATGCCATGTTCAAAGGTGAAAAGATCAACTTCACTGAAGGAAGAGCAGTGCTTCACATTGCACTGCGCAATCGCAGCAATAACCCGATCATGGTGGAAGGAAAGGATGTGAGTTCATAACCTTGTTGGGGATATAATTGTATTGGCTGCTACTGCTGTGTCGTTTAATAGCTCACTGTCAAATGTTCTTTTAGTTTTGAAGAACATTCTGAACAAAAATTCGGCAAAGACTCTTAAGACTGCTTACGTGTACGAATGGGAAAGCATTCCTTCACTAAGTGCACTCCTACAAGCAGCGCGCCACGTCTTCCTATCGCACACGGCGCTGCGGCGGTGACATCATGCTCCCCCACTGTGCAGGCGCAGCAAACCTTGCTGGCTTCACGACGTCTTCAGTGATGAAGCATTGTGTTGCTGTGCTTTTCTTTGTGTTTTATTTCTGAAGCGCATCTGCTTTGTCCTTGAGTGCACCCACCGGCTTCAGTGACGAGGCATCTGCGTTCCTATGCTTTCCTTTGTGTTTTATTTCCAAGGCACGTTTGCTTTGCACTCGAGCGGCCGCGCCGGCTTCCATGACAGCATCTGATGTGACGCGTCGCATCCAATTTAGGTGCCATTTTTCGCGGTTACAGATGCCGCCAGCTCCGCTCCATGAGACAGTTGATGCTTTCACATTAAAACAGATAGAGGTGCTTTCCGGTGCACATAGATGTTGTAACAATGCTCGGTTTATCTGCTTCTAGGTAATGCCCAGTGTCAATGCCGTGCTGAAGCATATGAGAGAGTTTTCAGACTCTGTGAGGAATGGTGTTTGGAAGGGCTACACTGGCAAATCAATCACGGATGTGGTCAACATCGGCATTGGAGGATCTGATCTTGTGAGTATCTTATTCCTCCGAAACCCTACCTATTTACTGACGCCACATTTTCTTGCCAGGGCCCCTTGATGGTGACGGAGGCTTTACAGCCCTTCCAGAAGGGTCCAAATGTGCACTTTGTTTCCAACATTGATGGGACACACCTGGCCAAGACCCTGAAGAAGCTTAGTGCTGAGACGACACTCTTCATCATTGCTTCCAAGGCAAGTTCTCAAAAGCAGGACATCGGTGCCATTTTTAGTTAGCTGTAGCTTAGTGACATGCAAATTTAATTTATTTACTGGAAGGATGTTCCTTTTTTAATCCTAGACTTTTACCACTCAAGAGACCATCACCAATGCTCAGTCTGCAAAGGAGTGGCTCATGAATCACACACCCAATGTAGGTGCCTTCATTCTTTTTGTGGTTCAAGCTAAAAAGTGTTTTGTGGTTTGTCATAAGATTTGTAACCTTTGCTTTCAGCCTTCTGATGTGGCTAAGCACTTTGTTGCCCTTTCCACAAATGCTCCTAAGGTGAAGGACTTTGGCATTGATGAAAACAACATGTTTGAGTTTTGGGATGTAAGTTTAATCCTTAGAGTTAGATGTGGCAAGTCATACTGACATGTAAATTCTTATGAAATTTTTCAGTGGGTTGGAGGAAGGTATTCTCTCTGGTCTGCTATTGGACTTTCCATTGCTCTCTATGTCGGTAAGACAATTAAAATGTGTACTCATTTATTTGTGTGCAATCCTAAAGCTAAGTCCTTTCTGTCTAGCCTTACCATGCATAAGCTTGATCAGCAGTTGCCAAATTTTGATCAGTGTTGCGAGAGGGAAGTGTTGAATCAGTCGTGCTGGGGATGGGATGAATGCTTTTTTAACCACGAGTCTGAAACTAGAACTGAAAATTTTCAGACTAGAAAATCTTTTAAAACTTAAAATGCAGTGCACTCATTGACTTATTGTTTTAAACTTGCTTATAGGCTCTCTGAACAGGTTCATAAAACTTCCCAGCACTATTGGCTCCATTCCCTCTCAAGCCAGCGGAGTGGATCTTAAGAAACGGTGGTGATAAATAAAACAAGGTATAGCTTGTGACTGTTTATAATGACAAAACGGAGACCAAATTTCTGGGTACCCAAATTATTAAAAACTAAAAAACGACGTGGACATTTGAACAACATGGTATAGTAACTAGAGATTGGTTTCCAAATTACAACCTTCACTGTGTATCCCCTTTCATTTCTAGGAATGGACAATTTTGAGCAACTTCTAAGTGGAGCCCATTTTATGGACCAACACTTTCTAAGTGCTCCATTGGAGTCCAATGTAAGTGTATATGGATGTAGTTCACACAAATCTGAGTTTAGCCTTGACAAAGTAGCAGCTGTTTTTGCAACCATTTCTTCCTGGCTTCCTTTAGATCCCGGTGATTCTTGCGCTGCTCGGTGTCTGGTACCATAACTTCTACGGTGCAGAGAGCCATGCCCTGCTCCCTTATGATCAGGTAATCTCTCGAGGAAACAATCGCAGGTTTAGTATTGTTTCTGCTGATAGTAGAGCCTCACCGATAAATTCTCAGTTTATAGGTTTTCCTGGCTGTTATCTTCATGGATGCTGGTTCTGCTGAACTTCCATGGGGATAGCTGTATCAATTTCGCATTTGTCGGGTTTGCCTTGGGCATGACTTCAGACTAAACAGGCTTGAAATGCTTAAAAAAAGATTGGGGTCTTTGCAGTCGCCCTTTCATCTTTCCATCTCTTTCTCCAGCACACACGCACGCTTCTGTTGTGTGGTGCTCGGTTCTCTTAGTTCGGCTAATGTCATTTCTCTTGGAGTTTGGGGTTCGTCATCATGCATCGCATGTGTGTGTGTCACACCTGTGCAAGCATAGAGCTTCACCACTCACCGCTGTGCTAGGACACGGCCGGGCTAGAATGAAAAGGTGCGCTTTCTTACGGCCTTCACAATGGGGGTAGTTTCTTTCTGCCACCGCGGCCCGGTGGGGTCGCTGCGACCTCACCCCTCCTCCAGTGCTTTAACTCGTTCTAGCAAGATGCTCTAATTTCAGTGTTGGCCTCTTGGCTCTGGGGTTGAATTGGAGGAATTTCCAGACTAGTTAGAGCTGCAGTCCTTGAGGCCGCCTGCCTGCAGGGACTTGTGCAAAACACTTGTTCGTTTTCTCATTAAAAAAAAAAAAAATCCCATAGACAGGCGTTTAGTTATTGTAACCCAAAAGTATTTCAATCAGCACACTGCAGTTGTTTTATGAGTACATTGGCCCACAGTTTCAATCACGGTGGTTGGGACAGTTATTCAAGGTGGTTCAGGCAGTACTCGGAGGGGTGGCATTGTCGCGCCCCTACACTGTACACAAACTCCCATTGATTCTAAATCGAAAGCAAAGGCCGTAAGGAATGCTGCTCTCTAGCACAGTCGTGGCTAGAAGCCACTGCTGCCTCGGAACACCTGCTTCGTTCATTGTTTCTCACTCTTGTAAGTCAACATCCTTTGGTTAGAATTATCTATAGACCCCTGATCTTACAAAACAGTTCTACAAAAATCATGTCAACTTACATTTTAATAAATATGGTATTTCTCCGCAACTGTGGAGAAATTGCTGTGATTTTGCTTTCCTAATCAACTGTATAGGTGGCACCACTCGTTTTCGAAAATGGCAGATGTAGTGAGGGTCGGAGATGCGCGCTGGTATGCCAGTTGCTGAGCCTGTGTAGTGTGTGGGCTTAACTAAGCGACACGAATTATTCCTGCTTATACGAGGAAGCTAGGGTGTTACCTCTTTATCCTGAAAACAAACTGTTTAGCATAATTATGCTAGGAGGCACGTTTAATTCAGAAACAAAACCGAAATGAACATCTGTTTTTGATTTAGATTTCTCTACTAACTCAAGATGTGTCTCTCAGCTTAGTTACTAAGCTAAAAAAATTGTTTGCGGAAACTTTATTTTATGACGTACGTGTCCGACCCAGACACCTCAAATATTTGGTTGGTTAGTTGAAAATATCAACACTGATATTTGTGTTTTTGCTGCTTTTCCTCACTTGGATAATTGGTATGTGAAATGATGACTGCGGGCCCTTCGATGGAATTGGGGGATTTAGTTAGCATTATTTCCAGCACAAGGATAACAGAATCTATCCAAATTTTACAACATATTGCCACGAGTGACGAGTTTAGAATATGTTCATAAAAACCCAACAATGAAATCTGAGCCTGACAGCAGAAGTGTTTTTTAAAGCAACGAGTGACTCGTACGGTTTTATATTGCATCCAGTGTTTATCTTAATAACAATGTCACTTTTTTATATGCTAAAAAGAAAACAAAATGAGACCTTTCTGTAAAGACTTCTTTAGTTAAATGGCATATTTTTGTGATTGTGTCGTTTATTGGGGGCCTACATTACCGTAATTTGTATTAATAACACAGTTATAATATTTTAATACATAGTTTTTCAAGCTCTAATATCATTTGTTACTTATGATCTAATTTTCAATGTGCAAACAACTATGACATTCCAAACTTGGCAAATTATCATCACTGCTGCCAATTGCAGCATTTTTAATTAACAAGTAATAAAATTTAAGAAAAGTAGTGTAAAATCAAATAAAACATTCTAACTACTAGTCTGAGAAATCTATGCAAAATTACATTAATTGTGGGTAAAGCATATAATATTATCAAAGTCGTGACTTTTGACAATCGGCAAAACTTTGAAATTTGCCGTCAATCCTTCTGGACAAAATGCCCCTAAATGGTGTTGGGAAGTACTTTTAAGTCCATTCTACTTAAAGTTCTACTTTAAGTAGATTTTAGAAAACTTGTACTTTACTCGAAATACATTCTTTGAGCATGTACTTGTATTTTACAAGTATTTTTTCTGGCACTTTCCAAGCAAAGTACAGGGTGTCCCCCAAAAACTTTACATGGTTCTTTTCGCCGCAGAAATAAACTATCTCAGAATGCTCATTCTCCACTCGAATGTAGCACTAGAGGTTCAAACCAGATGCCAAAGTTCTAGCACCAACCGTTATCTTATTAAAAAGTTGTGCGATTTTTTAAAACTTTGAATGGGAAAATGGCGGTTGACATTACATGACTCGATTACGTGAAGCTCTATGGCACCAGAAATTAAAAAAAAGGCGAAAATGGGCCCCATTTTCCCATTGCAATTTCCAGAACATCACTTATAACTTTTGAATAATATATCAGTTTGTGCTAAAACTTTGGCATTTGGTTTGGACCTCTAGTGCTACATATGGGCGGAGAATGAGCATTCAATGATGCATATTTTATTTTTGCAGTTAGAAAAAACGGTAAATTTGGGGGGGGGGGGGGGGGGGGGGGCACCTTGTACAATTTTTGACTTCAAAATACATTCCTTAAATTCCGTGAAATAATTTTTTTTGCCATAGTAGCAGGGAATAAGGTGGCTCCCTATAGACAGTGGTGGACAAAGGGCACGAAAAAGTGCCCTTTGGGCAAGCTGAGATTGCTCTGTTGTTTTCGGCATCCACTGCCCAATCTTTTCTCTGTTGGTGTGTGGATTTGTCTTGCCACCAAATCGATAGAAAATCTCCAAGCTGCCGGGTGCTCACAGGAGCGCACTTCAAGATAAGTCATCTATTTTTTTGTTCTCAGAAGGCAGTAACTGCACTCCATGTGTTGTGTAAAGCACTGAGAAAGGTACAGGAATGACAGCGTTGATCTGGGCCATACCTTCTTGCGCTCAATAACATTCAGCTCTTTCAAGGACCACGCGCTCGCGTCCATGACTTTCTCAGTACTATACTACCAAACTTCTGATGTCGAGCATAAGAGTTCACCAACCTCAAGCAAAAGAGAAAGTCTTATCGTCGTCATACGAAAACATGCCATCGTCTTTCGAGATGTCATCGGGTCATTTCTCTGAGTGAAGTAATGGCGGCTATAAGACAGATACAAATAAGTGCCTTATAAGTTGATGATGCTAAATAGTTTGTCAGCGAGAGTAAAACAACTACTCTGTGGCCACATGACTTTATTGAATATTCGCTGCCATTTCCAAAAATAACTGATGCACCCCCGATTGCCCCTGGGGCAATGCATACCAGTTTAAAAAAGAAACACTGTATAGGGGAATGAAAGGTCATCATGAAAGATTGTGTTAAAAAGTAATTGTACTTTACTTTACATTGCATTTATAGTACTTACTTCAAGTATACATTGTGCCCGGTTGACTCACTACTTCAAGTACATGACCTCTCATTTACTTTGTACTTCAGTTACTTTTTGAATCTACTTTACCCAACACTGCCAAAACACACAAAAAAAAGTTCCGTTTTTTTTTATTACAATCTTTTAGAACATTTATTTTCTTAAATATTTATGCGGTGTCGTTTTGCCAGTTTTGGCCTTTTCAGTTTGAAAGAACGCCTACCCGCTTGCACGTCTGGTCACTGCAGTCCATTTCGTTGGCATTGGAACACCGTTGAAACAGTAGTTAGTTTTAGTGTTGCGTATACGAGCGAACGCAAACACTGTGTGTTTGCCGTTTGCGTTATCATTCCGTTTTCTACACTGCGCACGTGGGGGGCCAAAAATTGTGGACTTAAATTAGCGCTTGGTGACGACGCGCATGCGTAGCGTGGAACATGTAATTCTAACGCAAACGTACAGCACTTGCTTCTATACGCTATACTTAAACTCTCTAGTAAAGTACAATCCCATACCGGCTGCAGCACTAGTGAAGTGTGTTGTTTGCATTCAGAAATGGCTGTTCATGAGCAGTTCCACCGTGCCCGCCGAGCAGGAGAACCAGGGGACCCTCACCAGAACGCTTCCCGTTTCCGCCGCTAGAGGGCGAGCAACGAGCTGGAGATGGGAATGGGCCCCCAAGATGTTATTGGTTGTTATTGTTGCCCAATTGTACACGAAAACCTCAAGTTCTTGTGAAATATAAATAAAGGGAAGAACATAAAAGACAAGAACGGACAAGACGGAAACGTCTTGTCCGTCTTGTCTCTTTTTATATTCCCCTTACCAGCACGCTCCCCATTGCAAGTATTCTTATGAAAGTTTGGTAGCTGTATGAGGTTTGTCTCCTAACGAGACTGGTAGCAAAAGTGCTTTATTGTTACGATCTTTCAACTTCACTGTTATCCCCTTCAACATACAGTATGTGCCGTTGCATATGAATTTTGTGAAAACTATGCTACAGGGTCATCATGTGTCAACCCCTTGAGCAGCGCTGCCATTTTCTGTTACCTCCTCCACCGCTCTTGCCACGAGATAACGAAGCCACATTTTTGCCACCGGTCTCGTTATTTTATGGCTACACCTCATATGCTAGCCTTTGACTTGTAACTTGATTTCGACCGGACTTTGGGAGGCCTGCTTGCAGGGCACACTGGAGTCTGTGACCCAATCTCGTAGCAAGGGGAGCCAAACTTAGCTGCCCCCATGGTTGGCCTTTTCAGTATCTGCACAGGTTCGCTGCCTACTTCCAGCAGGGTGACATGGAATCCAATGGCAAATATGTTACCCGGAGTGGTCAACGCGTGGCCTATACGACTGGTCCCATTGTCTGGGGTGAGCCCGGCACCAATGGGCAGCATGCCTTCTACCAACTCATCCACCAGGGTAAGGAAACCAGTATTCGGAATGCACCAATGCTATGCTTCTATGTGAACTTTTATTGCTAGGTTTTATTATTCACCATGAAGCTACCAGTATGGTATCAACCACACATGCAGAATTGCTGTTACGAAAAAAAAAAAGATTTTGAAATAATCTCAAGAGGACTCCGCATTTTTAGTTCTTTCCCGCCTCTGCATTCAGGTACTCGATTGATTCCTTGCGACTTCATTGCCCCTGTGAAGACTCACAACCCAATAAGTCATGGGATCCACCATGAGGCAAGAATACTTAACACTAGTGTTTGCTTACTTGCTTGCCTCAAAAAGCTTGTCATTTTTGCAATGGTACATATATGACGGTGTAATGTGTGCTGCGGTTGTAGATTTTGCTGGCCAACTTCTTGGCACAAACTGAAGCACTCATGAAAGGAAAAACCAAAGAGGAGGCAGAGGCTGAACTGAAGAAGGCTGGGATGACTGGGGAGGTTCTTCAAAAGATTCTGCCACACAAGGTATTTATTTTACAATTCCTTACCTGTCTGATCTTCTTACCAAACAGGTAGCAAAGGTTCCTGATATTATAAATAAGCTGAAGGATTGCTGTTACCTTGTAGTAGATATTTTTTCTTCATACATGAGAGGATGCGAGATAGATTTCTTGAGTGAAAGAGGTGGTTATAATCAGTGATTTTGCCTTTCAAGGTGTTTGAAGGTAACAAGCCTACCAATTCTTTGATGGTGGACAAGATGACACCATACAGCCTTGGTATGCTGATTGGTAAGTATTAGTCTGGTTACCATTCAAGGGTACTTTAGTTGAAAAAGACAACCACTTACAAAATTATCTTTGCAGCAATGTATGAGCACAAGATCTTTACCCAGGGAATCATATGGGACATCAACTCATATGACCAGTGGGGGTGAGTATGATGTACACCAAACATTTGCGTCGCTCGTCCACCTAAAACAATGGTTTCCAACCAGTGGGACGGGTGCTGGCTCTCCTATCTCTACTTTCATGTGCGAAGTGACTCGTTCCACCTTTTTTTCCTTCTAAGCTTTGGTCAAATGGCTATAATAAGTAGGACACAGTCTCTTGGGGAGATGCAGAGTGAAGAAAGCTTGTAAGACACTGGCATAGTGCAGTCTGGACAACTCACTAAAAGGCTTTATATGCTTGCCATCTTTTTTTCGCAAGCCATTTATGGTCCAAATGAATAAACAAAACTATCAAGGTAGAGGCAAAACAGTTTGTTACTGTGAGCAGTACTATATGGTTTCATACTATAGCACAAGTGTGCTAAGCACTGGCCGCAGTCCAACATTGTACCAGCACTAGCTTCGTTCAATTTACCTGCACCTCCTGCACCGGTGCAGGTAAATCGAACGAAGCTATTTTACCATTTCAAAACTGAACACATTCCGACAGGAGAATGTTGTGGTTTCCGTAATGGCCTTTACTGCTTGCTGTAACTTTATTGCTTGCTGCAGCCTTTCGAGACAAAATACCTAGAGGTTAGTTCAGCGTTTGTCCTGTGTTCTTCTCTCAGTCTTCGTCTTTCTGTGCACCGTATTTACCTTGTCTACCTAGAGGAAGGTGGTTGAAGTTGGGGGCTATTCACACTCAACTGGAGTGTAGGTGTGCATTTTATATAGGCAAACCGAATGCATGACATCCTGCCAGGCACGTAGCCAGGATTTTGTTTCGGGGGGGGGGGGGCCCACCCATGACAAAATGCTGTATGAGGGGGAGGGGGGAGAGGAGGTCCCAGCAAAATGGAAGATTTCGGGGGGGGGGCCCGGGCCCCATGGGCCTCCCCCCTGGATACGTGCCTGTATCCTGCACAACACACTTATGCTTGCTGGGTGAATCTGAAGGCAAAGTGTGGCACCAGTGCAAAAGCTAAACATGAAGTAAAAGAATAGGTTAAAATTACTATGCCCAGAGCCTCGATTCTAGCATGTGGTAAGCACTGTGCATGTCTCATTCCTTAGCTAGGCATCAGTATGTTTTTAACTTGCTTTCATTTGTTCTTTGTAGAGTGGAACTGGGAAAGCAGCTGGCAAAGGTGATTCAGCCTGAATTGAGAGGCAAAAGTGAAGTTTCCACTCATGACGGCTCGACGAATGGGCTGATTAATTTCATCAAGTCTTACAACTAGCTTTATTCTGCTAAGGGCAGTGTAGAAATGGAGTGGAGAATCTGGTAACTTAAAAGTGTTTCTTGTTAAGGTGTGTAACATGTCTGTTCCATGTTGTAAATTGAGCTTACAAATAAAAGGTAGAACATCTGAAGAGCAACTGTGTCAGTCTAATGTGCCCTTTTACTGTGTTACACTAATTGTACTTTCATTAAAGGCTAAGGCAGTGCATTTACAATGCTGCCACTTGACCTGTTTATTCAATCCGACGACTCGAGCACAGCAATGTCTTGTCAATCTGAACACTCATTACCTGCTAGTGATCTGGATAATGTGTTACCTGGGTCATTGAGCTAAGTTAAAGAAACCATGGAGCAAACTTGTCACGTATTTGATTAGTTTCACGGGGCATTTTACTGAGTGCAAGTTCTGAGATGTGCATTTCACACCATCATATTTGTTACCTTCTGAAGGCAACAAACAGACATTAAAAACATTAACCTATGATGTGTCGGCACTCTAGAATAATCCTGTGCAGGTATTTTTCTCCAGTTCTGGGAAGCGCTAAAAAGTGTACAGGTACGAGCATCTGGCTATGATTAGTGCTGCACGCATGCAATGGAGGCCTACTAGGGCCCACTGACAGCTTAAAAAATGCAGGGCATGGCTTCTTGTATTTGCACTTCTTGCTTTTTCATTCCTTCTTAGACACCCTTATCAGCCAATGCAGCAATCTCATTGGCTGCCGAGCGAGAATAAAATGCTCAGGACTCGCCACGAACTGCGTTTCTTCAGCTGCCGGTGACTAAAGCAGAATGTTGTGCAGGAAGTGTAGGGGGGGCCTACATCCAGACGAGACACTTTCCTGAGCTAGGCACTTGAGATTTCTCCAACGCTGAATATGTAGAGCACAACACAGTGCGAGCATGGCATTGGCATAACTGCCAAGTCTCCCGTAGTACCCGGGAGACTCTCGAATTTTTACCAATTTGTACGCTTGTACAATTGACAGAAAAAGTCTCCCGGAAAACGGAAATGACCTCCCCTCACTTAAACAAGGAGGCTTTGCCGTTGCAACAAACTGCTGCAATGACTGCGAGGCCCAGCTGAATCTTGCTAGCATGAGCAGTTCAATATAAACGTAATGAGGTTGTCCTCGTATAAATTTGTTATCAATATTTATTTTTAAAAACCGCAACCCCCCTCCCCCCCACTCCCCACACTTAAAAATTCTCCTGGATTTGGTTTCTCCAAACTTGGCAGGTATGCATTTGGGTTCCTCCACATTTTAGTTTTGCACATTGCTGATGAATAAAAGTTTACTACCCAAGTTGCTTCCCCATATACATATGCTGTGTGACAGCAACCACAATGTCCACAACAGGCTGGTGTTGGAATTGTGCTGCCTAGGTTGTGTTTTGTGGTAGATGGATTTAATCGGTTATGTATACACAAGAGGTTTGTCATAAACCAGCTCGAAGCCCACCACGAGGAGAAGGCCCGAGCTCTGTATCTGCTTTGTCGTCTTGTCACAGGGATACACTTCTCCTTTTTTTTTCTCAATGTCATAAGCGACTCTGAGGCTTCACTACTCTTCTCAATCACATGGAGTTGTGTCCGGTAAACTGTCCAAAGATATCTCGTCCTGAACGCTCTTGCCTCAAATCGAGAACCAAAGACTTCGCATTTCGTCTGACGAGGCCCTTCTTTGTGCACGCCGAATAGAAACGTGGCATGTCGGCCTTCCTGAGTATCGTTCCCGATTTCAAGTCTGTTATCCAAACTTTTTGTGATGGCTGGAGCTCTGGCAGATTTCTAACTCTACAATGGCCGGTGAATTTGGTCTCCTGTTTAGCTTTTGCTTGGCGTTCAGTCTCCCGCAAGGTAGAGAGGTCAGGCACTCTCGTATAGAGCAGTTGTGGTGGAACCGGTACTAGAGTCCAAAGCTTTCTGCTATACGTAAGTTCTGCCGGACTGAATCCACAACCTGGTGGTGTAGCACAACATGTCAAAAGTGCTCTACAGGGGTCAATCGACTTCTGAACTTCATTTTTGCTATCTTCACAACGACTTCTGCTGCATCGTTACTTTGGGGATATTTCTGGCTTGATGCGACGTG
The DNA here is from genome assembly GCA_013358835.2 of Ixodes persulcatus. NCBI lineage: Eukaryota > Metazoa > Arthropoda > Arachnida > Ixodida > Ixodidae > Ixodes > Ixodes persulcatus. Next base: position 4,554,384 of record JABSTQ010011052.1, read on the forward strand.
TCAAAAGCCCCATTCTTTGCCAAATGACACGAAGGCCGATCGAAATTGGGGGCCATTGTCCGCTACGGCTGTTTCCGGTAAACTGTCCAAAGATACACAGCAAAGATACACTTTGCTTTCAGAATGGAATAGCCGTTTCTGGTTGTCGGTCTTAGAGGAGGGCTACTTCAAAGTGGCGAGAAATAAATTGCAGGAAGATTTGTTGGTGGATTCTTAGGGAATGCGTTAGCATGACCCTTGGAAACTCCACACGTCCTCCTTTCGGAAACACTAACGCTGACCCCTTCACCTTTTTCTTTTGACTTTCTCTTTTTTTTTTTTTTTTTTGCTGCCTCTTTTTGGCCTCATTACGGGCTCAGTGTTAGCGTTTCCAAGGGTCATGCTATTGCATTCCCAAGCTTGGCGCAGTATGGCCATAGTAGCTTTGCGCCATAAAGCCCGCAATCAACAACAGCTATTGCATTCCCTAAGAATACCCCCATGGATCTTCCAGTAAATTTTTTTCACCCCTTTTTAGTACTCTCCCTGTCAGTATGTCGACGCCCTTGGATACTGTCATCAATATTACTCGTGGAAAGAGCAGCATCCATACCATTTGTGGGAGGAACTGGATCCATATCACTTCTGGAGTGAACTGCATCTATTGTTTTAACTACACACACTCATCACAGCCCACATACTGCTATTACGGAAACCAAGAGCGAAGAACAACCGGTGACAGCAGATCTGAGCGCGACCGCATTCCACAGCGTCGCGGTGCGACACCTCCAAGATAACAAGGCCGTAGTGCTGAATGAGATGGCGTCATCAAAGAAGGCCAATGCTGGGCACAGATTGGACACGACGATTGCGTCAACGTTCGGATCAAACTTGACTCGAAGCCGAGCGCTGATGCAGCACTCGTTTCCAATCTGGGTCCAGCATTGGCCTTTAAGCCATCTCATTCAGCACTATGGCTTTGTTATCTTGGAGGTGTTGCGCGGCGCCTCCTCCTCTCTGGCTCTGCGCCAGCTGTGCGCATGACTGTGCCGAAAACGAAAGGGCTCATTTTGACGAAAACTCTGTCTGTCAGTTTGTCGCTACCGGGGAGAGAAAGTGAGGTTGATGCATGCTGACGTCAGCGCTTCGGACCAATGGGAGCGTCGCACGCAACAACTGACAAATGAAAGATGGCGCCGGGTTTTCGTCAAAACGTGAGTTCTAATGCATTAAAATAATCGGTGACAAGCAGGTAATTCTTGCCTTCGATGTAGAAGAGGTTCATTGCCACCTTTTGCCAGGGACGATCTGGAAGCGGACTTGGAGTGAGCGGCTGACTTCTGTGCCTCGTCTGCTGTAGACAGTCTGAACAGCGCTCAACCATGCCCGAGATGTCTCTGGTAATGCCAGGTTACCAACACTATTCTTGGGCCCACCTTGAACACTTGACGGCGCCCTCACGTCCATCGTGTAGGAACTGTAGTACCGAGGGACTCGTTAAGGGAGATATAAGGTACCGGGAGCTTCTCATTACAATGCCATCATGTAACGTAAGCTTGTCTTTAAACTGCCAGTATTGAAGGGTTTTGGGGGCTTCAGATTTGTTCTTGGGCCACCCCTTGATAATGAATTCCTCAAAGCTCCCATTAACAGATCGCTGTCTTGAGCTGCCGACAGTTGTTCTAGACCAGGCATGGCCAGGCTGACCCGGCCTAAGAGCCGCAAACAAAGGCACGAAACTTCCAAGAGGGGGGCAGACCTTTGTCCAGAGAAATAAACGAAACTCTTAACTACTTTCAATATATCAGAGTCAAATGCAGTCCAACTGTACGTGAGGTAGCAGTAGCACAAGATACCAAACCTGTCTTTCGATTTGAAAACACTTCCCATTTCTCGAGTGGTAGGGGAGGGAACCGCGAGCCGCACTTTACACGCGAAGAGCCGCATGCGGCTTGCGAGCCGCAGCTTGGCCACCCCTGTTCTAGACAGACATCTGGAGCAGGTATGTGTTGAATGAGAGCTTGCTCAAATTCTGCAACCTCCTCAGCTACACATAAGCTGTCTTCGCTTTTAGGGGTTGTCTAGAGAGAGTGTCGTCTGCTACGAGTTCTTCTCCTGGGACATGCTCCATCGTGAAGTCGTACCTCATCATGCGGAGACTCATTTGCTGAAGCCTGGGTGCAAGGCGCTTCTGATCTGTTTCGATGTGAAAAGTTAGCCTCACAAGGTAGTCCTTAAGCTTTTCGCAAGTCCAGGTAATTTCAAGGGCTTCCTTTTCGATATGCGAGTACCCTCTTTCTGTGTCAGTTAATGACTGTAGTGAAGGCAAATGCCCGGAGGGTTTCACCTTCCTGATGCTGCACGAGCACGGCTCCGATGCCGTAGCTGGAGCCATCAGTCGATAATATTGTCACTTGTCGAGGAGTAGAGTGCCAGAACTGGGTATGTCAGATTTGATTTCATCCTGTCGAAAGCATGTTATGTAGGAGTCTCCCAGACGCATTCTACATCCTTATGAAGTAGCTCTCACAAGGGTTGAAGCATGTTGGCCAGCTTTGGAATGAATCTTCCTACGAAGTTAACCATACCTAGAAACCTTTTTTAGTTCTGTGCTGTTCTATGGAGGAGGCATGTTTTAGATACTAGAGATTTTTTTTTTTGTATCTGGGCTTACACCTCTGTAATGAATCACGTCTCCCAAAAACTGAATTTGTTCCTGAGCAAACGTGCACTTTTTGGCATTTAAGGCGATCCAGTTTTCGTGCTGTCTTATAAGAACTCCTTGGAGACGAATGTCATGTTCCCTTCATGTGCTGGCCCAAATCAAAATGTCGTCGATATGGCACATGACCCCTCTAGCCCTTCCACGATGTTTGATGCATCATTCTCTGAAAGACCTCCGGTGCGCACGAGATGCCAAAGGGTATACAATTAGATTTGTACCGACCGAAGGGTGTAATGAAAATCGTAAGCACTGTTGGCTCTGGGTGCAACTTGATTTGGTGAAAATCGGAGTATGCATCAAGGTGAGAGGATACTTTTGCCTGACCCAGAGTTACTAGAAGTGGTTCTAAGCTTGAGATTGGATGATACTCTCAAAACACTTTTGTTAAAGGGACACTGAAAGGGTATTTATGCTCGCCAAGGTTTTTATTTGTACGTTACACATGAGAGCCCAACTACCCAGAACAGAATTTGCGGCTCGAAATTCGGCTTCTTTCCGCCCGAAAACCGCCGATCGAGAATTGGACGGTGGGAGTCGCGCTCACTCTCTTTTCCGTAATCAAGGGCCGTTTCCTAAGGTTTAGACACAACCACCAAATTTAATCAAAGTCGTAGGTCATCGAAGGCACGCACACAATATTAAAAATAGAAAAGCAATATGATACCCATTTTTCGTGGCTTCTAAAAAGCTACAAATGCGTTGTTTGGTGGAAAAAAAGTATCACGGCCACGCGACCTCCGCCCCCTCTCTCATCCTCTATATTTCTTCCTCCCCAGTTCAGTTTCGGTTTCGAGCAGTTGCGTTTTTTTACTAAATAAATTTTGGAAGGTGTCAGAGTCCCTTGAAGGGATTATAGTCTACGCAGATGCGGACATCGTCATTCTTCTTAGGAACCACCACAATGGGCGACCCACCAGTCTGTTGGTTCCCGAACTTTGGTAGTAACGCATTCCTACTCCATTTTTTTTAAGTTGTTAGACTGCTTTCTGGAGTAGTACTGGTATATGTCGTGGCTACGACAAAGCTATTGGATAAGCATCCAATTTTAGCTTCACCCAGGCCTTTAAAAAGCGAGGGATATTCCTTGACTGGATCAAGGGCTTGTGGAGTTGATACTTCGTTTACTTGTTGAAGGATGTTAAGAGCATCTATGAGGTCCAAGCCAAGAAGTGGCTCGTTGACATGTTTTGTGACATACGTAGAACTCTCCCATTACGTAGGCGTCTTTGAAAGTTACTGGTGCCTGCAGCATGATGAGAACATGAAGGCAATCTTTAGTTGGTCCAAGAAGGATCTTTTTGGGCTGTTGGAGACCAGCCTGATTTTGTAGTTTGGAGAGCAGATGCTCTGGTATGACAGAGACGTCAGCAACAGTGTCACAAGAGTTCACCTCTTCACACCCGACTCGGAGCAAGACTTGCCAAGGTGCGCATTTGCCCGATGATGTCACATATCCTGTAAAGTAGAAGTCTTCGCCAAGCTGTTTGGGAGCTGTCGTAGGGTTTGAGATATGGCGTAAGACGCAAGACTTCGACTTGAAGATGGTTGCTAAGTGACCAGACTTTCCGCATTTGTGACGCTTACTCTTCAATGCTGGGCAGTCCTTCCGTGGATGGATGACATGGTTCCCGCACCAATAGCACACTTGTAGGTCTTTTGCAGCCGCTAGCTGCTTCTCTGCTGATGTTGTTTGCTTTCCGAAGACCTTGAGGTGATTGACTTGAGCTTGATCCGGTGGTTTGGCGTCCTCTTGTTGGAGTGCATCTTATTTCTTTGCGACAATTTCAGTCTGTTTCGCGGGGAGAACTGCTCTCACTCGAGTGTCAATTCACTCTCTAGTTGAAGTTTCATGGAGAGCCATTTATCTTGAACGCGGACGACAATACGGTTGCAAAGAAGCTCATCGTCGAGTTGGCCGTACTCACTTGTTCGCCGTCTTTTTGGACACGACTGTTGAACATAGCTCGCTCATAGGCAATGTTCGTTTTAACGATGAAGTGTGCCTCAAATGCTTGGATGACACTTGAGTAGCTTTTAGCTTGAGGGGTCGGAATGGTGAGCATCGTGTAGATGTCTTCTGCCTTTGGTCCCATCAGGTAAATGAGAGAATTTACCCGATCAGCCGTAGGCTTGAGATGCGATCCTGATGCCGAGCGAAAACATTCCCAGCGGGGCTTCCATGTTTTCCATCGTTCTGCTTCAAACGTGAACGGTTCAGGAGCGCTGAGTTGGTACGGCAACGAAGAGACGGCTTGCATCAATGAAGTAACTTGCTCGGGAGTCGCCATAAGAACAAGGAGCGAGCGCTTAGGTTTAGACCTGTAACAGCGCAGCGTTGTAGCCACAAGAACTTGTTGGCCCTTTGTCAATTCGGCTCCTCACTTACGATTGCGGACGATAGCTGATGAATCCCAAAACATCTGACATCATGTTTTGTGGTAGATGGGTTTACTCAGCTATGTACACGAGGTGAAGCCCACCACAAGGAGAAGGCTTGAGCTCTGTATCCGCTTCGTCGTCTTCTCAATGGGATACACAACAGGTTGGTGCACCGTATAAGCACTTAGTAGTACTGAATGCATATATTAAATGTAGTTATAAAGGAAATTATTAAAAACAAATACAACAGCCTTCACTTGTACATGCTAACCACATCATGCTCTACATTCCACAAGACTGTAATTTGTAATTACATTCTTCTAGCTGTGAAAAAAATGGGCAGGACTGCCAGCCTCTGTACTTAAATAGGCTAAACTTGCCAAACGCCACTCTGGAGTGAAGGTTTCATACTATGGTATTCTAAAACTGGTGGCATTAGCTCGGGAATTGGGTAGTAAGATTTAAAACAGCCCTAGGAATAAAGAACTACGAGCTTCTCTTGTTTTGCAGTATTTCTTAATAAGACTTTGAAATATCAAGCAGAAAAAAAAAACAAAAAAACAGTATATAAGCTTGTCTCCCGTAAAATCCCAAGATAGCCCACCTAACATCAAGAGCAAATCGGCTGAAAATATGGAGTGGACTAACTTTCGGTGTACAATCAAGCTTGTTATGGTGGCGAGGGACAACGAAGCAAAAGTTACTGTTCTCCCCAGTAAGCAATGTTCGCTCATATCCCGCCATAGCGAACAAGCCATATTTACGCCGAGGCCATCATTGATCCCAACACTATTACTAGGAGTGGGCTATCTTTCAGTGTTTTCTTTCATGAGTTAATGCTTCTCATGTTTTCTCTTTGTATTTTTAGTCCATAACAACTAAATGGACCCTATAGGGGGCACTTGCATTCGTAGCACATTTGCCCCCTGTAGATTTCGTGATCCGATGTGGATTCGTGATGTTTCAAATTAACCACTTTCGTTAAAATGGTCAGTGTACCACTAGAATACATTCACAGGGATCATTACCATGTGCCTTCCTCCAATGCAGTTATAAGCTCACAGGGGCTGTAGCTCTTGCTATTTATCAAATTGTGCAGAAACAGAGTATAGCAGAACACACATAGTTCTGTAACACTACTGATCCACTCACAGGCAGTTAGTGATACTCGTACATACATGTTTGTATGAGTGGCTTGTTAGATGAATTGGTGCACAAAATCACAAAACAGGTTATTGGGGAAGGTAGCTGTAATTAAATGTTTCATATGTTGTGGCAGTCTCGTCTTTCAGGATAAGCTGGTGGTTTGACAGCATTTCATCAAGGGTACGATTCAAAGTGGTATGAGGTGGCTAAGGGAGGCAATGTGATGCTCACCATCATATAGTGTAGGCTAAAATCTCAGGTCTCAAACATGTTAGGCGCAGGACTCCAATGCTGCAGGCGTGGCATGAAGGGCTTGGAAAAAGTTCTGGGAAGTCTAAGAATGCTAGTCATTGGACTTGTCAACAGGATCCTTTCAGCCCTGAAGAAGGAATGTCAGTATAATGTTGGCTAAAACTCTGTCTTCCTACACAGCTTATAGATAAGGACAGTGGCCGTGCTGTAAGCTTTTTAATGATTTTTCATGCAAGCAATGACTGCCCTCTCCGGCAGGTATTGCACAGCAATACGAGATGAAGCCCACCGTTCTCCGGGATAACTGTAATGGCAGCGCTGAATTCCCTGGTTTCCACTGGTTCTGTGTGGGGTGCACGCTCGGCGGTGACCTACACCATGACATCAAGGTTCTGAATCACTTCGGAGCATTCGTCCATGAGTTCCTTGTAGTCCGCGTGCTCCCTGATCATAAGGATGATCAACGGTCTCTTCATGCCCATGGCAGTCGCCATGTCTCGACGCGAAGGCGTGAAGACGTATGGGAGGCCCTTCTCTTCGCAGATGCCGGGGATGTGGCTGAAAATGTCGATGGGGCTCACGTCTCCGGCCAAGATGACAAGGCCAGTCTGTCCCTTGCGAATCTTGCTCTGCACCTCCTTCAAGCCGTTCAGCACGTAGCCCTTGTGCTTCGACGCTTTTTTCACGAGCTTGAACAGCTTCTTGGTGAACTTTTTCGAAGCCATCGGGTGCGCGATTGCGTTCACAAACTGCAATTTTTCTTCGTAGGTCATTTCCTCGGTGTCGCCGTTTTCGTCAGCACGTGCCGAATCATCCAAGTGTTCTTGTTTTACACGTGCCGAATCATCCAAGTGTTCGTGTTTTAAATATATCTCCTGCGAAAATGACTTGTCCTTTTTGCTCTTCTTCGACGGCGTCACGTCGTCGTCCGCGTAGTCCTCTTCGGTGCGTTCTCGTTTGATTTTGGGCATTGCAAAGCCTGTGTTGCGGCAATCTTGACTCGAATCGAATCAACACGTCCCTCTAGGACTACGAAAACAATGTGGCATGTGGCTCATGTGGCGCTAAGGCGGCTGAGCGGATGGATAAATCAATGCAACGAATGCAACTGCTCCGCCGGCTCCGCCATGCCTTTTCATTTGGAGGGCGACTTGCGCCGCCTGGCCAGTGCTACGTTTTGCACAAGTCAATAGATTAAATTAATTTTTATGGATATCGAAGATGCAGCATTTAATCTGTTAAACCGGAGAATTTAGTTTTCAGGTGTCATAAGTAAGTTTACGACTTTATCAATCATTCGCACAATTTAACGTCCGTAAGATAGTTTTGGCGCTTGCTACCACTGTAAGAGTAGCTACCCTACCACGCACGTTAGTATTTTAGAAATTTGATCTATTTAATCAATTTATATTAGCAGAGCAAAGTCCGATGACACGCTGCGTTCACAAATTTAAATTTGTAGTTTATAACCCAGAATACCAGAAGGTAAAAAGGAATGAATTAATTGCACGAACTCACTACCCTCACTACATTGGCGCTCTATACGATGTAGTGGTTTTAGTTTATCGAGTATATTTAGCGCCACCTTTTGGGTGAAACGAACCAAAAGTAAATGAATCTATTAAGTAATTTTAGATTTATTAAAAAAAATCGCAGCTACCTTGTTACTTTGTTTGCCGCCTTTTGTTTCTCAAAGTAATCGAGAACGAGGTTAGAACTTAGGAGCAGTACGCAGAACCGCGCATGCGCTCTTGAGGGGGGCTTGCCTTACCGAGCGGCGTGCGCTCGCTATCTGTTGTAGCTCGCTGAATTCCTGCAGGGGAGTAACAATTTCTTTTTGTGTCGTTGATCTCCCTCCCCTGCATCTCGGTAGCAGTCGATAGAAGCACGGGTGAGCCTTTCCGTTGGTACTCTGTGCTCGATCCAGTGGATGGATCCAAGCATCGGCTGGTATCAGCCTGAACATCACGGGCCGGCTCTACGACTCTGGAACTCTGTCTGGGAAACCCAGCAAGGCTTAGAAACGATGGATCTCAACAACTCCCAGTTTGCGTGCTCCGGACTACATACCCCTCTGCAGCACAACGGACATTGTCGCCGACCAGAGGAAGAACGTGAATGGTCGCAGCGACGTGACAGCCGGAACTGACAAGTTTTACAACCCGACCAAGCGAAAAAGGGAGAACCGCGCGAGTACTTTTGCTCTCAATAAGAACCTCCATCTGATCAGTCAATATGGCGGCACGCCGTGGAGAACTGGAGGGAAGCGCTCCCGTCCTGGCATTCTCGGGTGAGTTGGTCTTTTTCGAAATGCTCTTTGAAAGCTGCTCGGTCTTTGGGGCCATCGTGGCGTGCGGCCGCGAGATTCCCATAGTGGCGTACAAAGTGCCGGGTCACGTGACAGCCTGGGCGCGCTGAGGTTGCATAGTCCGGGCTAGCTCGGTCGCTCATGTTTTGCCGCGAGAGAACCCAGGCTGAGCCCACTACGCGTATCGCGAAGTGTTTGTGGCGGCTTCGGCGCCCTCAGGACGGCTCCCACGGCCGACTGCACGGAAAATGCTGAGCTTCGCTCGTAGCACGGCTCATGCATGCCGTGCCGACATGAGGGTAGTGTTCCTGCAGGCCGCGCCAGCAGGTTTTGCAGAGAAACTGCCGTGGAACATAGTAGAGCCTATGCGCTTTTATTGCTACCAAAGTAAAGGCCAAACAATAGCCGCCATCTGTGATACGTAAGTACACACAGTTTGCCAACAGAAAAATAGGTTTTCTTTTCTTTTAAATTGAATGAATGGAACACCACACATATTTCGTTGTTTCACGGGCATAGGAAAGCAGGAGTAAGGGGGCTTCAGTAACCTGAAAGAAGGATGTACCATGGTTTGCCGAATTCGCTGAGCTTAAGCTCCATGTTATTGGGTTTGTGGGCTCTATAGTTCTGATTTCAGTGTCAGGTACTCCTGGCATTGTTGGGAATAGAAAACAATCTAATGTGTTGTTTTGACAAGCGCACTGAAAAGAGTAAAGAGTGCTCCATCAAAAAATGCTCTCGAAATTTTGAGTATGGAACTACTGACCTCTACATAGGAACTGGTCCTACAGGAGTGAAACATACAATTTGTAATTTTCTGGCTTGCACAGACACGTTCAGTCATTGTCTTCGAAAAATATGCTTGATGTTTTAAACTCTCTGTCTGTGTTGAACATCATTCATTGATTCATTCATTCATTCATTTGTTATACCCTTAAGTCACTGGTTCAAGAATCACTTCAACTTTTCCAATCTTTGTGAAGGCTCCTTACATTGCTCCGTGACTGTGATGAAGTGTACAAGATCAATACTGTTTATTTCACGATCCATGGGGAAAATAGATGGGCAAAGGTTGACGTCGCATCCATGGATATATGTAGATTTCACCTCTTCATGTATAATAAGGCAGCCGACTGGCACGGAATCAAGATAGATATGCGAGACTGAGTAAATAAAAAGTACAGACAATCCTTTTAGCTTGTCCCCCTAGTTTGAGTATCCATCGTCATTATCTGTTGAGCTTTTATCATTGCATGATATAAACCAACACATTGTCCACAAACAAGCCCATGTTTGCCCAAACCAGGTGTGTGCACAGAAACCAGATTTGCATGAAGTGAACCGTCTGTATGTGTGCCATTCTGACAGCAGCACTGCCACAGCAGCGTGATGTCAGAGCTGCACATTGATGTATAAGATGTTGGAGCAGTTACAGTGGTGGCCCAAGTGGTTCTTATTTTTCTAAAACAGTTTTACTGCTGAAACATTTTCGTACATGCGCGTTGCATAGAACACATGCACAACAATAATGTCACTACAATGATACTTCAACAACAGGCGAACTGATAATGATTCATAATTACACAAACCTGAAACTGAGGAACAGATAAAAAGGACAAACCCCTTTCATGTGTTCCTCAGTCTTGGATCTTGTAATTGTAAACGATAAGGTATTGTGTTTTGTCTTTAAAGGGTAGCTCCGGTCAAAACTCGAACCAAAAGAAATGGACCAATTTACGGAGACAAAATACGAGCACTATCGAAATATACACTAATGGCACACCGCGATACACTGTAAAACCGATATTAAATATGCTACCACCAGCTTCTCAGTGCGCATACAGCGGATTGGCTATTAGTCAAGCAACCTTCTGCCCAATGTCATGTTCATACTCGAGGAGGTTACTTGTTTGCACTACCACTTCTTTCGCAGTGTTTCTCTGCTGTGTTTTGAGCAGTCTGAGCGGACGATTTCTGCTTGTTATGTTCTGTTTGAGCAGCCGTATTTTGTAGGTGCTCCTCATCGGTCGCACACAAAAAATATTGAGTCCCTGCTCATTCAAGCGCGTCGGGGTGCTGAAGGTGGCATTCACTGGCGGCCATAGTTTAGTCTGTTCCTGCTCCGTGCGAGCTTAGATATGCTTCCACAACGCTTTTGCAATGTGTATTGCACACCATCAAGATTGTAGTTCCTCTCAGAAGATAAGTGGGGTCTGGTTTTCTGAACATGCGCTAAGCCTGCATTCATTGTGGTGAACTCTCTTTTCGGTCAGCAAATTTATGAATCGTTATTAATATTTGCTACCTATGTTTGACATCCACGAAGCAAAGCAGTAAAACAGCCATAGCATCTTACCTGACCGTTCCGACCTGCTTTTGCAACGAGGCCATTGGTATGTTTTGTGATGTTGCGGTACAAACTTTGTGTCAATGATGGCTGGATGGATGGATGTTACTGGCTATACCCTTTGTAGCGGGCGGTAGCTTGCGCCACCTAGCCTAAGTCTAAAAAAGACAAACATTTGATTCCTCCCGCCCTTCTAAGCCAATTTTCTCCCCCTAACTATCACCAGCTAGTGTGGGATATCACCAGGATGACCCTTGGGGGATCGGGCAAAACAAACTAAAAACATCACCCCCGACTCTTCCCCCCGGCGAGGGAGTCGCCAATTTTCCTCTGGTCAAACCTTGTCGGTGTTACCCCTGCACCTGACCCACTGAGGGACAGGGTTGAGACTTTGGGCTGGAGCCACACGGGAGGGAGTCCCAATTTTCCTTTGTCCGGCCTGTCCCCAGCTGTGCTGGTTAGTTGTGCATCATTCAATTTTCCCTAGTTAATTTCCACCAATCTTCTAATCATCTCTTTGTGACTGTAATCCTCTTCTCCTTGTCGCCAGCAAGGCTTAGGGCCCCAACCAAATCTGTTACCCCTTCAGGGAGGGCAGGACAAAGCCCCGTGCACTTCAAAACCAAGCGCTCAAGTGTCTCGCTCTCAATATGGCAGGTGGCACATAATTTTTCTATCTCCTGAAATTTAGCCCTAAACGTCCTCATCCTCAAAACTCCCATTCTAGCCTCAAACAGTAAAGAACTTCCCAGTGAATTCTCAAACATGTTTTCCTTTCTTATGTTCTGTGTTTGTGACCTGCACATTGTAAGAGCTGATATTTCCTGCATTCTTACCTCCTACATTTTTCTTTCTGCCTCTAACTCCCTTTTCCACTGAAGTAGTCTGCTCAGCCCCATCACTAGTGTGTAGGTTTTCGGGTTCGGTTTGTCCATTTTGTGTTTAAACTTTTCATGTATAAATACTTGAATACCTTCCGTGCCCACTGGATATCATCCTTTTCTGTTAGCCTTTGTTCAAATTTCAACTTACTAATTGCCTCAATGCTCTCAAAAGAAGGCCAGCCCATGTCCCCCTGTACACCCTCATTTGGTGTCTTTCCATGTGCTCCCAGTGCCAGTCTGCCTACGCTTCTTTGTTGAATTTCCAATCCTGTTTGAACCTCTGATTTCATGCACAGTATGCCATTGCCAAAAGACAGTCCTGGTACCATCACTCCTTTCCATATACCTCTGACTACTTCATATCTATTATAGTTCCATAGTGTCTTGAGCTTCATAATAGACAAATTTCTTTTCCTTTTTCTAATTACATTCTCCTCATGTTCCTCTAGATATTTCGTTCCCTCATTGAGCCAGACTCCCACATATTTGTAGTTTCCTACTTGGTCTATTACAATATCTTGTATCCTGAGGGGTTCTCTCTTTTCGTTGTTAAACATAATTACTCCAGACCTGTCACTACTAAAATTCATGCCCAATGTGTCCCTTCCTCTCCTCATATTCTTGTTAGTTCCTGTAACGTATCCTGGTTATCTTCCATAAGCAAACCTTGTGATCACCATGCAGGGGATCACAAGGGCTGCCATCATGCTCAAGTTGGTAGTTTCGGTTTTGCCGTAGACCCTTAAAACAAAGCTTTGAGATATCTACAAAACTACACAAAGCATCGAGAGGAAAAAAATTGCATCTCGTAATTTATGGACATTTCCTTCACTAAAAACAGTCGTGACCCTAAAATCGAGAATGTTTTATGGCATAAGATTCAAGGTAGCTGGCATAACAGTGCATATCTATTCCTGATTATGCAAGTGCAGTGCTGTGCATGCGGTTCTCACACAATCCCAAGATGGTGTGGGTTATGGCTTGTTTGCATATATATTTAGACTTTTGTTCATCATACATATAATTGATTGATTCACTGATTGTGTATATCTTCGAGATTAGCACAGCTTAGTTCAACTTAGTTATGATGTGCAGTGAATGAACGGGAATGCTACTGAAGTATGTTAGAATTAAAATTTGTAAATGGGCCGCCTGTTTGACAGGCTCGATTTCATTTTGGTTATTGAACTTGTCATGGGTGGAAAAATATAATTTGGAAGTTCCAGGATTCCAAATGCTGCTTTGGGCAGACTACCTTTTTCCAGAATGCAGAATGACAGCCACTCAAACGCGACAAATAATGTCTCCAAATAAGAAGTATTACAGATGAGAAACTATTTCAAAACATTCATGGTGATTAGACAGGAAATCTTTCAGTGTTTGTTACAGCAAGGCTTCTGTGTTCGACTTCGCCATTTGGTTGCTGCGCTTGTGTTGTCGGATCTTGTCAACCCTTGGATGAACACATTTGTCTATGACATTGCAAAAGTTTGAATGTGGAATTTGTAAGTGAAAGTTCCCAGCATGAATTAATTTATGCTGCACATGGGTGGAAGCGCTGCACCATTGTGCGCCAATCCACGTTAGCTGCGCCATCCTGCTCCCAAGCGCAAATGTTGTGCTAAAACTAGTCGAAAATTGTTTTTTGTTTTATCGCTAAATTTAATGGAGTACTTTTCTTTACTGGCCACAGTGGTTTACCGTGTTGTCCTCAGTGGGTTTGGATTTTGGAAAGACCCCAACAAGGTTGACCAGGGGAAAATTGGCGACTCCCTCTCCGGGGGGGAGAAGGCGGGGGGGGGGGGGGGTGCGTTTTCTTTCTTTTTTTTTTATTTTGTATTTGCCCGATCTCCCAAAAGTCATCCTGGTGCTTCATTCTCCCGGCCCGGTGATAGTTGCAGGGATGTAGGGGGAAAGAAATTGGGTATTTAAGTGGGGGAGGAAAGCATTTTCTCAGGCTAGGTGGCGCAAGCTACCGCCCGTTACAAAGGGAATAAGCCAATATCATCCATCCATCCATCCGGGTTTAGATAAGTCTGAACCAATATGGAACCACCATACCAATGTTGTCATGTTAACATCAAAGCAGGACCCCCCTTTGATGAAAACAGGTGCCAGGTGCCTATTCTCATCTAACGAGAATGACCATGATTTATTCCAAACCAGGTAAATAGACTGTTCCGTTTCGTTTCATGGTCTCATGTTGGTGAGCCGTCAAGCTCCAGCAGCACGAGGGAGAACCATGCGAGCTAGTTGTTTATGTAGTCTGTTTCGAACGCGTGGAAAAGTAAATGCTGTTATTGTTCATAAATATACCGTATTTTGACAAATATGAACAACACACAATAAAAGTCGTGTGTTTATTTGTGTTCCCCGTACCAGTGCCTTCGAATCACTTGTTTGTGCGCTTGCTTTGTGCTGTCAGTGCCACAGCGCAGCCAACAACGGCGTGTAGGTGTCTGACCTTCGAAAATGGGCCATGCATATGTGGCTTTGCCAGAAGTACTGAGGCATCAGATCGTCGTTTACTTTTTTTTTTTTTTTTTTTTGGCAGAGTGGAGCTTAAATGGGCCCTGCAATCATATTTAAGCTTATACCTTTTTTGCAGTTTCCACGTCTCTTGGGGTTCGGGCAAGCCAGCGGGCACGGAGAGAGTAACTAAATAGCAGTGCGTAATATTTTAATCGGACGACGCGGAAACCTCCTCCACCTGCGGGGGCGACCCGCGGTGCCGAAAGCGCGCGATATGTGACGACATCGTGACGTTTTTGGTCCTGGTCTTACTAGTGGTCAGAGCCGCTAAAAGCTTTTTTTTTTAGTCGAAATACAAAATATAAATGGCGCGAATCGTTTCAATTATTTATGAAAGTAGTTTTTGTTCAGTATTTTAGATAAGAAAAGAAACAAATGCAGTTTATAAAGTACGGAAACAAGAAATGACCCGTCGACATACCGCCACCAAGCGGTGGAAAAGGCGGCGCATACTAGAAAGGGGTAATGGGATCAGGCACCGACGAGCGGCGAGCGTATAAAGGTCCTGGATGTACGCGGCAGCGCTGCGGTCGTATGGGCTCGAGGATCCGACCGGTTCCGAGCGTTCCGAAGGTCTTCGGCGAGCAGGTTTGGCTTGCGGTTTGGGCGTTTGGCGGTATGGCAGCGCGAAGTGGCTCCCGTTCTGAACTGATCTTTACCCCGTGTTTGCTGTCGTTTGTGGCCAATGAAGTGTCATGCCGAATTAGTGTTTAATCGCGCAGCAAATGTATTGCGAGCCGCCCGCTTCATCCAGCCTATCCAGCACATGCTCTAGAGGCGCCCTCTCGAGCCGTCGACACGGAGTGCGGCAGCCGTGAGCGTTCGCTGAGCTCACTCCCTCTAGTTCACGGCTACTCAAGCCAGGACCAAGGACGTCACGAGGGAGGTTATTTTTTGTTTGTTGTAATTTTAATTTGCATATGACTTTTAAAATAAAGCAAAATTCGAGAAAAGTTTCATTAAGTTACTACGTTCAGTGCGCTCAGATTCGGTGCAAATTAAAAACCAGTCAAAAAGTCGTTGCAAGGCCCCTTTAAAGTGGCCGCGTGATATGCGAGTTCCTAGGGGGTTCATAGAGAAATATAGTACTACGTAAAGAGCGGACACTTCCATAGGCCCCAGCGGCCCAATTTAGTGTCAGCGAGCGCACCCAGCGGCCAGTATAGTCCCTAGCTGAGTGTTGAATGGATGGATACACGCAGTAACCGCTGGTCAGATGAATGAATGGATTTAGGCAAATTCTGGCGGTATTTTTTGTATCGGGCAGTAGCATGCGCCCTCTAGTTTGACGAGTCAGTGTTATTGTAACTAGCATGGTTTTTGTTTAAAATAGAATCGTTTCATAAGTATACCTTAATTGTACTGCAGAAGAAAAGTCGTCCAGCGCTAGATATAATTCAAACTTACCGCACACCGAAAAGGATATTTTCACATTTGTGCTAACTCTCTTGAAGGGACGACATGGGACGACACCAGGGATTGACACACAAAAGTATTTATTTTTGTAACTATGACAAGCAAAACAAACATCAACTCTGAAGATGATAAGTGATGTATGTCATTCATAAATTGCAAAAATAAGAATACACATGCAAAATGGATGAATAACGCGTCAACAGTGCAACACTGGAAAAAAAGTACTGTATTACAGCGAGACTTACAGCGAAAAATGCAATATGATGGAGGGCACTTACAAAGATTACTGTCCAAGTTCCATGAAAAGCGCTTGAACATGTGACTAATACAGCAACATTAGAACAATCTGGCCCAGTGGCTTCTAAATTCAGAGACCGAATGCTAATGTCCGCCAACAAAGAAACTACAGTCACAATACTTCTTACGTATACCGCATACCATGACCGCAACGGAAGAATGACTAGAAACCCGCACGAGACAACAAGCCGCGGAACCAACTCAACCCACACAACGAGGCAAGAGACACAGACCAAGCAGCCGAAGTATCCGCCCCTGTCCGCCCTCCGTAGAGTCCACGACTCCGAAGCCAACCGTCGCGCCGCAGTCATAGCCACAGCCGTTGAAGTCGTTTTTGAAAGTTTTCAAAGTTTGTAATAATTTATTAATATTATATATCTGACAAATGTTCAGGATAAGTGGCACTGTTGCGCCTACTAACGGCCGGTAGAGTCCCTAGCTCCTGGGCCGCGGAACGGCTGGAGTGGCCACTCTTTACGTAGTACTATATTTCTCTATGGGGGGTTCCCGCGTTTTTGTCCGCAATCTGTGCACGCGTTATCGGTTTCCGTGACACCCCGCGTCCGCGTTCTGCTGCCGACAGGGGAGTTCGGAGCGAATTCTCGCGTACTTATCGCACCGTGAAACGCGAATTCGCAGTGTCTGCGATCTGTGGTGTCAGTCCCCGTTTCGCGTAGCTTGTACTCGTCCAGCCCGCAGTACGTCGCCATATTGAGAATGACGTATACATGTACTTCCTGTGATCTGTGCAACATTTTTTTTTCCCCCTTCGATGAACGTATATGCAGTTTCTTGGAGGCCACAAAAAGGGGAATTTTTTAAAAATTTTAATATTGAATGTGCGCCTTAGATGTCCCTCGACCTTGAATATATTCGGTACGTTTGAATGACACTTGACCAAGGAAAAGAGACTGAGTGCGACTGAAACCGGCCAATGTTTGACCGGCTGTTTCGGGGCGGAATGAAAACTAATTTCGAGACGCAAATTATGTTCTGGGTAGTTGGACTCTTATATGTCATGTTGAAATGGAAACCTCGGCGAACATAAGTACCCTGTCAGTGTCCCTTTAAAGGATAACTCCGGTACATTTTCTCAATTTTAGGGTTACGATTGTGTTTAGTGAAGGAAGTTCCCTGAATTACGAGGTGTAATTTTTTTTTGCTTCGATGTTTGGTGTAGTTTTGTGTATAGACCATTCCATTTAGCGCTCTCTGGGCGGCACCATTTTCTTCGACAGCAGCGTCCTTTTCACACATCCGGGAAGTTCAGCAGGTTCGGCGGGGTAAAACGAGAGAGAGGGCACGCGCCCGACTCCGCTAGCAGACGACAAACCGGGAGGTTGCCATTCTCCATCTTTGGGCTGTATCGGCGGGCTGTACAGAACATCGAACTCTCGCTCGTGGCTGCCGTTGTGAAGTGGTTCGCGTTCTTAGAATAGTTATGGCTACTCCAAAATTAGCCTATAGCTCTCTGTTGTTCTATTTCGGTAAATGATCAACTAGCATATCTTTTTTCCGTTACTTAAATAGCAGTTGAGTCAGCCGGCAGTACTAACCTTAACTACTGCGTGTATTGCGGCAGGAGAGCACGTTTTTATTTATTATTTCAGACTTCCACTCATGGTCGCTAAAGGCGTACACCAGTACGAACTTTGTATAGTGAAAAAGGTACAGCAACCGGATTTACTTTTCGCCGGAGAGACCGGCCAATCTGACACAGTTTTCCCTATTTTTTTTTTTATTTGCACGCAGGTAATAGCGCGATTGGACCCTGTTAGTCTTTTTATCTAGCATAGTATTACACGATAATAGGCATACCAAAATCTGCGCATCTGCGCTTGAAATTTCCAAAATGACGCGATTTTAAACATAGTTTGCACGCCAGCCGGATGCTAGGTACAGCCCACTCGGCGGAGCAGACGACATGCGGGGTGAGGGGGAGGGTATTCAGTTAAGGTGCTCAGTCATCTGCAATTATATGCGTGTAATACGGCGATTGGTTTATTACTCGGATAAAGGCAACTACAGTTTGTGTGCGCCGTCACCGCGCAAAATTAAAAATAAGGGTATTAAATAAATAAATGCGCTAAAAGTGCGGCTATCGTTGAAATTCCGACCGGGTTATGATCAGAGTTAAACCGCTCCCAATTTTTGAGGCCTCCATTCATGCCATTTCCATTGGTTTCACTCTGCAAGTTCGAAGTTGAAAGAGTAACTTTATTCGCGGAGCAGAGTTTACAAACCCCCCTCCACGTTTCCGTGGTGATATCGAGCAATTAGCGTCATTGTTTTTTTTTTTTTTAATCGCGGTTCTGTTTTCTGTTTTAGTGCAAATGTTTCCGAAGTACTTACCGCTCCAAATATACTTTATAGAGATTGATACCATAGCTTTGCGTAATGCTATATGCCACATCCTTATTTTTATTCAACACACGTCTCTACTTACTCAAACATCTCACCCAGTTTATCGAGAGTAGCTCTTCCTCAAAGAAATCATTTTCTAAGGCTACGTTGTTCAGTGGAGTGTGGTGTGTCTGTAATTTGTCGTTCATTTATTCGTATTTTACCTGTATTTAAGTCTGAAAAAATGACAATTTGTAGGGTTGTGCATCGAGTCGCGACTTTTAACCGATTAGTAGGTGACCTTTAATCGCCTAATTAATCGGTTTAATGTGGACGAATTGTTAAAGTAGTGCAAAAATAGGACCTGCATATCTTTTTTTTTTTTTTTTGTGAGATCAAATAATGTGAGCAACTACTTCGCCAGCATATGAATGATACGCAAAACTTGTTTTTTTTTCTGCAAGAGCAAAACCGTGGGAAAAAAAGCATGGTACTTTATTAATTTCTCACCCCCTTACCGTAGTACCATTGAGAACGCAGCAAATCGCAAACAAGAGCAAGTATTCTCCGACAGGAGAATAATACTTGTTGCAAATATAATCAGGCTTTTAGACACGTCTTCTTTGAGTCCAGGTAGTCAAGTTCCCACCTTCACTGATTAAATGTCGATTAAAGTAGTCGGCGATTAATGCATGAGTTGATTAATCGGTAGGTTAGTGAATTAATTTGATTGCGCTACCATTTGTAGAAGTACATGTTTACATATGATTAACCCGTTGGCTAATGATTGTGTGATTTACATGACTATACGTGAGGATAGTGACTTGGGCGCGTTGCAGCACGATTGAATATGCTATTAAGAAATAATGTGCGGAGGCAGGTGAAATTGAGCACGAAAAAAAAAAAAATTAAGCACATTTGAATTGTTTAGAAAAGTGTAATATCATCGTCTTCATATGTGTATTTTCTAGATGGATATGTATTAACTAATGCATCAAGCATTTGCTGTGCGGGTGTTTATTTATTTACTCCTCCTGTAATGATCCAGCGTGGAACTTCCGTGCCTAATATTTAACGAGAAACGCCCAAATAATGTTGAACATTCCCTAAAAAAATTTCATATATTGTAACTAGAATAAATTAAAATTACTAACAACTTGTACTTACTAACAACTTGTACAATTCTAGAATGTGCTTGTGTTGTCTTTGGCTCGTACAAATTTATCGACAAGGTAGAACACTACGAAACAGGATTGCTATGTTTCTTTAAAATAATTACCGACCTAGTAGTGTTTAAAAATAAAATACCTTCTTTGTAAAAAAAAAAAAAAAAAAAAAACTGCCACTGTAATGATGTAAAGTTACACCAAAGCTTGGCTAGAAGAGAAATAAAAACACAAAACTTGATCGTGGAAATAAAATAGCAAGAAACGGCAGCTTAGACAAAGATCTGTATACTTTCGCAGCCCGGAAGTTTGTCGCCCTTGGAATTTTTCTGTCGTGGGTAACTGCCTCTTTTGTCTATTTAGTGTCAAACACGGTTGTGAGTTTGTGCCCTGTGTCCCCGTGCCCTGTGTCTTTTACTCGTCCTCGTTTTTTAGCGCTTTTAAACCTGAAATGTACCACCAACTAGCCCAAGTGAATACCATTTTAACCTAACTATCTAAGAGAACAAGAAAACTCGGAAGCGAAATACCCTATTTATTCTCGAAGTTGCCGCAGAAAAACGGGACTCGTGTGTGAAGAATGCTTCCTAGATTCATTTCCAAGTCCGACTTCATTCGCTGTTTGGGTCGATTTCCAGAGGTGACTCTGGGTTTCGTCTGCATGAAAGAATGTTTTCCTGTCCCTTCAGGTTCTATATATTTATACTGGAAAGGTTTCGGCTAAATTCACTTGCCTGCATTGACCACCAACCGTGTATTAAGTGGCAGTGGCAGGCCTTCGTTTAAGCGTTGGTTGTATAGACGTTTCCACTGTTCACGAAAATCACAGTCCACACGTGCTAAAGTCACAGTCCAGCCAGAGCTCGCTCGCAATTGCGGCCAGCCAGAAAGTGCGCGTGCATAACACACAAACAGCAATGAACGCTCCCTCATACCTTTTATGGAAAGGTGTACAGGTGCGTTTACGTGTGTGATCCGTTGTCTGAAGTATACTCGCACAAAAAAAAAAAAAAAAATTAAATCATTCGTTATCTTTTTTATTTTTTTTTTTCTGTCGCGATTTATTTATTTATTTGTATACCTACCTCGCCTGAAGAGGCATTATAGTAGGGAGGGGCACATACATAAAATTTATACACTACAAACACAAGGTGAAACACAATTATTCAAGAAGTAATGCACAACGGTAGTTAGAAGTAACATTGAATCCTTTGAAAAAACGGCTCTGACAATGCCGCTTCAACAATGTCACTTGGCAGGTTATTCCAATCTTCAATGGACCGCGGGAAAAAAGAGCATTTGAAAACATCAGTTCTGCTGTGAAATGGACACATTTTTCTTGAATTATCTCTTCTTCCTGTTACATGGGCAGGCTGAAAAATATACTTGGACCTACTAATTGCGCTATTGTTGTAAAACACGTTATGTAACATTTTGAGACGGAACAATTTCCGTCGTTTATTGATTTAAATGGGTGACTTCTATACTTAGGGATAAATATTCTTGGAAATGAAGTCAAAGCTATGGGTAGCCGTGTGCTCGCGCATATTGAGTGCCGATCACAACTTTTCTCTCGCGGTCTTCACTTCTTCGGAAATGCCAGAAAACGTTGTCCCCTAGTATAATAACGAAAAAAAAAAAAAAGGAAATCAAGGAAAGGCGGCGGAATTAAAGAAGAGAAAAAAAAGACACGTTTTCACAGGAGTACCATTTCCTCCGGCCTTGGCGGTGCGTCGAAAATCGTCGTAGTACGACGGCCGTACGAAGCTGGCAATTGAGCCCCGCGAGCGCGCTCTTTTTAATTGCGCGCTCGCGACTCGTGGTGGCATTGGCCCGTTGGCCTTAGTAGGCAAACCACTGGAGGGTAGTTGACCTTTCTTTGCGCCTGCTTTTCTGTTCGGTTTGGATCTTCGCGTCACCGAGAGAATGAATCGAGCCTTCTGTCATTGCGCCGCTGCCTTTTAACGAACCTCTAATAAGGCCTGGACACACTGCGCATTCGACTGCGCGAAACGTAGATTTCGCGCAGCTAGAGTTAGAGTTAGAGTTATTATTATTATTATTATTATTATTATTATTATTATTATTATTATTATTATTATTATTATTTGGCAGGACGGGGAGCAGACGGGAGTTTTTTGACCGCCGCGTTCGTTGGGGTTTGCACTTGAGCTCGAGATGACGGTGGACGTGACCGTAGCGAATCGAATTGAGATTTGCCGCCTACGATTGGGTAGAAGAGGAAAGGAAAGGAGGATCGGGGGCGCGTGATTGGTCCCCCCTCGTTTCCATGCGCTACTGTCGCATCCATGTAAACCCTGCCCAAGATAGATCGATGCCTGTCGTGGCGGAAAAGACTGCAGAACCGTGACTGGGGGGACCATCTGGGGAGCCTCCGTGAAATCACGGAAGGAGCTGAAGCAGCAGGCTGTCACGAGGGGCGGTCATAAAGCTCGTGTTGCTGCCGCGAAGAAAGCTGCGATCATGAGTGGGTTCTTCGTGAGAGAGAGAGTCCCTGGGTGCGTGCCAGGTGGGAGAATGTCGTAGCCAGAGCCTTTTGGTCGTAGCATAAAGCAGCCACATGCGTCACCGTCCGCTGTGCGAAAGGAGCTGGTGCGTTGTGGTGGAGCAAAGGCCGGCACTCCCTTGGTCACCTTCCCGCGGCGCTCTTGATGGCCTCTCGTAACCGCGTCGGAAGGTTAGAAAGTTTTAAGGCTTATTCACACGATACATCTTTTCAACGCGCCACAGTTTAGCGAAACCAAGATTTCGCGAAATCGGCCTGTTCACACGGTTTGACGCACGAAACCTGTGACGTGTTGACTCACGAGAATTTCGCCAAACCTTGTCATCTGCACCGGGAATACCAAGGGTTTCGCATCAAAATGATATGAAGTACGCACAGTGTGAAGAGACAGTCTGTTTTATTAATACCACTCAATAAACTTCGTCAGATTTGGCTCGCTGGGTTTACTAGTCCTGCCAAACCCGGGAAAGACCGTGAACGTCAAAGAAATGGCAGATGATCTCGAAGCATTTCGTACCATTTTTGCACCGCTAATAAAGAAAGTTATCCCCAATCATCATGTTTATATGCGGTGCTTGCACTCGTCGCGACTGTTGATGAATCTGCACCGCGCCACCAACCCGTACTGTAAACGCCGTTCACACACAGCAGCCAAGTATACGAGGGACGTTCATAAAGTTCGTATTATTGTCACGAAGAAATAGAGATTCAGCAATCAAATTCGAGTAGGAGTTGAGACTTTTTCTACATGTTCGCCACCAAAAGTTACCCACTTTCTCCAGCGATGCACCACATGCCGGAGGCCATTGTTATAGAAATCCTCGTCTTGAGTGTTCAGGAATCGCTCCACTTCAGCAATCACTTGGTCGCCGTCCTTGAAATGCTTTCCTCTTATTCGGCCACACTAGAAGCGTCTGTACACAATTAGCCAAAATTGTCGTAAACTGGGACGTTGTCCCCGAACAACGCTCCCAGATTGGAATGAATATCCTTGGCATGGCTTCCCTTCAAATGAAAAAAACGGATCACTGCATGTGCTTGGCACCGACGGGCGGTGCCATTTTCGTTTCGTCTCTCTTGCGGCGTTCCGAGCTACTATTCGCGACTCCAGCAAAACGGACGCCACCAAGCGGGAAAACCGGGAACCAGCCGGTCCAGGTCGCTCCGCGCCCCTCCGCGTCTCTGGCGGCTTTCGCGGACACGTGTTGTCGGCGCGGTGGCGAACAATGTAATTCGACGAAGGTCCGAAAATTTCTTAAGTTTGCCCGAGTGTTCATTAGTGTGGTGAAGCCTCAGTAGATTGATTCCTTCCATCACGTGTTTGAAAGCCCGTTTACTCCATCCACAACACACGGTCGCGTGCTTTCGATTTCTTAGATGGAATCACGGAAAACCGTTTTGATTTCTTGTCTGTCTCGAATCACATTCAAAGTGACGACTACTTGGTAACTGATAAGTGGTTTCTTTATAAGGATGTAGAACAGTGGACTGAGGACGACAGACGAGGTGTTTCACTGGAGGGAACACCAATGTTTCAGTCAAGTGAATAGGAAGGTTCGATAGCTGCTTTTCTTGAGTTTGGTTGTGTTCGATTAGCTTCAAGTTTGAGCCACCCATGCCGGTCGGTGCGTTGGCTTTTCATCTTGGCTGATTTTTGCCGAAAAAGCCTCTGGACAACACTGAAGAAGTTGTTCTGATTTCGCAATTACTTGATTCAGGAAAACCTGCTTGCTGCATATGATTAACGAGGGAAATTATCGATTCCTGATACTCCGCCGACGCCTTTCCGCATGCATCGTATCGTTATGGGGTGCCGTTATCAGAGGTATAGGAACGATCTTCTAAAACTCCCTAATAGGGAGTTGTAGTAGATGGTTCCGATACCTCGGATAACGATACCCGATAGCGATACGATGCATGAGCAAAAACGTCGGCGGGGTATCGGGTATCGTTATCGGAGTCGTCGGAACGATCTACTACAACTCTTTATTTCCTGTAACTTGTTGGGTCCTTACGGGCATAATCTGTCAGGAGCACACCATGACAATCTTCAAGAAAGTGTTTATCATCACCTTCCCCGATGACGGCTGCGTTTACGCCTTTTTTGGCGGTGGTGAATCCGCGTGTTTCTATTGTTCACTTTCTGCCTTCTTTCGTCACCCATGGAAATTGGGCAATCAAGCAAGTTATCGGCTTGGCAGGGCTGCAGCATTTCCGTGGCAGATTCATTCGGCGCTCTTTTTGCATGCACGTGAGCCATCGCGGAACGATCGGGTGGCGATCTTTGTCATGTACCATTCATTGTGCATGTCATTGGGGATTGTGCGACGAACCCTTTGAACGTGCCGAGACTCGGATGTGGCTTTGCCCCAACGCGAATGTTGTCGATATTTTGTCTTTTTGCCGCCAATGATAACTTTATGGCCGCCCGACGTATACTGAAGTGCCACCCCGAGGCTTGAGAAATCGTCGTTATTACAATATTTGTGGTCTTTATGAGGATGATAACAATATATCCCGTTTCCTCTAAAACCATAATCACAAATGCCATCGAGCTAATATTTTTTACGAACTTTGTTTAGTAGTATGTGTTTAGTATGTGAACATGAGCAACATGATCGTGAGACGATGTCGACTTTGGTCAAGTACCGTCTCGATTTAGAATGGTCGTCGATGTTCATTCGACCGTTTCTGCTGTTTCTTATGGACCAAAGCCCACGAGTCCTCAGTCCACTTTAGCAGGGCGAACACTGGAGAGGAAGTGGCCTCCTCTCCAGCGTTCGCTATGCCAAAGTGGAAAGAGGGGGTAGGAAGGTTATACCTTTTCACCCTCCGTCGCATGGGCGCTGCCATCTTGGAATCACGTGACGCGGCCACCATAAGGTAACTTCAAATCGTCGCTCCTCTCTCCCCTCCGCGCCCTGGCGAAGGCGTTGTATTCGCGCTTTTCGTCTAGTTTTACCGCGCTTTTTCGCCTTGCTTTGTGAAGTGTCGTCTGATACTTATTTTTACTACCTAACTGCATGCCATTATTATGTGCACAACTTCTGCACTTGGTTTTATAGCACATTTTGACTATTTGCACCGTCGGCGTACCGGATACGTGTGAGGAAAGGAATCTGCGTTAGCACTAGCGCACGTTGTGAGGCTATGCTAGTTCACTCCACACGAGGGTTGAGAGGCAATTATTTAGGACATTGAAAATTTGCTTAAAGGGGTTGTGACACGCCACAAATAAAATATGAGATAACTATACTGCCAGGACCCATTTTATGTTCCTATAATCCTACTAAATTTGTTTTGAAAATGGCGCGATAGTTTCGTGGATAAATCGGTTTATATGCGGTTCCCTCAGAGGGGCAGATCCGGGCGGAACTGGAGGCTGGCTACGTAGCCAGCCTCCAGCGCGGTGTCTCCTTGCACGCACTCACAGACTTGGCTCTCTTGGCGTCTCGAGCCTCAGCTTCCTCGTTTAAGCTTCCACGCTTTGAGCATGCGGTCCGTGACGATTACGTCTACGGCATCGCTCGCCTTGTCAAAGTGTTCGACATTGATCGCAGCAGCGATGAGAGTGATTGCTATCAAGAGAAGTTGGAAGCTGTTCATTTTGACTGCGACTCGCTGGCGACCAACTCCAGCGACGACGACTTACGGACGAACTCACCGTGGTCACCGTCGTCTGGTAATATCTCGCAGGTGCATGCAGGGTGGAAAGTCAACGGGCTGGGGGCGAGAGCGAGAATAGCTTTCGGGTTACCGAGTTACGTGAGCGGTTTTGATCGTACCGCGGCTGCCGCGGCGAGGAGAGCTTGGGCGATCATGGGGGCGCCTAAATTGAGAGAGCGTTCATGGTCACGTGGTTTATGGACACCATGGTGTGACTAACTTAGGCAGTGTTGCCTGGTCGCCAGATAAAAATGATAAAAATCCGTAAATTGAATATTGCAATAACCAGAGCTCTAAAAATCGCGTAACTTGGTGTATATACTAATTAGCCTATGAGCATTCCATTTCAAGAATAATCTATCCGTTTAATTTTCGTGTCATAACCCCTTTAAAGGGGCCCTCCAACAGTATTTGAGCGTCTACTTTTTTTTTGCGGTTTCTCCACGCTAGTGGTCCCGGAAACCCAGTGGACAACGAAAGAGTTTAAAAATATTAGCGCATCATATTTTAATTTGACAACTCGGAAACACCTCCTCCGACGGTGGCGCCGCGAGGTGCCGAATGCGCGCGCACAACGGCGCTCCCTTTCACTATACGTCACATTCACTGGGCTTCGTGATTGGCGAGAGCCGTCCCAGAAATTTTGAAGCGGAATAAAGTATATTACACGTTAACCGTCATTATTTCTCTAAAAAGTCGTTTTTATAGAGCTAATAAAGTTGCAAATTAAAGTTCAAAAAGGGCGAAAACAACGCCTCGTCGCTCGTCGCTCATGCGCGCCTCCCAGCGGCGGAGTACCTCCTACTCGCCGAGGTGGCTCCGGTGGCGGAGTTGCGGCGGGAGACGAGCCCTGACGAGCCTTCCGCGGCTGTCGAAGCGGACTGAGGCAGAGACGCGTCGCGGCGCTTGCGTGGTGTGTCCTCGTACGGCGCGACGCCCAGCTCCGCACTCCTTTTCAAGAATTCGGCGCTCAAAATCCGATAAGCCCGGTAAATTCATCGATGATGGCAACCCGATTCCAAAGCTACGATGGTTGCAGCGAGGCCTAATGGCCGACCGGGCCGACGGGCTATCAACCAAACTCGCGTCCAATTGGCCAACCGCTTTTCTCCAATCGCTAAACTGTTTCATTTTACGTCATGAAGCGCAATGTTTTGCTTATTTAAAGTTGTTTTCTGCAATATTTAATTTGCTAATAACTCACAAAATATTGCGAATTTCTGTAATATTTTTTTCCCTCAGTGTTCCTGCTTTCATGGAGCTCCGTTTCAGCGCGAACTTCAAACCAGTCAAAAAACTGTTGGTGGGCCCCTTTAAAGGGGTACTCCGCCGTTTTCTTCATAGTCCCCGATTTACCTAAAAACTTGCTAAAAACGCAAACAAACATCGCTGAACTAGTAACCCAAATATGTGGACAAAATAACTTTTTTTCGCGAAGTTATAGAATTTACAATTTTGGTCTTCATCGTGTTTTTCAAAGTGAAAGGCTCTACTGGCAACATTGAAAAAGTGACGTCATGGGTGGGCAGGGGTTCACTCTTTGGGCTGTAGACTTTGTTCCCAACTGATTACAAACAGTTTTATGGTGTCAAATGAATGCATTGGAAAGTCGCTCCAACTCCCGCGCAGCAGCACGATACAAATGCTCGGCATAGTTCATTTTTAGATAGCCCACTCGAACCGCAAGCCAGCCCACCCGTGACGTCACGGCAATGAAAAGCGCGGGTATATTCGAATCTTCGTTTTGGCGTCATTTTCATTTGCCGATTTCACAATAACTATTCTGAATTTCGTGATAATAAATAGCATACCGGAAAAAGTAAATGGCGGCGATTTCGAAAATATAGTTAGTTGGGATTGCTCAAAAAATCGCCGGAGTTCCCAGTGGCCATCCCTAGTGAAAAAGCCATTTGTATGATAAATTTCTTATGTCCAATAAACACATATGAATCATACAAGGTATATAGGAACATATAAAAACCATATCAGAACTATATAATAACTATATAAGATAGATAACATAAAAAAAACATATAAGAAACTTGTGAAAAGTTTCTTATATGGTTCCTATATGTCCTTATATAGTTATTCTATGTTCTTATATAGTTGTTATATGGTTCTTATATGTTCTTACATATCTTGTATGATTCATGTGTGTTTATTGGACACGAAAATTGCTCATACAAATGAGATTTTTCAATAGGGATGTGATAGTGGCGTAATAAGAAGCGCAAGGTATATTTATGATCACGTATTTATGGTTTTAAAGGAGGCAGATATGGTTAACGCTAGGAGTCGTTATATGGTTCTTATATGTTCTTACATATCTTGTATGATTCATGTGTGTTTATTGGACACGAAAATTGCTCATACAAATGAGATTTTTCAATAGGGATGTGATAGTGGCGTAATAAGAAGCGCAAGGTATATTTATGATCACGTATTTATGGTTTTAAAGGAGGCAGATATGGTTAACGCTAGGAGTCGTTATATGGTTCTTATATGTTCTTACATATCTTGTATGATTCATGTGTGTTTATTGGACACGAAAATTGCTCATACAAATGAGATTTTTCAATAGGGATGTGATAGTGGCGTAATAAGAAGCGCAAGGTATATTTATGATCACGTATTTATGGTTTTAAAGGAGGCAGATATGGTTAACGCTAGGAGTCGTTATATGGTTCTTATATGTTCTTACATATCTTGTATGATTCATGTGTGTTTATTGGACACGAAAATTGCTCATACAAATGAGATTTTTCAATAGGGATGTGATAGTGGCGTAATAAGAAGCGCAAGGTATATTTATGATCACGTATTTATGGTTTTAAAGGAGGCAGATATGGTTAACGCTAGGAGTCAGTGTGTTTCTTGAAGGCATCATGCTCTGCCTTCATAGCAAATCCCAAACAGTTGCTTTTGATTATATGGGGGAATCATTTTTGCGGTATAAACATTCGCTTAAACTGATTATTTTTTAATCATAAAAAACTACGTAATGCGCTCGGTCTCATATATGCAGTCATTCAATTTTCTTCAGATATCCAATTCAATTAATTTATTTAGAGACAGGGTTGGGCTCCCCGGGTGAAAAAGCGTGTCAGCTAGCTTGTGAGTGCCTGGCAAAAGCGCCCGAGGTACGCAATATGCGACGCCAAAAACACGCCGTCTGCGTGGAAATCACTCGAATGCAGCGTTGTCGATACCGGATTTACTCTCGGCGACGCTGAAAGTAAAGCGTATTTGTTCAAACAAATAAACACCTGTCTACACAAATCCAGTCCAGCAGCTTGTGCCAAGCTTGCTGGAGGTCAATTATCTTTGCGCCATTTAATTTTATTCCACAATTTATACGGAAGACAGACGTCAGACTTCAATTGACGGGTTTGTCCCTTATCTCAGATTCTCAATACGTTGTAAGGAAGTCTCCATATAGCAAAATAGTTTCCTAAGGTCAACATTGTGAAATGCTGCTAATGAATACTTTCGCAGTACTGATAGTTGAAAAACAAAATTAAGAAAAAGTCCCACGCGGCCTAGGAAGCACCATCGAAACATCTCTCGTACTTAATTTCTTTAATGAAACCGATCGAGACAAAATCGCTTCTTTTCTGCATTCCATGCGTCATTACAGGGAGATTCCATTACAGGGAATGTTCACAAAATGTTGGTGTTTTCGAAAACCGAACAGTGAGCACTAAACTTGCGAGCAGGGACTCAAACCGTAACCGAAACCGAAAACCGTTTAGGAACGAAATCTTTTCAGTAACCGTAATCGGAACGAAACCGCTATTTTAAATTTGTGAAAACCGTAACCATAAATTATTTAATAGTCATCGGTATTAACCGACATTAACCAAAAACTAAAAATATTAGTTTTTCTCAAGAATAACCTCGAGGAGGGATCTGGAAATGTCGTGGCCACTGATCTTTATGACAATTTGCTGGATCGCGCATCCCGAGTAGAAACCGCGTCTTCAGCAAGCTGCCGCCAGCCTCCGCAACGCTCCAAAAACGCGATTTTTCTAAATGCAGGCTGGCTGTCCGGTGGCCGCACTTGCGGAGCGGGGAAGCGAAATCCAGCAGTTGTCATAGACTTCAGTGGTCGTGGCCATTTGACATAGTTAGCGTCAGCGGGTTGTGCATCTGGTAGCACATTTTCGCTCAATCTCAATTTAGGAATAAGAATACTTGGTTGGAATCAGTGGTCGAGCTTATAATGAAAAGTGTCTATTTCTAAATCTGCTACACTCCTACAATCGCAACAAACTATAGGCAACCTGCAATGCTGTTTGGTTTGGCGCTGTCTAGCGACTGAAGTAAGAAACATTGAGTATGCCTGGGAGTGGCGGCTGCATTGTTCAAACGTGAGAGCTATTACTCTGGAGGCGCGCCAAAAACTGTCAGCCCCAACTTTTGCGAGAGGCTTGATACCGGTGGAATATAACATATTTAACGGCTAAAGTACGTGTCAAAGACTACGAAAAAACAAACAAAAAAAAACATTGAGGTTTTGCAGTAGGGCAAAGAAAACCCCGACTACTTTCTTTTTGCAGTCAGTCACGCGTTCATTAGCTATTTCAATAAATTGTACAACTCAGCTATCAAGCCGCCCGTGAACGTTGGTACTACCGTCGGTGCAACCTCAGTGCGCTGTACGTCCAACTGAAGTTTTGGGGTGTCTTACATGTGACAAGGGGTGTAAGAATATACTTTTTTTTTTTCTGTGTGTAGCGGTGACATTGCCCTTTAAAGGGATGGTGAACCGAAATTTGGATTTCATAAAAAATAATGCAGGAGATGTAGGCGGGACGCTAAGCTTCAAATCCTCTCAGAGCGAGGCAGTCCAGGGTCGCTAAACTCGTCAAACACAAAGTTGGGCACGAAGTTCGCGGAGCGTGCTGATTGGACTCTCGCGACGTTGGCGTCACGCGGGACGAGATGTCAATCATCCAAGCTCTCTCGGTGCTCAAATTCCAGCGAGAATGTTAGGCACAAAGTTGTAGCGAGCTTCATCGGAGCGCGCGCGAGCAACACCGTGGGGCCAGCCGATTGAACGGCCGCACTGATGACGTCGCGCCTGCGTGTACCTACATCCCTACGCCGCGATAGAGTCAATGAAACGTAGATTGTACCTTGGCGGGCTGTAAATGCTCTGAACTTTCTCGTCGCAAGATCGTCGTTTGTGGAAGTTACTGCTGACGACAAAGTGACGTTTCACAACTTTGGAAAGGAGTTATTTGAGGCCAAAATCTTCGCTTCGGAATCGAGGCGAAGATTAAACTTTGTGATATTGTGGAGCCGTGCGCGGTGTATGCGGTTTTAGAGCTCATCTTCCGCCACTGTCAACAACGCCACCGGGGTCACCCACAGGCGTTATGCATAGAGACGTCGGTAATGACAGAGATGAGGGGGCGACGGGGAATGGCAAGAAAAATCCGGGGAAAGGGAAAGAAAAGGTATAACCAACACAGACACATACTCAAATAGGGGTCAGGAAGGGCCGTAGAAATTGTTCGGGAAAGAGAGAGAGAGAGAGGGGGGGGGGGGTGATAGTAGTGAAGAAGGGGGTATCCCTTCCCCCGAATTTTTAGAGCGCAACTCTTATGCGCCCGTTTCGAGCTTGAGCGGCGTCGCCGTAACCGCGCGCGCATTGCATTATGGGACGTTTTTTCACTAAATTTAGCGGGGAAATCGACGTCACGTGATTTTAACACCAATTAGGTTTCCCCGCTAAATGAGAAAGGAGCAGGATGGGAGGAGGGGGTGGAGAGGCATACCCTCCCCTCCGTACCTTCCCCTCCTCCTCCTCAAGAGCTGCGCTTTAATTCGACATTATAAAGAACTGTAAACGTCTGTCATTTTTTTTATTATAACTCTCTGAAATGCTATAGTCCGGGGCTGGGGCGATATCCCCCCCGTACACCCTTATGCCCTTTGCGCCCCTTTTTTGAACTCCACTTGGGGGGGGGGGGGGGGGGTGATTCGCCCCCCTCCCCGTTCTTCTGTTTCGACGACCCTGCTTAGAAGCGTTCCAACTGAGCGATGACGAAAAACAGCACAGCGTGCAATTTTCTAAATTATGGTTCTAGAGATTCTGGAATTAAAACGGGGCGCGTTCCATGAACTTACGAGCGGCCATGACAGACTTTCAATCGAGAGGCTCGTGCCAGGGCTCGTTGTGTGCAGGCGCGTTCAGTGACGTCCTTTTATAGTTCATAACTTTGACGTCAGGGTCAGGATGATCAGTTGTGAACGACAAATTTGATGGTGCGTGTTCGAGTCGACGGTGAAAAGTTTGGTTGTGTAGGATGAAAGCTTGGTGTCCTCGCGTTCTCGAAACATCACCGTCAATATTGACCAAACTGACATTACTCTTACTCTTTGAAAGTCTATCATAAAATGATTTTATCTCCCGCTGATGGGGGGACAACTCCCCGGAAGCGAAATCCGTCCAAAGTTGGACAATGCTACTCGGCTGGTTCTGACCTAGCCACGTCGGGCTACACTCTGATCTAATTCAAAAGGCCGAGATAAGTAAAAGGGACGACAGGGACGTTTTTTTTTAGTAAATTCTGCTTTATCGGCGGAAATAAGAACGATATCAGACTATCAACTTCGACGGTGTTCAAATCAAATCAAATCAAGTTTTATTTGTTGTCACATCTTACATGACAACAGGGGACTTGGGACAAAAAGCTGCTGGGTAGCAGCTTGACGAAGGTCCCAGCCCCCGTGCAGTTCGGAACAGCAAAAAGGTAAAATAAAAATAAAAATAAAAAAAATACACACAAAAAACAACTAAATATTACATAAATGTAGACACATCTTATACAAATGTTTGGTGTAATGAGCATTTTAGGCGAAAAAAAACAAACACACAATACCCGGCAATAAACCATGAGAGTGGTTAGGAAATACTCAAGGAAAGCAAACAGGATAAAAAACAACGCCAGTATTCAAAAAGTCATAGAGAAAAAACCAAATTTACTAACCCTTTAGAATTCAATTACCCAAGCCTCCGCTCTGCTTTTTAGAGACCATCAAGGTCGCAGCTGATAATCTTCATCGTGGTACATTATAAGGAGTATTCACTGGGCGCCATATTTGTGGGTGCTGTCTAGAGCGCATGCTCAGAACGAGCCCTCATTAATAGGCTGCTAAGACCGGCCATTTTGACGGTGTGGAATGCACGTTGCAAAAGAACCCTGGAAGCTAGCCATCAGCACGCGCTCAGGAGTCGCGCACACAGCTATGGCCGCCAGTGAATACTTCCTATACATATAGACCAACACGCGGCCCTGACGTCACGCAGCTGCGGTGGCGCTGTCGACGGCACTGCGCATGCGCAGAGGCCTCACTTCACCTGAATTCGGTTTGTGCGCACGCGCAGTGCCCACACCTGGTGTGGGCAAACGCGGGCTTGTTTGTAAACAGTGTGTCCGTCTATACGAACCACGTTCGTCTCCGCGTGCTTTCTCGTGCTGCTCTATCTCGGCGCCTAGGGAGTAGTAGGGATTTGTCGCCCTTGCAATGAAAAACATCACGAAGATCTACGGATCTGCGGGTTTGTGAGAAAAGAAAACTTCGCTGCAATCTTTCGGCTCCTCCCCCCGCTATGTCATAACACGAAGAAAGTTGTGTCTGACGAGTTTAGCGACCCAGCGGTGGTTTTACGAGTTCAAATAAGAAACATTGCTGGCCTTTGCGCCCGAAAGCAAGTCTCGAGGCAATTCGTACGCGTGGATTAATCCCTACAACACTACTCGTAAGGCGATATCTCGAATGGACGGCCATATTTTTGGAAAAAGAAGTCGAGATTGAACCAGGCCGACGAGGCGCGTGACGTGAAGATACTAGTTTCCTCCTCTCTTCGCTTCGCTCCCTCAAGACGGCGAGGCGGAGAAGACGCGAGGCCGTTCCCTCTCCTTCTCGGAGAAACATGACGTGAACAGTTCTGTCAAATGCGCTTCCTTTTTTTGAAAAGTACGGTCATCCGTTCGAGATATCGCTGTATGAGTGATGTTTTGGTGTTCGTAGCATCCCGTTGCACGCTTTTGCCGCGTGTTTTGTGGAATCCAGATTTCGGTTCAGCATCCCTTTAAAGGGATACTTCAACGAAACTTGAAATATACCCGTCGTGTTCAAAAATAGGTTGAATATGATCCACAATATCCGTAAATGACAATCGCACGTTTGTATTTTGAACCTGATCTTTGGCAAGCGCTCGGAGAACAGCCAGCGGCGAGCACGTGACATCCAACGCAATCTTGACGTAGTTCGTCTCGGGACGAGCAAAGCTACGGCGAGGCTGACGTCGAAAGGATGGCCCAGTCGTTCCAGCCACCGAAGCGGCTGCTTTTGTACGAATTTTGAGTGACGGGTTAATCTTCCATAATCTTGTAGAGGGACAATAGCGACTTCTGGTTCACACAAAAGGGATTCTCGGGAAGAGGCGGTTCCTCCTACCCCTCTTCTCTCGTCGTGGCCGGAGGCGAGACAGTTACCGTCACTACCTCTCAAGGTTCTTTGACAGTTGTAACAAGGGGGCTGCAGGTGACAGGGTGGTAGCCGCACGTGAACGGACTATCTGCTGTAGAGCGAGAAGAAAAGGACGACGGGGCTACGAGGGGCTTGGCAAGTGCTGCTGTTCCGGCGAGCTATAAACCATATTTTGTTATCTTAACAACTGGCGACGAGATTAAGACTTCAAACCATGTTATTATAACAAGTATTTGACCGGGTTCCGGCGAAATCTACCGCGAACATCATGCCAAAGTTAGAGCCGTTCACGGGGGCACTAGATGAGCATCACAAACGAGGCGTTAGCGACATTCACCAGGTGCTCTTTGCTAATCGTTTAATTTCGTTTTAAAATTCCTTTTCGTGACTTTTTTTAGCAAGATATGTGTGTGTTCGATGTGATACTGCTCCTTTGAACACATATAAATAAAAAAATAAGCGCCGAAATTTCGACATCTTGGAAACCCTGAAATGGGGAACGATAAAAAAAAAAAAAAAAAAAAACGGACGAACACAACAAAATCTCAAACGCAGCCGAAATTTCGTTGAAGTATCCCTTTAAAGGGATACTTCAGTGCTTAATTTTTCGGTCTATTCGTGTTCATTGGAGCATTATCACATCAAGCACACCAGACACACCAATCTCTTGTTGAAAAAGACACGAAAAGGAATTTTAAAACGATTTAAACGATTTGCAAAGAGCACCTGGTGGATGTCGCTAACACCTCGTTTGTAATGCCCGTCAGGAACCTTGACAGGTAGTGACGGTAACACGTCTCCCCGGCCACGACTAAAGCCACGACGAGAGGAGAGCTAAAGGAAAAACTCCCTCTCCCCGAGATTCCCTTTTGTGTGTCCCAGCAGTCGCTATTGTCCCTCTATAAGATTATAGAAGATTAGCCTGTCACTCAAAATTCGTACAAAGACAGCTTTGGGGTTACTTGCGGTGGC
Organism: Ixodes persulcatus; assembly: GCA_013358835.2. NCBI lineage: Eukaryota > Metazoa > Arthropoda > Arachnida > Ixodida > Ixodidae > Ixodes > Ixodes persulcatus. Next base: position 4,589,828 of record JABSTQ010011052.1, read on the forward strand.
CCGATCGCTGGTGTGCTTCGGCTGCTTTTAGCGGATGCTACGAGCCATCGGGACCTATCCGGGGCCGTGTGAATGTCACGTGACCTTGGAAGGGGCACAGCGATGCGCGGAAAGCGTATCACGGGCTACATTCACAGAGCGGGATTGGCTGGGATAGCTCGCAGCGTCCGCTGCGTCCGGACGTAAGGTCCCGAGACAAACTACGTCACGATTGCGGCGGGTGTGACGTGCTCTCCGCTGGCTGCCCTCCTAGCGTTTGCCAGGGTGGGCCGTTTATAACGAAAAATACAGCCATCAGGCTCGAAATACAAACGTGCGATTGTCATTTACGGATATTGTGGATCATATTCAGCATATTTGGGAACACGAGGGGTATATTTCAAATTTCGTGGAAGTATCCCTTTAAAAGTATGCAAACAAACCCCGAACCGGAGTGTTCTTGGCTCCCTGTCATGGCGGCCGGAAATGGCCCGAGTACCATGTGTAGCGACGAGAAGGTGCGCATGGTTCTTCAGCAGCCAGTGGGAACTTCCTGAGAGTTGTTTACAAACGTTGCCGAACAACAAAGGAGCGATGTTTATTTTTATTGTATATAATGCGACAATCCCCGAGTAGCGGTAATAACACGTATGCTTGGGTATCAATAGAGCACTATATATAGCTCCTTCGGAGCAGAGTAGCGCAATCCTGAACGCCATCTCTCGGCGACTAGCGGCGAACGCCCGGAGGTTCCAACTCCGGTCAGAAATGCATGGGGAACGTGAGAAAATCGTTGTTTCTTCAATATTGTGGGGATGAACGGAACGACAATAGTTTTTGACATAATAATGGCACATTTTAGAATAATTTGCGATAAGTTGTGTGTCACGCGAGGACATCATTTTTTTTTTTTTTTAATTGCTTGAGCGGCATCATGCAGCAGACGACGCGGCGACGTCACGGCGACGACACACCGTTCACGTGACCCGCTCCGGCCAACCTGAAAGCCCATCTCCGCTGCGTACAAAAATCATCTGCTTCAAACGCCATTGCCTTGGAAATCGCCTTCTCAAAATTTTCACACGCATCCGATATTATTAAAACTTTGATAAAGTGTTTAGTGCTTTACCAACTTCACGACAGACTAGTTTCGAAAAGTGTGAACTCGGCGTTTATTTTTGAATCAGCCGTGTTGCGTCGATCTCCATGTATTCTCCCATAGGGAGGGCCGCCTCCTGGAACCCTGAGTACCACGTGACTCGCGCCGAGCTGCTCTGTCGGCCATGTTGTCGGCAAAACACGCGGATCAAAGGATTGCGCTACTCTGCTCCGTAGGAGCTATATAGTGCTCTAGGTATCAAACTATACAGGGTGTTTCACGAAAGGTAGACAAATTCGATATTGCGAAAACTACGCGTCGCAACAAAAAAAGACTTGTGTGGTTTGGTCCTGGGCCAGGGGCCTATTTAGAACACTTATTAGGCCGGTTCACACATACAGCGGAGCCGTGCTTGCTGCTGCGGAATAGCGCGTGCACGGCGATCCCTTTGCTGTTATTTTTCCTTTGGCATTGAAAGAAGAGGAAGTAAAAGAGCCGCTCTCCAAGCAAAGGGTCGGGCAGGCGATCCAGAGTCTTGGACTCTGAGCTACAAATTGATTGGATACGACCTCATAACTTTCTATTCGATATGCGTGACCCTGGTTTCAAAGACACGCAATTAAAAATAATCGCCTTCGAAAGAGCTCTGTCGCTGTCCCTCAGCCTGGGAACAAGGTTCGCCGGATGCCCATCGGTATCTTGGTGGCAAAAGATTTCGCGCACCCAGGAGGCTCTTCTGGGCGTTAAGCCGTCCACACACATATGCACTAATCATGTATCAGGGTTGGAACGGCTGCGCCATTTGCGCCATTTTGCGTGCCAGCGCCCCCTGTCCACCGGTCAGGTAACTACTGAAATGAAAAGGTTGTTTACAAAATCACAGTTTAGCGTGCGATCTTCACAGTCCAGCACGTGCGTGTTCGTCGCTTCGGAAAGCGAGCAAAGCACGCGCCATACGCACGAACACTCAAAATGGCACCGGCCACACGCTCTTTTTTTTTTTTTTCTTTTTTGAAAAGTATATAGTTTTCTTCCTCGTAGCCTTCCACAAAATCGATCCTTTAAACCGGAGAAGAAAAAAAAAGAAAAAAGATGAATAGCTTGTGATTGTGATTTTGGAGTGAGTGTTCGGATCGACTGGCGCACCACTCCTTTATGGGTACTCCGTGGGACGTCCCTTGCTTGTGGGTCCGGACTCCGGACCCACTCCGGAGTGAAGAGGTGGATGAGAATGACCGAATTACGCTGATGCACGAAAGAAAGGGTGGGAAAGGAAACGCGCCAACGCGCGCGCGGTCCTAGATCACGTGTACACAGTGGCGGAGAGCTGCGCCGGGCCACCATTGGTTGAAGATAGTCTCCTCTTTTTTTCGCACGCTACTTTCGTTAAGATAGCATTGATCTTTTTTTGCCCCCTTGTCAAAAAATAAATAAATAAATATTAAATAAAAGGTGAAATCCTTTCCACCTCCCATCTTTTGTGGAAGAAAATAAAGAGGGATTAAATTCCTAGCGGTGCTAAACGCCCCTGCGCGGTTCGGAATGTGGTTGTGTGTGTGAGCACTCGGGGGGTGGTGTGCCGTAATGTGGACTGTAGCGCGCGGTTCATTCACTCGGACGCCTGGGGAGCGCTGTGCCGCCGTCGTCGCCGCCGAGCTGCGAACCTGGGGTTAGGGGGGAGGGAAGAGCGGGCCAGGTTCTTGTGCCGGTTCGCGGTAGCGAGCAAGGCTCTTTCAACCGAAAGGAATGTGTCACCCTCTACAACGGTAAGCCCTTCTTTGTGCGTCTTGACGTTTCTGTGCCGTGCTTGTGCGGTGAGAGTACGCCTTGGCACGTGTGCGCGCTCGCGTTTTCGACCACCGTCGCTGTAGTTCCCGCCTCGACACGTGTTCCGTTAGTGAGTGTCGCGCCGAGTCGCGCTGCCAGCTTCGCCTAAAAGCGTGCGTGAGTGTGGCGAAAGGAGCGGCGAGTGACCGAATTTTGTCGGCGTTGGCGAAAGCAGCGAAGCCGTTCCCTCGACGCGCCTCGGCGCCTGCGGTTGTTGTTTGGGCTCACGGCTCGTGGGTCGCGCGGCTGACGTGATTTTTTTTGAGCAGCGCAGCTCGAGGGATTTTACGCGCAGGGCAGCGGCAGATATGAGCCAGGGATTCACTTCTCTGACCACTCGGGGTGCGGACTGCGCACGCCGCACGGACGGTCGACAGTTGGCGACGAGCCGAGCCCGTCCCAAGCCAGAGCTCGGTCGAGACTTCTTCCATATTGGATGGACGGGCGACCGACACGCGCGATCAGCTTACCGGGATCACGAAACCCGATAGTTGCCAGCTGTTGACACTGGGTGTTAGTCGAGTGGGGCAGAGATGCGCTCGCGGTCGACGCTGCAGGCAGTTCGGGAATGGCGGGACACGCTTCCCGCGAAAGTGCGCGCAGATTGGTTTCGATGTTCGTATCCGGCCTGCATACACAAGCTTTGTCGATAGTCGTACCCGCATCCCAACCCTCCTAATCCGCGATTTTCGGTGTTTACACTCTGGATTCAAGCCGGCGCTCATTGGTGCACTATTGCCCTAGTTACTGAACTTCCCCGAGCCAGATATCGCGCCTTATCGTCCATAGCGTCGCGCGAGAAAAACATGGGTAGACTGCGCGTATGTATAACAGGGTTCGGGAATCTATTGTTTTCTAAATATTTTCTTTTTTTTTTTTTTTTTTTTTTTTTTTGGGGGGGGGGGGTATTTTTTTCTCAGGTTCAGTGTTTTTCCGTGTTAATTTCTGAGGTCAGAAAATCAATCGGCGTTTATCGGGACTTGTGTTTCAGAAAATAAAACACGGGTGTGGGATTTCCCAACCTTCAGAGAACATCGGTAAAAACGCGATAATGGGATAGGGCAGTGGTTCTCAAATGGGGGTCCTCGAATTCATCCTAGGGCTCCGCGAAGCCCTGCCTCCCGGCAGTAAAAGTTGCCTTTCTTCAGATTGAGAATAGACGTTCCACTTTTTGGGTGAGTTTTTTTCGTGTTTATGTCAATAAGAGAAGTCTACTTCACACTAGTACTTAGTTATATCTATTCATTAAAACACTATCATAATCAACCAATATTTTTTCCTTCCCCTCACTACGAACGGGGTCCTCCATCATATCCGCCGATCCACAAGGAGTCCGCGAAACATCAGGGGTTGAGAACCACTGGGATAGGGGATGTGGTTCCGAAGAATGAAACAGCCTCATGGGCAGATCAGTGGGGGTTCTTTTTAGTGTGAATACAAAAGGAAGTTGTAAACACCAATTTTCATCCCGCGTAGCTTTGGCTTTTCTTAGTTGGGGCAGCTTCATTTCGGGGTTTTCGATTTTCTCCGATTTGTATAAAACCGTCTCGGGGGTTACTTAACGGGGTTTATCGGTTTTTAGCGAAAAACGGCACCCTAAGTATAACGTATGACCGCCACTTGATAGGCGCGCCGACTCCAATCATAATGGTGGGAATCTGGATGATCAACGTGGAACTTCAGTGCGTGTTTAATCTTGTGACGTGTAAGTAATCCTCAGTCATGGAAGAGGAGCCTAGCGATCTAGTTTGTTACGGGAGCGGTTTGAGCGAGGGATGTTATCGTCAGGAAATGGGGACCGCGGTGGTGAAAGTTCCGAACATGCAATTTGTCTTGCCAAAATCTTTCTGCCCATTCTCTGACATGCTTGGGCAGTCATTCGGTTTCAGTAATTGAATCACTTTTTAGTAATTTGTAATTATAATTAATTACTCTTACTACAACTACCGGAGGACATTTCCAGTCATTGACGAACAAAAAATAAAAATGCGGTTTTGTCCCTATTTGTTGTTCTGCCAGTGCGTGAGGACAAGCTTCGGCAAGTGCAAAGACTGCGCTAAAAAGTGTTAGCCCGAGGAACGCGAGAAGCGTGAGCGGACAATCCATCGCTCGGGACAAGTGTGTTTCGGCGTCTCGCCGCAGCGGGGCGCTCGTTACATGCCTCTTGTCTGCCTATATACGGTATACGGACTCAACTGGAAGCATATTACTAGAACTGGTGGAAAAGCATGACTTAGTTTTATGTAATACCAGTCAGATGTGTGACGGGCACATAACGTGAGAAACTGGCAATCTGCATTCAACTATAGATTACGTACTCATGTCACACAAAATATATGGTAAGTTACAAGTAATGAAAATAGATGAAGGTTCCAAAAGTCTTGGTAGTGATCACAAACGTATTAAGCTGAATTTTGCGAGAGAAGTAAATGCTGAAACTAGACAACATAATTCAAAGCACACTTTCTGCAGCGACAAAGAGTTGGAAATAGTTGCTGAAAGAATAGAGGAAGCAGTTCCAGGGCAACGGTATACAGATTGGAACTATGAGAGCCTAACTGGGCTTTTTGTTCTGGAACTAGACAAAGTTCAGAGTAAACGAAAGGGGAAGCAAGGACATAGACCAAAAAGCTGGTGGGACAAAGAAGTGAAGCAAGCGATACAAAAATCTCAGGAAGCCTCTAGAGAACACAGGCATTCCAAGCGTAGTGGGGAGTCAGAAACGGAAGTAAAAAGATGGGACACTTTTATAACATGTCGCCGAGAGGCATCCAGTTTGATCAATGCGAAAATTCAGAGAAAGGGTGAAGAATGGATTAGTAATGTAAGCAAGAAAGATAGAAACGCAGCCAAGAGGTTTTGGGAGCACTTGAACTCACTCGGTGAAACGACGCAAGCTAGACAGAGGTTCATACTCTCGCATCAGGGAGATCAATTAGAGGGAGATGATGCGATACGATATATAGGAGCAGTGATGGAGGAGAAATTTCGGGAACGGGTGCATGTGGAAGATAGGAGAACCGAAGGAAGTAGCAGTCCAGCTTGTGACATCGCGGATTTTGGACAAAGAGAATGGGAAAAGGCAGAACGAAGAGTCCCTAGTCGCACGTCGACAGGCACAGATGGTATCCCAATCAAGCTGGTGAAGAATTTGGGTCCTAAATCTAAGGCAAAACTAAGGGAGGTAGTGAGCACTATGATAACAAAAGGAAACATTCCAGATGAATGGAGGCTTAGTAGGATGAGTATGATATATAAGGGAAAGGGAGATAAGTCTGATATTAGAAATTATCGTCCCATAACCGTGACACCAGTTATTTACAGGTTGGTAATGCAGATTATAAAGAACAGACTGGAGGAATGGGTAGATTGCGAGGGCATACTGGGCGAGTTACAGAACGGGTTTCGGAAACAAAGAAGCTTGGAGGACAACTGACAGCTCTGAGTGGCATTTCTGGATATCAAGGGTGCTTATGACAATGGGCGCGTTCAGTAGCGCCTCCCTTGCCCCCGAACGGAGTGACTTGAGTCAGAGCTCTTTGGATTTTCTCGCCGGAAATTGTCACCGGTCAGGAAATGACGTCATCTTTAGCTCCTTTGACTCTACGTGCACCGTCTCCGGACTCGGTGCTTCGGAGCTTGACTCTGAAGGGCGAAACACATGCGCGTCAAAACTGTCCGATCCGAACTGCAGGAACGGACGTTCGAGGGCGAGGGTTTTCGTCGCACCGGAGGCTACGAAAACCCTCGCCCTCGAGCGTTCGTTCCGGCAGTTCGCACGTCGGATCGGACAGTTTTGACGCGCATGTGTTTCGCGCTTGAAGCCCCGGAGTTACGTGCACCGGAAGTGACTTTTGGCCGTCCTGTGGAAGGAGTCAGTGACTCCTTGACTCCGGGGCCGCTGCTGAACGCGCCCAATTTGAACCAAAGGAATCTGGGACTTAGTGGAGAGCTTAAACCTAGAAATAATAAGGTGATTATAACATGGGAAGGAAAGGCAACGGGGAAAATAGACAGGACGAGGCCTTAGGCAGGGGTGCCCGTTATCGCCTTTGCTGTTTATGTTGTATTTGAGAGCTTTGGAGGATAGACAAGAGAAGAGTGCTTGGATTCGACCTTTCGTACAGTAAGCTAGGCCAAAAAATTCAGCAATCCTTACCGGGATTGATGTATGCGGATGATGTACTAATGGCTAACAGGATAGATTTGCAGGAAGTAATGAGCATCTGTGGTAGGGAAGGAGAGGAATTAGGTTTAGAATTCAGTAGTGAAAAATCAGCAGTCGGGATTTTTAACAATGGTGAAGTTGAGAGGCTGAAGATACAGAATATTACAGTTGAGAGAGCTAGTAAATACAAGTATCTAGGAGTATGGATATGTGATGGTGCAGAATATCTCAGTGAGCATGAAAAGTATATAATAGGTTAGGGCAACAGAAATGCTTCTGTAATGAAAAATAGAGCACTTTGGAATTACAACAGGTATGAGGTGGTGAGAGAGATTTGGAAAGGGATTATGGTGCCTGGCTTGACTTTTGGAAACGCAGTGCTATGCATGAAATCTGAAGTGCATGCAAGACTAGAAATAAAACAGCGCGGAGTAGGTAGGCTGGCTTTGGGGGCACATTGCAAAGCGCCAAACCAGGGAGTACAAGGAGACATGGGATGGTCGTCATTTGAGGGCAGGGAAGCTGTGAGCAAGATAGAATTTGAGGATCGGTTGAGGCAAATGGATGGGGAGCAATGGGCACGAAAGGTTTTCAGCTATTTATACATGATGAGTATAGGCACAAAGTGGAGACAGCGCACTAGGAAATTAAGAGGAAAGTTTTTAGGCTATAGTGGGGTTACGGAAGAGCAGGTCTCAGTTAAGAAGAAAGATGGCTAGAGGGAATGCAGACAAAGACGGCTCTGGAAATCTATAGATTAAACAAAACAGTTATTGCCAAAGAAAGCATTTATGCCAATTCTAGGGGAAGCTCATTGTTGTTTGAGGCAAGGACAGGTGTTTTGCGAACCAGAACATACAGAGCGAAGTACCAGGAAATGGATACAGTGTGCGCTGCTTGTGGAGAGGAGGACGAGACGGCTGAGCACTTGATACTCTACTGTAAAGGGCTTCACCCTATGCCTACCGAAGACAACATAGATTTAATGAAGTCATTGGGTTTTAGAGACAGCGAAGGAAAAGTGGATTTCAAGACAGTAGAGATTACCAAGCAAAGATTAAGTGAATGGTGGCAGAAAGCGGGAGAAAACTAGGTATTTTCTTATTGACTGATGGCAAGGGAGTTTTATAGCCTCACTTTCTTTTCAGTGCGGAGTGAATATAGTTTTCACATTTAAATATTCTAAGCTTAAATGGTAAGACAAAATGGCTTGGTGGCGTAAGCTACCGCCCGATCCAAAGGGCTCAGCCGGATCCATCCATCCATCCATCCATCCATCGGACTGGTGCCCGAAATGTTTCGGCTCGGGCGCAAAGCATTGATAGGAAGCTCCGTAACTGAAACACGAAGTGCTCCTGGTGACGTCAGCTCATCCATCAAAGACACGGTGTTCGCTACATACCTGATGACAGAATTGTCTGCAAGCAGAACTGCAGAACGTTTTTGTATGACCAATGTGCCAGGGCCGTCATGCAAGGCTGTCTTTTACAGCAGTCTGACCGCGGCGTTCGCCATCGAGACAACTCGTCGTCAATACTACCGTAATCCCAAGGGCACCCCGCCCCTCCTTATACGCGTGCTTCGTACGCTTCTTCCGGATGCCCTCGTGTTTTTTTTTTTTTTTTTTTTTTATTTTCCTAGCACCGCGGGTGTGTGGGTCATGAGGTCTCCCCACCCCGCATGGACTCGGCAGAATTTCCGCGTTGGTCTGAAGTCGAGGCATCGCCGTGCACGCCCACGCGTCTGGAAACTTTTCGCATTATGATTTGACGACGGACGTGAATATTATGCGGCCACAATTCCAGCAATGCGACCGTCGAGTCGAGCCAAGGCTTTTCTTGTCTCTATCTGCTTGCGCTCGCTCCTGTTCCGGGTGGATAAACAAAGCCAGAGCGCCTTCAGAAAACGTATCTCGCGTGTTTGTTGGTTTTTTTCCACCGGTTATGTCGAGACAAAGGGAAAGCGGTTCTCTCTCTCTCTCTCTCTCTCTCTCTCTCGTCGCTGCGATCTAGCTTTATTGCTCGTCATTTTTTAGACATTGGTAAGGAAATGGTTGCTCGAGACGTGTAGAATCTCGAGTACTTTTTTTTTTTTTTTTTTTTTTTTTTTTTAGCTTTCAGACTTCCTTCCCCCCGTTCTGGGTCGCGCCGATGTTGGTCGGCGGTTGGCAGTGCCGGTGTGGAGGTCCCTGGCCGGTTGTCCCTCTGTTCGCACTTTGTCGGCCGTTTCCCTCGTTTTGTGTCTGCCTCCGCGCTTGTGCGTTCCTCATCGGCGAGGAAGCAGCCAGGCAGAAAATAGCTGCGCGCCGACCTCGGCCGCGAGCAGGGAAAGAAAAGATTTGTCTCTGCGCGTTTGCTTCTTGACGGGCCTCCGGGGGATCCGGCTCTCACCTACTCTCATCGGTGACGGCAGTCCGCACGGCAGCCCGAGCTCGGTGCCCGTCGGTTCAGTCGCTTCACTCAGCCACCGCCAGCGATAGCTGGAGTAACGCCTGCGCCATTCTGCCTGACTTTGCTTGACGTTGCATGCTGATAATGGGACGCTGCGCCGTTCGTTTCTTTGTGGCCCCCCCCCCCCCCCCGTTCGAGTGTGTTGCAAACTTGTAATCCTTTGCCGTTGCTTTCGCGTTTTTTTCTTTTTCTCCCCCTTTTATAACAAAGAGGTAGGGCTATAAATGACCCGCTGTACTTAACGAACCCTGACAGTGTTGTGTGTGAGCAGTATTGCGCAGTTTTGTTTTGCTAATTTCCTGGACTTCGGCTTTGATTAGTATTCCTCATCATTCAGGCTTTGTAGGCCCTACGAAATCCACTGCTCTCTCTCTCTCTCTCTCTCTCTCTCTCTCTCTCTCGATAGATGTTCAAGGCCTTTCCTTAGCTGCCGCTCTCCAGTGTTTCGCAATCCAGTGTTACTTGCCGAACTGCGTTGAATTAACCCATTTTTTGATTTAATTTTTATCGGTAGGCCGACGTTTCCGGCTAGTATGACGGTACCATGCCGACACAGTCTTTCCTTTTATTCCGAAAGGGTGCAGACTTTGCGGCATCACCTATAGGCCTGTAGCTCTCCTCAAGCTTTGGTCATTCTTCGGTGTCGCGGTTCGCTTCTCATGGCACTTTTTTACGTTGCTCGCGAACGCTAAGCTGGCATAATTACATTGGCGGATATTAATTTGTGAAAGAAAATAAGAGGCTGCAAGAAAAGCGTCTTCCTTCTCGTTTTGGTAAGACACTGGAAGTGCGAGCTGCATTTTTTTTTATTCGGTGTATTTTTACATTTCTTTTAGACCCTCTGTTACCGACCGCACGTAGACATGCTGACACACGCTTGTGAACGACCGTGACTCGTGCATGATCGAACGCTGCTGCGCCGCTCTATGTTCGATGCAAGGATTACATGGTCGCGCCTTACGTGAAGTCTTACGAACAGTAATACTTTGGTTGAGGGCCGTGTCTTCGGGTAGGAGGTTCTCGGTTCTAGCTGCACGTAGATGGTGAGCGTTTTCCAAGCCCGGTTCTCTTCGAAATGTGTTCTTTTCTGTTTTTGCGATGGCACTGAAAGACTCGGAAAGGGGGGGCAGCGCAGGGCATCAGGCACGATCAGATGTTCTTTAGAAAACTGGAGAACTGCGAACAAATGAACCGTGTAAATATATATATATATATATATATATATATATATATATATATACAGGGTGTTTTTTTTTTAAGCTTAACAGAATTTTTAAAAACAAACCATAAAAGCTAGGTTAATGCGGTCTGCACAGGTGAGTTATAAGGCCAGGGGGACATAGTGTAGGGGACTAATCGTAACGATCAGTCGGCTAATTAGTTAAAATTCGTTAATTAACTTTTTAATTAATGAAAATAGACATATAGTTCCAATTAGAAACTTACTCAGCGTCATCGAAAACCACTAAATCAGTAATTTTCAGAAAGACTTTGAACGTGTGAGAAGCGTAGTAGTGCACGAAAGTTACCGCTCGTGGAGCAGGTACAAGGCTGGGGCCAGATAAGCGACGGAAAAATTGCGCGGGCGCCTTATCGCAACCGCTAGCTTTGTACGTGCTCCACGAGTGCTAACTTTAGTGCACTACTACGCTTCTCACGCGCTCAAAATCTTTCTGAAAATTACTGATTTAGTGCTTTTCGATGACGCTGAGCAAGTTTCTAATTGGAACTATATGTCTATTTTCATTAATTAAAAAGTTCATTAACGATTTTTAACTAATTAGCCGACTGATCGTTACGATTAGCCTCCTATAATATGTCCCCCTGGCCGTATAACTCACCTGTATATATATATATATATATATATATAATATATATATATATATAGGGTGTTTTTTTTTTAAGCTTAACAGAGTTTTTAAAAACAAACCATGAAAGCTAGGTTAATGCGGTCTGCGCAGGTGAGTTATAAGGCCAGGGGGACATAGTATAGGGGACTAATCGAAACGATCAGTCGGCTACTTAGTTAAGATTTGTTAATTAACTTTTTAATTAATGAAAATAGACATATAGTTCCAATTAGAAACTTGCTCAGCGTCATCGAAAACCACTAAATCAGTAATTTTCAGAAAGACTTTGAACGTGTGGGAAGCGTAGTAGTGCACGAAAGTTACCGCTCGTGTAGCAGGTACAAGGCTGGGGCTAGATAAGCGAGGGAAAAATTGCGCGGGCGCCTTATCGCAACCGCTAGCTTTGTACGTGCTCCACGAGTGCTAACTTTCGTGCACTACTACGCTTCTCACGAGCTCAAAGTCTTTCTGAAAATTACTGATTTAGCGGTTTTCGGTGACGCTGAGCAGGTTTCTAATTGGAACTATATGTCTATTTTCATTAATTAAAAAGTTCATTAACGATTTTTAACTAATTTGCCGACTGATCGTTACGATTAGCCTCCTATAATATGTCCCCCTGGCCGTATAACTCACCTGCACAGACCGCATTAATCTAGCTCTCATGGTTTTTAAAAAAAAAAATATGTTAAGCTTAAAAAAAAAACACCCTATACAGGGTGTTTTTTTTTTTAACTGCACCAAATTTTTAAATAAAGGGGAGAAAAGTTTTATGAATTAGGTTTTCACTGCGTGTTTATATGGCTCGGCGGACATTAGATGGGCATATAACCATCACTATTATCAGACTAATTAACTAAAATCCGTTAATTAACTTTTGAATTACTGTAATTAGGATATATGTTTATATTACGAACTTTGAGGCAGTCATATGCCAAGACTGTTTCATTTTCTAGAATTCGCATAACCAGCTTGTGTACCGCGATATTCGTCCACGAATTTCGCACTTTTATCCGGCTAATGTAGCAAAGTTCGGCTATAGTGGCCACTTTCGTGGGTTTGCATTCGGGGGCAGATATCTTGGAACACAGGCACATTACGCGAATTCTACATAATGGAACAGTCTTGGCATATGACTGCCTCAAAGTTTGTAATATAAACATATATCCTAATTACAGTAATTCAAAAGTTAATTAACGGATTTTAGTTAATTAGTCTGATAATAGTGATGGTTATATGCCCATCTAATGTCCGCCGAGCCATATAAACACGCAGTGAAAACCTAATTCATAAAACTTTTCTCCCCTTTATTTAAAAATTTGGTGCAGTTAAAAAAAAAAACACCCTATATATCCGTAAAATGGGAAGCGTAGAATGAGAAGCGATAAAGCTCCCCGGTGCAACCTTGAAAGGGTAAACGCTCTTATTTGTGTGCTTTCGAGATCACGAGCTGAGGCGAAGGGAGGTTGAAAGTGGCGTACCACGTAGTACGTGGGTTCGCCGGAGGCTGTGCTCGTCTTGGTGCTTGTTCGAAGAAATGGGAAAATGAATTCGTTATCGCGTAGAAGCGCAACGTCTCAGCATTGTTGTCACGGGAACGATGACGTCGGAGCCGCTGGGCGATATTTTTTGCAGTCGAGGGCTGATCGGATCTGAAGTCACTGGATCGGGCTCGCTGTTTCTCCCTCCCTCTTAGTTGGATGTAAGACGGAGGGTGTCTCCACATATAGAAAGTGGAGACACACAAAGGACGATAAAGGCAAGGGGCGATACAGAGGATCGTCCCTTATGTGTCTCCACTTTCTAAATGTTTATTGTGGCATCCCGGTTTCGCGACACAATTATCGCCGCGACTGGTGTCGGCGCTGATCGTGGAGGTGGATTTGGAGCGCGTGCTCGCGAATGATCGCGGGGTCGGCCTTGTGTTGCCGCGGCGGCCACATTTGAATGCGTGCTCCGCCGGTCGCCTCGTCAGTCGCCCCGTCGTGAGTTAAAAACAAAACAGCCTCGACAATGCTAGTCTCTATCACTCTCCCCTGTGGGCGCCCGTTTGCTTCGAGCCTCCGAAGCGTTGCATTGCCCTTTGTTCGGGCGCTTCGTAAAAATGGGCAGTTAAAGGAGCCCCTTGTCGGCGCATGTTCATTACGCTCGGGACGTTCTGTTGGGACGGAGCGGTCTGTCGGGGGAATGAGGGTCGGGAAACTCCCCGCCGTGTTCCGACGCTGTGGATCGATCCGTGCGTTTAATTGCACTCTTGGGATGCGGGTGCCACTTGAGGTCCCACCGTGGTCGCGGACTTTTTTCGTAATGGCGGAGGACTCCAGCCGCCTTGGTAGCTCCGAGGCAATGCGTCGGCCTACGGAACCCTAGGTTTGCGGGTTCGAACCGCGGCCGAGGTGCCGACAATTCGACGGAGGCTCATTGCGGAGAAGGAACCGTGTAGCCGAGATTTCAGACGCACGTCAAAAGATCCGCAGGTGGTCGAAATGTATCCTCGGTCCTTCGCAGGGGCGTGCCAGACGCCCCGAAATTTTCTTTGACTTCATCTGCCCCGTATCCCCTTAATTAAGTGCTCGCGCATCTTGTAGGTAAGAATTCCGGTGACCCACCGTTTGGGAATCGTAGGGAACTATCAGTGTTGCGCGTCTTTGGCGAGCCGCGTGGCTCGCGGTCGGTGGGCGGCCCCCTCTTTGCCCGTGTGTGCCGGCGGAGAACGGCGGAGCGCGAGGACTCCGGTTTCTCTGACATCATCGCTGCGGCGGCGTCGCGGTGTCATTGTCACTTGTTTGGAGACGTGTGCTGTCCTCGACGTCGGCGCTTTCGGCCGACCTTGACTGACCTTTTTATTTCATTTTTTGATGGTCTTCCTCGACGTCCGCGATAGGGGATTTTCGTTCTCAACGAGGAACGACGATTGGCTTTGCTGGCCATTGAGGCAGCTACTACTTCTCTGTCGTGGTTTGGGAAACGTAACCAATGGTCCCAAAGAAAAATGGTTCTTCCGTAGAATCCTTGATTACTCTAAAAAATTATGCAGCCGTAAAGGGTGTGTGGGGGGGGGGGGGGGGGTTAGTTCTGTTTTACCGGGTGAATATTACCCCAGGGGGAATTCAATTAAAACATGACTCGATATGTGATCTGGAATTCCATTTGACCTAAAATATTTCTAAATTATTTAAATCAACACGAATAGTATGTAAATGACGTAACAAATGTAAGTGTTAAAAAATGGTTCTCTAAACACTCTCCATCAAACCCTTTTGCATCATCATGGCTGTCTGCGTTGACGACCTGAGAAGTCCCAGCCAGATACCTACTTCGTTGCGTCATGCCTGCCTGCCTTTTTTTTCTAGTAGTCGGGGCTGTTGTGACTCGTTTACGGCAATCTCAGGTGTTTTCCCTGTCGCTCTATCTTTCTGGCTTTTAGCCACCGTGCTCTTAGCTATTTTCGCCTGTCTTAATTTTCCCTCGTCTTCAGAACAGGTGGCATGAGCAAGCCTTTTATTTCTTGGTGTGCATATACACCATCACGCGGTTTACAAACGCGCCTGTGCAGGAACCAGATTCGCGGGAAGTGAATCGTCTGCGCAGTGCCGACCATAGTTATTATAATGTACGCTAGAGGTTCAAGTGGCGCTAGTGTACTGACGCAAACTGAAGCAGACAGAAACCAGCCGAAAATGACTTCCGGTAATGCATTTGTATGGGAAAAAGTGAATGCATTTTCTCCTTGCGCTCGACCATAAGAGCAAATATCCCAAATAATTTGTACGTATAAGTAGCTTAGAACATTTCTCAGTCATGCAGACGAAATAAGTGGTCAGTTACGTTTTTCTTTCAAATTCATCGCATTAAAAACTGTGCTAAAACGGCTTCGTACGTGTATTTATGTGCACTGTCGGACACAGTTAGTGCAAACAGACGTCGGCGCTTTTTAGCATGGGGGATATACGTGCCAAATGAACGAAGGACATCGGGAAACCAAGGGAGACGGCAAGAACTACGCAGTAAAACTGTATCAGTAGCTACCCGTGCATGTACGATCAAAATAAATTGAAGGCCACGTAATATATTCCGACTTTAAATGAGTAAGTACTGTTTTATTCATTCTGCTCTGTGTAAAGATGCGTGTTCTACATTCAAAATATCACCCGCACGCTCGAAATCTTTGAGAATAGTGCCCGATAAAAGCTGCCCGGCAGAGAAAACAATACGAAGAGACACCTTTCATAGCCCACATACTTTATTGTTTATTTTTTTAATGTTTTTATCTGCTTATGCACGATGGGGTCATTTTCATATAGTGACAGGACTGGCATATTAGCAATATATAAGCGTCACCGGAATGCTGGCGAACCTTGAACACACTATATTCTTTTCGATTGTAATTTTGCTTTGAATTGTTGCTTGTTTTTACAAACCTGCTGCGGAACACATGTTTGGGACTGAAATGCAGCGAAGTTAAACATTGTTCACTGATGGAGAAAAATGCTCTAACTAAAGCAATTACTTTTACAATGTTAATCAATGTACATACTTGCTTACAACTTACATACATTCGGTACGACCCAAATAATCAGTGTTCCGTGTTCCAAATAATCAGTATCCCGGCGAAGAGACAAAATGCACGAGTGTTTTCCCATAGTAATGCACAGGAGCACCGCAGAAGTAGACTGGTTGCTGTCTGCTTCAATTTGCGTCATGGAAGTCTCATAGACACTAGTGCCAGTTGAACCTCTAGCGTACATTATAATAACTCTATGGTGCTGACAGCAGCGCCGCCGCAGTGGCGTGACGTGGAGTTTCTGCATATTTTACTTGACAAACCTCGCAAGTTGCTTTTACTGTACCCTTTCTGGGTGCACCTCGCACGTCAGATGCTTTCAACTACTTTTCGTTAGGACCCTATTTTTCGTGCGTTTTGCAATCCACATTTATTGTTTTGGGATTATAATGTGCTTGCAATCTTGTCATTCCTCACATTTTCGGTTGTGCGACGTTTAGTGCACAGCAAATATTCTTGTGTAATGTGAGGACGGTTGCAGTGTGCCCTTGTGGCACATTTGCAAGCATTGATGCCTGCTCATATCTAGAGAGAAAACTGAAGAACTATATTTGTTGCGTGTTTTCTTCTGCAGGTTGCACGATGAAATTGAGGAGTTCTACAGGTACATGCAGCCCTCTCCAGCTGAGCACGAGATGCGGTTAGGGGTCATCCAGAGGATAAAGGAAGTCATCTTGTCACTCTGGCCCCAGGCAGAGGTACTGTTGTCGTTCCCACTTTCTCATCTGAATGCATAGTTGTGCGAATCTATGTTTTTTGTTTTTTTTGTCTTCCAGTTCCATTAGCCATTTCCCTGGCAGCCTGACATTGTAAACGGTGGCAGGGCAGAAATGGAGGGAGTGTTCTGACATCATTTATAGCTGGACTACTGAACTTTTCCTTTTTTTTTTTCAATACCTCTATAAGGGTGGCTAACAGTATGCACAGGCATTGACCATCTTCTCCACGTTCCTTTTCAGCAGACCCCCTGTCCTCTCATTAGATTGGAAATTATTATGGTGTAGGTTCCTTCTACTTTCCTATTACTGTGGAACTTTTTTTTTTTTTCTTTTTTTAAAGCATGGCATCTTTTACAAGTTATGACTAGGGTCCCGTGTTCTCGGATAAATCTGCAAAACACTCGGTAGTAAATTTTCCATCAATTCGGATTTATCCGAAAAACTCAGTTTCGAGATCACGACAGCACAGGGTCAGTGGTCCCGAGAAAAGGCCACTTCAGTTTCCTTTGAAATCTCAAACTACTGACGAAAGGAGTTTGCCTTTTAGCTTGTCAAGGTTCCTTCAGCACAACGGG
The DNA here is from genome assembly GCA_013358835.2 of Ixodes persulcatus. NCBI lineage: Eukaryota > Metazoa > Arthropoda > Arachnida > Ixodida > Ixodidae > Ixodes > Ixodes persulcatus. The sequence goes on from JABSTQ010011052.1 coordinate 4,607,059, forward strand.
TCATGGTAACCGGATTTTATTTATTTTGTTTTTGAATTTTAAAAATTGGGAACACAGTAAAATAAACTTAAAATTTCAGGAAATTGGGAATCTAAGAAAAATAAACTCTGATAAACCCCGAAAGACACCCACGGAATTTCACGAGAAATAAACTCGGAAAACATGTAATCCTAGTTCTAACGAAAGTCCCTACTCCCAGAAATTTGTGCACCCGTGCATTCTCCTGTACCGCATGGCAGGGCATGTCGCAACCGGTCGTGGTGTGACATTACGGTGTCAATGACATGACGTCACGTGACCCTACGATTTGACACAATGGCATTGCACGACATCATGACTTGACACAGTGACAACACATGGCGTCGGGTCAGGTGGTCTCCTCTGACGTCGGATTTAAAGGGAAGCTGAAGAGGTTCTTGAAAAAAAAAACAAAAAAAACGAGTTAGAGGTGAATTCTAAGGTATTTTATCCCTTGAATCTGAATCTCACGTTGGTTTTCCCGAAGATGTAACTAAATGTGAGAATACTCGAAAAACCTCAGACCAGTCGTTATGTCATACTAGGATCTTTCAGCCGCCAAGCGTGTCGCTCGTGTTGGCAGCACGCGCAATCACAAGCTTGCCAGGTATATTTCCCCCGCACTGACACCAGTCGTGACGTCTTTTTCTGACCTTTTAGAAAATAGCAAGAGGGTGCGTGCATTGCTTTGATAGGCGCTGAGGATGGGCGAGAGTGGAGAGTCCGAAAACTCCCGATATGACGTCGCACTCCGGGAAGTCGGGGCTTCGCGGTACTTTGAAAATGATTTTCTGCAGCCTCCGTGCACCATTGGAAAGTAATCTCCATATTCGTGATCCTGGAGGCCAAATGAAGACGATTTGAATGTTTTTCCTCGGATACAGAACCACTTCAGTTTCCCTTTAAATGATTTCTCCTTAAATATTATATGTAGGGTTCCGCGTTTTCGGTTTTTATTTTTTCAAAATTCGGCGTACTTTTTTCAATGTTTATTTTAAAATTGAATTTTTTTTTTTTTTTTTCGGTGTATATTTATTCCCAAAAAAGTTTACCGGTTTTTTTCGGTGAATATGAAAGAAACACCATCGGACACCGGATCAGATGATCCTTGTAGCTGTGATATGACCACTCAAAGAATAGCAGCACAAATACATACGTGGTCTTCGCTGCAAGTTCCGTCAAGACACACCTCAGAATCGCGGAATTCGCGGGCATAATTTTCAGCGGGCTTTTTCCTTCCTATTCTGACGACGTGACCGTCCAAGGTGATGAGAGGACCATACAAAAACCAGCGAAATGGAAAAAAAAAAAAAAAATCCATTGTATTTATGTTTTTTACCACAGGGAAGTTTGAGAGAGGGTTTTAAGAAAGGTATTAACTGCTTTTTTCGATGTCCTCTGAAGTGCATGAAGCAAAAAACCTTATACTAGCCCACATCTGAACTTTTTTTTTTCAGGACCGGGAACTTGACACACTCAGCCCCATCACAGAAAGGACACATATGTCCCCGAAAGCCAATCCAAGACCTCTTTGTTGTATGTTGAACCTTGGAAGAGGGCAATCACGAAGACGTCACACAATGTCTAACCTTGCAAAGCCCTCTCTCTTTCTCCCCTCCCTCCCCCACCCACCTCGACGCGGCCCTAAGAAACTGATCTTTTTCGGTTTTTATCGGTTTAAACCGAAAACGCCGAACCTACAGACAGACCTTTTTCGGTTAAAACCGAATTTCCAAAAATGGATTCGGCGTACTTTTATCGGTTTTTATCGGTTTAAACCGAAAACTCCAAACCCTAATTACATGCTATGCATTGAAGCAGTTTAAAAAGAAACATTGCTGCCATTTTTTTTTTTTTTGTATCCCCAGGAACATTTTTGAGCAAGAGTTTCACAATGAATGTTTTTCAGAATGAGGAACCTGGAGGTTAGGGGTTGTTCAAGATCGAAAGATACGGTGGGCTCTGAAGTTTATTGTGACCCAACATTGTATGGTTGTTTCTGTAGGTGGAGATATTTGGCAGCTTCCGAACAGGCCTCTATCTTCCAACGAGGTGAGCTGAACCACTGTGTAGTGTCTTGACAAAATGCAGTGTTCTGAGATTCTCTTGTCTCAGTCATATGAAGCGTGCATACTTACAATTGCATAGCATGATAGAGAAGCTTCACATTTGAGTTATTGGCTACTTGTCTACCATAAGTTGAGGAAAAATTGTTTATAAAAGGTGGAACAGCTTTTAATTAATAACTTTTTTTTTTTTTTTAGAATTGATTTAGGGCAGTAGACAACTCAACCATCTTGTGGCTGAATTTGGTTCTCTTAGTCCAGTTGCACTTCACTGCACAGAGTTCTTAAGATCTTTAAGGCAGCATCAAAAGGCTTCCCAGATATTTCTGGGAAAGGAAGTGTTTTTAATGCTATATTTGTCACATGTTTGACTTTAAGGTCCCTTTTATCTCAAACCAATATTGGTGTCTGCTTTGCCTGGTACACTATTATTTTGCCACTCCTGCTAGTGTCTCTCTCTTGGTTCTTTATGCTCAAAATGTGTTTATTCTATTTTCTATACATAGCAAAACAAGTAGAAAGCCTTCTATACAATTTTCATAAAACGTTTCTATTGTGAAAGCTGTGAGAGCTCTTAAAACAAATTGAAATGTACTTAAGTTTTAAATAGTTCCATTCTTACAAGTGTATTTAGTTAGTTACAGTTGCTCATGAATTGTAACTTGGGAAGTATTTAACTACTGAAATTGTAACTAGATAATAACTTAAATACTTCTAAAGAGTTACTTTAGAGCTCTGCTTAATAACTTTTGGGTGGCTACAATTATTCTTTCTCTAACTTGTTATTGTAGACAGGACACCATCTAAATTATAAAGGTTTGTGTGACTGGAGAGTTTGAAATTCGCAAACAACATTACAAATCTGGCTTTAATTAATTTTTTAATGTGTTGTTAAAACTGTTTGCCTAATCACCATAGCTAATCTACTCTTGCCATACTGTGGGGGCTGATGTACAGAGCCGTGATTATTGTAATTCAAGATGTTTTCTGGACAATTTGTTTCTTTCTGTGCTGTCTTTATAACTCCAATTTAACTGTTGACTCTGTTTATCTTGATGTTTAATTTTTAGCGACATCGATGTGGTGGTTCTTGGGAAGTGGGAAACCCTGCCCATGTGGACACTTGAAAAGGCTCTGCTCACTCACGGCATTGCTGAACCCCGGTCGATAAAAGTCCTCGACAAAGCCTCTGTAAGTTGGTTTGCTGAAGCATACATTTGCGATCTTCCTGCCCTGTTGAATGTTTCTGGTATGCAGGGAGATGGCTAGATATAAAAGCAGTGGGATGACAGGTAGCTAAGCATCAAAGGCTCATTTAGAGACAAGTTTTCTGTATGTCCTGAAAGAAACCACACGCAATGGAGTGTCTGTATTAAGTCTTGGAATTTATTTTCAATATAAAAGGACAGCTTTCCTATTTCCAATGTACCTTACTGCGAATTTTCATGTCAGATCGCAAGTGTTTTGGTCGACCAATTTCTCATGGCTACATAAAACGCCTAGTAAGCAAGGGATTACTGAAATAAGGTTTACTGCACAGGCAAGCAGGTGAACAATCATAGTGGAAAGAAACATCCTTGAGACTTGGGACAAGACGTCTCAAATGACTGTGTTGTCTTGTCCCATTTTTTGTCCCTAGTCTCAAGGCTTTTTTTTCACTATGATAAACCAGGGAGTCAAACTGGTCGTTATTCCAGTTCGGGTTCAGTAGCTTTGCATTTTGTACCGGTTCGGTTCCTGTTCAGTAATGAATTTGAAATAATAATTTGGTCACTGGTTCCACCAAGTAGACACTGGCTCTAAAAACAAAAAAACTTCCCAGCTTTAGGGTGTTGGAAAAAAGTCGTGGCGTTACCTGTACGGTATTAAGAAAAGGTCTTTAGAAGCCGTTCTGCAGAAAAGAGGACAGCAAAACAAATATATGCTCAATCTCTTCTTGCTATCTTTCTATCGCAAACACCGTTCGACGCAAAATAAGTGGTCATATAGGTGCTCGGAAGCAGTGCCTAACTGCAGTACTCGCATGTGAACCTGTGACTGTAGAATGCACCATGCTCGCAAACTACCCTCCTTGCACGCCCGAAAGCCTTGCTCAAACGACTGATAACCTTGTGACTAGAGTTTAAGACGAGAAAGTCAATGAAAGGTGGTCTAAGGATGATTAAAACAAAAAGGACATACAAGAAAACTAGCAACAAGCCACTCTTAAAAAACGAAAGAAAATAAATACTTTAAGCGGCATTTAGGGTATTGGGCTGCCTTTTGGCGTCCTGTTACCAGTGTCGGTCGCGCTCGCCGCAGCTTCGCCTCTTGGCGCCTCCAGATTTTGCCACCGCGGAACAAACACGCCGACAGCCGTCGACTTTTTGCTTTTATTTTGATGTTTATGTTTGCATTCTCTTCCCTTGAGAAATGTTGCTTAGCAGCAAGAACAAAAGACGTGCGCACACACACATACTAAAATAGATCTTTGTCCTCTTGGCATAGTCAGATACACTCCGTTTCACCCAATGATGTTCCACAATGAAAGCTACGAGCTGCCCGCACAAATCCATAGCTCGTAGCTTGTCACATGATTTGGCGCTCCGCGCCTTGCACCGTTCAATCGGAAGGCACGTGACACCCTCAGAGCTATGGATTGGCTGGGGTGGCTCGTAGTGTCCTTTGCAGTTCATCGTAAGGTGAAACAATGTATAGTTGGAGTTCTTCGTTTTCGGGTTTTATAGTTTTAAAAAATCTGGCACTATTTTTCAGGCTGATAATCGGGGAGAAATTGGGTCTTTCTGAAGCCATTAGAAAATCGGGTTTTCTCGTGTTTTTTTTTCGTTTTTTTAATGAAGGGCAAGTACCTGAACTCTTATTTACACGAACAAGACTCAACAAAGTATATGATAAAGCAATGGTGCTGGATCTTGCAGTAAATTTCCACCCTCTGATTCATTCGCTAGTAAAGATATGCAGAGGTAACGCAAATCGAAGAAGTTTGTTGCCATCAAACGATGACCGAGGAAGCAGTTGTGAAACAGATCCTGAATTGTTTTTATTTTCCATAAATTCAGCCGATTTCAAGACCAGTATTCGGAGAAAGATTGGGTTTAACCCGATTTTCATAAAAACTGTTCGGGGTGCAAAAATCGGGTAATATCGGGTTTCCCCCGAAAACGAAGAACCCTATGTAAAGCCTATGCCACCGCGCTGACTCGCTGACGCCAAGTCGTGCTGTACAGAGACGTGAAATATTTTTGTTTGTTTCAATCTTTTTGAGCGGTCTCCACGTCGCCGCTGTTTCATCAAAACTGCGCCGCCTGCGCCACTGTCACAAATATTTATGACTTCGCACCGCCACCCTCAAGAATTAAGGTGCGGCTCACATTTGATTACGCTGAACCATTTTCCCATTAACCAGTAACCGCCACATGAGATTAGTTTTGTTCCGGTTCGGGTTCAATCTTAATGCTTAAGTATGGTTTTGGTTCGATTCAATCGAAAGTAACGGTTTTGCTCCAGTTTTCGGTTTGACACCTACAAGCGATGAAATCGAGTATAACTAAAAGGCACTAAACCCTTCTGTTGCACTTGCTGCATAGAAAGTTCAATGATTTCACAAAGATCCTGCAGTCTATTACTTGTAAGTAGTGATGAACCGAATCTGCCCAACTTCTAGTTCGGCACATGCCAAACTTTTGAAGGAAAGTTCGGCAAAGATTCGCCAGAAATTCTGCAAAAATTCGGCAAACGTCTGCACACGCACGAGAACATGACGGGGGCATGGATTGCAAATGGACGTCGTGCGGCCGTGCAGTCGTGTGGTTACCATCGTACAGTGTAGTACTATACCAGCGGTTACTACTAGGTGCGGAGTAGGCGACATGGTAACTGTGTGTTTGTCAGCCTGTGAACGGAAGATTGGAAGATTGACCAGAATTTGACACAAAAATGACGCAGTCCACTGCACAAGTGACAAATCTTGTGGTACATTCGGGATAACATGATTTTCATTTGATCTTTCCAGTGAAGTATAATGGCAAGAAGTACTTGAAAGTACTCCTCGCCATTATAGCAATCCTGTTTTTGGCTCGCAAGTAGTTTGTGTCAAAACAAAATATTGTTTTTCAATTAGCGTTATTTCGCAGTTTTCCACATAAAACTAAACAAAGAACTATCATGCTCGACGTTGCACATCCGACATTCCCAACTCTTTCCATCTTCCTAAACGTCCTGGGTGTCCTAACATCAGAAACCGGCTTTTTAAAAGTTAAAAACGAGACTTTGCGAATGTGGGAAGCACACAACTTCATGCAAAGCTGAAGTGACTGAAATTGAAAAATATGCATATTTGCAATAATATTTTATCTCTTCTGCTCAACAACTGTTGCATTCAATTTTGCGCACGAAACTGTGACTCGCAGAGGAAGTATAGAACACAGTGTTACTGCCTTTTTCAATAATACACACTTGCAGGCTTGTGCTGATGAGTCCTCAAAACCGAAACTCGTGTATCGTGACTGCGCTGACTGCGTACGCCGCTACTACCCAACCCTGTTGTCACACCACTTCTGCAAAAAGTCACTTTAAAATTACCAGTAAACACACAAATGACACCAATACAATTATCTTGTAGAATATCACCTTATTTAGTAATAACTGTGAATATGCATTTAAAAAAAAAGACCTAAACTTTTTTCACATGAAAAAACTATATATCAACTTTTAGGTCTGGCAGCAATGTAGTTTTGCCTAATCTTCGCCGAATCTTTAGGAAAGTTCGGCAAAAGCCGAATCCTAAGATTCAGCAAAAGTTTGGCCCATTACTACTTGTAAGCAATGAAACCTATTAGAAAATGGTGGTCAGCTCGTTGAAATGAAGCAGTCGGCAGTAATCTTCCTATTGTACAACCTAGAGTGATCAGCAGTGTGCTTGACATGAGGCATATTTTTCTAGGTGATTCTACACCATCTGAGGACTGGCCATATGAATGCTACACTTGGCTTTTTATTGAGAGGTCCCAAGATGCAATCAGTGTGGGGAGTCTTTAACAATTGTGCACAGACTTTTCAATGTACAGACCACGAATCTGAACGATTCCACTTCTTGGACCGTTTGCTATAAGTAAGATGTCCCATTACACTTGGCATTTCTGTTCAAAGAGGTAATTCATATCTCATATTTAGCGTTTCAGATTCATTGAAAGAATTTCTTTCACGCCGGCTGTAGCTCTCTTGCATATTCATGCCACCTCTGGCAGCACCGATGGCATAGTGCTGGCCTACGGATCCCCATTTGGTGGGTGTGGATCGTGGCAGGGGTGCTTGCAATTTCACAGAGGCTCATTGCAGAGGAGGCTCACTGCGGAGTTGGCGCTGTGTAACAGAGATTGCGATTGTGCATCAAAACGTCCCCCGCTAGTCTAATTTAATCTTCAGTCCTCCTCTGGGGCATGCCAGATACTCTTAGTTTGTTTGGCATGTAAGCCCCCAAATTTACTCTTTACGCATTCATTGTTTATGCACATTAAGTTGATGGTCCAACTTCATATTTATCTTTTATTCTGTCCATTGGAACCCGTTTCTTTCTTACCCCTTTCAATGAATGTTTGTTGCATTGCGACTTTTACTTTGATACTCTTCACAAAATCCCCAATCAATTGAGCTTCTCTTTTTTGTGAATGTTGTGTTCCTTTTTCTTTTTGAATGAGACATGGAAACTATAGTCGGTGACCAGCCAAGAACAAAGCGGAATCTCCTCCTGCCTCTTTCCAGTTTAGCAGAGCAAACGCTGGAGGAGGCGACCTCTTCTCCTCCGTTCGTTCTGCTAGAGTGGAAAGAGGTGGGAGAAGCTTCCACTTTGTTCTTGACCTGTCATCGACTATAGCATATTATCTGTTTGTACATGCTAACTAGTATATTCCTTTGCGGGCCGTGCATGTGCAGGATACTTTGCAGACATAGGCAGTTTAATTTTTTCGCCACAGGTTCCAATTGTGAAGTTGACAGATGCCAGGACCACAGTCAAGGTGGACATCAGCTTCAACATGAACAATGGCGTGAAAAGTGCTCGTCTGATAAAGGTATGTCTGCCTTCTTTACGTGAGGGCAGCAAATTAAATCACAATAGTTCTTTGCTCAATCACTAAGTATATTGCCCTTGCAGTAGTTTTTTTGGATTCATTTGTTATAATAGATTTGCTCTTGATGTAAGCAAAAACGGGGGAAGCTCTCTTCACTCTATCTTAGCCATGCCACTTTGGTACCATTCTTCTACTTGATAGTTCTATCGTGACTACCTATACTCGTTTTCCCCCCAAGAACCATAGTAAAAAAAGTCCGGCTTCTCACGGAGCATTACTAATTTCCCCTTTTATGTAAAGAATTGAGATACATTATCTCATCAAGACTTGCAGGTTTCAAATGCCAAAAGCATATAGCTTCTGCCTCTAATAACCAAATCTTGTAAGAACTACTTCGCGTGGCATATGAACGATGAGCGAAACTTCATTTTTTCTTGAGGTGAAAACAAGTATAGTAGTATAAACCAAATTATTACCCTTGTGCCGCTTATATTCAATGTAAGTATACTCACTTTGCAAGTCTACGCGTAATGCATACTAGTACAGCCCGTTGTAAAGTGAGCTGCAGTCAACGTTACTAAAACACTCAGTTGGGAAACTCGCCGTCGAAACCTGGGCTGCTGGCGTCCACCGAGACCGAGCTAAATGCGACAACAGTGCCACTCTTTATCATTTGTCTGTACTGTGGTCACCTTGAGCTTTTAGAAAGCCTGTTTTTGCGTAAAAACAAACGGAAAAGACTCTTTTTGTATGAAATTTATTGGAGTTTAGTACAACATGAAGGGAGCGTGATGTTTTTAAAATCTTTAGTTTGCAAGGTTTTGCGGCACAATTAATATTGTTTTTATACAACCATGCCTCAGCGGTGCTTTCAGGTAGCGTGTCCAGTGATGTGATTGCTGCGCCAATTGCGCCAAACTGCGCCAAGGGGCCAACCCTGCTACATCCTGCTACATTTTGCCAAAATATGGGTAATCTGCGCCAAGCATGCTCCAAAGGACCAATTTCGGTCGTCTTTCAACACCAAAACTAAACTGAGTACCGTAATGGAGCACGCGTAAGCTAGGTGGCGCAAGCGGCCGCCCGACACAAAGTACCCTGCATGAATCGTCCATCCGGTCCTGCATGGTTTTACTCGCTGTCTTGCGTTTCGTACTCTCGTCGTCTGGTAAATTTTGTCTCGCGTCATTTTTTTTTTAAATTTTTTCAACGACAGACGCGGTCCCGTGCGGTTGCCGGGTGCCAGCCATGTCGTCATGCTGTGAAACAAAACCACGTTTTTGCGCGGCGAGAGTTATTTTGTGAGCTGAAGCACTCGCGCGACCACATTCACCGCGGCCGCGCGATGTCGGGTGTTGCCGTCCCCACGTCGCTGCATATATGACGCTTTCTAAACTGAAACATAAGTACTGCCGCATGTTAATCAACATTCCTGTTCTTGTTTAAATCATACGCTACTACAAAAATCCCTCTTTCCCTCTTTAACTCAAAGACTGCTTGTCGAAGCATTGATTACCTAGGTTTCTCTCGGTGGGCTTTCTTTCGAGAGGTACCCCGACCCCGGTATACGTGAAAAATCTGCGCGAAAGAAAGTTGGGGAAGAGAAGTGAGTTAAAGCAAAGAAGGCAATGTCTGCACGCTGAACCCACACAGCGCGCTTGTTTGTCTCAAGTTCAGCCGTTGCACAAAGCGCTCTAAAAACTTTTTGACCCCGGGCTCGCAATGTCTTGCATCGATGCGTTCAGGTTCTTTTTTTTCTGTGTGTTTAGCTTGTACCTCGCCTGCCGGCCTGGCAAGCATGCGCCGCTGGACTGTTTTTGTCGTATCCTGGACAGTTACATTTTGCATACAGTTTTGGGAACCAGTTAGCGACGGAGCAGAGCGGTATGGTTTTGGTTTCGATTGAACAGCCGTTGTCTCTGCTCGCGCGACGAAGCACGTGCAACTGCAAGCCTGCCGAAGTTTCCCTCACGTGCATGTGAACAATATTGCATACAGAGGCACCAGCCGCGACGCTTGCAATCCTTAGTTTCACGTTTGCTTACTTTTGACGAAAACCTAGCACGCTGGGAACCATGCAGTAAAACGGTGACAAGCAGTTTTTCGGAATTGCTCGGCAGCACCTACAGCACTGTACACTTGTGGGATGTCTCAGCAGTAAAAACACAAGCAGCGAGTTCCGCCACAACATGTTACATCACAACACAACACAATGTGTCCTTCGTTTGTCCAGCACTTCAAATATATTCATTTTTCTAAGAAGATTAGCTCCAAAAGCCACTTTTTTTTCTCCTAAACACGGTTTTGGCTGCTCCAAAGGCCGGTTTTGGCTGCTCCAAAGGCCACTTTTGCTGCTCCAAAACACTCTTTTGGCTGCTCCAAAAGGTGCTCCAAAATGGCGTAGGCCAATCACATCACTGCGCGTCCCAACCTTGGTGCATTTTAACTTCGGTAGAAAGGTGCGGCGCGTCCGCTGGGGAGATGGGGGTAGCACTCCTGTAACCTCTTCCACTGTATCTGTTTCGGCACCGAAATGGCCGATTAAAGCCAAAATAGAAGTAACGTGCGGTTCCTCGAACGGCCGCTGCGGGAGAAATGGTGGCGTTGTGTTCGTCATTAGCTCGGTGCTCGAGGACAAATCGGGGACACTTTTTCAGAGCAGTCTCTATGGCAGTTTCCCAACTGAGTGGTTTAGTAACGTTGGCTGCAGTGCAGTGTCCGTGCCATGCGGAGGCAAAGCTATGTGATGTGAATGGATGAACCTCGATTTGCAGTCCTTCAAGGAAAAGTTCCCGGCTTTGGCCAAGCTGGTCCTGGTGCTGAAGCAGTTCCTGCTGCAACGTGACCTCAACGAAGTGTTCACGGGCGGCATCAGCTCGTACTCTCTCATCCTCATGACAGTCAGCTTCCTGCAGCTGCACCCCCGTGGTGGGGATGGCCCCAACCCTAATCTGGGCACGCTGCTGCTAGAGTTCTTTGACCTGTACGGAAAGCACTTCAACTACTTCCTCACGGCCATTCGTGTCAAGGACGGCGGTGCGTACCTGCGCAAGGACGAGCTGTTCCGAGACACTGGCGACGCTTTCCGTCCCTCCATTCTCTGCATCGAAGACCCCCTGACCCCAGGCGAGAACCTGTTTACTTGCATATTGGTTGTTTACATTGCTCATGATCTACTCTCAGTTCGTTGCCTTTAACTTTAACTCTCAAAGGGTATTGCTTTAATAAAGCTTTCTGAAAGTTCAGGTGCTGATTCAATACACCTTATTCACCAAAAATTGTGGCCACATAAAGCAATGGCTATACCGGGAGTTTCAGCAAATATTATCTAAATAATGAACTAAGATTTACTAAAACACTTTTTAATTAGTGAAAATGAACATATGGTTCCAATGAGAGACTTGCCAAGCATCATCAAAAACCACTAAATCAACTCATGTTAGAAAAATCTAAGGCAGGGGCAGCATTTTATAGCATTGTGAAACCACACTTAATTTGAACGCATTTCTAGGTTTCTGTTTCTTATCGGAACGCATCTTTGCACCAGCGGTCCTGCACCTCGGTGGCCAAGGTGTAAAACCGCCGCTAGCCTCCCTCGTAGGATGGAGGGAAGTATGGCGCATGTGTTGCATATCTCTGCTACGTGGGGCAGGACCGCTGTCGCGAAGATGCGCTCCGGCAGAAAAATAAAACATAGAAACTCGTCAAAAATAACTTTTTTGGGGGGGAATGCCTTTGCCTTATATCTTTCTAAAAGTGTTTTTTTATGATGCTTAGCGAGTTTATCATTAGAACCATATGTTTATCTTCACTATTTAAAAAGTCAATTGTCAAGTTTTAATTGGAGCGCCATTGCGCAGGAGCTCACTCCCTCGGGCCATGCGTGCGGTGGGCTCTAAACTTATGAAAAAGACTGTACATAGTCCTCAGTTAGGGTTCACTCTTAAGTTTCTACATGCAGATATTCTGAAACATTTTCAGGCAACGACATTGGCCGCAGTTCGTATGGTGCACTCACAGTGAAGAAGGCCTTCGAGTATGCCTACATGGTTCTCAATCAAGCTGTGCACTCGTTCCACCCAGCCATTGTGGACACTAAGCAAAGGTAGGATATTCTCTGCTGTTTCTACTGTCTAGGGGCTAGTTAAGAAACTGATAAAATACTGCGTCGCCCGTAAAGAAAGCCTATAGAAACAAAGCTGATGTCCTATTTCAGTTGGCACAAATTTATGCTCATCTACTTACTGTATTTACACGATTGTAAGTCGACTCGAATGTAAGTCGATCATCCCACGTTGCACATCAGCAAAAAAAAAAAAAATCTTTAGATGCGCATTTTACTGCGACACTCCAACACCCATCGATTGCGTTACTCCAACACGCAATCGATGCCTTCTGGCGTGCTTTGGCTGCGCATGCACACGCAAGGTGCATGAGATGCTGAAGTGTTATCAAAAATAAGAACTTTACGCTGGAGGCGGGACAACTGAAGGTGCTCCCCATCGTTCTCACTCCGTCCGCGACTAGACTAAGACTCATCCGCTCTGGTGATGTCAGTCCCGCAGTCATCACTGCCACGTTCTCGAAGCACGTCTTCAGCGTCGTCCAACGAAATCTCGCACTTCCTAAATGACAGCATCAACCGCATCTTCCGCGCTTGCTCGGCGATCGCATTGTATGTCACGGGTAGGGTCTGATTTCGCACTTTTGTGGCGTACAGTTGCAAGCCTGGCCTCCAACTCCGGAAGGCATCCCCACCTATCCAAACATTGGCCTGCGGAAGCCTCTTCGTTTGCCGTCACAGTTTAAGATCCCGCGCCATTGCAGACTGTACTGGAGCATCACCCGCTCCGACGGGTCGAACTTGCGTCCAACAGCGCAGTTGTTGGTTGCTTCTGGGTGAAGAATGGCCATGAACGAGCACCGAAAACCTAAACTGCCCGGATCACGCTTGTCAATACAAGAAAAAACGTAGTTAGCGCTCTAGCAGGATCTCGACACTCTATCGAACGACGTGCAATTGTGAATCGTGCGAAAAACTGTGAAAAGACGCCGCGTGGAGAGTGAGTCGTGAGGCTGTTCCAGCGGCCTTTGGAGTGGTTCTTACAAGTGCCGCCACCCCTTGGAGTCGGGCGCGCCGTGCACTGTTCACCGCCGTTCATTCGGGTTAATTTGCGGATCACTATCAATAATACTCGTTCGCTCAAATAAAAAAATTTTAAAAATTTGTAAAATGAGCACACAGAATAGCGCAAAGGCTGCACTCGTAACAAGCCAAAGTGTTCATGATATCGCAATTGTTTCGTTTTTGCCAGCGATGGAATGCTTTGATTCGATTATAAGTCGACCCCCCCCCCCCCCCCCCACTTCAGATTTTCAAAAATAGAAAAAAGGTTTGACCTGGATTCGTGTAAATGCGGTACTCTCGGCTAGTAATCCAGTGATGGGACAGCAAACTCGCGTGTTTATTAGTGTGCTGTGTGAAAGGGCATGTCTAAATATATTGCGAAGGTAGCTGAAGCTGGTAAGATAACTTTGAGAAGAAACCTCCTATAAGCCTCGGTGACTGCCGGTATTCCGTTAAAGGACTCGACTTCTGCGTGGCACCACGAAGAAGCGAAATCTCTGGGCGTAACATAGCCTGCCACTCGGAGGCCTTCAGGTTCCCTTTTGGAAAGAGATGAGGCACATTCTCACAGATATCACTTTTGGAAATTGGGTTTTTCAATGTGGTCAGTGGAGGTGCTTGGTGCTAGACACTGTGAAGCTGTCTTCCAAGTAACCCCACGAGATCGGGACTCTGCTTCGTAACATTTGTTGGTTTGGAATGATGTCTCTATGTGTTTTTGAATGAAAGGGTAAGTACAACCTGTCAGCTTTTGAGGGGTGCTGATTGAGGCATGTCTTATTGCTGAGTGAATGCAATGTTAAACTGTGATTGTTGTTTTGGGCAGTATCCTGGGTAGGATCATCCGGGTGACGGACGAGGTCATCCAGTATCGGCACTGGATCCAAGAGAAGTTCCCGGTAGACAATGGTGGGGTCGGAGGGCTTCCTGCACTGCTTCCCCTGGAAACTCATTCCAATCAGCAGGGGTCCAACAGCCGACTACAGGGCAAGAGGTGTGTGCTTCCTCTGCTAGTGTTGACTGCTGGAAATAGAAGGAATCCTTTTTCAGCTAAGGATTCCTTGGACTTTGTTTAGAGCACGCAACTCTTCTTGTGTATAGGTTTGACCTCCTCAGTTTCATTTGTACAGTAATGTGGGAAACAAACTTGCGTTAGGAAAGTATGGATTTTTTTTTTAGAGCGCAGCTTTTAGGCACCAGTTTCCGGTTTGAGCGGCGTAGCCGTCGGCATAATCGCGTGTTGTATTATGGGACGTTTCCCATAATGATGTCACGAAGGTCACTAGGGTCACGAGTGACATCGCGAAGGTCACTCATGAAGGTCATAACCTTCATGACGCCTTCACGAGCGACGTCACATGCGACGTCACAAGGGAGGAGGGAGGAGTAGAGGAGAAAAAGAAAAGGGAGGAGAGGAGGAGGTGGCATACCCTCCTCCTCAAGAGCTGTGCTCTAATTCGGCATTACAGGGAATTGTAAATGTCTCAGTTTTCTTTTAGGATAAATTTTTTTGGTAACATTCACTAAATGGTAGACAGGAGAAACTTGAAACATAACTTTTCCTTCACAAAACATTTTGATGATTGCCTACTTAATAATTTCATAAACAAAATACTGTAAACACCTTATTTTCGCGAGGTCCTAATTTTCGCAAATCGCCTACAGTTCGTGAAAAATAGGTCCTGCGAACAATTCCGGTAAAATTTAAACCCATTGAAATCTATATTGAGGTCCCACTGTGTCGCGAAAATTACAACCCGCAAATTATTCCAAAACTTCAGCTTTGACCTAAATGGTGAAATATTGAGCCCGCGAAAAATAAGTTGTTTACAGTATATATAAAAAAAAATTGGCTCCTGGTGTAGGGTCTGGCAATTTTGCAATGTGCCATAGTGATTGCATTCGGCTCTGACACGGGCTGATTTAAGGGGGTTACGACTGCCACTCTAAGCCTCCCGAGGACAACCTTTTTTTAATCGAAAAACTACTTGCATCAACTATTTTTAGGAAGAAATGTTAAGTTCTTTGGTGAAATGGTCAAAATAAATATGGGCAATGTATTGCCCGTGACGTCGTATCCGTTCATGACGTCATCTCTCTGCAGACCTCGCAAGCAGAGAGCCGCCTCGGTGGCTCCGAGGCGAGAGCACTGGCCTACGGATCCCCATGTGGCGGGTTCGAATCCCAGCCGAGGTGCCCGCAATCTGACGGAGGCTTATTGCGGAGGAGGCGCCGTGTAACCGAGCTTTCGGTTGCACGTCAAAAGATCCCCAGGTGGTCGAAATTAATTCTCAGTCCTCCGCTGGGGCGTGCCAGATGCCCGTCGTTGATTTGGCACGTAAAACCCCCAAATTTGACTTTGACTCGCAAGCAGAGGCTAAAGAAAAGAGCTGTTGTGGAGTTCAGGAGACACTTTAAGCCGTTGTGGTTCAACTTTCTTTAATGCTGAGCTTGCAAACAGTTCGCATTGTATCCAGAACGGAGGTTAAGCATTCGAAGCAATACCCATTTCTACCAGTTGCCTCTAGGATGGCGTATTATTTCACAAACCATGAAATCCTTCCCAAGTTTCATTACTGGAGATTCTGCCTTAGAATCCTAGGACAGCTATGCTTGCCACAATCTATTTGCTATGCAGAAGGGAACAGTTCACGCGCTTTGCCAGCTCTGTTCTGTGAGAAGGCTTTTTAAAGAGTGATTCGGTTGCAGGACGCCGGGAAGTACCAACGAAAACGACAGCAGCCCGGCCTCGTCCAACGTCTCGTCGGCAGCCCACTCGTTCAGCAGCAGCCCCCAGCACAGCTCGTGCTCGAGTGTGGGCAGCGACACTGTGAGTGGCACAGCGTGCCTTGTTCACTGCACACGCACCAACGCTGCGCCTGGTGTCTGGGTTCAGGACTCTGACCCTGCGTGCGAGCCCGGCTCCGAGAGGGCGGCGGGCAGCAGTCCGGTGGTTCTGGAGGGCTCGGAGGAAGGCCGGAGTTCGAGTGTCGCGGGCAGTGCGGCCACCCCGGCCAACCGCTCGTTCTTCCCCAAGCAGCGCAAGTTTTCGGCCGGTTCCACAGACGGAACAATGGCCCAAGGAAACGGCGACCACGGCTGTCGCAACTACAGCCGGCGGCGGCGCAACTCTGCGCGACCGCCACATGAAACGCTCCTGGTGGCGCAGGGGCTGGTGCACAGGGACGTCTACACCGTGGGCTCATTTAGGTAGTGGGGTTGCTCATCGGGCTGTGCACTCTGGGGCTGGCCCCAGCTGCAGACTCTCATCGGGCTGCGTTGAGCTGCAGCCAGACATTGGCCCCGCCAGCCTTGTGGCAACGTTTGTCCGGTTTTTGGTTTTTCTTAAAACTCGGTCACTGCCCTGCTGTGGCCCACAAGGGTGGACTTCTCAAGGAGGACCGGCGAGGGAGGCCACTGGTGTCTGCACCTCGGTGCACTTGACTGCAGACTGTGCAGGAGCCTCGTTTGGTTGTGCCACACCTGCTTTGCAACTGGGCAGCGTTCAGTTCATTGGATATTTCCATTGAGTTTTTTGTCGTGTGTACCTGTGTCATCGATTGTGTTGTACGCAGTTATTTATTTGTTGTTGTTTTTTTCAGTGAGTGAATGAGTTTGTATGCATATGTGTCGAAAAATGTAAAAAAAAAAATATTCAAAAATGTTTCAAAGTGCTGGTATGTGGAAGGAGCACAAAAAAATTACTATGCATTTATGCAGTGGAAGCAACTGCTACGCAATCTGCCATTCTTACTTTGGCCATGTGAGCATCTGCGCTGACATTTTTTTTTATTCGTAGAAGGTTTGTCTATGAAAGTTGTCTGTGTCCATATTTATTGCAATTGTTCATGAATGCGAATGTGTGCTGTTTGTACATAGCACTGCTTATGGCATATACATAGATATATTGCTGTGAATGCAATTTTTTTAAATTGCGTGAGGGATTTTTTTTTTTTTTGTAATTTGTAAATAATTACTGTGTGCTGACTGATGTGTGTATGTGCTAGGTTTTGATTTTTTTTTTTTTTTTTAACTGGCTGCACTTTCTTTTTTCAACTTACTTTTTTTTTTCAGGCTACATTTTTGGAAGTAGAAACTTCTTGAGATCAGAGACATCTATTGCTCTTTATTTACACAAGATTTTGTCTTCAGTTTTCTTTTTTTTTTTTTTTTCCATTCCAAGTTTTAATAAGTGTGTTGAAAAAGCTTGCAGTCCATGCTGTAGACCTCAAAACTGCCTGGGGAGATTACAAGAAGAAATGCTTGTGTAAGTGTGCAAATGTCTTTTTCTTTTTTTTCTTTTTTCGGTGTTTATTGCAATCCCCAGCAGTTTTTTTCTCGCCATGTACTTGCTTGACATTTGATATTTTATTTCACCTCTTTCCCTTCCTTGACAAAAAAAAAAAAAATTTGCATGCCAGGAAAGCTGTTTTGCTATTTCTAATACTATGTGATCCCAGCAATGGCTAGAAATGTTAACGAGTTATTTTTTTTTTTAATGAAAAATTTGCCTAAAATACAAAATAAGCATGTGCTTAAAAAAAAAATTTGATTGACCATGTATAGTATAAAAGAATGTTTTTTTTTTTGTTTTTTTTTTTATGACTGAGGTTATATTTGCATAGGCATTATTGAAGTTTTGGTCTTCGTAATAGCTGCAAGTTGTCGACCTTAACGAGTAACAGGCTTTCCAGGTTTTTTTTGCACTTCACCGTTCCGAGAGTTTGGCGCAGGTAGACGGGAGGGGGGAGGGGGGTTACTGAGATGAGGCTAGTCCAGGTTTTTTGTTTTTTTTGGTATTGTGCCATTAGGATTTTGCCTGCCTGCCTGCCTGCCTGCCCACGTGATGTGCTGTGTGCCCCAAAAGAGGAGGCACACTATTTTTTTTTCCTGGACTCGAGTTTGTGCTTTTGGACTGTGGGTGTCCACTGGCAGTCTGCTTATTCGCCGTGCGCTTCCTCGGGAGTTTCTCCTCCGCAAAGGGGAGGTACGGAGCCTATTTTACGATACTGTATTGGGTTTATTTGCCGACCAGCGTGACTATAGTGGCACAGTCCTCTCTGCGAGGAATATTGGTACACCTCATTCTAGCGTGCATATTAAAATTGCATCCTTTTGCTTTTCATGTCTCCACAAAGGTCATCCTAGTCACAAGAATTGTGGGGACTTGTGTCTCGAACCAAGATATCATTGTGTGTGAAAGAAAAAGTCCGACCAATTGTGTTACTTAAGACTCTACAAAAGCATCTACGACTATGCACTGTAACTACATTTTGCCGAGAGATTTTATCAGTGATGCTTTAAAAAATAAAACGAAACAGGACGCCACACAATGAAGGCAATGGTGTATGTTGCAGATTCTTGCGGGGACAGCTGATGCAATGCAACAGATGTGCAGCAGCCAATTCTCACTGTGCTGTGTCTACATCATTTTAGGAACTTGGCTACATGTCGGGTGAAGAAGTTAAACCGGAGTATGGGCTATTTGACCAGCAGATTGCTCTAGTTCTAAATGCTTGCAGGTAGGGTTGTCTCTTCTCAAGTTGGATGCACGTCAGATGGTTAACATAGAAAGTCCGAAGGTGCACAGTCCCCCCGAGCTAATGCCTGTAGCCTCTACTGCGTGGTTAACACTAGTTCCCATGAGCCCAATCAAAAGTTAAGGCAAAAACTGGTTCTTGAATTAGGTCTGTATGTGGCCAACTTGGGTCAAGCCGCAGCCTCTTGGTGATGCAAAGTGAAACCTACGTCACATGACGTCAAACACCGGTAACCTCCATGCTGGTGGTTGACTCGACGGCCCTTCGCAGCGAGAGCAATGGTAAACTGCGCCGCGCTCCCGACGATCGGTTCGTCGGCATGCCACGCGAGACAGTAGCCGTCAGGTTAAGGAAAGTAAGAGCGGCAGGAAAGGGATGAGGCCGCGGATTACCGATGCTTGCAGGACGCATTTCATAGCGGCGAGCAACGGCACTTTTGTGTACCGTTGTTTACGTTAGCGCGCACACCTTTGCATCGGCTTTTGAACCGTATGTGGTGGTGATGCCCTTTGGCTTTCGTTACATTCGAGCGCACCTTCGGGGCTCCCGGCCGCGTACGGGCGAGTTTTGCGCTGCGAGCCCGGCCCCCTTGTACAAGCTCGCCGAGGCGCCACTGCCGGGGCATCGGTTTGCGCCGTCCGCGAGACTGTAATCTGTGGTAACCTTTGCAAGGAGCGGAAGTATGCAGGCGAGCCGGTTAGGAAACATAATATAAACCCCGAGACACGAGAGTTGTCTTGTCCGTTATTTGATTTATCCTTGTCTCGGGGTTTACATTGAGGAAAAACAAGTTTTTGTGGTCCAGGGTAACATTTTAGATCCGTTTAAATATGAGAATGCAACGCGAGCGGTCGGCCGTGTGATAGTATTTACGTGATTGTACCGGTCGTACCGGGTAACGAGCAACACTACGTGTAGAACGTTTTGAAATCCCCTTGGCGCTGTGTCCTCTTCTTCTTTTTCCCCCTACTCGCCCCGTTTATTCGGACTTGCAAAACAATATTATTACATCTCTTCTTCCCGCGAAAAAGTCATTCGCCAAATCTTTTTGGTTTTCTTATGGTCCGTCCTGAACGGGTCTTTGGGACGTTTTCTTCTCTAGGAGGAACACTGAATTCTGGTGTGCTTGCTTCAGGATGTGTTTGGTTGCTGGTGGTCACCCGTGGTGTTGGAACCAGGTGATGTGTATTCCGGCGGAGATATCCTGACCTTGTCCTGATAGTGTAGGATCGAGGTTCTGGTCTCTTGCCCGTAATTGTTCCAGTTGCTTTGCTGTCTCTTACCCATACCTCGCTGCCAATATCTAACTCCTGTTTTCGGCACACTCCGTGTCTCTTGTCATAGTTTTCCGCTTGCTTATTTTTTCTTCTCGATCCTTCTTGCGGAACTCCTCATGATTGGGCAGTCTTGGCAAGAGTGTAGAAGCCAATACTGGCAGTGTGGTTCGCAACTGCCTTCCCATCATAGGCTGTGCCGGACTGTATCCAGAAGGTCCTGGTGTTGTTCTGTAGACCAGTAATCCAAGCTCGGGATCTTCAGACTTCTTGATGATGTCTTTGGCTATCTTGACCATTCTTACAGCTTGCCAGTTACTTTGCGGATAACGTGGGCTGCTTGTAACATGCTCGATCTTGTAGTCCTTACAGAAGCCTTCGAATGGTTTGCAGCTGAATTGTGGACCGTTGTCTGATCGCAGAACCTCAGGTATTCCGCGACGTGAAAATAGTGCCTTGAGATGTGATATGACTGCTTCTGAAGTGGTTTGTCTCGGTCTGGTTATTTCCACGTACCTCGAGTAGTAGTCTACGACGAGCAGGTATTGGGCTCTTTTCAACTCGAACAAATCTGTCCCAACTCGTTGCCATGGTCTCTCTGGTAGTTCAGACGCGATCATCGGCTGTGTTTTTGGTACTCGCTTGTGTGCGCAGCTGAGACAGTTTGTGACAACATCAGCCATCTGAGAGCTTAGTCCTGGCCACCAAACTGACATCTTGGCTCGTTGCCGGCATTTCGAGATACCCTGATGGCCATCGTGCAGTCGGTGCGACTTGCTTCCTCATTTGACTTGGTATCACAAGGCGGTTGCCTCTCACGAGTAGGTTTTCTTGTACCGTGAGGTTGTCTTTCTTGGAAATATGGGGTGATCTCGATTGGCACTTGCTGCTTGCTAGTTGGCCATCCTTTTTCGCAGTACTCCCTCACTATAGTACAGACTGGGTCATCCTCTTGCATCTTCTTTACCTCGATCAGGTACACTTCAACAACTGCAGTTGTTGAAGTGTTGGGAGACTAAAGTGTCATACCAACAGGGTAGTAGCTCCACTATATTTATATATTGAACAATCATACGGCGGCAATTTTGCAATGTCTCAATTAACCTATTAGGAGTGCCGATAGCGTCTTTGGCCTGTGTTTGACGTAAAAAGATGTTTATGGCTACTTTGTGGGTTTGTATCACGCTGCTCTCGCTCGTATTCCACCTGCTACTGTACACAGAGCGGCTAAGCGGAGCACATAGATATTCTAGCCGATCACAATGAATATAACGCTAGCTATTCATTGCGATCGATGTGAGCACCGTTCGCACAAAAACCAATAACTCTTCGTAAGGCGTGTGCAACTAATGAATTTTGGGTTCAAAGCAAATTCAAAGTGAGTAGTGGTTTTGGCCAACTATATTTTAATCGAATATTGAATAATTGCTGCGCATTTCTCCACGCCTTTCACGAATACTGTCGCACCATGCCAGACTTGTACGTAACTTAAATACTCTACTCAAGTTACTGTATCTTAAATACTTTTGTGAGTAACTTGGTATCTTGCAAATACTTTCGAACGTCAGTATTTAGTACTCTAACTTAAATACTTTTTTCAAGTAACTTGTACTCATTTTAAAGTTACTTTTAAGTTACTTTCTATTTTTTATTTTCTTTAGAGGCGGAAAGCTTGGAAAATATTGAACTCCAGTTATTTTGGCCAGGCGCCCTGCCATTGCAGATACATTTCATGCCAGGTAATACAGTGCACTTCCGTACTTCTGCTGAAAGAGGCGACACTGAGAAGCAGATGTCATAGTCTCAAGCCGAGCTGACGCGTGTCGTGTCTACTAAATGGGAAAAATGTCGAAGCACATTTTCTTACAATTTGTTTGTGGCCAAGCCCAAGAGCAACAGAGATACCGAAGCAGAAGGGCATGCGGGTGAAAGCCTAAGATGTGTACAAGGCTACAAGCCAGAGGGAGGGCACTTGTGTCGGAGAGAGGGTGGGTTCTACAAGTGTCTGGTAAGAGTCTACAATAAACTGGAGTTTATTTTTCTATGTTATGGAGTGAAAGCATATAAAAGAAAGCCTTCCAGCTTCAGAAATGACTTTGCATCCGCACGCAGTCGCACACACCGCTCGTTCGTTTGACTAGGCTCTCTTCGCACACCAAGACTCGTAAGACGCGACTACACGGCTCCAATCCGACGGCCCATCGCTTGCGGCGTATGCAGCATTAGCAAGTTTCAGTGATGGAAGTGTTGCGCCATTTGCGCCAAATTGCGCAGTGAGCGAGAGTCTGCTACATCTTGCGCCAAAGTACCATTTTGGCTAAGAATTGTGCCACACCTGTGCCGAGATGGGCAAAACAAAAACAAATTGATATATTTTTTTTTATTGGTTGACCCTAATATTCAAACAAGGAGAAAGAAAGAAAAACGGTAGAAATATGTATTTCACAACGTATCTACTCACCGTATACATTGTTTTATCAAAGGTAAGAGCACAGTCGAACGCTCGAACATGTACAACACGAACACACATAGTAAAAGCGCAAGGTCACGGGACATTCGTTGCATTTGATAGGTGTAATCGATGAAAGAACACGTACAGGAAGATGGTCAGATGCCTCAATGTCGCGCTTTGACGTTGTTTGGTTAATCCCATTGGCTCGTAGCGTCGGCTGCGCTTTAAATTAAGGTGAAACGAAGTTTTAAGATTGCTCGACGACCGCGCTGGCCGGTTGATGCGCTAGCGGCTTGATCACCGACATCCTCTAAAATTTCAGGCGATGTCAGGAGCCAGAAGTCGCGACAAAACATTGCAAAGTAGTAGGATGACGGCTACTGCGATAAAACATGAACCAGGCTCCTGTACTCCTGGTGAGGTCAGTTGATTATTATGTCTGCCGTATGTCTCCGTGGCGCCTCTCACCAGCCCACGCGCGTCGAGCTTCACCGCCTTGCACTAGAGCGCTAGGAGTAGCTGCTGGCATCGGTGAGCTTCTGGTTTTGCACGATATACATGTAAATTATGCTACGTACTATTGCAGGTCCACATTCTTTGAACTCGATTATATGATCTTGTTTTCAAATGCTGCGTCGAGAAAGAAAGGAAAAAAAAATGCGGTGCTTGATTTGAATAAGTGTAAGCGCAAGAGTAGGTTTTCATAATATTTTCGGGTGACTGTTTTTTTTTTTCAATTTTTAATATTCAAGTTTTGAGTTTAATAACGATCAAATTTGGAAGGCGCATTTTTACTGCTAGACGTGTTAGCGATTATGTTGGTTTTTGTTGGCATTTTACAGAAACAATACGTACAGGCTAAATAAACTACCGGGTGTAAAAGTGGGAGGGGAAGGAGGCTTTATCCTAACTGATGTGTGATTCATTTCTCATCAATTTATTTAGTATCTATTGTAAATGGAACCTACTCTTAACAGAGCCTTATTTCTAAAAAGAAAGCTCTATGTACCTTTTTGTGCCCTATTGGTTCTTATTACAAAAGTTAAGTAATATGCGTTACTATCAAAGAGAAACCCTCAGTCATTATCAAATATGAACTCATTTAGCGGTGCAATCAATCTTTTTTTTATATATATTTTCAAGTGATATGCTAACAGACGTCAGTGGCTGCTCCAAAAACGTCAGTGGCTGCTCCAAACGAATATTTTGCCTGCTACAGAATCTGCTCCAAAGGGTCGAATGCCGCTTCCATCACTGAAGTTTTGGTAGACAGTGTTTCCCCCTCCGCTAACCCTCCACTACGAAGAAAACGCCACTGCGCCTGCGTGCCGATGGCCTTGGCTGTAGAGTTCCGGGTAGTGGAGGGGCTTAGCGGAGGGGGAAACACGATCTACTAAAACTCTCTATTGTCTTCGGTAGCACGAATGACCGCCGGCGCCCACCACGTGGTGGCGCCGGGCTAGGACAAAATGGTCCCGGTCAGAATGGTCCCGGTCAAAATGGTCCCGGACAAAAAGGTCCCAAGTGCCAACCCGGACAAAATTGTCCCAGATGAATTTATCAATACTTTGAGCGCTCTTAATAGGACAAAATGGTTTGGTACTTTTATTTTGACACGTTCAAAGCATAGAGTTATTATAATGTATGCTAGAGGTTCAACTGGCGCTAGTGTGCTGTTGCAAATTGAAGCAGACAGCAAGCAGTCGAAAATTGACTTCCGGTAATGCATTTCTATGGAAAAAAGCGAGTGAATTTCCTCTCTGCGCTCGATTATAAGAGCAAATATCACGAATAATTCGTACGTACTAGGCACATTGGAACATTTTCCAGTCACGCAGACGAAATAATTGGTCAGTTACGGCGTTTTTATTTTAAAATCGTGGCATGAAAAACTGTGCTAAAACCGCTTCGTACATGTATTTATGTGCACTGTCGGACACTGTTAGCGCGAACACGGCGTCGGCGCTTTCCAGTATGGGGGATATACGAACGAAGGACATGTGGAAAACCGAGAGAGACGGCAAGAACTGCGCAGTAACACTGGATAAGTAACTCCTTGTGCTTGCAGACGATCAAAATAAATTGAGTCACGTAATATAGTTCGATTTTCAATAAATAAGTACTGCTTTATTCTTTCTGCTCATGAATATGTGCGAAGATGCTTGTTCTGGGTTCAAATCATCACCCGCACGCTCCAAATCTTTGCAAATAGAGAGAAGCCAGAGAACAGGTGCCCGATAAAAACTGCCCGACATAGGAAATAATAAGAAAACACACCTTTCGTAGCCCACATACTTTATTTTGTATGTTTCGAACGTTGTTGTTTTTTTGTTTTTTGTTTTTCAACCACTCGTAAATATACACGACGGGGTCATTTTCAAATAGTGACAGGACGGGCATGTTAGCAATATATAAGCACCAACGGAATACTGGCGAACTTTGAACATACTCTACATTCCTTTCGATCATTATTTTGCTTAGAATCGTCGCTCGTTTCTACATACCTGCCATGGAACAGGGGTTTGGGCCTGAAATATAGCGATGTTTAACATCGTTCAGCGGTAAAGAAAAAATGCTGTAACTAAACCCATTACACTTTCACAATATTAATAAAGGTACTATCGTGGACACTGTTAGCTATAACACGGCAGCGGAGACCGTCCCGTACCCCCAGCGCCGCATAGCAGGCGCCGTCCGAAACTCCGCGCATGCGCCGTGTGGCAGACTAGCTCGTCCCGCCTGCGAGCACACCCTCGCTTTGTCGTCTGCTAGGCACAGAGCAGACGGCGCCACAGCGCTCGCCATATTTCGCTCCACCGCACAAGAGGTGCCCACGGTTCATTCCCTGACACCACTGGCTAAGGATAATCATCCCCAATAAATGTAATATTACGGTAGATTACATTTTTTTATGGGACAAACTTGCAGTTATACTCTGTTTCACTTTAGGTCTAAGCGCAGCGGACGCTACGAGATGATAGGGCGAACCAAGCAGCGATAAAAGCACACTTTTTGCACCTTATTGGGTCCCCCGGTGATGCACTCCGTGACGTTGCACCTTTGCCGCTATTTGATTGGCTCTGCCGTTTTGTAGCGTACGCTGCGCTCGGACTTAAGGTGAAACGGAGTATAGCAGTCGATTTCTGTATTACACTTGCTGCGCTCATACTGGTTGGCGAAAGCATATTGTTAAAGATGCATTGCGATCGCCTGTTTCTAAAAAAGCAAAGAAAAAAAAGCGTAGACAGGGTTAATGCCCCAATGACTCTGCGATCTGCCCCAATAAAAATCGCCGGTTGCAAATGAGTTCGAAACCAGTTCGCTATGACAAGGGTACCAGACGAGCGGCACTGTGGCATCGCCTGCTCTGCGCCTAGCAGACGACAAAGGGAGGGTGTGCTCGCAAACGGGAAGAGCGAGTCCGTCACACGGTGTATGCGCGGAGTTTCGGACGGCGCCTGCTATGCGGCGCTGGGGGTACGGGACGGCCGCCGCTGCCGTGTTATAGCTAACAGTGTCCACGATAGTACATACTATCCGGTACAACTGAAATGACAAAAGTTATTCATGTTATTTTACGGCGAAGAGACAAAATTCACGCGCGTTTTCCCATAGGAATACACAGGAAGACTGGAAAAGTAGACTGCATGCTGTCTGCTTCAATTTGCAACCGGAAGTCCCGTAGACACTAGCGCCAGCTGAGCCTCTAGCGTTTATTGTAATAACTCTATGGTTCAAAGATAATATCAACATTTTCATTATTATCATTAGAAACAAATTTTAAATCCCTTCTATCTATACCATGTAGCTCTATTTCTCAAAGGTTCTTGATTTCTGCCGATATATTCCACGTGTGTAATCAATATCTTTCTATCGCCAGAACCTGTTTTCAAATTAGCGCTATTAAGCTTCAAAACAATATTCGGAATTAAAATCATTATCATACGCGTACGACAGGTTCTTGACGTGGCTTTTTGAAATGAACCTGTCGTACCACCGTGTTCGATTTTTCAAAAACACCATCGCTCTGTCTGAACATTGTACAGGGTGTCACAAAAGAAAATTTACACGGTCTTTTTTACCGCAAAAATAAACTAGGCATCGCCAAACGCTCATTCTCCGCCCAAAGGTAGCGCTAGAGGTCACAACCAGATGCCAAAGTTTCATCCCGAACCGATAACTTATTCAAAAGTTATAACTGAATTTCTGAAAATTTCAATGGGAAAATGGCGGCCGACGGAGTTTTCGAATACATGGGGCTCTATGGCGCCAGAAACCGAAAACGGGCAAAAATGGGCTCCATTTTCCCATTGAAATTTTCAGAAAATCACTTATAACTTTTGATTAAGTCATCGGATCGGGCTGAAACTTTGGCATCTGGTTGTGACCTCTAGCTCTACCTTTGGGCGGACAATGAACGTTTGGCGATGCCTAGTTTATTTTTGCGGTAAAAAAGACCGTGTAAATTTTCTTTTGTGACACCCTGTATATTAAAGGAATCAAAAATTGATTTTGCAATTATGAGCGTATTTATTACATAGACCACTTAAGAGACAAGAGGTCGACGCTGCTGAAGCGAAGGCCTAATACGAAAATGTATTCATATGACCCACACCCCTCAAAAAGTCGTTCAAGGGACGGAGCCCTTGCACATACTGTGTGCACAGAGTTACAAGCCGCTGCTAATATCCATCAAGAGTAGAAAATACAAAAAACCTGCAAACAGCAAATAAATAATGCCACACTGGGACCATTTTGTCCGGAATGGCAGTTCGGACCATTCTGTCCGGGACCATTCTGTCCGGGACCATTCTGTCCGGGACCATTCTGTCCGGGACCATTTTGTCCGGGACCATTTTGACCGGGACCGTTTTGACCGGGACCATTTTGACCGGATCCCGGTGGCGCCCGCTCTTCCCTGGCCTGCCCTCCCCGACCCCCGACTGCACGGCACCGCCAGTGCACTGACGGGGGAAGCGGAAATGAACACCCAACACAAGGGGAACGTCGGAGGCCAGCCTAGAAACTCCCTCCGCAGGCGAACGGGCCCCGCGCTGCCCTCGCCATAGCAAAGGTATAAAAGAAAAACTTTTTTATATTTTTGTTTCATTCGTAGTTACTTGGGACCTCCTAGTCCTAGTAGCCTGAGTGGCAGCCAAAGTCTAGCAGAGATTTCCAGGAGATTCCATAGTTGCTGGGAGAAAGAATTTTTTCTGTCTTCGGTTGTGCTTGACAATGAATTGCTAGTGATGGGCCGAACTTTTGCCGATTCGAAAGTTCGGCGCCGAATCTTGGGATTCGGCAAAGCCGAACTTTTGCCGAACTTTTCTAAAGATTCGGCAAAAATACATTGTTACCAGACTTAACGTTGATATTTCGTTTTTTCTGGCGAAAAAAGGTTTTATGTTTCTTTTTTCTTAACTTAAATGCAACATGTAATGCATATTGACATAGTTATTACTAAATAAGGTGATATTCTACAAGATAATTGTATCGGTGTCGTTTTTGTGCATTTACTGGCAATTTTAGTGACTCCTTGCAGAAGTGGCGTGACAACGAGGTTGGGTAGAAGCAAGCGTGGCGCAGTCACGAATCGCGCTACGAGAGTTTCGGTTGTGAGACATCTTCAGCGCAAGCCTGCATGTGTGTGTACCTCTTTGGAGCACATTGTTAAAATGAAGGCAATGACGCTGCGCTCTTGTTTTCTCTGGGAGTCGCCGTTTTGTGCGCGAAAACGAATGCAGCGGTTGCTGAGCCTTCACCAGAAGAGATAATAATAATATTGTAAATATGCATGTTTTTAGATTTGAGTCACTTGACGTCTTTGCATGAAAGTGTGCGTCCCATATTCGCAACGTCTCGTTTTTAACCTTGAAATGCCAGTTTCTGGTGTTAGGACACACACAAACGTTTCGGAAGATAGAGAGAGTTAAGAATGTTGGATGTGCAACGTCGAGCATTATAGTTCTGTGTTTAGTTTTATGCAGATACATGAAAATCGCGAATTAACACTAATTGAAAAAGCAATATTATTTTGTTTTGGAACACAGTACTCCTGAGCCGAAAACAAAATTGTTATAATTGCGAGGAGTGCTTTAGAGTAATTGTCGGCCAATGTTTCAGAATGCACCTTATCATTTGTCACTTGCGCAGTGGACTGCATAAATTACTGGTCGATCTTCTATTCTTGAGGCAGAAAATATTGAAGAGAACCACACTCGTTCACAAACGCACAGTTACCGTGTTGCCTACTCCACACCGCGCCGTAACCGCTGGTTGTATACACTGCACGATGGTAACCGCACGACTGCACGGCGTCCAGTTGCAATCCATGGCTCCGTCGCGTTCTCGCGCGTGCGCAGACATTTGCCGAAATTTTGCCGAATCTTTGCCGAACTTTCCTTCAAAAGTTTGGCATTTGCCGAACTTTGCCGAATCTGAAGTTCGGCAGATTCGGTCCATCACTAAAATTGACCCCGTAAGTGATGACGTCACAACATGGCGTCTGGGTCCAAACAAACCGTTGCTAAGGACGTTGCTATGGACTAATGCATGGAGATTCCACATGAGGCTACATTTTTGCTTACAAGAAAGTAAATAAATTTTTGTAAGCAACCTAACTTCTTGATATCTATTTATGAAGATTTTCTTGTCGTCTCGGTGTCGTATTGCAACGATGAAAGCCATTTCTAAAGTATTGCACTCCGCTTTGCTTTGGTAGCAGACGACACGATAGATTTGCTGGCCTCCCGTTGCAGCGGGCGTCTTCATTGAATTGCGTCGCTAAACGAGCGACAAAAACAAGTGCATCGCCATGGCCGTAGAGGCCTCCGCAATGTGCGTTTTTCTCTGTGAAGAACCCATCTTAGTTCAGAGGGGTGAAAATGCCATAAAATAAACTACGCCATGCAGATCAGTTACGACGACGACCTGAAGTGCATTACCGGTGTAGTGCAGGCCAGCATGAGAAACAAATCGTACGCCGTCGAGGTAAGTCGTTTTTTACTATTATTATTGAGGTTGTCAGGTTATAAAATTGCACGTCTATCGCAATTTCGCAGTATTTTTTTTCCCCCTTGGTATACATCAAACTCCGAGGATGTGCTCTTTTGGTGAAGATCTCCATCGAACCCGCGATGCGATCGAGTACAATCCAGTTCTTTCGCGCTTTGGGGTCTTGCGGAAATCTGAAGAAATTGCAAGAATCTTTCTCCACGCGATGGTTACAACCAAGTACGAAGCACCCTCCCATAGCGCGAGTCCGCAAACAAAATTTGGGATCTCAACCGATCGCTTGAAGTGCTTTTCTCACGGGTGCAATGCGATCTTTTAGCAGACGATCATCTCGATCGACGACCGGAGTTTCGATAAACATATTTTGCATCGCACCCCACTATGTATTCTTATAAATGTCTGAAACTCAATATATTTCACACAAATGCAATATCAGAATATAGTCTTTATTGATACGATTCGCACGCCGGCGCCGGCTTGGCCGGCGGGCGTGTGGCAGACTGCATACCAGGCATACTACTTGCATTCGTCGTCTGCTGCAGGCATCTTGAGGACCGGAAGTTGCAGTCGTAAATATTTCAGAAACAAGCGATTACCGGCACACTTCTGTCGAAACATATATGAGATTCAAGCTTTCTATATTTGTGATTTTTACATATTTAAATCCTACTCCTGATTTTTGAACGGTCGGGTTTTCGTAGCGAAACCTTGCCACATGTATTTGTCCATAACAACGACCCTAGCAACGGTTTGTTTGGACCCATGACGTCACACTTACGGAGTCAAATCGAGTTACTTTTTTGGAGTATTTTGTACTTTACTCAATTACTTTGCAAATTTGAGTATTTAGTACTCTACTCAGTTATTATTTTTCGTGGTACTCAGTAACTTAACCTAAATACTTTTAGTCAGGGGCAGATTTAGAGGGGGGGTCCGGATGTCCTGACCCCCCTCTTGATTTCTGCATGTGTAAAATTTAGGGCGTAAAACGAAGGAGAGGGGGAGGAGGTTCCTAAACATATGGTACGCTGACCAACACCTGACCCCCCCCTCAGGAAATTCCTGACTCCGCCCCTGCTTTTAGTGAGTATCTTGTACAAGCTAGCTGCACCATGCTTAAGAAAATTCAGCTGAACTCGCGGAGGTTGTTCCCAAGCTTCTAACTGCGCACTTATGAGCTCTGTTAAATTTATTCTAGCTATATTTATAGACTGTGGCCTCAGAAAGTTCCATACCTACATTGGGATGGCAAGTAAACGAAATATTTTACATGAAATTAAACCTATAAAGGGCCCCAGTCATGCCTAATTGAGGGGATTTATAAATCTTCTTGCTATATGCAAATATTTTCTTCAATTCTTATTGAAAGAAAAAAAAGAAAGAAGCACAAATAATGAACACATGTGTTGTTAGAACACCGCTGCCTAACATATACGCTTGCATAATAGCTACAGTTAAATTTTGAAGATTTTACTGCAATGTAAATATCAACAATCACGCTTCCTGTTTTCTTTTAATACAACAGGAGTGCGCGTGCATCAGACCACTCTGAAGGTGTGTTTGTCGCGGCTCTGCTGCGACAAAGCGAGTTGCGAGGTCAGCTCCGCGAGTATTGCTTCTCCGTAGTACACCGGTGCTTGAGGAGAAGCGCACTCAAGGGGGCTAACCCGCGAAGAGATTATCAAATAGCGTATTTGAAACAACTATATGAACATTTGAATATTCGCGCAACCCTATTCTTCGCACATAGTACTTAGGCATCAAAAAAAAAAAAAGTGTACTTTACAGTGGCGTACACACTTATTTTTGAGTGGGAGGGGGGGGGGGAAACCAGACCCCCCTCCCCCAGGGCCAGGAGGCGGTGCCTTTGGTATCCCTTGGGCGCCACCGGTCAGTGTTTGCCCTGCCCAGTGGCGGCTGTTTTAGGGGGGCAAAACACATGCCTTGCCCCCCCCCCCCCTCTGAGAACTGGGGGGGGGGGCAAGCGCCCCCCTTGCCCCCCCCGGTTGGTACGCCCAAGGTACTTTCACCGGAACAAGCAGATAGAGCCATCTATCAATACGTGCGCCAAATGCTCCACGCCACGCGACTCGGTCGTTTGCGTCGTCGACTGTAGTTGACCCGGGAGTTTCTTTTTTTCCTTATATTTTTACAGAAAGGGAGCGATTCCCTTGTAATTTTACAAGATTAAACCCACCTGTGAAATACATTTTTGACGAAATGCCAACCTGAAACTTGGGCAGTAACTGCCTAATAACCAACCAATCACGAATGTAAAACACTTTATTTTCATAAAACCTTTTATTTTTATGGCTGAATGCACCAGAGCTTGCTTGTCTGGGTTAAAACACTGACAAAAAAAGTGTTCTAGTTGAATGCACATTTTGAGGATGAGGCGTGTTTAGAGCATTTGAATAACCAGTAAAACAAAATGGTAGACTTAATTCCTATAGTTGACGACAGGTTAAGAGTGAAGTGGAAGCTCCTCCCACCTCTTTCCACTTTGGCAGAGCGAACGCTGAAGAGGAGGCGACCTCCTCTACAGCGTTCGCTCTGCCAAAGTGGAAAAAGGTGGGAGGAGCTTCACTTCACTCTTAACCTGTCACCGACATTAAATGCTATGAAGTCTCTTGCTGTGGTAGCCGTACAAACTACAACTTTCTCTTGCACGCCCGATCCAGCTTTTGGCGCTTTGAAGGTGGTGGGCATGGTTCATCTGGTGCATTCTTGATGTCGGTCAGTTTCAAGTAGGACCGCACCAGTAGCCAGTTGTCTACACCGACCTCATCCAGCTTCACCTGGCTTCCATTTCCCCTGCTGCAAGCCACTGTGCTCTTAACAACACCGGCTACAGCGAGGAAGTTGATATCAAGATGCCTCTTGCTGTTCAGGATCCTTTCCTTAGCAACAGACTCTGACTCACTGTCGAACTCTTGTACCTTCTCCAGCAGTGTTTGGCTCCGGAACAGCTGTTCGAAAGCCTCCCCACATCGCTTGAAATGGTTTCCCACAACGAAGTACACAGCACATTGTAGCAAAGACAAATTCCGTCGCAGGGTATCCATGATTCGAACCATCCATGGTTTACCAGTAAAGAACCTCATCTTGTCAAAGTTTATGCAGAGAAGAAACTTGTTGTCTGCTATGCATTTAGCAAGCTCTTGCAGTATCGAGAGAGAGCTCATGTGGTGCAGTGTGAGGTGAGTAAGGGTGTTGTTCCATCTCAACACCTGAGCAAAGTCTTCTGCGTGACGGTCCTTGAAACACCAGTACCCCAGCTCTAGCTTTGAGATGCTTTTGTTGCACAGCAGTCCATCCAAGAGGGACTGTGTTGATGACTCAGTTGTTGGGAAGCTCAGAGTGGCACACTTCAATGTCTTTGTCGATGCCAAAAACTGTGCTAACAGTTCTGCAGACTCCACACACATTTTTTCGTTCTTCATTATGACAAGCTTCACCAAGTGCTTAGATCTGTTCAAGCAACGAAAAGTGGGGATTTCTGGAGCAACATCTTTGATCACTCTATTGTTTCCAAAGTTCAAGATTCTGTAGTCATCGTCACTGTTCTCGTTGCCATCATAAGAACTCCTGTCATCGTCTATGCTGTTATCACTTCCAAGGGAGTCATCATCAATGGTGTCGCCCTCTCCGAGAGGATTGTCTTCATCATCGGTGTAGCCATCACCTCCAAGAGAGTCATCATCATCAGTGTTGCCATCATCTCTAAGGTAGCCATCGTCATCATCAGTATTGTCATCATCTCTAAGGTAGTCGTTGTCATAATCAGTGTTGCCATCATCACTAAGGTAGTCATCATTATCATTGGTATTGTCATCCTCCCCATCGTCATCTTCGCTACTACTATCACTGCTGTTAATAAAGATATCTTCAGTTCTCACGGTGGCATGAAGAGCAGGACAGTAACAGACCTCTGTCAATTCAGAACAGTTCTCCAATGCTCCTTGCAACACGAGGGCAGTCTTAAAGATGCTTGTAAAATGTACCCTGTGCTCAGTCCCTGTATCTTTTAAGAGATTATACACACCTTCAACCAACTTTTCATCAACATTGCTCATTATGACCATCTGGAGAGACAGGTTCTTCGCCAGTGCGCTGCAGAACTCCTTTGTGTCGCAAACGGAGACTCCTGACCAATTAAGGCTCAGCTTCTGCATTGTCTTGTTCACACGAATGGCCTCTGTGAATGACTGCACCTTTTCACTAATTGGACCCTCAAGGGCCAGTTCAAGCAACCCAGAGTTGTTCTTGATGATATCAGGGAAGTTCTTGTGCCCAAACCATGACCATTCATCAGTGATGTGTAAACTCTGCAATGTTTGGTTCGCAGTCATGGCCTCGACAACCAGCTGATGCTGAAGTTCAAACAGTGGATACCCAATGAGATGTAACTTCTGAAGAGCTTTGTTTCTTGCAAGTGCACCAAGCATAGGTGCCAGCTCTTTCCAACGCAGGGACACCCCCGAAGAAGGCATATCTAGAGTGAGATCTCTGAGGGTGCAATTATCACCGAGGTACTCTGCAAGTGCTGTACTCCACACCTCACAAAGATAGCTGCAACCTAAGTACAACTCCGTGATGGTTTTGCAGCACTTCAGACCCTCCATCAAAGGGAAAAATTCATTGGAAGCCATTGAGACATCAAAAGCTATGTTAGTAACCACAAAGGATCTCAAGCATGTCATGTTCTCAAAAGCAGTTTTAAGAATGGCTAGCTCTTTACTTGACAATAGCACACAATTCAGTTTGAGTTCCTCAAGCCCTGCAAGGGTGCCGATGGTCCTCAAGAGACGCTGGCGAGCAATCACTGGCTGGTCAAATTTTCTGATTATATGCTTGCCCCAGATCTCCAGGCTCTTCAGTCCAACGGCCAGGCGTAGGGCATCGCAAAGGAGCTCCGAGTTCTCAAGGA
This sequence comes from Ixodes persulcatus, assembly GCA_013358835.2. Classification (NCBI taxonomy): domain Eukaryota; kingdom Metazoa; phylum Arthropoda; class Arachnida; order Ixodida; family Ixodidae; genus Ixodes; species Ixodes persulcatus. The sequence goes on from JABSTQ010011052.1 coordinate 4,641,549, forward strand.
TGACGCTGCCCTGAATCCGGAGTGCCCTTAGGCAGTGGTGCTCCTTCAAAAGCCAGTGTACAAGCACGAGTGCATAGCGGGCTTTCGCAGCCGTACCAGGCTCCAGTCTCCTGCCGTGAAAGGCACTGATGGCCAACTCTTTTGGTGCCACTTCCTTGATCTGCATGTGACAGTGGCAGAGGACTTCATTCCACAAGCTGAGCTCGTCGTAGATATGACAGAACTGGGTTTCGCTGCCGGTGCAGGGTCGGTTAAGATCAACCTTCTTGGAGGTCAGGGGGCTTGTGCTGTTGCAGAGCTCCACGTGAAGCTCGTTGGCTGTCCAGTCTTTTGGACAGAGCTTGCTGACGTGGGAAGCATAGGCCTTCAGTGCCTGCCGTTTTCTGTCCATTGTGTCACTAGAAGGCAACCAAACGAAAAGCAATTAAAGGGGCGATGCAACAATTTTCGTACTTTGCACACATACCGCTTAGAACGGATCCCCGACGTTAATGACCTGTTCAACACCCGTTTATTTTTCACCACACGCAATCGAAGTTGTAGTAAAAATTGAAGAAAACCCAGCAGCGTTCACCCCCTCAACTCGCAGCCAGAACAAGCGGCCATGTGATCCGGAGCCGATTATGATGCCAATGTTGATCATAGCCACAGACTGGGGGCTGGCAAGGCACAGGACACGTGCCGAGTTCCAGACATCCTTAGGGTTCGGCTATTGTCATCATTGAAGCGATTGGACACAGGCAACCACCCGAATGCTTCTCGAGCTATTTATTAACACGAGCCGAAATCGAGTGCCCATGCAATGCTCGGGTCCAATCTATGAGCCGCATTAAAATATTGTCACTGGGTGGTACTGGGACCGCCCAGCTATGTCATCAAGTTTTGCATGAGATTGAATCAAAACGCTTGCTTTCGTCCTTGAAATTACACTGCAACAAAGAAGTTTCTTGGACAGTGGCGTTGCATGCGAGTATCCTTGAGTCCCACTAGTGCCAGTAAGCTCGTGTAAAGTGCAAAACATTCCAACTGAATATCGTTGCACCGCCCATTTAATATCCAACAGGTTCCATGCAGGGGGGGGGGGGGGGGCTTGGGTAGCAGTAGCAACCTTCTTATCAAAAGGCATCTGACTAGAGTCTCCGACAAAAGCTCATGAGCAAAAGGACATTGCTTTCCATCTGGGTTGTAAGGTATAGCCATGTCTCGTTAAAGGGACATTTACAGGATATTTATGCTTGCCGAGGTTTTAATTTCAACATGACCTATAGAGCCCAGCTACCCAGAACAAAATTTGCGGCTTGAAATTCATTTCCTTTCCGCCCGAAAACAGACTGTTGAGAATTGGCCGGTTTCAGTCACTCTCACTCTCTTTTCCACGGTCACGTGGCGTTCAGACCATGTGTACCAAGTATATTCGAAGACGTGGTTCATCTAAGGCACACATTCAATATTAAAAATAGAAAAGAATATGAACCCCACTTTTGTGGTTTCCAAAAAACTGCAAATATGTTCATCGAAAAAAGCAAAAAAGGTTACAGATTACAGAACGTGCATGTACACGTCATTTCAATATGGCGCATACCCTGGGCTGGACGACGCATTGGCGGCGCACGACGGACCAACATTGCAACAGACGCGGAGCCGCTGCTTTGGAACCATTGTTCGTGATACCGGCCAATTGATTTTCAAGCACAGATCAAGCGGAAGGGATATAAATGCAAAACAATCGTACGACAAAACGGTACATGCAACCTTGCCGCCGTCGTCTAACTTCACACGCCGAAGAATCAGAGAGAAAAAAAAATGTGTGTAGCCACGTGACTTCTGGTTACGAGCTTCTGTGCTCGTGGTTCGGTTTCGGGCAGTTAAGTTTTCTGGCTTTATTCAAAATATATTTGACTATCAAAAAAAAAAAAAAAAAATCTTTTTGGGGTGTTAGTGTTTACTTCATATAAATGCTTCTGTTCCCACCAAAAAAAAAAAAAATTTCATCATGTGAGTTGCTTATAATAATGGATTCAAGTCAAATACACATATAATAGGCAATAAGCATGGCCACAAAGGAAAGTGTCCTGACTTGACTTATGCAAGAGGGGTGCACATGACCACAAAATGGACTTCCGATTGTAGACAGCAATAGGGAGGAAAGGGCAGGTGATCTATTTGAAAGAAAGCACAGAGAAACTGCAGAATCTTGTTCTCAAGATTGGCAACAAGCAACAGACAGCGGTGAAGCTCTGGGTGCAGTTCATAACCCAATTCACTCATCCTTTTTTGTGCGTATGTTTGTGGAACTTCTTCAGAAACCATACATGCCTTAAACCAAGACAAAATGTGTGTCAGTTCATTGCCAAACTAGCTGTTCATAGTCTGGACTGCAGGTTTCCACATTAACAAGTCAGAATTGTATGGTGACAGATTGGTACCCGAATATCTTGTCTATATAGTGGGGTGTCCATATTACTGAAGGTTCATTTGAACAAGACAAAGCTGTATAAAGGCACAAGTAACCGCCATGAGGTAACAAGGTACTTTACCAGTGATGTAAATGGCCTAAGCCATTCACATCACTGGCCTAAGCCACAGCAAATGTGGTCTTTGGAGCAACCAAAACAGTGTTTTGGAGCGGCAAAAGTGGCTTTTGGAGCAACCGAGACTGTTTCAGAGCAGCAAAAGTGACTTTTGGAGCAGATAATCTTAAAAAACAAAAATATTTGTTTTTTGTGCAGTACAAACAAGGGCACTTTGTGTTGTGTTGTGTTCTGATGTGATGTGTTGTGACGGAACTCACTGCCAGTGTTTTTACTGCTGAGACATCCCACAAGTGTACAGTGCTGTAGGCATTGCCGAGCAATTCAGAAAAACCGCTTGCCACCGTTTTAGTGGTTCCCGACGTACCAGACTTCCGTCAAAAGTAAGCAAACGTAAAACAATGGATTGCAAGCCACCCACCTGGTGCCTCTGTCGTACAATCACGTTCGCATGCACGTGAGGGCAACTTCGACAGGCTTGCAGTTGCGTGTGCTTCGCGGTGCGAGCGAAGGACACGCCTGTTCGATCGAAACCGAAATCATGCCACTCCGCTCCGTCACGAACTGATTCCCAAAATTGTATGCAAAATGTAACTGTCAAGCGTACAACAAAAAGCAGTCCAGCGGCACGTGCTTGCCAGGCCGGCAAACAAGGTACAAGATAAACACACAAAAAATGAACCTGAGTGCATCGATGCAAGACATTGCGAGCCAGGGTCAAAAATATCTTGGAGCGCTTTGCGCAACGACTGAACTCGAGAGAAACAAGCGCACTGTGCGGGCTCAGCGTGCAGACATGGCCTTCTTTGCTTTAGCTCACTTCTCTTCACCAACTTTCTTTCACGGCAGATTTTTCACGTACCGGGGTCCCTCTCATAAAAAAAAACCACCGAGAAAAACCTAAGTAATCAATACTTCCACACAGCAGTCTTTGAGTTAAAGAGATTTTTGTAGTAATGTATAATTTACACAAGAACAGGAATGTTGATGAACATGTACTTAGTTTTCTTTTTTTTTTTTTTAGAAAGCATCATAGCTCCAGCGACGTTGGGATGGCAACACCCGATGTTGTGCAACCATGGTGACTGGAAGGCAGGGACCAAATATAGTTTTCCCACGGCCATTGCTTTCAGGAGCGAGTGCTTCAGCTCACAAAATAACTCCCGCCGTGCAAAAACATGTGGTTTCGTTTCACAGCATGACGGCATGGCTGGTACCCGGCACGCTAGCGTCGAAGCGTCTATTGTTGAAAATATTTAAAAAAAAAGACGCGAGACGAGACTCACAAGACGGAACAACAAGAGCGCGAAACGCGAGACGGCGGGAAAACCATGCAAGACCGGATGGACGAGTGATGCAGGGTACTTTGTGTCAGGCGGCCGGTTGCGCCACAAAACACACACATGCTCATTACGATACTCAGTTTTGTCTCGGTTTTGAAAGGCGACCAAAATTGTTTTTTTGGCACAGGCTTGGCGCAGATTACCCATATTTTGGAAAAATGTAGCAGGATGTAGCAGGGTTAGCCACTTGGCGCAGTTTGGCGCAGCAATCGCATCACTACTTTACATTAACAGCCACGGACTATGCAAGCTGAAGCGACCGAGCATTGACCGAGAGATACCAGTGACCTTGTCCCAAAAAGTTGAACTAGCTTCGAGAAAAAAAACATGCAGGTAAGACTGAATGTTTACTAAATGTTTAATTGAGAGCTAAAAGAAAAGAAATAAACCTATCACTCTCAACCTGCACCGCCAAACCAGGTTTAAACCAATCAAAATAAATGAATAGGGTCAAATGACCAAAATTAAATTTTTTGTAAAAGCCAATTTGAAAGAAAACCTGGGGAGCATCGAAACCATAGTTTCAGGAATGGGCTTGGAATTTAGTATGAGCATTTACGTTTGTATATAGGATTATTCCTTTTCTAAAAATTCTATTGCTTTAAATGTAAATTTGTTTTTCTTGGTTTCTGCTCCATTGATCTTCAGGAAGAGGACGACGACGATCCAACTTCTTCATGAAGATATCATGTATGAGAATAAGAGTATGAATAATATTTCAGTGTTAAAAGTTGTTTTTTGCTTTTCCTTTTTCCCTTCCCTCTCCTTCCTTCCTCTTTCCCTCTTTTATGCTGATTATTTTTATTTATTTAGTTATGCATTTCCTACGCTGAATATAGATTTTAACCTATACCGCACTCAGCAACTTATTTAGATATTGCTTAATCTAAATTATTGTTGTTTTAACTTTTATATTTCTTTAGGTGTGAATGTCCAAAAGCATTAGGTCCATAAAAAAAAAAAAAATTTTTTTTTTTTTTTTTGCAAGCAAGTTTTGCCAGCAAGTTTCGCCAGCAAGTGAGAAAAGAGCCAATGATGTCTATCTATGTTTTGGATTGCAAACTAAAGCTATATTATATTTTATGATTTGATTTTTGCTTAAAATTTTAAACGGATTAAATGGGACTATGGTATATCTCAGAAAAATGACTTTAGTGGTGTTATATAAGTTCAACTGATTAAAGTTATTGTTTCATTTCTTGACAGTGCGTTAACAGGAAAGTTTCAGTCGAAATTTTATTTTGATGGTGTTTCATTTCTTTGCCTCATGAACCATGATCTTGTGGGTGTGTTTCCTGTGATTTTAAGAATGTCCTTTGCATTCTTAACCTTTGTTCATTTTGCATCTACCTACCACCCTTGCCATCTTGAGCACATATTACCAATTATTAATTTTTTAGTTCTTTAAATTAGTGTGTTGTATAGGATAAGAATTTTCCTTCCTTTTTCCCTCCTCCTCCTCTTCCCCCTTTTACTTCTTTTCTCTCTGTCCCTTCCTTCCAATTCTCTCCCCTCATCTGTTGTATTTTGTAATGTTTATTTTTGCCTATTCTTTATTTTCTTCCTTTCCCTTTTCTTTCTCCTTTATTAGCTTAAATCATTTGGAGTAACATTTAATATATTTAGTTAACATGATTTAGATGTTTTGTTATTAATTGAACAAGAGAGTAAAACCTTTGAGTTCTAGTGATTATTTTTTTATATGTCTTGAATCGGCTTCTGGCATTCTATTCTCATTTTTGTATTTGTTACATCCTCATAGAGATGTGCTCCCTACCAAAATGAAAGAAGGCAGTTTTGTTAACCTTTCTTTTGTGTTTTGCCTTTTATAATTTCTAAGCAGAAGCCCAGGGATACAGATCAAGTCTGCTCCCTCCTAGATGCCAATTGGGTCTTCTGTGGCATGCTTTTACGAAACTAATAGGAAGTCTAAGACCCCGGAACTAGTCCGTGTCTTCCTGTCACATAAATTTAAGGTCTTCCTTTTTTTTGCATGCTTTGAGCCCATTTTTGTTTGTTGCAGTCTTTGTAGATTTTATGGGTATTGTCATTCAGATGGGGTTGGGACGTCCTGTTTTTGTTTTAGCGTACTGTCTTGTTTCACCGTAGAGGTTTCATCTGTTGTTGGACACTTTTAAATAGTGTGTTGTCCCGTTCTGTTTGTTTATAACTTTTACCCATTTTGTTGTCTGCATTGGACTCATTTCGTTTGATTTTTTTTTTATTTATTAAATAAAAAAAGTTGTATTTTAATACAGTATGAGATTTGAGTGCCCTTCTGCCAACTCTGTTATTTTTTACACAAATACCAGAATATATATATCTATATATATCTACCCATACCCACATTCATTTTTCTGTTTTATCACTTCTTATTCAATTTTACCATTAATGAATTTAATCATCTCTTTTAAAATGTCTATTTTATGTGTATGTTGAATTACCTTTTCTTTTGCTAAATTGTTATTAAATGTTATTCCAAGTTTGGTTCTATAATCATTTGTATTTGGACAGGTTGTAAAATAGTGGTCAATTGATTGACATATCATACCACAAAAACATTGACTATGATTTTTAATATTAAATCTCTGAAAATAAAATGGGAATCTTCAGTGTCCAGTTAAAAGGTGGGTAAGTAAATAAGTGGAAGGAAATGAGGAGGGTATTGCTGAAATTGTTGGTATCCATTGAAATAATTCTTTACTTTGTCCATCTGTTTTCCAGCTATCATTCCAAATATCTTTTGCTCTTTTCATTAGTTTGTTTTTAATTTATTTCTTTGATTTTCCTATTGGCGTATATGTTCCCTGGCGACGGGCGTCCGATGCAAATTTGTCCGCTAACTCATTCCCCAATACTCCAGAGTGTCCTTTTACAAAGTATAGGGTAATTTTACATTTTTTTACTTAAAAGTTTGATATTTTGTTTTAATTTAAAAATTTGAGGGTCTGTGTTCATTGAATTGGAAAGTGCCTGAAGACTGCGACACCACTCCTAATTTGACTCAGTCTGATCATCAAAAGAACACTTTAACCGGTGTTAATTACCACCCACCCAGATTCAATCAAGCCAGAATGCCAAGTGCAAATCCTTGGCAGCGAACAAGATAGACCTTGGATGCATTGACAGTCATCTCAGAACACAAAAAATGATAGGCCGAGCCGCAGTTGTGCTGCACTTAAAGGGGCACTGACACCCCAAAGGTCATATTTTTTGCTGTCTAAAATGATGCAAGTTGTAGTCATAGACACGCAAAAAAAATGTACCTACGCACGCGTGCACCTTTTTATTTTTGGCGCCTTTCCCTCCCGCTTCTCACCTCCTCGATTCTTTTGATTTGTTACGTTAAATATTACGGAATTTAGGAGCTTTGTAAGCGACACTTCTATAAGTGCGATGGTTGGGCAGGCTGCCAGGACTGAAGGGAATATAATGTCTCTCCTATGTTTACCTTCTCTTGTGGAAAATGTGCCGGGATTGTGGGCACTGTATTGCGTTTTTTTTTTTTTTTTTGTAATGTTACTGATTTCTGTGCTTTTCTTTTCTATTGTGGTTGATGTGAGTGGAGGGGCTCGTGCCTCTTTTTGTGACACTCAAACATTTTTTCTTTCTCTTGTGTTTGGCTGATACCGTGCAAGTGTATATTTACCTGTGAGCTTGTGTTTTTGTTTATTTGTAAACTGTGTACGCAAGTACCATGTCATCTTATACACAATGTACTTACCCCCCCTGCTATAATGTCTCTGGCGCTGCGGGGTAAACTGAGGTAAATAAAAAAACATTTATTAACGGCATTCGTAAAACATGCTTTTTAACGCAATTGCGAACGCACTACAGCCCTTCTTTTTGAAATACCGAAAATCGGAGTCCTGTGCGATGTCGCCTCCTGGCTTTTTATTCTCCCTCGGAAAACATAGCGGCACTCGACGCATGTAGGAGTATGATCGGTGAGTCGGGGAAGTGGGTGAAGTGGTCTCTTTTAAGTGCCCGACGACCTCTCAGACTTCGAAAAGGAAATCGTCAAGCGGTCAAAACAACTGGGTTTGGTGTTTGTGTATTGTATTTTCGGTTGTGACTCTGCCAGAGCAGCCTTTCACGCAAACCGGCGCATGATTATTTTATTCTACCAATAAAACATAAAAAATGAAGATAAAACAAGTACAAAATAAATGTACCTTTTTTTTTCTCAACAACTATTTTTGGTTACATGTCGTCTGCTTTGCACTTGCTGGTTGTTTCCGCATTCCTTTTCTTCTCTGCAACTTTCATCCGTTCAAGTTTTTCATTTCAAACTTTTCACTCGGGTAAGTTTGTTCAGTGAAACCAGCCACCCCTGTGCAAAATTTTAGCTCGATACGTCTAGAAACCGATTTTGTGCCGTCCCTTTAAACAGCCATCGATCCCTTTGACTCCTTCTGTATAGCTAGATTTTTATGTCCGCACTTGTGGCAACAAAAGTGTGTGTGAAAAGCAGTATTTTTGAAAGTTTGACTATAAAGAAGGGGTCTCCGAACCCCGGCCCGCGGAAGCCTTCCAACCGGACCGCGGCCCGCTTCCAGCAGACCCGCTGCTACCGGCAAAAAAAAGCTGCGCTTAAAAAAGAAAACGTCACCGTGACGCGCTCCCAGCCCTCAATCCAGCCCCTTATAGTCAACAAGTTTGAAGACACCTGCTATAAAGCATGGGCAACATTGTACATGTGCCAACCATGCACCATCAAACTTGAATAAAACATAAAAATGTTTGCTTTTCTCGTGCAAGCCTTTCCCCAAAAGGAAACAGAGACAACTTGATGGTCCGAGCTTTCAAATAAATCCAACAACATCTTAAAAACACTTGCCAAGGGTGAATACAGAAATCAAGAAACCTAACCTAACCGTGGCATAGTCATAAAAGAACATAGACATAAAAATAATCAGACTGCATAAAAAAGTAAACACTGAAAAAACACCCCCCAATCTGAAAATAGGCCCCGAGAGCAGGTGATCATACAAATAATATTCTTGCTGTAGCCACCAAATACGGCATCTGTTTTGGCATTCGATCAGCTTTTGTATCCCCATATTTGCAGCTATCTTTGATTCTGTTGGAAAATCGTGACACCTTACGGTGAAACTATAAAGTTATCATTGCCACTACCGTAAAGTTCTGATAGGGTGTTCCCTAACCCCCCCCCAAGATCGCCCATCCCATTTTTTGGGCTATATACCTGCAACATAAAAATTCCGAAAAATTGCCTAACCCACGATTCCCGCTGAATATCGATCATGCTACGTCCGAAGGTAATCGCATCAACCGCGCTATCTGCATATTGGTATGTGTGACAAGAGTATTTGCCGTGGGTTCTCCAGTGTTTACCGCACCGCGACACATGAATCTGCTGTGTCCACAATCTGCAGTATCTGTTCCTGTGACATGCGTGTTTGTAGCCGGTTTCCACGCTTTTATCCGCGATCTGCACGCGCGGTATCGGTTACCGTGACACCCAAGTTCATAGCAGATTCTCGCACGTTTATTGCACTGTGAAGCGCGAATCTGCCGTCTCCGCGTTCTGCAGTATCTGTTCTCACGACAAAGGAGTTTGTAGTGAATTCCCACATACTTACTGCACCGTGAGACTCGGATTTTTCATGTCCACGATCTGTGGTATCAGTTACCATTTCACATACCGTGACATCCCAAGAGATAGCCCACCTAAAATCGGGTGCAAATTGGGTGAAAGTAGGGAGTGGGCTAACTTACAGTGTGCAAAAAAAAAAAAAAATGTTGAAGAAAAGCTATTTTAGTTTGTCACCCGCAAAACTTGCTATCGCAGCGAGGGGTGATGAACCAAAGATGACTGTGACTGACTGTCCTTCCCAGTCAGCATGCAATGTTCACTTATATCCTGCCATGGCTAACTAGCGCCATTTCCACTGAGGACACCATGGGCCTGGGCACTGCAATAACTAGAAGTGGGACATCTTTTGATGTATAAAAAAATAAAAAAAAAATCCAGCAAATTAAAAAAAAAGTAGAGGTGGGCTGTCTTTAAGGGCGGGGCACCTCTCAGGATATTACGGTAGTTTGTAACGTGTAATGTAAAGCTAATATTCAACCAAAAAGATTTTGGTTGAATATTAGCACAAAATAATCAAAAGAATCATCACAATGTCATTTAGGCCAAATGAAAGTCCACTGTGTCAAAAGTGACTCAAAGTAATCAAGGGTAATGACATTAATTAAGCTTATAATTGATCAATTAGTGGTATAAGACAAAATGATCAAGTCGCTAAAGTGTCAATAAGCCTATTTTAAATCTATTGGGTCAACAGCAGGGGTCTCAAACACGCGGCCCGCGACTTGTTGAGACGCGGCCCGTAGGCAACCGGCTACGAGTCCCGGTTCCCATGTCTCGAACGCTAGAAATGCCATGCTCCATAGTGACCGCATCTCATCGATTCACTTTTGCTCGAAATGTAGCTCTGCTCTTTTAACGTATTCACATGGTTCATATTATCTGTCTTCATTTTCCCTTTGTTTCTCTTTATTTTTTACTTTCCAGCTTTTTGTAATGCACGAAGTCCGCTACTGCTGCAAGCGCAAACTAGTCGTTGTAGGATGCATCTCGGCTGCGCGGACACTTGATCAGCAGTAGTAGCTGTCAAAGATAAAGCTACGAGCTCGGGATTATAGGCTTTGAAGTATTTCTTCAGGGTGTTGTTCTGAAAATCGTCAGGAAAGCAAGAACTGTCAGATTAACTGATTGTTTTTTTTAGAGACGTGTTGAGCTTGGTTAATTCCTGAGTGAATTGAGCAACGAAAACGACAGTGTACTTGCCCTCTTGTTCCATTAAAATGCCAGCACGTTGGCGGGCCGGTGGCATTTGAATTCTTGTTTTCACAAAAGATCAGGCCCGGCCCCCCTGCCCTGCCCTGCCCCTGCCCCCCCCCCCCCCCAAGTAGTCGTATCAACAATTCAAGTCTAAAAATTAGGGATGTCGCGAACCACCCTAGGTTCGATTTCGAAAGGTTTCGATATTTGCGAAACGAACTGAGGTTCGATTTCGAAAAATTTCGATATTTTCGTACCGACCGAGGTTCGAATTCGAAAAATTCGCAACTTTCGATCACAGTAAAGTTTCGAATTCGAAAAGTTCGAAGCTTTCACGGTTTCTAAAATTTCGGGTTCGAATATTTCGAATATTTTTTTGCTTGAGGTTCGATAAATTCGAAGATTTCGAACTTTCCTAACTTGAAATTCGAGATATTCGAAAAATCCGAATTTCTTAAGATCTGAAGTTCGAAGATTTCGAAATTCTTTGGAAATAAAATTAGAAAACTTCGAACGCTTCGAATTTTTATAGACATGAAGTTCGAACAATTCGAAGATTTCGAATTTCTTTCTGCATAGAGTTCGAAAGTTTCGATTCTTTTTTAACGCTGAATTAGAAAAAAAAAAAAAAAAAACTTCGAAGATTTTGAATTTTTTTTTTAAGTCCAAGTTTTCAAAGTTCGAAGTCCAGTTTTCAAGTTCCTCCACAGTTTCAGTTTCAAATAATGTTTTCACGGCTCACTGGTTTTCACGAAATCAAGTTTAGAAAAGTTAGGGCGTGATATCTAGACTGCGAAGTTGGTCAGGCAATTAAATGAGACGACAAGTGTCCCGGATGTGCTGGAATATTTGCCAGTGCAGAGTGACGTGTGACCATAGATCAGTAATTGTGACCGCCAACCCGGGGGGGGGGGGGGGGGGTTCTTTAACGTGCATCACGCAGTAGTGATCACACGAACACACAGTTCATCCAGTTCGAAATGGCCAGGGGCGGGCAGGAGGTTGAGGCTCAGAAAAACCTTGAAGCGACCTGGCAAACTACCTCCCCACCCCTTGCACGCTGGTAGTAATCCAATCGAACGCCGCCCGAGTGACGCTGGCATATAGTAAGTTAAGTTTGTAATTGTCCTGGAGGTTTATTTTCTGGGACGGAGGAATCGCCTCGCAAAAAGCACAGAAGCCGACACAACTCGAGGTCGAGGAGCGTTCTACCATACAAGTGGCGTCGGAAGAGGAAAAACGGGGGAGGAAAGAGGGGAGGGGGGGGGGGGGGGGGGGCCTCAGCCTCCCTTCCCCCCTTCCAGATATTTCGGACTGGTAAAGAAAACAATACGGGGAAAGAGGGCGTGGTCGAGCTTATTTTAATCTGAAATTATTTATGCCTATGTATAGCTACTGTCGCTCTTCACTGCATAAAAGATCGCGTAGAATCCGTAGATGGTCATTGTTAGAAACTCGTTGTCAGAAGTCACTACTCGTCACATGCTTAGTGGTTCGGAAGTTCAAAGCTATGTCTTTACGACCTAAATAACTGTGCCAATGGTAAAAAAAAAAAAAAAATAATAATAATAATAAATGCGGGGATAAAAAGCTGGAGAAAGAAAAAAACTATCAAGAACTCGCCAAATGTGTTGTATTCTTGCATATTCAGAGGTTCAGAACTTCGAAACAACTTTCTCCTACCAAAATGTGTACATGCTAAAAGAAACACGTCCCAGGAACGTGAAGCGAAAAAAAAAAGTTTTCTTTTAATGACGTGCTGAACTTGAACAATATTAGAAATCTTCTCCCATGAGTTAATTTATTCCTTAACGTGAAAAAACAATAAATACATTATTTTGTATTCTGCAGATGGCAATGATATGTACTGTCTGTGGTGTTAATTTAAATGCGATACCTCAAACAACTTAGACGAAAATAAATACCAAGTTTAGGGCATAATTGCATGTAGATATATGTTTGGACATTTCTTTGAAACTCACCTTGAATAACAATAGCCATATCTTAAGACGACACTTATCTAGGCTATACATAGATCATTCTTAAAAAGTTTAACATCTCTACCATAAATAGCTTCGGCTACATCGCGCTTCAAATCTGGCACAAACGATAATCGTCAAAAACCCGTCGTCCTTCCTCGCTCCTTCGGGAATAGACCGATCTCACCAAGCGTTCGGCGCATGCGTGACGCCGCCATAACTTTAGTTCACAGGAGGCAAACGGCAGTGCACGAGAGGGCTCGTGCTGTCTCGTGCTCCACACACGCAGAGCTTCAGCGAGGTTGTCGCACGTGCAGAAAGACTAAAGTTCCCTCGATGCATTGCGGCAGCGGTGGCGTCAGTGGCGTAGTCAAACTGGCCGGTGAGATCGGTCTATTTATTTCTTTAAAACTAAGCATGCCAGAACATTGAAATAAACGGCATTGTCTTTCGTAAAGAACGGAACACCGCATGTAAAAGTTCGAGAAAAAAAAAATTACAAATGTACCTCACTACTTGAATTCAAATGAAACCGACCGCCGGTCTTTCGAAGTTCGACGAACGTCGAACTTTTACCCTAAAAGTTCGAAGTTCGTCGAACTTCTGACTTTTCAGGATCGAAAGTTCGAAACTTTTCGAATTTTATCGATAAATAAGTTCGAAAATTATCGATTTCCTTAGCATAGGAAATTCGAAAGTTCGAACAGCTTCAAACTTTTTAGTGCAAGAAATTCGAAAGTTCGAAAATCATCGAATTTTTTGGTCAGTCAAGTTCGGAAGTTCGACAAGCATCGAATTTTGCAGTGTGATAAGTTCGAAAGTTCAAAAAGGATCAAATTTTTTAGCGTAATAAGTTCGACGGTTCGAAAAGCGTCGAACTTCTTAGCTTAACAAGTTCGAAAATTCGACTTCTGTCGAATTTTACGATATAGAAAATTCGAAATCTTTCGAACCTTCCGAATCGCTTGATTCGATCATCGAAACTTCGATTCGAAAAAAGTTCGCGGCATCCCTACTAAAAATGTCACTGGCAAAACTGTGAGTATACAAAAAGCATAGGGCAGCGAGGTCTCTTCTCTTCAAAATATTCTGATTCTCTCTGCATGCCCCTGCCCCTGCTCTGCCCTGCCTCTGCCCTGCCCCTGCCCCCCCCCCCCCCTTCCCCCCCCCCCCCTCCCCGCTGTAATGTTGGCCCTCGACCTTCCTGGTGTTGGCCATCTGGCCCCCACACTCAAATGAGTTTGAGACCACTGGTCAACAGTAACTCAGAGTGATCAAAAGAGTAATCATAATGTCAATTAGGCTCATAATTCAATTTTAAGTCATCACAATGTCAATTAGGTCAAATTTGAAGTGTGCCACGTCAAAGGTAACTAAGTAATCAAGAGCAGTAATAATATTTGAGTTCATAATTGATAAAATTTTGATATAGTAACTCTTAAGTAATCAAGAAAGCAACCAAAATGTCATTTAGGCTGAATTTAAGTCCAAGTTAGATCAATAGTAACTTAAAGTAATCAAAAGAGTAATCATAATATCAATTGAGCTCATAATAAATCATTTGGTTGAATATTAGCTCAAAGTAATAAAATCAAAATGTCAGGCCAAATGAAAGTATATTAAGTCAATAGTAACTCAAAAACCAAGAGTAACCATAATATCAATTGAGCTCACAATAATTTGGTTGAATATTACCTCAAAGTAATAAAGAGTAATCAATATGTCAATTCGGTTTTAGTGTCAAAAGTCGAAGTAATCAAAAGAGTAATATTAATGTAAATTGAGCTCATAATATATTGATTGGTGGTATAACAAACAATTGAGTCAACAATTTGTCAATTAGGTTGATATAAAGTTTACCGAGTTATTAGCAACTCAAAGTAATCAAACTATTAATCATAACATCCATTAAGCTCATACCAAATCAATTGGTTGAATATTAGCTCAAGTAATCAAGTCATCAAGATGTCAATTAGGGCGAATTGACATCTTGAACTCAAAATAATCAAGAGTAATTTTAATGTGACTCATGCTCATAATAAATCAGTCTATGATTTGCATAAAGTAATCTCAAGAGTAATCAAAATGTCAATTAGGCAGAATCAAACTTTATAGTGTCAATAGTAACTCGAAGTAATCAAGAGTGATCATAATGGTAGCTAAGCTAAGAATAATTTACTGGTTGTATAAAAGCTCTAAATAACATTGAGAGGGAGGCCGGACTATGTCAATTAAGCAATATAAAGTCAAATAGGTCACTATATTTACTCAAAGTAATCAAGATATCAATAATGCCAATATGAATTCAGTTGTGTGACTAATATATTGGGAAAGATAAAAGGTAACCACTAAGTTAATTGAGTTCAATTAAAGTCAATTGGGTGAATGGAAACATGGAGTAATCCGAATCTTTAGTCGCATTTGTCAATAATATTTAAAAGTAGTCAAGTGAACATGAAAATTTTGCTTATATAAAGTTATTTGTGTCAATAATACCCATATAACCAAAAAGTAATCATGTCAAATGAGCTTCTACCAAGTTACATTTTTGTCCTTAATTCCTCAAAGTAATCGAGTAATTAAAAAAGTAGGCTGAATTTTTGTTATGTAAATTGTGTTATTAATAGGTCAAAGTAGTTAGAAGTGCAAGCCATACGTCCACTAAGCTTTAAATAAAGTCAGATGTGTCAAATAGTGTGAAGCATTCAAGAGTAATCACAAACTGCAGTAGCACTTATATCATCTGAATTGTATCAATAATAAGTCGAAATAATAAGAATAAGAAATAATAATGAGAACAAGACTCCACTCACTTCCGTCACGTCCGGTGTTCCTCAAGGACCCGTATTAGGCCCTGTACTGTTTCTCATTTACATCAATGACCTACCTAATTGCGTCTCATTGTTAATTAATATTTTCGCTGACGACCGTGTAATATATACTAAATCTACTAACGACTCTGTTGTTTTAAAGCTCCAAACAGATATCAATGCTGTTTACTACTGGTGTGAACTTTGGAATATGGAACTAAATGTTAAGTTATGAGGATATTGCATACTAATCCTCATGTGCCTTTCTACCATCTTAACGTCCCCTTGGCCCCTGTTTCTTCTTATAAATATTTGGGCGTTCACATTACTTTTAACCTTTCCTGAAAACTGCATGTTGAATATGTCATCAATAACGCTAACCGCATGCGAGGTTACTTGAAAAGAAACTCTGCTCTTGCACCATCAGCCTTAAAATTAACACTGTATAAATCTCCTTCGCTCCAAATTAGAGTATGCTTCTAATCTAATTAATGTACTGGAAGCAGTCCAAAACCGTTCTGCCCATTTTATTCTAGGTAACTATCACCGCACTGCCAGTGTAAGCTTTATGAAAATCACCTTGTCCCTGCCTAACCCCTCTCTCCGACGTAAAGTTGCTCGTTTATGTCTTTTGCACAAGATCTATCATGCTAACCCGTACTTAAAGCAACGTCTTTTCATCCCACCATTCTACATTTCACCTCGCATCGATCATCACCTCAAAATTGGAATTTGTAAATGTAATACCAACACATTTTTACAATCATTCGTCCCTAAAACTTCTTTGGAATGGAATCACCTTCAGACTTCCGTAATTTATATTATTGATACCCAAATGTTTAAAAATGCTATAAACACTCTTTACTGTCCTGAGCCGCCATGATACCTTATGTACTCTGCCCTTTTGTTTCTTTTTGTGTGTTATTTTGTTACTCCCACTCCCCTCCTTAATGCCGATTGGCCTTGAGGGTATTTAAATAAAAAAATAAGAGTAAACCAAACGTCAGTTCAACTAAATGAAAGCCGAGAGCACCACTAATAACTCAGTTACCAAGAGCAATCAACATGTAAATTAGTCTATGTCAATCATGCGACAAGTAACTCCAAGCAATTGAAATAGTGATCAAATTATCAGTTGTTCCTAACAAAATCTTATTCTATAAACAATTACTTCAAGTTATCAAAAGTGTAAGCAAAACGCGACCACTGAAGACAAAAACATGCACGTCTATATTGTGTACTGAATTGACTGACCCCGAGATTCAATTGGGTAGTGGTGGGATTAAATTGGATGGCACTCAGATTAAATTGATCCATCGTTTGGATCAACATCAGCGGGAAAACCTATAGTAATTACAGAGCTCTGGCCAACGGTGACCTCGCCAGAAATGGTGTTACTTAGCCACGGTGGGAGATAGGCAAACACTGCCAACTGGGAAGGGCAGTCCTCTTTGATTCCCTGCAATCACAAGTTTTGCAGGTCAAAAAATCTAAAACAAATTATTTTCAACTCTTCTCCGATTGCACATGAAAGTAAGCCCACTCCTCATTTTCGCCCGGCTTGCTTTCTATTTTAGGAGGGGCATTTTAGAGTTCCTGTATATAGCTACCTACGATGGCAGGTCGTGCGTGTCACAGGTCGTGGGTAGATGCTCCGTTATGCTAGAGGGCAGTGAGCGTTGATCAGCTATCGTGGGCACCACAAAGGACTGACAGTCTCTCAGTCATGGCCACCAGAGGCTGCAAAGCGCCAGACCGGCTAAGGCACAGGGCGCCGTGGAGCACTTCATCTGGCTGCTCCATCATTAGAAGGTTTGCCAGCAGTCTCAGGGAGACCACCGTCCGTCGTTGCGAGGGGGGCTGCCACTCGTTGGCTTGCAACAGGTGTGCAGTTCGCATATCTCGGTATCGTGCGACGCAAGGACGTCTTTGCCTTCTTAGAACGGCACGGGCAGCCTGATGTCGCACACTCTCCGGCGATGCCAGAAAGGCCTCCCCAGGATACCACCTGGGGAGGCCTTTCCATCGGACAGCAAAACTCCGGTTGCGGGTGCCGTGAAAAGGTGCCATAGGGTCTTCGGTTCGGCACCCTTGGATGCGTAGACAGAAACCTAACTTTCTTCGAGGTTACCTCTCCGATGTGGGCAGAAAAATGAAGCCGACAATCTAAAGTGACCCCTAACGGCTTTGCAGTCTTGAGGAGAGTGCCACAGCTTAGGAGGGGAGAGGAGCTGTTGGGCACACGAAAATACCATGGCCAATCACTTGGAAGCATTTGGGGGAAGCCTGTTCTGGCAGGACCGGGCAAATACTGCGTCCAAGTCATGCTGAATCTGTTGATGGTGAGTAGGGTCGGAGATTGGATGCAGGAAAGCGAGGTCAACTGCGTAAAGCGGAGGTTTGCAGTGGGGAAGTGCAAGGCCATTAGTTGAAACATTAAATAAAGTGGGTCCCAGCACGCTGCCCCGAGGCACACCAGACAAAACCATGACTAAACTCAAAACTGCTCCGCCGAGAAACAACACACCAAGTGCATAAGTGCAGTCACGTAGAGCTTATTGATTAGGATTCTGCGATCCACCCTATCGAATACCTGTTTGAAGTCCAATTGCACAACTGCAGAGAGAGAATGACTATCCAGGTGCTCACTGGCAGTGTGAGTGACATCAGCCACGGCCAACCCTGGCGGTGGGGAGCTCTTTGCTGTTTGAAGCTAGAACGGGGGTGCTGAGAACGAAAATGTACAGGGCTAAATTCCAGGAAGTAGACACTCTGTGCGACGTATGCAACCGCGAAAGGGAAACCATAGAACATGTAATTTTAAGGTGCACCGGGCTTCGTCCCACCCTCTTGGGGGGGATATCTACGGATTTGGAGGGGGCACTGGGTTTTCCGGACATAGATGGACGAATGGATAGAGAAGGAATTGCGGTAACTAAGAGGAGATTGGAAGATTGGTGGAAGAGATCTAGGGAAGGATAAAGAAAAAATACAGATAAAAATAAGCAATAAATTCACTTGAAAAGAGAGGGGGGGGGGGGTCTGTTATAACAAAATTCATACGAATTTAAAAAAGAAGGGATGACGAAATGTTAGGCTAGGTGGCGCAAGCTGCCGCCCGATACAAAGGGTATAGCCATTACCATCCATCCATCCATCCAACCCTCAACTGCGTCCTGGCCTGAAGCCATGCTGATGCACAAGGTAGCAGTTGTTGTGCCAGGCGTCCAAGAAGTTTGCAATTTATCACACGCTCCACGGTTCTACAGACAAGGAAAACCACAAAAATTGGGCGGCATGATGAAGTGGTGTTTTTCGGAGCATTATTTTCCTCATGTATCGAAGTTATTGTGGCATTTTTTCGCTGTCTTGGTATTTTTCCAGCTGAAAGTGACTGAACAACTGGGTAAGGACCAGGGGCGGATTCAGAGGGGGGGTCCGGATGTCCTGACCCCCCTCTTGAATTCTGCATGTGTAAACATTTAGCACGTGGAAACGGCAATGGGGGGGGGGGGGGGGGGGGGGGTTCTTAAACATATGATACGCTGACCAACACCTGACCCCCCCAAGAAATACCTGCGTCCGCCCCTGGTAAGGACTGAACACAATCCATCAGAGCAAGCCCGCAGAAGTGCTAAGTGGATGCCATAAGCTAGGTCCAGCACTTTGGAAGGCATTGCTCTGCTACAGTGCCTTCTTGGTGTCTTTTTTATTCAGTAATGTCAGGTTCAGCAAGCAGAACCCTCCCAGAGGAGTCGTCGTGCTGCACTGGACTACCATGAGCATCCTTTGACAAGAGTGTGGAGGGGGCCAGCACTGGAGCGAGGGGCAAATCGAGATCAGCCGGGGGGGGGGGGGGGGGGGGGGGGGGGGCTAGCTTATACAGAAGAGAAAAGGGCACTGAATAGGGGGCAGACGTCCTGCACTGATTCTTGATGTATGCCCAAAAGCGCTTGGGAGAGTGAGCAGCTTTTTCAGCAATCATGCACAGATATTTTTTATGGGCTGTGTACACTAGCCATTTTGGGTCCTTTTGCGCTTTCTGTGCTGGAGCAAGGACATCAGGCTAATTCGTCCTTCTGGCTTTTTTGAAGAGCATTCGCTTGTTGTGAGATACGCAAACAATGTTCTCGGAGATCCGGGGGCATTTCCAGAAACGTCATTGTGACTTCTTGGGAACAGTCTTTTCCAATGGCATTCGTTTTACCCAACCACAGGTCATATACATTAACAGATGGATTACCGAGGATCAGATTCCAGACTGCTAGGTGAGGGAGATTGTTGAGGTGTAGAAAGTCAAAAGCTGATGGCACTATGGTCAGACCCATCTGGCAGTCTGTGATGAGGGTGAAGTTACTGACAAATACCAAGTCTAGGAAAGAGGTTGCGCTTGAATTGAATGTGTATGTTGGTTCATCACAAACTCGAATAAAGCTAATGTTTCCATGATGTCGAGGAGAGCATCATCGTGTGAACTAATAAGTCTGGTGAAAATTTGTGTCAGAAATGCAACACATGTGCCCAGTTCACTGTTTACCACACCGTGTGTGTTTCCCTGTGCCCTATCACGCTGAGTTTTTCTATTTTTGCAGCACTGCATGCTACCCTCATTTTTTATTTTTTTTTCACAAGTTTTTGTTTTTGCGGATGACCTTTTACTGGTAAATATCGAACTTGCAACCAATGTATTACAGCAGGGGTTCCCCAGGATTGAAATTAGGGGGGAAAAGAGAAAAAAGAAGGAAAACAATGTTTTTTTTTTTTTGTTTGGGAGAGGGGGGGGGGGGGGGGGGGGGGCAGGGGCGGATGCAGGAATTCCCTGAGTGGGGGGGAGGTCAGGTGTTGGTCAGCGTACCATATGTCTAGGAACCCCCTCCCCCTATCCCTCGTTTCGCGCCCTAAATTTTACACATGTAGAAATCAAGAGGGGGGTCAGGACATCCGGACCCCCCCTCTAAATCTGCCCCTGGGGGGGGGGGTAGGGAAATCACTGTTTTACAGTGAATTAGAGTCAAGGGTTTGTCTCGAAATGACGCTATGATGTAATGGGACCAATCAAGCGCATGTCACTAGGCCTTTTCAGTTTACGATTCGCTCCTATAGAGCACGTACAAGAACATGACGAACACCATGATGCGCGCTTTTGACGCTGTCTGATTGGCACCATCAGCTCGTAGCATCGGGTGAAACGAAGACAGTTGTGCACGTGTATGGAAAAAGAAAGAGTAAAACTATACGCACTCCGGAGTGCACTTCAGACGAAATGGCTATACGCACTCCGCTAAACTCGAATAAAACAAATGGTCAGAACGAGTTTTCTAGGCGATGGCAGAGCATAGGGGTTAAGGTGTCCGCTTTCTACGCAATGGGACGCGGGTTCGATTTTCGGTGGGCCTACTTTTTTTTTATTTTTTTCTCGAACATTTTGTTTTGTCGAGGCATTTGACGATATTTACGACATTTCCTTTTCGCGATGAACACTATAACAACCGAATGTTGTCGACGAAACTTTTCCAGAGGTGCGATCGGGGACAGCGGGGCTTGGGTTGCCGGCTGGACGGCGCGAAGCGGCGTGTACTGGTTAAGTTTTGTAATTAGCAGCCGATACTGTCGCCGCGAAGCGGCGTGAACGCAGGCGGGGGGCTGTGTTAAAGGGACAATGAAGGGAATTTCGGACATCTTTTTGGCGATTGAACTTGGTTCCAGGCACGTCTCAGGCCACGTTGCCCAAATTTCAGCCGAAACAGGCACTTGTGTGCCGCGCAAATCAATTAAACAGTCGCGGTAATAACCGTACCGGGATCGACTGGGGCGACGCCCCGAGAGTTGCGGGAGAAGCCAGGAGAGAAGCGGAGCTCACGTGACCGATGCGGAACCAAGAAGCGCGACGTCACAAGAGACGCGTCAGCGATTGATCGAAACGAGAAACGTGCCCTCGGTCACGTTTTGGTTCGCGATTTTTAGGAATACTGTTCTAATTTCCGCTTGAATAACCATGAAAAGTATAAATCGGACCGGAAATGATTACTAAACCGTAAATAAAGCAGCATAATTGTTTTTTTCTTTGCTACGCTGGATGCGAAACGGGCAACGAGCAACTATGGGCAAACAAAATACAATAAAAAAAGAACACGGTACTCCAAGGATTCTGCAAAATGGTAGCTGTAGATGGCTGTTCTAACGGTCGACTGAAGACCAGTATTCGTTCGGGCGACGCTAGTTTTAAAAGAGGACGTCCGCGGAGGAATCGGATCTCGGAACGACCGGATCGCTGCCGCTTTCCCCTCGGCATCCTCCCCTCGTCCGTCCTTCGGCACGCGGGCCGCTCGTTGCCGGCTGGCTGGGCGGTCTCCGTCGGGGGCCGCCACACACATACTCCCGTTCCGTTGGTGTTCGGTCACTGAACGGAAGCTCGAACTCGCTCGCGAGAGCGGCATTGCCGTCCATGTTGACAGCTTCGGCGAAACGACCGCGCCAACCGCGCCACCGCGCTGCTATAATCCACCGCGGTAACCAGAGTCTCGATCTCCTAAATACGACCGATACCGACTATTCACACTTGACGTCACTCCCTACGTCACCTCCGTTTTCGGGGGCCCAGAAACGAGAATGGAGATTGTTCAGTTTCGGTTTCGCGTCACAAATGTCTACAAAAAATTGGGCAGCATGCTATGTTCCCAAGAAGCATAAAAACACCATTTAAAAAAATTAAATAAAATCGTCTTCATTGTCCCTTTAACGAGCTCCCCAGTGATACACGCGCCGTTCGAAAAAGTTGGCCCGAGCGGCATGAGCTCTCGGCGGAGTGCGTATAGGCCTCCTGCGCTGAAGCTTCGAACAAACTGTAGCGCCCTCCTTTTGGGTAGTACAAGCTCAACTGATTGAGCCTCGCACTACTTATGGCACGTTGGTTGAGCTTTTTTAATTTTGTCTTGTGCTGAAGAATGAAAAAACACCTTTGGACGCAAGAAATCGGCCAGACTCAACGCCGCAAGACAATCAAAAGTGCCAAATTCATGACACCACCGCTAGGGTACGCGTCTCTTATCTCTGGGTGGTGACGTCAAAACACCTGTGAAGCGACGCTTTAATTTTTCTTTTTCTTTGTCATGTCTACTTTGGAACGCGCGGAACGGCTGTTCTTGGCTCACGCGCTTAGCGTCTTAGCTTTGACTGCGTTCGAATTTTTGTTGTTTCTTTGTATTTTCATTGTGATCTCGCGCTCGGCACCAGAGCTGGCACGCTTCTGCATGCGTGGCAGTTTGAGACGCTAAAGTTTGTACTACCCAAAACAAGGCCTTTTCGCAGCACCCTCTGGGCAACGCAGGAGGCCCATAGCCATTTCGTCCGAAGTGCACTCCGGAGTGCGTATAGCTTTACTCAAAAAGAAAACTGTTTCTGAAACGTGGGACGTGAATCTACTACAGTACAGCAAACTTACGTGATGCTGCGGTGCTGCCAGCCCTCAACATTTAACTACACCGCATGCACGGTACTACCACCGACGAAAGGAGCGTAGATGCTGGTTATCAGACGGAAACCAAAAGTTCGCGCCTTGCTGTCTTCAGATTTTGAGTTCGCGACGTTCGCGATTCCGCGCGCCACTTTTCTAGTCTCGACAGCAGCAGGATGGATGGATGGATGAATACGGCTGAGCCCTTTGGATCGGGCGGTAGCTTACGCCACCTAGCCATTTTGTCTTACCCTTTAAGCTTAGAATATTTAAATGTGAAAACTATATTCACTCCGTACTGAAAAGAAAGTGAGGCTATAAATCCCCCTTGCCATCAGTTAATAAGAAAATGCCTAGTTTTCTCTCGCTTTCTGCCACCATTAACTTAATCTTTGCTTGGTAAGCTCTACTGTCTTGAAATCCACCTTTCCTTCGCTGTCTCTAAAACCCAATGACCTTATTAAATCTATGTTGTCTTCGGTATGCATAGGGTGAAGCCCTTTACAGTAGAGTATCAAGTGCTCAGCCGTCTCGTCCTCCTCTCCACAAGCAGCGCACACTGTGTCCATTTCCTGGTACTTCGCTCTGTATGTTCTGGTTCGCAAAACACCTGTCCTTGCCTCAAACAACAATGAGCTTCCCCTAGAATTGTCATAAATGCTTTCTTTGGCAATAACTGTTTTGTTTAATCTATAGATTTCCAGAGCCGTCTTTGTCTGCATTCCCTCTAGCCACCGATCTCTTTCTGTGGCCTTAACTTTCTTCTTAACTGAGACCTCTCTTCCGTAACCCCACCATAGCCTAAAAACTTTCCTCTTAATTTCCTAGTGCGCTGTCTCCATTTTGTGTCTATACTCCTCATGTATAAATAGCTGAAAACCTTTCGTGCCCATTGCTCCCCACCCATTTGCCTCAACCGATCCTCAAATTCTATCTTGCTCACAGCTTCCCTGCCCTCAAATGACGCCCATCCCATGTCTCCTTGTACTCCCTGGTTTGGTGTTTTGCAATGTGCCCCCAAAGCCAGCCTACCTACTCCACGCTGTTTTATTTCTAGTCTTGCGTGCACTTCGGATTTCATGCATAGCACTGCGTTTCCAAAAGTCAAGCCAGGCACCATGACCCCTTTCCAAATCTCTCTCACCACCTCATACCTGTTGTAATTCCAAAGTGCTCTATTTTTCATTACAGCCGCATTTCTGTTGCCCTTACCTATTATATACTTTTCATGCTCACTGAGATATTCTGCACCATCACATATCCATACTCCTAGATACTTGTATTTACTAGCTCTCTCAACTGTAATATTCTGTATCTTCAGTCTCTCAACATCATCATTGTTAAAAATCATGACTGCTGATTTTTCACTACTGAATTCTAAACCTAATTCCTCTCCTTCCCTACCACAGATGCTAATTAATTCCTCCAAATCTATCCTGTTGTTAGCCATTAGTACGATATCATCCGCATATATCAGTCCCGGTAAGGATTGCTGAATTGTTTGGCCTAGCTTACTGTACGAAAGGTCAAATCCAAGCCCACTCTTCTCTAGTCTATCCTCCAATCCTCTCAGATACAACATAAACAGCAAAGGCGCGGGCACCCCTGCCTAAGGCCTCGTCCTATCTCTATTTTCCCCGTTGCCTTTCCTTCCCATGTTAAAATCACCTTATTATCTTTGTAAATGTTTTGTAAAGCTTTATTGTAATAGCAATAGTCTCATCGGTCGTTCGAGTTGTATGTGTCACGGTGATATCTGCTGTGTGTGATCTGCTGACAAACAATTCTGTATTAAATGCCAGAAGGAGAACAAAGGTAAAGCTTTTTTAACTTTGTTTCTTATTACAAAACAGGGCAAAGCTTCTAAAACAAGAGCAACCTAAGCTGATATTTCAGTGTGCTCAAGAATGAATGGCAAAAGGTGCTTATGCTAAGTGGTAGATGTACACAGTTGATTTTCTTTTTGCCTCTGCATTGTAAATTGGAAGGTATGTATCAGCAGAAGACACATGTCCTTTTGAAAATGTCTTTTATTAGGGCAAAAATAGGTTTTCATACACAACAGAAGAGTTCGCAACACCATTTAATGCGAGGCCTGAATGGTTACATGATCTAAGCAACGTCAACGAAAATGTTTATAGCCGCAGACCGATACATTTAGGTTTAGATAAAGTATGCGTCATAGTTTCAGCCTCAAATGCACAAACATTGTTGATATGTACCTTTCTTGATGACAGCTTCACCAGCGTGAGAGAGCCCACGTCGTCGAACACTTGCACACATATCTTGACTATGGTATGGCAAGATTTCTTGCTTGAAGTGAAGATCATTTCGCTATGACTAGCTACGACCACCCACCGCAGCGACGCAGGCATCGAAGGGGCGCAACACAGTCAGTCGCTGTCACCCGACGCTGCTCGTTTGGCATTCACGGCTTTCCGCCCAGGGCCGGTTTGCTCATCTTGCGGACGCGGCCGCGGCTGCGGCCAAGAGGGATTTTTCTGTCACGTGACCAGCTCCATGGGGACAAGGAAGTACCTATACTCCATTTCACCTTATCTTGTACCGCAGCGAAGGCTAGAAGCGCAAGCTCATAGCGTTAGGCAGCTGCCCTTGGTGCACGAGAGCGTGTGCCGCCGAGATGTGCTTTAGAGCAAGGAGCTCGCGCTTGCAGCCTTTCCTGCGGTACAACACAAGCTGAAACAGAGTATAGCGTCCCTGCCTAATGGCGGAGAAATCCGTATCGCTTCAAGCACAGAAGCATAATTTTGCCCGCAGAAACTGACCGCAGGGACTTTCAACTGGAGTCCAAGTGACCGCCCCTTTATACTGTAGGAGCGGCAGGTAAAGTTACGGCCAGGGAGGGCAAATATGAGCCAAAAAAAGAAAAAAACACGCGAGATAAAAGCGGTGGCAGTATATTTGTATACATCGGCCAGCGCTGGCGGCTCCCGCCTTCTGCTGTGGTCGAGAGGTTAGAGCGCCGGTACTTGACGTCGCGGCATGAAAAGTCCCGGGTTCAAATCGCGCCAGAAGCTCTTTTTTTTTCTTCTTGTATTTGACTGCACTCCCACTAAGACTATAGACAAGGCCCTATGAGCTCTATAAAATCATTGGGCGGGTAGTTCTGACTCACCAGTTCGTTGTTCATGACCTCGGAAGAGTGCATACGTGTCTCTGGCCTTCTTTACCAACTTCCGCCATGCCTCCTGCATCTGCCGTACACTCTGCGGAAAGTTGACAATATCTTCCCACGCCCGTCTCTTCGTTCGCCAGGTAACTGTGCTGCTAAATTTCTCTAGAATTTGTTGTTTCCGTTTTCCAACTGCTCTAATGAATTTCATTTGTTGATCCAAAGTCATTTTGGGTGTCTGCGTTAGAGAGACGGTTTGCGATGTCGACGCCTGATTCATTTTTGAATTCGGTTGTGATCGTCGGCTTTTCTAACTAAAATTCAGCAAGTAATGTGTTAATATTACAAAACGGTTGCCACAGCAAAATGTAAAGAGTAAAAATATACCTTTTATCACATTTCATGCAAGTAAAAGTATGATCTCTTTTGTTTTGGTTTTACTACTTTCTTAGGCGTTTGACTTGCTGCCTTGTCTGTAGGATTTCGCTCAATCAATACATCCACAGCTGCTGGTCTTTTTTTATTTTTGCTTATTTCGTGGAAGTTTTTTTTAATCATCAGAACTGCAGTTTTTATTAGTACTAAATAGGCGTCTCCTGTTTTTGAAAGGAGTCGTAGCAAGAGCGTTGTATATTTAAAAACACACAAAATTGTAGTTGCTGGGGAAGGATGCTTGTTTCGGCTCCGTTTGTGTGAAAACCATACCGATGCTGTTACCTTGGCTTCCTTTTAATGAACATTATGAAACGACTGCAATAGCGCATTAACTTGCCTTTATCTTTCTTTTTTTTCTTCCTGGTGTTTCGATTGAACAGGTGGGACTAACAGTAAAAGCCGTGTAAGGCGCAGTACTGCAAGTGGATGATTCATAAAAAGGATGACAGTTAAAAAGTGAGACACGAAGTTCCTAGCGCGATTTGAACCCGGAACTTTCACGCCGTGACGACAGAGACCGGCGCTCTAACCTCTCGGCCACAGCAGAAGGCGCGAGCCGTCGCCGCTGGCGGAGGTATATAAATATGCTGCCACCGCTTTTATCTCGAGTGTTTTTTTCTTTATTTTGGCTCATATTGACCCTCCCTGGCCGTAACTTTACCTGCCGCTCCTACAGTATAAAGGGGCGGTCAACTGGACTCCAGTTGAAAGTCCCTGCAGTCAGTTTCTGCGAGCGAAATTAGGCTTTTGTGCTTGAAGCGATACGGATTTCTCTGCCATTAGGCAGGGACGCTAGGTACTTCCTTGTCCCCATGAAGCTGGTCACGTGACATAAAAATCCCTCTTGGCCGCAGCCGCGGCCGCAAGATGAGCAAACCGGCCCAGGTGCTTCGTTTGTACTTGGCACCGAGTGTTATTTTCTGTGCTTGTGTGTGTGCTCAGTGGCTGGAAAGGGCCTCAAGAGCAGTTCTTCAGGCTCAACAGCGTTCGCCGAAGAACTTCTGAAGAAAATGCCACCCAGGAAAAAAAGCACGAAGACACAACTTACCAGCTTGGCCGACTGTGCACTGGGCGCGGAAATCAGGCCCTGCGGATTATACACCAAATGCAAACTATCTAAACAAAACAAAGAAATTTTTAGGCTCAAATTTAGGCCTGGACACTGGTGCCTATTATGCATTGTATATTCACTGCTGTTTGTTGTGGCTTGAGACTGCCTTCCTGTAATGATGCAGAGAGGTCAACTGAACCTTTAAATAAACATATTTAGGCACATCTAGATGTGATGTCCCTTGAAGTCAGATCAACGCCTCCTTTATCGGGTAATGCCTGTCACATGAGCGGTTTTCCACGGATCATGCCCTTTCCTGTTACCCTCTCCCATTCGCCCCAGTCACTGTTGGAGCGATGTGTGGTCGGGCTGCGGCGCCACGTAGCGGGAAGAGAGAGAAGCGGGGTGCCCGCCGGTACCCATTGTTAAGCTCATGACCTGATTGGCAAGTTGGAGCGATGTGTGGTCGGGCTGTGGCGCCACGTAGCGGGAAGCGAGAGAAGCGGGGCGTCCGCCGATACCCATTGTTAAGCGCATGATCTGACAGGCATTACCGTATAGAGGAGGCATTGGCCAGATGGTCAGGGAAAAGGTGTGCCATTACCTAATTTGCCAACAGCACACCAATGGTCATGATCAAAACTCGGAGTCAATGGGCAGTTTTCCACCACAATATTTATTGCCGTGTAATCACCAATTTGACCCATTAAAAACCTTGAGGCTGTAGCCTATAGCACACTCATTCTGGATCTGCAAAGCTTATGCTGTAGACATGCATCATCACAGGAGCATATTTCTTATCAATCTTAAAAGTAAAACGCTAGTTATGCAACGAAATTCCCATATCATCACATTTTTAGCAAACTGAATGGTCCCACCTGTTACACTTTTAGCTTTGGAAGTAAACCAATTCACAATACCACCAGTGGCATACATCGTGCCAAGCATTAGTGCCGCATGTGGCAGCAAAATGTCTTAACTAGGGAAGCCAACCTAATCGATCGTGTTGATTAAAGCACGTAGATACGGGAGAAATTATCAATCAAAAAAAGTCACTCGAAAGGAAAGTTTTCTCGCTGAACGAACATGACTTTTTATTGGACGTTCCGGAATGTAAGGCTGAAGACATTCACTCCGTGATCGGTACAAAAGCATTTGCTTAGTAGTCGGTCGTGCGTGATAAAAACAACAACAAAAAAAAGGTGGATTAGAAACGCTATAGATTCGCCTTTGCACGAAGTACTTACACTTAAAATCGTGTCAACATAAAGCGACTATGGCCCACCTTGCTAGCAGCAATCTTAAACCTTATCCGTGTAGTCGCCACACCCGTGCACCGAACGGAAGCGTTGCTGCAAGCCCCTCCACCATCAACTTTGAGTCGCTGTTGAGTCTGAAGAACTGCTCTATGAGGTCCATATCCAGCCACTGAGCACATACACAAGCACAGGAAATAATACTCGGTTCCAAGTACAAATGAAGAACCTGAAGCGGAAAGCCCTGAATGCCAAACGAGCAGAGTCAAGCGACGGCGACTGACTGCGTAGTACACGTACAGGTTGCGCTCCTTCGACGCCTGCATCGCCGGCATCGCTGCGGCGGGTGGTCGTAGCAAATCGAGTCACCTCTGTTGCTCGTACCGGAACACTAGAGCCCCGTAATATTCTTGTTGCCGAAGTTTATAAGCCTACGTTCGCGGCCAACGCATTTGCACAAAGCCAACGCCCAGCGAACCTATCCCCCTCTTTCTCTTTCGGCGACCGGCCGCCAGGGCGGTGACACCGTCGCTGAAACTCCTTAATTCGCGCATTGTGAAGTCCACCACTAGCATGGTGCAGGGCAGGCAGGGCCCAGTCCTTCACTAGCGTACAGTCACATGCAAGATATGTGTACGGCGTTTCTACATGACGTCAATCTGCAATTTTGTTGGTTTGTTTTTCAAACAAATGTACTAATTTTAAGGATTGCATTGCAACCTGTCGAGATGTCAGTGTGGTAACACATAAGCTTCTGTGCTCTACACATTTGAGGGGTCATGCAAATTGTTGGAGTGCTCGCCTTTGGCACATGCCAGACAGCTCACAACAACAGAATGGTGGACAAAATTACGTCACAGCCATCTTGAATGTCGTCACATCTGTCACCTCGCCGCTGGAAGGTGTTCACCAAAAATGCGCGATTGTCGCGCATTCTTGTTTTGCCTCACCTATATTTCCTCGCGCATATTCCATGTTGAAATGTTTTTTGTTCTGCGTATCAGATATGGAACCCACGTGACTGAGAACGAAAGGAAACAAAACTGGTTTAGCTCAAGGGGGCTATGTTCGACAAATGTTTCGTTTCTCCTAAAAAGAAACGGAACTGACGTTACCGCTTCCGATTGGTTAGAGGCTCAAATGACGAAAGTTTCCTCTTACGTCATTTGAGCCTTTAGCCAATCAGACGCGATATCATCAGTTCCGTCACTTCCGTTTCTTTTTAGGAGAAACAAAACATTGGTCGAACATAGCCCCCCAGATTAGCTTGTGGCTTGTACCCATGCCTGAACTGCTTAACAGACTTGTGTTGTACTTTGCCCCCCAGTGGCTGCTTTTGCAGCCCCTTCTATAATATGCGTGCATATTTCCTACATGCACTGTGCCTAAGAGCGCGAGCCAAGGGATGCAGTTTCACGTGTTCCAAAAGAAAAAAAGGGGGGAAAAAAAAGCATGACTCCAATGTTTTTACGTCACCACGCAGAGATGACAGACTCATACCTTTGTGGTGGTGGCATGAATCTGGCACTTTCGATTGTCTTGAGGCATTGAATCTAGCTGATTTGGACATTGAAAGGTGTTTTTCCGTACGGGTCCCCATAGTTTCGTCGAACTCGTTTCGTGGAATTACCTATAGTTATGCGAATTGCACGCTGTAGGAACATTTTGACTTGCTTGTATCACTGGGGTGCGTGTTAAAGGGTTCCCATCATTTCGTTGAAACTCGTTTCGTGACATTACATTTCGTGGACACGATCGTTTCATCGACACTCGTTATGCAAATTGCACGCTGTAGAGACATTTCGTCATGCATGTATCACTGGGGTGCGCATTAACTTATCCCTCCGCCTGCATTCACGCCGCTGTGCAGCGACAGTCTGCAGCTGCTCATTAAAAAAATTTTAATCCACCGGTCCGACTCGTACACGCGGCGTTGCGACGACAGTCTCATGCAGGTTATCGCATAAAAAAGCTAATCTGAGCTGTCAATGAAGCAATCAGACCAAACGTTCAATGAACTGATTGCCACTGACTTCCTGTCAGTTGTTTCGAGTAAATGTTTGTTTATTGGCTTACAGATTTAAGACAGGAATCAACTTGGAACTAATAAGAAACCAACCAGCACTCACAGAAAAACCAGCACTCGCAGAACACATTGGAACCAACAGGATAGTACATTTTGCTTTATTTTCAATTTTATGAGACATTCCTTTCTCAGTTTTATTTTGTCTGAATCATTATAAAAAATACACCCTAATCGCCGTGGTAGATGCTGTAGTGGGATAATGTGCTGAATATTCTATTTTCATCATCCAGCTTTTTGTACAGCATGGGGTAGAGAACAGCACAGCACCATCCCAGCGCTTCAACACTTCAGTGCCAAAAGTGTTTGTTAGCACGACTATGTGTGCCGTGGTTTCAAGTTTTGGTAAAATATCCTACTACAGTGCAATCCACTTATAACGATACCACATATAACAATGTCATGCTTATAACAATCAGTTTCTAGACTAGAAACGCTCAGTCTAGTCCAGATACAACAATAATCGGTTATAACGATTGAATTTTCGGGTCTTCTACTTCTATTATCGTTACAAGTG
The DNA here is from genome assembly GCA_013358835.2 of Ixodes persulcatus. Taxonomy (NCBI): domain Eukaryota; kingdom Metazoa; phylum Arthropoda; class Arachnida; order Ixodida; family Ixodidae; genus Ixodes; species Ixodes persulcatus. The sequence continues at coordinate 4,672,954 of JABSTQ010011052.1, forward strand.
GATTGCACTGTATAAGTATCACTTTACCAAATAAACAGAACGCATGAAACAGGCTTTGCTGCAAGTTACCCAAACAGCGCATGAAGCAAGCTGACAAGCCAAAGGATTCAAGAGCTGTGCGGTCTGTCCCAGTCTGTCCTACCCGTGATGTCACAAATGATGATAGCTAGAGAAACGCCGCCTGTAGTTCGCACACGCCGCCAATACCAATCGCCCACGTACAACTCTCAACCTGCTCGCACTAGTTTCTATCGTTCGAAATAAAGATGTTATTTGTACGCCAGCAGTTTACCGATGTGCCATCTAACAGAAGTGGGCCGTCCCAGTACTGGAGCCCTAGTTTTGTGGTGCAGGCCAGGTCTTCTTGACTAGCTCCTTTTTGTTCACCTTGCCGAGAAAGTTGCGTTCGAGGGCTGGCACGCAGAGCAGCAAGCTGGGTACGCAGTAGGGTGCCATGCGTTCTTTGCACCAGGCACGCAGTGGGGCCAACTCTAGTGTGGTGGAGGGCTCTTTGAGCACCACCACAGCAGCCACCCGCTCCCCCCAGGTGTCGTCTGGGGCACCCACCACGGTGCACTCGAGGATGTCTGGGTGGGCCAGGAGGTGCCTTTCCACCTCGAGAGCGCTCACTTTGTAGCCGCCAGTTTTGATGATGTCTGCAGATGTTCGGCCCAGGATCTTGTACACTCCTTCGATGCAGGAGGCACTATCACCTGAAAAAGATGGAGCAGATGGTGTGTGGAAGTTGCGTGCAAATGACGCACGACTGCTGTCCCAGTATGTGGCGGATGCAGTTGCGTATTCTGCAAAGCAGACTGGCAGGGAGATGCGAAAGAACTGGTGGGCTACAGTACAGCTGAATGCCAGGAGCAGGCAGTTGTCACAGGACAAGTCTGAACACTGCTGGTGTCTGGCTTCTCCCCATCGCGATAAGTGTTCCATTAATATTGTAGATAGGAATCGGAGGCAGGAGGCCATCACAATGATTTTTGAGTATTAAATTCTAAAAGTCATTCAAGGTTTATGTGGGAGTGTTCATGCAAGAGGTGCAGAGAAGTCTTGACAGAATTGCCATGTAAACCTTGGGACCAAACCCAAGTTTTACATGGCAACTTCTAACTTCGTATGCAGGCTGAGTGCAAACCTGTTTGGAAAATATTTAGAAATCAGATTGTTAATTTTACAGAGATTCAATGCGATAATTTTGCAGCAGTTCAATCTTATTCTTTGACAATTTTATTCAACTTTCTGTCTTTCGGATACTATTTATCACTGAAGATGTCAATTCATTACCAGCTCGCCTGCACTCTATCACTGTTTACAACGTAACCAAACATTGCATTGCAGAACGTTCAGCCTGTAATCAAAAGACCACTACATTAATGTATCAATGAGCGCCACTGTGTCCACGCCAAAGAGCAGCGGGACTTCCTGTCCAGTTTTGTAGACCCCAGAAGACTGTCATCATTTTGAATTTTAATTCGGGAGCATCCAGGCTCCTGAGTTACTCGTTGATAAAGTCATGATCAACATAAATGTGATAATGTCACCATCTGTGCTGCGCTGGCAGCGTATACAGCTCGGGCAGTCGAGAACAAACTAGGAAGCAACCATTTTTGTCAAGAACATGTGCAGTGAGTAGCACAAGCCAGAACTACCGGTACTGCAAGGAGGTTAACAGCAGATTATCCCAGTAGTAATCATGAAACAGCATACCTACAAACTACCTATGATGAATTTAATTTTGTGATGCTCCCTAATATGTTTTAAACCAACTCCTATATCGCTTATCCCAAATTTCAGCATACCAGTTTTGAACCACCCATCTTTGGTGAAAGAGTCCTGCGTAACTTGTGGCTTATTCCAGTAGTACTTGAACACGTTTCTTCCCCTGATGAGCAGCTCTCCACTAGCGCGATCTGGTCCTTGGAGAAATTGGCTGCCTTCAGCAGTGCCGATAACCAAGGGGTTGTAGCCCACTTCCGAGCTGGGATCCAGATCAGCAATGCAGACTTCAACCCCTGTCGTTGGATAGCCTACACAGCCTGCACAAAGAAACCAAGGCATGCCTAATCTTACGACACTGATGCCACCCTCTCTACGGAGAAATCTACCCAAAAAGCAATTAAAGCACAGGGGGAAAGCGTTAATTGAAGGTATAGTACGGGGGTGGCCAGGCTAACCCGGCCTAAGAGCCGCAAACAAACCCACGAAACTTCCAAGAGCCGCGGAGGGGGGGTGCAAACTTTTGTCCAGAGCAACAAACGAAACTCGAACTACTTTCAATATATACGAGTCAAAAGCAGTTCAACTGTATGTAAGGTAGTAGTAGCACAAGATACCAAACCGCAACCTGTCTTTCAATTTCAAACGTGTTCCATTTCTCCGCGTGACCGAGAGAGAGAGAGAGAGGAGAGAGAGAGAGTGTGTGTGTGTGTGTGTGTGTGTGTGTGTGTGTGTGTGTGTGTGTGTGTGTGTGTGGGGGTGGGTGGGTGGGTGGGTGGGGGGGGGGGGGGGGGGGGAAGAGAGTAGGGTGCCGCGAGCCGCACTTTAACGCGCAAAGAGCCGCATGCGGCTCGCGAGCTGCAGCTTGGCGACCCCTGGTGTAGTATATCAGCCGTACATGGAAGTGAAAATCTGGACGAAGAGTGCAGAGCGCAAGTTTGGGTTGAGAAAGGGTGGAGTACCTGGATACCTTTTTCCATGCAGTGGGTTCGAGAGTGGTACACCGACCTCTGTCATGCCATACCTCTCCAAGATGGTCATGCCAGTGATTTCTTCAAATTTCTCAAATATTGGTTGAGGCAGGGAGGCTGATCCACTGATAACAAATCTGGCAAAAAGTTTTCAAGCATGAACCGTCCCGGGGTAGAAGCAAGTTAAAGCTGAAATGCTCTTTTGGTTCGTCTTACCGAATGTTTTCCGCAAATATCTTCTTGACTACTTCAGGCGCAGTCTCCTTGTTCCCTCTCAAGTGCTGTTCATAGTGTTCTATCAACTTAACATACATTGTTGGCACAGCCATGAATATGGACACTGGTGGCTTGCTTTTGTCAAGATGCAGAAGGTGTTTCCATACCTGGTGTCAACGAACAAAAGGAAACTGAGGAAGTTTGAATGAAAAGGTAGAAACTATGTTCTGTTTTGACAGATATGTCATAGTGTAATAGAAGAAAATGCAAGCTACATAAGTGTAATGCATCATAGCACAAACAACATACAATATAATATCTGGCAAAACTGCTGCATTACTTGGGGCTTCACAATACAAATGCATCCCAGGCGAAAATCAGTCCACTTCCAGCTGGATTATTGAACTGGAAATGAGGCACTCCAGCTGGACCCAGCTGGGCTGCCTCATTTCTAGTTCCATAATCCAGCTGGAAGTGGACTGATTTTCGCCTGGGATATAAGAAATTTCTGTAGAAGGTTTTGACAACTCCACTTCCTTTCAATTTATGGCTGAGCATCCGCGAGGTATGTCCCCAAGTCCGTCACCTAGCCTCATTCTTTTCTGGCACTTGTTTAGAAAACAAAAGCTGTTAGATATGAAAAAAAAAAAAAAAGAAGTGTATTCCAGCTTTACAGGTGGCAAAAAAGTTTGCGTCTGATGGACAGTTGATGCAACTAATAACAACAATCGTGGAAGTAAAGTAAACCAATTTCCACCAAATTTTACTTTTACAACCTATATCTAAGCATCTCTGGATTTATATGCCACTCTTATCTAATTAGTGCTTGACAGCTTGGCATTTCAAGAATCCTCTGGTCAGAGAAGTCTGCAGCTCCAATTTTCCAAATTTGAAGCCATTACAAGACTGATCACCAAGAAAGGAAAAAGCACGGTAACCAGTAGGTGCCTCAAAGGACATGTTGCAAGTAGCTGGTTGCCAGTACCTCCGCAGCATCAAACTTGGGCAGCATCAAGCACGTAGCCCTCGAGTAAAGAGGGGACAGTAAGCCGCTAATGATGCCATGCGTGTGGTGTAAAGGCAGAGCATGCAGCAGAACATCTCCAGGCACCCACTCCCAGGCTTTCCGAATCTGGGACACTTGAAAGTGAATGTTGCCGAAGGAGAGCACCACACCCTTGGGAGGCCCCGTTGTTCCACTCGTGTACATCATAAGGGCGTCCTCTCCCTTTAGCATGTCCTGAACAGCAAGAACATTAGAGTGTAAGGCCTTTCAACGCCCAGCCTTCAATCACTCGCAGCATCAAATGAGGCCCGAGAGTATGGAACTTGCCAGAGTCTATCATACATAAAAGTAGCCTTTCGATCACCTAAACAAGTACAGGTTAATTTCAGTATGCAATTTATTTTCCAGAATTTTAAAACAGGCTGTGAACGCTTGAGTAACTCCTCAAAGAAAGGAATTTGTTACTGTACAGCAGCAATATGATTTTCATAGAAAAGAGGTCCATGGAGCTGCTACTGTCAAATATAAATGATAAAAAATTTGTAACTTTGAGAATCATCTTTCAGCAGTAAGACATTTTCAGGATTCCCAGATATATTTTGATACAGTTAAATGCGATGCTCCCTACAAATTGCAAGGCTACAGGATATGGGGGCCATACTACTGTATTTCAATTAAATTTGTAGCCATATGCCTGATTGATCACAATGCAATAAGAGATGCCCAGTAATGAAGATAAGTTGTGGCATACTTCAAAGGTCAGATCTTATTAAGATCTCTCAAGAAAGCAATTTCAAGTAAGAGCCTTTTTTTCTGAGGTTATGAAACAATTTTAGAATACTCTTTGCACAGTGCAAATTCTGACGCTGAAGGCCTCACTTTGCAACTTCTTAACATTCGTTTCCTATTCTGAAGTCTTGGAACTCATCTGTATTCTTGCTTATGCCCTTGAGGGTATGTATAAATAAAATATATAAATTAAATCTGCGTAACACTTTCAGTTGAAGTGCATTTCTGCTGGATTATTTCAAATCTTGTCTTATCTTATTTTCAGGAGTTTAAATGATACACCCACCTTGCTCTTACCCTTCAGTTCTTAGGTCACTGCCTTTCTTGTTTAATTATAATAACATACTATAAACACACCAAATCTCTAGGCTGGCTCAACTGCCAGTTTTACCTTGGGAGTTAGTCGACACTGAAATATGGTAACTTGTGTGCCTGCTGCAAAGGGGCATGCCAATAGCTCAGGCCTGAGGTATCCAAACTTTTTGGCTAAGGGGCCAGATTAGGTACCTGTCATAGCTTCGAGGGCCGAGAAAAGAAACTAATTATAAAAGAGAAAGAACTAAATAAATAAACCTGGATAAGCATTTAAATACAAAAATGAATGTTAAAGCAAGAATTTAACAACTCTAAGGTGGATGAGTACATATACTACTTCAATCTGAAATTTCATATTAAGTTAATTATGACATTACACAACAATTGAAAACACTCATGAAAATGATAAACCTAAAGCTGACAATATGAAATATTTGTGACAGAGGACACCAAGCCCAATGTATGTGAGAACAGAAAGGAATTTTAATATAGTTACACAAACATGAAGCCGGGGACTAAGAATGGTGATGACAATGTTCAGTCATGGCAAGAAAACCCTGTTACAAAGCAGCTTCACTTATTCTTTCCGACATCTTCTTTTGCACATTTGGAGCACGTTGCGGTGCCATTTTTTTTAGGCACACATTTTTTTGTGGGTAGCGGCGAGTTTGCTGGAAGCAGGCCGGTTGGAAGACTTCCGTACGCCAGATCTGGCCCGCGGGCCGGGGTTCGGAGACCCCTGGCTTAGACCAACCTGGGGTCTTTAATGTGCAACATGCAGTAGAAATTACGTTAATTTACACAAACATGCCAGTGTGACACCCATCTGCACTGCAACTGCTAGGATGGAAATTGTATTGTACAGTCGGGGACAAAAGTCCCCAGGACGCGCGAGCTGCGACTAAAATACATTGCTCTGCCATCTGCCGGCGGATGGCCTGGTTTTGAGATAACACAAAAGCGCATGTGCGTCCTACTGTGCCTGCAAACATGTGCGTTTTCCCGCTCTTCTGCGGCGCGCCGCCTAACTCGGAATCGCGCTCGTGGTACCGCCTCGGAGATAGCGGTTGCGGCTGACGAGCGTCTGCTACACATTCCGAAACTGCCTGCGGCATTGCTCCGCATTTCGCCATGTCAGCGCACCTTGCTTTATAAGCAGTTGAGCTTATTGCTCAGTTGAGCTGCCGTGACTTCTTGCTTTGTGGGTGCCATGTCAGTAAGCGCTATCTCCGAGGCGGCACCACGCGCCCGATTCCGAGTTAAGCGCCGCACCGCAGAAGGGCAGGAAAACGCACATGTTTGCAGGCACAGTAGGACGCGCATGCGCTTTTGTGTTATCTCGAAACCAGGCGACCCGCCGGCAGATGGCAGAGCAATGCGTTTCAGTCACAGCTCGCGCGTCCTGGGGACTTTTGTCCCCGACTGTACAGTTACATTTTAATTATTTTTTTTTTTTTTTTTTATCTTGGGAATTACTACACAAACTAATCCAGATTGGTCAAAGCTAATTGGCTTACAAAATTAAGGAAAAGGTTCTGACCTACAGTCGGTGGTGACAGGTAAAGATTTCTGGGGAAGCTCTGGTTGCCCCTTTCCACTTCAGTGGAGTGAACGTTGAAGAGGAGGCAACCTCCTCTCCAGCATTCCCTTTGCTAAAGTAGGAAGAGGGTAAAGGAGCTTCCCCTGAACTCTCCGACTATAGTGAATGTTCGGTTTATTTTATACAACACTGCGTGTTAGAAATTTAAAACCAACTTCAGCACTTGCCCAGGATTAAGAGAGAAGTCGAGAGAAGAAAAATACAAATCGTGGCATATAAAGGAGCAAAAGGAACAGCTTCCCACAGATGCGCTTAGGGGAATTCCATAATAAAATGCTATTCTCCGGAAAGGGCACTTACCCAGTCCTTTTCTTCAAATGCATCCACTTCTTTATCTAGTGGACCATCAACCACCACAGTGGGCAAGCTAAGGTTTTTCCCAAGCTGCTCGATCCTGTCCCTATATTCCTTGGTTGTCAACAGGACTGTGGTCTGCGAGTCTTTGACGTAGTACTCCAACATTGAGTCGGGATGCTGGTGGTACAAGGGCACTGCCACGTTGCCACCGAGCCAGCAGGCCCATTGAGCAGCAACATAGCGAACATCACTGGGACATAGAAACGATATTCGCGTCTGTTCTCGGGGGTTTATTACCTGATTGAGTTTGCTCTGAATTGTTTGGCTAAACTTTAGTAATTGAGAATAAGAGTGCGTTCCCAAGACATCCACCACAGCAACATTGTCCAGGTGGTCTTGTATCTTTCCGAACACTGGAACAAATGGAGGTGGAAAGTCTGAAGTTGCTTTACTCGACAACGAGCAGCTGGTGAGGGAACTTGGCCTGGCAACGAGTCTGTTAAAAACCGCAAGGCTCTGCACTCTAGACTGCTTCAACTTCGCAAAATGAATGAGCCTCATTTTCCTCTTCCGACGGACCTGAAATGAGATGTATAGGCGAGCATGTAAAACTGGTAAAACCGCTAGTACAGCACTACAGTCCTATCGCTTGGATCCAGACCTTCACACCCTGCCTCACTTACACAAGTCGAATAACGACTTCTTCAAGCCTGAACGAGATCATTCGGTTTAAGGAGCCATTGGGTTCTGAAGCCATTCGGGTTATTTGTTCATTACCTAAATTCCGGGGACTTAGAAAATTAAAGAAAAACTTAGGGCGGCTGGGCTGTTCACGCCCACAAGCCCATGACGCGAACTTGTATTACACGCACACTGCACTGCACGATTATTAGAAGGCGAAGTCTCCACCGTACTTTTTTTACTTGGGATAATAAAAAAAAAAAAGTTTTAAAATACCTGAGCAGATTTGAAGCAATAACACAGGTCGTGGAAATTGTTGCGGAAATTTATGCACTAGATAAGAGAAAGGCAACAGGGCAAGAGCACGTACTTGCGATACACTGGGCAAGAGCCACCGGGCTTCTGACTTTCCGACTTTGGATTGGCTAAGGATTGCTTTATAAAAAATAATAATAATCTAGAAAGCTGACCAATTAATATTACGTAATTTTATTGGCGAGGACAAATGGGACATATCACTAATTAGCAGCGTCAATTGAAAGATTTTGATAAAATATCCTAAGACAGGTTTGAACATATGCAATAAAGTGCGTGAGGTGCGCTCTTAAAACGCACCTTTATTTTGTAAGAAGCAAATTATACTTTTATTTTACTTACAATAACAAGTGGCAATAATTAGAACACCGCTGTTGTCTACTTAGTATTTAGCAATCCACTTTGTATTTAAGGTCATAGTCAAAGAGCCGAACCAAGCCAATACCAGATTGACGACCACCACAGTTGCTGCTAAAGTTATTGGGCAGGATCACTGCTGGCGCAGCGCAGTATTATTACTAATGTTGTAAATGTGGATAGTCGATTGTACTGTTTTTCCGAATTCCCGCGGCAAACGCATTGGCGCGTTAGTGACGTTAGCGTCGATCCTGTAGCCATTGGCCAGGGCAATCAGACGCTGCGAACGAAGTCGCACCCTTGACGGTCCTCACGCGAACTCGACATTAACTCCTTCCGTATAGTCTGCGTTTCGTGCCCCTGTTCTTAAATCGAATCTCTGCTCTCGCGTGTAAAAGCATGTGGGACCAACGCGTTCTGCTACTTCTCTCGCCGTGTTTCGCTGATAATCAGTTTTTGTTTGCGCGCCCTTCTCAATCCCATTTCTAGTTCTGAGCTGTGCGTAGGTAGGTCGACGAAAGCAGTCTTGCAAAATGACCACTGAAAATCGGAGTGCTTGCACTAAGGATCACGAACAACAATTTGACAACTCTGCAACTGTGCTGGAGAAGATAGCCGGGTTGTACGCCGAACATCTCCTGAGTGACATTACCCTTGAGGTCGGAGGAAAACAGTATGCGGCCCACCGATTGATCCTCTGCGCTTCCAGCGACGTTTTTCAGGTAGTACATGTTTATCCAGGCGAGGCTTATTCTCGCCGATATTTCATCCTTTTTTGTCCTCAAAGTAATGCAGAATGTTCAAGGTAAAACGCGTACAAAGCATACATTTGCGCACAGCTACAGGAAGATGTGCTGCATCCGACTGCACATCTTCCTACATGCTTTTGTTGGGAGTCCGTCGTGCAGTCTATGTGCCTCTGTAATGTGAAGAACTTGATTTTCGCAGTGTCGCACTCTTATTGCAGGCATTGACGGGGACAAAGCTTGGGGTCTTACTATTTGTCTAGGAAATAGGCCACACTGTTGAAAGTTGCTGGGGTTACTTTCCGACAAGTGCTGATTGTTGGGCTAGTTGGTATGGTACTTGAGAAGACATGATGCGCTTTAAGACAAGGACGTAGGAAGAAGTGACACCACAGAGCGCTCTGTGGTGTCACTTCTTCCTACGTCCTTGTCTTAAAGCGCATCATGTCTTCTCAAGTACTTTCCGACGTTTGTTTTACATCATGTTCACTCCATTAAACATTAAAAGCTAACAAAAACACATTCTCCTTCTTTTTAGATAAGAACACCTTGAGTGTGTCGGCTGTAATGTAACTACCATAATATACCGACAGATATCCCCAAAGAGAGCCAACCTTTGTTTTCTTTCCAGTTTCCTCTTGAAAAAATTCCAAACAATATTTCGCCTTTTAGAAATCACATTATCTAGTTATCTGGGTTTCAGCTGATTTATGCCATAGGGTAGGCAATGAGTTTGACGACAGTAGTGTGTTCCTTTGATAACTTTGAAGGCAATTTAATAAACAAAGTTATTTATTTTTCCTTCAATAATATTATTCTCGTTGTTCACTCAAGGGAGGTTGACATAGGCAGGAGTGGACGAGGAATTAAGTTTCAACAAAAGTTAGCTCACCCCTCATTTCCACTCCATATGGCCTCTTTGGGGGGTGGACTATTTTTCGGGATAATACGTTAGGCTACAAGAAAAATAACTATTTTGTGCAGAGACCACAGGCGTGCACAGCGGGTGGGGCCAAGCATGCTAACCCCCCCCCCCCCCCGATGACTCCAGAGAGGTGCAGAATCAGTAAGGTCCCATTTTTGTTGCACAACACAACAAAAATATAACCTTACTGGATTTGTGCCCCTCCGGAGTCATCAGGGGGGGGCCATAGCATGCTTGGCCCCCCTCCTGTGCATTCCTATGGCAGAGACTATACCTAAACGTCTTTGAAAGACCCCCACATGTTTCATCTTTCAAGTACAGTTGCCTCATAAAACAGGCCACTGCTTGGTTCCGAGGTTTCACTGGCGAAATAGGATTGTATCCAAACAATTTTTTTATTTATAGGTGATGCTGATGGATCCCAAGTGGCGTTCGAGCCAGATGTCGCACATCGAGCTCAAGGAAGAGCCTCCATGTGAAGCAGTGTTCGGTGACTTCCTGGGTTATTTGTACACTGGACGAACGCGTGTTGACCATGCACGTGTGCTGCCTCTGGTAGCTCTGGCAGACAAGTACAATGTCAAGGACCTAATGCACCTCTGCATCAGCTACATGGCACAACACATTGTGACTGCTGCCCACCATAACCAGTTGGTCAGTCATGTTTTGTTCCAACGGCCTCTTCGAGCTACGTATGTCTTGAGAATGAGACATTGCTTGCTCTTATGACAACTGTTGGGGTAGTTTTATGGTTTACAGTTCCTATTGTGACTCAGCCCATTTTAAAGTGGCCATGAAATGATTTTCCAACTTCTTCCTTCTTAGCTCTCCTCCTCAGCTCACAAATCATGCAGCGTTACCAAAGGTACAGGGGCAAAAGTATACTGCTAGCAAAAGAGGAGGGAAAGGAGGAACTTCCCTCTTGCTCAGACCTTTCTTTGTGTACCCGCACGTCACCATTCTCCCTCTAAAAGATTAGCCCTTTGCTCAAAATTCGGACGCAAGTTGCTTTCCCCCCACTCCCACCAGTGGCTTTTGCAGTATTGCGTGCAACTGTCCTCCATTCACCCCTAAGCTGACAGTGCTGTGGAAGCTATGTGCTCGTTGGGCCAGTCACACTTCTATCTTTTGCCGCATGATCACGCTCCCTCGCGCATACCCACGCCCAGAAAATGGAGTCAGGTGATGAAAGGGAGGCAGCTGATTGGCCCGGCAAGCGCATAGCTCCCACTGCACTGTCAGCTTAGGGCTAAATGGAGTATAAGGAGATAGTATAGTGACGCGATGCAATGCTCGTGTTCAGTGAATGAACTGGGGCCAGATGATGTGTTTCGGTACCGAAGATGTATCACTGTGAAAAGGCGTACAGCTTTTGGAGGAGGTACATAATAGTCCGCTATATTTTCAAATTTTCATACCGAAAAGCATGCTTTTGACTTTCTACCCTCTTTCTTTTGGCACACTAAACAATATGCGATTAGTAAAATCACAATCTGAATTCATTTCATGGCCCCTTTAAGTTCAGTAACTACCAGGGCTTGCAATACTTTAGTATGAGGCTATAACCTTAAAGTCTAATGAAGACAGTGTTACCCACTTTTAGGCAGGTGATGTGACAGGGGGCAGGGGAGGGATCGGCTCTGGTGTAGCCCCTGGTTAGGAGGGCAAGAGAAGTCTAGCTATCACTAGAATGTCAAGTTTACACCAAGGGCTCTTTTACAGCCCTGATATGTATATGGAACATGGTTCTTAAAATGTGAGCTGTAGATCAATCATAAATATGCCAAGTTCTACCTTGAAAGTCAATGCTGAGAAATCCTTGCTGAATTTGGAAAGAAATCTAGAAGCTTAACACTTCTGGTGCATGTAAACATCCACTGTACTTAGCCAGGTGAAGTCATATGTGTACAAACTATAGGTTAAGAGTTCAGGGGAAGTATGTCTTTCCACTTTAGCAGAGCGAACGCTGGAGAGGAGGTCACCTCCTCTCCAGCATTGCTCCACTAAAGTGGAAAGAGGTGGGAAGAGTTTCCCCATAACTCTTGGCCTGTCACTGACCATAGTTATGGCTTCTCTCTCTCTCCTTCCATCTCAAAGACCGGGTCACGCATGCTATGTGTTGCTAATGAATTGGTGACTGCAGACTTGCAACCACAAAGCAGGGCACCAAATCCCCATGCATTTGTTTCCATTTATGTGCTCACCTAACTCCTCCTTACTCTCCTTCGTAGGTGTCCTGGTTTTGCTACACACTCAACTGTGACTCTGCATCAGTGCAGACGTCCTTCAGCAATTTCATTGCGTGGAATTTCGAGCTTGTGGCCCAGATGGAAGACTTTGGAAACATTGAGCTTGACGTCCTCATCTCTTTTCTGCGTCGATCCGACCTGGTTGTAGCCAGCGAGTTTCAACTTTTCAAGTGAGGGATGCTTATTTTTCGTTGTAGGAAAATATTCTGTCAAATCTCTGCCCAATAGAATCTTGTCAGTTCAGTGGAAATGAAGTAAACACGGAAAAAGTACTCTACTCTTTGTTGACTATGAAACATAGAAAATATTTTTTTTTGTCTCTCCAGGGTACTCATGTTACTTTTGTATTCCACATGTGTGTAACAATTACAGATACTTGTCTTTCTCGTTGTCTTTTAGTATAACTGGGGTTCCACAGTTTCAGAGGGCTTCAGATTCGCCGTCTAAAGGCCCGTTCACACTCTTGCGACCGAGTACGACTGAGAGAGACGAGATCTCTTAAAACTTCTTAAATTGTTTTAGAACGAGGGAACACACTGGCATTGTGGCGCCATCTATGCGGTGACCCTGGAACTGCATTTCACAAGAGCGAAGTTTTTGCGGGATTTCCGAGGTCAAATGTGCGTAATACCCATAGAAAGGCTCGTTTATAACATTGAGAAAAGTTTTTCGTGACAAGAAAGAAAGGATAATGCGCGAGAGAAATAAAAAAATATGCCGGACCGCCGAGTTTACACTGCTACCCAATAGATGGCGCCAGTGTGTCCTCTGGTTTAAAAAGTTTTAAGGAACCCAGGTTTAAGAGGTCGCAAGAGTGTGAACGGGCCTTTAGGTTGTCACCTAGACCAGGGGTATCCAAACTTTTCGGCTAAGTGGCCGGATTGGGGATCTGTCGCTGTCTCGAGTTCCGGAAAATAAATAAGTAAATGGGGGGTAAATGAGAAAAACTAAATGAATTATCCCAGATAAGCATATAAATACAAATCTAAAATTTAGAGTAAAAATTAAGAAAAAAAAAAGTTATATTTTATGTTTAAAGGGGGGGGGGGGGGGGGAAATATCTGCGAATTGTTACACACAATAATTGGGACCCAAAATACCCGCAGGCATAAATCAAAGTGCAGAGAAACTCTAATGATAGAACTGATGCTGACAATATTCAATAGATACGACACAGAACCTTAAGCACAATATATACATAGGAACGTAAAGGAATTTTATATTTGTAGTTGCACAGGTATCAAACAGGGGACTAATAATGGTGGTGCTGGTGATGACAGTGTCCAAGAAATAATATGACGAGAGGATACGCCTTACGACAGGCAGTTTTCTCTACCTTTTTCTGGTATCTTCATTTACGTTTGTGGCGCAGTTCCTTTACATGTGCGTTTGTGCCAGTAGCAGCAGGCTTCCTGGAAGCGGGTAGTAGGTCGGGGTTCATTGGAAGGACCAGAGCTAGCTACACGCCAGTCGGGAGACCTGCGCTGACCGGGTTTGGCCTGTGGGCCAGGGTTTGGAGATTCCTGGCCTAGACAGTAAACAGTTGCATACAGAAACTAGGTGACCCCACATGTAATGAAATGTATGTCTGCATTCCGGCTCTTAGTGAGCAGGGTTCCAGTTTTACAGAAGCAAAATCTCATGTGCAAGAAACTACACATTCTACTGTTGTTGGAAGTTGATGGCCGAGTTGCATTGCTAGCTTAAAGGAGCTGTGCAACAGTTTCAGTGCTTTGCTTAAATAATTTGGGAGTTGGTGTCTCGACCTTTCTGAATTAAAGAACAAAAAAACGCTTTTGCCTGCATGTCTTAGTTTTTCTTTTAAAAATGGACAAAGATTGAGGTTTTCGGCACCTCTCAACTCCTTCACCATCTTCCGAGTCTTGTGCGCTGTGATGTCAATGGGGGTTGCGCGGGGTTCCGGTGAAGCTCTCTCTCTAGAGCCATCAGTGAGCAGCGAGAACTCATCCCCTCGCAACCGCGTGACCACGTGCTGGTGGGTGCAGCGCGAACAATATGGTGAAAGGAGGAAAGTCTCGTCCGGGTCCGGCCATCCCCGTCCGGGTCTGCCCCCGTCCCCCTCCGGCTTCTGGCGGCTGTTCGCGGTAGCAGATAGAGCTGACGGTTTCGTGGACCTAGGATAGATGGCGCCACTAAAACTCCGTATAATAAAAGTTTTGTCGATGATACCAGGTTTTTGACGCATTTATATTTCTGTTGGAACGACAAGATTTATAGAAAACTTACCTTTTATCGAGCAGGTATTCGCACAACTTGCTATCTTTCTACAAGACCCCCATTGATGTCACGCCGCGTGTTTCTCATGGCCACCGCTCGCGGCTGCAGGTCGGGGAATGTTCTTTTTGCCTTGCGATTACGCGGCAGAATCGCAACGTTTCGAAGGAAGGAGGTGTGTTTTCTGTCCTTTGTGACAGGGTGAACAATGTCAACAGTAGAAGATGCCAATTCTTTCAACGTTAAAATCGTTGCACGGCTCCTTTAAAGCGTGCCAGAATTAATAGTCGGCAATGATAATTGACGACACTGGCATTCAATTTACATTGCTTATGGCAACAAAAAGTGAAATTGTAATGGCACTAAACTGAGCTTCTGTGCTATTCCTGAGAGAAATCTTGTTAATTATGTGTATTTCTAAAAAAAACTTTTAAGCTATCTATAGGCTAATTTTATGTTGAACTTGGGGTGAGAACCTTATACTTCTATGTAAAAGTCATTCAGTTACCTGACGAAAGAGCTGATATAATTACTACTGGAAGGAGGGCGTATGTTCAGACTGAATTCACATCTCATTTTTAGTGTTGCAAGATCTTGTTAATTATGTGTATTTCTAAAAAAAATTTTAAGCTATCTATAGGCTATTTTTATGTTGAACTTGGGGTGAGAACCTTCTACTTCTATGTAAAAGTCATTCAGTTACCTGACGAAAGAGCTGATATAATTACTACTGGAAGGAGGGCGTATGTTCAGACTGAATTCACATCTCATTTTTAGTGTTGCAAGAGTTGGCTTTTTAAGCTACAAACATCCTCTTTTCTGTTCTAGAGGTTCTAAAACAATATGAAAATAGCATTCTATATGCTTTAGGGTTTGTCTGTTGGTGGGAATTTCACAAGCAATCAGTGATGTTTCTGTGTAGACAGATGTATACATATGCAGTTCTATTTGGGGTAAACGATTGAGGACACTTATATGCTGTCGAGAGCCAGCTTTTGTAGCTTAAAACAAACTGGAGGGGTGGGGAGGGGGGCCATTCTGTGAAGGGTTTGACGAAGTGCAATCAAGTATTGGGCTGGGTGAAAGGAAAGATGAGCATGATACCCACTACTAGTTATCACTCTAGTCTTGAGGTCTTGTTTGTGATGGGGTTATCGGCAACGATCATACTCTCAGGGGGCATTTTTCCCGTCTGACCGATGCTCCTCACGGCAGCTTTGCCGCGAGGTGGCTGTTTCTGCAGGAGTCCTGGTCGCACTCGTCCCGGTCTGGCGACGAAGAGGCCTTTGGCAACACCGTCGTCAAAGTGATGTCTCACATCCGCTTCCCCATGCTGACCATCGCTGAGCTGGCCGGGCTGATGTCCCACCCGCTCACCCTCCGCTTTCAAGGCTTTTTTCTGGACCGCATTGGCGTCGCCCTGGACTTCCAGAACAGGGCACGACTCAATGGCTACCGCCACCGGTACGCAAAGCTCATTGTGCCCCGAATCTACACTTCGGAGACCTGGTCGACGTCACTCTGCATAGACAATTTCACGCGACGGAAGACCTTTGGGGTGCACACGCTCATCTTCATGACTCCGGCCAGCCTCTCGGGCGCCATGTCGGACAAGATGCTTGAATGGACCGTGGACGTCTACCCCAAGGGGGTCTTGTTCCACAAGTTCTTGCTTATCGCGCTGCGGGGAACCCTCGAAGGGCCCGAGTCAAGGACAAAGACTGTGCGGCTGTCGCTCACTTCAAGCCGGTTCAACGAGGACACGACCATAGTGGTGAGTGTCTTGGTGAGCGGGAAGCAAGACGGCGTGGAGCATGTGCGCATGGTGGTACAGAAGGAGTTCACCTTCACCAAGGAGAACCGTATGCTCAACCTGGACGATTTGGTGCCATACGGGGAGCTCAACGAGGCTCCCGGAGGCACTTCGCCCTTCCTAGTGGGACCTCAGTGCGATCTGTTCAGACTGCGCATTGCTATCACGCCGCTCTGCGTCAAGCCTTGAAGGGTTGCGGCATCCTTGTTGGTCAGGGGCCAACGGGGCTTTGCCGCAACGAAGTGAAGCCTTCACTTTCATCCACAGTGATCGTGTCTCGGTGCCTTTTTGTAGCTTTTATAGATGACTGGGGAGTGAACGACTCACTTTGTATATATGGAGTGCTACTGCAACTGTGCTGCACTCGGTTGAGGCCCTCAAAACTGCACTAATCACATTCTGACTTTGGATTCAGCACACGAGTGACGCTCACAATAAGGCATTTTTTAGGATCCAGGTCTCATCACATAAAATGCAGAGCATAACTTAAATGTGGGCTTTTTTGGCCTAATTTTTAAGCTTGGGGTTTGCAAGGACGAGACCAGTTGTTTTGGAGTATCTTGCTTGGTGGTTCACTGCCAACAGTCATTCGTTTGTCCATTACTAATAGGAGTGAAGGGCCAAACACATGCGCGTCCAAACTGTCCGATTCCGCATGCGAACCGCCGGAACGACCTTCGAGGGCGAGGGTTTTCGTAGCCTCCGGTGCGACGAAAACCCTCGCCCTCGAAGGTCGTTCCGGCGGTTCGCACGCGGAATCGGACAGTTTGGACGCGCATGTGTTTGGCCCTTGAAATACAAATGGCGTCCTTGGCTTGCGAGAGTTCAACAGAAATGAGCATCTTTGAGTCTATGGTGGCTCGGGTTTGCTTTTTTTGCAAGCAAACAGGATAGCCATTAATATAAGCTCGTTGCTTGTGCTAGTTCTACTAAATGTGCCATAAGGGTGCTATGGGATAGCTGCCTAGTTATTAACAGTGCATACATGTTGTATGTCTCAACTTTTGACCTGCTGTAAGTCGGCTTCCAAGAGAACAGCTTCCTTGGTTTACTCTTTAGGCAGCCTGAACCTGAAAACCAAAGTTGTGTTGGGCTCTCTCAGTGTGAAAGTCGTAGTTTGAACAACCGAGTTCTGGTAGGGCATTGTCCAGTTCCAGAAGTGCTTAACTGTTTGGCTCAACAGTTGTCAAGTATGCCAATTGATAGAAGAAATGCAGAGGCGTCACTTTCTTTTCATCTCTATCACTTGTGTTTTGACCTTAGAGACATGCACATAAATATATGTCTAGCAAAACAATCTGTGTTTGTTGAAAGCATCTGGTTTTATTTTTTTGTGGGCTAAGCCTGCTATGCCACTGTGCAGTGTACCTATGACTGCACATATATTATGTGACAACATTACAGGCCACTATTGGAGGCAAATTTTTTTTTAGGTGTGCTCAATGCATTAAGACATGCGATAAGAATGCTGTATGTTAAACATTGCTTTTGGTTACGGTGATGTGCATTCTAGTCCAGCAAGCATCTTGGTCACTTCTATCTGTGTGCCTCCAAAAATTGGTGTAACGGAGATGGATCTTTTTAAATATACACAAAAATCAATTTAGTGTTTCTTCACTGCAAAAATAAATTAACTATAACTTTTGAATAAGATAACGGTTAGTCTGAAACATTGCTATCTGGTTCGGACCGCTAGCTCTACATTTGGGAAAAGAATGAGCATTCGGCGATGCATAGTTTATTTTTAGAATAAAAAAAAAAACCTGTAATTAAAAAAAAAAAAAATTACACCCTGTAGGTGAAAGTTAAAGGCCTTTCTGTGCATCTTGTCTGTGTGCCAGAAGCTTTATGAGGCTGCTGCTGCTTCTTTTGCCCTGTGTGCATCTTGAAGTGAATACTGATTCTGACTTGATCAAAAATAGGGCCTCCTCTGTTACCTTTTTGCATAATTTATTTTTTTGTCTGTCACTTGGGTTACCTCCACTTATTTTTTTGCCTGATGTAGCAGGGAGGAAACGTCTTTATCCTGATAGAAATTCCAGTGCACAAAAGAGCTTTGTTGAACAAAATAATGCTAGGTATTGTATTATTTAGCCACTGTTTATTAACTTCCTAACTCCAGTTTGCTTCAGTTCTTTATTTTGTTGTATGTTTGTGAGTCCATGCCCTGCTTCGATAAATGCAGACAAGTAACACAGATTGTTTAGTATACTATTTGGATGGGAAGGCTTCTCTTGGTAATTCTATCACACTCACAACCTAAACATGCATGGGAAATCTGTGCTTTGCTGCCTTTTTATACTTTTTTGTACTTAAGAACTGGTACAGTGACCCATTTGGTAGTTGAACCTGAGCAAGTAATCAAATGTAGATATTGTAAACTTTACACAATTCATGTTAACATTTTTTGACTAGGATATTCTGAAATCTTGAGAGCTCTAGTCTACATGTGCTGTCTAGTATAGTTGCACAACTCTTTCCTTTTTTTTTTCTCTTAGGTTCTGGGTGGAAATGGCTTGTTGACAGTATTTGCCAACCTTTATCTGTGTACCACCATCACACATGTTGTGTAGCTTGTGAAGTAGCATATGGCAAGCAGTCCAGATTGCTTTCTGCATTTCTTGATGGTACCCTTCGTGTTTCATGCATGCTAACATGTGCAGTTCCTCTTTTGATACCAAGTGGCCTCTAGGATCCTGCAGACGATGGTTTGTGGCTTGGTAAGCTGCAAATTTCACAAACATCTGTGCGTCAGCACAATGGAAAAGTATGTATAGGTTTCATTCTTACATAGTTGACCTCAGTGACTGAATGAAGCACTTGGCGACTTGGATCTGTGCAAATGTTTCAAGCTTCTGCTTATGTTCCTGGTATGTTCACACCTAGTATTTGTTAAATAAATATTTGTTGTACTACTTTTTTTTTGTTTAATATCCATATCTGAGTTAGTGTTTAGAACTGCCCTTTGGATACATGGAGCATTCAAGTAGACATTGTGATATCTATGAAATAAATGTGATTGTTATTTTGTTTTGAATGAAACATTTTTATTTTGCTGCAGATTGTTTAACAGTCCTTTCTAGTGAGGGGAACATTCTCAAATCAAACCAAGAATAGATGGCAAGGGAAAGTAGAGGACGATGCTAAGAGTATTTTATTATTTGCTCAAAATATTGTCTTCCCTTGTCTGCCTCTAGAGGTACTTTCACACACAGGAAAAACGTTCGTCAAAGGGTGAGGTTATTGCTTTTTAATTAATTTATTTATTATAATTTTTTTATTTTTTGCTTTTGCCCGTTGAGGAGTACGGCGGCGGAGGACGGGGGGGGGCACGAGTGTGTATCCGGTCGCAAAAAGATGCTTTGGATCACTGATCTCTTTGACAATTACTGGATCGTGCTTCCCCGCTTGGTTGCTGCAGCGCGAGTGAAGCCACCGGACGGCCGTCTTGCACTTGGAAAAATTGCAGTTTTGCTAGCGTTGCAGAGGCTGGCGTGCAGCGTGCTGAAGACACGTTTTCTACTTGTTCGTCGGCATTCGCCGAAGAATTTTTCTAAGACCCTGTGTAAGCTTTGAAACTTGCCGTTGAGAACACGTTGAAAATTTTACGAAAGCGCAGTGCCGCAGGAAAAAGGCACAATTCATCGAAAGCAAGTTTGGCCGGTCTCGCGGCGTCCTTGGCATGCTTGGATACCAATCAAGATTCGAGGCCGTGTGGATGTGTTTTACAAGGGCAATCTGCGTGAAGCCGTATGTATGTGCCTCTGGAGCAGCGTTTTACTTTACTCTGACGACTGTATTTGTGACTTGCGGCACTCGCAGTCCAGAAACGAGCTTGATCCAGCGTCTAATGGCGACGGAAGAGGGGGGGGGGGGGGGAGCTCCTCATCACTGATCAGTGGTCTGGCTCATTATCAGCAATTGCATGTGACATCAAGTTCGAGCGTGGCTCGCCTAATTGTGATTGGTCAGCAGATTGCACACGACCATATGGGCCATACTTCAAAGATTTTCAATCTCGCCGTCTTGTACTTTTGCCTTCGAAAACCATCCTTGCTCCACAGCGTTGCTCTATTTGTGCTGCCATGTGATCCATTAGAGTAGATGTGGAACATAGTCATGGTTAATAGTGTGTGAGAGCAACCATACAGATAGTTCGCCCCCCCCCTCCTCCCTCCCCTCTTTATTGATAGCAACTTGCTGGAACAGCTAGACGATCCAGAACTCCGTGGCCGATATATGATGCAAAAACATTTACGTGCGACACACCTTCAAAACTTTGCCGCAGAGTTTATTCTTGATCACCATCCAAGCATGTGAAGGCACAGATATGCAGCACTTTGGCGTGCCAAGGAAGCTGTGATCACTCTGCGAGACTGGCGAAACACGCTTGCGAGGAGTTGTGCCTTGTTCCTGTGGACTGCGCTTTCGTAAAATTTTCCACGTGTTCTCAACGGCAAGTCTTAACGCTTGCACAGGGTCTTAGAAGTCTTCTTCGGCGAATGACGACGAACGAGTTGAAAACGTGTCTTCAGCACGTTGCCGCCAGCCTCTGTAATGCTAGCAGAGCCACAATTCGTTTACGAGCAAGATGGCCGCCCGGTGGCTTCACTCACGAGACCACAGAGACCAGGAAGCGCCGTCAGATTTACAAGACTTGCAAGCTTGGAGATGAATAATTAAAAGTAAATATTATGAATATCGTCAGAAATAGCAACATTGCACCATTTAGAGGTCTATTTTTTTATAGCCTCTATTTTAAAAATAAAACCTAAACTGCTTTACGAACCACCAGATGGCACTAAATTTCAAAAAGGGTTTAGGTTAAATCTTAAAAATTTAAACACTACACAGGTAGCGCAAGTTGCCACCGTTATTTTCATGATTCAATGTACTCTTTATCTACCCATCTATGCAGCCTGGATCGACTTGACCTGGCTCGACTTAAATAAAAAATTTAAACCTAACATTTATTGGTATAAACGTAAAAAGTTTACTAAACCCCTATAGAAAAATACTCATTAGTCCTAAATATAATAAAAAGAGTGATTTATTTTGCCACAGAAACTTAGCTTTAGCGTTGTTACAGTGACGTGGAGCTTCGTGTATTGGTCACCAGGAAAATCTATTTAGAGTCGTAGCATACGTTTAAAGTAAATATAAGTAAATGAACTCCTCGGCCTGTACTGGCTTGGAGAGCTGTGGTACCATTTGAGGAGTATCGCTTCAGTGCTGACTTGCTTTGCCGTGTTCAATTCGCGGTGGGCGTTTATCGAGATCTTTTCGTGTTTTCTGTGTGGTGCATAGTTCTAGAACACTAAGCTGTCGATTTACTAGATAACTATTATTTTCAATATTTTCATTCCTGGGCGAAGGAAGGCTCTATCTAGCCTTGTCAACTGACGAACAGCGAACATCTGAAAATGGTACGCAGTATTGATATTTGGTTAGGATAAATGGGAAATAGTTGTAACTAGGCTTGTTCTTACTGACTTTTTGTGAAATCTTCATTTTCACTGTTGAACACTTCTTGATTCCTTGAACTTGGGTTCTTGGCTTTCCATTCGTCGTTCGTTGTCACCGTTAGCTACTTGAGTGGACATTTACACGTTGACCTTAGCTGCTGTGGTCCTATGATACGCGACATAGAACCTTCAAAAGCGCCTTGATGTAACTTTCGTGATCGTAACTTCCTCAGTTGGCGACGAGAATACAAATCCTTTGCTGCATGTTAACATTGTGAATAAGAGACATGAAACCGATCGCGAACAAATATATGTAGACCTCGCAATCTTGCCCATTTCATTCTAAACTTGTCGTGCAAACCTGTGTTATACATCGTATGTTTTAGTCCCTTATACGAGACGTTAGAAAATGTTACTACAGCAAACTCAAAAAAAGACAAAAAAAAAAAAAAAAGCCAGCAATTTCTTGTTTTACACAGCATAACATGTTGTGTATGCTATAAAATTGCAATCGATCAGAAAAGAAATGGTGTACTACATCAGGGTGGTGTGTTTTTCAATCTGTATCTTTTTTTTTAATAACCTATTTATTTTTAGCCTCAAACCCCACAAGCTGCACCACAAGAGGACCAAGAAAAGCTTCTTGACGATGCCTCGGGCGTCGTCAAGGTTCAAGCATTCCACATGAAGCGTTGCCTCGACAAGAGCAAGCTCATGGAAGCGTTGAAACATGCCTCAAACATGCTCGGTGAATTGCGCACCTCTCTTCTGAGCCCCAAGAGCTACTATGAGCTGTGTATCCTTTCGTTGCGAGGTTGAGGCATGTGCTAAATTTGAGGATTTGCCTCCTGTCGTGTGACATTTTCAATTTGTTCATAAAGATGCTTTGTACTTTCCTTAATAGTGTTTACACAGATATGGCAGTCACTGATGAGTTGAGGCATCTAGAGATTCACCTCCTAGACGAAATTCAGAGAGGACGGAAAATGTCTGATCTCTACGAGCTCGTCCAGTATGCTGGGAACATCATCCCTCGTCTGTAAGTACCTCTGCTAGAGTTCGTGCATAACTCTTTGCTAAGTTCTTACCACTATGTTCTTGCCACTCATCACCATCCATTGTGAAGTCAGGCTTTTTTTTTTTTTGTGGTTTATGCCTAAGAAACATAAGAACACAAAAGACCAGTATGCAATTGCTAAGGGAGCAAACACCTCGTTATATCTAGACAAACTGCTCAGGAATCACTCTGGGAGCCTGAGATTCGGGCATAGCCAGGGAGGTTGGGGTGGGGTTTATGGGGCCTCAATTCCTTCACGACCTGGAAAAAATAATCCTGGCTATGCTACTGCCCAGGCTGGTGGCTCACATTTTATTGAGACTTTGATAAGCCTGTGAGTGAAATGTCGGCCGGCATTTTGATGGTCTCCACAAGGCTCGCTTTTTAACACAGAATGTGTTTGAGGGCTGGGGTCCCTGTAGAAAGTGTGACAGAACGCAACGAAAACCATTACGAAATGTGTAACACATACTTTTGGGGGCAATCTGTGCAGAAGAGTGTTAAATTGAGAGGAAAGAAGGAAATTCTAAACACACCCCAATGAGAATCAAACCCATGACCCTACGATTGTGAGCTTGATGTTCTACCACTGCACCAATTAATGGGTAGATGTCATAGCTGGCTTTTTTTTTACCACGGTGGTCTTTACTAACTGCTCGAACACGAGCGCCGGCATTTGGTGTTATGGCGTTCACATGCAAACAATTTATGGGAAGGAACAAGAAATGCAAGACGTGCCCACTATCACATAAAAAAGAACAGAGCTTGGAATAAAATAGCATGTTATAACCAAAGAAAAAGAAACTGCAGTGTCCACCCCAAACCCCAAAGTAGGCCGCAGAAACACATTCTGAGTACACCAACTTTATCCGTAAAATCGAGATAAGTCGAGCATTTTTTTAGTTCCTCGTAATAGCTTCTGCTACCCTCGTGTTTTGTTTAGTACACATAGACAAGCAAATCTATTATTATAGAAGTGGCAACTTGCCCAGTCGTACCTGCTCTAATCAATGGTGGTATTGGGGAAGATGGCCTTTTTCACTTCAGGATATTTATCGGAGTGACTGCTATGCCTTGCAGGCTTCGTCGAATATGTGCGACCCCTTCTGAAGTATGTGCGGTGCCCACTTTGCTCCGCAGAATATTTATTTTATAAAATTGTAACTTTCCTAAATGCAAAATCCAAACAAAAAAAAAAAAAATTGGATGTTTGTATAGGTTAATTAGTCCCTCAAGGGGGTTTTCTATTTCCCTCATGTTGAATATCATTTTTGGTTGACTCATGGTGCGACATACAAAAATCCGCTATCCACATTTCTTACCACAATGTGTTTTTCTGGATCTAGTCACTCTATATACCGTAAAATACCGTGGAAGCGCCCACTTCCTTCAACCGCCCACTATTAACATTTCCCAAACATGGTGATTGTGTAAATTATACGGTAAGCACCCAATTTGACCGGACAAGCGTCCACGTCTAGGTTAACCAAGTTTTCAGTCGAAAGTAGGGTGAGCGCTTTCCTGGTATTTTATGGTAGTGTTATTACCTCCGAGGCAAAGCACCGCCTACGTATCCCCAGGTGGCGGGTTTAAATCCCAGCCGATATGCTCCCACTCTGACTGATGCTTATTGCGGAGAAGGCACCGTGTAACCAAGTGTTCGGTTGCACATTAAAAGACACCTAGGTGGTCCAAACTAATCCTCAGTCCTCCGCTGGAGCATGCCAGATGCCCTTCATTAGATTGCCGTGTAAATCCCACAAATTTTACTTACCGTAAAATATTGGAGAAGTGCCCACCCTACTTCCACTGAAAACTGGGTTAATCTAGACATGTGCGCTTGTCCGATCAAATCGAGTGCTTGTATAATTTGCAGAATTCCCAAGTTTGGGAAATGTTAATAGTGGGCACTTGAATGAAGTAGGTGCTTCTGCGGTATTTTACAGTAGTGTTATTTCGTAGGTACTTACCTTCTTCACACCCTCTACCCTCTTCCATATGCGAAATTTAGGGAACTCTGGGCTTATTTACTTGACATACAAATGGGGCGGGGCTGTATAGTGATACAAATGTATCGCGATAGTATCTTGGAGATACTTTTGTTTATCTGTTTCTCTGTATCGAGATACTTTTGAAAAATGTGTTTGTATTTCATTAGGGAAATACATTTACGATGGATGTATTGCTCGCGTCGCGATACTCTGCCAGTCAGTTATCTCGTTACATTTGTTGCCAAAAGTTAACTGTTTTTTGTTTTTTTTTTTACGATTAAACGCCACCTTTTTGGTACAAGGAGTTCCAGAACTTTTAATATGAACCCGGTGCGTAACCCCCCCTACAGGGGGGGGAAGTCCGATTGCCTAATATATCACAATTGCCAAAAAAAAAAAAAAAGTGTTTTGAGGAATGGTCAGTTTTAAGGTTAGCAGGGTAAGCTCCTCCCAGAAAGCCCTCTACCCTTTCCACTTTAGCAGAGTGAGCACTATAAAGGAGGCGCATGGAGAGTAGGAAATCTGAAGTCACGAAGAGTAGAAAACTTTAGGGGGGAGGGGTTTCTCCTCCTGTACGGCATCTGTTCAGGACTAGGTCTCGCTTCTTTGTTCAATCTCTCTGGACGGACAGTTTGAGACATGCCCTCGCTGCAAAATTGGGTTTATTTCGGGCAGACACCTTTGGTCAAGCATGGTCTCCAATAATTCACTAATAGTAACTTTTTTTTTTTTTTGTGGCATATGGGATTGTAGTTGTGAATAGATCAGTTTGAGGTAAGAGAAGATGCATAAGCTGACATAGAGAGAGGAATACAAGCAAGCACTACCATTTACGTTCACCACAAACTGCACCCTCCCCCTACCACTTTTTGGGGAAAATGTGAATTTTTTTTATATATCTGTATTCCAAAATACTTTTTTGTCGTTTTCGCAGAAGGATCTTACGGATATCCCATTACATGAAAAACAAGTATATCTCGGTATTTTGTATTTTGCCCTTAAAATACACGTATCTCAGTATTTGTATTCCGGAGTACTTTTTGGAGTATCTCTGCCCAGCCCTGCATACAAACATTACTATTCATTGGATGCCATTCTTTACATTCCTGGTTCTTGCTTGTAGCCCTTCAGTTGTGTAGATGCATGAGATAAATTTTTTCAAATGTGTGCTTTGTACCCTGTGCAATAGTTGTCAATTCATCATGGTTGTTTCTTTACACAGATACCTGCTCATTACTGTGGGCCTTGTTTATATGAAGTCCAATGAGCACTCGAAGAAGGACATTCTCAAGGACCTGGTAGAGATGTGTCGTGGCGTGCAACATCCTCTGCGAGGACTGTTTCTGCGCAACTACTTGCTTCAGTGCACACGCAACATTCTTCCAGACAGTGAAGAGGAGCAGCTGCTGTGAGTGCCATCATGGCTTCTTCCATATAGGGTGTTTTTGTCTAGTCTGGCTATTAAGAGGCAAAAAAATAAGTTAAAAACTTTCGTTTTTTTTTATATTTTTGTTTTTGTTAAAACAAACTAGATGTGGGAACATCATCTTGCCACAGCAGCCATGAGGGTGCAAAGTTTCCTCTTAAATGATGAGCTGTTGCTCTGCGACTTTGCAGGACATTCCGTTTTGAGAATGAACATAGTCGTAGCCCTAACGCTGTCGACGCTCTGTAGCTAATAGCCACATGATACCCACCTAATTTCTTGCTTTGAGTTGTCAAATAATGCACTGTCGTTATGGCGAATTCGGGTGGTCAGTCGCTGGTGAGACTAAGCCGGCGGCACCGGCAACCAAAAACGCGCTGGCGGCACACCACATGACCCTCAGCACTTGAACATGAAACGCCAGACTGGCAGTTTAATTCGCCGCTTGTCCGCAAGACACCGCTAGTAACATTTTTGATCTATTTCCTTTGGTTATGCCTAGGTGGCACAAGTTATCGCATAATAGTGCCACTGAGCCAAAAATACACCCATTTATTCAGGCACTCCTTTTGGGTCGGTTGTCAATATCCATAGGAAAAGCATGTATTTCGCCAAGTCAACGCTTGGATTAGTCTAGCTTGGATGACAGAAATAAATATGACCATCACTCCTGAGATGTATGATGTACTCGATTTTCGGCCTCGGCTCAGGAGCAGCAAAAAAATTAACAGAAGGCCATTTCAAACAGAGTAAGGTCCTCCTCAGCTTTGTCACTATCACTGTCGTCCGAGTCTTCAAAAAGTAACAAACTTGTTACCGTTACAGCATCGACAATGCAAACTAGTGAGAGGTTGTCTCCGCCGTCACCCATGTCCTCTATTTCCCTTGTGGTATTGTCCCAACGGCTTAAATTGATCGAGTATTGGCTGCTGAAGTGACTTCCGATCAGTTTCATTCTTTCGCTCATTTTTGCTCACTGACCTCCTGCCCCATTTTGGAGGTGACTACACCGGATACAGTCTGGCGCCTGCTTGCCCGGCCGTTCGGAGCTCGAGCGGAAAAAGCGCTGGAAAGTTGCCGGTGCTTGCCAGACAACCACCACCCGAACGGTGTACGCCGGCCAGAAACTGACCATGTGACTATTGCTGGTTTTTCAGCAAAATAAGTTGGTGACGATTGACCACCTGAATTCATCGTTAGTGGTATTCTGCAACCCTATGGCAGAAGCTGTGAGATGTTAGTAGTTCGACCACAGTTGAGAAGGGGAGAGATGAGACAGGGAATGTTTTATGGCCTTTTTAAATCTAGGGAACTCCAGAGGGTAAAATGAATCTTTCACCCCTATTTTTGTCTCTTCTAGGAATGAGGCCAACTTGAATGCGGATGGTGCCAAGGTTGAGCTGCTGATGTACTCGAGGTGAGCTTTGCCATTTCTGCATTATGAAAAAATTCAATGTCTGCTGTCAATCTTGAGGTTTTTTATTGGAAAAGCTTGTATCGAGATCACAAAGGCTGACAGGATGGTCACAAAAAGTAGCAAGCTCCAAAGCCGGTTGTTTTCTTAATTTCTTTTATGCTGGATAGGTACATGTGTAACCCTTCTATTGAGCCCCGAGACACATTAGAAGCAACTGCGGCTCTCTTGAGTGCCCTAGACTGTTCTTGAGCTTTTAGTGGTACACGAATGACGTGGTATAGAATGGTTGCCCACTTCTGCTAACCTTGTTGTGGCATGTTTTCCATAACCTGCATGAAAGTGGTGGGTCCAAATAGCTCTACTACAGGGGTCTCAAACTCATTGGAGTGCGGGGGCCAGATATCCAACCCCCGAAAGGTCGAGGGCCACTGTAAGGCGGCGGGGGGGGGGGTGAAAGTGTATTGGAGAAGAAGCTTTACGGTCCTGCTGGTCACATCTGTAGGTTTGATTCGTTTTGGGGGCTTCTTTAGGCTCTTACCTAATGGGATAACAAGAATTAAAATGACTGCGTCGCCACCATGCTGCAATTCATTTATAGAACAAAATAGTGCGCACACTGTAGTTCCCGTTGCTAAGTTCATCGGGAATTATTCAAACGCATGATTTCTTTATACGACAGTTATTGCTTTTCTGACGATTTTTATAGAAGCAGTTTGATAAACTACTTGTATTTTTTATGGTAGTGTCTCTGAAGCCGAGAATTCTAAGCTCATAGCTTTATCTTCGGCAATCGCTGCTTCTGAGCGAGAGTTCTTGCAGCTGAAGTGACAAAAAGCTGGGGAGCAAAAATTAGAACGAAAACAATGTTATGGCATTTTAAGAGCAGAGCTATACTTATGTAGCATTACCCAATTGGTGACATTAGATTATTATGGCACATGCAATTTTTAGCGCTCAAGACATAGGAACAAAGGCTCGCAGCCGGTTTCTTGCGGGCCACATCCCAGCGAGTCGCGGGCCGCACGCGGGCCGCGGGCCGCGTGTTTGAGACCCCTGCTCTACTAGGTCTGCGTTGTCTTCTTCCTGTTTTATTTGAGGTATTGATATTGACGAGCTTAAAATGAAACATTTTTTATTCTTGCCTTATGACTGTCTGCTTCAAATGAGGATCTTCACATTTGGAGCAGAGCCTTATCCTCATCCTAAACGTTGGTTCTAGATGTTTTGATAAGGTACTGTTCAGTGGCTCTATAATGCTCTGTGTGACTGATATCTTGCTCTGGTCCTGACTGTACACATTCATTGTGTACCTTTCCAAATGTATGTTGCTGGGTGCAGCTGAATGTTGTGAATGTTGCCATTCTTGCTGAGGATTGTGTGATATACTAGCTTTTTTCATTTAATTTTGTATTCTAAGTTCACTTTGAGGAGAGATTTGAGGGGGTGGGGGGAGGTGGGGGGGGGGGTAAAAAAAAAATAAAAATAAATTTCCCTGGTCTGCTCCTGCATTATAATGGGAGACTCAATCCAATTTAATACATAAATAGGGCTAGAACTAAATTTACTTTTTATAAGTTTGCTGGAATAAAAAAAAAAATTGATTAACCACTTTAAAGGAAGTGGCCCAGAAAATCGGCTGCTTTATTTAACTCAACTATGCTCAACCCTCCTTTTTTCCTCTTCATGATCTTTATATCGTTTTTGATTTTCCCTTGTAAATTTTTATTCTTTGTTTCCTGGCTTCCCATTTCCCTTGGTTCCTCCTTTTATTCAGCCTCCTTTTTTAATCTGCCAATCCCATCATTTTCATGCCTTCTGTTGTTATGTTGGATTGCATACAAGTGTGAGTTTATTCATTTGTTTTTCTTTCATTGGCTCTCTCTTTCTCCTCTTTCCTTCGACTCGAGTACAGTGGCCCAAATACGTGTTGCCACCCCAATGACCCAGAGTATAAGGGCCACCCTCCAGATGTTTAGTTTTCTTCAACGTTCTTGACAAGCTCACTTCAGTAGAATTGTCTGTTGTGAAGAGCCATAGTCATGTTTGTTAGTTGACTTTGTAAGTGGCTAGCGGAGACTTGACCCTAAGGGGCCTAGATTTGCTTATTTGAAGAGCCCATGCCATGGTACAAATTTAGGCACTGGGGACACTGATGTAAATATGTAGGCTGGACTATTGAAATTCTGGGTTGTTGCAGGTTGTTGGAACCCTCACAAACTGCCTTTTTGTAATGAGCTCATGATCATAGAGATCTGAATTGCCGGGAATCGAAACATTTCAGCTGCCGGCAGTGTAGTTTCTGTGCGCTAAGAAGTTGGGGTTAATCAACTGTGACATGCCTCATGGTGTGCTTTCTTATTTGGTGGTGGTTCTCTCGGTAATGTAACTAAGCACGAGCCACGTTATTGTGCAGGGAAAGCGATGTGAGCGGGACAGTGAAGGACTCTGTGGATTTTGTGCTGCTCAACTTTGGCGAGATGAACAAGCTGTGGGTGCGGATGCAGCACCAGGGCCATTCGCGAGACCGCGATCGACGAGAGAAGGAGCGCCAGGAACTGCGCTTACTCGTCGGCACCAACTTGGTGCGTCTGTCACAGCTGGATGCTGTTGATATGGACCGCTACAAAAAGGTGATCCTTGCATTTCCTTGCTGCCATGTCTGACTTTCTTGTGAATTCAACATGCTGCTCATTCTCTTCGGGCATTAGAACTCCATGGGAACAGAACGGCAGAATTGCGCAAGCAGTTCATAGCTTTACAGTCTTTTAACATTGAAGGCACGGAAGGGAAGGGAGGGGGGGGGGAGGAAGGGAGGACAAATACAAAGAGTAATTAATGGGAGCAGTTAGCTTTCTTGTAATTGGTTATTTCACAGCTCTGAGTGCTGAGTGTCCTGGTTGGAGGAAGTCTTGTTTCCAGCATCTACGAGGGATGTCCCGAAAGTTCTCGATCTGACACTGAAGGAATGTGAGCACAGACACAAAATTTTATTACCTATAACACATGGGCACTTAAGATTTGCGACACCAAAAATGGCGCATTTGCAAAATACCGTTTTTTTGTGGTGGCCGCCAACAGGTGGCAGTCCTCACAGTCGAGCTAAAATGAAGGAAGTGAAGACATGTTCGGGGATTGAATATTTGTCTCGAAAGCTAGGCCCTAATTCTGGCAGGCATCCACAAAGACATGGTGGCGATGTAGGCACAGGATGTCCCATCCCACAGCATGGTGAAGAAGTGGGCCGCAAAATTCAGTCAAGGATGGGAGTGCTTCGAAGGCGACCCCTACCTTGACAGACCTGCGGAAGTGACCATGCAAGAAAACATTGACAGTGTGCACGATGAGGTAATGGCAGATCGCCAAGTAAAATTCTGGACCATTGCACAGGTCACAGGTGTCTCCAAAACCACAGGTCATTGCATCTTGACCCAATACCTTTGCGTTCACAAGTCTTCTGCCAGATGGGTTCCAAGATTGCTCTCGCGTGACCAAACACACACCTACTACAACACACCCAGGGGCAATCTTGAGCTGCTCAGCTCAGATCCCTCAGGCTTCCGTGCCCGACCTGGGTTCACCACTTCCAACCTGACAGCAAAGCCCAGTCTAAACAATGAAAATACCTCTTCTCTCCACCGCCAAAGGGGGCTCGATCTGTTTCATCCGCAGGCAAGGTGATAACCATGGTTTTCTGAAATTCGGAGGGTGTGCTGCTTAGTGATACCTTCAGAAAGAGCACAGCATCACCGGGAACTACTATAAAACCTTGATTCATCGCCTGCGGGACGCCATCAATGTTACGCCGCCGCAAGAAACATGACGATAACGACTGGTAGCCAACAACGTTTATTCCTGCGCAGCTTGCGCTTTATGTAGTAGAGAGGAGAGGGGAAGGCGAAAGGGAAAGGGAGAGAGAGGCTTGTGGCGGCGTGGCCGATCTGCCACAATCAAGGCCAAAAGTCACAGTGTGCTTCGGAAAAGATGCTGTTCCTTCAGGAAAAGGCACCCCCACACTGCGCTGTTGTGGCGATGGCTGCCATCCACCCCTTCAGCTTCTCTGTGGTCAACCATCTACCATATTCGCCAAATCTTGCCCCATCAGACTTCCTTCTCTTCCTCCAGCTGAAAAAGAAACTTTCTGGTTTTTGCTTTTTCGGTGAGGAGGACGTCATTGATGCTGTGACCCGCTTTTTGGAGGACCAAACTTCCAAATTTTTTCCCCCCAAGCACTGGACCATTGTTTGGTAAAGTGTGTGCACCTCAAAGGAGATGTCAAAAAGTAACAAAAAAGTAACATAGTTCATTCACCTCTGTCGTCTCCTTCTGGGTCAGGCTGAGAACTTTTGGGACGCCCCTCGTAGTTCAGGGCTATGCTTACAAGCATGTAGTATCTGAAAAGTTCCTCCCAGATGCTTTGCAGACTTTAGCTAAAAATAGTTAGCTTGTCAGTCAAGTAGCTATGAAAGCAAACTTTCACCCTCCACTGACATAGCTATTGGTCACAGATAGTATAAGTAATCTCCTTTGAAGTTGTAGCTTTATTGTTTGTTGTCAATTTACAAGGTGGTCCTTCCTGGCATCCTGGAGCAAGTCGTGAGCTGCAGGGATGCCATTGCCCAAGAGTACCTTATGGAGTGCATCATTCAAGTTTTCCCAGACGAGTTTCACTTGCAAACCCTAAGCAGCTTTCTCAAGGCCTGTGCCGAGCTACGGCAGCAAGTGAATGTCAAGAACATCATCATTTCCCTGATTGACAGGTAGGTAGATATTTTTATGTTACACTTAGTTATTGAGTGATCGTAGCTGTCCATCCCTGTGTTGTCTGTTATGTGGGTGAGCCTAGTGAATTACGTTTCATAGCCTTCTTGAAAGATTGGTGAACCCGAAGAAGAGATTGAGCTGAGTCGTCAGTCATTTTCCCCGTTCGGGATTTATTGTCTTGACAGTATGGACTGGTAAATTCACGCTGGTTGGTAACAAGATACTACTCTTCCTGTTGAGAGAAGGGAGCAATAAAACAACTATAAAGACAAGGTTCTGTCAAACTTTTCTATGACAGTCTATCATGTGGGGGCTTAAAATTCGTATATATCAGAATCTTAGTTCTTCGCTCATATATACTGTTCCGAAACTTCAGGTTTTGATAGAGATATCTAAATATTATTTTCATTTATTTCAAATTATTAGACATATTTGGGAATGAAAAAAGCTTACAGCCAGAAGTCAATTAAAGGCCGACGTACACTTTGTGCTTTCCACTTTTGCGCCCCAACTGGGCTCCCCTCGCAGCTTAGGAGAGGGGGAACACTAAGAGGAATATCTTCCTTGCAGAAAACCGAGGTTGTTACTTGCAAAGGATAAGTTCCAATTTGTAATTATCAGGAATTGTTTCCTTGATTTAATTATAGTCACAAGTGTTTTGGTCAGTGTTTTTCACTTGTGACCATTATTTATAACATTGAAACCAGGTGTTACAAAATGAGCTAGACATCTGAAAATATTTAAACTTTCGAATAATTATTAGATTTAGAGTATCAGTGTATTTGGTTTGACTTTCAGATCAAATGCACTATTAGAAAGTTTGCGGTATTTTTTAGCAGTTATATTGAGGTTTTTGATAGTATAGACCTTTTCACCCTCCTCGGCATGGGTGCTGCCATCTTGAAATCACGTGACGCGACAGCCATTAGGTTGCTTCAACTTGCTGCTCCGCTCTCCCCTCCGCGCCTTGGCGGATGCGTTGTATTCGTGTTTTTCGTCGCGTTTCACCGCTCTTTCTTGCCTTACTTGCCTTGCTCTTTCTTGCGATACGTCTACTTGACGACTAGGACATCTCGGGGGCTCAGATGTTCTTATGACAACTGAGGTTTGTTTACTAATAGCGGCGGAACATCTCAGTAAAAAGCGCATATATTTATATTGCGCATTTAGGATCAGAAGGCGTCAAGAATAGTCATCGCAAGAAAACTATCTGTATTTCCTGAAAGTGTCGTCCTTCGCAACGTTTCTTTTGATTATGTGAGGAAACTCGCGGAGGAGATAGACAATGAACGTTCAACTTGTATTTTATCTGAGGCTAGAAGTAATGGTACGTCAACATCAGGCGATTTATTTGTTCATAATATCACACCTACATGTAGTAGGTTCTCAATCTTTTTTTTTTTTTTTTCACTTATGAAGTTTAAGAAATGGTATACCGTGCTCGCTCCCATTTCGACAGTCATTTAAGTGATTTATTGATTATATTTAAATAACCAGTTCAATCCACTTAATTTATTTTAACACTAAGGTTGGGACTTCCCGCGTAAGAAACTGATGCAGACGCTTAACAGTAGCGAGTTTTAGAATAAAAGTGCACTAAGAAATAACGTCGTTTGTTTCTATTTGCAAATCCAAAATGCGGTTTGACTTCGACGCATAAGCAATAATGACGACGCTTTTGTTTTTTGCATATGTTTTATTTTTTGCCAGTATCTAAAATCCGCAATATTTGACGCCGGAAAAAAAAAGAGCCGTCTGCATAACAATTACTTGAGTTTAGGATTGTCGATGGCGAATATAGGTTTACTTTTGGTGGCTGGCGACGCCGAAATTTACAAAGCGAATCTGTCCAAACAAATAAATATTTGTTCACACAGGTCTGTGAAGTTTTGCCTAGCGCTAGAATTCAGCAAAACTTTCCGAGGTATTTCTGCTCCTGCGCCCTTTAATTTTATTTGGCCAATTTTTCGGAAGACAAATGCCAGATTTAATTTGACGGGCCTGCCACTTACATCATATCATGAGTAGGCAAATGTTCATATAACAATAATTTATTTCATCGGGCCAATATCGCGAAATGCTGCTTATGAGTACTTAGCAGGGCCTACTCGGCC
Organism: Ixodes persulcatus; assembly: GCA_013358835.2. Lineage (NCBI taxonomy): Eukaryota > Metazoa > Arthropoda > Arachnida > Ixodida > Ixodidae > Ixodes > Ixodes persulcatus. The sequence goes on from JABSTQ010011052.1 coordinate 4,707,425, forward strand.
TGTCAAAACATGCTCGAGTACTGAATTAAAAAAAAAAAAAAAAGAGGCCGAGACGATGCTACTTGTTTATATCAATTATCTGCGTTATTACACGATACATTTTTAGTCAGCGAAGTTCATTAAAGGTTGGGTGCCCTCGAAAACCAAACAGTGAGTAGTAAACTCGTGAGTTCATCTGTTCTGACCGAATCAGCACATTGCTAATCAAGCTGTCAATATGTTTCTTTACATTCCCATGTTAGTCTCGTCATCAGTTTGTTTTTCTTGAAACTAGTGTTATCGGGTACGGCCGTAGACGATAGTAACCTTCCCTGTACATCAGTCAGGCGTTTCGCAACCAACCATAATCAGGTACATCATAGGAGTTGGTAAACAAAATCCCGCAATTTAGGCTGAAATACACCTCGTAGTCCTCAAAGTGGCTCAATACCACTGTTTCATTGGTTGTGTGGTACAAGAAAAATGATTGTATCGCAAAATTAAGCAAAAACAACGTAAAACAGCAACATAGCCGCATTCATGTTGAAACCGAAACCAACCAAATTGAAGCAACCTAATGGCGCCGAGTGCGTCAGCGCCCTCTATCTGCCGTTGAGGCAACTACTAAAATGAAAAGGTCTATAGCTTCGAAGGTCTTGAATTACTTTGAGGATCGGTTGCGAAAAATTAATTTTTTTAATTTCTTTCAAGTTTAGGTTTGGGAAATTCGAAAGTCTTTGAATCTCATGGATGGAGATTGAATTCCACAGTTTTAATAAAATTTTTACAAATTCATCTTGAAGAATTGCAAAAAGGTGCAACCAATTTTAACTAAAAACATTAAAAACGTTTTGTATGCCATAAAACAGTGGTTTTTAAATGGGGGTCTGCGGACCCTTTGGGGTCCTTGAACGCTTTCTTGGGGTCGCCGAAGCCTTAGACCATCAGCCGAGCTGAGCACTAAAACTTGCTTTGATTGATGTTGGCTGCCCCACAAAACTAAATACTGTAAAGGACGTATTTTTCGCGTGCTCAATATTTTGCGATTTAGGTCAAAGCTGAAGTTTTGGAATAATTTGCGGGCTCTTATTTTCGCGACGCGGTGGGATCTCAATATAGATTTCTATGTTTTTACATTTTACGGGAATTGTTCGCGGGACCTATTTTTCGCAAATTTTAGGCGATTCGCGGAATTCAAGAAAATTGGGTCCTCGCGAACATTAAGTTGTTTACAGTAGACGAAACCATGTGCACTGAGTGAGTGGGGTGGATTATTTTCTGTTTTTAGGGCTACAAAGTTGGTTTGCATGCATTTAATTTTCTTCATTTATCCGTTCGTCATTGCCATCATTCAATAACGCTCCCTTCCCCCGCTAGATGGGGTCCCCCATCACTTCCGCCGATCCGAAAGGGGTTCCCTAAACATATGTGGTTGAGAACCAATGCCATAAAGACTCCTTCCTGCTACTTTCTCAATACTATGGTTCTCGTTTATTCATTATTTATTGTAACTCGTGAGGCAAGTGTTGGACAATTCACCAGAGAGTCTCGAAGCAGTCTGGTGCCCGACCTTCCTACCTCTTTGCAAACTGGCAGCACTCCGATCGAACACTGCCTAAAACGTAAATGCGATGCTAACACGAAAGAACAAAATATACAAGACGACGCAGCACCTAAAGGCACTTGGGCAAGAAATTGCACTTCCCCGTAAGCTTTTAGTTGCTGCAGGTGTTTATTACTGGTGGAACGGTCCACAGGATGTAAAAAATGCTGGACATGGGCACACACTCGACATGGTCCAAGGTTGGCGAACATGCCACCAGACTAATCTGGGGGACCCCTTGAAAATGCAGCTCAACGGGTCACGAGCGTTTGTGCATTATGTTCACCACATGCTCAGTTTCTCTCTCTTATCTTCTTCGATAAATAATAATAACTGGAGATTATGGCCACTCTAGACTGTAGCTGTCTACCCCATTGCCATTTAACAAATGATAATTGAGCTCGCACCGACCCAGCGTTTGCTGTCACGTGTCGGCGTCATCCTCTCTGCGTGCCTTTCCCTGACCCTGGTAAAGTGACCCAGCTGTTTGTACGAGAAAAATAGGGATCACGTTTAGAAACAACTAAGGTTATGAATGACACCCCAGCAAAGTGTCTAGGTCAGATTTTAAGCCTGTAGAGGAGGGCTCCATTGGCCCACACATTGTTGGGGGAATCTATGGCGTTTTGCATGGGGAGGCTCCGTGGGAATGCCGCAAGAACACCCTGGTATGAGGCCGAGGCCACCCCAAAGCAAGTCATTGGTGGCACCACCTAGGGCCAATAATCTAGCACCTACCTAAGTAAGCTTCAGTGCAATATTTTCGTTCATGTTTTTGTTGTATTTATATTTGTTACCTTAAACCTTCGGGGCAAAGTTCCTTACCTTAAAACCTTAATTGTTATGAAAAAGGGTTGCGGCATCTCTAGTTGTTACATACTTCATATGCACATATCGTCACTTGATACTGGTGCACATATATTAGAAAATTGATAATGTAAGCAAAAATAGTAAACTTTGGCACTAAATTTGACTTTCCCGTGGGAGGGGTTAAAATGTCCTTGAAGCATGGGTGTCGGGGTCATAATTCTGCAATTGGTTTGTGCCCAGGTTAGCGTCATATGCAATGAAGGAGGATGGACCAGGCATTCCAAGTGACATAAAGCTATTTGACATATTTTCTGACCAGGTGGCACAAGTAATACAGGTAAGATAGACCACATGTAGTTTCATTTTCAGTAACATTTTTATGTAGCACTTGTGTTAAGCAACAAGCTTACAGAAAATGATTGGTTTAAATTGGTCTAAAATGCCAGCCTTTCATTGTTTCAAATGGGTGATGATGGAAGGAGCGCTTAGACCTTTACCTACAGTCACCGATAAAGAATGTGACAGCTCATCTTTTCTGAACGGAATCCTTCAGCGCAAGCTTATCATGTCTGATAATGCCTCGATGGTGCAAACATGACCAGAGTTTTGAAGACTGTGGAGAAATAAGGTCCGAGATCTCATGATTAGGTTATTGTACAACATTTTTGACCTCCATTTCTGAATGACTAGAGTTTGGGTTGGATGTTTTCAGGAAAAACCTGCTTTCACCCAAAAAATACACTTCAGGAGAGGTGTATTTTTTTTCAGAGAGAATCAACTTTTCAGAGAGAAATCAACTTGATTTCTCTCTGAAACCACGAGTTGTCTCACTTCAGAGCTAAGCACTGTGTATCATTCATCAAGGGTGCCAAAGAAGGTTGTGATCACCAAAAAATAGTGCTGAGAGAAAGGAGCACTCTAAAGGAATTGCAAAAACTGTAGTTTGCAATGTGAAGAACCACTCTCATCACAATAGTAGTTTTTTCATTAAAATTCAAAGGGCTAATCTACTTGCACACGCAAGCAGCTTTTTATGGTGCTTCAGCTGTGCAAAAGTTTTGAAACGGAGCACCTTCTACAAGCAGTGACAAAAGTTCAAAGCCAATTCAAATCCCGAACAGTGTCTTGATTTGGTCAGTACAGATTCATTGTTTTTATTCCCATTTATTAAAGTGCAATATTATCCCTACATACTTTAGTCAAGTACCGTAAAATCTCGTAAGGGCGCCCTCCTGCGAGAGATTGTCCATTCCGTTTTTCTGGCTAGATATCCGTAGCATAAAAATTTAAAAACATCGCCCACCTGTCTGACATCACATGATGTCGACAGGAATTACATTAATCGCGCTATCTGTGGTAACGGTATGTGTGACAAGCAAATTTGTAGCGGATTCCCACGTTTTTGTCCGCAATCTGAACGCGCAATATCGGTTCCTGTGACATGCGAGTTCGTAGCGAGTTCCCGCGTTCTTTGTCCGCGATCCACGCGTGCGACATCGGTTCCTGTGGCACGCAAGTTTGTAGCCGGTTTCCGCATGTTTATCCCACCGTGAAACACGAATCTGTTGCATCCACAATCTGTGGTATCCTTTCCCGTGACACAGGAGTTACTAGTGAATTCTTGCGTGTTTATCGCGTTGTGAAACGCTCATTTGCCGTGTCCGCGATATCAGTTCCCTTGTCACGTGGTTTGTAGCAGGTGCCCTCGCGTTTATCATTAAAGGGGTCATGAAACGAGTTTTGGTCTGGGATAAATGAATTTAGATTGTGATTTTACTAATAGCATGTTTAGTGTGCCAAAAGAAAGAACTTAGAAAGTAAAAAAACCTGATTTTCGGTACGAAGAGTTGAAAACAAAGCGGACTATTTCTTACCTCTTTTCCTCAAAAGCTCTCTGCCTTTTCACTGTGATACATCCACGGTACCCAAAGCGCATCACCCGGCCCAAACACACGTCGCACGACACCGGACCTCACTTATTCCCTTCACCCCTAAGCTGACAGTGCAGTGAAAGCTATGCGCTTGCCGGACCAATCAGCCACCTCCCTTTCATCACCTGAAGTCATTCTCTGCTCGTGGGTATAAGCGAGAGAGCGTGATCACGTGGCAGAAGTGTGGCTGGCCCAACGAGCATGTAGCTTCCACAGCACTGTCAGCTTAGGGGTGAACGGGGTGGGGAAAGCAACTTTTGTCCGAGTTTTGAGCAACGGGCTAATCTTCTAGGGAGAGAATGGCGGTGTCAGGGTACACAAACGTGGGTCCAAGCAATGAGGGGAGTCCCTCCTTTCCATCTTCTTGAACTGTTTGGTACAATGCGCAATTTGTGAGTTGAGGAAAGCTAAGAAGGAAGAATTTGCAAAATCGTTTCATGACTCCTTTTAAGTTTTTATGAAGTTTAGCTGTCTCTTCCCCAAGGACCTCGTGTTTTTGATCTTTTATCTCCATTTTGGACGGGCGCCCTTACGGGATTTTACGGTAATCTCTGTCAAACTGACAAAAAAACATTCTTTATCCAACAAGGTCATGAATGAGGCTAGGCAATGTAAAATAATGGATGGCTAATATATGTGGAGAAAATCAAAATAAGAAATATGCACACAATCGGAACCTGAGAAAACGAAAGATAGTGACAAATGTAATGAACTCGGGCCATAAGGTTTTTTTTTTTCTCTCGTTATCTTTGTTTTGTGACAAATCTGTGGATATCGATACCCAAAAATGGAAATAAAATTATATAAAGCTTTATTTTGAGATTGAGGGCTCAGGTGAGGTGGGGGATATTAGGCAACATAATAAAACCAGAGACACTGAAACAAAAAGGACGTACACAACACCATTGTGTACATCCTTTTTATTTTCATGTCTCCGGTTTTATTATGTGCCCTAAATTTTTCTATAATTTTTTATGGAAAAGGGCCAATTTGTATTTATTGATTTTGACAAAAGCCAGCACTGAAAACCATCCCACCTATATTATAAAATACTGCTTGATATGTATTTGCTTATAGGAGCAGATGTAATTAGTGCCTCTGGTTTTCTTCAGTCTCAAGTTTTGTCATTCTGTTTGTTAGATATCAGAATGGTGCATCTAGGTTTAAAAGTGATTTTCCTCATGCAGTTTCTTTCTCTTTATTCCTAAAGACAAGACAGGACATGCCTGCCGAAGACATAGTGTCCCTGCAAGTGTCACTGCTTCATCTGGCCCTCAAGTGCTACCGAGAAAGAGTGGACTATGTCGACAAAGTGCTCCAGACAACCGAAGAAATCTTCACAAAGATGGGCATAACCAGGTATATACATCCTTAAAGCAGCTCTCGCATTCAGGCTTTGTTTTCCTACCGGTGATTACCCACCTTTTTCTCCTCGTTTATTGGCCGTTGTTGCTGTAGTGAGAATCGTGAAGCAGCCGTTTTTACCCTTTGCAGGGTTGAGTTCTTGAAACCTGTAGGCAAAGAACTGGTGCGACTTCTGAAGATTCCGGTGCAGTCGTACAATGATCTCCTCACTCTGCTGCAACTTAGTCACTTCGGAAGCCTTCTGCAGCTTTGTGACTTCCGGGGCCGCAAAGTGATGGCCTGCTTCCTCGTTAACAGCGCCCTTGAGAATGACACACTCATCCGAACTCCAGAGCAGGTGAGCTGTCCCTTCTCAGCATCAGGGGGAGTGATTTCAAGCCTTCTGACTTTGAGCGATTAGCTGAGGCAGCAGTTGTAGTCCAGAATTGCTGTGTCTTATTTTTACAAAAATGTGTTTGCTGCAAAAGGTCTGTTGCAGGTGGGTTTAGATACCGAAGCAGTTTATCGTAGCTCTTGCCATTGGCTGACATTTAGGTGTCAGCTTCCTATCAGGCTGATTCGCACATGGGGCCTATGGGTTGGCAAGACTTGTAAGTGTTCAACTGACTGGGACTGGCGAGATTGGGCCCCTGGCAGCTTTTGCGGAGACATTTGAGGGATGTTGATGGCATGTTGCAGCAGTGGGATGGGTTGTGTGCCACAGGTGGACCAGGTACTCACCTTGATCAGTCCCTTGGTTCAAGACCAACCGGACCAGCCAGACGAAGAGGAAGACCCAGAGGACTTCTTGGAAGAGCAGGTGCTGGTGGGGCGCTTTGCCAACCTCATGGTGGCCGACTCTGCGGACCAGCAGTACCTGGTCAGTGGAGCCCTCCAGTCCTTGGTGTTTGTGCTCCCTGGGAGCATGTGTTGTGCCAGGAAGTTGTTGGTGCAATACTGTTGTCTTTTGAATCTGCAGATCGTGATGACAGCCAGGAAGCACTTTGGCAATGGAGGCAACAAGCGTATCCGCTACACCTTGCCTCCACTTGTGTTCCAGTCGTACCAGCTGGCTTTCAAGTACCATTCTCTGTGTGATCAGGTGAGCAAGATTGCATTACTGCTGTGTGTTAATAAAATCATTTTGTCTGTTTGGAAGCAAAATTCATAAGCTCAATAGATGCATTTTTTCACTACAGATAGGTGCATTTATGAGCGCTTCAAAGGAACCTCCTTTCCCTCCCCCCTCCCCCTCAATTTTTCACTTTTTTTGTGTTTTAGATTGGTGGCACTCAAGCAAAACATGCTTCCTAGAGCTACTCAATAAGCTGCGCTTCAGAGTAACGACACTTCAGCCATCTTGGTGCTTAAAATCGTGGTTGTCAGTTATCTGAAGCGTTATCTTTAAATCGCAGGAAATGCTTTTCCGTCCTCTAGAAATGTTCAAACAGTTCGCGACAGAGCAAAATAATTTCGCCTGACCTTCCTAACACCGTATCTAAAGCTGAGAAAGTCGCATTTTTAAATTGTGACGATCGACAGTTGCGTCTGCTCTGCACTAAGCATCAAGATGCTGACACTCTAAGCGTAGCTCATTTAGTGGCTCTAGTGCTTCCATTCAAAGTGTAGTACACTTAAATTAGCTGGCAAGATTTTTGTCAGAAGCAGTGCCTAGAATCAATGTTTTGAATCATGTAAATATTGTAACTTTGAATATTATATTGTGCAGTAAAGGGTTATCTTCAGTCAAACAGACGGCCTGTTATGGTTTGCCCCAGTGAAGATGCTTGCATAATTTAGCCATCACACTTCTTGCATTTGCTCTGTTCCATAGCTACAGGAAGAGAGCAATCCTCATGTGCACACTAAAGATTCTGCTATTGGGAGCACAATACTTGCCAGCAGAATCAATATCAGGTTTCAATTTTGAACACTCATGTCTCAGTATAACAGAAAAATAAAAAGGAAAAATTGCTTCGCAGAATAAATGATGCAGATCACTTTGAAATGACATCTCAGACATGTATCTTACATAATGATTTGCATGATTGCAGGATGACAAGTGGGAGAAGAAGGTCAACAAAATATTCAAGTTTTGCCATCAGACGATCAGTACCCTCATCAAATGTGAAATGGCCGAGCTGCCTCTGCGCCTTTTTCTCCAAGGAGCCTTGGTCGCTGGACAAATCAAGTTTTCCCTCTTTGAAACTGTGGCCTATGAATTCATCTCTCAGGTGCCTAACTTTTTTACGACATACGGCTTGTATTCAATGAACTACAAAGTTTAATTTTCAAACTTGTAAAATATGTTATATTAAGGTTGACTATACTATGCATCAGTGCACATTGCTGATGTGCCCAATTCATTTCCATTTTCTCATAGGAGTTTGAAAAGGCTATATGTATTTATGGTTTAAGTTTTATGTTTTGGTTTACTCTGCATAATCTGTGTGTGCCTCTCAACTGTTGGTGCAAATTTCAGTTTGCTTGCATTCTTGTCGCAGAGGAGCCGAGCTCTCCTCTGCAGGGGTGGCCAGGCTGACCCGGCCTAAGAGCCGCAAACAAAGCCACAAAACTTCCAAGAGCCGCGGGGGGGGGCGCGGGGGCGCGGGGCGCAACGAAACTCGAACTACTTCCAATCTATCCGAGTCAAAAGCAGTCCAACTGTACGTGAGGTAGCAGTAGCACAAGATACCAAACCGCAACCTGTCTTTCGATTTAAGAATGCGTTTCATTTCTCGAGTGGTAGGTGAGGGAGCCGCGAGCCGCGCTTTAACACGCGAAGAACCGCAGCTTGGCCACCCCTGTCATAGTGTATTAGTGGATAATTTAGCACTCTGATACTTTTGCAGTCTGTTTTATGCCACATCAGGTAAACGTGAAGAATGAATGATTGTACATTTCTATGGACAGCAGTGTGCAGTTTACATCTTTGGTAGTCTAATCACCTTCAGTTACCCTGTGACCCTTACACCTGACTTTTGTTTTGTCAGGGCAGGTTCATGCTGGTCGCAATGTCTTTTTGGTAAAGGTGTGTAAATATCAAAATCTTTCGAAGTGAATCGAGTTGAATAGTAAAGGTTACGAATAAGATCAAACCGAATATTTTCTAATACGAATACTTTCTAATACGAATCTTTTCTAATAGAATTTTTTTTTCTATTAGATGTGAATTAAACGAGGATACTCGACCAAAACACAATGGGGATTTTTTTTCCAACAAACATAATTATGAAAAGGTTAAATTTATTGCACTAAGAAAAATGACACACAGGTGATTGATGAAAAGCAGAAAAAATAAAAGGTCACTCAGTAAAACACAATTCAAGAAGTGAAGTTACCAGAACATATATGAAAGCACACAAGCGGAGGCAGGTTGGCAAGCCACAACACAATCGGAGATTGCGTCGAACGCAACCACATGAACGTAAATGGAAGTACACAAGTGGTGGCGGGTCAGCAAACCACAATACAGAGTCGGAAGATTGCGTCGCGCAGCTGCACCGACCTTGCGCAATCTCTCTCTACGCGGGTGAACGCAACCACGTGAACGTAAACGGAAGTACACGGGGGGGGGGGGGGGGTCGGCAGGCCACAACAGTCGGAGATAGCGCCTTGCAGCCGCGCTGACCTTGCGCAATCTCTTTCCGTGCGCAATAGTTCTGCTGAGATAGGGTGCCACAGAGAAGGTATAAAATAAGAATATATCTTTTTTTTCGGCCGAGGGAGCCAGTCTGTCACTTTTACCAGTGAAAACGGGTAGAAATAACAAAACGAATACTGGCAGACTGATCAATCGGAAAATAACATGAGCAGCTAGATCCATACGACAACCACGGTAACCAATGTAACAGATATCACCAATAGCCGATGTCAGCTGTAAATCCATATCCTGAATCCAGTTTGCGCTCACGACGATGCACGTGCCGTTGCAAATCGTAGTCCTTTGTCAAATCTATCGCAGAGATGGCTCCAGTCATGTTTGCGCCATGACTGCTTCGCCAACCCCGCAATCCAGACATCACAGCAAGCGAAGGACAGATTGCGCTACCGCGTGCAAATAACTTTCACTTAGCTCGGCTTTTTGGGTTTGCCAAGCTCGAAACCATACTGCACTGCACAGTCCAAAAACAAACCGGGAGCCCGACCGCGAGTTGAGACTTATTGGCTAGTTCCACGTTATTCATAGTTTTCGAATATTCGAAGAACTCGAATATACTTCGAACAGTAAAAGTGCGAAGCGAATCGAATAGAATAGGAAGCACTATTCGCAAAGTATTCAAAATTTTGGATATTTGCACACCCCTACTTTTTGGTTTAGCGGAGACTTAAGCAGCCTGGGGTTCTTGCTGAAGGATTTAGTACCTGAGGAACACTCATTTCTCTGCCACGGTATTATAGCCAACCTGAGAGTGCTGTTGCACTTGCACTGTGTGATGCAGGCCTTCTCACTGTATGAGGACGAGATCTCGGACAGCAAAGCGCAACTGTCGGCAATCACCTTGATCATGGGCACGATTGAGCAGACAAGCTGTTTTGGAGAGGAGAACCACGAACCGCTGCGCACCCAGTGTGCTCTGGCAGCGTCCAAGCTGCTCAAGAAGCCTGACCAGTGCCGTGGGGTTGGCCTCTGTTCACATCTCTTCTGGTCTGGCAAGACACAGGAAACTGGTGGCGAAGAGGTACTTTCTGCCTCTTTACAAACTCGTCTTGAATTTCGCAATGAAAGTGCTTTCTAATAAGTCGGCCGTTGGCATGTTGGAGATCTGAATCTCCTGTTGGCACTGCCTGTGCAACTAGTGGTTGGTTGTTTATGTCATGTAAGAGCAGGATGGGATTAACAATTCCTATGAGGAGATTGTGATTGGCTTGTTGCTACTTTGTGTACAAAATCACAAACCAACTTAAGATTTTAAAGGTGTCTTTATGCCTTAGCTCAAGGGTCGCGAGTTCTTGAAACGCTTGAATAGTGCTACACCCTCAAGTTCCCTGAAGCAGACAGGGGAGGGCCTCCAAGAAATATTTTCTGGAGTATGTACCTGGTGGTCAGTAATGCAAAGAATGGCAAAAAGGGCCAAAAGCGAAAGGGTGGAGGGGTTACCCGATAATTTTCCTATAACCTCAGGAGTTGCAGGCTGACTAGCTTGAGTGCCTGTGCCTTAAAGCTTTTTGTTTTCATAAGGGAGGAGTATAACAGCTTTAGCAACTGGGCAGCAGAAACATCCATACAGCTTCTACTCATTTGACTAGGAGCTAGGTTTCGTGGACCAAAAAGAATATATTTTACGTAATTTTGAAGAAAAGAACATAGTTCTATTGCCGGTGACAAGTCAAGAACGAAGTGGAAGCTCCTCCCACCCCTTTTCACTTCAGCGGAGCCAATGGTGTAGAGGAGGGTGCCTCCTCTCCAGCATTCGCTCTACTAAAGTGGAAAGAGGTGGGAAGAGCTTCCACTTCGTTCTTGACCTGTCACCGGCTATAGGTATATTCTTTCATTTAACCAAAGCATTTGATTTTATTATTCATGACGTGCTCCTTCAGGAACTTCATATTTACAGCATTAGAGGACATGCGGCACTTCTCCTAAGGTCCTAACTAGACAACTGGCGTCAGTATATCAATATTAATGGTCACATCGCTGATATAAAACCTATAAAATCTGGCATACCAGAAGGTAGTATTCTCGGACCGTTGCTTTTTAAAGGGCAACTCTGCTTCATTTTTGTTTTTGAAAAAACAATGCAGTCCTATTCAGTATCATCTAGGAAGACCACACATCAAATATTACGATCTATTTCTGTCTAAATGTTTCTTAAATGGTCTGGCAAACTTTGCAACTTGCCATGTTGCCAAAATCGGCTGACTCGAGTGGGTGAATTGAGGCGCAACCAAGAGCACAGTCAAGGCTACGGCATGGGCGTAGCCAACATTGAGCTAAATGTCATCACCATTGCCCCTTTTTGCTTATTTTTACTTCTCCTGACAAGCATAACGGATGACTTCAGCAACGTTTCTTCTCGGCGCTCAGCGGTGTCCACGTGATTGGCGTAACGCGCCTGCGCAGCGCGCTTCTTGGGAGCCGTCTGGCCGTTCTGCCGTGGTCCTGCCATTACCGCCGTCTTCTGCGTCACAACCGGCGTTATTATTGTTTCACCGTTTGTGACTATTGTCTCTCGGAGTTTCGTTCACACTACGGACACTACATGCGCAGGCTTACACCGCAGTTTTGCAGACATCGTCGAATGTCGTAGACACCAAAACGTGGTGAAGAGTGCGTTGCAGATGACCCTTGCACCTGGCACATGTCCGCCCCAATAGTGCTTTTACAGCGGAGCTGTTAAGGGCTAGATTCCCCAGGATCGTGTCCCCCCGCAAAGAAATGAAGACATCGAACTCTGGACACCTCCCGCCATCTATGAGCGATGGCGACAAGCCACGTATCTGGTTGCCGCCGTCGCTCATAGATGGCAGCAGCTTTTCCACTCTGGCTTGCCGACTTGAGGCCGGCCATTACTTTCCATTGTACAGCTCCACTGGTCTTCCTTCTTCACCAGAGTGGAAAGGCTGAAAGTTTTTAGTGTGAAATCACTCATTATCCCGATATCTTCGGAATTGAGCGGAGTTGCCCTTTAACATATACATAAATGACATCATTAACATTTCAATGCAGGTAAAATTTATCATTCACGCTGATGACACTAGCATTTTTTTATCCGCTCAAAATTCCAACGACATTCTACAAACAGTAAATGACATCCTAAAAAAAATTAGAAAGTTGGTCTGCTTCAAATATTCTTTTAGTAAACAAAACAAAAACAAAAGCCACATTTTTTAGCCTTAAGAACAAGGATGTTAACTTTACCAGTGATATAATCCTTCATTTTTCTCTCATCGAAATAGCATGCAAGTTTAAGACTTTGGGAGTGTTTTTTTCAAGTCATACGACTTGGACTGAACACATAGATCATATTATTTCTATGCTTGCCTGCATCATTGGTTGATTACACCGACATCATAATACTACTTCCATCAAGTATCAAATTATTCCTCTATAATACATTATTCATATCTCACTTGAACTATTATCATCTGGTCTGGGGTACTACCACTAAAACAAATCTACATAAAATATTTTTACTACAGAAAAAAGTGTTAAGGCTTGTATGTAACGTACCATATAACTTTCACACAAAGCAAATTCTTGAGAAACTGAGGGTTTTGGAAATACGTGAACAATATGAATATAGGCTTGGCGTTAAATACGAAAACGAATACATGGATATGCATAGTATTTTATTAGGCTTGGCATCGCTTAGAAAAAGGGCATTAACATATTCTGCTCGTCATTGAAACTCTTGGGGAATAGTAACTTCTCGCACGGATTATGGACTTCAAATGATTAAAAGGAGCCTCCCAATATTACTGAATACATTCATGCATTCAAATATTGATATTACTCTCACTAGTACACGTAAGCTGCAAAACTATTTTGTTTTGAAATAAAATGTTTTTTTTTATTTTGTTTTTCTTTTGACGGAATTATTATTCATGCATTATATAAGGAGTACAGCATAGTTTTTTGTCATTATTGTACATATACTAAAAAACTAAAACCAATTCAAAGTATTGAAAACAATTTGACGGGAAACTGCCTCATTCTGTAGATGTGTGCATTTATGTGGGTATGCATATGTATGTGTATATACATATGTATATCCATTGTTTTTCTGTTTTTTGACACTGCTGTGTTTTTGCAAGGGGGCTCGGGACCAGTCAAGCTGCTCAGACAGCTTTTTTCCCCTGCTCTCTCCATATGTATGGTGAATAAACTATTACTATGATTAGTATTAACTAACTGAAATGCTCATTTGTGGTTGAAAAAATGCCACATTGAATTCTGTGTTTACCCTCAGATGCACGACAGCAAGCGTGTTGTAGAGTGCCTCAAGAAAGGACTTCGCATTGCCACGCAATGCATGGACTCGTCGGTTCAAGTTCAGCTGTTTGTCGAGCTGCTCAACTACTACATTTACTTTTATGAAAAGGGCAACGAGCAGGTGAGTGGCTTTATCTTTTGGAATAGCCACAGGACATTCACCTCTTGGGACATGCCTTTGCAAGTAGTCCCGCCACAGCACGGAATTAAGTTGTGCACGAAAGCGCCTGATGTCAAAAGCCCCGTGTCAAATGCCCAGCATCAAACACCCCGCTCTTTTAGAGCGCAGCTCTTAGGTGCCCGTTTCCAGGTTTCACGGTGTCGCCATCGGCGTCGGCGTAACCGCACTAAGTTTAGCAGGCAAATTGATGTCACGTGACTTCGACACCAATTCAGTTTCCCCCCTAAATTTAGCGTGGAAAATGACGTCGCAGGACTTGGTACCACGTCACCTATGAAACAGTTCAGTTTGTCTGCTAGATTTAGCGGGAAAATTGATGTCACGTGACCTCAACAGCAATTCAATTCCCTGCTAAATTTAGCGGAAAAATTGACATCCAGTGGCGTAGGCAGAGGGGGGGTTTGGGGGGTCGACCCGAAATGCCAAACCCCCACCCGGGGACCCGCTGGCTCCCCTGCACATGCAGTCTGTTTTGCGCGGGGCATGGAGCAAAGGGGGAGCGCGGACTATCTCCTACTTATATGCTTTCGGGAAGAGTGTTTGTGGGGTAGAAAATGCTCAAATAAATCAAACAGGAAATATTCCTTCATTCATATATATTTATGGGATGCGGAACTTGATCTCAGATATATAGAGAACGGATATTTCGAAACACTTGTGGAATGAAGGAGGGCAATTTCAAGGCCAAGTATAACAAACTATCCTCACTAAAATACATAGTTCAATCAAACCCAAAGCGAACATAATAAAACGAACACATGGTGATAATATAAAACAATGTCAGCGATGTAAGTAATATTAAATGAATTGTAAAAGCAACTGCACTGTAAGCAAAGTTGTGGCTCTGCGCTCACGCACACCTTGAGTACTGATCAGAATTACGTGCTTTCGACTAAAATTATTAATAAAGAGTTTATTTCCGTCGTATGTTGATGGTGGCGATCAAGGAAAAAGCTGTATGGCACAGCTTGACAAGTCCTTGACAAATGAACGAGAAAAAAAAAAAATTTACAAATCTTGATTACCACAATTTAACAAAGCGTGTTTCGAACATAATATATTTTATCATTGGCTATAACAGGAAAGTGACCTATTTGCAGACTGAAATTATGAGACCACAAAAGTTTAGTTCATACTCAGATTCATTTGTGGAGAAAATTAGTCGAATTTCTCTAAGAGACAATGTACTGAATTCCAATCTTTTATCTTCAAGTAGGTTAAGTACTTTTGGGATAGTATGTTTAAGCATTTGTGTGCTATAGTTCGTTCTTGCAGTGACCACCTCCCAACATTCCGCACGACGGGTAGAACACGCCTGAATATTTTGAGAGAGCTGTCCAAGGGTTATCAAAACGTTTGAACCCCTAATTTGTTCTAGTTTTAGATTAGTCGCACGTCTATAGCAAAGTAGAGCATGTATATTGATAATGCAAACCTTAGATAAACTAGCTGCTTGGAAGTCAAATGGAACGTCTTCTGTAGCCCTTCACACTTTTTTTTTTTGTTGCAACAAGTGCATTTTTTTAGATTCGTTGAGTTTGTTGTACTTCAGACTAAATTACAATGGTTTATATGGGAGTAAAACAACGAATTGCATATTAATAATTTCACCTTTGCTGGTAACATGTACCGGCGGTGGTTTATCACACCTATTACTTATGACAGCTTAGAAACTAAGGTAGTTGACATGACCATCCCATGACATATTCTCAAAGAAAATGGCACTTAAGAGCTTGAAAGAGTTTACAATCTCTATTTTAGACAAGTTAAAAACAATCTCTTGTAATTGTGACTAGCTTATGTTTTGGGCGAAAAAGCACTGCTTTTGTTTTTTCTACGTTGATTTGTAGTGAATTAATACGACTCCAAGTTGCTAATGCAGATAACGCCTGATTTGCCATGTCAAATAGCACATCGACATTTTCAGCTGAAAAAAGCTAACTATACTTCGTTTCAGCTTCCGTCCGAGCGCAGCCAAAGGCTGAGGGACGGTTCGCAACTTCGAGAAGAGCATTCCTACGCACCACAAAGTAGTCCGTAAAAGTGATTTATTTTAAAATAACTGTTTTGTGCGTAAACGTTGCACAATATTCCAGATATGTACTGCTGAGAATGATTTGAAACGCAAGGAATCAAATCTCTGAAGTTTATGTTTCTTTTAATATATGTAAATGCATGTGGTTTGGTGAAAACACGTACATCCGCTGGCAACACGGCTGCAACGCTCGGTTTTTCTGTGTGATTTCGTTCCCGTCCTGGCCGAATCATGTGCTTCGCTGCTTTCCTCACAGAGTCTCTTCAAAATGCCCTTTCGCAAAGGCACGTTTGGGCGTCAGGTGCGAGACGTCGTGATGAATGTCTACTTTCAAATTCGGCAGGAGACTACGGCCGCATCGTACCGCGAATGCGCTGTAAACAATCAAAGCGTCCGGGCCACTACAATTCAGATACGCGGCGAAATCAGGGCACTCCTTTACCTGCCGATCACATCGAACGCCGAGAAGCTGGTGGAAAGGACTGTGCCTCGAGCCCCGGTATATCCAGACAATACAAGGAAACATCAACGGCCGGGTCATCAGGGACCTTGCAACGTGTACTTACATCTCGAAACTATGCCGAACAGGTGGAAAGCTCAGACACAGATGCCAGCGGCCAGCCTACGTACTGACATCCCCTGTGACTAAGTTTCAGAACGTAAAAGGGCACTTTTTAAATCTGTAGCAGACGACACCGTTCATACA
This sequence comes from Ixodes persulcatus, assembly GCA_013358835.2. Classification (NCBI taxonomy): domain Eukaryota; kingdom Metazoa; phylum Arthropoda; class Arachnida; order Ixodida; family Ixodidae; genus Ixodes; species Ixodes persulcatus. The sequence continues at coordinate 4,723,950 of JABSTQ010011052.1, forward strand.
CCCGTAGCAGACGAAATACGCGGCGAGCACGGGCGGCGCGGACGACCAGCGGCGCAGCGGAGTGATACAAAAGTGCAGGCGAGATCGCGTGACCTATTGCCGGCGTGTGATTGGCTCCGGCCACACGTAGCTTTGGCTGCGCTCGGACGGAAGCTGAAACGAAGGATAGTGTCGTCGGCATAGCTGATAAATGTTGCACCAGAGTTAATATTCACAATATCATTAACGTAAAAATTGAAAAGACAACGACCTAATATACATCCCTGTGGAACACCAGTAAGAATACGCTTCGAACTTGACGAATATCCATCAATATAAACTAATTGCATTCGATGCTGTAAGTAAGACTTCTCTCACTGCAAAGCATTCCCTCAAATCCCATATGTATCTAATTTTGCTAGTAAAATTTCATGATTGAGGCAATCAAAAGCCTTTGTGAAGTCTATGAATGCTCCAAGAACAATTTTTTTTTTTTCAAAATTTTCAAGATGAATTTTTTCTGGACGAGTAGTGCAGCCTCGGTAGATTTATGCTTTATAAAACCAAACTCATATCAAGTTATGCTTAGTTGAAAAATTAGTTAGGTAGTATATGTGTATGAAGTACCTTTTCAAGTGCTTTAGAAAATACTGGCATTATAGAAATCGGTCTGTAATTACACATAACATTTACACTCCCCTTTTTGTGTAGTATATACTGACACTTTTGCTATTTGCATTCGTTAAGGAAAAACACCAGTCATTGAAGAAAGATTAAATGTATGCGTTGGCACTGACGCTAATAAATGAACAAGATAATTAACAGGCCTTATTTGTAAACCATCTACGTCACAAGCTCCACTTTTCTTAAGTTGTAAAATCACATTAATGACCTCAGCTTCTACAACCGGACCTAAAAAAATCGAGCTGCTGTTTCTATCATCAAAAACGCAATACTTTACAGTAACAAACCCGCTTCCAATATTCACAAAATGCAGGTTAAAAGCGTTCGCCAAAGCAAATTCGGTTAGTTCAACAGCGTTACGCACTATTTTATTAATTGAAATAGATGAACGGTTTCGATTTAAAAGAGAATTTTAACTCCTTCCACGTGACGTCCGTACACCCCTCTGCTGCCTGCAGGGGCGGATTTAGAGGGGGGTCCGGATGTCCTGACCCCCCTCTTGATTTCTGCATGTGTAAAATTTAGGGCGTGAAACGAGGGAGAGGGGGAGGGGGTTCCTAAACAAATGGTACGCTGACCATCACCTGACCCCCCCCTCAGGAAATTCCTGCATCCGCCCCTGGCTGCCTGAACACCTTGAAGTTGTAGCGTTCTTTAGCACGCCGTGAATTACCACGAATAAAAAAGTAACTGTGACTAGTTATTTCAGAAAGCAATTTACAGGCTCTCTTGATCATTTCATTTATGCCAAGCGACTACATATTAAGATGCAGCCGCCTGCGTTCACGGCAAAGAATATCCAGGACGTCCTCCGCTTGAACTTCCATGTCGCGGTGAACATTCAAAAGTGCTGAACCGAGCAGTCGCTCACTCGCGACATCTAAACATCCACTCGCGGCATCTAAATTTCGACTTCGGCTGTCTCAGCCATTTTAATGGCGGCTTGGAATATTGCCAAGTGTTTGTGCATAAACGCTTGCTCTAATTTTGCAAACTTTTTTTGTGTTGATGTTTAATTTTTTATGACTGTATAGCTATCTTTTTGTTTTGTCTGGCCGGCACGCGTTGGTAATGCAGTGGTACCTCAAAAAGCGGAGGGAGTTGTGTGCTGTCAGGAAGCTTTTAAAGTTGGTGGGCCGCAACTACGGTAGAACAGTGAGCCACCATGCCCGTATTCCTGTAAATGATGCCTGCTCCGTTTTGAAAAATGACAATGCAGCTTTACCCGTTTTATCTTAACAGCGCCTTCCTAATCTTTGTGCCAGCGTCCGTATCGCCGAGTTCACCCTGCTTCGTCATGGGGGGGGAAGGGTAATATTTCCAGTGAACCCCTCCCGAAATAAAATCCTGGCTACGCCACTGTTGACATCGCATGACCTCAACACCAATTCAGTTTCCCCACTAAATTTAGTGGGGAAAATGACGTCGCATGACTTGGTGTCACGTCACCTATGAACGAATTCAGTTTCTCTGCTAGATTTAGTGGGAAAATTGACATCGGGTGCGGAGTAGGAGGAAAGGAGGAGGAGGCAGAGGAGAGGAGGTGGTGGTGGAGAGGGTATGGGGGAGGAGCGTACCCTCTCCTCCATACCCTCCCCTTCTTGTCCTCCTCAAGAGCTGCGCTATAATTCTGCGTTAGAGATTTGTAGACGTCTTTAATTTTTTGCCCCGTTTTCAAAAGCTCCGGAACCTCAACGTGTCTTTCAAAGTTGTTTTCAATTCTTTTTACCCCAGTCTCTACATAGTTGCACAAAATTTCTATATGTAATAATGAAAACTGCCTCTCAGCATTGCATCAGACTTGTTTACATTTTTGCAATGAGCCGCTGCAGACTGTTGCCCCGAAGTGGCATGAACGGGTGGGCCGGGTAGGTTAACACGCGCCTCGGTGATACACACGCGACATAGTGACCGTTCCCCACTGCACCAAACAGCGCCGGTCAAAGCGCGCAAAAGGAATGTGGGACGGGTACAGTGAGGACAGGGCTTTGGGCACACGGGCAATGTGAAACGGGGTCATTGAGCTCGGGGCTTTCGAGACACTGGGCTAATGACATGGGGCTTTTGCGACGGGGATGTTGCATGCGGGGCAAATGTGCTGCACCCAACGGAATCGACTGTCAGCACTGATCATTCTCTTTGGGTTGTGTACGATTGAGTGGGCCCTTTTGTGTGTGCATTTCTCTCCAGATCAAGGCTGACACTATTAGTCAACTTATTGGAAAGATCAGGGAGCAGCTCCCCCAGCTGGAAGCCAACGAGGAAAGCGACCAAATAAATAAGCACTTCCAGAATACACTGGATCACCTTCGCATGTGTATGGAGTCGCCCGATGCAGACGGACCATCATATGCAGGCCTCTCTCTGTGAGGTGCAAGCTTGGAACGTAAGTGATGGGGTGCACAAAGGTTAGATCATGACAATGCTTTTACTGTAACAGCCTAATAAAAGTTGCTTGTACATTGCTCAGCTGTGCTGAGCAATGTACAAGAGCGGTGGGGCCTTATCAGGTAAAACATGTTTACCTACCTTTTGCACCCCCGCCCCCCCAACCCGTGACTCAAAGTAATCAAAATAAATAATTATTCTTACTATTATTCAGCCAAATGCAGAATGAGCCAATTGGAATGCAAGGATATGAAAACTGGGCTAGTGTTACATTAGAGTTTTGGTAGAGTTTGTCAATGAGGGAATTGAGAGATTTTGGAAAGGGCACGGAATCTTGATATTGCAGTTCAAGCCAGTGTTCTAGCTAATTATCACTCTGTAATAATTATTTAGGTGTGTTGATGCACTTCTTGGTCAGTATGGCTATGTATGCATGCTATGGAAAATGCTGGGGAAAGAGGGGGGGTGACCAAATGCAAGGGTTTAGATTCCCATTGCCAAGCGATTTTGTTTTTTTCTTCGTCTTTACAGATTTTTTTTTTTTTTTTTTTTTTTTTTAAGCCGTGAAAGTTACATTGATGCTGTCTGCGTAGGTGAGTTATACGGCCAGGGGGACATAATATAGGGGGCTAATTGTCACGATAAGACGGGTAATTATCTCAGATTTGTTGATAAGCTTTTTAATTAGTGAAAATAAACATTTGGTTCTAAACTTGGTGAGTGTCATTGAACACCACTAAAGTAAATTTGAGAATGATTTGGGGTGCAATGGTGCGCTACAGTTATTACTCATGCAACAGGTGCAGGGCTATGGTGCAAAAATGTGCCCATACGGTTTTTCCGTCTCATCATCAGCGTTTTTGCACCGTCTGCATTGCGCCCGTTGCACGATTGCCAACTTAAGCACACCACTGTGCTTCCCATGTGCCACAAATCTTTCTAAAATTTACTTATTTAGTGGTTTTTCATGGCGCTCAGCAAGTTTCTGATTGGAACCATATCTTTATCGTCAATAATTAAGTAGTTAATTAACAAATTTTTGTTAATTAACCGACTTCTAGCGACGATTCTCTCCCTAGATTATGTCCCTCTGGCCGTATTACTCGCCTACATAAACTGCATTAGTGTAGCTTTCGAGGCATTTTTAAAACAAATCTAAAGCATAAAAAGAACACCCTGTATCTGTATCATAGTTTTGCTGCACTTCTGGGTATAAATATTGTCAGTATATAGAAATGATAGAGAGCATGCAGGCGAGGTGGTAAATTTTCAACATTTTGAAAGCTTGAGACCGAGACACAAAAAAGGTAACGACACACACACAGATCTCGGACTCGGCTGCAATGTTTAGTTTTGCTTCCTTGTTTATAAGGACGACCCACAACCAGCCTTCAGACAGCGGTCATCACACAACTACTCAGGGTGCGCCCACTGTGCATGTGTCATCACCCTTTCGTTCCTCGATCTCAAGTTTTAAAGTTGTTTATCATTAATGCCACTGATTAACAGGAATTCAGAAAAAATAAAGTTTTCTGCATCTTCCTGAAATATGAAAAAGTTCAGAAATACTCTAAACGACTTATCTTTCACAGTGGCTACATCTCTGTGAATTGACTATACTTGCAAAAAAATTATCACGTGAAGATACCCTTATGTGGGGCCCTCCCAAAGAGCAACTATTATCGATCGCTAACTGTGGTTATTACAATGATAGAAGTGTTGCATCATTTGAGCCGAATTGCACCAAATTGCGCCATCAATGAAAGTGTGCTACACCGTGTGCCAAAGCGCTATTTTTGCCAAGAATTGCGGCATACCTGCGCCTAAGTGGGCTTGAACAAAGCAAAAAATAGAAATGTTTTATTATCGGTCTTTAATAGTAAAAAAAGTAGAAGGAAACGAAAGTATATCGCAGCATCGTTACCCACCTTATAGTGCGTTTAGTCTTAGGTCAGAACACAGTCAAAGGCTCAGACACGTAGTCACAAACACACACTAAAAGCGCAAGTCTAGGGCCATTGGCAGCGCTTGATTGGTTTAGCCATTGAAATAGTATGTACAGATAATTGACGGAGGTCATGATGTCGTGCTTTTGACGCTGCGTGATTAGTCGCATTTACTCGTAGCGTCGCCTGCGCTTCGACCTAAGATTAAACCAAGTGTAGAGATACCTTTCAACTGCACTGGCCCCATCATCATCTGAATTTCCATACAATGTTGGCGATGTCAGGTGCTAAAAGTAGCGAGAGAAATTGCAAAATAGTGGAATGGCAGCTACTGTAATAAGATGAAACGGGTCCTTCACTCCTTATGGTATCACTTGATTATTGTGTCCGCCACCTGCCTCCATGGCGTGACTACAGTGTACCGAGGCACTTTCGCCGCTCATGTCAGTCTTCACGCCTCGCACCAGCACGCGCGCGCGTCGAGCTTCAATGCTTTGCACTGGAGTGCTAGGAGCAGCGGTTAACATGGGGGAGCGCATGGGTTAGCTTGGTTGGCTCGGAAATTATGCTCAGTACTGTTACAGGTCTACCTTATTAAAAAGATGCGCCAAGAAAGAAGACAAAATGCGGGTCTCTATTGGAATAAATACGGTAGTCAAGGTAGTTCCCGTGCAGCAGTCAATCGAAAGGGCAGCGAACTTTGACTCAACTCTGGTTTGAACGCCGCTAAAGCACAGTGCCACTCCTAAAGCACAAATGTAGATTTTCATAATATTTATGGGTTGTTGTTTTCGCAGTTTGTTATATTAGAATCTTAAGTTTGGTGTTCATAAATCTTGCGGGGACATATTTTTATCTATAGACGTTTCAGCGGATATGCTGATTTTTACTGAAATTTTACAGGAATTTTACAGGCTAAATTAACTACAGAGTGTAAAAGTGGGGAAGAGAGAGAGGCTTTACCTCAACTGAAGTGTTGCTGTATGCCTCATTTTTCAACTATTCGTTTTTTTAGTACTGATTGTAAATGAGACCTACTCTGACCTCAACCTTATTTCTAAAAAGAAGGCTGTGTGATTCTTTTTGCAGCTATTCTTAAGGCTGGTTCACACACTTGCGCGAGTCCAACGGCTTAAAACTGGAACGGATTGCTATGGCAACGGGGCGGTTGTAAGCGGCTTAAAACCCTGTCACCATAGCAACCCGTAAAAAGATAAACGTTGCAAGCCGTTGCGGACTCAAGCAAGTGTGTGAATCGCCCTTTAGGCCTGCTTCAGACGGAGCAATTCCTCCCAGCAACGTGACGTCGCAACACCAGTAGCACGGGCCACCCGCATTCATACACAGCAACCGAATTGTTACGATTTACCATCATCATCATTAAATTTGAGTTTTCTTGCACTATTTAGACAGAGTTGTGCGCAATGTTGGCGGCAACACGTTACAAGTAACGGCGTTACCGGTAACAAACCACTTTTTTCAGTAACATAGTAACATGCTCGTTGCCTTTTCACAACAGTAACGGGTAACATACATTACTTATTTCGAGGAACGGGTAACGTAATTAAATTACTCGTTACATATTCTTTCCAAGACATGAAAAAAAGTACACTTCGCAGCCGACTCTACGAGCTGATGGGGCCAATCGGACAACGTCAAAAGCGCACCATCGTGGTGTTCGTCATGTTTCTGTATGTGTTCTATCATCGCTGAAACAATCATAAACACAAAATGCCCAGTGACTTGCACTTTTGACGCTGCTTGATTGGTCTCATCAGCTCATAGCGTCGGCTGCATCTGGACGTAAACTAAAACAGAGTATAGGCACCAAGTAATGATTGCACTCATTCCACATTCCTTCAAAACTTTGCCTGTCTTTTCCCCACGCAAGAAGTTCCACTTTAGCAAAAACCCCAGCGCCCGTGCCCTTTGTCCCACTGTCAAAAAACGCTGTCGCCAACAAAACGCTGTTACCGTCAATTTATAAATGAAAAAGTAGCTCAAAAGTAACATGCTTTTTATTGGTAACGGTAATGGTAATGTGTTCCTTTTATTTTGAAGTAACTTAGGTTGATAACTTGTTCCTTTTATTTTGAGGTAACTTAGGTTGATAACTTGTTCCTTTATTTTGCAAGTATCGAGCAACGTATTTCATTACTTTTTTTTTTTTTTTTTCCGTAATGCCTACAGCACTGGTTATGTGCAATACACATGTTTTTATATCTTTAAATGGCATTGAGAACACTAACTAATCTTTCTGGAATGCTTTATCCCCCAAAACGATCCATTTCAAACCAGAACCAAGTCTTTAGCTGTCATCATCACGCCACAGGGGTGCCACATGAAAATATTCCGTCCCTGATTGGCCTGCTGCCGGTTCGAACATCTTTGAGTTGTCAAAGTTGTTCCTCCGTTTCGAGCCAGACTTGATTCGAGGAATTCATGTCGCAGTGCCAGGATCTAGGGAAAGCTAGGAAACAACTTGCCAGCAACACCGAAATTGCTGGGAAAGTTGCCTCGTCTGAAGCGGGCCTTACTACAAAAGATAATAAGTAATATTCTTCAGTATATAATAGGAACCCTCAATCATTTTCAGATATTAAGTCATTTAGCGATGCAATCACATTTTCAAGTGACGTGCTAACAGACGTTGGCGTCTGCTCCAAAACTGTGGTGGTTGCTCTAAACCAATATTTGGTCTGCTACAAAAGGTCCAATGCCACTTCCATCACTGTTATCAGTCTTCCAAAAAGAAGTTTTCTGGCACATTTGTAAAATATGAAACCCGGAAATATAACATCATTTATAATACTAATGGTGTTTAGTATCTCCCCCACTGTGGTTCCGTTTAGCATTCGGTGTCCTAGGAGCATGCAACAGAGCACTCTACCTATTCTAGGTTTGGTGAGTATACTCGACGTCTAAAGGCTTCTTTTCTGATTTATTTCAGCTGAGCACCTATGATGTGTCATCACCACATTCAGGAAAAAGTGCTTGATATCCTGCTATCTTCAAGGGCTTGTCCACTATGTGTTGCCTGTATTTCCAACCTTTAAGTTAGCTGTCTTGTCTGTACAGTCCTCCATACCAATGAGATGAAGAATGCAGGGTTTGATCCAAGCTTTCGTTATATAGTACAGAATATTATGAATACAGAAACATTTAGTATTGTAAATCATTGAGGAACCGTCGTAATGGTTTGTGATTTTACACCACAAAACACCATTTGCTGGAATTGCAAAATTTCTAGATTTTTTCTTCTTTCTATTATGTATATTTGTCTGTACAGTCATTTATGTTCTTGTATTCAAACAGAATAAAATGTGACTATCCACTTTAATAAGCTGTGGTTTCACTAGCCCTGTGATTGACTGACATCTCAAAAGAGCAGTGGGAGGTGGGCGTTGTTTGCGGCGCTTGCCGGCCGAATAGATGTCAAGTATTTAAGCTGTTCAGTGGGGGCCTCATGCCAACCGAGTGCTGTTTTACCAACAGTTGTGAGCATGGGGTTGGAAACAACTCGGAGAATAAGAACGTAATACAGAACATTGTATAACCAGAGCCCTGCTTGGATATTTTTGCCTGCAGTGCATGGGCTTTGTACACTATTACTCTTCAATTAATTTTGGTGTGTTACTTGTGTGTTGTCATTTGGGGATGTCATTTTAATTGCACTGTGCTAGTATTGTCATAATGCCCACAGGCAATGTGGTCAACTAAGGCACACGATTCTGTGCTATTCCAGTCAACTTTCAAAGCAGCTCTGAAGCAGTCATGGCCGTGAAATCAGTATTTTGCCACTTTTTCTTTAATGAAGTTTTTAGAGATGTTGACAGTGATGAAGTTTATTGCCTTACATTGTCATAATGATTCTAAATATCAAATTTCATAAGCAAACTGTCCCCCCAAAAATATTTTGGTATTGTTGCGTCCCCGACTGAGTGAACCGGCAGCGGTGTTTAGCCCCCTTGAGTCTTTTTGCACTACTACTGCTCGGTCTCTACGCAGAGGAACCCCATTGCATGTAAAGAGGGAAAGAACGACAGGAGGACTAACAATGCTCGCTTCTACAACTTGTGAAGGAGAAATGCTTTTACTTTGCTCGATTGACCCGTTGTTACTACAGCAATGCTACAATTTTTGGGCACAAGCGTAACTGAAAGCTAGTTTGCACCTTTACATTCACTAAAGTTTGCAGCACGGACCATTTGAGCTAACTGATAATGGTGGCGTCTTTTTACTCAGTCTATTGTGAATTATCACTTCACTCTGAAGTCTCTTTTTCTGTCTATTGGAATTGTGCACAGTACCGAGCCCAGATCCACAAAAGGATGGAGCCATTAGAATGTAGGTGTATATAAAATATGAAAGGGAACATGGGGATGATCCCCTATATAACTGCCCCAGAATGACAAACCATGATGAAAATGGAGTGCTCTGTTGGTCGAATCTACTAAACGCAATGGTATTCCCATGTTCCTTTCATATCTAAAATCGAAAGATTCTGAACGATTTGGTTTTGGCATTGAAATTATTCCAATTTCTTCATGAAGTCGGCAGTAATGTTTGAGGTGAGGCTTCTGTGTGCATTTGGCAATAAAGTTGATCCAGTCGCAGTGTCAAAGTGGCGTCCCATGGAAGCTTTCAATCCCATCGACAATTTTGTCACAAAAATGCTTGTGAACATTACAACTAACAATTAACAATGGTCAATTTTGTGGCCATGCACAGATTGCAAGGCATGCTGTTAAGTTTTGAAGAATATTTTGACGATTTAATTTATGCTTTCTACTTGGTTGACCCTTTAGGCAGCTGACAATTGATAAAGGTGGCTGAGGAGGAGATTGGGGTCCCAATGCATTGGCCATTGGTTAATCTGGCCTCGTATGAATTCCTATGTTGAATGATTTTGGCTAATCTTCAGCCTAGAATTGATTAACCAGATTATTCAGTTTAAACTGTTCGTTTGAGCAGGAAAACTGGATCATGATGCAGGAGGTATTTACAAATATCTAGGCAAAGCTATGTAAATCTGATTACCTAAGGAGTGCTTACCTACACAAGTTGGTGACAATCCATCTTTGCACTTATCAGAAAAAGCACATAAGGGGAGTGCTAAAAAAAACAAAAAATTGACACATGTACTTCCTAATTCCTGCAAAGCCAACCCTGGTGGTAAAAAAAAAACTAAGTGGAGGGCAATGTTTTTGATGTTGCATGTGTGCTTGTATACTAGAACATTACCCACACGACAGCTTTCAGAGGCTGGGACGTAAGAGTGCACCAGGGACACCTGTAAAGCAAGCATCTCTGCCCAGGTACCACTCTTGTCAGCAACGGTAGTATCACATGATCGAACACAGCCCAACAAAGCACCAAAAATGGTTGAACATGGAAAAGGATTGAGGTTGGGCCCGATTAGGCTCGACTGAAAGCACATGCTCACTGCTTTAAACCAAATGTTTAGTGTGCAAGGCATACTGGGTTTGAAACAATGCACATTTTATTAGGGTTTCTATGACGTATACACTGCAGTTTCTTGTGTCGAGATGTCATTTTATTTTTAACAATGCTGCAGCACACTGCATGTCACTTAAGGCATCCTAAAGGCCGATTTATTTGCATTCTGTCCTGCGTGCAGCTTGCCCAAGCTCCTGAAGCCCAGCACCAAAATTCAGAAATTTTACCTGTTTGGGGCACAGACAAGAGCAGAGCATACGGACTAGAGGGACATTTGTTTTACGAGAGCTGCCACAATCCGCTAAGAAGTCTACGTCTTGAGCTCCACAAGAAGTCTGTCGGCACACAAGCAATAAATACAATCTCCTAAGCATAAATATCACACTGGAAGAGAGATCAAAGATACTCTAAAAGTTGGATTTCAATAAATAGACTGCATCAAAGCACCTCGGTCCCTACCACGGGGCAGGGACTGCATTAGGCTGCTGCTCCTTGAGCTGGCAAGGGGTCGGCAGTCCGAGTGATAGGACACTGTCGACTTGACGGGCAGCCTTCAGCCCGCAGGAGAGAGCCGAAGGAACTCCGAATCGAAGTAGATAACTGCGATAGACATGTCGTCCCTGAAGCTGCGCACCACTTCCTGAGGCAGCGCCAACATGGCTGCCAGCTTGCCGTGCTCTATGCCATACTCGTTGCGTCCAAGGGCGTTGCGGATGAGGTGAGTGGCTGCATTAGCATCGCTAGGCTTCTGGGCCAGGCCCTGATGACGGATGTGCAGCAGGTCGTACACATCTCCGAGCTTCATGAGAGGACGTGGCAGGCGAAGGAGGTCTAGGGTCTGCTTGCCGCTCATGTGTTGCCCCACGAGCCTGACCACTTTATGAGGCTGCATCTGCTCCCAGAGGCCGTCGCTGGCCAGCACCAGGAACTTGTCCCTCGGGGTCAGATGGTGGTGCATCACCTCGGGCTGTGCTGTGAGGTAGGGTGGCGTCATGTAGTGAGCTGGTAGCACGTAGGTTCCAAATTGGGGCACGAGAAGCTCACGAATGCGGCTGGCCTCCCACTTGTAGTTGAAGTCGCCAAAGGCACGCAGCGGTGCCAGCTGTCCCAGCAGCCGATCTTGCTTGACAACAGAGTTGGACTCGGACGCAGGGTGTTCGGAAAGGACGCGCCGCAGTTCGTTGATGTTGTCCGTGTTGTGCTCGACACTGACTGCTTTAGACAGCCAGGTGGCGTCATCCGACAAGATGCCCAAGACGGCTTTGCAGTCTCCCGTAGACGCAACATGCAGGTGAGTTCCGTCAATGTGTACCACACATGCGCAGCTTCCCATGACTGCATACTGCGATCCATTTGGCAGCTTCTGCTCAATTATTTCTCGTGAGATGTCATTATCCAGTTGAACAAAGGCACGGTGAAGGGCATCCTGCATTGAGAATGGGCTGCTTGCTGATGAAAGAAGGTTCCTAGCAAATGCATTCAAACTGTCAAAGTGTACTTCAGTCTGTCTATCCGTTAAAGAGTCAATGGCATGAACCACTTGAACCAGGTGGGTTCTTTTGTTTTTCTCCAGGTATTCCTTGAGGAGAGCTGGCGGGAGTATGGACAGTGCTATGTAGTCTAACAGACGATGGCTCAAAAGTTCAGCCAAGTTGTGGCCGCCGTGACCATCGAATACCCCAAACATATGTCCCGTGGTGAGGAGGCAGCGAGCGACGATGAGACGATCTTCCATCGGATTGTTAGATGGGAGCTGGTTGGTGTCGAAAGCACGCAGAGACCGTGCCTGGACTTCCCTGGATGTTTCATTGCTGCGTAGTATCCTGGAAACCTATGCAATTTGAAGACAATAATGACACAATTACATAACAACCATTGCATTAAGATGTGCTGCATCACATGTTAGGTGCCATTTCAAGTCAGTTCATTTACTTACCGAAATTATACTCGTGCACTGAAAACTTTATAACGCGTGCCAAACCTGCACAGTGCACGCAAGACTAAAGGAACTAGGCAAACTTTTTCTTGCAATTTCAGATCGCAATTCGGTGAACACACGCAAGCCTGTCGATCACATGTAACCTTGCCCCACACGCACCCAAAAAAAAAAAAGCGAAAAAAAAACGGAAACCAAGGGAAAAAAAAAAAAAAAGGCGCTCCAGTTTAGTCAAGGCACCACGTCCAACGAATTCGCTAGAGGGCATTCCAAAACATACATCTCCAGAGAAATAACGGCAGAAGGCCGCAAAGTATTTTAGGCGCCTGGGCTTATTCTCGCAAGTACATCCCAAAGAGTAGTTACCTCAGGAGGGCCCAGCTTAGGAGCTCCAAAGAAGTCACTTCGGCGTCGAGATGAGTGCCTAGCCAGGTTCCGGTTGCCGCTCGAGATATGTCTTCGAAACCTCGAAAGCCTCAACAAATACCTGGACAGCCCTGCCAAGGTCGTGGCCATCTCTTGACACTGCTCATTTGTGTTTTTCGATAGTCGAGTTCTAAGTTATCGCAGAAACCTCTTCCATTTTAAATTTTGCATCTTCCCGAAGGAACTGATCGGTGTGAAAGCTTCAAAGGTCGGCAGTCCTGCGCGCATTCGGCATGGGAGCTTATACGCACATAGCACAGACGGACTCTGTGTCTCGGAAACTAACACCGCATGTGCGTTGCCATAAGTGTTGCCAGAGCGAATGTCACCTAAATTCGTGATGAGCCAGATACGCATTGGGACTCGTGATAACTTTACTTCTACACTTATTAATGCGCACGTAGTGTGTCCTCAAATGAACTTTGCGGTCAAAATGCTTGTCGGGGTCCGTTAACGTTCGTAATAGTGTCTTCCTCCTACCGTCGCCGAAGGGGAAGAAAGAAGCAGAGGAGGGAGAGGAAGAGAATGCGTTGATAAGGAGAGGAGGCGACAAGAAAAGCAGCGGGTTTTAACGCGCGTGGTTTGATCTGCGTATTCGCCTTGGATGAAGGGTGACCGTACTCGTCACAGTAGAAAACGGGACATCAAGGAAAATGGGAGAAAAGGAAAGGGGGGGGGGGGGGAGAGAAGTGAGACATAAAGATAAAGCTGTGCTACACTCAGTTTACGTGAAAAAGCACACCTTTCTGGGACCTTTCGCAGTAGTTGAGTTGGTTAAGTACACGATCACCTTTTTACCCATTCTGCAAAGCCTAAGCATGCCAAATTTAGTGATATAAGAAAAGTGTCCCGTGCGCACGTATGTGCATGTGAGCAAAAATTATTGGCAAGTGGAGTCGCAGAAAAAAGCTAAAAAATTACTCTACTGGAGATAACATTTTTTATCCTAGCTGTTTATTCTACTACACTCTCATGATCGAGTAAACATTCCTTGTTTTTTTCACTCGCTTGGTACTGATTTCGCAAGCAAGTTCCACGAAAACGGGATGTTAATTGGCTTTATTCAGTCAAAATGACGGGACGGCAGTTATGAACGGCTGTACGACACGAGAGCGCACGACACGAGCCTAGAGCGCCGACGGGAGAGCACCGCGACACGAGAGCGCACGACAGCAGAGCGCAGCGACAGGAGAGCGCGTGCCATTAGAGCGCGCGTCACGAGAGCGCATGTACAAGCAAATATATGATTCCCCGAGGTATGTACCTATTTGAAAATGGTACACACGTATACCTATCAACTTTCCTCCAACACAATAATCACATGCTGGCTGGATGTGCTATAAAGGTTTAATTCACACGGCGTTGCAAAACGGCGTTGCATTTCGACGTGTCGACTTGCACCTCTTCTTGTGGGGAGCACCGACTCGGTCCTATGACATCTTCATGGTAACGGTCGACATCTCGGAGCGCAAGGCGTCGATAGCCTACTGCTGGGAGGCTGTCACTGACCATGCCTCCAAACCTCCGGTTTCACGTTCAGAGTGTTTTTTAGCCTTCCTTTCTACCTCCAAGTGGGTCAGGTCACTTGGACCGGACAACGATCGGACTTCCCGAAGGTCATGAGAATCAGAGAAACCCAGCGATAGAGAACCCTTTGGTGACATTTGTTCCTACTTTACACCTGGGTACCTTTTTTCCGGGGCATTTTTTCCGGGGTCTTTTTTTCCGCGGACATTTTTTTCCGGGGACATTTTTTTCAGGGGACAGGTTTTCCGGGGTCATTTCTTCCTGAACCCCCTACCAACCCCGCTATTAACGGCGGTACTTGCAGTTTTAACATCGAACCATACAGCCATAAATTAAAAGGGTAATTAGAGACTTTTAGTTCATTGCCCAACATATTGTCCACCAATCTTGAACAGCACATATCGAAGACAACATCCCTACTTCAAACAAATATCGTTTTGATAAAAGGAAAAACGCCCTGTATGTTGTATATAATTTACAATATATTGGGCAACGAACTTACGTGCAAAAAACTGCGCTATCCGAGAAAACATGTGTTTGAAGACTCCAATATCGATCATTCCGAAGGCGCGCACATGCGCTCTCGTGACGCGCCCTCTAATGGCACGCGCTCTCGTGTCGCGGCGCTCCGTCGTGCGCTCTCCCGTCGGCGCTCTCGTGTCGTGCGGCTCTGGTGCGCTCTCGTGGCGCCGACGGGAGAGGGCATCTAAAATGGGACTGTCCTGGCCAAAAGGGGACGTCTGGCCACCCTCATTGCATGTTGACATCCAGGCACTGCGTTCAAAATTACCACCTGGTTGACTCAGAACAACAGACAGCGCATTTGGGCTCAAATGTTCCTTACCTATAATAGAGGTTGGAACGGCTGGTACTATTCCACACCTCACTTCTAACTAGGGATGTCGCGAACCACCCTAGGTTCGATTTCGAAAGGTTTCGATATTTTCGAACCGAACTGAGGTTCGAATCGAAAGATTTCGATATTTTCGTGCCGACCAAGGTTTCGAAATCGAAAAATTCTCAACTTTCGAACACCGTGGAGTTTCGAATTCGAAAAGTTCGAAGCTTTCACGGTTTCTAAAAGTTCGGGTTCGAACATTTCGAATATTTTTTTTTTTCTTGAGGTTCGGGAAATTCGAAGATTTCGAACTTTCCTAACTTGAAATTCGAGAGATTCGAAAATTTTGGATTTCTTGGGATCTGAAGTTCGAAAATCAAAGACTTCGATTTTTTTTTAAATCTGAAGTTCGAAAAATTCGAAGATTTCGAATTTCTTTGAATGTGAAATTTGAAAAATTCGAACGCTTCGAATTTTTATAGACATAAAGGTCGAAAAGTTCGAAGATTTCGAAAGTTGTTTTACATAAAGTTCGAAACGTTCGAAGGTTTCGATTCTCTTTTAGAGCTAAATTTGAAAAAAAAAAAAAAAAAAAGAACTTTGAAGTTTTTGAGTTTCTTTCAAGTCCAAGTTTTCAAAGGTCGAAGTCTGGTTTTCATGTTCCTCCACGGTTTCAGTTTCAAATAACGTTTTCACACTCCACTATAGTTCTCACGAAATCAGGGCCGGCTTGCTAGAACAGCGTCTCAGCTGAGACTGGGTGAAAGAAAGCACTGCAAAGGCTGAGGCGCGCGAGCGTCTTGAGACGCAGTTTGAGTCCCGCTCAGCTCGTGCGCTGGCTTTGGCAGTGCTTTCTTTCACCCAGTCTCAGCTGAGACGCTGCTTCTATACTTCGTTTCAGCTTCGGTCCAGACGCAGACGATGCTACAAGCGCGAGCATGTGGCCCAGAACAGTGCTTGCACTGCACGAGCGCGCGTGCTTGGCAGGGATGCTGAAAGCCCGGAGCTCGCGCTTGTAGCTTTGGCTGCGTCTGGACCGAAGCTGAAACGAAGTATAGCAAGCCGGCCCAGGTTTAGAAAAGTTCCGATGTGATATTTAGACTGTGATATTCTAGCACATCCGGGACGAGTGTCCCGGATATGCTGGAATATTTGCCTGTGCAGAGTGGACGTGTGACCATAGACCAGTAATTATGACCGCCAGCCCGGGGGTTCTTTAAAGGGGTACGGAAACAAAAATTGAAATATTCAAATTTTGTTCGGAAATGAGTCAAGCATGATGGATAATAACCGTAAATGATAATCGCACGTTTGTATTTTGAACGATTGGCTCTATTTTTCGTTCCAAACGGTGCACTTGGAGCAAGCGCTCGAAGAGAAGCGAACGGAGAGCTCGATGCGTCATGGGATATCCGGCGCAAACAAAAACAGAAAGAAAAGATTCTCCGCATTCGTGACGTAGCAAGGCTGGCGGGGTTATGAGCTTTGCCCTTGGTGGCGTTGTCAGCGTTGTACGCGTTACAACTGAGCCGTTCGAAGTAGGGAGCCAGGCACCCTAGTTCGAAGTACCCGTGGGGTGACGAGCGTGTGGCTGGCCCAAGGAGCACGTAGCTTCCACAGCACTGTCAGCTTAGGGCTGAACGGGGTGGGGAAAGCAACTTTTGTCCGAGTTTTGAGCGACTGGCTAATCTTCTAGGGGGAGAATGGCTGTATCCGGGTGCACAAACGAGGGTCCCAGAAAGAGGGGAGTCCACCCTTTCCGTCTTCTTGGACTGTTTGGTTCAATGTGTGATTTGTGAGTTGAGGAGGAAAGCTAAGAAGGAAAATGTTGAAATGCCAAAGAGCGGCGCTGCTCCGAAGGAATCTGCTACGTCACGACTACGTAGCAAGTTCCCCAACGTTGCTAGATTACCTCTCAAATAGGCTCCGCATGCATCCACCAGGTGCACATTGAAAGATCGTTTATTTAGCTTTAAAATTAGTTTTCTTGTGCCTTTCAACGGAAAGCTGGTGTTTTTGAGGTTAGGGTGCAACTTGCAACACATTCAAGCTAGAAAAGGAGCGCTGTAATTTCGTTACGTGCATCACGCAGTAGTGATCACACGAACGCACTGTTTTACGATACTCATCAATTTCGAAAGGGCCAGTGGCGGGCAGGATGTTGAGGCTCAGAAAAACCTTGAAGCGATTTGGCAAACTACCTCCCCACCCCCTTGCAGGCTGGTAGTAATCCGATCGAACGCCGCCCGAGTGACGCTGACATATAGTAAGTTTAGTTTGTTATTGTTCTGGAGGTTTATTTTCCGGGACGGAGGAAACGCCGAGCAAAAAGCACAGAAGCCGACACAACTCGAGGTCGAGGAGCGTTCCACCATACCAGTGGCGTCGGAAGAGGAAAAAAAGGGGAAGGGGGGGGGGGGGGGGGCTGCAGCACCCCCCCCCCTAGATATTTTGCACTGTTAAAAAAACAATACGGGAAAAGAGGGCGTGGTCGAGCTTATTTTAATCTGAAATTATTTATGCATATGTATAGGTACTGTCGCTCTTCACTGCATAAAAGATCGCGTAGATGGTCATTGTCGGAAACTCGTTGTCAGGAGGCACTACTTGTCACATGCTTAGTGATTCGGCAGTTCAAAGCTATGTCTTTTCGACCTAAATAACTGTGACATTGGTTAAAAAAAAATTAAACATAACAATAAATACGGGGATGAAAAGCTGGGGAGAAAAAAACAACTATCAAGAATTCGCCGGAAGTGTTGTATTCTTGCATATTCAGAGGCTCAGAATTTTGAAACAAGTTTCTCCTACCAAAATGTGTACAGCCTAAAAGAAACACGTCCCAAAAACATAAAGCAAAAAGAAAAAAAAAATATATATATATTTTTTTTAATGACGTGCTGAACTTGAACTATATTAGAAATCTTCCTCCGTGGGTTAATTTATTCAGCAACGTGAAAAAACAATAAATACATTATTTTGTATTCTGCAGATGGCAATGATATGTATTGTCTGCGGTGTTAATTTAAATGGGATACCTCAAACAATTTAGACGAAAAAAATTACCAAGTTTAGGGCATAATTGTCTGTAGATACATGTTTGGACATTTCTTCGAAACTCTTCTTGAATAACAATAATCATATCTTAAGACGGCAATTACCTAGGCTATACATAGATCTTCTAAAAAGTTTAACATCTCTACCATAAATAGCTTCGGCTATAACGCACTTCAAATATGGCACAAACGACAACCGTCGAAAACCCGTCGTCTTTCCTCGCTCCTTCGGAAATTTATTTATTTAAAACTAAGCATGCCAGAAAATTGAAATAGACGACATTGTGTTTCGCAAGGAACGCGGCACCGCATGTAAAAATTCGAGAAAAAAAAAATTACGACGTACCTCACTGCTCGAATTCAAATGAAACCGTCCGCCGGTCTTTCGAAGTTCGACGAACTTCGAACTTTTACCCTGGAAGTTTGAAGTCCGTCGACCTTTTGACCTTTCAAGATTCGAAAGTTCGAATCTTTCCGATTTCTCTCGATAAATAAGTTCGAAAGTGCGAAAATTATCGAATTCCTTAGCGTAGGAAGTTCGAAAATTCGAAAAGCTTCGACCTTTTCAGTGCAAGAATTTCGGAAGTTCGAAAATCATCGAATCTTTTTGTCTATCAAGTGCGAAAGTTCGACAAGCATCGAATTTTGCAGCGTATTAAGTTCGTAAGTTCGAAAAGGATCGAACGTTTTAGCGTAATAAGGTCGAAGGTTCGAACAACATCGCATTACTGAACGTGCAAAGTTCGAAATTTCGAAAAGCGTCGAACTTCTTAGTTTAAGAAGTTCGAAATCTTTCGAACCTTTCGAACCACTTGATTCGACCATCGAAACTTCGGTTCGAAAAAAGTTCGTGACATCCCTACTTCTAAACAGTGATCATCAGAAGTACGTACGCGAATAAACAGACTACGCGTCTCAACCAACGGCACCTAGACAGAAGGCCTCCGCACGCGTCATCACAGTCAGATCGATCGAGGCGTGAGATTGGGCACGAGTGATCTGTCAGTGTTCGGCTGGGGCTTGTGTCCAATCAGCGCGTCGAAGGTCGGGCTCGGGCCCAATAGCCGAGTTAACGCGATCCGACTTTGATGACGTTTCATGAAGGGGGCCATGTTTAGGCTTTCATTCTTCTGGGTGCTGTTGTCTCAACTCAGTTCTGTTTATTCAGTTCCTGATGGCACCTTTAAATTGCCTCGCAAAAAAAAAAAAGTATCCTTTCTATAAAACTTTTGTGTACGGTGCAGCCTAAAATTACGCGGTAATTTTTTGCTTGTGCGATGGGTATTGAAACATATTTTCAATGCACACCGGACCAGTAAACAAAACAATATGCCCGCGGGGTTGGTGTGTGTGTGTGTGTGTGTGTGTGTGTGTGTGTGTGTGTGTGTGTGTGTGTGTGTGTGTGTGTGTGTGTTTATACAGCCTGAAGTTAGTCTGCCTCAACGGGCCACTGGTTTCTCAGCTGTAGATGAGCAATTTAGCCAGTGCGGAACAACCGCCAGCCTGGGGTCTTTCCCACTGAACACAAAGTCGTCTATTAGACGTCTAAAGACGTCTTGCGGTCGTATGTCACTACTGCGTGGTGCACGTTAAACCCACTGAGCACAAGACGTCTCGTAGCCGGCTTGAAACGGCTCGACTAAGCTAGAGACGTCTTGGGCTACGCAAGACGTCTATAAGACATCTTTACAAGACGTCTCAAGATATCTTGACGTAGATGTCTAAAAGACATCTCAAAGAGACGTCTCAGATATCTTGACGTAGACGTCTAAAAGACATCTCAAAGAGACGACTCACGTATTGGACGTCTTGTAGCTGTCTCTAAGATGTCTAGGATACGCCTTGCAAGGCGTCTTGTAGCCCCAAAAAGAGGGAGTGTTAGGAAGTCTACAGGGCGGCTACAAGATGACTCAAGACATCTTAGGCTATCACGTCTTGCCATGACATATACAAAACCTCTTGCTCGTCTTGCCAAGTCGTCTTTAGACGTCTAATAGACGACTTCGTGTTCAGTGGGTATGTTTGTTGTGTCGCAAAATTTAATTGGTTAAGACCGCAATAACCACGATTTGCAGTTTGATGGTTTTCAATAAATGTGCTTGTTTTTATATTAAAAAAAAAAAAACGAACTGGTTGCCTCCTTTTTTTTTTAAGTTTATATGTGGTGATATCGCGATTGATACGAGGTTCTCAGCATCACTGAGCACATGACGTCTCGTAGCCGGCTTGAAACGGCCCGATTAATCTCGAGACGTCTTGGGCTACGCAAGACGTCTATAAGACATCTTTACAAGACGTCTGACGTAGACGTCTAAAAGACATCTCAAAGAGACGACTGCCTTGCAAGACATCTTGTAGCCCCCCAACAAATAGGGAGCGTTATGAAGTCTACAGGGCGGCTACAAGATGACTCAAGACGTCTCAGGCTATCACGTCTTGCCAAGACATATACAAGACCTCTTGCTCGTCTTGCCAAGACGTCTTTAGACGTCTAATAGACGACTTCGTGTTCAGTGGGTGGGCGTAAAAGCATAAATTAAAACTAAACTAGCTTTGCATTCCTTGATAATCGCCTACCGCCTATTCTACCAAAACTCCGTCAGCTTCGAAGCAGAAGTTCTTATCGTAGTGCCCCGCTCAAAAAGCAAGTTTGCTCCGAGTGAATTTCGGCGACGCGCCGAGCTTACGCGATGCATATGGACCGTGTGGCGTCGCCACGTTCTACGGAGAGAAAATTCACAAGGTTACCGAAAAACCAACAAATGTAGCTCTGGTCTGGAATACGCATGACACCCTAAATGCCAGAAGCAGGTCACTAAAAAGAGAACGGAACAGTCATTCGCAGTGGCGTCACAAGGGGGATAAAGGGGGGGGGGGGGGGCGGACTGCCCCGGGTGCAGCGCTCATGGGGGTGTCGCGGCGGGCCACGAGAGCGGGGGGGGGGGGGGGGGGGGGGGAGTCGCGGCGGGCCACGCGACTCGCGAGAGCTGTGGGGGGGGGGGGGGGGGGGGGCATCGCGGCGGGTCACGCGAGAGAGGGGGGGGGGGGGGGGTTCGCGCCGGGCTACCGCCTTGGGTGCCGCTGACCCGGGTGCCGCTGACCCTCGTGACGCCACTGGTCATTCGTTGTTGAAGGAAACCGAGAGCCGAGCACACCAGAATAAGCCCCCGCGTTGGTTGGGATCGAAAATGGCGGACTGGGGAGTGGCCATGACATTCGCTTGACGTGTCAGTGACGTAGTTGACGAGCTGTCAAACAGGACACGCCAGCTGGTCAAACTCTTCCCCTGTCTATGGCTCTGGTTGCGACGAGCGGTTGCTATGGCGATCCCCACGACGACCCGCCTTGAGAGAATTACACTGAGTCGTTCCTAAGCAAACGCAAATGTCTGAAGTAGCTTTTAAGAAAAAGAGAAACGAATAGTGAAGCGGAGAAAATCTGCGTAATTGATGCATGCAAAAAATGCACGTTTTTGGACGAAGCTGCTTGATGGATGTGATACACGATTAATGTAACGGCACGATGGATGTAATGACACGCTTTTGGATGAAGTTGCTCGATGGATGTGATGGCGCGTTGGATGTAATGACACGATGGATGTAATGGCACGTTGGATGTGGTTACACGTTGAATGAACTGCCCAAAATGGATCTACTGACCCTATGGATGCACTGGCACGATAAATGTAATGGTACGAAATTGGACATATTTGCTCGATGAATGTAATGGCACGATGGATGTGTTGGCCCCAAGCCCACCTGCCTGCGGTGCTCAAATTTAAACTATAATGAATACAGCAAACACTTTGCAGCTGATCTCATTATCTTTCTTACTGACAATTTTTTTTTCATTGAAATACGCTGCGCAAGCGCCCTCAAAATGTAATTTCTTTGTCTGGTACGTTGCGTCATGAACGCAAGTCTGCTACATCTTGCGCCAAAATGACATTTTTGCTAAGAATCGCGCACGAGCAGAAAGGAGGAAGCGTATACTCTCCACTGTCCTCGATTTTCCCCTCGCCGTTTTGTTGCAAGAGGAAAGAAAGAAGTTTTGACGTCACCGTTTAGGACTAGAAAAGATTGGTCTAGCGGCCAGTTAGTAATCACACAAGCAAAATGCAGAAGCCCCCACCTTCTTCCCCCCCCCCCCCCCTTCCCCCTTCTTACGCTACCCTTCAGGATTCCTACCATTTTGTGATTGTTTTCGAATGGGTTTTAGATTGTTCCTCGATAATTATGCGGAAGTCCCTAATTGCAGTTGCATTTTTCTCCGAGCCACACGACATTTCCTGGACGTTCTTTATTTGTCACCTAATAAAACCCCATCGATAGCATTGTGATAGTTGTCCATCGATAGTTTTTCGATATTCGACTAAAAACAATTTCACGATAGTCGACTATTGATAGTGTGATAATGCTATCAAGTTTCACGATAGTCGACTGTAAACAATTTCTCGATAGTCGACTATTATAGTATATGCTATCGAGTTTCACGATAGTCGAGAATCGATAGTTTTACGATAGTCGACTATCGATAGTATACTATCAATAGTAGTATCGATAGTTTTACGATAGTCGACTGTCGATAGCACTATCGATAGTTTTGCATCACTACGTGTCAGTCGTCGTCCTTTGTTGGTGACATATCTGCGCTCTTGAACATACACCGTGTCGCAAAAACTTAGCTTAGCGCATAATAAAAAAAAACACAGACACACACACAAAAAACACGTATAGCAGCTCAACGTCGCACGCCGTATAAAAAAAAAGAGAAAAAATAACATTTTTTGTTGACCCTTGAGCTGACAGTGCTGTGGGAGTTCCACGCTCACCGAACCATTGAACCGCCTTCCTTTAATCACCTGACCCCGTTCCCTGCGCGTGTGCATGCATGGACGGAAGGGTAATAACGTGGCTAAAGATAGACATAGGACTGTCCGACGAGCACTTAGCTCATCGTGAGCCCGTCACAGAATAGCTTGAAAAGCGATCCACGAATCCGAGTCAAACGATAGCAACAGCCCCTTTCGCTGCTCATTTCCTGCCAGTGTGACTAATCCCTGTTGTTCAGGTTTGGAGGGTTATAAGCCTCTTAGACACATAGCATGCGAGAAGGACGTAAAGAAGTGAGAAGAAAATTGGAGGGGGAAACGAAGGAAAGGAGAGAAATCTTCTGCCAGGAAGAATTTATTTTTGGCGCGTCGGTCTTTTAAAGGGATGGTGAACCGAAATTTGGATTTAAAAAAAAAAAAAAAAAAACAATGCAGGACATGTAGGCGGGACGCTACAATTCCTACAACACTACTCGTAAAGCGATATCTCAAATGGACGGCCGTATTTTTGGAAAAAGAGGTCGAGATTGAACCAGGCCGATGAGGCGCGTGACGTAGAGATATCTCGTTTCTTCCTCTCTTCGCTTCGCTCCTTCAAGGCGGCGAGGCGGAGACAGTGTTGCCAACCTCCGGGGGCGTTTCTTCCCCAATTTTTATCACAAAATTCTCAAGATTTTTCTAGATTTTCAGAAAAAGCGTTAATTTGCGTCAATATTGAGATTATCGTTATGGAATAGCTTAAGAATATATTCCTGTAGTTGGATGGCCATTTAAAGGTTAAGTTTGCTTCCTTACAGCCTTTTTACATAATTAAAGTTTGTTACTTTGGCCTTGTGTGGCCCCCCCAAAATCGCTGTTGTTACCTCTGGAGATTATCTCTGACCCCGACAATATACAAAGAAGCCTTTTTCCTGCTGCACTCGGCCGGCTCGAGGAGGAAGAAGGGAAGAAACGTGTCTCTAAAGCCCTCTGAAACCCATTAAAAAACAATCCCTAGATTTGAACAAATTTCCCTTTGCTCCTAAATGATGACGAACATCCCTAGATCTAGGGAGAAACCCATAAGGTTGGCAGCACTGGGCGGAGAAGACGCGAGGCCGTTCCCTCTCCTTCTCGAAGAAACATGACGTGAACATTTCTGTCAAATGCGCCTCCTTTTTTTTGAAAAATACGGTCATCCGTTCGAGATATCGCTGTATGAGTGATGTTTTGGTGTTTGTAGCGTCCCGTTGCACCCTTTTGCCGCGTGTTTTGTGGAATCCAGATTTCGGTTCAGCATCCCTTTAAAGGGATACTTCAACGAAACTTGAAATATACCCGTCGTGTTCAAAAATAGGTTGAATATGATCCACAATATCCGTAAATGGCAATCGCACGTTTGTATTTTGAACCTGATGGCTGTATTTTTCGTTATAAACGGCCCACTTTGGCAAGCGCTCGGAGAACAGCCAGCGGAGAGCACGTGACATCCAACGCAATCGTGACGTAGTTCGTCTCGGGACGAGCAAAGCTACGGCGAGGCTGACGTCGAAAGGATGGCCCAGTCGTTCCAGCCCCCGAAGCGGCTGCTTTTGTACGAATTTTGAGTGACGGGTCAATCTTCTATAATCTTGTACAGGGACAATGGCGACTTCTGGGGCATACAAGAGAGATTCTTGGGGAGAGGGGAGTTCCTCCTCCTAATCTCTCGTGGTGGCCGGAGGCGAGACAGTTGCCGTCACTACCTGTCAAGGTTCCTAGACAGGCATTACAAACGAGGCGTTAGCGACATCCACCAGGTGCTCCTTACTAATCGTTTAATTCGTTTTAAAATTCATTTTCGTGACTTTTTTTAGACAAGATATTGGTGTGTTCGATGTGATACTGCTCCTTTGAACACATTATGGCGCACCGTGCATTCACGAGGGCGCCCATCAAACCACTCTGCCATCTTGGCCGCGAGGCGGCTATGCAGTTGCTTCGCCTCAGACATGATCACATGGTCGTGTCGCCGCGGGGTCGATTGGGATCTCGAATTCGGCTCCCGTCGTGCCGCTTTCTCTCCTAGACACTGGATGGCGCTGCGGGCGCCCCAGTCCGGGCGAGGAAAAACCTCCTCGCCCATCGATCGAGATAGTCGGGGGACCGGGAGGCACCGAAAACAGGCAAGTGTATGTGACCGGATCTAGGGTAATCGCGGGACACGAGGCCTGGGGGCCCTCTTTGTGTTTAACTCGGACTTCACGGGCGTTTGTAAATATTTGTGTAATGTCGCGGGTATTTGTAGTTTAGATTCAGTGTTTTGTAGCGTTGTGTTTTATGTACCAATAAACGGGGAGCGGAATCCCGCTCCCGTGAAAGAACCAGGCTGGACTTGGGTTGTTGACGGACCACGTGGTAATTGGCGAATTGGCGGCGGCACGCAAATTCCTACAACATATAGACCAAGAAATAAGCGCCGAAATTTCGTTGTAGTATCCCTTTAGGCAAAAAATACAAATGTTTTAATTTTGGTCAATTTTAATAGTCAGAAAAGGGGCAAGAGGAAAGGAAAGTGGTTCAAGTATCTATTTCGCAGCTTCTTTACTCACCGCATAGTTTGTTTTCATCTTAAGTCAGAGCACAGTCAAAGGATCGAACACACACGAACAACCACGAACACTCATATAAAACGCAGGGCATTCACTGCGCTTAATTGATTTAGCCAATGAAACAACACGTACAGAATGATTATGATTGCTTTGATGTCGCACTTTCGGCACTGTTTATTTGGTCCCATTGGTGTGCGGAGGGCAAGTTCGTCTGCTTCTTGCGCAGGGGGTAGCAGTGACGTCAGAACGCCGAGCCCTGATTGGCTGATCGCGACCCCCTATCTGAGCGTCGTCTGCTCCTTTGCAACGTCGTCTGCGTCTGTTTTACCTTTCCTGCGACTTTCGGAAGTGCAGGTCTTTACGACGCCTGGACATACGCAACTAGAGTGAAATCCTTCACCTCAAAAGAAAGGACGCATCCTTCAAGGTATTTCCTTTTGCCGTTTTCGAAGGCCGCGTTCTCGCCGGTGAAAAAGCGGTGAATCTCCGACAGACGCAGGAAAGGTGAAGCAGCCATCGCTTTGACTAGCAGACGGAAAGCAGACGACGTTAACTGCGCCAACCCGCCGACGCCGTTAAAGGGGCAGTGCAACGATTTTCATACTTTGGCCAATTAACTGCGGAAATTAATCTGCGTCACCTATGGACCGGAAAACCGAAAACCGCATTTTCTTGCGAGCGCTAGTTCTTATTTAAAAAAATGAAACAAATTGAAGGTCGAAGTGCCTCAACTCCCCACGCCGACTTTCGAGTGACGTACTCTGGGGGTTCACGTGGTTTCCCCTTGGGCCCTCTCTTCAGAGACCCCAGCCGCTTCCTCCGCGATTGTCGACTTTCAAAGGATTAGCCTCGTCGAAGGTCGCGGCGCGCGATGGACACAAACGACGGATCGCCACGGGGCTGACTGCGAGTGTAGCCGCGGAGGGGGACAGGGTTTGTTGACTTCCGCGTACCTCCAGAGACGTTGTCATTTTAGTTCCCGTAGCCACCAGGTGGGGGCACTGCGCGTGCGCAGAAACCTAAATTAGGGAGGAGTGAAGCGTCTGCACATGCGCAGTACTACCGACAGCAGCGCCACTGCAGTGGAGTGACGTCTGTGCGACTGCGCTGGCCCCATCTTCGTCTGAATTTCTAGGCGATGTCGGCGATGTCAGGAGCTAAAAGTGGCAAGAAAGTTTTGCAAAATAGTGGGATGGAGGCTACTGTGATAACACAGAACAAGGGTATATTACTTCCGATGAGGCCACTTGATTATCATGTCTGCCACATGCCTCCGTGCGGTCACGGTGTGTACCGGGGCCACGGTGTGACCGGGGCACTTGCGCCGTTCGCGTCATCCTTCACCGCTTCACACCAGCGTGCGCGCGTCGAGCTTCACTGCTTTGCACCGGATTGCTAGGAGCCGTGGCTGACATGGGCAAGCTGGTTAGCGCGATTGGCTCGGAAATTAGGCTCAGTACTATTACAGGTCGACCTTCTTTGGCCTTGACTGTAGGTTGACCTCTAATTCTAAAAAAAAGCTGTGCCAAAAAAGGGAGAGAAAAAAAACAAGAAATAAAACAACAACACGGATTTATATTTAAGTCCAGTTCGCTGTCTGATGGGACCAATCAGACAGCGCCAAAAGCGCACCATCATGGTGTTCGTAATGTTTATGTACGTGTTTTAGCGTCGGCTGCGTCTGGACTAAAGTCACAGGATCTGGGAAAGTAGCGCCATTGCCTTCCCATCTGCTAGCCGGACACAAACAAATAACCAACTTACAGACGACAAAACCTCTCAAGGTGATTGGCTCATCACTGTTGGTTGCCATGGTGATCGCCATTTTGGACCCTTTCAAAGCTTTCAAGCTTCTAAGGGGTCGTTAAAACCAGTCGCACCTAGATCACTATGGAGCATCATCGTACTGAAAGCGTTCCTCGGCCAATATGAGCGTCTTTGGCACTGTGCATGCAATGAACTTATCACTCATGCTTATTACCCCAGATCTCTTACGATTTTGTTGCTCTTATTGCGTGTTTCAAGACAGTAAAATTATTTTTCAATGCCCCCAAGCACAGACGCCGCGTGTGAAGCCGTACATCTTCGTACCGCCATCACACGTAACGTCAGTGCTTGGATGCATTGAAAAATAATGTTACTTCTTGAAACACGCAATAAGAGCAACATAATTGTAAGAGGTCTGGGGAAATAAGCATGAGTGATAAGTTTATTGCATGTGCCAAAGAAACTCATATTGGCCGGGGAACGCTTTCAGTACGATGATGCTCCATAGCGATCTTGGTGCGACTGGTTTTAACGACCCTTGAAGCTTTGAAAGGGTCCAAAATGGCGATCACCATAATTATTTATCTTTTACGCTGTAAACTGTGTAACATGGATTATATAGGACAAATCAGTACTTCATTCCGGTTGCGATTTAATAATCACAAGTCTCATGTCAAGTTCATACCCACACTCTCGTTCTCATAACATATGAATCTTAAACAGCATTGACAATACGTATCATCCTCCTTGAATCCAAGTTTAGCTCTGATCACGATAGGGAATTGAAGGAGGCTTTCTTCATCCACAAATTCAATTCGGTTGCTTGTGGTATCAATGCAGGTCCAGGCGTACTCACTTGGCTGCCACGGTCTGTGTAGGGCCGAAGCAACACGATTGTTTTGGTTCACTGTGCAAGCCGAGCGCGTCTACCACATTGTTGCGCCAAAGGTGCCTGCCATCGTGGAACTCATTCCACGCTTCTCGTGAACATCCTCGTGAACGTGCGTCCCGTGGAAATCCTGTTCCTTTGCATGAAATTCCTTGGCGCGTAAGCATAATTAAAATATGACATAAATACTTCATTAAAAAAAAAGAAAAAACGTTACAGCAATTTTGCACTGTCTAGATCTCCGCTCTCGAAGCGGCGTGAATCTCGAACACATCCTCATTGCTATTTCTTTGTGCGCTCCGGTTGCTCGGGGGTGATTGTGCTTAGACTGTGACAAATACTGCAAATCAATTTATCTAGTTATCATTATTTTTATTTTTACAATTACTATTTTTCATGCTTTACTGATGATTTTGTTGTTCCTGCTCCGAATATTTTTAGTCTTCCCCTTCCTCACGAACGTCAACAAGACGACATTTTATACACCAGCCCACCCTGAAGAAAAGCGGTCCCCGCTTGAAACGTCGGTGAATTAAAGGCCCTATAGCGTGCATATTAGTCTTTAGGTCTAACCACGGCAAGGCGACATCGTGCGTCTCGCCTCTTCGTCAATCAAGCGCCTTGCGTACGTACGTCTCCACAGTACGCCCTGAATTAGAATATTCTCCATACCCCCTCCCCCACACAAAGTAGCCTACCAGGACAATTAGCCTAGGTTAACTTCTCTGTATTTCCCATTCATGCCTATCTCTCTATCTCTCTCTAAATTATAATTTGTATAATCAGTCTGGGATCCTCACCTTGAATATCTTGCATCAGATTTGGAATCAGTTCATAACAGGGCAGCGCCCTTTTTGTCTTGTTGACATCTCAATATCTATAGTTTTGTTAGCGTCACTGAACTTAAACAAAACTTATCACTGACCCCCCTATGTTCTCGCAGACGTATTGCTAAATTTGGTCTTTTTCACAGGTTTTACTTCCACGACCACCTACATCTACCATTCACCTTGCTACCGCATCGCATATTTCCTCGCATTCATCACCATGCAAAAGTTGGCCTTATACTTTCACCTGAAACACATCTTTTATATTCTGTTTTCTGGCGACGTCTGTGAACTGGAACGGCCTGCCTGAAGCATCGTTTGAACAAGACATCGACTCATTTCGCGAAATGTTAAAGGGGTAGTGCAACGATTTGAATGTTGCAAGAATTGGCAGCTTGCATTTTTTATGTTGTTTATCCAAGCACAAGTGACGAAAAACGCGTCACCTTGCCCCAAAAAACTGCTATTCCGCTGCGTAATCGCAGGGTGGTAGTTGGTCATAATATACTGACTGTTATTATTTTGTTACATATTATGCCTGTCTGTTTTTGTATGTGCGCCTGTGTTTTTGTATACGGGCGTGTGCAGTGGCCAGGACATCGGCCACATATGATTTTCTTTTGTACCACCCTGTATCGGCCTTCGGGCTAACAGTGTTAATAAATAAATAAAAAAAAAACACGAATTATTTGCCTATTTGCAGCCGCATGTGGCGGTACGGTGACAGCGTATCTGGGGGAGACGCGGAAGTCAACAAAACCCTGTCCCCCTACGCTGCTACAGACGCCGTCAGCCCCGTGGCAATCTGTCTTTTGTGTCGATCGCTCACCGCGACCTTCGACGATGCTAATCCTTTAAAGGGGCCCACCAACAATTTTTCGACTGGTTTGAATTTCGCGCTGAAACGGAGCTCTATGAAAGCAGGAACACCGAGGAAAAAAAATATTACAGAAATTCGCAATATTTTGTGAGTTATTAGCAAATTAAATATTGCAGAAAACAACTTTAAATAAGCAAAACATTGCGCTTCATGACGTAAAATGAAACAGTTTAGCGATTGGAGCAAAGCGGTTGGCCAATTGGACGCGAGTTTGGTTGATAGCCCGTCGGCCCGATCGGCCATTAGGCCTCGCTGCAACCATCGTAGCTTTGGAATCGGGTTGCCATCATCGATGAATTTACCGGGCTTATCGGATTTTGAGCGCCGAATTCTTGAAAAGGAGTGCGGAGCTGGGCGTCGCGCCGTACGCGGACACACCACGCAAGCGCCGCAGTCCGCTTCGACAGCCGCGGAAGGCTCGTCTCCCGCAACTCCGCCAACTCCGCCACCGGAGCCACCTTGACCTCGGCGAGTAGGAGGTACTCCGCCGCTGGGAGGCGCGCATGAGCGACGAGCGACGAGGCGTTGTTTTCGCCCTTTTTGAACTTTAATTTGCAACTTTATTAGCTCTATAAAAACGACTTTTTAGAGAAATAATGCCGGTTAACGTGTGATATACTTTATTCCGCTTCAAAATTTCTGGGACGGCTCTCGCCAATCACGAAACCCAGTGAATGTGACGTATAGTGAAAGGGAGCGCGGTTGTGCGCGCGCATTCGGCACCTCGCGGCGCCACCGTCGGAGGAGGTGTTTCCGAGTTGTCAAATTAAAATATGATGCGCTAATATTTTTAAACTCTTTCGTTGTCCACTGGGTTTCCGGGACCACTAGCGTGGAGAAACCGCAAAAAAAAGTAGACGCTCAAATACTGTTGGAGGGCCCCTTTAAAGTCGACAATCGCAGAGGAAGCGGCTGGGGTCTCTAAAGAGAGAACCCAAGGGGAAACCACGTGATTCCCCATAGTACGTCACTCGAAAGTCGACGTGGAGGGTTGAGAGGCACTTTGACCTTCGATTTGTTTCATTTTTTTAAATAAAAACTAGCGCTCGCAAACCCCCCCCCCCCCCCCCCCCCAAAAAAAAAAAAAAAAAAAAAAGGTTTTTGTTTGTTGTTTTATAGGTGACAGATTAATATCCGCAGTTAATTGGCCAAAGTCCGAAAATCGTTGCACCGCCCTTTTAACCTTGCTAAACCCCTCCCTTATGTAATACCTGACCCCCAAGGTTCTTCAAAAGCTTAAATAAAAAAAAAAAATGCTAAGTGGGCTGAAACAAAGTCGTTTACGGCACGAAAGGAACAAAAGTCGCTTTTGGGTGCCGCATCCGGATTCACATACTGGTGGATTCACCCCAAGCAGAGCTGACAGCACGGCGGGAGCTCGACCTCCTCTCTGCGCATGGTTATGGCCCAGAGCCTGGTACATCGAGCACGTAGCTTCGACCGCACTATCGGCTTATGGGTGAACGGAGTTTAGCGGGCTCCGTGGGAGGCGATGTCAGTGCATAATTTCATAGCAAACTGCAAACCTTCTAAAGTTTCACCACTGAAGACTTCTGGCAACTTTTGGTCATCACAAAACCCCATTTTAATCACCCTGGTCGTACTCCATGCACGCAGATTGGGGGGTAATCCACCTATCCGCATCCACGTGTTGTCATAAACCTTGACGTCACAACACGGCAATGCCAGGTGGGGTGGCGGACCTGTCGAGTTGGTAAATAGTTTCAGTTTCAGCTAATTTCTTATATTAAAATTTGTAAAAAAAATTAGGGCAAATAACTACAGTTTTTTTGGCATAGTTTGTTGCTGTCTTTTGGATAATGTATTTGTTTAAAATGTTCGAATTCACGGCGAAGCTCCTCTTGAACGATTTCCCGACTGGTGTTCAAATTTGCAGCAGCTGTCATGCAAATCTAGCCAGTAAATTCGACTATCTGGTAAACGGTTTCGGTGTCTCCCATAGCTGAGCCGGATCGCAAGCTGGTCGCACTGCAGCGGTAGACTCCATAGTCGCCGGGTTCCACCCCGTAGACGTGCAGAACGGCCTGCGGTCCGTGCGCGTCAGCGAAGAGCCGCCGGCTGCTGTAGTCGATCGGCTGGTACGTGCAAGTCGGCACAGGGCAGAAGCAAGGGCCGCAGGCGTGGCTGTGTCCATGACTTGGCCCTCCGGGAACTTGGTTCGGGATATAACCAGGCTGGTACTGACCACTTCCAGGCTGCTGCTGGTGGGGATGGTGGTATGGGGGCTGCCAGGAAGCTGGCGGCTGGCGAGGGGTGTTCGTTGCTTTCACCCATACCACATTCTGGAACGCAGAGATGGGATAATACATCAAGGCGCCAGAAGTTCCGCTTTCAAGGCACGTCTTGTGGGTACGTTCTGCCTCAACGCGACGGGAGGAAACGAGCTCGTGCTCGTTGCCTTCGCAATAAAATCGCCTAAATCACGCACCCTCAATTGACCCCGTAAGTGTGACATCACTTCTCTAAACAAACCGTTGCTAGGGGCGTTGCCATGGGCGAATACGTGGGACTGGATTTCGCTCCGAAAGAACCATCGTTCAAAAATCGAACGTAGAATTTAAACGTTACGAAAAGAAAAAAAAAAGATATAGGACGCCTAGATTTTACACTTACCACGAGAGAAGTTTGTCGAGAATCGTATGTTTCTGAAATATTTGCAACGGTAGCTTTCGGGCCTCGGGAAGTCTCGAGACACCTCCAGCAGATGACGAACGCATGACGAACGCACAAGGAATGGCTGAGGTGTGCCGTCTGCAACAGTTTGAATAAGTGTGCATATAATGATAAAATTTTGATCTTGGATTTTTTAGGAACATTGCTGGTCTAAGAAACTCATCAGGTTTATATATATATATAAAAAAAACAAAAAAAACAACAACGAATTGTTCTTAACTACGATACGGGGATACCGTGTGACGAAATTCATCGCGCGTATATAGAGATCCGTTAAAAATACAGCGAGAGAAGCATATCTGTTTAGAACATGATATCAACGCAGCGCCAGGCCCTCTTTTTGATTTTGCAGTTGACGTGCATAGACTTTTGTAGGTTGTTTGTTTCTCAGTAATAGTTCAAATGAAATATAAGGTCTCGATGTCCATTGACTGTATTTCCAAGTAAACTGCAGTGGTGCAAGTTGTAACCTGGTGACAGACGTGCTAAAACAACCTCCGGAAGCGGTTTCAATCGGGAATATCTTTTCACAGCTTTGCACCACTAAAGCTACAGTCAGACTGCTCGTTCAAAAGACACGGTGATCGCTGTCGACATGACGACAGAATTGTCTGCGAACGCGCCTCAAGGCTGGGATATGCATAGGGCATATTTCAGCCTTGAGCGACGCGGAAACCTCCTCCACTTACGGGGGCGACCCGCGGTGCCGAAAGCGCGCGATATGTGAATTCTTTGGTCCTGGGCTTACTACTGGTCAGAGCCGCTAAAAGCTTCTTTTTAGTCGAAACACAAAATATAAGTGGCGCGAACCGTTTCAATTATTTATGAAAGTAGTTTTTGTTCAGTATTTATTTTAGATCAGCAAAGAAACAAATGCAGTTTATATAGGGTTCCGCTTTTTCGGTTTCTATTTTTTCAAAATTCGGCGTACTTTTTTCGGTGTTTATTTTAAAATTCAATTTTCGTTTTTTTTTCGGCGTATATTTATGCCCACAAGTGTTTATCGGCTTTTTTCGGTGAATATAAAATAAACACCAACGGACACCGGATCAGATGATCCTTGTAGCTCTGATTTTTGTGATCACTCAAAGAATAACAGCACAGATACATTGAAAAAGAAATGGACACTTTATTTGGGAAATGTGTGCAAATGTAAAAGAAACAAGAAAAAAAAAAAACACAGAAGTACGAACAAGTCAGATATGAAGCCTATGCCCCAAAAAACATGGAACTTCACCTTCTGTACATCAGGATTACGTGATCTTATTATAGTGCACGCACATGTACTTTCCCAGGTTCTCCTCGTTGATCCGCGCTCTTTCTTTCCTGTTAATATAATCCTGAGCTTCGAGAATGCCCTCTCAACGCTAACACTGGACACTGGCAGGCTGAGGAGATGAAGCGCTGCCTGAGCCATAACCGGCCAATCAACCAATTGTGACCGCCAAAAGAGACATGGTGCGACGTTTTGAAGCTCAACACAAGTTGCAGAGCTTGCATCAAGTCAGTCTTCCTTACAACGAGTTTGAAAACACGCTCGTACATGGCGAAGTCATGGGGCATTTCGGATTTCACGTTTCGATCGATGATGAGCACATTAAACCAAAACGTCGTGATGGCACCCGTGTATCCCATTAATTCGGACACGTTTCGATAGACACTGTCGTTCCACTTTTTCGCCACGACCCTGCGGTACGACTGGAAGGTTAAAGTGACCTTTTCCGGTTAAAACTGAATTTTAGAAAATGGATTCGGCGTACTTTTATCGGTTTTTATCGGTTTAAATCGAAAATGCCGAACCTAAAAATTGACCTTTTTCGGTTAAAACCGAATTTCCGAAAATGGATTCGGCGTACTTTTATCGGTTTTTATCGGTTTAAACCGAAAACTCCGAACCCTATAAATTATAAAGTACGGAAACAAGAAATGACCCGTCGACATACCCGCCACCAAGCAATGGAAAAGGCGGCACATACTAGAAAGGGGTAGTGGGATCAGGCACCGACGAGTGGCGAGCGTAGAAAGGTCCCGGATGTACGCGGCGGCGCTGCGGTCGTATACGGGCTTGAGGATCCGGCCGGTTCCGAGTGTTCCGAAGGCCTTCGGCGAGCAGGTTTGGCTTGCGGTTTGGCCGTTTGGCGGTATGGCAGCGCGAAGTGGCTCCCGTTCTGAACTGATCTTTACCCCGTGCTTGCTGTCGTTTGTGGCCAATGAAGTGTCATGCCGAACTAGTGTTTAATCGCGCAGCAAATGCAATGCGAGCCGCCCTGGCTGCCCGCTTCATACAGCCTATCCTGGCGCCCTCTCGAGCCGTCGACACGGAGTGCGGTAGCCGTGAGCGCTCGCTGAGCTCACTACCCCTCCTCTAGTTAACGGCCACTCAGGCGACCAAGGGCGTCACGAAGGTTATTTTTTGCTTGTTTTTGTAATTTTAATTTGCCTATTCGCGTCTCCAGCTCGACGCTCGCCCTCCCGCGGCGGAAACGGGAAGCGTTCTAGTGAGGGTCCCCCGATTCTCCTGCTCAGCGGGCACGGCAGAACTGCGCGCGATCATGGCTCGCGAAATGTCATTTCCGAATGCAAACAACACTCTTCACTGTCCCAAAGTAGTGCTGCAACCGGTATGGGATTGTACCTTACTGGAGAGTTTTAGTATTGTGTTAGAGTTGCGTGCCCCACGTTGTGCGTGAGCCTCATCGCCATGCGCCATCCAAGACCGCAATTTTGGGCTCCACGCACGCGCAGTGTGGAACACGCAAAGCTAACGCAAAGACACAGCGCTTGCGTTCGCTCGTATACGCAATACTAAAACTCGCTACTGTTTCACCGGCTTCCAACGCCAACGAAACGTGCTGCAGTGACAAGACGTGAAAGCAGGTAGGTGTTTCTTTGAACTGGAAAGGCTAAAATCGGCAAAACAACGGCGCGTAAAAATGAAAGTAACTAAATGTTATGAAAATATTGGTAATTAAAAAAAACTGTTTTTTGTTTATTTATTTTTTTTACTTTTGGGCATTTGGTCTTGAAGGACATTAGCGGCGACTTTGGACGTTTTGCCGATTGTCAAAAGTCGCGACTTTGATAGCAAAATATACTTTACCCACAATTAATGTAATTCTACATAGATTTCTCACATTAACTAGAATGTTTTCATTGATTTTACACTATTTTTACTTTATTACTTGGTAATTAAAAATGCTGCGATTGGCACCAGTTATGATAATTAACATACTTTTGATTGTCATATTTGTTCGTGCGTTTGAAATTAGATCATAAGCAACAAATTATATTAGAGCTTGAAAAATTACGTATTAAAATATCTTAATTTTAATATTATTATTATTAATACAAATCGCGGCAATGTATGCCCCCAATTAACGCCAAGATCCCGAAAATACGCCATTGAACCATATTAGTCTTTCCAGAAAGGTATAATTTTGTTTTCTTTTTAGCATATGAAAAACTCTTACATTGTTATCAAGATAGACATACGTTCAAACACTAGATGTAATATAAAGTTCCAGAGCCGTATATGTAGAGAGTTTGGTCAATGGGAGGCGCGAGCAGAGCCAGGGCGTGCGGCAGACTCGGAAAGAGGGCTTGGCATGCTTTCTTGACCAACCAGAAGCCGAAAAGAATCCCCTAGCGGTGGTAGCGAGAAACAGTTCTGATCAAAGGTCTATGTTCGTAAATGGTTTTAATAAGCGCGTAAGAGTGATGTATAGTAACTCTTTGTGGTTGAAAATAGGGTACACGTGTTGTTTTCATCATGATCATGCAGAAAGATGTAAGAAACGAATGCGCCGCTCAACTCTGTTTTGCTCGGACAGACTATGACCGCTCGGACGGCAGATTCCCGCCCCTCGGCGCTTGGCGTAAAGATTATGTCGATCGTTCCGCTAGTCGCACTCTTCCACCGTCATTTTGGATGAGCGTGATTGAAACATCACGTGTACCATATTTTCAGTCATCGAGAGTTACTCCAATGCAGTTATCAGGTTTGTATCTCGCGACCACCGCCAGGGTATTATTCCCGGCTTCTGGTTGGTCACATTGGAATTTCTGAAGACGCCCTGGAACACGCCCAGCCCGCTTTCGGCCAATGGCGCCTCCTCATTTGTCTCCTATACTTCCCAACGAATGGCCAAACTCTCTACATATACGGCTCTGTAAAGTCCTATGCGTCACTCGTTGCTATAAAAACACACATACACACACTTCAGCTGTCTGACTAGGATTCCGTCTTTGGGTTGTTGTAGTGAGAACAGCGTTTGTTAATTTAGACGTTTTGTGGACATACTGTAAAAATTGGAATCATTCTCTTATTCTTGCGCTGGGAATAATATTAAACCAATTAATAATCTAAATACCCAAAAAACATTAAAAGGCCCGCAGTTCATTATTTCCCATGACAATTATCTGAGCTAGAAAAGGCAGCGAGAACGCACAAATAGCAGCACTGATTTTATCAACAACTACAACAACTACAAACATCAGCCTGTATCGAACATGTATGTCACAAAATAAAGTTTCCGCGAACAACTTCTCTAACTAAATAATTACGATGTGATACACATCTTGAGTTATGGAAGAATCCGAAATTAAGACCTATATCGAGAAATTAAATCTAAAATAGAGGTTAGTTTTGGTTTCGCCCCAGAATTAAAACGTACATCCTTGCGTAAATAGTACGCTAAACACCGTTCTTGTTTTCAGGGTAAAGAGGTGACCTGCGCTCATAACACCCTACCTTCCTCGTATTACCAGAAATAATTTGTGTCGCTCAGTGAAGCCAGCACACTAGACAGGCTCAACAGCGACACGCATCTCCGACCCTCACTATAACCGCCATTTTGGAAAATGAGTGGCGCCACCTATAGTTAGTTGGAGTCGCGAATAGGCTATAACTTTTAAAATAAAGCGAAATTCGAGAAAAGAAAAGTGTTATTAAATTATTACGTTCAGTACGCTCAGATTCGGTGCAAATTAAAAACAAGTAAAAAAGGTTTTGCAGGGCCCCTTTAAAGGGATACTGAACCGAAATTTGGATTTCGCAAAATAAGGCCGCAGAAGCGTTGAACGGGACCCTACGAACTCCAAAACAGCACTCATACATCTATATCTCAAACGGATGGCCATACTTTTGGAAAAGAAGGGCGCGATGAAGCGAGGCCTTTGACGTCACTGTCCTCCGGGAGAATTTGGGAATGAGGGGAAGCGGCCTCGCTTCTCTCCTCCTCGCTTCGGTTCACCAGCTCGAGGGGATGAAGCGAGGAGGAGAGGGAATGGTAATCGTGACGTGCCTTGTCTCGTCGGCCTCGTCGGCCGTGTTCAATCGCAAACTTCTTTTCCAAAAATACGGCGATCCGTTGGAGATATCGCTGTAGGAGTGATGTTTTTGGGTTTTGCAGCGTTCCGCCTATCTATCCAGCCATGTTTTGTGAGCTCAAAATTTCAGTTCAGTATCCCTTTAACCCTCTATGGACAGCAACCAGAACGAAGAGGATATATGATATAATTTTTGTGCTATTGTTTAGGTTATGGGCTTCCATAAATATAAAAAAATATTGTAGTTGTAAATTCCTTCAGAGAAACAATATTTGGAAATGTTACCAATTCGTCACATCAGGCGTGCAACAAACTCTTTATTTCTTAACACTCGAAATTATTTCCAACTGTATTTTCAGTTGTAATCTGCGTGAACTCTACTTCGCATGTAGTCTAGTTGAAAGCTTCCACCATGTGCGTCACAATGTTTTAGTCGATGCATATTATCAACTTCTGTCTACTTGGTGTGAAAAGTAAGAAAACAATTCTTGTGCTTGTCCAGGCACAGATGGACGTCACACTTCTGGCATACAACTACCGGGCTTCCCTTGCATTTAGGCATCTTGCAGCGACCTCTTCTTTCGGACACCAGTGGCCAATGTCCCATTTCATCCTTCCGGACTGCCTCTTGGGGGATTGGCTTCGAAGCATGTCCCACCTTCTTTTTTTTCTCCCAGGCTGCATCCACCGAACCTGAGCTACGGCCTCTTTTTTTGCTGGCTGATTTTCCTTGCTTGCAGAGAGCTTCTGCCACGGACATTTTGAAATCAAGAAGAGACTGTTGACTTCTTTGGGGGACAAGAAACTGGTCACAGTCGCGTCTATAAAGCAGCCAGGCTGTGACTGTTGCCAGGTCCACGAAGTGGAAGAAGAGCCTCAAGTAATACTTCTTCGAGCGGAGAGAAATGCGGTACAGTGCGATAAGAGAATCCAGCAAGTCAACGCCGCCCATAAATTTGTTGTACGCCATCACCATGGAAGGGCATTCCACGTCAACTTCTTTCTTTGTCTTCTTGTCCCATCGCTTCAGCGTTGAAACAGGCTCTGCTGATGCAAATGATGACACCAACACGACAGGCCGGTTATCGTGCCACTTCACGACCCGAAGTTGTTGGCCATCGACCTCACACTCTCTTTCCACAAATGAACCTCTGCCACGTTCCTTCATGTCTTTGTCCGTCGGAAGTGGGCAGCCTTGCAGTCGGTTTGGGCGCACTGTGCCCAGGCAATAAATATCCCTTTTTCCAAGCTCTCCAATGAGCTGCAGCGAGGTAAACCAGTTGTCAAAATAAAGCAGGTGATGTTTCCCTGCTGGTATGACGTCTGATAAGTGGAGCACGATGTTTGAGCTCGCACCAAGATCCGGATGGCCTTCCGCCTTTTCAATCTTCCCGGTATACACTTCAAAATTATGAACGATACCCTTCACATCGCTTAGGACAAACAACTTGTAACCCCATTTATGCGGCTTGCTTGGCAGGTATTGCTTCAAGCTTGAAACACCCTTGAAGGGAACCATCTGTTCGTCTAGCGAAAGCATGTGGTCCATGGGGATCCTGGCGAAACTCTCCTTCAGAAGGTCGATAACAGGCCTCACCTTGAAGAGCTTGTCTTCTGAAGGACACAGCGAGTTGTCGTTGAAGTGTAGGCTGGACTTGATCTGCTCCCAGCGATCTCTGCTCATGACACCAGATACCTGTGGCACATTCACCGAAGCTGACCAATAAAGTCGCGAGCGGGGTAGTACAATGATGGACATGTACATGCACGTTCCAAGGAACTGCTCTAGCTCCGGCTGAAAAATGCTTACTGGCTTAGTAGGATTTTTCTGCACCGCATAC
The DNA here is from genome assembly GCA_013358835.2 of Ixodes persulcatus. Taxonomy (NCBI): domain Eukaryota; kingdom Metazoa; phylum Arthropoda; class Arachnida; order Ixodida; family Ixodidae; genus Ixodes; species Ixodes persulcatus. Next base: position 4,763,817 of record JABSTQ010011052.1, read on the forward strand.
AGGTTCGACTGGTCAACTATTTGCTGAAGCAGGTCATCGTTGAAAAAGTCACGGAAGTAGTCTATCGGCTCCTTGATCGATGTTGCTGAGGGTAAAGAGCCTTGCCAGTCTGGAGCATCCCGTCGGCTATTGCCTGTGACCACCTTCCACAGTTGTCGACGTGGTTTTTGGGCTCTTTCGACTGGTACGTCCGAGTCCTCGTCATCCGAAGAAGTTGCGGGTTCTGGAAAAAAACATTACACTGGTACCTCAAGTGGCAAACACGAAGAGCAGTTTCATTCTTGTCTTATTCTTGTTTTACTATGAGTGGCTAGAGTAGAATCAATTTAGATGAAAGATACAAACATTCGCACATGCTACATGCATTGTTTTATGTGAGTAAAAGGGCTGAAAAATCGTGGAAGGACAAACCTTCTTCACTTTCGCTTGAAACTTCCTTTCCCGGAATATAGTCAGCATCGTCGTCAGAATCATCAAGGAACTCGTCGTCACTGTCACCTCCAGCCGGACGAGCGAGACAATCCCTGTCCTTCCTACGACTCCCGTAAAATGATCCTGTATCCATGCTAGGGTAGAAAAAAATTCTCCCATGACTGCCTGAGTTGACGAATTCGTTACGTTTCGAAAACGTGACACTAGACCGAAACTAATGCATCTATAGGGTCATTAAACATGTCATAGAAACCCTGAGGAGTTAGATTGGATCTCCAAACAAACTAGTAGCCCACGAATGACTCTTCAATAAGATATACACCGAGAAACTTACCTGATCTCGGACAGCGGAACTGATGAACGCGCGCCAAAAGTGTTGTTGTCCTTGAGATTGAAAGAGACGTCAACAGATGGCGCTACTCGAACGCGCCTCAAGGCTGGGATGTGCATAGGACCTATTTCAGCCTTGAGCGACGCGGAAACCTCCTCCACTTACGGGGGCGACCCGCGGTGCCGAAAGCGCGCGATATGTGAATTCTTTGGTCCTGGGCTTACTACTGGTCAGAGCCGCTAAAAGCTTCTTTTTAGTCGAAACACAAAATATAAGTGGCGCGAACCGTTTCAATTATTTATGAAAGTAGTTTTTGTTCAGTATTTATTTTAGATCAGCAAAGAAACAAATGCAGTTTATATAGGGTTCCGCTTTTTCGGTTTCTATTTTTTCAAAATTCGGCGTACTTTTTTCGGTGTTTATTTTAAAATTCAATTTTCGTTTTTTTTCGGCGTATATTTATGCCCACAAGCGTTTATCGGCTTTTTTCGGTGAATATAAAATAAACACCAACGGACACCGGATCAGATGATCCTTGTAGCTCTGATTTTTGTGATCACTCAAAGAATAACAGCACAGATACATTGAAAAAGAAATGGACACTTTATTTGGGAGATGTGTGCAAATGTAAAAGAAACAAGAAAAAAAAAAAAAAAACACAGAAGTACGAACAAGTCAGATATGAAGCCTATGCCCAAAAAACATGGAACTTCACCTTCTGTACATCAGGATTACGTGATCTTATTATAGTGCACGCACATGTACTTTCCCAGGTTCTCCTCGTTGATCCGCGCTCTTTCTTTCCTGTTAATATAATCCTGAGCTTCGAGAATGCCCTCTCAACGCTAACACTGGACACTGGCAGGCTGAGGAGATGAAGCGCTGCCTGAGCCATAACCGGCCAATCAACCAATTGTGACCGCCAAAAGAGACATGGTGCGACGTTTTGAAGCTCAACACAAGTTGCAGAGCTTGCATCAAGTCAGTCTTCCTTACAACGAGTTTGAAAACACGCTCGTACATGGCGAAGTCATGGGGCATTTCGGATTTCACGTTTCGATCGATGATGAGCACATTAAACCAAAACGTCGTGATGGCACCCGTGTATCCCATTAATTCGGACACGTTTCGATAGACACTGTCGTTCCACTTTTTCGCCACGACCCTGCGGTACGACTGGAAGGTTAAAGTGACCTTTTCCGGTTAAAACTGAATTTTAGAAAATGGATTCGGCGTACTTTTATCGGTTTTTATCGGTTTAAATCGAAAATGCCGAACCTAAAAATTGACCTTTTTCGGTTAAAACCGAATTTCCGAAAATGGATTCGGCGTACTTTTATCGGTTTTTATCGGTTTAAACCGAAAACTCCGAACCCTATAAATTATAAAGTACGGAAACAAGAAATGACCCGTCGACATACCCGCCACCAAGCAATGGAAAAGGCGGCACATACTAGAAAGGGGTAGTGGGATCAGGCACCGACGAGTGGCGAGCGTAGAAAGGTCCCGGATGTACGCGGCGGCGCTGCGGTCGTATACGGGCTTGAGGATCCGGCCGGTTCCGAGTGTTCCGAAGGCCTTCGGCGAGCAGGTTTGGCTTGCGGTTTGGCCGTTTGGCGGTATGGCAGCGCGAAGTGGCTCCCGTTCTGAACTGATCTTTACCCCGTGCTTGCTGTCGTTTGTGGCCAATGAAGTGTCATGCCGAACTAGTGTTTAATCGCGCAGCAAATGCAATGCGAGCCGCCCTGGCTGCCCGCTTCATACAGCCTATCCTGGCGCCCTCTCGAGCCGTCGACACGGAGTGCGGTAGCCGTGAGCGCTCGCTGAGCTCACTACCCCTCCTCTAGTTAACGGCCACTCAGGCGACCAAGGGCGTCACGAAGGTTATTTTTTGCTTGTTTTTGTAATTTTAATTTGCCTATAGGCTATAACTTTTAAAATAAAGCGAAATTCGAGAAAAGAAAAGTGTTATTAAATTATTACGTTCAGTACGCTCAGATTCGGTGCAAATTAAAAACAAGTAAAAAAGGTTTTGCAGGGCCCCTTTAAAGGGATACTGAACCGAAATTTGGATTTCGCAAAATAAGGCCGCAGAAGCGTTGAACGGGACCCTACGAACTCCAAAACAGCACTCATACATCTATATCTCAAACGGATGGCCATACTTTTGGAAAAGAAGGGCGCGATGAAGCGAGGCCTTTGACGTCACTGTCCTCCGGGAGAATTTGGGAATGAGGGGAAGCGGCCTCGCTTCTCTCCTCCTCGCTTCGGTTCACCAGCTCGAGGGGATGAAGCGAGGAGGAGAGGGAATGGTAATCGTGACGTGCCTTGTCTCGTCGGCCTCGTCGGCCGTGTTCAATCGCAAACTTCTTTTCCAAAAATACGGCGATCCGTTGGAGATATCGCTGTAGGAGTGATGTTTTTGGGTTTTGCAGCGTTCCGCCTATCTATCCAGCCATGTTTTGTGAGCTCAAAATTTCAGTTCAGTATCCCTTTAAGGGGTTGAGAGAGGATACCAAGGTATCTCCGAGTGGCACAGCAAAACTTTCATGGGCACTTAGTGAATCATCTTCATTTTCAGCGTTAGCTTCTTTTATAAGAGGATCGAACTATGTCATGCCCCCCTTAGCCAGAAAAGCTAAGCTGATGCCCCGCCAGTCTCCTCCTCCGACATGTGTATCCTTTTGGGCCGTTTTCCCACATTCTTTTCTTCGAGAAGAACATAGAATTAAGGCTCAGAAGCCTCACTGTTTGTTGTACTGTAAACGACTTTATTTTAGCGATCACGTCATTTCGTGACTTTCGCTAAGTATAAATTTGGGGGAATATTTGGTGGGCACGACATGTTACGATTGGAAGTGGTTCGCTCTGTACTGGTTGCGATGGAGTGATGTATTTGCGTGATAAACTTGTCTAAATATTTTTAAATCGCGAAATTTGTCAAAATTAGTTATTCGCAAACATTAGTCCGTTTTAGTACTTGATGCGGTTGCTGAAACAGTAAGAAACCGTATTTCGTTCTTTATTAAAAAAAAAGAAGAAAAAGGTAAAAATAAACTGCGAGATATTTAAAATGGGAAACCTCCGACCAAAAAAAAAAAAGTTGATGTTCCCTTGTCGGCAAAATGCTTTCTAGACAGTTGTTGGAATGAACGAACCACGTGAGGAACTTGGTGGGGCAAGCAAATGCCAGCATGCGAGAAGAATAGAGGCTTGGCTTTCTTCAGTTTTCGTTTGTACTCTGTTCAGCTCAAAGCTGACGGTGCGGTGGGAGATACGTGCTGGCCGAACCATTCAACCATTTCCTATTCATCGCCTGACCCCGTTCTCTGGGCGTAGGTATGGTCGGGTGCGTAACCACGTGGGGAAAGATAGGCATATGACTGGTCCGACGAGCATGTAGCATCCATGGCACTCTGGGTACTTTAAAGAGATACTACAACGAAATTTCGGCGCTTATTTTTTGGTCTATATGTGTTCAAAGGAGCAGTATCACATTTGAAAAGGGTCTATTAGACCCTTTTCAAAAGTCTGCGTCATCGCCTGTCCGCCATTGCTTGCTCACCTACTCTGAGCAGGTACACGAGGACTGTGTCAGCGTTCGGCGAGTACTCGGATCCAATCACGTGATTTGTGGCAAAAAATGGCGATCATCAATGTTGCTTGATTGACTTTTGAACAGGGTCCATTGTAAGGCTCCCTTTTCTCCTTTCTCTGTTCATTTGGTTGGGCAAGAGCGCCGCAACGATCGCCGTCGCCCGGGGAGTACATTCCTACATAATTTCTACCGTATGCAGGCTGGTTTTCTTTTTATTGCTGACTTTTTTTCGTCAAATCCCCCAAAAAATGTACAATTTTTTTTTCTTTTTTTGCCGCAAACACAAGCTGCTTTACCGAACGCTCATTTTACGCCCAGATGTAGCCCTAGCGGTTCGAACCAGATGCAAAAATTTCTGAACTAACCGTTAGCTTATTCAAAAGTTATGTGATTTCCTAAAATTTTCAATGGGAAAATCTGGCCCATTTTTGCCAGTTTTCGGTAACTGGCGCCATAGAGCTCCGTGTATTATAAGAGGTTCACCGGCCGCCATTTTCCCATTGAAAATTTCGGAAGATCGCCGATAACTTATAACTATTATAAAATCGCAATCGAATAGTTTCGACCTTTCGATTGAATCAGAAGGACAGATCTGCGGTCATTTATTAGCGTGGAAGGGTAAGAGACCTTCGGGCGAAAATGCCGACACACGCAATCCTTTTTATACAAGTTCCCCGGGTTGACTTCAAACATTCTTCTGACGGTTTCTGACAATGCCTTCCTTTCACACCAAGCTGTCAGAACGCAACATTCACGCTTTGGTAAAGTTACGACATCCGTTTCGTTGTCAGCGGGTCAGCCAGTGCATGCCATAAAGTAATCCTTCACCACGCCTCTGCTGCGAGCAAAAGAATTTCCTCATCTTTTGTCCTTGACTAGCAGACTGCGGTGTTGGGAAAACTTCCTGTTCCCAATGTGTATACGAGTTTAGGTATAATTGCATCTTGGAAATTCGTGCTCCTGTGTCTGTCAGCTCTTTCGTTCGGGTGTGTTGCTTTGATACTTCGGGGCGATTCTTATTCGAACCGACGCAAGCTGTCAATACTTTGGCATTTCCGGAAATCGGCTTCGCGTTCGACCATCGCTAGTGTTCGCTGTCATCGACTTCAGCGCTTTTGTGGCATTTCGTTTCCAAAGAATATTTTCGAGCATCAAATTTCACCGCTTGGAGTTCTGCCCTGAATGAGCGCTGTCCGCTTTACTATAGTTGTTTCAATAACAACCTTTTATTTCGGGGAAAAAAGAAAAAAGAAAAGAAAAAAACTGGAGAATTTGGCGATTGTTTGTTCGACAGCGTCGCTCTCTGTACAATATGCGACATAGAGTATTAGGTATATTTTCACGTTTATGTCGCCAATTTTCTGCACCTTCATGTTTACTGCGTTTGTATAAGTCTTTGGTTAGATCACGGTTAGCATTTGACACTGTGGTGTGGAATCCACTGACTATTTCGCAAGCTATCGCGATTGAAAGTGTACAGAGGCGAATTATTAGAATTGTCTATATTGGGAGGGAGTGTTTCTACCACTACGAATCATTGCTTCATAGGTTTCTATTGCATAAACTGACTGTGAGAAGACAGTACCGATATTTTATGTTTTTACACAAAGTTGTCCACGGTGAGGTAAACTCGACGGACTTATTGCAGTCTATTAACTTCCATGTTCCACCCCGAATCATTAGGAACAAATCAACTTTTTACTCCTCCTGTAGATCATCTGTGTCACCCCTTTTGAGCGTTCAAATTAATTTCAATAATGCTCATCAAAATGACATTGATATTTTTATTGCCCATCAGGATTTTATGCAACAATGCGAATGGATGCCTTTGCTTTAAGCAGGCAAAGTCAGGCCTAGCTCTAGTTTTTTTTTGTTTTTTGCTTGTGTTCGTTGTCAGTTCTTCTTTTATGATTTGTATTTTTGTCTTATATGTATAATACTTCACCCATGTTTGTGCACCACACAGTAGACCGCTAGGTTGTTTGTGGGCACTGGAAAGTAAAGCATTATTATTATTATTATTATTATTATTATACATTGGACCCATGTTACCTGTCTTGCCGCACTCTCAGAAAAATCCGTTCTTGAAAGGTTCTTTGCGGCCTTAAGAATTCTTTCAGCTCGTGAAGAACGGTTTCGCCTCAATCACTATCGTCCCCTGGCGCACTAGGAAGGCAACTGGGTGATGAACAACTCTTTCGCATCAAAAAGGGAGCTTAAAAGAACCCCTTCTAGGCTTTTCACGAAGAACCCTTTCAGGGTGTGCTTAAAAGAACCTTTTAGGGTGAAAAATATGGGCAAGCCGAAGAATCCCTAAAACTTATTTTACGACCAGATTTTTCTTTTTTTTTTTTTTACGTACAGGTGAGGGGGATATGTTTGGAGAGAGTCTCTTCCTGATTAAGATGAAATAACTTCTAATCTGTAAAATAAAATGGCCGTAAAAGAACTTTTAAAGGTTCCTCGGCTTGTCCATATTTTGCACCATAAATAGTTATTTTAAGCACCCCCAAAAATGGTTTTTCGCGAAGAACGTAGAAGGGGTTCTTTTAACCCCTTTTTGTGATGCGAAAGAGTACTTCATCGCCCAGTGCCTTTCTAGCGCGCCAGGGGACGATAGCGCTTGAGGCGAAGCCGGTCTTCACTTGGGGCGTTGAAAAACCTTTCAAGAACGATTTTTTTTTTTTTTTAGAATGTATGTGCGTTTTCGATGAAAACAAATCCGATAAACAATTGCCGGTAAATAATTCCGGGTTTATTCTAGAAATTATTTTCAAAATTTTGGCTTCGTAATGAGCAAGCCAGGATCAAAATCCTGGCTTCGTAAATGAGCGATTAACAATAATTCTCTATCGGATGTGGATACCTTCACACTTCTTGGTGTACGTCGTGACAGAAATCGAAAGGACCGTCCTGGCGAGCTCTCGATCACCGGACGCAAAAGCTTGTCATTTTATGACCTATGGCGTCTGGCTCCAAAATGCGAATTTAATGCTTTCGGAAAGGAAATTGCCTAATCGCAGAAAACACGGCCAACAGCATAGTTGTGATAGACGATCTACTAAAAACTCATTTTTACGTTATTACATTTTGTCCTCTCTGGGTGAACGATCTGTTTATTTTGGAACCTCGAAAAATTATATAAAACAAGAACACCAATTTCCTCCTAAACCAGTTTATCATGTTTTAAATTCAATATGTACAAAAATCCGCACTGCAATTCGACGCAACCATTACTCCGTAAAAGCTCCGAATATCTGCTAAAACTTCAATAAACAATATCCGAATTCTCCTAAAAATAAACTCCGAAACGGCAGGAGGTTGGTTTGGTGCTTTCGGTTTAAACCGCGACAACTCGATTAACGTATGCCGCAATCATTGTTCAGAATTCTATTTTAAACAAAATAGGTCCGCATTTTAGAGCATTATGGCGCAGAGCGCACTTCCTTGTCCCTATGGCTCTTTGTTTGTCCAATGTTCAATGTGTCGCGGTATTTTGTTGGCTGCCTGGTCCCACATACAAGCATCTTTGCTTTCGTGGGCCAGCACGCTTACACATGTATTTTTTCAAAGATAATAAAGATATTATTATTATTATTATTATTATTATTATTATTATTATTATTATTATTATTATTATTATTATTATTATTATTATTATTATTATTATTATTATTATTATTATTATTTCTTCTTTTGTGATAATTATTTTGATATCGTTGCAACCTCGGTTTAGTCACACAAGCCCTTGAAGGCTTTGACGAACCTGCGTTGTTTTGTGGATATGCTCCTCCATCACAAATAAATTATTATTATTATTATTATTATTATTATTATTATTATTATTATTATTATTATTATTATTATTATTATTATTATTATTATTTCCTCGTTTGTTGGCTGGTGCTCACGTAATCACCTGAAGATAAACCATTCCAAAACAAAAGTCATGACCTACTCTAGAAAAACTGCCACAGTACCATTTAACTACACAATTAACACTAATCAACTATCCGGCGTTGGCGAAATCAGAGATCTTGGTGTTGTATTTGACTCTGCTTTGCGTTTCCAGGGTCATGTTGTGCATATTGTGAAGTCTGCACTGCGCACCCTGGGTCGTGTGTGTCGTGTATCACGAGAATTTCGTGACCCTAAAACATTTTTAACCTTATATTGTTCCCTGTGTCGTTCTCACCTTGAGTATGCATCTGTTGTGTGGGGTGGGACGTGCCACTCTAATCTATTGAGGATTTCTCGTGTACAAGCGAAATTCGTATCTATTTTTAAACACCGTTTCAACTTTGCAAAAGCAGTTGATGACGTGCATAGTTCACCCATTCGACTGCAAGACTTGCAGGGACGCCGAAACAATGCGGAGCTGCTCTTTCTTTATAAATGTATACATGGTCAAATAGATAGCTCCGACATCCTGCATCAGGTTTCTCTGCACGTACCGCGAGTGACGACAAGAAAAACGTCAACCTTCTATCTGCCATCTAGAGTTAATACACTTGATCCAGTATCTCGTGCGGAACTCCCTTATAATAACTCTTCTCTTAATCTCGATATATTTCTTGACAACTTTTCCGATTTTGTTAAATCTGTGCGGAAGCTCTTTTGTGACTTTTGATGAACTTCCTGAATCAACTGCCGGGTTTCCATATGTATTTCTATGACTTGTTGATTTCTTGTTCCTATTTGTACGGAGCTGTATGTGTAGTGTTCAGACGTTCGCGTCTGTTTGCGTCCAAGTGAAGCATCCATATGTATTGGAACAATTTTCTTCGTGTCTTCATTTCTATATGCAATTTTGGTGCACTTTTTTGTTTTGTTTTTCTGTACAATTTTGTGTACACAGTTCTCGCGTCTTCTTTTTTGTAGAATTTTATGTAAAACTGTCTTCCGTGGTTTTTTTTTTCTTTTTCCTTTTTGTGTGTGTGTGTGTTTTTGTTCTTTTTTACGTGCGCCAGCACCAAAACCGCAAGGTTTTTCCTGGGCACAAATAAAAACTATTCTTGATTCTTGATTCTTGATTCTTGATTACGCTGGCGCCGGCCTCAACAATCGAGTATTTTCACGCGTTACATTTTTGTTTCCCTCTGTGATCGGGTTTTGTGTGCCAAGTTCGATGTTGTTTGGAAATGGGGTTGGGATTGTTTTCATTGTCCGAAATGTCCCACAAGTTCTTTAGCATATCTGCGCAGTTTCTATTCTGCTTTCAGCTATGCGCTGCCCGGACCAATCGACCGCCTGGCTTTCATTACCTGACCCCGCTCTCTGCTGCACGTGGGGCGGGAGGAGCGTGATGACGTGACGAAAGATCGACACATGACTGGTCCGACGAGCATGATAGCTTCAACCGTCCTGTCAGTTCAGCTGTGAACGGAGTGGATCAAAGCCAATAACAGATACACGCATTGCAACCAGGGGTTCGTGAGCAGACAACATATGCAGTGCTTCGAAACGTGGTGCCGGTTGCTTCTTGGCGCCCGCATTTGTCTGATTGGCCAGTTTTAGTCACTGTAGTATATACTTCAGCTTGCCATTTTCGATTGTAAATGCACGACCACTCGTACAGAAGGGGAGCATCGTGTGGCAGTGATAACTCGTGAGAGGGCGTTTCGAAACTGACAGAAGTATAAACGGAAAAGAACGGGAAACTTGAAAAACTCCGTGCGTTTTAATGCGAAAGCATTAACTGTCCCATGGGGCGAAGCCGGCGTTGTCTGTTTGTCTAAACGGCACCCCCCCCCCCCCCCCCCCCCCCCCAAGCGGTATTCCCATTGGCTGCGACGCGTCGTATCAGATGCTCCGTCACGGAAGCCGGCCGGGCGCTCAAGGTCAAAGCGGACGCGTCTCAGAAATAAACCACAAAGAAAAGCACAGCAACGCAGGTACATCGTCACGGAAGCCGTGGAGCGGGCGGGTGCGCCGCGCCTGCGCATTGGGGAAGCGTGATGTCACCGCCGGCGCGCCGTGTGAAAAAGGAAGACGTTGTGCGCTGCTTGTAGGAATGCGCTACGTGTAGAAATGCTTTAGCATTCCTACATGTAAGTAGTCTTAAGTGTCTGCCAAATTTTTATTGAAATCATATAAAGTAATTGCGATGTAGATGATCAGTGAGGGTCGACGTTCCTTGTTATATTAAATGTTATGCTAACGTAGGGTAGAGCTTGTTGATGCGTGTTTCGTCATTATTTTATAAGAACATCCATGGTTTGGGATAAACTGTCTGTGGAAAAAGTACGATTACTATTCTTTCATGTATGATCACGAGCATTTGTTAGTTTTCTCAGTCTAGCCTTTACATGCATTATTACTGTCCGCCACACCCCCCCCCCCCCCTCCCCCCAAAGAAAAAGAAGAAAGAAAAAAATAGAGGGGTGGGGTTATTTACTCATTATCTGGAACAGGTGTCGCAAAATTTATGATAACCACAATTTATGCATATTTTCTTGTCTCCGTTCTGAGCATTTTATTTCCTCGCTGTGTTTCTTGTCTCTGTGCCTTGTATGTAGTCAAGGGCGCGTCAAAGTGTGTCTTACAGCGTTTTTTTCTTGGTCGCCACTGTGAAATTATGATGGGAAATAGACTCATCATTACTATCGCAAATAAAAATGCTATTTTATAAATTTATCCTGTTACATTTTAGGGCCAGTCACATATTTTCCGGGTTGTCACTCTTTCATATGATAGTTGCAGACTTCCCATGACAGCACCGCGCTAAACACAACCATGTTATCCCAGTGCTCACAAAAAGACAAACAAAATTAAAGACCATATGCGGCGTTGGGTTGACAAAAATACCGTACATATCACACACACATAAAAAAAGAACAACAACAACTCCAGACTTTAATTTGTATAAATATTCATAAAAAAAGAAAAAGAAAAACGTCGAAAAGTTTCTTTTTAGATAGAAACCCCCCAAAAATACACAGCATCTGAAAAAAAGAAAAAAAAGAAAAAGAGATAGCGAAAACAGCAGACGTGTTTTAGAAGTGATGGTTAATTATGAAAATCGATGGAAGCAGGAAAGTAAGATCTCCCTTCTCGCAGCTGCATGGCTCTCTTTTGCTAACCCGTTCTTGCTCTTCAAATTTATACAACCTTATTTGCCCCATGGAAGGTCTACCGCATGCAATACAAAAAAAAAAAAAAAAAAATCACTGTGACGATTGACAAATAACCTTGCCGACTTTTTTAAAAATGAACTCATCTTATAAATACATTATTATTTCTGTGGAATGAAGTTAACGATAATCGACTGTAAAGCTATTTGGTACATTTTGTTTTGAATGGAGCGACATGATAGGACAAGATTTTTCATCTAACCGACCTACCTACCTTGTTCGCTATGCATGCGATGTACCATTATAAAAAAGTTCGTCTGCTCCTTGTGCAACTCATGTATTTGTTTACCCCCCAAATGCGCCCACGTGTGTTTCTTTCCCCACGACCTCAACCAATAACGGTGCAAGCTTGGCTGATCCGTCATATCGCGCGTTCTCTATGCGTCCTTTATGTTGCCTCGTGAAATGATAAAAAGTGCGAAGACGGACAAAGGACGTGCATCACAGACAGCGGTCTGTGATGCACACAATTGCACAGAACATTGTGCAATTTCACAATGCAGAGCCAACTCGGGTAAGTTTCAAGGATACTTTATGTTGCCCTTTGATTGGCGTGCCCTTCTTTGCGTTCAGAGACGTCAAAGACGCATTTTAGAACAACCGAAGCTTATCGGAATCTCCGTTCAAACCTAAACTGTTGGTGGAAAGCTATCGAGGCTGGCTCCTCCCACCTCTTTCCACTTTAGCATTGCGAACGCTGGAGAGGAGGCGACATCCTCTCCAGCGTTACCTCTGCTAAAATGGAAGGAGGTGAGAGAAGCTTCCATTTCGTTCTTGACCTGTCGCCGACGGTAGATCGATCAACTGTCGGGGTTGTGCTATGTGACCGCGCTGTCTGCGTGTCGAGCGGACAGCATGGATCGTGGGGTGCATGGAGGCATCGTGTATACTACAAAAGAGCGAGCCCCGTTCACACGTGTAGAATGTTGCGCGAATGTGTACCGACGGGTGTGGGCGGCAAAGAACGTCACAAAAAATGGCGGCTCTCTAAGTGAAGGGTGTACGTGAGAGCTTTGATCTGATCAAGGTGAACGAGCTCAGTGACACAAACTTACGGTACCCCCCCCCCCCCCCCCTCCCCCCTTCCTTGGGAACCCTCCTCTGCCCCTGACAGGCAGCCATGCAGCGTGCGGAAGTGCTGCATTACGCAATTTATTAACCCTGGAGAGTGGGGAAACAGAAGGACCGGACAACATGAAACTCCAATTCCAACGTGTTGTCCTGTCCTTCTGTTTCCCCACGCTTCGGGGTTAAAAAAGGTCAGTTCTTATCCAGCTCGCCTGCACCCTTGCACTAACTGCATTACGTGTTTGTTCGTGCATTTGTTTCCTTACCGGTAACAGGGGACAGGGCACATTTTGAGGTGTGCAGTAAGGTAAAATAATGACAAATAAAGATGATTTGTCCGGTCCTGGGCTAGGAAGAGAACACTGGGCACGTGACATTCTTTTCAAAACATTAGATAAGCGAGGACGAACGACAAAAATTGCTCGCCAGTCGACGCAGATAAAGGGCTTGGCCAACCCCAATATTCGAAGTATTTAGCGTGTAATTTCATCCCCCAAGCAACTTGTTTCCCAGGGCATGGTCTCGTTTTCTGACAGAAAAAGCACACAAATGAAACCGTACTTCGTCTCACCCGACGGTGGACTACATCCAAAGCTACGGGCCGCCAGGTCCAATCGCAAGCCAATTAGAAATCACGTGACATATTACTTCGACGCGCGTAGCAGTGCACCGAGGCGCACGCACTGATACGCACGCCGGGTCAATATTTATGCCACGTGGTCTCTAAGGGGTTTGCTATTGTACCCGGCGACCTTCAGCTTTGGCTGTAGTCCATTATAAAGTGAGAGGAATGGTACAGCTATGTGAACGTCAGAGTGACATCGCGCAGAGATGTGGGATATCTACCGCAACACTCTGTACGTACCGACACAATCTTGTCGCCTTGCAGATTGCAGATCAGCTCCACGTCCCTTGCCCCGTTGACATAGCGCACGGAGCCCATTCCAAGGAACTTTCCAGGAAAAGGATCCAGGTTCTTGGGCGCGGGAGGCGGCGGAGGAACTGGTGGATGACTGGGGCCAGGGATCCAGGGGCCAGGCGAATGCGGCGGGAGCGGTGGTGGGGGCGGAAGAGGCAACGGGTACGGGTAAGGCAGCACGGACGGGTAGTGTGCTGCGTAACCGTACGTCCCATGCTGCTGGTGCTGCCGGTGTTGATACTCATACGAATAGCCATGCGGGGGGTAGTAGCCGGACTGCGGTTGGTGATAGCCGGACTGCGGTTGGTAGTAGCCGGACTGCGGTTGGTAGTAGCCGGACTGCGGCTGGTAGTGGCCGGACTGCGGTTGGTAATAGCCGGACTGCGGCTGGTAGTGGCCGGACTGCGGTTGGTAGTAGCCGGACTGCGGCTGGTATTGGAAGCCGCCGACGGTGTACGCGGGATAGTACGACCAGTACGCATGGTTGCAGCCGGGACGTGTCTGTTGGGCTGGTGCCTGATGCGCCACGGGCTGGTCCCGGAACCCAATGGCCAGCAGCAGCAAGAGCAGGGCGTGCTTCATAGCGGACTGGCCAGGCGGCGTCTTGGGTACGTCTTTTTCTCCGCAGCCATGCCGGGAAAGAGGGACTCGAACGTCTCGGAGCACCGGCCAAGCCGAACGACTGAGGGATCGCCGCCTGCAAGGACGACGGGTGACCTTGCCTTTTCGAGTCATTTTCTAAACCCACGCCATGCATTGTTGCCTCTTCCCGTCCGTTTGTTAGGGTTCCGGTGTGGACGTTGTGATGCGGGTGGCATTGGCTCGGCCGGGATACGATGTTTCGAGGTGTTGCCTTTGTGACGCCCCCAAATGGCTGTCGCATGAGACGATAATTGCGTGCTTCATGGTTTACGGCTACCTGAGGCGTACCGCGTGCACGTGGGACGACTTCCTTTCGGCTCGCTTTCTTGGGAGACCATGCAAGCGTGAAGGGGTAATCTGCAGAATTGAAATGTTCGCGTCGCGGCGCCCTCGTGGACGGGGACGCCAGAGGTATAATGCCGCGAAGTGCCCCCAGAAACAAAATGTGTCAGTGATATACGTGTACCCAAGGTTGAGGAACGAAGTTAGCGATATGCAAAACGTGCTGGCTTTCAAACGGCGGTGTGTCGAGGTGCCGCCGGTTGGAAAGGCGTGTCGTCCCGTCCACTTCCAGGTGTACCTCTAGAATGTGAAACATATACCCGACTTTAGCAGCACGTGACGATATAGCAAATCGACGAACGGTATATCCTCGCGTGACTAGAGTAAACTTTGTTTTCTTCAGTTACAGACATACTTGGTGAAAAGCGCCGTTTAAATAATGTACAGTGACGGCACTTGCGTTTTTTCTTTTCACAAACGACCGACCTAAATCGAAAGTTCGCTTCAGGTTGGCGTGCAGTTCCTCGCGTGCGCTGCGGCGTTTCGCGGCTTGTCCCTTAGCGCTTCGCTACCCAAGGCTCCAAAAACTTGAAGCCATTTGAGCCTTGTGATCAGCAGAGCAATGATAATGTCTGAAACTCACTCCGAATTACTAATGGTATATTCCTCGGAGCCTGCTTGCCCACAGCCAGAGGTTTTTTTTCCGTTTCTTCTCGAGTCGTCTTAATTCTGCTACCTTTTGGCTTTGCTTTGACTTAAAAATACTGGCTAACAAATGTATGGAATGTAATTACATTTTGACGAACTGGTTATTTGAGCTGTACAGATGCAGATGCGAAATCAATTGAGACTTCTTCAACGAGGTGTTTGAAAATGTCACAGTGCATTTAAAGCCACCAGTGTTCGATGAGAAGATGCACTCCCCGTGATTTGCCTGGCACGAAGTCCTGGCAAAATGCATTTCAATTTCCGTCACTTGGTTCTGTTAATTATGAAGTATTCGTGAAACCTTTTTCAGCAGTCAGGTGGAGGTACAGATTTTTAGCATGGTTCCAGTTGAAGTCGGTTAGAAATATGACTGATTCCATCCGAAAGCAAACCGATTCGAAGTGGTCCAAACAGGAAACGTACCGAACTGGTTCGAGAATCATGGAACGAATCTGTCTTTCTGAGGGTCTTGGCGACGCACTGCGCGAACATACCGAATCTTCTGGTGTCATTGACTGGTGACAACTCCGTCTTAATTCTCACGAAACTTTGTTGTCGTCTCTGGGTGCGAGCAAGATTGATTGCAGCGTTCACCAGTCGTGGCAGCCCTCTGTTGTTTCTTGCTTTTATTCGGGTGTTTTATGCGCGCACCGCTCAGCGTGCTCTCCGCGCGTGATCCCAGCTTTTGTTCCATAGCCAGGAAGATAGAGAGCGGAGTGCGCGTCCATCAGGCAACATGAGTGATCGCCATTTCTTGGGCGCGAAGCGCGTGATTGGATCCGAGTCGTCGCACTCGTGTCCAATAGGAGCCGAGCCGAGTTCACGCCGAACGCTGACGCTGCTATAGCCGTCCAATACATGATTGGAGCATGTGATCAAGCAATGGCGGATTCGGATAGTTGGCGCAGCAGCTACTAGATGAAGCACTCTCTTGAAAAGAGCACTCTCTTGGTCGCTGCACGGCCGAAAAAGAGTTTCGCGGTGACCCTTTCTCTTGACCACGGTAAGCGCGCGGTCGCCGGCGTGTGACGCTACCGCCGGCTGTTGCGTATTCAGTGGTCGCATGACTGCAGCCGTATATAGCGACCGCACGCACACCGTGCGTTACAAAAGAAAACGTTCGGGTGGAGGAAAGAGAAAAATAAAAGCGACTCGTTGTGTGATTAGTAAGGAATTCGGGGTATCCAACATTACCAAGACGAATGAGAGTGATCGAATAAATGGGGAGGATGGAGTATCAAAATCCCAATGCAGTGATGTCTCGTTAATATACCGCTGCATAGACACCATTTTCGGGGACGAATCTAGGTCATACACTTTTGTCTCGTTATTATAAACAACTCATATTATGGTGGACAATTTTTGGGAGAAGTGAGGTGTTCATATTATCGAGAAATGACTGTACCGTGTTCTAATTCGGAGACCCCCCCCCCCCCCCTTTTTGTGTTTGTTTTGTCGATGCTTAATTTGTTCATTTGGAAGGCTGGAGTAAGTAAGTCTTACTTTAGGGTGAGGGAAAATCGCGATGATTCAAATGACGGGCGGTGTATCGAGTGTTTGGCTTTTTTATTCGAATTTGATAAAAACAAACAGAAAAAAATTAGGATGACTATTTGTACCATGGTTCTAGTATGCACGATTTCTTGAAGATGTATGTAAATTAATATTTGTCAAAGTGATTGATGCAAGAGTAAAGGCGATGGCGAACAAAGAAACAAACAAACACACACACGCACGTCCGCACAAACCTCCCCCCCCCCCCCCTCTTTTCCTTCAGCGTTTTCAGATAATCGTATACATACAAACGACTATACTCCGTTTCACCTTATGTTGTACCACAGAGAAGGCTAGAAGCACGAGCTCGTAGCGTTGGGAGCTGCTCTTAACGCACGAGAGCTTGTGCCGCCGAGATGTGCGCTAGAGCAAGGAGCTCGCGCTTGTAGCCTTTCCTGCGGTACATCATAAGGTGAAACAGAGTATAGTACCGTGCATATGTGTTGATGTTGGTACGTTTGTTCCCTCCACGGACGAGCGCACATACACGCATGCACCCCCTCCCACACACACACACACGCAGGTCGGCTTCCTAAAGTGCGGATGCGGATATACCTATACATATCTCGTGCCCGCAGGCTCGCACAAGCGGAGGCAGCACGTCTGACACGCATCGCAGAGCAGTGGTGCTGCGGTGACAAGCGATCTACAAGTGCATACATTCTCCTCCTTCATCGACGTGATGGCGCCAAGCGCTCAGAGGCTCCGCTAGCTGAGCGTGTCTCCTGCCTGCGGCTGATCGGAAGTGATCGCGGCAAAGGTTGCTTAGGTGGTTAAAGATACAGCTTTCGCGAGAGCCTAACTTATCTGCGTGCTGCAGATAGGCTGAATTCGAACCCGAGATGTTGGCGGTGCATCTGGGCTAGTTGCAGAAGTCTTGCCATCTTCAGTGACGTTGCAATCAGCGGGGCATTGTCTCTGGGGTAAGTTATATATAGGGTGATTCCACGTCAGTTCGTGCAATGATGGTCCGGGACATAATTTCGATATTTTCGTTAAACATATATATGAAAGCCATGTTCTTGGGAGGAACATTCAGATATATATGAACGCCATAACAATTTTTTTCGCTGAGATATAGAAGAGAAGCTCGAGGCGTGGAAATTGAGAAGGCTTTACAATGCTAGTTTGCACAGTCGTCATTTTCTCATCGAAGCTTTCACGTCACCATAACGTTTTAATACGTTTTAAAAAAGATATGCAACACATACAAAAAAAAAAGAAAAATATCAATGAAATATTTCTATGCGAACAAAAAAATCAAACATGGCATAAAAACGCGTTTTAGAGGCATAATCACTTTTTTTTTTTTTGCAAATAAAGCATCATTCATAATACTTTACAAAACATATCAAAATACGCGTCTTTAAATATTCTTTACGAATATATAAAGATAATATGCCCACCCTTAATTGTCTTCTTGTTATTAACGTGGAAATGCCGCTGATTTCTCAAAATGTGGCAAGATTGGGCGTCGACATTTAAAAAAGAACTCCATG
The DNA here is from genome assembly GCA_013358835.2 of Ixodes persulcatus. Taxonomy (NCBI): domain Eukaryota; kingdom Metazoa; phylum Arthropoda; class Arachnida; order Ixodida; family Ixodidae; genus Ixodes; species Ixodes persulcatus. The sequence continues at coordinate 4,781,983 of JABSTQ010011052.1, forward strand.
TTTTATTTTCTTTGAACTCCCCTTGGCACTTTGCAGTGACTTGAACTAACCTGTGACGGCAAAAAAAGATTGAGTGACCTCCGAACAGGAAAAGCTACGACAAACCTTCACTCGGAGCGAGCCGACGTCTTCGTCATGGCGGCTTTGCCGCACAGCACCAAACATTTTCAGCGTTAGTTATGGCATGCATTTTATATTATTAAAATTATTTTTTTCACAAGGGGTGAGTATTAGTGACGCGCAAAGGGACTTTGAGCTGGAATACCATTAATTAGCTTACAATTCACAGAAACAAAACGGCCCCAATCTGCAAATTCGCTAACTATATATTAATAAGCTTAAAACTCTCAGTTGCGCGAGTGGCCATGTATACATCCGGCCTCTCGGTATATGATGACTTCCACAGATGAGATGCCTGGATTCCTCTCACAAATTTTACGGTGGTCCACTCTGCTCGCTTCACCGCACGAAACTCTCGAACCCGTTCCGAAAACAGGTGGAACATGCAGACATTTGTTACTTTTTCACGTAGCAGTTCCAGAAAGTCTTTAGCGGTGACAATCGTTGAGTTGAGCGAAGATCTCAAGTTGGTGAGCGTTGCGTGGTGTTTAAGGACACCACCTACTCTATCACAAGCGCCGCTTTTTCCGTGTCCAGTGGCTGAAAAGATCCATCTTGCCGAAGATCGAGTATACGGCTTCCGAGACATCGTGCAATTGGAAGCGATTCTTGAAATGCGCCGCCGCTCCGTCTGATACAAAAATTATTTCAGAAAAGACTGGGTAATGTTAATCATCATACTCTTTTATCTCGCCGGCAATGAGACAGCAGATAGTGCAGCAAAATCAACCAGTAACGGCAATAAAATTTGTATACCCTACTCCAGGTGTGACACGAAAACTCTGGTTCAAGACGTGGCAAAAGGAATTTCACAGAACTACTGGATGAATCCACATTACCACCATCCCAGGCTATACTCCCTCGATCCTCAACTTGCATTCCGCGTTCCATCTGGACTTTCAAGACAGCTGGAGGCGGTCCTGCACCGACTACGGCTTGGTGTGGCATATACACCACAGTTCCTTTGTCGGATTGAAAGAAGAGATTCTGCGAACTGTGCAAGCTGCAAAGTTGAAGGGACAGTCGAACACATCCTGTGTGAATGCGATAAATTCAACGAGGATCGACAAGTGCTGCAACATACATCATATGGCGTTGGACTCGCGGCCTTTCAGTTCATCAAAAGTGCTTGGTGCCTGGGAAACAACTGACCAATTCATGAAGGCCACGAAGGCCTTGGTAGTGTTCCTCACGAACACGGAATTATCAGACATTTTGTAGGGCGCTTAAAAATGCCTGTGAGATTTTGAACCTTTTTACCATTGCTCACGTGCACCCTCATTGACAACTTTACCTCATCTTTCTTCCCCATCATCATACCTTTTCTTCCCCTTCCCAACCAGAACCTACGTTCAGGTTAACCTCTCTGTCCTTCCTTAATAAACCCTTCTCTCTCTCTTTTATGGCCTCTGTGGCTAGAAGAGCGTGAGCTGTGTCATGTGTCGTGTATCATCGCTGACAACGGCAAAGCTTTGCGTGCCTTGCGTGGACGTAACCCCACTTGTGAAGAGAGACACTTGAGTTTTTTTCAAATGAAAACTCTGCACTTCGGTTGGGAAGAGTAGTGTCCACTTTTCCCGCAAAATGGAAGTGGAACATCACAGTCTTGGGTGGTAAGGCGGTTCTTGTGTCATGTATCAGGCTTAGTTGAAGGTCACGGATGTAACAATGTCTCATATGCTTTTCGCTCTCCAGTTCCCGCAGGAAGGCGGAAGTGTCCATAACCTTTTTGACGAGTTCGCCGGCGTCCCATAACGCGAAACAAATCTCTTTATCTTCGTCGAGATGGAGGAACTGCAGCGAGATGCTCTGCGTTTTTGGGCACTTTTCTCGACGGCGCAGGAAGCAATCATTCTGTGGAGCGCAGCAGAGGTAGATGCGCTTGAGGTCGTCTTCAGTAAATGTCTTCTTTGCGGCATTTGTTATTGCCGTTAGAAGCAACTGAAAATTGACGCAATATATGCACGCGCACACCTCGTGCTCGGGACTTTTTTTTTTACCCATTTTGGTCGTAGGGAATAAAATTTGAAGATGCCTAGTTCTGGATGGGGATTGTCCTTCCTAAACAGCAGGTAAGCTTCCTTAATAGAGCGGGTCATAAACCTTTTTACGACTTTGGACATGTCGTTGATCATGGCTTCGACGACGTACTTTTATTGGGGCTTTTAACAGAGCATGCGAGGTCGTCGCGTGTGTAGTACTTAATTGCAACCCTCACGTCTTCGGCATTCGCATTTTTCCCCATGTAGGGATCAGGGGTTGCCCATACACCACCTTTGCACTTCAGTTTTCTTGTTTGATCAATCATATAGGCAGTCGCTTCCGGCATCAGTGCGCAATATTTTTTTCTTCGAGATGCTTGGTGGCAGAAGCGTGTACAATCGCTTGCTGCATGCCTTCAGCACTTCGCGGAACGCGTCAAACCACTCCGCGCAGTGCACACAACTGTCTTCGAGTTCGAGAGTTTCGTGCGGTAAAGCAAGCAACGTGGGCCAACGTAAAACCTGTGAGAGGAATCCAGGCTGTATCTGCGGAAGTCATCATATGCCGAGAGGCCGGATGTATACATGGCCACTCGCGCAACTGAGAGTTTTAAGCTTACGTATGCATAGTTAACGAATTTGCAGAGTGGGGCCGTTTTGTTTCTCTGAATTGTAAGCTAATTAATGGTATTCAAGCTCAAAGTCCCTTTTCACGTCACTAATACTCACCCCTTATGAAAAAAAGAATTTTAATAATATAAAATGCATGCCATAACTAACGCTCAAAATGTTTGGTGCTGTGCGGCAAAGCCGCTATGACGAAGACGTCGGCTCGCTCCGAGTGAAGGTTTGTCGTAGCTTTTCCCGTTCGGAAGTCATATGTTACTCAATCTTTTGCCATCACAGGTTAGTTCAAGTTACTGCAAAGTGCCAAGGGGAGTTTAAAAAAAATAAATAAAAGATGGAGTTTTTTTTTTTAATATCGACGCCCAATCTTGCCACATTTTAAGAAATCAGCCGCATTTCCGCGTTAATAACAAACAAATAATTAAAGATGGGCATATTATCTTTATATATTCGTAAAGGATATTTAAAGACGCGCATTTTGATATGTTTTGTGAAGTATTATGAAAGATGGTTTATTTGCAAAAAAAAAAAAATGTGAATATGTCTCTAAAACGCGTTTTTATGCCATGTTTGATTTTTTTTTGTTTGTATAGAAATATTCTATCGATATTTTTCATTTTTTGTGTATGTGTTGTATACCTTTTGTAAAACGTATTAAAAAAGTTATGGTGACGTGAAAGCTTCGATGAGGAAATGACGACTGTGCAAAGTATCATTGCGAAATCTCAATTTCCACGCCTTGTGCTTCTCTATTTTATATCTCAGCGAAAAAAATTGTTACGGCGTTCATATATGTATAGCTGAATGTTTCTTACAAGAACAGGGCTTTCATATATATTTTTATCAAAAATATCGAAATTATGACCCGGACCATCATTGCATGAACTGACGTGGAATCGCCCTATAGATAGACGCTGGGATGCTCCTCCTTCACTGAATGCCACCGTTCCCAGAAATACTGGGACACTGTACCTGCAGTAAAAAAGCTATTTTAAAAATAGTTTGCTCTAGAGGAACGTGTAATCGGAATACTAGAAACACACTGAGTAATTTATACATATATCCACAACATCCCCCACAGACACGCATACAATTTATACATACCCCCCCACACACACATACAAACACACTCTCCAGGTTCATACAGACACCTCCCTTTCCCCAGAATTCGTATAATACTATCAGGGTGCCGAACCGAAATTTTTATCGGTTCGGTTCGGGTTCGGGCTCGCGTCTTTCAGTTCAGTTCCGATTCGGTTTCAAGATGGCGGATATTGGTCTCGTTGACTCGTTCAGTTTCGGTTCAGAAAAAAAAAAATAAAAAAAATAGCGGTTCGATTCCGGCTTCCGGTTCGGTTCCGGTTCGACACCCCTGTCCGGAACCGCGTTTGAACCGTTTCCGTTATTTTTTTTTTTTTTATTTCGGTTCAGTTCCAGTTTGGTTCCAAGATGGCGTAGTAGATTTCCGAGGAATAACTTCCTTGTAGATTTCTGCTCAGTTCAGTCGGTTCAGCTAAAAATAACAGTTCGGTTCCGGTTTTCAGTTCGGTTTCGTTTCCGGTTCGACGCCCTGCATACTGCACAACAACAATAAGAGTCATCTGTATCCCAAGTAGCACAGAAACATTTGAAGAACATTCCAAGAACATTAGCAATAACATTTGCAACATTCTCGGTACGTTTGCGAATGTATCTGGAACGTTCTCTAAATGCTCTTAGAACGTAGCATAGAGACTTATCCATCACTTCTGGGGAACATTCTCCACTAAATGTTTGCAGAACGTTGAAAGAACATTGAATAAACATTCACAACATTCTAAGAATGTTTCGAAAAGCAGACTAATGTTTGCAGAACATTCTCAGAACAGTAAATCAACATTCATGGAATAATGCTTATGGTAGTTCGAGGTATCTATTCTGAAGAAAAGAAGAAAAACCACAATTGGCCGAATGCAGACTATGACGTCAGCAAAGGATGTATCATCGACGGAAGTAAGAGGAATGTCAGAACTTCAATTTAGACGGAGAGCGCTATGATTGCAGGCGTCCACGATACACCATCGAACTTGTTGTTCACAAGGTAATGACGTCACGAAAGGTAACCAAACAAGGGCGCCACCGAAACATCTCGCCGCAGCACCAATGAGCTATACTACATATATGGATGTGGTAAAGCTCCTCACAGGGCGATCAATATTTTTTAATCGAAAGATATTTCACAAGGCGCAGGAACAAGATTCCTGCTTTCCTAGCGCACTAGCCTGAGCATGTACTAATGACAATTTACTCCTATCTGACACTTGTCAACTTCTTTCATTCAAAATGTGCTGCATACATAACCGATTACTCACTCCGAGCTTATGAACAGATACACATGGCACCCCACATTCAACTGCAGGATATAGCCGTTTTCAAAGTTTTATACCCCACATGATAAAAATCGGGTCTATTCAAAACTGCACCTCTACATACGCAGTGAGTGCCAAGTTCATTATCAAGTTTTGAAAACCATTGCTTTTCTCCTACACCTTATAACACATTCCTCGGTAGACTCATATAAGATAAAACTGATCCCTTATGCTAAGTTTCCAGAAACTCCACTTAATTTGCATATTTTTGGCTCAAAGTGGCATATAGTGGATGGTGTTTCGAACCACAGGCTGCGTGAGAGCTCCGTAAAGTTGGCTTCACCTGCGTAAATTCTAGGAATGTTCACAAGCGAACATTCAAAGAATGTTGCGCGTATGAATGTTCGAAGGCGAATGTTCCGAGAACATTGTGCATACGAATGTTCGCCAACGAACGTTCCTAGAATGTTGAGCAGCTTACCTTGTAGGGAATGTTCGCATACGAACGTTTCTAGAACGTTCCGAATGGTGTTTTAACGTTCCTTCAACACTCAGAACACCCAGAGAATGTTCGCACGACATTGGGTGCTACGTGGGATGTAGTACATTTACGACATTTACACTCGATGTCAGCGCAAATAAAAGCTTAGGCTTAAGGGGGATTCAACCGCTATTTATTTGTACCCTTTTCCTCATAGATGGCGCAGAATTTTTCCGGAACAAACGAGTTGCATGCTCGCAGCTGCGCATGCAGGTCGGGCGCTCGAGGTGGTTTCGGGCCACGGGCTGTTCGCCGCCGATTTTGAGCTAGATCTTCTTCGCTCTGCGTCCGCCGTTGCAGAAGGCGGCCAACAGGCGGCGCGAGATATGAGCCAGTACATACGTAGATTACAGTGGCTTACAAAACGTAGAATAAGCTCTGATTTTCGAATGGAATCGAAGTTCCATCTACGTTCGAAATTATCGAAAGCACAAGGTGCGGCGTTGCGGCCGTTAAATTTGGACCACCGGACACGCCCCAAATTTTTTTTATTTTTTGCCAGACGATTCATTATGGTGTCAGAAGACTGCCAAATCAATGTTTTGCTACAGCGTCACGTATATTTTTAATGAAGTCAAAAAAACGCAACAGCTCGAAACCAAAACCGAAACTGGACTGGGGAGGAAAAAGAAATATAGAGGAGAGAGGTGGCGGAAGTCACGTGGCTGTGATACTTTTTCCTTCCCCAAAAACGCATTTGCAGCTTTTTAGAAGCCACAAAAAAATTGGTATCGTGTTTCTTTTCTATTTTTAATATTGTGTGTGTGCCTTCGATGACCAACGACTTCGATTAAATTTGGTGGTCGTATCTAAACCTTAGAAAATTGCCCGCGACCACGGAGAAGAGAGTGAGCGCGACTCAAACCGGCCAGTTCTCGATCGGCGGTTTTCGGCCGGAAAGAGACCGAATTTCGAGCCGCAAATTCTGTTCTGGGTAGTGGGGCTCTCACATGTCATGTACAACTAAAACCTTCCGCTTGCATAAATACCCCGACAATGTCCCTTTAACACGCAAACGTTGTTTTGCAAAAAAAAAAAAAAAAAGGTTTATTTTTAGAGCTTAATTCAAAACTAGAAAACAGAAAGAAATAAAGTGGACTGCTCTTCGTCTAAATACTGGTTTGCAAACCCGCTCCCAGGATGTGTGGAGTAAAGCCCATCTATCCTGGGAAAAGTGGCGCCAATCATTTTTGTGGAAATGCTCGAGACACGTGCCGCGCGCCACTTTTGGGAAGACCTAGAGCCACTAAATGAGCGTAGCTTAGTGCTGCGCTGTTCCGCCATGATCTTCCCTAGTGCCACTAAATAAGCTACGCTTCACGGTAACGACACTTGTCTATATTGTGGCTCAAAATTATGGCTGCCAGTTATCTGAAAGTTTATCTGAAATCACAGAAAACGCTTTTACGTTCTCCACAAATGTCTAAACGCTTCGCGACAGAGCAAAGCAATATTACATGAGCTTCCTAATACCGAATCAAATGCCGAGGAAGTCGCACTTTTGAATTATGACGATCGGCAGTTGCGTCTGCTTTGCACAAGCACCAAAATGGCGGCGCCCACAGCAATATTGGGGAACAGAGTGCCGACCGTAAGCATAGCGCATTTAGTGGCAAGGTTCACACTTCTGCGCGGCGAGGTCCACACTTCTGCACGTCCAGAGGTGTGGACCTCGTCGACGAGGTCAGCATTTCTGCGCGTCGAGTCAAAAGCAGCAAGAAGCAACCGTTTCCCACCCGTGAACTGTATCAAGGAGTTCTCTGTCCAAGCAAGTGGCGCGGCTCTACTACTCGTCCACAATCGCGCGCCAAGTGCACAGCAGCTGTCAACATTGGCAATGGGTATGGCGAGAAAGGACACTTTCTGTCTCTCTGCCTGTCGAAAAAGAACCACCCACATACACAAAGCCATGTTGCACTCGAGTTATCCTCGTAAATTCCATAAGTTGAAGGCGCCGCCGGCAAGTGCAGACTAAATTCATTTGATAAAATTCAAGCTTACAAGTACCGCCAACCATTGTTGTGGAAACGAACACGACACGTGCGAGGAGCGGGTGCTCCGCCGCCATTCGCTTCCAAGGGCCGCTCATCTCAGTACTGCGCCTACAACTGCTTCCAAGGGCCGGGGGGATAGATCTTTACGTAGAGTGGAAGCGCGCGAAGTTTCTGCTTTTCGGCGACAGTGCGCAGAGCAGGGGGGCATGGGAGCTGCTGGCACTCCTCGGTCTATAGACGCTTTACACACGCGCCAGATTGAGCCGCCATAGCCGCCCTTCTCTTGTCTTACCGAGATGCCGAGCCACTGAAGCGGGCGTTGACGAGTCTCCACAACGGCCTACGCTGGGGGGAAGGACACAGTAACACTTAAAATGGCAATAACCTGTCCTGCTGTGGAAATGATGAAGTCAAGCGAACGGAATAAGAGGGAACAAAAACTGAAGGTCAGTTATGGCGGCGCCCATGCACAGCTGCTGTAAAGCGTCTATATGCGCTGTGGCGGTCGAGGACGGATCACTTGGAGGTCCGAGAGGGATCCAAGCCCGCCTGGCAACACTTCTGCGGCGGCTTTCTGTACGTGAGCAGCCTTCTTGAGGCGACAGAGAAACGAGGGCTTGAATGTTGGTCGCTATTTGGAACGCGTTTGCATAACCGCGCTCTGAAGGCTCGGTGGTAAATAAGAATTCCCGGGCCACTGCGCGAGTGGCTGGGGTGCATGTGACGCTACAGATAAATGATTGAGCGAGATACATTTTGAATTTGTGTGTGAATCGCGGTCCTTGCCTGTCAAACAGAGCTCACTGACATCATAGGTGTATGGCACACCAATGTGATTATTTTAAAACTTTGTAAATAGACATACTTTTAATAAAAATCTTAAAAAAAAAAAAAAAAGATCGGTGGCCGAGTGGGCTAGCGCATACCAGCTCGGAGCACGTGGGGCGAAAGCTCGCGCTGAAGAACCTAGGGATCCTGGGTTCAATCCAGTGTTGAACAAAATACTCGATAAAAGTATTTAGGTTAAGTTACTAACAGTGTTGAACAAAATACTCGATAAAAGTATTTAGGTTAAGTTACTAAATACTTGCTTCATAAAGTATTTAAAATACTACTCAAGTTACTTTCACTGTAAAGTATCTTGAGTAGAGTACAAATACTTAGAAATGTATTTCAGTTACTTTTGAAGATACTTCCACATTGCTTAATTTGTATCGACGTCATTGACAACGACAATTATGCAGCTCCGCAAATCTGGGTTACCAGAATGGTTTATTAGCACGCAACAACACAAAATGGAGAAGAAAAAAAAGTATCGTACGGCTATTTTATGCAGTCCGCTATATAAGAAACTAAACGTTTAATGGGGCGAACTTGTTCCCAAAACAAAATAGAGAAAGTCTAGCGTTGCAGGCGTCGATGTCGGCGAAACAGCAGGATCGACCGCTGGGGCGAGACTGACTCCGGACCGCCACTCGGGGCACCTTTTGTACCCGCGTGGGTTTCTGAAACATTCGGCGTAGAAAATTCGGCACGTAGAACATTCGTAACTCGATCAGACGACAAAATTCTCGAACTTACCAGAATGTCAAGTTGAAGGAATAAATTAAAAAGAAGTCCTCTTTCTGGTATCGAACCCGGAGCCTCCGCGCGAGTGCCTCCGCGCGAACACAAAGCGCGGTAACCATTCGGCCACGTGCTCGCTAGCTGGGCAGGGGTGTAGGACCGTTCGTCGAATGACAATTCGTCGCATGACAACTGGTAGCAGGGCTATTCGTCACATAGGGCAATTCGTCATAGGGCGGTTCGTCACTATGACAATTCGTGAAACATTTCTTTCTGATACTTTTTATGGGTTATGTTGCTTATTGAGCATAGTTTTTTTTAGGTGAGTGCAATTACTAGTGACCCTCTTCCTTTATTTACTTATTTTTTCCCGCACCCATGAAATTAGTTCGTACTAATTTTTATAGGCACTGCGTAATAATGTCTTGACCACAACAACCTTGGCACCACTCCTAGTGACTAATAAGAAGAGAGTACTCATTCAGGTGCGTAAATACAAGTGTTTTATTAATGATAGCACTTTACCAGTGTTCACAAAGAGATACTTCTTGCACATGCTTCGACGACATCCAAGTTGTTGGTCCCGTCATAGCGATGAAGGATGGCCCGAAGTCGCCTGTCGTGTCCGGCCCGCTTCCGCGACAACCTTGTGGAAACGACCCCGCTTGTAGCTTGGCTGAGCTTCAGCTCCGTCATAGCTTGCTCCTTTTTTAGTGACTCCAGGAACGCCCAGAGATTAGGTGACGCACAACTTACGTTGCTCTGCAAAAAATGATATCGAGGGCTTTATAAATAAACACGAGATACAAACTGTCCAATAAAATTTGTTGGGCTAGTTGCTGCATGTTTGTCTAAACGACGGTCTCTTTAGTCTCTTCAGCAAACGTCTCTTTAGTCATACAGACTGTCGATTGCGTGTGCGGCATGAAAAAGGCAATAAAAGAAATTACCTGTAGCCCGTAGTGCCATGCTTCCACACTGTTGTTGGTCCGCGGCATTCCACCCAACGTCGCCTCATGCACGGACCACATTTTTGGAGGGAACTGGGCGGAGCAGATCCCGTTTCGTCGCGGTCGGCCGATGTAAACATCCTCAAAGTAGTCTGCTACTTGAATCGCCTCAGGGGGAAATGCTTCCATGATGTCCTGAAAAGCTTCAGGAATGTTCCCAGCAGGCAGGAATGCCAAAGCCGGGAGCATTTTCATCTGGAATAAAAGGAAAATGTTTAGAAACTCACACAAACTGATAAGCAATATATACAGGAAAGGAAACAACACTCTACAGGCCAAAAGAGACTGACCTTTACTGCAAATGTCTCGTCCGTGGCGTAACGCGCTTGAAAACCCAAGGCGCAAAGCTTCCGATAAACAGACTGGGCAAGATGGAAAAAACATCCCTGAATTCGGACCTCTGAAATAGTGTCACGAGCGGCGTTGATAGCGGCCATTTCGAAGTCCGTGTACAGGGTCCGTGCAGCGCAGGGTCCTATGTTGTCAACGACGGCTGTGAAGAACCTGTAAGATGAAAAAGTAGTAGAGTTTTCACAGCCATTTGCAATACCTTGAGATAACACCTAATAGGGCAACATTATAATTGGAACTTACCTGCGGTACGTTGACTCAGCTTTGTTTGGAAGTAAACCGTACACCATGGGCACGGTGATCCCGTTCTTCAGCGCATGTATGGTGTAGAGTTGATAGAAGAGGGAGGGCACCACCTTGAACGTGCCATCACAAAACCAGGCGCTTGCACCTCCCAACCACTCCAGGTTGCGTTGCGTTGCAAATAGGATGAGCCGGTTGACGTCGCCCTCGCCACTGTCGTGCAAGAGAAACGGCTCTTCCTTGCAGTTCACCTGCAAGCAAATATGGCATGTAAATAAACCGCATAATGGTAATGTTATATGGCATGTAAATCAACCGCGTAATGTTTTATGTACGCACCGTGTACTCTCTTGGGAGCTTGATGTCCTCTCGGCAGGGTGGGAGGGCATAATTAAATGTTGCCCGTTGCCTCCGTCTTCGAATGGTTCGGCGTAGAGTTGACGTAGAGGGCAGTTGTGACGCAGTGCTGTCGGTGATATATGCAGCCGCGTCCAAGAGAATATGCTGAGCTTGGTCACGTCCTTCCACTGAAAAAAAAATTACATATGTTATCAAATGCAGTTTATCATCAGAACTATCACGAAAAACGAAGTAAATCTTATGCGTCCCCACCTGCACTCGTCTTCATTTTTGATCGAACCTTCAGACAGTTGATTTCGGTCGGTTCTGGAGCGTGGCTGTGGTCGTTCGTCGCTTTCAAAATTTGAAGCTTAGAAAAATCGGTTATTATTTTTTGCTTTGCAGCTCTCCCTTTTCCGGCATATCCAGTATACAGTGGTTTCAGTTCTTCGGTTGACTGTGTATGAAAATCCCTGAAAAAGTAGCATCTCCCCACCTCTCTCCGTCTGGATGATTTCCATGGCGACTGCAAAGCTTGACGGGAAACCAAACATTTTATAGCAGTCCGCCGATTCATGAATGAGTCATTGAAAACCACATTTTCAGATCCTTCTTCGAAACCCTGTAAGCTAAGCTGAATGAAAACCTTTGTCAGTACCAGAGAGACGAGAGAAAGACTGTAAACTCGAAGGTGGATAACAAAGTAATCCTCAAAGCATTATACATTGTGCTTCCAAGGTTAACTAAAATGTTTATCAACTTAGAACCAAACAGGAGACTAATCTTTCTAAACAGGATACTGCACACAAGCTGAATAACAAAGCTACCGAACACTTAAAAATATGTCAATGCTAAGAATAGCGTCGGGTTATAATACCTTCGGCGACGTTTTTCGTTCCGTATAGACAAAGCGCCGCATTTCGAGATCCTTTTTCGAAACCCTGTAAGCTAAGCTGAATGGAAACCTTTGTCAGTAGGGGAACCAGAGAAAGACTGTCAACTCGAAGGTGGATAACGAAGTAATCCTCAAAACATTATACATTGTGCTTCCAAGGTTAACTAAGATGTTTATCGACTTTGAACCAAACAAAAAAAACTAATCTTTCTAAACAGGATACTGCACACAAGCTGAATAACAAAGCTACCGAACACTTAAAAATAGGTCAATGCTAAGAATAGCGTCGGGTTATAATACCTTCGGCGACGCTTTTCGTTCCGTATAGAAAAAGCGCTATTTCAGAACACCGTTTTCGACAAGTTGTCCTAGTGACGAATTGCCCTATGACGAATAGCCCTGTGCGACGAACGGCCCTGCGACGAGTTGCCCTATTACGAATTGTCTTTCGACGAACGGCCCGTACCCCCTGGGCAGCGAGCGTGGCAATATCACTGATAGATGTTACAAAACATTTCTGGGACAACAAGAGGTCGCTTTAGCTATTGGGGAGGAGATCAGACCGTGGCGCCCCAAGCGCTTAACTTTAGAACTAGATAGATGGGGACAACAAATATAATGGTAGTGTTCGGCTGGAGTTCGTGTTCTCCGGTGAGGGGGAGGGGGGGCACTTTTGTTACCACTCCGGCCTGCTTGAACAATGCAGCATGCACTGTGCCCAGCTCAGCACAGAAGCCCAAGTGGGTCAAGTTCGCATCCTCTGACGACTGCTTTCGGGGAGATCCGGCACTTAACGTCACTTCACTAATTGTTGGTATTTTTTCATTACACTGTGCTCTGCGCTCTATTAAAAAAGATGACACGAACATGCCCACGAGGCCTGTGGTCATGTGCACAGGCCTTGTGTTAGGTAAACACCGAGGTGTGGGGGTGACAAACGGGTCAGAGCGCTTCGCCAATAGTGACATCGCTGAATATCACATCCTGCGGCGCACCTTAGACGCATCGTTTAACTACAATCCATATTCCCTATACGGGGAGTTCACTATAAACGAACTTGGGACACGGATATGAGCAAATGAATAACAAAGAGAACCCACATAATAGCCAAAGCAGTGGTCGCACCTTCTCCAAGTAGGTTGCGTTCAGAAAAGCTCTCAACGTCGGGGGACACTTTGTTGGCATTTTGAGAGGCCATCCAGCTCCTAGTTCGTTTCCTGTACTGTTCTCTGCTTATCAATGTTCGCGAGAGCAATAAGTGCCGGACCGACAACACAAAGAAACGAAAAAAAAAAACCTCGACGTTTTGCTTTAGCAGGATCAAATATACAAAAAGCGAAACAAAAATGTATACTTTCTTGTGTGTGTCCACTTCTCATTTTCTTCTATTTGTTATTTTCTTGATACTCAAGTCTGCATTGTTCTCGTAGGTCGTTTCCCGGTCTGCTTGCGCCTCAGGGTGGCATCTTTACTTCCGTAAGAGGATTTTTTGGGGGGAAACTCGATAGAAACAAAAAGCGCCTTTGGGAACGCGAGGGGAGAACCTTCATTGTACGACCTTTGGGCTGAAATATGAGTCACAGTCGGCAAAAAAGCGTTATTTTCACGAGCTGAGTTAAAGTCACCGTAGCTAATCGGAGCTAGCAACAGGATTCGGTTGCTCGAAAGAATGTTCACGTTTGCTCGTGCCACGCCCACGCCACTTCATACCGAAAAACCCAGAAAATGGCGGAATGTCAAAAATGTATTTAAGATGATGAGTACAAGATACTCGAAATTGTAATTAAAATAGAGTATTAAATACTCTCCATCAAAGGTATTTGTAAGATACCAAGATACTCCAAAAAGTATTTAAGATACAGTATCTTGAGTAGAGTATTTGAGATAGGCACAAGTCTGGTTCAATCCCCTCCCCTGTCCGTTTCGATCTGGATGAGCATCGTACCGGCGTGCGGTCGTGTATCACTACTGCGTGATGCACGTTAAAGACCCCAGGCTACCGGTTGTACTGGACTGGCTAAATTGCTCACCTACAGCTGGGAGACAAATCGCCCGTTGAGGCAGACTATGTTCTAGGCTGTCTAAACATACACAAACCCCAATTTGTTTACAGACAGGTAAGGCAGCACCGCTTCATTCCACCGTGACATAGTAAGATCACTGTTGAAAGAGGTGTTCATAACGGACAATAGCATATTGAACTCCCGAGGTTATTTATGAAGGCACTAAATTAAGTTATTTAGAGGTTCATTTGATTTTACCTAAAAAATTAGAAAGGTGAATAGAAAAAAAAAAAAAAAGAAACGTACGCTTCACCTTAGGTAGAAACGTATTTTCTACCTATTGATGGCGCGTTTGGTTTTCTTAGTAATTCGCAAAACGGGAAGTGTTAAATTTAAAAAAAAAAAAAAAGAAATCGTTTCGGGCGCCAAAACGCTAACGTCAAAATTCAATTTGCATCTCAGAGTAAGCACCAGTTTGTTGGTTAAGAAAATGTATTGTAATTGTTCAAAATGATAGAAATCATGCTTCTTTTTTGTTTTTGTTTTTTATACCCACTAGCCACCAAACAAGGTCTACAGAGAATGAAAATATCTGAAATAAAGTTTCAGGAAATAAATGTTGTTCGGAATAAGTATTTTAGCCTTCTTTGCAACTCATTCAACTATTTTTTATTTATTTCCAAAAACATATTAGTAGGGTGCCTTCTGTGCGCTTTGCTTAGGGTGGAGACATCTGGCCATATTGTCTCACACTTTTATTTCTTGTTTTTGTTCAGAAGCGCGTGAAAGAGCGTGTCCCGGTACGCGTTTATGTGGCGCTGACTGGGGCGGCGGAGAAAAGCTCACCGGAGAAAAGCTCACCGGAGATAAGCTCACCGGAGAAAAGCTCACCGGAGAAAAGCTCACCGCAACACCGGCAGATGCGGAGAAAAGCTCACCATCCTTCGAGCGGATGCGGAAAAAAGCTCACCGATTTTTTTTAACTTAGCGGATTCTGCGTCAAACGTGGCAATTTAACACAATTCGCATTCGTCACTTCATTAAAAATGTTTCCTATTTTTTGTAATTTACTAATTCCTCAGAAATTAGTAATCACCCATTCTGTATATAAATTAAGCCGCAAGTATAAAATAAGAACATCGTACACTGGTAAAAAAAATACAACAATTAATTGACAGCTGACAGTGCACCTTCGGTAGCTCTGTCAGATAAAGAGGTTTGTTCTTTGCGAGAACAGCCTCGTCCTGTCGTGTTGCGACTTTATTTTCGAGAACAGCCTCGTCCTGTCGTGTTTGTTGTCTTCACTCCGGCGTCGTCGTTTGAGCGGTTTTCATCATGTATAACGTTTACCAACTCGCCCTATTCGCTACATTACACAAGAGTACTTATTATATAGGTCACGAGTAACAACGCTGACAGTGTGCACCTCTGAATGTCACGGTTGGCTCGCCGTAGAAAGGCACTATCACACAAAGGAAACCTGTGGAAACACCAGCACGAACGGCTAGAAAACGTGCATGTTCAGGGAAGAATTAGAAGCCTCAATATCCTACTGACTGTTTTATCATGTTTTCAAAGGTAAACAAAAACTTTAAAGAGAATGTCAGGCACCGCGTTGTTGCGCATGCACTTTCGGATTTTCGCCATTTTCAGTTTTGATTTTTAGGTTTGAGGCAGACATTATTAAGTTTTCGAACAAAATAAGCTTAATCAGTACAAAAAAGGATATTTTATTTTTTTTACAAATCCCACGAATTTTAATGTTGATAAATTGATATGGTTACGCATGATACAACAACCTCCATATAAAAAGAAGAAAAAAACATTGGTGAGCTTTTCTCCGCATACGCTCAATGGCCGGTGAGCTTTTCTCCGCATCCGCCGGTTTTGCGGTGAGCTTTTCTCCGGTGAGCTTATCTCCGGTGAGCTTTTCTCCGGTGAGCTTTTCTCCGGTGAGCTTTTCTCCGGGATTCCGCTGACTGTGCTATGGCGACATTTTGTTTTCGTCGATTTATTTGTATTTTACCCATGAGCGCGTGCTGTCGGCATCGGGTACTACAAAAGGTGGCGTCACCCTAAGCAGAAGGACATTGAGGTACCCTACGTATTAGGATATCTCTGTTCAACCCTGCACGATCTTAGGTTGCTTGCGAGCCACGCTTGTAGCGTAGGCAAGCGTTTGACCACGCGCGCTAACATAGTAATAACAAAAAAAAAAAAATAGAATCAACAAAAGTACCGCCTTCAGAGCCTTATCAGGCCTTTCACTAGGAGTCTGCTTATGAATAGTTACACTTTTTTGCAACGTTCAAAACGTGCCGACCAACGGAGCCATCAATTGTATTTCTGTTGGGTCTATGTTTATACAGCGGGAAGTTAGTCAGCTCCGAGGGCCAGGGTGTCGAACCGAACTGTTTTTCGTTCCGGTTTTTGTTCCGGTTCAGGGAAAACGGTTCAGCTCCGGTTCAACTCCGGGGTGAAAAAATAAAGGTTCAAACCGGTTCGAACCGGTTCGTACTCATATGCTACAAAACAATGAATGACAGCAAAATATAAGCTATGCATATCTTATAAAAGTGTTACATATAGAAAGCAAAGGCTCACATTATTGTGTGGAACGAACAAGCTAGTGCTGGGGCACCTCGGGACGTGGGTGAAAGCGCAGTTCTATGTCAGTCAGCTGACCGAAGAAGCAGGGCGTCGTCATGCATATCCGGGGAAAGACGGCACCTCTGAGACGATAAAATGAACTTCAGTGCAGAAAAGGCTCGCTCCACGCTGACCTGGGTCGCAGGCACTCCCAGGGCTACTTGCGCCAATGGGTATACAGTTCTGGATGGCGTTCCCTTCTCTCCTTCCAAAACTGCAACGCGTTAGCGCCCCTTGAAACCCGCGGCTCCTTGTCTAGCAATGCTCAAAAGAGCTGTGCGCCTGGATGTTTGTGTTTCTGAGGAGAAAACGTTGTGGTCCTTGCTGTTTCTGCTACCAGAGATTGAAGATGTTTTGCTGTTTTCTGCAGCTGTAACTGTTGATTAAATCCCCCTCCCCTTCCCGATGCTAGACTTTAATTTCGGACAGATGATTAAATCCGCTGATTTATTTTGAAAGCATATTAGGTGCGTCACAGTATGGCAACTATTGCAAGTTCTAAAATATCCGTCGGCCTTTGTATCGCTTTCTTATCCGATCAGTTGTATAATGAAATCAAGTCGTTTAAAGTAAATTGCACACAACTCTACAAAATTAAAGGCTAGAGACACACAAAAAAAACTTAAATTGAACGCCAAAAAAAAAAAAAACAAGAACAAAGAGAGGTATAGACAACACTAAGGGTGTTGTCTATACCTCTTTTTGTCCTTTTTTTTGCGTTTAGTCCGAGATGAAAAGCCAACGAGCCCAACTCACCGTTTTGCCACCAAACAGACTCATTAATTGGTCACTTTTGCTGAAGTACGAATTGGGTATGTTCTAGTGTTAAATTTTCTTTGATGAGCCACTTCCGGTCCCCAAGAAAAAGTTGGGACGAATGTGGGCATTTGTTAAAGAAATACATAAGACCAGAAATCCCGGAGAATTTATAGTTACTATGCTCATTTCGTTTGAGTTCTCGAGACGAACTTTCTCAATTATGAAGACGACCGTTATCTGAAAACCTGATAATGGAACGTTACAGAGCTTTCCGCTACCTATTTTGTTCGCTTTTGGACTTCCCACATGAACGAAGCACCGCAAAAATAATTGATCAGTTTTGCCCAGGAACGAAAAAATAATTATTTCGGTCCAACTCAACTCCGGTTTGCGCAAAGTGTTTTTTCTTTCATTTTTTGGTTTACTTTTAAGGTTACTGTGTTCTTGGCCACGCACTTTTCACGCAACCTGCCTTCACGTATGAACCGAAAACCGCATGGAAAACATATGGGTTCCGCTCCAGAACGAGAAAAATTATTTCGTTCCGTTTGCGCGAAAATAGCGTGTTTTTTTTTTTTCCGGTTTTCGGTTCACGGTTTGGGTTCGGTTCAAAAACCTGCCGAGGGCATCTGGCGTCTTCGTTGGAGTTGAAAGACAGTGCAGTATACCGCTGCTTGTCTGACAACTTTAACGTGTATCACGCAATAGTGATACATGACAGCACGCCGGTACGATGCTCATCCAGATTGAAACGGGCAGAGGTGGTGGATTGAAACCACGATCAGTGAGCTTTACAGCACGAGCTTTCGCTACGCGTGCTGCCGAACCACGAGAAACGAGACATCGCGGTCGAATTCGAGCTCGAAAGAAAAACAACAACAGCAACAACAAGAAAATCTCCGGTTTGAGGCATTTAGTACTTGTGTCGCCATCTCGTTTAACAAGTTGGAAATGAAATTAACAGGGTGATTTTATTTACACAAATACGCAAATACAACAATATTTTGCTTTCTCGTCATGGTCTTAAAATTAAGATTAGAGGCACCCCTAGTACGTACGGCCAAGCGTTTTGTCACGTTTGTCTTCTAAATCATTGTATATTCAAAAATGCCTCACGCGCTAAAAACAGTCAAAACGGTCATATTTCTGGATTTTATTAAAAATCTCCAGCGCTGTAAAAGAAAATTCCAAAGGCCGTACAACCTTCATTACGTTATCATAAGTAACCCCCAAAAGAATGAATACTATCGTGCATTCCTGAAACTCAGGTTTGTGTAGCGAAATTTGCTCATTGAGTGACGAGCGGTTGAATCCCCCTTAAAGGGGCGCTCCGGAGCTCTCTGAGATGGCCTATTTATGGCCGTAACTCAATCTACGTGCTCTAAGCATCCAAAACATTCAACACCTACAATCGTGTGCGGCCTATTTTGCTTATAAAAACGTGATCAAATATAGCGAGTTTCAGACCTACACATGGCGCCACCGAACAAGGCTGTATCTGATGAAAGCACAAACGGCGCTCTTCAGCCAATCGCCGCGATGGTGGTTCGCGACTCATCTTGTCTCCAGAAAGACGGCGGGTCTGAAAAAGTAAGCTAAGAAGATTCAGAAAATGAAAGTGGGAGAGCGAGAAGGCAGTAACAAGAAAGGGGGGGGGGAGGCGGTTTCGGGCGTACGAGAGAGTCAAAAGGCGACGAGGACAGAAAATTGGGGAGAAAAGCCGACGAAAAAGTGAGGCCGCCCTGTAAGAACTCGCACCCAAAGCTCGCGGAGCTCTCGGCTAGAAACTGGTCTAGATATATCGCCTCCCTTTTTGAAAGACACAGTGAAGGCGACGAGGCATCTTGAGTCGCGTGCATTATCGCTTATTCTTCATAACCTCGCGGCTGTAGTGATCTGTTCGAACCGATCAATGGATGCTATTTTTTCGTTGTCTGTGAGGAGTTGGAACTTCGAGTTGATTTCGGAATGGCGCCTGTTGACATTAAATTTGAAGCAGGCCAGAACAAAGGCTGCTCGAATGCAAAATCTCAGGGGGGACACTTGCGAGGAGCGCCCCCCCCCCCCCAAATCTATACACAAAAGGGGGGGGGGGAGGGTCAGGACCCCCCCCCCCCCCCCCCCCCCCGATTTACGACACTGGACCTTCCCTACTTTCCAATCAGAGGGTAAAGCACTTTCTTGGAGTCACTGTTGAAAAAAATTGGTAAGAATTAGGGAGGAGTTCATTCCATCCACACCCGATGAAGAAGACAACTTCAATCCATCAATAATCTCAATTATACCAATAGGATCGACGGAAATAGCCCAAGCAGCTCAAATGTCCTGTGAACGTCCACAGGACATCTCTGGGACGTTAGGACATCCTAAAGATATTCCCACGACGAGGTGTGCTACTAGGGAGCATTCATTGGTAGGCAACCGGCACTTTCCATTAAAAGGCTGTCAATATATAGCACACTCGTCGCTCGGCACGTCAAAACCATTTGATGTGACACTGGAAACTGTCTTTTTTGTTTACTATTTTCTAAAATTTTGAGGGATTATTTATCAACCTCTCTGGGAGGCCATGCGTAAAATAGTTTAATTTTGCATCTTCGATCGCTTTCTTGTATGCGTCTACTGAACTCTGGTACGCGGTCCAGCGATACTCACAAGTGGAAAATTTTGCGCCACGGTACAGAACAGACGCTTTTTTTTAAAGGCAAAAGCCTTATATGTATCATTATGCGAAAAGGCGGCGTCGCCGTTGTGCTCGAAATATGGCCATAAAAATACGTCATCAAGCACGCGCCGCTCAAGGTCAAAGCGGACGCGCCTCAGAAATAAAACACAAAGAAAAGCACATCAACGCAGAGGCTTCGTCACGGAAGCCGTAATGCCGGCGGGGCGCTCAAGGTCAAAGCAGGTACGCCTAAAGTCTCGTTCACACTCTTGCAACCGAGTACGACCGAGAGGGACAAGACCGGTTTTTAATCCTCTTACGACGTCTTAAGACCAGCTCCACAGCAGCGCGCCCGGTCCTAAGAGGTCGCAAGAGGATTAAAAACCGGTCTTGTCTTTCTCGGTCGTACTCGGTTGCAAGAGTGTGAACGAGCCTTAAGAAATAAAACACAAAGAAAAGCACAGCAACGCAGATGCTTCGTCACGGAAGCCGTGAAGTCGGCGGGGGCGCCACGCCTGCGCAGTGGGGGAGCGTTATGTCACTGCCGGAGCGCCGTGGGCATAAAAAAGACGTGGCGCGCAGCTTGTACGAATGCGCTGCGTGTAGGAATGCTTTCACATTCCTACAAGTAAGCAGTCTTAAGTTTCTTCGGCGTGTTTTTATTTGACAGTCGTTTTAGCGCTTTCGGTAACCATATGGTGACTGGGTGTTTTACTGTAAATATTTATTAACGGTATGTATTTGTTAGTTAGAAAAGTAAACTTATACTTAGGGTGTGTATTGTCCGGTTTTAACCGAAAAACACCGATAAACATCCGTCGGTGACGAAAATACAAAATCGGTTAAAACAGAAAAACACCGGTGGTGTGATATTTTCGCACTGGTTAAAACCGAAAAACACCGGTCGAAAAAAACCGACCGAGCGAAACCCTTTCCCCGTAGAGGTTCGTCAAACGTGTGATCTCGTGGATCCTGCATGCACGTGGCGTCAGTCCGCACTCCTTTCTGGGGGTCAAAAGCGTCTAGTTAACGCAGTGGAAGCTAAGCTCTCTCACGCCTTTCCCTCATTGTGTCTCCCATGGCCCCCTTTTGTGGAAAACTTAACGCAGTGGAGGGTACGCTCTCACGTGCCCTTTCCCCACTGTGTCTGGCCAAGTGATGTCGGTGCAAGCCTTGTATTCAGAGGTTGCTCTGGTTCCTGGAAGACACTGCCAACATCCGTGTCGTACGAGGCTACTGACCTTTGAGAACTGAGATGCGTTCATTGTTATCTGTTTAGTTTCCATGGGTTTTTGTTTTGGGGAAACGGAAAAAGGGTTTTGTTGGCATGGGGGTTTTTCGCTGTATAAAAAAGGGCCGTTCTGTAAAACCATTTGCAGACGTGTTTGAGAAGGCGCGTCCGACCCGCGTCTGCGGGTTTCCTCAACGTGAGACGTTAAAGCTTGTTCATTCCTTCTCAGCCTACTATCAGATGATTCAAAGCAAGTGGTTTAGGACTGTTTCCCGAAACATCTCTCATGACTTAGATTTCATTGATGAATCGTCGTTCTGGTTCTGCGTGCAAATCGTTAATCCGTGCGTTAAAGTGGAGCTGCCAAAGGAATTTGTGTCTTATGAAAGTATCTATCGGCTGGTCCACCGAGACGAGCGCAAGCTGAGTGACCTAGAATCAGAGTTTCTTTGTTACCGCCAGTAGGCTGTGACTAGCACCTTTGATCCTGTGGTATTTTGGAAACTTCATTTACCTGACTGGCCACTACTGTCCCAAGTCTCGCTGGACATTTTGGGATGTCCTGTGTCCAGCGCAAATGTGGAGCGTGCGTTTTTAAAATTGCGGGTTGTGAACCGCAAGGAACGTGCTGCCATGACGGATGCAAGCCTCTCGAAGTATACTTGTATCTACTATAATAACCAAGCGTGAGAAATAGATCCTTCCTCAAGAATAAGTGTATGAAATATGGGAATAAAATTGGAACTCTCTGTCTGCGATCAATCGCATTTTTTTTCCACCGATAATCACCGATTTTAGCCTCGTCGTGAGACGATCCACCGAAATACACCGGTGTTTCGAAAATAAATAAACACCGAAAAACATCCGCCGATTTTTCCCACAAATAAACACCGGAAAGTACACACCCTACTTATACTTAATCAAGTTCCAGACCTCTTCTACAGAACACCCTAAAAATTGTCAAATATTGATAACAAGTTGCAAGTTCATTACTAATCTGATCAGAATTCGCGTGACTATAATATTGTATTTGTTTTGGTTGAAAAGTAAGCCTCGACACGGACGCATTTAAAAGAAAATGCAGTACAGCATGATCACTGATCGCTGGCAGATATGAATATGATATGGAACTTGCATGTTCTGGGTGATTTGTCAAAATAAGGTATAAAACACTTGCTATCGATGGTGTCACTCTGGTGGGACGAAGAACTAATTGCAAAAAGTTGAAATCTAAGCATAACTTAACAAATGCATTACTTTTTGCAGAGTTCACATTTATACAATGAGTGTCACTTGACCATGATATAGCGGGAAAGTTAAAATTGCCGAGAAGACTGGCGCAATGGGAAAGCGCAGCACTATGTTGTTCATTTAATTATGCAAAAGTTTCAACAAATGATCGACTATGACGGTGGCCTGTAACCAGGGCCGGCTCTAGGGGCGGGGGCGGGAAGGGGGGATGGAGGCGCCATGGCCGGAGTTTGCCCAGGGCGCTTGATGGTGTAGGGCCGGCCCTACCTGTAACACACTCCTATGATCCATTTCTTGTGGTTAACATGAAGGCAAACCCACACGGTTTCTAATTCAGATGCAGTGTTTAAATAAAAAGATTCAATAGAGTTAGCAACCGCAATCAGGACCCCACCACCGCATCTGCCTGCCATATTCCAGTGATAAATGGCCTCTCTTGTGGACCAAGCCAGCATCAGCTTGCGTCAGGCACGTAGCCAGGGGGGGGGGGCAGTCCAGCTGGACTGCCTCATTTCCAGCTGAGACCAGTTCCATAATCCAGCTGGAAGTGGACTGATTTTCGCCTGGGATCCAACATCCTTGTTTCAGAACCAATCTGACATCATCACAACCCCTGCAAAAGAAGCAGACGAACTTGCGCTCCGCATAGTTCGCTGGAGTTGCGATAATGTGCATTCCAAACTCCGGCAATATATATTTTTTTAAAGATTTAACATTAAATTTCGATCGTGATAGACATGGTGATTAGGAGGGCCGCTTTATCTTCATTGTCCATGTGCTTCAGAAAGAGCCAAGTGAAACGCTAGCGCGTCGTCCCTGGCAACGCATTCACCATGATCTATTCCAGGGGTGGCCAGGCTGACCCGGCCTAAGAGCCGCAAACAAAACCACGAAACTTCCAAGAGCCGCTTGGGGGAGGGGTGGGGGGAACTTTTGTCCAGAGCAATAAACGAAGCTCGAACTATTTTGAATCTACCCGAGTCAGAAGCAGTCCAATTGTCCGTAAGGTAGCAGTACCGCAAGACTACCAAACCGCAACCTGTCTTTCGAATTAAAACGCGTTCCATTTTTCTTTTTGGGGAAGTGCGCGTGTGACCGGGAGGGAGGCGGGGGAGGCGAAGGGGGGGGGGGGGAGGTAGGGGAGGGAGCCGCGAGCCGCACTTTAACATGTGAAGAGCCGCATGCGGCTCGCGAGCCGCAGCTTGGCCACCCTTGATCTATTCAGTCACATCTTAGTTTGATGATGCTAATATTGTTTAATTTTTGGAGGAAAGTCGGGCTGCCATGTGTCAGTCTCATAGCGCTGAGCAATTGTTATTCCACAAGTTTTCAGCTGCAGTTATTTTTAGAATACACAAGCATTTTAATGAAGGGAACGCTACTATCGCTATTGCTCCGAAGGTGTGGCTCCGATGCAGACATTCACACACCTCCTTTGTTCCTCGGTCAGATGTGAACCAATCAGGGAAATGCGCTGTGCAATGTTACCAAGGAGGGAAGGCATAGCATGATGCTACTAACCAAGTTCCGCAAATAACGGATTTACTGTACGTATTTCCTGATTTGGGGGGGGGGGGGTCAGCATATCTTATGTTTGAACCCCCCCTCCCCATTTCCCCCCCCCATAAATTTTTACATATGCAGAATTCAAGAGGGGGGGTCAGGACATCCGGAGCGCCCCCTTTAAATCCGCCACTGACTGTAGTCCAGGGGTTAGTAAAATACGGCCCTTCTTAACCAGGACCCTCCAGTTGGGGTAGAGCTCTGTGAGGCTTTGCCATGAATCTCTCGCAACACTGCGAACTCCAGAGTATGGCTGGAATGGCACTCTCTTGGACATGCCAACAGTCTGACAACTAGACCATTCAAAGGCTGGTCCGCCATTTTGCTTTATCAACGACCCTTGATAACAGAAAACGGGACTGCCTTTTGTATTATCGTGAACGCGTCTAAATCTGGGGGAGCACATTGCAGCCGACAGGGGACATTTTTTAATAAAAGAAAGGACATACACCAGCTTTTTCTAGTTCTTGGTGAAATGCAAATTACCTTCATCCCTGACATCCCCCACCCAATCAAACAAACCGGCTTGCAGTTTGCACAGAATCGGAGCGCAGTTGAGGGTAGTTTTGCTCACGACCTCAGGTCGTAGATCTATCAGCTCCCCTATCAGTATTTACAGAAAGCAAACAGTCCAAGGGAAATGTCACACCTTGCGATGCACATTCATCTCACATAAAAAAAAAAATAATAATAAAGAGAAGCAAACTACAGATAGCATGGCACCTCACTGCACAGAAGTGCATTTGACAGGCCTAATATAAAAAAAAAAGGAAAGAAAGAATATGCAGGGTTTTTAAAATGCACTCATGAAAATTTCAATAATTATGATGTTGTACTTATGAACAAAATGGGGGCATTAAACAAATAGGTATGTCAACAGACATTACAGGGAAGCCTGTAAATGTCAGCCACTGTTCCTACTTGTTTAATGCCTTCATTTTCTTACTAAGAGCCTCATTCAACTGGGCTACTCTATGAGTGCACCTTTATGATAAAAGGGTTGATGGGTGGACTCCGTAAAATTGGCAACATAACACAAAGCAAACAGAAACTATGACCGTAAAGCACTCCATACACTTTTACTATATATATAAGTGAAAGGAGTTTCAAGGGAGAGGATACTAGTAGTTTACCTGGCAATATTTAATTACCTATTAGAACTATGCTCATCTACTTGCAAACACCGGCCCATTTTCACATATAGCTTCTGAATTTAGAACACAATAATCCCTGGTTATCAAAAATAATGCATTGTAAGTGAAAGGCAACAATCTGAAATAAGCAGTGTAGGCATAATTTATTATGAATAGGAACATGGTACGAAATCAAACAAATAAACAAAAGGTGAGGTAAATGAGAACAGGGGTGTTAAGGCACAAAATAAATGCAACATTGAGCACCAACTGCAAGCAGATGTGACATCGCTTATTCAAAACACATAAGATCTAAAAGGGTTTTCTTTAGACTCTGCAATGCACCCTGCTGTAACATGCCACATGTGAAACCGACTAGACTTTCTAAAAGGTGTAACAGGTACTATCAAAGACAGCAGAGATTACAAGCAACCTGAGATCATAATCTACCTCATAGTCTCGAACTGCTTAACACTATGTGCACAAATCCTATAAAGCATTCGGTAATAATGTTGCTGTAAAGAGGAAAAAAAAAAATTAAGTTCATCACAAACAATGATGCACTCCCAGGTTTCGGGATGCAAACAAATTAGGTCCCTGTAGCTAATGCCACGGCACCACTGAACCCCAGTGCAACATCTCCTTAGCAGCCAACTGACTGGGTGGTCTGTACAAAAGTACGTCTCAACAAAAATACTGCGCTATTTAAGTAAATCTACCTGCACAACCTTATGCTGAAGCTCTTGCTTAACGAAACTCCTAAGTGCACGCACATTCCCGTGCTAAAATCCGCTGCGATCTTGCAAGAATGAGGCAGTAGCTACCTCTGGCTTAATGGCAAGTTCAAGAAGCATTAGGACTACGCTCACAACTCTTTGCACCACAAACGAGTGCCCTGTGCACCAGGCCCCAGGAAGGGGGCCAGCGAGCAATACGCTTTGTACAAACAAGGAGCTCGGCCGCTGGCTGCCCCTCCCTGGTCGAACCTCGGGCGGGTGCCTACATGGAAGCGCTGGCCATCCTGTAGAGGCGGCAGAAGGTGCCCCTCTGCCGAGACTCATCCTGAAGCAACTGGACACGAACCCACTGGCGCGATTGTGACGAGTGGCGCACGGCCTCCATGACCGCCTGGACGTAGAGGCCGTCTTCGAAGCTTGCTGCACTGTCGGCAGGCACCTTGGCCCATGACTGGGCCACGCTGCGGGTGGCAAAGGCATCCCTGAGCGCCGCCACCATCTTGGCCAGGCCCTTGACGTGCGGCTTGGGCACCACGCAGTCGGGGGCTTGCTTCAGATCCTCGACGTCCAGGTAGAGCACCTCTTCCTTGGCCGCTGCCTTGTGGCCGTGCAGGTCGCCGCTGCGGACCACCAGGTTGCCCTTGGTGCCACACACGAGCAGCTCCTGGCTGAACTGGCCCGCGCAGTGGCTGTTCAACGTTACAGTGGCCAGGGCGCCGTTGCTCAGCTCCATCTGGAAGCTGCAGAAGTCGTCGCTGCTCACCTGTCGGATCCCGCACACGGCGTCGGTGGTCTTGGCGAACGTCCGCGCCAGGCCGTGCACGCGCACCGCGCGCAGACCAGTCACGAAGGACGCGATGTCGATCACGTGACTGCCAAAAGTGGACAGGATGCCCCCTCCCATCGTGTCCTCGCACGTCCAGTCGTAGCGGTCGTGGATTAGGGAGCCGCACTGGACGCGCGCTTCGATTATCTGTACGCAGCCCACGTAGCCGTCCTGGATGTGCCGCTTCATGTGCACGTAGGCCGGCAGGAAGCGGAGGCTGTGGCACAGCACCGAGATGAGCGTCGGGTAGTACTGGGCCGCTCGCACCATCTTCAGCACCTCGGTCTGCGTCAGTCCGGCCGGACGGTCGCACAGCACGTGCTTGCCGATGCCCAGCGCCTTGACGGCAATCCGGGCGTGCTGGTGCGGAGAACACATGATGCACACGAAGTCTACGGTCTTCCTGAGGAGGACTTCGTCCTCTTTGTTAGTGTAGAAGGGGATCCCCAGCTCTTGAGCGATTTCCTTGGCGTTATCGGCGGTACGGCCCCAGATGGCTTCAACTTTAAAGCCACGAGCGCGCAGGCACGGCACAAGCACCCGCACGGATTTACCCGTGCCGAACACTCCGACCCCCGGCAGCATTGTACGCCTGGAGGGGTATTCCCGCTTCTCTTCAACGATTTCGAACGTTTAGTTCATCTCAGAAAGGACAGGAGCCCACGAACAGAAAAGAATGGACTTAATATGAGTCAGTGTTTCAAATGTTTCGTTCATTCCGCCCGTGATTTCGCCAACTGTTACTCGGCTCCCACTTACCGCGCAGCACAAAACGACGAAACGACAGTTGCACTCGGACGGCGTTTTTAGCGCAGTTTGATTTCTATGACTCACTTGTTTGATGATAACTTCTGCGAATGGGAAACGTTCCAGGAAACAGGAGAAAAATATCGAAGCTAGACTGCAGAAGGTTGGTGTTTATGAGGCAAATTTCGTACGCACTTTACCGTCATCTCTCATCTCTACGGGCCGCCGCCGTCGCTTACGTCCGCGTCGCCTTTTTCGCACTCTTTTTGGCTAGTTTTTGTACATTTTAGTGTTTTTAGCGTTGGTTTTTAGTGAAAGCAGGCTTGGTCAAGAGACGCGTACTTGAGCTCTGGTTATTATTACACATACACACAAAATAAAATTTTGCAGTCAATATTTACAGCTCTTCAAAATGAAAAGTATAATCTAATATTCTAAACCATAGAGTTATTACAATAAACGCTAGAGGCTCAGCTGGCGCTAGTGTCTATGGGACTTCCGGTTGCAAATTGAAGCAGACAGCATGCAGTCTACTTTTCCAGTCTTCCTGTGTATTCCTATGGAAAAAAGCGCGTGAATTTTGTCTCTTCGCCGGAAAATAACATGAATAACTTTTGTTATTTCGGTTGTACCGGATAGTATGTACCTTTATTAATATAGTGAAAGTGTAATTGCTTTTGTTACAGCATTTTTTCTTTACCACTGAACGATGTTAAAACTTCGCTATATTTCAGGCCCAAACCTCTGTTCAATGGCAGGTATGTAGAAACGAGCGACGATTCTAAGCAAAATAACGATCGAACGGAATGTAAAGTGTGTTCAAAGTTTGCCAGCATTCCGTTAATATGCCCGTCCCGTCACTATATGAAAATGACCCCGTCGTGCATCTTTACGAGTGGTTAAAAAAACGTTCGAAACGTAAAGAATAAAGTACGTGGGCTACTAAAGGTGTGTTTTCTTATTATTTCCTATGTCGGGCAGTTTTTATCGGGCACCTGTTCCCTGGCTTCTCCCTATTTGCAAAGATTTGGAGCGTGCGGGTGATGATTTGAACCCAGAAAGAATAAAGCAGTACTTATTTATTGCAAATCGGACTATATTACGTGATTTTCAATATATTTTGATCGTCTGCATGCACAAGGAGTTACTTATCCAGTGTTACTGCGTAGTTCTTGCCGTCTCCCTTGGTTTTGCACATGTCCTTCGTTCGTTTGGCACGTAATATCCCCCATGCTGGAAAGCGCCGACGCCGTGTTCGCGCTAACAGTGTCCGACAGTGCACATACATACACGTACGAAGCGGTTTTAACACCGTTTTTTATGCCACGAATTTCAAATAAATATGCCGTAACTGACCAATTATTTCGTCTGCGTGACTGAGAAATGTTCCAATGTGCCTAGTACGTGCAAATTATTCGTGATATTTGCTCTGATAATCGAGCGCAGAGAGAAAATGCACTCGCTTTTTCCCATAGAAATGCATTACCGGAAGTCAATTTCTGACTGCTTGCTGTCTGCTTCAAAATGCAACAGCACACTAGCGCCACCTGAGCCTAACTCTATGTTCTAAACTCTCCTCTGGCACCATGAAGCGTTTATAGTGTTTATAGGTTTAGAGACAACACAATCCAATCCGAGTCGCCATTCTCGGTCTTGTTCACGGGTCGGTAGTCTCGTTGGTCTCGTTCTCAGTCATCGTTCGTTGCCATCGTCGCTTTTTGCTCTGTCTTTCGTAGTGTAGTACTACAGTGTACTAATTAGTACACTGTAGAGGCATTATCATCAACCAATCAACGTAAGGTTTCTTTCCCCTTGCATTGTGCGTTTAGAGGTATGTGGGTCGCCATGTCTCTTGTTCATCGTGAAAATAAGCCGACAAGCGTAAAGTCAGATTAGAGGCACTAAATGTGTTGTTTTTGTCATTTGTTTGTCAGGATCATGAAACACCCCAACAGCACTAATCACATGATCACAAATGGTGAAGAATCTGATTGCGTGAGAGTTGCGAAACGTCCACGAACTGGCGACATGGACCAGCCTCTTAGTGTAAGTTTTCTAATTTCGCTCACTGCTGTTTATGTTCTAGCAGTCTCTTTGTAAACCTGCATTTCGTCGTTCGATGTTTCAGTATTGGTCCTTACCTTGAAGCGAATGGAGGGGGTACCTGTAATTCTTAGAAGTTTTTCCTTACCGAAGTCCATTAATTAGCACAAGGAATTGCCCAGCACCAATGCGCCCACAAAGCACCGCATTGTTTCATCGATTTAATTTATTCGACCTGTCTGTTTTTTCTCTCTCTTCATACGCTACAGACTGGTACCAGTCTTTGTTTCTTTTAATTGGTGAATCTACTCGCTTTTCAATATTCGGTACTGCGCTGTTCATAGCACATGGTCACAGAACGAGCTCTCACTGCATTGCACTGTTAAAAAAAAAAAAAAAGCATTGACTTAATTTTTTTTTTCAAATCAATATTTGTTGTAGAAGAAAAAACGTATTTAGTGAATGTCAAAGGCATTTATTATTTTTATTGTGACCTGGTATCTTATCAGAACATACACATTTTAAATGCCAGAAAGCTTTTCTTTTTTTAGTTTAGAATGTTTGCACTGTCTAGTGTTACGTCCGACGGAACCCAGAATAAAAATAAGAGTTACGTAACTTTACGCCAAGGTTTTGAGTTACAACCGACATAACCCAATTTGAAAATTAAAGTTTTGTCCAGGGAATTCGAAATAAAAAACAAGTTACGTCCCACGTAACTTTACCCCAAGGTTTCAAGTTACGTCCGACTGAACTCGAAATGAAAATGAGTTATGTCCGACGGAAATAAAAGTTAAAGTTATGTCCTGTGTAACCTACGCAACCTTATTGAATGTTACGCTTTACGGCCGATACATGACGTAAACACAAACATATCGTGAATTATTACTACGTTAAGACCTGTTGAAACGTCTTAAAATTTCTTGGGACGAGAGAACACACTGGCGCCATCTATGCGGTGACCCTGTAACTGCATTTCACAAGAGCGGAGGTTTTGCGAGATTTCCGAGGTAAAATGTGCGTAATACCTATGAGAAAGCTTGTTTATAACGTTGACAAAGAATTTTCGAGCCAAGAAAGAAGGAATAATGCGCGAGAGAAATACAAAATATGCCGGACTGCCAAGTTTACACTGCTACCCAATAGATGGCACCAGTGTGTCCTCTCGTGTCTTCGGATGCTCGAGGAGAACCAGGACGTGTTTCCTGGTTCTCCTCGAGCATCCGAAGCTAAGTGCCAGTTTTTCTTCTTTTCTCTCTCTTTTTGAGAGTTGATAGGAAGTGACTATGCGGTAGCAGTGTTTAGGTTTGAACAGCAGCAGTTGGGATTAGTAGAGGCTACTACGAAGTTAGTTTCGTAGGCTGTTTGAATTTTTGGCGGGAAGTGACGGTTTGTTCACGGTCTAGATATGGGTCTAGATTTGGGTCGGCAGGACAAGGGTGGGGACGAGTTGGTGCAGTGTGAGGGGTGTGGGCGGTGGTGTTACCTAGAGGAGACCGGTTTCGGGAGTCTGGAGGAGGCGAAGGGGATGAGTTTCGAGTGTCGGCTTTGTGTGAAGCTTCAGCAGGTAACTGGGGAATGGGAGGGTAGAGTTCGGGAGATTGAGGCCGAGCTTAAGGCAGAAGGAGAGAAGCGGGTGGGTCTCGAGGCCCAGGTTGAGGAGCTGACTAGGCAGCTTAATCATGAGAGGGAGCAGCGGGTCGGTCTCGAGAAGCAGGTGGAAGAGCTGGGGGAAGTATGGAAGGCGGGTTTAGAGGAGTGTAAGAGGGAGTGTGATAGTAGGGTAGAGCGCCTGGAAGGGGTAATTCGAGCGAGTGAGAGTAGCGAGGGAAGAAAGGAGGAAGTGTCAGTTCTAGCGGGACGAACCGCCGGTCCGCAGGCTGGGGTCGCTGGTGGTCAGGAGTCCAGCCTGTTGACCGACGGGCTCGACGGCGCTGGAGAGCTAAGTGTCCCTCAGCTCAATAGCGCCTTCGAGCAGCAGGCGTCGGGCAGTCAGGTGACAGCAGATAAGTCGCAGGACAAGGGCGCGCAGGTACCAGGGGGATCTAGGGTACTGGTAGTGGGGAGCTCTAACGTAGCACGGGTTAAGAGGGGTGTACTGAGCAGGGTGAAGGGGGACCAGAGGGTAACCATAGAGGTCCAGCCAGGGAAGTGTATGGTGGATGCTATGACCGCAGCACGTGAGGGGGTGTGGGATAACCGGGAGGGAAGGAACCTAGTAATAGTTCACGCGGGGCTTAATGATGTGCTCCAGGGTAGGAGTCAGAACCTTGGAAAGCAGCTAAACGTGGGAATGCGTAAGCTGAGGGACGTGTCTGAGAATGTGCACGTGGTTGTGTGCACCATTCCAGAAGTTCGGGGGCAGTCCGGGGTAACGGAGAGGAGGGTTGTCGAAGCCAACAGAGTAATTAAGGGTATGAGTCGACAGCTTCGGTACGACGTAATGGAAGTAAACAGGGAGGTGTACGAGGCTGGCTCCCGCCCTTTTGCAGATGGCATTCACTACAGTGAGGCCACGGGTTACAGGGTGGGGGATAGGATGGGCCGCACGGTGACTGCTTTTTTGGGGGGACCGAGGGCCCTGGGGGTACTGAAGTAACTGAAAACCCAACAAAGTCAGGAGAGGCACCCAGGGTTAAAAAGAGGAGAAAACGTAAGAACAAGTATAAACAAACAACACAATCAGACATTGGATATATTAACATGCTGGGTGGTAGAAATAGGTTAAAATGGGAAGAGGTAGAGGAGCAACTAAGAAAGGCGGATTTAGTGGTGTATGGGTTTGTGGAAACACATCTCAGAGACATGGAGCAGCCACCTTGCAACCCTGACTATGTATGGGAAGAATGCAACAGAACGGAGGGAATGAGGAAGGGAGGTGGAATTGGAGCATTTATTAAGAAGAACATGAACTTTCAAAGGATCAGAAAGGAGTGCGCCGAACACTTGTGGCTGAAAGGAAAAGTCGCTGGGGAATCAACACTCCTTGGAGTTGTTTACTTATGGACAGGGAAAGGTGCTAAAGAGGAAAACAGAAAAATGATTGATTGCATATCAAGAGACATTAGTGAGCTAGGGGAAGGCTCTGAAATAATTATTATGGGAGACATGAATGCCCATATCGAGGGTCTGGATGGGTATACGGACTCAACTGGAAGCATATTACTAGAACTGGTGGAAAAGCATGACTTAGTTTTATGTAATACCAGTCAGAAGTGTGACAGGCACATAACGTGGGAAACTGGTAATCTACATTCAACTATAGATTACATACTTATGTCACACAAAATATATGGTAAGTTACAAGTAATGAAAATAGATGAAGAAGGTTCCAAAAGTCTTGGTAGTGATCATAAACGTATTAAGCTGAATTTTGCCAGAGAAGTAAATGCTGAAACTAGACAACATAATTCAAAGCAGACTTCCTGCAGCGACAAAGAGTTGGAAATAGTTGCTGAAAGAATAGAGGAAGCAGTTTCAGGGCAACGGTATACAGATTGGACCTATGAGAGCCTAACTGGGCTTTTTGTTCTGGAACTAGACAAAGTTCAGAGTAAACGAAAGGGGAAGTGAAGACATAGACCAAAAAGCTGGTGGGACAAAGAAGTGAAGCAAGCGATACAAAAACGTCAGGAAGCCTCTAGAGAACACAGGCATTCCAAGCGTAGTGGGGAGTCGGAAGCTGAAGTAAAAAGAAGATGGGACACTTTTATAACATGTCGCCGAGAGGCATCCAGTTTGATCAATGCGAAAATTCAGAGAAAGGGTGAAGAATGGATGAGTAATGTAAGCAAGAAAGATAGAAACGCAGCCAAGAAGTTTTGGGAGCACTTGAACTCACTCAGTGAAACGACGCAAGCTAGACAGAGGTTCATACTCTCGCATCAGGGAGATCAATTAGAGGGAGATGATGCGATACGATATATAGGAGCAGTGATGGAGGAGAAATTTCGGGAACGGGTACATGTGGAAGATAGGAGAACCGAAGGCAGTATCAGTCCAGCTTTTGACATCGCGGATTTTGGACAAAGAGAATGGGAAAAGGCGGAACGAAGAGTCCCTAGTGGCACGTCGACAGGCACAGATGGTATCCCAATCAAGCTGGTGAAGAATTTGGGTCCTAAATCTAAGGCAAAACTAAGGGAGGTAGTGAGCACTATGGTAACAAAAGGAAATATTCCAGATGAATGGAGGCTTAGTAGGATGAGTATGATATATAAGGGAAAGGGAGATAAGTCTGACATTAGGAATTATCGTCCCATAACCGTGACACCAGTTATTTACAGGTTGGTAATGCAGATTATAAAGAACAGACTGGAGGAATGGGTAGATTGCGAGGGCATACTGGGCGAGTTGCAGAACGGGTTTCGGAAACAAAGAAGGTTGGAAGACAATATATTTTCTCTAACACAGTGTATAGAAATAGCGCAAAAAGAAAACAGACAGCTCTGGCTGGCATTTCTGGATATCAAGGGTGCCTATGACAATGTGAACCAAAAAACTCTGTGGGACATAGTGGAGAGCTTAAACCTAGATGAAGGACTAACAGCAATATTAAGGAACGTTTACAAAGATAATAAGGTGATTATAACATGGGAAGGAAAGGCAACGGGGAAAATAGAGATAGGACGAGGCCTTAGGCAGGGGTGCCCGTTATCGCCTTTGCTGTTTATGTTGTATCTGAGAGGATTGGAGGATAGACTAGAGAAGAGTGGGCTTGGATTTGACCTTTCGTACAGTAAGCTAGGCCAAACAATTCAGCAATCCTTACCGGGACTGATATATGCGGATGATATCATACTAATGGCTAACAACAGGATAGATTTGCAGGAATTGATGAGCATCTGTGGTAGGGAAGGAGAGGAATTAGGTTTAGAATTCAGTAGTGAAAAATCAGCAGTCATGATTTTTAACAATGATGATGTTGAGAGACTGAAGATACAGAACATTACAGTTGAGAGAGCTAGTAAATACAAGTATCTAGGAGTATGGATATGTGGTGGTGCAGAATATCTCAGTGAGCATGAAAAGTATATAATAGGTAAGGGCAACAGAAATGCGGCTGTAATGAAAAATAGAGCACTTTGGAATTACAACAGGTATGAGGTGGTGAGAGAGATTTGGAAAGGGGTCATGGTGCCTGGCTTGACTTTTGGAAACGCAGTGCTATGCATGAAATCCGAAGTGCATGCAAGACTAGAAATAAAACAGCGTGGAGTAGGTAGGCTGGCTTTGGGGGCACATTGCAAAACACCAAACCAGGGAGTACAAGGAGACATGGGATGGGCGTCATTTGAGGGCAGGGAAGCTGTGAGCAAGATAGAATTTGAGGATCGGTTGAGGCAAATGGGTGGGGAGCAATGGGCACGAAAGGTTTTCAGCTATTTATACATGAGGAGTATAGACATAAAATGGAGACAGCGCACTAGGAAATTAAGAGGAAAGTTTTTAGGCTATAGTGGGGTTACGGAAGAGCAGGTCTCAGTTAAGAAGAAAGTTAAGGCCACAGAAAGAGATCGATGGCTAGAGGGAATGCAGACAAAGAAGGCTCTGGAAGGCTATAGATTAAACAAAACAGTTATTGCCAAAGAAAGCATTTATGATAATTCTAGGGGAAGCTCATTGTTGTTTGAGGCAAGGACAGGTGTTTTGCGAACCAGAACATACAGAGCGAAGTACCAGGAAATGGACACAGTGTGCGCTGCTTGTGGAGAGGAGGACGAGACGGCTGAGCACTTGATACTCTACTGTAAAGGGCTTCACCCTATGCATACCGAAGACAACATAGATTTAATAAGGTCATTGGGTTTTAGAGACAGCGAAGGAAAAGTGGATTTCAAGACAGTAGAGATTACCAAGCAAAGATTAAGTGAATGGTGGCAGAAAGCGAGAGAAAACTAGGCATTTTTTTATTAACTGATGGCAAGGGGGATTTATAGCCTCACTTTCTTTTCAGTACAGAGTGAATATAGTGTTCACATTTAAATATTCTAAGCTTAAAGGGTAAGATGAAATGGCTAGGTGGCGTAAGCTACTTTCCGATCCAAAGGGCTCAGCCGTATTCATCCATCCATCCATCCGTCGTAAGAGATATTAAAGGCCCGTTCACACTCTTGCAACTGAGTACGACTGAGAGAGACCAAGATTTGTTAAAACCTCTTAAAATTTCTTTAGGACGAGAGAACACATTGGCATGCTGGCGCCATCTATGCTATGACACTGGAACTGCAGTTCACGAGAGCGAAGGTTTTGCGGGATTTCCGAGGTCAAATGTGCGTAATCCCTATAAGAAAGGCTCGTTTATGACGTTGACAAAAGTTTTTCGAGCCAAGAAAGAAAGGATAATGCGCGAGAGAAATAGTAAATATGCCGGACCGCCAAGTTTACACTACTACCCAATAGACGGCGCCAGTGTGTCCTCTCGTTGTAAGAGGTTTTAAGGAACCCAGTTTTAAGAGGTTGCAAGAGTGAACGGGCCTTAAGAGGTTCCAAGGCTTTCGGTTCTAAGAGGTTGCAAGTGTGTGAACGGGCCTTTGCGTCCGTTGCAGCATTGTTAATTGGTTAAAATCGCGACTCCATCAGTACCTCCAGGTACGGATGCCCGTCACATTATTTTATTTTTCTTTCTCATGTTTTCCCTTTCTTTAGGACAATTTTTTTCTCCTTTAAGACGATTTCTTGCGACGCTTTCTGAGAATCGCGGACATTCGAAGCAATTATTAAGAGAGATAGAATGGTAATGTAATACGAACCCGCTGTTTACAGCAGCAGGGTTTCCGGCAGACTTGTTGAAAACTGGCACAACCTTCACATACCACTCAAGTCGCCACGCGCACTAGCTTTGGCAGTGTTTTTTTTCCAGAGTGTCTTAAATAAAGAGCTGTTTCGAGG
Organism: Ixodes persulcatus; assembly: GCA_013358835.2. Taxonomy (NCBI): domain Eukaryota; kingdom Metazoa; phylum Arthropoda; class Arachnida; order Ixodida; family Ixodidae; genus Ixodes; species Ixodes persulcatus. The sequence goes on from JABSTQ010011052.1 coordinate 4,818,497, forward strand.
GGGCCGCCGGGGTGTATAAATGACAATTTACCCTCGGCCTTTAGCCATATCAACTATGCTCTCAGCCCAAGCCAGCAAGGGCTACAAGCAGGTGCAACAAACGCGGCAAGGATAGCAAGAAGGGTTTTCATATCGAAAAAAAAAAAAAAAATGAAATGAATTGTCTTAAAGGAGGGAAAAGAAAAGAAAGAAAAAATTTATTTGACGGGCATCGAACCCACCCAGCTTCAGCAGCCTCGATGTGTGAGGAACACACTCCAGCAATCTCAACAAAGCTGAAGGTACGGATAAAGTTGAGATTTTAACCGGTTCACGAAGGCTGCATCGGACGTAACGCAGTAATAATTCACAATATTTTTGTATTTACGTCATGTATCGGCCGTAAAGCGAAATATACGTGTAGGTTGTGTAGGTTACACAGGACGTAACTTCAACTTTTATTTCGGGTTCCGCCGGACGTAACTTTACTCTTTATTTCGAGTTCGGTCGGACGTAACTTTAATTTTTATTTCGAGTTCTGTTGGATGTAACTTTAATTTTCATATTGGGTTACGTCGGACATAACATTAATTTTCATATTAGGTTACGTCGGAAGTAACTCAAAACCTTGGGGTAAAGTTACGTTGGACGTAACTTTAGTTTTTATTTCGGGTTGCATCGGACGTAACGCTAGACACTGCATACAATGTTTCACAAAGTCTATGTAGTTCTTACAACCATATTTTGTAAAAGCTACTTCGTGCAGCATGTGACGTGTTCACCAAACTCTCTTTTATTTGCGGTGACGCATGAGCATAGTGCATCTTTCGAGCTCTGCATAGGGTGCCTCAATGTCCTTCTCTTTAGGGTGATATGCTGTTTTTTGTAGTACCTGATACCAATGGCATAAGCTCACAGGGAAAATACAAAGAAATAGCCGGTAGCCAAATGCCACCATAGCATAGAGCTTGTACTGGGCTGCAGAACGAAAAAGAAAAAGAAATGTTCAAAAACAAAAATTGTCAGATGTCACCGCTCTAAGCAGAACGCACATGAAGGCACCCAGGTCTGCAAGTTTGGCTCAAACCCAGATTGAGAATAGTTGGTCGCATGCAGGGGCGGATACAGGTGTTACCAAGGGAGGGGGGGGGTCAGGCTACCAAGCGAGGGGGGGGGGATCGGACATTTAAGAACTCCCCTCCACCCCACCCCACCCCACCCCTTTCATTGCCTGAAGATTTTACACATTTGGAATTCAAAAGAGGGGGTCAGAACATCCAGACCCCCCCCCCCCTCCCCTCCCCTCCCTCTGAGTCCGCCACTGGTCACACTCTGTATTCATACAGAAGAGAAGTCATGGTAATTGAGACAGCTGAAGGTCGTTCAAATAAAGACATATGTAGAAAAGGAGATAACAGGCAATTGCTCCACAAATTCTTGAGAAGTGTCTTCAGAAAGCATAAATGTATGAATCATTTCCTTTTTTTTTTTTTTTTTTTTTTTTTTCAGGTTTTGTTAGAGTCTTTTAAGGAGACAATATTTTCACGGCTCGAGACATTAGAGAGTAGGATAGATGCCTTAAACGAGCAATGCCAAACTCTGGAAGACAAGATTGATATACTCTCTACAGCAGTGAAAGAAAATGTGTCGACAGTTCCTTCTAGTATTACAAGGTACGTCCATCTTCCAAGGTAAATAGAGTGGCTTCCACTTTACAGTTTTTTAGCGCTATCATAAAGAAAACCTGTTGACCTACAAAAAGTATTAAAATGCAGTTTTATTTTTCTTTCAGCTCTGCAGGTACAGAACTCTATCCTTATAAACTTTGTCTTGCATATAAAATGCCTGTGTATTTGCATAACTGAAATTCCTGCGTAGGCTCCCCAACGATTGTCTCTTTGGATGAAGAACCAGGGACCACTTTTGCAGCAGGATCGAGTGTAACATTGATCACCCTGAACACTGAAGGTAATGACTTCAATCAGTCAACAGCATGCTCCTGGAATGGTTTAAACTTAGTTTGGGCAAGTCTAATGAATGTGCCTGTATTTATACCTATCCATGAGGGCTACTTGCAGAAACCATGCCTCTAAGGAAAATGTGTGCAAGTCGACTTCAGTGGGGAAGGTTTGTTGTGGCTGTGCACAGGGTAGCTTCTTGGTGGAAATTCAGAAGCAATTTGCAAGCTGAATTTGTTGATATTCTGAGCTGAAGGCTCTTGCTCAGTATTTCGGTGCACTGATCCACGGCAAGAGTGATGACTTTCGGGGCACAAAGTGCAGGTACTTTAGAAGCTGCTTTAGTTTATATGGAAATACTATTTTAAAGCACTTGCATCTTTATGCATCGGCTTCAGATTCTGAAAAATATGTTTTGCTAGTGATAACAGCCCAAAGTAGTACATCTGCTCACACTTGACAGCCAATATTTGTGCCAGTTGTTGTTAGACACGCGGATACACATTTTAGGGATGACTGCTTTGTATTCTGCTTAAAGAGAAACTGAAGCGGTTCTGTATTTCAGAAAGAAAACAACAAAAAAAAACAACAACACATAAATTGTCTTTATTTGGCCTCCAGAATCATGAATATCAAAATTATATTTTTGACTGATGCACCAAGTAGCCTCAACAGTGCTTTCAAAATAGTGCTGAAACCCCTCCTTCCCGTTGTGTTCAGTGGGAGGAGGGAATTGTGATGTATTATACAGAGATCTCAACATTTCCACGCCTTCCGCATGCCTTACCTGAGCAGTCAAAAGCACTGCACGCGTTCCCTCACAAACGGCATGCGCAAGGCAGTTGAAACCTCTGGGTATGACGGGGCGCACCCAGCGGTTAGGTTTTGGTTTTTATTTTGTCTATTGATATGTTTGAGTAAAACACCTGTGATTTCCAAATTCACAGAACAAAAATACGTTAGAATTCGCCCTCTAACTCATTTTTTTTCAAGAACCTCTTCAGCTTCCCTTTAACTTTGCTAAAACTGCTATACTTTGCAGTGTAGATTGTGCTCTTTCAAAAATCAAAGGTTTAGGAAACAAATATTGATGTAGAATACACACCCATGAAATTAATAGGAGCATTCCTATATTGCCCTTTGGGCTTTGTATGCTAAGGCGGTGATCTTGACATGACGCACAGTGGTCAAATTTGAAGGCCTCTCAGTGGAGGTCTTTAATTGATATCTGTGTGCATTATTTCAGATAAAGTTGTTCGGTTTCAAGAAAATCAATTTCTTACGTATGAGTATGGAGTGCACAACTCTTTTTTGCTGCTCTTCTTAACCCCTTAACCGTTTTGGACGAGTCTAGCTGGGCAATGTGGAGCCGTCCCCAGACTGTTCAAGACGAGTGTAGCTCGTCTGCTTTCCCTGGTTCACGAGCTCAACCGTTTGGGACGAACCAGGCTCGCTCATAGCTTAGTTTGCGGCTCTGCCAACAGATGGCAGCACAGAATTTTTTAAAAATTTTGCTCACATTCTGTTTGTGGCAGAAACATAATTTTGAACGCAACAAATGTAGTTTTGAAGAGAACAGTTAAGCAGTGGAGGGTCAGAAATTCCCTCAAAACTTTAAACGGTTAAGGGGTTAATGTATAACATGCACATACACCCACCCCAGCATGTGTCTAGTGTAAAGTGTGTTTGGCGAAGCTTTGACTTAAATCTTGAAAGATACAACAGTCAGGTATGTAGCCGCATTAGTGTACAAGACGGGCTTAATCTGGGGAAGTTACATCTGCTACCACATTGATTTAGTAACTTTGCTAATGTTTAGTAAATTCCATGTTATCTATAATAGTGGAAAAGTATAGAGAACTTTACCTGTTGCTGCTTGCCCTGTATGAATGTTAAAAAAATCATTCATTTTACTCCCAAGTTTTATGGTTTAATAGATTTCCAATAGAGCAGGAGTAAGACTCGGCATGTAGGACCACAAAGTTTTAACTGTCTTGAACTGAGGAGCCGAGGACCAAGCACACATTTGAGCTGGTACCACACATACCACGTATGGTGCACGAGAACTCTGTTGTCTTCTGACCTCTATTTGAATGCTGCTGGTAATTAATACTGTTTTGGGTGGTACCCTAGATGTGAAAGCAGGAAGTTTTTGGCAGACAATCTGTGAGGTGGCTGTTTGTAAGGCACTGAAACCATCTCTAATTTGGTCACGAGTTCAGAACCTTGTTGATGTGCTTGCTAAGGACAATGATATGCTCCTAGGATGTGAGCGGAATATAGCCGAGCTGCTCGGTGAGGGCGACCCCCTTCCAAGCCTTCTGAATTACGACTCTTGCATCCGAGGAAGTTCCTAGAAGCTTCGGTGCAACCACAAACGACGCTGAGAGCTCTGAGCACTGCGTGGTACCGCAGAAAGAGCAGCTTCTACCTTGGTGCCGTTCCTGCCTGTGCAGGGCCCTTTCGGCCTCGGGGTTCGGTCGTGGTTGGCGATGTTTGGTGAGGCGAAGTGCAGTGAAGCGCAATGACGTCCTCAGAGTGGTTGGAAAGATCTCGCTCGCCAGAACGTGCGCACGCACGTCGCCTCTGTCCCAAAGTGGCCCGGTGGCCCGGCTCAGAGCCCAAAGCGCTTGGGTTTTAATGTTTCTTGCGTCTCATAACTTCTTGCACGGCATCGAAGACAGCGGGCACAATTTTTACACACGTCTAAAGAGTCAAAAGGGCCTCCACGCGCAAAGCACTGGAAAACGTGGTGCGGCTGGTGCCGGAAACACAGCTTTAAGGGGGGACACTACCCAGAAAAATCAACTTCTGTACCGCTTGCTTGATTTAAGAAAAATATTTGCAGTGGAAGTTTATATGAGTGGCAAGACCATCCCTGCCAAATTTCATTGTCCTATTTCAATTCTGTAACTTGTTACGAATGTTACAATATGGTAGTCAATGTGTTCGCCTAGAAAAAAAATAAAATAAAAAAATTGTGATTTTTATGTGTAATATTGTCATAGGAATCCCCATAGCACATACCCAGCTAGTTATTTCGCTATATTGCATTGTTTTTCATAAGTGTAACTCTATAAGCAGATTACAAATTTTTTTTCATGTCTGTTTTTTTTTACAAAGGTAGTTTTTTTTAGCATAAAAGAATGTTAAAGTAGAAAAAAGCTAACCAGTCAGGCATGTTCCTCACAAAATTCCATCCCAGAAAACCACCTAAGAATAATTTTCTATTGTGTAATAGGAAAACGATAGTTTCCCTAAAGTGAAATTTATGCCGAAAAGTGGAACAGAGAAAAATGCATTCAAAGTGCTCCAAACTCTACCTTTTTTCTTTAGCATCGGTGGACCGAAAATAATTTATAAGAAATTAACTATGCAGTGTAAACTAATGAGACTTTTGGGAATACTCTCTAGACATTGGTGAATGTAAATATGGCATATTTCAAAATCAACTTTTTTTGCAGAAATTGTTTTTTCTGGGTAGTGTCCCCCCTTTGAGATTTTACATGGCGTGGCGCCACCTTTGCGTAGGACTTGATGCACATCAATGGAAACATTGACGCATCGGCTTCATTCGAAGGACGATTGGAGTCGATGCTCTGAAGTCGCATTCATGTAAACGCTGCTTTTTACTTCCAGAAAGGGACTGTGGTAAAAGTTGTGCTTATCCAGTGTATTTGCTCGGCCTGATGTATGTGCACTTTTTCTTGCACATGGAATGGGAATTGTGCCTTTTCCGTGCCATTCTGTGCATAGCTAATTATTTCTGCACACATAGATATACCCTGGCTGGTGTCACAGGATGGTTTTATCGGTACAAAGAATGTCTCCTGTGCTCGACTGAAGCATGATTAACAGTCCCATCTGTTTGCTGGAGCAAAAAACAGCAACCCTCTAGCGGCATTGGTTGGGACACTGCTTGCTTCTCCTATACCTGCCCCCATAATTGCAAGGTTATATTAAAAAAAAAAAAAAAAAGGAGAGAGACTGGGCAGTGTTCTGTGTATTGTTTGATGCCAAAGGCAGCCTTGTTGAGTTTCATGTTTTGATGCAGAGGCTTTCCTCCGCAGCCGATTTTCCTCATGGGTCTTGGCTTGGAGATGAGAACAACCCTGAGATGCGGGTGCGTTGCCCCATCAGTCCGACCACACTCTTCCACATTAACACGACATGCACCACTCCTGAGAAGATGGCGCTGACATTGCTGGACCACCTGTTTGACCGGGAGACACAGGCGTGCTCCAACATCTCCGGCTCTGGAAAACACAAGAAACAGCGACTGGACCCTCTAATGATCTATGGCATCAGATGTGAGCAGCCATTTGCTGTGTAATGAATGCATTGCACTGCTGGCCCAGAGGAACCATTACTGCTTTCTCACATTTTTCTTGCACGGTTACTACAGTTGTTAATTTGGTAGAATGCACAGTTTGGACAGTACCGTCATGTCTCATTAATATGGACCTGTTACCAACACCCCACTTATGGACGAAATTTTCGGCGGCCAATCTTTCGCCATCCAATTTTGCCCCGTTGATATGAAAACCCACAGTCCAGACTATGGACAGCTATTTTGGGGACGAATTGGGTGAATACAGACATTTTTGTCTCATTATTATAGATGCCATTACCCCAGTTTAAAAAAAAGTAAAGGTCCAAAAACTCCGCCGAGATATTGGGGAACCCAAGAGGTCACACTGTGCACCCGTACGTTTTTTGCGGGTCTTGCGATAAGAGCTGTGCACCAAAAGATATTTTTGTTTTGTCTTTTATGTAAAATGGCTCATTATTGCTTGCAGTGTACTGTTGCTTTTGTGTATGACCTACAATCGGGAACAAAGAAGAATGGACCTTAAAGCAGCTAGGTCACCTCACTCTAGACCTCGTCACTGTCTGGGGAATGGGAAAAAAGCTCTGAACCCAGAAAGCTAATCTCTCCTCTACTCTATTTCACCGTAACTTGGCAAACGGCGAAGGCTACTGGGGACGAGGTTTGGGACACAAACGAGGGTCCAGATAAGAGTTCCTCCTTCCCCTCTTCACCAGCGGTTACGTGAAAGCCACCTACACTCTTGTCCCCATACTTTTGGTAAGGGCTGTCGATTCGCCTCCGTCACTGATTGGCTCGAGGGAGCCCTGGCGTTCACTCTTTGCCAAGTCAAGCCTGATTCGCATGGTGCGATTTCGCAGTTGCAACGTCGCTCAAGCGGTAAAAAAAGCCTGGGGGAAGCTGTGGTGCCCGACGTCGCAGGCTACAAATTCGCGAGCAAAATCGCACCATGTGAATCTGACTTTACTGTGAAACAATATGGATAAGGCTATGACGGGGTAGGAGGGAAATTTTTGTCCTTAAAGTGGCTCGCAGTGAAAGCACCTTTGCTACACTTATTGATGTGTGGTTTGACCCTGATTCGTTATTATGGACGACTTGCACTATGGATGATTTTTCTGGGGAACGGAGGCATTCATATTAACGAGACGCAACTTTTTAGTTGGATGCACAATACTAAACTGTTCTATTAGTACCAATGGTGTTTAGGCTAATTGTGCCTCAATGTTTGAAGAGTGGTCACTCGGGTTCAGAAACAATTACCTCGGGCTTGTCCCACGTAGAAGTCGAACCCTGTAACTACAGGTGTGTCAGAAAAATGACCTACAGCATAAACTCATTATAACAAACCTTGATAGTGATTAAAATTTTTGGTCTGTTGTAAAAGAAGTATGCGGAACATATATACTCTTACTACAGACTTTGAGGTGGATTATGACTGGCGTCTGTTCTAACCAGTGACACTGACTGATTGTGAATGGATATTAGAAAGTATTTTGTTTATTGAAACTTCTGATCTTGGAAAGGTAGTGTTTCTTTATTGAGCTGTACTGATGGTTGTCATCACTGCGTGCTTTGGGTCATACGAGGCTTGCAGGGCACCGAGTGCGATGACAGCATTTTACACAATGGATGCCACCGTTACCGAACCAAAGCCACATAATTCCGAAATAATGACTGCTCTCGAAGAGTCCGCTATAATGGAATGGTGAACTACTTCTAAACTCCCTAATATAGTCCATTATATCTCAATGTATGTTATAGCATGATCTGTAATAAGCACAGTTGGCTCAATGGCATAGGTAGGAAGACCAACCAAACTTAACAAATTGGTATGTTGCAACCGAATGTCTGTTGTAACTAGATCTGTTGTAACGAGGTTGCTCTGTAAAAGGTATTCAGCAGTTATATGTAACTTGATTTACTAACATACATTATATCTTGTCTTTCCCTGAAACGTTGAAGGTATGCAATGCTTATTACAATTATACTAGGTTAAACTTGCTTTGACAGGGAACTCATTAAAGATGCCAATCTTTCTGGCAGGGATTCACTTTGTGCAGGCTAGATAGAATTAGCTCTTTTCATTATCAACTGCTGCAAGGTGTGTATGTACAATTGTAAGCAGCTCGACTGGTGGTATTCGTGGCAAAATGGAACACTTGAGAGATGTCATACCCACTGTACCGGGTGCCACTGAACACGGTAGGCTGCTCGCAATCTCCACGGATGCTTCGGCCTGCATATCAGCTGCGCACTATCGTGTGCATATCAACAGCACACTTTTTCTGCATCTGGTATTTTTGTTTTCCAATTGCGCAGACGTGTTTCTCCATTGCATACAATTTTTGGTCATATAAGCTCAACAAGATCTGCTTATTTTCTGAAAACTCGTGTGCTCCAAACTTCGTTGTGGTTCACATTCTGTGAAAACACTGACCTCTGAGAAGACGAAAGTCATGAGCATTTTTTCTCACTTACCGTAAAGTTCCGAAAGAACGCCCACCCAAAATTAAGAGATAAATGGTGAAAAACATAAGGATGCCACAGCAAATTGTTATCAAAAATGAATGATAAGCACGGTGGCATCTGCTAGAAACCATGTAACGGGGGAACTGATACCGCTGATCGCGAACACCGCAAGTTTGCGTTTCACGATGCGATAAACAGGGGGGAATTCGTTATGAACTCCTGTGTCACGGGAAAGGATACCGCAGGTTGTGGACGCAGCAGGTTCGCGTTTCACGGTGTGAAGGACCCGCGGAAACCTGCCGAGAAGTCGCATCTCACGGGAACGAATGCCGCAAATTGCAGACACAGCAGATTCAAGTTTTATGGTGCAATAAACACGCGGGAACCCTCTACAAACTTGCCTGTCACGGGAACTGATATTGCGCACGTGGACAAAAACGCGGGATACTGCTACAAACTTGTATATTACGGGAAGAAATGCTACAGATCGCGAACGCAGCAGAATCTTATTTCACGATGTTGTGCATTGCAAATGTACACGCGAGACCAACTCGCGTAGAATCGAGATTGCGCGCAGATCTCGGACAAAAACGCAGGAATCCGCTACAAACTTATGTCACGGTAACGGATACCGCAGATTGGGGACGCAGCTGATTCGCATTTTTGCGGTGCAACATACACCCGGGAACAACTCGTGTGTTACGGGAGCCGATATCGCGCTCGCAGATCGCGGACAAAAATGCTTGTCAGATGTGCCGGTACAGCAAATTGCGCGGTTAATACGATTCCCGTCGGACATCGCGTGATGTCCGGCGGGAATCGGTGGGTGGGCGATGTTTCGGAATTTTTATGTTGCAGATATTTAGCCAGAAAAACGGGATGGGCAATCTCTTGGGGCTGGCATTCTCTCGGAACTTTACGGTAGTCTCGTTTCTTTTCCATTTGTGCAGACGTGTTTCTCTGCTGCACATAGTTTTTGGTCATATAAGCTCTATAAGATCTGCTTATTTCTGTAAATGCGACTGGTTTGGAAAGTGCTCCAAACTTTGTTGTGGTTTGCATTCTGTGAAAACACTGACCTCTGAGGAGATGAAAGTTGTAATTTTTCCTCGTAAGACTTTTTTTTTTTTTTCCGAATCGCGTAGGTTCTTTTTTTTTTCTTCACATATTGGCAGCTCTTTTGAATCACATCAATTTCTACTTTCCACATCTTTGAAACCCGAGTCTGAGGAACAGAAAAAGGAGACTACACATGTCTTCCCCTTTTTTGTTCCTTGGTCTCGGGTTTCCAAGGTGTAGGAAGCTCACCAGTTCGCCTGTATCTTCCCTGTTATTTTATACTTTCTGTTTATTGCAAGGTGGCAAATTCTATGCCAACTTGCTAAGAGATATGATGAGAATCTTTAAAGACAATGCATCGGGATTTTTTTTTTTTGATAGTGACATCTTTGGTGAACCATCACAATTTATTCTTTGTGTTTCATTATTGTGCGGCTGTCTTGGTCATCGTCATCGAAGTGTTTGCATAGATTACGTGAGCAGCTTCTTGCATTCAGTTGTACTTGATACAGCGGGTGGGACACCCTTCGAGTGGGCCATTTTATGTTGCCCACGTGACTAAATTAGTTGCCGTGAATTTTATTTAATTTGACATACTATTAGTCCAAGTTAAGACTTCAATGGGAGTGGTAATGACAAGCACACTGTGAAAAGCAAGGAAAGATAAAAACAGCAATCGAAGCACATGCAAAATGCCATTACACAAAATACAAACAATATAAACAAGAAGCGGGATCGGAAAAAGCCGCACGCTCATGTGTTCTAGAAAAGTGATTATGACTGTACCATGTTTTGCATCACCTTTGGATCTCAACTACCGTGTCTGTTTGAGTAACAGCCGCACTTCTTACGAACAAGGCCCTCGCGTCTACTTTCCTGCAGAACATACTTACAGCCAATCATTGCATTCTGCATAAAAAGTGCAGCGAATAACAACGTCGAGAATGCGATTCTCCGTAAAAGTGCTATCTGAGCACGTAGCATTTTTGCTTCAAGACATTATCTCTTTCCCGTAAATTCGCTGCCATTTTTCTGCCGACCGCGGTGATTTGCTATCCCTGTGCTCCACAGGAAAGCAGACCCAAGGGCTCTGTTCATAAACAGCGCGGCTATTACTCGAGCAAATATGCTATGCTATCCTCATTCCAGAAGACCTTTTAAACTTCAGCTGCTTTGTACTTGATTGCTTGAATAACAAGAAATTATTTGTATACCATAGCCCAATTGGTCCATATGGTTCACACTACAAATAGTTCCTGGATATAACAAACATAATTGCTTAATTTTATTTGTTTTGTTTTCTATTGATCACCTAATACAAGGCTTCGTATCTGTCAATTCTTATCACTCTAAAAATCACATGTGAGTAATTAGCATATCTTAGTAACTCTTCCGCCTTCTGACTTGAGGATGTGCAAATATATTTGCCCATTTTACTTCATTATATATTGGTACTGTTTTGGATAACTCTTCAGCCTTCTGACTTGAGGATGTGCAAATATATTTTCCCATTTTACTTCATTATATATTGGTACTGTTTTGGGTCTACATTCCATGATTTTGGACACTGTTCAGGCATTAGGAAATAATAATTATGGAAGCAGATTTGAATAGCATGTTCAAATTTTCAACCGCACTATCACCCTCAGCAGAAAAACAAGTGTACCATAGAATACCGCACATCCACCCATTCCACACTAAGTGCCCATTCCCAAATTTGTTAGATCTGAAGAATATGCACAGTACATTGATATGAAAAATTGATGACCGGAAAAGTGCCCATCCCCCATTTTTTTGCGATTATCTCTTAATCTTGAGTGGGTGCTTGCCCGGTATTTTACGGTAAGTGAGCTGCCTGTTAGTGTAGATGAGTGAGCACTTTTCTTACTGATGTAGGTGAGGCAGTGTTACCATGCTTTTAAATGCACACATGAGGGCCTGTTCTGTTTTTTTTGTCTCCAGGTCACTTAACTCACTTGTTTGAGGTTACAAATGCTGACTGGGACCGGATCAAGCTGAACATTGACTCGAAGTGCCGTACAGCATTTCGACGAAAGAAGAAAGGTTTGCCACTAAACACCAAAGTAAGTTTGTTCCCCATGGTTCCCATTTTGTGTTACAATCTTTTTAGGCTACAAGCTTTTTTAATAAATGCATCTGATTATTTGTAGTAATTCACAAGCCACGAATGACAGCTCAACTCTTTTAGTCAGCCTACCTTCATTGTGGATGTTTGGTAGGCTAGGGACCTTTCAGTCATGGCACATGCACTTGAAGCACCGCTGACTGGTTAAAATGACAGTACTTTGCTGTTGGTTTGCACGCCTTTTAATGTTTTGGGTTCGATTGGGGTCGGGGAGGCTTTTGCTGCAGCATGTGACCTTCAGTTCTGCACATGCAGCTGAAGTGCTACTTATAAGTTAAAGACATGGGTTCTCTAATTGGCTTCTTGAAAACCCGCTAGAGTTCCCCAAGCACCCGAGTTCACTCATTCATTCTTATCCGAAATGGTCTGAGCCATGCATTGATGCACAGTTATGAGCCAAACTCGCCTTAGTGTGTGCATGATTGTTAACAAAGCCTTTAGGTCACTGTACTGCTTGAATGTAAGAATGCCGGCGGGGGCAGGGGTTCCTCGGCTGCCATTTGAGATAGATAGATGTACCTCAAGACGGTGGCGCGTCAGAAGATCCCCAGTTGGTCGAGATTAATCCTCAGTTCTTCGCTGGGGCAAGCCAGATGCCCTCCGTTAATTTGGCACGTCAATCCCCCAAATTTGATTATATGTACTTCAAAATCAAGAAGCTTGAGAACTCCCAAGTTAAATTGGTAGAGCGTCTTTAAGCTGGTGTACCTCTATTGTAGACATTTTTTATTTCTTTGGCTGCGTGTTACCTGTGTTTGCTATCTGATCTATGATGTTTTCTAGTCAAATATTTGGGAGTTTTGACTCTGTGTAATGTGTGGCTTGTGTGATAGTGGCAGTATCCTCGATGTTAGTAAATGTTGGTGGTAACTACACTTCTTGCCTTTTTTAGGGTGTTTGTAACACCTCTGTTATAATCTGAGTCTTAGTTGCATATATAGACACTTTGCTCTATCGACTATAGGGCACGAGCCTTATTTTTGTGATGGTTTGCCGCACTTTAATTAGTGCTTTTCTATACTTATGGTATATGCTTGCACTTTATATAACTATCACACATTTTCTTTTAGTGGATTGCAGTTGCATTTTGCTACAATTTCAGTCTCAAATCATGAATTCAAAATAGCCATAAGAGGCAGGCCAACAGAGCAGCTAAGATTTTGAAAATTTGAGTTGGATAAGGTATTCTGATATCAAAGTTCTCTGGTAAAGTGATGGGCACTGCATTGTTTGCCTGACCACTTGATTGCTGGTTTGGCATTTTAGATAGACTATTTGAGACATCATATGATGCACTTTTAATACTTTTTCCTGCATGTTGGTGGTTTTTATGTGCCAGGCTTATTTGAATGTGCCAAGCATGTGCAATGAGAGTGTCCTGTGCTACTCTGAAACACTTGACTGTTTTTACCTGCTACAACAGTCACTCTAGGAATCTGATCTATGTTCCCAGCACCACTATCCTTCATTCACCCTCAAGCTGATACTGCGGTGGGAGCTACGTGCCTGTCGGACCAATCAGCAGCCTCCCTCTTATCACCTGACCCTGCTCTCTGCATGTTGGTATGGGTGACAGCATGATGACGTGGCGAAAGAGAGGCGTATGACTGGTTCAACGAGGACGTAGCTTCCACTGCAGTCTCAGCTTAAGAGTGGACGGAGTATAGTACCCCCTTTTGTGACCCTCACGCTTACTGCCTCTCTTGACCATAGTAAGATGATGCTGTGAACTTGTCCACAGCACTGTCAATCTAATGTGTGATTTAGAACACATTTGTAGCTTAGTTGTGCAAAAAAATAGCATAATTAATGCACAAATTGTCCATAAATATTTTACATTACCGTAATATAATGAGCAAGCTCCCACCCAAAACTTGGAGATAGTCTCGAAAAACTGGGGGATGGGTGCTTATTTGGTCCGAGGGCAAAAATGCAAAAGGGGCCAGTGATGGGGCAGGCTTCACTGCTTGCACCCGTGCACGCGTGTCAAGCTTCTTTGCTTTGCACCGGTGAGCTCGGAGAACCTGCTGATGCGGGGGAGCGTCTCGGCTTGCAGGAGCGTGCTCGGAAAAGCGGCTGATACAGTGGCCATCCATCTCACAAGTTCTGCACAGTGTTACGGAAGGTACACCCGCAGGCGATATGAAGGTGAATGCCGGACCATCGACCTGTCCGTGCTATCAGTGCCATGACGCGGCTGCCTTGGCGGCTCGCTTTCTTGTCGCGCGCTTCACCGAGAGTAAGTGCCTGGATCGAGCGCTGTTCTCAGCTCTGCTGCTACTCCCTGCTGATAGCGTGGAAGTGGGTTTCGATTTCGGCATCGCTTTTTGTGGTCGCTGTGCCCACATCATTGCCGGCAAATGATTTGGACATTGCACGTGAACTAGAGCGGACGTCGTTTGGCATGGTTTATACGTGACTCAACCGCTTTCTTCATTCATGAGCGATTGCTAATAACTGCAACAAATGTGAAATGGGCTGTGATTCAGCAATAAATATTGCCGCCCGCAGGGCCGAGCAAGCAACGCTCAGTCACGGGCTTGTAGAAGATTTGCGTTCATTCTCGCACCAGACGCAACTTTCCCCCTGTTTTCTTGTTCTCGAAAGTGCCAGGTCATCCTCGCCCGAGTGCGCGACGCTCGAACTTTCTTTGCCAAACTTTCGAGATAGTAGAGAGTTTTAGTAGATCGTTTTGGCTCTCCCGCTTCGCTATACGCTAGAGCGACGACGCTACTGCGCATGCGCGCTGCTAGCGGAAATATTGCGGAGTTGCGGAGGCTAGCCGAGGCGCGCTATCGGACCAAAATAGCGAGGCTCGTAGTGCGGCGTGCTAGCGTGGGTCTCGCGAGAATGAGTCTTGGCGAGATAAGGGAGAGCCAGCGAGAGACGCAATTCAAGATGGCCGCCGCGCCGCGCCTGTCCGGTCTGTGCGCTTCGTGATTGTAGTTCTGAGGGGTGGATTATATCTTGCTGCTGTTACAAGTAGCTGCGACAAAGCCGTTTCATGACTGCAACAGATAGCGATTTATGGCGGATATGCTAAATACATCCACGTAAAAAAAAAAAAAGCTTCGCAGTTTGTGGTGCTGTGAGCGAAGGGTGCGGCTTCCTGCTCGGCTGCTTTGTCGTGAGGACAAAACCGACCAAGGAAGCGAGCGAGCAGGCGGATATGAGGGATTTCCATGGCGTTTCATTTTCGGTGAACAATGACAAAACAGAAGAGCTACGGTTTTGTCATTTATTTTTGAAGATTTTTCTCGGTGGCTTCGGGACTTTTGCCTCATACCGGATTGGCTTGGACAGCTTGGCCGTCAGTTGTATTCAGTTACAAACATAATAGCCATTTACTTACAAAAGAAGCAACGATTAGCATGTAATAACAAAATATTCTATTAAGATAACGACGTTAATAAAAAAATTGCGAAAAATTGCTTTACAAATTATTTTACGCGAGCCTTAGTGTCCGAAAGAGCCGCTAGTGGCGTTGTGTTAGCTCTCGTAACTCTGCAATTTGTAGCGGGTTGCGAACGTTCTTCTAAAACTTAAAATGGTGGTTCTGCTACGCTACGTATAGCGGAGGTCGTAGCGTATAGCGCAGCGGGAGTGACTGAACGATCTACTAAAACACTCTAGTGACGCACTGTAGATAAGCAGCTGCCTGCGACCTTGTCGAGTCAGTCTCGCTCTCTATTACGCCGCCGAATAGCCGCCTGCTTTTCTGCTGCCTCGACGCTCTTTCTTTGCTTATTTTGTTTGGCACAAGTTTGCCTATTAAACCTTTATTTTTCAGTTCACTGTTCGTCTTCGAGCGCTTCGGCAGAAATGCCGCCTCGAGTTCCAAGGGATGAGCGCGTCCAGATCGTTGTCCTTGCTCAGGAAGGACTTTCACGGCGGGAAATATCGCGCAGAGTTGGAAGGCCTGTCAAAACCGTCCAAAGGATTATTGCAGCATTTCGGGATGACGATGGACGCTTGGACGATGCCCCCCACAATTGCCGTCCCCGTGCAACTACAGCAACAGAGGACCGTCACATCCTCGAGGCAGCCTTGGGCGACCCTTTCCGCTCTGCCAGGGATATCAGGGACGCACTGGAACTCGAGATCAGCGACACTACTGTTAGGAGACGCCTCTACGATGCTGGCCTATACAGCCGTGTAGCTTGCCAGTCGCCGCTGCTGATGGAAAGTCACATGCAGCTGCGGCTTGACTTTGCCCATTCTCTTCAGAATTGGACTGTGGAGGACTGGACCCATGTCATCTTCAGCGACGAGTCTACGTTCTGCACCCAGTTAGACCAGCAGAGGCGAGTTTGGAGGCCTGACAAGCTTTATCAGACCTTTAAGCTAATACCGTAAAATCCCGTAAGGACGCCCACCCAAAATGAGGAGATAAATGGTGAAAAACATAGGGTGGGCTATCTTTGGGGATGCCACAGCAAAACTTTATCAAGAATTAATGATAAGTGCCGGGTCACCCGCTACAAACCACGTGATGCGGTAACTGATACCGCAGATCGCGGACACGGCAATTTCGCGTTTCACGATGCAATAAACACGCAGGAATTCGCTACAAACTTCTGTGTCACGGGAAAGGATACCGCAAGTGGCTGACGCAGCAGATTCGCGTTTCACAGTGCGAAGAACTCGCGGAAACCCGCCGAGAACTCGCATCTCACGGGAACGGATACCGCAGATCGCGGACGCAGCAGATTCAAGTTTCATGGTGCAATAAAGACGCGGGAACCCGCTACAATCTTGCGTGTCACGGAAACTGATATCGCGAGCGCAGATCGCGGAATACGCTACAAGCTCGCATGTCCCAGAAACAAATACCGCAGATCGCGGACGCAACAAAATCGCATTTCACGATGCAATATGCACGCGGGAACAACTCTCGCGTTTTACTCCCAGATAAAAATCAATATCGCGCGCGCAGATCGCGAACAAAAACACGGGAATCCGATACGAATACGGGAACGGATACCGCAAATCGCGAACGCAGCAGATTCGCATTTCACGATGCAATATACACGCGAGAACAACTAGCGTGTTACGCGAGCCGATATCGCACGCAGATCACAGACAAAAACGCGGGAACCCGCTATGAACTCTCTTCTCGGACACACCGGTACCGCCGATCGCGCCGTTGATGCGCGATTCCTGTCGGACATCGCTTGACGTCCAACAGGAATCGGGGGGTGGGCTATGTTTCGGAATGTTTATGTTACAGATATTTAGCCAGAAGAACGAGATGGGCGATCTCTCGGGGGAGGGCGCCCTTACGGGATTTTACGGTAGACTGTATAGATTTATCTTTCCCTCTGCAACGTCCAAGGCCATTAGTGGCCAAGACTTTCTGAGAAATCATCAGTGGTCAGCTATAAGCTTCCTGCCCGCCGCTAAAGCCTGAAAACTACAAACAACTATTAGCCTTTCCTGAAGTAATGATAGCCAAGTTCAGCGGTGACTAAAAGAGACAACAACGCTTCCATTGCCTTGCAGATACGACCCTCACTTTATCCAGGAAGTGGCCTCCAGTGGTCGTAGGTGCGTGAATGTCTGGGGTGCCATATCCCGCCAAGGACTTGGCCCCATCTTCAGGATCGACGGGCGCCTGACGTCGGAAGTTTACTCGGACATAATTGACCACGTCTTGATCCCCTACGTCCTAGATGGGCCCTTTCTGGATGGGGACTTTTGGTTTCAACACGATTTGAGTCCCATCCACACCTCCTGTTCACCAAGACGCTTCTTGCTGAATGGGGCATTCGGGAGCTGCCATGGCCTCCCAAAGGCGCTGACATCAATATCGTCTAAAACGTCTGGGGCATCATAAAGTCGAAACTGGCCACTCAAGAGCTTCACAGAGCATCTCCAAACAGACTCTGGGAAGCCGTCCAACGAGAGTTGAACGACCTGCGCAACAATGACGACCTGGTGCTCTACCTCTACGGAAGTCTGCCACACAGGATTCAATCTTCAATTCACGGAGAGAGAAACTTCTTAAGATACTAAGGCCCCGCTTAAATCCGACAAAGATTGTCGGACATCAAACCGGAACTGTCAAGAATGAAGAAAAAAGGGGACGTGGTTCCTGCCTCATGTTTTGTTCGCGATTGACGTGTGCTCGTGTGACATAAGCACACATGCTTTAAAATGAATAAAACAATCATCGTGCCATGATAGCCCTCATTGTGCAGTAACGTGAATCATATATTGGGGGGGGGGGGGGGGGGCAGGCGGCGGGCGGCTTGCATGCACGTTCCAGCAGAGCCCTAACTTCTAACAAATTATTTTGGCGTGCACTGCAAAGTGTTAAGCATCGAAAAAAAAGATTAATAATGATGCCCTCTTTGTAATGTGGCTAATATAACATCGTCGCAAGTGCGACGCGGTTGCTGACACATCACACAAATGAAACAAAATCGTGTTCTTCTTTTCAAGAAGCGGAAAGTATAAGTTACTTTTTGATTTGTTCCGCAGCCTTCCGGTTTAGCACATATCGCAACAAAAAACTAGTAAATCACATTGTCTACCGATAGCGTCTGAAAGGCTCCTTCCCCAATCCTCGCGCTTTCTGCGGGGAGTAGCAGCAGAGCTGAGAACAGTGCTCGATCCAGGCACTTACTCTCGGTGAAGCGCGCGATAAGAAAGCGAGCCGCCACGGCAGCCGCGTCATGGCGCTGATAGCACGGACCAGTTGACGGTCCGGCGTTCACCTTCATATCCCCTGCGGGTGTACAGGGGCGAGAGTGTAATGCAAGCAGTTGCAGAGTAGAAGGAAGAGGAATTTCTCTTTTCCCAAGACTTTTGTATTTCGCAAACATTGCTTTTCTGCCCATCAGCGATCAGCTTGTCGCTTGAAATTTGCACAAATGGGGCTTTTTTTTCTCGCTCCCGCCCATGGCTTCCACAGCCCTTTGTAGAACTTTTCAGACGGAGTGTGCTCAGAAGTCCGGGGAGGGCACTTGATATATTCTTTGCTCATTTTTTGAACATTTCAGAAGTAGTTGGTTGGTTGTGACATTGGCGCATACATTGCAATGGGGGCACATGCTCGCTATTTTACAATAAGCAATTCTCCTTGCAGTCATTGGTGGGGCCGTCCTTGGCTATTTATTAAAAGTTGTCGGACTTGCTGGAAAAGGCACAGGAATTAAAGATTGACCTTGGAAAGTGCTTTGGGTTGGGTTGGTTTGTGCATCCAAGCGTTGTGCAGCATAGAGCTCATATTCCACGGTACCATAGAGAAGGCCAAAAGGCATATTTGCACATTTATATTAATTCACTTTTATGAGGTAGATATATAGATATATTTATTGAAGTGCCTGTCAACAGCTGAATAACCTAAGCAGCAGTGCACTGTCCTCTAAAACCACAAATATAAACAGGAAATAAAGAACAACAAATTCAAGCAAAAATGTTTTTCTTAATAAACATGGGATTGGGCATTGGGCAGATGGCCTGCACATCAAGATAAAAAGTGTCTTGGCACTTGAAGGTCTGCCTAGATTGTGCACAAAACCTCTGCACTAACAACTCTACCCAACCAACAAAAGCATGCACAATTTTTTGCAGGCAATGCAAATCTCTTGCAGTGCTTCTGTCGTGCAGAGAGCACAGACCGGTGCCCACCAAGAGAGAATGTAGTTGTAAAGCGACGGGAGCCAATATATCCATCATACATAATGGTATAAAGTTATGTTGGACATTTTTAACTAAATTAGTGCATGACAAGACGACAAAGTTCTATACTATTGACACAAATTTGAGATGCAATCTCGCAAGTGCACAATAGAGGTTTAGAAGACACTCGGAGCAAAGAAATGTTTCGTCAGCCGCAAAACTACGCTTGGGCAGTGCAGTCCCTGGCTAACAATACGAGTAACGTGTAGGTGGAAGTCCGATTCGGACTAAAAAAAAACGCCAAGATCTTGAATGGAAAGTTCTCACCATATTTGTCCACGAAATAGGACATAGTCAAAGACCATGCTTTCTTTCTTCCTAGTAAAGGATATTTCTACCAGTTTACTAAAAACCCCGAGACTGGGACGAGAAGGGACGGACAAACACAAAGTCTCAAATATTTGAGACTTTGTGTTTCTCTGTCCCTTCTCGTCCTAGCTTCGGGGTTTTTTAGTAAAATGTTTAACCACCACCTTCTCGTTTGCGCCCTAACCTTTGCTCACTATTTCTAGCATCTCTTTTGGGTTCAGTTGAAGCCTATTCGTCAAATACCATTGTTCAACAGAACATATGTGACTTTGTACCTGAACACGATCGTTCCCATTTTCTACCTTGCGGAGTGGTTTAGGCCGTTGGTTAACACAAACATTTCTGAGTTCCTAATGCTGAAGGCTAAAATGTTTATAGTTGATATAAAATTTTACTGACAAACATTGTGACTTGAAATAAAACATTCTTATGACAGTTGACCTACAGTCATGAGCAGTGTGTACTGTATTTACTCGAGTAATAGCCGCACTATTTATGAACAAGGCCCTTGAGTCTGCTTTCTCGCAAAGCACATACACAGCCAATCATCCCGTTGCGCATAAATAACATAGCGAATAACTAGATCGAGAGCACGAGTCTCCATAAAAATACAATCTTCACAGATGTTATCTTTGCGCGAAGACGTTATCTCTGTCCTGTAAACCGCTGAAATCATGCTGTTGATCGCGGTGATTGGCAATTCGCGTGGTCCGCGGAAAAGCGAACCCTCATGTTTTCTTCATAAACAGTGCTGCTATTACTCGAGTAAATGCGATAGTTATGTGCACAGAAGCCAAATATTAATGTTCTATTTATCAAGCTGTAACGCATCTTCAGTGTTTTACACAGCAATGTTGCTACACTCCATTGGGACTAAAGCTGCTCTGAACAACACTTTGTTTGAACCGTGTGCCCCGATTTAATTGCGTATGATGTAGTTTTACAAATTTGCAGTTGACGTTTTAATGTCTGTAGAGGTGCATGCGTGGATTCTAGCAGTGCTCAGTTGTGAGTTTAGCACATCGAAAGTGGAAACATTGGTATGAACATTCATATATGGCAAACAAGTTCATCTGCTCCTCATGTAGAGGGTTACAGTGACATCATGGCACCATGCTTCGATTGGAGGATGCGGTAGGTAAACAAATGCCGCAACTTCTACTAGTCGTAGCAATGGCTACCTTGCCTTTTCTGCGGCTGTCGGAAATCCACCCTTTTTTAATGAATGAGGATTCTGCCTGCGAGAAAGGGGAGAGGAAATGACTTGGAAGGGTACATTTTTTCGTTTGACGTGAAGAAATTTACTCTTTGAGCTCGTGTACAAGCCCGTTGAGTCGAAACGTTGGGTAGGCTGTTTACCAACTGCGGTGCTGGGGTGAATGGAGCTTGGTCATACATGTAATCAATCTCTCTTACCTTTCTCATGCCTCCCTTTCACGTGCAGAGAGTGGCGTTTTGGTCGACTTGCTTGCTGTGTTCACGTAGGCTAACAATGCCATGATAGTGTTCATTGCGGGACATGTGCTATGTCGGTGCTCAGTGTGCCTTACCTACTTCAGGAGGTGTCCAAGTTAGGGGGGTGTCTGGCTTGGCGGGTTTCAGTATTATGCATGATGGTTAGTCTAATTGCCATGGAGCTCAACCTTGGACACACTGACACACAAAAAATTATCAGGACTTCAGGTGTTAGCAAAGTTTCTACCCATTGGGTTTTGCGCTTCCTTACAAGTGAGGACAAAAGAGAATGCAGAGGTGCATTGTGAGGGTTGTTCTAGTGACATTTTGCCAGGGGCAGATTTATGGGTCAGGCTTGGGCGGGGTCTGCTGAGATATGACGTTACGGCCGAAATGTTGCCCAGATCTATTTGGTTGACCCAAACTATTTCCTATGTCACCAAAAACTTGCCTTTTGGCTGGTGAATATCAATTTTTTCATAAAAAAAGTTGACTCCCCCCCCCCCCCCCCCCCCCCTTTTTTCTTTAAATCTGCCCCGGCATTTTGCTGAGGGCAGTGGCTCCTGATGGAGGAATATGATGACTACCATGATGAAATTTGTTCCCTTACCTTAATCTGGAGGCCAGTCTACACGGCCTTGAACGATACTATACTCGCGGTCAGCTTTCTGTGGCAATGCAGTCAATGCTAGGGGAGAGGGTGCACCAACCGCTGTACACGCGCTTTCCTCCTCTCTTCAGATTGCCACAGAAAGCTGACCGCAAGTATAGATCAGATTTGTTTGTGGTATGAAGTCGAAATATTGAGGGAGTTAAGCATGTCGTGTAGTTCGTTGCATGGTGCGTGAAGCAAATTTAGTCACAGAGGTTCAAGTTACATACGATCTAAGCCAAAAGGTCGAGAAGATGTAGATTACCACCGGAATTGTGTGGATAGTTTGAAAAGATTTCGTGTTTGTGTCTGTTTTTGTTTGAATCTCCATTTGGCTGTTTCGAATTCCAGCTAAGATTGGGCTGCGTAACTGAAGTTTTGGTTGCACTTTATAAAACCCCAGGTGGTCTTAATTAGTCTTCAGCCCTTCACTGGGTTGTGCGAGATAGCCTTTGATAGTTTGGCCATAAGCCCCAAAATTCTTTTCCAGAATTGCATGAAACTATTTTTGTTCGTAACAGCCCACAACTTTTTTTTGTTCTGCCCAGGTGATGACCTCATCATTGGAGGTATCCTCCAGCACAGCACAAACATCTAGTGTTCCGCCGAGTGATGTCTCGGAGGATAGCATTAACAGCATTGAACTGGTTCCTCAGGCTTCAGAGTTCTGCACATTTTCACTGCAAACAATCGAAGATGGAACCAGCGAAGATGCTGAGCTGGCAGCGACAGTCCCAGAGGGACAGGTATGTTCCTCTACCTCAGGAGAAGAGTTTGCAGTGCGGGAGTGGAAGGCTTGCACCTCTTGCATGATATTACAGCTCTTTGGTTTATTTATTTATTTATTTGAAATACTATCAGTCCTACACAGGGCACAGATAGGAGGGGATTTGCACATCACAGAAACACACGCTCAAAATGCACAGATCAATAACACATATAGACGCTTTCAGCGAGTCAGTTACTCGAGCTGCCACCAGTCGGCGCGCCCTCCGCGCGCTTTCCCGGCCGCCATAGCAGACCTTCAGTTTCTCGCCGTTGCTCCGCGTTGTGTGCTGCACCGGCCACCATCGGAGCTTTGATTTCGTGGTCTTTACGTTCCGCGTTGAAATCGTGTGTTTTCTTTAGGTCTTTTCGATATTTGGGGCTTTCACTTAATCGTTTGATATCTACATTTCAACATAGCTCTTGTATTTTCTTATTTATGGGATGGAATCGGACAGCGAATGGATCGACGATCCATTCGCTAGGCTTCAGAGATCATGTAAGTTCATCAAATTCTTATGTTTTTGTCGCTAATAAAGGGCAGTCAACACCATTGCGACCTATGGCAATTTCAACTGACGCAGTAATTAGGATCTCGCAGTCGTGCTTCTCGCTGCATGTGCGCGCTCGTTTCCGTAAAGCCGAACCGCATGCAAGCGATTTAGCGTGCGACGAGTCGAGCGACGGCGACAGCGACGGGAGTCGTCGACGAGCAACGGAGATTTCTCACTGTCGCCCGTCGCATCGCTCGGTTTCCGGATTTCTAGAGAACTTAGCGCTCACCGTCTTAGTCGCTTGCTCCCGTCGCTTCCATGCGATTTGCTTCGTCGCGCGACTGACCTAGCGACAGCGAAGCGGGTTGCCGTCGCTTGTCTCGATCGTTGCTCGCCAAATCGCTTGCATGCGCATTATACTTAATTTCGATGCACACAGCATTGAACCATTAGCGCCTTGATATTAGGTATAAAGCGCAACGATACAAGCGACGGCGACCCGCTTCGCTGTCGCTCGATCAGTCGCGCGACGAGGCAAACCGCAGGGAAACGACGGGAGCAAGCGACGAAGACGGTGAGCGCTAAGTTCTCTAGAAATCCGAAAACCGAGCGATGCGACGGGCGACAGTGAGAAATCTCCGTTGCTCGTCGATGACTCCCGTCGTTGTCGCCGTCGCTCGACTCGTCGCACGCTAAATCGCTTACATGCGGTTCGGCTTTACGGAAACGAGCGCGCACATGCAGCGAGAAGCACGACTGCGAGAGCCTTACTGCATCAGTTGAAGTTTCCATAGGCCGCAATGGTGTTTACTGCCCTTTATTAGCGACAAAAACATAATAATTCGATGAACTTACATGGTCTCGGAAGCCTAGGCCACAATCTTGTATCGTGGATCCATTCACTGTCCGATTCCATTTCATAAATAAGAAAATACAAGAGCTATGTTGAAATGTAGATATCAAATGATTAAGTGAAAGCCCGAAATATCGAAAAGAACTAAAGAAAACACACGATTTCAACGCAGAACGTAAAGAGCACAAAAACAAAGCTCCGGTGGTGGCCGGTGCAGCACACAACGCGGAGCAACGGCGAGAAACTGAAGGTCGGCTATGGCGGCAGGGTCACGTGACGTCAAGATGGCGGCGCCCATGAAATGTTGCCTGAAAGGGTCTATACAACAGAACGATGAAATGACAACTTTAGGTACTGCTGGCAGAAATCTCTGAAACAAGGGAACTAAACTCTTCTTGAGTTCCAGCGGTCACGACATGTGCTGGGAGCTCGTTCCACTCTTGTGCTGTTTACAAAAAGAACGAGTACTGAAGACAGTCTTTGGAAAACTTGCGCTCTTTCACATACCGAGTATGCTTGTTGCGGGTTATATGCAACATGCTCTCATTGATATGCTGTTGCTTATTTACAAGAACCGGGTTATTTATTATGTTATAAAAGAGATTAAGTCGCTTCTGCTTCCTCCGCATTGAAAAGGGTAGATTTTCCCTATTATAAAGAGGTGACACCGAGTCCAGCCGTCTGTAGCAAGAGAAAACAAAACATAACTCACGCCGTTGTACTTTCTCCAGATTTGAAATGAGATATTTAACATGCGGGTCTCAGACTTTAGTTGCGTATTCTAGTAGAGGCTTTATTAGTATCTTGTATGCTGTGAGTTTTGTTTCTGATGAAGCGAGTTTACAAGAGCGCCTGATGTATCCTAGTCTTTTATTAGCTTTTCCGACTATATTGTTAATGTGCACTGTCCAACTTGGGTTTGAAGCTGTGATACGACCAAGGTACCTAAACTCTGATACTCGGCTTAGTGCTTTTCCGTGCAGCAATGCACATATTCTAATGGCAGTCGTTTGAGTGATCATCATACATACTGTCTTGTCTAGGTTTAACGACATCTGCCACTTAACACACCATTCAATGATCTCGGACAAATATTTGTTTAGCATAATTTGATCATTAACTGACTTTACTTCAGTATATATTACGCAATTGTCGGCAAATAATCTGGCCTTTACAGGCGAATCTTCGATAAGGTCATTAACAAAAACCAAAAACAGCAGGGGACCCAGAACTGAGCTCTGTGGAACACCCCAGTTCACATCACATTCATGCGAGCTCACCACTTCAATACCTACAAACTGGTGTGCCCCCAGCATGAGGTGTGCCCCCAGCATCAGGATGCTGGCTTTTGCAATGCATCATTTGTGGGGATTAGATAGGCACTTATGTTCAGTCTGCTACTTCAGTCTGTTCTGTCAGTGACTTATAGTCAGGGTTCTGTGTTTTCGGATAAATCCGAAAAACTGCGAAAAACACCCGCCGGTAGAATTTTGGTCAATTCGGATATATCCGATAAACTCCGAATTTTGATGTCCCCCTCCCAAATAAACTATATTTTACAATTAAGTTTGATCAGCACCCAGGGTTGATGGTCCCGGGAAAAAGCCACCACATTTATCTTTCAAATCTCGTATCATTTACAAAAGGGGTCTTACCGCTTATCTCGTCAAGGTTCAGCACGACATGTCATTGTACGCCCGGGTCACCACAAAAGCCACAGTATTGGTTTCCAGTTTGGGCCATACTATATTCGTGTTTTAGGAGGAAGGAGGGGTTGTCTTTTTGTAACGGTTAAAGCTATGGACTACAGAGATTGCCTAAAATTGGAAGAAGGGCAGTTGAAACTTCCCTATTACATCCTTTACCACTCCACCTCGCTCGGCCGTGGGGTAGCACGGAATAGGGTGGGATGAATACGTGCTCCCAGGGACTACCTCCAGGAGTTAATTTTTAAAGTATCGACGTTTATCGAAGCCACAGATGTGTGCAACTTTTACCGTAGGACAAATTAGTATTGCCAATGGCAATGGCACAAACACCAAATCCAGCTGAAGAAATATTAATTGATGGTATAGCACATTTTATTTTTCTTTATCTAGCATACGTTTACACCCGGATATTATTTATTTATTTTTCATAGGAAGCACTGCAAAATTAAGCTACAAATTTCGAAGATTTTGGAATTAAAGGAAAATAAACACTTGTGAACTCCGAATTTTCGGAAAAAAATAAACTAAAAAAACACCCCCTGAATTTGACGAAAAAATGAACTCCGAAAACACGGAATCCTACTTATAGTGCAGGGATTGTGTGTCATAGCATGGCCAGCTGTTGACTTTTGATTTTGTTGCCCAGGTGTTCTGCACTGAACATGGGGATTTCCAGGTAGTCCATGCAACACCTGAGCAATTGGCCCAAATCCAGCAGACTCACCAGCTCCAGATATTGAGTGGTAGCCACATTCTGGCCACATCTGTTGACGGGTCTCCCGAAGATACTGCCACTGTCACAATCATCCCACAAGAAGACTTGATTAACAACTGAGAAGCTCCCATCAGAATAAAATCTTAGTCTCCTGTGTTACTATTGGACACATTTTTACATGAATAATGGCAAGTAATTATTGCAAGAGCATGGATGATGCAGATGTGAATAGACTATTTTCTAAATCCCCTAAGTACCCCTTCCACACTCGAGGAGTCATGGGAATGGTGTTCCTTAAGTTTCCTTGTGATCGGGGCCCACTGACTCCGAGCTAAATCCTGGTTTTGGTTTTTGTGAATTCTCGGCCTTTTAAGCAATTCCTGCTAAAACAACAATCACGAGAATGATAATATTGTAAGAGATTTCTGCAGCTCAGGCAGGTTGAAGGGTGGATTGCATGTACAGTATAAAAAATGCTGACATTGACGAGAAATTTTAAAAGTGATATGACAGGTTTTTGGACTACACAACACTTATTCAGAATGACTCCGGATTACACTCTAGTGTGTAATCATCAAATTGATTGATATTACCGATCACTTTGGAACTAAAGGAACACCGTTCCCATGATTCCTTGAGTGCACTCCGGGGCACTTGGAGGATTTAGCAAGTGGTCTATTGTTCTTAGTCCGAGTGAAGGTAGAGGCATTGATGATAGGAAATCTTTTGTACACTTTTCACCAAAAGGATTAAACAAAAATGGAAAAAATAATTTCGGGCTGGGCATCAGTTAAAACCATTATTCCTATCACAACTTTAAAGGGATACTTCAACGAAATTTGAAATATTCCCGTCGTGTTCAAAAATAGGTTGAATATGATCCACAATATCCGTAAATGACAATCGCACGTTTGTATTTTGATCCTGGTGGCTGTATTTTTCGTTATAAACGGCCCACTCTGGCAAGCGCTCGGAGAAGGCCCAGCTTAGAGCACGTGACATCCAACGCAATCGTGACGTAGGTCGTCTCGAGACGAGCAAAGCTACGGCGAGGCTGACGCCGAGAGGATGGCCTAGTCGTTCCAGCCACCGAAGCGGCTGCTTTTGTACGAATTTTGAGTGACGGGTTAATCTTCTATAATCTTGTAGGGGGACAATAGCGACTTCTGCGACACACAAAAGCGATTCTCGGGAAGAGGGGAGTTCCTCCTTCCCCCCTTCTCTCGTCGTGGCCGGAGGCGAGACAACCTCCGTCACTAGCTGTCAAGGTTCCTAGACGAGCATTACAAACGAGGCGTTAGCGACATCCACCAGGCGCTCTTTGCTAATCGTTTAATTCGTTTTAAAATTCCTTTTCGAGACTTTTTTAACAAGATATTGGTATGTTCCATGTGATACTGCTCTTTTGAACAAATATAGACCAAAAAATGAGCGCCGAAATTTCGTTGTAGTATCCCTTTAATAATTATACTGGGTGTTCTGCAGACTCAAACAATACCAAAAAATAAAATGTCTGATAAAAAAAATAAAAATTTGGGAACAAACTACTAGCTACAGGGAGCATCAGGGATTGCAAAAGAACAAAAACACCAGTTAGCAAAATAATTAACTGAAATTTACTAATTAGGTTTTTAATTAGTGAAAATAAATGCATGGTTCCAATTAGAAACTTGCCGAGCTTCGAAAACCTCAGTCG
This sequence comes from Ixodes persulcatus, assembly GCA_013358835.2. Classification (NCBI taxonomy): domain Eukaryota; kingdom Metazoa; phylum Arthropoda; class Arachnida; order Ixodida; family Ixodidae; genus Ixodes; species Ixodes persulcatus. The sequence continues at coordinate 4,846,775 of JABSTQ010011052.1, forward strand.
ATTTTATGACGACTTGAAGCGCGGGGTTACACTAAATTTACCACTCTTGTCAGTGTTTTTTTTTTTTTAGGTAATAATAATAATGTGGCCTTTATTATCTTTGAAAAATGCATAATGAAGTGTGCTGACCCACGAAAGCAGAGATGCTTGTATGTGGGACCAGGCAGCCAACGGACAACCAAAACATAATTAGACACCGAAGAAACAAAAACACAACATAAGTAGTTCACACTACGCGTTAGGTAATTTTGCAATGCTTATTTTGTGAGCATGAGGCACCACTTTCTTACATTCCGTTTTACCACACAGAAGGATGTTAAATTTAGCAAAGACTGGCAAAAAGTGTTTCAAGAATGAAGGAACATAGTGACATTTTAATTTTTTTCCCTAGTTGGTTTGTATCAGAGGAACCTTGAGCCGTTCTGTACGTCATATGTTTCTTTTTCTCCCCTCTTGTTTGAAGCTATAATAATTGCTTGTTATTATCACATGTTTGTGAAACTGATTAAATGCCAATACGTCAAACCTCATTATATCAAACACGGATATATAGAATCATTGCTTATATCGAATCGTTGTTGATGTGTCAAGAATTACATGCATTTTAAATTTTTTATAGCAAACTCGGTCGGTTAAAAAATTAATATATCGAACCCCGCAGCGCTTGAAGGCATGCGCTCCGGAGACAGGCGGCAGGCTTTCCCGCAACACATCAAGGGATACGGCGGGCTTTTCCGCAACACATCGGAAAATAGCGGTGGCGCAGCAGGAGTCTGCGACTTTTAGAAGCGCATGCCTGCGTAAAGCTTTATGCAACGTTACTAAAACCCTCAGTTGGGAAACTCACCCTTGAAACCTGGGCCACTGGCGTCCACCAAGACCGAGCTAAATACGATAACAGCGCCACCCTTTAGCGACGAGTTGAAACATAAAAGTTGCTTTACATTGCTACTGCGAGAGGGCCCTGCGAGATGGCGCCACCGGCCTTTGTCCGACTCGACGTGCAGCTTTAGTGCAGCCAAGCAGTTCTCGGAGTGGACGCTGCGGGGGAAATGGGGCGTTGCGATCGCCATTAGCTCGGTTCTCGAGTACGGATCGGAGCCACTTTTTTAAAGCAGGCTTTATGGCAGTTTCCCAACTGAGTGGTTCTAGTAACGTTGGCTTTATGCCTATGGTGCCGGGCAGTAACGTTGGTGCCGGGAGCGCCATCCAGACTCTGCGACATACGGGCTTGGTCAGCTCAGTTGTATCGCCAGTATCGCTTTTTTTTTTTTTTTTTTTATGTGCTTCGCTTGTTGCTTAGCTCCCCCAGTTTCGTTCTTCCGACGTTGCGTCAACCGCGTGCGGCGTACTGATGGCATCAAACGTAAAGAAACGTACGTCGCTGACGTTTTCGACGAAGCTTGAAATCATCCGCCGCGTTGAAAAAGGAGAAAAGAAGTCCAGCGTTGCCCAAGCGTACAACATACCGCGAATCACTTTGAGCATGCTGCTGAAGACGAAAAACAATGTCAAATCGAAGGCTGAATAAAGCAAGCACTCCGACGCACGCCGTGTTTGGACACCGGCCTTCGCAACGTGGAAAGATCTAGCTTTTTAGCGATGAGCACGCTAGCTTTTTAGTGATTAAATTGCGCTGCATTTTCACGCGTTTTTGGTGTGATTTTGTATATCGAAATTTGGCTATATCGAATTATTTCACGGTCCTCGCACTGTTCGATATAACGAGGTTCGACTGAATTTGAAGCTCGTGCATATTTTCTTTGGTGCCCAAGTTTTCGTATACTGACACGTACGAAATATTGTCTACAATGTGTTTTATGATTCTACCAACTCCCTGTTTTTTGTACTTCGAAAAATTACCATATATCGTGATTCCGTACCGTATGACCGATTCTCCTAAAGATCTAAAAATAGTTCTCCGCAAGTTCACAGAACAAGCACTTTTTAGCTTTTAAAGATACGCGGATACCACCCGCATTTTTTAAATATACATTCTATTTGTTGGTTCCACAGGACATGTTGGTCAAATATTAAACTTAAATATTTAACTGTCGAGTCACATGGTAATGGTCTAGACGTGCAAATTTGTTGAGCGTGATTATGAAGGTGAATATTTATGTTTGGTACTAGTGTAACTTGTTTATGGGGATTATGAAAGCAAACTTAGTTTTATTGACATTAACAGAAATGAGATTACTTGCAAACCTAATCAATCTATATCGCTCTGAAGCAGCGAAACCGATTTGGCTGTAGTTATCGTGCGGTAGCAAAAGAATGGTATCGTCCGCGTACTGAAACATTCTAGATCGCAACTTTAATAATCCTAGATCGCTACATAAATATTGCCATTGCCACGCGCGTCGGCGAGCGACCGCGCACGTGGCAGAGCGACTACCGCGCTTGACTGTCGCGCGGAAAGTCTAGGTTCGATTCCAGACGGTGGAATGTTCTTTTATTTATTCTTTCAACATTGCGTTCTCGTGAGTTCGAGAACACTCTCGACTGTTCGAGTTCCGAATGTTCTAGTCGCCGAACGTTCTAGGCCGATTGTTCCAGAAGCCAACGCGCGTACATAAGGGGCTCCGCGTGGCGATCTGCACTCAGTCTCGCCCCAGCGTTCGTCTCTGCTGTTACGCCGACTTCGACGCCCGCGACGCTCTTCTGTTATCTTCTGTTTCCTTTTTATTTTTGGGCACAAGTTCGCCCCATTAAACGTTTAGTTTCTTCAGTTATCATCGCCTCATCCGTTGTCATTTGTGACAATATTAAACAATGACGGACCTAATGTGCTACCCTGCGGTACGCCGCAGTCGACTCTTGAGTTTTCTACTGGGACTGCTTCCGATTTGGACCATCTGGAACCTGTTCGTGAAGTAGTCCGTGAAGGATTTGTTGAAGCGTCCCCTGAATCCATGCTTATTAGGTTTTGATAGAAGGAGTGCGCGACCAAAAACAAGGCAAGGGCAACTTTATTATTATTTTCAAGGTTTTCATTAACAGAGTTTGATAAATTTTCATGTAGTGAAATAGTGCTTCTTTGTTACCTGAAACCATACTGCCCAACGTTTAATAAAGCAAATCTTTCACAGGAACTATTCATACACTTTTGAAACCATTTTTCAAGAATTCGAGTAATTGTAGGCAATATTGGTATTGGTCTATAGTTTTCTAATTCTGTCTTACTACCAACGTAGTTTTGTACACCATTTTGTTGTGAGGTGTTTGGCGTGTGCCGAAGACGAGCATTCGAAGTATTCACATGACTCCTCAGATGCATAGAGCACAGAAGCCTATAAGTCTTACCACGCTGACATCTCCTCAACAGGCTGCAATATAATCCTTCAAATTAGTAAATTTGTTTGAAAAAACAAACAAACAACAAAATGACAGATTGACTTCATGTGAAAACACCCTATAACGGCTTCGCTATTGACAATTTTAAACCTTCCGGTATTTTTCCTGTTATCGAACATCCATTATCACGAGGGGGACCATATTTAGCTTTGAAAAAATGTTGCGTAGATCCCTAATACGAATTTGGTCCGTTTCAGGTACTTTTGTTATTGACATGGAAGTAATAAAAAAATTCACAGGGTCTCTTATGTTATGCCTAAGACGACTTGAAGGCGAAAGCCCAAGCGCCGATCCCGGTGATAGCGAACCTTCGAAGACAGCGCGCTCTCTGACGACGCGCTTTTGGCACCGTTAATAGGGAGTTTCAGTAGACCGTTTCCGTAGCCCGCTAAGCACCCGCATAGCGCTCCGTCATCTGCCACAAGACCCTGAATTATGCAGACAAGGCTGGCGGCGCGCAAGCGCAGCTGCGGCGTTTTCTTTACGGATACGGTAGCGGAGGAGAAAAACGATCTACTACAACTCCCTAATCTCACGGCATGTCGCAAGCCCGCTCTTCACCTCTGCCCGAGCGAGAGTGTCCTCTTCTCCCGCTGGGTTTACGCCGCGCGCGCGCCTCCGCCAATTCTGGCACAAGTAACGCCATCTCGTGGTCCAGTGACGAACCGTGGGTTTTGGTACCTTTCGAGTCGCCGACGTATTTTCGTACTTTTCGTGTCGTCAACGTGTTTTCGCTCAAGGACTTTGAAGGTCCACTGAACGATGAGACATATAAGGCTTTCGCCATAATGTTACAGAGATCATGCTCATTTATTTCTGGTAGATGGGCCGAATTTACACAGTCAATTCGGACGACCGGTTCGTCATTTACCAAGCGCCACTATCTTCAATTGCCTAAGGGCTTCTATTGTACTAATGAAGCTGCGATTGAATAACTCGGCTAGTTCCGTATAGTTACATAATCCTGGAATGTTCTTTCTTATTGCATCGTCAATGTTATTTTCCCTTTTTCTGCCTATCAACTCATTCACAAGGTCCCATGTTTTCCTTAATTTTTTTGCAGAACAAAACTTGCTTGTGTAATGATTTTTCTTTGCTAATCTAATTTTGGCTGTTACTTTCTTTCTTAGCACGCGAGACTCGTTTTTTAAAGTGCTATCACTAGGGTTTACCTTGCATCTTTGCCATAACTTGTCCTTCAAGTGGCATAGCTCTAGCGATTCTTCGTTAATCCAGAGATTTTCTTGTTTTCTTTCCTTAATTTTATATTTTTGGCAGATATTTTATGCAGCTCAAATTTATCTACGAGTAAGTTGTAAGCGGTAACACGGTCGTAAACTAATGAAGAATTCCAGTCATGCATACTGATAAGACGGTTTATCTTTTTATTATCCAAAACAGTTTTATATATATTCTGGTTTGACATTTCATTTCTAGAGCTTACAATCAATATTGCAAGTACTGCTAAATAATGATTTGCTACCTTCTGTTTAATTACAGCCGGCACTAATGTTGTATTACTAATCCTTGTTACTATATGGTCAATGGATGACTTAGTGGCTGTACTGCCGTAATATTCTTCTTGTATAATCTCGTATCACGTTCTCTAGCCCGAAAGACAAAAGTGTGTCTAAGTAGTTGGAAACTCCATATATTTAGTCTCGTGTAGGACAATTTTAAAATCGTCTGCTAATATAATGTGCGGGTTATTATCAAATTGCCGTAGTAATGTCGCGAATTCATCACAGAACATTTTTATATTGGGATTAGGCGGTCGATAAACTGCGCGCATACGATGTAAGCAATACATGCTTTATGAAAATAAATTGTGCAAAGTTCTGCATGATCGAGAGAAACGGAAATTGTTTCCGACAAACAGCTATCAGTTTTTTAAAACATCATCGAACCTCCCCCTTTTTTCTCTTTCTTACAGATACAATGAAAACCAAGCAAACTATATTCCGAACATGATTCCTCTACAATGTTTATTTCACTTAATATCAGTACGTCCAGGGACGACAGTTTCCCGGACAACAGAATCAGTAATTCGTCCCAGTGCTTACTAAACTTCGAACGCTCACGTGCATCAGACTGAACTTGATTACGTGTTAGCACATCCATGGAGCCAGTACATCCAACGATTGATGTAATGGCTCGGTGGGTGTACTGGCTCGATGAATGTATTGACATGTGTATGGATGTAGCTGCTTGATGGATGTAGTTGCTCGTTGGATGTAGTTGCTCGTTGAATGTAGTGGCTCGGTGGATGTAATTGCTCACCCTTCCTGATGCCCAGCGTGCCATTACATCCATCGTGCTAGTACATCCATAGAAGCCAAGATGGCCACCGTGGGGCTGCAATTATATTTAGGCTAATGCTTTTTTGCGTTATTCAGATTCTTATTGGTTCGGGAGCCTCAGCAAACAAGGGGAAGCCACAGAACATTAGCGAATCACAATTAAATTCATTAAAACTTTTTTTCTTGTCAGAAAGCGAAATAAAAATTAAGATTATGTGTACCATCCTAATCGTCTATTAAAGTAGTTTACTGTAAACGACTTAATTTTCGCGATGGCCTAATATTCGCGAGGACCTAATTATCGCGAATTTCGCGATTTGATCAAATTCGCGAAAGATTGGTCACGCGAATAAGTCACCCCATGAATATGAATACATTGCGTAAATCTGCCGTTCACGAAATTTTGTGCCCGCGAAATATTCCCGAAACCGGCACTTCGCGAAATGTCGAGCCCGCGAAAATAAACTCGTTTATATTGAGTTAACTATGAGAGTTAAATAGCAGTAACTCAAGTTTTATAAGTGTGGAAACAACAAACAGCGAAAATAACGCCTCGTGAACAAGATCGGCTCCCAGCGGCGGAAGTGGCGGCGCATGCGCAAAGCGGGCATACGACGGCCACGTCGGGCCCCAAACACCTTCGAGACGGGTTCGTGGAATGTCTTCATATGGCATGACACCCATGCTCACTACCCCTCTTGATAATTTGAAGCTCGAGCTCCCTTACATCCAGTAAATTCATCAAGACTGGGGGAGGCTCCCGGAAGATTCAATGCAACGAGGCTTAGCGACTAAAACGACACGACGAGCTGACGATGCGCGTGCGACTTCGGTGAGGCTGAGGGCCGCCGCACAAAGCACATGTCGCACAAGGGGTCATTTTACTTGCTTCTGTGCATTTAATTTGGCGTATAACTCCTGAAATAATATGAACTATTGAAAAATATGTCTCGTGTGCTGCTGCGTTCACTGAGGTCGGGCTCGGCGCAAGACGACAGGCACGCTAAGCGGGTTCGCTCTTTGATATTTTGCTTTGCTAGCACTTTATGGTGAAATTGCGCCGCGCGTACCATGTTACCCAATGTACAGATAGCAGAAAAACCTTCTAGGCTTGAGTATAGAAAATGTCGAGCATATTCAGGACTGCCAAATTTGCCTGGGTTAAGGTTCCACCGCTCCCCACACCAGTATCTCTCGTGTTGGCGCTATGGAGTGAGTTATCCGGAAATAGTATTTCTCCAACGGCACCAAAAGAGTATACTACCCAATAAAATTGACTGAAGTATATATTGCATGCACTAGTGGTTCATACCTACAAATATAGTACTTGGAAAAACGAATCCACCAAATAGCACTTTATTTTTATGTGCTAAACGACAGTTTCCTTGGGAATATTGCGACACAAGCACAAACAAGTGCCTATAGCTTACGCCGAAGGCAGCACACCGATACCAGAAATGTTGTCCAGGTACTGACACACGACATCAAACGACACGAGGTTGTAGGTCACGTGGGCACGAAACTGTTCAATCACAGCTGCTAGCTTCGCAGTCTTCCTTGAGACCGCAGGATCTTGCTGCCTTGGTACAGCCAGCTGGTCGTGGAGCAGGGAGCTCATCCGCACGTGGAGCAGTGTTGCTGCATGCGAAAGAACTGAGTGACTCCTGCCAGTCGGGGATGGTGATTGGGGAGCTGGTCCCTCAGGCCGTTGTGCCAGGCTTCAACGTGGTTTGTCGTTCGGCGTTCCGTATTTCTAAAGTGACCCCACAGGTTCTGCACAACGCTATAGAATAGATCCAGAAGTTCTGGAAGTAGCTCCCAAAAGCGGAGAGTTCTGCTGTCACCAACGGTGAAAGGCCCTGTGGAAGTGACGTTGTCAAATCGCGAGCACACTCTAGCCTAAGTCTTCTGGTAAAAAAGGCAGCTGCCTCACGCGTGTGAACCACTCACGTCAGGATTGCTCCGGCAGACGGAGCGCAGACCGAGTGCGTCTCTCTTCTCGTTGATTGCCTTCGCGAAGTGGATTACACAGCCGTAGACTGTGATCGGCTGCAGAAGAGCATCCGCACTGAACGTGTTCACCACAGCTTTTATGGCGGCAACCTCGAAGTCGGACAGCCATGTTGCAGAATTTTGTAGTGTCCCCAGATGACCGACTTCGTAGGCGGCTGTGTCGCGTCGCTTCATCAGCGCGTAGGCAATCGAGTGCGTGTGACTCTCCACGAACAGTTGCGTGGCCAGTGTACAACTGCCCCGGTTGCAGAATTCTGGTGTAAAGACAAAGCTCCCATCACGCATGCTCGTTTCGGCTGCAGGAAGACATTCGAGATCGTTGTCTGCAATGTAGATGAGCATTTCGTCGCCGGGCATAGTGTTCTCATGCCCCAGGAAAGCGTTGTTATCAACCGTCACTCGGAGCTCGTTCGGCATGTTGTCAAGCGTGACGTTCTTGAACGCACGGAGGTGCCGGTTTTCAAAAAATTTTCAAAGAGCGAACTTACCTGAGGAAAAAGTAAAGAAAGAAAAAGGCTTAGCTCCTATGGAAACGCAGCGACGCCACCGGTCTTCATAGAGCACGGCGCCGTTTCCCACGGGACACAAGAGGTGGCGCAACGAACGCCGCCAACGAACGAGCATACGGCGCGCCAGCGTCTTTAGCAGACAATCTTTTCGACTCAAAAGCGGCGCGCGTTCCGCAGGCGGCGACAGTCGCAGAAACAAAAACAGGCGCGGTAACAACAAGCAACTGCAGTTCCTTGTCTGCTAAATACGCCGGCTCTTGGAGTCGTCTGCTCGTTCGTTGGCGGCAGTTGGCGTCGCGACCGCTTGCGCCATCTCTTGCCTCCCGTACGAAACGGCGCCGTGCTCTTTGAAGACCGGTGGCGTCGCTGCGTTTCCATAGGAGCTAAGCCTTTTTCTTTCTTTACTTTTTCCTCAGGTAAGTTCGTTCTTTGCAAATTTTACAAAAAAAAAATGCACCATCTGTGGGCAACGCTGCACAAAGTCGTAGCGCGATAGGTTAAGAAACCGAATTTTCCGGTCGATTTAAAGAGCCTGCCGTCTCCTTGTTCCACCCTGTAGAACGGGCGTCGTCAGGACGATGACTCGTGTTCACCTTGTTCACAACATCAAAACTTGAGTCTCGACTCTCGATGGTCTTATTTTCTTCTTCTTCTTCTTCCGAGGCGCCCAAAGGCGAGAAATGCAAGATGGCGGATTGTTTGGAACTTGATACTCTCGAACCCAGGCGCATCAAATACTCCGCGCATGCGCACCGCGTATTTCTACAAAAGGTCCATTGTAGCTCGCACCGTCACGAGCGGTGACAACGCAGTCGTTCCTAAGCAAACGGCAAATGTCTGAAGTATTCGCAACTTTCAGCGATGGTAGTACCGCGGTGTGAGAATCGCGTTCCCTAGCTCCTGGATGATTGGCCTCATAATAAATGGGCTAGCCTACACCTCCATAGCGTGAAAAAATAACGTAAGGCTCTAGTACTGCTCGTATATAGCAAAACTAAAATTACTTACGCGTCGCAGACCCAGCCTCGTACCGTTGTTTTACGACGATCATCCAGATGACAGCCATTTTGATAGGCACCAGTGCGCCCCCTATAGGTCGTGAAAGTTGCGAATAGCTTTTAAGAAAAAGAGAAACGAAAGGTATAGCGGAGAAAATCTGCGTAATTGATGCATGCAATGGCACGTTTTTGGACGAAGCTGCTTAATGGATGTGATAACACGATTAATGTAACGGCACGATGGACGTAATGACACGCTTTTGGATGAAGTTACTTGATGGATGTGATGACGCGGTGGATGTAATGGCACGTCGGATGTGGTTACACGTTGGATGAACTGGCCCGAAATGGATCTACTGGCACTATGGATGCACGTATCGGCACTGAGTTAGATGTGCAAGGTGCCCATATTTCATGTATTGTGTAAAGCGGTGGGAAAGAAAGGCACGGGGAAGAGCGCATTGACCTGGGCAGTGCTTTCTTGCGCTCGGTGAAATTGAGCTCTTTAAAATATTGGCTGCATGCTTGGTCATTCTGCAAAATGGCAGTGGCTTTATAGGGTGTTTGGTGCCTAGGACAAGATGACCTTTAATCTTTCAGTGCCTGAGGTGGGTGGTGCTCTTAGTTCAGGTGATGTTTAGGGCAGGATTTTGTATGGAAACAGATTACGTCACACCATTGTCTCTTTGTGACGCCGCGCGCACTTTCTTTCAGCGCCACCCGGATACAGCCTCCGCTGAATTTTCTGGGTTACCAAGAGAGGGGAAGTACGCTCTCCCGCACTTTCCACTCCTCGTTCCGCACAGTCTTTCTACACAACCTGTTTCTGCTCCTCTCTTGCCATTTCCACCTCTCTCCGCTTTGCACGCATTCTCATACCACCTGCTTCTGCTCCTCCCATTCCTGTGTGCTGGGTTCGTAGCTCAATCAACAGCGCACTCGGCTTCCAAGCCAGTGACCGGGGTTCGACCCTTGGCACTGGTTACCATTTTTTTTTTTCAAGATCGTTTAGCAGTTACGGACTGACCGACCTACATAATTTGTGCTTATGCGGCTCCTGAGGTTGGTTTGGTAGGCCCTATAAAGCTACCGCTTTAAAAAAGGAGGATCACAAAATATTTTGTTTAAAAGTACTCAGACTTACTTCGAAAGTAAATTGTATATATAGTACTTTACTTGAAGTACATTACGTCCGGTGTACTTATTACTTTGCTTGAAGTACATATTGCTTGAAGTACATAACCTCTAATTTATTGTGTACTTTATTTCAAGCACATTACGCCCAGTGTACTTATTACTTTGCTTGAAGTATATAACCTGATTTACTTTGTACTCCAAGTACTTTTTAGATGTATTTTATCCAACACTGACTTGTGCAGCAGGCGCAAGGCTTGCTTTGCGAAAACGCGAATGATAAGAATATATCATCCGCGTTTTCTTTCTTCTCTTTATGCGTATACTTCAATTTACCCAATAAACAAAATTTCGATTTCACATTACGACCGACGACAGCGGATGCTACGAGCCATCGGAGCCAATCCAAGGCCGGGTGAGTGTCACGTGACGTTGGAGAGTGGCGCAGTGACGGGCGGAGAGCGTGTCACGTGCTACGTTCACATAGCTGGATTGGCTGAGAATGGCTCGTAGTGTCCGCTGCGGTCAGACGTAAGTTGAAAGTCCTGCTTCCTCTTCTACCCTTTTACTCGTCTACACAGTCGTCAGATCACATGGCCGCTTGTTCTGGCTGTGACTTGAGGGAATGAACGTAGAGACGTGGATGAACGCTGTTCGTTTATCTCCCATCTTTTGCGACTGCTACTGAATGGAGAGAAACCACCGCCACTTCCGCGATTTGTAAGTTACAAACGTCAACGGTTTATATTTTGCGAAAGCTTGCCACCAATGCAGAGATTTAACCGGAGAAACACAGATTTATACTGAAATACCCTATGCGCTTAATTAGTGTGCCCAAACATGTTGACATTCACGGTATGTACTTCACACCCCTCCCCCCCCCCCCCCCCCCCCCCGCAAAAAAAACAAAAAAACAACGTGGCGTCAAACAGTACTTAGCAATCGCTTCTTTGCGAATTGACTCTCTTCCTCTTTCCTACCTTTACATCGCTAAGAAAAGGCTTCATTGTGAGCTGAAAACGTTCCATATCGCTCTGCTATTCGAAAACAAACGAATCCAAACACTGCGTCTCACCCGCGCTCGCCGCACATCGCATCCACAGCACATCGCGTCGGCGTCCTATTCCCAATCCGCAACATTTGATCAGCTTGTATACACATCTGCCACTCCCACTTCTTGGATTTTCGCAGAGAGCACGTGGAATGGGGATGTGTGGTTTTTCCGACGTGTTGCTTTCTACCTGACAGAAATGATTGGCGTGCGCATGATAGATAGCTCTCAAGTCGAGACGAAGGCGGCCAAGAACACGTTCATGCATGTGCATAATACTTCCTTCACTCTTTGTTCCGACTAAAGCAAAAGCTGTGTAGGCGAGCTGATTGCTTTGGAAGGCGGTCCCGATCAATGAACGTCTTCTCCTGCAACGACAGGCGCTCGTGACAGGGTCAACTTCAAGTGCGATTTTCTTGACTTTGTCTTTTTTAAGTTGCCTTAGAAATAATGGAATCATTTTCTCACGAAGCAACATGCATACATGATACATTTATTAATAATACACACAAATGAATTTAAAACAAATCCTAGGGCGGGAACGCGAAACGGGCAAGCATAACGCTCCCCTTTTGGTTTTTCCAGTCTCAGGGTTTCGTTTCACCAAACGTGATATCTAACAACTTCAACTGCTCGCTTTCCTGGAAAATAATTTGACTTAAGTTACATAAAAAGCAAGACAAAAGAGCTAGCTTTAATCTCAGTTAAAATGTCTCAAAATTCTGACCTTTATATTGTTACTTAATTTATTGCGATCTTGTTTTTACATACCTTTTGCTTTATGGAATGCATCTGAAATTTATTAGCTGAAGGTGGTTAGTTGGGCGAGTTGGTAATGATTGAACATGGTTAAAATTGCGCAAAAATAGAAAGGAACAGTGAAGAGGGAGAGAGAAGAGACAAGCGCAATCTCACAACTCGATGTATTGAAGTAAGAAAAAAGAACAGCCCCCGGTATACCAGCTCTAAAGTCACTGGATCCTGGGAAAGTAACGCCAAGCTCCCCGTGTGGTCGCCATCTTGGTCCGTGAAATGAACAATTTCTCCTTGACCATTCCGTTCTTCGTGAGCCGATCTAGATTCGCTGGTGACGGGTAGCTTTATGGAGTGTTTTTTTTTTGTATACCGAGATTTTGCTAACCACACACCGGCGAAACAAGCGCACACCTTAGTACCACCACCAGATGCTGTGTCGGTGCTTGGAGGCACTGAAAAATAAGTTTGCTGTATTGAAACACGCAAGAAGAACAATATAATTGTAAGAGATTCATGGAGATGGGCATGAATAATACGTTCATTGCATACAGAGTGCCATAGATTCCTATATTGGCGAGGAACGCCTCCAGTACGATGATGCTCCATGGTAATCTTGGCGCGACTGGTTTAGAACGACCCTCTCGAAGCTTCGAAGATTTAAATGGACCAAGATGGCGATTTCCATGGCAACGTAGACCGATTAGCCAATCGCCTTGCTAGGTTTGGGTCGTCTGTATGTTAGTATCCGTTTGTGTCCGGCTAGCAGGTAGGGAAGGCAATGGCGCTACTTTCCCCAGATTCAGTGACTTTAACCAGCTCGAGCCGAGGCCACACTCGCACGGGGGCACCCGAGCACGCGGAGGGCACACACCATCAATCACATGTAGAAAGGCGATTTCCTTGTCGTTTAATGCCACAGAAGGATGGCTTGTATATTTGACAGCTTGAACCAGGGGAAGATATATAGAGAAATTGAGACAGGAGAGAAAAGACAGCTGACACAACGCTCGCCTAGGCGGAGTATACTAAAAGCTTCAAAAATTTCCCTAGTGTGTTTTTCATGGAATCTGCCAATTATCGAGGTTTTTTTGTAAAGAAGGTGTACACTTACACGCTTGACAATGCAGAGGTAGGTGACCCCCCACCGTGGAATTTAGAGAAAGGTTGTGTTCCCTTAAAGGGGTATTCACACGAAGGAGAACTCCGCGGACGGATGTCGTGACGTCAACATCCCGGGAAACTCCGTCCCCGGTTCCGCCACGTGCACCTGCGGAGCTTTTGTGCTGACAGCACGAAGCCTCCGCGGCTCCGCCACGGAGGAGAACGGCGCCGCGTGGCGTCAAAAAGGGATGACGTATGTCTCACGTGATGCGCGCTCCGCGGAGGAAAGGGGCGGATTTCTCCTTCGTGTGGATACCCCATAACCGGTCATTAATACACCGTCCTGTTTGTCCTACGTAGGATCTACCACAGGAAAGGGAATGCTATAAATCACTCTGGTTGAACAGGGCACGTAAGGGCGGACGTGTTTTGTACGGCACCTATGTTTTGTAATATTTTCTACTTTCGCTCAAACCTTAGAACAAATTTGACCCATTTTTTTTTTTTGGGGGGGGGGGGGGGGGGGGGGCGGCTGACATCACTGAGGGGACTCCGTACCTATTGGCTACCTGTTTAAGATTGTGAGAAATTCTGTGTATATACTTAACCACCACCACTCTTTTTCTTGTCGACAGTACGTGCAGCTTTTTCACATCCTTTTACTTTTTTTATCAGAGTTCCTACCACCTCAATTAGCACCTGCATTGGAAACCCAGACGCTGTAAGCCTCTCAATTTGAGCATTAAAACTGTCTTTGATGTGTGGAGGCATGACTTCTTTAAGGCTGAAGTAAGGCAGGAAAAAGCTATTCCTCGTTTTACGACTTTTGAGTGCGAGGACATATAGTGTAGTAAACCTTCTTTAGAACGGGGTGAAAATGACCAGCACAAGTGGTTTGTTTGAAAAGATAGGGAAATGTCTAGAAATTGCAACACACCTTCCTTAGGAGTTTCACAGATAAAAATAAGTCTTGAACCGCACTTGTGGAAAATGTCCATGATGCTACTAATTACATTATTGTCAAATGTATTTCGGTACACTAGCAGGAAATCATCTACATACCTAAACACGTGAATAACTGGCATATACGCTATGGCCGTCTTAATGGCACGGTCGACCCCCGCAAGAAAAATATAACTTAGTACCGGTGCAACACATGAGCCTATACAAACTCCCGACTTTTGCAAAAAAACCTCGTTTTGCCACCCAATGAATGTCGAATTAAGATAGAAATGTAGCAGCTCAAGAAAACTTACTGAGTACACCACTTGAGTGTGGTGTACCCATGGTGTACCCTTAAAAGCTCGAAACGACTCCTTATGGGTGCTTATTTATTTTGAACGTTTGGTGCACCTCGGTCACTTGGAACCTACTATAATGGATGAAAAAGCCAGAGCTACAAGCACGAGCAAGTTGCCCTGAATGATGCTTGCACTGCTCGAGCGCGCGTGGTCCGCAGGGACGCTGAAAGCCTGGAGTACAGTGTTCCTGGAGCACGCTCTTGTAGTTCCTGCAACGCTCGCAGTGATGTGAAACGGGGTATAGTGAAACTAAAAGGCAAGCACAGTTAAATTATCACACGGAGGTGCTTAGTACAAATCATTGCTTAGGTAAAAAAGCTAGTGGTTTTTGCCACGTAACAAACATAGGAGTATTTGATCTTTGATTGAAAGCCAGAGCTCTGCAGGGAGTAGATCTCGGGGTTAAAATCCTCCGTTCACTCTCCCTCGAAACGTTTGTACTGAAAAATATAAATAATGATTATGTTTAATTTGGGTCAGGAATTCAGCCCCTTCATCAAAACTTATTCTCTTACTCGCTCTAAAAATAATATGTCTTTATACTGTAAATTTGTGGGTGCGGTGCGAATCAAAAAGGATGGTGAAAACAAAAGACGAAAAAGCGCTTGCAATTATGGCGGTTTTCACCCGTTTCGAATTCATGTGGTGAGTTTGCTCCAAAGACCCCCGCGCTACGATGGTACGAGTCGCCGGGGCAGTCTGAAACTCGCCATCACACACGCATCGCTACTGGTCGCTTTCAATCCGGCTTTCCAATATTTGCGAGCAAGGGTACCATCACGCATTCTGACACCACACGTCTGTGTACCGTTAAGCACTTGACCTCTAACACCGGGGCGTGTTTAGCCGCCGTATTCCTCGCCGCATTATTTTTCGGCTGGTTCGCGTCACTGAGGCCTCGCCCCTTGAACGTGCTGCTTCAAGTCACTGTGGCGTTGGTAAGCTACCAATCGCGAGGTTGGAGCTCTTGAGGGCTGCTTGTAAGCGCTGACCCACCGGGTGCTGCGAGCTTGCAAGCTGGGGCCCCGTAAGAGCGTAGTGCGAGAGGGGTGCCTTGACTGGCCAGAGGAGGCGAGCAGCCCTAGCGGACATAGGACTACGCCACGATGACCTAAACGACGCGACTGACATGTCATCGCCATCGGCCGGTGACGCGGAAGGCGACAGAGCGCACCCGTCCTGGGAGCCACGACAGCGGAGGCAGCGGCTACGCCGGAACCTGCTGGTACTCAGCGCCTGCTCGTTTCTCGTCAACTCGGCGTTTTTATCGTTAAGCAGCCTCCAGACAAGCGTGCTCAACGCTGAGAGCGGTCTCGGTACTGTTTCGCTGAGTGCCATCTGCTCTTCGTTTGTGCTCTCGTGCTTGTTTCTCGCGCCCTTCTTCATCAGCGTGGCAGGTCTGAAGGTCACCATCGGTGCCTGCACTCTCCTATACACACCCTACTTTATCGCCAACTTCTACCCGCATTGGGTCACTGTGCTTCCCACCTCGTTCGTGCTAGGCTTCGGCGCTGGGCCTCTGCACACGGCCAATAGCGCATACGTGGCCGAGCTGGCAACCCAATACGCGGGCCTGCACCACCAGAACGCGAACGCCGTAGTGGGGCGTTTCTTCGGAGTCTTCCTCATGTTCAGCCAGTTGTCCCAAGTATTTGGAAACCTGCTCTCCTACGTGATTCTGGGCACTGGCGGCGGTGGTGGCGTGAGCCACGGGTCAAGCGGTGACAAGCGAACCGCCTGCGGGGTCAACTTCTGCCCGCAGTCTGCTCTGCCTACAAACCTGACGGCTCCGTCAGTGTCAAGCAGATTTCAGCTCTGCGTAGTGTACACGGCCTTCGGTTGGATCGCGGCTCTCGTGGTTTTTCTCTTGTTGGATCCTCTGGAACGCAAAGTACAGTGCCAGGATAGAGCATCATTAGACTTAATGCTGCTTACGATGCGTCATATGAAAAACCCCTACCAAATTTTCATTGTTCCCTTGACCATCTTCACTGGACTGGAGGTCGCCTTCATCGCCGACGACTTTACAAGGGTTAGTGTCATTGGGAAATCCCACTATCAGCTGTACCTTCTGTGTGGTACATGCGACTATAATGTACCAATTTTTGTTTCTTTTAAACTTCGTCGTTCTTTTTCCGGAATGCTTAGTTTTAAGTGTTTTACCTTGGTGTTTGAGTGTTCAAGCACTCCGGTGTTTATATTCGCAGGCGTACATCACGTGCTCCTGGGGCGTGGGCTACGTCGGTCTTTTCTTGGCAAGCCTCGGTGTTACCGGTGCTCTTTTTTCGCTGAGCTTCGGCTCGCTACTCCATCTAACGGGCCGTCCACAGATGGTGTTACTCGGCGCCGTAGTTAACGTGGCCATGATCATCCTGATGCTCAGCTACGAAACAAGCTACCTCCTCTTGGTCCTTCTGGTCGCTTCAGGTATCTGGGGCATCGCCGATGCCGCATGGACCACACATATCGTCTGTAAGTGTTTGCTGGTGTATGCTATTTTTTCATTCCAAAATACCACGACTTCAAAGAAGCTTCAGCAGGTGTGGTACCTACCTGCTGTAGGGATGAGTGCAAGGGAGCTCAAAACTCCATTATGTTAGGAGTGCTGGGAAATCGAACGTCTTATTTGTTTTTTTACAAAACATAATAAGGAGCCGACTGAAGGTTCAGGGGCTTGTCTGTGTGAGAAATATATGCACGTATTTTGAAAGTGGGATGGATGCTTCTTTAAAGCGTTTAGATGCCAAATTACACGTCCAGTGATTTCACAGAATTAACTACCTCAAGAACTGTAGTAAGGAAAGGTTCATCTTCTCGTGGAACATTACAAATTTTCAAATTTTTTTTGGGGTAAATTAAGATACTTGAATGTGCATTTAAATTGGTAAAAGGTTCAAACGCAAATGGCATAATTATTTGCTCTGACAACTTGCTTTTTTCTTGGTGTGACAACAAGTATAGTGGTCAACTGCTCTTCAAAGTTACGTTATGCTTTTTTTTTTTTTTTTTGAAGGCTGAAGTGCATGGAGCGAGGAGAGCGACGAACTTCGCCCGTAGGCGTTGAACAGTGACTGTTGCGCCGCGGGCAAAGCGAACAAGCCGCCGGGCTGTTCGCCGCATATTCGCTCCATGGATTTCTGTCTCGAAACCAAACAAGGTGTATGTTTCTAAAGATATGTGGCGCACAATATCTGCGCGTGCGTTCGTTCTATCGTTCTTTTTCACGGTTTCTCGGTTGCCACTTTGGCGACAGAGAAAGTGCGCATGCAAACTGCACAAACGATAATGCAAAGCACGAGACACTTGCTTCTATACTCTGTTTCACCTTATGATGTACCGCAGGAAAGGCTACAAGCGCGAGCTCCTTGCCCTGGGGCACATCTCGGCGGCACAAGCTCTCGTGACTTAAGAGCAGCTGCCAACGCTATGAGTTCGCGCTTCTAGCCTTCGCTGCGGTACAACATAAGGTGAAACGAAGTATAGGGTGCCTCAATAGAGAGTTTTAGTATATCGTATTTTCAGGCCACGCTAATCGTAGCGGGAGCTCGCGCTGCCACTTCGATGCATGCTCTGAAGCGCGCGCTCGTAGCGGTAGCGGGCCTTTGAAAACGATCTACTAAAACTCCCTATAGGCCCGTAGCTCTGAAGTTTTGAGCAGCGCTCCAAGCGAGCAGAATAGAATATTTGGCTCGCGTTTCGAATGTGCGTCATTACGCTTCCCCACTACAGTTTTTTATAGTTTTTTATACTCCGTCCCATTCTAAGTGCAAGCGTAGCAAAGGCTACAAGAGCGAGCTCCGAGCTTTCGGTGTCCCTGCCAGGCACGTGCGCTCGTGCAGTGCGAGCATAGTTCAAGGAACATGCTTTTGCAAGTAGATCCAGCTTCACTATCACGTAAAGTAAAACACACGGGCTCACGGAAGCTATGAAAGAAAGCAATACAAAGGTGAAAGGAATGTTTAATGAGACGCTGAGGCCGCGAGCTGCGTAATTCTTTTTTTAATTTTAGTTTTTCTTTGTTTAGATGTTGTGTTATCGCGCGTCTACAGATGCTAACAGATGCTTGCATTCGAACGTGGCACGTGCAAAATCGAATGTTACAGCGCCGCCTCGATGGTGCTGCCTGCATAACATGGTCGCGTCTTGCGGACGCGCTCGCGCCCCGTGCCCGAGAGCAACAGGTCTATTGTCCTTCTGTTTAGGGTGATGCCACCCTTTGTAATACCCGATGTCGACAGCACGCGCTCACGGGTAAAATACAAAGAAATCGACGAAAACAAAATGTCGCCATAGCACAGTCAGCGCCACAAACGCGTGCAGTGACACGCTGTTTCACGCTCTTCTGAACAAAAAAGAAAAATAAACGTGTGGGACAAAATGACCAGATGTCTCCACCCTAAGCAAAGCGCACATGAAGGCATTCCTAATCAAGACATTATCTCCAATGTTTGGCCACCTTGCTGATGCCTATGCACCGAGACACAGGGAAAGGAGGAGACGAAAGCGCGAGGACTTCAGAACGCCGAGCTCTGGTTAAAATGATTGGGCAGACCTAAAGCCAGCAGCCTGTGTCTCCACTGCACTCGTCGAACGCTTTAGAACGACGAGCACCGGCGTCCGGCGTTTGGCTTTCTCATTCGAACGCGTTCGTCGAGTGCACTGGAGACAAAGGCAGCCTTTGTCTCTGAAGTCCCTTAATAAAACTGACGCTTACAAGTACCGCCAACCATTGTTGTGGAAACGCGCAAGACACGTCCACGAGCGGGTGCTCGGCCGCCATTCGCTTCCGAGGGCCGCTCATTGCAGTGCTGCTGCGCCACTTGCCCTAAGGGGCCGCTTGAGACACGGGCCTCTTGCGCTGGCGCATTTGACGATACTTGCAAGACAAACGCAAACACATTGAGGGGCTTTATTTGTCTCTCCTGTACTCGCCGAAGGCGTTAGAACGCGGAATGCCGGTGTGCCGTTTCGGCTCTCGAATTCGAACGCGTTCAGCGATGGAGACGAAGGCAGCTATAGCTTTACGTCTCCCCACTAATGATTCGAAACAGAGCTCGGCGTTCTGACGTCCCCGCGCTCTCTCGTCTTGTCCTCTCCCTCAGTTTGTCGGCGGTTACGTGGCTTACACGACGTCATGTCAGTGGCCATTGGGGTGGCCTTGCTGTTTTCTGCAGCGTACATTGCGCACCACCGAATTTGTTTATCTCAGCAAGAACAAGTAGGAATGATCCTGAATGACCACCGGCACGGGGCGCTAACGTCATGTACAAATCATGTGTAGAAGCGCGGAGGAGGATTCTAAAATCCGCGTGCTGCGCAGCCTTCTACGCGGTGGTCTTCTGGCAGACCCCGGAAGCGGCATTTGCTAGCTGCCACCTGTGGCGCTCGGTGGGCACCATCGCGGCCCTGGGCTACAGCAACCTGGTGTGCACCGACACCAAGCTGTACATCCTGCTCGGCGTGCTTACGGTGGGCGTGGCGGGCTACTTCGCCATCGACGTGGACGTGAAGCGGGCCACGACGGCCGTCGTGCCCCGGGCGACGACGGCCAGCGCCACGGTGGGCTCCATCATGAGTGCCCCGGGCCTGCCCTTGGGAGCCAGCGCCAGCTACGCCGTGGACGGACGCGACGGGCATGCCTAGTGGTCATCCCCGCACTCTTGACCTCCGCTTCGAATCCACTGGTGGTGCGGTGACCCCCCAGCGTACAGCCCCTGCCGTCAGCTGTGTGTGTGGGTCTGTCGAACCTGCGAATTAACAACTGGGCAGCTCGAGGGGAGTAGTTTTGCGGTGAACTTGCAGGTTGACCCATGTCGCCGCTCTTTGGTCTGCGTGGTCTAAAGCAGCCACCTGACCATCGTTTGAAACTGTATCGTGCGGAAACTGAAGCGCTAGGAATTATTCGCCCGCTACTTTCGGCTTCGGGCTTGCCGGCGGAGGTCACTAGTCTTTCTTAGTCTGTTCGCCTCGCCATGATCTTTTTTTTTTTTTTTTTTTTTTTTTTTTAAGCCGTACGTTGATTGTGCGTGTTCTTGGTTGTTTAGGACTGATGATATCCTCTCGTGGTTTTTCTATGCTTAGTTTCTCTTCAAAACCTTCAGTAATGTAAAGGTGATAATTAAATACTTATCCGTCGTTGCTGGCACCGCGCTTGGCATTTATTTCCTAAAAAAGGAACCGTCTTTTTTTTCCCCTGTGCGTGTGTGCGTGTGTAAAGGGGGGGGGGGGTTGAAGGGGGTACAACATTAACTTCCTTTCCATATTTTATTTCTTGATCCGTCATACATGCCGCTTTTAGTTTTGCCGTTTTGACTGCTGGTTTTATTATTGGTCATACCGATTCGCTTTATTCTAACCTGTACTAAAATGTCGCTTGCTCTTACTACATGATCCGCTCTTCACGCACCATTTAGCTCGAACTGTTCAGAAAATAAATAATATATCGGGTTCTTTATCTGCTGAGTGGTTTAATGATGAAGTTGCTATTGATTATTTTTGTATGAAATGCCGGTTGTATCACTACGAATACGAGAAATGGCCAAAACGTAAAGTTTGCTCTGATTAAAACTGACTTGCAGGCAAAATGACGGAGTCCGCTCAAAGCAAAGGGTCATACAAAAGCTGGCCCAACTGAACGCCAAACTTCGTCGTCTTAAATGTTCTGTCGGAGTAAAAAAACCAACGTGTTACTGGAGCTTATGTGAGTAGGGAGTTTGTAGGGAATTTTAATGAAACACAACAGAAGCTGTCGTTGAAGTCGCTTATTGTCTCTTACGAACTGCAGCTTTGATAATAGGCACTTTTAGCAAACTGTTAACGTGTACCGCACTACCGGATCCTTCGAAGCATGCTTTTAAGCGCGCGCCCGCGATACCGTGACCGCGGGGAGCGCGCTTGAAAGCATGCTTCAAAGGCTCCGGCAGTGCGGTAGTGCGGTACGCGGAACGCGGTAACGGTTTGCTAAAAGTTCCTAATGCGATATAAATCTGATGAAAGCTCGCTGTTAGCACGCAGTCAACCACAATGCACACGACTCTTACCGCCACTTCTACTGCCGAGGCAACAAACATTATTCAACTGTTTTTCTTTTAAGTTTCTTTTAAGTTAGCCCCCCCCCTTGAGAACTTCCGGTAGTCACATTGAAACACATATATGCGCATACGCGGGAAAGTGAGGCTTATGTGCCGTCCTTTTCTCCTTATCGCGCGCATGCGCGGTTTGAGGGAGGAGGCGCTCACTGGATGTGCCACAGTCTTCACAATGCCTCGCAAGCGGAAAAAGTTGACTGAAGGGGAGATATATCTGAACAGAAGCGGTGTTGTGCTGTGTGAGCAGCCAAACACTAGCACCTTCTGGTTTGGCTTGCCCGTAGAAGGCAATGTCTATAAAGCGGGGGGTTCTTTAGCGTTGGCCCCTAGCTGACATGTTGGGACTCTTCTTACGCCCTCGGCCGCCTTCGCTCACGCGGCCCTAGTTTATTCTGGTTAAGTCCCGAATACTACATGGTATCGGAAGTGGGGGTCGTCAGTCAGCCACTGTCAAATAACGACGGCCCAGCCTCAGCCCCCACAATAGCTGCCGCCAGCCTCCGAAACCCGGCCCCGCTCTCCTTCGACGACGCCGGAGAGTGGCCTGCCTGGCTGCGAGAGTTCGAGGATAAATTGGTTCGGAGTTTTCGGTTTAAACCGGTAAAAACCGATAAAAGTACGCCGAATCCATTTCCGGAAATTCGGTTTTAACCGGAAAAGGTCAGTTTTTAGGTTCGGCATTTTCGATTTAAACCGATAAAAACCGATAAAGTACGTCGAATCCATTCTCTAAAATTCAGTTTTAACCGGAAAAGGTCACTTTAACCTTCCAGTCGTACCGCAGAGTCGTGGCGAAAGAGTGGAACGACAGTGTCTATCGAAACGTGTCCGAATTAATGGAATACACGGGTGCCATCACGACGTTTTGGTTTAATGTGCTCATCATCGATCGAAACGTGAAATCCGAAATGCCCCATGACTTCGCCATGTACGAGCGTGTTTTCAAACTCTTTGTAAGGAAGACTGACTTGATGCAAGCTCTGCAACTTGTGTTGAGCTTCAAAACGTCGCACCATGTCTCTTTTGGCGGTCACAATTAGTTGATTGGCCGGTTATGGCTCAGGCAGCGCTTCATCTCCTCAGCCTGCCAGTGTCCAGTGTTAGCGTTGAGAGGGCATTTTCGAAGCTCAGGATTATATTAACAGGAAAGAAAGAGCGCGGATCAACGAGGAGAACCTGGGAAAGTACACGTGCGTGTACTATAATAAGATCACGTAATCCTCATGTACTGAAGGTGAACTTCCATGTTTTTTGGGCATAGGCTTCATATCTGACTTGTTCGTACTTCTGTGTTTTTTTTTCTTGTTTCTTTTATATTTGCACACATCTCCCAAATAAAGTGTCCATTTCTTTTTCAATGTATCTGTGCCGTTATTCTTTGAGTGATCACAAAAATCAGAGCTACAAGGATCATCTGATCCGGTGTCCGTTGGTGT
This sequence comes from Ixodes persulcatus, assembly GCA_013358835.2. Lineage (NCBI taxonomy): Eukaryota > Metazoa > Arthropoda > Arachnida > Ixodida > Ixodidae > Ixodes > Ixodes persulcatus. The sequence goes on from JABSTQ010011052.1 coordinate 4,869,819, forward strand.
TTATTTTATATTCACCGAAAAAAGCCGATAAACTTTTGTGGGCATAAATATACGCCGAAAAAAAAACCCAAAAATTGAATTTTAAAATAAACACCGAAAAAAGTACGCCGAATTTTTAAAAAAATAGAAACCGAAAAAGCGGAACCCTAAGGATAATGCCTTTGCTACCGGCATCCACGTGGCGCCAGATGAGACCATGTAGGGTTAGGCCTCTCCTCATGTAATTGAACCCCGGGCACGAGTAGTTCTCAGCTCGCTTATGTCAGACGAAGTCGCGTACAAGTCGTACGCGGAACTCACTTGGCGCTTCACGGGCTATATAATTCGTCGACCTCGTGAACGAGGTCTACGAGAGCTCCAGGTTTCACAAACGGACACAGCAAGCCGGCGAGACCGCAGACGGTTTCTTCACTGCCCTCGGCATAATGGTTCGAAAGTGCAACCACCCGCCAGCCGTTGAGGACCGTACAGGGGTTTCCCCAGGAATTGAAATCAGGGGGGGTGTCTAAATTTTTTTGGCGGGGGTTAAAGGGGGGGGGGGGGGAATTGCGAATATAGGAAAAACGAGAGGGGGTCTAAACCCCCCCCCCCCCCCCCCCCCCCCTTCCCTAGGAAATCCCTGGGACCGTATCGTCCGCGACCGGTTCGTCGTGGGCCTGGCAGACTCGCGCGGATCAGCTGTGCCGCAACCCGAAGCTATCCCTGGTCGACGCGCTTACGCAGGCCCGGCTACACGAAGACGCCGAACTGGAGAAGAAGCACCAGTCCCTCGGCGGCCATCAGCTGTCAGCAGCGCACGTGGACGCGGCAACCTCACGTAAACGGGCGCAGCGCGCGAACGGACCTGACCCCTGGTCAGGTGACCAAACCGAAGCTTCTAGAACTTCTCGAAGGGACTCAAGCAAGGTTTTTGAACTCTCTAAAAACAGTCAAAACAGCCACTGAGAGTACTGCGGCCACGAGTGTCATCGATTCTAAGAAGCGCCTCGATTCTGTACTCTAGCGTTGGCGACTCGGAATGGGAGACTCAGGCGCCGATGTTTCCGTGGTTCCGTGCACGCATGTTTCCCGGATGCCCAGCACTCCTCGACAAGCCGTGCGGTGAGGAACTCTTGTGCCCCGGAAGTCACCCTTTGCACCTCCTCGGCAGTGTCGGCACGATCTCTGCGACGCTGTCTTGGAAAGGTATAGGCGAGTCGACGAGCTTCTCTACGTCGTCGTGGGACAGGACTCAGGAGCTGCCTCTCCTCGGGTATCCCGCCATCGTCGCCCTCAGTTTCGTTAAGTTCGTTGACGTCGCTACCCCGGCTCCGACCGCTCTTTTGCCGCTAGCACCGCCTCAGGAGGTTCCGCCAGACTTCTTCGCCTGTCTGGGCACGTTCCCCGGGGAATACATGTTCCGCATCAAGCCCGATGCGGTGCCGTTTTCACTCAGTACGTCATGGCGCATCCCGATACCGCTGTGCAGCGTCGTCAAGGCAGGGCTCGACAAGATGGAGCAAGACGGCGTGATTCGTCATGTTGACGAGCCGACAGTCTGATGCGCGGGCCTCGTCGTCGTACCGAAGCCAGCGGGGGGTTACCGCCTTTGCGTGGATTTGATTAAGCTCAACCATGTCCTACTTCGCGAGCGCCTCGTTCTTCCGACCGTGGATCAGACGCTTGGACTTTTTGCAGACGCCTGTGTTCTCTCTAAGTTGGACGCCACTTCCGGCTTCCACCAGGTTCGCTTGGCCCGCAGCTTACAAGAGTATACCACCTTTATTACTCCGTTTGGCAGGCATTGCTACTGCCGCCTCCCCTTTGTCATCACGTCGGCCCGGAATATTTTCAGCGCCAGATGTCCCGTATAATTGAGAGGCTAGACGGTGTCGTCAACCTTGTGGATGACATTCTCGTGTTTGGCCGCACCACCGAAGTGCATGACCGGCGCCTCCAAGCAGTTCTCGGTCGCCTTCAGCAAGTAGAGGTCACCATCAACGTTAAGTGCAGTTTCGAGGTCTCAAGTGTCCGGTCCTCGGCAGCCATTCAACAGATGTCAACTCCCTGGGACTTTAAGGGTGTCCAGCGGTTCCTCGCTCTGCTCAGCCACGTGGGTCACTTCCTGCCCGACCTGTCTTAGATGACCGCACACCTCAGAAGTCTTCTGAACAAGGACGCAGTTTGGACGTGGGGCCCAACGTAAGCCACAGCCTTCGAAAGGCTCAAGAAGATGCTGTCCTCTGACGTTTGCTCGCTAGGTACAGCCCTGTGTACTCTACCACAGTCTCGGCGGATGCCAGTTCCTTTGGGCTGGGCGGTGTGCTTATCCAGGACCAGCCGTCAGGAGATCGGCAACTAGTCGCATATGCCTCCCGGGCACTGACAAACACCGAGCGGTGATACAGTCACATCTAGAAGGAGGCCCTGGCTGCCACTTGGGCAGTTCATCGATTTGACGAGTTCCTTCAGGGTGTCCATTTCACGCTTGAGACCGACCATCAGCCCCTGGTCAATCATCTGGGTGCCGCCGACCTAGACCTTTGCCACCCGGATCCAGCGCTTCCGTCTTCGGCTGCTCCAGTACCAGTTTTACGTCAAGTATGTGCCTGATAAGCAGTTGGCTACAGCGAATGTACTTTCCCGTGAACCGGTCGACTTGCTGCACACTGTCCCAGCCGTCGACAAAGTGAATCTTTATGTCCAAGAGGTGCTCAGTGCCATTCCTTCCAAGTTTGCGGTCCTCTTTAGCGACTTCCGCTCCCATCAAGCTGCTGACTGAGAATGCGCCACACTCTCAAGTCATACTGCGAACAAGAGTGGCCTCGGAAGGAACATCTTCCCACCAGCTTGGCTCAGTATTGGAGTCATCGGGGCGAACTGACTGTCAGCGACGGCCTCGTCTTCCGTGGGGGATGCCTGGTGGTACCCGCTTCTCTGCGGAAACATGTTTTGGGTCTTATCTATGATGGACACCTCGGCGTGAACAGGTGCCGCGCCATTGCCCGTGAAGCTGTCTGGTGGCCGGCCATGGGAAGCCAGGTCAAGACAATGATGGAGAACTGCTCCAACTGCGCAACCACAAGGGTTCAACGTGCGGAGCCACTCTTCCTACGGAAACTCCTAGTCGCCCTTGGGAGAGGGTCGGCACGGACATCTTCCATCATGAAGGGGTTGACTCCGTTCTACTCGTCGACGTGGAGCCCAACGTAAGTCACAGCCTTCGAAAGGCTCAAAAAGATGCTGTCCTTTGACGTTTGCCTCGCTAGGTACAGTCCTGTGTACCCGTTCCAGGTACCCGGAAGTGTTGTCCCTCCGTTCGAGCACATTCACGGCTGTGATTACGGTCATCAGAAGTGTCTTTGCTAGGCACGGGATGCCGTAGACCCTCGTCAGTTGCAAGATACTACAGTTTTCGTGCACTGAGTTCCATGCGTTCTTCCAGAACTACGGCTTCACTCAGGTCACCAGCAGCCGGAGGTACGCCCAGTCTAATGGCGAAGTCGAACGGATGGTGCGGACGGTCAAGGAACTTTTCAGAAAGTCCGAGGACTGGCTCCTGGCCCTCCTGTCCTACCACAGCGTACCTGGTGTGACTGGACTCAGCCCTGCACAGTCGCTCATGGCACAGTTGCTCGTAGCCTGAGAACGCGACTGCCCGTCTCCACCGCCAAGCTGGTTCCATACTGGCCTCACGTTACAGACTTCCAGATACGGGACGCTGCTGAACGGCATCGCCAGCGTTAGGACTTCAACCGTCGTCATGCCGCGCATGATTTACGTTCCCTTGAGGAGGGAGAGAAGGTCTGGGTCCACGACGCAGGCTGCACGGGTACGGTCCTCAGCTCAGCACAACGGCCACTCTCTTACGTGGTCCAGACCCCTTCTGGCACGCTAGTTCGCAACCGAAAACATCTGGTGCTTCAACAAATGCCGTCACCAGATCGTCGTGACTTAGGTAGCCATCAGTTTCAAAGCCCAGTTGCTTCTTCTCCGGCTCACCGGAAGCGGGGTTCGACATCCCAACACCAAGAGCACCTGCCCCTTTCCTCCTGCGACACCATAGGCACATCAAGCTGCCCCGATTTCCCGTCTAAGCGGCCAACAGCGGTTGTACGCTCAAGGACCGGGAGTGTCATCAA